>CM060929.1:841457799-846457799 GCA_030765085.1 Allium cepa | reverse complement strand
ATTTACATCCCGAACGTCATAGCGGGAAGAAATATATGTGGAAGGGCATAATCATACCCTAATAGGGAATGACCCTCTTAGCCTTGCCACATCTAACCCTGTTTCAGTCATTTCCTGCTGATGAGGCTTGAGGCAACGATTACCTTTCACATAGCACATATCACATCCCTGAATGCCACATTGCCGTTTCCGTTGACTACTAATTTCCTTCCACAAAAATACAACCCTTGAGTTCGTACGTCTCAAGGAGGGTGTTAAGCAAAGAGAAGTTGTCTTCTCCGCCACCACTGATGTACGTTTGTAAAAACCATTGTACGTAATTTTTAGAAATGAATGTCAAACAAACATCAATACAAGTTTCCCAGCGAATAGGACAAACTGAAGGCACTCTCCTACTACCACTAGTAGCAAGTGGTCCTTGCAATTCGAAAAATCTCCACAACGAGGAGACCACTGCTATAAATAACTCTATAATAGGGGCTACCCAAAGCATGTCAACAAGAAGTCTTCACGCCATAAAGATCCACGGTCTTCAATAATCATCATCTTCAACATATCTTCACTTTCGAACGTACACATTCGTTCGAAGTGGTATTCGGATAGGAATCACCCAAATCTGATCCCAGTTCCTTCGAACTCTAATCATCGAAAAAATGATTAATTAGGTGACTGTTTTTCGATTCATTCATTTTCCTTTACCAAAATAACTTTGAGAGATGTATATTTTAAAATATTCTTTTAGTGAATACAAAATCATTTAAACCTCTTTTTGAATATTTCTCAAATCATTTTTTAAGAGTATCTTTTGAGAAAATAGGATTGTAGAAATCATTCTACTTTTATCCAAAATCAACTTCCATATTCAACGAATGCTATGGGTGGAATAACGGTGAGATCACCTTTTAAATTCCACGAATAGGACAAGTTCCCTCTTCGGATTTTAATAATGAGTATAAGAAGAGTATTTCTATAAAATCCGAGTTGAGCATCCAGGATTTCCTTTTTATGTGTTCCACCCCTTGACTAAAAGAGAAAACTAAGGCCAAGTAAGTTCAAGGCACTGGTTACTCCATCCCTAACCTTAGTTATACACCTTGTTTTCACTTTTAGATCTCATAGGCGGGACAAATGTACTAGTCGTTTCAACATACTCATTTTCTCTTTTTAAATTACTTAACTATTTGTTTAACCATCTTTGATATAATTTTTAAATTGTTAAAATTTATTTTAAAATGCTTTATTATTTACTTAAAAATATTTACTTAGGATTTGGAAAAGAATTTTTAAGTTCCAATCATTATTTCAAAAGTAAAAAGTGTTGCAAATAGTGTTACAAAAAGTGCTTTATAAGTTATATTCTTCAAAACGACTTTTATATCATTTAGAAAATCATCTTTTCAACTTAAATCAGTTTTAAAACATTTTAAAATATTTTTAGAATTTATTTCATATTTTCAAAACAATTATTTCATTAATTTCCAACTTTGGTCATTTAGTGCAAAAACTTGATTTTCCTTGAAAATTGGTTTTGCCATATTTCAAAATATACAAGATGAAATCTTGATTTTCTTTTTTCATATGAAAGATATGGATATAAGGATTCAGAAAAGAATTACTTCGAAGAATTCCGAACTGTGACGCCCCACCTCTATACCCATGCTAGCCAAGAACACTACGGAGTAATGTCGTCAACAAGCACGGAGAATAAGGCTGTTGAGGAGCGAACATCTGTATAATTGCTTTGTGCGAGTACCAATATGCCAGATAAAAATATAACTTTTCATCACAAGAGGAAATCCGACATACCGATGCAAACTCAGGCTACTACAACGTGGCCATAATATCTTCGGAAACAAATATAGAAATAAGCATAACACAAATCAGTCACAGAAGTTCATATCTCAAAAGCGGATTCGGATATGAATATTACACATAAAAGTGTACATCAGAGTAGTGGTCAAACAAGATGCACAATATCACAAAAGAATAGTTACAAGTGCTAAGCAAAAATAAGTATACATCAAGGAGTCTCAATCTCAAATGTATACAACAAAGAACTACTAGTCTAAGTAGTCAGCCAAAAGTTAGATGATGGTCCGATAAGGAGTCAAGTAGAAGCACCTGTAAAATCTCAGTCTAACCCGAGTATTATTTAAGAAGAAAATAATAAACGGATCAGTCTGGCTATAAATATCAGATAAAATGAGATAGGATAATAGATGCGTTTAAAACGTATGATAACAAAAATGTCATACTGTAAAAAAAGTATACATTAACTAGTAACGAAAATCATACAACATCTCAAGAAATCTCAAAACACAAAAAAGAATGTCATATTCTTTGTTATATTCATCAAACCACAAATATTGACGATCATATCAATGCCAATCGGAAAAGTAAGTGAGACACAAATTCACCAATGCACAAAAATTGATAAAGCTTATCAATGTAAATCACGAAAATTGGTGAAACACAATTTCTAGAAATCGATCAATAGAAATCCAGAAATCACAAAAAGGGGGAAATAGGCCTATCACAAGACGGGAGCATTAAAACTCACCAACACGTGTATCACAAAATAGAACGCTATTCCATGGTTGCTAACCATTAATTTTTGAATCAAGGCTACACAAAAACGGCCCGAACACCTTTGAGCCGAAGCTCCACTAAAACGGTCCAAAGACCTTTGAGCCGAAGCTCCACTACAACGGTCCGAAGACCTTTGAGCCGAAGTTCCACTAAAATGGTTCGAAGACCATGGGTCGCTACCCCACCAAGCCGAAGCTCCACTAAAAACGGGGTTTAGTCTCTCTCGTAGACAAAGAGACATCGCACATTGCTAGTCTAAATCACAAATTGATCATCATTGATCGACAAGTGTAAATTACACTAAGCTAGTAAATAAATGAATTTAGCTTCATGTCCCATAACCACTAGCTTAACTTAATTATTTACAAACAAATTGTAGACTCCCATTCGAGGTTAAGTGTTAATTACACAAAGCTAGTAAATATATGAGTTTAGCTTCATGTCCCATAACCACTAGCTTAACTTAAATATTTACGAACAAATTGTAGATCTCCACTCGAAAATTGTCACCAGAGATTCAATCGGACAAGTCCAAGAATTAATCGATGAAGTAAACGCAAGCGTTTCATACCACTTGTTTTACTAAGTCATTTAATTAGATTTCTCATACGAGTGAGGTAAAGGTTTGTATATGCTAGTAGATTGGAAAAGGGTTTAAGAAACGAGCTTTGTAATAAAATAGTGTTGAAATCGTTTTGATAAAAGAGTTTTGATATTTACTACTAGTATTGAAACCTTTATTTTTTTAAAGTGACAAATCACAAGAATGATTGCAGAAACAATCAATCATCAAAATTCACATTCGAAGACGTGACTAAAATCCAAAGAAATCGATACCGAATCCATCAAAATGGATATTCCCAAAAATCCCAAGAAAATGCCATCAAAGTCGATAATAAATGATAACAACAAAAGGGAAACAACATGAATTGATTAAATTTGGAAACTCAAGCTAAATAGGCAAAACAGGCAAAAACAAGCAGATTCAGACGTCTGAAGTGATTGATTCAGACGTCCGAATCTGAAAAAAAAAAAATTCCCAGAATAAAATTCAGACGTCTGAATCAATAAATTCAGACGTCTGGAACTACCATATTTTAGCCTATTTCCTCTCCGGTTCAATTCGAACCAATTCAGACGTCTAAAAATATAGATTCAGACGTCTGAATCTGGGAATAGAAATCTTCCCAGTATAATATTCAGACGTCTGAATCCTACGTTTCAGACGTATAAAACTGAAGTTCAAGGCATTCCCTGAACCTAGACCTATGATGGCCAAAACGATTATCGGAAGCGATCGGACGAGCAACAACGACTAAGGATTTATGCCAAGCGACAACCCAGCCTTAAAGGCTCTTCGATATGCCTCGAATATCAATGTTCAAATATCCATAATATGATTTCATAAAATTAGACCAAAACACCAAAAATTGGAGTACTCACTAAATCAATCCAAATCAAAATCAAATTCACATAAATAAGTGTTAGGAATTCATAACTAACAATCAAAGATAGTTATAGACTAAGATGTGAGATAAAAATCTCACCTTTTTACACAAATCAATAAAGGAGAAGCTTTTAAAACAAGCTAAGATCAATTCCTCTTCAATAACAACTCAAGAAGCTTCAATCTAAGCTTAAAAGAAGAACATTTCCTAAGTTAGGTTTAGGAATTTCTGAAATTGAAAGGAGAATGAGTCGGAGAAGAAGAAGAGAAGGCTTACCAAAGCTTCTTGTATGAATTTGGAGCTAGAACTTGAATTTGCAAATGGAAACTAGGGCTTGGAGTTTTAATTTCTCATTCCTCTCTCCATTGTTGCTAAAGCTTTGAGTATTAGGAAATAGAAGTAAAGTAATGAAGAGAAGAGGGGTGAAGCTTGGGCCTAATGAGGTGAAACAAAAACCAAAGCCCTAAGTGAAAAAGTAGAAAAATTCTACTATCTCCAAACATATCGAAGTTTATACTCAAAAAGATCGCAAACGTCATTTTGAACTCAATGGGGGTGGTCTCGAGTCCTAATTTGACTGTTTGCAAAAAGTAGCTTTTCGGACAATAATCCGACTAACGATGAATTATTTTTAATAAAATATTTAAATATTCAATCGTAAAATATGCGAGTTGTTACAGACTCCCCTCCTTAAAGAAATTGCGTCCTCGTAATCATAAGAAATAAATAAACAATAAGTAACAACCATAAAAGCATATCAACACAAAAGAAGAAATTTGGAATAAGAAGTTCACCTCAAAGAGCACGAGAAAGTAAGTCCGGATGTGTTCGCTCGATGATTTCTCTGGATTCCCAAGAACAATCCTTAGGATTTGAGGACCATTGAACTTTCATAAGAGGAACATCTTTATTTCGGGCGTTTAACCTCCGAAGCAATGAGACGAATAGGATGTTGCTCATAAGTCAAATTAGACGAAACTTCAATTTCTTCCACAACAACGGGCTCAAGAATAGAATTGGAATCTCGAAGGCATTTCCATAATTGAGAAACGTGAAACACGTCATGAATAGCAGAAAACTGAGCCGGTAATAAAAGGAGATAAGCCACGGAACCAATATGTTCGGTGATAGGAAATGGACCAATATATCGTGGTGCTAACTTTCCCGATCGACTGAAACGCACAACACCCTTCATAGGTGAAACACGAACAAACACAAAATCTCCCACAGAAAATTCTAATTTCCTTCTTCGGTTATCGGCATAGGATTTTTGCCTGCTTTGAGCTTCTTTCATCCTATGACGAATAAGGTCAATCTTTTCTGTGGAATCACGAATAAAATCTAGACCAAAAACCAGCTTCTCACCGGCCTCTAGCCAACAAGAAGGAGATCGGCATGGCCTTCCATAAAGTGCCTCAAAAGGTGCCATCCCAATAGTATATTGGAAGCTATTATTATAGAAAAACTCAACAAGAGAAATATGATCTTCCCAACTTCCACCAAAATCAAGAACAGATGTATGAAGAAGATCTTCAAGAGTTTGATTCACACGCTTGGTTTGTCCATCGGACTGAGGATGATAAGCAGTGCTAAAATTAAGCTTCGTTCCCAAAGCTTTTTGAAGACTCTTCCAAAATCCACTAGTAAACAATGGATCACGATCACTAACAATAGAAGTAGGAACTCCATGTAATTTAACAATTTCTTTAATAAAGAGCTTGGCCAAAAGCGGAACGGTCCAATTGGACCAAATGGGAATAAAATGGGCAGATTTAATAAGTCTATCAACTATCACCCATAGGCTATCATGACCTGAACGAGAACGGGGAAGGCCGTCAATAAAGTCCATGGAAATCTGATCCCACTTCCAAATTAGAATTTCTAAAGGTTGCAATAACCCACCGGGCCTTAGATGCTCGGCCTTGACAAGTTGGCAAGTCATGCAACGCTTAACAAAGTTAGCAATATCAGATTTCATTCCATCCCAATAATAAAGTCGCTTCATATCCGCATACATTTTACTATTACCAGGATGAATGGTAAATTTTGAACGATGAGAATCTTCTAAAATATCTTTACGATGATCACTAATATTTGGCACGACAAGTCTAACAAATTTTCGAATACCGCCACGAGGATCAATACCAAAGTCTTTCAAACCTTCAATATCAATTTTATCCTTAAAATTTTAGCCAAGAAGAGCCAATTCGGGATCTAGCTTTTGAGCTTCGAGGATGCGGTCTAAAAGAGAAGGATGAGCCTCAAGGCTACATAAAACAAGAGATGAACATAAATTGGATACACGATCTCGAATCTCACAAGTGGATAAAGTCTCGAGATCATTCCACTCGGATATCATTATGGAAACAACCGCTTGTTGCTTTCGACTAAGGGCATCGACAACTTAATTTCCCTTTCCGGGAGTATAAAGAATGTCAAGATCATAAGATGCAAGGAACTCGAGCCAACGTTGTTGACGCAAATTAAGTTCCTTTTGAGAGAATAAACACTTCAAAGATTTATGATTGGAGTGGAGAATGAATTTCTTCCCCAAAAATAAATGATGATGCCAAATTCTAAAAGCAACAACAACAGCCGCGAGCACAAGACCATGAGTGACATTCCTAGTCTCGATCGGCTTAAATTATTTAGAAGCAAAGGTGATAGCACGTTCTCTTTAGCAAGAGAATGACACCCAAACCAATACGATTAGTATCGGTATAAACAATAAAGTCTTGGTTCCCCTCGGGAATCGCAAGAATAAGAGTATCGGAAAAGAGTTCTTTTAAATAATCTTCTTTCCCAAAAAGCTAAAACTTTCAAAAATTACAATTTACCCTTATGTATTAAAAATTTACATTTTTCAAGTCAATATATCGTGTCAAATTGTCTCATCAAAGCGTTTAGGAAATTCCTATCGATAACGTTGATCAAGCGCATCGACCAGAATTCTTAAAGCACTCATGGGAAATACAATCACAAAATCATCTTTTATATTGTAAAAATATCTCTTAAAAGTTTTGCTCGTTTTCAAGAACAAAAATCCAATTGTACTTATAAATAAATCTTATGAAAAAGATTTGCAAAATTTTAAATTGCTATTTTCATCTAAAATCAATAAACACAAGAATGGAGCCATCGAGATATTCGTAGAGTACTCGATTCATAAAATGGATGAAATATGCTGGACAAACTGATTGACATAATAAGTCATTCATAAGAATCATAACGAGTGCGGAATGCGGTAAGTGGAAGGCTAACTTCCGCAACTCGTAGCAAATGAAAACCGGTGGTAAGGTCGAGCTGAAAAGACCTTAACACCAGTCAAAAGATTGCTTAGGTGATAATCCTAAGACAAGCTTAAAAATAGCTAAAAATTCACAACTACCCAAATGAAAGAAATAACACTTTACTCAACATGTGGGCTTATAGAATAAAATGATGCCACCGGATTGGAATCGAAATCACAAAGAAAAATAGATATCTGCTTAACAGATTAAGAATGTCGAAGATAGATAGTTCACTCGGGACATAGGATATGGACTTCATAATGATTAAGCCAATCCTTTCACTAAAATCAATTCCGAAGCCTAAGTAACGCATAACATGATAATCGGCTAGGAAAGGAAAAAATCAAATAAAATAATCTTGACATCAAAACAAAGAAAATTGAGTGTTGCGGATCCACCAATGGATTCGCAGTTCTCAAAAAAGGTCACCAAGCCCAAAATGTTTTAAAGAAAAAGAATCAACAAGTTCTTTTGATATAAAATGATAAGATGAAACCGTATCATAAAGAACTAGAATAGGAAGATCACGAAACAAAATAATGCCATCAAGGATTGAATGGAAAATACCTTGACCAAGAAAAGTGTCACTAGGAGCTTTTAGCTTTTCCTCTCTCCTACTTTGAAGTTTAGGACATGTAGATAAGTAATGACCCGAGCCTTTGCAATAGCGGCAATAATGGGGTTTCGGGCACTTAATTACATAATGGTCCGTGGAACCACAATTGTAGCATTGTTTACGACTAGAGGTAGGAGTCTTTGCTACCGAAGTTTCTTGTTCCCCTTTCTTCTTGCTTTGAAGTATGGGGCAGGCAGAAATATGATGACCTGAATTTTTGCAATAACGACAAAAGAGTGGTTCCGGACACTCCTTTGCATAGTCCTCAGAGCCATAATTGTAGCATTCTCCACGATTAGGAATTGGAGTCCTTGCTACCGAAGCAGTTTGCTTCACTTTCATATTGGGATTAGGGCTCATGAACTTAATATGCCTCTTCTTGGAAATCCCAATATCTCTAGCACTTCCTTTACCAACCTCTTCATGTCGAAGAGTAACATCCACAAGTTGATTGAAAGGAACTTCAAGTTTCAAAGGTAGAACCATTTCGGGGTTCTTACTCAAAGCACGGATAAACTCTTGATTCTTTACGAGATCCAAAAGTTGTTGGGCAGACATGAATCCGCCATCCAGAGAAGGACTACTGGATTGACCAGCGCTAGGACTGCCAGAACTAACCATCCCTTCTTCTTTAAGAAATAAAGAAGAAGAAAAAGGTTATTCTCAAAATGAATATCAAACATTCATGATTGATAAAACAAGGCATCATAAATAAAATAGGATAGAACGGTACGAAGACTCGAATTAAATCCTAAGGCATGACTCCTAAGAAGGACTTAGGACGATGATACTTGTTAGATTATTCTACATTGTTTTGAAGTTTGGCTCTAATACCAAGCTGCGACGCCCCACCTCTATACCCATTCTAGACAAGAACACTATGGAGTAATGTCGTCAACTAGCACGGAGAATAAGGCTGTTGAGGAGCGACCATCTGTATAATTGCTTTGTGCGAGTACCGATATGCCAGATAAAAATATAACTTTTCATCACAAGAGGAAATCCGACATACCGATGCAAAATCAAGGCTACTACACAGTGGCTATAATATCTTCGGAAACAAATATAGAAATAAGCATAACACAAATCAGTCACAGAAGTTCATATCTCAAAGGCGGAATCAAATATGAATATTACACATAAAAGTGTACATCAGAGTAGTGGTCAAACAAGATGCACAATATCACAAAAGAATGGTTACAAGTGCTAAACAAAAATATGTATACATCAAGGAGTCTCAATCTCAAATGTATACAACAAAGAACTACTAGTCTAAGTAGTCAGCCAAAAGTCAGATGATAGTCCGATAAGGAGTCAAGTAGAAGCACCTGTAAAATCTCAATCTGACCCGAGTATTAATTAAGAAGAAAATAATAAACGGATCAGTCTAGCTATAAATATCAGATAAAATGAGATAGGATAATAGATGCAATTAAAATGTTTGAGAACAAAAATGTCATACTGTAAAAAAAGTATACATTAACTAGTAACGAAAATCATAAAACATCTCAAGAAATCTCAAAAACCAGAAAAGAATGTCATATTCTTTATTATATTCACCAAACCACAAATATTGATGATTATATCAATGCCAATCGGAAAAGTTAGTGAGATACAAATTCACCAATGCACAAAAATTGATAAAGCTTATCAATGTAAATCACGAAAATTGGTGAAACACAAATTCTAGAAATCGATCAATAGAAATCCAGAAATCACAAAAAGGGGGAAAGAGGCCTATCACAAGACGGGAGCATTAAAACTCACCAACACGTGTATCACAAAACGGAACGCAATTCCATGGTTGCTGACATTAATTTTTGAACCGAGGCTCCACAAAAACGGCCCGAAGACCTATGAGCCGAAGCTCCACTAAAACGGTCCAAAGTCCTTTGAGCCGAAGCTCCACTAAAACGGTCCAAAGACCTTTGATCCGAAGCTCCACTAAAACGGTCCGAAGACCTTTGAGCCGAAGTTCCACTAAAATGGTCTGAAGACCAAGGGTCGCTACCTCACCAAGCCGAAGCTCCACTAAAAACGGGGTTTAGTCTCCCTCGCAGACAAAGAGACATCGCACATTGCTAGTCTAAATCACAAATTGATCATCATTGATCGATAAGTGTAAATTACACTAAGCTAGTAAATAAATGAGTTTAGCTTCATGTCCCATAATCACTAGTTTAACTTAATTATTTACGAACAAATTGTAGACTTCCATTCGAGTTTAAGTGTCAATTACACTAAGCTAGTAAATATATGAGTTAAGCTTCATGTCCCATAACCACTAGCTTAACTTAAATATTTACGAAAAAATTATAGATCTCCACTCGAAAATTGTCACCAGAGATTCAATCGGACAAGTCCAAGAATTAACCAACGAAGTAAATGAAAGCGTTTTATACCACTTGTTTTACTAAGTCGTTTAATTAGATTTCTCATACGAGTGAGGTAAAGGTTTGTATATGCTAGTAGATTGGAAAAGGGTTTAAGAAACGAGCTTTGTAATAAAATAGTGTTGAAATCGTTTTGATAAAAGAGTTTTGATATTTACTACTAGTATTGAAACCTTTATATTTTTAAAGTGACAAATCACAAGAATGATTGCATAAAAATCAATCACCAAAATTCACATTCGAAGACGTGACTAAAATCCAAAGAAATCGATATCAAATCCATCAAAATGGATATTCCCAAAAATCCCAAGAAAATGTCATCAAAGTCGATAATAAATGATCACAACAAAAGGGAAACAATACAAATCGATTAAATTTTGAAACTCAAGCTAAATAGGCAAAACAGGCAAAAACAAGCAGATTCAGACGTCTGAAGTGATTGATTCATACGTCTGAATCTGGAAAAAAAATTCCCAGATCAAAATTCAGACGTCTGGAACTGCCATATTTTAGCCTATTTCCTCTCTGGTTCAATTCGAACCAATTCAGACGTCTGAAATTATAGATTCAGAAGTCTAAATCTAGGAATAGAAATCTTCCCGGTATAATATTCAGACGTATGAATCCTACGTTTCAGACGTCTGAAACTGAAGTTCAGGGCATTCCCTGAACCTAGACCTATGATGGCTAAAACGATTATCGGAAGCGATCGGACGAGCAACAACGACTAAGGATTTATGCCAAGCGACAACCCAGCCTTAAAGGCTCTTCGATACGCCTCGAATATCAATGTCCAAATATCCATAATAGGATTTCATAAAATTAGACCAAAACACCAAAAATTGGAGTGCTCACTAAATCAATCCAAATCAAAAATCAAATTCACATGAATAAATGTTAGGAATTCATACCTAACAATCAATGATAGTTATAGACTAAGATGTGAGATAAAAATCTCACTTTTTTACACAAATCAATGAAGGAGAAGCTTTTAAAACAAGCTAAGATCAATTCCTCTTCAATAACAACTCAAGAAGCTTCAATCTAAGCTTAAAAGAAGAACATTTCCTAAGTTAGGTTTAGGAATTTCTGAAATTGAAAGGAGAATGAGTTGGAGAAGAAGAAGAGAAGACTTACCAAAGCTTCTTCTATGAATTTGGAGCTAGAACTTGAATTTGCAAATGGAAACTAGGGCTTGGAGTTTTAATTTCTCATTCCTCTCTCCATTGTTGCTAAAGCTTTGAGTATTATGAAATAGAAGTAAAGTAATGAAGAGAAGAGGGGTGAAGCTTGGGTCTAATGAACTGAAACAAAAACCAAAGTCCTAAGTGAAAAAGTAGCAAAATTCTACTATCTCCAAACATATCGAACTTTATACTCAAAAAGATCGCAAACGTCATTTTGAACTCAAAGGGGGTGGTCTCGAGTCCTAATTTGACTGTTTGCAAAAGGTAGCTTTTCGGACAATAATCCGACTAACGATGAATTATTTTAAATAAAATATTTAAATATTCAATCGTAAAATATGTAGGTTTTACACGAACTATATTCCACTTCGTATGTTCATTTGAACTTTTGACACGAAAACACGAACTACCGTTACGCGACGCGTCAAATTTTAGGCGTATTTTGAGATTCATATCCAAACTTTGCTGAGACAAGTTTAAACACCTAGGAATCATTTCTAGAGCATATTCAAATATTTTTAAATGTATAAATGATTCCATATCATATTTCATTTCTTTTGGAAAGTGATTTCCGTGTGATTATACGTCGTATAAATCAGTGACTTGTTTTAACATATATATTCAATATACAACTAATAACCATCCAAACAATGTTTACAACCATTTTAAGATGTCATGTAAACTTGCATATCAATTTAACAACCTTTTTTATTGCAATTTCATATGATTTTCATTTATGTACATATTTGCTTACTAACTTTTGCAAATGACTTAAAGGTGGTTGCTTTCTTCTTCAAACACTTATCAAACATCATTACTAACGTCCAAACAACATTTATAACTTGCAAAACACCATATAAACATTTTCTACATAATGATTTGGAATTCTCACCTTTCATCACTTTCAATCTAGTTTTAAACTTTTCTAACTTTGCTAAACTTCGCTTTGAGCTCCTAGAACTTGCTAAACTTCCTCGTATTTGCCTTCGGAGGCCATGACCAAGCTTGAAGTGGAAAATATGCTCGTCTAAATGGAGGAAGGCTGGGCGTCAGTAATAGGAGAGGGAATGAGGTGTTTTGAAGTGGTTCAGACGGAGTTTTGTCGATATTTTTCTTTGTTTTATATTTGAGAATATTTTGGGATAACTTTGTTTAGGTTGGAAGCCATTAAAAGAGTGAGAAGAAGCTTGAAATTTTGAAAAGAAGAAGTGTGGAAGGAAGTGAGAAAGTGGGTGTGTATTTATAAAAAATATTTGAGATTAAAATATAGATTGTGTTTTTACTAAAGTAACCTTACTTAAGAATTAAGTAAACTTACTTAATTCAAAACTTACCATCCACATCACATCACACTTTTAAAATTCGAACACTTAAGAGTTAAGTAAAGAATAAGAATGATTACTTACTTTATGTCACATTTGATATGACATGTGTTATGTCTTTTTTACTTTACTTTTGCTAATTACTTTCTAGAATTTCCTAAGTATGATTATTAAAAGTAACATTGTTTAGTTAATTGTTAACTATCTTTATATGCTAACATATTTAGTAAATTGTATACATAAAGGTGCAACAACGTTGCGACAACTTTAAATTGAACAAACGTTTATTTTTGACAAAATGTTTTACATTCACATTTTGACGTTTTAGTTGAACTATTTATTTATGTAAAACAAATTTAAAAATAAATTTGTATAATGTTATTTAAAAATATAAACACTCATAAATAAATTAAAATAATTAATTAAACAATTTAAACTTACTTTTCTAAAATAAGGATTTTGTTACTTTTGTCGTTGTAAGCAAATTTTACTATTTTTATGTATATTTTTATTTCTAAATTCTATCAAATATTTTTTGAATCATAAAACCTTTTATATTTTATATTTAAAATCACTTTAAATGTTATATTTTGATGTGGTTAAATTTTGGGTCGTCACATTTGAATGGCGAGAAAAATAAAATAAAAGTTTTTTAAAAGGGATTATCTTTGAGGAACTTTAAAATTTAAATTCTCAAAAACCGTAAGTCCGTTTAATGTGAAACAACTTGCAATGGGTTTGTATCGACGAGTGTTACATCATCATACGAACTGTTGTCGAGTTTGAATAGGTGAAATTTTATAGCAATTTGAAACAGATAGAAATTTAAGCGATCAATTTAAAACTAATATCGACATTTGAATTTATATGACCCGTATATTAAAGTGTTTTGCTAGATAAAAATAACGGCGAGTTAACTTAATTTAATCACGATGTTTAGATATCTGTTTGGCGGAACTAAATACTGTTCCGTTAATTGTTTTAATTGGGCTCTGTTGGTAGAATAAATAACCATTCTGCCACTATTACTGAATATATCTGTTTGTGAACATTTACTAGCAGAAATGAAACCCCAGTAATGACTCGTAATTTTAGATAATTAAAATTTGTTAATTTAATAAAGTTTGTGATTTAATGTTGGAAGAAATAAAAATTTGTGATTTAATAATAAGAATATAATTGGAATAAAATGAAATAGTATTAATTTAAGGTAACTGATAACTGCTTTAAATGTAATTCCAATTAATTAGAAGCATTAAAGGGTTATAATTGATATAGATTGTAAATAAATTTTAGTGTTGTATGTGTTAATGGATAATTGGATTAAAAGAGCAATTGATAATTTAAATGTTGATTGATTTATGAAACAATGTGCAATGAATTGTAATTGAATAAATTTAGTGTTGTAGTAGTAATTATAATACTTATTGTGGATAATAAACTTATAAGATGTAACTAAAGTTAATGGTGACAATTATTATATGTTACCTATTTATTTAGCCTGTTAACTTAAATTTGAAATCAATTGCAATAAATTAACTTAATTAGTGCAGTTAGTGTGGATTAAATTAATAATTGTACAATATTAATTCAGTAAAATGTAATCAATGTAAATTTTGTTCATATGATAATTGATTGAATAAAAAGAATTGAAATCAAGTTTGATCAATTTATGGAATTTAAGCTACAATAAATGGATTTATTGCAATTAAATGTAAATTTAAATACTACGTTAATGAAAACTAAGATGATAATTGTAGAAGGTTAGTGTAACAAGATACAAACAGTGATAACTATGTCTGTAGAGTAACAATTGTTAGAATAAAAGTCTGAAATCAAATTTAAAACAATTTCTTGGAATTTAATTTTAATTAATTGGATTTAATTATAGTTGAAATTGAACATTGTAATTAGTGAAATATTAAACACTGAATTTGATATGTAAATTTTGCTTTAAGTTATTATAAATGTCTAAGTAATCAAAAATGATGAAATTGGTTAGTTTATAAATATTAAATTAAAAATGATTAATTAATTTAATATTAAATTATTTAATTAACGTGAAAATAACCATTTTGGCCACTGACCCGGATTTCGGCAAAACTAATTTCATCGGATCCGAAACGGTGAATTATTGTAAGGTTTCAAATTTCATAGCGATCGGACTTGTCGTTTGGCGCACGGACTCGAAACTCGTAGAAATCAATTTAATTAAATTTAATTGAAATCAATTTGAAATAAGCTATTTTTAAAGCTAACTTCTTCATACGATGAAATTAGGACCTGAAAACCTGTTCCATTGAGTTTAGAAATATAGAAAACACCTATTTTGATATATGGGATGAACCATTTTCGTTTCGGGAACGAAACGGGCTTTTCGGGTCGTTTATCGTTCAACTTTCAAATCAGTCTAGTCCATTCATTTCTATTTATGACGTGCCTATATATAGCCCGGTATAAATCCTAGCTATTTCTTATTCCATTTGTTTGTATGTACAATTCTATCTGCTTCTCTCTTTCCAATAGCAGACAAACCAAAACCAATTCCAAATTCAATTGAAAAGAAAAATCAATCGAAAAATCAAACTCCTCCAAATCATATCAAATTATATATCAATTAGAAGCTCTCGACGAGTGTAATTTACTGGTGTGATACGTTTTTCAATCGGATTCACCATTTTTCCATAAATCGAGGTTGAACCTCGGTCGTCCGTTTGAACTTTTGACGATCCAACGGTGGATCGTCATCCGATCGACGATTTAGGAGTTGCGTTAGGAAGAGGGAGTCGTGTAGGCTTTAGATCTATAGCTCATTCGTCGTCAAGTGGTCAAGATTCATCAGGGAATCACCTTAAATGCTGGTAGCGGCGGAAGAGAGGGAGGAGGTTGGAAGCGTGTGCGCAGCCATGGCGTGAATGGCCAGTGACGAGCAGCTTAGTGGTGGTTGTGGATTGTGGTAGCAGGGCCTATAGCGGCCGCGGTTGATGGGAATGTGGTGGCGGCTGTGCTACCATGATCGATCGCTTTTGTTTCTTTAGTGCTAGGGTTTTTGGACGATGCTACGTGGCAAGAAATGATTCGTCTTTTTATTTATTTATTTATTTTAGTTTAACTTAAAACTTCAATCTTCTAATGCGTATAACATTTGCATACGAGATCCGATTCACGTGCGGTTTGTTCTGCTACGATCGTATTGAAATTCCAAACATATTGACATATGTTTGGATGAATTCTAAGACTGTTTAAATTTGGGCCCTATTTTTGGATTTCAAATCAATTTGAAATTTAAAGTTGAATGTTTTAACCCACTCACTATTACTAAACTATCTTATGTTAGTTAGATTAAATTTATGAGGTGATTTGAAATTTATTGATCGATGTTTGGCATGTTTAAATGGCCATTCTAGTTAAATTTGACTTTAATTGCATATTAATCATCGTTAATTTAATATTGCATTTAAATTGTCAATTTAATACCTGTTATTGATTCTGATTGATTTGGATGATGATTATGATGGATGTTTGATTATTGATATTGGATGACTGGATGTTGTATTTTACATTGTTATAATACTGCAAGTCCCTATGAGTTGAAATGATACATACCCGAACGATCTATAAATTAGGGAAAAACAATTAGGGTTGAAATGATAGACTCGAGCTATTTTATGGATTTCATTTAATTCGAGATTGCGGTTTCAAATGATATATAGCCGTAAATTTTAAATTACGAATTGAAATGATAAATATGTGTATCACTTGGCCCTAGGGTAGAAAATTATATACGAAAAACGGATAGGTTAAATTAAGTGATTTTTGAATTTTAAATTTTGAATTCAGTTAACTGGTATTTTGAAATAGAAATTTTATTTATATAAATTGAATTATTCTCGAAAGTCCAAGCGTAAATGTTGAAATTGGAATTGATTTAATGAATTGTTCAAAGGAGTTAAATTGGAATTTCAAAGTTGAAGTGTCGAATATAAATGAATTTATCGAAAATTGAGTTATTGAAATGTTTGAAAATAACTTTAAAATCTATTTTAATCAATTTAAACTATTTTAATCGATTTAAACTATTTTAACTTATGTTAATCTATTATAACCTATTTAATCCAATCTAATCTAATTTACCTATTTTAAACAAATTAAAATTATTTAATCTATTTTAAATCTATTTAATACAGTTTAAATCTATTTAATCTATTTTAAATTTATTTAATCTATTTAAAAACCTATTTAATATAATTTAAATCTATTCAACCTATATTTAGTTTATTCAAATCATTTTAAATTTAATAAAAATCTATTTAATCGACATTTGATCTATTAAAATCATAAATCAAATTTAATCAAATTTAAATCTATTTAAACTATTTTTTTACTATTCAAACTATTTTAATCTATCTAAAACTATTTTTAAACTATTAAAACTATGTATCACTGTCTAAATTATTTTCGAAAATTTCAAACGGTGTAAAGTAGAAGTATTTATATTTAAATCCTTAATGATGATACAACCTAAATTGGAGTTTGGAATTGATATCTTTTTGTAAAATGACATATTTGAGTAAATATGATTATTTTGGAACGAGGATTTAAATAACCTATCTTAACGATAAAATCAAAAATGAATATGATTTTTGAAACTGAATATGATTTTAAAACTGAATATAGGTTTGGAAGTGAATATGATTTCAAAAGATTATGATTTGAAATCGAATATGATGTTTTGATATCAATTGTGAAATTTACGTTTTGAAATGTAAAAGAACCATCTGGTGTAAAATAAGCGTTTGGTTGTTAAAGAGACCGGGATCGGATATTGTCATACTCTTTGCCAATACCGAAAACCACTTTAACAACTGTGCAAATGGAGGAGATTCCAGAAATGAAGTAGGATGGCGGCGAACGATTTCTGTATGAGGTATTGACGTGACCCTGACTCCCATGAGTCACCTTAGATATGACTAAAACAGGAGCTATACTTGGGCTAAGTGAGGTCATTCCTCCGATCGGACATGCTTCTTCGATACCATATTATGACTTTGTGATGATTTGGTGGCCACCCCTTGATTTTGATTATGGGAGTGTGTTCCGAGGTGGGCGGTAGTAGCTGCTGTGCGTTACCACCAATCTGGTTCTGCAATTGGTAAATCTACCTGGCATTGCCTCGAGTGCTGTGTTCACATGCCGTAGAGCGCCTTCTATGAGTTTTTTTTATACCATACCTATGGAGTGCCCTCTGAGTAAACCTCACAGAGGAGCGTACGGTACTGTATAGACTATAGGAATATATAAAATGTGTTAAAGGGGATATGGGTAACGCCTTAACGCTGTTTTAGTACTTTTACATTACTATAGACATATTATAATAGCGTATTGTACTACATAGTAGATAGTTTAAAAGATCCTTAGAAAATGCAAATGTCGAACATCTTTTAAGTTATTACACCCACGTTAGATACTAGATAAAAGATGTTAAACCCCGTAAACATATCTGACGTTGTTACACTCATATTTATTTACTGTTGATTTATCTTACATAAGATCTTTTAGTTCTGACTCGAGTGTTTTTCTTTTCAATTCGCTTGGGTTAGTCTGAGCTTTTCAGTTTATCGAAGACTTCGTTTCAGAGGATGAAGACAAAGATATAGTACTATTAGTATTTGTTTATTTATTCTACAGCATCATATGTTCCTTTGCATTTATTTACTTATTTCTAGTTTCTGTAACTCTGATTTTGTGTTGTAAAAGAATAATCAAATGTATTTATAAAACAGCTTCGTGAACTGTTATTTGATTAATATATTTTATCATTTGCTGCAAGATTCTGTATTTGTTTCCTTCCTTTTTCTACATTTTCTTATTTACCCCATAACATTCTGCCCCTTTGAATGGTTTGAATCTGATGTGTGTGGTTTATCATCGATTTAAACTGTCCAAAAAGGCATTCGTTACAACCTTGATTTGCTATTTTATTTGTACGGACATCTATGTATTTTCCCTGAAAATTTTATTGGGCAATATGATGTTGAATTGATTATTAAAAACTGATTGATATGAATATCTACATCTGTTATTCTAGACTGTTATGAAATTGAATGGTAACCTGATCAAGTACCATTGGAATTACTAGCCTTCTTTTCCGATTTGGAAGTTGAATGTTGAACCAAAAATTGTTTTATGGATGATTAGTGTTTATAAATGATATTTTAAAGATAATTTGTAAATATTTTGATAATGATTTAAAGTAACTATTTTATTATTCATGAAAATTATTTAAAAAATATTAATTATTATTTTAGAATTATCAATTATCTAAATTGTTTAAAATATATTAATTATAAATTAAAAGTTATTTTATAGTGATTTATAAAGTTAATTATTACATAAGGATTAATTAGTATTAAAGTATATTTATTCCAAAGATAAATTTATTTACAATTAATAATGTTTTAAAAGTAATATAGTATGCAGTTTACCTTTATAAAAGAGCATTTACTTATTTAGAACTTGGAAATTTTATATTGTAAATTTTATAAGGCTATTTTGAAAATTTTACTAAGTAAAGTTTCGGAAAGTAATGGTATACTTTCATGGCGTAATCAGAGGCAGTGAGTGCCTGTAGTTAAGTCTGGGATTTCTCTAGGATGGAGACGAACCATTGAGCTGTAAATCCAAGGTTAATACTGCAATGGTGCTTTCCAGATTAATTTTAAGGGTTTCAAATATTTTGAAATGAATGGTTGTGAATATACTTATCCGGCGAGATAAGAATATGCTGTTTTGATTAAGTAATTTTAATTTATTGAAATTTAAATTAAATAAGGCTTAATGTTTTCGATGGAAGATGAAACCTTTGATTGGATGATTGCTTATGTGATAGTTAAATAACCGACTATCAAAATCTAGACCTAAATATAACTTTGGAAATATCTAGAAGAAACACGGGAATTATGTGGTACAGTTACCGTTCAAGGTGCTAATACTATACGTATTTTTGATTTTTAGGGCGATGATAAGGAAATTCGTCCACTAAAACAGTTAAGAGGTGATCTACGATCTTATTTTTGTCGGTGTATTTCCCAAAGAATCGGGGTTGAGTTTACCGAAAAATATCAAACGTTGTTTCGAAAAGACCGGGATCAGATAAGTTATCCCAAAACCACTTCGATCCAACGAGTACGTTTTCGAATGAAGACGAGAGCATGAAGTTGAAGATTGAGCAGTGAAGTGCAAGGGTTAATCGCTACTAGTCCTGAGGATGATTCCAAAACGAATATAGTAGGAATAGTGCCTTGGGTTCCGCTCGGACCCACAATGAACATGTATGGACGAATGCTATCAGTACATTGTCATTAGAGGACAATGAGCATTCAAAGTGAAAATTCCTCTAAAAGGTAATCGTGGCCTCTAGCCTCATCAACCGAGAATGATTGAAAACCAGGGGAGATGCAACAAGGCTATATGTTTATCACCTTTCTAGATACACTTAGATATTATATACTATGGATACGGTTGCATGCGCAAGAGCTCTCGGAAAGGGTGGGAACCCCTGGGGTGATAGCATATTTGGTCTATCCAGGTTAAGGATAGTCCGGTCTTGTGTTGTAGGGGATCCCGGCATGGTTCTTGGTACATTGTTCTAGACATGTACCGTAATAGGTGATTCCCCAGTACCTAGTCAGTCGTATGGAATCCATTCTCCAATAAGCACCGTACTTTTTTGATTGTGCCCAACTATGCTGAATGTGAGATGCAAGTATTTCATTTTTTGAATAAGTATTTGTACATAGACACTATTATAATATCATTGAATTTTCTACAAAAAGTGGTTTGGTTGCCATAAGGGAAAACCAATCCTGTTTATGCGTGGCGTGGTCTTACGGGATACCCTTGATTTTTAAAGGATTTTAGAAGTCATAACGAATAAAATTCCTTGTGATTCCAATTCTCACGTTGGTTTTACCAGACTGACCTAGGCATGGTTTTTCCTATATGCTTGGATTAGACCGAGCATATTTCCAGATTTAGATGGAAGGAGTGGAGCTTCAAGAGAGGAGCTGGGGTCCCAGAGATGTATTTACATAGATGATTATATTCCGTTGCATTTGGTTGTGTTTATCAGCAATTGTAAGGATAGTTGTTATAACTATCCATGCTAGATAGGGTGTATACACTGACTGATGTCTGTATTTGGTAAGTTACAGTTTGTTTTATGTAAAGACTTTTTTCTATATTATAGATTATTTGTTTCCGCTGTGAGATTCTTTGATGTTCTATTTTTTTTCTATCTTCTTTCTACTTTCTTTTTCTTGCTATCCACCTTTCTGTTCGATTTGGACTGGACCAGTGTAATAAAGTGTCAGTTCGAACTGTACGGAAAAGTGGGTCATGACATTGTGGTACCAAAGGTTAGGCTGAGCGAATACCTAGGCTTTGGTAGTGTTACTTATTGAGATAGAGTCAGCAGTACCCTAGAATAAGTCTGAATGTGTGTGCATACACACGCACACATACATACATACATACATACGTACATACATATATATACACACACACGAGAGCACGCGTATTTGCTAGTGATATAAAAATGTTTTTATATTTTGTTAATGTGCCTAATGAGTGGCATATGGATTCTGGTCAATACAGGTTGCTAACGTTATTGATAGAGATCTCTAACACTTGAACAAGGCCAATGGTACAATATTGTTTTAAGTGGATAAATGAAATAAATGTACTCAGAATATATTTTATATATTAAAGGCATAATTTTCAAAAATATATAGTATTTTGGGGTGTTATTTGATAGGTGATGATAATATTTTATCATCTAGGAATTGAGTGGTCATAGCTGTTAGCTTTGAGTATCCTCTAGTGCTGGTCCTTTTGGCTTGGGTATTTCCTTTGAGATCTGATCCCTATAAGGTAGGAACTTTGGAAAATTTGGATTTTTTAATAAATTTTATTGACTAACGGAATTTGGAATATTTTAAAAATAAATGTTTTAGGAAGATTTTTCATAGATAAAAGCAAATTTTATGATAATTAATTTATAAAAGGGATATATGAGAATTAAAAACTCCGGTGATTTCGGAAAAAAATTTAAACTAAATTTTTGAGGAAAACGATTTTTGTATTACCTAAATAAAGTGTTGAATGGTAGCAATTTAAAAAGGGAAAGTTATTTGAAGTTTGTACCTATATATGTACTCTTAGCATATATGGCTTCCTGAAACCTTAGGATCTCATTCTTGGCTCTATTAATTGATTGTAGAGAACCCGTAGTATCAATCGAGGAGGAGAAATTTTGAAGGCTAGGAGATATGGCAATCATGACTTAATTAGAAGGATTCTGAAGGATCTTAATGAGCCATCAATATATGAGGAAGAGTTAGAGGGGGAAATAGAGCCTGTCGAGCAGCCATCGCATCAAGATGAGGAGCCCAAGGAAGAACCAGAAAAGGAGGAATTTAAGGATGAGGAAGAATTGGAAGAAGATGAGGAATTCGAGGATGAGGAAGAATTCGAGGACGAGGAGGAATTCGAGAATGAAGAGGAACTTAAAGCAGAGGAAGAATACGAATCGGAGAATGATGACACTGCCATTGGGGAAATGGGTGAAGTTGAAAATGAGCCAGTTGTAGATGGGGATAACCATCAGAGGGAATGAAGCCCAGCATTTGCATGGGTTCCAGATAACGATGTTGAGCCCATGGAATTGAAAGGACCAGAAGTGGGGGACTTGGTTGGAGAGGGTCCTCAATGAGTGTTGGTTTGGGTTGAGTGGTCTCTAGGTAGTGCATACCCTATTAGTATGTATTAGTAGCCTATAGACGTCATGTTTGTTGGATTGTAGTCCAGTGAAGTATCTCAGTTGAAGTTTGGTATGACAGTATATATGTGTACGTTTATATGGTGGCGGTACTTGTGGAAGTATTCTAGTTGATCCTAGATGAAACTGATATTTGGGAATATATATATTAACTTGTGTGATATGGGTGTTTATTAATCCATTAATAAGTTAAAATTATGTTAGTTTAGTTTACTAGCCTAGTTATGGAAATTTCGAGGACGAAATTCTTTTAAGGGGGAAGGAAAGTAATGACCCGGAATTTTTGTTGTCTCGAGTTTTGAATATAAATTTTTAATATTCAATAATACGGTATTTTAATCAACAAAATCCCCGTTAAATAACAATTCACAATAATATACAGTTTTTAAACCAAAATAATATTTGAATCTCCAGAATTTTATTTATAAAATAGTAAATGATTTAATTGGAAATTTTTACACACACACATAGATTCAGGACAATAATATATATATATATATATATATATATATATATATATATATATATATTAGAAACAAATTCATTTCAAATAAGTATAGATGAAATAAGAAGAACACATTATAAATAGATAGGATATGAGTTATGGAAAATACAGTGTATTATAAATAGAAAGAGTATAAAACTTGATTTTTCTTATATATATATATATATATATATATATGTATGTATGTATATGGATATATACCTATCAGTGAGAAGAGTGTGATATTTATAAACTAAATAAGCTGGTGGGTTAAAAACAATATATGTAATATACATATTTGTGGACTGATAAATATGATTATTAAGAATTTTATACATTTATATATATATATATATATATGTATGTATGTATGTATGTATGTATATATCGAGAATGAAAGAAGGTTGTCTAACGACCCAAATTTTTTCGACATTTGATTTGGAATATTTAAATGGTTTTAAATATTGATTTGAAAAAAAATTGATTTTGAATATGTAAATTTGGGTTTTATTTATAAAATAAATACAGGATTTAAAATATAGAAATTTATTGAAAATATGATTATTTGATTTAATAATTGAAAATTGGGTAAATTAGTGAAGCTTGAGATTTAGACTTGTTAAAAATAATATAAAGGCTTGTAAAATTTATAATAGTGATAGTGAAGATAATAGAACCTTTTAAATCGAATTTAAAATTGATCACTTCAATTTTAAAAATAATTTGTTCAGATTGACATTTAAAAGTAGAGATCCGGAGCGCACTCTCGGAATTCGATGGAACCAATTCCACTGGATCTGTAATAGTCTATTATTATCGGGTTTCAAATTTTGAGGTGTTTGGAGTTATCGCTTAGCCGTACGAGATATAACGCGTTGAAATTAATATTGAAATTCAATATAGTAATGGAGTCCAAAAAGCTATCTTCTCCATACGATTGAATTAGGACTCAAAACCTTTTCCATTGTGTTCGGAATAGGGGTATAACATTATAAACGTCTAGTGGCACACTTCGATGGAGGTTCGAGATTTAAGCTATAGATTCAAGACGATGTAAATTAAAATAAATATATAGTTTTATTGATTGACAAAATAATTCACATCAGAACTTTTTCTTTATCTTCAAAACACTGTAGCTAGCAAGCAACACGCTATTCTTCTTATCTCAACATCACGTCTTTCTCTTTCATACTATTAGTTCAAAGTGAAATTGCGTACTATCTCCTCCCTACTTTTTAAAACACCCCATATACCTTCCTTCTTCAAGATCCAAAAACAAGGTAAATGAAAATTTTCGTTCAGAGAAAAAGAATCCAAGTTCCTACTTCAAATCGAACCGAACAATTTGAATCGTCGGTTCCCCCTCTTTTCCGTTCAAATTCACGAATTAACTCAAACCAAAAATCATCACGACCGAGCCTTCCCATTTTTTCACGATCGAGCGGGTTCATGGAAAGAGGATTGGCGTGATACGATGGAAGGGGCGTGGTCACGAGGAGAGTCGAAGTTACATTCGATGAAGTCATGGAGGAATGGAGATTGTGGACGAGATGCGATTGTGAGTCGTGCGCGAACGATTGGATGGCCTTCGAATGAAGGACGCGATTGTAGGTGGTTCGAAATGATCGATGGGATCTTGTGTAACGGTCTTTGGTAGTCGTTCGTCGATGGAGGGGCGGGCGGTGGATGTTTGGAAGCAGCGGTAGTAGGGTTTGGTAAGTTTTGGAGCTGCTCGTCATCAAGCTTGAAGGGTCTAGCAATAAGGTATAGGACGGTTTATTTTTTAAATTAATTTAATATATATATATATACATATTAGAAAAAAATATACACTTATTTTAATTTTATGGTAAATTTTAAAATTGGTTTTATGGTGATTGGGATATATAAATCGTATTATCAGTCGACTATTTACAAATTCATAAATTTTTTATGCGAGGTCAAAAATCATGAAATCGAGTCGAGATTGAAGTGGATTGCAAACAAAAATAAAGATGAGAAATTTTCACTCATTTTTAGATTGCCATATTTAAAATTTAAATGTTGAATTTAAATTATTGGGTGTTGATTGGGTTGATAAATTGAAATTAGTGGTTGGATAATTATATAATATAGTAGTATATACACAGTATTTGGAGTGATATTCCTGCATATTATAGCGGATGAGACCTTATGCTCTCCATATAGTAGCGGATGACCCTATATACCGCGATATCCCCCTCGAAGTGGGATTGGTATTTATTTTATATTGTATTAACATCTGTGGATGTGTAGAAAAAGGTTGGAGGGATCCAATGGGATTCCTCAAATGATTTGTTTATTTTTTATATATAGTGATATATGTGTGACACCCCACCTCTATACCCACGCTAGCCAAGAACACTACGGTGTAATGCTGTCGACTAACACGGAGAATGAGGCTGTGGAGGAGCGACCCTCCATGTAGTTGCGTTGTGCGAGCACCGATATGTCAGATAGTACAACATGCATTTGATTTCAGGAGGAAATCCGACATACCGATACAAACTCAAAGCTATCACACGGTGGCTATATATAATCTTCGGAAGCAAATATAGAAATAAACATAACACAAATCAGTCATAGACATCCATATCACAAAGGCGGAAGAAGATATGAATAAAACACATAAAAGTGAATAGTAGTGGTCAGAAAGATCCACAATTGTACAAAAGTATAGCAACATGCTATGCAAAAGAATAAGTATTCATCTATGAGTCTATATCCCAAATGTATACATCCAAAAAACTACTAATCTAAGTAGTTAACCAAAAGTCAGAGTAGTAAATCCTAGGGGAAGAAGTCAAGCAGAAGCACCTGTAACATCTCGGTCTGACCCGAGTATTATTTATAAGAAAATAATAAATGGATCAGACTAGCTATAAATATCAGATGACATGATATAGAATAAGAGATATGGCACAAACATATAATATCCATAATAGCATACTTCTATAAGTATGTAATTGAAAATCAACAAGAGATTAATCAATATCATAAGAATCTTCTCAAAGATCCAAAATGGTATCATACCCAAAACTTGTACTCATAACAAGTCAATGACACACTAATTCTAGAAATCACAAGAGAAAGGATGGCCAATCCAATAAACTTGACATCGACGCACCTAGAAAGACGCGACCCATGCACAGTCGAACATCGACGCACCTAGAAAGATACGCCCCATGCGTAAATAAACATCGATGCACCTAAAAAGATACACCCCATGTAATGTCTAACATCGATGCACCTAGAAAGATACACCCCATGCATAAATAAACATCGATGCACCTAGAAAGACACATCCCATGCATAAATAAACATCGATGCACCTAGAAAGACACATCCCATGCAATGTCTAACATCGATGCACCTAGAAAGATACACCCCATGCATAAATAAACATCGATGTACCTAGAAAGATACATCCCATGCAAAGTCGAACATCGACGCACCTAGAAAGATACGCCCCACGTGTAAATAAACATCGACGCACCTAGATAGGTACGACCCATGCGAGAAATGAGACGAAGCTCAATGGAAAGAAGTTCAGACCTCCATATGAACAAAGAGACATCGCACAATGCTAGTCTAAATCACAAAAATGATCGTCATGGTCATCAAGAAGTGTCAATCACATTAAGCTAGTAAATATATGAGTTTAGCTTCATGTCCCATAACCACTTGCTTAACTTAAATATTTACGAACAAACTGTAGATCTTCAACAGAAAATTTTCACAAAAGGTTCAATCGAACAAGTCCAAGAATTAACCGACGAAACAAACGCAAGCGTTTCATGCCACTTGTTTCACTAAGTCGTTTAATTAGATTTCTCATCCGAGTGAGGTAAAGGTTTGTATATACTAATAGATTGAAAAACGGTTTAGGAAAAGAGCTTTGTATTAAAATAGTGTTGAAATCGTTTTGATGAAAGAGTTTTGATATTTAATACTAGTATTGAAACCTTCATATTTCTAAAGTTGTTATCCCGCCTTATTAGCAAGGCCGTGATACCATAAAATCGACCGAGAAGCCCAAGATAGTTTGTCTCGAAGAATGGTCAACTCAGCATCTCAACAAAGCAAGTTCTGTTGAATGTTTTTCAGATAAGATCCCCTACGGAGGGGGGTCCAAGGGGGTGACAGCCCCCCAAGATGGGGGTGCGGGGGCAACACCCCCGCTACGGGGTTCGACCTGCCCGGTCAGGTCGCGGGGGTCCAGGGGGCAGCGCCCCCGACGGGGTGCGGGTGTAACACCCGGCCCCTATACCCATGCCAACCAAGAGCAATACTAAGTATTACTGTCGGAAAGCACGGAGAATGGGACTCGATAGGGCTAAATGTTGTACTCATTCTCTTGAACTAACACTGGCACGAGAAATTTTTCGATTTTTTTTCCTTCTACTTACCATTTGTGCGCAGTGTTGGTTCAAAGCAATGGTACAAGATAAAAATTTTCCAGGTTACATAGTATAGAATATAATAGAATGTACAATTCAGCACCAAAAACAGCATAATGCATAATACATATCATAATGTCCACGATACATAGTCCATAGTACATATCACTTCCAAAATACATAATAACATACATACCATAATACATATTAACTACTCCTAAGTCCAAGCTGAAAAGTCCAAAACCCCAAAACGTGGAAAATGATAAGAATTCTGCTACAATCCACGCAACCTAACCTGCAATCACAATCCTCAGACTGACCCGAGGATTATAAAACAAATCACACAGGTCAGACTATTTCTAGTGTGAGTGAAGTAAGATCTATGAATAATAATTGTCTCTATCAACAAAAGGGAAAGAAAACGCCGCATGTATAAACCAACATGAGGCATATATGTGTGTGAGAACTAACATGCAAATTTGGTTTCATAAACAATTCCTTTAATCAAACAATGATTTTAGGTCAAACCTATCGTATATAATCCAATACGATACCATCCCAATTATTATTTGTAACACAAAGAATAAGTTCATACACACATTCTCCAAAGATACTGGGTTTTCAAAATCAACTTTAATACTTCCAAAAATCATAAAGTAAAGAAAATTGCATTATGAGAATTATGGGATAAATATAACATGACTCATAAAATATACCAAATAAACAGACGCTAATATTGTAAAATCACAGTGGTAGAGCTCGAGCGCGCGGGGAGACATCAACCCCGTAACCTACTCATAACGCCATAATACACCTGGCGATCAACCCAGGATAACCAAGACGGTCTAAGGCAAAGGCCGTATGCTACCCGTTCACGGATCTACACGTGGGACCCCCACGCCTCCATCCTTCATAGTCCGTGACCCGCCGATCGGAGATCCCGATCAAAATAAGATTAGCCCTATGTAGCAGACCGTTGACCTTTGGTGGTAAAAGGGCATGTGATATACCACCGATTCAGGTAGCGATCCCGAATCAGGTCGGCCAAGGTGGAGTTTTGGCCCATTGGTACAACAGAGTCCAATCTATCCCGACCCAAAAATCAAAGTGTTTATAATTTTAAAACACTTCTTAAAAATAAAAGTCAACGATGACAATCGCCTTTCAAAAATTCCATTAATAAGCCCAGTATAATATTCAAAAGCGAATAAAATTTAGCAAATAATTGTGTGTATAAAAGAAAATAATTACATCTTCATTTCGCATTAACACATAAGTACCCCATAATACTTATGTATTAAGACGAAACGCAAAAACCTCATTCATTGAAAAAATTCGTTAAGTTAAAAAATTTGATAACAATAAATTTAATTAAAAAGGCAAGCTTAGTACTCAAAAACGTAATCAAAATCCTAAAATGTTTTATTTACATATTGTTGTTGTTGTTATTATTATTATTATTTTCAAACACATATTTATCGATAATACAATAGTTTTCTTTTTTAACCAAAATAAATTTAATTCACTAATTTAGATTAATTTAATAAAATTTAATTTTTTTTTCAAATTTTTTTTTTCTCAACTTTGGTGCAGCTCCGACTTGGGCTGTAACTGTGCAGCCTGCCTGGGCTGCACCAGTGCAGCCCTGGGCTGTACAGCCCCAGGCTGCACAGTGCAGCCCGCCCGGGCTGCCCCTGTGCAGCCCTGGGCTGCACGGGTGCAGCCTGGGCTGCACCGCCCTGGGCCGCCCCGGGCAGCCCGGGTGCAGCCCGCCCATCTGGGCTGCACCACCGGGCCGCACCCGAGCGCACCGCAGGCCGCCCGGGCTGCACCCGGGCAGCCCGCCCGGGGCTGCCACTGTGCAGCCTTGGGTTGCACATTTGCAGCCCGTCTGGGCTGCACCTCTGTGCAGCCCCAGGCTGCACCTTTGCAGCCCGTCTGGGCTGCACAGTGCAGTTATGAAATCAATTTTTTTTTCTTTTAGAAGGTTGCTGTAATTCATTGTGGCAATTAAGCAAACATAAGGTATGCATTCAAATTATATGCATTATTTATCATTCCTTCTTCAACCTAATATTTCAATCAATAAACATGATTTATGGAATAAGCAAACAACCATTATATTCAAAATTTTCACACCATATTTGCATGCATACATGAAAATAAAATAAGACTATAATTTCACTCACCTAAACCTTCAAATTGCAATCTTCAAGCTCTTATACAGCTAGCCCTTGATTGCTTGACCTTCCCCTTTCAATTGCTAACAAAATGAAAGAAAACCCTAAATACCTATTTGTGAAAATAAGAAGAAAGAGATGGAATAGAACCGATTTAGGGATACTTACTCTTGTAATTGGGAATTTTTTTCTTTTTAACCTTTAATTTGCAACCTGAGATTTGTGTTTGATTGAGGGGATTAGGAATTAGGTTTTCTTCTTTCTCTATTTTTTTCTTTCTGCTTTCTGTTTTGTGTACGTACAGTAAAGAATTTGAGGAGAGGGAATGGTATTTTTATTACAAAGCCCCTCCTCTAGAATCTTCTTCCAATTAAACCTTAATTTATTATTTCTCCCCTTTTTTCTTTTTTAAAAACAATTTATTCATTATCTTTTGTCCTCATTCTAGATTTTTCTTTTACTTAACAATATTTTATTCACTTTCTAGATCTTTCCTACATTACATTATAAAAAGATATTATTATTTGTTATTATTATTATTATTATTTTTACTTTTACCTTTATTTCTTTCTTTTTCTTTTCTTTTATACCAAATTATAAATCAACATAAAAAAATTCTTATCTAAACTTTTCATACATAAAACGCATTTTATCTCATGAAATTAGTTACCATTATTACATAAAATATAAATAACATAACATTCTCAATGTTTAACTTTCCAAATATTTTAGGTTAATAAAATGGTTCATTTAAAATAAATTACACTACCACAAAAAAAGAACAATTTATAACTCCAAATAAAAGCAAACGAATTTGTTACCATTTATTTTCCTCTCAACGCTATTAATATTAAATTCCCATTTTTTCTCATTTATCTATTATTTTATTTTCTCCATAAATATTTAATTATTTATCATTATTAACAAATTAATTTATTAAGTTGATTCCCAATTTAGTATCCCTAAAAATGGGTTGTTACAGACACCTTTGCAGCCCGCCTGGGGCTGCACGGGTGCAGTTTTGAAATCAAATTTTTTTTTTCTTTTAGAAGGTTGCTGTAATTCATTGTGGCAATTAAGCAAACACAAGGCATGCATTCAAATTATATGCATTATTTATCATTCCTTCTTCAACCTAATATTTCAATCAATAAACATGATTTATGGAATAAGCAAACAACCATTATATTCAAAAATTTCACACCATATTTGCATGCATACATGAAAATAAAATAAGACTATAATTTCACTCACCTAAACCTTCAAATTGCAATCTTCAAGCTCTTATACAGCTAGCCCTTGATTGCTTGACCTTCCACTTTCAATTGCTAACAAAATGAAAGAAAACCCTAACTACCTATTTGTGAAAATAAGAAGAAAGAGATGGAATAGAACTGATTTAGGGATACTTACTCTTGTAATTGGGAATTTTTTTCTTTTTAACCTTTAATTTGCAACCTGAGATTTGTGTTTGATTGAGGGGATTAGGAATTAGGTTTTCTTCTTTCTCTGTTTTTTTCTTTCTGCTTTCTGTTTTGTGTACGTACAGTAAAGAATTTGAGGAGAGGAAATGGTATTTTTATTACAAAGCCCCTCCTCTAGAATCTTCTTCCAATTAAACCTTAATTTATTATTTCTCCCCTTTTTTCTTTTTTAAAAACAATTTATTCATTATCTTTTGTCCTCATTCTAGATTTTTCTTTTACTTAACAATATTTTATTCACTTTCTAGATCTTTCCTACATTACATTATAAAAAGATATTATTATTTGTTATTGTTATTATTATTTTTTTACTTTTACCTTTCTTTCTTTCTTTCTTTTTCTTTTCTTTTATACCAAATTATAAATCAACATAAAAAAATTCTTATCTAAACTTTTCATACATAAAACGCATTTTATCTCATGAAATTAGTTACCATTATTACATAAAATATAAATAACATAACATTCTCAATGTTTAACTTTCCAAATATTTTAGGTTAATAAAATGGTTCATTTAAAATAAATTACACTACCACAAAAAAAGAACAATTTATAACTCCAAATAAAAGCAAACGAATTTGTTACCATTTATTTTCCTCTCAACGCTATTAATATTAAATTCCCATTTTTTATCATTTATCTATTATTTTATTTTCTCCATAAATATTTAATTATTTATCATTATTAACAAATTAATTTATTAAGTTGATTCCCAATTTAGTATCCCTAAAAATGGGTTGTTACAGACTTCCCCCCTTACAAAAATTGCGTCCTCGTAATTTCTACGTAAGGGCGATATCTGTAACTTTATTAGTTGATTTAAATTTCAAAAAGAATAAGACATACCTTACTCGAGTGCCAAACAATTCAGGATAATGCCTCTGCATCGACTCTTGTGTTTCCCAGGTGCAGTCCTTCGGATTGCTCGACCATTGCACCTTGACTAGTGGAACCACCTTACTACGCAACTTCTTCGTCTCAGAGGCAATGATACGGATAGGCTCTCGAGTATATGTCATATTAGGAGCGATCCCAAGCTGCTGCAACTGCTTTGGCTCTATCACCTCCTCAGAATCCCTCAAACACTTTCTCAAGTGTGACATATGAAAGACGTTGTGCACACTTGATAAGTGTTCAGGTAAAGCAACTCTATAGGCAAGCTTCCCAATCCGCTCCATAATAGGATAAGGCCCAATAAATCAAGGAGCAAGCTTACCCGTCTTGCTGAACCTCATTACCCCCTTTGAAGGAGTAACCTTCACGAACACATGATCGCCGACGCTAAACTCCAAGTCCTTTCTTCTTTTATCTGCATCTTTTGTCTATCTTGTGCTTCCTTCATCCTCCTTCTAATTATCTCTACCTTTTCTGAAGCTTCACGTACAGTGTCGGGACCAAGAACTAACTTATCTCCAGTCTCAAGCCAGCATGCAGGAGATCTACATGGTCTTCCGTACAGTGCTTCGAAAGGAGCCATGCCTATACTAGACTGAAAGCTGTTATTATACGAAAACTCTACCAAGTACAGGTGGTCCTCCCAAGAGCCTCCAAAGTCCAGAATACAGGATCGCAACAAATCCTCCAATATCTTGTTGACTCGCTCAGTTTGCCCATCGGACTGAGGATGATAGGCTGAGCTAATATTCAACTTCGTCCCCAAAGCTGCTTGTAAGCTCCTCCAAAATCCACTAGTAAATAATGGATCTCTATCACAAACTATAGCACTAGGTACACCATGGAGACGAATAACTTCCTTCACATACAGCTTCGCCAAATAAGATGCAGTCCTCTTTGCCTTGACAGGAATAAAATGGGTAGATTTCGTCAAACGATCCACTACTACCCATATGCTATCATGCCCTTGCTTCGATCAAGGCAAGCCATCAATGAAATCCATTGATACCTAAATAAAGTATTAATGGAACATTAATTGGATCACAAATAAGGGTTTATGTAAGTGAACTGTTATAAAATCAAAATTCACTTATACCTGATCCTATTTCCATAATGGAATCTCCAAGGGCTGAAGAAGACCGCTAGGCTTTTGATGCTCGCATTTCACCAGTTGGCAAGTAATGCAATTCTTAACATATTCACCTATATCACGCTTCATTCCTTCCCAGTAATATAGGCGCTTCATGTCCATGTACATCTTGCTGCCACCTGGGTGAATAGTGTATCGTGAACAATGGCAGTCCTTCATCACCTCTTGTCTAAGCCCTGCAACATTACGTACAAAGATTCTACCCTTCTTCCTCAAACAACCATGAGCATCCATCTCAAAACCTTTCAGGTCATCAGCCTCCTCTCCATTCTTCAACCGATGAATACGATCTAAAGTAACAGAATCTTCCTTCTGAGCAAGAGAAATTCTGTCCATAAGACTTGGTCTCATAACAAGCTAGCTAACATCCTCCCTGAGCTATGAGTAGGCATACTGTAACAGATCCCACTAGAAGCTAACACCTCCAAGTCACGCCATTCAGCCACCATCATCGATACAACTGCCTGGTGTTTACGGCTGAGGGCATCCGCAACACGGTTTCCTTTCCCTGGAGTATACTGAATATCAAAATCATAGGCTGCCAAAAACTCCAACCACCTTTGTTGGCGCATGTTCAGTTCCTTCTGGGAAAATAGGTATTTCAAGGACTTATGGTCTGTATAGAGAACAAACCGCTCCCCCATAAGATAGTGTCACCACAACTTCAAAGCAAAAACCACGGCTGCTATCTCCAAATCATGAATAGCATACCGAATCTCATTGGGCCTCAATTGCCTGGATACATAAGCTACAACTCACCCTTTCTGCATAAGTACCGCTCCCAGGCCAGAGCCACAAGCATCCGTATAGACCACAAGATCCTGATTACCCTCTGGAATCACCAAAACTGGGGCGTTAGTGAGCATCTCCTTCAACTTTGTGAAAGCTTCTTCACATTTATCTGACTATTCATACTTAACTCCTTTCCTCGTCAGCCTCGTCAAAGGAGTCACAATCTTGGAGAAATCTTTAATGAAACGTCGGTAATAACCAGCTAGTCCCAAGAAGCTCCGTATCTCGGTAACAGATTCTGGTCTCTTCCAATTCTGTATGGCCTCAATCTTAGAAGGATCCACTGCCAGACCGGCTTCGGAGACTATATGGCCCAAAAACTTTACCTCTTTCTGCCAAAAGTGGCACTTGGAGAACTTAGCTTTTAGCTTATGTTCCCTTAAGGTCTCCAAAACCATCCTCAAATGCCCTTCATGCTCTTGCTCAGACTTGGAATACACTAGGATGTCATCAATAAAGACCAGGACAAATTGGTCAAGATAGCTTCTGAATATTTTATTCATCAGGTCAACAAAATATGCAGGAGCATTCGTAAGCCCAAACGGCATCACCAGCCACTCGTATGAACCATAACGAGTGCGGAAAGCAGTAAGGGGAATGCTATCTTCCGCTACTCTCAACTGATGGAATCCGTGGCTAAGTCCAGCTGGGAAAAGACCTTTGCTCCACTCAACTGATCAAAAAGATCATCAATACGAGGTAATGGATACTTATTCTTTATGGTCAGCTCATTAAGCTTCCTGTAGTCAATGCATAAACGAAGAGAGCCATCCGCCTTCTTTACAAAAACAGCAGCAGCTCCCCAAGGAGAGCTACTGGATCGGATAAACTGCTTCCCTTCCAATTCAGTCAACTGCTTACGAAGTTCCTCCATCTCAACTCGAGGCATACGAGTAGGTGGTCGACTGACTGGTTGGGCTCCAGGGATTAGATCTATGCGGAACTCCACGGCCCTCTTTGGTGGTAAGCCTGTAACAGGCTCAAATATATCACCAAAATCTCTGACAATTGGTACACTGGCTATCTCATCTACCTCTCGTGACTCCATGGAAAACAAAGAAACATAAGCACTAGAGCTCGGTACATCCGGAGTCATATTAACAAGCCCTTTATAGGATGGATGCTTCAAAGTAACAACTCTGTCTGAGCAGGAAAGCTGTGCATCATAACGATCCAACCAGTCCATCCCCAAGATAATATCAAAGCCAAGGCACTCAAATACATGCAAATCACAGGGAAAAGAGAGCCCGCATAAGGAAAGCTCAAAGCCTTTACACAACATTCCAAGTGTTGCGGACCCACCAATGGGATTCGCAACCCTTAGAGATGTCACGAGGTAAACAACTTCCAAATCATATCTATCAACTAATTCCTTAGATATGAAAGAATGAGAGGCACCGGTGTCAAAGAGTATACGAATAAAAGTATCTCTAAAAGGAATCGTACCTTCCATGACCGCCACCTGCTTTCCCTTCCTCTGACTCGGGCCTGCATCTCCTTCCATCACATTCAGCTTAGCTGCTTGCTTCTTCTTCATAAGCTGTGGGCAGTTGTTCTTCAAATGACCAGTCTGGTGACACTCATAGCACTGCCTCTGGGGGCAATTATTAGCAAAATGCCCCATTACTCCACACTTATAGCACTTCACTCCACTTTTATCTTGCTTCTGGGAGCCTGAAGCTTGACCTTTCTTTTGCTTCTTCTGTGGATTTTGCTTCTTCTTAGGGAAGAATGGAGCTTTCCTCTTAGGCGCAAAGCTCTGTCGGTTCGGTGGTGCATCATCATCTCTTTCCCGATACAAGTCTTCATACCTCATGGCCAAATCAACAATCTCATCAAAAGTGGAGCGAAGCTGAGTCAAAAGCTGTTCCTTCAACTTCCTACGTAGACCATCCACAAATTTATGGTTCTTTTTGAAGGGAGTGTTGACCAAATCGGGGCCATACTTAGAGAGGGAGTTGAAGGTATTGACATACTCCTGAACTGTCATATCTCTCTGCTTCAGCTCAATAAATTTACGAGCGAGGATGGCCTTCTCCGCCTCAGGAATGAATCTTAACTCGAATCGTTCCCTAAATCTCTCCCATGTAAGCTCCTCCTCGCCTATCTCAGCACTAACCACATCGAACCAGTTAGATGCACCGTCTTGGAGGAAGCTGGAAGCAATCTGGACCTTCTAACGGTCCGTCACACCCATGTGTCCAAAGACTCGTTCACAAGTCTTCAACCAAGCCTGAACTCCAACCACACCTTCATTACCATGAAAAGGCTTCCCTCCAAGGCTCACAAAATCCTTACACATACGAGCGAAATCAACTCTAGGAGCAGCATTAGGAGCAGGTGCGGCCTGTGGCATGTTCTGCATTAACTCTAACCACTGCTCCATGGCCAAACGGGAAGTTCTTCCAGCCATCTTTCTCACTACTCTGCATAGTGAGAAATGTTGTTATGCTGGAATTAGAATAATTCTCATACTAAAAAGATCAAAGATTTGGGGTTTTGGTTTAGGTATGTATGACTATTATTATATTATGGAAGTGATATTTATAGTATATAGACATGTACAATGCTTCTACTGCTTTGTGCTAACTTATATTCTAAATATATTCTATGCTATTGTTAACCTGGCTCTGATACCAAAATGTAAAACTCGGCCCCTATACCCATGCCAACCAAGAGCAATACTAAGTATTACTGTCGGAAAGCACGGAGAATGGGACTCGATAGGGTTAAATGTTGTACTCATTCCCTTGAACTAACACTGGCACGAGAAATTTTTCGATTTTTTTTTCCTTCTACTTACCATTTGTGCGCAGTGTTGGTTCAAAGCAATGGTACAAGATAAAAATTTTCCAGGTTACATAGTATAGAATATAATAGAATGTACAATTCAGCACCAAAAACAGTATAATGCATAATACATATCATAATGTCCACGATACATAGTCCATAGTACATATCACTTCCAAAATACATAATAACATACATACCATAATACATATTAACTACTCCTAAGTCCAAGCTGAAAAGTCCAAAACCCCAAAACGTGGAAAATGATAAGAATTCTGCTACAATCCACGCAACCTAACCTGCAACCACAATCCTCAGACCGACCCGAGGATTATAAAACAAATCACACGGGTCAGACTATTTCTAGTGTGAGTGAAGTAAGATCTATGAACAATAATTGTCTCTATCAACAAAAGGGAAAGAAAACGCCGCATGTATAAACCAACATGAGGCATATATGTGTGTGAGAACTAACATGCAAATTTGGTTTCATAAATAATTCCTTTAATCAAACAATGATTTTAGGTCAAACCTATCGTATATAATCCAATACGATACCATCCCAATTATTATTTGTAACACAAAGAATAAGTTCATACACACATTCTCCAAAGATACTGGGTTTTCAAAATCAACTTTAATACTTCCAAAAATCATAAAGTAAAGAAAATTGCATTATGAGAATTATGGGATAAATATAACATGACTCATAAAATATACCAAATAAACAGACGCTAATATTGTAAAATCACAGTGGTAAAGCTCGAGCGCGCGCGGAGACATCAACCCCGTAACCTACTCATAACGCCATAATACACCTGGCGATCAACTCAGGATAACCAAGACGGTCTAAGGCAAAGGCCGTATGCTACCCGTTCACGGATCTACACGTGGGACCCCCACGCCTCCATCCTTCATAGTCCGTGACCCGCCGATCGGAGATCCCGATCAAAATAAGATTAGCCCTATGTAGCAGACCGTTGACCTTTGGTGGTAAAAGGGCATGTGATATACCACCGATTCAGGTAGCGATCCTGAATCAGGTCGGCCAAGGTGGAGTTTTGGTCCATTGGTACAACAGAGTCCAATCTATCCCGACCCAAAAATCAAAGTGTTTATAATTTTAAAACACTTCTTAAAAATAAAAGTCAACGATGACAATCGCCTTTCAAAAATTCCATTAATAAGCCCAGTATAATATTCAAAAGCGAATAAAATTTAGCAAATAATTGTGTGTATAAAAGAAAATAATTACATCTTCATTTCGCATTAACACATAAGTACCCCATAATACTTATGTATTAAGACGAAACGCAAAAACCTCATTCATTGAAAAAATTCGTTAAGTTAAAAAATTTGATAACAATAAATTTAATTAAAAAGGCAAGCTTAGTACTCAAAAACGTAATCAAAATCCTAAAATGTTTTATGTACATATTGTTGTTATTATTATTATTTTCAAACACATATTTATCGATAATACAATAGTTTTCTTTTTTAACCAAAATAAATTTAATTCACTAATTTAGAATAATTTTAATAAAATTTAATTTTTTTTTCAAATTTTTTTTCTTCTCAACTTTGGTGCAGCTCCGACTTGGGCTGTAACTGTGCAGCCTGCCTGGGCTGTACAGCCTGCCTGGGCTGCACCAATGCAGCCCTGGGCTGTACAGCCCCAGGCTGCACAGTGCAGCCCGCCCGGGCTGCACGGGTGCCGCCCGGGCTGCACGGGTGCAGCCCTGGGCTGCACGGGTGCAGCCCACATGGACTGCACCGCCCTGGGCCGCCCCGGGCAGCCCGGGTGCAGCCCGCCCATCTGGGCTGCACCACCGGGCCGGCCCCGGGCCGCCCCCGGGCTGGGCCCGGGCCGCACCCGGGTGCACCGCAGGCCGCCCGAGCTGCACCCGGGCAGCCCGCCCGGGCTGCCACTGTGCAGCCCCTGGCTGCACATTTGCAGCCCGTTTGGGCTGCACCTCTGTGCAGCCCCAGGCTGCACCTTTGCAGCCCGTCTGGGCTGCACAGTGCAGTTCTGAAATTAATTTTTTTTTTCTTTTAGAAGGTTGTTGTAATTCATTGTGGCAATTAAGCAAACACAAGGCATGCATTCAAATTATATGCATTATTTATCATTCCTTCTTCAACCTAATATTTCAATCAATAAACATGATTTATGGAATAAGCAAACAACCATTATATTCAAAAATTTCACACCATATTTGCATGCATACATGAAAATAAAATAAGACTATAATCTCACTCACCTAAACCTTCAAATTGCAATCTTCAAGCTCTTATACAGCTAGCCCTTGATTGTTTGACCTTCCCCTTTCAATTGCTAACAAAATGAAAGAAAACCCTAAATACCTATTTGTGAAAATAAGAAGAAAGAGATGGAATAGAACTGATTTAGGGATACTTACTCTTGTAATTGGGAATTTTTTTCTTTTTAACCTTTAATTTGCAACCTGAGATTTGTGTTTGATTGAGGGGATTAGGAATTAGGTTTTCTTCTTTCTCTATTTTTTTTCTTTCTGCTTTCTGTTTTGTGTACGTACAGTAAAGAATTTGAGGAGAGGGAATGGTATTTTTATTACAAAGCCCCTCCTCTAGAATCTTCTTCCAATTAAACCTTAATTTATTATTTCTCCCCTTTTTTCTTTTTTAAAAACAATTTATTCATTATCTTTTGTCCTCATTCTAGATTTTTCTTTTACTTAACAATATTTTATTCACTTTCTAGATCTTTCCTACATTACATTATAAAAAGATATTATTATTTGTTATTATTATTATTATTATTATTATTTTACTTTTACCTTTCTTTCTTTCTTTCTTTTTCTTTTCTTTTATACCAAATTATAAATCAACATAAAAAAAATTCTTATCTAAACTTTTCATACATAAAACGCATTTTATCTCATGAAATTAGTTACCATTATTACATAAAATATAAATAACATAACATTCTCAATGTTTAACTTTCCAAATATTTTAGGTTAATAAAATGGTTCATTTAAAATAAATTACACTACCACAAAAAAAGAACAATTTATAACTCCAAATAAAAGCAAACGAATTTGTTACCATTTATTTTCCTCTCAATGCTATTAATATTAAATTCTCATTTTTTCTCATTTATCTATTATTTTATTTTCTCCATAAATATTTAATTATTTATCATTATTAACAAATTAATTTATTAAGTTGATTCCCAATTTAGTATCCCTAAAAATGGGTTGTTACAGCGGGGCAGCACCCCGACCAAAACGGTACGACCTAGTGAAGACCTAAGGGAGGATAGGATCGAGCGACCTAACAGAGGCGAGCGACCTATTGGAGAATAAGGTCTAACGACCTAATGGTATATAGGTCACGCGACCTAACGGGATATAAGGTCCTGCGACCTAACGGTTTATAAGGTCATGCGACCTAAAGGAGCGCGAGCTAAGGGGTCAAGCGGCCTAGTGGTTGCGACCTAGAGGTGTTCGCGAGTTAGCAGAAGTGAGCGGCCTAACAAAGGCGAGTGACTTAAGGGACTCGCGACCTAACAAGGTAATAGGGTCGAGCGACCTACGACCTAACGAGGTAAAGGCCTAACGGCCTAGTGAAACACGCGACCTAAAATGTACGCGACCTAATGCGGCCGAGTTAAGGCGCAACGACTAAAAGTAAAATAGGTCAAACGACCTAAAGATAGTATGCCGAGCGACCTAGGGGAGAAACAGGGTTCAACGACCCAAAGAAACAAGGTCCAACGACCTAAGGAAGATAGGGGTCATTCGACCTAAAGGCTTGCGACCTAACGGTGTTCGCGAGTTAAGCAAGGCAAACGACCTAGTGGTTGCCGACCTAAGAGGGAATAAGGTCCAACGACCTAAGGGTTCACGCGACCTAGTGGGACACGCGACCTAAAGGGTAAACGACCTAAGGTCCAACGACCTAACTCATTCGAGCGACCTAATGGTTTAAAGGCCTAACCCATGTGAACAACTTAAGGTCATACGACCTAAAGTGGAACGACCTAAGGTCACGCGACCTAACGAGGTAGGCAAGGCCGAGCGACCTAAAGAGGCACGACCTAAAGGCGAGCGACCTACGACTTACGACCTTGCGACCTAACTCCGAGGCGAATTTTCCACCAGAACGACCTAACTCCGAGGCAGTGCGACCTAAATGCAGATTTTCACCAAAATCACTAAAAGTTGGAGTTTTTCGCCAACCCAATCCAAACCAAATGCAAATGTACATGCTAAAGTGATGGGGAATCATTTCCAACAGTCCAATATAGTTATAAACTAGAATTGTGAGATAAAAATCTCACCTTTCCACTAAAATGGATGAAGATGAAGCTTGAAATGCTATGCAATGATCAACCACTAGCTTGAATCAATGTCTTCACTTGAATTTGGAGTTGATGTTGGATTAGCAATGAAGACTTAGCTTTTGGAGTTTTAATTTCCCATTCCCTCCTCCATTTTTGATGAAGCTTGAATGTTTAAGCAAAGAGGAGAAGTTATGAAGAGAAGGGGGTTGGGCTGAGCTAATAAGGGTGCAGTCCAAACCAAAGTCAAAAGCGGGAAAAAGTGGCGAAAATTCCACTAACTCCAAACATATCAAAGTTTATACTTAAAAAGATTGCAAACGTCACTTTGAACTCAATGGAAGTGGTCTCGAGTCCTAATTTGATCGTATGCAAAAAGTAGCCTTTTCGAACAATAATCCGATTAACGATAAAATATTTAAATAAAATATTTAAATATAAAATCGATAAATATGCGGGTTGTTACAATATGATTGGTGTAAAATAATCTATTATAGATTGTTGTATTGATTTGGATTGTTGGATGTTTTTGTAGCACTGGCCTGAATTGTGATAATTCAAATATTATGAATACATTTTAAAAATGGAAGGAATTAAAGGAAATTTGATAATAAAATATATATTGGAATTGGAGTTATTTTTGAGAAATTGAATTGGAAGATAAAATTATATTGAGTTTGGTTATACTTAGCCATTGCGAATTTGAAAGTGGAGAATATTTTTAAAGAAGAAATTTATATAAAAGAATTTATGAGTGATATTCTGGAAATATAAAAAGGAGTGAAAATCAATATTGAAAATAGATTGGAAGTACTAGAGTAATTTATAAGAAATAAATTTGTATAACGGACTTTTATAAATAATATTTGTTTTTATAAACAAGTAAAACCCAAGGGGGTTAAAGAAATGATAACGATATTTATAAATAAAGAATCTTGATATCTGATGATAATTGGAATATAAATCCAAAGGGTGAATTTATATTGGAATATGGCAACAAGGTTAAAAAATGGAAAATTCTATTTTTGAAATGAGAATGGTTAAGGAATCGACAATGAGTTGAGATGTCGTGAATTCGAGAGAAAGTTATAAATTAAAATTGGTTATTGAGATTTTAAAAATATATTTTTGAAACTGTAAGAGGTGAGATTGTTTAAAAAGGGAAATTTTATTATTTTATAACTATGGAATTTTAAACCAATTGAGATTTAAATACTTGGTAAGTAGATTTCTAAATATGAAGTATTTATTTTAGTAAATTGTAACTTTTGAAATCAGCTTTGAAAATTATTTATTTAACTAAAGATGAGTTATTGATGTTGTGGAAGTGCTTTTGATATTTTAATAATCACTTGAACATATTTTAAAAATAAACTATTAATCTTTTAGATACTTATTATATATATAGGAGTTTTGAAGAAATTTGAAAGAAAAATTATTTTATAAAACTCTCAAGATTCAAAAAGGCTTATAAAAAGGATACGATTTGAGGAGAGGAAATTTATTTGTGATTTCGGAGATTCTGGGAAAAAGTTATGGAATAATTTTCTGAAACATTAACTTTGAAAGGATTTTTGGAAAATAAAACTTGAAATTTTTCCTAAGTATAAAAAATAGAAATTTGAAGATATTTGCAAGTGTTAAGATGTAGGGAGTATCCTGTTACGGATTAAGTATTCGAAAATTTGTTTTCAAATGTTGGGAGGGATTCATATATCCTTTAAAGATATTTTGAAAGTAAATATTTGAGGAAAATTATATTAAGGCCAGATGATTGTCTATGGATGTTTAATTTGATAGTTAAATAATAGACTATCAACATTGGCCAATTTCGTTAATCATTTCGAAGAGACCGGGCAATCCGGTTTGAACGTAACGAATGAATACCGTGAAGGTGATGAAGACGGTGATTCAGTTTGTCCATACCCAGGATGACTTGTATGGACGAATGCTTCCAGAACATTGTCATTGGAGGACGATGAGCATTCTAACTAAAATTATTCTTGAAAAGGTAACGCTTAGCCTCGAGCCTCACCAATCGGGAATGACTAAAAATCAGGGGAGATGCAGCAAGGCTAAGTGGGTCGCACCCAAGTAGGGTAAGGTTATCCATATCTAGAGTCCCTTTTATTCAGCTGTGTGGCGGTTGCTGGTCCCAACCGTGGGGTAATCTTACTCGGTCTATCCAGTTTCGAGGTAGGCCTGTCTTGTGTAGCAGGGGAAGTCGGAGTGGTCATCGGTACATTATGCTAGAGGCGTACTGTGACAGGTGGTACCCCAGTGCCTAGTCATTCAGTTGGAATTCATTCTCCAATACAAGCTTACGGTTTTGTTTGTAGAGCCTAGTATGCTGGAATTTAATTAATGTAACAATTTTAGCTATTTGAATAAGTAATTGTATTTAGACACTGTTATAATATCACTGGATTTTCTATAAAAATGTTTTGGTTATCGTAAGGTAAAAACCCATCGTGTTTATGTGTGATGCGGTCTTACGAGATACCTTTGTTTTTCAAAGGATTTTGATAACTCTAATTATTTAAATTGAGTGTGTTTCTCACATTGGTTTTTCAGACTCACTCGGGTGTTATTTTATTATAATGCTCGGGTCGGACCGAGTATTACAGATGCAGGTTAAATGCTGTAGGAGCTCATAAGGCTAGCTGGAGGAGTTTTAGACGTATTTTCGTACTTGACTTATATTCCACAGTGCAAGGACAAGTTATATAACTATCTAGTTTGATGTATTGATTGATGTACTCTGATGATTGTAACTATATAAATTGTTACAGATTCTTTGTATAAAATCTGTTATTATTATATTAAATTTTTTCCACTGCAATTGTGAGATTCTTTGTTGTTGTTTCCAACAGTCCAATATAGTTATAGACTAGAATTGTGAGATAAAAATCTCACCTTTCCACTAAAATGGATGAAGATGAAGCTTGAAATGCTATGCAATGATCAACCACTAGTTTGAATCAATGCCTTCACTTGAATTTGGAGTTGATGTTGGATTAGCAATGAAGACTTAACTTTTGGATTTTTAATTTCCCATTCCCTCCTCCATTTTTGATGAAGCTTGAATGTTTAAGCAAAGAGGAGAAGTTATGAAGAGAAGGGGGTTGGGTTGAGCTAATAAGGGTGCAGTCCAAACCAAAGTCAAAAGCGGGAAAAAGTGGCGAAAATTCCACTAACTCCAAATATATCAAAGTTTATACTTAAAAAGATTGCAAACGTCCCTTTGAACTCAGTGGAAGTGGTCTCGAGTCCTAATTTGATCGTATGCAAAAAGTAGCCTTTTCGGACTATAATCCGATTAACGATAAAATATTTAAATATAAAATCGATAAATATGCGGGTTGTTACAATATGATTGGTGTAAAATAATCTATTATAGATTGTTGTACTGATTTGGATTGTTGGATGTTTTTGTAGCACTGGCCTGAATTGTGATAATTCAAATATTATGAATACATTTTAAAAATGGAAGGAATTAAAGGAAATTTGATAATAAAATATATATTGGAATTGGAGTTATTTTTGAGAAATTGAATTGGAAGATAAAATTATATTGAGTTTGGTTATACTTAGCCATTGCGAATTTGAAAGTGGATAATATTTTTAAAGAAGAAATTTATATAAAAGAATTTATGAGTGATATTCTGGAAATGTAAAAAGGAGTGAAAATCAATATTGAAAATAGATTGGAAGTACTAGAGCAATTTATAAGAAATAAATTTGTATAACGGACTTTTATAAATAATATTTGTTTTTATGAACAAGTAAAACCCAAGGGGGTTAAAGAAATGATAACGATATTTATAAATAAAGAATCTCAATATCTGATGATAATTGGAATATAAATCCAAAGGGTGAATTTATATTGGAATATGGCAACAAGGTTGAAAAAAATGGAAAATTCTATTTTTGAAATGAGAATGGTTAAGGAATCGACAATGAGTTGAGATGTCGTGAATTCGAGAGAAAGTTATAAATTAAAATTGGTTATTGAGATTTTAAAAATATATTTTTGAAACTATAAGAGGTGAGATTGTTTAAAAAGGGAAATTTTATTATTTTATAACTATGGAATTTTAAACCAGTTGAGATTTAAATACTTGGTAAGTAGATTTTTAAATATGAAGTATTTATTTTAGTAAATTCTAACTTTTGAAATCAGCTTTGAAAATTATTTATTTAACTAAAGATGAGTTATTGATGTTGTGGAAGTGCTTTTGATATTTTAATAATCACTTGAACATATTTTAAAAATAAACTATTAATCTTTTAGATACTTATTATATATATAGGAGTTTTGAAGAAATTTGAAAGAAAAATTATTTTATAAAACTCTCGAGATTCAAAAAGGCTTATAAAAAGGATACGATTTGAGGAGAGGAAATTTATTTGTGATTTCGGAGATTCTGGGAAAAAGTTATGGAATAATTTTCTGAAACATTAACTTTGAAAGGATTTTTGGAAAATAAAACTTGAAATTTTTCCTAAGTATAGAAAATAGAAATTTGAAGATATTTGCAAGTGTTAAGATGTAGGGAGTATCCTGTTATGGATTAAGTATTCGAAAATTTGTTTTCAAATGTTGGGAGGGATTCATATATCCTTTAAAGATATTTTGAAAGTAAATATTTGAGGAAAATTATATTAAGGCCAGATGATTGTCTATGGATGTTTAATTTGATAGTTAAATAATAGACTATCAACATTGGCCAATTTCGTTAATCGTTTCGAAGAGACCGGGCAATCCGGTTTGAACGTAACGAATGAATACCGTGAAGGTGATGAAGACGGCGATTCAGTTTGTCTATACCCAGGATGACTTGTATGGACGAATGCTTCCAAAACATTGTCATTGGAGGACGATGAGCATACTAAGTAAATTTATTCTTAAAAAGGTAACGCTTAGCCTCGAGCCTCACCAACCGGGAATGACTAAAAATCAAGGGAGATGAAGCAAGGCTAAGTGGGTCGCACCCAAGTAGGGTAAGGTTATCCATATCTAGAGTCCCTTTTATTCGGCTGTGTGGCGGTTGCTGGTCCCAACCGTGGGGTAATCTTACTCGGTCTATCCAGTTTCGAGGTAGGCCTGTCTTGTGTAGCAGGGGAAGTCGGAGTGGTCGTCGGTACATTATTCTAGAGGCGTACTGTGACAGGTGATACCCCAGTGCCTAGTCATTCAGTTGGAATTCATTCTCCAATACAAGCTTACGGTTTTGTTTGTAGAGCCTAGTATGCTGGAATTTAATTAATGTAACAATTTTACCTATTTGAATAAGTAATTGTATTTAGACACTGTTATAATATCACTGGATTTTCTATAAAAATGTTTTGGTTATCGTAAGGTAAAAACCTATTGTGTTTATGTGTGATGCGGTCTTACGAGATACCTTTGTTTTTCAAAGGATTTTGATAACTCTAATTATTTAAATTGAGTGTGTTTCTCACGTTGGTTTTTCAGACTCACTCGGGTGTTATTTTATTATAATGCTCGGGTCGGACCGATTATTACAGATGCAGGTTAATGCTGTAGGAGCTCAAAAGGCTAGCTGGAGGAGTTTTAGACGTATTTTCGTACTTGACTTATATTCCGCAGTGTAAGGACAAGTTATATAACTATCTAGTTTGATGTATTGATTGATGTACTCTGATGATTGTAACTAAATTAATTGTTACAGATTCTTTGTATAAAATCTGTTATTATTATATTAAATTTTTTTCCACTGCAATTGTGAGATTCTTTGTTGTTGTTTCTATTTTTCTTCTATCTATTTTTTCTTCACCCTTAATGAACTGGTATTTCCTGCATTCGGCTGCTCAGCATTTTATACAATGGAAGATTAATGTCGATTTTCGAGGGTTGAAAATCCCGTTTGCTACACTTGGTATCAGAGCTAGGATAAGTAAGAACCTTGGCTCTGTTGGGGATTACTCATTAGAGATAGAGTCAGTGATACTCTAGAAAGAGTTTGAGTGTATTAATAGATTTGAGCACGTATTTTTTAGTGAATATAAATGGTTTTACATTGTATTAATTACTGGTTGAGTGGTATATAAATCCTGATCGAATAATGGGATGCCACTAACTCGATAGGAGTTTGTAAACACTTAAACGTGATAAACTGACACAATATAGCTTCGAAGCATGTAAATGAAATAATTTTACCCAAATTATATTTTCATATAAAAGGAATGATTTTCTAAAATTACCATAGTGTGTTTGGATGATGGTGTTATAATCAAAAAAAGATTATAAATAGTTTATATAACCAAATGGAAATTGTATAAGTAGGGATTATACAATTAAATTAAAAAACTAAGATTTGGTTAAAACTAGAATTTGAAAAAATAAATTAAAGTCCTCGATATTTTTGAAAATATTTTCCAAAGTGTTGAAATATATGATAGTAATATTGTTTTGAAGATATTTTGAATATAAAATTGATTTAAAATGGATTTTGAAGATGTTACAGCACTGGACTCACTTTAGTCGATGGAAAATAATTTCGATGATGATCGTGACATTATCGGTGTTTATTTTTGAGTTTCCAAGTCATGGATTGACACCGTGGTCGTTTTTTTGGATTTTTTTGAGGAAAAAAAAGTATGTTTTGGAAATTTTGAAGGAAATTTGTTTTAGCTAAAAACTAGGTTTAGTTTAAATTTAAAAGTGTGATTTTGGAATATTTGTGATTTCGAAATGAGTTGAAATAAATACTAGGTATTTAAAAATTCTGAAATCCTTATTTAAATAACTTAGAGATCATCAGGAGATAAGTTATAAACTTAAAAATGGTGAATGATTTTGAGGAAAAATACGAAGATTGAATTTTGGAATTAAAATTACAAGTGAAAAGGTTAAAATGAAATTTAACTTATATTAAGTGGAAGAAAATAAATTTTTGAAATTTAATTAATGGTGATTTGAATGAAATAAATTAGTGAAGTAGACTAGTTAAATGGATTAAATAGGGATGTAAATGAATTGAATTGGAAAATAAAATTTAAATTGGATTGAGAAATATAATTGAATTGAGTTTAACTTAAATAAATAAAAGTAAGTTAAAATTGAATTGGAATAAATAAATTGGAATAGCTCATAAAAGTTAAAATGAATTGAATAAAATATGCTTGGGCTATAAACAAGTGTAAATCTCGAGTTAAAATAAAATGTGAATATATTCGAGTAAAAAGTTGAAGGAAAAGTGAAATAAGTTGGATGACTTATAAAAAGTTAAAAATTGAAATAGAAAACCCAAAATAAAATTGTTTGATATTTTGGTAAAGGAAATGAAAAACCAAACTCGAGTTATAAAATAAATTTAAACTCAAGTAAAGTAGTTGAAGTGATTTTTGAAATAAAAATCCAATATTGATTTAAAAATTGGAAGCAAGCTAATTAGCTAAATAAATTAGTTGATCGAATATGTGAATGGAATTTAACTCGGTTAAATAAAATTGGATTGTCGGTTAAAAATGAATTTTTAAATGAAACTTGAGTAATAAATAAAATTCGACTTATATAGTAAGTAAATTAAAAAAATAATTGTAACTGTTGCCGAATTAAATGAAATTTAATGGAAATAGAAATGGACTGAGTTGCAAATAAATCCAATTTGAATATAAATGAATTAAATATGGCCTTGGATATTATTTTAATGATTCGAGTTCGAAGTTAAAATTGAAGTGGATTGGACGAATGAACTAATGGAATTAATTTGTAATATAATGAAATTTGGTTTAATAAAAATCAAAATGAAAATTGAAAGGAAAATTTGTTGTAAAACATAAATGAACTTAGGTTATTGGTCAAAATGATTGAAACAAATAACTTAAGCTAATAGGGAAGCTTGGCTTAAATAATTTATGAAATGTCTATTCAATAAATTAGTATTGAAATGTTTCTGAGCTTAATAAAATGTATTTGGAAACAATGAAAGTGGATTTGAATGAAATAGTATATGGATTGGTTGCAAGCAATTAAATTAGTGTAGGGACCCTATGAATTGCTTGCGGAAATTGTTTAGCATGCATTGCATATGAAATTCATGTGTTTTAGCTATTTAAATAAGTGAAATGTTAAGAAACTTTATGTTTTGGTACTTACTGTTTAAATTGAGTAAGTACAGGTATCTGAGGCCGTTTGGCTAGGCTTTGATCGTGCTAATTGCAAAATAAATAAGTCGCTTGCTTAAAAACGCTAAATAAAGGTTCGCCAACGCATTAAAAGAATGAAATTATAAATATTGGTATATATATTTTGTTTTCCAACCGTGTGGGTCGATGTATATATATTTATTTCTCTTGTCATATTGCAAAAGATCCTCCGTACAAGGGAGCCCAACCAAAAAAATTCGAAATTTTAGGGTGTTAGAAAAAAATTTGAAATTTTTTGGAAAAATATTTGTTAACAGAAAATCGATTTCGAGTTATTAATCGAAATAAAATGGTTTGGTTTAGGATGGAAAACTAACTGTTTTGAATGGAGGTAAAGGATTTGAAAAGTGAAATGTCGAGTTTTCAGTAAATGGGGTTTGAAAATAGTTAATGGGTTTGGTGCATTCCTCTGCCTTAGCAATTTCGAGGACGAAATTCTTTTAAGGGGGAAAGAGCGTAACGGCCCGGATTTTTTCGACGTTTGATTTGGAATATTAAAATGGTTTTAAATATTGATTTGGAAAAAAAAAGATTGATTTTGAATATGTAAATTTGGGTTTTATTTATAAAATAAATGCAGGATTTAAAATATAGCGATTTATTAAATAATATGATTATTTAATTTAATAATTGAATATTGGGTAAATTAGTGAATCTTGAGATTTAGGCCTGTTAAATATAATATAAAGGCATGTAAAATTTATAATAGTGATAGTGAAGATAATAGAACCTTTTAAATCGAATTTAAAATTGATCGCTTCAATTTTAAAAATAGTTTGTTCAGATTGGCATTTAAAAAATAGCGATTCGGGGCACAGTCTAGGAATTCGACGGAACTAATTCCATTGGATCAGTAATAATGTATTATTATCGGATTCTAAATTTCATGGTGTTTGAAGTTACCTTTTAGCCGTACGAAATACAAAGCGTTGAAACTAATATCGAAATTCAATATAATAATGGAGTCTAAAAAGCTATCTTCTCCATACGATTGAATTAGGACTCGAAACCTATTCCATTACATTCAAAATAAGGGTATAAACATTATACACGCCTAGTGGCATGCCTCGATTGGGGTTTGAGATTTTACGCTACGGATTTGAGACGAGGTAAATTTAAATAAATAAACAGATTTTATTGATTGACAAAATAATTCACATCAAAACTTTTCCTTTCTCTTCAGAACACTATAGCCAGCAAGCAGCACACTATCCTTCTTATCTCAACATCATGTCTTTCTCTTTCATACTATCAGTTCAACGTGAAATCGCATACTATCTCCTCCCTGCTTTTTAAAACACCTCATAACCTTCCTTCTTCAAGAAGTCAAAAACGAGAGCAAATGAAAATTTTCGTTCAGAGAAAAAAAATCGCAGCTCCTTCTTCAAATCGAACCGAACAATTTGAATTGTCTGTTCTCCCTCTTTTCCATTCAAATTCGCGAATCGAATCAAACCAAAAATCATCGCGATAGAGCCATCCCAGTTTTTCACGATCGAGCGGGTTCATGGAAAGAGGATAGGCGTGCAACAATGGAAGGGGGCGCGGTCACGAGAAGAGTCGAAGTTGCATTCGATTAAGTCGCGCAGGAATAGAGGTTGTAGGCGAGGTCAAGGCTGTGAGTCGCGCACGAACGATTGGATGGCGTTCGATTGAAGGAGGCGAGCGTAGGTGGTTCGATATGATGGGTGGGATCTTGTGCGGCGGTCTCTGGTAGTGGTTCGTCGATGGAGGAGCGGGAGGTGGATGTTTGGAAGCAGCGGCAGTAGGGATTGGTTAGTTTTGGAGGTGCTCATCATCAAGCTTGAAGGGTCTAGGCTGTAAGGTATCAGACGGTTTATTTTGTAAATTAATTTAATAAATACATATATATATATATTTACAAAAACTAATAATATATATACACAAACATATTTTAACTTGCTGGTAAATTTTAAAATAGGTTTTATAGTGATTGGGATATATAAATCGTATTATAAATCGAATATTTATAAATCCGTAAATTGTTTATGCGAGGTCAAAAATCGTGAAATCAAGTCGAGATTGAAGTGGATTGCAAACAAAAATAAAGGTGAAATTTCTCACTCATTTTTGGATTGCTATATTTAAAATTTAAATTGTGAATTTAAATTATTAGGTGTTGATTGGGTTGATAAATTGGAATTATTGGTAGGATAATTATGTAATATAGTAGTATATATATAGTATTTGGAGTGATAATCCCGCATATTATAGCGGATGAGACCCTATGATCGCCGCATAGTAGCGGATGACTATATATACCGCGATATCCCCCTCGAAGTGGGATTGGTATTTATTTTATATTGTATAAACATCTGTGGATGTAGGGAAACAGGTTGGAGGGATCCAACGGAATTCCTCAAATGAATTTTTTATTTTTCATATATTGTGATATGTGATTGGTGTAAAATAATCTATTATAGATTGTTGTACTGATTTGGATTGTTGGATGTTTTTACAGCACTGGCCTGAATTGTGATAATTCAAATATTATGAATACATTTTTAAAATTGAAGGAATTAAAGGAATTTTGATAATAAATATATAAATATATATTGGAATTGGAGTTATTTTAGAGAAATTGAATTGGAAGATAAAATTATATTGAGTTTGGTTATACTTAGCCATTGTGAATTTGAAAGTGGATTTTTTTTTAAAAGAAGAAATTCATATAAATGAATTCATAAGTTATATTCTAGGAATATAAAAAGGAGTTAAAATCAATATTGAAAATAGATTGGAAGTATTAATGGAATTTATAAGAAATAAATTTATATAACAGACTTTTATAAATAAGCTTTGTTTATATAAACCAGTAAAACCCAAGGGGGTTATAGAATTGATAACAATATTTATAAATAAAAAATTCGATATCAGATGATAATTGGAATATAAATCCATGGGATGAATTTATATTGGAATTTGGAAATAGTGTTGAGAAACATGGAAAATTCTATTTTTTAAATGAGAATGGCTAAGGAATTGAGAATGAGTCGAGTTGTCGTGAAATCGAGAGAAAGTTATAAATTAAAATTGGTTATTGAGATTTTAAGAATATATTTTTAAAATTATAAGAGGTGAGATTGTTTAAATGGGGATATTTTATTATTTTATAACTATGGAATTTTAAACCAGTGGAGATTTAAATACTGGGTAAGTAGATTTTCAAATATGAAGTACTTATTTTAGTAAATTCTAACTTTTAAAATCAGCTTTGAAAATTATTTATTTAACTAAAGATGAGCTATTAATGTTGTGGAAGTGCTTTTGATATTTTAATAATCACTTGAACATATTTTAAAAATAAATTAATAATCTTTTAAATACTTATTATATATATTTAGAGTTTTGAAAAAAAATTAAAGAAAATTTATTTTATAAAACTCTCTCGAGATTCGAAAAGGGCTTATAAAAAGTATATGATTTGAGGAGAGGAAATTTATTTGTGATCCGGAGATTTTAGGAAAATGTTATGGAATAATTTTCTAAAACGTTAACTTTGAAAGGAATTTTGGAAAATAAAACTTATAATTTTTCCTAAGCATAGAAATAGAAATTTGGAGATATTTATAAGTGTTAAGATGTTGGGAGTATCCTGTTACGGATTAAGTATTTGAAAAGTTATTTTCAAATGTTGGGAGGGATTGATATATCCTTTGAAGATATTTTGAAAGTAAATATTTGAGTAAAATTATATTAAGGCTAGATGATTATTTATGGATGTTCAATTTGATAGTTAAATAACCGACTATCAATATTGGCCAATTTCGTTAATCGTTTCTAAGAGACCGAGATCGGATTTAATTATTCGAAAACCACTTTAATCCAGTTTGAACGTAACGAATAAATACCGTGAAGGTGATGAATACGGTGATTCGGTTTGTCCAGACCCAGGACAACTTATATGGACGAATGCTTCCAAAACATCATCATTCGAGGACGATGAGCATTCTAAGTAAAATTGTTCTTGAAATTTTAACGCTTAGCCTCGAGCCTCATCAACCAGGAATGATTGAAAATAAGGGGAGATACAGCAATGCTAAGTGGGTCGGACCCAAGTAGGGTAAGGTTACCCCTATGTAGAGCCCCTTTTATTCGGCTGTATGGCAGTTGCTGATCCCAACCGCGGGGTAATCTTATTCGATCTATCCAGGTTAGGGGTAGGTCGGCCTTGTGTAGCAGGGGATCCCGGAGTGGCCCTCGGTACATTGTTCTAGAGGTGTACTGTGACAGATGGTACCCTAATGCCTAGTCATTCAGTTGGAATCCATTTTCCAATACGAGCTTACGATTTTGTTTGTAGAGCCTAGTATGTTGGAATTTAATTAATGTAACAATTTCAGCTATTTGAATTAGTAATTGTATTTAGACACTATTATAATATCACTGGATTTTCTATAAAAATATTTTGGTTATCGTAAGGTATAAACCCGTTGTGTTTATGTGTGATGCGGTCTTACGAGATGCGTTTGTTTTTCAAAGGATTTTGATAACTCTAATAATTCAAATTGAGTGTGTTTCTCATGCTGGTTTTCCAGACATACTCTAGTGGGTCAGGCCGTGTATTACATATTCAAGTTAAATTCTATGGGTGCTCAGGAGGCTAGCTGGAGGAGTTTTAGACGTATTTCTGTACCTGACTTATATTCCACTATATAAGGACAAGTTATCTGACTGTCCAGTTTGATGTATTGATTGATGTACTCTGATGATCGAAAGTATATAAATCGTTACAGATTCTTTATATAAAATTTGTTATTATTATATTATATTTTGTTCCACTGCAATTGTGAGATTTTGTAACGACCCGGAAATTTCGATCCCGAAATTTCCAGATAGTTAGTGAAAAGAAGAAAGAGAAAGAAGAAGAAGAATAGAAAAGAAACACATAATCTCACATTCGCAGCGGATAAAATATAATAGCAAATAAATAACAGTTTACAAAGCAGAACTGTATCAGTATATTTACATTTTACATCAGAGTTACAACAATTTCACAATACTGGACGGTTTAAAATAACTTGTCCCATATAAATAACAATATATATCACAACGGATAAACACTCTATACGTTCCTGTCCTTCAGCTCTCCTCCTGAGCTCCATAACGTCCTTACCTGCAAGTTTGTAATACTCGGTCTGACCCGAGCATTACATCAAAGTAACACCCGGGTCAGGCTGGAAACCAGCGTGAGTAAACCCATCTAATCAAGGAATACAAAAGCATACAACTTATACGAACCCGGGATAACTTATCAATTATAACTTCACAAGCAGTTATGGACAACACTTATTTCACATGTCAATTTCCAAGTGCCAAATTTAGATTAAACGACCCAATTCATTATAAAACATTCCAACCCAGCACATTGATTTCCACATATCAATTTTATAAAGAATCGAAGTGGTTCCGGGTATTAACTAATACCCGATCCCGGTCTCTTCGAATCCACTGTCAACTTAACTTAAAATTTTCAAGTGAAATACAATTCTACTTAAAATACAGGATGTCTCAATAATTCATTATCAATAGATAACCACACCTTCACAGTTTAAATCAAACATATCATATCACGAACCACCTATTAGGGATAATAACTAATCAAGGCTTCCAATATTATTCTATTTATCTTTTAATTACATTTAAGTAATTAACTCTTAATTAATTTCTCAAAATAATTATCCTTAACCCAATACAGTAATTATCCTTTAATTACTTCATTAATTAATTACTACTCATAATTATTAATCACCGTTGATTAATAACATCAGTAATTAACCACCCTTAATTACTTCATCAAATAAATTAATTATTCCTTTATTAATTATTTCTAATCAATCCTTCGATTAATTATACAAGGAAATCTAATCCAAATTTCTCTCATTAATAATTCACTTATTCAATTAATTACATCCAGTAATTATCCACTAATTACTTACCTAAGTAATTTATTTATCAAATCATCAAGTGATTCTTTTAAATTAATTAAACTGAATTAACTAGCTTAAACTAATCAGACTAAACTCAATTAATTACAATGAGTAATTAATTCCTTAATTACTCCCATTAAGTAATTACACTTAAACAACTTTACAAATGATTATTCTTAATTAATTAATCTAATTAAATTATTTAAAATTAATCACACTAATTAATTATTAGATAATCCTATGGTAATAACCTTCATTAACCATTAACACATCTTTAGTTTCTTCTCGGAAGTAATTAACTAAGATTAATATTTAATTAATAATTAATCATCTCATTAATTCTAAACAGTAATTAACAATTTGTAATTACTAATCTTAATTAATTAACTTCTTAATTTATTTTATTAACCCTTTGATTAATTTCTTTATAAATTTCAATTTACATTTTAAACTCTGATTAAAACAACAAGTTTTAACTTTATCCATTTGTTTCTTTTATCAACTTGTTATAATATTTAAAGCTTACCTTCAATCATTCAAATGCAAGTTAAATTTGCAACCTATATTTCATTATCAGGTTTTAAATCAGCAACTTGCTATTCTAGAATAACCAGAAACTCACGAACCCAACAATACTTGAGTCGATCACCTACACAACTCGATCCTACCCTGAAGCAAATGAGCCACCTCCCCTGCTTCGAGTCGATCTATATGAAAACATGAGAAGGACTTCGTGCAGTAACTCATTCTTCCCCAAACCAACTTCACTCGTACCCAAACCCGTGCACGGTGCACGTTGCACCACCATCCAAACCCCTCCGACCATCAAACCAAACGCCGACCAACCCCACTCGTCGACGACAACCCCATTCTCAACCCAAAAACAAGAATACATCAACGCACTGAAATTTCGATCTTCGACCGAAATATTGAACCCGGACTCGTTAGCAAAACTCCCCAACGTCGTTGAACCTGACGCCGATAGACCATGCCGACACCACCATCAGAACCCTTCATCCTCTAGCATCCTTTCCCTCGAATGTGGTCGAACTCGAACCCTTATCCATGTCGCAAATGCCTCGGCAAAACAAGACAGTCAGAACAAAATCCTAAACCCTAGTTCATACGATTTTGAACAACTCACAAATTGGAAAAATTCTAGAATAATTTTCCCATCATCCATAACATACTAGCAAGCTTCGACCAAAGTTAAAGCTCTGATCAACATGCCGATCGTCGGCAAATCACCAAACCCCAAATTTCATACAAAACCCAATTTGACATGAATTCCTAAATTAAAATTTATGATATGCACTTTAAAAATCCTAATTCTTAGTCCTTAACTCATTCATGAAATCCAAAGCAGAAAACATACAAGTTGATTTTTGACATTCAATTGATTCTTACCTGTATGTTTTCATTTTAAAAATAACTTACTCAAGTAAAAATCCTAATTACATTTTTAAAATCATCCTTATGCAATAACAACAACTTCCATGTAATCATCAAAGTCAAATTTTGATATTTTTGGGAGATTAGAAATTTTGAATGTAAACCTGGTCTGAAAAGAAACAGGTAACAGAGTTTAATATATATACAGACATATATGCACATATTCATTAATTCAATAATATAGACACTGAAAGATTTTCATGCAACCTAGATTTAATCTATAGATCATCACATGCATGAATAAAATTCAACTCATTTGTTTTTTTAAAATCTATTTACTCACAAGCTATACTAAAACTTTTTTTTTTTTTTAAAACATTTACTCACCTTTAAAACCCTGAACAGAGCAATGGTTTGAGATCTGAATTGTCAACTTAATATAGATCTGAATCTTCTTTGTTTACTTGAACCTAAGTTGCATCCTTGATTTGCTTCAGATGAAAGCAGGATTAAATTTAGTTTCTTCATGAAAAACTGAAGCTTGAATGTTGATCATATTGCAGTTGATTTTGACAGAGCTTGATTTTAGACTTAGCTTGTTGTTTGATTAAATGTTGAATTTGTTCTCAACCCAACTTGAATTTTATTTTCCTGGTTTTAGTTTCTTCCCAAGTTTTGGTTTCCATTATCAGTTTTGGGAACATCTTTTTGGTTTGATTTTAGAAAAGAAAACAAAGAAATAAAATGTTATGTTTTATTAAGATTAAAGAAATTAAAATTTTAATTGAGGACACTTGTCACATTCATGTTTTAATTATCTTACACATATACTAATATCCTTACAAATGTCTCTAGTATATTTTGAAAAGTTTACAAGTGTTCTTTTCTTTTAATTAAATCATTTTAAGCTATATATGAATTTAGGAAATATTTTTATGCACATGAAATGTTTTCATGTTAATAAACTTTGAATTTTAAATAAATATACAAGTGTGATAATTTATAAACATTTATTTTATACATAGCTTATATTTTTAGAACAAATAAATGTATGATATATATATATATATATATATATATATATATATTTAAATAAAAAAAAATTCAAAACATTTATCTTTATTGTTTAAGAAATAATTTTTTAAAAGAAAGTTTGTTAATAACTTTATACATATATTTATAACCATTTAAATTTAAATACTTTTGAAGAAAACAAAAATAAAATTTTGATTAAACACTTTTTTTTCTAAACAATTGAATTAATCTAAATTAACCTTTGAAAAATATTTATTTTAAACAAAGCTTCAGATTAAAATTCATTCGTATATAAATTATTAATGGATTAAATTAAATTTCAAAACAATATCAAATTATAACATATACATACATATATACTACAAATTTTAAAATTCATCTTTATTTAAAACAAAAGATCTCCTATTTCTAACAAAGTTTATTTATGTTTGTAAAAATTAGATATTATCATAAAGTTTGCATATAACTATATTATATATAATTTTTATTTACTACAATAGTTATAAATTTTCTCATATCTAAAATCCAGTATTTATTATAATTCATATCCAATTATATACATTTAGATATTATTAATTACCAGAATTTATTTGTTAAATCTGTAAATTATTATTTCCAATAGTTTAAATCAGATAATTATACAATTATTCGATGCTAAAGAAAACCGGATTATTACAGATTTTCTGTTGTTGTTTCTATTTTTCTTCTATCTACTACTTCATTACCCCTAATGTGACGCCCTACCTCTATGCTCACAATAACAAAGAGTATTAAAAGAAATACTGTCTGTTATTACGAAGAATAAGGCTGGATAGGAGCGGCCATCCGTAGTTAGGCCTTAGACTAGTATTGGTTACCTCGATAGGAGTGGTATATATTTTTATTTTTCATCTCTTATTTATTAACTCCCATCGACATACCCAATTCCAGTATAAAACGAACTACGATGGTTCATAATAGTTTAGGACAATATATATAATAATAACACAGATAACATAATGCGGAACACAGATAATCAAAAATCTCATATATATAATAACTGATGTCAGTTATAATACATGTGGTACTATACATATGATACAACTACAATCGTCGACTCAGGAAGTTATATACACAAGTACATTGTCGTGAATAATACACATGAATATACAATATCCTATACAAATACACTGACTACTTTAAATGATAACGACTACTCCGAAAGTATGAAAAGACTTCATAGCTCTAACGGCAACCCAAAGTAAGATATCAACAACCTGTAAATACTCGGTCTGACCCAAGTATTAAATTCAAAAGAAAATAATACACGGGTCAGTCTAATTCAAACTCAGTTATTAGTGCACAGAAGCAATAATAATTAAATAATGAATAGACGACAGTCACAATAAATCTCGTCTATCCGATCCTTAAATAAAGAAATTGGATAATGATAAATATAACACGTAACTGTGTTAAACAACAATCAACAGATTCAAATCATCATCAAAGATAAGTAAAAAGAATATCAATGAAGATAATTTGGAAAAAACATCGAAATTGCGTAATGGCAATTAACAACAAAATCATCAAATTAAACCAATCAAAACACAATTCAAATCATATTGAATTATCAATTAAAATGTCAACTCGAGTAAGGCTGCAGTACACGCACGCGTGTACTGCCTCGCCACTACAGCATATGGAATATGCCAAAGATCAATAAAACAAAACAAAATAGAATATCATAAAAGCTATACCGTGTTGCTGCAGTTCACGCTTGCGTGCACTGCCTTGCCACTACAGTGGTAATGTACCCAAAAAAAGATCAACGGAAGTTCACACACGAGCACAAGGTCCAACCCAAGCATTTAAGACTGGGCTCAACACAAGGCACAATAAACTGAATGCAACGGTCAAGCCATTTTTGTCATGACTCAACACATATGCAAAGCTTCGACAAATCAAAACTGTATCAGATCACAAATGCAATGCTCAATGCACAAAGTAAGTACCAGTAAGCAAAGGGCCAGAACAATGTATGGAGTGTGCAAGTGAACATGACAGCAGACCAAAGTGCAGACCAAACAGCAATGCAAATGCAGTAATGGGTGAACATACCACAAATGTACAACACAGTGAAGATGACAAGTGCATCTAGAAGTTCAACAAAGATCAAGTTCAAGTCATCAAATTCAAGTCATCACTGTAATAAAGCAAACATGACAGGAAACAGATCAATATGAACTGATGAAGCGGTGCAAATGAACAAGTGTAGTAGAAATGGCCAGGCAAGTGCACAACCAACACAATCACAAACAAGTGCACCACTGAGCTATGCAAACTAATGCATTAACAAAAGCACTAGTGCCATTACATGAAACAGCATAATATGAAGCAGTAAGTTATGTACAAGAACATGAAGGCAAGGCACAAGTCAGGTAGTGGTAAAGTCAAAGCCCAAAGTGAATACAGTGAAACATGCATAGGCAGTGCCCATACAAACACGTAATACAATACATATAAACAGCAGTTCGAATAACAATGCGACTCAAATCAAAGTGTGTACGAGTGGCAACATGTTACAGTAAGGGACAACATGAAATGATGTGTGCATGCCCAAAAGGTCAGAGGTAATATAAATGCATACTGCACATAAATGAAGACCACACGAGCTCACTGCATCCCAAATGCTCAAATATACAACAAGTGTATACATGTACATGAAGACAGCAAACAACATAACATGACCAAGAAATGCATATACAAGAATGAACATACATGCATCATAGGGTTTGGTATAAGAAACTACTCAAGTGAAACTACTCAAGTGCAAGTTCATACTCAAGTGCAGCCAGATATGTAGACAAGCCAAAAATGGGACTGCAACAGTCGGAATGGCATTTTATACGAACCCAACATGTATGCAACAGAGAATGCATAATGCTATCATGACCAAAATGCAACTGCACAGGCAGGTAGGCCAGGCAGTTTAAAAGGGTATTCATGTATACCCAAATCAAGCAGTATGCAAAAGGACAGTGGACAGGATAAGTGCAATTGAACATGTCTGAAAGAACAAAGTACAACAGAATGCAAGCAGACTCAGTCAAAGAGGCAACAGTGAGACTGCAATTACCCAAGTGATGCAAGAGAACTTCAATTGGTTGATAATACACACGGATCAAATGACCAGATGCAATGCAGAAAAGTGCACAAGAACAAATTCGAAAATGCTATCAGGGTCGAACACGAAAATGGCCAGAGTGGTAAAATCAATACAGTGTGCACAAACTAGGCTAGAAAGTAGTTCAATATGATCAGTACAACAAGTTCAGCTAAATAATATTTAAGTCAAGGCCGAAGCCATCAGAAGATATGAAACTCAGTATCGTGACCAAGGCCGAAGATAAAAAAAATCATGAATCACAAAATCAATTGGTGAATTCAAGTTACAGATACAAAATCAAAGCCGAAGTCATAGAATAGCATATACAAATTAGGGCAGAAAACAAGATTCAAAGTAATACCGAAGTCAAGGAGGAATCAACAATGAAACAAAATCGACTACCGAAGTCATAAAAGTCACCGATCACAAAAAAAAATCGAATTGCCATAACAAAGAACTAAGTTTGATATAGATGTGAGTAAATAAATTTACTCACCGTAGTTTCTGAAGAGCACGAAAATGGATCGGCAAGCAAAAATCCACCTGATCAAAGCAATCATCGTCGGCATCTTCTATATTCACGAAAACCCTAATATTTTTTTTGATACAGAGGAACGAGCGGCCACCATTTTTTTTTCTTTATGCCTAGGGTTTTGGATGATAATGATTAAAGGGGCCGGTTATTTGCTTTTGATAACACGGTACCAAGAAAAAAAAGGAACTTGGCCCAAAATTCAATTGAAAGCTCAAAAAAACAATTTAACAAATTTTCAAAAGAATTTCAACCGACTAAAAATTCCAACAACTAACAGATAGAAAATCTAGTCGTCTAATGACGATAATTAATTTCCACAAAACCCCGGGTTGTTACAGACTCCCCTCCTTATAAAAATTGCGTCCCCGCAATTTTCATAATTAAGATCATCAATAACAATTATTACTAACATAAACTGGTTAAGCTAGAAAAATAAAGGTCAAGAACACAAATGCCAAAGAAATCTTTTAATTTCATTAAATAAATTCGCAAATTCTTAACAAAATCTAACTATCAAGTAGATAATCAAAAAACAACAAAGGTCCAATTATCAAAACGACAATTAGAAATCTCAATTCAACAAATATCCATTTATCAAAAATGATAATCAAATCAACAAATATTCGATTATCAAAAACGATAATCAAATCAACAAATATTCGATTATCAAAAACAAAAATCAAATCAACAAATATTCGATTATCAAAAACGATAATCAAATCTCAAATCAACAAATATTCGATTATCAAAAACGATAATCAAAACAACAAATATTCGATAATCAAAAACGATAATCAAATCTCAAATCAACAAATATTCGATTATCAAAAACGATAATCAAATCAACAAATATCCGATTATCAAAAACGATAATCAAATCAACAAATATTCGATTACCAAAAACGATAATCAGAAATATCAAATATCTAATTATCAAAAACGATAATCAGAACTCATATCAACAAATATTTAATTATCACAAGCGATAATCAAATCAACAAATATCCAATTACCAAAAACGATAATCAGAAACATCAAATATCTAATTATCAAAAACGATAATCAAAACTCATATCAACAAATATTTAATTATCACAAGCGAAAATCAAATCAACAAATATCAAATTACCAAAAACGATAATCAGAAACATCAAATATCTAATTATCAAAAACGATAATCAAAACTCATATCAACAAATATTTAATTATCACAAGCGATAATCAAATCAACAAATATCCAATTACCAAAAACGATAATCAGAAACATCAACAAATATTTAATTATCACAAGCGATAATCAAATCAACAAATATCCAATTACCTAAAACGATAATCAGAAACATCAAATATCTAATTATCAAAAACGATAATCAGAACTCATATCAACAAATATTTAATTATCACAAGCGATAATCAAATCAATAAATATCCAATTACCAAAAACGATAATCAGAAACATCAAATATCTAATTATCAAAAACGATAATCAGAACTCATATCAACAAATATTTAATTATCACAAGCGATAATCAAATCAACAAATATCCAATTACCAAAAACGATAATCAGAAACATCAACAAATATTTAATTATCACAAGCGATAATCAAATCAACAAATATCCAATTACCTAAAACGATAATCAGAAACATCAAATATCTAATTATCAAAAACGATAATCAGAACTCATATCAACAAATATTTAATATCACAAGCGATAATCAAATCAACAAATATCCAATTACCAAAAACGATAATCGGAAACATCAAATATCTAATTATCAAAAACGATAATCAGAACTCATATCAACAAATATTTAATTATCACAAGCGATAATCAAATCAACAAATATCCAATTACCAAAAACGATAATCAGAAACATCAAATATCTAATTATCAAAAACGATAATCAGAACTCATATCAACAAATATTTAATTATCATAAGCGATAATCAAATCAACAAATATCCAATTACCAAAAACGATAATCAGAAACATCAAATATCTAATTATCAAAAACGATAATCAGAACTCATATCAACAAATATTTAATTATCACAAGCGATAATCAAATCAACAAATATGCAATTACCAAAAACGATAATCAGAAACATCAACAAATATTTAATTATCACAAGCGATAATCAAATCAACAAATATCCAATTACCCGCAGATAATTGGAAACAACAAATATCAAGAAATCAATTAAGATACTCTAGAAAATCAACATAAAAGGTTGGATCGATCCCATCAGATGACGAGTTTTAGCTACGCCGCACGTGCATCTCAGAGTGGCCGAAGCCTACAAAGTACTATAAGTTTTGGCGCCCATCAGATTGACCCGGAGGTCCGCAGAGTGACCCGAAGGTCTAGTACTGGTATTTGACCCGAAGGTCCGCAGAGTGGCCCGAAATCCCAACAAATGACCCGAAGGTCCATTATATGATCCGAAGGTCCAGCAAATGACCCGAAGGTCCAACAGAGTGGCTCGAAAGCCAAATAAAATCATCAGAATCATCAAACATCAAATATTTCAATTAACGAGTCCGGAATTAAACAAAATAGCAAACGCACATGTCCCATAACCACTAGTTTTACTAAAGCGTTTAATTATCTTCATCGTTTCCTTGAAAGTGCAAAATTTTATATTCAAAAATAATACATCACATTCTCAAACGGACAAGTCCGGAATTAAGCGAATCAGTAAAAGAAAGGGGTCATAGTCCTCGATTTTGCTGAAACGTTTAAATCGCTTTCTCATTCCTTTGAAAACGCAAACTGCAAAACTTCTGAAAACAATTCCATTTATTTTATAAAAAGTAATAATTTACATTCTCAAACGGACAAGTCCGAAATTAAGCGAATCAGTAGAAGAAAGGGGTCATAGTCCTCGATTTTGCTGAAACGTTTAAATAGCTTTCTCATTCCTTTGAAAACGCAAACTATAAAAATTATGAAAAACAATTTTATTTCTAAAACGATTTGCAAATCCGTGATAAAAACAGCAATATTAGTGATAATTTCGATAAGGAAATCGCACTTCTCAAAACACCGTAGAAACGGATCTCAAAATCAGCATAGCAGGATAACCGCTTGAAAATCCACTTTAAAATTTGACGGTTACTAAAGTCAATGCGATAGTAATTTTTAAACGTCAAAATTTCATCAAAATAATTTGCATCAACATATAATAACAGTGAATTTTCATTCATAAAAAACATTCATCAAAAATGTCAACAAAACACCTTGCTTCCAAATTTAGCACTAGTGTGAAAATCCCGTTATAAAAATAACGGCAACAAAATACGTTTCATAACCAAGCATCGGTTCAACGTAAAATTAATGTAGTAACGTGCAACATAATTTTGCACGTATACCGCAAAATGAACAAAGAAATCATTCAAATATATCTTCAATGAAGATAATTTAAAACAGCAAAAATCTCAACAAAATCACATAACTGCAATCGCTTCGAATCCTCAAATCAGATTCGAAATTTTTAAAGAAAACAAAATAAACACAGCTATGTAAACAACAAATGAAAATTATTTCAATTTCATATTATTTTTTTATTTTTATTTTCAAAAAGGTTATCAGCCGTATCAACGAAGACAGTCTCATTGTTTCCGCTGCGCACTCTGAGAAACAGTCACAAATTAATCAATCAACAAAACACAATTTACTTTTATTTTAAATAAAGATATTTAAAAATTTCATCCAAATCTCAAAACTTTAGTTTTGACTCAAAGCACAACTAAAACATCGACTAATAGTTGTAACACATGTTCCATCCAAGTTATGTTTTATATTATGTCCATAAACCCCAAGCTCTGATACCAACTGTGACGCCCCACCTCTATGCTCACAATAACAAAGAGAATTAAAAGAAAAACTGTCTGTTATTACGAAGAATAAGGCTGGATAGGAGCGTCCATCCGTAGTTAGGCCTTAGACTAGTATTGGTTACCTCGATAGGAGTGGTATATATTTTTATTTTTCATCTTATTTATTAACTCTCATCGACATACCCAATTCCAGTATAAAACGAACTACGATGGTTCATAATAGTTTAGGACAATATATATAATAATAACACAGATAACATAATGCGGAACACAGATAATCAAAAATCTCATATATATAATAACTGATGTCAGTTACAATACATGTGATACTATACATATGATACAACTACAATCATCGACTCAGGAAGTTATATACACAAGTACATTGTCGTGAATAATACACATGAATATACAATATCCTATACAAATACACTGACTACTTTAAATGATAATGACTACTCCGAAAGTATGAAAAGACTTCATAGCTCTAACAGCAACCCAAAGTAAGATATCAACAACCTGTAAATACTCGGTCTGACCCGAGTATTAAATTCAAAAGAAAATAATACATGGGTCAGTCTAATTCAAACTCAGTTATTAGTGCACAGAAGCAATAATAATTAAATAATGAATAGACGACAGTCACAATAAATCTCGTCTATCCGATCCTTAAATAAAGAAATCCGATAACGATAAATATAACACGTAACTGTGTTAAACAACAATCAACAGTTTCAAATCATCATCAAAGATAAGTAAAAAGAATATCAATGAAGATAATTTGGAAAAAACATCGAAATTGCCTAATCGGCAATTAACAACAAAATCATCAAATTAAACCAATCAAAATACAATTCAAATCATATTGAATTATCAATTAAAATGTCAACTCGAGTAGGGCTGCAGTACACGCAGGCGTGTACTGCCTCGCTACTACAGCATATGGAATATGTCAAAGATTAATAAAACAAAACAAAATAGAATATCATAAAAGCAATACCGTGTTGCTGCAGTTCACGCTTGCGTGCACTGCCTTGCCACTACAGTGATAATGTACCCAAAAAAAGATCAACGGAAGTTCACACACGAGTACAAGGTCCAACCCAAGCGTTTAAGACTGGGCTCAACACAAGGCACAATAAACTGAATGCAACGGTCAAGCCATTTTTGTCATGACTCAACACATATGCAAAGCTTCGACAAATCAAAACTGTATCAGATCACAAATGCAATGCTCAATGCACAAAGTAAGTACCAGTAAGCAAAGGGCCAGAACAATGTATGGAGTGTGCAAGTGAACATGACAGCAGACCAAAGTGCAGAACAAACAGCAATGCAAATGCAGTAATGGGTGAACAGACCACAAATGTACAACACAGTGAAGATGACAAGTGCATCCAGAAGTTCAACAAAGATCAAGTTCAAGTCATCAAATTCAAGTCATCACTGTAATAAAGCAAACATGACAGGAAACAGATCAATATGAACTGATGAAGCAGTGCAAATGAACAAGTGCAGTTGAAATGGCCAGGCAAGTGCACAACCAACACAATCACAAACAAGTGCACCACTGAGCTATGCAAACTAATGCATTAACCAAAGCACTAGTGCGATTACATGAAACAGCATAATATGCAGCAGTAAGTTATGTACAAGAACATGAAGGCAAGGCACAAGTCAGGTAGTGGTAAAGTCAAAGCCCAAAGTGAATACAGTGAAACATGCATAGGCAGTGCCCATACAAACACGTAATACAATACATATAAACAGCAGTTCGAATAACAGTGCGACTCAAATCAAAGTGTGTACGAGTGGCAACATGTTACAGTAAGGGACAACATGAAATGATGTGTGCATGCCCAAAAGGTCAGAGGCAATATAAATGCATACTGCACATAAATGAAGACCACACGAGCTCACTGCATCCCAAATGCTCAAATATACAACAAGTGTATACATGTACATGAAGACAGCAGACAACATAACATGACCAAGAAATGCATATACAAGGATGAACATACATGCATCATAGGGTTTGGTATAAGAAACTACTCAAGTGCAACTACTCAAGTGCAAGTTCATACTCAAGTGCAGCCAGATATGTAGACAAGCCAAAAATGGGACTGCAACAGCCGGAATGGCATTTTATACGAACCCAACATGTATGCAACAGAGAATGCATAATGCTATCATGACCAGAATGTAACTGCACAGGCAGGTAGGCCAGGCAGTTTAAAAGGGTATTCATGTATACCCAAAATTGGAAACAAAGGCAACTAAACTCAAATGCAACATTTTTTTAATATGTGCTAATATGCTATGCAGTGAAGCAACTCGAGCTCCAACAGACCAAATCAAGCAGTATGCAAAAGGACAGTGGACAGGATAAGTGCAATTGAACATGTCTGAAAGAACAAAGTACAGCAGAATGCAAGCAGACTCAGTCAAAGAGGCAACAGTGAGACTGCAATTACCCAAGTGATGCAAGAGAACTTCAATTGGTTGATAATACACACGGATCAAATAACCAGATGCAATGCAGAAAAGTGCACAAGAACAAATTCGAAAATGCTATCAGGGTCGAACACGAAAATGGCCAGAGTGGTAAAATCAATACAGTGTGCACAAACTAGGCTAGAAAGTAGTTCAATATGATCAGTACAACAAGTTCAGCTAAATAATATTTAAGTCAAGGCCGAAGCCATCAGAAGATATGAAACTCAGTATCGTGACCAAGGCCGAAGATAAAAAAAATCATGAATCACAAAATCAATTGGTGAATTCAAGTTACAGATACAAAATCAAAGCCGAAGTCATAGAATAGCATATACAAATTAGGGCAGAAAACAAGATTCAAAGTAATACCGAAGTCAAGGAGGAATCAACAATGAAACAAAATCGACTACCGAAGTCATAAAAGTCACCGATCACCAAAAAAAATCGAATTGCCATAACAAAGAACTAAGTTTGATATAGACGTGAGTAGATAAATTTACTCACCGTAGTTTCTGAAGAGCACGAAAATGGATCGGCAAGCAAAAATCCACCTGATCAAAGCAATCATCGTCGGCATCTTCTATATTCACGAAAACCCTAAAAAAAAATTTGATATAGAGGAACGAGCGAAAGACGAGCGGCCACCATTTTTTTTTTCTTTATGCCTAGGGTTTTGGATGATAATGATTAAAGGGGCCGGTTATTTTCTTTTGATAACACAGTACCGAGAAAAAAAAGGAACTTGGCCCAAAATTCAATTGAAAGCCTAAAAAAACAATTTAACAAATTTTCAAAAGAATTTCAACCGATTAAAAACTCCAACAACTAACAGCTAGCAAATCTAGTCGTCTAATGACGATAATTAATTTCCACAAAACCCCGGGTTGTTACACCTAATGAACTGGTATTTCTGGCACTCGACTGCTCAACATTTTGTACAGTGGAAGTATTAATGTCGATTTCGAGGGTCGAAAATCATGTTTGTTACAGGATGTATACATATATATAAGTTCAAAAGGAAAATTTTAGTGTTATAAACTAAATAAAAAAAATTGTATGTTGGAAATAATATATGTAATGGTAGGTAATATATATATATATATATATATATATTCATGAACCAAATAAATACAGTTTATTAAAAAGTAATATATATTTTTATATATTGAAAGTGAAAGAAGGAATATATATGGTAGAAATGAGAAAATTTATAAAATCATTTCAAAAAGAAAATCATTAACAAAGCAATGTTTTGTTAAAGATGTTATTTTATACATTTAGAATGAAATAGCTAAAACACATTCATTTGTTTTGTAACAACCCGTAAATTTTTGACTATTCAAATTGTTAAATTAATGAGTTTTGGTAATTTAATATGGAAAGAAAAAAACTTTGTAATTTAATAATGAAATGAATGCTAAAATGAAATGTAACAATGTAATTAAAACTAATAATTAACAATTTGAATGAAATTACAATTAATTGAAATATTGTAAATTGTTATACTTGGTTATAAATTGATAAGAAACAAAATGCAAACATTAAATTAATTAATGAAATAGTATGAAATAAATGGATGAATAAAATTTGGATTATATAAGAATTGTAACATTTGTTTGTGAATAATGAATTCATAAGTGTGATTAAAAGTAATAGTAATGATTGTTGTAAGTTACCTATTTATTTGGTTTGTTTAATTGAAATGGGAAATAAATTAAAATTAAATGAACTTTAATGTTATAGTAATGAGAATTAGTGCAATAACTGAAAGTGTGAATGTAATAAAATAAATTGAAAAGTAAATTTATTCCTAGATTAATAATTGATATAACAAAAGAATGAAATCGAGATAAATAAATTAATTGAGACTTTAATTATAATTAATGTGGAAAATTGACCAAAATTTAGTAAAATGGAAATATGATAGTTATTACGAACTGAAGATGGAAATTGCAGTATATCAAGGTAATGAAAGGTAAAACAAAGGTTGACTAGGTTTATAGAGTAATAATGGTTCTAACAAATAGATTGAAATTGAATCTAATCAATTTATTGGAATTAATTATAAATAATTGGAATTCAATTTATAATAAATGGATTTATTATAAGTAAATGAAGTTTTATACCGTGTTAATTGAAATTAATATGAAATTGGGAATTATTATTACACTAAGATATAAACCAATGGTAATTATATCCGTAAGATGATAATTGTTTAATAACAGGATTGAAAATCAAATAAATGAATTTTAGAATTCTTATGTTAGTTACTGAATTTTGAAATTGAAATTAAACAAGGTAAATTGTGAAATATTCCACAGTAAATGGATGTAGAAATTTGTTTTAAAGGACTGTAAATCACTAAGTAATCAAAAGTGATAGAAATGGTAAGTTATTAAATTTGAATGAAAAGGTGATTTAACTAATTAATTATTAATTTATATGATTAAGGTGAAAATAGCCATTTTGGCCACCATCTCGGCTTTCGACGAAATCGCTTTCATCGGATCCGTAATGGTGAATTATTATAGGATTTCGAGTTTCGTAACAATCGGACCTGTCGTTTGATCGTACGCACTCGAAACGCCTAGAAATTAAATTAATTGAAATTAATTGAATCAATTTGAAATAAGCTGATTTTATCATAACTTCTTCATACGATGGAATTAGGACCTAGAACCCATTCCATTGAATTTAAAATATATGAAAACAACTATTTTGATTATGAGTTAACCGATTTGCGTTCCGGAGTCGAAACAGGCTTTCAGGTCGTTCATCGTCAAATTATCAATCTTGTCCGTTCTTTCTATTTTCAACCTGCATATAAATACCTCGTTATAGACCCTAATTGTTTCTTATTTTCATTTGTCTGTGCGTACATTCTTTCCCAACTCCTCCTTCTCAATGGAAGACAAAACCTAATTTCCAAACCACAAATTCAATTTTAAAACCAAATCAAAAATTAAAACTCCACAAACCATATCGAATTATATATCGATTTGAAGCTCTCGACGAGCGCATCTCAGTTCCGTAATTCATTTTCCAATTTGAACCACTGCTCATCCATAAATTGAAGAACTATTATCGATCGTTCGTTAGTCGTCAACCAACTTCGTCTAATCGACAAATTGAAGGCACGGTTATGTGGAGAGGACTAAGTGCTGTCCACCGGAGTAGGTGGTTCGATAAAGTGATGGTCGGATCGAGCGTATAATTCGCCTAGGGTTTGAAGGTGGCGGCGCCGGCCGAGCCAGTGGGGCATTGGGCGACATGCGGCCGGGCATCGGAGGTCGCGGTGATGACTGAGACAGGGTCGGTGTGCGTGGATATGCGTTTCATGGCTGTCGGCATGGCGGTGTAGTGATCGATGGCGTGCGGCTTCGTGTGGTTGCTGGGTACAGCACGCAAGTTAGGGTTTGGAATAGTGAACAGGGACGAGGTGACGTGGAAATTTGTATACATATTAATTTATTCAATTTAATTCAAACTGAAATGTTCTAACCGCGATAACTTTTGCATACGAGCTCGGTTTTGGACGCGGTTTATTCCATTGGGATCGTATCAAAATTATGGACATTCAGACATTGGTTTAGACAAATTCTGAGAATGTTTGAATTTTGGGCTTAAATTGGATTTAAATTCAATTTCAATTCAAAGGTGAGTGTTTTAATCCACTCACAACTTCTAAAACTTCTTATGTTTAAATTTAATTTATGATGTGATTAGGAATTTATTTATGACTATTTAGTATATTTTAAATCATCATCTGAGTTAATTTGAATTTATTTGAATAAAATTGTTATTTAATTTATTATTGAATATAAATTGCCAGTTAAATACCTATTATTGATTATCAGTTCTATATTGAAATTTATCGATTGATTTGGATGATGATTGTGATGGATGTTGGTTGTTGATATTAGATGAATGAATGTTGTATTTTATATCGTTATAAACTGCAAGTTCACTATGGGCTGAAATGATACATACCCGAAAGATCTACAAATTAAGGGAAAATCATTATGGGTTGAAATGATAGATTCGAGTGATTTTATGGATGTTATTTATTTCGGGATGGAGGTTTGAAATGATATATAATCATAAAATTTTAAATTGCGGATTGAAATGATAAATATCTGTATCACTTGACCCTAGGGTAGAGAATTATATATGGACACCGGATTGGTTAAATTAAATGATTTTAAAATTCTAAATTTTTGAATGGAATTAAATGATATTTTGAAGTAAAATTTGATTTGTATAAATTGAATTATTTTGGAAAATCAAGGCTGGTGTTGAAATGTGAATTGGCTTAAAAGGAATTGTTTTAAGAAATTAAATTGAAATGGTCTAATTTTGTTGAAATGAAATAAATAATTTTAAATTGATATAATTCCCAAATTCTTGTTTTCAAATATAAACTGTTTTAAATTATATTATTTTTAAGATTCTAAATCTTAAGATTTTCAGATTTATAAACTATTTTAACCTATATTAACTATATTAAATCAATTCAACCTATTTTAAACCATTTAAAATATTTTAGAACTAATTAAACCATTTTAACTTATATTAAATCAAATTAGCCTATTTTAAAGCTATTAAATCTGTTTTAAATTTATTTAGTCTATTTTAAATCTCTTTAACTATTTTAAATCTATATTTACTATTCTAGAGTATTTTGACCATTGAAAATTTATTCAAACTATTTATAACTATTTAAGACTATTTTCTTCTAAATTCCAAACCAAGTAAAATGGATGGGTTATATTCAAATTCCCGATTTTTAAGTGAATATGGTTAATGATGTTATAAGCTAAGTTGTAATTTAAATGTTAACTAATGGGATATGATGATTTTGAAGTAAGGATTGAACCTATTTTGGAAATATGATTTTGGAAGAAATTATGATTTTTGGAAACGACATGATTTGAAAGTGGATATGATTTGAAGGTGAATATAACTTCGTAAGTGATGGTTTTGAGAATATGATATCTTGATACAAATTGCGAATTGACTTTTGAAATATAAAAGAACCATCCTGTGTGTAATAAGCGATTGGTTGTCAAGGATACCGGGATCAGATGTTGTCATACTCTCTACCAATACCCAAAACCACTTTGACAACTGTGTATGCAGTGGAGATTCCACAATGAAGTAGGATGGTGGCGACGATCCTATATGAGGTACAAACATGGACCCGACTCCCATGAGTTGGCTTAAGTTGGATAAAATAGGAGCAATCGACAGGTCAAGTAAGGTCGTTCCTCCTATCGGGCACACTCCATTGATACTATATTGTGAATTTTGATTTATTTGATAGCCACCCTCGATTTTTACTTAGGAGTGTGTTCCAAGTTGGACGGTAGTTGCGGCTGTGCGTTACCAACGGTCCAAAAGTGTAATTGGTATATCTACCCTGGCATTTCCTAATTGTGTCATGTCACCTACCCTAGCGCGTCTTCTACGAGTTTATTTTGTACCATACCTATAGAGTGCCCTCTGACGGTGTCCAGTACATGCGGGATTACGGTACTGTATAGACTATGGGAATATATAAAATGTGTTAAGAGGGATATGGGTAATGCCTTAACGCTATTTTAATAGTTTATCTTACTATAGATATTATTATAATAGCGTATATAACTACATAGTAGATAGTTTAACGGATCCTTAGGAGGTGTGAATCTCGAGCATCTCTTAAGTTACTACACTCATGTTAGACACTGGATTAGAGACGTCAAACCTCGTAAACATCTCTGATGCCGTTCCACTCATATTTATTTACCTTTGATTTAACTTATATAAGAGCTTTTAGTTCTGACTTGAGTGTTTTGTCTTTTCAATTCGCTCGGGTCAGCTTGAGCATTTTAGGACTTGAAGACCTTATTTCTGGAGGATGAAGATTTTATTATTATTTACTATAGTATTCCACTACATCATATTGTTCGGCTGCATTGTTATTCATCTTTGTTTTATGTAACTCTGATTATGTATTGTATTAGTATAATCAAATGTTTTGTAAACAGCTTCATGAACTGTTATTTGATTATTATATTTTGTCATTCCACTGCGAGATTCTATTTTTTCTCTGCTTTTCTTATTTACCCTAATAACAATCTGCTCTTTTGTATGGTATGAGTTTGACGTGTGTGGTTTATCGTCGATTTAAACTGTCCAAAAAGGCGGGATGTTACAGTTGGTATCAGAGCTTTGGTTTAGCAATAAACCTTAGCTTTGTGGGGTCTGACTGTTTATTAATAGGGTAGTAATACCCTAAAATGAGTCGTTGAGTGTATGTATATATGAGAGAGCGTATTTGTTAGTGTTATAAAAGGTTTTTATATTGTGTTAATTTGTTTCGTTTTGTATTTATAAATTTTGGTTGGTGCATAGGACGGTATGACATCGATAGGGATTTCTAAACACTTAATAGGACAGACCGACACAATATTTGTTTTGAAATATAGGTAAATGAAATAATTTTTCCTATTGTATATTTTTATATATAAAATGATAATTTTATAAATGGTATATTTGGTTGTAATATATATTTGTTATTAGATAGTTAAATTTATAAATATTGATTGTAAAATAAAATTTACAAATAAAATGAGAATAAATTGGAAATTTAGAACTTAAGTTTCGAGGTTTTTGAAAATTTCTTTCGGATAATTTTGGAATGTAATAATAATATTATTTAGAAGTATTTTTTTGATATAAATATTTCAACATAGTTTGAAAGAACTGTTTTAAAGGAATTTTGGAAAGAAACAAGTTCTGTACTCCCCTCTCTGTCGTTGAAAAATAATATCGGTGATGAGTGCATGCATCATCGACATTCATTTTCGTGTTTCGAAGTGGGAAGACTGTTGTAATTGTTTACTACACATTTGTTTTGATAAACAAATATAAATTTTATTTCCAAATATGATTTGATACATATAAAAGATATGATATGTGTGTGTGTGTGTGTGTTATTTTATATGATTTTCAATGGAATCTGGCATTTAGTTCTTAAATTTCTATAAATTTAGAGATTTTTAATTGTGGAAATGAAATGAAATTTTAACCATTTAATAATTGGAACCTCTAAAATGAAAATAAGAAATTAAATTCTAGGATGAAATATACTAGAAATTTGAAGCTTGTAACCTATAAATAAAAAGGATATGATTATTGAACATTAAGTTAATTAAAAGAAATGAGATAAACTTGTGTAACTTTCAATTGCATTCTTAAAAGCATATATATATATATATATATATATATACATAATTACAAAATATTAAAAATTTGAAATGTTTAATAAGAAAATGTAATAGAATATTATATAAGTAAAACTTAAAGTAATGAAAGAATTCAATGAAATCCTTTCATAAATAAGAATTGATGTTATAGTTGTTATAAACTTAAGTTATAATTGAAATGTTACTATAATAAAAGATGATAGAAAATAGGTATTGTAAGTAAAAGACTATAAACTTAAGTTAATGAATTGATATGCTAAGATTGAACTGAACATGAATACTAAATAAATGAATGTATATAAATGGAATTAAGTAATGAATGAATGGGTATTGAACTTTTGTAATAAATATATGTAAAATTAAGAAATAAATGTAAATTTAAGAAATGAGTCATTTTATAAATGATATGAAAAGAAATAGGTTAACATAAACTTAAATAATGTTAGAATCTATTGTTTGCTTGGTTTATGGATTGTTTGGGAAATGATACCTCTAATTGTTTGGATGTATGAATAACGTATTGAGTTTTATCTAAGACCGTTAAGAAAATGGAATACTTAGTAGTTATTTCTTATTCTGTGATTAAAAGTGTCTTAACCCGAACAAACTATTTGTTTTGATTGATATGGATGATTGATTTATACTGACATCATATGATGATTGTATGCTGTGGTTGCAAGTGATTGTTATTTATATTGATTTGTTTGTTAGTAGTTGAAACAATTTTAAATATTTCATTTTATATAATTATTAACTCTTTTGGATTATATAAGTGAAATATAGGTTATGCAAGCAATTGCTACTGCTTTTGGTTTCATAAAAATAAGCGTTAATTGCCCGACAAATAGGTACGTTCTCTGATTACGGTTTTCTAGCGATATTATATTATTTTCCCACTGTTGGGACATACTATTTTTGAAAATATATGTTATATATTATTTCATTGATATTATAATTTCTTCCAGACATCTCCATACAAAGGAGACTCTGCCGAAATTTTTCATGAATTTTAGGACCTAGAAATTTTCTGAAATATTTTCCAAACTTTTGTTAACTTGAAAATAAAAGATTTAATTGTATATAAATTTATTTATTTATTTTAAATTATTTTATTTTATAAATTTATTGTTTACAAATTTAATATTTTGAATAAGATAAATTCACTATTTAATTTCTCTTTTCCCTTCTTTTTTCTTTTCGGGGACGAAAAGTTTTGAGTGGGGGAGAGTGTAACAACAACCCATAAATTTTCGACTATTTAAATTGTTAAAATAATGGGTTTTGGTAATTTAATATGGAAAGAAAAAAATTGTAATTTAATAGTGAAATGAATGCTATAATGAAATGTAACAATGGTAATTAAAACTAATAATTAACAATTTGAATGAAATTACAATTAATTGAAATATTGTAAATTGTTATACTTGATTATAAATTGATAAGAAAACAAATGCAAAAATTAAATTAATAAATGAAATAGTATGAAATAAATGACCATTGAATTTGGGTTATCTAAGAATTGTAACATTTGTTTGTGAATAATAAATTCATAAGTGTGATTAAAAGTTATAGTAACGATTGTTGTAAGTTACCTACTTATTTGGTCTGTTTAATTGAAATGGGAAATAAATTAAAATTAAATGAACTTTAATGTTATATTAATGAGAATTAGTGCAATAATTAAAAGTGTGAATGTAAGAAAATAAATATAAATGTAAATTTATTCATAGAGTAATAATTGATGTAACAAAAGAATGAAATCGAGATAAATTAATTAATTGAGATTTAAGTTATAATTAATGTGGGAAATTGACAAAAATTTAATAAAATGGAAATATGATATTTAATATGAACTAATATGGAAATTGGAGTATATCAAGGTAATGAAAGGTAAAACAAATGTTAACTAGGTTTATATAGTAACAATGGACCTAATAAAAAGATTGAAATTGAATCAAATCAATTTATTCAAATTAATTTAAATAATTGGAATTCAATTTATAATAAATGGATTTATTGTAAGTAAATGAAATTTTATACTGTGTTAATTGAAATTAAGATGAAATTGGGAATTATTATTGCATTAAGATATAAACCAATGGTAATTATATCCATAAGATGATAATTGATTTAATAACAGGATTGAAAATCAAATAAATGAAATTTTGGAATTCTTATGTTAATTACTAAATTTTGAAATTGAAATCACACAAGGTAAATTGTGAAATATTCCACAGTAAATTGATGTAGAAATTTGTTTTAAAGGACTATAAATCACTAAGTAATCCAAAGTGATAGAAATGGTAAGTTATTAAATTTGAACGAAAAAGTGATTTAATTAATTATTAGTTTATTTAATTAAGGTGAAAATAGCCATTTTGGCCGTCGTCTCGGATTTTGATGATACCAGTTTCATCGGATCCGTAACGGTTCTTATAGGATTTCGAGTTTCGTAACGATCAGACTTGTTATTTGATCGTACGGACTCAAAACGCCTAGAAATTAAATTAATTGAAATCAATTATCATAACTTCTTCATACGATGGAATTAGGACCCGAAAGCTATACCATTGAATTTAAAATATTTGGAAATATCTATTTTGATATATGGGTTAACCCATTTGCGTTCCAGAGTCGAAACGGGCTTTCGGGTCGTTCATCTCAAATTATCAATCTTGTCTGTTCTTTTTATTTTCATCCTGCCTATAAATACCTCGATTTAAAACCTAATTGTTTTTTATTCTCATTTGTCTATACGTACATTCTTTCCCAACTCCTTCTCAATGGCAGACAAAACCTAATTCACAAACCTCAAATTCAATTTTAAAACCAAATCAAAAATTTAAACTCCACAAACCATATCGAATTATATATCGATTTGAAGCTTTCGATGAGCGCATCTCAGATCTGTAATTCTTTTTCCAATTTGAATCACCGTTCGTCCAAAAATTGAAGAACTATTCTCGGCCGTCCATTGGTCATCGATCAACTTCGTCTGATTGGCAAATTGAAGGCACAGTTGTGTGGAGAGGACAGAGCGTTGTCTATTGAAGTAGGTTGTTCGATGAAGTGATGGTGGGATCGAGCGTGTAATTCGCCTAGGGTTTTGAGTTGTCGGCGGCGACCGAGCCTGTGGGGCATTGGGCGATGTGCAGTAGGGCTTCGGAGGTCGCGGTGATGACTGAGACAGGGTCAGCGTGCGTGGATCTTCGTTTCATGGCCGTCGACGTGGCAGTGTAGCGATCGATGGCGTGCGACTTCGTGTGGTTGCTGGGTACAGAGCGCGTGTTAGGGTTTGGAACGGTGAACAGGGATGAGGTGACGTGGAGATTTGTATATATATTAATTTATTTAATTTAATTCAAAATGAAATGTTCTAACCACGATAACTTTTGCATACGAGCTCGGTTTTGGACGCGGTTTGTTCCATTAATTTCGAAATTCCGAACATTCATATGCTAGTTTGGACAAATTTTGAGACTGTTTGAATTTTGGGCTTAAATTGGATTTTAATTCAATTTTAATTCAAAGGTGAGTGTTTTAACCTACTTACAACTTCTAAAATTTCTTATGTTTGTTAAATTTAATATATGATGTGATTAGGAATTTATTTATGACTATTTGGTATATTTTGAATCATCATCACAGTTAATTTGAATTTATTTGAATTAAATCGTTATTTAATTTATTATTGAATATAAATTGCCAGTTAAATACTTGTTATTGATTATCAGTTCTATATTGAAATTTATTGATTGATTTGGATGATGATCGTGATGGATGTTAGTTATTGACATTGGACGAATGGATGTTGTATTTTATATCGTTATAAACTGCAAGTTCACTATGGGTTGAATGATGCATACCCAAATGATCTATAGATTAAGGAAAAATCGTTATGGGTTGAAATGATAGACTCGAGCGATTTTATGGATGTTATTTATTTCGAGATTACGGTTTGAAATGATATATAATCGTAAAATTTTAAATTGCGGATTGAAATGATAAATATCCGTATCACTTGACCTTAGGGAAGAGAATTATATACGGACACCGGATTGGTTAAATTAAATGATTTTAAAATTCTGAATTTTTAAATGGAATTAAATCATATTTTGAAGTAAAATTTGATTCGTATAAATTAATGTATTTTGGACAATCAAGTTTGGTGTTGAAATGTGAATTGGCTTAAAAGGAATTGTTTTAAAAAATTAAATTGAAATGGTCTGATTTTGTTAAAATGAAATAAATAGTTTTAAATTGATATAAATTCCAAATTCAAGTTTTTAAATACAAACTGTTTTAAATATATTATTTTTTAGATTCTAAATCTTAAGATTTTCAGATTTATAAACTTTATTAACCTATATTAACTATATTAAATCAATTCAACCTATTTTAGACCATTTAAATTATTTTAGAACTAATTAAACCATTTTAACTTATATTAAATCTAATTAATCTATTTTAAAGCTATTTAATCTATTTTAATTTTATTTAATCTATTTTAAATCTATTTAACTATTTTAAATCTATATTTACTATTCTAGAGTATTTTGACTATTGAAAATTTATTCAAACTATTTATAACTATTTAAAACTATTTTCTTCTAAATTCCAAACTAAGTAAAATGGATCGGTTATATTCAAATTCTCGATTTTAAAGTGAATATGGTTAATGATGTTATAACCCAAGTTGGAATTTAAATGTCAACTAATGAGATATGATGATTTTGAAGCAAGGATTGAACCTATTTTGAAAATATAATTTTGGAAGAAATTATGATTTTTGGAAACGATATTATTTGAAAGTGGATATGATTTGAAGGTGAATATAATTTCGAAAGTTATGGTTTTGAGAACATGATATCTTGATACAAATTTCGAATTGACTTTTGAAACATAAAAGAACCATCCGGTGTGTAATAGGCGATTGGTTGTCAAGGAGACCGGGATTGGGTATTGTCATACTCTCTGCCAATACCGAAAACCACTTTGACAGCTGTGTATGTGGTGGAGATTCTAGAATGAAGTAGGATGGTGGTGACGATCCTATATGAGGAATATACTTGGACCCGACTCCCATGAGTTGGCTTAAGGTGGCTAAAATAGGAGCAATTGACGGGCCAAGTGAGGTCATTCCTCCGATCTGGCACACTCAATCAATACTATATTCTGACTTTTGATTTATTTGGTGGCCACCCTTCGACTTTTACTCCGGAATGTGTTCCGAGTTGGGTGGTATTTGCGGCTGTGCGTTACCAGTAGTCCAAAAGTGTAATTGGTATATTTACCCTGGCATTGCCTAATTGTGGCATGTCACCTACCCTAGCGCGCCTTCTACGAGTTTGTTTTGTACCATACTTACGGAGTGCCCTCTGATGACGTTCAGTTTGAGCGGGATTACAGTACTGTATAGACTATAGGAATATATAAAATGTGTTGAGGGGGATATGGGTGACACCTTAACGCTATTTTAAAAGTTCATTTTACTATAGACATTATTATAATAGCGTATATTACTACATATTAGATAGTTTAACGGATCCTTAGGAGATGTGAATCCCGAGCATCTCTTAAGTTACTACACTCACATTAGACACTGATAGGAGATGTCAAACTCCGTAAACATCTCTGACGTTGTTCCACTCATATTTATTTACCGTTGATTTAACTTACATAAGATCTTTTAGTTCTGACTCGAGTGTTTTGTCTTTTCAATTTGCTCGGATCAGCCTGAACATTTCAAGATTTAAAAACCTTATTCTGGAGGACGAAGACAAAGACTTTATTATTATTATTTACTATATATTATTACACTACACCATACTGTTCCGCTGCATTGTTATTCATCTCTGTTTTATGTAACTCTGATTCTGTATTGTATTAGTATAATCAAATGTATTGTAAACAGCTTCATGAACTTTTATTTAATTATTATATTTTGTCATTCCGCTACGAGATTCTTTTTTTTCCTCTACTTTTCTTATTCACCCCAATAAAAATCCGCTCTTTTGTATGATTTGAATCAGATGTGTGTGGTTTATTGTCGATTTAAACTGTCCAAAAAGGCAGGATGTTACATAATTTGAATATATACATTTTAAATATAAAAAGAAATTTAAAACTAGTTGTTACTTAAAATTTAAAGGCTTGAAATTATCTTAGCTATATATATTAATATATATATATATATATAGGAATAAGGACCTGAAATTGTTTTAAAACCACTATATATCTTTTGTTTTCAAAATAAGCATATATATGAAAGTATGTAAAGAAATCAAGTAAGAAGTAAATAATCAAAATGTATAAATCAAAGTGGTATAAAATAATTTCCTGGTAATAAAAGGTAAAAAAGTGAAAAAGTAAAAAGCATGAAGATGACAAATAAAAGTTAAACTAGTAAAAAGCTAAATTGAGTAAAAATGTAAACATTGCTTGACAACAAAAGGAAACAAGTCAAACTGAAAGAAAGTAAATAAAGGTATACACATATAAGCTTGTCTGGCCAAAAGAAGCAAAGACCAAAACCTTTTTCTAAACTTCATCTCAAACATCAATTTTACCCACAAAAACTTCAACTCAGTTTTAACAAAATCTCATCAATCCATCAAATCTTGTACAAAAGATCTGAAATTTGTTTTGTGCCACAAAATAGAGAATATATGCATCATTTTATCTTGCCTAAACAAGTGTATATATAGATGTTTGTTTAGCTTTAGATTTTAAAACCTGTAACTCAAAGCTCTATAAACCAAAAGATAACAACACTGCATACATATATAGCTCTATAAAAACATAAAAAGAACAATGTCTTCTCTTCCAAATCCAAGACGAAACAAGATTTCAAGGCAAGGACTCGAGTTTAAGATTGGAGACTTAAGATCAAGTAGGAGTTTTCCAAACTTCCATCATGTGGAAGGTGAGAACTTAGCGTTGAAATGCTTGAACATGTCAAAAACTTCTTTGTTTATTTAACGGAGCTAATTTATATGATTTGCACAACATTTAAAAATCATTTTCTGTCAACCTAGTTTGAATTTGCCGATGATATCAACTAGTAAAATGTTTGTTTTTGAGCCTAGAACATACTAAAAATATTTTGGTTACAATTCGTGAAGTATGTAGTGAGATATATTGGAATTACAGTAAAAAACCAAGTTTTTTGAAAAAATTGATATGCTTAAATCATCGAATTGATATCATAATCATGTTCTTCATATCAAGTTAGAATTTCTAATGTAGAAATCATTATTTTAAAGTTGTTAGATTGTGAGAAAACTTGGTTTGATTGATTTTCATTAAAAAAAATCCAACGATCTAATCGTTGAGGGGGTGTACAGTTTGGCCAAGGAGGTGCATGGTGGCATGGGGAAGAGTTTCAACGTGGCGCATTTTTGATTTAGGCTTGTTTTGGAGTAGGGTGATACCTTTTAGGGTTTAAGGGAAAAGTGGGAATGGGTTCGGTTGTCTCGTAACCAACAGGGGATGGCAACGTCGAGTAGGGCCGAGTGTGGTATGGATGAAGTGGAGGATATGGGGGTCACAGTGGTAGTGGTGGTGTGTGTCCCGGTGGAGGGAAATGGTGTGGCGTGTGAATTTTTGGGGATGATGGAAAAAAACTGGGTTCGGCTATTGGTTTGAATTGGGCCAAAGGACAGGATAACTTAGGTGGAGGGGTGGAAGTGGACGTAAGTGAGAAAGGAAACTCGATGGTGTTCTAGGCTGGCAAACGGTGGCGTTAATGGGTTGTGCATGTGAATGTGCATGCGTGCACGTTTGATCGAGAGCAAGAATGGTTCTAGATAGAACGTAAGTCGAATTCAGGTTGATTGGTTGCTGAAGTTTGGGCATGGGTGAGTCATGCGTGTAGGGGATGGGTTCATCGGAGAGAGTTGCAAGTCAATTGAGGGAGGTCGTGTGGTCTGGAATTCCTTGTTTCATCTAGGAAGTTGGAAAGGAAGGCAACTGGAAGAAAACGAAAGGAGGAAAGGTGAAGGGAAGCGGGTTCGGGTGTGTGGTTTGGGCTTCGACCCAATAGAAATTTGAATGGGGAGAAAAATAAAATAAATGCTTTTTTAAAAGGAATTATCTTTGAGAAACTTTAAAATTTAAATTCTCAAAAACCGTAAGTCCGTTTAACACGAAACAACTTGCAATGGGTTTGTATCGACGAGTATTACGTTGTCATATGAAATGTTATCGAGTTTGAACAAGTGAAATTTTATAGCAATTTGAAATGGATAGAAATTTAAGTTATCAATTTAAAACTAATATTGACGTTTGAATTTATATGACCCGTATATTAAAGTGTTTTGCCAGATAAAAATAACCGCGAGTTAACTTTATTTAATTACGATGTTCTGACATTTGTTTAACGAAACAAAACACCGTTCCACTAATTATTTTAATTGTGCCCTGTTAGAAGAATAAATCACTGTTCTGCCACTATTACCGAATATATCTATTTGTGAACATTTACTAGCAGAAATAAAATCATGATCTACTATTTTATCTGCACGGACATCTATTTATTTTCCTTGAAAATTTTATAAGGCGATATGATGTTGAATTGATTGTTAAAAACTGGTTGATATGAATATCTACATCTGTTATTCTGAACTATTATGAAATTAAATGGTAACTTGATCAAGTACCATTGGAATTATTAAGCCTTCTTTTCCAATTTGGAAGTTGACTATTGAACCAAAAATTGTTTTATGGAAGATTATTATTTATAAATGATACGTTGAAGACAATTAGTAAATATTTTGATAATGATTTAAAGTAATTATTTTATTATTCGTAAAAATAATTAAAAAAGTATTAATATACTTTTAGAGTTACCAATTATCTTGATTGTTTAAAGTATATTAATTATAAATTAAAAGCTATTTTATAGTGATTTCTAAAGTTAATTATTACTTAAGGATTAATTAGTATTAAAGTATATTTATTCCAAAGATAAATTTATTAAAAATTAATAATGTATTAAAAATAATATATTATATAGTAAACCTTTATAAAAGAGCATTTTACTTAATTAGAACTTGGAAATTTTATATTGAAAACTTTGTAAGTATTATTTTGAAAATTTTATTAAGTATAATTTCGAAAAGTAATGGTATACTTTCATGGCGTAATCGAAGGCAGTAAGTGACTACAGTTAAGTCTTGGATTTCTCTGGGATAGAGATGCAACCATTGAGCTGTGAATCCATGGTTGATACCGCAATGGTGCTTTTCAGATTTATTTTAAGGGTTTCAAATATTTTGAAATGAATAGTTGTGAATATACTTATCCGAGGAGATAAGCATATGCTATTTTGATTAAGTAATTTTAATTTATTGAAATTTAAGTTAAATAAGGCTTAATGTTTTCAATGGAAGATGAAACCTTTGATTGGATGATTGCTTATGTGATAGTTAAATGACCAACTATCAAAATATGGACCTAAATATAATTTTGGAAATATCTAGAAGAAACACGAGAATTAGGTTGTACAGCTACCGTTCGGGATGTTAAAACTATACGTATAAACTCGTTTCGTTCTTCTAGGATGATGATAAGGAAATTCGTCCATTAAAACGGTTAGGAGATAATCTTCGATCTTATTTTCGTCGGTGTATTTCCTAAAGAACCGAGGTTGAGTTTACCGAAAAATCTCGAACGTTGTTTTGAAGAGACTGGGATATTATCTGAAAACCACTTCAATCCAATAAGTACGTTTTCAAATGAAGACGAGAGCATGGAGTTGAAGATGGAGCAGGTAAGTGCAAGGGCTAATTTCTACTAGTCCCGAGGATGATTCCAAAACGGATGTAGTAGGAATATCGGTTCCGTTCGGACCCATAACGGAATTGTATAGATGAATGCTATCAATACGTTGTCATTGGAGGACAATGAGCATTCTAAGTGAAAATTCCTTTAAAAGGTGATCATAGCCTCTAGTCTCATCAACCGGGAATGACTCAAAAGCAGGGGAGATGCAGCAAGGCCAAGTGGGTAGCACCCAATTAGGATATGTTTATCACCTTTCTATATACCCTCGGATATTATATATTATGGATACGGTTTTCATGCGGAAGAGCTCTCGGAAAGGGTGGGAACACTTGGGGTGATAGCATATTCGGTCTATCTAGGTTAGGGATAGTCTGGTCTTGTGTTGCACGGGATCCCAGCGTGGTCCACATGTACCGTGATTGGTGATACCCCAATACCTAGTCATTCGTATGGAAACCATTATCCAATAAGCTCCGTACAGTTTTGATTGTGCTAATTATGCTGAAACGTGACATGCAAACATTTCATCTATTTGAATAAGTATATTTACATAAACATTGTTATAATATCATTGAATTTTCTATAAAAAGTGGTTTGGTTGTCATAAGGGAAAAACTCATCGTGTTTATGTGTGGCTTGGTCTTATGGGATACCCTTGATTTTTAAAGGATTTTGAAAGTTATAACGAATAAAATTTCTTATGATTCAAATTCTCAGGCTGGTTTTACCAGACTGAACCAGGCGTGGTTTTTCTATATGCTCAGGCCAGACCGAGCATATTTCCAGGTTTAGCTGGAAGGAGTGGAGCTTCAGGAGAGGAGCTGGGGTCCCAGAGACATATTTACGTAGATGATTATATTCCATTGCATTTGGTTGTGTTTATCAGCAATTGTAAGGACATGTTGTTATAATTGTCCATGTTGGATAGGTTGTATACTCTGATCGGTGTCTATATTTGTTAAATTACAGTTTGTTTTATGTAAATACTTGTTTCTATATTAAGAGTATTCATTTCCGTTGTGAGATTCTATGATGTTCTATTTTCTTTCTATCTTCTTTCCGCTTTTTTTTCATACTATCCATCTTTCTGTTCAATTTGGACTGGACAAGTGTGATAAAGTGTCAGTTTGAAGTGTACGAAAAAGTGGGTCGTGACAATTTCTAAGTATGGTTAGACTTCATAGGCTCATTAATGATCCAAAATGATAAAAAAAATTAAATTCAGTCATTTCTTCCACTGTAGGCTAGCCTAGTTCCAACAATTACAGAACCAAAAAACCAAAACATTGTCGTAGCAAAACTATAAGCAAGTACCATAAATTCAAGCATATACCATTCAAAAGAAGAAAACAATATCATTCAATGACCAGGAGGAAACACCATTACCAAACAAGAGCACAATAGGAAATTTGACCCAGACGGATAGACATCAAGAAAACCAAACAAACGACAGTTAAAGGACCTCAGCATCAACCAATCATAGCCTCCCCAAAGCTCGCCAGGATGCCAAAAGTGAAAGGCTAGTTGGGTTCTCAACCAAGATCTAGTATGAATAAAAGATTTTCCCAAAAGCAACTGTTAGGTAATAGGCCGCTAACTCAAAAAAATAACAAGGCACTAGCTCAGAAAGAACCAACAACAACAGGTGTACGGCGACCACGACCTGATATTTTAGCAAATACTGAGAAGGAATGAGAGTGAAACGGGATCGATTATTTTAGATCTATATCAGAAGGTGGTTCGCACGTTATAGTCAGAGAAGGTGGTTGTAGGAGGTAAATGAGATATAGTGTAGCGCTGTTGTAATGTGAACAGCTAGGAGCAAAGAGGAGAGAAGACGAGTTGATTGTCGAAGTTGGAGAAAATGGAACAGGTTTCTGAAAAAGATTAAGGGAAGAAGGGAGAGGTGATGGGAGGAAGTTCTAGTCCCTATTAACGTAGCATATGTCAAACTTAATACTTTAACTTGTTAATTTGATTCTTTTCTATTTTTACCTTGATTGAATATAAATTGGGCTTGACATTTTAACAAATATTTAGAATGCAACTTCTTAATTTTGTAAGCACGTAGTAGTATAATTAATGCCTTAAGGCAAATTTAAATATTACTTAAATTTGTTGATTCATAATCGCGGAAGTAATCGACATTATAATCACTCTTCGAACCACTTTGGTGTTGCGAGACGAAAAATCTCATATAATACACACACACGCACATGATATGTATGTATGTATGTATGTATGTATGTATGTATGTATGTATGTATGTATGTATTATATATATATATATATATTTGTCAATCTTCAACTCATTTCAATTTGTATATTTTAATTGATTAACGGTTTATCAATCAAATTAAATGCACAAATTTATCAATGTAGATAGTTATAACATTATTTAGCATATGTTCTTATAGTATTAGAAAGGTTAAATAAATGTTATCATTTCATTTTTCTAATAAGGATTCCACTAGTTTTTTATGTTTCTCCAAACCCTAAGATGAAACAAAGAAATCTTTCGACTTCACTAATGGGTGTTTGGACTTTTCTATCTTAGGATTCTAACCTTGAGTTTGCTCAACAAATCATAGTCTCATAAATGATGGATAACTGCTTATCAGTTGAATCACATACAACTCCTAACACATAGCTCCTTGTCCTAATCTCATTTCGACCTTGAGTTTTCTCAAAAATTGAAAGAGATAATTCACTCATACCTACCATATAGTGATGGCCTAAGTACAGTATATGCACCTTGAGTTTGCTCAACAAATACACATAGTTATCTTACCTCGTCTATTCAACATCTTAATAATACTACACATAACATCCCTAGCTCGAGTTTGCTCAATAACTTCGGCATTTGCAAGTAATTTATTAATATATACAATAGAGGACAACATTATGTTTAAGATTCATAATCATTAATATATTATATTAAGTGATAATAACCTCGTGATTCAAGTGTTGGACACATCAGAAATCATGGTATATGTACCTTTACGTATGTATTTATTCTTTAAGTAGGTTTCTTCAATGCTCCATCTTTAGTTTGTACATTCATATCATATAAGTTTTATTATTATATAAATTTTATATTTCATATTACTTATATAATAGTCTTGTATATAATATTATATTAATTGAATCTTATTTAATTAATTTCAATTAATTATCTCTTTAATTAATTTTATATTAGTATTCCAATACAAATTTTATATTGGACATGTCTGCTATAACCTTTATAGAATATAACCTTTATAGTAATAACTATACATGCATACATACACACACAAAAAATAACCTTTATAGTTAACATATATATCTCGTATATATGTATTTGTATTTAATTAATTAACCTTTGATTAATCTTTTCAATTAATTGACCTTTTATTTTTTTTATTTAATTTGTTAAATTAAACCATTTTAATTAAATTAAATTAATTTCAAATTTTATTTTATATACATACATGTATACTTTTGTTATCTTAAACACCATTAAAATAACATAACATATATCAAGGTATGTATACATGCATGCTAGTATTAACTAATTAACCTATTTAATTAATCCAATTTATTAATCTTATTAATAAATTTTAAAATTTGACATTAGTATTTAAATATTTTTAAACAGTTTGAAAATTTCATTATCATTTCAAACTTTTTGAAAACTTATGTTGTATTGTAACTTTTATAATAAATATTTTTTTATTTTCAGTTTAACTCTTAAATTTAAAATCAATTATTTTGATTTTCAAAACAATTTTGAAAATTAGCCTAAGGCCCAATTCAAATTGTGTCTTTTCTATTAGAGGTAACCTTTGGGCTCACTTCACCTTTCAGGCTAGGCCCATAACCAAGTAGAACATGATACTTGATTACCCAATTTCAATCCTAGACAATACTTTAATAGACACCCCACTAAGTTGGCATGCTTAATTAATTATCCCTAACATGACTAATTTAGACCATATAGGCTGTTCATCTCCAATATCATTATTGGAACTAGGCCAGCCTGTAGTTGAGTTAAAGGGTAAATTTAAAAAAAAAATCCTTAATTGGTCTTTAATGGGCCCATGAGATCAAAATTCATTTAGCACTTTTTTAAGTTTCTTTTAAATAAAATCAATATTTTATGTTTTTTCATAACTAAAAGAAGTTTTAGATTTAATTTGAATTCAAATATATAATAATGAATGTATTAAATACATACATATGTGTATAATGCAAGTGTAGCATACAAGTAGTGTAAATGGTTAATATGTACGTAAAAAAGTATTGGGATTTACACTGTAACTGACATATTCACCTTTTATATATGCATTTGTTGTCCATGGTTTATTTTGAAATTATATAAAATAATAATATATGCATATATATAGTTTACTTATATTTACTTATATATAATATGTTACAAAGTTATTTTACCTAATCAAAATTTTACATGTATAAAAGGACCATCAATTATGTTAAAGAAACTAATTAACAAGAAGAGAAAAAGGTGGAGGAGTTATATCATTCATTAACTTATCTTTAATGCTATTTCAAAACAATTTGAACACCCTAACACGTATATGTATTTTTAAGTAACTACTAAATATGTTTTAAATTAAAATAACATATATATATATATATATATATATATATTTGTTTGTGTGTAAACTTTGTAATCTATTATACGTTTAATAAGTAACAAATTGAAATCTACTTTAACTTATGAGAGATTCAAAAGGTTTATAGTGTTTTCTACAAAAGTCCACTTATGTTTTTTTAATTGAAACAACTTTTTATACAAGTGCCAACAACGACCAAAATTGTATTAAAAACAAAAAGTATGTAAAACATGCATTCAATCTTCAAAGAGATTTTAAATAATTTACATACATAGTTAATTTATACTTGGGTATATGATAAGGTACAAAATAAATCAATTAACTAAATTAGTTTCCAATCCAAAATTGTTTGTTTGTTTGTTTGCCTTTTAAAAAATAATAATTTCCAAAACAATGACAGAATTAGATTGGACAAATTAGGCATATATAAATTTGTTGTAAAATGAATTAGATCTAAACACACACACACACACACACACACACACACACACACATATATATATATATATGAACATATGATGAAAATGTTGTGCAAATGCAGGATCTACTTATATTGCCATTTTGAACATACAAACAATTAACATATGTCAGATCTGAACTTTAGATCAGCATAATATACAAATCACTATATTAGATTTAAATTAATTAACATATATCGAATTTGAACTTTGGGTCAAATAATGAACTATGATGAGATCAGATGTAGCATGTATAGTATTTAAACTTCTTTAACATGGTGAATATATAATAAGATAAAATTTAAATTACTTAAAAATAAAGCCTAAGATTTGCACCTTGAATGAAGAATAAACTCTGATTCGATTGAATCTGTTAGTCCATGAGATGATGGTTTTGATGACAACAACCTTAGAATAGATTATAAAATATAAATACTAACATTATAACTTTAGGTATATATGTATATGCAGGTTTTAACCATGCAGGTGCCAAGAATGAAGACTGTACAGTATAGAGATTCAAGATATCAAGATTGAAGACTCATGAGTATCAAGAATATCAAGAGTTCAAGAATTGAAGTAATTTATTCTTTAATTAGAAATTTTGTTAAAACTCGTAGAAAAGCACTGGCATCTTAAAATCCAATTTATTCGTGGAATGGAATCCACTTCGATCCTGTTAAAGGGATGGAACCTTAAGTAGGATGGAACCTACGAAAAATCTAGTGGAACATCGTTTTGTATCCGCTAACTTTTTATTCAAAATGATTTTTCAAAATTATATCCTGTTTTCAAAAAAAATTCAAAACCTTCCTTTTAAAAACATCAAAAACCTCTATCCTGGTTTTAAATAATTTTAGCCTCAAAATTATCTTTAATTCCAAAGTCTCTTTAATTCCAAAGTCAAAAATACTCCTGATTTTAAACTATCTTTTAAATAATATATTTAACTTTTAAATATTTATACCTAAGATTTAAATATAAAATTATAGTTAAATTTTATATATATTATTCCCTATATTTACTTATGAATTTTAATTATAGTCAAGTATATTAGAAAAGTTTAAAATAGTTTTACTATAAGATAAATGTTATTTTCAAAGAAAATCAAATCATTAAAAATTGCTTTGGGATGTCGACATGCCTATGGTGACCATGTCGACATGGTGTCAGTTGAGTTCAAAATTTAAATTTTAAAAGAAGTGTCTATTCGCCATAACTCTTCATGAATGGACATGGCTGTTGTTCTTCTATAAATAGGGGTTAGTTTCAATGAATTTTATATCAGATATTTTGGTTTTTCACTCCTCTTCTTCTTCCACATTTCTTAATACATACTCTTACCATTACTCTGCCGAAATCAATATTGAATTATACTCGATTACTTCTAGTTTGATTCTCTATCACTATCTCAACAAGATTCTCAGTGCTATTCAGAGTTATAGACTTCTTTGTAATCTATTAAGCGAGAAAAGGTGTGATTGTAGCCTTGAAAATCAATCAAGCGAGAAAAGGTGTGATTATAGCCTTGGTAAATCAATTGGGTAAACTTGCGGCCCGGAAATCAAGTATCTCTACCCAGAGGATTGAAATTCTGGAGGGTGTAATCGTAGCCTTGAAATCGAGGGTGTAATTGTACAATTGCTTTTGAAAGGAAATTCGTACTTGTGTTGTGGGACTGGATGTAGGGTAACTCCAAACCAGTATAAAATACGATGTGCTCTTTCCTTTACTGCTTTTATTTTATTTCTGCATCTGTGTTTGTTTCTGTGATTATCCATATATCTGTAGATTGCATACATCTGTGTCTTAATTAACATAAACTCAGAAAGGTTTAGTAATTCTTTATAAACACTATTCACCCCCCTCCTCTAGTGTTAATCCTAGCCTTAAGATCCGTAATCCGCATTTCTTTCAATTGGTATCGGAGCGAGGTTTTCAAAGTTTCATAATCTGATTTTTGAAAAGTTTTCGAAATGGCTACCAAGACTGGTACTGTTACTAACACTAGTATTCCTGTCAGTAGTTCATTTATAGAAGGTCAGTCTATTGTCAGACCACCACTTTTTAATGGCAGTAACTATGTATATTGGGCATGTAGGATGAAAATATACTTACAATCTATAGGATTAGACACTTGGAATATTACACAAACTGAATATTCTGAACCCACAACTGATTTTGCACAGTGGACTGCTGAGCAAAAGACTGTTGCACAAAATAATTCTAAGGCAATGAATATTTTGTTTTGTTCACTAGATAGAAATGAATTCAATAGAGTGTCAGTTTGTAAGTCTGCATGTGAAATATAGAAAACTTTGCAAGTTACTCACGAAGGAACAAGCAAAGTTAAACAGACCAAAATTTATATGCTGACAAATCAGTTTCAATTATTTAAAATGAATCCTAATGTGTCTATTTCAGATATGTATAGTATATTTCAGGATATTGTGCATTCTCTAATATCTTTGGGAAATGAATTTTTTGAAGAAGATCAAGTCAGAAAGATTTTAAATTCTCTTATTCCAGAATGGGATCAAAAGACACTTGCTATCGAAGAGGCAAATGACATCAGTACTTTAAAGATAGAAGAATTAATCAGAAATCTAATGTCGTATGAAGTTCAAATGATCGTGAGAAGAGAAAACAAAGCATCAGAAAAGAAATCAATGGCATTCAATGCATTGACCGATGGATCAGACTCAAATAGCGATAATGATGAAGAGGTAGCCTTTATGACCAGAAATTTTAGAAAATTCTTGAAATACAGAAAGATGAATAATCTCAAGAGAAACAACTATAAGAACTCTAAAAATCAGAATGTAGTGCCAAATAATGCCAAATGTTACAACTGTGATGAACCAGGCCATTTCAAAAGAGACTGTCTGTATCCAGATAGGCAAATTCCTCCTATGAACAATGATCCAGCAAAGAAACGGAAGCGTGCATTTACTGCTACTCTAGATGACTCGGACTCGTCCTCAAGTGATGATGATCAGAAGACAGATAAATCAAATTTGTGTTTCACAACTGTTCACGACTTCGACGAATTCAAAGAAACGGACTCAAAAAAGGTACACGTTTACAATACAATTGGTTGAAATTGCTTGCTTAGAATTAGTTTCTTAATTAATTGATTTTGAATTGGTGTGTAGTTTGAATTTTAATTTTTTATTATTATTATTATCTTATTATTTTACTATTATTTTATTATTTTTTAATAGTATAATTTTCTGAAATATACTATAAATATTTCAGATATATATATATAGACATTAAAAATAATAAGTGTATATATATATATGTGTGTGTTTTAGAGAACTTAAGAAAAATAAATTATCAAAATCACTGGCACATGTCGACATGGTCCCTACCATGATGTCAACATGGGTACTAGAATTTGAAATTCAAAATTTGAATTCAAATGTTTGAATTTCCCTCCACCTTTTCACTTCATTCAATTCTCTGAAAAGCTACCTTTTGACCAGAGAATATGTCCTTTGAGAATCTATTTATTCACTATCTTTTATCATATCTTTTCACTCTCATTTTCAAATTCAAACTCCCTCTTCAAAACTTCAAGCTCTCTACTTTAATGGCTTCTTCAAGCAACCCATCCACCATGAGAATTTTCAGAAAAATAAAAGAGCAATTAATCAATGATCCGGAGGCAATAAAAGCATACATCAATTATGCTAATTATGCCAAAGTCTATCCCGAAAAGTTTGCTATTTTTCAAGATTTCTCTTGTTATGAACTTGATTCTCTTTTTGCAAACAATGGAGTTCTTAGTCTTATTGATGCTTCTCAAAATGATTTTGTTTGCTATCCAAATCTTGTCAAAAATTTCTATGCTAATTTAAACCGAGGATTTTATCATGGAAATGAGGATGAAATTTGGAGTAGTGTCAAGGAAACTAGAATTGTTTTGAATTGTGATGGGTACCGTTCTCAATTGCAAGTATATGGGAATGGATCTTTCTAATTTTAAAATCGATGAAAATGATCGTGAGACATTTCATCACATTTTCGAAGGGAATGATAATTTTGAATTCAAAAATAGAAAATTTCAATCAAAGGAAAGGATTATCAATCTTCTTTTGCAACATACTTTGACCCCAAGATCGGGGAATTTTAACAATCCTACTTCAAAAGTTTGCAAAGCTCTTTTTGCTATTTTTGGAAATTACGACATATATTGGGCGCAAGTTATTTTGGATGAACTTCGTCCTAAAAATCTTGAAATGGGTGAGAATACTTTATATCGTGGAATTTATCTCTCAGATTTTTAACTATTTTGGAGTGGTTTTCAAAGGCGAATAATTTGTTTCTAGAAAAGTTTTCAATCATTCCAACATTTCTCTTATGAAAATTCCATTTGTTTTTCAACCTTATGAGACCCTTGCCGAAAAAGAAGAGCGTTTGGCTCATGAGGAAATGGAAGAAGAGGAAGAGGAAGAAGAAGGGGATGAAATGGAAATTGAAGAAGAAGAAGGTGAAACCTCTTTGGAAAGCATTGACTATCCTCCTAATCCATCCACCAAAACCCTTCTCAAAAATCAAAAGACGATTGTTGAGAATCAACGGATTCTTAAACGATCCGTTAGTAAGAAGTTGGACAAAATTTCATCCAAGATGAACAAGTTCATTTCCAAAGTCAGTAAGAAACTTGGAATTTCTTCATCTTCATCATCATCTAACTAGTTTTATCTTTTCGTATCTTGTTGTATGTGTTTTAGTTTGTTTAATTCAAAAGTTTATGTAGTTTGGTGTGTGTTTAATCATTGTAACATCTTAGTATGCAATGAAATGAAATTTCTTTTCTGTTATCTACCTTATCTTATCTCCAGAATAAATGTTAGTATAGTTATATATACACACATAATTATTCACAAAATGAAATTAGTCATAATTTTTCACTAGCCCATGTCGACATCCCCTCTATGACCATGTCGACATGTATTGGTCAGAAATGACAATTGAATTTGAAATTTGAATAACAACCATATGTCTACTCATTTCAAACGAATTTCTACACCTATATGTACCTATTTCTTCCAGAATTCTTCACTGAAAATTATTTCCTATCTTCTAATTCTTCATTTCTTCCACAAATTCAACTATGGCTAATCCAATTCACAATTTATCCGAAAATCTTGAAGAAACTCTTAATTCGTTCAAGAGTATTTTCTCGTTCATTCTTCGTAACCAGCGACACTTAGAATTGAGTTAAATGCAGATGATCAAGGAGCAAGAAAGGCATTTCAATGCAATGAGATGGATGATTTCCTCCCTACACAAGGATGATAACGAAGCACATCCTCCAGTCTCTCTCACCAACAACAATGATAATTGGGATGCTATTAAGGCAGATCCAATCTTTGGATAAGAAGGATAGGTGGAAGTTCCACGTAATGTTTGATTTTCATTTTGTTTACTTTGTTTGAATTGTTTGTTTGAATTAATTTGATTTGGTTTGGATTGATACTCGGTGTGAATTGATTTCTTTAATTGGTTTGATGGTTGCTACATAAAACATGTATATATATATACATTGAAATGTATACAATCCTTAATTACTTATCATGTTCATAAGGATAATTATTTCTTAATCTATCTATTATATATTCCATGAATAGTTTATTAATACAGGTACTCTAGTCCAAGAATGAGGGGGAGTTAGTTTTTGTTGATGACAAAGGGGGAGAAATATAAAATAGGTTAGTTAGGCATAAATTAAGGGGAAGTTGTAGATTAAGGGGGAGTTATTAGGATAGAAGTAATATTTTATAAACAAAGGTTGTCATCATCAAAAAGGGGAAGATTGTTAGTCCGTGAGATGATGATTTTGATGACAACCTTAGAATAGATTATAAAATATAAATACTAATATTATAAGTTTAGATATATATGTATATGCAGGTTTTAACCATGCAGGTACCAAAAATGAAGACTGTACAGTATAGAGATTCAAGATATCAAGATTGAAGACTCATGAGTTTCAAGAATATCAAGAGTTCAAGAATTGAAGTAATTTATTCTTTAATTAGAAATTTTTTAAAACTCATAGAAAAGCACTGGCATCTTAAAATCCAATTTGTTCGTAGAATGGAATCCATATCGAGCCTGTTAAAGGGATGGAACCCTAAGTAGGATGGAACCTACGAAAAATCTAGTGGAACATTGTTTTGTATCCGCTAACTTTTTATTCAAAATGATTTTTCAAAATTATATCCTGTTTTCAAATTTTTTTCAAAACCTTCCTTTTAAAAAGATCAAAAACCTCTATCCTGATTTTAAATAATTCTAGCCTCAAAATTATCTTTAATTTCAAAGTCAAAATTGCTCCTGATTTTAAACTATCTTTTAAAATAATATATTTAACTTTTAAATGTTTATACTTAAGATTTAAATATAAAATTATAGTTAAATTATATATATATTATTCTCTATATTTACTTATGAATTTGAACTATAGTCAAGTATATTAGAAAAGTTTAAAATAGTTTTAATATAAGATAAAGGTTATTTTCAAAGAAAATCAAATCATTAAAAATTGCTTTGGGATGTCAACATGCCTATGGTGACCATGTCGACATGGTGTCAGTTGAGTTCAAAATTTAAATTTCAAAAGAAGTGTCTATTCGCCATAACACTTCATGAATGGACATGGTTGTTGTTCTTCTATAAATAGGGGTTAGTTTCAACGAATTTTATATCAGATTTTTTGGTTTTTCACTCCTCTTCTTCTTCCACATTTCTTAATACATACTCTTACCATTACTCTGTCGAAATCAATATTGAATCATACTCGATTACTTCTAGTTTGATTCTCTATCACTATCTCAACAAGGTTCTCGGTGCTATTCAGAGTTATAGACTTCTTTGTAATCTATTAAGCGAGAAAAGGTGTGATTGTGGCCTTGAAAATCAATCAAGCGAGAAAAGGTGTGATTGTAGCCTTGGTAAATCAATTGGATAAAGTTGTGGCCCGAAAATCAAGTATCTTTACCCATAGGATTGAAATTCTAGAGGGTGTACCTCGTAGCCTTGAAATCGAGGTTGTAGTTGTACAATTGCTTTTGAAAGGAAATCTGTACTTGTGTTGCGGGATTGGATGTAGGGTAACTCCGAACCAGTATAAAATTCGGTGTGTTCTTTCCTTTACTGCTTTTATTTTATTTCTCCATCTGTGTTTGTTTCTATGATTATCCCTGTATCTGTAGATTGCATACATTTGTGTCTAAACTAACATAAACTCAAAAAGATTTAGTAATTCTTTATAAACACTATTCACCCCCCCTCCTCTAGTGTTAATCCTAGCCTTAAGATCCGTTGAAATGATCCTGACTTGACCTTCGACAATCGACACCGAATACGACACTCATATTCCAATGTCGCAGATCCAAACGTCGAATCTGGTTCGCCGGAACTTATAACACATCAAGTACAACACAGTGGAAGAAAATGAATAATATCATATACAACATCTGATACAATATTCATACACAATGATGAATACAATAGAATGGTACAATGGATATCAATACTATCAGAGATACAAGAAAATAGCAGCGGAACAGAATATCTTCAATAGAATACATCTCCAAAATGCAGCTGCAACACCATCTCCAAACTAGAGATAGCTCGAACAACCATCAAGATGCAATAAGAAAACAAGATAACTCCAGAATGAAGCAAATGTGATCGCCAAGATCCAAAGGCTTCAAAGATATCGAATCTACTCCTACTATCTGACTATTTGAAAAACCCAACTCTAGACTGCCTGTGTGGAAATTTGGGCACCTAGAGTTTAGGAAAGGAACAATAAACTCCAGGTCACTCATGGGACTGGTGTGAGCAACAAAAACAGTTTTAATCTTTAAAAATAAGCAAAAGAATTTAGATTGAAATCCGCAATGCTTTTTGGAAAATGAAACTACCATAAGGCCTCCCACCGCACACACCATGCAAATGAAGAATTGGAGGATATTTCTCCTTATGATAGTCAAAAATGCTTGATACGAGAAAACCATTTTTGATATTATTATTAGTGCATAGTGCAGATAACCTTTCGAAAATATAATATTAATCTTAGCCAGCATAGGCACCATTACATTATGCCCGCTATAGCTACCATTTTAAATGGCAGGTTCTAAAACTAAAACCGTACATGGTGCGTATTGTTTTGTTTGGATTTCCAACAAATGGTCAGGCAAAGGAACTTCCCAAATAAAATGGAATGCCTCTCGAGGGACACCCTCGAGAACTTACCCAGCTCTCTGCTACATAAGGCCGGCTACCCCCTTCCCGGGAAGAAAAACCTCAGATATGCCACCCTCGGTCCTTCGGGACCTTTATCCGAGGGCCGTCCAACAACATCACACGGTAATAAATATACTACGGTGTCCACATGAGTAAGTACCTGGGCTCCATACCATGATACTACCCTTTTCCAGAAGGAATGGTCATACCCTAGGGGAGCTACCCCTAAAACCTTGCTGCCACGATTCCTGTTTCGACCATTACCGGGTTGTGAGGCTCGACGAGGTCTCGTCCACAAAGCTACGCTTTACACGAAAGCCATGCTTGGATCACAAATGATCATCAACACACAGCAGCACTTAGCATGCCACACTGCCAAATTGGGAGTATATCGCTGATAACCTTCAACTACATAACCTTTGAGCTCGTACGTCTCAGAGAAGGGTGTTAAGCTAAGAGAATAAATTCTCCGCCACCAACAGATATGTATTTGAAAGAAATCTGCTTTATATCTCAAACTGTAGTGTCAGACACACATCCATACAAGTCTGTTCCGGGTTCGAACAGAACCGAAGGCACTTCCAAATAAGCCCTTGCAAATCCGGGTATTCACAATCCCGATCGGATTTCCCATCACTTAGGGAATCTCTATACCGGCGTGACTCGGTGCAGAGACAATCGATAGGTCATCCTATCATTCTCGCAAATACCCGCTCTTCACCACCGGTCTTCAAATGCTATCCCTATCGACGTATCATTATTCGGAATGGGTTATATGACACAAAGTCCTCTCCCGGCTAAACCGAATAATGAGTGCAATATTTAAAAACATATGGATATGGGATTTCAGTTAAGTCACAACTTATTGTCCAAAACCTTTCTTCCAAATGGTTTAAACAAATTACCATTTCCAATCTTTTAAACAAAAAGATTCAATTCACAAAGTTCACCCAGTTCACAAAGATCCATTCATGGATTTCAAAACAGTTTCCATTTCAATTGGATTAACTCGTTAAACCTTTAAATCAAGATTTAACTTATAGCTTTCAAAACTCGTTTCCAGAGATTCATTCAAAGCCTTTCAAAACAATTCCATTTCAAGTTGGATTAACTCATTCGGTCTTTGAATCAAAGACTCATTTCATAGCTTTCAAAACATTTCTATTTCATTTCAAACTTGAAACCTTTCAACACAATTTGGAAATCCTTTCTTTAAATGAAAGAATTTTTATTTGAACACAAATAGGTTTCGTTCTGGGAAAAACTGATAACAATTACATCAGTTAAAACCATTTAAGTATAAAACTTGGATTTAAATTTAAATTTCCCAAACCATATTTTTTAAATGGTTAAAAACCTGCATAAATACTTTTATAACTTGTATAATCTTTTAGACCATAATTCCCAAATCATTGAATTCAATCTCAAATATTGAATTCAAATTTAAATCAAATTATTTAAATTTGAAGTTTATTAAGTTATTTAAAATAACTTTTATTTCTGAAAACTCATTTTCAAAGCTTTCAATTCCAATTCCAAAACTAATTTGGATTCAGGAATTCGATCTTTAAAATTGTTAAAAATCTGCGACTAGCCGATTTCCTCGTGCAATCCATATTTATGTGTGTATGGTGTAGTCCAGGGGTTTTACACAATAGTGTAACATTATTCAGTCATCACAGATTGCAGTCACAACAATATCGATAAGCGGTATATTCCAATAACGCTTATCTATATACACAGATTCACGGATAGAAAATATGAACGCATTATAAATAAATAAATTACATTCATCATAGATCACACTGAAACAACTCATAGCACAAAGCATAGCATATCAGAATATCAAACAGTTCGACAATTAATAGAATTCAAACATCTATAAGTAAACTCAATTAATTATCTGATTGATTTAGATCAGATGGGTCATCGATCATGGTTAATTAATATTAATTGATTTCAAATCATTTGATTAATTGTCCTTTAATCATTTATTAATTAAATTAATCAACCTTAAATTATTGAATAATCAACCTTTAATTATTCAATTATCCTTTAATTAATCATCTTTGTAATTAATTTTCATTAACAATTCTTAATTACAAATAAATTAAACACTTAATTATTAATTTACCAATTTATTAGTTACAAATCGATAAACCCCTAATTAATTACAATTACAAATTAATTAACCAATCTTTACTTACCTTTATAAATTAATCATTTTTAATTACTTTAAAAATAATTAATTAATAATAAAATTATCATAATTAACATTTTAAAATTTTCCTAAAACAAATTATTACTAATTCGAAAACTGCAATGTTAATTACATTAAATACTTAACTTAGGTTAATTACTAAATCAAAATATTTATTAAAATTTTAGAAAACCTTGTTAAGCATTTTCCTCAAATAATTAAACTGGTAATAAAATCTTAACTTGACATTATCAAACATTAATTAAGTCGACAATACTAAAAATTGTTTTAAAGAAAATTTGCTTAACCCATTTTTTTATAAATTTGCAGCTTTGAAAACTAATCTAAGGACGCCTATTGATTTACTCGAGTAAACACTCGAGATTCCTACCCATTTTCCCGAGTTAAGTTTGGATTTAAAACTATGTTTAAATCTTTAATTTCAAAATTTTAAAAATCGCTTTATAAAATACTTTAACAATTTAAAGTTGTTAAAACATTTCATTTTTTATAAAACTTATTTATAAAAGCTGGAATTCAATTTCATTTTGAAATCAGATTTTAAACTGGTTTTAAAATCTATGTTTTAAACTTGCTTAACTCTTTTGAATTTAGTTTAAGTTCAAAAACTTAATTGTTGTCAGGTTTAGACAAAACCTAAAAAAAAACAATTTGCCCGAGCCACCCCAAATTTGCTTCGAGTCAACTTCTTACAAACTCGAGCAAAACTGCAAAAATACTTTGAGAAATTCATGAACCAACTTGGGTAAATACTTGAGTACAAGTCCACTACACAACTCGTCTTCACCAGGAAAACAAAACTGCGCCGTGCACGTGCACGGCGCCGCTGTTCTCCTCCGGTCGACGTTGCTACGTCGAACAAGTCGACAACCATCCATACACAACTCCCCGACCACCAGAACTTCGTCATTGTCTCGAAATCGAAGTCGAGTTCAAAAACGCAACCTGGAAGACATCACTGGAACCACCATCAACCTATCAGCATCTCGTTTTCACACCTACGACCACCAGAGAACCTGAAATTTTGGCAAACACTCGTCCACACTTCCGCAACCATCACCCAGAGCCACGTCGCACTCGGTCGACTATTGACAATGAACTCAACCAAATACATAGCCTCGACCAAACAAGGTTTCCAGATTTTAAATGCTCGCCGCCGCCGCCGCCACATTCATGTTCCAACCATCACACCATTTTTTTCCAAAGCCCACACTCATCCATCCATCACCAGGCGAAATCTCGACCACTACAAGTCAGTGGATCGCCAGAAAACCCCATTTCCCCCTATTTTGTTCAACCCTGAGCTGCACCCTGTATCCCAAACTAAAAATTTTGATTAGTTTTAAAATTCATATTTTTTGATGATGTTTCAAATACTAACCCTGAAACTATAATTTAAGAAGTTTAAATTTCCACTTATTTTTAGACTTGATCAGCTGTTTGATTTTCCAGAGTCATTTAGGTATTTCCTTAACTTAAGTATAAATTTTTTTCCTTTTTCTAAAGTTTAAATAAATCAAACAAGTTTGATTTAGAACTCGAGTTTAACAGTGACCAAAATCCATAAGTTTTGAATCAAAACAAGAACCAAAACTGAAACAGAAAGGTTACATATATTCAAATGCATGCATACATCATACTTCAGCAGTTCAATAATCTACATACACAAATATACTTCACAATACAATATTGAACACAGCAATGACATGCAACCAAAATTATACTTAAAGTTTAAAGGTGAAGTTACTCACCTTGTTTTCCAGTATGAACAGAGCTTCTTTTTGAAAACTGCAGTTGTTTTTCTCCTTTCTTCCTTTAAATTTTTTTTCTGTTTTGTTGAATTGAATGGACTGTTTAAAGTTGAATTTTTTTTGGTTTTAGGTTATAGATGTTATTACTTTAGGTTTACTTAGTTTGAAATGAACAAAACTGAGATGAAGATGATTATATAAAGAAAGAAGCTTACAGGATAATTATTTTGTTTTATACAAATTATCAGAGATTTTTTTTCTTTGCCTCCATCTTTGACTATGCAGATTTTTCTCTTGACTTTGGTGGCCGAAAATCTTGCTATTTCGGTTGATAATCTTGTGTTAGTGGCTGATAAGATATTGTATGTGCTTAGGGATGGTGTTATGTACTTGCTTGTTTCCATTTCTGTTTACAGCTAATGATATTATATACATAGATATTTTCTTTGTTTTCTTGCATGTTGACCTTTCCAGGTTTTCTTTTGTATGAAGATGTTTTGTATTATTATTTCCTTTGTCTTATTTTTCATGAGCACAACTTGTTTATAAAAATATTGTTTTCCTTTGCAAGCTTATGTAGATGTTTATATTTTCTTTGTTTTCATACTTACCTATATATTTTTGTTGTCTTGAATATATAATATTGTCTTCTTATTTTGCACAGCAAACATACTTACTATTAATATGTTTTTATTTTATTTTGTATGTACATAGATTTGTTTACTTTGTTTTATTATCTTCTTGCATACACTTGTTAATATCACACTTCGTATATTGTTTATAAATTAGCACTTTTAGGTTAAAACCTTTATGTAAATAAAATGTAAAATAGCTTAAACCTTGTTTACAAATTTATTTATAACTTTGTTTTTTAAATCCTCATTTCATTTTAATTTATTTCTTTCTCCAAAAATAAAACTAAATAACCTTGTATTTTTCATGAATTAAAAGCTTTTAAATAAATTTTATATTGAATTTTTCTTATTTTATAAATATATCTTTCTAATCATTATTACATACATATTATTTAAAAGAACATGCTTTTAAAACGAACTACCCCTAATGTAATTTACATAAATAATATTTTCAAACCCAAATTGTTGTTCTAAGTCATTTATTTAAGATTTAAATTCAAATACAAATTCAATATTCAAATTCAAATTCTAAGGTCAAATCTAAATTTACTTATATATATACAAATAAATATATTTCAAATTCAAATTAACCCCGAAATTTATTCCAAAATTTACATTAACTATTAATTTAAATTCAATTCAAAGTTGGGATCGTTACATATTCCCCCTTTAAAAAAAATTCGTCCTCGAAATTTGTGGATAGAGAAACAATAAAGATAGATACACAGAGATAGAGAAACAGTTTTCCAGGTCAAACCTGTTATGTATTTGGCTCAGAATATCGATAATATGAGAACGAACTCATTCAATTTTTTTTCACAAGATACTCGGATTATCAAATCTACGAAATATGTAAGGCACTGGTTAGTCCGAAGGATAACTAACCGTTTGCAGAACATATCGAGACCCAAACGATAGATAAATGGATTTATTCTTCCACAACTCTTCAAACACTAGATATGGATTCCAAACTCAAGTCGGAATACCCCAAATTATATATAACTTGTCCCTTTTGGACTTCGATATTCACAAGAAATTACAATGGAAATTCAAATTTGGTTATAATCAAAATCGTTTTATCGATACCAATTCTTCATATTCAACTTTATATTTAACTTGCCAATTTATTTCCAATATAATTTCAAATTCATTGAAGTTAAAAACGGAAAGCTGATAGGAATTTAACGAAGAGAATACGAAACAGATACTTATCTACACGATTCGTGAGGCCACCATCACACCAAAGCTTCTCCTGCCACAAAGCTAATCAAAGAATTGGAAAGACGAATCAAAGGAAATTGATAGAGAAAGATTGTTTCCGCTATTGTAGGGTATTGACCATTTATAGTGGTGCTCCCCTATCCCATACTTCGTCCACTTCTTGCACTCATACTTACTATCAGTGAATAGTAAGAGAATTCACTGAGGCATTCGAACGGATATCTTAGTGATTACTCATTCTAGGGTTTACTTCACCCTATCTCTAATGAGCTACTTAATGTGTTATACTCCTGAGCTAAAGTTTCAACCTTCAGCTCTGATACCAAATGAAACGATCCTGACTCGACCTTCGAAAATTGAAACCGAATACGACACTCATATTCCAATGCTGCAGAACCAAATGTCGAATCTGGTTCGCCGGAGCTTATAATACATCAAGTACAACACAGTGGAAGAAAATGAATAATATCATATACAACATCTGATACAATATTCAGATACAATGATGAATACAATAGAATGATACAACGGATATCAATACTATCATAGATACAAGAAAATAGCAGCGGAACAGAATATCTTCAATAGAATACATCTCCAAAATGCAGCTGCAACACCATCTCCAAACTAGAGATAGCTCGAACAACCATCAAGATGCAATAAGAAAACAAGATAACTCCAGAAAGAAGCAAATGTGATCGCTAAGATCCAAAGGCTTCAAAGATATCGAATCTACTCCTACTACTGACTATCTGAAAAATTTAACTCTAGACTGCCCGTGTGGAAATTTGTGGGCACCCAAAGTTTAGGAAAGGAACGATAAACTCCAGGTCAGTTATGGGACTGGTATGAGCAGCAAAAACAGTTTTAATCTTTAAAAACAAACAAAAGAATTTAGATTGAAATCCGCACTGCTTTTTGGAAAATAAAACTACCATAAGGCATCCCACCGCGCACACCATGCAAACGCAGAATTAGAGGAGATTTCTCCTTATGATAGTCAAAAATGCTTGATACGCGAAAACCAATTTTGATATTATTATTAGTGCATAGTGCAGAAAACCTTTCGAAAATATAATATTAATCTTAGCTAGCATAGGTACCATTATATTATGCCTGCTATAGCTACCATTTTAAATGGCAGGTTCTACAACTAAAACCGTACAGGGCGCGTATTGTTTTGTTTGGATTTCCAACAAATGGTCAGGCAAAGGAACTTCCCAAATAAAATGGAACGCCTCTGGAGGGACGCCTCCGAGAACTTACCCAGCTCTTTGCTACACAAGGTCGGCTACCCCCTTCTCGGGGAGTAAAACCTAAGATATGCCACCCCCGGTCATTTGGGACCATTATCCGAGGGGCCTCCAACAACATCACACAGTAATAAATATACTACGGTGTCCACATGAGTAAGTACCTGAGCTCCATACCATGATACTACCCTTTTCCAGAAGGAATGGTCATACCCTAGGGGAGCTACCCCTGAAACCTTGGTGCCAGAATTCCTGTTTCGACCATTACCGGGTTGTGAGGCTCGACGAGGTCTCGTCCACAAAGCTACACTTTACACGAAAGTCATGCTTTGATCACAAATGATCAACAAATGATCATCAACACACAGCAGCACTTAGCATGCCACACTACCAAATTGGGAGTATATCGCTGATAACCTTCAACTACATAACCTTTGAGCTCGTACGTCTCAGAGAAGGGTGTTAAGCTAAGAGAATAAATTCTCCGCCACAAACAAATATGTATTTGAAAGACATCTGCTTTATGTCTCAAAGTATAGTGTCAGACACACATCCATACAAGTCTGTTTCGGGTTCGAACAGAACCGAAGGCACTTTCGAAGAAGCCCATGCAAATTCGGGTATTCACAATCCCGATCGAAATTCCCATCACTTAGGGAATCTCTATACCGGCGCAACTCAGTGCAAAGACAGTCGATAGGTCATCCTATTATTCTCGCAAATACCCGGTCTTCACCACCGGTCTTCAAATGCTATCCATATTGACGTATCATTATTCGGAATGGGTTATATGACACAAAGTCCTCTCCCGGCTAAACCGAATAATGAGCGCAATATTTAAAAACATATGGATATGGGATTTCATTTAAGTCACAACTTATTACCCAAAAAATTTCTTCCAAATGGTTTAAACAAATTACCATTTCCAATCTTTTAAACAAAAAGATTCAATTCACAAAGTTCACCCAGTTCACAAAGATCCATTCATGGATTTCAAAATAGTTTCCATTTCAATTGGATTAACTCGTTAAACCTTTAAATCAAGATTTAACTTATAGCTTTCAAAACTCGTTTCCAGGGATTCATTCAAAGCCTTTCAAAACAATTCCATTTCAAGTTGGATTAACTCATTCGGTCTTTGAATCAAAGACTCATTTCATAGCTTTCAAAACATTTCTATTCCATTTCAAACTTGAAACCTTTCAACACAATTTGGAAATCCTTTCTTTAAATGAAAGCTATTTTTATTTGAACACAAATAGGTTTCGTTCTGGGAAAAACTGATTACAATTACATCAGTTAAAACCATTTAAGTATAAAACTTGGATTTAAATTTAAATTTCCCAAACCATACTTTTTAAATGGTTAAAAACCCACATAAATACTTTTATAACTTGTACAATCTTTTAGACCATAATTCCCAAATCATTGAATTCAATCTCAAATATTTAATTCAAATTTAAATCAAATTATTTAAATTTGAAGTTTATTAAGTTATTTAAAATAACTTTTATTTCTGAAAACTCATTTTCAAAGCTTTCAATTCCAATTCCAAAACTAATTTGGATTCAGGAATTCGATCTTTAAAATTGTTAAAAATCTGCGACTAGCCGATTTCCTCGTGCAATCCATATTTATGTGTGTATGATGTAGTCTAGGGGTTTTACACAATAGTGTAACATCATTCAGTCATCACAAATTGCAATCACAACAATATCGATAAGCGGTATATTCCAATAACGCTTATCTATATACACAGATTCACAGATAGAAAATATGAATGCATTATAAATAAATAAATTACATTCATCATAGATCACACTGAAACAACTCATAGCACAAAGCATAGCATATCAGAATATCAAACAGTTCGACAATCAATAGAATTCAAACATCTATAAGCGAACTCAATTAATTATCTGATTGATTTAGATCAAATGGGCCATCGATCATGGTTAATTAATATTAATTGATTTCAAATCATTTGATTAATTGTCCTTAATCATTTATTAATTAAATTAATCAACCTTAAATTATTGAATAATCAACCTTTAATTATTCAATTATCCTTTAATTAATCATCTTTGTAATTAATTTTCATTAACAATTCTTAATTACAAATAAATTAAACACTTAATTATTAATTTACCAATTTATTTGTTACAAATCGATAAACCCCTAATTAATTACAATTATAAATTAGTTAACCAATCTTTACTTGCCTTTATAAATTAATCATTTTTAATTACTTTAAAAATAATTAATTAATAATAAAATTATCATAATTAACATTTTAAAATTTTCCTAAAACAAATTATTACTCATTTGAAAACTAGAATGTTAATTACATTAAATACTTAACTTAGGTTAATTACTAAATCAAAATATTTATTAAAATTTTAGAAAACCTTGTTAAGCATTTTCCTCAAATAATTAAACTTGTAATAAAATCTTAACTTGACATTATCAAACATTAATTAAGTCGACAATACTAAAAATTGTTTTAAAGAAAATTTGCTTAACCCATTTTTTTATAAATTTGCAGCTTTGAAAACTAACCTGAGAACGCCTCCTGATTTACTCGAGTAAACACTCGAGGTTCTTACCCATTTTCCCGAGTTAAGTTTAGATTTAAAACTATGTTTAAATCTTTAATTTTAGAATTTTAAAAGTCGCTTTGTAAAATACTCTAACAATTTAAAATTGTTAAACCATTTCATTTTTTCTTTTTTTTATAAAACTTATTTATAAAAGATGGAATTCAATTTCATTTTGAAATCAGATTTTAAACTGGTTTTAAAATCTATGTTTTAAACTTGCTTAACACTTTTGAATTTAGTTTAAGTTCAAAAACTTAATTGCTGTCAGGTTTAGACAAAACCTAAAGAAAAAAACAATTTGCCCGAGCCACCCCAAATTTTGCTTTGAGTCAACTTCCTACAAACTCGAGCAAAACTGCAAAAATACTTCGAGAAATTCATGAACCAACTCGAGTAAATACTCGAGTACAAGTCTACTACACAGTCTTCACCAAGAAAACAAAACTGCGCCGTGCACGTGCACGGCGCCGCCGTTCGCCTTCGGTCGACGTCACTACGTCGAACAAGTCGGCAACCATCCACACACAACTCCCCGACCACCAGAACTTCGTCGTTATCTCGAAATCAAAATCGAGTTCGAAAACGCAACCTGGAAGACATCATTGGAACCACCATCAACCTGTCAACGTCTCGTTTTCACACCCACGACCACCAGAGAATCTGAAATTTTGGCCAAACACTCGTCCACACCTCCGCAACCATCACCCAGAGCCACGTCGCACTCGGTCGACTATTGACGATGAACTCAACCAAATACATAGCCTCGACCAAACTAGGTTTTCAGATTTTAAATGCTCGCCGCCGCCTCTATGTTCATCTTCCAACCATCACACCATTTTTTCCAGAGCCCCCGCTCATCTAGCCATCACCAGGCAAAATCTCGACCACTACAAGTCAGTGGATCGCCAGAAAACCCCATTTCCCCTATTTTGTTCGACCCTGAGCTGCACCCTGTATCCCAAACTAAAAATTTTGATTTTAGTTTAAAATTCATATTTTTTGATGATGTTTCAGATACTAACCCTGAAACTATAATTCATGGAGTTTAAATTTCCACTTATTTTTAGACTTGATCAGCTGTTTGATTTTCTAGAGTTATTTTGGTATTTCCTTAACTTAAGTATATATTTTTTTCCTTTTTCTAAAGTTGAAATAAATCAAACAAGTTTGATTTGGAACTCGAGTTTAACAGTGACCAAAATCCATAAGTTTTGAATCAAAACAAGAACCAAAACTGAAACAGAAAGGTTACATATATTCAAATGCATGCATACATCATACTTCAGCAGTTTAACAATCTACATACACAAATATACTTCACAATACAATATTGAACACAACAATGATATGCAACCAAAATTATACTTAAAGTTTAAAGGTGAAGTTACTCACCTTGTTTTCCAGTATGAACGGAGCTTCTTTCTTGAAAACTGCAGTTGTTTTTCTCCTTTCTTCTTTAATTTTTTTTCTATTTTGTTGAATTGAATGGATTGTTTAAAGTTGAATTTTTTTGTTTTAGGTTATAGATGCTATTACTTTAGGTTTACTCGGTTTGGAATGAACAAAACTGAGATGAAGATGATTATAAAAAGAAAGAAGCTTACAGGATAATTATTTTATTTTGTGCAAATTATCAGAGATTTTTTTGTTTGCCTCCATCTTTGACAATGCAGATTTTTCTCTTGACTTTGGTGGCCGAAAATCTTGCTATTTCGGCTGATAATCTTGTGTTAGTGGCTGATAAGATATTGTATGTGCTTAGGGATGGTGTTATGTGCTTGCTTGTTTCCATTTCTGTTTACAGCTAATGATATTACATACATAGATATTTTCTTTGTTTTCTTGCATATTGACCTTTCCAGGTTTTCTTTTGTATGAGGATGTTTTGTATATTATTTCCTTTGTCTTATTTTTCATAAGCACAACTTGTTTATAAAAATATTGTCTTCCTTTGCAAGCTTATGTAGATGTTTATATTTTCTTTGTTTTCATACTTACCTATATATTTTTGTTGTCTTGAATATATAATATTGTCTTCTTGTTTTGCACAGCAAACATACTTGCTATTAATATGTTTTTATTTTATTTTGTGTGTACATAGATTTGTTTACTTTGTTTTATTATCTTCTTGCATACACTTGCTAATATCACATTTCATATATTGTTTATAAATTAGCACCTTTAGGTTAAAACCTTTATGTAAATAAACTGTAAAATAGCTTAAACCTTGTTTAAAAATTTATTTATAACTTTGGTTTTTAAATCCTCATTTCATTTTAATTTATTTCTTTCTCCAAAAATAAAACTAAATGACCTTGTATTTTTCATGAATTAAAAGCTTTTAAATAAATTTTATATTGAATTTTTCTTATTTTATAAATTATCTTTCTAATCATTATTACATACATATTATTTAAAAGAACAAGCTTTTAAAATGAACTACCCCTAATTTAATTTACATAAATAATATTTTCAAACCCAAATTGTTGTTCTAAGTCATTTATTTAAGATTTAAATTCAAACACAAATTCAATATTCAAATTCAAATTCAAAGGTCAAATCCAAATTTACGTATATATATACAAATAAATATATTTCAAATTCAAATTAACCCCGAAATTTATTCCAAAATTTACATTAACTATTAATTTAAATTCAATTCAAAGTTGGGATTGTTACATCCGTAATCCGCATTTCTTTCAGAATCAACCTTTAGATTTAACAAGGATCTAGAGGTAAACAACACATTGAATCTTATCATTTTATGAATTTGTTTTGGGGATTTTTTTTCATGGAGGCTATTAAGAAAAAGGAGGAGAGCAAGAGAAAGAAGGTAAGATGTTTTTGTCAGGATAGGATGGACTGAATAATAGAGAATATGTTTTAAAGAATACATTGGAACCTTTCAAGTTTCCTTTTTAAAACCTTCTTATTTAATTCCTAATTAAACCCAATCAAGTCTTTTCCCTCCTCTTCACGTTTTCGGCAAAATAAAGTTAATTAAAGATAAAAGGATGAAAATCATTTCATAAATGAGATTTAAGTGAATCATAAAGAGGAGTAAAGGTCGGAGATTTAATTCCTTCTTTTAGTTGCTTCTTAGGATGTTCAAATTGCATTTGAAAATTATTCCCTTTTCATTATGTATCCGGGCCTAAAAAATTCTCAAAATAACATAGCAATTATCTATTTAAACCAAGTTTAAATATTTTATCAATATCATGTATCAATACGCGCATTCATAACTTTTTATATGCACCTTACTATACTAATGATATTCGAACAAATCAAACAAAGTTCAATGATTAATATTTCATAAATATTAATTACTTTAATTAATTTATAGTAATTTACAAATTAATTAAATCTTGTGGTTTATTTAGAGTATTCATCATTACGGTTGTGTGACTCAAAGTTATAAATTCAGTCAGGATTAATATCGAACAATTCAAAAATTCACGTTCACATGTCATCTTAGTTAGTGGTCTAACATTTTGGCTGAATTTATTGCTTACACATCTTTTGGGTAAAATTCAATTTTACTTATTATAAGCAATACTTGATAGTGACGATTATTTACACCAATTCTCTTTGTCAAAACTATATCATGTTGGACTTATGCAATTTGGTACTGGTCAAAATTCTAGTATCGTCCCTATTTAATTTTATAGTCCAAACACAAAATCATTGGTTCAATAATAACAATTATTATTAACCGAAATGCTCCAGCCATAGACTTTGACTTTAAGTTTACTTCAATTGATTATACTAACCTCATATAACTGAGAAGAAGAATCCTTTATTGCATAGTGTATCACGTCCAATGCTTCCACACGATCCAATCATAGTCACTCAATGGACACTGTACCATAATTTAACTATAATCAAAGCGGAGCTTCCACATTGAAGATCAATAGTATTCTCAAGTCGAGAGAACTGTGTAAATTAATCACATAGATATTTTCTATTTAACCTTAGTTATAACCAACAGAGAACAATTGAATGAGTCATTCCATAGTTATCTAATAACTGTTAGTACGTAACACTTTGGTGCCCCCCAGCAGTAATGAGTAATACACTGCCTAACATTTGGAAAGCATTATGTACTCTTATCTCAACGGATATATCGATAACCAATCTGGATACATCTTTAATAGGAATATTTTAAATGGTATATTCATTTTTGTTGTGATACTCATAGTCACAACACTTGGTAACTATCATCACAAAATATACCATTTATGGATTTTCTATTAAATATACTTTTAATAAATTGATTTATAACATGTTATATCAAGTATATAGCAGAAAGAAAACACCTCTTATTTCGAAGAAGATTGGTTACCGAGTTAGATATACGTAACAAATTATACAATTGCTCCTAAAGCATACCTCTAACTCTATCATACATGATTAGAATGTTGTATGCTATGGCGAGACTATTAAAAAAGTGGTTTTTTTTATTGTAAATAGAAAAGGTTTGATATTTTCCTAATTAAAAAGTGTGAAAACACAAAAGTACTATAAATTAGACATATTATTTGTCAAATTGTATTTCTTAATGATATGAATCCACTGGTGGTGTTCGTTCGATGATATAACATAATATTTTTTAATTAAATTATTTAACAAATTACGAAAATGTCCCTGAACTTTAAAACTCTTATATCTCCGCGTATGACCTCCGTCTCACACGTTGTTCATAGCATCGAGATCTTGACAAGATGAAAAACGCTTTAGTATATTGTTTTCTATGTTTTGAACTATTTTAGAAAGGTGTCCTATTTTACCGATTCATTATATGTGGGTTCTACTAGGATGATTTGTCACACATATAGGGAAACTAGTCCTCGATTTCACTAGAGACATTTGGTGAAAATAAGTTAGGGATGATCCAGTAGCTTCGTTAATAGTGAGACTATGCAGTTAAAGCGGTTAGCAGTTCTATAACGTGGAGGTGTAAAAAGTTATGGTAGGAATAAAGCTGGAATATAGCAAAAAATAATAGAGGTATAAAAAGCTTTATTGGAAATAAAATTAAGTCTTCATAGTTAATTTATTCTCATTCTTACAACGTTTATATAGAAAAATGAAATATTTTTTAATCTTATATAACAAAATAAAGAATATCATAATTTACATTGTCATAATTTGGTTGCTAAAATTGATTCATAACTTATGTTGAGAACTTAGGCCTTAAACTTAGGTCTTTACCCTAACTTTGTTGATTTGGTTTAAAAGAAAACTAATCAAATTAAACATTTTTTATTAATATTGCTAAATCGGGTGCTAAAAATCATTGATTTAGCGAGTGTAGCGAAAAATAGTGAGGTTTTAAGTGGATCTATTATTTAATAGTGTTAAATTGAAAAAGCACAGCGGCCGGAGAGCGTTACACGCTTTAGCGAGGATTTAGTTGTAACATTCCGGAATTTTTAACAATATCAATTTAATAATCTGTAGTTAAAATTAAATTGATATTGATAATCTGTTAATAATTATTCAGATAAATTTAATAATCTTCTTTAATGAATATTTAAATTGGTTATTTTGTCTTTTAAAAATATAAATTGATTTCTATTTACAATATAAATATTTGGTTTATATTTTAAATAGATGGGTATTGTTTTGATTTTAATTAGTAATTGAGTTTTAATAACTATTTCATAAATAAATATATGATTTTAAAATTGATGAGAAAAATATTAAATGTTTTAAAATAAATTAGCTTGAGTTTTAAATTTAGAATAAATTCAACAAATTGGTTTTATGGCTTAATAAAATGAATATTTTGTAAAATGATTTTTATTTAATACTAAGAGAGTTATAAAAATAATACTAACATTGTATTGACTTTATAAATAAGTTTTGAATAAGATTTGTAATATTTTATTTCAAATTGAATTTATATGTATAACTTGATTTGAAAAATATTTGATTTTGAATTTAGTTGAATTTAAATTTAAAAGGTATAAAATTTTAAATTGTTTGATTGTCTTAATTTTTGATATGTATAAGTTCATTTATTAACATGATTTGTTTTTATTTCCATTTGTAAATTTATACATATGTTAAATATAAACTAACAAATTTAAATTAAGCTAAAATACATACATTAATTTGTAATTAGTATTAACTACTTTTAAAGATAACATGTGTTAAATTCATATGCATTCATATTGACAAGTGTTGTTAAATTGAGAAGTGTTAATTTTTGTTTTTATTTTTCTTTTATTACATTAAAATCTGAAATACATTTGTATAGTATGCATCTTCATTTCATATAACATTTTCATTCTTCTTTAATCAAAAGAAATTCTTCAAAACTTCTTGAATCAAAATCATGCAAATCTGCATATCTCATTTCTGTATTTCCTCAAACCCATCTGCATATTCATTTTAAAGATCTGCATACCTAAAAATTCAAATACAAAAATCTGCATATCCAATCCAAACCTCTGCATAATCAAAATCCTTCATCTGCAAATCTCAAATCAAGTGAAACCTGCATATTAAAATCAAATACCCTCTTCAAAATCCTGAAACCCTCCATACTCAAATCTGCATGTCCCCAAATCTAAACAATCTGCATGTTCCCCTTCAAATAAAATCCACCCTCATCTGAAAATTTCAAATAAAGGCACTGCATATTATTTGCATTCTGTTTGAACCTGGGTTGATAGCATCTGCATATAATTTGAGGATTTAGCAACTGCATTCTTCCTGCATGCAAGTGATTAGGCTGTGATCATAGGCATTTCATCAGGAGTTCAACTCAGTTTTTAAAATCAGAGGAAGCCTGCATGTGTTCTGCAAATTCAAAATACAACAGGGGTCTGCATTTATATGTGAGTAACAATTTATCTTAAACTATATTTAGGTTGCTTGATAAGTTTTTGTGATAAAATATGTTGTGTGTTTATGAAATGTCTATTGTGATTATAATTGTGTATGCATGTTTGATTATGTTATGTAGAGTATACCCAGATTTTCATCCTACTTAAAATATTTCTACAATTGATTTGATTAAGAGAGTAACTGGGTTCTAGAATAATTAAAAGAAGTTTGTATATCATAGATTAGAATTCAAAATTATAAAGTAATGTGTTTTTATTTTCTTAAGTTAAGATTTAATTTTTTTTAAAGGGAGTTAAACACAGGGTGTTATCTCTGTAACACATGCAATCCCATTACATATTAATCTTGATTAAGACCAATCACTTAAATAATGAAATTTGCAGTTTCATAAACTTAATGTATTAATAAAAAATTGATTTTAAAATCAGGTAGTTGTATTTCTAGGTTTGTTACAGTAACAGTTTGTTATTGAACAATAATATGAATTTGTGCAAATGCATGTAATCTGTAGTTTAAGAAAATCCATGATTCTTTTGAGTTAATAAGTAAGGATCATGAATCCTTAGAAAATCAGAGAAATGTATATATGTCGCTAGATTGATTACAGTTTTGGTTTTTCTGAATTGAACTCTAGTTTAAACAGGGGGTTAAAGTTTGGGTCAGTAAGTAGTGATGGATGGATCGAGTATTCTGGTTTTTGGAGAATATGTAGTAAGTGTATGGATGGTCTCATTGCCGTAGAGATGGACTTTCAGATGGTCGGGGTGGTGAACTACGGCCGATGATAGGTTTTGGTGTTGAAACCTGTAAAAAAAAATCCAGTTTTTAAAATTAGGGAATTATTTGGAATTCTCTGAATTCTGTTGCTCTGGGTTGATGTTAGAGTAGTGATGGGTGTCATGTAGTTGTTGGATCATCACTGATGATCGCCAGGGGGTGGTGATCGCCGTGCATATGCACAGCGACATGTTTTCTGGCAAAACTGATGGGTTTGGGAATGTTCAGGGGGATGTGGGGTTTTTACTCGAAGCAGGTGGGTAAGTGACTCGGAGTAGCGAGGTATAAAACCCGAAGTAAAATTAGGGGGTCTCAGGTTGAATTCTGCTATTTTCCAGGTTTGAAAGCCTATATAAAATCTGGGTTTTGAAATTTAAAATCTGGGTTTTTGAAACTTAAAATCTGAAGATTATGTTTAAAGAAAAGTTTAAGTTTAAAATCAAATTCAAATTGTATTTTTGATTTAAATTCAAATTCCAGTTTTTTTGAAACATTGTTCTCTGTTTTTTTTTTTTAAATCTGGGTTTAAACTTTTAAATCTGCAGTTTCATGTTTAAAGTAAGTTTAAGTTTGAAATTCAAATGCAAGTTTGAATTTCTAATTTGAATTTAAACTCCAGTTTTTTAAAAAAAAAATTAATTTTCAGAAGTTTAAACTTAATTAACCATTTGGTTAGTTAAAATAGTTTAAAACACTTTTAGAATAAGATTTTAAAATGTGAGTAGATTTAAAGTTATTTAAATCTGGAAATTCAAAATTAAAATTTGAAATGCAGTTTTAAATTTTAAGAAGGGTTAAATTTGAAGTTTCAAATTAAAATGGAAATTTAAATTATTGAAACTTTTGAAATGACTTTAACTTTAAAAATTTCCATAACATTTATTTGATTTGCAATTTAAAATTTTTTAAATTTATTTAAAACTTTGATAAGTTTAAAATTATTTTATTTTAAACTTGAATTTAAATTGAAATTAAAAGGAGATTTCTAAAGTACTTTGTTTTGAATAATATTGTTTAAAACATAATTAAGTTATGTTTTATTTTGAAAATTTGGTTAAGAATTATGTTTTAGAATTTAATTATCAAGGTAATTAAGGAAAATTAATTAATGTAATTAATTGATTGAATTAGGAATTAATAATTGATTAATGATTAATCAATTTGGAATTAAGATCATTAATTAAGTTATTAATTAATGATAAATGAATATTAATTATGTGATTAAGTTTTAATCAAGGTTAATAAATTTAATAATTAACTTTAATTAATAAATGATTAAGGATAATTTAATTGGTAATTAATTTAAGTTAATTACTTTATAAAATAATTTGAGGATGGTTAATGAAGGTCATTAACTATGATTATTTAACAATTAATTAATGTAGTTAATTTTTATAATTAGATTAATTAATTTAATCAATTGTAAATGGTTTGAGAATAATTACTTGATAAAGTAATTAAGGAATTAATTACTTAATGTAATTAATTTAATTGAATGTGATTGTTTATTTTAATTAATTAAGTTTAATTAATTATAAACACTTGAGTTTTATAAATAATTACTTTATGTAAGTAATGATTGGAAATTACTCAGTTAAGTAATTGTTTAATAATTACATATTGTAATTAAGTGGTGATGATTAAGTATGGAGTAATTTGGTTTAATTATTTGGTAATTAATCAAGGGATTAATTAAGAAATTAATTTAAGGATAATCAATTTGGTTTAATATAGTAATTAAGTTAGTGAATTACTTAAGGTAATTAATAATTAAGGATCATTAATTATTTTAATTAATGATGTAATTAAGGATGATTAATTATGATTAATTAATCAATAATAGGTCAATTAAGGATAAATGTAATTAATTATGATTAATTAATTAATTGAAGTAATTAAAGATTAATTACTGTTTGTTTGAGGTTAATTAATTTGTGAAATTGATTAAGGATAATTACATGAATGTAATTAGGTATAATTAATCAAGAATGATAAATTAAGGTAATTTATTCTGAATGATTGATTAATTGATTGTAATCAATTAAATGATTGAGTAAGCAAGATATAATTTGATGAAGTAATTAATTTAATTTATTTTAAATTAATTATAGATGAAGGAATTAATTTAATTCATTTTAAATTAATTAGAGGTATAGAATTAATTTAATTCATTTTAAATTAATTATATGGTATGAGTGAATCTTTGCTTATGGATGAATGGTTGAACTTGATTGTCTTGGATGCTTTGTGATCTCAATAATGAGATAAATGATATTGTGTGGTATGGATGTTGATTTGTATTGTGATGATAACATAGGTTATCTATTGTGATGATGATATATGGAATATCTATTTGATATTGATGATGTGAATTACCTGTTATGTGATAATGATTGATTATCAATTATGATTTATAAGATATCTATCTATGTGTATATAGATACTGTAATTGAATTGTTTTAAAACTTTAAAACAACTTGGACCTTAAAAGACATGCTTTGGTTTTCGATGAGACCGGGATCGGGTTTCCATATTTGGATATCCGAAAACCACATCGATTCCAAATAACGTTAGGTCGTGAATCAAAATGGAGCTTTGTGAAGACTCGAGGTGTAAGGGCTATACGTCAGTATAACTCTGTGGGTGATTCCGTAATGAGTTGACGGAATAGCACTTATAGATTCGAGATGGTGAATTAGAGTGCAAGGGTTATTGTCGTTAACTCTGAGGGTGATTCCAAAATGAGTGAAACGAGATAATGCCTTCGGTTTCGTTCAAACCCGGAACAAACTTGTATGGATTGAATGCTTCCAGCACATCGTCAGGTGGACGATGAGCATTCTAAGGGATATGACCTATAAAGGTAATTGTAACCTCAAGCCTCATCAACCGGGAATGGCTAAAACAGGGGAGGTGCTGCAAAGCTTCGTGGGTAGCCCCCGCTTGAGAGTAAGATTTACCCCTGTCTAGAGGTCCCTTTTATTTCGGCTGTGTGTGGACGGTTAAGTAGCTACAACCGTCGGGGTTGTCTTATTCGGAACTGTTCAGTAAGGAACGGGTCCGGCTTTGTGTTGCAGGGGAGTTAGGGTGGCTCCTCGGTACGATGATCTAGGCCACGTACTGTGACGGGCGGTACCCCAGTAGCCCTGCCATTGTATGGAATCCAAAATCCAATAAGTGCCGTACGTATTAGTTGTGCCCAACTATGTTGGAATGTGAGATGTAAGCATTTCAGCTATTTCTGTATTTTACTTGAAAACCTAGACACTATTATAATATCATCAGATTTCCTATCAAATGTTTTGGTTAGCGTAAGGTAAAAACTTTTCCATGTTTATGTGTGGGAAGTCTTACGTAATACCTTTCTTTTAAAAAGGTTTTTCAAAGTTAAGCAACTTTAACCTGTTACTCACACCAGACCCATGTCTGACCCGGAGTTTATTTTTGTTTTTCATAAACTCTTGGGTACTCAAATTTTTATGAGTAGTCAAGGGTGATTCAGGTTAGGATTCGGATTAGCTTTGACGAATTGTGGAGGAGCAATGGAGCAGGAGGCTTCTGCGTGTAGATATATATAGAGTTTTCCGCTGTGTGTTCTCTGAGTTGTTGTCTTTGTGATGTATTGAGATGTATAACTAGACAGGTGTTTATAACTGTCTAGTATGTGTTGAATATCTGTGTACTCTGATAATGGTTGTAAACTATGTAATATTTATGTTATTAATATAATTTATTCGTTCCGCTGTGTAAGATTCTTGTGTTGTTTCTCTCTTCTCTTCTATCTTTCTCTTTTCTATCCCTTTCTTTCTTCTTAACGATGCGACTTCCTGGTATTTGGAAGTTAGGTCGTTACATTGTGGTATCAGAGCATTAGGTTGAGTGAATACCTAGGCTCTGTAGAGGTGTCTTTCTTGAGAGAGCGTACTTGTAATTTTTATATAACTATATATATATATATATATATATATATATATATATATATTTCTACCTATCTGTTGGGCTACCTGTTCAGGTTTTCCAATATAAGTTATAAAGGTAGATTGGGGTAGTGGTGTGTATAACACGACTACCATTGATTGGAGTTTGAATGTTTGAGTTGGTAGTGTATCTGTCGAGACTGTAGACTTAATATCGTCTCGAGTAAGTTCTGTCGTGATGAAGAACTTCATTGATCTCTAAAGGAAACCTGTTAAGGTTCGGAGTGAATTCTTTGAAGATTTGCTGAGTAGTGTTTGGATCTGTTGGTTGGCAGAAGCAAGTGATGGTATTTTGGATACCTCAGGAAATAGTAGCTACGTGATGAGATGCAGTGACTATGGATGTTCCCGAAGATGTTTTCTTTGGAACAAGTTATGGGGGTGAGTCTGTTTAGGTGTTGTGGCTGTGTTCAGCCGGAGTTTCTGTTTGCTTTGAAGTCGGAGTTTCTCGGAGAGTTTTGTTTTGGAATTCTTGACATCTGTGGCACCAGTGCAGTCTGGAATGTTCTCAATGTTGGCAAGGGATCTTCTGGCTTAGAAGTTTTTCTGGAATGGAGTCCAGAAGCAGCTGAGTGGACCCGTTTCTTCGATGGGTTGGCTAGTTAAGTTAAGCTGTTCTATTTGGTTTAGGGAGAACAGTTTTCCTTGGATTTGGTTTGGGTGATCGCAAAAGTGACTTGCGATTGTTTGAGTGTTCTCTTGGGTTATCTGAGTTTTTCTGGATGTCTTAAGGAAGTTAGAGTTTTATTTGCATCTGGAGTTTGAGCTTTCTTATCGACTGGAATTCCAGGAGTGGTACCGGTAGTTCAGCTTATAGAAGGATGGTTCCAGAAGTTGAGTTGGTATAGCGGCTCGGAGTTTTGGAGGAACTCCTGAATGATTCTTATGGATTTATTGAACCATATCTCTGGGGTGTGTTGTCCAGTTTGTGCTAGTGTTCTTCTTTAGCATTCTCTTCTACTTTGGATCAGAGATGTGCAGCGGAAGCAGTTTGGAAGTGTATCTGCTTTTCTTTTCCGAACAGGAGAAGCGAGTCGTTGTTTTCTGATGTTGAGAAGTTGAGTTTGAGTTCTTGGTTTTGGTTGATCTTGAGAAGATCATTTTGTTGAGTTGATTGGTCTAGTTTGTTCCTAGAAGTATCAGCGAAGGTTGAGTTGATTGTTAGGCTGTAGGTAGCCAGGATTGTCCGAAGAGTTTTGTAGACAAGAGTCGGAGAGATTTGGACTCTGAAGTCGGAGATTTAATTTTGGATAAGTTTTCTCTGATCATAAGTGAGCTATAAGTTTGGGTAAGTTTAAGAAGCTAGCTCTGTATTGTTTCGGATCTTTTCTGTGATCTAGGAGATTAAGTGATTGATCTACAGGGTTGAATTGCCAGTTTGGATAACTGGGATTCGATGAGTTTCACGTATCTCTGAAGGAGTACGTGTATGATTTATCTCTGGTTGTAGAACCAGCAGTTCTGGAGTTTTGGTTGTTGAGTCAGACGCGTCTGTAGTCTGATATCTTGTCTAGTGTTATAGATATAGTTGTATAGGAGCTTTGTAGCTTCATAGTATTGTTTGCTTGGATTTTCTAGAGCGAGTATCCCGGGGGATATATATACACCTGGGGAAACTCGATAGAATTTCATCCAGATTTTGTCTGGATAAATAGATTTGTTTGAATTGGTTGTTTTGGTTGTTAGCATAGGTTTGATATATGCTTGTGTTTAAATTTAAAATTTAATGAGATTATTAAATTACCTTTGTTTTAAATTTCGAGGACGAAATTCTTTTAAAGGGGAAGGATTGTAACATCCCGGAATTTTTAACAATATCAATTTAATAATCTGTAGTTAAAATTAAATTGATATTGATAATCTGTTAATAATTATTCAGATAAATTTAATAATCTTCTTCAATGAATATTTAAATTGGTTATTTTGTCTTTTAAAAATATAAATTGATTTCTATTTACAATATAAATATTTGGTTTATATTATAAATAGATGGGTATTGTTTTGATTTTAATTAGTAATTGAGTTTTAATAACTATTTCATAAATAAATATATGATTTTAAAATTGATAAGAAAAATATTAAATGTTTTAAAATAAATTAGCTTGAGTTTTAAATTTAGAATAAATTCAACAAATTGGTTTTATGGCTTAATAAAATGAATATTTTGTAAAATGATTTTTATTTAATACTAAGAGAGTTATAAAAATAATACTAACATTGTATTGACTTTATAAATAAGTTTTGAATAAGATTTGTAATATTTTATTTCAAATTGAATTTATATGTATAACTTGATTTAAAAAATATTTGATTTTGAATTTAGTTGAATTTAAATTTAAAAGGTATAAAATTTTAAATTGTTTGATTGTCTTAATTTTTGATATGTATAAGTTCATTTATTAACATGATTTGTTTTTATTTCCATTTGTAAATTTATACATATGTTAAATATAAACTAACAAATTTAAATTAAGCTAAAATACATACATTAATTTGTAATTAGTATTAACTACTTTTAAAGATAACATGTGTTAAATTCATATGCATTCATATTGACAAGTGTTGTTAAATTGAGAAGTGTTAATTTTTGTTTTTATTTTTCTTTTATTACATTAAAATCTGAAATACATTTGTATAGTATGCATCTTCATTTCATATAACATTTTCATTCTTCTTTAATCAAAAGAAATTCTTCAAAACTTCTTGAATCAAAATCATGCAAATCTGCATATCTCATTTCTGTATTTCCTCAAACCCATCTGCATATTCATTTTAAAGATCTGCATACCTAAAAATTCAAATACAAAAATCTGCATATCCAATCCAAACCTCTGCATAATCAAAATCCTTCATCTGCAAATCTCAAATCAAGTGAAACCTGCATATTAAAATCAAATACCCTCTTCAAAATCCTGAAACCCTCCATACTCAAATCTGCATGTCCCCAAATCTAAACAATCTGCATGTTCCCCTTCAAATAAAATCCACCCTCATCTGAAAATTTCAAATAAAGGCACTGCATATTATTTGCATTCTGTTTGAACCTGGGTTGATAGCATCTGCATATAATTTGAGGATTTAGCAACTGCATTCTTCCTGCATGCAAGTGATTAGGCTGTGATCATAGGCATTTCATCAGGAGTTCAACTCAGTTTTTAAAATCAGAGGAAGCCTGCATGTGTTCTGCAAATTCAAAATACAACAGGGGTCTGCATTTATATGTGAGTAACAATTTATCTTAAACTATATTTAGGTTGCTTGATAAGTTTTTGTGATAAAATATGTTGTGTGTTTATGAAATGTCTGTTGTGATTATAATTGTGTATGCATGTTTGATTATGTTATGTAGAGTATACCCAGATTTTCATCCTACTTAAAATATTTCTACAATTGATTTGATTAAGAGAGTAACTGGGTTCTAGAATAATTAAAAGAAGTTTGTATATCATAGATTAGAATTCAAAATTATAAAGTAATGTGTTTTTATTTTCTTAAGTTAAGATTTAATTTTTTTTAAAGGGAGTTAAACACAGGGTGTTATCTCTGTAACACATGCAATCCCATTACATATTAATCTTGATTAAGACCAATCACTTAAATAATGAAATTTGCAGTTTCATAAACTTAATGTATTAATAAAAAATTGATTTTAAAATCAGGTAGTTGTATTTCTAGGTTTGTTACAGTAACAGTTTGTTATTGAACAATAATATGAATTTGTGCAAATGCATGTAATCTGTAGTTTAAGAAAATCCATGATTCTTTTGAGTTAATAAGTAAGGATCATGAATCCTTAGAAAATCAGAGAAATGTATATATGTCGCTAGATTGATTACAGTTTTGGTTTTTCTGAATTGAACTCTAGTTTAAACAGGGGGTTAAAGTTTGGGTCAGTAAGTAGTGATGGATGGATCGAGTATTCTGGTTTTTGGAGAATATGTAGTAAGTGTATGGATGGTCTCATTGCCGTAGAGATGGACTTTCAGATGGTCGGGGTGGTGAACTACGGCCGATGATAGGTTTTGGTGTTGAAACCTGTAAAAAAAATCCAGTTTTTAAAATTTGGGAATTATTTGGAATTCTCTGAATTCTGTTGCTCTGGGTTGATGTTAGAGTAGTGATGGGTGTCATGTAGTTGTTGGATCATCACTGATGATCGCCAGGGGGTGGTGATCGCCGTGCATATGCACAGCGACATGTTTTCTGGCAAAACTGATGGGTTTGGGAATGTTCAGGGGGATGTGGGGTTTTTACTCGAAGCAGGTGGGTAAGTGACTCGGAGTAGCGAGGTATAAAACCCGAAGTAAAATTAGGGGGTCTCAGGTTGAATTCTGCTATTTTCCAGGTTTGAAAGCCTATATAAAATTTGGGTTTTGAAATTTAAAATCTGGGTTTTTGAAACTTAAAATCTGAAGATTATGTTTAAAGAAAAGTTTAAGTTTAAAATCAAATTCAAATTGTATTTTTGATTTAAATTCAAATTCCAGTTTTTTTGAAACATTGTTCTCTGTTTTTTTTTTTAAAATCTGGGTTTAAACTTTTAAATCTGCAGTTTCATGTTTAAAGTAAGTTTAAGTTTGAAATTCAAATGCAAGTTTGAATTTCTAATTTGAATTTAAACTCCAGTTTTTTAAAAAAAAAATTAATTTTCAGAAGTTTAAACTTAATTAACCATTTGGTTAGTTAAAATAGTTTAAAACACTTTTAGAATAAGATTTTAAAATGTGAGTAGATTTAAAGTTATTTAAATCTGGAAATTCAAAATTAAAATTTGAAATGCAGTTTTAAATTTTAAGAAGGGTTAAATTTGAAGTTTCAAATTAAAATGGAAATTTAAATTATTGAAACTTTTGAAATGACTTTAACTTTAAAAATTTCCATAACATTTATTTGATTTGCAATTTAAAATTTTTTAAATTTATTTAAAACTTTGATAAGTTTAAAATTATTTTATTTTAAACTTGAATTTAAATTGAAATTAAAAGGAGATTTCTAAAGTACTTTGTTTTGAATAATATTGTTTAAAACATAATTAAGTTATGTTTTATTTTGAAAATTTGGTTAAGAATTATGTTTTAGAATTTAATTATCAAGGTAATTAAGGAAAATTAATGTAATTAATTGATTGAATTAGGAATTAATAATTGATTAATGATTAATCAATTTGGAATTAAGATCATTAATTAAGTTATTAATTAATGATAAATGAATATTAATTATGTGATTAAGTTTTAATCAAGGTTAATAAATTTAATAATTAACTTTAATTAATAAATGATTAAGGATAATTTAATTGGTAATTAATTTAAGTTAATTACTTTATAAAATAATTTGAGGATGGTTAATGAAGGTCATTAACTATGATTATTTAACAATTAATTAATGTAGTTAATTTTTATAATTAGATTAATTAATTTAATCAATTGTAAATGGTTTGAGAATAATTACTTGATAAAGTAATTAAGGAATTAATTACTTAATGTAATTAATTTAATTGAATGTGATTGTTTATTTTAATTAATTAAGTTTAATTAATTATAAACACTTGAGTTTTATAAATAATTACTTTATGTAAGTAATGATTGGAAATTACTCAGTTAAGTAATTGTTTAATAATTACATATTGTAATTAAGTGGTGATGATTAAGTATGGAGTAATTTGGTTTAATTATTTGGTAATTAATCAAGGGATTAATTAAGAAATTAATTTAAGGATAATCAATTTGGTTTAATATAGTAATTAAGTTAGTGAATTACTTAAGGTAATTAATAATTAAGGATCATTAATTATTTTAATTAATGATGTAATTAAGGATGATTAATTATGATTAATTAATCAATAATAGGTCAATTAAGGATAAATGTAATTAATTATGATTAATTAATTAATTGAAGTAATTAAAGATTAATTACTGTTTGTTTGAGGTTAATTAATTTGTGAAATTGATTAAGGATAATTACATGAATGTAATTAGGTATAATTAATCAAGAATGATAAATTAAGGTAATTTATTCTGAATGATTGATTAATTGATTGTAATCAATTAAATGATTGAGTAAGCAAGATATAATTTGATGAAGTAATTAATTTAATTTATTTTAAATTAATTATAGATGAAGGAATTAATTTAATTCATTTTAAATTAATTAGAGGTATAGAATTAATTTAATTCATTTTAAATTAATTATATGGTATGAGTGAATCTTTGCTTATGGATGAATGGTTGAACTTGATTGTCTTGGATGCTTTGTGATCTCAATAATGAGATAAATGATATTGTGTGGTATGGATGTTGATTTGTATTGTGATGATAACATAGGTTATCTATTGTGATGATGATATATGGAATATCTATTTGATATTGATGATGTGAATTACCTGTTATGTGATAATGATTGATTATCAATTATGATTTATAAGATATCTATCTATGTGTATATAGATACTGTAATTGAATTGTTTTAAAACTTTAAAACAACTTGGACCTTAAAAGACATGCTTTGGTTTTCGATGAGACCGGGATCGGGTTTCCATATTTGGATATCCGAAAACCACATCGATTCCAAATAACGTTAGGTCGTGAATCAAAATGGAGCTTTGTGAAGACTCGAGGTGTAAGGGCTATACGTCAGTATAACTCTGTGGGTGATTCCGTAATGAGTTGACGGAATAGCACTTATAGATTCGAGATGGTGAATTAGAGTGCAAGGGTTATTGTCGTTAACTCTGAGGGTGATTCCAAAATGAGTGAAACGAGATAATGCCTTCGGTTTCGTTCAAACCCGGAACAAACTTGTATGGATTGAATGCTTCCAGCACATCGTCAGGTGGACGATGAGCATTCTAAGGGATATGACCTATAAAGGTAATTGTAACCTCAAGCCTCATCAACCGGGAATGGCTAAAACAGGGGAGGTGCTGCAAAGCTTCGTGGGTAGCCCCCGCTTGAGAGTAAGATTTACCCCTGTCTAGAGGTCCCTTTTATTTCGGCTGTGTGTGGACGGTTAAGTAGCTACAACCGTCGGGGTTGTCTTATTCGGAACTGTTCAGTAAGGAACGGGTCCGGCTTTGTGTTGCAGGGGAGTTAGGGTGGCTCCTCGGTACGATGATCTAGGCCACGTACTGTGACGGGCGGTACCCCAGTAGCCCTGCCATTGTATGGAATCCAAAATCCAATAAGTGCCGTACGTATTAGTTGTGCCCAACTATGTTGGAATGTGAGATGTAAGCATTTCAGCTATTTCTGTATTTTACTTGAAAACCTAGACACTATTATAATATCATCAGATTTCCTATCAAATGTTTTGGTTAGCGTAAGGTAAAAACTTTTCCATGTTTATGTGTGGGAAGTCTTACGTAATACCTTTCTTTTAAAAAGGTTTTTCAAAGTTAAGCAACTTTAACCTGTTACTCACACCAGACCCATGTCTGACCCGGAGTTTATTTTTGTTTTTCATAAACTCTTGGGTACTCAAATTTTTATGAGTAGTCAAGGGTGATTCAGGTTAGGATTCGGATTAGCTTTGACGAATTGTGGAGGAGCAATGGAGCAGGAGGCTTCTGCGTGTAGATATATATAGAGTTTTCCGCTGTGTGTTCTCTGAGTTGTTGTCTTTGTGATGTATTGAGATGTATAACTAGACAGGTGTTTATAACTGTCTAGTATGTGTTGAATATCTGTGTACTCTGATAATGGTTGTAAACTATGTAATATTTATGTTATTAATATAATTTATTCGTTCCGCTGTGTAAGATTCTTGTGTTGTTTCTCTCTTCTCTTCTATCTTTCTCTTTTCTATCCCTTTCTTTCTTCTTAACGATGCGACTTCCTGGTATTTGGAAGTTAGGTCGTTACATTGTGGTATCAGAGCATTAGGTTGAGTGAATACCTAGGCTCTGTAGAGGTGTCTTTCTTGAGAGAGCGTACTTGTAATTTTTATATAACTATATATATATATATATATATATATATATATTTCTACCTATCTGTTGGGCTACCTGTTCAGGTTTTCCAATATAAGTTATAAAGGTAGATTGGGGTAGTGGTGTGTATAACACGACTACCATTGATTGGAGTTTGAATGTTTGAGTTGGTAGTGTATCTGTCGAGACTGTAGACTTAATATCGTCTCGAGTAAGTTCTGTCGTGATGAAGAACTTCATTGATCTCTAAAGGAAACCTGTTAAGGTTCGGAGTGAATTCTTTGAAGATTTGCTGAGTAGTGTTTGGATCTGTTGGTTGGCAGAAGCAAGTGATGGTATTTTGGATACCTCAGGAAATAGTAGCTACGTGATGAGATGCAGTGACTATGGATGTTCCCGAAGATGTTTTCTTTGGAACAAGTTATGGGGGTGAGTCTGTTTAGGTGTTGTGGCTGTGTTCAGCCGGAGTTTCTGTTTGCTTTGAAGTCGGAGTTTCTCGGAGAGTTTTGTTTTGGAATTCTTGACATCTGTGGCACCAGTGCAGTCTGGAATGTTCTCAATGTTGGCAAGGGATCTTCTGGCTTAGAAGTTTTTCTGGAATGGAGTCCAGAAGCAGCTGAGTGGACCCGTTTCTTCGATGGGTTGGCTAGTTAAGTTAAGCTGTTCTATTTGGTTTAGGGAGAACAGTTTTCCTTGGATTTGGTTTGGGTGATCGCAAAAGTGACTTGCGATTGTTTGAGTGTTCTCTTGGGTTATCTGAGTTTTTCTGGATGTCTTAAGGAAGTTAGAGTTTTATTTGCATCTGGAGTTTGAGCTTTCTTATCGACTGGAATTCCAGGAGTGGTACCGGTAGTTCAGCTTATAGAAGGATGGTTCCAGAAGTTGAGTTGGTATAGCGGCTCGGAGTTTTGGAGGAACTCCTGAATGATTCTTATGGATTTATTGAACCATATCTCTGGGGTGTGTTGTCCAGTTTGTGCTAGTGTTCTTCTTTAGCATTCTCTTCTACTTTGGATCAGAGATGTGCAGCGGAAGCAGTTTGGAAGTGTATCTGCTTTTCTTTTCCGAACAGGAGAAGCGAGTCGTTGTTTTCTGATGTTGAGAAGTTGAGTTTGAGTTCTTGGTTTTGGTTGATCTTGAGAAGATCATTTTGTTGAGTTGATTGGTCTAGTTTGTTCCTAGAAGTATCAGCGAAGGTTGAGTTGATTGTTAGGCTGTAGGTAGCCAGGATTGTCCGAAGAGTTTTGTAGATAAGAGTCGGAGAGATTTGGACTCTGAAGTCGGAGATTTAATTTTGGATAAGTTTTCTCTGATCATAAGTGAGCTATAAGTTTGGGTAAGTTTAAGAAGCTAGCTCTGTATTGTTTCGGATCTTTTCTGTGATCTAGGAGATTAAGTGATTGATCTACAGGGTTGAATTGCCAGTTTGGATAACTGGGATTCGATGAGTTTCACGTATCTCTGAAGGAGTACGTGTATGATTTATCTCTGGTTGTAGAACCAGCAGTTCTGGAGTTTTGGTTGTTGAGTCAGACGCGTCTGTAGTCTGATATCTTGTCTAGTGTTATAGATATAGTTGTATAGGAGCTTTGTAGCTTCATAGTATTGTTTGCTTGGATTTTCTAGAGCGAGTATCCCGGGGGATATATATACACCTGGGGAAACTCGATAGAATTTCATCCAGATTTTGTCTGGATAAATAGATTTGTTTGAATTGGTTGTTTTGGTTGTTAGCATAGGTTTGATATATGCTTGTGTTTAAATTTAAAATTTAATGAGATTATTAAATTACCTTTGTTTTAAATTTCGAGGACGAAATTCTTTTAAAGGGGAAGGATTGTAACATCCCGGAATTTTTAACAATATCAATTTAATAATCTGTAGTTAAAATTAAATTGATATTGATAATCTGTTAATAATTATTCAGATAAATTTAATAATCTTCTTCAATGAATATTTAAATTGGTTATTTTGTCTTTTAAAAATATAAATTGATTTCTATTTACAATATAAATATTTGGTTTATATTTTAAATAGATGGGTATTGTTTTGATTTTAATTAGTAATTGAGTTTTAATAACTATTTCATAAATAAATATATGATTTTAAAATTGATAAGAAAAATATTAAATGTTTTAAAATAAATTAGCTTGAGTTTTAAATTTAGAATAAATTCAACAAATTGGTTTTATGGCTTAATAAAATGAATATTTTGTAAAATGATTTTTATTTAATACTAAGAGAGTTATAAAAATAATACTAACATTGTATTGACTTTATAAATAAGTTTTGAATAAGATTTGTAATATTTTATTTCAAATTGAATTTATATGTATAACTTGATTTGAAAAATATTTGATTTTGAATTTAGTTGAATTTAAATTTAAAAGGTATAAAATTTTAAATTGTTTGATTGTCTTAATTTTTGATATGTATAAGTTCATTTATTAACATGATTTGTTTTTATTTCCATTTGTAAATTTATACATATGTTAAATATAAACTAACAAATTTAAATTAAGCTAAAATACATACATTAATTTGTAATTAGTATTAACTACTTTTAAAGATAACATGTGTTAAATTCATATGCATTCATATTGACAAGTGTTGTTAAATTGAGAAGTGTTAATTTTTGTTTTTATTTTTCTTTTATTACATTAAAATCTGAAATACATTTGTATAGTATGCATCTTCATTTCATATAACATTTTCATTCTTCTTTAATCAAAAGAAATTCTTCAAAACTTCTTGAATCAAAATCATGCAAATCTGCATATCTCATTTCTGTATTTCCTCAAACCCATCTGCATATTCATTTTAAAGATCTGCATACCTAAAAATTCAAATACAAAAATCTGCATATCCAATCCAAACCTCTGCATAATCAAAATCGTTCATCTGCAAATCTCAAATCAAGTGAAACCTGCATATTAAAATCAAATACCCTCTTCAAAATCCTGAAACCCTCCATACTCAAATCTGCATGTCCCCAAATCTAAACAATCTGCATGTTCCCCTTCAAATAAAATCCACCCTCATCTGAAAATTTCAAATAAAGGCACTGCATATTATTTGCATTCTGTTTGAACCTGGGTTGATAGCATCTGCATATAATTTGAGGATTTAGCAACTGCATTCTTCCTGCATGCAAGTGATTAGGCTGTGATCATAGGCATTTCATCAGGAGTTCAACTCAGTTTTTAAAATCAGAGGAAGCCTGCATGTGTTCTGCAAATTCAAAATACAACAGGGGTCTGCATTTATATGTGAGTAACAATTTATCTTAAACTATATTTAGGTTGCTTGATAAGTTTTTGTGATAAAATATGTTGTGTGTTTATGAAATGTCTGTTGTGATTATAATTGTGTATGCATGTTTGATTATGTTATGTAGAGTATACCCAGATTTTCATCCTACTTAAAATATTTCTACAATTGATTTGATTAAGAGAGTAACTGGGTTCTAGAATAATTAAAAGAAGTTTGTATATCATAGATTAGAATTCAAAATTATAAAGTAATGTGTTTTTATTTTCTTAAGTTAAGATTTAATTTTTTTTAAAGGGAGTTAAACACAGGGTGTTATCTCTGTAACACATGCAATCCCATTACATATTAATCTTGATTAAGACCAATCACTTAAATAATGAAATTTGCAGTTTCATAAACTTAATGTATTAATAAAAAATTGATTTTAAAATCAGGTAGTTGTATTTCTAGGTTTGTTACAGTAACAGTTTGTTATTGAACAATAATATGAATTTGTGTAAATGCATGTAATCTGTAGTTTAAGAAAATCCATGATTCTTTTGAGTTAATAAGTAAGGATCATGAATCCTTAGAAAATCAGAGAAATGTATATATGTCGCTAGATTGATTACAGTTTTGGTTTTTCTGAATTGAACTCTAGTTTAAACAGGGGGTTAAAGTTTGGGTCAGTAAGTAGTGATGGATGGATCGAGTATTCTGGTTTTTGGAGAATATGTAGTAAGTGTATGGATGGTCTCATTGCCGTAGAGATGGACTTTCAGATGGTCGGGGTGGTGAACTACGGCCGATGACAGGTTTTGGTGTTGAAACCTGTAAAAAAAAAAATCCAGTTTTTAAAATTTGGGAATTATTTGGAATTCTCTGAATTCTGTTGCTCTGGGTTGATGTTAGAGTAGTGATGGGTGTCATGTAGTTGTTGGATCATCACTGATGATCGCCAGGGGGTGGTGATCGCCGTGCATATGCACAGCGACATGTTTTCTAGCAAAACTGATGGGTTTGGGAATGTTCAGGGGGATGTGGGGTTTTACTCGAAGCAGGTGGGTAAGTGACTCGGAGTAGGGAGGTATAAAACCCGAAGTAAAATTAGGGGGTCTCAGGTTGAATTCTGCTATTTTCCAGGTTTGAAAGCCTATATAAAATCTGGGTTTTGAAATTTAAAATCTGGGTTTTTGAAACTTAAAATCTGAAGATTATGTTTAAAGAAAAGTTTAAGTTTAAAATCAAATTCAAATTGTATTTTTGATTTAAATTCAAATTCCAGTTTTTTTTGAAACACTGTTTTCTGTTTTTTTTTTTAAAAAAATCTGGGTTTAAACTTTTAAATCTGCAGTTTCATGTTTAAAGTAAGTTTAAGTTTGAAATTCAAATGCAAGTTTGAATTTCTAATTTGAATTTAAACTCCAGTTTTTTAAAAAATAATAATTAATTTTCAAAAGTTTAAACTTAATTAACCATTTGGTTAGTTAAAATAGTTTAAAACACTTTTAGAATAAGATTTTAAAATGTGAGTAGATTTAAAGTTATTTAAATCTGGAAATTCAAAATTAAAATTTGAAATGCAGTTTTAAATTTTAAAGAAGGGTTAAATTTGAAGTTTCAAATTAAAATGGAAATTTAAATTATTGAAAGTTTTGAAATGACTTTAACTTTAAAAATTTCCATAACATTTATTTGATTTGCAATTTAAAAAGTTTTAAATTTATTTAAAACTTTGATAAGTTTAAAATTATTTTATTTTAAACTTGAATTTAAATTGAAATTAAAAGGAGATTTCTAAAGTACTTTGTTTTGAATAATATTGTTTAAAACATAATTAAGTTATGTTTTATTTTGAAAATTTGGTTAAGAATTATGTTTTAGAATTTAATTATCAAGGTAATTAAGGAAAATTAATTAATGTAATTAATTTATTGAATTAGGAATTAATAATTGATTAATGATTAATCAATTTGGAATTAAGATCATTAATTAAGTTATTAATTAATGATAAATAAATATTAATTATGTGATTAAGTTTTAATCAAGGTTAATAAATTTAATAATTAACTTTAATTAATAAATGATTAAGGATAATTTAATTAGTAATTAATTTAAGTTAATTACTTTATAAAATAATTTGAGGATGGTTAATGAAGGTCATTAACTATGATTATTTAACAATTAATTAATGTAGTTAATTTTTATAATTAGATTAATTAATTTAATCAATTGTAAATGGTTTGAGAATAATTACTTGATAAAGTAATTAAGGAATTAATTACTTAATGTAATTAATTTAATTGAATGTGATTGTTTATTTTAATTAATTAAGTTTAATTAATTATAAACACTTGAGTTTTATAAATAATTACTTTATGTAAGTAATGATTGGAAATTACTCAGTTAAGTAATTGTTTAATAATTACAGATTGTAATTAAGTGGTGATGATTAAGTATGGAGTAATTTGGTTTAATTATTTGGTAATTAATCAAGGGATTAATTAAGAAATTAATTTAAGGATAATCAATTTGGTTTAATATAGTAATTAAGTTAGTTAATTACTTAAGGTAATTAATAATTAAGGATCATTAATTATTTTAATTAATGATGTAATTAAGGATGATTAATTATGATTAATTAATCAATAATAGGTTAATTAAGGATAAATGTAATTAATTATGATTAATTAATTAATTGAAGTAATTAAAGATTAATTACTGTTTGTTTGAGGTTAATTAATTTGTGAAATTGATTAAGGATAATTACATGAATGTAATTAGGTATAATTAATCAAGAATGATAAATTAAGGTAATTTATTCTGAATGATTGATTAATTGATTGTAATCAATTAAATGATTGAGTAAGCAAGATATAATTTGATGAAGTAATTAATTTAATTTATTTTAAATTAATTATAGATGAAGGAATTAATTTAATTCATTTTAAATTAATTAGAGGTATAGAATTAATTTAATTCATTTTAAATTAATTATATGGTATGAGTGAATCTTTGCTTATGGATGAATGGTTGAACTTGATTGTCTTGGATGCTTTGTGATCTCAGTAATGAGATAAATGATATTGTGTGGTATGGATGTTGATTTGTATTGTGATGATAACATAGGTTATCTATTGTGATGATGATATATGGAATATCTATTTGATATTGATGATGTGAATTACCTGTTATGTGATAATGATTGATTATCAATTATGATTTATAAGATATCTATCTATGTGTATATAGATACTGTAATTGAATTGTTTTAAAACTTTAAAACAACTTGGACCTTAAAAGACACGCTTTGGTTTTCGATGAGACCAGGATCGGGTTTCCATATTTGGATATCCGAAAACCACATCGATTCCAAATAACGTTAGGTCGTGAATCAAAATGGAGCTTTGTGAAGACTCAAGGTGTAAGGGCTATACGTCAGTATAAATCTGTGGGTGATTGCGTAATGAGTTGACGGAATAGCACTTATAGATTCGAGATGGTGAATTAGAGTGCAAGGGTTATTGTCGTTAACTCTGAGGGTGATTCCAAAATGAGTGAAACGAGATAATGCCTTCGGTTTCGTTCAAACCCGGAACAAACTTGTATGGATTGAATGCTTCAGCACATCGTCAGGTGGACGATGAGCATTCTAAGTGATATGACCTATAAAGGTAATCGTAACCTCAATCCTCATCAACCGGGAATGGCTAAAACAGGGGAGGTGCAGCAAAGCTTCGTGGGTAGCCCCCACTTGAGAGTAAGATTTACCCCTGTCTAGAGGTCCCTTTTATTTCGGCTGTGTGTGGACAGTTAAGTAGCTACAACCGTCGGGGTTGTCTTATTCGGAACTGTTCAGTAAGGAACGGGTCCGGCTTTGTGTTGCAGGGGAGTTAGGGTGGCTCCTCGGTACGATGATCTAGGCCACGTACTGTGACGGGCGGTACCCCAGTAGCCCTGCCATTGTATGAAATCCAAAATCCAATGAGTGCCGTACGTATTAGTTGTGCCCAACTATGTTGGAATGTGAGATGTAAGCATTTCAGCTATTTCTGTATTTTACTTGAAAACCTAGACACTATTATAATATCATCGGATTTCCTATCAAATGTTTTGGTTAGCGTAAGGTAAAAACTTTTCCATGTTTATGTGTGGGAAGTCTTACGTAATACCTTTCTTTTAAAAAGGTTTTTCAAAGTTAAGAAACTTTAACCTGTTACTCACACCAGACCCATGTCTGACCCGGAGTTTATTTTTGTTTTTCATAAACTCTTGGGTACTCAAATTTTTATGAGTAGTCAAGGGTGATTCAGGTTAGGATTCGGATTAGCTTTGACGTATTGTGGAGGAGCAATGGAGCAGGAGGCTTCTGCATGTAGATATATATAGAGTTTTCTGCTGTGTGTTCTTTGAGTTGTTGTCTTTGTGATGTATTGAGGTGTATAACTAGACAGGTGTTTATAACTGTCTAGTATGTGTTGAATATCTGTGTACTCTGATAATGGTTGTAAACTATGTAATATTTTTTTTTGCAAAGCAAGCGGGGTTGAATGGTCCCCTACCATTTTATTACTAACCAAAAATTGTACCGCATAAGATTACAAAATACTGACCACCACAAGATAGAAGAAAGCAAAGCGGGAACTATAAATTACTAGTAATAGAAAGGACCAATACATGTTTAGAGGAAGCTTGCCCTTTAAACACTCTATTGTTCCTCTCCAACCAAATAAAATACAAGACCTTCTTCATAATTCTAAGCAGCCCTCTACTTCTATCATTCTTCCACCTCGTTGCCTTAAATATGTTGAACCATTCCATACAGGAACTTCTCATAGGCATATGATATCCATAGTGCTGAGCAATGGAACACCAGATATGATAAGTGTAATGACATTCAAAATATAAATGGCCAACAGTTTCCTCAACAGCACCACAAAAGATACATTTATCACATTGAATAACCCCATGACCTTTCAACCTGCCTAGAGTTAGGATACCATTCTTCAGCACCTTCCACATGAAAATGTTTTCCTTAGGAATAGACTTATGATCCCAGATACGAGAATACCAAGGAAAAGAAGGAAAATGCATGGATGAGTCAAGGGCCTTATAAACAGTTTTAATAGAGTGCTCTCTGTCATTCCAAGTCATATGAATAGGGCTTAGCTTATAAGTGGTGTTGTGTATATCAGTCCACACTCCAGTAATCACTGCAGAGCTACTATTCGGGAGAGAAACAGAATCATCTGCCCAATATCTTGCAAGAGTAGCATTATTTCCAATGCCAGTGGATCTTCTCATGTCATAATCAATTATATTCGCTAAAATCACCCCTTTTGCAGACCATGGATCAAACCAAAAAGACACTTTGTTAATCTCTTTCATTCTCTGTTGCACCATAGGAAGGAATAACGGTCTTCCTCTCAAGATATTCCTCCATGTCCAACTGCAGTCAGAAGAAGCTGACATACACCAAAAGTTGCTATGACGTATAAGGTAATGCCTACACCAAGAAGACCACAAATTTCCATCCTTCCTTGACAGCTTGTCAATTCTTGAAGAGAGCATAGCAAAATTCCAATTCTTAATATTTATTATTCCAAGCCCACCTTTTTCCTGAGGGCAACATATTTTACCAAAGGCAATGGGTATCATTTTCAAAGAGAAGGGATTACCATGCCATAAAAAATGATTAAGAGCCGAGTTGATCATGGAAATGAGTTTGGCTGGAAGAATGAAGACCCTGGCATAATAAACACACATGGATATTGCTATGGACTTAACAATAATAAGTCTACCAGCCATCGAAAATTGAGAAACTTTCCAGCTAGCAAGTTTAGCAGTAATTTTTTCAAAAAGTTGTAAGCATTGGATAGTCCTGATTCTCGAATTACATATAGGCATCCCAAGATAATATTCATTGTCATTGAAAGGAGAGAGGCCAGACAAAGTGTAAATCATCTCTTTATCTTCCTCTGGAAGGCCAGCAATGAGCAATTTAGATTTACTGCTGTTTATGACCAGACCAGTTAAGGTTGTGAATGAATCAAGCACATTTAAAACCCCACTAATCGATTTAGAATTAGGCTTAGTGAATAAAAGTAAGTCATCAGCAAAAAGGAGCGAAGAGATACTGATCTTTCTACATAATGGATGATAGTCCAGAAGCTTATTACGCATAGCAGCAGATAGCATAGTATTGAGCAGCTCCATAACACAGATAAAGAGATAAGGAGAGACCGGGTCTCCTTGTCTGATACCCTGAGTGGCACCAAAGTAGCCAAAGATATTACCATTAATGCTAAGAGAATATTTGACAGTGGAAATGCATGTATATAACCAACACAAGAAAGGGATGGGGAAATTCATCTTGTACAAAATATATATGATAGTTTTCCACTGAATGGAGTCATACGCTTTCAGAATATCAAGCTTAAGGACACACCTAGGAGAAATGATTTTCCTATTATACCCCTTCATAAGTTCTGAAGCAAGAAGAATATTATCAGTTATGTCCCTGCCAGGTAGAAAAGCACTCTGATTTGCAGATATCAATCCATCCAATGGCGTTTTCATCCTAGCTGCCAAAATCCTAGCAATGCACTTATATATAACATTGCAACATGCAATGGGCCTGAACTGATCAACAGAAGTTGGGTGGCTAATTTTAGGGATCAGAGCAATTTTAGTAGCATTAATACCAGAGATAAGCTTGCTGTGACTAAAAAAGTTCTTAATGGCCTTGACAAAGTCCCTACCAATTATATCCCAAGTGATTTTGAAAAAATGAGCATTATATCCATCAGGACCAGGAGAACTGTTGGAGTTTAATCCAAAAATAGCATGCTTGATTTCATCATCCGAAATTTCCTTAACTAAGTCAGTGTACATGTCATCAGGAATTTTAGGGAGTTGGTATTGAGCGAACTGATGCAGGAAGATGGAAGGAATCTGAGGCTTCCCCAGGTTATGTTGAAAATACTCCATGAATGCATCTTGAATTGAAACTTGGGAATCACATGGCTGACCATGTATGTCAAGAATAGAAAAAATGTTTGTTGAAGATTGTTCAATTTTTAATCTTTTATGGAAGGTTGCAGAATTTTTATCACCATTCAACTGCCATTCATGTTTAGATTTTTGCTTTGCCATCTTATTTTCTTCAGTGAGAGCTTTGGAGAGGTCCTTATGAAGAGAAGCTTCAGTATGTATCATCTGTTGATGGTCAGGACATCTTTGTATTTCCAGTTGAACTTGAAAAAGCTTTTCACGAATTGAAGAAGACAAGCTGCTCCCATTACCATAAGTTTGCTGAGCCCAGTCCTTCAGAATAATCTTCAAGTGCTTGAGCTTAGCCTGCAAAACAAACATATGGTTTCCAAATGTATGAAAATTCCAGCCATTTTTAACAATTTCAAGGAAATCAGGGTGTTTAGACCAGTTATTAAAAAAAGAAAATGAGGAGCGTCTTCTCACAGTGTCCTTTCCCCAGGAAAGAATAAGAGGGGAGTGATCGGATAATGATGGCGGAGGGATAAAGGTAGATAGGTTAGGCCATTTGAGAATAGAGGAGTAATTAGTATAAACTCTATCAAGTTTACAGTACGTTCTCCTTCTCAATTTACTTGAGTTATTCCAAGTAAAGAAAGCCCCAGTACTGTTGGAAGGAATAAGGTTAGCATCATAAATTGCTTTGTTTAAAGGGCGTGTTTGACTGTAAGATAATGGAGAACCCCCACTCTTTTCAGATGATAGTTGCATGCAATTCCAATCACCAAGACAAATCCAAGGCAGATTGGACTGCTGAAGAGAAGGTAGAATGTCAAGAAAGATTTGCCTCTGAGTAGCATTATTGACAGCATAAACAGTGGTATTAATATAATTTATTCGTTCCGCTGTGTAAGATTCTTGTGTTGTTTCTCTCTTCTCTTCTATCTTTCTCTTTTCTATCCCTTTCTTTCTTCTTAACGATGCGACTTCCTGGTATTTGGAAGTTGGGTCGTTACATTAGTGATGTTTTAGCGTGGTTTTAACTCCATAACAGTAGTGTGATGATTGCTTTGGGCTTGATCCTAATAGTGTTGTAGACCGTTAGGAAAATGTCTAGCGTGAACTTCACCTCAATAGTCATGTACATTTCCAACATATGAGTTGGGACTTTGGCATCAATTGTGTGCATACATTTTTGACGTACAAGCAGGGACTTTGAGCCCAGTCGTGTGCTTATGTTTTGACGTACGAGCCGAGACTTTGGTAGTCGAATGCATATGTTTTTGGCATACAACATTGACTTTGGGCTTGGTCATGTGCGTACACTTAAGGCGATTGCAAGTTAGGACTTTGGGCTCAATCGTGTCGTAGTTGTTTCGGCATATGATTAAACCCGTTAGATATTTAGTGAGACCTTAGCATATGATGTCACTATTGATTTATATCATGTTCGGCTGACTTGTTGGGTGCAAATGACATAGGTTAAGGTATGGATTTCCAGCATTTATATCACTAGCTTATTAGCACTATACACTTATATGATGCTTTCACTCACCAGACGTATGTCTAACCTCCTCTATCATTTTCATTTTCTTTTAAGTTATACTATGATAGAACAATAGAGATGACTGGTGGTGATTTGGAGACGATGGTATAATGGAGGCACACATTTATTTATTAGCTATCGGCCATTATTGTATTTCATTTAATCTCATACATTATATTATGTTCATTACCAATAGAGAGATGTTGTTATTGAATTTATTTGATATTGTATTGTTCTAGTTGTCTATTGTTGTATTATTGATTATTATTATATTTATTCCTTTCGCTGTGTGTCTCAGAAAGTGTAGAGTAATAGATAGCTCCGTGATCTATTATCGTTTTATGCATGAGTCGGGCATCATAGAAAATCGGTTGTTACATTTGATATCAGAGCAAATTAGACGATTACTACTACATTGGGAATATGAGGGAGCATATTTATAATTTCCTATTACAATTATATATTTTATACACCACACGTTGTATATTTTGACTCCAGAGATAGTTATTGGCTTATACCTTATAGAAGTAAATAACTATGAGTCAAATAACTTTAAGATTTAAAATAGTTTTGGAGTGAAGAAAACTAGTTCATCAGATCAGTTATAATTTACTCCATAAAATTTGTTAATAGTGGGTTTTTGTACCAAATGGAAATAGAGTAAATTGTGAGACTAAGGATGATTAGAAAGAAGAGCAGTACCCTTGAGTCCATAGAAATTATGTGAAGAGGCGTAATGGAGATACTTGAAGCATTATTAGATGGCATTACTTAGTTGGGCTTGTGTATGTTATGATATACTCAAATTAAAGTATTTAAATTAATTGAAATGTTTTCCTTAAAAATTAGAAACATTAGTGTTTGAGATTTTAAGAAAAATATCGAAGTTGAAGTTTGCTTAGTCTATAAATAACCACTTATTTTATGTTTAAAAAAATTAAAATGTAACATTTTACACTTTATGAACATCTCTTATTTATAAAAGTAAAATTTAAAAGATATGTTTACATGCCTATTTCTCTAAGTTAAATCGAATATTTTGGATAGAATTTAAATTGACAAAAGGGCTAGAAATTATTATTATGGAAATTCTCTATTTTAATACATATGTACTTTCGAATGAAAATTGAAGTTTTCTTATATAAACTCTCGAAAATAATATGCATTAATATATGGTTTAAAATTTCGGAAATTATTTCCAAATTCGACATGAATATAGTTAATAAACAAAAATGAATTTCAAAAATATTTTTTATGTATATTTATTAGTCAAAAGATGTTGGAAATTGGCAGATTATAAAACAAAGTGGTATATTCTTATATATGTGTGTGTGTGCGCGCGCGCACGCACGAGCATATGTATGATAAAGTGGTAATAAATTATATGAAATAAGGTTGTAAATATGAAGTACGGGTATTTTAGAACAAAACGAAGTTATTTCAAATCTAGCTACATTTCAAGCAATTAATATTGAATTGGTAAAGCTATAGTGAACTGAGTTTTGGAAGTCAAATATCTTTAAGAATGGATCTTAATAAGAATTGTTGGAAAAGTTTCAAAATCTAGAATTATATAAGTTATCTTTAGGGAAACTTACTGATAGAAATGGCATGATTAACTTGAAAGAAATTTGGTTTATGATATAACGATTTAATATGAAATGTCAAAAGCAAATTTTTTTGAAAGATTATTTATATGGAGTTTAAAGAATCTTGTTTAGATACAACGTGTTATGATTTCATTAAATTTGTATTAAAACTAAAAGAGAACTCTACAGTATTGGAAGCTTGCTAATTTTATGAAAAATGAAGTTAGAACTCGATGATTTTTGATTTAAACTTAAAATGGAAATGTTATTGCGATTTTCAATTAAACTCAAAAATTTGAATTAGAGCTAGCAAAGAACTATGCAGCCTATAAAGTTTGAACTAATTATACCGAATTAGCTATAATAGTCGATATGCACAGTGCTGAGGACTTGCTAGTATTGAACTTGATGAATTTGGGAAGTGTTGAAAGATTAGGATAATGGAAAAATTATAATAAAAATTGGGTGGCATTTCCAATTGATGCTTGAGTTGGAAGTGATAGAGTTAGGAGTATGCGCTGGTGGCAATTATGTAATTTGTTATATAAATCAACTCGATAACCAATCTTGTTTGGAATAAAAGGTGTTTCCTTTCTGTTATATGCTTGTTATAAAATGTTATAAATAAGTAATTAGTTGATTTAAGTATATATGTTAGAAAGTCCATAAATGATGTATTTATGGTAGTAGCTACAAATAGTTGTAACTACGAGTATTATATCATAATATGACAAGTAGATCATTTTAAATATTCGTAGATGTATCGAGATTGGACATCGATGCATCCATTGAGAGAAGAGTATGTAACGCTTTCCAAATATGTGGCGTGTATTACTCATTGTTGCTGGGGGTACCAATGGGTTGCTCACTGATAGTTATTAGATAATTTGGACTAACTAACGTGATAATTTTTGTTGTTTAATATAACTAAGCTCAAAAAAATATCGAGGTGACTAATTTACACAGTTCTCTTGACCTGAGAATACTTTTAATCTTTAATATGGAAGCTTCGCTTTGATTATTTGCTAAATCATGAGACAACGTCCATCAAATGACTATAGTTAGATCGAGTGGAAGTATTATAAGTGAAACAATATTCAATGAGGATCCATTTCCTTAGTTATACGGGGTTAGTACCAGGATCAACTAAAGTCTACTTAAAGTCAAAATCTTTTACCAGAGTAGTTCGATTAATAATAATTATCATTATTGATCCAAGGACTTTATGCTTGGAGTATAAAGTTGAATACGGATGATATCTGAATTTTGTCCATTATCAAATTACATAATTACAAAGCGATTTAGTTTTGAGGAAGAGAATTGGTGCACATATTTATCACGAGTTGTTACTGCTTATAAAAAATATAAATGGATTTTACCAAAAGATGTGTAAACGATAAATTCAACCAAAACGTCACACCACTAGCTAAGGTGATGTATGAATGTTTATATTTGATTTGTTCAATAATAATCACTGACCGAATTTACAGCTATGAGTCACACAATCGAAACGATGAAAATTTCGAATGAGCCACACGATTTAATCGATTTTTAATAGTTAAAAATTAATTGATATTTATAAAACATTAATTATTAAATTTATTTGAATGTCATTAGTATTTAGTAAAGTGCATAAATAAAAGTTATATACTCGCGTATCGATATACAATATCGCTAGAATGTTTAAATTTGACTTAAATAAAATATATACAAAAAAGTCTTTAAATAAATCAATTTATTAATATTTTTGAAATATGTTAAAATTTTCTTACTTCATTTTTTTGATTTCCATTATTATTTAATAAAGTGAATATATAACAGTTATAAGCGCATGTATCTGTATGCAACATCGATAGGAAATTTAAATTGGATTTGAATTGAAATTTTTGGAATGTTTTGGAGCTCAAATAGCCCATGTAATGGCTGACCTTACTTTGAGGAATAAGAGGAGTCGTTTGTTTGAAATGAAAAGAAAATCTTATTAAAAGGAGAAGAATCAGCATATATTGAATGTCATATTTATTTCCTTCTTTAATAAAATTTCTGTCTATCATTTTTGGAATCTCTCATTCTTATTTTCTCTTCTCAAATTTTCCATGGGGACAAGGTTTTAAAAATTTCAAACAAAATAATAGAGAGAAAGGTGCTTGTCTCCAAAAAATTGCAGATTTGGAGATCGATTTGTAGTTAGTAGGAATTCTTCTTCATTCAAGGTGTATTTCTCTAGGCTTCATCTTAAAGGTAATTTTGTTGTATTTATATGTAAACTATCATTTTTGCATGCCTATAATTCTTCAAATCTTCTATTTCTTCTCCTTGTATGTTTTTTAGGTTATGTATGATTATCAAAATTCTACATTTGAATCATTTATTTTTTTCATCATGTTGAATTTGATTTCCCTCTATCTGTTACCCATGGGATATTAATAATATCAACAATAGATTCACTTTTGTTTGATCATTATGTATACATATAATTTAGATTTAGATCAAATTGTCACAACTTCGTATATGCCTAATTCGTCTAATCTTTTTAATTCAGAAAACATTGTTTGAATAAAATTTTGAAATCAATATATTAGTGTATCATATTACACATTACAAAGTTATTGATTGAAAGATGTTTTATAGATCTTTTGAAATATTTTGAGTATTGTTGACATGTAAACTAATTGAATTTAAATTTCATATGTTTCCTGAAAGGAAAAAATGGAAATAGGGAAAACTTTAATTTCTCTTGATTTGTTTCTTAATTTAATGTTTGGACTTATGGCAAGCGATTTAGTTCAAAAGTATGGTTTTGAATTGCAAATCAGTCATGTGTAATTTTGTGTTATTTTGTTTCAAAATATTAATTTAATTTGTGTACACATATGTATGTATGTATGTATGTATGTATGTATGTATGTATGTATGTATGTGAATGTGTGTGTATTTTAAAGTTTACAAAATCAACTTTTAAAGTAAAGTAATGGTATTACAGTATCGTCTGGTTGTGGAGATATGTATACATGTAAATATGCTACGATATCATGATTGTTTATGTATTTGATACATGAAGCAAATATCAAATCCAAATTAAGGTCACTAAATGGTAATTTAGACTGTTCTCGAGTATTTAGGGGAATTGTTTATAGAAACATGCACTCCTTATGAAGGAGTATTCAGACTCAGACTTCATATGTGATATTGAGTATGGTATGCCAATATAAAATTCATTTTCAAAGCTTGGTTAAGAAGCTTTAAGTTGGAAATGTTTCAAATGAGAGATTGTGGATGATTCAATAAAGGCTGAGTACATCGATTTAAATAGCGCCGCAACAAAAGTATTGTATATACATAATAAATACATAAATTTATAACTGAGCTAAGAGTGATTCCAAATGTTGAGAATCCCATAACATTGTAATATGATAACAATGGCATGATATAATTCATAACATAACTTAGAGCTCACTGAAGGTTGAGAGACATACTCTGTATTGTTCCACATGATAAAGACTATTTTATTAATGTTGGAGAGAGTTGATTGACATAGTAGTTAACTAAAATATAATAGCATCTCATTCACTAAGAGACTGACCTAATTGGTTTTAAAGAAACCGATTGGAGAAGTTGGAATAAGATTCCATAATTGACCCTAAGTGTAAGTGGGAGATTGATAAAGTAATGATAATGACCTAGAGGCAATTATGTAATTTGTTACAAAAATCTAACTGATAACCAATCTTGTTCAAAATAAAAGGTCTTCCTTTTTGTTATATACTTGTTATAAAATGTTATAAATAATTAATTAATCAATTTAAATATATATATATATATCAAAAAGTCCATAAATGATGTTTTTGTGATAACAATTGCAAATAGTTGTAATCATGAGTATTATATCATAATATGATAAGCGCACCATTTTAAATATTCCCAGTCAAGATGTATCGAGCATAGACTCGATGCATCCATTGAGACTAGAGTACGTAATAAGCTCCAATGTTGAGCAATGTATTACTCACGACCATTGGGGCGCCAAGGGATTACGTACTGATAGTTATTGGTTGACTATGGAATGACTCACTCGATAATCTTCTGTTGGTTAATATAAAATGGTCAAATAGAACTTATCGAAATGACTAACTTATATTGTTCTCTTTACTTGAGAATACTTCTGATCTTTAATATGCAAGCTTCACTTTGGTTATAGTTAAATTATGGCACGATATCCATCAAACGACTATAGTTGGGTCGAGTGGAAGTATTGTAAGTGAAACACCATTCAAGAGAGGATTTATCTCCCTGGTTATATAAGGTTAGTGTCACAGTCAATTGAAGTCAACTTAAAGTCAAAATATCTAGCTAGAGTATTTCGATTAATAATAATTTTTATTATTAAACCAAGGATTTTGTGTTTAGAATATAAAGTTGGATATGGATGATATAAGAATTTTCACCATTATCAATTCCATATGTTTAAAGTGATATAGTTTTAAAGAGGAGAATTGTGTTACTAATTGTCATTAGCGGGTAATGCTTATAATAAATAATACTAGATTTTATAAAAGATGTGTAAGCAATAATTTAGCCAGCCAAGGTGGCTTGTGAACTTTGATATTTGAATTGTTTAATATAATCGCTGATTGAATTTACACTTATGAGTCACACAACCGTGATAATAAAGATTCTGAATGAATCATACGATTTAATTGATTTTTAATAGTTGGAAGTTAATTAAATAAATTAATATTTATGAAATATTAATAATTACATTTTACTAAATTTATTTGAATTCAATTAGTATTTAATACAATGCATAAATAAAAGTTGTAAACGCTAATATCGATATACAATATGGGTAGAATGTTTAAATTTGATTTAATAAGAATAAATACTAAAACAAATTTAAATAAATTTAATTAATTAATATTCTAGAAATGTTAATTGTTAAAAATTTCTTTATTGATTTGTTTGATTTCCATTAGTATTTAATAAAGTGCGTATATAACAGTTATTATAGTGCGTATCGGTATACGATATCGATAGAAAATCTAAATTAGATTTAAAGGAGAATAAAACTAACTGGTTTTTTGAAATATTTTAGAGCATAAATAGCCCATGTAATGAGTGACCTTACTTTGAGGAATAAGAGTGGCCTTTTATTTTGAAATAAAAGAAAAATATTATTAATAAGAGAGTAATCAGCATATATTGAATGCCACATCTATTTATTCTATTAATAATATTTTCTTTTTGTCGTTTTTGGACTCTCATTCTTATATTCGCTTCCCAAGGTCGAAATTTCCATGGGGATAAGTTCTAATAATTTTAAAACAAAACAAAAGAAAAAATTTATCTTTAGAAAATTACAGATCTAGAGGTCAATTTGTAGAATCTATAAATTCTTCTTCATTCAAGATGTCCATCTTTCATCTAAAAGATAATTTTGTTTTATTTATATGCAAATTATCATATTCACATGTCTGTAATTCTCCACATCTTTTATTTCTTCTCCTTATATGTTTTTAGATTATGTATAACTATCATAGTTCTACTTTCGAATCATTTATTTTGTCATCATGTTGAATTTGATTCCCTTTAATCTATTACCTATGTGATATTAACAATATCAATCATAGATTCTCTTCTGTTCACTTTTATTTGATCATTATATACGTGTAATTAGATCTAGATTTGATTTTCATGAATCATGTATGCCTAATTCATCTAATCCTTTTAATGTAAATAACATTGTATGAATAAATTTTGGAATCATTATATTAATGGATCATATTACATATTTCAGAGTTATGGATTGAAGAGTGTTTTATAAAAAATGTGAAATATTTTGAGCATTGTTTAGATATAAATTAAATGCCTTTAAATTTCATATCCCAAAAGGGAAAAGAGGGAAACCTTTAAATTTCCCTTGATTTGTTTCTTAATTTAATGTTTGGACTTATGCCAAGCTACTTTGTTTTGAAAGCGCTCTTTTGAACTACAAATTAGTCAAGGGTAATTTTGTGTTGTTTTGTTTCAAAATGTTGATTTAATTTGTATACATATAAATATATGTATGTATGTGAATGTGTATGTGTTAAAGTTTTCAAAATTAGCTTTAAAAGTAACGTGATGATGTTTGAACTACCTTTTAATTAAAGTTAATTTTAGATTGCCATCTGTATCTTTCATACACATATATTTACATCAGTATACATATGCACATTTTAAAAAAGGTTTTTTTTTCTTTGGACGGCAAAGGCATATATGGAAGGGATATATGACCGTTGTGGTATAAATCCCAACACCTAAAACGTTCACGTTTTCTATGCACAAATTCATGTAAAACTTATTCATTCACACGTGAGTACATTTGATGCGCCCATCAAATAAATAAAAAATTAATAACACAAATAATTTAAAACTAAATAAAACTTATTTTAAATAATTATAATAAGGTGAACATTTTGTTTCTAAGAAAATTTAGAAAAGTTCTAAATGAATTTAGACTACATAAGCCTAATGAAGATCCAAAAGGAATTTTTTGAAATTTTTTCCTTTATTCCGCTATGGGCTGGCCCGGTTCCAACAGGAAAGGTGGAGTACCAAATTAAATTTTCCCATAGTAATAAAGGTGAACATTATTTTGTGCCACTTTGCCTAAATGTGGTTGAGTTATCGAAGATTAAAGCAATATGACTTAGAAGATGTGATTTTCTTAAATCTTAGTTAATTTTAAAATAAAACAAGAGTTAGCCAAAATATTATTCCATAAAGCCATAAAGAAGAGGCATTAAATCAAATGGTAATATGTAGATGTTAAGGTTTGGATACACTCACATAAGACATTGTGAAGCGTGAGAGCATAATTGAGTGTGAAGTTTTCCTAAAAGATTAAATAATAGAAGACTGTTGCATGAAATAGTCGACAATAGAAAACGACTATATTTGCTTATGAAGAGTGTCATTATATAGAGGTATCGCTTAGTGTTATGACATATATGCTTGTTTTGGTTTACAGTACGCCCATGTATTGATGGTTATTTCACAGTTGATGCTCTTGGGTTATTGTTGTGGTATGTTATATTTGGGTTATCTTTACAACTGCAAGTATGTTGCACTTGAGCCATGATTATGTATAGCATACCTGAAGTGTGAAACTGTTTCAGTTTGCATTATAGTTTTAGCATTTGGGTGTGTACCATTAGAGTGTGATTTTGATATCACTTAAGGGTAATTGAATGTGACAAATGCTCAATATCATGTTCCGTGACAACCTGCACCTCCCGACACACAGATCTAAAGCTTAGGGCGACTTTAGGACTTGCGTTGGTGCGAAGAAGTACGAGCTATCAGGTTTTTAAACATTACAGAGGCTAAGAATATAAGGATAAAATCTAAGACATTCTACACTTTCAGATCTCACGGCGGAAGGCAGTAAAATATAAGTACGAAATATAAACATTATAAAAAAACAATCTCCAAAATACTTAATTCATATACACTATTTCTAAAGTACAATATGAGTTTGATAGACATTTAATGCAATAAATAACCATATGAGGAACCATGAAGAATAGTAGAACTCCAACGCTTCTTTCTCCATGCTTTATTCCAAATCAACTACTGTCCTGTTATCCTATGGTGAGAGAAAATGAAAGTAGTGGATCAGACAAAAGTCTAGTGAATGAGTACACCATTAACATATGGTGATCACATGCAATTAACTTCAGTAATACTCTATGTGACCTATGATATCCTACAAATGTCAATGAATTACTTGTTTCTTAATTTAAGGGGTTTAACTCAGTACATACCTACACTAACTACTTGTGCAGGCTCATACTTAAGATCGAACAACTAATCAAACCTCTGGACAACTGATGATTGGCTGATGGTTACTGGAACTATTCCACATAGGATTACTCTACCATTTTCCACATTATGACTATATGTAAATATTCCAACATAAATTTTTTAAAATTTCTATCATGAGACTAAGTTTCCCATAACTACGACTACATGTACCCTTGTTACGCATTGAGTGGGAGCCTGTAATGTCGACTTGCTAAAGTGTCTCATTGTCTGCATACATGTCCACCTCTCAACGGGAACATAACGCCTCTTATTGCATTATGCCATGATCTAACAACAACACAACCTCGTGTCATCAATGAATACCAAAGAACTCCCACAGTGGCAGGCCATACACTTCATCAGGCATTATTATCAGTATTGCATGTCCAACAAAGAACCTCCTGCGAGTGCAATTTGCGATAGAATTGCCCTCCAGTCGTATATCGACTCCCGTTGGACAAATAACATTTACCCAGTCCCGCAACGTCCTAAAGTCGGCACATAGGAAACTTGCTTCTCTACTTATACTAACACTTACATATATATACACATATTACTAATATTTATTTATAACCTAGGCCTCAGGCCAAGATTTTTAACGTGCGAATGCCAACTAGTCAATCGTTTGTTGTCGACCACTCTAGTAAGTGCGGTCCAACGGTCATCATTATTTAGGGTTTTTAATTCGTGCATTAATTGTAGTGTGAAATTTTATTAATTAATGTCTTAAGTAATTTGTTATGCTAAAACCCTAATTACATAAAATCCATAATTTGTGAATCGTAAGTTTTTATTTGTATAAACTCATGATCAGGTTCATTCATAGTATATCCAATTTCAGCCTATAATAACCAATTTTAACCTTGGGTTAGCACTAACATCACCAAGTTATGTCAAATTGTTGATTTACAAATTTATATTGACAGATCTAGGTTAGAAAAGGGAAATCATATTCATATACTAACAATTAAATTTCTAATTTAATTAAACAATGTTTCCAATTTGATTTATAACAACCTAGATTAAATAGGATATTCTAAAATTAACTATATGCAACATCACTCACCTCAGATCTAAGCTATCCCCTCTAAATTTTGTCTGGAATCTCCTCTGTTTGTTAGTTCTCTAGTTGATATGATATAATTGCTTCTTCTTTATTTAAATTTTATTTTAATTTGGTTGAAGAAATTTTGGTTGAAGAGAAAAGAATTTAGCAGAGTTTTGGTATACTGTTTATTTTTTGGTGAATTAGGATTTGATTAACAGAGTACTTATATACATAACACTTCATCTCATTCGTTCACCAAAAAGATATTGCCCATCCGGTTCATTTAAAAAGATATGCTAAAATCTAAGCATCCACAAAAAGGTACGTTCAATCTGGGCTGTTCAGCCAACCCAAACCCTAACAACATCACCTCAGCCGGTCGACCGCTTGTGTCTTGGGTGGTCGACTGCTACATGTCAACGGGCCCAACCCAGGGTGGTCGACCGCCATTATATTATATATTTATTAATTTATCAATTTTTTTAAAATCCAAATTCTACAAATTTAATAACTTCTCATATTTACTCGGATTTCAAAATGTTATATATGAAAGTTGTCCAGAAAATCGCTATGAACGCAATGCTGCAAGTTTTATAGCCAAATTCAAATGTTTATGAAAATTCCATTTTTGTCTTCGTTGTGTTTAATTTAATTCTTTCATTAAATGCCCGCTTAAAATTTTGAAGTATTACATTCTCCCTCCTTAAAAAGAATTTTGTCCCAGAAATCTCCAAAGAATGAAAAATGTAACTCATACGTACGAAATTCAATAACTACAATCAACTACCCATCCATCAATCACCGACAGTCATTATCCTTAATCAAATTCTTATGCAAACATGTATATAAAGGTGTGGAATGTATATGAATCTATGCTAATGCAAACATTAGTTGGTCTCTCGATCTTGTTGAACTCTTTTAATTCACATGCTTATGCCATATATCCAAAATGTATTCATCATCCTAGTAAATATACCGGCAGTTCTACATGTATGCACAACCATTCAATCTATATGCAACAATCATATGAATACAATGAAATAAAACAAATGATGGCGTTCGTGTGTGTATGCTAACTCAAGAATATATTTGCCTACATGTGCAAAGATCAATCCAATAAAAAAAATCCTCTATCATCTATCATTCAAAATATGTCCAAATTACATGTTCGCAGCCATTCCTACAATCCAATTGTCTCTACCGACAAGGTATACCAAGCTAGAACCTAAAAACACAAGTGACCTATACTTAATTATCTAAAATGGAAATGTACAAAAAAGAGTTTGTTTGAGTAGCTCGGATCTTCTCCTCAGGCTTCCATGTACTCTCAATTGGGTTGTTTCCCTACTAGATTCTAACTAGTTTAATTATTTTATTGTGGAGTCCTATGTCCAATAACGTGGGTAGGTGCATGGCGAACAAGTGATTCACTTATCCACTTCGATTTCTCTTAACTGACATGAGTGGACCATGGTAACTACATCGTATAAAACGCTTCTATAAGTGTGACATATGCTGCCAACCCTCTAGGAAGCTTCGTTCCATAAGCTAACTTCCCTACTGTATTCAAAATCAAGGAAGGACCTACAACTCTTAGTGCTAACTTTTTCGAACTACTAATCCAATAACATATCTAAATAGCAAGATGCTCACAAAGACCAGTCATCACTACAGACTTCAACTCCTTGTATTTTCTATCAGCGGATGTTTTTTTACCTATCTTGTGCAGTCCTTATCCTTCTATAGATTAAATCCACTTTAAAAGCACTTCTAACTTGATTGTTCTTCCAACCATACTTATCATCCATACTACTGGCATGTAACTTCAATCCATATGTATGTGCATATTCAACCTTCTACAATTCTTGCCACCAACTCAAATAAAATGATGCCAACATGCACTATACTAGTTAACTTGAACATAAGTATACCCCAACGAAAATGTAGCCTTATGCAATACTTAATGAACATACAAATTATCTTAAATCATCCAGTAGTATGCTTGATCACTTCATCTTCTAGATACTAGGGTAAGACATCCTGCAAGTGGTTAGTGTCTCCTTCCCTGGAATTTCTACTTATCTTTTTCTTTCATTTCGCCCAAGGATATCCAAACTTGGTGATCTCTTAAACTATTGAGAATAGCATAACTTTTTGCCAATTCAATTCAACTTAAGTTATTTCATTCTACTTCTGATTTGACTCTTCGGTCCTTCTACAATCATGGTTCCATGTATCACGTTTATAGTATACAAGGATTTATTCTAAGTTCTACAAGTAGGTAAATATTTAAATATTCTAATAGGGTAAACTTGGTCTATTTCCTATTCAAAAGTAGCAATTAGAACCTTAAATCTAGATGAAGTCCCAAATTTAAATGGAATTGCAACCTAAAATTATTTTAGCATTGACCATAATCGCCTAAATGATACATAATTCACATGCAACTGTTATGCAATACAACTATGTACCCTATGTCGATCCTTCATGAATTTCCTTAAATAACCTTCTTTCGATCCAAGGGACGATTGAAAAGAATCCAATTATTCTTTCCTTGAAATCTTATCAAAAATTTCCAAGTCTTATTTTCTATAAAAATCACCTCAGTAATCTCAATGAGTGCAAACAAAAATATTTTTTTCTTAACAGAAACCCAAATCCTTGAATTAACCATTCCTTGCACAATCTTGACTCCAACTCCACCTAGGACATCATTTATGGTTTGAACTTTCAAAATTTATCATTCATTAATGTTATTCCATCGATGGGACCTCCTTCCCAAGTGTAACGTCCCAAGATCCTACTCCAACAATTTTATGGTCGAGACAACTCAATATGGAATGGTACCTTGTCATTTTAATGCAATAGATATAATGAACAATTCTTACCTTACACTATACCCAAAAAATTCATCTATGAGCATCAAAAATGGATAATGTCCTAGCCTAGTAAACATCTTATGAAACTCTTCTCACCTCAACCCCAACAACATATTTGTAGTTGTAATGACAACTCAAGTACCAATTTACTTTACAAATACCGTCACACAACGTATACTATAAGATGACAGCCTACTTGCTTGGTTACCTATAATTCACTAAGTCAAAAACAACATGCCTAGTACCTATAACATCCTAGGCCAAAAGCAACATGTGTGGCTTAACATTACCCAAAATGTCAGATCAACACTACACAACTACAAGTAATCCTAGTCGTCTTCCTCTTCCAGCGATAATCAACCAACTAATATTTTAGGGACTCATAATATATTACCAAATTAATTACCTTCAAGACTTGAGAGAAAAACAATAGTTGTCATCTCAAGACCATGGTTCAGATAATCCTTCTCGTGTACTTTCAATTGTTGACTAGTAGCTCGCCACCCTCCTCTCCTGTATTAACTCTGCACCCAATCCCTTACCGCAAGCGTCGGTATATAATATGAATGCCTTAGTATAATTGGGTAATACTAAATAGGTGTACTAGTCAACAACTCTTTAGCTAACTAAAAGTTTGCTTATTTCTAAGTTCCATGAAAACTAAATTTTTCTTATAGCCGCTAACCAAACAGGGAAAACTTTCTTATATCCACGGTACTCTTTGATATAATAAAACATCTTGGATTCTCTTTCTTCGCACTGAAATATGTTTTGTCCAAATCAAATTTTTAAACTTTTTTGTGTAAAGATTCTACAATTCAAACCATACTTGGGAAGAAAAACTCAAAGTGATGTTCACTCTTCACTATTACAGGAAGTTTGATCTAATACTCTACCCTTCCAATTCAAATGTTGATTGAAAGGTCATTGAATTTCCATACTACTTGCTACCTCTGCCCCACAAACATTTAAATTCTTCTAAACTCCATAATCCATTTAGTGCTCGTAGGTCGTGTAATCTTATTTATCTAACTCCAATTTAATTATTTCACCTTTTTAGTTTTAGTGATAGTCATATCTTTAATTTACCTTTTTAGACCAAAACCTTTTATTTTTGACATATCTCCATAAAACTAGTAATTTTCTAAAACCTGTAAAACCATCCATTTATTTTAAAGGTCGTTTCCTTTTTACAAAGAGTATGACATTTTTCTTTAATTTAGGTTATCAAAATGGTTTAACTTAACTTAGATAAGTATATATAAAATATTATCTTTCTAAACTGTTCCTTAATAAATGAGAAATTTTCACAAATGTGTATTTTACAAGAAAATGTTGTGTTATAACTTACTATTATTTTTATTTTAGAATACGAAAGAAATATTTATAAAAGACATTTTAAAGTACTAATTATTTCTCATTTATAAAAAAGATTCAAATGCTGGGTCTTGCATACTTATCTAATTTTTTTTCAAAATTTTCATTGTTAAAAGTAAAGTACGCCTCAAGGGTAAGCGCAATAATGCACCTAAAAACAAAAGCTTTTAAGAAGATGTTGCAAATTGCCATTTATTAAATTCTTTTACTTTTACTTTTTAAACAAAATTCATAAAATTTGTTTGACCGTTTTATAAAAAACCATAAACCACTTATTCTTCTTTTTAGAATATCAGACATTTACAGTTTCTGACTTTTAGAAAAAAATTCCACCAGTTTATCACTTAAATCAGAGTAGATAAAGAAACCTAATTTATACAAGCCCAATTAGACCTAACTATGCTTTAAGTGCATAGTGTTTTTGTCCTTTTTTTCAAAGATGGTTAACTCAAGTTCATTCTCTAATATAGTGTTCAACTCCAATATAGAAATACTCTATCTATACCTATAGTCAAATGGATTGGTTTAGGAATAAGATTTCCACTTTAACTAGGGAGATTTTCTCCAAGTTTGCGAAATCTTTCCTCAATGTTCCCTTTTCCACCTTACCACATTTCACATCTCAGTTTAATTACAACAACCTCTTGGTACTAATTTTCTTCACTCACCGTCAAATCCATAATTACTTACTATTGCTAGTTAGTATAGGAATCCACTACCAGCATTTCTTAATGGGGTAAATCATATAAATGTGAAGGGTTTATTTTTCACCTCAGCTATTGTAAACTTAACATTTACTCTAACCCACAACTGTTTTCTTATATATGGGATAAGCGTAAAACTAACTTTTGAGTCAAAATGTATAGGACGTTGAGTATTAATATACACGTTAGAAAATTTCAGATACACTCCCTTAGTAAGATTAGGCTCATCTTGTCTCCTTACTTGTGGATACCCACGTAATCAGATAGGGATGTTCATGTTGGAACTTTAGCTGCCTCCTTTGAGCGATCCTCATTAAAATAACTTATCTTCACTGTTTGTAATTATGAATAATTTTCAACTTTCCCATACATATTATTGGCAAGAATAAGTTATAATGTTTTTTCTTCTTATACTTTTATACATGTGAAACCTTTGAAAAGCTTTTTATCTATACATATGTATACGCTTTTTACAATACCATTTCGAAAAATATTTTGAAAATATTTTGGAAAACCCTTTTTATTTTTCAAAATATTCAAGTATGTTCCTAGCTCCTAAGGAATCCTAAGCCTAAGCCCTAATACTAAATGTGACAACCTCCATCTCCATACACATCGATCAAAGCCTAGGGTGAGTTTCGAACTTACGTCCGTGCCATAAAGTACGAGATATCGTGCTTTTAAACATTACAAAGTCTAAGAATATATAGACAAAATCTAAGGCATTCTACACTTTCAAATCTCACAGCAGAAGACAGAATAATATAAGTACTGAAAATAAACATTACAGAAAAATAGTCTCCAAAATACTTAATTCATATACACGGTTTCTAAAGTACAATATAAGTTTGATAGGCATTTCATGAAATAAATAATGAGGAACCACAAAGAACTATATTAGTTTGATAGACAAAATCTGAGGCATTCTGCCTTCCATATCTATATTCAAACTTCATGAGATATAGAAAAATAACCTATCAAGGTTAGGAGACTAGAGATAAAGCGTATACTTATATATAGCAAATACAAGTACATTACTATAGCGTTATTCCATACCTCAATCTTACTCTAAATCCTTAGGATTATGTTTTAAAAACCATTTTTAGTTTAGAGTTTTTCATAAACCATTATCTGATACCAAGTTGTAACATTTCATATCTGGAGGCCAAAAGCTAAGCACTACAGATGCTGCAGTGATCCATAATATTAACTTCTGATGACAAAATACTATAATGATAATGGTATCCATAATATCAGAGGCACATGAATATGAAAAAAATCACAGATTTCAAAAACAACATTTTGCTGATTACATTTCAAAACAATAACTCGTATCCATATTACATAATCCTTTAATGTTTCTGGGCAATGATTAAATATATCATTACAAAAATACGCCAAAAGCGACATATGACGATGCCCCCTTGGTTGATCAAAGCAATATAGTCATATCTGACTTATATATATAGCAAAATCAAAACAAAATGTAACCGCAAATCCTAATTAGCTATCCGTCAGCCATCTGCCCATCTTCGGATGCTTTATTCGCCAAAAGACAAACCTGAAAACCTCAACCCTTAGCCTACTCAAATCAATTTTGAGTACCCGAGAGTTTAAAAGGAAATAAAAACTTCGAGTCAGACATAAAGCTTGGTGTAAATAATTCTGTTACCTCTCAGTTTACTGATATTAAGTGAGACCACATCGCTTAGCAAAACTGGTTCCCCTTACTGATATCCATTTCAAAACAAATATTTTACAATCCTTTCTTGCAACAAAACTGGTTAATCAAACTAATTATATCAAAATAGCAATATCCTTTATGCTAATAAATGGACCATCTGTCCGTAAAATAGGCATGTGTGAGCTATCTGCCTACAATACAATAGCAAGGTCCGTTTGCTACATATGGACTATCTGTCCCTGCAAACTGGACTAACTGTCCAAAATCTAGGCTGCCTGCCTGCAAAATGGACTAATTGTCCGAATTATTTTCTTAGGGTTAACTATCCTTTAAATTTTCTTTGAAAACCTTTTCAAAATGATTTGGTCCTTCAAATCATATATATATATATATATATATACAAGGAAAATATATCTTTAGCTTTACTCTAAGCCGTTTTGCCATGATATATATACTTTACTCAAATAATATTGATGAGATTTAATATGGATTAACTATTCTTCCAAAACAAGTCAAAACCCTTTTTAACTTGAAAATACTTAGGCTACATTGCCTATCTATCACATTCGAAACCTTTTTTTAAAACTGTTAAACAACCCTTTTGAAACTATTGAAGGTGACCCATTTGAAACCATTGGAAAACCCTTTCGAAACCATTAAATATTGCCTTTCGAAAATATTGGAAAAACCTTTCCTTTCTTTTCTTCGAAAGCTTCAAAATACCAGACATCCCCTTTAAAACCTTTTAAATATTGCCTTTCGAAAACATAGACAAAATCTTCCTTTCAATCCTTTCGAAACCCTGGGGAACCACCCCTTTTGAAACCATTCGTTAAAACCTATCAAAACAGTCTAAATTTAATCATTTCAAAAGCATTTTGGGTTTAATTTAAAATATGTGGAAACCTTTCGAAACCATTCGAAAACGTCTCGGTCGAAACCATTTGAATTCTGCCTTCAAGTAGACCAAAAGGATCAGAAACCCATTAAAATCGAAAGCATCTGTTTCAAAACCTTTTAAAACTATCCCTTCCAAAACCAATTTGGGTTTTACGTCATATAAAAAGGGTCTTAAAACATTTAAGTCGAAAGATACTGCTTCGAAACCATATCCTAAGTAATGAAGTGATGGTATCGAAACCATCCCTTCGAAAGCATTGGAGATGTGGCCAGATTTTAGAAAATAAAACAACTCTTTCGAGACCATTTGGGTCGAAAGGTAAAAAGGCAGCAGCAAAAGGTTTCGTCTTAGTAGAAAGCATTAATTAAAACAGAGGCTCAACCAACCAAAACCATTTCCTTTAAATCATTTGACATGGTCGAAAGCTACGTTGTCGAAAGCCATATAGTCGGAAGCAAGCATGCATATTTCTTTAATTTAAAAACAAAGGACTACCTCAACCCCTTTTGAAACCCTTGGTTTTGACTCCCTTCCTTCCGCCTACGTCCAATTCACTACATACCAGTAAACTAATACCATGTGCATTGGTTTCGACTGTGTCGGAAGCGAAGATGAGGAGGTAGAACCTAGTGCCGACGGTGTCGAAATAGTGAAAAACATGTAGCAAATAGTTCTTTTCACATAACCTGCCATGCGTGTCTAATTGTGATTGGTTCCTCTTTCTTTACCAATAAAAAGTATAACACTTTGTCAAAAGAGCTGCCGACTTTTCAGATTTAATAATTTAAATCATTTTACAAAAAGCCCCTTCTCCTATTTTAATTATATAAAACATTTAAGTCTCATACCTTAAATAATTTTATATAACTATTAAAACACTTAGGAAAAATCTACAAAAATTCTAGAAAATCTCATTTAATATGTTTTCCAACATATAAAAATTTTAGACCCAGATCTTTTGTTATTTAACTGAAAATAATTATTAACCCAATTAAACATTTTCTTCACTAGAAAATTCATAAAATTTTCACATAATTTTATAAACTTTCAAAAATTGAAACCTATCTCTAAAATATTATTTATGACCTTCATAAAAATTCTCAAGACATTTTGATGTCATTTTATAGGTTTTCACTTTAAAACATATCATAAATTCAATATGAATAACCAAAATTCATCAACATTTATATGTATTCATTCCATCATTGAAAACATGGAAAATTATTGCAAAATATTCAGAATTCATATTAAAACCAAAAAAACAATCAAAAATGAGATGCAAACATTATTCCCTTAGCTTTAGAGATTATAAAGATTGAGATGTGAATAGATTTGATTTGAATTATCTTCTTCCTAGCTTTTCTTCTCTTCTTCCTTGTTAATGGTGGTCAGCCTCTTTTAAATTTTTTGAAAATGAAAAGTAAGCGTGTATGTGGGGATACATGGCCATGTTGAAGGGTTATAGGAATGTCATCTTTCCTATTTTACCTTTCCCTTATTTCATTTAACTCTTATTTTAATTCATGGTTAAATGGTGTGGCTATACCTTAATTAAAATCAAATCTCAATCCCCTAATCAACACATTATTTCATTTAATTCAACTAATTACATATCCTAGATAATGTTTCTAAAAATCTGGGGCGTTACACGTAATGCCTCTTATAACACCACACTGGAATCCAATAATATCATGTCACGTCATCCGTGAATATAAAGGAACTCTCGTTAGTACCGAACCATATACTTCATCGAGCATCATCGTCATGTTGCGCGTCTACTGTAGAACCTTTTGTAAGTGCAATTTGTGATAGAATCCCTCCTCCCATAAAATATCAACCATTGTAAGATAAATAGCATTCACTCAGTCCCGCAACGTCCTAAAGTCACCGCATAGGAAAATACATCTCTACTTATACTAACACTCTCTACACAAATTTTATATATATTATACATTATTAACTACTTATTTATAACATGGGCCTTTGGCCGAGATTCATATGCTTCTAGAATGCTAACCGGTCGGTCATTTGTTCCTGAAGCGGTCAACCGCTCCAGTAAATGCGGTCAACTAGTCAACATTATTTAGGGTTTTAATTCATGCATTAATTACAGTGTGAAATTTTATTAATTAAAGTCTTAAGTAGTTTGTTATGCATAAACCCTGATTACATAAAATCCATGATTTGTGAATCCAAAGTTTTTAGTTGTACAAATCTATGCTCAAGTTCATTGACAATATATTCAGTTTTAATCTATAATAACCATTTTTACTTATGGTTAGCGCTAACTTTAACTAATTGCATCAAATTATTAATTTACAAATTTATGTCAATAGATCTAGGTTAGAAAAAGGATATCATATTCATATAATAACAATTAAATTTCTAATTCAATTAAATAACGTTTCCAATTTGATTTCTAGCAACCTAGTTTAACTAGGGTATTCTAAAATTAAATGTATGTAATGATCTAACCAAAATATATATCCACTCACTTCAGATCCAAGCGATCCCCTCCAAATTATGTTTGGAATCTCCTCCATTTGCTAGATCTCCAGTTATTTTATATAATAGCTTCTTCTTCTTCTTCTTCTTAATTTAAACTTTATTTTAGTTCGGTTGAATAAGTTTTTTTTAAGACAAAAAAGAATTTGGTAGAGTTTTGATATACGGTTTATTTTCTAGTGAATTAGGGTTTGATTAACAGTATATTCATAGACACGACACTTCATCTCGTTTGTTTACCAAAAAGATACAACCCATCCGGTTCATTCAAAAAGATATGTTAAAACCTAAGCGTCTACGAAAATATATGTTCAATTCAGATTGTTCAGCCAACCCAATCCCTAGCCGCATCACCTCAATCGGTTGATTGCTTGGGTCTTGGGTGGTCGACTGCTACATGTCGAGCGGCCCAACCCAATGTGTCGACTGCTATTATATTATTATTATTTTAATTATTATTAAATCCAAATTCTACAAATTTAATAACTTCTTCATATTAACTCGGATTTCAAAATGTTATATATGAAAATTGTCCAGAAAATGTCTATTAACCGCTTTTTAGCTAAAGCAAATTCCAATCGGACTTATAAGATCCAAAAAAGATGAAATAATTCACAAACTTGGAAAAACACTTGGAAGAGCTGAAGAAATAACTTAGGGAAGTCTCAGAGGGATTAAAGCAAGTGACATAAGTCGGTACAAAGCTATAGGTCAGTACCGACCTATAGTTCCTCTTCGAATCACCTCCCAAACTCCATGCTTCTTATTTACTACCCCAATAGCTTGTAATCAAGTTGTTTTCCTATGGTATATGTGACATATTCCATGGTTGATGAGAAGAAAACCAAGAAAGTATGATAACTCAAATGACAGAGGAAAGATTACTAGAATCGACAGAAAGTCAATGAAAAGAGCTTGGAACCTATCAACTAAAAGATAGAAGAGCAGAGTAAGATTTGAGGTTAGGATTTGTAATAGCACTTATAGGGCGGTACTAAACTATATAGTCAGTACCGATCTATCCTATTAGGTCGTAGTGGTCTTATTTCTCTTATACAATGTCAGGCCTTCATCTAAACACCAGTGCAAGTAGCATTTTGACCCATTACTTCTGTTTCCCTATAAATACAAGGCTAGCTGCAACTAAAACGGGATTAGATTTTCTCTGCCATTGGAGACTCCTTCTTCTTCACTCTTGTTATCTACCTAAAAACACCCATGAAACTCTATTGTAAATCTGAGATCCACTAGATTATGGTCAGATCCAATATAACTACTTGTAATCCAGAGAGAGAACATTAAATAAAAGATTAAAGCGGACATAGGCTGGAGATTACGCCGAACCACTATAAAGAAACCATCTTCTTTTACTGTTTTTATATTTACTTTATTTGTATTGGTGCTTTCATCTGATATCTGGGTGTTGATCCATATTTTGGGTTAATATTTGGGTGCTTTCACTGAGAAAGAACTAGATCTGAAGGCTTGAACCTTAAATATGGTATTTGGAGAAGATGAAGAAACCTAACACTAGGTTGAAGCTAGAGGAAGCCGATCTGAGCATGGACCAACCAGGAGGTGTCCTTAAATTCTCAACAATCCATCTACGTGATCAGAGAAGAGATAGAGAAAACGATGAAGGAGATGCAAGATGGATTAATGACTCAGCAACATAAAAATGCTTGAATGATTTTTCCAATGGATGGGATCAATAATGAATAGCTAGGATTGTTGGAATTCAAAACAAGGAGAAGGAGCTAATGTAGGAACATTTGGAGTTGGAGCAGAGTAAAGTGGAACAAGCCTAGGCCGAAAGAGTATGTGCCAGAACCTCCATATGGGAAAGAAGGATAGAATGATTGTCGTTGAAACTTTTTTCTGAGCAAAGCACATCTTACATTTGAAATGCGTACTTAGGGGAGCAAATGTTCACCTGCTTTTTAGCTAAAGCAGATTTCAATCGGACTTAGAAGATCAAAACAAGGATGATATGATTCATGAACTTGGAAACACACTTGGAAAAGCTAAAGAAATAAGTCGAGAAAGTTTCAAAGGGATTGGAGCAAGTGACATAGCTTGCACCAAGCTACGTCAGTCGGTACCGACCTATAATTCCTCTATGAATTACCTCCCAAACTACATGCTTCTCATATACTAACCCAATAGCTTGTGATCAAGTTGTTTTCCAAGAGTATAAATGACTAATTCTATAGTTGATGAGAAGAAAGCCAAGAAAGTAGGGTAACTCAAGTTATAGAGGAAAGATTACTAGAATCAACCAAAATTCGATGAAAAGAGCTTAAAACTTATCAGCTAGAAGATAGAAGAGCAGAACAAGAGTTAAAATTATATTTTTAATAATGCTTATAGGTCAGTACCGAGCTATATAGGTCGGTACCGATCTATCCTATTTGGTCATGGTGTTTTGATTTTTCTTATACAACATTAGGCCGTCATCTAGAATCCAATGCAAGCAGGCTTCTGACTCATTACCCATGTTTCCCTATAAATACAAACTTAGCTATAACCAAAACCGAATCTGATTTTCTCTGCCATTGGAGACTCCTTCTTCTTCAATCCTATTCTCTACCTTAAAAACACTGTAGAAACTTATTGTAAATCTGAGATCCACTAAATTGTGGTCAGATCTGATATGACTAGTTGTAATATAGAGAGAGAACAATCAATAAAAGATTAAAGTGGACATAGGTTGTGGACTATGCCGAACCACTATAAAAAATTATGTCTCCTTTTACTTTTTTTCTATTTACTTTATTTGAATTGGTGCTTTCATTTGAGATATGCATGTCAATCCATTTTCTAGGTTAAAGATCCCCACGAACGCAATGATGCAAGTTTCATAGCCACATTCAAACGTTTGTGAAAATTCTATTTTTATCTTCATTATATATAATTTAATTCTTTTATTAAATTTCCACTTAAAATTTTTTAGATGTTACATGTTCACTATGTTTGGACATCGACACATTCTCAGACATTCCCGTATGAAGTTCATGGAGTTTTTGGAGGTTATGCCACTGGGTGACTAAGCACTATAAGTTAGAACGACGAGGCACTATTAGATATTGAGTAGCATTGTTTTTTATACTTTGGTAGTGAATCAATGAGGGATCTATGTTATAAAAGGTACTATCAAGGATTTATACGTAAAGATTTTTTGGACTATGGAGATGTACATAAAGATACTATAGTCGAATGTTGGTTTAGAGGACTTTATAAGCATATGGATTTAATATTATTTGAAGTGTCTTGTGTCATATGATTTTAAGATATGAAGTAAATGTCTTGATTTGCATGTACTAAGATACGAAGATGATCATTTTTCTATGAAGGTGAGATTTTGCAATTTGAAAGAAAATTTACTTACATGTAAGATTAGTTCTTTTCATTCATCATTTGGACAGAATGAACTATCTTATTATGTTAATTTTCCAAAATAGTGTTTTTTGTGCATTACCTATTAGTGCATAACTTATTCTATAAGTTTGTTATGGTAATTACTAGGTTAAATTTTAGTACAATATTGGGATGAGCCTTAAATTTTATTTTATTTTATTTCGACGTTAGGTTTATCGTTAGTTGCATTCAATTTTCATCCAACTGTTTGGTTAAAGTGATATTGTTGAAATAAAGCATTATTCGTTTTGAAATCTACAATTAAACGGTGATGGAGTATGGGATTGACCTAAGAATCCTAATTATTAGTCCACTTAGAAGGGAGACACTGTCCGTTATCATGTTGTCGTGTCTACGGATTTAAAGAAGGAATTTAATAAGCTGTGTCAAAGGATATAAAGAGAGTATTCTACAGGCCGAGGATGAAAAAGCAAGTGCCAGATTACGTTGCATGGTATTTGACGATGGAGATATGCTAGTAGTGCAGTCTATTTAAATTAAGGCTACACTTGGACATGATGTAATTAGAGACACAATGGAAACCGCATTGGATAGGTATATATATATAGAGAGTTTGCAGTGAGTAGAATGGTGTAAGTGAAGGACTCATTACTGAGAAATATTATGTGGGAAAGCTAGTGTCATTAGTTGTTGGGCCTTTCCCGATTATATAGAGAGTAGGGAAGTTAGCATGCTTAATAGGCTTCTTGAAAAGTTAGGGGGCATTCACATGCATTATGTTTATCTCATTTGCAAATGTACATTGATGATTTAGCGGATACGGTAGAGCCTAGTAACCTTGATGAGGTGAATGTAAAGACAGAGTCTAGAATACTCTATAGGCATATTTGCATCTTTGATCTTGATGTGAAATGACATAGGAATGAAGAATTAACTGGCCTAAGTATGGAGAGGAATTTTTTTAATGGGGGTACGTGGGAACTTGAGGAGAGAAACCAATTTTTCCATTACAGACACTCTTTTAATAAGTCCTCCTTTTAATTAGTTTGTAGGTTAGTTTGCTCATTAGGTCGTTGTATGTTTGCACGACTGCTTTAGCTAACTAGTTGACATAGGCATGGTTGGATGGTTGCTAAGATGGGTTGTATGCATGTCCTTATGATTTATTTGGATTGCTATCATTGTCTTATTTGAGCTACACTAATTTATTACTTACTAGGTTAAATACTTATAATTATATGTGTTCTGGCTTAAGTTAGAATATTTTATACATGTATAGCATTTATTGTCTCTTTATTTGACTTGTTTAACTACGTGTTTGTTTATTTACACTTTGATATGGATAAATGTTGCTTATGGATGTATGGATGCACAAATATACACACACATACACACAGAGGCACACACACACACACATATAAGGATGTTTGCATGCATATGGGTTGCATTGCATGTGCATTCATATAGAAGGCCGATTTAGTTTCGTTTGCACTCATATCATGTCATCATATTTTGTCTATAATATGTATTATACACTCTTGATTGTGTTTTTTCTTGTATTGTATGATGGATGCTACATGGATGTAGCTATATTTGTTTTGTATGTTTGTATGCTATAAAGCAAGTCACATTGTCCGTCTTTTTGAATTTAAAGGACAAAATTCTTTCAAGGGGAAGGGAATGTAACACCCCATAATTTTATGAAATTAAATAATTAAATTAAGAGGGTGAAACCATAGTTTTACATAAAGAGCTCAATAGTAAATTCTGAGCTGGAATAAGGCTTCGAGACCTATTCCACTTGTCTGGAATGGCGTTTACAGTTCGAATATTCCTGTATTAGGAGTTCATTGTTTCCACAAACAATTCTATAGTATTTTGTAAATACTCGATAATACTCTCCATGAGTTTAACTTGGATTTGACATTCGCTTAATGCACAACCTGCATAAGAAAATTTTGGTCTAGTACATAACATATATGATGGTTCCTATTGCCAATGCATTAGGAATCTATTTCATATGATCTATGTATAACATTTTAATATGGTGTCTATATATATCGATTGGGGAATCTCAACATTCTCTTATACAAAAATAAAGAATATGCCTCTTTTAAATCCTTTAACGATAATTAAAAAACCAAGCTCTAACCGATTTTAACACAGTTACATCATTACTAATCAGTATCATGTTGTTTACGCATAATATTAGAAATGTCTTAGCACTATTTCGATTGGGACTATCTCGGTCAAATTCACCAAAGTGTGATCTTTTTCTCCTTTCCTACTTTGGATCTGGATCTTTCTCTCTCTTAAGTGTTGTGATCAACGTACTGCTGTTATTCCAAACATGTCATAAGTTGGCCCATAACTGCCTGTTGTAAGTTGACCAATCGATCATTTAATTTGGCGACGACTTTGTCCAATCAACTTTGGTGACCATTCAGACAGTGAAGGAGTACTGACCATATGCTCACCATGGCTATCGGTCGATAGGTTAGGTGCAATTATGTTCTTGACATCTTTGGTAGTAGCACCGACTCTGGTTTTAGATTTAGGAGGCACGTATGAGAATTCTGAGTGAAAGCACCAAAATGTATGGAAAAAATGCGTAAATACCACGTAGAGATTAGGTAGAAATACAAATACTAGATGTATTCTATAATTGTGAATTATATGTGAGATGATACTAGATTGAAAGCAAATTCAAGACAGATATTATAAAGTAAAGAATGTGGAAGTAAGAATACATAAGAATTTTTAGTGTTCAGCTAAGAAATTACCTACATTCATAGTATTTCATCATTTATATCCTTTTAGATCCTAAGTACAATGTAAAAATACAAAATACAACGATCTATTTGTTGAAAGAAATGAAAATTTTAATTTCAGGAATTCTCTTTAATAGAGAGTTTTAGACTCGGATAATATCGCTGATATATCGCCGATATATCTCATATCGCTCCTAAGCCAGTATTTTTTCAAAATATCGTTACCGATATATCGTTCGACATTTGTCAATATACCGCTCCAATGTTTAGTGAAAAATACCCAATATATTTTAAGAATATCATTCATTATTGTTTGTGTTAAAAATGTTTACAAATAAATATTTTCACATTCTCAATATTTATTTTTTGTATATTGTGAATGACAATATATGGACCATATTAGAAATTGCAGTGCACTAATTTTTCAGTTCTAACCATACACTTTCAATCTTCTTCATTAGTCATTCAATAAAGAAAACTTTACTAATTTCACTATTTTATACGTTTTATTTTCATGAAGACTTTATCAATCAAAACAAGATCAAGAAAGGTTACTTCTCCTTTTATTATTATTTTCACCATTTCTAATTGGTAAGTGTTAACCCGCCTTTTGTCAAAGCCATAAGTAGGCGGATTCAGCCTAACTAACTTCACGACTATCGTGGTTGGAGTGGGATGGATTTGGTTTCGGAGGATAAAGTTTACATGGATATGTCATTTGGCCAAGAAATGGAGTGAATGCACGGCACAAGTACTTCGTTCGGTCTACACTCCTTGCTCGGCCTAAATCTCGCTCGGCATTGGATGGATCGTTCGGCATCAGGGAGCGTTCGGCATATCTCACCTCACATGGCATTGCACCTCGCACCTCCATACCTCGGTAGATCCATACCTCAATAGATTCATATCTCGGTAGATCCATACCTCCTTACCTCGGTAGACCCATACCTCGGTAGATCCATACCTCGGTAGATCCATACCTTCATACCTCGGTAGATTCATACCTCCGTACCTCGGTAGATCCATACCTCCGTACCTCGGTAGATCCATACCTCGGTAGGTCCATACCTCCATACCTCCATACCTCGGTAGATCCATACCTCGGTGGATCCATACCTCCATACCTCAGTAGATCCATACCTCCATACCTCGGTAGATCCATACCTTGGTAGCTACATACCTCGACACCTCGATACCTCGGTACCCTTGATGGGCCCAAACTACTCAGGAGGCCCAACAACCTGGTTTTGCCTATAAATACAGCATGCGGGTCTCCAGATGGAGGATCTTCTTCTTCTTCTGTTTCTTCTTCTCCTCTGCTTTCTGACTTTCTATTTTCTAAGGCTAAAGACTACCACTTTGTAACTGTAATTGATTCTCATATCAATAAGAAAGAAAACTTCTGGAGTGGACGTAGGCCAGAGTTAGCCGAACCACTATAAAATCTGTTGTTCTTTAGTGCTTTCATTTTAATTTCAACCGTTCTTCATATTATTACTCTCTACACACACTCTATTTGTTATCAGTAACTGTTAATTGGTGCTTTCATTTACATTTGGGTGTTAGTGACCAATTTTGGTGCTAACATTTTGGTGCTTCCACTGAGAAGGCAAGCACTCAAGGATTTTGGAGCTAGGAAGTTGGACTCTAGAAAGCAATGGCTAGGCCATCAACAAGAAAGTAAGTGACAGAAAGGAGCAATCAGGAGGGAAGTCAAGAGGCTTCCTCTGGTGCTAGACAGGTCAAGTATCCATCTACATCACCAGAGAGGAAATGGAAGTCATGATGAAAAGACAAGAGGAGATGATGCAGGCTCTTCTCAGGCAATTTGCACAAGCAGGAAGTGTAGGAGCTTTGATTCGTGGAGCTGGATCAGAAGCGCTTAACCAGCAAGCAGAGGGAATGACTCAGCAGGGGGCAACGCCCAATCAGCAGACGGCTATAAATCCGGATGGATCTAGACTCGGGGGCATACCACTAGGGAATGCTGAACCAATCCATGAAGGGATACCAGATAACGCTGTCCAACCCGACACCAACAGGAGTGCAGGAGTACGAGATGATGAGTATGTGCCAGAATTCCCTCATCAACTCAAGGGGCAGACCAGAGGCAACAGACAAGGATTACAGCTTGGTGACAACGACACACTGTCGGAGATGGTTAGACGAGCTATGAGAGGTGGATTGGTAAACAAAGACTTTGAGGATGTGAATAGAAGTCCCTTTACTCCTACTATCAAGCGAGCTAGAAACCCACCAGATTTTAAGCTACCATCAGTGGAGATGTACAATGGGAGGACGGATCCTACGGTTCATCTGACAAAGTATATAAGGCATATGGAAGTGCTGGGGGCATCAGAGGAAGTCATGGCCCGATGCTTCCCATTGTATCTGACAGACATAGCAGCATTGTGGTTTAGACAATTGGAGAGCGGTTCCATTGGAACGTGGACCGAGTTGACTGGGAAGTTTATGAGGCAGTTTAGAGTTCACATTTCGAGACCTAAGAATGTGATGAGTCTGGCAGCGCTAAAGCAGAAGACCGAAGAATCTTTGAGGAGCTTTTTGACGCGATTCAATGCAGCAGCAGCATTGGTGGATCGACCAAATCCGTCCATGGTCTTAATGGCAGCTGTATCCGGCATTGCTAACGGGACATAATTCAAAAATTCACTGACAAGGGATCCACCTATGGATCTAGTAGAGTTTTATCATGAAGCCAAAGGATTTCTACGGTTAGAGGATGCAAATGCCGAGAGAGAGGAAGGTGAAGAAGATGATGTTTATGCAGTCAAGGGTGAAAATCCTTCTAAAAAAATTCAGGAACTGATAAAGGGAAACGGAAGGCGAGGGATAACAACGATGGACCAGTGCGACCACGAAAGGAACCGAGGTTCACCTCTTATTCAGAGCTGAATGAGACTTTGGAGCGAATCTACCAGGATACCAAGGAGTAGATTCCCTATCGGAGGCCAATGAGAAGGGATCCGACCAGCAATGAAAAAAGGTCAGACAAGTATTGTTTATTCCACGAACTGAACGGTCATAGCACGAATGACTGCAGACACTTGAAGGATGAGGTTGAGGGGCATATCCGAAATGGTCTGCTATCGCAATATGTGAGAAGGAGGGCCACGACGGTGGAATAAGAGCAGCCACCACCTGTACCTACTGGAGATGGCTCGGGAACGGGGCGTCAGCTTATCATCAATTGATTGAAATAATGACGAATAAGTGTCAAACTCTACACCAACGCGATTAAGTCATTTACACATGTACAGGACCGCGAACGATCCTCAGGCATGCTCTGATACGACTATAAATCGCATCAATGTAGGTGTTTGCACTTGGACGTCCCTGCTTTGCTTTCCATTTCTTATGTTTGGACTTGATTTAGTTTGACATTTCCGTTGAAAGACTCATCTTGAATGAAAATATGCTATTTGTGATTCCATGACGGCTAAGCCACTTACACATGTACGGGGTCATGAACTATCCTTAGGCATGCTCTGAGATGGCGGTAAACCGCCACAACAAACAGTTCAGAAACACACTCGAACGTGAAATCTGACATTAATGATACTAAGTCATCCGACCACGAACGGTCACAATTCACCTCGAACGACACTAGATCGCAAACGATCACAATTCGCCTCGAACGGCACCCGACCACGAACGGTCACAATTCGCCTCGAACGGCACTAGATCGCGAACGATCACAACTCGCCTCGAACGGCACCCGACCGCGAACGGTCACGACTCGCCTCAGACGACACTAGATTGTGAACGATCACAACTCGCCTCGAGCGGCACCCGACCTCGAACGGTCATGACTTGCCTCGAACGACACCAGATCGCGAACGATCATAACTCGACCTCGAATGGTCACATACCACCCCGAATGACATACGATCCTGAACGATCGTCATACGTGGTCAGATAAGGCTATTAATTTCTTTGCAGGTCGTTAACAGGATACGAACATCCAGCTTATTGAGCTACAAAACACACCTTCCATTAGCAAGGCATGTTTTGGAGGGCAAAGTGTTAACCCGCCTTTTGTCAAAGTCATAAGTAGGCGGATTCAACCTAACTAACTTCACGACTATCGTGGTTGGAGTTTGATAGATCTGGTTTCGGAAGATGAAGTTTACATGGATATGTCATTTGGCCAAGAAATGGAGGGAATGCACGGTACAAGTACTTCGTTCGGTCTACACTCCTTGCTCGGCCTAAATCTCGCTCGGCATTGGATGGATCGTTCGGCATCAGGGAGCGTTCGACATATCTCACCTCACTCGGCATTGCACCTCGCATCTTCATACCTCGGTAGATCCATACCTCCTTACCTCGGTAGATCCTTACCTCGGTAGATTCTTACCTCGGTAGATCCATACCTCGGTAGATTCATACCTCCATACCTCGGTAGATCCATACCTCGGTAGATCCATACCTTGGTAGATCCATACCTCGGTAGATCCATACCTCGGTAGATCCATACCTCGGTAGATCGCTAGATCCATACCTCGGCAGCTTCATACCTCGACACCTCGGTACCCTTGATGGGCCCAAACTACTCAGGAGGCCCAACAACCTGGTTTTGCCTATAAATACAGCATGTGGGTCTCCAGATGGAGGATCTTCTTCTGCTTCTTCTTCTTCTTCTCCTCTGCTTTCTGACTTTCTATTTTCTAAGGCTAAGACTAGCCTACCACTTTGTAACTGCAATTGATTCTCATATCAATAAGAAAGAAAACTTCTGGAGTGGACGTAGGCCAGAGTTAGCCGAACTACTATAAAATCTGTTGTTCTTTACTGCTTTCATTTTAATTTCAACTGTTTTTCATATTATTACTCTTTACACACACTCTATCTGTTATCAGTAACTGTTAATTGGTGCTTTCATTTACATTTGGGTGTTAGTGACCAATTTTGACGCTAACAGTAAGTTTGTTTAGGAAAATTCATTTTACTAGTTATTATAATGTACCATGAACTAAAAGAAGGACATTATACAAATTTCATAATTTTTATAGTCCTGCATTATGATGTGTATTTGATAGAATATCCCAAAAATAGATTTTAATAATAAACTATGTACAATCAGTCCTCGATAGCGATTTGACATTATTGATCCGAATATTTATAAACTTAACATTAATATAACATTACAACATAGTACAACATCGTTTATAACATGTTCTACATATGTGCAATATTTTACCTATATTATCACGATATTTTAAAATATACCATATCGTTACTTGATTGATATGTACCTGATACTGATATTAACTACTTAGTTTCCGCCATCATTGTTATGTAGTACTTATAGATATGATGTTATAATGAAATCTGATCGGGTTGCTTATACAAAGTAGGCACTTTTTATATATGGTCAATTACGATCTGTACAAATTAGCTCAATAGAAAAACGGTCCGACAAGGGAACCACATAACCATTTTTCTGTTCGATATTCACCCGATCGGTAAGCCCACTACTGGATTGTTTTTTTTTACTAATTTCCTTCTCTTGCACTTAGAAGTTAGAACATATTAGGAGAGTTTCAGTCCTGCTTTCCACATTGAACCGTTCGGCAGTATTATGTTCGGTACTGGACCGCTATTTCTGATTGATACTTTACATAATTGTACATCGAGTCAAAATTCATCCTTTCCTCATATTTTCCTCGAGCTAACTTTTGATTTTTCTACTTCGTCCTAACCCGTTTAATCATTTGTATCGAACATATCATGGACTCTTTGATCATTTTTATATCCCTTGACGTTTCTCCACATCAGCGTGCTATGGGTGAAAACACCCATAACATATATCATAAGCTTATGAGCTTATACATTAATAATATTGTTAATGTATATTTTTCAGTATGTTTAATGAAATATTTGATGTACAGAAACATCCGAAAAATTGTTGGTCGACAGAAGACTTACCACATCATATCTGATACTAGTTTGTACGTATACAAAATGACTCGGTTCATATTAATTTTTGCCGAGAACTCGTGTTTATAAAAAAACAATGATGAGATTTAACTCTTCGGCCAAAAGTTTACAATTTTTCCGATTAAACAGTGTAAAGTATTCGACATAGAAAAAGGGTCGGCATGGCATGTGTCAATTGCCAAAAGTTCGGAAGTACACAACACAGCACACATCAACTTCGTTCATTATTTTATATATTTATTACCTCAAATTACCACTGTTTACAACGTTTTACTATTTCGGAAAAGTGGACGACTCTTTCAATTTACCGTTACCCAAACTTTTTCCCGTCAATTCTCAAACAAATACAAATTAGAACCCCCCGAAAAAACCCAAAAACAAATCTCTCTCAATCTCCATCAAAAGAGTAGGTGAATTCTTTCTATTTCTCAGTTTGGTGAGCGCTTGCTTCTTTTTCATTATTTATGCCTATTTTTTCCTATTTTTGGTCGTATTTTTGTTCAGTTGTTAATTGCTTGTAATATCGCACTGCTGAATATTACTATACTATGTAACTTTTGGTGTTCCAGCACGTCTCCAATCTTAGGTCTTCTAATATATTTTTCTTCAATTGGGTATTTTCCTTGTAATTTTGCTTATTTCTTTCTATTCCGATCTTTTTGATACAATTTCTTAAAACTTGTAGAATCAAAAGATGAGAGGGAAGGATTCAACAAACAAGAAGTACTTCATACTAAACACCGGAGCTAAAATTCCAGCTATAGGGCTAGGAACATGGCAATCAGGAGGCGACATATGCGTAGAAGCAGTTTCAACAGCATTAAAAGCAGGTTACCGACACATAGACTGCGCTCATTTGTACGAAAACGAAGCAGAAGTAGGAAAAGCACTTGTTTTGGCTTTTAGCGAAGGACTTAAAAGGGACGAAGTCTTCTTGACTTCGAAGTTGTATTTTGCAGCCAACTCACGTAAAAGAGTTGAGAATTCAGTTAGGGTTTCCTTGAAGAATCTTGGTGTTTCTTATTTGGATCTTTATCTTGTGCATTGGAGTGAGAGTTCTGCCTTTGGGGATGCTACTGATCCGCCATGGAATTCTATGAGTGATTATAAGCAGTTTTTGCAGAGGTTGAAACCTACATGGAAAGCTATGGAGGATTTGGTGGAGTTGGGTTTGGTTAGAGCTATTGGTGTCAGCAATTTTAGTGTGCAGCTTATTAATGAACTGTTGCAGTTTGCTAAAATTGTTCCGGCTGTTAATCAGGTTAGTTTGATGTTTTTGAAGAGCTGTAGATTGGTTTAGAGTGATTAATTATTCCAAACTTTTAGTGTTGTTAGATTTGATGAACTGTCAAAGCTTTTTGATGTGTACGTTTGCTTTATTTCTACTTTCTATGTTCATCCAGCTAAGCTGGGTAAAATTGACCAGCAATAATCACATTAAAGATTTTCAGCTATGGATTTACTGATAGGTTTCATGTTTCAAAACTTTTTCCAAAGAGCCAAGATGTCAAGCTATGCTGTAAACTCTAATTGATGTACATCATATACTCGGATTAATCAAAATGGTGACCTGAACTCTACTGTTACTTTGACCGCTTAAATATTCAGATATACAGTAGCTTATTGTGAAGCCACTTGTTTGGTGTTATCCTGTCGAATACATCCGGATTTGTTTGTTTGTTTTTAAAAAAAAAATGTAAAATGTGTTTATTACCATTAAGCTCTTATTATAATGATTTTTTATATAATTTTTAAGCATTAAATACTCCTTTTTTTTATTAATGTTCTTAAAGCCTATTTCATTATTAAAGCACTTATATTGACTGTAAACAAACATATTTAGAGCAAAACCGTATTCAGCAAACCTACTGGTATTTGGAAGCAAAACAGCCTCTTTATGCCAAGGTTGAATTCAGACTAAATATCCCTAGCTGTAATTTTTTGCTTTGGTAGAGTTACCATGGGCATCTTTTGTTTATAGCACTGGGCAATAGCTGTGTCACTGTGATCTCAAACTTTGAATGATAACAGAAGAGCGTATTATACAAGTTGTTAATAATGATTTTTCTCTAAGGATTCTTTCAATGTAGGCTCACTGCTACTATAAACATACTTCATAAATTTTGATAACAATCAGCTAATTGATTTTATATTTAGGTGGAGTTGCACCCTTTTTGGAGGCAAGATCAACTAGTAAAATTTTGTCAAGAAAATGGGATTCATGTGTCTGCGCATACTCCATTAGGAGTACCAGCAACAAGCAATAGCGGGAATATGACAAATTACGGGCTTAGTAGTCTATCCGACAGTGGTTCAGAAGATGAACCTGGCACTCCTAGAATCAGATTCAGACGATCAAGATCTGTGCATGGACCTATGCTCAAGCTCTCTATTGTTAGGGAAATTGCCGACTATCATAAAAAAACACCTGAGCAGGTAAATTAGTTCATCTTTTCCTTTTATATGTATCTATTTTTAGTTATTTTATTTGAAAGAAGCTTATTTGAAACTATTGAAGTGTTCAGCATCCCAATATTGAATCCTTTTTTCTGGGTCCATCCTCAGAAAAATGAGATATATTTGTTTGATTATATGACATAAATGGTACAACACAGCGTTGGAGCACTTTCACTCTATCTGCACTTTTGGTGATGCACATATTTCGTGATTTCAATACGGGTGGTGATATACTTCTTGGTTTCATTATACGAGTAGAATAATAGTGCTATTAATACGTGTGTTGTTTTCTTTCTAACCTGATCATATTATAATTTAGAAATAAATCACTGATGGGAGAGCATCCTCCTACACTATATTGAATGTTGCAACACTTTGGTTTTCATTCTTATTTGTCGCATACAACTTGAAAGTAAGCTATGTCTGAACTCTGAAGCTTAATAAAAATGCGAAGACTTGATGTCTGGTAGCTATTTTTGACTCTGATTCTTGTTCTTGCGTGAGGCAAGAATTCCAGCAATTGGACTTTTTATGTTATCTTATTCAATATCTGTGTTATGCTTTCATGGTTGAAATGAATATTTGTTATGCATGTTTTTAGGTTCATCGAGCCGTTATATAATGTAAATCCATACCCAAAAAATACCCACCAGAGCAGATCTTCTGGCCTATGTGTATAATCATATCACAACAATTCACTGTTTGTAATATAACTTCATTAGTATTAAAAAGTAAAAATAAAAGTAAGTGCTCAAATGTAATTGGCACACAAAGACACCCAATTTCATGCTACAGTTATATAGTAAAAGAAGTAGCTTGCACAAGTATTAAACATCTTACAAAAACTAGAGAAGATAATTTCTACGTTAACCTAGCGAAAATTTTAAGAATTGTTGTTTGCATGTGTCAACGTGTGTGGATGTGCACATCCATATCGATGTGTATTGTTGTGTACACGCACGTGCATGAGTATTTGCATGTGTTATGCACGTGCGTGTATGCATGGATGCTTAGTGCATATGCTTCGACGAAGACACATTGTGGCCACATGAGTAATCTAACCATATCAATTCGTCTGTCTTCAAAATTGATGTTCCCCCGTTCCCTTTGAAATCCAACCATTTATTTTGTGTCTCGCACTTTATAATTTCTTACACAAACTATAAATGATGGTGATTTGGTGGGCAAATGAGAACACGGTTTGGGAACAGGGTAATATCTAACCCCTCGCAATTTTCATTATATTAGTAACATCTTGTGTTTTGTTCATTTTTAGAACATGTATTCACCCATCTATCTGGGTCCCTATGTTTATTATTTAGAAATTGCTAATTTTAATTCAAAGAAAGAACCATTAAGTACTAAACATAGGGATCCACACAGGTTACGCATACTCTGGTATTTCACACAAGTAATAAATGTTTACTGTTGACGTTTCTCATATTGTCGTTTGACTTCACCCTTACGCATGCTGATTTGCTTTTTGAACTAGAAATGATGAACGAGCGCACGAATGCTCACATACAACGTATAATAGTTCTAAGTTTCTTACATGCGATGTTCATAGTTCTAACACAGCGATTTTATTGCTTGCAAAATTTACAGGTTATACTGCGGTGGGGTTTACAGCGAGGAACTAGTGTGCTACCATGCAGCTTGAAGCCAGAAAGAATAACAAAGAACATCGACATATTCGACTGGTACCTTTCTGATGAAGAGTGGGACCGCATGAACAGAATCGAACCTCAGATATGCCTATTTGGCAACTGGCCTTCAAACGCTTCTGAGGGTACTGCCTTCACCTCAGGGAGAGGCCAACTCCAGGCTGTTCATGAGATGGAAGACGACTTTGATATCAGCTCTTGACTTCTTGCTACAAACTTGTTTTCAGTGAGACAATGTGTGTAACTGTTTGATGTAGGATATATGTAACATGAACTGAGTTGAATGAAATATGTCTCCATGTTTGCAAATTTACTATGGCCATATATATGTTGTGCTTTATGTCCCCACTTAACCATGGTCGTTACCAGCATGACTATACAAAATTACAAACTGTATAGTCATGCAAGAGCGGTTAATTGTATACAATCTTGTATAGCCATGAAGAACATCAAATTGTGTACTTGAATCAGAGAAAAATTCACTAAATTTAATACATGAATTGGGTGTAGTTTAAGAGGTGATCAAATTCTTTCATTTCAGCAATCCTTGTTGCTATGTGCAAAAGAGAAATCGTGGATAAGAAGATATGACCCTATTTAAGAGATTTTCTTTAGTTTTATCAATGCAAAAGAGAAAGATGACCAAGGTACCAAACACCAATTCTGATACAGGTGCAGCATAACTTTCAAACATTAAGAAACCTTATCAAACTTTGCTTTATATAAAAGAAACTATACATAACAGAACACGGAGTAAGTTTAACAAACTCCTTATTATGCACACAATAAGACTATACACACACCGTATCTTGTTGGCTTAAACTTTTACACAGTTTCTCCCTTTTGTACCCCTTTTATGACTAAAAAGACAGCTTCCTACCTACAAGTTTAATGACCAATCAAAACCCTGATAAGCAATGTTAATCTGACTTCCATCACTAAGAAGGTGTGTCAGCAGACCAGATTTTGTTGCATCCAAATAGTTTAGAATCCACTTCAATATTTCACTGCCCTTTGGAAAATCCACGTCGTACCTACAATAAAGGTAAACTGTAAATATTTATATTACAGTCAAAACTTCTAGTAAGTACCAAGGGCTATGCATTAAAAACAATAATTACCATTTGAAGATAGGGGAGAGATAAACGATTCTCTTGTTCAAATCAATCTCGATACCGCCATCCAAAAAGAATTCTCTTGCTGCATATTTAAGCTCTAGTTCTATTCCTTGAGGTGGAAAGAATTTTACTGTTGGGCTCGATTTAGCTCCATTGCATAACCCAAAATGTAACAAAGGATCCACTTTTGGTAGAGCCACCTATGTATACTTCACGCGTTAGTTATACATAATATATTGGTTATTCATATGATATCATATCAAGTTGCTAAATTTGCTAGGTAATTTGTCTGATTATTACCTTCAAGCGCTTGTCACCTGCATTAAATGGCTTAACAAAAGAGTATGGTTGCCTTCTATTTGACCTCAAAATACCATTTTTAATGGTATTTAAAGAGTAGGGATACCCTCCTACTATATACTGAAAATCACTAAAGAAAGCTCTTTTATCAATTAGACCGGGCTTTCCAACTTTAATGACCGCGTGAATTACCATTGCATTGTACAGGTTGAGAAAGAAAATCATCGTCTCATCGACTGAGAGTGTGAATACGTCTGTTCTTTGAAGATCTTGCACCATGTTCACGTACCTGATAAAAATAAACAAATATGATGGCAATGTAAATAAATGGTGTAGAGGTTTAGGAAAGTATAATTTAGAGTACATAAACCTTCTGAATTCTTCACTTGCAGCAATCCGTGCATAATCTAAATGGCGTCTATCATCTGAAGCATAAGCCTCTAATATTGCTGACATTAGCTTAGCCATGTTCTCGCTTACAGCATGTGCAGGTTTAGGCTCATCATCATTTGTTGCTCCCCTGAAATTGAAGCATTTGGTGATTGATGGGTCATGCTCTAAGAACCTATAGAACTGATTATGCCCATCTTCAAAGTCATTTTCCCTGTCATATACATGCAATATTATATTAAGGGAATGTATTTAGAAAGTAAAACATAAGTATCACACATGGCAAGAATGAGAAAGCTGTGTACTTGTATCATAACACAGAAATTGTAAGAATCTGGCAATAAGATATTGGTGTGACTTGTACATTGTAACATTATGTAACATGATAAATTAGGTGAATATATGTCATAGCTTCATGCACGGTGTTTTTAGTCCCTCCTTGATGGAAGAAATTTATATAAAGAGTCTTATGTTATTAATTTCATCAAAATAAAGAACAAAAAATCATGAAGTCTTATGTTATTATTTTCATCATATAGTAAAGAGCGAGAATCCAGAAGAAAGAAATGAAAGAAGGCATCGTCCTCATCCCAAAACAATTGAGGATATTTATTTTGTTTGTATGATGTACTTTTAAGCAATGTGATCACAATTTGCTAAAATCTAACAATATAAACCAAGAAGTTCTGGACAAAACTCAATTCAATAGCGATTATAATCAGCTTAAGAGTTTTGAAATAAAGTATACCTGAACACATGGTGGATGAAGTGTTTTCGCGAAAGCTCTTTCCCAATCTCAATAGCCTGCAAGAAGATATCTTTATTAATAGTTGAAATGGAAACACAAGTTTTGATCTGACCGTAAACTTTCAAAATTGCCCTAATAAGCAAAAAAGACTTAGAATTTTGAATCCCGCTTTAAACAAAAATTAATATTTAATTTCAAATAGAAAATTCGATACAAATTCAAATCCCAATCTCAGCAATAAATCAAAAAAAGTTCATTTTCTACTTTCTTCATATTACTTAGTTTATTCTAATGAAATCTACATATAAAATTGAAATTTTAATTTCAAATTATTATACAAAAATATTTTTACATGCATGCGTTGCACGTGCTTGAAAATCTCATATTATGTAATATCGTTTAATTCATGTAGTATAGGATATTGTCATGACAAAGCCCAGTCAATTAATTAAAAAATAAAGAATAAATTTATTAACAGGAGGGTTATACATTAGTAACACACTGTATCATATTGGACTTAACGGTATTTAGTTTACAAACAACTCTAAACGTTCGGAATCGGTACTAAAAATACAACGTTATATTCTGCACTTAAGTGATACAATTTCAGTTAAACAGTTATATTAGATAAGTTGATTCTGTGGCAACTTCCCTGTCATAAATAAAAAATAGGACCAGATGTCATAGTCGTGATCATAATGTTTTATTACCAACTCAATATACTTTTGACTTTGAAATCATAATATCAAACTACTAAGGCATGCTTAACGATATTATGAAGTGGACCAGGTTATCAATTAGCAGTTGAGAACGTGCATAATTTATAATTGTTGTTCCTAAGATTTTCCAAAATCCTTGTAATTTGTGTAGTTGACGCCAAACGCGTGAAACTGTAAGAATCAAATATTGCACTTTCTTTTTCTGTTTCTTTTTCTTCCGAAACTAAGCTACTTTTCCAGGTTGGTACCATCAACTTAGTCTGATAGAAGAGTAATATCTAAATCAAACAAATCTATATTACAAGATAAACAATATGGATAATAACACAAACAAAATTTGAAACTTTGAATTTGAAACAACAATCAATCCTTGAATCCAAATTTAGATCAAGTCAAAACACAGGATGAAATACTAGTAAATCTAACTTATGTAAAACTAATAAATCCTTGATGCAAATTTATATATTATTATGTTAAAGTCCGCTAAGCGGCAACGAGTTGAAAGGGAAAAAGATGCAGAGTGTGATCAGATGATTGCTTTTCAGATAATAGACGTGATTGCATATACATTAAATAATTGCAACAATAGATGAAGAAACAAACTGTTTTTTGCTTAGAAGGCATTGCTTGAAGCCATACAGGCCGTAACACCTAAAGTGACCCATATGGAATCTATGTAAAACCTTACATCATGTATTAACAGATATGCAACATGCATCCTTATTTTTGTTTATATTTGCTGACTGCTTCTGAGTTTCATGCAAAGCCACTTGCCATATGTCGTTTACTAAAGTTTTTTTATTATAGGACAAAGGACTACATGATAAAGACGCTAATTGATGACTTATTCATTGCACATTCACAAATTGGTAAACGTATGGATCATGCAACTCCTTTAATTAGACATATTCAACTATCATGTCTCTCTCAAGTCTTAACATAGAAGGCAAAAGATTATGTATTGTTATTCCTTTGCAATTTACTACTGTTCTGGTTTTATTGAAATTCCAAATTGGAGTCTAATGATACAGATAATCTAGACAAAATCATGGGTGTAGCCAGAAATTTAATTTAAACTCTCCATGTCTATACGGGTTGATATTCCATATTTTCCATAATTTTTCACCAAATATTGAACATAAAAAATCATATTTGTCATCTTCAAGTACGTACAAAATTTATGCTTTTATTTCAAAAATGGTAAAAAAATTACATAATTTAACCCTGGACATAGTCAAGCTTTTATGTTAATTAAAAACATTAAAATCATCAATATAAATCCTTCACTGAATATGAATATGCTTAACTATATCATGGCTGCTATGGCAATGGTTATCATTACAATATTGTAAATATCGTTAATATAACGTTTATACTGGTAAACTAAAATTGCTTACCGTTACCATTATCGATTGACTGGTATACTAAAGACCGACATGTCGATAAACTGGTAACCGCAACATTGCTAATGGTAAATAACTATTTGTTTAGATAAAGAATAACTTGATATATTTTACACTATAACTATGCATCATTATATATTTCATTGTGTCACTTAATAAAAAATACAGAAAAAAAAGTGTATTTAGCATCTTTTAAGTAGAACCACTGAAATAAATTGAACAATTTTCTTGGTTTAAAATGCTCATAATACAACATATTACATGAATATCAATGTATTATGAAAGGACCGGTAAACAACCGCTACCACTAGTTTTGAAAAAATTATTACAGATGTTTTACCGTATAAAATGAAAAATTTACCGTTATCATTCCAATTATACTGATATGTACCAACTTTACGTAAAAATGGTAAGTGATTAAGTGCTAATGGTATGGTATTGTTAAATTTATTGTTACCATAACTGCCCTGGATACAGCTAAATATAAACTTGAGAAGCCATCATTTGGTTTGATACCATAGCCACATAATGCAAATATGGGAATATTTTATTTCCTACGCCCTAAAATACAACCATATCATAAGCCCAAAACCCTCAAAACCAAACCAAAATGTAAAAAATTACAGTAAACCCCATAAACTGTGTACCTTTTTCCTTCCACAATCAAAATGCTGAATAATCCCTTCAACCATCTCGCTCCCTGAAAAACAATTCTTCACAATCTTCATCTTCATCAACCTATCTTGTATAGGCAACTTTTGCCTCAACACTTTAACAATTTCAATAAATTCATCAGTCTTTTTTTGCTTCATCTCAAACTCATCATCAAAACCATACCCAGGAGCTTTTGGTGCACTTTCTGGACACTTGTTGGAACCCATTTGCATAACCCTCCTCTCAAATTCTCCGCTATTTCGTAGAGTGTTTAATACAATTAAACCACCTAACAATTTCTCATTTACAAATATCATCGGCACAGCCAAACTTCCACACCTTTTCATTAACTCTTTCTTCCTTTCAGGAAAGACATCGATGTTAATTTCAACAAATGGAAGGGAATTTTGGCGAAAAAACGCTCGAACGGCTGTGCAATCACGGCTGTTCGATCTAGAAAAGAAGCTGATCCGACCCTTCAATTCGATTTTTGATCTTTCATCACGACGATCTGTGCTTTTTTGTTTTTCCACTATAACTTTCACCCCTGAAAGATTGATTTCCGTAAAAGACGAAACTTTTGGACTTTCTGTGAACTGAGAAATGTGTTTGGAGAATGCAGATGACAGAGAACTGCTCCTTTCGCGAAGAAAATTCGAGATCGATGAGACTGAGTCTAGATTTTGAGACTTCGATTTTGGAAGATTGAAACGAGGCGGCTCCGGTTGAGGGAGATGAGCCGGTGGAAGTTGGGTTTCCACAGTAGTGGGTTTCCCTAGCTCCTGCGACGAGGAAGAAGAATCTAGAGATGAAGAGGAAGAGGTTTTCTGAAACTTCTGCGACGATGAAGAATGTTCAGAGTCAGAATTTGAGTTTTCAATCTGCACGGGTTCTTCAATATTTTGTTCATTGTTTTGATTTGGAATGGTCATGGGCGAGAGAGGGATGTCGCATAAATTTTCTTCTCCCATTAGGCTTTTCGGAGAGAATTATGGTTATTGAGTTTTGGTGGAAACGAGAATGAAGAGAATGCAGGATTTGGAGGGGAGATTTTAAACGAGATTTTACTCGAATAAGTCAAAGAGTAGGCTTGAAATTTTCTTTGTAGGTCCTGCGTTTGCTTGATTAGCAATACCGCGTTTGCTTAGTAATACCGCAAACAAAATGGTAATTTGCTACAAGGGGAGTTAACCGGGGTTCTAATACGACTGTTAGGCTAATCAATGTTAGCGTCCGACGATTCTGTCCGACGATTCTGTCCGACGACTAAAGATTTTGATATGTTCTCCCCAATGGACCACTTTGATGGACCCCAACGTAAACTGCCATACAAAGTCCACCAACAAATCCCATGCAAAGACATATAGGCTTCGTTTAGCGGTTTTGTAATTCCGGTTATGAGAGATTTGAAAGTAGCGGTTTTGACCGTAAACGATCGTAGCGATTTTGATTGGTTTACATGAAGTGTTGTTATAACCGATTAATACATGCTTGAGAGTTTAGCATACACCGATTTTTGAGAATTTTTCATTTAAGTAACATTACATACATACATACACACATACACACACACACACACACACATATTCATCATCTAGTTTTGTGAAGATTAGTTCTACCATAAAATTAGTGGGGGTATAGTCGAAAAAAAAAAATTACAACTCCTCAAAACACCCAAATTTGGTGGGTTGAAATTTGCTATCAAAATTACACCGCACCGATTTTCACCGGTTTTATAATTAACAACAACTAGTGTGAAAACAAACTTACAAGCATGGATTATGATAACACCTAAAATACAGAACCGTTCGAAACCAGTCAAAACCGTTGAAAAATAAACTCCCTAACGAAGCCATAGTGTGGTCTTTTGACACACAAAAGGAGAAAGTGACCGTTGCACGAAAGGAGAATATGTTATTGTGTTACGAAAGTAACATTAGAAATTGGGTGTTTTAATTATTTTATTATAAGTAATTTTTTTTTGTTGCATGTTTGTTTTAATTATTTTTTAATGAAGTAGTTAAACAATATAATTAAAAATGAGAACTGTCATTAATTAGTAAAGATTAAAATAAAAATACAAATAAAACTAGGAATACAACTAGAAATCGGATGGTTGGTAAGGTGATGAGTAGACAGATAATGGACCATCATATACTAAAGGTATTTTACTGCATGTTGTGAACGTTTTATTTCCAGCCACAGCTAATTCTGAACGTCGTCATCTTCCAAAGAAGAAAATGCTTTTCTGTTCTCTTAAACCTTGAGTAGTGACACTGCTTTAGGAAGTTGAGTTTCTTTAAACTTCTTCATACGACCAATGACATTCTTAAAGGCCGTAGATGGACAAGTGTATTGTACACATGGACTGGGATTGAGGGAAGGAGTAGTATATATAAGAAGGCGCTAGGATAATGAGAGGGACTAAAATTAGAGGAGGACTATCTGTTTGAGAACGAGATTCCTTTAAATTTCTTTGATATATCATATAATTGTTGGAATAGAGCAAGCCCGCACGGAAGAAATGAGTGAATTTCAATTTTTTAACCATTTTAGATCTTTATTGGGTCTATAAAATCTAATTTATTTAGAATATTTCTAAATTACTTTTAAATAAAATTATTATTTTATTTAAATTCACAATAGAGTTTTATATTAAGTAATTAATATCATGTTATATATACGTGTACCATATATGTGTGTGTGTGTGTGTGTGTGTGTGTGTAACATAGCAATCTGTGGATGGTATACAATGCAAGGTATAACAAGCCCGTGTACAAGTATTGGGATTTACACAACAGCGGACATGTTAACTCATCTAGTTTACAAATATATCGTCCAAACGTATGCTTATGTACATTAATTTATGTATACAAAATATTACACACACATACACATGGAATTCATAAAAAAATATCTATAATTATATAAGTATATTTTAAAACATGTATAATTATATTAAAAGTTTAACTATTTTCCACTTTTCTACAAAAACAGAAAATAAAATATATATAATTTTTTTATAAACGTGTATATTAAATATATATATATATATATATATATATATAAATAATTTGATGATAAATATACACACACACTTAAATAAAAACATACAATATATATATTAATATATATATATATATATATACACACACCTAATAACATGCATGATAAAGAAATATTTTTTAAAATTTAAATATATATATTAAATGAAATTTGCGTACAAAATTAACGAAAAATTAAATAAAAATTATTTTTCGAAATGTAATTTCGAATTTTAAAATTTTATTAAAAATCCGAGTGATATTTTAATATTTGAATATTTATATATAATTTTATAACTTAAAAATCAACCCTAAATTTAATTTTAATTTCCAAAATAATTAAATCAAATCAAAAACATTTCTAGCGAAAGCAAGTTAGGTACTAATTTAACTTAAAGTATAAAACATAATTTTACATAATATATATGCTGATATAATTAGTTTACATGATTAATTAATTTAAATAATATTTAAATAATAATATAATTATATGTTAAAATTATTTTATTTTTGCCGAAAATATTTTAAGTATCGAACTATTTATATAAAATTATAAAATCATTTTTTTAAATAAAATATGGTGTAGTATTTAAGTTATAAAGCTTATATAGTATTTAAGGTATATGTCAATATATATATATATATATATATATATATATATATAAACACATAAACATACAACCATTCTAAATGTAAAGATATACCGATATATTAGAATCATCGCCTAACTAATATAACAAAATATAATATATAAATAATAAATCAATAGTATATAATTATAGATCAGATCATTACCTTATACCAATGCCAAAAATTCACGCTACTCACTGGTAATGTGTATATTCATGATGGTAGTGTCCGTTTTCCATATTGCAGTAATTAGAGCATTAGAATGATGTGGTCTTCCTTCCGTGGTAATCTCTACTCACTGGTTGAAAATGATGGGGTCAGCTAGTCTGGCAATGCTTCTGGTTTCAATATTGGGACCGTGTACAAATGCTTATCTAAGCATGACACTGCCATTGACTTCAACCGGTACAAGAGAGTGTGGTTGAAACATAACAATGAGATGGAGAATCTTATGCTTTGGAGAAATGACCTACACGCTAAAACCAAGCAGCTTGATAGAGGTATGAATATTGATAGTAATTGCTTCTTTTGTGATACTGAAGCGGAGGACAATATGCATCTATTTTTCAACTGCCCTTTTGTATACAATCTATGGCATTTCCTGATGTTAAAACTAGAAAGAAGTAATCCTTTTGGAAATAGTGTGATTGAATGGTCTCTGGTATATAAAGAAACAATGTGAATGGATATGAAGACTTATACTTTGCTGTTTGTTTTGAAAAAATTCCTTAATATAATATGGTCTGAGAGAAATGAAATTCTCTTTCATGGCCATAGGAAATCCTTAGCTCAGTTACAGCACTATATTCTGCATGAAATAAGATTAGGGATGGCTCAGTCCAGCTTGGAATTCGTCCCAGAGAATGTGGCTGCATTTAGCTGGCTCTGTTCTTTGCTTTTGTTGTTTTTTCCTTTTTCTATTTTTTTCTCTCTTGTGCATTGTTTGCCATGTTTTCTTTGTCCTATTTTTTTACCTTGTAGCCCATCCAAAGTTTGTTATGGTTTGGTTTAGTCTGTTATTTTTTCCTCAACATTCAATAAAACCGGTAAGGGCCCAATTAATCCCATTGGCTTTGCCAAAAAAAACTCATACCTTGAAGCGTTGAATTAAACTTCTGAATCAAATTCTAATTCTAAAGGTGCTATCTCTCGAATTGCAGACCACCAGCTGCTTAATTTAATTTTGTTTATGCTTCAAAACAAAAGGGGATGAGGAAGTAGTTCGGCCAGAATAAGGTTAGATGGAGGCTTCAAAAATGCGAAGCGAGAGTGGGTTGAGATGCTTTGATAGAAGAAAGAATGAAGAGATGTGTTAGGATTTAGATCCACATTTCTCTCTTACCCTTTCTTTTCGCTTATCCATTCAAACCTTAGCCCCACTAGCCATCACATGGCCGCCTCTTTGCTGGACTGTTATGGCTAAAATGTACATGCCCCTATATGGGCTTTAAACCTATGTAAAGCTTGAACAAATTATATTGCATTTAAATCCAATTTAAGCGCGTATCAATATCGTATATCGATTAATATATTTATAAATATTATAAATATATTTATTAACATTGTTCAACAAATCAGAATAAAATTTTAAAACTAAAATTTCATAAAAATTAATTAATTTATAATATTTATAAACTGACTAAATCATGCGGTCATGAGGTATTCAACGATTTAGTTATGCGACTATTTAGATGTAAATTTCGTCAGCGATTAATACCGAAATATTCGAATAATAACGTTCGCATGTCACTTAGCAGGTAATAAGACATTTTGGCCAAATTTATCACGTCCTTGGTTTCGAGAAAATCCAATTTTACATTGTTAAGCGTTACCTAGTTGTGACTATTATTTACACTAATTCTCTTCGTCAAAACTATATCACTTTGCACATATGGAATTTGGTAATAGTCAAAATTCCAATATCATCCATATTCAAATCTATGGTCCAAACATAAAGTCCTTGGTTTAATAATAGAAATTATTATTAATGTAACATCCCACTTCCATAGGCCCAAAACTAATCGCTACCGATGCTTCAGTCATTCGTAGTTGTTATTTCTTGGCGACCGAATGCGGCATCGTTAATATTGATGCACAAGAACGCATGAATATGAAAAAATTTAAACTTTCAATAAACAAAATATTTCATTTCAAGAAAATTACAATTTAAAATTTAATTACATAATCTCAAACGTTAACCATGCTCAGATCACATATACATGTACAAAATACGACAAAAGCGACATATAAAGATTTCCACTTATGATGACTAGAGAACTAATAAATATGAACTTTATAGTTCTTAGTACATCACAGTAGAAAACACAAAATAGCTCCTATATAGCTAATGCTGCCTCCTGCACGTCTTTGAAATCTTATTCGTCCAAAAACCTAAAAGTCTCTCACTCTCAAACTACTCAAATTAATTTTGAGTACCCAAGAGTTTATGGAGAAACACAAACATCAGGTCAGACAATAAGTCTGGTATGAATAATCCCCTATCATCTCTTATCATAAATAGATATCTAGTGAGATCACGCCGTTTAGCGGAATAGGTTTTCCCCTCACTAATATCCAAAACAAAACATGCAAATCATTTACTATGTCCATACGCCCAAAATGATTAGTCTTAACATAATATGAAATAAAGCCATAAATCACATACATTTGTTATCCCATCCACTCATTTATTAGATTTCCCACCTAAAAGCAATATATTAGAGTTCCCCTCTAAAATCTTTAAAATGACTATCCTTCATAATTTAATAGGACTATCCGTCCCAAATCCATTTAAAATAAATGCATATTATCCATCATACATTGTTTTATATTGTTTTATAAAAGTTGGTCTGGGCTATCTACCGCACACTCCATAGTTTTCCTAGGATGACTATGAATCCTTGGGTGCCATATCCCGAGGCTAACCACCTTCGGAAAAACATTCTTTACTTTAGAAATTTGATATGAGCTTTCCACCGCACATTCCATGGGTTTCCTACGTTAACCAAGGACTCAACACTTGGCCAATTAAAATATCACGATCCCCATAATTATTCATTAAAATTCATGATCCCCATGAATATTTATCTTTCCCATGTATCCCACATGTTTAACCTATTCCCATTGGTAGCCCCAATTAGGTTAAATTAAATAAAAACACATTGATAGCCCCAATGTTTATTTTCGAAAGCATATTTCTGCTTGTAACCCCAAACTATGTATCAAAAACATTAAACTCAGCCCGGTGTCTGTAAGGTTTAATAACATCCAATTTATATAAGGACCCCCTTACATTTTCAAACATGGATAAGTATTTTATGCTATAACCCTTCGAAGTAACCCCTTCTAATTAGAAAAATTTTAGTTAAGGAAAAATGGCTTATAACAGACCTTTAAACCCCTTCGAATGAAGCCCCATTCGAAAGCAAATAAACATCAGCCTTTGAAAAGCATTGAAAACCATACATTTCGACCTTGTTGAAAGCTCCTTCCTTTCGATCTTATTGGAAGGTTTCTCTTTGACCTAGTCGAAAGGTTTCACCTTTCGACTTTATCGAAAGCCTAGGGTATCCCCCCTTATAAAGCCTATTTACAAACCTTTCGAAAGCAATAAAACTCAAAACCTTTCAAAATCAATGAAACTCAAAACCTTTCGAAATCGTTGAAGGTAGCCCCTTCAAAACCTTTCGAAATCAAAATCTTTCAAAACCAAAACCTATTGAAATCATAACCTTTCAAAATCATGGAAGGTAACCTCTTCAAAACCTAAAACCTTTCGAAATCATTGAAGGTAACCCCTTCAAAACCATTCAAAAATAAAGAAGTGATAGTGTTTGAACCAACGCTTCGAAAATAGTGGAGAGTGGCAGCAAGTTTTTAGAAAACAAAAGAGAACCTTTAACTCCATCTGGGTCGGCAGGTTTGGAAGAGGCAACTATGCTTCCGACTCTGTCGAGAGCTAACCTTTCGACTTTGTTGAAAGGTTTCATTTAAAACAGGAAAGAAAACTAATTGAAACCTTTTTCTTTTAAACCATTTCACAATGTCGAAAGCTAGAAGATATATTTTCTTCAAAACCAAAACAAAACTTCATCTCTTTTGAAAGCTCTAACCTTTCATCCCTAACCTTTCGACTTCATCCAATTCACTACGTACCAGTTGCCCGATACCATGTGCATTGGTATTTGACCTAGTCGAAAGGTTTGATACCTTTTGAGCTTGTCGGAAGGTTTCGAATGAAGGCGGAAACTCTTGCCGAAAAAGTTGAAATAGTGAAAATTGTACTTTAAAACAGTTCTTTTGTACCCCACCTGCCTTGTTTGTCTAAATCTGATTGGTTGCTAGAATTTTAATTTCAAAATTGCTGCCGATTTTCCTTATTTGCAAATTTAAAAAAAAATTTAAAAACCTATTTCTCCTTTATAATTATACAAAATATTTAAGTCTCGTACCTTAAATAATTTTATATAACTATTAAAACATCATGAAAAATTCTGGAAAAATTTTCAGAAAATCAATTATTACGTTATCTTTAACATATTAAAATTTCAAAGCCTATGAAGATCAAAGCAATTCGAAATTTAACCAAAACTGAATAAACATGTTAATTAGCCCCTTTACGGTTTAAAAACACCTATGTCTTATCCAAATAAAGGTTTAAATGATTATATCCTAACCAAAACATACAAATGGATCGGATATATGCCCATAGCCGAACCAAACATAGAAAATGAGATTATCAACATGATTATTCACCTTGATTGGTTGATTGGAGAATGAGATAATTTACTAGCTTTAATTCCTTAGCTTTATCTTCAATTTATGCTCTTCTCTAAGCTTTTAATGGCCAATCGAAAGTTGGTGAGGAGTTATGAATGAGAAGATGAGAATTTATTAAGGTCGAAGAAGAGATTTATACTAAGAAATGTAGCCCCAATTCCCAAGTTTACCCCTCAGGAAATTCCTCCTTCTAAATTTAGTCAAGTCTTATTTTAGTTCATTCATTAAGACATTGCCATTGGATTTATTAATCTCATCTCCCTAATTATTCGCATTATTCTATTTAACTTATCTAATTAAATATCTCGAATAATGTTAATTAAAATTCAGGGGCATTACAGACCCCCCTTTAAAAAAATTTCATCCCCGAAATTCAGTAAGGACAAAATAAGAATATAGCCCATGCAAGCAAAGCTAGTATAACCTACCAGCCAAATTCTATATAAACCCTATGTAGAATATACCATCTAAAACAGCCCAGCAAAAGTAGCCCTAATCCTGTCTTCTATCTCCCAAGTACAGTCCTTTACGTTGTCGCTCCATTGAACTTTCACTATGCTGACTATCTTGTTTCTTAACCTCTTCTCATCTTTTGCCACAACACGAACTGGTTGCCTTAGAAAAGTCATATCTGGTACCACCACTAAGTCCTCCAATGCCGTCGGAGCAATAGTAGTTTCTAGATCGTGAACACACTTCTTAAGATGAAAAACATGAATCACGTTATGGACCCCGACCAAACTGCTTGGTAAATCTTCTCGGTACGCGAGTCTCTCAATCCTCTCTGATATAGAAAATGGTCCAACATATCTCGGTGCTAGCTTCCCGGTCTTCCTGAACCGAACCATACCTTTCATCGACGATACCTTGATGAAAAATCTATCTCCAGCCGAGAACTCTAGGTCCTTACGCCTTTTGTCTGCGTAACTCTTCTGCCTATACTAAGCTTCCTTCATCCTTTCCCGTATCAACTCGATCTTTTTTGTCGCCTCTCTCATCAAATCTGGACCAAGGACCAATCTATCTTCGGTCTCCAACCAACATTCTGTTGATTTGCATGCCTTCCATACAAAGCTTCAAAAGGCGCCATTCCTATAGTAGTCTGATAACTATTATTATATGAAATCTCTGTTATGTGCAAGTGATCTTCCCAAGAACCACCAAAATCCAGCACACAATCCCTCAACAGATCTTCCATTACCTTGTTGACTCTCTCTGTCTGCCCATCCGTCTAAGGATGATATGCGGTGCTCATCTTGAGCTTAGTGCTTAACACACTCTGTAGGCTCTTCCAGAACTTGGTAGTAAACAAAGCACCTATATCACTGACGATACTACAAGGAATTCCATGCAGTCTAACGATGTTCTAAAACTTAGCCAAAATAGGTGTCGTCCTGGTTGACCTAACTGGAACGAAGTGGGCACTCTTGTTCAATCTGCCCACTATGACCCATATACTTTCATTACCCCGGTTTGACCTTGGCAACCTGTCAATAAAATCGATATATATCGAGTCCCACTTCCAACCGGAATATCTAAAGGCTAAAGCAAACCACTAGGCTTCTGATGTTCAGCTTTTACTTATTGACAGTTCAAACACTGTTTTACCCATAGCCAACATCCCTCTTCATTCCTTTCTAAAAGAAACTTCTCTTCATACCCTGATACATCTTGGATCCCCTAGGACGAATCATAAAATTTGATCGATGACATTCCCTAAGAACTTTCTTCCTCAGGTTTCCAACATCCGTAACACATAACTGTTCCTTCTTTCTCAACTAATCCCTATGGTCAAGAATAAAATCCTTTAAATCATCGATCTCGGTTCCAGCTTCTAACCTTCTAATCCTTTGGGCTAACACTGGATCCTCTTTCTTCCTAAAAGCAATTCGTTTGATCAGAACTGGTCGAACTTTCGAACAAGACATCATGGCGATATTTCGACTAGATCCAGCAGTTGACCTCAACTGCACACTACAAGCAGCCAGTGCTTCCAAGTCTTCCCATTCCGCCAACATAGCTAACAACACATTCTGATGTTTCCTGCCAAGCGCATCTACCACCTTATTTCCTTTTCTCGGTGTATACTCGATGCTAAAATCAGAAGCTATAACAAACTCCAACCATCTCTATTGTCTGACGTTCAGCTCCTCCTGAGAAAATTAATATCGTAGAGACGAATCTGTAAATAGCTCAAACCTTTCTCCCAAAAGAAAATGTCACCACACCTTCAATGCAAAGATTACCGCTGCCAACTCCAAAACATGAGGAGATTATCTTATTTCATGCGGTCTTAGCTGTCTAGAAGCATTGGAAATAACATTTCCATTCTACATTAGCACAACACCTAACCCGGTACCACATGCATCGGTGTAAACTACCAACCCTTGGTTCCCATCAGGAACTATTAACATGGGTGCATTGGTAAACAAAAGTTTCAACTTAAGGAACGCCTCCTCACATTTGTCAGACCAAACAAAATTCATGTGCTTCCTAGTTAGTCTGCTCAAGGATGCCGTTATCCGCGAGAAATCCTTAATAAACCTTGGGTAGTATCCTACAAGACCAGTAAAACTTCTAATCTCACTTACCATCTCTGGTCTCCTCCAATTGTTAACAGCTTCGATCTTATCCGGATCAACTGCTAAACCTTCATCGAAAACTACATGACCAACGAGCTTCACTTCCTTCTTTCAGAAATGACACTTTGAGAACTTCGCCTTCAGCTGATGTTGCCTTAGCGTCTCCAACCCTACTCTAAGATGATCTGCATGATCCTTCTTATTCTTAGAATATACCAAAATGTCATTAATAAAAACCAGCATGAACCTATCCAAGTGCTCTCGGAAAACCGGGTTCATCAAATCCAAGAAGTAAGCTGGCGCATTAATAAGCCCAGATGGCATATCTAGCCATTCGTAAGACCCATATTTGGTCCTAAGCGCCGTCAAAGGAATATTATACTCTGTCACTCTTAGCTGATGGAATCATGGAAACCTGTCACCAAATCAAGCTGGGAAAACACTCTGGCTCCACTCAACTGATCGAATAAGTCGTCGATTCTCGGCAAAGGATACCTATTCTTGATCGTCCTCTCGTTTAGCATACGATAATCGATACACATCCTTAATGAACCATTTGGCTTCTTCACGAATACCACAGCCGTTCCCCAAGATGAACTGCTTGGCCGGATGAAACTCTTTCCTTCCAATTCCACTAGCTGCACCTTCAATTCCTTCATCTCGGTTAGTGACATCCTGCTAGGTAGTCTACTTACGGTTCAGCTTTCGGTGCGAGATCTATCCAAAACTCGATTGCTCTTGTTGGTGGCAAGCCCGAAACTGGTTCAAACACATCTGCAAACCCTCTTGCAACATAAATCTGCTTCAAATTTGCTTCCGTTCTCATGGCACCCAATAACACATAAGCATTTCCGTCCGAACTCCTTACTGAGTAAATAACTCGGTTACGGCTATTGGGGTGTTTCAATGATGCTTCCCCCTCCTGGAAAATATCCTAGCATCGTATCTATTTAAACAATCCATACCCATTATGATCCCGAAACCCACGAAATCCAAGGCAAATAAACTGCACGCAAACATATAACCTAACAAATCAAGTTCTAACCGATCATAACTCATTCCCAGAGTTGCATACCCTCCTATAGGATTCGCAACCCTTAAAGGAGTAACAAGGTATAAAGGTTCCATACATAAGCAATCTGCCAAAATACCGAGATATAAATGAGAGCGATGCACCGGTATCACATAATATCCTAACTGGAGTACTATGAATCATAAGCATACCTTCCATCATAGCTTTTCCTTTCGCAATAGCCGTTGATCTAGAGAATGATGGTTCCAATACAAAGACCTTTCCCTTTCCAGCTTTAGTAGCCTCGAGACACTAGTCCTTACAATGCTCCATATGGCCATAGTTGTAGCACTTCACATTCGGCCTCACTGCAACTGCTCTTCCGTCACCCGAGTGACACTCATTAGCATAATGTCCCTTCCTGTCACACTTGTAATAGAAAATATCATCCTTACTCTTCTGAGCTGCTACCCTCGACTGGGCACCCTTCTTCTTGAAGAACTTTCGCTTCATACCCTAAAAATTTTGAACCTCGGCTGGTTTTTCTTTTCCAAAAGTAGAAATCATCTCTTCATTCCGAATAGCCATTTCAACAACAAATATGACACGAATCCAGGAGGTATGGCATGGTTACTCTGGCGATCTCAGGATTCTACCCTCGATGAACTTATCATTCCTTTGAATAACAGTATCAATAGTAGCATATCCGTAATGGGACAGCTCGTCAAACGTCATAGCATACTCAATCACCGATCAATCTCCCTAGACTAAATCTGCAAATTTCCTAAGCAATGCTGACTTGGCAACCTTTGATAGAAATCTTTCTTCGAATCTCCTTTAAAATCAATCCCAAGTCAGGTGTTCCTCTGGCTCTCATATGGTAATTCCATTCCACCAAAACAATGTTGCTCCAGCTTGCATCATATTCACGAAGAACTGTAACATTATCCTCATATCAACCGGCAGGATCTCAGCACCAACACTAGCATTTGCATCTGGGTTTGCATTTGCCAATCGACCCTGGTTGCTCCTAGTATTGGGTCGAACATTTCCACTTGCTGCAGAGCGTCTTCCACCTTGATTCACTCTTCCATTTCCTACCTTCATATCTTACTTCCCTATTACCTGAAATCCAATCTTGGTAAGATATAGAAGAACGGTCTAAGAGAGTGGGGAATACATAGGTATTTGTAGAAAAGTACACATACGTTACTATAACGCTTAGGGTGGGGATTTAACCAATTTAACAGACTGAACCGACCACAACCAAATCAATTTAACCGCTAAAATTGATTATACAACATTATTGATTAACCGACCGAACTTAACTGAATATTTTCGGTTCGGTTAACTATTAACCGACCATATTATTTTTTAATGTATTTGATGATCTATATCGTAGCCCACAACCCAGTGAGTCCACTACCCAATTCCAATTGAATACCCATTACACAGTAAGGCAATAACCCACTCTACTCCTATGCCCTAGCTAGGAATCTCATGCCTCTACAATTAGTATTTCAGATCATTTCAAATTAAAAGAAAATCCTAGATCTGTAAAACTTTGTCAGAGACTCGAAGGCTCAACCTCCCAAATCTCGATCGTTCGATAATCGATAACTTTGACTTCGAGCGCATCTACCAAGCTCGGCTACTGCTGCATTGCAGATGGAGGAATAGCAATGCTAACGCCAACGATTACGAATCCATCGAGGACGATGAGAAAGAGAAACCATGTGAGTATATGATTTTATTTTTATTTTTGTTGTTATTTTGTATGCGGTTTATGTATTTTAGTGGAATAATAACCGACTTTATTTTGACTACTTTTCAGTTTTCAGTTATGTTTGTTAACAGTTTAAAGTTAGTGGAAAGAATTTGTTAACTTCCACTTTCAAATAAATTTAGAAACCCAGTTCCAGTTGTATGAAACTGAAACCTATCCATTAGAGTATTTTGCATGTGTTTTAGATGATCAAGTAGTTTATGAATTGAAGTGAAGTGTCTCATATGAACTTGTTCAGTTAAAATTTATATTTAGCTATTTCATGGTTGATTTAAGAAAAATGTATTGGTGGAAGTAATAATAAAAGTTGATTTAAGAAAAATGTGTTGGTAGAAGTAATAATAAAAGTTGCAAATGCTTCCGTAGACCTGATCTTTTATGAATTTGGGACCAATTTCATTTTGCTACATGGAAATTGAACTTTTTATTGGGTTCAAACAAAAGCTTTGAATAAGTTTGCATAATATATTAATATGCACAAAACATGATATGCTAATATGATAACATGTAGATAGCAAAGATCTGTACAACAATTGTCTGAGCACCAATTGTGAATAAAAAGTTTAGCTTGTGTGTTGTATGAATAAGATGTTCTGATCAATGTCTATATTATTATTTTCAGATAGAAGTTGGCACTGATGATGCTTTACTGGATAGAGATTGGGTGGAAGAAGAGACAGTTCATGAGGTTAGTGATAAGAAGAACCGGTCGTAGAGGCTATTAATGCAAGAAAGCCTCCATTAAATCTCAAGCGCAAAGCCTCTACTAGAAAATCATCTATGGTATGGGAACATTTACCTAAAGAGAATCCATTACATCCTTTAAATCCTAAGCGTGTTTACAATTATTGTCATGCAAAATTTTCTTGTGATGGTAAAGCGAATGGTACTTCATATTTAATCTATCATATAAGGCAAGCTTGTAGGACGATTCCTCGAGAAAGTGATAAGAAACAAAAAAGTTTAGCTTTTCAAAAAACAATGAAAGTGAGGGAAGTAACATCCTTATTACATGGACATTTAACAAAGATGAGTGTAGAAGGTCTCTAGCTCGAATGTTAATTATTGATGAGCTTCCTTTTAGTTTTGTTGAGGGCGAGGGCTTTCTTAATTTTTGTCGAAACATGTGCCCTATTTTTGAAGTGCCTTCACGTCTGTGCAGTTAATGCGCTCGGTAGATTCGAAGCGGTGGAGGTGCAAAAAGTCATAGCGGGGATACAGCGAGGATATAGCGGGATATAGCGGATGGCTCTAAAATAGCATATAAAACTCGTACTTAATGTTTTCACAAATATATAAGTGGTAAATAAATGAAAAATTATCATTCAATTGAATTACAAGTAATACATAAATAATTTTAAATAAAAACATGTGCGAATATACTTTAAATAAACGAAAAACTGTTATATAACATAATTGAATTTGGTAGAATATTAGAGTATTTTCATTTCTGAAAATATATTAAAAATTAAATCAAATAAATTAGTTCCATAATTTTATAATGTATAAATGCAATTTTTCAATTCATTTTATTAAAAAAGATATAGCGGAAATAACGGGATATAGCGAAAATAGCGGGGATTAAAGCGGAAAGGCTATATTCTGGGGCTATATGGAAAAATCGTAGCGGTAGAAATCCGCTATGAGATATAGCGGGGTTGTAGCGGGGTAATAGCGGGGCATTAACTACACAGCTTCACGTAGAACGATTTGTAGGGATGTGCTTAACTTATATGGAGACACAAAGGATTATCTTAAAATCATGTTTCTAATTGTTTGCATAGAGTATGTCTTACTACCGATACATGGACTTCTTGTCAAAATGTGAATTATATGGTTTTAACCGCGCATTTCACTGATAATGATTGGAATTGCATAAAATGATTTTAAATTTTTGTGTGAGCACTAGTCATAAAGGGGAGAACATTGGAAAACTTATAGTTTCTTGCATTAAACAGTGGGAACTTAAGCGAATAATGTCTATCATAGTCGATAATGCTAGTGCTAATGAAGTAGTAATAAATTATGTGAAAAATGCGTTGAATGATCATGATGGATGCAATGGTTGTGTTTTGAATAGGGAATTCCTTCATATACGTTATTGTGCTCATATTGTTAATTTAACTGTTAATGATGGTTTGAAAGAAATTGGTAGCACCATTGCTGGGATTCGTACTGTTGTTAGATTTGTAAGATCGTCTCCAGCTAGATTGGCTAAATTTAAAGAGGGTTGCGTTAATTTGAGAATTGATGATAAGTCTATGCTTGCTTTAGATGTCCCTACTAGATGGAATTCTACATATTTGAAGTTGGAAGCTGCTTTGAAATATAAGAAAGTTTTTAATGAAATGAAAGAAAGCGATGGTATTTATAATGCCCATTTCAATGATGAAACCCAACCTCCAAATTCACTAGATTGGAAAAATGCTGAATTTTTTGTACAATTTTTGAATTTTTTTATGACATTACTTTAAAGTTCAACAGCTCTTTATCTACTACCTCAAATATATGTTTTACGGAGTTAAGTGGAATTCAAGAAGAATTGCAAGAGTTGATTGAAAAAATGGATCCTAATCTTTTACGAATGGCAAGAAGTATGAAAGAGAAGTTTGATGAATATTGGGGGAATATTGGTAGCATGAACAAAGTTTTATTTATTACTTGCGTGCTTGATCCTAGATATAAATTACAATTTTTGAGGTTATGTCTTAAAGACATGTATGATAAAGAAGTGGCAGAAAGTATACTAGCAGACATGAAACGTATTTTAGTAAGATTTTTTGATTTTTATGCTACTGATTCTACTTTTGGGACGCATAGTTATGATGAACCACAACTTAGTTCATCCATTGCAAGTGGAAGTACCGATAGTGGTGGTAGTGTTTATTCTAGAAGAATAAGTAACTTTCTAAAACAAGTTCAACAACAAGATAATGAAAGTAATGAATTGGAAAGGTATTTAAATGAGCCAGTTGAATTGCCAAAAAGTAACTTTGATATTTTATTATGGTGAAAAGTAAATAGTCCAAAGTATCATATTTTATATCTAGTTGCACGAGATCTTCTTGCAACTCCGGTATCTACGGTCGCTTCAGAATCTGCATTTAGCACCGGAGGATGGGTTATAGATCTGTTTTGTAGTACTTTAAGTCCAAGGATGGTGGAGGCATTGGTTAATACCCAAATTTGGCTAAGGTCTAAATCTATTTTTGTAGATCACTGAATAGAGGTCCCTTTAGACGATGTGAATTATTACGATGTTGTTTTTTCAGGTAATATTTCTCTTTGGTTTATTAATTATGATTATTTAATCATCACATACTAAATACTACCTTCTGTTAACTTGTTTGGCTTTAGAGTTTGTACATGGGCGTGGTTCAAAAACTTCTTCAATTGTGGAAGCGTAAACGGAGAATCGATCACCATCCATAGGCCTACATTGAGGAGGTAATACGAGCAGCCACTCAAGTTCTTTTTCCATTCATCTTTTTTATATGTTTTTAGTTCAGGTTCTTTTTCCATTCATCTTTTTTACATATTTGATCTTCCTGCAGTTTTTTTTCCCAAATTATGCTGTAGGCTACTAACATGTTTACAAACCTATGGTCTGTGGATCTTTTCATACAGTTCAGTTTATAAGAAATATAGTTCACTAGTTCAGTTTATAAGGAACTTATAACAGAAGATATATCGGCTACTGCAAATAATTCTATGAATGCAGATAATTTGCTTTTGAATTAAATACCCAAGTTACTATATCAAATTTGGTTGCTGCTACTGACTTGAATGCACAAATTTCATATTTCAAATGATCCAAATATTAGAAAGTATACCTCACATAAATGGGGATGATCAAAGATAAATTAATACCAGACAATATCAAAGGTTTGTCTCATATTAAAATATCAGTACTATTTTTAAATGTATGTTATAAATTTTTAACATGGTATGTCTGTTGCATTCATAGATGCAAATACCAGTGCAAATCCTGTAATAGATGTCATAAACTTTTAAATGCATGTCACTAAAATGGGTATGATTTTTGTTTTACCAATGTTATTGTACTCTTTTGTATGTGTGTTGGTGCATAAATAAGAAATATAGTTCACTAGTTCAGTTTATAAGAAATATATAATATATGGATTGTGAAACATGAAACCTGTACATACATGAAAGCATTGATCAGTTTGTATTGCTACAGTCTATTTATTGCCTCATTTTGTCATATTTTCATTTTTTAACAATTTAACTTACTGATTTCATTGCTCCACTTCTCACTGTAGTAACGTGGAGAAACGGGGACTGGTAGTGGTCTGTTGGAGTATCGGTTTATCATGCAGTTTCGACAACTTCGAGCACATTTGTGCTAATAAGTTTGTGTTATTGTATGCTTCTTACAACAGTAACACATATTGTATGTTTATGTTATTTATTTTGAACTTTGAAACACTTTCTTTGGGGTTGGCAATTTGTTATAATTACCAATTTGTATCTGATAATGTGTTGTATTTAAACTGGGAAAATAACTTTGGACTTTGTAGTTTTATTTTGTATCATGCTATTGCTGCTATGAACTGTTATGTTAAATTTATTAATGCTTAACAGTTGATCTATGTATATTTATTATCTGATGATGAGAATCTATTTTGTCTGACAAGCTATGTATATTCTGTGCATATTACTATATTTAATCATTCTGATAAGCTAATAGAGGTGCAGTTTACCACGGTTAACCGATAAAATTTGTTCGATTAACCATCCAACGGTTAACCGAGTCAATACAATGGTTAACCGCGGGTAGTGTTAGTTGGTTCGGTCGGTATTGCCAGATAATATTAACCGATTAGTGGTTAACCGAACCGCTCATGAAGTACGGTTAACCGAAAATATTAACCGATCGGATCTGTTAACTGACCGCGCCCACCCCCAATAATACTTACCCAAGCCCACCCATATTTTAGATTCATTAGATTATGCTTAAAAACCTTTTAAGGTTTAAATTCCTTTTTAAGCTCATAAATCATGCTCTGATACCAACTTGTAATATCCCACTTCCATATGCCCAAAACTAACCGCTACTGATGCTGCAGTCATCCATAATTGTTATTTCTTGACGACCGAATATGGCATAGTTAGTATTGATACATAGGAACACAAGAACATGAAGAAAAAAAATTAAACTTCCAATAGATATAAATTTTCATTTCAAGCAAATTACAATTTAAGATTTAATTACATAATCCCAGAAGTTAACCACGCTTAGAACACATATACATGTACAAAATACAATAAGAGCGATATATAAAGATGTCCATTTATGATGATCAGAGAACTAATAAATATGAACTTTACAGTTCTTAATACATCACAACGGAAAACACAAAATAGCTCATATATAGCTAATACTGCCTTTTGCACGTCTCTAGAAGCTTATTCGTCCGAAAACCTAAAAGTCTCCCACTCTCAGAGTACTCAAATTAATTTTGAGTACCTGAGAGTTTATGAAGAAACATAAACTTCGAGTCAGATAATAAGTCTGGTATAAATAATCCCCTATTATCTTTTATCATAAATAGATATCTAGCGAGACCATGCCGCTTAGTAGAACGGGTTTTCCCCTCACTAGTATCTAAAATAAAACATGCAAATCATTTACTATGCCCCTGCGTCCAAAATGATTAGTCTTAACATAATATGAAATAAAGCCATAAATCATATAAATAGGATATCTCATCCACTCATTTATTAGATATCCCATCTAAAAGCAATATATTAGATTTCCCATTTAAAATCAATTTATTAGATTTCCCCTCTAAAATCTTTAAAATGACTATCCATCATAATCTAATCGGACTATCCGTCCCAAATCCATTTAAAATAAATGCAGTTTATCCATTATACATTGTTTTGTAAAAGTTGGCATGGGCTATCCACCGCACACTCCGTAGTTTCCCTAGGATAACTATGAACCCTTGGGTGCCAAATTCCCGAGGCTAACCACCTCTAGCAAAACATTCTTTACTTTAGAAATTTGATGTGGGCTATCCACCGCACATTCCATGGTTTTTCTAGGTTAACCAAGAACCCAACATTTAGCCAATTAAAATATCATGATCCCCATGATTATTCATTAAAATTCATGATCCCCATGAATATTTATTTTTCCCATGTATCCCACATGTTTAACATATTCCCATTGCTAGCCTTAATTAGGTTAAATCAAATAAAAACACATTGATAGCCCTAATGTTTATTTTCGAAAGCATATTTCTATTTGTAACCCCAAACTATGTATCAAAAACATTAAACCCACCTCGATGTCCCCAAGCTTTAATAAAATCCAATTTATATAAGGATCCCCCTTACATTTTCGAACTAAAATAAGTATTTTATGCAATAACCCTTTGAAGTGACCTCTTCAAATTAGAAAAAATTTACTTAAGGAAAATGGCTTAAAACGGCCCTTTAAACCCCTTCGAATGAAGCCCCATTCGAAAGCAAATAAACATCATCTTTGAAAAGCACCGAAAAACATACCTTTCGACCATGTCGAAAGGTCCTTCCTTTCGAACTTGTCGGAAAGTTTCTCTTTGACCTAGTCGAAAGGTTTCACCTTTCGATTTTGTCGAAAACCAAGGGTATCCCCTCATATAAAACATATTTATAAACCTTTAGAAAGCAATGAAATTCAAAACCTTTCGAAATCAATGAAACTCAAAACCTTTCGAAATCATTGAAGATACCCCCTTCAAAACCTTTCGAAATCAAAACCTTTCGAAACCAAAACCTTTAGAAATCATAACCTTTCGAGAACACGGAAGGTAACCCTTTCAAAGCCTAAAACCTTTCGAAACCATTGAAGGTAACCCCTTCAAAACCATTCAAAAACAATGAAGTGTTAGTGTTTGAACCAACCCTTCGAAAATAGTGGAGAGAGGCAGCAAGTTTTTAGAAAACAAAAGAGAATCTTTGACTCTATCTGGGTCGAAAGGTTTGGAAGCGGCAACTATGCTTTCGACCCTATTGAGAGCTAACCTTTCAACTTTGTCGAAAAGTTTCATTTAAAAGAAGAAAGCAAACTAATCGAAACCTTTTTCTTTTAAACCATTTGACAATGTCGAAAGCTAGCAGGTGTATTTTCTTTGAAACCAAAACAAAACTTCATTTCTTCCGAAAGCTCTAACCTTTCGTCTCTAACTTTTTGACTTCATCCAATTCACTGCGTACCAGTTGCCGGATACCAAATGCATTGGTATTTGACCTAGTTGAAAGTTTTGATACCTTTCGAGCATGTCGGAAGGTTTCAAATGAAGGCGGAAGCTCTTGTTGAAAGAGTTGAAATAGTGAAATTTTAACTTTAAAACAGTTCTTTTATACCCCACCTACCTTGTTTATCTAAATCTGATTAGTTGCCAGAATTTTTATATTAAAAATTACTGTCGACTTTTCTTATTTGGAAATTCAAAATAATTTTGAAAAGGCCCCTTTCTCCTTTATAATTATATAAAACATTTAAGTCCTATACGTTAAATAATTTTATATAACTATTAAAACATCATGAAAATTCTGAAAATATTCCAAAAAATCAATTAATACGTTCTCTTTAACATATTAAGATTTCAAAGCATACAAAGATCAAGTCAATTCGAAATTTAACCAAAACCGAATAAAACATGTTAATTAGCCCCTTTACGTTTTAAAAACACCTATGTCTTATCCAAACAAATGTTTAAATGGTTATATCCTAATCAAAACATACACATGGATCAGATATATGCCTGTAACCGAACCAAATATAGAAAGTGAGATGATAAACATGATTATTCACCTTGATTAGTTGATTGGAGAATGAGATAATTTCCTAGCTTTATCTTCAATTTATGCTCTTCTCCAAGCTTTAATGGCCGACCAAAAGTTGGTGAGGTGAGAACGTGAGAATTTATTAAGTTAGAGGAAGAGATTTATACTAAGAAATGTAGCCTCATTTTCAAGTTTACACCTTAGGGAGTTCCTCCTTCTAAATTTAGTTATGTATTATTTTAGTTCATTCATTAAGACACAGCCATTAGATTTATTAATCTCATCTCCCTAATTATTCATATTATTCTATTTAATTTATCCAATTAAATATCTCGAATAATGTTAGCTAAAATCCAGGGCCATTACAGACTCCGCCCTTAAAGAATTTCTTCCCTAAAATTCAGTAAGGACAAAACAAGCATATAGCACATGAAAGAAAAGCTAGTATAACCTACCAGCCAAATTCTATATAAACCCTATATAGAACATACCATCTAAAACAGCCTAGGAAAAGTAGCCCTAATCCTGTCATCTATCTCCCAAGTATAGTCCTTCACGTTATCGCTCCACTGAACTTTCATCAACCTGACTGTCTTGTTTCTTAATCTCTTCTCATCTTTTGCCACAACATGAACTGGTTGCCTCACGAAGTCATATCCAGTTCCATCACTAAGTCCTCCAGTGCCGTCAGAGCGATAGTATTTTCTGGATCATGAACACACTTTCTAAGATGAGAAACTTGTGGACCTCGGCCAAACTGCTCGATAAATCTACTCGGTATGCAAGTCTCCCAGTCCTCTTTGATATAGGAAATGGTCCAACATATCTCCGTGCTAGCTTCCCGGTCTTCCCAAACCAAACCATACCTTTCAGCAGTGATACCTTGATGAAAACTCTATCTCCAACCGAGAACTCTAGGTCTTTACGCCTTTTGTCTGCGTAACTCTTCCGCCTAGATTGAGCTTCCTTCATCCTTTCCCGTATCAACTCGATCTTTTCCATCGCCTCTCTTACCAAATTTGGACCAAGGACCAATCTATCTTCGGTCTCTAACCACCATGCTGGTGATTTGCATGACCTTCCATACAAAGCTTCAAAATGTGCCATTCCCATAGTAATCTGATAACTATTATTATGGGAAAACTCTACTAAGTGCAAGTGATCTTCCCAAGAACCACCGAAATCCAGCATACAAGCCCTCAACAGATCTTCCAGTACCTTATTGACTCTTTTTGTCTGCCAATCCGTCTAAGGATGATATGCGATACTCATCTTGAGCTTAGTCCCTAATACACTCTGTAGGATCTTCCAAAACTCGCTAGTAAAAAAAGCATCTTTATCACTGACGATACCACTAGGAATTCCATGCAGTCTAACGATGTTCTTCATGAACAAATTAGCCAAAACAGATGCCATCCTGGTTGACCTAACTGGAATGAAATGGACACTCTTGGTCAATCTGTCCACTATGATCCATATACTTTCATTACCCCGGTTTGACCTTGGAAACCCGGCAATAAAATCCATAGATATCGAGTCCCACTTCCAAACTAGAGCATCCAAAGGCTAAAGCAAACCACTAGGCTTCTAATGTTTGGCTTTCACTTGTTGACAGGTCAAACACTGTTTTGCCCATAAGCCAACATCCCTCTTCATTCCTTCCCAGAAGAAACTTCTCTTTATATCCTGATACATCTTGGTTCCCTAAGGAAGAATCGTAAACTTCGATCGATGACATTCCCTAAGAACTTCCTTCTAAGGTTTCCAACATCTGGAATACATAACCGTTCCTTCTTTCTCAACCAACCACTGTGGTCAAGAATAAAATCCTTTAAATCATCGATCTCAGTTCCAGCTTCTAACATTCTAAACCTCTGGGCTAACACTGGATCCTCTTTCTACCTAGAAGCAATTCGTTCGATCAGAATTGGTCGAACTTTCAAACAAGTCATCATGGCGATATTCCGACTAGATCCAGCAGTCGACCTCAACTGCACACTGCAAGCAGCCAGTTGCTTCCAAGTCTTTCCATTCCACCAACATAGCTAACACCACATTCTGATGTTTCCTACTAAGCGCATCTTCCACCTTATTTTCTTTTCTCGGTGTACACTCGATGCTAAAATAATAAGCTACAATAAACTCCAACCATCTCTACTGTCTTGTGTTCAGCTCCTTTTGAGAGAATAAATACTGTATAGATTTATAATTTGTAAATAACTCTTCTCCCAAAAGATAATGTCTCCACACCTTCAATGCGAAGATTACCGCTGCCAACTCCAAATCATAAGTAGGTTATCTCACTTCATGCGGTCTAAACTGTTTAGAAGCATAGGAAATAACCTTTCCATTCTGCATTAGCACATCACCTAACCCAGTACCACATGCATCGGTGTAAACAACCAACCCCTGATTCCCATCTCGAACTACTAACATGGGTGCATTGGTTAACAAATGTTTCAAATTAAGGAACGCCTCCTCACATTTGTCAGAACAAACAAAATTCACATCCTTCCTGGTTTGCCTGGTCAAGAATGCCGCTGTCCATGAGAAATCCTTAATGAACCTTCGGTTGTACCCCGCAAGACCAAGAAAACTTCTAATCTCACTTACTATCTCTGGTCTTTTCCAATTGTTAACAGCTTTGATCTTATCTAGATCAAGCATGAAACCTTCCTCGGAAACTACATGATCAAGGAACTTCGCTTCCTTCTTCCAGAAATGACACTTTGAGAACTTTGCCTTCACCTGATGTTGCCTTAGCGTCTCCAACACTATTCTGAGATGATTTGCATGATTAATCTCATTCTTAGAATATAACCAAATATCATCAATAAAAATCAACACGAACCTATCCAAGTGCTCTCTGAAACCCGGTTCATCAGATCCATGAAGAAAGCTGGCACATTATAAGCTCGAATCGCAAAACCAACCGTTCGTAAGACCCATATCTGGTCCTAAATGCCGTCAAAGGAATACTATCCTCTTCCACTCTTAGCTGATGGAAACCTGTCACCAAATCCAGATGGAAAAACACTCTGGCTCCACTCAACTAATCGAATAGATCGTCGATTCTTGGCAAAGGATACCTATTCTTGATCGTCCTCTCGTTTAGCATACGATAGTTAATGCATATCCTTAATGACCCATTTGGCTTCTTCACGAATACTACGGCCGTTCCCCAAGGCGAACTGCTTGGCCAGATGAAATTCTTTCCTTCCAATTCCACTAGCTGCACCTTCAATTCCTTTATCTCGGTTGGTAACATCCTGCTAGGTGGTCTACTTACGGGTTCAGCTCACGGTACGACATTTATCCAAAACTCGATTGCTTTTTTCGGCGGCAAGCTTGAAACTGGTTCAAACACATCTGCGAAATCTCTTGCAACATAAATCTTCTTTAACTTTGCTTCTGTTCCCATGGCATGCAATAACACATAAGCATTTCCGTCCGAACTCCTTATTGAGTAAATAACTCGGTTATGGCTATTGAGGTGTTTCAATGATATTTCCCCCCTCTTGGAAAAATATCCTAGCATCATATCTATCTAACCAATCCATACCCAATATGATCCCAATACCAACGAAATCAAAAACATATAAACTGCATGCAAACATATGACCTAACAAATCAAGTTCTAACTGGTCATATCTCATTCTCAGAGTTGCATACCCTCATATAGGATTCGCAAACCTTAAAGGAGTAATAAGGTATAAAGGTTTTAGACATAAGCAATCTACCAAATACCGAGATATAAATGAGTACGATGCACCGGTATCAAATAGTATCCTAACTGGAGTACGTATGGATTTTATATTAAATATTTTTAGTTAAATATTTAATTATTTATAACACATTATAACAAACATATAACAGAAAGAAAAATACCTTTATAACAGATTTATACCGGTATCAAATAGTATCCTAAGGCGTATCCTAACTATATCAATCTCCACTTATACTTAGGGCCAGTTATGAAATTTCATTCTCATCCCTTCAATCAACTTCCTGAGAACCGACCGAGCTAGACACTTAGTGAATGGATCTGTATGTTATCATTGGTATCTACCCTTTGTATCTTCTTCACAATGAATTCTCTAATGAGGTGGTACTTCCAACGAATGTGTCATGACTTCTTGTGTACTGTAGGTTCCTTTGCAATCTAAATCGTTGCATTGTTATTGTAGAATAATGCCGTAGGATTCTTTATATCGAGAATCACTCCTAGCTCACTCAAAAACTTAGGCATCTAAAATGCCTGTTTAGTTGCTTCATTGAGGGCGATGTACTCGGCCCCCATCATCAAATCAACTACTGTCTCTTGTACTTTTCCTATCGATGACTCTTCCATTAAGTGTAAAGATATAATGAGACACCGACTCACTATCATCTATATCATTTTGAAAAATAGGGTTCGTATACCCTTCATAAGGAGGTCTCCATTCCTGTGTACAATGAACAAGTCCTTAGTATTTTTTAAATACTTCAATATACATTTTACGACAATCAAATGTTTTTCTCTAGGATTAGCATGGTATCAGCTTACACATCCTAATGCATATGCTTCATCCAGTCTACTACATAGTGTATGATCGATTTCACCTTAGAGGTGGAGGGGGGGGGGGGGGGGGGGGGTGAACAGGTGACACTAAAAATAATAAAAATTAATGCAGAAATATATATAATAATTGCAACACAGATAATAGCAAAATAATAAAATAAGAAATAGAACAACGCAGATTTACCTAGCTTCGAAAAAACCCTACCTATGTGATGCCTCCAAAGTTTCTACTAGAAATTACATAGTCAGACGCTTACATGCGTAAACTAGCGACACCTGCTATTGACTAACCTAGCCCTACGCTCAAAACCCTACCACAACTCAGCCATTGAGTTGCGAATTCTTGAACCACACCAGTGTAGTTCGTCCTTAGACACGACTAGAATTGACACAAATTTTAAAAGAAAAAATAAAAAAAACCCTATTGTAAATCTAAGCCCAAAGTAAAATATAAAAGAGGCCGGTCCAATAAAAATATAAAGTCCTCTTCTTTTCTTTGTATCTGCGGCCGTTCCTTTTGCTCTGCAATGTCTGCTTTCTTCTTCCAAAAACTAGGGCTTTATGAAAATAGAATTCCCGATTCAAAAATTGATCGGTTGAGTGTTGAATTCACTTCGGATTGGCTTTATCAATTGATCCTGGCTTCGATTAATATGCGATGGCTTCGAATGTCGAGCTTGAATGATTCGCGCTGTGAATTAGTACGTGTTTTCCCTTTTTCGATTTATACTTATACTCGACTTTGATTTGAGTTATTAGCTTGTGATTTATTTCAATGCCTTGCTCTGGTAATTTCTTGAACTCGAATGTTTTATTTGCCAATGATGATTTTAGGTTATATAGAGAAAGAATCCCTTAATTTTCGTTCGTATAATTTCGTTTGAATTCTTTGGTGATTTTCACTTGTCCATTTGATTTTGCTTGAGCACTTGTGATTAATCTTGACTGCTTTATTTGTTTACACGTTACTGATACATTTTCACTTGCTTGAGTCAGTTCCTTCTTTTGCTCCTACGACCATGAAATTTGAATTTTTGATACTTCGACTTGTTCACGTTACTGCATATACCTCTATTCCAATCTTAGCTGGCACTGTGACTTCTTCAATTCGCGTTATCGGCTTCGACTTTGGCATTTTTAATTTTTGTGATAAACTTGACTTTTGATTTCATTTCCCACAGATTAGAATTTTTATATTTCTTGTTTATCACCTGAATGCCTGCACTTGGTTACACTGTCCATTTGCATTGACTTGCACTGCTTTGTACTTAGGGTGTTGATACAATTGGTTGAAATATGCTTGGTTGGAGTCTGTAAGTGAACTGTACTACATGTATATATATATATATGTGTGTGTGTATACATGTGTGAAAACATATATATATATATGTTTTCACACATGTGTGTGTATATATATATGTATGTATGTATGTATATGTATGTATGTGGTCATGTTATTCTATTGGGTTGTGTTGTTTGGTCGCTTTGTGTAGTTCCTGCCGCTTTATCCTAGTCTGTTTGCATCCCTTGTTTATGAACCCAGTGCACCTTTCTCTGGTTCGTGCTTGAACTATTGTTGGTGCACCTTGTTCCCTGCCGCCTTCTTTCTTACGTTTGGTCTTGGCCATTGCACTTGGTTCTTGCATATGGTATCATGTGCATGTATGGTCTTATTGCGTATGAACTTGTGTTTTATTTGAGTCTGTTGAACTGCTGTTGCTAGCTTTGTGTGTGCATCACTTTATACATGTGCACCGAACATGTTTGTATGATTGTTTTTGAAGTTTGGTTCGGGTATTCATTTTGTATGCATGTTAACTTGTTAGCATGGTCTGGTTTGTGTTGGTTGGACCTCAATGTTGATCTTGATTTTGATATTTCTGTAGCTCGACCATCTATGCTTGTGTTTTCTGTTGCTCTTGACCATATGTGCTTGATTCATTTTCTGTTATATGTGTGGTCTATGTGAATCTGATTTCATGTGAAGTCTTTGTATTGCTTCATGTTTCTTTGCACCAGTACTGTTCCACTGCTTCATTTTCGAACTCCTGGTCTGGTGACTATTTTGATTTGATACTTTATATTGGTCTTGCTCATTGATCTGGTTTGGTTCAATATTGAATCTGGTTTTATTCATATTCATGTGTACTAATGTCTTTTGTCTGAAATTTGAGATGTTGAGGCAGTGCACATGTGTATGTGTACACATGTGTATATGCAGGCTCCAGTGTATTTGAAACTTTGTGACTTGTTTTCGTATTGCACCTGAGTTGAATCCAGCCTCGGCTCGGGTTTGACCTTGTGCTCACATGTCCCTACAGTTTTATCAAGTGTATATCGGTGTGCACGGCCTTGTGACATGTATAGTGATACACTATGCATGTCATAAGCTGTTCATATATGATGAATGGATTTAAGTGAAGATGACAACGAACAACCCAAATAACCGAGGCAAATAACATTTTCAAAAACACACTTTTATTGTACACTGTAAAATATTTCTTTTTCAAATTTATTGCGTTAGTGTTTATTTTGCAGATAATTCAGATGTTGGATACAAAATGGAATAAAGCTGAAGATAAATACGAGCGTTTGAGTGATATGTAGTTAGGTGAATATTGTGAATTGAAATTTATGATGCAATCGAAATTGTAATGTAATTGAAATTGAGTTATAATTGAAATTGTGTAAATAAAGTGAGAACTGAAGTTTGTACTATTTAAATTTTTAATAAAATATTTGTTTGAATAAAATATTTTTTGAATATGAATTTTGTATTTTTTATTTTATTCAACAAATATTTATTTAATTATGTGAAAAATAAAATAGTACAATAACAAATGCATTTAAATGAATATATATATATATATGTTTATTATCATCAAACAAAAATCATATACTAGCATATTCAACAATCTCCCCCATTTGATGATACAAACATATATTAAGATTTTGAATTTATTAAATGTATTTGGGCATTGATGAAATCTATTTTCTCCGTCTATTTGAATGCTCCCCCTCTATGACAAAGCTCCCCCTTCATATACGCATGAAAATAAATAAAAATATGCAAATGAACCTATATAAGAATATGCAAATAAAAAATAAAATATTTGAGCTTTATTTGCCAAAATCTTAACTTTTCTCTCCCCCTTTTGTTTTCAGCAAAAGAGTAACAACATTAGAAAAATAGAGATAAGGTGATAGACATTAATACAACACCAATACCCAATCGAGTATAGATATTAAATTTCAAAAAAAAATAAAAAAAAATCATAAATACTCTGTTAGGTGCATACTGCACTTTAGAGTGATAGGTATGATGTCGGCATATAAAAACCATATAGTTGTGTCTATTTATAGTATATTTATATTAGGAATTTGAATACATACAAACCATGCATAACCGTGAGGTCTTTTAAATGAGCATGAAAGCACATGAACAAATATTCCAAGTAATTCACCCGTGCATAATCGTGAGAATTTTTAATGAGAGTGAATACTTGGATGTTTTTATTGCAAAAAAATTAAAATAAAAATGGATAATTTCCTATTTAAAATATCATATTTTGACGTACTATATTTGATTTTGATGAGTGATGATCGTTAGAAAAATGACAGAAATAGAGATGGTCATGGAATTATTACCAACGAAATTTATTATCATTGTTATTTAAATTATTAAAGAAATTTACTAAATATACTGTCTCAAGTCATAATATATGATTAATATTCATCAATTTTTTAATCACTATTTATCTTTTCGATAATCAGTAGGGAGTCAGATTAATTAATGCAGTCATTAAGATCAAATCCAAAAATAATTATAAAATAAATTTTTTATAATGCCTAATCTGAAATGAAGTCAACAAAAACTATTTTCTGGAAGGGGTTTTATGTAAAAAATGTCTGCTAATTTAAAATCGGTTGAAATGAAAAGTATGCAGATATTTTCTTTGAAAGTGATGCGACTGATGAATGTCTCTACATAAAACATGTTCCATTAGTAATTTTCTATCAACTAGATTACCAGTGTAATCTACATCTGAATTTTCCTTTGACTCAAGGTTATCATTAGATAGATATCATTGATCATACCGTTAAGTGTGCAACAAATATATCCACGTGTATCTAAAATAATCATCAACCAATAAAACACCATCATTAGTCCAAACAAATCTATATGAACTAGTTCAAAGACTCTAGAGGTACTTATAGTGTTCTCAGCATAAAAATATAATTGGCTAACAATTTTGCAATCAAAATCAAAATCAACATTCATTTCTTGATCACATAACTGGCTGATTTACATCAGATTATGGTGCAGATTTTCAACATTTAATATATCGTTCAAGATAAATCTACTGTTACCTATTTTACCTTTACCGATATTTTTCATTGTTGCCTATTGTGACTCTGTCACCCTTGTACTAGGCCAAGGAACTTTGATTTTTCGCCCGTCGTGTGCCTGGAACAGCCAGAATCTAGGTACCACTCTTGTTGTTCCTTAGCCTTCCACCATACATACACGAGGAAAGATTTTTGTGATTTATTTGTTTTTATAGGTCCATGATTGTCAGTGACAAAAGATTTTAAAAATTATGTTTGATTAGACCCAAGACAATTTGTATTTGTTCTTTTTGGCACCCAGATTTGTTTGACTTTAAGGGATTTTATATTTGTGCCTTTTGGAACCCAAATTGGTATGTTTTCACGTGTTTGGGCCTATACCAACAATTGTTTTTATTGTGTCCAATTTTTCTACAAATTGTGTACTTGGATTTGACATGATTAATTTTACCTCTAACTCTTTCAGATTGAGTGTACCCAAGTCCTTATCTAACATTAGTAACAATTTATTTCCCTAGTAACATATTTAGCGATCTTTCTCCTTTTGAGAATTTTTCTAAAGTTGTAGACAATTGTTGAACTTTTGTTTTAAGAGATTCATTTTCATTCAATAGTAGAGTGCACCTTTTAATAGAATTTTCTCCCCTAGTATTTTCACTTTCTTTCAAAATCAGCATTTCATTTTCAAGTGGTTTAATTTTAATTTCTGATTTTTTAATTTCTTCTTCAAATGATGGACATTTATCACACTTAGGACCCTTGTTTCGATAGTTTTTAGCCAATTGATCAAGATGTTTTTTTAATTCTATCAAACTATCGCTTTATGATTCAATTTTAGCGTACTTCTCCCTAAGTCATTCAAAACAGCCATTTACCTCATGAAAATATATAAGTAATTTCGAATGAGTAAGTTTTGATACCTCACTTGGCTCGCCATCATCACTGTCAATTGCTTCTCCTTGAAGACACAAAATTTTCTTTTTCACTCTTACTGTTAGTGCTTTTATCATCTTCATCAGTTTCATCCCAAGAAGTTGCAAAACTTCTCTTTTTCGGTTTCTTTCCTCAACTGAGTCGATTCTAAGGGCAATTTGACTTGATATGACCAGGTTTATTGCACCTGTGACAAATAATCTCCTGCCCTTCTGAGTTGTCTAGTACTTTGATTATTCTGCTTTTCAGTTGTTGATTTAGAGCTGGATTTCCTTACATGTGATTCCACCTTTTGAATTTCTTTATTATTAGTGCCAGTTCTGCTGCACCATCATCATCATCATCATCATCATCATCTTCACTTTCAGTTGTCCTTTTGAGAGCTATTGATTTCTTTCAAGTATCACCTCCTTTACATTTTTTCTTGAATTTCATTTCTATCTCATAAGTGCTGAGATTTCCAATGAGTTCTTCAACTTTAACTTGTTTCAAATCCTTTGATTCTTGAATGACGGTAACTTTGCTTCAAAATTTCGTGGAAGAACTATTTCCAGTTCCATGCATGGCTATCCAAGTGATTTTGATTTGTATACTAGATTAGAAAATCATCCATACATTTCTTTGACACTTTCATCCTTTCCCATTGTGAATTTTCGTATTCTCTACTAAGCATGAAAAGAGGAGATTCTTTGACTTGGGAAGTTCCTTCGTGAGTGACTTCAAGTGTGTGCCAAATTTCCCGTCCAGCTAGACAATGTGAGACACGATTAAATTCTATTTGATCCAATGAGCATATAATAGAATTCATAGCTTTAACATTCTGTAGTTTATTTTCAAGATTTGTCCATTGATCCATCGGTTTTTCAATTTCTTGATTATCTACAACTATAGTAGGTGTCCTATATTCTGTCTCAACTATATTCCAAGCATCAATGGTTTTCAAAAAAAATCATTCTATTTTTCCAGTAAGCATATTTACCATTGAACATAGGTGGCCTAACTATGGACCGACCCTCAACAAAAGCATTATTAAAAGAAGCCATTTTAAAAAATCAAATTTTTAAAAAATTGGTTGTTGAAAAATTCGAAATTTTAAAACAAAAATAGGTTTTTGTTCCTAGCTCCGATACCACTTCTAGGATCGATTTCGAGCGGGGTGAATAGGGTGATACTAAAAATAATAAAAATTAATGCGAAAATATATATAATAATTGCAGTAAAGATAATAGCAGAATAATAAAAGCTGATATAGAACAACACTGATTTAACCAGCTTCAGCAAAACCCTGCCTACGTGCTGCCTCCAAGGTTTCTACTAGAAATTAAATACTCAGATGCTTACACACGTAAACTTGCGACATCCTCTATCAACTAACCTACTCTAACCCAGCCACAACTAAGCCATTGAGTTGTGAATTCTCAAACAACACCACTTTAGTTCGTCCCTAGTCACATGACTAAAATTGACACACATAATAAAAGGAAAAATAAAACAAAATAAACAAAACCCTATTATAAATATAAGCCCAAAGTAAAATATAATAGAGGCCGGCCCAATAAAAATATAACGTCATCTTCTTTTCTTTGTATTTGCGGCCGTTCCTTTTGCTCTGCAATGTTTGCTTCGTTCTTCTTCCAAATACTAGGGGTTTGCGAAATTTGAAGCACCAATTAAAAAATTGATCGATTGAGTGTTGAATTCACTTTGGCTTGGCTTTATCAATTGATCCTGGCTTCGATTAATATGTTGCGGCTTTGATTATCGAGCTTGAATGATTCGTGCTTGGAACTGGTACATGTTTTCCCTTTTTCGATTTATACTTATACTCTACTTTGATTCTAGTTATTAGCTTGTGATTTATTTCAACGCCTTGCTCAAGTAATTTCTTGAACTCGAATGCTTTATTTTCTAATGATGATTTTGGTTATATACAAAACAAATCCCTTAATTTTCGTTCGTATAATTTTGTTTGAATTCTTCAGTGATTTTCACTTGTCCGTTTGATTTTTCTTAAGCGCTTGTGATTAATCTTAACTGCTTCATTTGTTTACACGTTATTGATACATTTTCACTTGCTCGAGTCGGTTCCTTCTTTTGCTCCTACGATCATGGAATTTGAATTTTTGGGACTTCGACTTGTTCATATTACTGCATATACCTCTGTTCCAATCTTAACTGGCACTTTGACTTCTTCAATTCACGTTATCGGCTTTGACTTTGGCATTTTTAATTTTTGATAAACTTGACTTTTCAATTCATTTCCCACGGTTTTGAATTTTTATATTTCTTGTTTATCACCTAAATGCTTGCACTTGGTTACACTGCCCACTTGCATTGACTTGCACTGCTTAGTACCTGGGGTGTTGATACACTTGGTTGAACATATGATTGGTTGAAGTACGTAACTGAACTATACTGCATGTATATATAAATGTATACATGTGTGCAAACATATGTATATGTGTATGTGGTCATGTTGCTTTACTAGGTTGTGTTGTTTGGTTGCTTTATGTTGTTCCTGCAGCTTTATCCAAGTCTGTTTGCATCCCTTGTTTCTGAACCTGGTGCACCTCTCTCCGGTTCATGCTTGAACTATTGTTGGTGCACCTTGTTCCCTGCTGCCTTCTTTCTTGTGTCTGGTCTTGGCCATTGCACTTGGTTCTTGCATATGGTATCATGTGCATGTCTGATTGTTGTATGTTCTTGTTGCGTATGAACTTGTATTTTACTTGAGTCCGTTGAACTTTTGTTGCTAGCTTTGTGTGTACATCGCCTTATACATATGCACTTAGCATGTTTGTATGATAGTTTTTGAAGTTTGGTTTGGGTATTCATGTTGTACGCATGTGGACTTGTTAGCATGGTCTGGTTTGTGTTGGTTGAACCTGTTTTCACATGTGGATTTGCATTCATATTGATCTTGATTTTGTTGTTTCTATAGCTCGACCACCATGCTTCTGTTTTCTGTTGCTCTTGACCATATGCTATTGATTCATTTTCTATTGTATGTTTGGTCTATGTAAATCTGATTTCATGTGAAGTTTTTGTATTGCTTCATGTTTCTTTGCACCAGTACTGTTCCACTGCTCCATTTATGAACTCCTAGTCTGGTGACTGTTTTGATTTGAGACTTCATATTGGTCTTGCTCATTGATCCGGTCTAGTTCAATATTGAATATGGTTTTATTTATATTCATCCATACCAATGTCTCTTGGCTAAAATTCGAGATGCTGAGGCAGTGCACATGTATATGTGTACACATGTGTATATGCAGGCTCTAGTGTATTTGAAATTTTGTGACTTATTTTCGTATTGCACCTGAGTTGAATCCAGCCTTGGCTCGTGTTTGACCTAGTGCTCACTTGTCCCTGTAGTTTTATCAAGTTTATATCGGTGTGCACGATCTTGTGACATGTACAGTGATACATTATGCATGTCACAAGCTGTTTGTGTATGATGAATGGATTCAAGTGAAAATGACGACGAATAATCCAAATAACTAGGGCAAATAACATTTTCAATAGCACATTTTTATTGTACACTGCAAAATATTTCTTTTTCAATTTTACCATGTCAGTCTTTATTTTGCAAATAATTCAGATGTTGGATACAAGCTGGAGCAAAGTTGAAGATAAATAGGAGTGTTTGAGTGATGTGTAGTAAGGTGAACATTGTAAATTGAAATTTACGATGTAATCAAAATTGTAATGTAATTAAAATTGAATTGTAACTGAAATTGTGTAAATGTCGCAAGAGCTGAAGTTTGTACTATTTAAATTTGTAATAAAATATTTGTTTGAATATGAATCCTGTGTTTTTTATTTTATTCAACAAATATTTATTCAATTATGTGAAAAATAAAATAATACAATAACAAATACATTTAAATGAATATATATATACATACATACATACATACATGTTTATTATCATCAAATAAAAATCATATACTAGAATATTTGACACATGGCATAGCGTACATTATGGATCCTATGGTTAAAGCATAGGGGATCCTCTTCATATGCTCTTTCTCCTCATTGGTATGAGAGCGTCATTCTTAGAAAGAACAATTCCAGACTATGGTGGAATGTTTCTACGTTTGGAATTCTCCATACCGAACCTTTTCAGTATGGTAAGTTGTACAGCGATTAGGACAATTCCAATAGTTTCTTTGATCTATCTCTATAGATCTTTATACCTTGTATATAAGCAACTTCTCCTAAATCCTTTATCGAGAAGTTCTTGAACTATGAAGCTTTCACCGATAACAATAAAATTGTCAGTTCCAGTCAATAATAGATCATCAATATATAAAATTAAGAAAACAATAGCGTTGTCCTGTTCCTTTCTATATACGTAAGCTTCCTCTATGTTCTGATAGAAACCAAACATCTTGATTACCTTATAAAAATACTTTCTCCAACTCCTTTAAGCATGTTTAAGTCCATAAATGGACCTTAACAACTTGCAAGCATTGCCTTCACTCCCACTGACCATAAACCCATAGGCTATGGCATATAGAAGGTTTCTCCTATATTGCTATTTAGAAATGTTGTCTTTATATCCATTTTCTATGTTTCACAATCATAGAATGTAGCAACTGCTAGCATATTCTGAATGGACTTAAGCATGGATATGGAAAAAAAGGTCTCGTCATAATCAACATCTTGAATTTGATGAAATCTTTTCAAAACTAGCCTTGCCTTATAAGTTTCTACTCTCCATCCGCATTTAGCTTTTTCTTAAAAATCCATTTGCAACTGATGGGTTTTTATCCCTTTAAGCATGTTTGACAAAGTCCATACTTTGTTTTCATATATGGAATCCATTTTGGATTTCGTTGCTCCAAGAAGGGTGTAGAGTCTTTACTCTGCCATCTTGTTGGAAAGATAGAGAAGTATCGCCATCTAAGACACATTCCTTCTTCTCACTATCCCTGAGGAAATTATAGTATCTCGCCGGTGTCTGAAATTTTCTAATTGACCTTCTAATAGGTTGCGTGTTTTCATATACGGGTAAACTCAGTTCTCCTACTAGCTTGGTCTCAGTGTTAACTTCTTGGATCTAATTCAAGTCTACAACATTGTTGTTAATTTCTTTTGACAAAAATTCCTTTTTAAAAAAGATAGCGTAATAACGTTTTGTTCCTTGGTATTATAGAGAGTAAATTCCATTGATTTTTTGAGATAACCTACAAATTTACATAGTATCGATCTTACCTCTAGTTTATTCGGACCAACATTCTTAACGTACGTCGGACAACCCCACATTTTAAAATACTTGAGTTGGGGTTTCTTACAGTTCCACATCTCATATGATTTTTTAGACACAAATAGTGCGCAAAAATTCAAAAAATGCGCTATGGTTTCTATCACATATCACCAATGAGACAGAGGTAACTCAACCTTACTCATTATGGAATGAACCATATCTAATAAGGTTCTGTTCCTTCACTCCGACAAATCGTTGTATTATGGAGTAACCTGAGAGATATTTGCACCATCTTTTAAGTACTATTGGAATTCCAATCCAACATACCCACATCCTCGATCCGATCGAAGAATTTTAATCTTACGGCTCATTTGGTTTTCTATTACATTTTTATATTCAACAAATTTTTCATAGACATCGGATTTGTTCTTTATAAGATACACATATCCTAGTCTCGAGAAATCACCAGTGAAGATAACGAAGTAGGAACTATTATCTTTTGTTATTACAGACATTTGGCTTCATACATTACTATGTACTGACCTTAAGAGTACATTAACTATTTTATTGCTCCCACTGAAGGGATGCTTGGTCATTTTACCTTTAAGACATGACTCACATGTGTTAAATGATTCAGAATCAAGTGATGGGAGAAAACCGTCTATTTTCGGTTTGTGTAGTTGTTTCTCACTAATATGACCTAGCCTACAATGCCAAAGATAATTATCATTTGTATTTGAAGAATTATTCACTAAACATACATAATTAATACCGATCATATAAATGCCATAATCAAGAACACCATCGCAGACTTTATTTCCATTCAAACTAATGTTCATAATATTATTTGTATAATGTTTTATATTTCCAATCTCAAACAATCAAGAAACAGAAATAATCCCACAAATAAAGTCTTTTATAAAATAGCACATATTTAATATCAAAACTACTCTACTAGGCAAACATAAATGATAGTCTCCGACTCCCACTGCCTCTATGATAGATCCATTAGCAACTTGGAGCCTTGTCTCTCCTTTTACCATGCGGTGCTAATTCCTAAGCCCATGTAGCGAGTTACATATATGAGTTCCAGATCCAGTATCTAGGGCCCAATACATTTTATTGATTATTAAACAATTTTGAATCATAAATGTACTTGATGGAGCTACAAAGCCATTTTACTTTCTTTCTCTAATAATCTTCAAGCAATCATGATAATTCCTTTTTCTGTGACCTTTCTTGTGGCAGTGGAGACATTCACCCTTATCATCAGTCTTCTTATGTTTCTTGTTTTTCTACCTTCTCTTTTTCACTTCTTTAAACCTTTCAAAGATGATGCACTACCCTTAACAGCAAGTATAGCCCCTTGATCCTTAGATGCAGACTCGACTGACCTTAACATATTGAGGAGCTCCACAAGATTTACATTTAATTGGTTCTTATTACAATTTAGTATGAACGGTTCATACTAAGGAGTAGAGAACGAAGCATCAAATTAACTTGCAATTCATTGCTTATCTGTACGTCTACTTGTGAAAGTCTATCAATATAGCCCTTCATCATTAGCATGTAATCATCCATTTTTTATCCATTGGTAATTTTGATATTGAACAGCTTCTTCGTAAGCTTGTACCTTATAAAATATGATTGTTCACCAAATAGGGACTTAAGACTATCAAATATCTCATGGACATACATGTTTTCGTACTACCTCTACAACGGCTTGTCTAATATGGACAACGCAAAAAATTGGGCAATATCTAGGTTTGAAACCCACTTTTCATAAGCAAAGTCTTAGTTTGAAATCTTCGTCATCATCATGTTGTTTTTTAGGTTCACATGTAATAGCCGACCACGGATGCTTGTAAATTAATGCTATTTTAATCGCTTAGCCAACCGGTATAGTTCGATCCAGTAGGCTTATCATTATCAGAAAACAGTTTTGAAGTTGATATTTCTGCAAGTTTTAATTGGTGGATTATTAGAACAAAATCACAGTAGTTATTATTATAATATCAGTAAGGTTAAACTTTATGTTCCATTTTACTAATTTTCTCCTACTAGTCTTTTATGTTTCACCAAACCCTAAGTCGAAATATAGAAGTCCTTCGACTTCACTACTAGGTGTCAGGACTAGTCCACCTTGGAATTCTGACCTTGAGTTTGCTTAACTAGTCATAGCTCCATGGACGATGGATAACTCTTTATCGGTTGTATCATATAAAACTTCTAACCTTTGGTACCTTGTCCAAATTTCACTTCGACTTTGAGTTTGCTCAGCAAATCGAAATGAAATTACTCACTCATACCCACCATATCACGATGACCTAAATATAATATATGTACTCTGAGTTTGCTCAACAAATACATATAGTTTTCTTACCTCGTCTATTCAATATATTAATAATACTACACATAGCATCCCTAGACTGAAGGTACTCAACAACTAAGGAGTATGCAAGTAAAGGACAACATTATATTGATTGATATCGACTAATAGAATAATAATGTATTTCTTTTGAAATACTCTTGTGATTCAGGTGTCAGACACATTAGAAATCACAGTATACGTACATTTACGTATACATATTCCTTAAGTCTATATAGGGTTCTTATTTTTCCATCTTCAATTTATACATTCATATTATACAAGTTTTATTATTATATAACTTTTACATTCCATACTACTTATAAAATGGCTTTATGTATAATATTATATTAATTAAATCTTATTTAATTAACTTTAATTAATTAACATTTTAGTTAATTTTATATCATCATAATATAACATTTATATTAAATACTTATTATGTACTATAACCTTTATAGTATAACACACGTATCATATATATGTGTATGTTATTTAATTAATTAAACTTTAATTTATTTATTTAATTAAACAATTTTAACTAAATTATATTAAATTTGAAATTCATTTATATATATACATGTAAACTTATGTTATTTTAACATTTTAAAACAACATAACATATATTATGATATATAATAAATGTATATTTTTATTAAATTATTTAATTTATATATTTTATTAACCCCACTAGTAAATTTTGAAATTAATTTATATTAATTTTCAAAAATTTCGAAAAATTTCATTATATTATTATGTTTATAATATATATATATATATATATATATATATCTACATATATTATTTTAGATTCAACTTTTAAATTTAAAATCTTATATTTTTTAATTTCAACTAATTTTGAATGTTAGTCCAAGGCCCAATTCAAATTGGGTCTTTTCTACTAGGGACAACCTTTGGGCTCACATTTCTTTTCGGGCCAGGCTGGTAGCTAGCTAGGTAGAGCAAAGTACTTGATTACCCAAACCCAATCCTTTGACACTACCTATATAGACACTTTACTATTTGAGTTGCGAGCTTAACTAGTGAACCTAATATGACTAATTTAGACCGCATAGGCTATTAGGCTCTAACACAACTGTTGGAATTAGGTTAGGCCGTAGTAGAAGAAATGGATGAATTTCAACATTGTACCATTTTGGATATTTATTAGGCCTATAAGTCTAATTTATTTAGAAAATTTCTATATTACTTTAAAATAAAATAATTATTTTATTTAAATTTATAATAAAGTTCTATTATTCAGCCTTTTGACTAGGCAATATTCGGATGGACAGGACGAGTCAAACTTGGAGTTATTAAGGATCCCTGAGATATAGCCCAATGTTCCAAAAAACCAAGCATAAGCAATGCCATGGGCCAAGGACAAAGCATACTCAAGGGTTTGGAGAAACCGATCCAACAACTTGAATCGAAACCGATCCAACACCTGTGATTAGTACCGATCTAGGGAACCATCTCCAAACTTGCCCAACTTCTATCTACTTACTCAAGTTGATATTAGAAGCATACTCCAAGTTTTATTTTGTTGTTCTAATGCAGTTATCTATTAATCTCTACAAGCGTTTGAATCAGCAACTTTGTTCTTCCACGGATCCATCGCTTTAGCTTAGAAACAAACTAATATTGGTGCAAATGAGTTTGGAAACTAACCATCAATCGAGCTACGACAAGATTGCCAAGCAATCCATATAGTCAACTTATGGATTGATATTGATCTCTATGGATTGGTATTGATCCATGATAATTGATGAGTTGTCCCCTTCTTTAGAGACTACCTATGGTGTGGAAAATGAGGTGGAGATCATTTGGACAAGATTTTAGGCTTTCTACGTCTATAAATAAAGGGGCGGGGCTCATTTCTAAGGATCATTTGGCTTTTTCTTTACCTAACTCTAATTTTTGTAATCACTGTTAGATTTATACCGATCCATAAGAACTCTTGCTTTTAATCAACAAGATAATCAATAAAATTACTAAGTGGACATATGCCAAGATTAACCGAACCACTATAAATTGCCATGCGTTCTTTTCTATTCGTTTTCATTTAATTTCTTCACTTTTTATCCTCTAATCAATCTTTTAGGTGTTTATGCCATTTTTAGTTCAGACATTTTAATGCTTTCACTAAGAGCTCCTATTCTTGGGCTACTTGGATCCATTACCTAGTATTTGGTTTCAGAGATCCAAGAGATAGATCCAATTTTCCAACCTTACAGTTCTACTATTTGGTAATCTAAGGGAATTTATTTGCTATGGCCCCATCAAGGAATGAACATGCTACAACTTCCAGAGTTACTAATGATGTTGAGAATCAAGACATTCACCTTATGGATGGGATGCTCAATATGGATAACCCGAGATCGAGAATCCTTCTGATATCATGACCATAGTGAAAATGGATTTGATGATGAAGCAGATAGAGGATAGATCTAGGAGAGTCATAACCAAGTGAACTGGTAGATGCAGCATATCTTGAGGCTATTGAAAGAACTAATGCATTATAGCCGAAGGATAAGTAGGGGGATAAAAGTTCATAATCTGAAATTTCCTCATCATCCCAATAGAGACAGAGGGACAGAAAGCAGAAGAAGACTCAAAACACTACCGAGACATCATATCAAGGAGGCAGACAAACTCGGGGCTCGAGTTTGTGGATCAATACCGATCCAAGCAGACAGATCTGTACCAATCCAACCGATGGCAGGCCCAGTGATCTCCCTCTAGATGATGACATTGATTAGACTTCTGGACGCACCATAGATGATCAGAATGTTGAATATCGGACAACTGATTCAGAAGCAATGAGGAATAAGGTACTTCACTTTGTAGGAATCTATTTATTGAAAATTTTCTGTATGAGAAGTATCTACAGAGATTTGTAATTCCAACGATGTCACTACATGGTGGAAAGATGGATCTTAGGCAACACTTTATGTAGTACGAATGTCATATGGACTCTACCAGAGTGTTTAATGCCGTGATATGTCATCGTTTTTCAATTTTCCTAGAAGAAGTAGCGACGACGTGGTTCATTGGGCTCCCACCAAGATCCATATCATCTTTCGCTGAGTGATCATGAAATTTTTTGAAGCAATTTTATTTACACACTATATGTCCAAAAGATGTGATGTCATTATCAAACCTCTTTCGAGAAGCAGAAGAGTCATTAAAAGATTTCTTTAATTCGTTTCATACCACCATGACAGATGTAACAAATCCCAATGATGACATAGTATTGATGGTACTGATTAGGGGGATTCATCTTGAGATAAATTTTGGGGAATTGTTGGAGAAAAAACCCTCATCGACGATGGATACTTCTTAGATAAAAGCTAATCAATATTTGTGCTTGGAAGAAGCACGCAATCATCCCTAGAGAAGCGGCGCTGGAAATTCATATGAAGTGGTACAAAACAACATTGCGATAAAGCAAACTAGAGGAAGTTCTAGAAACGTGGATGTGAACATTGGCAACGAGAACGATATCCAAAAAAGGGCAATAACGGGGCCAAGAAACGAAAGCCAAATAATAGGAATCATCCTAGGATTCCTAAATATGATAATTATATTGAATTAAATAACTCAATCGAGAACATCATGTAGCAATTTAAGGTACCAAGCAGTGTAGGAAGCCATCTTTGGGAGAGTCGATTGAGAAGGAGATGAGATTTGGTTGGTTCTGTAGGTTTCATGAGATGCATGGTCATAAAACCAATGAATGTAGGCACTTGCGCGATACGATTGAGGAGTTGATTCGAAAGAAAAAAATACAACAGTTTGTGAAAGCCCTGTAGAATGGCAAGCATGGAGTTATAATCTCCTTGGGTCGACAACCTAATAGGGGAAAGCTGGTCCTAGTGGCGAGGAGCCTAGGCTACTTGAAAAACATTTAGGGATAGACACATTCATCGGTGGATTGCATCCGGCCGACAAGAGTTTGAATGAGATGGACAGGTGTGTTGGTGCTTTGAAGCATACCGAATATGAGAGCTATTTGGTAGTTGAGGATGTTACTCCAACAAAAAAGTTCGAAACCATGATAGATAACACTGTTTTTTGAAACAAAGATGTTGATGGGGTGGAAGCCCCGACGATCGACCCATTGATTATAATGGTCACGATTGGTCTTGCTATTGTATGAAAGGTTGTGGTTGACTATAGGAGTTCAATCAATATTATGTTCAAAAAAGTCTACACTAGATGCTTCGGGAGGGCAAGGACTTAAAAATGTGTAAATCTTGGATCCATAGATTTAACAGGACATTTACAAAGCTAGTTAGATATGTGGAATTACCGGTAGTGCTTGGAGAGGGTGACTGCAGGCGAGTGTGGGTCATGCCTTTTGTTGTGCTGGATATTTACCTTGCTTATAACGTATTTTTGGGCCTATCGGCCTTGGCCGAGTTCAGAGCGGTTGTTGCTCCTTTGTGTTTGATGCTTAAATTTCATATGGAGAATGGTGTTAGAGTAGTGCATGGAGATTAAGGGTTTAACCGTGAATGTTATATCGTCGAGCTAAGGGAGATGAGGCAAAGAAAGAAAGGAAAAGATGTAGTGGGGACTCTCTACATCAAGGATTTGGACGCATAGCAATCAATGTTTGAGCACTGGTTCGGGCAGCACAGTCGACTCCATGCAGATATGAATCCATTAAACGAGCTGCTGGATTAAAGAGTAGCTCTAGCCGAGTTGACGATTAATGTCCCAATCAGTCAAGTTGACCGAACATGAATCCTGAAAGTCAGATCATAGCTTGGTGTTAGAAGGATGAAGGAGTTGATTGGTTTTCTACGGGCAAACCTGAATGTATTCGCTTGGATGCACTCCGATATGTATAGGATCTTACCGGAGTTAGCGAGCCATGTATTGAAATAAATTCCAAATGTGTTCCTATGAGATGGAAGCGCCGCAGTCTGGGTCCGGAGAGATCCGCTACACTTAAAGAAGAAGTAGAGAAGCTGAAGGACAATGGCTTTATCCGTAATGCCTTATACCCGGAATGGGTATTCAATCCCATTTTGGCGAATAAGGCTGAGGGGAAATGGAGGACGTTCGTCGATTATTCCGACTTGAATAAGGCATGCTCGAAGGACAGTTTCCCACTTCCAAGGATTGATTAGTTGGTGGAATCAACAGCCAGACATGAATTTCTTTATTCATGGATGCATACTCTAGATACAACCAAATTCCAATGCACATCCTGAACCAAGAACATACCGACTTTATTACCGACGTAGGACTAATGCTATCTGGTCATGCCATTTGGGTTGAAGAACGTTGAAGCAACCAACTAGAGACTGGTAAACAGGATGCTCAAATATTAAATTGGACGCTCGATGGAAGTCTACGTGGATGACATGCACGTGAGGTCACGACGTTTGGGAAACCATATTGACGATTTGCAAAGATGTTCGGCGTTCTCCAAAAATATAGGATGAAGCTAAATCCTTTAAAGTTCTCTTTTGGTGCTGCATCAAGGAAAAGTTTGGGCTTCATTGTGAACTCCCATGGGCTTGAAGCTAATCCAAAAATGATAAAAGCGTTAAGGGATCTGGAGACCCCAAAGACAATTAAGGAGGTTCAGAGCTTGAATGGGAAGGTCGTTGCATTGAGTTGATTCATCTCTAGATCCATCAACGAATGCATCCCTTTCTTTAACATGATTAAGATGGGTAAAAGTAAGAAGGGAAAAAGAACTTTTGCTTGGACGTAGGAATGCGAAAATGCATTCCACACTTTGGTTGATCACTTGGAGAGACCCTTCATCTTCTTGAAGTCGGTGGATGACAAGGACTTGTTTATACATCTGGCAGTGTTGGTGCATGCTTTGAGCGCTGCACTTGTACATGAGGAAACCCGCTTCCAATGAATGGTCTGTTATATCGGTAAGCGATTGACATGAGCGAAAAGAAATTACTTGAAGCTGGAAAGTTTGCATGCCGCCTGTTAATTACTTCAAAGAAGCTTCGCCTTTATTTTCAAGCTCATCCGATTAAAGTTCTTACCAACCAGCCTATGCGAAAAGTCTTACAACGACCCGAGACTTCTAGGAGACTATTGAAATGGAACATTGAATTGAGATAATATGATAAAACCTATCATCCTTGGAAGGCTATCCAGGGTCAAGCTTTGGTAGATTTCATAGATGAATTCATCGCGCGAGCGATACTCTAGAGAGCAGTGGTGAGAAAAATGCTAGGTGAAAGATGTACACGGATGGTGCATCAAATGAATGTTGTTCCGAAGCTAGAGTTGTACTTGTCACTCTCGAGGAATGTTCAATCTGTTATGCCCTAAGACTATACTTTCCTGCAACAAAGTGGAGTATGAAGCATTGATTGCGAGACTCAAGATTGCCAAATAACTGGAGATAAAAACATTAAATATTTTTTGTGATTCCCAGCCAGTGGTGTGCCAAGTGCAGAAAGGGTTCCAGGAAAAAGGGGTAAGGCTAGCCCCTTACCTGAACCGAGCACTTGAGCTGCTTAGTGGCACTGAATACTATACGATAATTCACATTCCCAGAGAGGAAAATGTGATGGCCGCCTCACTGGCTAAGCTGGCCTGTTTTGGAGAAACGTACTCATGGGCCTAGTATTAATGAAAATAATGTCATCATCGAGCATCAACTAGATGGATGTCGATTAGATCTTGGAGGCTGAACTTGAAAGAGTGTCATGGATGACTCTGATAAAAGACTACTTACATAGAGGAATCATTCCAGAAAAGAGGAAGGAATGACGGAAACTCCTTCGCCAAGCTTCGAGATATATCATATAGGAAGGATTGCTATATAGGAAGGGCTTCTCAGTTACATTGCTATAGTGTGTCGCCAGCGACGAGGCTAAACAAGCCTCGAGAGAAGTGCACAAAAGGGCTTGTGGTGACCACATTATGCAGGCAGACCTTGACAAAGAAGATTCTCTGCTTTGGGTACTTCTGGCTAACTGTCAACCGAGACACAGCTGATTACACTAGAAAGTGTGACAAGTGCCAGAGTTTCGCTAAGATTCCAAGACCCCACCTACGAAGATTACTCAAATGTTTAGTCCTTGACTGTTTGCAGTTTGAGGATTGATATTACCGGTATGTTGCTGATATCTAAAGGTGTCGCCAAATATGCCATCGTCATGGTTGATTGCTTCACCAAATGGGCTGAGGCGGAGCCATTAGCAAAGCCTACCACAAAGAAAGTGATCAACTTTGTAGTTCAGAATATTATATGTCGTTTTGGATTTCCAGAGGCGATCGGTACAGATTGTGAAACCCAATTTGATAACCCCGAGTTTAATGATTTCTATCATCAACAATGCATAGAAAAGAGATTTGCTGTAGGGGTACACCCTCGGCGAATGGATGGGTTGAAGCTATATGTAAAATTATCAATTCCATTTTTAAGAAGTGATTAGAAAAGGCTAATGGCAAGTGGGTCAATGAACTTTCATTAGTACTTTGGGCTTATCGAACGAGCCATAAGTCAACAACTGGTTATTCTTTATTCGTCTTAGCCTATGGATTGAAAATCTATAGGATTTTTATATAATGCAACTTATATATATGTGTGTGAGAGTGTATATTACTAATTACATTAAGCAGAGAATAACAACCGAATATAAAGAAGATAAATAATAAAAGCGAGCACACCAGATATTTTATACTGGTTCGAACCTCCCATCCTACATCTAGTCCCAAAACCCCCCTCGGTATTTCCTTTAACCGAATAACCTTCACTTCGCCCAGAGGAATAAGCTAAAAGTATTTCTCTAACAATCTTGTGCCCTAAATAACATGGATTTTGACTAATAGTACAATCCTTTCTATGATCTCCTTTGAGTATGTGAATGTGAATACTTTGAGTTGTAGGAAGTATTTTATACAAAATGATATTTTGGTTATGATAGATTGAAAATATATAAGCAAGAGATGGACAAATATGTAAAAAGAGAGTAATAAGAAATCAAGATAATAGTTAATTTGTAAATCTCAATCTTTGAAGTATTTATAGGATTGAAGAGATGTAGATAACGAGTTGTTACTGTTAGATAAACTCTATTCGATTTAACGGTCGCAACCTTTGTAGAAGAGATGAGATTATTCAATCAGAAAAGAAACAACCATTTAGAATATAGTAGTTTCCATATGATAGACATCTTTGAAAAATCCACAGACGTCTGTTAGAAGGCTCGGGAGGTTTTTCCACAGACGTCTATGGCTAGCATTTCCAGATTTTAAATGTTTTTAGCGCCAATTTTATGTATATGAATCGTGTGTGCATATATACTCAAGGAAACCTTATAGTGTTTATCTAAGACTCTTAATAAACTAGTATAACTTTACTAATCATAATATGGTCCATAAAGCTCTGTTAGTCTTCGAGTCTCGATATCTTTGAGCATGATGATCTCTTGTAGATATACATGTACTTGATAAGATATATAATATACGTGATTGTACAATTATTGTCATTGAAACCATAGAATGGAGGTTCTAACATTCTCCCCCCTTTTGATGATGACAACTATACAGTTGTTAGTCACAATAAAATAACTCTCCCTTAATTTAATCTCCCCTTATGTATATGCATATACTTCTCCTCCTTTGTCATTATTAAAAATAAAATAAGAGAAGTATAAACATATATACATAAAAAATGAAATAGATAGACATGAATAACACATACACAGATCACACATAAACACAAATAACATAATAGTACAATAAGCCAACCTTAGTTCAACAATAAACAAATATGTTTAAAACATTAGTGTTGTGTTTGACATTCATGTTTAAACATATATGTTTCGATTTTCAAATCCTTCAAAAATTAGATTTTTATTTTGGTCAAAGATATTGCATTTGTTTTTCTCGAAATCAATTTTAAATCGTTTATCACATAATTGACTTCATAAGTTATGTTTCAAATTTTCTACCAATAAAACATTAGTAATAAGTAGAAATACCGATATTGATGACTGCTCCAATGCTGATGACAAATACTTTTGAATTATCTCCGAATGTCATAATACCACCATCGATATATGTTATATTGGATAACAATGAGCATTTCCAGTCATGTGCATGGAGCAAACACTATCGAGTATCCACTTCTCTCTATTTTTTAGTGTTATTTAAGGTATTTGCAAAATAAGAAAAATTTAATTGGTACCCACCTTCTTTGTTTAGGGTTTTATGTGCTAGTGGAAGAAGGTAGCCATATCCACGAGGATTTGGTTTCCTTAGAAATGTAATTATTGTTATATACAACTTTCTTTAAATATTCATCAATACTCTTTTGTCTAATTAGTTTATTATTTGTTTTAGGAATCCATATTTTGAACATATTTATGTATGAATTCTAAATCTTAGTTTCTAACTTTAGCTTTTTGAATTCAGTGTATAATGTGCTATAATTCTTTGACCTTTGTTTGCTTTTAAAACCCAATCCATTTCAATTTCCAAATGGTTCAGATATTTTAATCAAATTTTCTAAATTTTGTTTTTTTGTTTAATTTTGTCACATTATTGGTTATTTTATGTAATTTACTTTTAAGATCACAAATTTCAATATTGCTAGAATCTAAACTTGCTTGTAATTCTAGTTTTTCTTTTTCAAAATTAACCTTTTCTAACTTATAATTTTATAAATCATGTAATAAGATGTCATTTTGAGACAATACCATTGTACGTTTTTTTGATTAATTTCTAATTCGTCTTCCAAGATTGTTTTTTCATTATTTAACTATCCAATTTCTAAATCTGCTCTAGTTAACTTTCTTATATATTCCTTAATTAATTTTTTTTAACTCTCTATACTTATCATCTAATTCAATGCTAATTTCCATTATTTCATCATAAGTAAGTTTAAGGTGTACCTCATTAGTGTTAGCCATAAAGCATGCATTTGCTTATTTCGAGTCGCTTTTACTATCATTATAGGATGAAGAAGATGAATCCAAATCGTCCTATGTTACTTGAAAAGCTCTTTTTTTTGAATTTCTCAAACTTGATTTACTTTTCATAATTTTAAGGTATGGACAATCCTTCTTCATGTGGCAAAAATTTTCACACTCATAGCATTTAACCGATGTTTGATTTAAGGAGTTTGGTTTGGCACCATTTTGAAATCTGGTCATTTTCTTGAACTTCTTGAATTTGTTGTAGTTCATGGCAATTAAAACAATCTCATCTTCGCCTAAGTCCGAATCTTCGTTACTTGCTTGGAATGCTATGTTTTTCTTTTCGTGATTTTGATCCTTTCTAGCCTACAAGTTAGCTTCATATGACAGCAGATTTCTTATTACCTCTTTGACTTTGAGTTGAGAAAGATCATTAGCTTCTTCGATGGCTAAAACTTTCCTTTCCCATTCATTTGTTAAAGATTTTAAAATTCACGTGACTAAATCAAATTTGTGAATTTGAATCCAAGTGCTATGAGATCATGTTGAATTGTTTGAAATCTAGCATACATATCAATAATTGATTCATTTGCTTTTACTTTGAAAGGTGAAAATTGGCTTTATAAAATAGAGATTTTAGTTTGCTTGACTTTAGTTGTGCCTTCATGTATGATTTGTAAAGTGCGCCATATATCATATGCAGTGGTGCAAAGCATGACGCATGAAAACTCATTTTTTTTCAAGTGAGCAAAATAATACATTCATAGCTTTGGCATTGTTAGATGCCACTGCATTTTGCGCATCAGTCCAAGTGCTAACGTTGATGTTAGATGACTCATATTTGTTTTGAGTTGCTAGCCATATGTCTAACCCATTTGCTTCTATTCTTATATGAGTTAACTAGTACGCATAGTTTGAACCAGTAAATAGTGGAATAAAGCAGTTGATTGACCTTCTTGAAATGTGCTTGCCAAACTAATGATTTCTCAACTACATGTTACTGTAGATTGAAATGAACGTGCTCTGATACTAAATGAAAATCTATAGGATCTTTATATAATGCAACTTATACATAAGTGTGGTAGTAAATATTACTAATTACACTAAGCAGTGAACAATAACTAAATATAAAGAAGGTAAATAATAAAACGAGCACACCAGATATTTTATACTAGTTCAGACCTCCCGACCTACGTCCAGTCCCAAAGCTCCCCTTGGGTATTTCCTTTAACCAATGAACCCTCACTTCGCTTGGCGGAATAGGCTAATACAAAAGTATTTATCTGACAATCTTGTGTTCCAAATAACACAGATTTTGATTAATAGTACAATTTTTCCTATGATCTCCTTTGAGTATGTGAATGTGAATACTTTGAGTTGTAGGAAGTAGTGTAACCAAAATACAATTTTGGTTATGATAGATTGAGAATATGTAAGCATGGGATGCACAAATATGTAAATAGAGAGTAATAAGAAATCAAGAAAATTGTTAATTTGTAAATCTCAATCTTTGAAATATTTATAGGATTAAAGAGATGTAGATGAGGAGTTTTTACTATTAGATAAACTTTATTCGATTTAATGGCTTCAACCTTTGAAGAAGAGATGAGATTATTCAATCTGAAGAGAAGCAACCATTCATAATATAGTAGTTGCCAGACGATAGACATCTGTGGAAAAACAACAGACGTCTATGGAAAAACCACAGACATCTGTGGCTTCATGAATAAAATCCCTAGCCTTCTCACAAACGCCTATGGATTTTCCATAGATGTATGTCGCTGGCATTTCCAGATATTAAATGTTTTTCAGTGTTATTTTTTTGTATATTAATTTGTGTATGCATATATACTCAAGGAGACCTTACAATGTTTACCTAAGACTCTTAACACAATAGTATAACCTTACTAATCACGGTATGGTATATAAATCTCTGTTTATCTTCGAGTCCTAATATCTTTGAGCATGATAGTCTGTTGTAGTATATACCTGTAATCTTGATAAGATATATAATATATGTGATTGTATAGCTGTTGTCAATGAAACCATAATATGGAGGTTCTAACATGGATTGGAGGCTATAATTTCAATTGAACTGGAAGTACCTTCTCATCGGGTAATTCAGTACAATGAATAGACGAATAAGCGACTCCTTTTGGAATCTTTTGACATGATCAATGAGAAATGTAATGAATCTAACTTGAGAGCAGTTGTGCACCGCAATCGAATCGCCTGGTATTACAATGCCGGGTCAGGAATCGATCCTTTGAAATTGATGACCTGGTCCTCAAACGAATCTTCCCAGGCCCTAGAAAGTTGGGCCCAACATGGGAAGGTTCGTACAAAATAGAACAAAAGCTTGGATATGACACTTTCAGGCTTGCAACGATTGACTCGATCTCACCCTCGAGGGTATGGAATAGCGAGAATCTACGATGCTATTTCATATAAAAATAAATCTGTACATAATTGGTTGAAGCTTTGTAATAAGACAGAATTTGACATTTGTTTTCAATAAATGGCTTTCCAGATCTGTCTCTACATTACTTAAGACTTATGAAATATGACCGATTCGAATGAATCTACATGTGTGTAATGTAGGTATGCAAGTACGCGGAGATAGGTACCAACCAAATTTCCATGGTTCATGATCAGACCATTGAAGTTCAATCACTCTCGATGTTTGGAGATCGACACCACCTAACTCCTGCCCTTGACGCGAGGGCAGGATTATAAACTAAATACGATCTGGTTTGACCATTCACTGACTAACTTTGCCCCTGACGTGGAGGTGGGAGTATAGCTCAAAACAGATGTGATATGACCATCCATATGCTAACTCTTTCCCTTGATATAGTGGCATGATTATAAATCGAAAGAACGTGATATGACCCTTCATCTATTAACTCTTGACCTTGGATTGAGGACAGGAGTTTTAACCTAAGTGACGTGATTTGACTATCCATCCGCTAACTCTTGCCTTTGCAATGAGGGCATGATTATAAACCCAGAAAGAACGCATCTTGCCCATTCATTGACTAACTCTTACCCTTGGTGTGGGTGCAGAAGTATAAATCAAAATGAACACGATATGATCGTTCATCCAGAAACTCTTGCTCTTGATACGAGGGTTAGAGTATGACTTGAATTGGATGTGACACGACCATCCAATCACTGACATCTTACCTAGAGTAGGCAAGGCCGGAGATCCATGCTTAGCGTAAGACGGGATTACTTATGAACTTTGGTTGATGCCCGAAGTTTATCACGATCGAAAATCACTATCATGGAAAAGGATATTAAAACCACTAGTCTAAGTTGTCTACCTAGACTAGTTCCTAGAGTTTGCATTTATGTGATTACTTAATGTTTGCTAGAGTAATAAAAGGATGTTAAATTAGGAAATGGGCTAATGACTTAGTTTGACTATAATAATAAAGAGAAATGGATCAGGAGTACACTGAAAGAAAATGCATCTCTTAAATAACTTAGGAAAATTCGCACAAAGACTTAACAAAAGAAAAATCTTTGTTATTCACATAGAACTAGAAAGATAAGTGCATGTTTCATTTACACCTGCATAGGTACTAGTCGAGAACACAAAAGAAGACGATCAAAAAGAGCCTGAGTGATACTACACAATTGGAAAACACAAAGAAGACAGATGCTCACTTCTTGATCCTCTTCTTTCTCTCTTTCCTCTCCTCATTCTTTATGGAAGATGGCGCACTGGATCCTTCTGGTTTCTTCCTTATTTTTCCCCCTCTTCCTTTGCCTTTGGATGGAGTGCTCTGCGATGATCCAGTAGGCACGTTCTAGGTGCTTCGGGTGGAGGAATGGTGATCGGAGCAAAGATAGTCTGACCGGGCAGAGCTTTGGATAGTGGAGGAGGAAAGTCTCTATTTTCTCTAGCTTTGGCTACGACTAGTTCATGCTCAAGGGTACTTATGGTGGGACCCCGTAGAGGCTCGGAAGACCAAGTAATAGTAAAATCATCGTCATTCTGAGTTCCTTGGAGCTCACTAGTCCCTTCATCCTCTCTATCATATACTCTCCATGCCAGGACTCTCACTAATCAAAATAGTTGGCATTATCATCGAAGTAGTCACAGTCACTGATTCTGTTGTAGTCGCTTGTTGATCCGATGAGAGACTTTGGTCACGAAGCGGGACGACCTAGGGCTGACCTAAAACTCGAGAGATATTAAATGAGAGATTAGAAATTTCAATCGACGACATATGAACTCTATTAAATACAAGAGAAGTCAACGAGATACCTCCTTCAGTGTGGGTTTCTATATGGGCCGAGTGCCGCTAAAGTTCCCCTCTAGGATGGGAGAAAGGACGATAGGTTTATGAATTTGGGGTTGATCTAGATTGCATCCTAGAATCGAAGATGGATTAGGAATGGTTTTGGGTCCAGGAGTGTCCCCAATAGTAGCATCATGAGGTCACGATCTGAAGCCTTCACTTAAGTGTTTCCATACTGTAGCTACTAGCTTCAGATTCAGAATAAGCTGACCCTCTTTCAGCACCTTAGACTCGTCTTTAACCAAGATTTCTTTCTCTAGCAAAGTTAGATCCACTTTACCACCTTTAAGAAATTCCTTTTCATCCTCGACAATTTGTTCCCGAGCGAGGGCAAGAATTCTGGGGTGATCATTATTGAACCACTCCAAGTTGCAACATTTAAGCACGTTAGCATTGTACTAGTTAAGCAATGGCTTGAATTTCTCCATTTTCCACTATTCACCAGCTTCAGCTTCCTTCTTGAAAGGTGCATCCACATCTTTAGCACATTCAACCGCCTTGTCTCTTTTACCACGAGCAGTAAGTAGCTCTTCATAATAGTCTTGAGCTTGTTGGAGAGCATCGTTCTTCTCTTTTATCTTGCTCTCAAGTAAAGCCGATAGCTCAGTCACCTTCTTGTTTGAGGCATCTCTTTCCAGCACTAAGGCGTGGTTCCAACGATGCGTAGCCTCAATCTCATTTCGACGCTTTTTTCACTCATCTTTAAGCGCCATGATGGCGTCCTTGGTTTTCTTCTCGGCTTCGGCTTGTGATTTCCTTAAGTTTTCAACCTGGGCATCGAAGTATGCAGTGATTCTTTTGTCCTATGCTGCCGTGAAATTCAAATTATCGATCTCAAGTTTCCTTTCTCTTAAGACCTTGGATATTTTCTCAACTACCCACAACCATTCATTATACTGTTATAAGTGTTAGGTACACAAGCGATGGTCATGTCTTGGATATTAGGTGGAATTATTTTCAAGTTGGCCATGAACATGAGCCCATCAAAACAAACACCTGTAAATTGTTCTTTCAATTCAGCCATTCGAGCGCTGGAGACAAGTTCTTGCTTCACAGTGATGACCAGAGCTTCAATTGATTATTTGCCGACTCTATGATGGAAAGTCTCAAAATTACTTTGATGGTGCCCATGGTCGGGGAATCGATTGGAGTGAGAGGGTGCCAAGTGTTGTTTAGGAATGGAAATTGGAGGAGGTAGGCAAGAAATATTGCCTAGTGGCAAGTCATCATGGCGATTAGAATGCCTATCTGGCGGATGTGACCTAGATCTAGAACAACGTTTGAAAGTGGAGTAAGGCAATGGATAATCCATGTCGTAACTACCTCTATCACAACCGCTTTTATCTCGGCTAGATCGGTAACCAAACTCAAAATCTCAACCACTGCCCTGATGATATGAGCCTGGACAATACCCATATGATCGGGATGCATTTTCCTCAAGAGATCGATACATGTATTTCTTCTTCTCCATGGATCCTGCAATTGAAACAAGAATGAATTAGTTTTGACTAGAAAGGATGCGAGTCAAGTGTAACATAGTTCCATAAAGTGCACGCATGCATGAGTGTCCTAGTATTCCCCCGATGGACCTATTCTAGAGCATTGCACATGGGAGTGATCTCCCTCATGTCGATCGATGGAATGTCATCATTAAAGCGGATGAGAGAGTCAAGACCCTCGAGGCTTATAGCACCGATGCCAAAGTTATCGAACTCGGTAGGAATCGGTCCCAACTTAGAGAATGTATTCGTGGAAGGGAGAGGAATTTCCTCAACTGTCGTAACGGGTGAATGCTATGTAGAAGTCCGTGCCTTAGAAATTTTCATGTGAAGTCTCTTCTTTGGGGCAGACTGTTCGTCGTCTATGGGTTTTTCAGCCAAGGACTTATAGCCTACATCAATATCATCATGGCCAACTTTGTCATTTCCACTAAAAATTTAGCCTTCCTCGGCGTGTTCTTTCCTTTCTTCAACATTTTCTTCAAACTTCTATCCTTGAACTTGGGGCTACGGGTATATATGGATTAGTCTCGCCTCCTTCGGGTGAGTTGTTGTCGCCATCTTCGTCGCCGTCATAACTAGCAGCCACCTGGACTAGACTAGTGCTGCGACCCGCTTCTAGCAGATTATAGGCTAGGAGATTCTTGTCGGAGAGTAGAACTCCAATGACTCTATCCTCCTTCGAATGTCTTATAAGAACTCTGACAGCATCCGCAAGAGTTGCACCGTCGGGTCTCATCGAGACATCTAAATAATAGAAAGATTATGGTTATGTTTGGTAACTAACAAGGTGAACTCATAGTAAACGAGAAGTAGAACTTACGTCCAAATATCCATCTTTGAGCAAACCTAGGTGGACAGTGTACGTAAAACCATTTGATTTTGAAATAGATCAACTTTTTCGAGGTGCCAGCAACAACTCTGCAATTTTTTGCTGGTTCCAAGTAATTCAAAGAAGAACTCCCCTTATGGTTCTTAAAACTGTATATGTATCAGATTTCCTCGTCATTAGGTACTCGATGCAAATGTTGCACGAAAACAACATACGTGCCGGGAAGGAAGGCATAGCTATTTGAGTGTAATTGCGTCGGACCCAATATCAAAAAGTTTAGAACTCGACGAATGAACGGATTGAATGGCGAAACGAAACCTGCCAAACACATGTATCTGTTGCAAGCAATGTGGCCATCTAGGGGATTATGAGCTCTCTGATGGCGAGAATGTACCAGTACATCATCAAATTGAATTGTATGCTTGTCGCAAATTCTACGAAGGGATCCCTTATTGATCCTTGAAGCAAAAAAATCGATAGGATCATATAAGAGAACAACATCTTCGAGAGTATCAGGAGTAAGTTCAACCTCTGGCTCTTCCATGGGCTTTATAGGATTTTCAGGAACTTGTTGTCAACCTATTGATTTTCTTATTGATGTGCATGCTGTGTTGGAGTTTTTTGTTCAGGTGAAGTCGCAGTTGAACTTGAACATCAAATTCAATGTATTTGGAAGTAGACGGACCTGCGGCTAAGGTGGTAAGATGCTTGGAACATCTGTGCTCCATTTTTATAAAAACTCAACAAACAGTCTACATTAGGATAACTATAAGTTGTACCCTCATGCTAAAATGGAATCAAGTGTGGTATTGTGTAGTGTAGTGCAGTTCATATTTTTGATTATATATAACAGTTCAATTTAAATTCTAGAGACCACCTAAAGTGGCCATCATCGTTGACCGTATCGATGAGATTAGCATCAACAACTATGCATTGGATATGCATCGAGGCTCAAGAGAAAACGTTAGGCAAACAGGAGTGCTTGTCGACAAAGCTCAAACACAAGTAGAGCTCAAAACTAAAGATCTCTCCATGGGTTGGATTTATACCGATCCAAGACCATTGGGTGGATTTTTGCCTATAACCATTGCCTCCGATTCTAAGTCACGGCTGCTAATGTTGGTCCCCCATCCACATCAAAGTTCACCTCTATTCATTGATTCAGGCCATTACCTAGTTTGATAACAAAATGGAACTATGGGTCTAGATCAATGGATCGAATTCAACTAAGGTAGGGCGATCGGTGTAAGAGGAAGGCAAGGATGAGAGGTGGTGGTCTTAGGTTCAAGTGGATGTAGGAGATTTGGGTGCTAAACTTTTTAATTGTGAGCTCAAGTTTCTTGGATTAGTGGCGAACATAAAATGGAAGAAAAAAAAATAGAAAGAACCGATTTTATAACCCCATAAACCCAAAATTTTAGGCACCTAAGTTGGGGAATTTCTCCAACTCTTGGATCGATACCATTCTAAGAAAACAGATCAGTGCCAAGTCATAAGTCTCAATATATATATATATATATGTGTGTGTGTGTGTTTGTATATACGTATGAATGTATATGTATATATGTGCACAATATGCAAGGTGATGACAACCCATGTATGTATATGTATGTGCATGCCATAAGTTGTTCAAGAACGTTCACGTGTATGTGTGAACATGTACATATCCAATGCCCGACAACTAAGATCAAAGAAAGATTCAAACCTAGAAAATCCACAAAAGAAACAGGTTCAAAAATTGCAGAGCTTGGAATGAATTATGAAAGCACACTCTGGATTTATAATGCCAGATGCTAGTGGAGCATCACGACGAATAGCTATAGACTTAACTTTTCACAGAATCGATCCGTAAGAAGGATAATGACCATTCAAAGTATATAATATATTCCTTCAAAGCGATCATGACATTTTTCGGTTTGAAGCACATCGCAGTTGCAATGAGATGTACTTTGGGAGGCAAGTGTTATCCAGCTTTTTGACCAAGCAATATTCAGACGGACTGGACGAGTTGAACTTGGAGTTATCAAGGCAGGAAGCCCGAAGAGATAGCCCAAGGGTCCAAAAAACCAAACACAGGAAAAGCCAAGGGATAAGGATAAAGCATACTCAAGGGTTTGGAGAAATCGATCCAACAAAGTGTTGGATCGGTAGCGATTCAGGGAACCATCTCCAAACTTGTCCAACTTCTGCCTACTTACTTAGCTCGATGTTAGAAACCTACTCTAAGTGTTACTTTGTTGTTCCAATGTAATTCTCTATTAATCTCCACGAGCACTCAAATCAACAACTTTATTCTTCTACGAATCCATCGCTTGAGCTCAAAATCAAGCTAATATTGATGCAAACAAGTTTGGAATCACGAAGGTAACCACTAGTCTAGCCAAGACAAGAAGGAAAAAGCAATCCATATGATCAACCTATGGATCATACCGATCCAAGCCTATGGATCGGTATCGATCCATGATAATCGATGAGTTATCCCCCTATTTCTTTAGAGAAACAGTCTATGACATGGAAACGAGATAGAGATCTTATGGGTGAGATTTTAGCTTTCTACGTCTATAAATTGGGGGGCATGGCTCATTTCTTAGGATCTTTTGGCTCTTGCTTCCCTAACTCTAATTTCTTGTAATCACTGTGGGATTTATACCAATTTGTGAGAACTACTGCTTGTAATCAGCAAGATAATTAATAAAATCACCAAGTGGATGTAGGCCAAGATTAGCCGAACCTCTATAATTTTTTGTGTGTTCTTTTCTACTGGTCTTCACTTAAATTTCTTCACTTTTTATTCTCTGCTTAATCTTCTGTGTGTTTGTGCCATTTTTGGTTCAAAAAAATTCTATATTATATATACATGTATCGTATGAGCACACACACGCATATATATATATATATATATATATATATATGCGTGTGCATGTGTAACGTAGCAATCCGTGCAAGATATAATATGCTCATGTATAAGTGTTGGGATGTACACCACAATGGACATATTAGCTCATTTAGTATACAAATATATCATCCAAATGTATGCTTCTATACTTAATTCGCGTATATATAATATTATATATATATAAACCATATTTATTTTAAATAATACAAGCATACACACATGGAATTTATATATATATATATATATATAATTATATAAGTACATTTAAAACATTTATAATTATATTAATTTTTTTTTACTTTACTACAAAAACAGAAAGTAAAATATATATAATTTTTTATAAACGTATACATATATATACATACATATAAATAATTTGATATAAATAGATATTTATATATATTAATACTAAAATAAAACCATACAATATATATATACACACACTTGATAATATGCACGATAATTTTTTTAAATTTAAATATATATATATATATATATATATTAAATTAAATTTCCATTCAAAAGTTAGTGGAAAACTAAAAATAATTAGTTTTCAAAACATAATCTTGAATTTTAAAATTTTAGTAAAAATCCAAGTGACATTTTAATATTTGAATATTTTATATATAATTTTATAATTTAAAAATCAATTTTAATTTAAGATAATATTTTAATAATTAAATTTTATAAAAAATTATTTTTCTGCGCAAGCATGTTAGGTACTAATTTACATTATGAAATATAAAACATAATTTTATACATTATATATATGTATATTGATTTACATAATTAATTTTAATAATATTTAAATAATAATACATTTTTGTATTAAAATTATTTTATTTTTGCTGAAAATATTTTAAGTATGAACTATTTAGATAAAATTATAAAACATATTTTATATATTATAAGATATAGTATTTAAGTTATAAATCTTATATATAATTACATAATGTATATTAATTTATTAAAATAATTTTGTTTGTGCCGTGAATATTATAAGCAGGTATGTCATAAATATTTTTAAACTATATATATATGTATGTATACATATATATGTGTGTGTGTGTGTGCAACCGTACAAACATGCAACTATTCCTAATGTGACGATATACTAATATACTAGAATTGTCGCCTAACTAATATAACAAAATAAAACATAGAAATAATAAATCAATAGTATATAATTATACATCATATTATTACCTCATAGCAATGTCAAAAACTCAAAAATTGAAATGTTGAACTAAACTCTTGAGTCAAATTCTAATTCTAAAGGTGCGATTTCCCGAATCGCAGGCCATCGACTATTGAATACTGTTTAATTTAATTTGGTTTATGCTTGGAAATGGAAGGGGATGAGGGAGTAGTTTGGCTAGAATAGGCATAGATGGAGGCTCCAAAAAGTGGAGGCTCCAAAAAGTGAGATATGAGAGTGGTTTGAGATGCTTTTGTAGAGAAGAGAATGTAGAGATATTTTAGGTTCTAGATCCACATTTCTCTCTTACCATTTCTTTCCTCTTATCCACTCAAACCCTAGCCCTCTAGCCATCTCATTGTCACCCATTTATTGATGTATTGTGGCCAAAATGTACATGCCCTTATGTGGGCTTCAAATCCATATAAAGCCCAAACAAATTAAATTATATTTAAATCCAATTGAAACACATATCGATATTGTATATCGATTAATATATTTATGACTATTATAAATATATTTATTAATATTGTTCAACACAAATAAATTTTTATCACTATTATTTCATAAATATTAATTAATTTAATTAATTTATAACAATTATAAATTAATTAAATCATATAGTCAAGGAGTATTCAATAATTTGGTTGTGTACCCTTTAGGTATAAATTTAGTCAGCGATTAACATCGAACTATTCAAATATTAACGTTCTCACGTCACTTGGTAGGTGGTGTTACATTTTGGTCAAATTTATCACTTACTTAATTTTGATAACATCAAATTTTACTTTTTCAAGTGTGACATTGTGACTATTATTTACACTAATTCTCTTTATCAAAACTATATCGCTTTAGACTTATGGAATTTGGTAACAGCCAAAATTCCAATATCATCCATACTCCTCCGTAGTTCAAACATAAAGACCTTGGTTCAATAATAAGAATTATTATTAACCGAATTACTCTGGCCGGAGATTTTGACTTTGAGTTGAATGTGATACTAACCCTATATAACCGAGGAGATGAATACTCTGTTGATAGTGTTTTCACTTCCAATATATTCACTCAACCCAACTGTAGCTAGTCAATGGACATCGTGCCATGATTTTATAATCAAAGTGGAGGTTTCATAGTAAATGCTAACAGTATTCACAAATCAGGAGAACGGTGTAAATTAGTCACATCAATATTTTATGTCTGACCTTAGTTATATCAACCAATAAAAAACTATCGAGTGAGTATAGTTATCTAATAACTATTAATATGTAACCTCTTGGTGCCCCCAGCAAGTATGAGTAATACACTGCCCAACTAGTGGGGAGCGTTATGTACACTAGTCTCAATGAATACAATGATATCCAATCTCGATGCATTTTGACTAGGAATATTTATTATATTGTGGTACAATACTCATGATTACAACTATTTGTAATTACATCACAGACACACCACCTATGGATTTTTGATTAAATATTTTTTAATTAAATATTTTTTAATTAAATATTTAATTATTTGTAACACATTATAATAAATATATAATAGAAAGAAAAACACCTTTATTATGAGTGAGAATTAATTATAGAGTTAATTAATTTACGGTGAATTATAAAATTTCTCCAAGGGCATACTCCTAACTCCATCAATAATCAATCTCATTTATTTTCTTATAATTCTCCATTCACCTTATTTTACTACGAACTTTGGAAGATGAGCCTCCGTCATATGCTGGTATAGGCTTTCATGATAGTTGGATATCTGGGTCTTCAAGTTGAGTATAAAATTCATTAATTCCCCATGTTGCATTGAAACGTCGTATTGATGGTTTGTTCTAGAGGAGGAGAATGCACACTCTTAACTTTTTCTCCTTTAACACCAAGTGTGAATGTACTCTCCCCTATTGCAGTAAGTACTTGGAAAATCTGTTGCAGCAACTCTGTATAGGCTATTGGTTGTTACATATTCCTCAGAATTGTAGTGTTGAACTTTTGAAAAGGAGAAGTAAAAAGGAAAAAACTTAGTACTAACTCGCAAAAGATGAAAAGAGGAACAAAAAAAAGGTTAAAATTACCTTCACACGATCAACACACCATTACTCGCATTCACTATTACTTCCCCTCATTGGATCTCATCCTGAGCTCATTTTGCAATACAAACTTTGCCATATTGACCAATATATATTTACTCCATCCTATTTGTAGCGAACTTGATTATCCATTACTAGTATGTCATTTGAAATAATTGCCAAAACCTCATCCAATGTCGCTGCAATTTTCTTATGGATGCCTTTTTTTTTGTCACCAACTGCTCGGTAAGCATTAGTGGTGCAACATAAGAATTATGTCATACTTTGGACCAATTCTTATGAATTCAAAGGGAGTTTTTTCGAAGTAGTTTTTGCCATTTTTAGCTTAAAAAACGCTTTAAAAAAATCGAAAATAAAAGATAATAAGATTGAGATGGGTTTATAAAAAATTATTTCAAAACTTTATTGCTTATTGCAAATTTTTTGGTTAAATTTTGGGTTAATTTTGGTAGGGAGGAAGAAGAGAGAATGATAATAAATATATATGGTTTAATTTTTGAACATTATGGATTATCATTGGAATTTAGCCATTGATATCAAACATGTCTGATGCTAACCTTTCATTTCCAACGGTTGAGCCAAAAAGATCAAAACTGTGGGCACGATCGAAAATGTAACGCTAATACAAACTGGGTAAACAATTGCTACGATGGTACCATAGAGTCTCATTATTAGTTTTAAGTCACATTCAACACTATAATACTATCATTTTACAAACAGCTATTCTTAAAGGACGAAATGTTTGGCCAAGAAAAAGGCTGGAAAGTAAACCAAAAGTTTACATCAAAATTAGGTTTCGGTATCCCTTCTAATTTTCGCCTAAAACCGCACTCCTTTACTTCCTTAATTTCGAGCTTTGTAGCAGCGTTCTTATAAAAATTAATAAACACTGCTTTACCTATTTATCCATCCTTAACACAAAATTTTACACTTGAAATTGTATAACATCAATGCAAGATTTTATCTGGCATTTACAATGTCGAATAACAAATCAATTGTCCAGATTGCAATACGTTTGCTGTGGATTATGAAATGTACCACAAGATTATCCATTATTTAAAATACCCGACAATCTTGTAAGATCATCCTGTTTTCTTTATGGTTGGTATTTTATTTTCTTTGTTTCTTAGTTCAATATTATGCATAAACCCAAAATGTAACATTAAATCGCATATTTTGCTCTTAAATTAATTATTTTTCGGCCAAATTGAGGATAATTTTGAGTAGCTTACGAAGTAGTAGTATTAGGACATCACGCCTTCGGATGTAAAAGTAGATGAAAGTCGAGGTGAAATCGAGGGGAATGGTGATGTTGTCGGCGGAGATGGTAGTCCATCAAGCTCTAGAAAATGTCGTAGAGTGGATAAAGGCACCATTGTTTCATGAAAATGGTGGATGGCAATAGTATTAGAAGACATCGCTCTCAATCCCTACATTGATTAAAATCTCATGGAGAACAAGGACTTAGCAAACTTTCATGTTCTTATAGATGGACATCAACATGTTAGCAATATCATCAATAACATTGTAAGTTCATTTAAGTTTTGAAATTAAATTACAGGATTTTGTATAATAGTTAAATTTAATTAGAAACTTATCAGATTTGACCCATAGAAATTATAACTTGTAATTGGTAAAAGAACAAACAATTGTTATGTAGTTTTTTTTAGAAAATAAACATTCCTCATTCAAGAAGATCACTTGTATATTTTTTCCTGCATTTAAAAAGGAGCTGCCAACAAGCCTAACAAGTAGATTAACGTAATACCCTATACAACATAGAAAATAAAGAAACCCCCTACAAAATCTAACAACTATAGTCTATAATAATTTACAATAAACATAAACTAAAGCCTAGATAAAATAGAGTGTAAATGAAAAAGAAAATAAAGTTTAGAAATAATGACGCCATAACAACTAATGTAGAACAAATCTGACCTCTCAAAGGAATCAGTTACAACAAAACTGCAATATCAGACCAACTGTAGTATCCCATGGATGACAACAATATGGAATAAGTAGTCAATAGAATAAGCATTCTAAAGAACCAACAACAACGAATCCCTAACATCCAGTCAGATAGCAATATCCCATCAATAACAGAAACACGACAGATGTTACAACTATGTCAACTATATCAAACAAAGATTTAATGGTGAATGTTAGACCAACAATTACATGAGCGTGTGTCTAAGAAAAAGTCAGAAATAACATAATTGCTGCGCTTCTTTTGATTTTATAAGTAATATGTATTAAAGACTAGGGTAGTCATCTACCAGGTTCGTTTGCATCTATTTTTAGGCTATAACGATTAATAACTAATATGGATAGTGACCTTGTGGTTCACTTTTTATTTTGAGACATAGGATTTGATATTTTTTAGCCATGATTCTTATATTTAGTGTAGTTATATTTCAAATATATTTATCTTATATAATAAACCCACTTTATTGTTTTAGAAATAAAAATTGAATTAGGATACAGTATTGTGCAATGCGCTAGGCTATTTGGTGGAATACCAGATATACATTTCATTTTCTTTTTGGGGAGTTGGGTATTACTCCTTCGGATTTTACCAAGCTTTATTATATAGCTATAGTATTAAGTGAGCATCATTCATGTGATGAGAAGTTTCAAATACATAGCAAATAACAATTGACACTATGTATTGCCATATTTAGAGATACCCGCATGTTTATCGAGGGGAACCCAGTCGAGAGTAGACCATATAAAGTCCACAATCATAGCATTAGTTGATCATTACAATTCAGGACACAACCTAAACATTGCTTGAATTTCGATCTTTACATGATAGGGAATGTTTTTTCCTCCAAACCATCATCAACGTTCCCTATAGGACATTGTTACTACAAATAAAGTTATCTAACATTTGCGACAAGCATGACAAAATACAAGATGTTGAAGGTCAAGCAGAAAATATTCAACAAGGGATATCCTCTTCCAAACATTTTAAGAAGATGTCAAACTTCGACAACCCCGGGGATTGTCAAAAATGTGAAGATTAGGAGATATTGTATCTCAACACAACTTCTAGGGATGTCGCACTTCAAGCATTAATAAAAGATGATTAAAGTCCTCAACCACCTTAGGGTTTGTTGAATGCATGGAAAGGAAGAGATATCATGCAAACCCTAAGTGATATCAAGTGACAACAAATGTCGAAAAGATATAGTAAAGAGATTATCGAACTTGAAGGCAGATAAAGGGAGAAACCAAATTATTGAAGGACGCCGCAACATTGAAAGCATGTACAAGCGGCAAAAGATGTTGGGTTTCAAAGGGTATGAGAGCAATCAAATAGCCACAACTATCAAAGATGCTGCATATCATCATTGCCATTAAAGATGTAAAAAGACGATAATACAAGTGAGGATACCATGTTTCGCCAGTATAACAATTAACACTGCATATAATCATACAACAGAGATGCCGTAAACCATCAATCTAGAGAAGGATGTCGTGAGTCATCGGTGCTTAAAGTGATATCGTAAATCAACAATGTAAATGAACATGTTGTATTTCATCAGAATGGCAAATGATGTCGTAAATCTTTAATGAGAAAAGGATCGCAGTAAGTCACCACTATGAAGAATGTTATCACATGTTGATGACATAGTGAAGGATGTCGAAGGACACATCGCAGCTATGCCGCCTATTGCAAATACTATAAATAGACGCCCAAGGTCATTCAAAGGGGGCGAATTCTTCTCTTCACTTTTTGTACATTTTAAAAGTTGTAACCCTAAATTGAATTGGGGATTTAGAACCAATTTTACTTTTGTGACTTTATGTACATAAGAACTTGGATTAGGAATTATGCATTGCATATTATGAGTAAATAAAGTCCTTTGATTACGTCTTGCCTAATGATTTGTATAATGTTCCGTCTTTCTTTCTCCTAAAGATGACACTTAATACCCCATGGTTCATGAGCCGATCACTTAGGAGTTCGAAAACAAGCTGTTGGGGTAAAAAGAAAAGAAAAACAAGAAGAAAACAAGAATCTCACAATGAAGGCAATCAAATATAACAGTCAACATATGAGAGTACATAATATCATCTAAAATGAACATCTAAGTTGCACAAATACCAACTTCAACCGCGGATATTTATAGCTGCTGCCCGCAAAGTTCTGATACAATATATACATACAAATTGGAAATAAAGTAGATAGCTAGATAACGACGAAGCCTTCCGCTTCATGCTCCTTTAAAAATGCTTCCGTAAGTACATGTACTACTTGGCTGCTCATACAAATTTAAGTGCCCAAGAGTTTTGGGGAAAAAAGAAAAACTCTAGGTCAGATATGAGTCTAATGTGAGTAAACTCCAAATAAACGAATTGTTAAACTGTATGTAGTTAATGCCTCGCTATTACCCCGCTATAACCCGGCTATATCTCATAGCGGATTTCTACCGCTACGAATTTTCCATATAGCCCCAAAATATAGCCTTTCCCCTTTAATCCCCGCTATTTCCGCTATATCTTGTTATTCCCGCTATATTTTGCTATTTCTGCTATATCTTCTTTAATAAAATGAATTAAAAAATTTCATTTATACATTATAAAAATTATGAAACTAATTTATATGATTTAATTTTTAATATATTTTCAGAAATGAAAATACTCTAATATTCTACTAAATTCAATTATGTTATATAATAGTTTTACGTTTATTTAAAGTATATTCGCACATGTTTTTTGTTTAAAATTATTTATGTATTAATTATAATTCAATTGAATGATATTTTTTTATTTAATTACCATTTATATGTTTGTAAAAACATTAAGTACGAGCTTTATATGCTAATTTAAAGCCATCCGCTATATCTCGCTATATCCTCGCTGTATCCCCGCTATGACTTTTTTGCACCTCCACTGCTTCGAATCTGCCGAGCGCTTTAACTGCACAGACTGATAAAACCCTTTAGAAAAAGGTATCTCGTAAGACCATGCCACATATAAACATGGATGGATTTTTACCTTATGATAACCGAAACTCTTTGTTATAGAAACTTCAGTGATATTATAAGAATGCATAGGGTCTAAAGTAAATATTGAACATGGATGAAATGCATGCATCACATATTCCAATATATTTGGACACAACTAATCCCGTACGACACTTATTGGAAAATGAATTTCATACAATTACAAGGCAACTGGGGTTCTTCCTGCCACAGTACGTCTCTAGATAAAATACCAAGGTCGAACCTATCGATCTCTACGAATCAGGACTGACCTACTCTTTACTGGATAATACTGAATATGTCATGACATTGGTTGTGATCAACAACCATACCGACGCCTCTAGTATACATAAATTTAGAATGTCGATCTAGATCAGGTGATGACCATACCCTAATGGGTGCAACCCACATAACCCTAAAGAATATCCCCTTGTTTAGTCATTCCTGGTTATGAGAATCGAGGCTACATTTTACCTTTACATATAGCAATCTCACTTGGAATGCTAACACTGTCTTCCAGGCAACAATGCAATACTAGCTTGTCCATACAAGTTGTTTAGGATATGAACAAACCAAGTGCACTACTTACACTACATCCATACTGGAATTACCCTTAGGATTTGTAGTAAGTAACCCTTGCACTACAAAGATTTTCATCTTCGATTCTGTTATCTTTTAGATATTTCAAATTCGAATGCTTACATTTGTTCGAGGTGGTTTTTGGATAACTCATGTTATCCGATCTCGGTCTCTTCGAAGCAACATTCGATAACTTTAAAAGAGTCAAGATATCAACAGTGGACAAATCCACTATTTAGGTTGTGTATATATTTTTCTTATGGAAAATAAGACATTTTATACTTACCCTCATTTTTCAATTTCAAACAGTACTATCCGTTGATTAATTATAAAGTCATACATGTTAGAAACTAACCTCGACTCGATGTACATCCTTACATCTTGGGATAAGAAGAGTTTCCATACCTCGGTATTTGGAGTTAAGTATACTATGAAACATCTTACATATACTTAATTTATCATGACCCATTTATCGAAATTAATTGTCTTATATCTACCATGTTTCCAACATTTCGACTTCCCTAACCCTCACAAAGAAAATCAAGTTCTACATCTCACATAGAGGAAAGCCTACTCATCGGCTTTTAGTGCTAAATACAAGACGACTTACTTTCAATAAAATATGTCAATGTTTTATTATAATTTGTCATATTTGTTTGACTACTTAATGACGAAGACAGAAAGAATCCCTTGTATTTAAACCATTTGTTGTAAGAGGAAAGCTGCTTTTAAACAAAATAGTAACGACTCATATTTTTTGACGTTTGATTCGGAATATTTAAATGGTTTTAAATATTGAATTTGAATTATAGACTTATTTTGGATATGGAAATTTGGTTTTTCATTTATAAAATAAATTCAGAATTAAATTAGCGATTTATTGGATAATTTAATTATTGAATTTTATAATTGAAAATTGGTTAAATTAAAATATCTTGAGTTTTAAGCTCGATAAAAATAATTTAAAGGCTTTTAAAATTTATATTAATAATAATGAAGATAATAAAAGTTTTAAAATTGAATTTAAAAGCGATCTATTCAATTTAAGAAATAGTTGTTCAAATTGACATTTAAAAATAGCCATCTAGGGCACAGTCTCGGAATTCAATGAAACGAGTTCCATTAGGTCCGTAATATTGTATTACTATGGGATTTCAAATTTCGTTGCTTTTGGAGTTATCATTTGGTCGTACAGGATATAAACGCGTTGAAATTAATATTGAAATTCAATATAATAATTGGGTTCAAAAAGCTATCTTCTTTATACGATCAAATTATGACTTGAAAACTTTTCCTTTATGTTTGGGATAGGGGTATAACATTACAAATGCCTAGTGGCATGCCAATTAGGAGATCAAAATTTTAAGTTGATAAAACGAGATATTTTGAAATTAAATAAAATTATATAAAAATCGAATCAAAGTAAAATTAAAATCAAATCAAGCCGCCTTCAACACGTCTCGTTCCCATATTAAACACGCGACATTTCCCTCTTTTCCCTCAATTAGTTAAAAATCCTATTCAAATAAACCCGACCTTGTCCCTTCTTTATTCCAAAAATCAATCTTCCGAGGAAGAGAAAAAAGGAAGAGCAGTCTACTTCAATTTAAAAATCAACAATGCAATTGAACGATTTCCTCCTTCCTCTTCAAAATAAAATCGCGACCCTCCCACTCGAATTCTTAGTTCGAAATTTATGAATCAAACAAATAAAAAAAAGGGAATTGAAGTCACGGCGACTTTAGGAGATGGTGGTCTCGAGCGCAGCAAAGCGGGGAGAGGATGGCATGGTCGAGGAGTCGTGATTAGGTTGTGGGGATCGCGATGATGATAGGGAAGCTGCACGCGGGAGGTGACTTAGAGGATGGGTGATCGAAGAAATCGCAATTTGGTGGCGAACGCTAGCAATGGTTGTGAAGTTGTTTCGAAGTCACGATGGAGTCGAGTGGCGGCATGAGCTAGCATTTAGGAAGGAGGCTCGACGAGGTGATGTTCGGAGTGGGTAGGATGTCATGGCTGTAAGGTTCGGCAGTGGGTTTGAGGGGTCGTTCGAGAGTGCTGTTTCGAAATAGGGTTGGCCAGGCTTCGTCATGCTTGCTGTTTGGAAGTCGAGAAGGGGGAGAGCGCGATGGCCTGGAAGGAGAACGAACGGTGGGGTATGTAGCTAGAGGGAAGAAGGTATTACTGCCTATGTTCATTAAATCTATGAAGTTAATTATATTATTAATTATTTTCTTATCACTTAATTAAGCTATTTATCTCGGTGATAATAAGTTCGTTAATCCATGTTAAATTTATATGAGGTTTAAAAAATTGTGCGGCAAGTCGGGATTGAAATGGATTGCAAACAAAAAAATTCGAGGTGAGAAATTCTCACTCACTAAAATTTAAATTTTAAATAGTTGAAAATTAAATTTTAGATGCTTGTTGGATTTATAAGTTATTGTCTGTTGGATGATAAATAAATATAGTAGTATATATATTATTATTTGGAGTGATATTCGTGCACATTATAGCGGATGAGACCGTATACACCCCGCATACTAGCGGATTACCTTATATACCATGATATCCCCCTCGAAGTGGGATTGATAATTTTTTTATATTGTATTAACATCTGTTGATGCAGGAAAACAGGTTGGTGGATCCAACTGGATTCCTAAAAAATGTTGATTTGCTTTTCATATATAATGATACATGATTTGTGTGAACAATCTATTATAGATTATTGCTATGATTTGAATTTTTGGATGCCATGGTATCACGGGCCTTAAATTTGGCATTTTAAATACCATACATTATTATTTTTAGTTTAAAGGAATTTAAAAGGAGATTTTTGATATAAAAATATTTATATTGGAAATTGGATTATTTTTAAGAAAAGTGAATTAGGGATAATAAATATATTGATTTTGGATTATACGCAAGTATTCGTAGGTGGTCTTAAATAGAGATGTTAAAATTTAATTATATAAAGGAGTTTGTGAATGGTATTATGAAATACGAAAAGGAGTTAAAATCGATATTAAAAATAGATTGGAAGTATAAATGGAATTTATAAGAAATGAATTTGTATAATGGGATTTGATAAACAAGATTTGTTTTATAAACAGGTAAAACCAAATGGATTATAAAAATTTATAAACGATGGTTAAAAAAAATAAAGGATTTCAATATCAGATGATAATTGGGAATATAAGTCCATAGGGTGAATTTATATTAGAATATGGGAACAGGATCGAGAAAAATAGTATATTCTATTTTTGAAATGAGAATGGTTAGGTAATCGACAATAAATCGATACGTTATGGAATCGAGAGGAAGTTATAAATTAAATTGGTTATTGAGATTTAAAATATATTGTTATTTTTAAGAAGTTATGTTTATTTTTCAAAGGGAAAACTTTATTATTTAAACTATGAAATTTTAAACTAGTTAGTATTGGAATACTTCGAAAAATGGATTTCCAAGTATTCACTATTTATTGAAATAAAATGTCAATTTCTATGAATCAGATTTGAAAATTTATTTATTTATCTAAAAATGGATTATTGATGTTTATAAAAGTGTTTTTGATATTTAAATAATTACTTAAACATGCTTTAAAAATAAATTATTATACCTTAAAATACTTATTTTAATTATATACAGAGTTTAATTGATTGGAAATTTTTATTTGTAAATTTCTCTCAAGATTCGAAAAAAAGAAGCTTATAAAAAGGATATGATTTCGAGGAGAGGAAAATTTATTAGTGATTCCGGAGATCTTGGAATAAGTTATGAAATATTCTCTGATGTGTTAATATTGAGAGATTTTTGGGAAATGAGACTTATAATATTTTTCTAAGTATAAAAAATGGAAATTTGGAAATATTCTAAATGCTGAGACGGTTTGAAAACATCCTATTATGGATTAAGTATTCGAAATTGTTTTCAAGTATTGGAATATGAGAAGGGATGTGAATATATATATATATATATATATATATATATATATATATCTTAATAAAGATATTTTGGAATAAATGTTTGAGAAAGTTATAATAAGGCCTAGTGACTGCTTATGGATGTTTTATTGATAGTTAATAACCGACTATCAATAACTGGCCAATTTCATTAATCGCTTCGAAGAGACCGAGATCGGATTCAATGATCCGAAAACCACTTCGATCCAGTTTGAACGTTACGAATGAATACTATGAAGATTATGAAGAAAGTGATTCGGTTTGTAAAGACCCAGGACAACTTTTATGGACGAATGCTATCAAAACATCATCACTCGAGGACGATGAGCATTCTAAGTAAAAAATTTCTTGAATGGTAACGCTTAGCCTCGAACCTCATCAATGAGGAATGACTAAAACATGGGAGATGTAGCAAAGATAAGTGGGTTGCACCAAGTAGGGTATGTTATCACCTTTCTTGATGTCCTCGGAAATCTTTATATTATGAATATTGTTGTGCATGAAAGAAGGAACACTCGATGGTAAAGGTGGGAACACCTTGGGTGATAACATATTCGGTCTATCCAGGTTAGGGGTAGCGGGTAGGCCGGTCTTGTGTAGCAAGGGATCCCCGCATAGTCCTCGGTACATTGCTCTAGAGGTGACTGTGGTGGGCGGTACCCCAGTGGCCCAGTCATTCAATGAAATCCATTCTCCAATAAGCGCCGTACGGTTTTGATTATGCCCAACTATGCTGGAATGTGCGATGCAAGCATTTCAGCTATTTTCTATTTACCTTGTGTAGACACTATTATAATATCAGACAATTTTGATAACAATGTTTTGGTTATCCTAAGGTAAAAACCCATCGTGTTTATGTGTGACGTGGTCTTACGAGATATGTTTGTTTTTCAAAGGATTTTGAAAAAATTTAGTAATTCAAATTGAGTGTGTTTTCTCATGCTGGTTTTCTAGACTAACTCGGGTGTTATTTTATTATAATGCTCAGGTCAGACCGAGTATTACAGATTCTGGATAAAATGTTATGGAGCTTGGGAGACGAGATGGATGACAGAGACGTATCTCTGTACTTGGCTTATATTCTGCTGTGCAAGGACAAGTTATATAACTATCCAGTTGATGTATTGATTGTTGTACTATGATGATTGTAAGTATAAAAAAGTTATAGATTCTTTTGTATAAAATCTGTTATTATATATTATATTTTGTTTTGCTACGTATGTGAGATTCTGTGTTTGTTTTTCTGTTTTCTCGTCTCTCTTTCTTCTTCTTACTTTAAAGATTCGTATTTCCGTCCAATTTGAGTTGACCTGATGTAAAATACTGTCGACTCAAAAGGGTAAGGATTTGCGGGCATTTACACTTGGTATCAGAGCTGAAGGTTAAGCGAGAACCTTGGCTCTGGTGGGAATTACTCATTACAGATAGAGTCAGTAGTACTCTAGAATGAGTTGAGAATATTAGCAGATATGAGCGTATATTTGTTAGTGGATATAAAACGGTTTTAATTGTGTTGACTTATCTGTTGAGTGGCATATAAATTCGTGTTGAATAGTGGGACGCCACTAAATCGATAGGGGTTTCTAAACACTTGAATAGAGTAATTAGACACAGTATGGTTTCGAAGTAGATAAATGAAATAATTTTACCCAAATTATATTTTGATATAAAACAAATAATTTTGTAAAATTGAAATATTATAAATTGACATGTTTGGATGATAGAATCAAAAATAGATTTAAAATGGAAATGGTTATAAAAACCAAATTAGATTGTATAGGTATGAATCATACGAATGGGTTAAAATCTAAAAATAGATTCAAACCAAGATTTGGAAAAAAATCAAAACCCAGAAATTTTTGGAAGTATTTTCTAAAGTGTTTGAAGATAAATAATAGTATTATTATTTTGGAGATATTTTTGAAGAGAAAATTTGTTTTAAATGGATTTTGAAGATGTTATAGCACTAAACTCACTACAGTCGCTGGAAAACTCTGATGATGAAGGCCGCATCATCAGTGTTCATTTTCGAGTTTCTGAGTGGCGGATTACTGCCAAAATTGATTTGATTCAAATTTGTTGGACAAATAAGTTCTGTTTAAAAATTTCCGAAGTAAATTGTTTTTGATAACATCAGGATGATTTTGAAATTTGAAGGAAGTGGTTTGGAGACCAAAGAGGGAGAGTATGTATATATTTTATTTCAAAGTGATTTGAAATAAATACCGGTTATTTGAGTTTTGAAATCCTTATGAAAAGTTTTAGAAAATATCAGAAAATAAGTTATGAACGTATAAAAAGGTGGGTTTGATTTGAATCATATGGAATTAAATTAAATATATAAATGTGAATTATAAAGTGACTATATTACCATAAGTTATAAAATTTGAATTGGATTAGAAATAATATTGAATTGAAGTAAATATAAATTTTGAATCGTAAAAAAATTATATGGACATAAAGTAAGATTTTGAATGAGATAAAAATCAAGTGAAGAATTGGAATTGTGGAAAAAATGAATTATAATAACTTATAAAAATTTAAGTTAATGGAACAAAGATATATCTATAAATAAATGTACAATCTCAAGTTAAAAATAAAACGTGAATGTGCTCGGGTATAAAATTGATGGAAAGGTAGAAAATAGGTTGTGTGACCTATAAAATTGGAAAGCAAGATAGAAAACCCAAAATGAAGATTGTTGATAAAGGAAATCAAATCCAAAATTGAATTATAAAAAGGAATTTGAACTACTAAAATTAGAAGAAGTGATTTTTGAGATAAAAATCTGATATTGAGTTATAAATTTGAAGTGAACTAATTAGAGAATTAATTAGTTAAACGAATGTGAAGATGGAATTTAACATGGTTAAGTTAAAATTTGGATTGTGAATTAAAAATGGATATTGGGAATATAACTTGGGTTGTCAAAAAAATTCCATAAATTTTAAACGAATTTAATACAATTGGAAATATTGTCGAATAAAATAGAATTGGATTGAAATAGAAATGGCTTGGGTTATAAATAAAATTCAATTTAAGTGAAAATAAAATTAAATATGGCTGTGGGAGTTGTTTAAATGAATTCGAGCTTGGAATTAAAATTAAAGCGAATAAAATGAATGAGCTAATTAATAAATTAGTAAAGGAAATGGAAGTTGGTTGGAAGATATAAACTTATGTTATAAAGTGGAAGTAATATAAAATAATAAACTTAAGCCAACAATTATGGATGGAAGTTAGCTCGAATAAATGGTGGAATGGCCATTTAATAAATTAGCATGAAATGATTCCAAGTTTAATAAAAGGAATTTGAATTTAATAAATGGGGATATTAGTGAAACAAAATCAAATTGATAAGAATCAATTTGAAATGGAATAAGATTAAGTATAAATTGATTGGAATCAATTTAAAATAGTTATAAATTGAAATTATTATTCTATTAAATGAATATCGCCGAATTTGCATACAAAAATTTGGCGTTTGGCGAAAATAGAAGTAAATAAAATTCTATGGATTAATAGAATGTGGATAAATTGATTTTTTTTATCAATTTGCAATGTATATGGGTTTGTTTGAGATAAAAGTAAATTGAATGCATGTAAAGTAAGTTGTCAATTATTCAAATTGAATGAAATGGTATATGGATTGTTTGAAAGTAATTAAATTAGTATCTAGACCATGTAATTGCTATTAATAAGTGTTTAGCATGTATTGATTATGAAGTCATGTGTTTTAATTACTTAAATAATTGAAATGTTAGTGAATTTCATATTTTGGTACTTACGGGTTTAAATTGAATAAGTACAAGTACCCAGAGGGACAATTTGGCTAGATTTGGGTTGCGATATTTTCTTTAGAAGTAGATGCTTGCTTAGTAGTGCTTAAAAACGCTAGAATAAGGTACATTTTTCGATTGAATACTGTGAAAATATAAAACATCGTTATATGTTTTTTTTCCGACCGTGTGAGTCGATGTATATATATTTATCTCTCTTGTCAGATTGCATAAGGCACTCCGTACAAGGGAGACTCTTCCAAAAAATTTCGGAAATTTCGGTTGTTAGTAAATTTTTGTTAACCACAATTTAGTTTCGAAATAAAGGATTTTGGGTTAGGATGGAGAACTAATTGTTCTGTATGAGGGAAAAAGATTAGAAAAGTGAAATATCGAATTTTCACTTAGTGGGTTTTGAAAAAGTTAATGGGTTTGGTGCATTTTCCTACTGTAGCAATTTCGGGGACGAAATTCTTTTAAGGGGAAGGAATGTAATGACCCAGATTTTTCGACGTTTGATTTGAAATATTTAAATGGTTTTAAATATTGAATTTGAATTATTGATTGATTTTGGATATGGAAATTTGGTTTCTCATTTATAAAATAAATTCAGAACTAAAAATAGCGATTTATTGGATAATTTAATTATCAAGTTTTATAATTGAATATTGGTTAAATTATTGTATCTAGAGTTTTAAGCTCGATAAAAATAATTTAAAGACTTGTAAAATTTATATTAATAATAATGAAGATAATAAAAGTTTTAAAATTGAATTTAAAAGTGATCTGTTCAATTTTAGAAATAGTTGTTCAAATTGACATTTAAAAATAGCCATCTAAGGCACAGTCTCGAAATTCGACGAAACTAGTTCCATTGGATCTGTAATATTGTATTATTATCGGATTTCAAATTTCGTAGGTTTTGGAGTTATCGTTTGGTCGTACAGGATATAAACGCGTAAAATTAATACTTAAATTCAATATAATAATTGGGTCCAAAAAGCTATCTTCTCCATACGATCGAACTAGGACTTGAAACCTTTTCCTTTATGTTCGGGATAGGGGTATGACATTACAAATGCCTAGTGGCACGCCTCGATAGGAGATCAAAATTTTAAGTTGCTAAAACGAGATATTTTGAAATTAAATAAAATTATATAAAAATCAAATCAAAGTCAAATTAAAATCAAATCAAGCCACCTTTAACACGTCTCATTCCCGTATTAAATACGCGACATTTCCCTCTTTTTCCTCAATCAGTTCAAAAGCCTATTCAAATAAACCCGACGTCCCTTCTTCATTCCAAAAATCGATCTTCTGAGGAAAAAAAGAAAAGCAGTCTCCTTCAACTTAAAAATCAGCAATGCAATTAAACAATTTCCTCCTTCCTCTTCAAAATAAAATCTTAACCCTCCCACTCGAATTCTTAGTTTGAAGTTTATGAATCAAACAAAGAAAAAAAGGGAATCGAAGTCGCGGCAACTCTGGGAGATGGTGGGCTCGAGCGCAGCAACATGGGGAGAGGAAGGCATGGTCGAGAAGTCATGATTAGGTTGTGGGTATATCAGTGGTGATAGGGAAGCCGCGCGCGAGAGGCGACTTGGAGGATGGGTGATCGAAGATGTCGCGACTTGGTGGTGAATGCCGGCGATGGTCGCGAAGTTGTTTCGAAGTCGCGATGGAGTCGAGTGGCGGCGTAAGCTAGGATTTAGGAAGGAGGCTCGATGAGGTGATGGTTGGAGTGGGTAGGATGTCGCACCTGCAAGGTTTGGCAGTGGTTTTGAGGAGGGGGGTTCGATAGTGCTGTTTCGAAATAGGGTTGGCCAGGCTTCATCGTGCTCGCTTTGGAAGTCGAGAAGGGGGAAAGCGCAATGGCCTAGAAGGAGAACAAATGGTGGGGTATGTACCTAGAGGGAAGAAGGTATTACTGCCTATGTTCATTAAATCTATGAAGTTAATTATATTATTAATTATTTGCTTATCACTTAGTTAAGCTATTTATCTCGGTGATAATAAGTTCGTTAATCCATGTTAAATTTATACGAGGTCTAAAAAATCGAGAGGCAAGTTAGGATTGAAATGGATTGAAAAAAAATCAAGTTGAGAAAATTTTCACTCATTTGGATTACCAACAGTTGAATTTTAAATAGTTGAAAATTAAATTCTGGATGCTTATTGAATTTATAATTTTTGTCTGTTGGATGATATTATATATATAGTAGCATATATATTAGTATTTGGAGCAATATTGCCGCACGTTATAGCGGATGAGACCCTATGCGCCTCGCATAATAGCAAATGACACTATATACCGCGATACCCCCTTAAAGTGGGATTGGTAATTTTTTTATGTTGTATTAACATTTGTGGTTGCAGGAAAATAGGTTGGGGGATCCAACTGGATTCCTCAAAAATGTTGATTTAATTTTCATATATAATGATATATGATTTGTGTGAATAATCTGTTATAAATTATTGCTATGATTTGAATTTTTGGATGCCATGGTAGCATGGGCCTTAAATTTGGCATTTTAAATACCATAAATTATTATTTTTAGTTTAAAGGAATTTAGAAGGAGATTTTTCATATAAAAATATTTATATTGGAAATTGGATTATTTTTAAGAAAATTGAATTAGGGATAATAGATATATTGATTTTGGATTGTACGGAACTATTCGTAAATGGACTTAAATAGAGATGTTAAAATTTAATTATATAAAGGAGTTTGTGAATGGTATCATGAAATATGAAAAGGAGTTAAAGTCGATATTAAAAATAGATTGGAAGTATAAATGGAATTTATAAGAAAAGAATTTATATAATGGGATTTGATAAATAAGATTTGTTTTATAAATCGGTAAAACCAAAGGGATTATAAAAATTTATAAACGATGTTTAAAAAATAAAGGATTTTGATATTAGATGATAATTGGGAATATAAGTCCATAGGGTGAGTTTATATTAGAATATGGGAACATGATGGAGAAAAATAGTAAATTCTATTTTTGAAATGAGAATGATTAGGGAATCGACAATAAATTGAAATGTTATGGAATGGGAGGAAGTTATAAATTAAATTGGTTATTGAGATTTTAAAGTATATCGTTATTTTTAGGAAGTTAAGTTTATTTTTCAAAGAGAAAACTTTATTATTTAAACTATAAAATTTTAAACTAGTTAGCATTAGAATACTTTGAAAAATGGATTTTCAAGTATTTAATATTTATTGATATAAAATGTTAATTTCTATGAATCGGCTTTGAAAATTTATTTATTTATCTAAAAATGGGTTATTGATGTTTATAAAAGTGTTTTCGATATTTAAAATAATTACTTGAACATGCTTTAAAAATAAATTATTATTCCTTAAAATAGTTATTTTAATTATATATAGAGTTTAAGTGATTGGAAATTTTTATTTATAAATTTCTCTCGAGATTCGAAAAAAAGAAGCTTATAAAAAGGATATGTTTTTTAGGAGAGGAAAATCTATTAGTGATTCCTGAGACCATGGAATAAGTTAGGGAATATTCTCTGAAGCGTTAATATTGAGAATTTTTTGGGAAATGAGACTTATAATATTTTCCTAAGTATAAAAAATGGAAATTGGGAAATATTTCTAAATGTTAAGATGGTTTGAAAATATCCTGTTATGGATTAAGTATTTGAAATTATTTTCAAGTATTGGAATATGAGAAGTGATTTGAATATATATCTTAATGAAGATATTTTGGAATAAATGTTTGGAAAAAGTTATAATAAGGCTTAGTGACTGCTTATGGATGTTTTATTGATAGTTAAATAACCGACTATCAATAATTGGCCAATTTTGTTCATCGATTCGAAGAGACTGGGATCGAATTTAATGATCCGAAAACAACTTCGATCCGATTTGAACGTTAGGAATGAATACCGTGAAAATGATGAAGACGGTGATTCGGCTTTTCTAGACCCAAGACAACTTGTATGGACGAATGCTATCAGAACATCACCATTAGAGGACGATAAGCATTCTAAGTAAAATTGTTCTTGAAAAGTAACGCTTAGTCTCGAACCTCATCAACTGGGAATGACTAAAACAGGGGAGATGCAGCAAGGCTAAGTGGGTTGCACCCAAGTAGGGTATGTTATCACCTTTCTTGATGTCCTTGGAAACCTTTATATAATGGATATTGTTATGCATGAAAGAAGGAGCGCTCGATGGTAAGGGTGGGAACACCCTGGGTGATAACATATTCGATTTATCCCGGTTAGGGGTAGTGGGTAGGCCGGTCTTGTGTAGCAGGGGATCCCGGCGTGGTCCTCGGTACATTGTTCTAGAGGTGTACTGTGGTGGGTGGTACCCTAGTGGCCCAGTCATTCAATGGAATCCATACTCCAATAAGCGCAACACGGTTTTGATTGTGCCCAACTACGCTAAAATGTGAGATGCAAGCATTTCAGCTATTTTCTATTTACCGTGTGTAGACACTATTATAATATCATATGACTTTGATAAAAAATGTTTTGGTTATCTTAAGGTAAAAACCCATCGTGTTTATGTGTGACGTGGTCTTACGATATATCTTTGTTTTTCAAAGGATTTTAAGAAAAGTTAATAATTCAAATTGAGTGTGTTTTCTCATGCTGGTTTTTCATACCGACTCGGGTGTTATTTTATTATAATACTCGGGTCTGACCGAGTATTATAGATTTATGATAGAAAGCTACGGAGCTCAGGAGATGAGCTGGATGACAGAGACGTATCTTCATACTTGGCTTATATTCCGCTGTGTAAGGACAAGTTATATAACTGTCCAGTTGATGTATTGATTGTTGTACTCTGATGATTGCAAGTATAAAATAGTTACATATTCTTTTGTACAAAATCTGTTATTATGTATTATATTTTGTTCCGCTGCGTTTGTGAGATTCTATGTTTGTTTTTCTATTTTCTCCTCTTTCTTTCTTCTTCTTACTTTAAAGATTCGTATTTCCGTCCAATTTGAGTTGAGCTAACATGGAATATTGTCGACTCAAAGGGTATGAATTTGCGGGCCTTTACAAAAACAATCCTTGGAATAAAGTAATTAAAAATTGAAAGCTTTATTTAATTAACTAAGAATAGGTTTAAACCTTTATTTAATAATAATTTAATCTTAATTAAATCCTAACTAAATCTTAACTTAATCTTAACTTAATTAATAATTAATAAATAATTAAACCCTGCATGATTAATACTTAAATAACAATTTAACCTTACTTAATGAAAAATAAATTAATAATTAAACCTTACTTAATTAATAATTAATTAACCTTTACTTAATTAATAAATAAATTAACCTTTTCTTGATTAATTAATTTTAATTCTCTTACTTAATCAATAATTAAGTACTAATTACCTTCACTTAATTAATTTATTAAATAATCATCAACACCTTACTTAATTAACTAAATAATAATTGAACCTTTTTAAAATATAGTTTTAAAGGCACCTTAAAAATATCTAAAGTGAAAACAGATTATTTTATACTAGTTCGAACCTCCCATCCTACGTCCACTCCCGAAGCTCCCCGTCGGTATTTCCTTTAACAAATAACCTTCACTTCACTCAGAGGAATAGGCTAATACAAAAGTATATATCTGACAGTCTTGTATCTGAATAACACGGATTTTAACTAATAGTACAAATCTTCCTATGATCTCCTTTGCGTATGTGAATGCTTTCAGTTGTAGAAAGTGGTTTAACCAAAATGATATTTTGGTTATAATAGATTTAAAATATGTAAGCACTGTATGCACAAATATGTAAGTAGATAGTAATAAGAAATCAAGAGAGAATCGATTTAATTCATTTGTAAATCTCAATCATTGTAGTATTTATAGGTTTGAAGAGATGCAGATGAGGAGTTGTTTCTATTTTTAATGGCTGTAGCCTTTCGATGAAGAATTGAGTTCTCTTAATTTAACAAAAGTGTCTATTTAAATTTTTGCATTTGTTCAAAAGACATACGTTTGTGGGGAAGCAACTGACCTCTGTGGCTTCAAGGATGTAACAACCTGGGATTTTGGAGATTACCGCTAAAATTAAATTATAATGCAAATTATAATTTAATATTATGTTTAAAAATGAATTGGATAATAAAATGAGGGATTATATTATTTATTTTATATAAACAATATCTTGATAAATGTAATTTGGGATTTGAAATTTAAATAAGTCATATTATTTTATTTGAAGCCTATTTCAACATTTGATGGTCGAAAAAAAAATGTAAGTGGATGAAATAAAGTTTGAAAAACCTTATTTTTGGATTTGGATTGAAAATAAATAATTATGATGGCTTAATTTTAGTTAATTAGTAATATTGGATATTTATTCCAATGTTAGCCTTTTATTGTAAACTAAAAGGAATAATATGAAGAAAATAAAATTTAGAAGTGTAATTAGGCTTGGCATGATGTATTAATGATATAAAAATGTTAAAACATTTTAATACACTTCAATAGACTTAAAAATAAATTTTATTTGATTGAAATGGATGAAAACAGTGATTTTTCACCAAAAATGAGAATATTGGTAAATATTGTTAAAAAATTGTGTTATATGGGGAAAATAATATTTCTAATTGGAAAAAAAATATTTTGAAGATTACAAAGTGTTACAATGATTTATTTTAATTTATTTGACATGAAAAAAATTTATGTTTAAGTTATTGCATTAAAAATAGTATTTTTACACTAAAATGGTGTAATTTGTAAAATATTGTCAAAGATAGGGTTTTATTTATAAAAATAACTTTTTATTTTCAAAATAAATTTTATTATTTTATATAATAACAATTTTAGTTACATACATCTGTTGTATAGATTTTTATTTGACTTTAAAATGTAAATGGAGATATATATATATAATGTTAGAATAGGATAAATATGTACATAGCTTTATATTTCATTAAGTATATTTAGTCTTAGGCTTATTTGGGTAAGGTTTGAATCTACCAACCCTCTCTAAAACCATCTAGTAAAGGAGAAACAGGTGTATATACCCTTTTTTCTCATCTTCCTCCTCAAAAGAAAAGATACAGTAAATAGAAAGAAAGAAGAACAATGGCTTTCCCTAATTAAATCTCAATTCCACTCAATTTTGCTACTAATTCAAGAAGAACTTCACCAAAAATAAGAATAGAAAAAGGATTTTACCTTCAAGCTCCAATATTTCTTCACAAATTTGGGTATTTGATATCTAAAATCAAAGGTGAGTTTAAGACTCACATTTTCTAGCTTTGACTGAGATTTCAAGGTAAGAAATCTCAATTTTGTTTGTTGCATGTTTATTTGTGAAATTACCGTCAGTAAATTGGACATATCTCTTTCGTTTTAAGTCAGAATTTGACAATTTAAGATGTTCTGGAAAGCAAAGAAATAGGTCTACAAGTTTCATGTTTTAAGTTTTCTAAACTTTTGATGCTTTCTTGATCAAAATCGTGCTTGTTTGTTGCTATCCCAGAGCTAATTGACAGCGACAACAATCACAGGCCAGAGAAGTATTTTAGCCATAAGTAATTCGTTTCTTATCAGATTTAGGTCAAATTTTTTTGTGGAAACTAAATTCAATAGGAATAATTTATTTTCAGGTTTCATTTTGATATTTTACTATTTAATTGACCTAAAACAGATTTGAATGCAGAAGTATAGTTATGTCTTTGACAGAATTTCCTGAGTCTGAGTCTAAATCTGATATTGTTTGAACTATATCTTTCTCGATTTCGATCGGAATTCGATAATTTTTAATGTTTCAGAAAGAAAAATTCATGTACTACAACTTTTATTCATTGATTTTTCTGTAATTTTGAGGTTATCTATATCAAAATCTAATTTTCCTACTGCTAACCGGAGAGCAAAACCAATATTTGATCTGTGTTTGAAACCGAAACGAATTTGACCATAACTTCTTCGTTTCTAAACCTAATTTGATAATTTTGGATGTTCCAGAAAGCTTAGGTCATATGATACAAGTTTTATTCATTGTATTTTCTGGAATTTTGAAGTTTGCATGGTCGAAAGTATGGTTGTATGTTGCTATCCTGAGAATAAAATGACAACAACAACAATCGTTGATCTTACAATTGTATGAACTCGTTTTTGCTCTCATTCTCTTTGGTCTTGATGATGTTTTTGACATATTTTAAGCTCTATGATGCCTATCAGTAGGCTAGCTATATTTCGAGAATTTGAAATCCTAATTTAAATGGAATTTGAATTGATTTTGGGTTAAATTTGAATTGAATTGTATTGAATTCAAGTTATCGGTTTTGCGATATCCCTCTTAGTTTTCATTTCTTTCGAGAACGGTTTTCACTAAACCATTTTTGAAATACATGGACATTTCAAATTATTATTACATAGTATTTTTTTAATTATTTTTCTAAATAAAGATTGATTTATTTCCTATAATAAAGGAATTTCAAATATTGGTTTTAATAATCGTTTTCGAAAAATAGTTTTAAATTTCTATATCTCTAATAAAATTATTTTATAAATAAAATTACTTATTTTTATGAATTTAGGATGTATAAGAAGGACAATTAAACGGTAAAGTATAACATGTGGTATGGGACACATGGATTTGCTTTATCGCTTAATATTGGACTTACACGATCGAAACCCTTTCGATAAACTATTTGAGATGATTTAAGATGTTATTAAATTTTGGGTAGATTATATGGTCCCAAAACTCCAATTTAGGAGTATATTTGATGAAGGACCATTTTAAAATGTGTTTCTTAATCGCCGATAAAATGAGATGAATTAAGAGCTTGAAATTCCTATTTGGAATTATGGTTATAAATAACCATCTAGATGTTATTTTTACTTGCTAGTGAGGTAAGGTAAGCTTGTTTATGATGATTTTACGATGTTGAGATGTATTATGATAGTTTTTACTTGTCGATGAGAAAAGACAAGTGACGATGCCCCTAGTACTCGTCAATGAGATGAGACGAGCATAGTATTGTATTTACTTGCCAATGAGACGAGGTCAAGTATATTTTCTTGATGTTTATGATGTTTTACTAGTGTGGTACCAACTAACGGCTAGTAAACCATTAGGGGCGAATGTATGGTATGAGACGTACGTTAACACCTATTGGGTTCCTATCCGAGAAATTGAGACACATTCACGATGTTTACTAGTACTATAGACCTCAAGTACTCGATTGGAGTCATCACGATGTAGTTGCTACTCCGATCATCACGATGTTATTAACTCGGGTCTTTGTGACTGGGAGTCATTATGATGTAATAGACTATAGTCATTCACGATGTTCACGATGTTAAGATGTTATTTGACTCCAGTCATCACGATATTTATGGTACCAAATAGTAGTACTAGTCACGATGTAGCGCGCGTAGCATTGCTTCGACATGCAATCGAGGATCTGGCCAATTCGAGATTTCTTTGAGTTTTGATGTTTTAGACTTCACCGTATTTAGATGATTATTACATTGATAGCCTATTTCCAAATGAGACGTATACATATATGGTGAAGTCATTTACGATGTTACTCTTTGATTGAGTTATTTGCATTATGGATCGATGATTTGATGATTTTATAGACTACTTGATGTTAAGATGGAGTTTAGATGTATTTATAAATTTATACCAATGAGATGGGTTATAAATTCTTATCAAGAATCTTTTATGATGAGTTTTAGTGATGGATTTGAGGTATCTATATTCATATCGATGAGATGAGGTATGAATAAGTATAATGCTTCTTTTATGATTGGATTTTATATTCCCTTAAATGATCCTTGGGATGTGCCAATGAGATAAGGCACATCCATACGCATTTTATTCTATGTATGAAGGATATGTACCTTTGATGTATTTTTATATTGACAACCACATCTAAGAAGATAGTTTAATCATTTGAAGTCATTATCCATATTCCTTTATACCACCGATGATATGTGGAGAAAGCGATGTTTATTGAATCTTATCTTTAAAACTTTGCTCGTCTGTGTTCCATTTGCTTAAGTGTCAGTTGTGCCACTTCAGTATGAGTTTATCATCATTATCTTTTTGCTAAGGTGGGTCTCGGGGTGGGGCTTTATAGCTTGGTATCAGAGCTGTGGTCAGAACAAAGTAGAATAAACGCAGAACGGTACGTATATCATGATACATCTAAGTACAATACGAGTGAATCATTGTCATCTATTCAAGCTTGTTTTCGATTCGAGCCTTGATTCTTTTTTTGAGTTTTGGGAATGTTGAGATGGAATATGTGTAGGAATATAGATATATTGTATTTCGTAGTATTCTATAATAGAGTCTGATGTCATCTTATCTTATATAAATCTTAGTTGGGATTATTCTATTCTTATTTTTGTCGATACGAGTGAGTTCGTATCGATGGTGCTGATTGATTTCTTTGAGCATTCTTGTTGCATTCCTTTAAGAGTTGTGAATCCTATTAAAGGGATCCACAATAATTGGATCGCTGTGAGCACTCTGAGATTTTTATTTGATGTTTATTTTTTGAGTATTTGTTTGTTACTCACAATCTTGGGATGCATTTGATTTGAGAGGGATTGACTTATTTGATATTAAGTCCAATCCTTTGTTTTATAGATCCTATTGTATATTTAGGTTTCCTATTTTGATTGGTTTATTATTTTTGTCACTTTGGAATGTTAATGATGATTCCAAAGTTTCTGAATTCACTCTTGAGTATCGAGATGTTGATGACATATCTCAAATTCCAATCAAGATGACTTCATTGAATTTTGATGAGTCTGTTTGATTTTGATATCCAATCGGCCAATCGAGTGTTAAATTAACCTTATTCCTAGTTGTTAGCCTTCGGCTATCCTTCCATGAGGACTTCCGCTAAGGAATAAGTGAGTTTCTGGATTTTTTGAGTTTGATTGAGTTTATCATTCAGTTTCATTGAGTTATCCTTTTCGGATACTCAATCGATGTTATTCTTTGTAGCATTACTTTATCTGAGGTAATGATTTGTTGTTTGTGTGCTTCTTATCCTTCGAGAAGAATATCTTGCTTATCCTGTATCTTGATGATTTTTGGGGGTGGCCCGTGACATCGTAAGATTGATGAACACTCTATCTCCTTCTATTGATTTTGAGAATCGAGTATTTTGGGAATATCTCGATGCATTCTCTAATTTTCTTTAGTTTGAGTCTTGAAGCTATATAAATATGAGTTTTAAAGAGAAATTTGAGCTTTAAGATATTAAAAAAAATCAAAGAATATTTTAGAATATATTTATATGAGTAGTATTTCCTTTATAGAAATAATTTGAGAGTGTTCGGTTGTCCATCGAGTAGTTAAGAGTTCTGGTCGATACGCCTGATCAACGTTATCGATAGGAATCTCCTAAATGCTATGATTAGGCAATCAGACACGATGGTTTGTGTTTAAGAATTGAGATTTTGAAAATAATATTTTGAGATTAAATATTAAATTTATTTCAAATGGTAATTGTAGCCATTAATTTTAGAGACGAGTAATAAAGTGGCGAGGCAGTTTTAATCGTTCGATCAACTCTGCAGCCAAAAGATATATTTATTTATTAGAGATTCAATGGCGAGGCAATTCCATTGATTTATTTTTAAATTATAAAGATGAGAATATAAATGAGATTATTTTTGAGTTGTGCTTGATTGTAAGTATATTTTGAGATTTTAGAATCTATATTGTATACATTGGATGTTTTAAGGGAAGAGTTATAAGAGAATTTGAAGATTGTTTTTAAACTACTTAAGTGGTTTAATAAATAGAGTAAAGAGAATTTAAACCCTTAATTTACTTTGAGGAATATTATTATGGATTTACAAATTTCTTTGGAAATTAATTTTGAAGTAAGAGAAGAAATTTGGACTTTTAATTTGAGTTTTAAATTACTTACTAAGAAATATACTAAAATGTTTGAAAATTTTCAAATGTTGAAAATTGAGATTTAAAATTTAAAAGATGTTGAGATTTAAAAATCCTAAATATCTTGGATTAAAAGATAATTCAAGCTTATATCCTTGTTCTTGAGTATATTCTATCTTTGAGCTATTATTAACGACGTGCATTTTACGCAGCCGTTCGAGTTGGTGGCCTTGTGAGAAGCCATCTTGTGATTTATCAATCTTGTCTATTGTGTCTACCCTGTTGTGAGGATGTTCTTTCCATATATTTATGCAAAAAATCTTATTGATGATCTTCTTTATTGCTTAGAGTTTGGGTTTAAGTGAGTTTGGCCCCGACTCTATTCGTAGAGTTTTGTGAAATCAATTATTTTTGATTGATTAATTGTTGAACATCTTATTGAGTTTTTATTCGAAGACGGGATATCTTTGAAATTATTTCGAGTTGCTTGGAAAATTCGATGGTTTGCTAATCACTATATTAGCATTTGATGGGCCATTGGATCAACCAAGTGAGTTTTTCCTTGTTTCTCTCTACCATTCCATGTTGGGAGTATGAATGGTTTGAGTTTCGAGCTTGTCTTTTATCCTTTGTCGATTGAATTTTTGTGTTGTTTACAGCCTTTTCCCACTAGAAATTGCGAGGATGCTATTTTGTAAAGTGGGGAAATCTGTAACAACCTGGGATTTTGGAGATTACCGTTAATATTAAATTATAATGCAAATTATAATTTAATATTGTGTTTAAAAATGAATTGGATAATTAAATGAGGGACTATATTATTTATTTTATATAAACAATATCTTGATGAATATAATTTGGGATTTGAAATTTAAATAAGTCATATTGTTTTATTTGAAGCCTATTTCAACATTTGATGGTTGAAAAAAAACGTAAATGAATGAAATAAAGTTTGAAAACCCTTATTTTTGGATTTGGATTGAAAATAAATAATTATGACGGTTTAATTTTAGTTAATTAGTAATATTGAAAATTTATTCCAATATTAGCCTTTTATTGTAAAATAAAAGGAATAATATGAAGAAAATAAAATTTAGAAGTGTAATTAGGATTGGAATGATGTATTAATGCTATAAAAATGTAAAACATTTTAATACACTTCATTAGACTTAAAAATAAATTTTATTTGATTGAAATGAATGAAAACAGTGTTTTTTCACCAAAAATGAGAATATTGGTAAATATTGTTAAAAAATTGTGTTATATGGGGAAAATAATTTTTTTAATTGGAAAATATATATTTTGATGATTACAAAGTATTAGAATGATTTATTTCAATTTATTTGACATGAAAGAAATTTATGTTTAAGTTATTGCATTAAAAATAGTATTTTTACACTAAAATGGTGTAATTTGTAAAATATTGTCAAAGATAGGGTTTTATTTATAAAAATAAATTTTTATTTTCGAAATAAATTTTATTATTTTATATAATAAAATTTTTAGTTACATACATCTGTTGTATAGATTTTTATTTGAATTTAAAATGTAAAAAGGAGAGATATATCTATAATGTTTGAATAGGATAAATATGTACATAGCTTTATATTTTCATTAAGTATATTTAGTCTTAGGCTTATTTGGGTAAGGTTTGAATCTACCAACCCTCTCTAAAACCATCTAGTAAAGGAGAAATAGGTGTATATACCCTTTTTTCTCATCTTCCTCCTCAAAAGAAAAGATAGAGTAAATAGAAAGAAAGAAGAACAACGGCTTTCCCTATTTAAATCTCAATTCCACTCAATTTAGCTACTAATTCAAGAAGAACTTCACCAAAATAAGAATAGAGAAAGGATTTTACCTTCAAGCTCCAATATTTCTTCACAAATTTAGGTATATGCTATCTAAAATCAAAGGTGAGTTTAAAACTCACATTTTCTAGCTTTGATTGAGATTTCAAGGTAAGAAATCTCAATTTTGTTTGTTGCATGTTTATTTGTGAAATTATCGTCAGTAAATTGGGCATATCTCTTTCGTTTTAAGTCAAAATTCGATAATTTAAGATGTTCCAGAAATAACAGAAATAGATCTACAAGTTTCATGTTTTCTAAAATTTCGATGTTTTCTTGATCAAAATCGTGCTTGTTTGTTGCTATCCCGAGAGCAAATTGACAGCAACAACAATCACAGGCCAGAGAAGTGTTTTAGCCATAAGTAATTCGTTTCTTATCAGATTTAGGTCAAATTTTTTTCTGGAAACTAAACTCAATAGAAATAATTTCTTTTTAGGTTGCATTTTGATATTTTACTATTTGATTGACCTAAAACATATTTGAATGCAGAAGTATAGTTATGTCTTTGACAAAATTTCCCGAGTTTGAATCTGATATTGTTTGAGCTATATCTTTCTCGATTTTGATCGGAATTCGATAATTTTTAATGTTTCGGAAAGAAAAATTCATGTACTACAACTTTAATTCATTGATTATTTTGTAATTTTTAGGTTATCTATATCAAAATCTAATTTTTCTACTGCTAACCCGAGAGCAAAACCAATATTTGATCTGTGTTTGAAACCGAAATGAATTTGACCATAACTTCTTCGTTTCTTAACCTAATTTGATAATTTTGGATGTTCCAGAAAGCTTAGGTCGTATGATACAAGTTTTATTCATTATATTTTTTGGAATTTTGAAGTTTGCTTGGTCGAAAGTATGGTTGTTTGTTGCTGTTCAGAGAATAAAATGACAACAACAACAATCGTTGACCTTAGAATTGTATTAACTCGTTTTTGCTCTCATTCTCTTCGGTCTTGATGATGTTTTTGAGATATTTTGAGAGCTATGACGCCTATCAGTAGGCTAGCTATATTTTGAGAATTTGAAATCCCAATTTAAATGGAATTTGAATTGATTTTGGGTTAAATTTGAATTGAATTGTATTGAATTCAAGTTATCGATTTTGCGATATCCCTCTTAGTTTTCATTTCTTTCGAGAACGGTTTTCACTAAACCATTTTTGAAATACATGGACATTTCAAATTATTATTACATAGTATTTTTTAATTATTTTTCTAAATAAAGATTGATTTATTTCCTATAATAAAGGAATTTCAAATATTGGTTTTCATAATCGTTTTCGGAAAATCGTTTTAAATTTCTATATCTCTAATAAAATTATTTTATAAATAAAATTACTTATTTTTATGAATTTAGGATGTATAAGAAGGACAATTAAACGGTAAAGTATAACATGTGGTATGGGACACATGGATTTGCTTTATCGCTTAATATCGGACTTACACGATCGAAACCCTTTCGATGAACTATTTGAGATGATTTAAGATGTTATTAAATTTTGGGTAGATTATATGGTCCCAGAACTCCAATTTAGGAGTACATTTGATGAAGGACCATTTTAAGATGTGTTTCTTAATCGCCGATGAAATGAGATGAATTAAGAGCTAGAAATTCCTATTTGGAATTATGGTTATAAATAACCATCTAGATGTTATTTTTACTTGCTAGTGAGATAAGGTAAGCTTCTTTATGATGATTTTACAATGTTGAGATGTATTATGATAGTTTTTACTTGTCGATGAGAAAAGACAAGTCACAATGCCCCTAGTACTCGTCAATGAGATGAGACGAGCATAGTATTGTATTTACTTGCCAATGAGACGAGGTCAAGTATATTTTCTTGATGTTTATGATGTTTTACTAGTGTGGTACCAACTAACAGCTAGTTAACCTTTAGAGGCGAACGTATGGTATGGAACATACGTTAACACCTACTGGGTTCCTATCCGAGAAGTTGACACATTTACGATGTTTACTAGTACTACAGACCACAAGTACTCGATTGGAGTCATCACGATGTAGTTGCTACTTCGGTCATCACGATGTTATTAACTCGGGTCTTTGTGACTGGGAGTCATTATGATGTTATAGACTATAGTCATTCACGATGTTCACGATGTTAAGATTTTATTTGACTCCAGTCATCACGATATTTATGGTACCAGATAGTAGTACTAGTCATGATGTAGCGCGCGTAGCATTGCTTCGACATGCAATCGAGGATCTGGCCAATTCGGGATTTCTTTGAGTTTTGATGTTTTAGATTTCACCGCCTTTAGATGATTATTACATTGATATGCTAGTGCCAAATAAGATGTATACATATATGATGAAGTCATTTATGATGTTACTCTTCAATTGGGTTATTTGCATTATGGATCGATGATTTGATGATTTTATAGACTAGTTGATGTTAAGATGGAGTTTAGATGTATTTATAAATTTATACCAATGAGATGAGGTATAAATAATTATGAAGAATCTTTTATGATAGTGATGGAGTTGAGATGTATCTATATTCATACCGATGAGATGAGGTATGAATAAGTGTAATGCTTCTTTTATGATTGGGTTTTATATTCCCTTGAATGATCCTTGGGATATGCCAATGAGATGAGGCACATCCATATGCATTTTTTTCTATGTATGAAGGATATGTACCTTTGATGTATTTTTATATTGACAACCACTTCTAAGAAGATAGTTGAATCATTTGAAGTCATTATCATATTCCTTTATACCGCCAATGATATGTGGAGAAAGCAATGTTTATTGAATCTTATCTTTAAAACTTTGCTCGTCTGTGTTCCATTTGTTTAAATGTCTGTTATGCCACTTCAGTATGACTTTATCATCATTATCTTTTCTACTTGCCCAGAAGAGATGTTGTCCTTTCTTATGATGTTGAAACCCTGTTTAGGACATGGCATCCTTTAGGAAAAAGGATACCATAGCTTTCACCTACTTATCCTTATCGATTATTCTGTTTGACCTATGATTTTAGCTAGCCTGACCCATGTGTTTTCACTCGGGTCAGACCGAGTTGTTTCAGGTATCATCTATTGGGCTTAGTTTAAAGTTGATGTTGGATATCAGCTCTTCTTTCTCTTGAGTAGTTTATGTTATTTTATGTACTCTGATATAGTTATATTTGATTCGATGTATATAGTGTGGTCGAGTACCACCTTTATTGTATTCATATTGTATTTTACTGAACGTGTATCAGTGTATATGTATATATATGACATTGGTTACTGTTCTGTGATGTGATTTATATTCAATTATTGTATTTTGTTCTGATAGATTTGTTAGCCACCTATAGTTTTGGATTAAGCATTTACTGGGTATGTCGATCCAACTGAGTTGAAAAATTATATTGCATTTATCGACGTATTCAATAGATGTTTAAGACAACATTATAGATGGTCGCCCTTAACCAGCCCTATTCTATGCTTTAATAGATTGAATTACTTGTTAATTCTCTTTGCTAAGGTGGGTCTCGGGGTGGGGCGTTACAAAGGATTAATTTCTTGAGTATTCTCACGGATGCATATGTCTTTTCCAAAGACATTTGTAAATGGTGTTTTCAGTTTTTTCAATGAATTTCAGTGTATATGAAATCATATGTGCATATATACTCAAGGACACTTACAATGTTTTATCCAAGATTCTTAATACATTAGAATAACCTTACTAATCATAGTATAGTCCATAGGTCTTTGTTTGTCTTTCAGTCCCAATATCTTTGAGCATGATGATCTCTCGTAGTATATACCTGTAATCTTGAAAAGATGTATAATATATATGATTGTATAGTTGCTATCATTGAAATCATAGAATGAAGGTTCTAACATTCTCCCCTTTTTTGATGATAACAACTATACAATTATTAGTTATGATAAAAATAAATTGCCCTTAAATTTTGTCTCCTTCTATGTATATGCATATATCCCTCCTGGTCATTATCAAAAGAAAATTATGCAGAGACATAATCATAGATGTTAATAGAAAAATTAGACCATAAAATAAAGTTATATGAAGTGGCCAAAAAACCCTAAAATAGAAGTTTAAATAACATAGGATGTAAACAAAATATAAATGATTAAATAAACGAATTCAGTAATACTAGTTAGAAGAATAGGAAAATCCGCCATAATTTTAGTAATACTCCCAGTATGCTGAAGGATCTTGCTCGTATACTGCTAGCCAATTTGATCATTATATTCCTCATTTTCTTAAATGGAAAGGCCTTGGAAAGCCATGTAAGATTGATGTCGAAATTAGTGAGGGTTGAATAAGGACATATCATCACTATATTCTTTCTCCTCTTTAGGTTGTTCTTGCGTAATAATTTTCCCTTTGTCTTGAGAGGTTCCTTGAGAAGTGTGAGCATGGTAAATTGGTATTTGAGTCCGAGGAGATGATGTAGGTGATGGAGAAGATGATGATCGAGGGACGATCTGCCACGTACCTTTCTCATTGCTTTTCCTAAGGTGGATACCACTTTTTCCAAATTTTTTTCCATCTTAGTCATTCGTGTTGAAAAAGATCGTTCTATGCCAGTCATTTTACTTTTCAAAGCCCATTGATTGGCAGTGATTAACTTTTGATTTTAAGTGTTAAATCACGACTTGATTCGTTTTATTTTGGTTCAATGCGAGCTTATTGAATTTTCGAGTCGGAAAAATACTCGGTAGCATGACTAAAGGAGGCAGGTTTCTATGAAGGACGAGGTAAGTGGTTTTGTTGTTGAGAAGTGTGATGACCCAGAATTTTGGACATTTGAAATTTAAATATTTAATCGATTTTAAATTTTTGAAAGTTGGTTTAACTTAAATTTCAAATATCACTATTTATTTTAAAATTTAAATTATTTAATTTGATTTATGGAAATTGGGTAAAAAAAGAGTAAATCTTGATTTTCTAGCCGGTTAAAAATATTTCAAAGGCTTGTAAAATTTATATTGATAATACTAAATGTAATAGAACTTTTAAAATTGAGTTTAAAAGTGTTTTGTTCAGTTCTGAAAATATATCGTTTAAATTGATATTTAAAAATAGACTTTCGAGGCACAATTTCAGAAATTGAAGAAACCAGTTCTGTTGGATCCGTAATAGAGTATTATTATTGGATTTCAATTTTCGTAGCATTCAGAATTGTCGTGTGACCGTACGGTTAATAAACGCGTTGAAATTTAGATCGAAAATTCATTATAATAAAAAGGTCCAAAAAAAGCTATCTCCTTCATACGATCGAGTTAGGCCTCGGAACTTTTTTCATTGCGTTCGGAATAGGGGTATAACCTTACGAATGCCTAGCGGCATGCCTCGATAGGATGCAAAAATTTTAAGCTAAAATTTCAAGACAATCTGAATTTTAATTTAAAATTAAATAATATATATATATGTGTTTTCCCCTTTTAAAAAAAACACCGTGACTATATCCAACACGTTTCATCCCTCATATTACATGTGTTCCCCTACCATTTTGAATCGCGTACAAGTGTTTATTTTTTTTCTTCATCTGTTAAAAGGAAAAATAAAACAAAATTTTATATTTGTCTTCGTTAATGAAAACAAAATGAAAGAAATAAAATTCAAATCAAAACAATGGCCGAAGCCAGGGGAAAATGAATTTCCTCTTTCGTTTAAAAATGGCGAACAAAATTTGTAAACAAAATAAAATCGCAGCCTCTCCTATCAAAGTAGAGCAACAGTAGCTAAGGATACGGAGGCGCGCGCGTGAGGGAGAAGGACCGGTGGATCACGAGTTGTCTCGCGCAAGCACGACGTCGTGGCAAAGGCGCAAAGGCGGTAGTTCGAGCGAGGCTGCATAAAGGGGTCGCTGGGGCATGCTGTGGTTTTGCAATGGTCGGCACGGGCAATTTCTTTCGATCGCGACGCAATGGGTAGGCGGCGATACTCTGGTATGGTCGATTGATGGTGAGTTTTATTTCCTTTTTTTATTAATTTATTTATCTGTATATATTTAAAAAAAAGTAAGTAAAAGTAAATTTATAGTAAAGGTGTATATATATATGTGTTGTTCTTATTTAAATTATATATATATATGTAGCCTAGAAAATAAACAGAAAAAAACAATAAAGGGTATTTTATAGAAAAATAATTCTGTTTAAAATTCGATACTCATACATATTAAATATATATATGTATATATATATATATATGGATAAAACATGAAATATACACATATAAGATTTCAGAAAAAATAATAATAATAAGAGTTTATATAAACATAAGATTTTGAAAACCCATATTGCTTATTTCATATGCAGTTTGAAAAATGGAAGAAAAAAACAAAATGCAATTTACTAATTTATTTTAGTGATTAATTTGTTTACTTAACTTATGTAATTATTTTGGTAACTACAAAATATTTTATTAAAAGAAAATAGATATACACATTTTTAAATCTAATAGTTATTTTAGATAATATATTTTTATGATTAATTTGATTAATAAACTCATTTAACTTATTTAGCTACTAAAAGATTTTTAAGAGGAAAATTATTTGTTTAAAATAAATTATTAGTTAATTAAATTTATTAATATGGTAATTAATTAGTTCAAATTTCAATAAATAAATGGTAATTGATTTTCCAATTGTTCAAAATATTAATCTACTGTATAATATTACACAAGGTCAATCATGAAACAAGCTGGAATGGAGTGGATTGCAAGTTAAAGGTCTAAGGTGAGATCTTCTCACTCGTTTAAATGAATAAATTTGGATGTGCTTGGATAAATTTGATAATTTATCTGTTGGATGATATATATATATATATTGGAGGGATTGATTTCCTGCATTATATAGAGGATGGGACCCTATGCGCCGCATAATAGTAGATGAGATGATATAACACCATATACCGCGATATTCCACCTCGAATTGGGATTGGTATTTTATATTGTGCTAACATTTGTGAATGCAAGGAAACAGGTTGGAGGGATCCAACTGGATTCCTCAAATTGTTTGAATTTATTTCATATGTTATGATGTGATAATCTGTGAATGATTATACTGGTGATTGAAATCATTGAAGGGTACCGAATATATTTTTAGTGTCGTAGGATACCAGAAATATATAATTCGAATTTTGGAAATTAAAGTAGAAAACTTTTAGCAAATTATTTTTAGAGAATTAAATAAATTTAAAGGAAGGAATTTTAAAAGGGTAAAGATTGATTTCTGAAATCCTATCGAATAAATTCCAAGTATGGGAAAAAGATTTTAATAAATTGGAAATAAATGGATTTTGAGTAGTATTGTTTAAAAGTTGAAGAATTTATTTTGAAATTTAGATTTTAAAATCTAAATAAAGGTGTGAATATTAGATTTATGGTTTTGAAATAGATTTGGATAAATAAAGGAGTAATTTTTAAATGGAATAAATTTTGAAAATTGATTTGGAAATTTATATGGTGTTTGAAAATAAAATTTTGGGAAATTAATTTGGAAATAGATTTGGTGTTGAAAATAAATTTTTAGGAAATCAATTTGGTGTTTGAAAGTAAATTTTGAAAATCGATTTGAAAATTGTATATCAGTGGATATTTGGAAATTTAAATTCACGATGAAATTTATAATGGAATGGGTAATTTGTTTTAAAAATAAATAATAGTTTATTTTTAAAGATGTAAAAGGGAAGTGTACTTTCCTTGGAAAGCCGAGTATGTTTTTAAAGTAGCTTTCAAATATAAATTAAAAGTTCTAAAGATTGGTTTTAAAAGAATGTTTTTGGAGAAGTTATTTTCTTAAATTATTTTTAAATCTACAAAGTAGATATTTATTAAGTTAATTGTAGAAGTAATTGTTTTAAAAGATTTAATTGGTATTTGATTTAGAAAATGGTTATTTAAATAGTTACACTCTATCTAATAATTTTATTTATAAATTTTAGTTTGGACTTAAGCTTTATACGAGATATTAGTATAATATTTCATAACTAATATTTAAATAAATGTTTTTAAAATATTTTTTATTTTAAATGTTTCCAAGTATATATTTTTGGATAAGTGATTTAAATTATTTTAAAGTATTCGGACCCGACAAATTTTTTTCAGTGAAAATAAAAAGTATTTGGAAATTTATTCAACGAAAGGAGAGTGATTTGAAAATTGTTTTCAAAGGGTTGAAGTGTGAAAGTATATCTTGCGAAGATAATTTGAAATAAATAATTTGAGGGAAATTATTTAAATTTGATGGTTGTTGTGAATGTTGTTTGATAGTCAAATAACCAACTATCAATATTGGCCTTTAAACGGCATTTGAATTTCGATGCAATCGGGGGTCGGATTCCAAATGGTTATTCGAAAACCACATCGAATCTTAGTGATGGATCTTTTGTTTAAAAGATAAAAGTGGAAATTTTTTGTGACTTACTTGAAATCTGAATGTAACCACTTATTTTTAAATAAGTGCTCATTATTCGAATTAGCCGGGAGAGGACATTGAGTCATAGAACCCCTTCTGAATAAATATACGACGAAATGAGATTGCATTTTAAGATGGTGTTGAAGACCGGGTATTTACGAAAACGAAAGGATTACCTGTCAAATGTCTCTACATCGAGTTGCTCCGGTATAGAGATTTATATCACCCTATGTGATGGGGAATCCGGACGTGATTAGGGAATATCCGGATTTGCAAGGGCTTTTCCCCATAATTGGAGGAAGTGCCTTCGGTTCCATTTAGACCCAAGATGAACTTGTATGGATGTATGTCTAACATTACACTTTGAGATGTAAAGCTGGTTTCTATCAAATACATTTCTGTTGGTGGCGGAGAATTTATTCCCTTAGCTTAACACCCTTCTCTGAGACGTACGAGCTCAGAGGTTATTTAGTTGATATTTACTAGTGATATATTCCCAATATGGTAATGTAGCATGCTAAGTGTTGATCATTTATTGATCGAAGCATGGCTTTTGTGAAAAGCGCAGCTTTGTGGATGAGACTTTGTCGAACCTCACACCCTGGAAATGGTTGAAATAGGAAAATATGCAGCAAGGTTATGGGGGTCGCACCCTTCAGGGTATGTGCATTTCCTTCTGGATAAAAAATGGTATCTGGTATGGAGTCCAGATATTTAAATTGTATGGATAAAAAGTGGTATTCTGGTATGGAGCCTAGATTATTTACTTTTGTGGTTATTGGTTGTTGAGGCGCCTCGGTAAAGGTCGGTCTTGACCGGGGGGTGGCATACTCGTGACAGTTAGTTACCTAGTTACAGAGGTAACCCGGCCTTGTATTGGCAGAGATCTGGTTTGTAGGATCTAGATTAACCCTAGAAGGGGGGTGAATAGGGTTATAACAAATTTTCTCGATATAAACTCAGAAATAAACTGCAAAAATAAATATGCTGAAAAGTAAACCACACACAAAATTTACCCAGCTTCGGCAACCCCTGCCTACTGCTGCATTCACAGATTTCTATTAGAATTAAACAGTATCACGCTTACAGACACTCTACTAGACTCGCAGACCCTTTTGCTCCCGCTCACAAACACTCTACTAGACTCGCAAACATTTGCTCCCGCTCACAAACATTCTACTAGACTCGCAAACATTTGCTCCCGCTCACAAACACTCTACTAGACTCGCACACCCTGCTCCCGCCTATAGAGTTTCGTTTACTCGCAAACTCTGCTCCCGCCTACAATAGAACTTCGATTACTCGCAAACTCTGCTCCCGTCTATAGAGCTTTGATTACTCGCAAACACTGCTCCCGCCTATAGAGCTCTGCAAACTCGCACACCCTGCTCACTGAACTAATTCTAACTAGACAATCTGACACGACCTAATCCCTAGATGGTGATTTACAAATTCTTTGACTTAAAAAATAAAAACAACAATTAAAAGACAAATAAACAAATAACCCTAAACCCTAATTAAAAATAACCCTAATTAAAAATAACCCTAATTAAACTAAAGCCTTTTACAATAAGGCCGGCCCCTTTTTTAATTCTATGACCCGTTCCCTTCTTCTTTTGCTTGGCCCGTTCCTTTGCTTGTGAGAATGGCGGCTTCGTCCTGTTTCTGAAATTAGGGCTTCGGCTCTTCTACTCCAAATTAGGGATTCGGCTCTTGATTCGAATTTAGGGTATTGAAGCTGCGCCTTTTTCGTGTGCTTTGTTCTCGTTCGTTCACTCTTGGCCGCTTCGTTGTTCGATCGAGTTCGACTCCTTGCTTCGGTATGTAATTTAATCTCTTTTTCTTTACTGGTTGATGCTTGAACTCGATCGTGATTCGAGTTGGATGATTTGTTCTTTGTTATGCTCGAACTCGAATGGATTTGCCGATGATGATCCTAGGGGTTTATATAGGATTCAAAACCCTAATTTTGCGTTCGTATAAAATCATTTGAATTTGTCATTGGTCGTTCGATCTTGTATTGATGCTTGGGATTGATCTGACTTTGTCAATTTCGTATTTTTGGTAGCTTGATTTACACGGTATTGATTTGATTTCATGGTCAATTTGCTTGGCTATCACGGTGAACTCTTGATTGACTTGTTCAACTTTGGTTTATACGGCAGAGATCTTTCTTCTTTTATTTGTTTTGACTTTGTCAAAAATTTGCACATATTTGATTATTCGACTTGGTCATCTCTGCACTATTACAATTTGTTCATCTCTGTAGTATTGATTTTCACGGCATTGTCTTTGGGTACTCTGTTTCGTATGTATGCTGTGCATTTATAGTTGGTTTGAAAACTTTTGTGTTGTAGCTATCTTGATTTGTGCCTTGTCCATTCTCGTGTGTTCATCCCTGTAGTATATGCTAGTGATACATTTTGGAGTTGGTTCATGTTGCATTGAGCTTTGACCCTTTGTTGTTCATCTGCATGGTCTCTGTTGCATGCTTGCTGTTGCATGCTTGTTTGTATGTTGCATGCTTGTTTGTATGTTGCACTTGTTACCTCCACTTTGTTGCACATGCTATATTGTATACTTATGTTGTCTCTCTGACTTTGCTGTATACATGCTCTTATGCTTGTGACATTCCTCTGCCTGGTCGACTTGTGGTTTCATGCTTCATGCATCTTTTCTGTTCATATGCTCTTGGTGGCATTTCTTGCATCATTAGATTGTGTAACTTGTGGTTTCATGCTTGTTGCAGTCCATGTAGCTGTTGGTCTTGATCATGGCCTCTTCTGTTGAGATCACTGTAATTTTCATTGTGTTAAACTGAGCTGTTGTCTTTGCATCCATTCATTAGTTCATTTGATCATTGGACTGGCTGTTGTAGTCGAGTTGTATTCATATACACTACTGCCTTGAACTTGATTCACTTCATGTTGTTGTTTGGACATTTGCATTTGTACACTCCATACTTGGTCGTGCTGTAGTCTTCAAGCATGTTGCTGTTGCATTTGTTAGTGGCTTTAGTCTTGAACTGTTTGTAGTCAATTGCTTTGTCTATTCATTTGCCTTGAGTTGAACCTATCTTGGGTTTGACCTTGTTTTTGATTTCTGTGCTTTTGTTTGATTTTTGCACACGAGTTGGCGAGGCAGTGCACACGTATACGAATGTACACGTGTGTACTGCAGCCACTTATAATTGCCTGTCCCTGATAAAAATACTGATATGCACAGATATTGCACAGTCAAAAATGATGACAAACAACCCAAATAACCGAGGCAAACAATGTTTTCAAAATCATCGTTTCTTTCAAATTTCAAAAATATTTCTCTTTCAATTTTACTGCATTTGAGAATATTTTTGCAGATTACTCGGATGCTGGAATCTGACTGGAATGCAGTTGAAGACAAAATACGAGTGTGAGTGATATGTAGTGAGGTTATAAAAGTAAATTGAATTGTGATGTATTCAAAACTGTATATGTATAGTGAGAGCATGAAATTGTACTATTCAGGATTGTAATAAATATTTGTTTGAATAATATATTCGTTTGAATTCAAATTCTATGTTATTTAATTTATTCAACAAATATTTATTTAATCTGTTAAAATAAATAGTACATTAACAAATACATTTAAACAAATGTATATATGTTTATTATCATCAAAAAAAAATCATATAAGCGCAAAGCGCATATTCAACAATCTCCCCCTTTTGATGATAACAAACATATATTTAAGATTTTGAATGTATTAAATGTATTTGATCGTTCAATTTGCTCCCCCTATTTGAATGCTCCCTCTCTACATAATACTCCCCCTACATATATGCATACAAATAAAAATATGTAAATGAGCCTATATGCAAATTGAAAATTATTTGACCTTTGCTTGATTCTATTTGACAAAATCTTAACTTTTCTCTCCCCCTTTTGTTATCAGCAAAAGAATAACAGTGTTATAAAAATAGGGATGAAGTGATAGACATGAATCAAACATTTAACTCAATTAAATATAAATATCAAATTTCAATAAAAATCAAACAAAAATCATAATTACCCTTGTCAAGCGCATATTCCACTTTCAAAAGTGATGGGGATAAAATCATCAAAAATCATACAATTCTGTCTATTTGTGGTATATTTATTTCAGGAAATTTGAATATCTACTAACCATGCATAACCGTTAGGACTTTTAAATGAGATTAGTAGTATTCCAATTTAATTTAAAAAATGAAATCAAGTATCTTCTAACCACGCATGACCGTGAGGACTTTTAAATGGGATTAGAATCAACTTGTCTATTAAATCAATTAAATTTGATATGCGTTCCATACATGCATAACCGTGAGGACTTTTAAATGAGCATGGAAGCACATAATCAAAAAATCCAAGTAATTCATCCATGCATAACCGTGAGGACTTTTAAATGAGAGTGAATACTTTGGATATTTATTTTTATTGCTAAATATAATAAATTGAAGCACAGATAATTTCTTTCACAAATTTAAAGATATTGAAGAACGAATGATTTCCTTTGTAAACTACCACAAATTTACATACTATGTGTAATTTTGATAAGTGATGGTCGATAGAAAGATGGTAGAAATAGGAATGATCATGGAACTTTTACCCAACAAAAAGTTTTTATAACTCTTGTTATGAAATTCTAAAGAAATTTTCTAATTATACTTTCTCGAGTTATAATATATGATAAATATCAACACTCATCACTTTTTCAATCACTATTCATCTTTTCGATAATCAAAGGGAGTTAGATTAGTTAAAATTTGTCATTTAAAATCAAATTCAAAAATCAAATTTTAAAAAAATGATTAGTCAATCTCTATAATTCCCAAATCCAAACGTAATTTGGAAAATCTGTCTTCGGGGAGAGGTTTTGTGAAAATATCAGCAAGTTGAGTTTCAGTTGAAATATATTCAATGCAAATGTCTTCTTTAGCAATGTGATCTCTAAGAAAGTGGTATCTCACATCAATGTGTTTTGTGCGTGAATGATGAACAGGACTATTTGACAAATCTATAGCACTCCTACTATCACATTTTAATGGAACTTGTTTATAGACTAAGCCAAAATCAGAAAGAGTTTGCATCATCCATAGAATTTGAGCACAACAACTTCCCAAAGCAATATATTCTGCTTCAGTGGTGGATAATGCAACACAATTCTGTTTCCGACTTGACCATGAAACTAATGAATGTCCTAGCATGAAACATGTCCCACTAGTGCTTTTTCTGTCAACTAATGAACCAGCGTAATCAGCATCGGAATAACCTACTAAATCAAAATTTTCACAAGAAGGGTACCATAGTCCAAATTTGTGTGTGTGTGAAAGATATCTCAAAATTCGTTTAGTAGCTTTTAAATGAGATTCTTTGGGATTAGCTTGAAAACGTGCACACAAGCACACAGAAAACATAATATCAGGTCTAGAAGCAGTAAGATAGAGAAGTGAACCGATTATCCCTCGATATTTCTTTTGATCAATTGCAATTCCTTTCTCATCTTTGTCCAACTTTGTTGATGGGCTCATAGGAGTTCTCAATGGTTTGGAATTTTCGATTCCAAATTTCTTTAATAGCTCCAACACATATTTGGATTGTGAAATGAAAATACCATCACTGCTTTGCTTAATTTGAAATCCAAGAAAGTATTTCAATTCACTAACCAAACTCATCTCAAATTTATCCTGCATGACTTGTTCAAAATTCTCACACAAGAGCTCATTAGTAGCACCATAAATAATATCATCCACATAAATCTGAACAATCAAAAAATCACTTTCTTTATGTAATAGAAACAGTGTCGTGTCAGCACTATCCTTTTTAAAACCATTTTCCAAAAGATATGTACAGAGGCAGTCATACCAAGCTCTTGGAGCTTGCTTAAGACCATATAATGCTTTTTCTAGCTTATACACATGATTTGGAAATTCATGATTTTCAAAACCGGGGGGTTGTTCTACAAAAACTTCTTCTTTTAAATCACCATTCAAAAAGGCACTTTTTACATCCATTTGTTTAAGTTTGAAACCCTTGTAACATGCAAAATTTAGCAAAATTCTAATGGCTTCTAACCTAGCAACTGGAGAAAATGTTTCATCAAAGTCTATGCCTTCTATTTGGTTATAACCTTTTGCAACCAACCTAGCCTTGTTTCTAATTACATTTCCTGATTCATCAAGTTTATGTTTAAACACCCATTTAGTCCCTACAATTGGATAGTCATTAGGCCTAGGAACTAATTTCCAAACTTTGTTTCTCTCAAATTGATTAAGTTCATCTTGCATCGCTAGAATCCAATTTTCATCATTAAGAGCCATTTCAACAGAATCAGGTTCAATCTCAGAAATAAAACCACTATGACAACAAAGCGCACACAAATTTTTATTAAATGAAGAGCGAGTACGTATACCTTCCGTAGGATCACCAATAATTAATTCAGGAGGATGAATAGGTTTGAACCTTAATTTATCAGCATCAACAGTCCTTCTTTCAGTTTTCTCACTAAATGTCCCTTCTTCAGTGCCTTCAAGATCTACCCCATCGTCAACCATCTTTTCAGTCGTTCTATCTTGGTCAGATTCATCAAATTTCACATTGATTGATTCAACAATTGTTTTTGTTCGTTTGTTGTATATTCTGTAAGCCTTGCTCCTTGTTGAGTATCCCATGAAAATTCCCTCATCAGCCTTAGATTCAAATTTTCCAAGTTGATCACCTGTGTTAAGAATGAAACAAGGACATCCAAATACACGAAAATAAGAAATGTTAGGTTTTCTTTCATGCCACAATTCATAAGATGTTTTGCCAAGTATTGGTCTAACCATTACTCTATTCATTACATAGCATGACGTATTCACTGCCTCTGCCCAAAAGGTTAGAGGTAGTTTATACTCACTCAACATGGATTTTGCCAATTCTTGCAATGTACGATTTTTCCTTTCAACCACCCCATTTTGTTGAGGTGTTCGTGGAGCAGAAAATTCATGTTTTAAACCATTTGCTTCACAAAAACTTTCGAATTCCAAATTTTCAAATTCGCCTCCATGATCACTTCTCAAGTTTTTAATTGAAACTCCTTTTTCATTTTGAACAAGTTTTGCAAATTTCGAAAAATAATCAAAAGATTCAGACTTTTTGGCTAAGAAATAAACCCATGTAAATCTAGAGTAATCATCAACCAATACATAACAATAACGTTTTCCATTTAAGCTTGCAATTTCATTTGGTCCAAACAAATCCATGTGAATTAATTCAAGAACCCTTGATGTGCTAACAATGTTTTTAGGACGAAATGATGATCGACTAAGCTTGCCCAAGGAACATGCTTTACACACTTTGTTATTTTTAAATTTCTGATGTGGTAACCCCTTGACTAATTCTTTCGTTTCAAGTTTTTCTAAGAGACTCATGCTAGCATGACCAAGTCTCCTATGCCATAAAATTGCCTCTTCGTCTGTGACTACCAAACATCTAGAAAGATTTAGATTATCGAATGAAAGTGAGTAAACATTTCCTTTTCTTTTGCCCATAAAAACAATGTTATTAGAATCTTTATCAATGATTTTGCAAGTATTACTATCGAAGACAACATTCATACCCTTGTCACATAGTTGGCTAATAGAAATGAGATTTTGATGCAAATTCTCAACGTATAAAACACTAGTTAAAGAAAAATTACCATTACCTACTTCACCTTTACCAATGATCTTACACTTACTGTTGTCTCCCATGATCACATTTCCGCCTTTAAAATTCTCTAGACTAAGGAACTTCGATTTGTCACCTGTCATATGTCTAGAACAGCCTGAATCTAGAAACCATTCTTGTTGCTCCTTAGCCCGCCAACAAATCTCACTAGTTTCCTCTGAGCTGGCTTCTGAATCTGATTTTGCCATCAAACACAAATTAGCTTCCTCTCCTTCTTCACCATCCCAGGTTGCTGCAAAGACCTTGTATACCAAAGTTAAAAAGCGTTGAAACATATCTCTAGAGTTAAAGTAAAATACCTTGCTCTGATACCACTTGTAGGATCTAGATTAACCCTAGAGGGGGGGTGAATAGAGTTATAGCAAATTTTCTCGATATAAACTCAGAAATAAACTGCAAAAATAAATATGCTGAAAAGTAAACCACACACAAAATTTACCTAGCTTCGGCAACCCCTGCCTACTGCTGCATTCACAGATTTCTATTAGAATTAAACAGTATCACGCTTACAGACACTCTACTAGACTCGCAGACCCTTTTGCTCCCGCTCACAAACACTCTACTAGACTCGCAAACATTTGCTCCCGCTCACAAACATTCTACTAGACTCGCAAACATTCGCTCCCGCTCACAAACACTCTACTAGACTCGCACACCCTGCTCCCGCCTATAGAGTTTCGTTTACTCGCAAACTCTGCTCCCGCCTACAATAGAACTTCGATTACTCGCAAACTTTGCTCCCGCCTATAGAGCTTTGATTACTCGCAAACACTGCTCCCGCCTATAGAGCTCTGCAAACTCGCACACCCTGCTCACTGAACTAATTCTAACTAGACAATCTGACACGACCTAATCCCTAGATGGTGATTTACAAATTCTTTGACTTAAAAAAATAAAAACAACAATTAAAAGACAAATAAACAAATAACCCTAAACCCTAATTAAAAATAACCCTAATTAAAAATAACCCTAATTAAACTAAAGCCTTTTACAATAAGGCCGGCCCCTTTTTTAATTCTATGACCCGTTCCCTTCTTCTTTTGCTTGGCCCGTTCCTTTGCTTGTGAGAATGGCGGCTTCGTCCTGTTTCTGAAATTAGGGCTTCGGCTCTTCTACTCCAAATTAGGGCTTCGGCTCTTGATTCGAATTTAGGGTATTGAAGCTGCACCTTTTTCGTGTGCTTTGTTCTCGTTCGTTCGCTCTTGGCCGCTTCGTTGTTCGATCGAGTTCGACTCCTTGCTTCGGTATGTAATTTAATCTCTTTTTCTTTACTGATTGATGCTTGAACTCGATCGTGATTCGAGTTGGATGATTTGTTCTTTGTTATGCTCGAACTCGAATGGATTTGCCGATGATGATCCTAGGGTTTATATAGGATTCAAAACCCTAATTTTGCGTTCGTATAAAATCATTTGAATTTGTCATTGGTCGTTCGATCTTGTATTGATGCTTGGGATTGATCTGACTTTGTCAATTTCGTATTTTTGGTAGCTTGATTTACACGGTATTGATTTGATTTCGTGGTCAATTTGCTTGGCTATCACGGTGAACTCTTGATTGACTTGTTCAACTTTGGTTTATATGGCAGAGATCTTTCTTCTTTTATTTGTTTTGACTTTGTCAAAAATTTGCACATATTTGATTATTCGACTTGGTCATCTCTGCACTGTTACAATTTGTTCATCTCTGTAGTATTGATTTTCACGGCATTGTCTTTGGGTACTCTGTTTTGTATGTATGCTGTGCATTTGTAGTTGGTTTGAAAACTTTTGTGTTGTAGCTGTCTTGATTTGTGCCTTGTCCATTCTCGTGCGTTCATCCCTGTAGTATATGCTAGTGATACATTTTGGAGTTGGTTCATGTTGCATTGAGCTTTGACCCTTTGTTGTTCATCTGCATGGTCTCTGTTGCATGCTTGCTGTTGCATGCTTGTTTGTATGTTGCACTTGTTACCTCCACTGTGTTGCACATGCTATATTGTATACTTATGTTGTCTCTCTGACTTTGCTGTATACATGCTCTTATGCTTGTGACATTCCTCTGCTTGGTCGACTTGTGGTTTCATGCTTCATGCATCTTTTCTGTTCATATGCTCTTGGTGGCATTTCTTGCATCACTGGATTGTGTAACTTGTGGTTTCATGCTTGTTGCATTCCATGTAGCTGTTGGTCTTGATCATGGCCTCTTCTGTTGAGATCATTGTAGTTTTCATTGTGTTAAACTGAGCTGTTGTCTTTGCATCCATTCATTAGTTCATTTGATCATTGGACTGGCTGTTGTAGTCGAGTTGTATTCATATACACTACTGCCTTGAACTTGATTCACTTCATGTTGTTGTTTGGACATTTGCATTTGTACACTCCATACTTGGTCGTGCTGTAGTCTTCAAGCATGTTGCTGTTGCATTTGTTAGTGGCTTTAGTCTTGAACTGTTTGTAGTCAATTGCTTTGTCTATTCATTTGCCTTGAGTTGAACCTATCTTGGGTTTGACCTTGTTTTTGATTTCTGTGCTTTTGTTTGACTTTTGCACACGAGTTGGCGAGGCAGTGCACACGTATACGAATGTACACGTGTGTACTGCAGCCACTTATAATTGCCTGTCCCTGATAAAAATACTGATATGCACAGATATTGCACAGTCAAAAATGATGACAAACAACCCAAATAACTGAGGCAAACAATGTTTTCAAAATCATCGTTTCTTTCAAATTTCAAAAATATTTCTCTTTCAATTTTACTGCGTTTGAGAATAATTTTGCAGATTACTCGGATGCTGGAATCTGACTGGAATGCAGTTGAAGACAAAATACGAGTGTGAGTGATATGTAGTGAGGTTATAAAAGTAAATTGAATTGTGATGTATTCAAAACTGTATATGTATAGTGAGAGCATGAAATTGTACTATTCAGGATTGTAATAAATATTTGTTTGAATAATATATTCGTTTGAATTCAAATTCTGTGTTATTTAATTTATTCAACAAATATTTATTTAATCTGTTAAAATAAATAGTACATTAACAAATACATTTAAACAAATGTATATATGTTTATTATCATCAAACAAAAATCATATAAGCGCAAAGCGCATATTCAACATGGTTAAGATCTCGGGGCGTTCCTCCAGAGGCGTACCCTTTCGAAAAGGAAGTTCTTTAGCCTTGACAATTTATTGGAAATCCAAACAAAACAATACGAGCCCTTTACGATTGCAGTTTTATAAACTGCCACCTCAGGTGGTAGCTATAGCAGAGATAATATAATGGTACCTATGCTGGCTAAGATTTATATTATACTTTTGAAATTTTTTCCACACTATGCATTAATAATAATATCAAAAGGATTTTCACGTATCAAGCATGTTTGACTATCATAAGTGGAAATCTCACCCAAGTGTGCGATTGTATTGTGTGTGTGGCGTAGGCCTTATGGTAGTTTCATTTTGCAAAAGCGTGAACGGATTTATTTTCCTTTTCTTTTTGTGCAAATAACCGTTTTAAGATCTCACACCAGTCCCATGATCGACCTGGAGTTTATTGTTCCCTTTCTAAACTCTGGGTGCCCATAATTTTCCACACGGGCAGCCTAGGGTAAGGTTATCTGTTGTTCAGGAGCGAAGTCAGAAAAGTATGCTGTGGAGATCAGGAGACAAGCTGGATGGCGAGACGTATCATATATGTTGTAGTATCTGCTGCGTAAGGGTTGCTGGCAAGTTCAATTTTCGTGTGGACTAGTCATCATAAATGCCTAATGTCGTGTTTTGTTGTTGTAATACTCTAATGATGTAGTGTATAAACTGATATAGTTCTTTTGTTCAAAGATTATTCATTTATCTATTATATATTGTTCCGTTGTGAGTGTGAGATTCTCATATTGTTTCTGTTTTCTTCTTCTACCTTCTTCTTCTTTAACACTAACGGTTCGTTTTTCTAGCATTTGATTGTTCGGTATTTGATATAGTGGATGTATTGATGTCGATTTTCGGAAGTCGAAAAATCGGGTCGTTACAAAGTGGTATCAGAGCAAGTGGTTAAGCGATAACCTTGGCTCTGGTGGGGATTACTCATTAGAGATAGAGTCGGTAGTATTCTAGATTGAGTTCGAGTGTAATAATAGATATGAGCGCGTATTTGTTAGTGAATATAAAATTGTTTTTATATTGTGTTGACTTATCGTTTGATTGTTTATAGATTCTGGTAGGTGCAATCTGGCCAACTGTATCGGTAGGGGTTTCTAAACTCTTAAATAAGATAAACTGACACGGTATTTTTTTAAAATAGGGTAAATAAAATTATTTTATCCAAATTATTTTTGTATATAAAAGAAATAATTTTTCATAAATTATTATAGTATATGGTTGCTTGGTTGTTAGGAAGTGATAATATGAAATTATTATCATTATTGTGTAAAAAAATTGAATAAGAAATTGAAATCATAACTAAAAGCTAAGAAATAAATTCATTTTGTAAATGTGATTTATAATTCGAAATAGAATTCTAGAGAAATATTTGAAAAGAAATTGAAAAGATTTGAAAATGAGATTTGAAAATTTTATATCCCGTTTGAATTTGAAAACGATTTTCAAAGGTTTTGGAAAAATATTTGTTAAATTATTTGGAAAATATTTTGAATTGAATTTGGTATCTAGTGGGATTTGGAATTTAAAATCAATCGAAAATTGTTTTTGAAGGGATAAAAGCACTAAACTCTTTTCGGTCGCTGGAAAATAATTCCGATGATGATCACGACATGATCGATGTTCATTTTTGGGTTTCCAAGGGAGGAATTGTCACCCGAATGTTTTAAATTGGAGTTGGTTGCAAAACTGGGTTTGATTTTGGAAATTCAAAAGATAATTTGAATTGATTTCAAAAATGATTTTTGAAATACTAAAGTGATTGTTTAAAAAAAACTCTGGAATCTTATAAAAATGGTTATGGAATATTTATAAGTTTAAAAACTTATAAGGGTTGAGAAAGGATGAATAGAATTCAATATTTAATTTGATTTGGAAATGAATTAAGAATTGAAAAAAAAAATTGAATTCATAATGGGATTGAAAATTTGTGATAAACAAAATGATGATATGAATTCTAATGAAGTTGAAATGTAAGAAAATAGAACTGGAATTGGAATGAAATATTGGAAGTAATTAAAATGGTGTTTAATAATGTGAAATTGTGTAGTTGTCCAAAGAAACTAAAAGAAGTAAAAGTTTAGAAATGGACTTTTATTTGAGAAATGAATAAATTAATAGTCAAACTAATTAAAGATGGATTGAGATAAGATAAATAAATTCAATATTCAAAGCTCGATGGTAAATTGAACTCAAGTAGAATTGGAAATAAAATTTGATAAAAGTTGGAAATAAAATTGTTGAGATTTGAAATTGATTAATAGATTGAAGCAAATTGAATTATTTGGAATTGGAACTCAATTTGAATAAAAGAGGATATAAAGGCTTAAGAAATGAAGTGGAAATAGTATAAGAAGTATATAAAATACTTATATTGGAGCTTAAGAAATGAATGGTGGAATTCTTAAGGTAAAGTTGGAATTGAGGAATGTTCTCAGTTAAAATTTGAATGAAGCTTTAATAAAATGGATCGGTGAAATAATAATGGTGAATAAGCGGATAAAAAATAAAATAAATATGAATAAAAGAAAAGGGAATTGATATAGCTAATAATCAATTGGAATAAATATGTAGGATGTACGTATATTATTTCATTCACATAAGGATTCGATCCAGAATTCGAGCACAAAATTTCGAGATAGTTATATCGATCCATGTTGGGATTTTTCACTCGATTTCCGACGGCGAACCTGGGATATGGATTTTTGGTTGATTTTGGAAATTCTCTATCATAGTTTGAGGCTATGCAAGGAGAATGATGGTTTTTGATCAAGAAACCAGATCTGAGTCCGCACAAGGAAGTCCGATGGACAATACTAATTCAGAAGTGAAATTGTGTGATCGAGTGAGCAATCGAATTTGGTATTGCGTACGGATGATATATGTGTATCGTACGAACTTGAATAAAATAGATATTGAAATTTTTGTAAAGAAATGTGCAAAATGATTTTTAATATTGTAATTAGACATTATTGCTAGTAGGATATATAGATGTTTTAAAAGCAAAAGGAAATTGAATTTTTGATTTCAAAGATAAATTTGAATTGCTCGACAAAGGTATGTATTTAAACTTCAGTACGAAATTTGATGATTTTCTGGTCTAGCCACTTGGCATTTTGTTTTCTTTTGAAATCTGGGGTCCGTGGTGGCATTTTGTAGTCGTACCGAGCTAGCCGTGCGAAGGAGACGCTGGCGAAATTTTTCGAAAATTTAGGGAGGTAGAAAATTTATGAGAAAATTTTGATAATTCAAAATTTTGAATTTAAATTTGAATGGTTGAGAAAATAATACTGTTTGGAAGTTATCGATGAGGTTGGGGAGTTAGTAAGAATGATAGGGCCTTTAATAAAAAAATTCATTTTGGAACGTAAAAACTATTTGGGTTGGGAAAATAGTAAACGGGTTGTGGATCATTCTTCTTAACTAGTAATTTCGGGACGAAATTCTTTTAAGGGGGAAGAATGTGACAATCCAGAATTTTGGACATTTGAAATTTAAATACTTAATTGATTTTAAATATTTTAAAGTTCGTTTGACTTAAATTTCAAATATCACTATTTGTTTGAAAATTTAAATTATTTAATTTGATTTATAGAAATTGGTTAAAAATAGTAAATCTTGATTTTTAAGCCAGTTAAAAATATTTCAAAGGCATGTAAAATTTATATTGATTACACTAAAGATAATAGAACTTTTAAAATTAAGTTTAAAAGTGTTTTGTTCAGTTTTGAAAATATATCGTTTAAAACGATATTTAAAAATAGCCTTCCGAGGCATATTCTCGGAATTCGACGAAACTAGTTCCGTTGGATCTGTAATAGAGTATTATTATTGGATTTCAATTTTCATAGCATTCGGAGTTGTCGTATGATCATACGGTTACACACCGAAATTTAGATCGAAAATTCAGTATAATAATAAGGTCCAAAAAAGCTATCTCCTCCATACGATCGAGTTAGGCCTCGGAACCTTTTCCATTGCGTTCGGAATAGGGGTATAACCTTATAAACACCAGGCAGCATGCCTCGATAGGATGCAAAAAATTTAACCTATGATTTCAAGACAATTTGAATTAAATTTAAAATTAAATAATATATATGTGTGTGTTTTCCCCTTTAAGAAAAACACCGTGACCATATTCAACACGTTTCATCCCTCATATTACACGTGTTCCCCTACCATTTCGAATTGTGTACAAGTGTTTTTTTTTCTTCGTCTGTTAGAAGGAAAGATAAAACAAAATTTTATATTTGTCTTTGTTAACGAAAACAAAATGAAGGAAATAAAATTCAAGTCAAAATAATGGCCGAAGCCAGGGGAAAATCAATTTCCTCTTTCCGTTTAAAAATGACGAACAAAATTTGTAAACAAAATAAAATCGCAGCCTCTCCTATCAAAGTCGAGCAACATCAGCTAAGGATATGGAGGCGTGCACATGAGGGAGAAGGACCGGTGGATCGTGAGTTGTCTCGCGCGAGCAGGACGTCGTGGTAAACGCGCGAAGGTGGTATTTCGAGCGAGGCCGCGTAAAGGGGTCGTTGGGGCGTGCTGTGTTTTCACGATGGTCGGTAGGGGCAATTTCTTTCAATATTAATGCAATGGGTAGGCGGCGATACTCTGGTATGGTCGATCGATGGTGAGTTTCATTTCCTTTTTTTATTAATTTATTTATTTGTATATATTTTGAAAAAAGTAAGTAATAGTAAATTTACAGTAAAGGTATATATATTGTTCTTATTTAAATTTTGTATATATATATATATGTAGCTTAGAAAAAAAACAGCAAAGGGTACTTTTCAGTAAAATAATTCTGTTTAAAATTTAATACTCATACATATTAAATATATATATATATATATATATATAGATAAAAAAAGGAAATATACACATACAAGATTTTGGAAAAAATAATAATAATAAGAGTTTATATAAACATAAGAATTTGAAAACCCATATGGCATATTTCATAGGCAGTTTGAAAAATGGAAGATAAATACAAAATGCAATTTACTTATTTATTTTAGCGATTAATTTGTTTAGTTAACTTATATAATTATTTTGGTAACTAGAAAATATTTTATTAAAAGAAAATAGATAAACACATTTTTAAATCTACTAGTTATTTTAGATAAATATTTTTATCATTAATTTGATTAATAAACTCATTTAATTTATTTAGCTACTAAAAGATTTTTAAGAGGAAAATTATTGGTTTAAAATAAATTATTAGCTAATTAAATTTATTAATATGGTAATTGATTAGTTCAAATTTAATTAAATAAATGGTAATTGATTTTCCAATTGTTTAAAATATCAATCAAATGTATAATATTATACAAGGTCAAAAATCATGAAACAAGCTGGAATGGAGTGGATTGCAAATTAAAGGTCTAAGGTGAGATCTTCTCACTCGTTTAAATGAATAAATTTGGATGTGCTTGGATGAATTTGATAATTTATATGTTGGGTGATATTATGTATATATATTGGAGTGATTGATTTCCCGCATTATATAGCGGATGAGACTCTATGCGCCGCATAATAGCGGATGAGACGATATAACCTCATATACCGTGATATTCCACCTCGAGGTGGAATTGGTATTTTATATTATGCTAACATCTGTAAATGCAGGAAAACAGGTTAGAGGGATCCACCTGGATTCCTCAAATTGTTTGAATTTATTTCATATGTTATGATGTGACAATCTGTGAATGATTATATTGGTGATTGAAATCAATGAAGGCTATGGTTTGGCCGAATATATTTTTTGTATCGTAGGATACCAGAAATATATAATTGTTTTTTTGGAAATTAAAGTAGAAAATTTTGAGTAAATTATTTTTAGAGAATTGGATAAATTTAAAAGAAGGAATTTTAAAAGAGTAAAGGTTGATTTTTGAAATCCTATCGAATAAATTCCAAGTATGGGAAACAGATTTTAATAAATGGAAATAAATGGATTTTGAGCAGTATTGTTTAAAAGTTAAAAATTTTATTTTAAAATTCAGATTTTAAAATCTAAATAAAGGTGTGAATATTCGATTTATGGTTTTGAAATAGATTTGGATAAATAAAGGAGTAATTTTTAAATGGAATAAAATTTGGAAATTGATTTGGTGTTTGAAAATAACTTTTTGGGAAATCAATATGGAAATTGATTTGGTGTTGAAAATAAATTTTTGGGAAATCAATTTGGGAATTGATTTGGTGTTTGAAAGTAAATTTTGGAAATCGATTTGAAAATTGTATATCAGTGGATATTTGAAAATTTAAGTTCACGATGGAATTTATAATGGAATGGGTAATTTGTTTTAAATATAAATAGTAGTTTATTTTTAAAGATGTAAAAGGAAAGTGTATTTTTCGTGGAAAGCCGAGCATGTTTTCAAAGTAGCTTTCAAATATAACTTAAAGTTCTAAAGATTGGTTTTAAAAAGAATGTTTTTGGAGAAATTATTTTCTTAAATTGTTTTTAAATCTTCAAAGTAGATATTTATTAAGTTAATTATAGAAGTGATTATTTTAAAAGATTTAATTCGTATTTGATTTAGAAAATGGTTATTTAAATAGATACACTCTATCTAATAGTTTTATTTTTAAATTTTAGTTTGAGCTTAAGTTTTATATGAGATATTAGTATAATATTTCATAACTAATATTTAAATAAAAGTTTTAAAAATAGTTGTTATTTTAAAGGTTTCCAAGTATATACTTTTGGATAAGTGATTTAAATTATTTTAAAGTATCGGACTCGGCAAAATTTTTCAGTGAAAACAAACAATATTTTGAAATTTATTCTGTGAAAGGAAAGTGATTTTAATTTTTTTTCAAAGGGTTGAAGTGTGAAAATATATCTTGCGAAGATATTTTGAAATAAATAATTTGGGGGAAATTATTTAAATTTGATGGTTGGTGTGAATGTTGTTTGATAGTCAAATAACCGACTATCAATATTGGCCTTTGAACGGCATTCGAATCTCGATGCGACCGTGGGTCGAATTTCAAATGGTTATCCGAAAACCACATCGGCTCTTAGTGATGGATCTTCTGTTTAAAAGATCAAAATGGAAATTTGTTGTGACTTTCTTCAAATCTGAATGTAACCACTTATTTTTAAATAAGCGCTCATTATTCGGATTAGCAGGGATAGGACATTGAGTCAAAAAATTCATTCTGAATAATGATACGACGAAATGGGATTGCATTTGAAGATGGTGTTGAAGATTGGGTATTTTCGAAAATGAAAGGATTACCTGTCGAATGTCTCTACACCGAGTTGCTATAGTCTAGAGAATTATATCACCTTATGTGATGGGGAGTCCGGACGTGATTAGGGAATATCCGGATTTGCATGGGCTTTTTCCCTTAATTGGAGGAAGTGCCTTCGGTTCCATTCAGACCCGGGATGGACTTGTATGGATGTATGTCTAACATTACACTTTGAGATGTACAGCTGGTTTCTATCAAATACATTTCTGTTGGTGGCAGAGAATTTACTCTCTTAGCTTAACACCCTTCTCTGAGACATACGAGCTCAAAGGTTACGTACTTGGTATTTACTAGTGATATATTCCCAATTTGGAAATGTGGCATGCTAAGTGTTGATCAATTGTTGATCGAAGCATGGCTTTTGTGAAAAGTGTAGCTTTGTGGATGAGACTTCGTCGAACCTTACACCCCGGAAACGGTTGAAACAGGAAAAGTTGTTGCAAGGTTATGGGCGTCATGCCCCTCAAGGTATGTGCATTTCGTTCTGGATAAAAAAGTGGTATCTGGTATGGAGTCCAGGTATTTAACTTGTGTGGATGAAAAGTGGTATTCTTGTATGGAACCCAGATTATTTACTTTTGTGATTGTTGGTTGTTGAGGTGCCTCGGTAAAGGTCGGTCTAGACTGAGGGGTGGCATACTCGTGACAGTTAGTTACCTAGTTACAGAGGTAACCCAGCCTTGTGTTGGCAGAGATCTGGTTAAAATCTCGGAGCGTCCCTACAGAGGCGTACCCTTTTGGGAAAAAAGTTCCTTAGCCTTGACCATTTGTTGGAAATCCAAACAAAACAATAAGAGCACTTTACGATTGCAGTTGTGTAACCTGCCTCCTTAGGTGGTAGCTATAGCACGCATAATATAATGGTGCCTATGCTGGCTAAGATTTATATTATACTTCCAAAATGTTTTTTGCACCATGCATTAATAATAATATCAAAAGGACTTTCACGTATCAAGCATGTATGACTATCATAAGGAGAAATCTCCCCCTAAGTGTGCGATTGCATTGTGTTTGTGACGGGAGGCCTTATGGTAGTTTCATTTTCCGAAAGCATGAACGGATTTCTTTTCCTTTTCTTTTTGTGCAAATAACTGTTTTAAGATCTCACACCAGTCCCATGATCGCCCTGGAGATTATTGTTCCCTTTTTAAACTCTAGGTGCCCATAATTTTCCACATGGGCAGCCTAGGGTCAGATTATCAATTGTTCTGGAGCGAAGTCAGAAAAGTATGCTTTGGAGATCAGGAGACAAGCTGGATGGCGAGATGTATCATATATGATGTAGTATATGCTACGTATGGGTTGCTGACAAGTTCAGTTTTCATATGGACTAGTCATCATAAATACCTAGTGTCGTGTTTTGTTGTTGTAATATTCTGATGATGTAGTGTATAAACTGATATAGTTCTTTTGTTTAAAAATTATCCATTTATCTATTATATTATTCCGTTGCGAATGTGAGATTCTGATATTGTTTCTATTTTCTTCTTCTACCTTCTTCTTCTTTAACCTTAACGGTTCGGTTTTTTGGCATTCGATTGTTCGGCATTTGACATAGTGGACGTATTGATGTCGATTTTTGGAAGTCGAAAAATCAGATCGTTACAAGGAGCAGGAGGTTGTTGAGGACTCGGTTAAATTTGTGGTTGTAGATGCAAGGTCCATTGGGCCAAGGAGATGATTGGAGGTGATCTTTGGGGAAGGTGCATTATTGATCAAAATCTTATAATGCTCTCCATGAAAGGGATTTCATTAAAATGAGAGATATAATAAGATACCCCGAGGCCATTCAAGAGATTGATAATATAAGGTTCATACATAACTGTGCGTCGGTAATGAGACCAAAAACTTTTTATTTCATCATGAATAAACTTAGCCCAATTTACTTGTATCCCACCAATAATAGCATAAAGGGCTCTGTGATCGTTGTCGTATATTTGATCATGACTTCCTAAGTGGGGAATTATCGTATTGATAATCGTATGATTTAATAACCTAGCTTTTGGACGTAAGTAAACAGATTTTCATGTGGCATCCCATCCTTCCAAATTTGATGGGTTATTTCATCTCGTCACAAATTCCTATGGTTGAGAATTTCTTCTAAACCTATTTCGGACGAAGAACCACCAAGTATACACCCAATGGTGTTTACACTAATCTTTAAAACACGTTTGTAAACACTCGTCCATAACCGACCATCGTCATTATCAGGAGTCTAGATATTGTTACTATACGAATTGGTGTAAAAAAGAAAAATTGCTAATTGATCAACTTGTACCTCATTTTCATCGAAATTGATTAGATCTCGACATCCAGAGAAGATGGTGAGTCCTTGAATCCCATATTCTCCGAACCTGCACAATCTATAGAATGGCCGGAATGAAGATTCTTTTTTTTGAGCTCTTCAAATCTCTTGTTGGCAATCGTGCTATTTTGAAGCCACTCTTGTATGTAGACGTCAGTGACGAAGGAGGTTTCAGAAGGTGAGGATTGAATTTTCTTTAATCTTTTGCCAAATGGAGTTTTTGCCTTGGAAGCCATTTTTGAGCAATTTGAGCTTTTAGGAACTAGGATTTGAGTGTAGGTTGAAAATTGTTTGGTGAAAAATTGAAAAAGGGGTAACACACACACACACACATATATATAGTATATATAGGGCTATTGTAAAAGTAGGATCAGACAGCGACAGATGTCTGTAGGGTTACCATAGATGTCTATGGTTTCAGGTAAATTTTTTCTAGAACATATGACAGACGTCTATGGGTTTTCACAAACGTCTATGGTTTAAGAAAATAATTTTCTGAAACTAATGACAGACGTCTGTGGGTTATCACAAACGTCTATGGTTTTAGAAAATTATTTTCTGAAACCTTTGACAGACGTCTATGGTCTGTGTGTTCAAAATTTATAACTTGAAATGACTAAATGTTAATCTTTTTATTGAAATTTCAAGAGAATGTTTACAAAGAACAATATATATAACAAAATTACAATATTAGAAGAAAAAAATTATGTGAAATGTGTGCCATTATTTTAGTTTGTTCGGAGAGGTCATATTTCTTAACTTGTCATACGTCACATTAATTCGGTTCAACCTTTGTGTCGTCGATTAACGGCTTTAGTGGAGACCAACTTGGGCGAGCTAAAGTGTCAATCCAATCTCGATTTGATGGTCCTCACTTGGATAAATTTCTTGGGGTAATGTGATACGTTTTTACCGGAGTCTCTTGTAAACGAGGAGATTTTGATGCATGTAAATTTTTTGTTGGTGAATGACCATAAATGGATACAATGCATTTTTCGAGAAAGTTAAGATGAGATCCTTGATGTCGTTGTTCATAATACATGTCTCGTTGAACTTCCATCATTTCTTGTTGATAGTGATATATTTCATCAACTTTGTTGTTGAGAGATGATGATTGTAGATCAATTCACCATTTGACTTTCTTTCCCATAGGAGAAAAACCAGTGTGACACGTAGGTGATGTAATGATGTTTAGAGAGGCTGATCGATTCGATGCTGGTGTAGGTTTAGTTAGTGATATGTAGGTGTTATTCAATGAAGGTGACCTATAGTCGATGGTGGAATAAGTAGAGTTGCGATCAAAAGACATTTTGAATAGAAGTTGTGTAAGGTTTTGAATATATAAGAATATATGTACTTAGTTCACAAAAGACTTCTTTAATGTAAGAGTAGTTTGCTATTTTTAGCAGTTTATTTGTTAGGGTTATCGAATTCTCACCGTAGAATTTTAGCAGAAGTTGGTTAATTTTTATATGGATAAAAAGGAAACATTTGTAAACACGTTTACCAAAATTTTGTGTATTTTTTTTATATATTTTAATTTACCAATTCATTATAAGAACAAATTCTGAGGTATTGTCTTAGTTTTATGAAAGTTGATTCGTTCAGTGGTTGGTAAATATATCTGCAATTTGATTTTCGATTTTCAAAAATTCAAGTGATATGATTCATTTTTCAACATCATCTCCTAAGAAACGGTGATGAATATCTATATTTGTTTGAGAATGATTAACAGGATTTTTGAAACAATTTATAGCACTCGTATAATCACAATATTTAGGAGAATTTGTTATAATTTTACCGAAATCTAGAAGAGTTTGTTGCATATAGATAACTTGTGCACTTGCTAAAGCCGCTGAGATGTATTCGGCTTCACATATCGAGAGCGAAACACAATTTTGTTTTTTACTAAACCATGAAATTAAGGATTGACCAATAAAATGACATGTGCTACTTGTTCCATTTCTATCTGTTTTACAACCCCCGAAATCTGCATCACTATATGACACGAGTTCGAACAAGCAGCCTTTCAGGTAGAAAAGACTGTAATCTTTAGATTGGTTAAATATCTTAAAAATTGTTTAACCACTTGATTTATAAAATTTTCGTTTTCTAGTTGTCTTATTTGCCAACCCAAAAAATAGTTTAATTCACCTATATATGACATTTCAAATTCATTTTTCATAATGTTAGAACACTCATTGCATAATTTTTCGTTAGTTAACCAAAAATAATGTCATCAACGTATATTTGTACGAATAGTATGCCTTCGTTTTCTCATTTTATAAATAATGTAGAGTCTATTTTAACAATTTTAAAGCCGAAATTTTGTAAATGTGATTTTATTCTTTCATAGCAAGCTCTATATGCTTGTTTCAATCTGTATATGGCCTTTTTAATTTTAAATACATGATCGGGATATTTTTCATGAACGAATAGTGGAGGTTGTTCAACATAAACCTTTTCTTTTATAAAGCCATTTAGAAAGGCACTTTTTACATCCATTTGAAAAAGTTTAAAATTATGAGGACATGTGAAAGCAAGTAATGTTCATATTTCTTTAAGACGTGCTACCAGAGCAAATGTCTCTTCATAATCAATTCCTTCTTCTTGATTATATCCTTGAGCTACTAAACTTACTTTATTTCGAACTATATTACCATTTTCATCCACTTTATTTTTAAAAATCCATTTAGTTTCGATTACAGATTGATCGTTTGGTCTTGGTACAAGTTTCTATACATCATTTCATTCAAATTAATTATGTTATTCTTGCATTGTAATAATCCAAAAGTCATCTTTGATGTTTCTTTATAATTTGTAGGTTCAAAATTTGATATAAATGCAACATTACTCATTTGATTCAATTGTTTTCTTTTTAATACTTCTGTATTTAAATCACCGATAATATTATTAATTGGATGGTCCTCTAATATCTTAGGTGGTGAAGTTATCATAATACCATTATTATTATTGACATTATTATTATTATTATTATAATGTATATGTATATTAATTTTATTTATAACGTCTTCTTCATCATCATTTTTATTATTTGTAAAGTTTTCATCAAATGATACATGGCAGATTTTCTTCTATAATATTTGTTCGTTTATTAAAAATTCTACATGCTTTACTTCGATTTGAATATCCAACAAAAATTCCTTAATTAGCTTTAGAATCGAATTTTCCTAGCTAATCTATTGTGTATAGGATAAAAGATTTTGATCAAAATACTCGAAAATATGACACTTTAGGTTTCTTTTTGAAAACTATTTCAAAACATGTGTTTTAGTCATTGATCTAAGTGTTACACGATTCAATACATAACATGCGAGAGCAACAACTTCAGCCTAATAACTTTTGGTAGGTTACTACTATTTAGTCAGGTTCATACACATTCTTGTAAAGTTTGATTTTTCCTTTCTATAACATCATTTTATTAAGGTGTTTATGGAAATGAAAAATTATGACTAATTCCCTTTTTGTTGCAAAAATTTGTAAATAGTTCATTTTCAAATTTGCCTCCATGATCGCTATGTATACTTTTAATTTTTAAGTTCATCAAATTTGAAGTCCGTTTAGCAAAAATTTTAAACATTTCAAAACTTCCACTTTTTTGCTTTAAAAATAATGTCCAAGTGTCTCTTGAAAAATCATCGACAGTTACGAAAACATATTCACTGTGATTTATACAACGTACTTGAGTCAGTTCGAATAAATCTAGATAAAGTAGTTCGAGAGATTGATTTGTGGAGATTTCCTTTTTAGATTTAAAAGAACTTTTTTTCAACATACCAAATTGACAGACATCATACAGGTTTTTACTTTGTAGTTAATCTTAGATGATACTCTAACTAATTCATTTTTAGCAAGTTTGTTGATATTCTTGAAAATTATGTGACAAAAATGTTTATGCCATAACCTTGGATCATTATGATTTTCGGCTAAGCATAAATTAGTATTGTTTTTGATATTCATGTTGAAAATATATAGATTACGTGTGACGACCCACCTCCTCGACCCTTAGAAATCGATATTAATACATCCTTGGTATCCAGGCGCCGCAAATCTAACCGCCGGAGAGGCAGATTATCATGGGGTAAAAGAAAATAAAGATAGAAGATAGAACAATAACAGAATCTCACATCGTATTTAACAAGTGGAAATCATAAAGGTAGTACATATAATCACTCTTAAAGTGAGATATCAGAGTAATGATAAGTACTAACCTAGCTGGGATAGTTAGAACGGCCTATCCCTACAGGTGCTAGTAGAAATATATTCATAACACAAACACAACAGAAAGTGGTGGTTATAATTAAAAGATCCAAATTGCTTCGTGCTTCAGACTTCATGCTCCAAATACTCTAAAATTATCCTAATTAGCTAACTACTACCTGCCCGAGGAAAATTAGGGCACCCAGAGATTAAGGGAAAAGAAAATAAACTCTGGATCAGTCATGGGACTGGTGTGAGAAAATCAAAATACGCATTCTGAAAACAAAGATATCTCATAAGACCACGGCGCACATAAACACGGAATGGGTTTTACTCTATGATAACCAAAATATTTGCTACGTAATATCATTGGGTATTATTTTTAATGACATCCTTTAAAAAACACTTGTCATGTAAATATATTCAAATAGCCAAAATTATTACATTGGTTAAATTCAATGGCATAATAGTTTTACAATCAAGTCCGTAGGCACTTATGGATAATGGATATCCATACAATAGCAGGTAAGGGACTACCTTCCCTATAGTACATCCCCAGAGGAATGTACCAAGGATACATAAACAATCCTCCGCATCTGTAAGACCGGCCCATCCCCATTAGAAACTCATACATGTCCAGGGTAGAACCAAATATGACATTACTCGGTCGTTACCGACCTATCCGAGAGCTCTTTAAGCATACAGAACATACCCGATATATAGTCGATTATCTAGAAATTTGATAGCCACCTAATGGTTGCGAAACACAGTGGTGTACCCTGTTTAAGCCATTACTGGGTGATGAGGCCTGAAGTAGCGATTACCTTTCTCATAGCACATCCCATTTGAATGCTAAATTTCTATCTCATAGTCACACAACTGATTTCTACAAATGTATAACTACTGAGCTTATATGTTTCATGAAAGGTGTTAAGCTAAGAGAAGTTGCCTTTTTCCACCCCAAATAGATGATACGTTCATAGAGATCAATTTACGTAATTAGAAATGCAACGTCAGACATTCGTCCATAAAAGTTGCCCAAGAATAGGACAAACCGAAGGCACTCTCCTACCACATTCTATCGGGAGTTATCCCTAGGATCAGTAGCGAGAAGTCCTTGCATTGAAGATCTTAAATGAAGAACTACTGCCCATAATATGATATGGGAAATTCCTCGAGGGTTAGTGACAAGCAGCCCTACATTCCATCTTTCAAATAATATCCTTGTCTTCACTTCGAATACGTAAATTGGTTCGAAGTGGGTTTCAGATTGGAATTACCCAAACCCGACCCCGGTTCCCTTGAACCAATCATTGATAAAAGATGTTCTATGAATAGGGAATCATTTTTTTATTGATTAAGTTCCTTTATAAAAATCTCTTTTGGAGATATATGTTTCCAAAACATTCTTTACGGTATATACGGAATCATTAAACCTTTCTTATCAAATTCTTTGATTACTTAAAACCTTTTTAAAATTGGGACTAATTCGAAATCATTTCAGTCTTCATTTGGTAAAATATTTCCAAATCATTTCCTTTAAATCTTAACATAAATTTCTTAATTCAAAACTCAAATTTTAATTGAGATAAAACCGTATTATATAGGATGTTAATCCAAAATCTATAAATATTAAGTGAGCATAATCTATAGGAATCATGTAATTCTATTCAATATCAATTACCGTATTCAACAAATAATATGGGTGGAATAACTGTGACACCATTTAAATTCCACGAATAGTACGAGTTCCCCCTTTAGGCTCTAACATTGAGTACAAGAAGATTATCTCCATAAAATCCAGGTTATTTATATTTAGGAAAATTATATCTTTTCTATTTTGGAAATTTTTGATCCGAGTAAATCAAATTCACTATCCCATCCATTGGGCCAATCCGGATAACCAGGGAGAGTAGGAAACTGGTTTTTCAAACTCATGCCTAGACACTATCTTTTTGACACCCATAATGCGGTCAAGTATTTGATCGACTCTAAATCATTAAAAATTTGCCCATTCCATAAATCCTTCAAAACATCTTTAAAATACTTTATAAATCATTTGGAATCATTTACAAAAGATTTGGAAAGAACGGTTGCGTTTAAAATTATATTTCAAAAGCTAGAAAATGTCGTGGAAAGTGTCGCGGAAAGTGCTTTTTAAGCCATATTGATCAAAAATGACTTTTTATCATTTGGAAATTTATTTTTATAACTCAAATCTCTTTTAAAATATTTTAAAATATTTTTAGAATTTATTTTATATTTTTAAACAACTTTAAAGAGGTTTAACATCCCATATACACCAATTTATTTAATAAATGAAAGTGATTTTCTTTGTGCTTATCGACGTGTATTTCCGTGACTTACATATATATTCAACATTCATATTAAACAATCATCATCAACAATCATAATCAAATATATATAACATCCAATATCATATAATACTGTAGTTTGGGAGTTTCTCACCTTGGGTTTAAACGATTAACTAAAAATTGGCTATAGATATGCTATTTGGATTTTAAAGCTCATGATCACTTAGGATTTTGACTTTGGAATGCCCGTCCTTGACTAGGAAGCTCATGGCCTTAGTTATAGGGGAGGGATGGCTCGGCCTTCAATGGAAGATGGTAGTGGCCGTGAAAGATATGGAAGAAAGGTGGAGTTTTGGAATCGTTTAGAGGTGCTTAAGTGTATGTAATTATATATTATAATTTTAAATTCTTTTTTGAAATAAAATTTGCCATAATTTTTTAGGGTGGAAGCCATTAAAGAGGAGGATAAAGCTTCGAAAAATGAAGAAGGAGATGAAATGAAAATGAAGAGAAGAAGGGGTGATATTTATAGGGAAAGAAGAGGAGAAAAATATATAAGATATTTTACACATATGCATCATTATCCATCACATCAACATGCACCATCTACATCACCTTTATGACCGAAATGACTACCCCCATAAGCATACTTGAATGCTTGTACTATGGTGGACTTTTGGCTAGCTTAGGAAGTAAGGAAAAAGAAATACCTTGGATATTTTATACATATATGTTATTATACTTATATGTATATGTGTGCATGCATGAGTGATAATGTGCATGAGAATATATTTTCGTGTATGCATATGTATATGTGCACATGTACCTCCATAATGTTAACTTTTATACATTGTTTCGTTATGAATCCCGATTTCGATTTCCAATCATATTTTTCACTTTTAAGTTAATATGTAAATATTTGTAAATAAAATTAGAAAATAAATCTCTAATCATTTTTAACTAATTAAAACGATCATATTTCATTTATAAAACCAAATAAATTAATATTAATAATTATTTACAAAATTGTTATTGTATCGATAAAGCAAAAATAATTTTTCTTATGATTTCAAATTAGGTATATTTGTTTATAAAATTTATAATAAATTATTACTCTTTAACTATTTAAAACGAGTTACCAAAATCATTGTAAAAATTATTAAATCATTTTAATCTCAAATTAATTCAAATAAATAAATTTATTAAAGTGATATATTTGCAGGTCGTTACAGACTCCCCTCTTAAAAGAATTTCATCCTCGAAATTGAGGACAAGAAGTAGGTTACTTAGAAACAAATATATATAATGAAGTGATACATATATATAAGATATAACAACATCACCACAGGCTGGCGAGTACACTATACGACATATAACTATGTATCCATTCTAAATTCAAGATAAGCTTTGCGCATTCTCTTTTTTGTCTCCCATGTGTAGTTTGCCGCGTCTCCACTCCATTGGACTTTAACTAGTCTTACAACTTTCCTCCTTAACCTCTTCTCATCACGATCCATGATTCACATAGGTCGTCTGATAATTTCCAAATTAGTTTCAACTTCTAAATCTTCTTGGGCAGCTATTTCGTTAATTTTCTATGGGTCATGCACATATTTTCGTAGTTGAGATATGTGAAAGACATTGTGCACACCCAACAACCTTTCGGGCAATTCCACCCGATAAGCCAATGGGCGAATCCGCTCGAGAATGGGAAAAGGTCCAATAAATCGAGGTGCCAATTTTCCAATTCTCCCAAATCTCACCACTCCTCTCATTGGGAAACCTACAGGAATACATAATCTACTACTGAGAATTCCAAATTTCTATGCCTCTTATCCGCATAAATCTTTTGCTTGCTCTGGGCTTCTCTCATCTTTTTCTTGCTCATGTCGACCTTTTTTGAAGCTTATCTAATCATGGCAGGGCCAAGTACCAATCGTTCTCTGATCTTGACCGAATATACAGGGGAACTACACGGATGACCATATAAAGCTTCATATGAGGCCTGCCAATACTAGCCTGATAACTATTATTATAAGAGAATTCTATCAAATGAAGGTAGCTTTTCCATGAACTCCCAAAATCTAAAATACAAGATCTTAGAAGATCCTCCAACACTTGATTTGCCCTTTCAGTTTGTCTGTCAGTTTGGGAGTGATATGCAATGCCATTGTTTAGCTTTGTTTCCAAGGCTGACTGCAATGCTTCCCGGAACTTACTGGTAAAGATTGGTTCTCTATCACTGACTAAGCTACTAGGGACACCATACAATTGAACTATTTCCTTCATATATACTTCCACAAGGCTTGCAGCATTCATTTTGGCTTTACAGGGATGAAATGCATGCTTTTGGTTAGCCAATCTATGGTGACCAAAATGCCTTCATTCCCCTTTCTTGATCGAGGAAAATCGTCTATGAAATCCATTGATATTTGGTCCCAATTTCAGATGGGAATTTCAAGACATTGGAGTAGTCCAGTAGTCTTTTGTTGATTACACTTGATATGTTGACAATTTGCACATTTACTCACGTGGATGGAAATGTCTCTCTTGATACCTCCCCATTAGAAAGTCTTTTTCATGTCCCATGTATCTTTTTCACTCCAGGATGTATTGCAAGTGTAGAGTTGTAACATTCAGTTAAAAATTCTTGTCTAATCCCGTCGACATTGGGGACACATATCCTTCCATTCATCCTTAAGATTCCCTGCTCATCCACTTTGAAACTTTTCCATCCTCCGGGCATCTTATTATTTTTTTACTTTCCTTGCTTTTTTGGCCATGATTGGGTCATTGAGTTGACTCTCCTTTATTCGACAAATCAATGCTAGACGAAACACTAAATGAGCTATAACAGCCTGCTTTCTACTCAGAGCATTAGCTACAACATTGGCCTTTCCTGGTGTATATAAAATATCCAAATCATATGAGGCGAGGAATTCCAACCAACATTGTAGCCTCATATTTATCTCCTTCTGCGTGCAAAGATATTTCAAAGATTTATGGTCTGTGAAGATCTCAAACTTTTCACCTATTTAAAGAAGGAAGTTTATTTACTAGGGTCAATCAAAGTCTATTTAAAATAAACTATAAAGAATTCTTATCCGGTAGATAATGTCTCTACATTTTTAATGCAAACACAACATCTAACAACTCTAAGTCGTGTGTTGCATAATTCCTCCCCACAAGCATCTGTATATATAGAAAATCTGCCATTTTCATTAGCAACTGCTAATACAGGAGTAGTAGTTAATCTTTTCTTGAGCTCTTGAGAATCTTCTTCACATTTTTGTCAACTCAAACTTCACATCGTTCATGGTCAGCTTTGTTAAGTGAGAGAGAATCTTGGAGAAGTAGTGGATGAATCTCTAATAATTACCTACTGATCCTAAGAAAACATGAATGTCCTTCGAAGTTTTCAGTTGTTTCCAGTCTAGAATAGCCGTAATCTTTGCTGGATCAATTGCAATTCCCTCCCCTGACACCATGTATCCAAGGAACCTTACTTCTTTTTCCCAAAAGTGGCGTTTTGAGAATTTAGCTTTCATCGCATTTTTCCTTAATATTTCTAGTACGATCTTAAGATGCCCTTCATGTTCTTCCTCATTCTTTGAATATATCAAAATGTCGTCGACAAAGGCGAACACGAATTTAATGAGTACTTTTCTAAATACCATATTCATAAGGTCAACGAAATAGGCAGATGCTTTTGTTAGCCCAAAGGGCATAACCATTAATTCGTAGAATTCACTTGAGCTTCCGAATGCGGTTAAAGGAATGCAATCTTCTGGTATCCTTAGAGATGGAATCCGGTGGCTAAGTCCATTTTTGAGAATACCTTAGCCTCATGTAATTGGTCAAACATATCATCTATGCGGGGGAGAGGATACTCGTTTTCATTATTCGTTTGTTTAGATCTCTGTAGTCCATACACAACCTTAACGAGCCATCAGACTTTGTAACAAATACCACTGGTGCCTCCCAACTTGAGCGACTAGGCCTTATCAATCCCTTCTTCAACAACTCATCAGTTTTTTTTTCTTAATTCTACCTTCTCTTTAGGAGCCATCTTCCGAATTGGGTACACAACTGGACTTGGTTGGGAAGTAAATCTATGTGGAATTCAATTTCTCGATGGGGTGGTAGGCTTTTTACTTCTTCAAAAACATCGAAAAATTCCCTTACTATGGGAATTTATTCTAGAATTTTTTGGAATAAATTAAGCGTGTATATATAATTCTCCTTTACTGGACTAGGGTTCTCGCATTTTATCACAAAACATCTTCCTCTTCTATTTTGTAATAGTGCTGTCCTTTTATTATAATCAAGTATAGCTTTATATTTGGACAATCAATCCATACCGAGTAAAATTTTAAATTCATCAAAGTTAAGGACTATTGGATTGCATGGAAAAATCTGGGGATAGGTAGCTAACTTGGATTCCTCCACAAATCATAATGAGATTAGCCATTTTACCTATTGGGTTAGACACACATATGGGAATATCTATTACTTGTGGTTTAAGTTCAAGTCTATCAACTAGTTCTTGGAAATAAAGCTGCGGAAAGCCACGGTATCAAAAAATACTCTATCATTAATACCAATTTTACCTTCTAGTACTCCCATTCCCTTTGCATCTATTGAGATTGAAGGTTCGTATTTAATACAAAATACTCTAGCTTAGACAATCTACTATCCTGTGTCCTGGCTTGTGGTCATTGTAGTAGGTTCCCCTTTGTCTCTTAGGATTTTTGCAGGTTGTGGAAAGGTTTCCTTTTTGCTGGCAATTATAACAGGTTACATCTTTCAAACGATCTACCTCCGGCTTGGCTTGCTTGGTTTCTTCCTTTTCTGGTTAAATTTTCTTTTCTTCCAATAGTTATTGCCATTGCTTTGGGTTGCAGGTGGGTCTTTCTTGTCTAGGGCTTCGTATCGAAAACCCATATCCACCAAATCTATGAAAGTCCCCTTCACATGCGTCGACATTCTGTCTTGATATTGTTTCTTCATTCCAGAAATAAACATTTCATTATTTTTTAGAGGAGTGCCAATTAGACCATTCTTCCGCTGACATTTCCCCCTGTTTCAAATCCATAAAGCTTCGATAAAGGCATGCTTTTCAAGATGCAGGAACATACCGCTCTTTCAATACTTTTTTGAAATGCGCCCAAGAAAAATTGTCTTCCGCTTCAGTCATAGTAATGGACTCCAACCATGCGAGAGATCCATCTTGCAATTTCCAAGAGGCCAAAATCTCTTCTGCTCGTCTGTAATATTTAGCCCTTTGAAAATCCTTTCACATGAATGGATCCAAGCTTGAACCTCTATGACGGATTCCGTTCCCTTGAACGATTTTCCTTCCAAACTGGTATAGTTTTTGCATGAAGTGGCAAAGTTGATTTGGAGTTGTACCCGAATTGTTGCTTCCTCGACTATCGTGGCCGTGGGGGTTCGACCATTTGTATTTGTGGTATTGCTATCTCCCCTTCCCCTACCTCATCCTCTCCATTCATTCCTACTATCTACGTAAGTAAGAAAATATCTTTTTAAAATATATAGACGAGATATCTTAGGAAATTGTCATAAAATTTGAATATACCTTTTTAGATAAATTTTTATTTTTAAGTATGTGCCCTCTCAGACTAAACTCATTCTAAGGCATTACTAACGGTATCTCTAATGAGTTGACCCCATTAAGGCTTAGGTATTCATGCAACCAAAAGCTCTAATATCAAATGTGACGACCTACTTCCTCGACCCTTAGAAATAGACACTAGTACATCCTCGGCATTCACGTGCTGCAAATCCAAGTGCCAAAGAGGCAGATTATCATGGGGTAAAAGAAAATAAAGATAGAAGATAGAACAACAATAGAAATTCACATCGTATTTAACAAGTGAAAATCATAACGGCAGTACATATAATCACTCTCAAAGTGAGATATCAGAGTAATGGTAAGTACTAACCCAGATAGGATAGTTATAACAGCCTATCCCTACAGGTGCTAATAGAAACATATTCATAATACAAATACAGTAGAAAGTGGTGGTTATAACTACAAGATCCAAATTGCTTCATGCTCTATATGCTCCAAACTTTCTAAAATGATCCTAACCAGCTAACTACTAGGCTGCCTGGGGAAAATTACGGCACCCAGAGATTAAGGGAAAAGAAAATAAACTCCGGGGGTGTGAGAAACTCAAAATACGCATTTAGAAAACAAAGGCATTTCATAAGATCACGATGCACATAAACACATAATGGGTTTTACCTTATGATAACTAAACTATTTGCTACATAAAATCATTGTGTTTTATTTTTAACGACATCCTTTGATAAACACTTTTCATGTAAATATATCAAATGGTCGAAATTGTTATATTGGTTAGGCGCTTATTGGAGAATGGATTTCCATACAATGGCAGGTAAGAGACTACCTTCCATGCATTAAATCTCTAGAGGAATGTACCAAGGATACATAAACAATCCTCTACATCTGGCAAGACTAGCCTTCCCTCTTTGGCACTCATACATGGCCTAGATAGAACCGAATATGATATCACCCTGGTTATTACCGACCTATCTGAGAGCTCTCTTAGCATACACAACATACCCAATATATAGTGGGTTATCTAGAAAGGTGATGACCACACCCTAATGGTTGCGAACAACATAATCTTGCGGCATACCCTGCTTAAGCCATTACCGGGTAATGAAGCCTGAAGTAGCAATTACCTTTCTGATATCACATCCCACTTTAAATGCCACATTTCCATCCCATAATGACACAACATATTTCTACAAACGTATAACTCCTGACTCGTACGTCTCAGGAAAGGGTGTTAAGCTAAGAGAAGTTGCCTTCTCCACCATAAAACATATGATACGTTCATAAAGATCAATTTATGTAACTAAAAATGCAACGTCAAACATTCGTCCATTCATGTTGCCCAAGAACAGGACAAACCAAAGACACTCTCCTACCATATCCTGTCGGGAGTTACCCCCAGAATCAGTAGCGAGAAGTCCTTGCATCGAAGATCTTAAATGAAGAACTACTGCCACAAAATATGATATGGGAAATTTTCCCCGAGGGTCAGTGACAAGTAGCCCTATGTTCCATCTTCCAAATCATATCCTTGTCTTCACTTTGAATACATAAATTGTTTCAAATGGTTTTTAGATTGGAATTACCCAAATCTGACCTCCGTTCTCTCGAACCAATTATCGATAAAAGATGTTCTATGAATAGGGAATCATTTTTTTATAATGATTAAGTTCTTTTTATCAAAATCTCTTTTGGAGATATATATTTCCAAAACATTCTTTCTGTTATATATGGAATCATTAAAATTTCTTATCAAATTCATTGATTATTTAGAACCTTTTTAAAACTAGGACTAATTCGAAATCATTTCAGTCTTCATTTGGTAAAATATTTCCAAATCATTTCCTTTAAATCTTAACATAAATTTCTTAATTCAAAACTCAAATTTTGATTGAGTTAAAACCATGTTATATAGGATGTTAAACCAAAGCCAGTAAATATTAAGTGAGCAGAATCTATAAAAATCATCTAATTCTACTCAATATCAATTCCATATTCAATAAATACTATGGGTGGAATAACGGTGAAATCATCTTTTAAATTCCATGAATAGTATGAGTTCCCTCTTCGGGCTTTAACATCGAGTACAAGAAGATTGTCCCCATAAAATCCAAGTTATTTATATTTAGGAAAATCATATCTTTTTCATTTTGGAAATTTTTGGTCCACGTAAACCAAATTCACTATTCCATCTATTGGGCCAGTCCAGATAACTAGGGAGAGTTGGAAACTGGTTTTCCAAACTCAAGCCTAGACACTATCTCTCTGACACCCAAAAGGCGGTCAATTTATTTGATCGACTCTAAATCATTTAACATTTACCCATTCCATAAATCTTTCAAAAATATATTTAAAATGCTTTATAAATCATTTGGAAACATTTACAAAAGATTTGGGAAAGAGCGGTTGCGTTTAAAATTATATTTCAAAAGTTATAGAAAAGTGTTGTGGAAAAGTGTTGCGGAAAAATGCTGTAGAAATTGTTTTTTAAGATATATTGATCAAAAATGACTTTTTATCATTTGAAAATTTATGTTTATAACTCAAATCACTTTTAAAACATTATAAAATATTTTTAGAATTTATTTCAATTTTAAAGAGGTTTAACATCCCATATCCACCAATTCATTTAATAAAGAAAAGTGATTTCCTTTGTGCTTATCGATGTGTATTTCCATGACTTGCATGTATATATATATATATATATATATATATATATATTCAAAATTCATATTAAACAATCATCATCAAAAATCATAATCAAACATATATAACATCCAATATCATATAATACTATAGTTTAGGAGTTTCTCACATTGGGTTAAAACAATTAACTAAAATTGGCTATAGCTCTACTATTTGGATTTTAAAGCTCATGATCACTTGGGACTTTGACTTTAGAATGCTCATCCTTGACTAGGAAGCTCACGGCCTTAGTTTTAGGGGAGGGATGGCTCATCTTTCAATGGAAGATGGTGGTGGCCGTGAAAGATATGGAAGAAAGGTGGAGTTTTGGAATCATTTTGAGGTGCTTAAGTATATGTAACTATATATTATAATTTTAAATACTTTTTTGGAATAAAATTTTCCATAATTTTGTTTAGGGTGGAAGCCATTAAAAAGGAGGATAAAGCTTAGAAAAATGAAGAAGGAGATGAAATGAAAATGAAGAGAAGAAGGGGTGGTATTTATAGAGAAAGAAGAGGAGAAAAATATCTAAGATATTTTAACACATATGCATCATTATCCATCACATCAACTTGCACCATCTACATCACATTTATGACCGAAATGACTACCCCCCCTCCCCTCATGTGCATACTTGAGTGCTTGTACTATGGTGGATTTTGGTTAGCTTAGGAAGTAAGGAAAAATAAATATCTTGGATATTTTATACATATATGTTATTATATTTATATGTATATGTACATGTATGAATGATCATGTGCATGAGAATATATCTTCATGTATGCACATGTATATGTGCATATGTATCTCCATAATGTTGCATAACTTTATACATTGTTTCATTATGAATCCCAATTTCGATTTTCGGTAATATTTTCACCTTTTAGTTAATATGTAAATATTTGTAAACAAAATTTGAAATTAAATCTCTAATCATTTTGAACTAATTAAAATGATCATATTTCATTTATAAAACCATATAAATTAATATTAATAATTATTGACAAAATTGTTATTATATCGATAAAGCAAATCAAAATTTTCTAATGATTTCATATGTATATATGTTTATAAAATTTATAGTAATTTATTACTCTTTAACTATTTAGAATGAATTATCAAAATAATTGTAAAAATTATTAAATCATTTTAATCTCAAATTAATTCAAATAAATAAATTTATTAAAGTGATATATTTGCGAGTCGTTACATATGATTTTTTAATCTTTCAATAATTAGATTTTTATTTTGGTCAAAAATATTGCATTTGTCTTTCTGGAAATCAATTTTAAATCCTTTATCACATAGTTGACTTATATTTAATAAGTTATGTTCCAAATTCTCTACCAATAAAACAATAGTAATAATAGGAGAATTAGAAATAGCGATATTGATGACTTCTCTAATGCCGATGACAAATCCTTTTGAATTATCTTCGAATGTCACAGTGCCACATCAATATATGTTATATTGGATAACATATGAGCATTTCCAGCCATGTGCTTGGAGCAACCACTATCAAGTATCCATTTCTTTTTACTTTTTATTTTAATTTTGGGTACCTACAAAATAAGAAAATTTTAATGGGTACCCACATTCTTTGTTTAAGGTCCTACGTGTTAGTGGAAGAAGGTAGCCATATCCACGAGGATTAGGCTCCTTTAAAAATGCAATTATTGTTATGTACAGCTATCTTCAAAAATTCATTGATATATGTTTGTCTAATTAGTTTATTATTTGTTTGAGGACCATATTTCAACCATACTTGTGTACCACATTTTAATCTTAGCTTCTAACTTGGGTTTTTTGAGTTTGGTATATAATGTGTTATACTTCTTTGACTTTTATTTTCCTTTAAAACCAATCCATTATGTTTCCAGATGGTTTATTTTAATCAAATTCTCTAAATTTTGTTTTCCTTTATTGAATTTTGTCACATTATTTGTTATTTTATCTAACTTATTTTTAAGATCACAACTTTCAATATTTCTAAAATCTAAACTTTCTTGTAATACTAGCTTTTCTTTTTCAAAATTAACCTTTTCTAACTTATAATTTTCTAAATCATTTGATAAATTATTATTCTGAGATAATTGTCTTTTTTGAGTAATTTCTAATTCTACTTCTAAGATTTTTTTCAATCTATTAATAGTTCAATTTCTAATTCTGCTCTAGTTAACTTTCCTATATATTCCTTATTTAATTTTTTTGTTTCTCTATGGTTATCGTCTAATTCAATGCTAATTTCCATTATTTCATCATAAGTAAGTTCAGATCGTACCTCATTAGTGTTAGCCATCAAACACACATTCGGTTGTTCTGAGTCGCTTTCACCGTCACTGTCGGATGAAGAAGATGAATCTGAATCGTCCCAAGTTACTTGAAGAGATCTTTTCTTTTTCTTGAATTTCTCAAACTTTCTTTTCTTTTGACCATTATTGGGTTGTGGGCAATCCTTCTTCATGTGACAAAAAAATTTCACATTCATAGCATTTAATTGATGTTTGAGTTGAGGAGTTTGGTTTGCCACCATTTTGAAATTCGGTCATTTTCTTAAACTTCTTGAATTTGTTGTAGACTTTGGTAATAAAAACAATTTCATATTCGTGTAAGTCTGAATCTTAGCTACATGCTTGGAATGCTATGTTTTTCTTTTCATGATTTTGATCCTTTCTGGCCTGCAGGTTAGCTTTATACGACATTAAATTTCCTATTAGCTCTTCGACTTTGAATTGAGAAAGATCATTAGCTTCTTCAATGACTAAAACTTTTCTTTCCTATTCATTTGTCAAGGAATTTAAAATTCATGTAACTAAATTAAAATTTTCCAATTTGACTCCAAGTGCCATGAGATCGTGTTAAATAGTTTGAAATCTAGCATACATATCAATAATTGGTTCGTTTGCTTTCATTTTGAAAGATGAAATTTGGTTCTGTAAAATCAAGATTTTAGTTTGTTTGATGTTAGTTGTTCCTTCGTGTGTAACTTATAAAGTGCGCCATATATCATACATAGTAGTGCAAAGCATGACATGTGAAAACTCATTTTTATCAAGTGAATAAAATAATACATTCATAGCTTTGGCATTGTTACATGCCGTTGCTTTTTGTGCATCAGTTCAAGGCCTAATGCCGGTGTCAGGTGCTTCATATTTGTTTTGAGTTGGTAGCCATATTTCTAACCATTTTCTTCCATAAAAATTCTCATACGGGTTGACCAGTGAGCATAGTTAGAACCGGTAATAGTGGAGGACAAGCAGTTGATTGACCTTCTTGAAAAGTGCTTGCCTTATTAGTGTTTTTTTTTCAACTATGTGTTAATATAGATTGAAATAACATTGCTCTGATACAAAATGAAAACCTATAGGATCTTTTATGCAATGCAACTTATATATAAGTGTGAGATTGTATATTACTAACTATATTAAGTAGAGAATAATAATTGAATATAAGTAAGGTAAATAATAAAAACCAAGCACACCAGATATTTTATACTGATTCCGACCTCCCATCCCATGTCCATTCCCGAAGCTCCCCTTCGGTATATCCTTTAAACAAATAACCCTTGCTTTACCCGAGGAACAGGCTAATACAAAATTATATCTCTGACAATATTGTGTTCCAAATAACATGGATTTTGACTAATAGTACAAATTTTCCTATAATCTCCTTTGAGTATGTGAATGTGAATGCTTTGAGTCGTAGAAAGTGGTTTAACCAAAATGATATTTTGGTTATAAAAGATTAAGAAGATGTAAGCATTGTATGCATAAATATGTAAGTAGAGAGTAATATGAAATAAAGAGAGAATCAATTTAATTCATTTGTAAATTTCGATCATGGTAGTATTTATTGGTTTAAAGAGATGCCGATGAGGAGTTGTTTCTGTTAGATAAGGTCAATTCAATTCAATGGTTGCAATCTTTCAATGAAGAGTTTAGTTCTCTTAATTTAAAGAAGCATCTATTCAAATTTTTGCAGTTGTTCAAATGACAGATGTCTGTAGGGAAGCAATAGACATTTGTGGTTTCAGGGATTAATTTCCCAATTATTTTCACAGACGTCTGTTTCTTTTCCACAAATGTCTATGGATGGTGTTTTTCAGTTTTTTCCACTGAATTTTAGTGTATATGAAATCGTGTATGCGTATATACTCAAGGAGATCTTACAATGTTTTATCGAAGACACTTAATACACTAGAATAACCTTACTAATCATAGTATGGCCCATAGGTCTTTGTCTTTCAGTCCTAATATATTTGAGCATGACGATCTCTTGTAGTATATACCTATAATCTTGAAAAGATGTACAATATTATATGATTGTATAGTTGTTGTCATTGAATACATAAAACGGGTTCTAACATAGTGTTGGCTTTATCTCAACTAATGAACCTAAAATCCAAAGGAAATACCACTAGATGATCTATTGATTCTTGCTATGCAAGAAGAGCTGAATCAGTTTACCAGAAATGATGTTTAGGAATTAGTCCCATAACATGAAAATAAATCTATGATAGAAACTAAGTGGGTCTATAGAAATAAAATAAAAAAATAAGGAGAAGTCATTAGAAATAAAGTATGTTTAGTTGCTCAAGCTTACAGTCAGGAAGAAGTATAGATTTTGATGAAATCTTTGCCCCTGTAGCTAGATTAGAGGCCATTATAATTTTACTTGCTTCTTCAAATCATAATAATTTTAAATTATTTCAAATGGATGTCAAAAGTGGCTTTTTGGCTGGTTTTATTAAATAAGTTATTTATGTAGAACAACCCCACTTTTCGAAGATGAAATACTTTCAAATCATGTTTGTAAATTAAAGAAAGCTTTATATGGTTTAAAACAAGATCCTAGAGCCTTGTATGAAAAACTTAAACCTTATTTAATACAATCTAACTTTGAAGTAGGAAAGTAAATAGCATACTATTTATTAAAAGAAATTATAATGATATTCAAATTATATAAATATATGTAGCTGATATTCTTTTGGATCAATAAATGAATAGTTAAATAAAGAATTTTCTGATATAATGACTAAGAAATTTGAAATGAGTCATATGTGATAAATAACTTTCTTTTAAGTTTCATTATGATCGTCCCTCATTAGTTAGTCTAGGTATCTCATTATCAAGAACTGTATCCATAGGCTCTTGTGCTAATTTTTCCTAACACATTACTAAATCTCCTGCCATTGACCTACTTGTTGCTAATAGATCGGTAAGAGTATTTTTCCGATAGATAACTCTTTTATTTAGATCATTAATATCTAAAATAGTTAGTTTACTCCCATCCATCTAAATGATGGGTCTCAAATCAAAAGGAAGGATTGGTAATATACATAAAACCATCCATTCTGGTTAGGATTACAAATAAGACAATTAAAAAATGGCATATTTATAACTCAAGAAAAGTATGCTAAGAAACTAGTAAAGAAATTTGGTATGTCTAATATTAGTGGTAAGCCAACTCTCATGACAACTAATGAAAAAATAAATAAGGAAGAAAATTCAAACGATGTAAATCTAAACAATATAGAAGTATGATAGGATCTTTGCTTTATATAACTGTCGATAGACCTGATATAATGCGTAGTGTATGTCTCTGTGTAAGATATTATCTCAATCAAAGAAAACTTATCTAAATGCCATAAAACTTATTCTAAGATATGTAACAACACACTAGACTATGGACTCTTCTTCTTAAAAGAAGATACCTTTAACTTATATCATATACCGATGTTGACTATGCTGGATGCAAACGAGACTAAAAAAGTACAAGTGTAACTTGTCACTTTTTAGGGCACTCTCATGTTTCCTAGTTTATAAAAAAGCAAAATTTTGTATCTTTATCGACAATAGAGGCAGAATATATCTCAGCTGCATTAGCCTATTCACAGGTACTTTATATGCAACAAAATTTAAAAGATTTTGGTTTAAATCCAAAATAGTCACCTATATACTATCATAATACTAGTGTAATAAATTTGTCTTAGAACCCAACACATCATGTTAAATTAAACATATAGACATAAGACATCATTTTCTAAGAGACAATGTAAATAAAGAAGTTATTTCACTCGAATTTATAAAAACTGAAAATTAAATAGCCGATATCTTAACGAAACCTTTAACGCAACCGCATTCATTAAACTAAAAAGAGAGTTAGAAATATGTTATTTCATAGGAATCTAAATATAATAATTTTTATTGATTAAAATAAAATGAAAAATACATTTTTAGCTGCATATGTCAACATATGCTTCATGTATATGTCGACATATCAGACAGTTTTTTTAAAACTATTTTTCCCTCTTTAATTCAAAATCGGAAACATATTTATATCCACCAAATTTCGAATTTACTCTCATTTCCAAGTCTTCATCTTTCTGAAAACTCAACTTAAAATATAAATTCATGGATCCTTCAAACTTCAAAAGGCCAAGAGATGACTCTACCCTTATAAACTTCAATTTCTCTAATCTGGCACCCTTTCAAACTCTACCCAAGTTAAAGTCACCAAAATTGAAGAAAATCTGAAGCATGTTCTTAACATGCTTTCTAATATAGAACTTCAGATTCGCCTCCTGAAAGAGCAAGAGAAGCAAGACAAAATTCTTCGAAATCTTCAAAAGCATCCATTGGAGAACGAGGCTAATCCAATAGTGATTGATGAAAATATCCTTAATCTTGTCATTCATAACCCTATGAATGATGAGAAAGAGTAGGGAGACGAGGAAAAGGAAGATGGTGATGTAGATGGCGATGAGGTTAAGTGTGTAGGAGAAGTTTTCTTTGATTCTAATGGAAATCTTGTGGAACGAAAAGGAAATTTTTACCTTCAATATCCTAATCGTTCTATCCATTAGTCTCCAATAATAATAATGTAACATTGATTCATATGTTAGTTTGGCTTTTATGGTTTGGATTAGTAAATAAAGCTTGTCTTCTCCTATTTATTTAATGTCTTCAATATTTAGTATATGGCTTAAATTTAATCATTGTTCATTATATGTCCTGAATAAATATTCTAAATATACCACATTTAAAATGGCCAGTATTTCCATAAATATATACCTTACATATAGTCTAATCACAATTGTGTATATAGTTTAAATCTCTAAAAACATTTAAATACTAATTCTGACTCCATAATTCGTAATCATATCACATTTAGGAGGAGTTTGTTTTCATCCATTTTCATTGATGATAAAGGGGGAGAAGGACATAAAATATAGCACATGCATATATTAAGAAGGGTTTTTTTAACTCAAGGGGGGTTACATTCATAATTATATACATAAATAATTACATGATTGTCATCATCTAAAAAGGGGAGATTGTTAACACCGCAAATATCGATTTTGATGCATTGACCGTTTAAATATATACTATGTTTTGCTAAATTGTATATCATATATCACATAATATTACACACGTACAAAATGATTAAGCTTGAAGACTGGTCAGTATAAAGAATAAAATTCAAGATTCAGAGGTGATCAAGACTCATGCATTTAAAGACAAAGAGTTGAAGAGCTCAAGACTTTAGTGTATAGTTATGAGTCAATAGAATAAATTGTCAATGTTACTGATAGTCAATTCTGATTTTTACCACAAATTTATGATCTTTGATATTATATCAAAATAAGTTATCTAAAATTTAAAATATATTTCTACAAATATTTTTGTTTGTACCAAAATTGGTCACAAACCCCAAAAGCCATGAAAGCACCAGTGTTTACACACAGATCCACAATATTTACACACAGATCTCTGATCTAGATAATATAGAGAGTAAAAGTGAAGAAATGGTAAAATAAAAAATGGAAGAAAGCGAGAAAGAACACAAGGTTTATAGTGGTTCGACAATCCAGCCTACGTCCACTTTGAATCAGTCCTTTCTATTGTTTTTTTGTTGTTGAGATTACAGTTACAAGCCTTTTTGATTAGTAAATAAAATAGCGGAGTTTCGGCGTCCAGAGTCGAAGAAGATCCCCTTTGCAATTGCCATAGGACTCCTATTTATAGGTGTAGATTTGAAAATATCCACCTCAAAACCTAGAATACCTCTTCTCTTGCGCAAGTGGGCCCACCAAACCGATCCAGGGTTTGGGATCGATGCATGTTCAATTCATATCGATCCAAAAGTGGTCCAATCGAGCTGAGATCGATCATGGAGGTTATAAAGTGCATCAGGAAGCTCCTCTGAAAATTTTATACCGTTTGGACTTATAGATTGTGAGTTATGATTGATGTAAGTTTGTGTTTATAAGTTGGCTGTCGCGTTCGCATCGATCCAAAGCTCTGCATCCTCCTCTCTTCATATCGATGTAACTCGCATCGATGACGTAGCTTGGAAACCCAGGACAGATCCATTCTTCATGACAAGTTGACTGCTTCCTTCTTCGTATCCGTTCGGTGCTATGTTCTTCGTATCGATGCCAGTGTGCATTCTTCGTATCTATCGCTTGGTCTCGATCCTCTTCGTATCCATCCACCAGCGCGTGTGGGCTTATTCGTATCCATCAACAGTGCCTTTGTTTGCATTGATCAACCAACCTTCCTTCAAATCCATGTTGTTTGTATCGATCCAAGCTGTTGTTATGGATCGATATGAGCAAGAACGATATGAAATCTTCGATCTGAAGCGTGCAACTATTTCCATCCCGATCGATACGAACTACCACCGATCCAAAGCTATGTGTGCTTTCCACATTCGCATCCATCCTTTGACATCCCTCGATAGATACGAACCGTATCGATGTGAACGGCATCCATCGATCCGAAGTAACCCACGTTGATCGATATGAACAGTATCGATTTGAACCATATCGATACGAAGGTATCGATGCGAACCATTTCTCACCAATATTGATCCATCCATATCTCGAGCCTACAAACTTCGATTGACTTGAAATTTGAAATATAGCCTCTCCTAGCCTTGTTCATCATTCTCAATCGATGTTGCCTTGATTAGAGCTCGACTAAATTTTGACAACATCGATCATAGCCTTGTTTCCAATCGCTATCCAATCCTGATATCCATCCTTTCTAGCCAATTTGTTGATATCCCGACCTTGACCAAAAGGTGGGATAATATTTTCCCCCCAGAATATGCCTTGTGGTAAGAAGGTGCGTTTTGAAATGCTCCGATTCCGACATTCGAAGTCCATATTCCATCCATATCCAATAACTGAATCCAGGACCTCTCCGAGTCCATATCCAAATCTGAGACCACTCCGAGCCCATACCCAAATCTTTAGATGTTCATAGATGATATCTGAATCCATATCCTTTTTGGGTTCTTGCCAAGCCTAGTCGATACTCAAAGACCTGTATTGAAGAACACCTTGGTGTCCTTGGTTTAGTGTCCCTGAACGTTGAGTAATACCATGGCTTAAGTCCTATGTTGAATCCTGATCGCTCCGGACTCTTACCGAGCATAGTCCACACTCGACGACCTGAAATAGTAACCGATAGATATTATGGGGCCTAAGTCCTAGGCCAAATCCTGGTCTCTCCGGACCCTTACCGAGCATAGTCCATACTTGACGACCTGAATAAACCAATTCGCCACGTACAGACGAAGAGACTTACCCCTTGCCAGACATAATCCATATCTGACGACCATTTACAAAAAAAAACTGATGAAAATCCAATCGAAATCCAATCCAAAATCCAGATCAAATCAGAAAACCAAAAATCCATACCATAAATACAAATCAATATCCAAACTAGAAAACAAGTATCCAAACTAAAGTCCAAACCAAAAAGCAAACAAAACCAGGAGTTCAAAACAAACTCCAAAACAAACCAGAAAAAAACAAATGTCCAAACCAAAAAAGAAAAAACAGATTTCACAAACTAAAGTGTCATAGTTCATCATCATCTTAGAGCATACCTATGGGCTATCTCCATCCCCATACATGAGTAAGTGACTTGGACGTTAGCCCATAGTTTGCTACTTATCCATATCATTCCTATCAGTTGATAACCAATCGACCATCATTCCTGGACCTCGTGTCAATGTTGTTTGAGGTAGATGGTGGCTGCTCCTGTTTCACCGCTGCATTTGGAGCTCCGACATATTTTCGCAACTGACCGCTCCTTACATGCTCCTCGATTATATCCTTTAGATGCATGCAGCTGTTGATGACACGTCCATCCAAATCGTGAAAGAGACAGTGCATTCCTGATGCCCTTTCACGTTTCGAGGGTTCTCTCCTTGCTGGCCTTCGATAGGGAAGGCGATCCCGAGTCTCCATGAATATTCGTTCTAACGGCTCATTCAATCCTGTGTAGGTAGAGAATTTCGGCTCTCTCCATCGCTTCTTAGCTTTTCCCGACTTGTTATCCAACTTCCTCTTTCCTTTATCTTTATCTTTACCCAAGCTTCTGCCGGATGGTTCTCCATCCTCGGCCACATTCACTTCTTTCGACTTCATATCTGAACATGCATCCTCCTATCGAAGGAATCTTTCAGCTTCGTGAATGATTTCCCCAAGATCCAATAGTGGGTCCCGTATCAATGACACTTTGAAATCCGAACCATATCGGACTCCGGACATTGCCGTCATTAAAACCATTGATGGATCTGGTTGGTCCATCGAAGCAACCGCTACATTAAACGGAGTTAAGAAAGCCCTAAGCGATTCTCCTGTCCTTTGTTTCACCGACGTTAGCATCATTACGTTCTTCGGCCTATTGAAATGAACCCGAAATTGCTTTAGAAACCTATCCACCAATTCTGTCCACGTTCTGATAGATCCCTCTTCTAACTGCCTGAAACACATAGCAACTATATTCGTCAAGTACAGGGGAAAACATCGGGCCATAACTTCCTCCGATGCCCCCAGCACTTCCATGTGTCTCGTGTACCTCATCAAGTGATCAGTAGGATCAACCTTTCCATTGTATACCTCCAGAGTAGGTAGCTTGAACTCTGATGGGTTCCTAGCCATTCTGATGTCATGGGTAAACGAACTCCTGTTTACTCCTTCCAGATCTCTGTTTGCTAAGCCTCCGTGCATAGTTCGCCTGATAATCTCAGCCAATCCATCGTTGTCCACCAAGAGTTGCCCCCCGAGTACTCGTGGGAATTCTGATACATACTGTTCATCATGTACTCTTGTGCTTCTGCCAACATCTTGTTTTGTGGTGTCACGTAGAATTCCTCCATGAATCGGTCTATCGTTGCCAGGTGGTGTGCCCCCGAGCCTAGATTCGTCCAGATTGATAGTTGTGCACTGATTAAGGGGTATGCCATGCAGAGCTGCTCAGTCCGATTGCCTGTTGAGTCCTTTTGTTCCATCTCCATGGATTTGAACTCCAGCAGCTCCAGCTATTCCTGCCTGTCCAAACTGTCTGAGAAGGTTCTGCATCATTTCCTCATGTCTCTTTAACGGTTCTTCCTACATAGCTCCCATCATCATCTCTATTTCATCCTGGTGATGAAAGGTGAGGTTTGATTTGCTTCTGAGGAAGCCTCATTGCCTAACCATGGTCCCTTTTAGATTTGATCCTTTAGCTTTCCATATCTGAACTCCGAGTCCGGTATAGCGGGTGCTAGTCCTCTCAATGAGAGCACCAAAGTGTTTGTACCAAAATTGATCACAAACCCCAAAAGCCATGAAAGCACCAGTGTTTGCACACAGATCCACAATATTCACACATAAATCTCAAATCTAGATAACGTAGATAGTAAAAGTGAAGAAATAGTAAGATTAAAAATGGAAGAAAGCGAGAAAGAACACAAGATTTATAGTGGTTCGACAATCCGGCCTACGTCCACTTTGATTCAGTCCTTTTTATTGTTTTTGTATTGTTGAGATTACAATTACAAGCCTTTTTGATTAGTAAACAAAACAGTTGAGTTCCGTCGTCCAGAGTCGAAGAAGATCCCCTTTGCAGTTGCCATAAGACTCCTATTTATAGGTGTAGACTCGAAAATATCCACCTCAAAACCTGGAATACCTCTTCTCTTACGCAAGTTGGCCCACAAGACCAATCCAGAGCGATTTGGGATTGATGCATGTTCAATTCGTATCGATCCAAAAGTGGTCCAATCGAGCTGAGATCGACTTTGGAGGTTCTCGAGTGCATCAGGAAGCTTCTACGAAAATTTTGTAGCGTTTGGACTTGTAGATTGTGAGTTATGATCGATGCAAGTTTGTGTATATAAGTCAGCTGCCGCGTTCGCATCGATCCAAAGCTCCACATCCTCCTCTCTTCGTATCGATGTAACTCGCATCGATGACGTGGCTCGAAAAACCAGGGTAGATCCTTCTTCGTGCCAAGTTAATTACTTCCTTCTTCGTATCCATTGAGTGCTATGTTCTTCATATCGATGCTGGCGTGCATTCTTCGTATCGATTGCTTCGTCTCGATCCTCTTTGTATCCATCCACCAGCGGCTGTAGGCTTATTCTTATCCATCAAATGTGCCTTTATTTATATCCATCATCCAACACCCCTTCGTATCAATGTTGTTCTTATCGATCCAAGCTGTTGTTATGGATCGATACGAACAAGAACGATGAAGTGTGCAACTATTTCCATCTCGATCGATACGAACAACAACCGATCCAAAGCCATAGGTGCTTCCCACATTCACATCCATCCGCAGACATCCCTCGATTTATACGAATCGTATCGATGTGAACGACATCCATCAATCGAAAGTAACCCACGTTGATCAATACGAAGGTATCAATGCGAACCATTTCTCACAAATATTGATCCATCCATATCTCGAGCATACAAACTCCAATTGATCCAAAATTTGAAACGTAGCCTCTCCTTGCCTTGTTCATCGTTCCCAATTGATCCCGCCTTGATTGGAGCTCGGCTAAATTTTGACGACATCGATCATATCCTTGTTTCCAATCGCTCTCCCATCCTGATATCCATCCTTTCCAGCCAATTTGGTGATATCCCGGCCTTGACCAAAAGGTGGGATAATAATTTTAAAAAATTATGTGTTCAAAATATTTAAAAAATATGTTTAAATTATTTTATAAACATATAAAAGTCTGAAAATAATTTAAAAAAATCGTTTTCAAATTTTACCCGGGTATGTCAACATACCCCTCTTAGATATGTCGACATAGTGATCGTTGATTTGTTTTTTCAAAATTTGAAAAGATGTATCTTTTGGACACATGTCTTCAAGGATGGATATATATGTTCATTCACTATATAAAGGAGTGTGTAAACAAATTATGTAACTAATTTTCTTACTTCTTACTCCTTACTTCCTTGAAATATTCCTTGAAAACTACTTACTGCATTCTTCAAAACTACGTAGAATTAATCCATACACTACTAGATTGATTCTCTATAAACTGTTTTTTGTTTTTTAAGCATTCTCTCTACAAACTCAAAGATTAAACCTCTATCAGACGGTCTATAAGATATCTTGTATCCCAACTACAGCTGTTTGTATTTGGAAATCGACAACTCTACTCTTATTTATTTGGGTGTGCTTATTTCCCTTTCAAATCAAGTGGGTGCGCTTATGTCTAAATCTAATGGGTGATCTTATTGCCCGGTAAATCAAGAGAGTTTATCCTAAACCAGGAGGGTGTATCCTATAGTCTTGAAATCGAGGCTGTATCTGGTTTGCTTGCTACCTGGTTAAAGTAGGCGATTCAAAAGAAATATGTATAGTATCACACGGGACTGGATGTAGGATTGGTTAATCCGAACCAGTATAAAATTATTGGTGTCATTTATCTTACTTTATCTTTGGTTATTGCTTTTATATTTATTTGTGATTGTATCTGTGACTACTTGATTAGTATAGATCTGTGTTAATGATCTATGATCTGGTTTAAATCTTGAAACAAAGGTAAAAAGATTCATAAAGTTATAAAACATTATTCAACCCTCCTTCTAGCATTAAAGTAACCTTAAGATCCGTTTCACTATAACCCACGAAAAAAGACACTTCCTAAATAAAATAATTCCATCTATTATATTCAAATATTTCAACCAATAATATAACTTCTCAAATAAAAATATTCCCACTATATTATTTTCAAATTTCTTTTTTCCAAAAAATTATTCCTTCAAAATAAATATATTTTTATGAATATGATCTCCTTGTAACAAATCTTCTCAAACTCATATAATATTTCTTGTGAATAATATTTCAACGAAATATTCTTTTCTTTAAAAATATGGATTCTCACTAAATATTCACCAACAGGGTACAAAAAAACAATTTATTTTCCATGCTATTTTCAAAATAGTTTTCTCCCCTTCAAAACATCATATTACATAAACACTTCTCAAAACTTATAGTATATACTTTAATATATCCTTTTAACAAAAATATTTCTTTCCAAAATAAATCCCAACAAAATATTTTCGCAAGTCATAAATTTTTTTATCCTTGTTGAAGGATGTTCCCAAATTAAAGACAATTATAACCAAAATGTTCCTATTAAAATATTATTGCCTAAATAAATATTTTAAAATGAATAAATTTTTATAAAAATATATTCAAATAAAATATTTATTAACTAAATTCCTCTTTTATTTTTTTCCCATATCCAGTAAAACATTTCTAAATCATGGTATTCTAATAGAAGTGCACTCTATAGGGAGATTCAGAAAAACTAGAATTTCCCACAAAAATGTTTCTTTAAAGACTGGAATAAACGTCCATAAAAAATCTTTTTACTGAAAGTATTTTCAAACAATTTTTTTACTATGTTCACATTTCCATTTCGAACATATTTTATTTCCAAATTAAATAATGTATTATCATCAAAAATTTCAACAAATCACTTCGATGAGCAAAAATAACCATTTTCCCTTCTAAATAAAATATCTTTAAATCAGAAGTGTATATTTTATAAATTTTCCAAACAAATATCGTTCACTTTAAAGATAAAATGTACTTCCATATATCAAGGTTAGGTTTCAATTATAATTTAATATAGGACGTGAGTCACTTAGGTTATAATCAACACTTAAACTCTCTTACAAGTGTTCATCCAACCCTACTCCTACTTTATTTATCTCCATTATCATAAATAAACTTCATTTTAAGGTAAGGTAATGGTGGTTAATAAACAACTCATACATACAAATCATACAATTATCAATCAATACGCTTTCCCATTCTGTATTTTAATCCAACCTAAGGTGTAACCCTTTATAACCAAATGGTCAAACCTACCCAAGACTCAGGAAATCGTTAAACCTATGCACTAATACTAAGTGTGATGACCTTCTATTTTTGACATCTTAAAATCAATTATAAATAATGTCAAAATAAGCTTACAGCTAATTTTAGATAGCAAAAGCAGTGGACCTGAGGTGTATAAATATTAAATAAATTTTAAAATAACAAATAAAAGAAAAACCTCATAGTGGAATTTAAACATCAATGCATACATACATATACATACCAGTTTAATAATCAAATATTAATTAAAATAAATATAATGCATAGTTCATACATTTTATTACATCAATTATTAAACAACATCATTATAATTATAATGCAAGAGATATACCAATCTCAGTAGATACGACTCCTCCCAAACGCTTTGGTGCTTTCTTCACTTTCACCTGCAAACGAACAAATACACGTATACATAGAGCAAATGTAACAAACCGAATTCCAATGGTCCGGATTTTTTACAAAAATGCTAAAACCAAGCCCACTGAAGCCCGAGTTGGGTATCTGGTATCCTGCAAATAGGCAAAGATAAATATATCAGAGCTCAATTAATTATCTTACAGCGGAATTGACTAAAATATAATAGTAAGCAAATACTCATCCAAATAATAACACTTTCTAAACAAGTGTCGTAAAGCTGAGAAGTCTCTGCCATCTGCCTAACCTGTGGGATGTTATGAAGAGGGGGTTAGAACAAAAGTTCTGGTGAATGAATAAATTATATACTTCTAGGCTTAATTCTACATATATCATTTTATTTCCATTTACTCTTATATTAGGTTCATTAGGTTACAATACTCTCGCCTCTGTTCGTGAACCATGCCCATAACTCCATAGTAGATTAAAACCTAATAAAAAATATACATATATGTAGCTATATGCCCACTGACTGCATTGGTCTTAGGTACCACCCATGGTACCTTCCGTATCCTCCTTGAAAAGAGCTTTATCATCTAGCTTCGAGAGCGTATGGTAACTAGATCTATAAAGGACCGCTTCGTAAGGCCTACAATACAGATGCTCCACTACATACTATGAAAAAGTAAATCGCGTCCACACTAGTCTATACCAGTGCTCGGACATCCACAGTGTACCACCTAGTGCATACATTGAGGACTATGTAATCATTCTGTCTACTGTCTGAATCCAGCCAACAAGGTCTACCTTGTATGGAACTCGGTCGGGATTTTCTATATCTATAAAGGCCCATTTTGTTAGGCCTACAATACAGATATTCTAGTTAGCCCGTCCCTTTCTCATCGTGGCTATGGCCCTACGCAGCCATCCTTTAACTAATCGAAAGACTTCTAAAGAGTTAAGTGGTTATGCCATATTGCAAACAATCTAACATCCAATTGCCGATGCCCCTCTATCCAATGTCTCGATAGTGAAAGAATCATTGGCTTGTTGGTTTAACTCTAATCTTTCTCGAAATCGCTCTTGGTTTTTTAATGTTGGCCGATATCCACATGCGACTATCCTTAACCTTACTTGTAAGTACTGGACATATGAATACCCCAATCCGAACACCAAGCCCTTTTGAATGTCTACAAAGGTCCAATTCGTTAGGCCTACAATGCAAATGTAGTCAAGGCATACTCTCTTGATGGAACACCTACAGACCTGCCTCCCGGGATGTAGCTTTGTTATGCCTACCCAGAGGGCCATCCTAGAGTATCCTCATATCCCGTTGAAGTCTCATACTTCATTAAATCCCAAAAGTACTAAGTTGGACGTGCTTCTCCATTGCTGAAATCCGTGATGAACTGCTTCATTAGGAGCTTCATCCTTTCGGCTGCTCCAAATGCATTTCGATTCTTTCATTAGACCCTAATCTAATCTTTTAATTTGCATTTAGTTTTCTTTCTTATTTTATTAGCTACTTATTTTATTTTAATTATCATATTCTTTGCCTCGTCTCACTTCTAACTATTGTGAGATAACCATAGGTCTGATAGGGAATGCTGTTAGTATGAGCCACATTCATTATCTTGCTTATTTGACTTAATATATAAATTCCTAAGTTCAATAAAATAAGCCTTTTATTATTATTTCTGTGTTATTTTCTTATCAACTTAATATAAGTTGTTTAAATAAGCTTCTATCATTATTCTCTACTATCATTACTCACCAATTTATTATAAGTCTCACAATAAGCTTTTCCGTTCTTGTTTCCTAATTATAATCTATGTTATATATCCTTTTAACAAAAATATTTCTTTCCAAAATAAATCCCAACAAAATATTTTCGCAAGTCATAAATTTTTTTATCCTTGTTGAAGGATGTTCCCAAATTAAAGACAATTATCACCAAAATGTTCCTATTAAAGTATTATTGCCTAAATAAATATTTTAAAATGAATAAATTTTTATAAAAATAGATTCAAATAAAATATTTATTAACTAAATTCCTCTTTCATTTTTTTCCCATATCCAGTAAAACATTTCTAAATCATGGTATTCTAATAGAAGTGCACTCTATAGGGAGATTCAGAAAAACTAGAATTTCCCACAAAAATGTTTCTTTAAAGACTGGAATAAACGTCCATAAAACATCTTTTTACTAAAAGTATTTTCAAACAATTTTTTTCTATGTTCACATTTCCATTTCGAACATATTTTATTTCCAAATTAAATAATGTATTGTCATCAAAAATTTCAACAAATCACTTCGATGAGCAAAAATAACCATTTTCCCTTCTAAATAAAATATATTTAAATCAAAAGTGTATATTTTATAAATTTTCCAAACAAATATTGTTCACTTTAAAGATAAAATGTACTTCCATATATCAAGGTTAGGTTTCAAGTATAATTTAATATAGGACGTGAGTCACTTAGGCTATAATCAACACTTAAACTCTCTTACAAGTGTTCATCCAACCCTACTCCTACTTTATTTATCTCCATTATCATAAATAAACTTCATTTTAAGGTAAGGTAATGGTGGTTAATAAACAACTCATACATACAAATCATACAATTATCAATCAATACGCTTTCCCATTCTGTATTTTAATCCAACCTAAGGTGTAACCCTTTATAACCTAATGGTCAAACCTACCCAAGACTCAGGAAATCGTTAAACCTATGCACTAATACTAAGTGTGATGACCTGCTATTTTTGACATCTTAAAATCAATTATAAATAATGTCAAAATAAGCTTACAGCTAATTTTAGATAACAAAAGCAGTGGACCTTGGGTGTATAAATATTAAATAAATTTTAAAATAACAAATAAAAGAAAAACCTCATTGTGGAATTTAAACATCAATGCATACATACATATACATACCAGTTTCATAATCAAATATTAATTAAAATAAATATAATGCATAGTTCATACATTTTATTACATCAATTATTAAACAACATCATTATAATTATAATGCAAGAGATATACCAATCTCAGTAGATACGACTCCTCCCAAACGCTTTGGTGCTTTCTTCACTTTCACCTGCAAACGAACAAATACACGTATACATAGAGCAAATGTAACAAACCGAATTCCAATGGTCCGAATTTTTTACAAAAATGCTAAAAACCAAGCCCACTGAAGCCCGAGTTGGGTATCTGGTATCCTGCAAATAGGCAAAGATAAATATATCAGAGCTCAATTAATTATCTTACAGCGGAATTGACTAAAATATAATAGTAAGCAAATACTCATCCAAATAATAACACTTTCTAAACAAGTGTCGTAAAGCTGAGAAGTCTCTGCCATCTGCCTAACCCGTGGGATGTTATGAAGAGGGGGTTAGAACAAAAGTTCTGGTGAATGAATAAATTATATACTTCTAGGCTTAATTCTACATATATCATTTTATTTACATTTACTCTTATATTAGGTTCATTAGGTTACAATACTCTCGCCTCTGTTCGTGAACCGTGCCCATTACTCCATAGTAGATTAAAACCTAATAAAAAATATACATATATGTAGCTATATGCCCACTGACTGCATTGGTCTTAGGTACCACCCATGGTACCTTCCGTATCCTCCTTGAAAAGAGCGTTATCATCTAGCTTCGAGAGCGTATGGTAACTAGATCTATAAAGGACCGCTTCGTAAGGCCTACAATACAGATGCTCCACTACATACTATGAAAAAGTAAATCGCGTCCACACTAGTCTATACCAGTGCTCGGGCATCCACAGTGTACCACCTAGTTCATACATTGAGGACTATGTAATCATTCTGTCTACTGTCTGAATCCAGCCAACAAGGTCTACCTTGTATGGAACTCGGTCGGGATTTTCTATATCTATAAAGGCCCATTTTGTTAGGCCTACAATACAGATATTCTAGTTAGCCCGTCCCTTTCTCATCGTGGCTATGGCCCTACGCAGCCATCCTTTAACTAATCGAAAGACTTCTAAAGAGTTAAGTGGTTATGCCATATTGCAAACAATCTAACATCCAATTGCCGATGCCCCCTCTATCCAATGTCTCGATAGTGAAAGAATCATTGGCTTGTTGGTTTAACTCTAATCTTTCTCGAAATCGCTCTTGGTTTTTTAATGTTGGCCGATATCCGCATGCGACTATCCTTAACCTTACTTGTAAGTACTGGACATACGAATACCCCAATCCGAACACCAAGCCCTTTTGAATGTCTACAAAGGTCCAATTCGTTAGGCCTACAATGCAAATGCAGTCAAGGCATACTCTCTTGACGGAACACCTACAGACCTGCCTCCCGGATGTAGCTTTGTTATGCCTACCCAGAGGGCCATCCTAGAGTATCCTCATATCCCGTTGAAGTCTCATACTTCATTAAATCCCAAAAGTACTAAGTTGGACGTGCTTCTCCATTGCTGAAATCCGTGATGAACTGCTTCATTAGGGGCTTCATCCTTTGGGCTGCTCCAAATGCATTTCGATTCTTTCATTAGACCCTAATCTAATCTTTTAATTTGCATTTAGTTTTCTTTTTTATTTTATTAGCTACTTATTTTAATTTAATTAGCATATTCTTTCCCTCGTCTCACTTCTAACTATTGTGAGATAACCATAGGTCTGATAGGGAATGCTGTTAGTATGAGCCACATTCATTATCTTGCTTATTTGACTTAATATATAAATTCCTAAGTTCAATAAAATAAGCCTTTTATTATTATTTCTGTGTTATTTGCTTATCAACTTAATATAAGTTGTTTAAATAAGCTTCTATCATTATTCTCTACTATCTTTACTCAACAATTTATTATAAGTCTCACAATAAGCTTTTTCGTTCTTGTTTCCTAATTATAATCTATGTTATAATTCTACTCATAACTATTTCTTTTTAAACTTCTTTTATAGTCTATTTTCTAATTAAAAGTGTTTCTTGTCTGCTTTGGTCTGCCTTCTTTTATTATGATATAGATTTTTCTTTAATTCTCTAATATTACATAATTCACTTATCATAATAGTTGCCTAGTTAAATAGCCTGCGCAATAAATGCAGATTTGGCTCCATAATTTTTTTTATAACCTCAAATTCTTAAATTAATAATTTTCTTGTTTCTAATCATACTTTACTTTATTGTCTGCTATTTTAGGAAGTAATTCCATTTTATTTGGTTGGTTATGAAAACTATATAATCCATTTCTATATCTTAATATTGGATAATACTATAAACAATAATCCATAACTTAAGGTATCTCTTTTACTATTTTGTAGTAGTGTAAAATACAGTGGTTTCTCTGTTTTACACTAATTCCCCCTTTTTATTTCTTTTATTCTGGTAGTTACGTTTATCGTTATCTTTTAGGTATTGAGTTATGGAATTGTATCCTATTTTCTAAACCAACCGATTAATCTAATAATTACTCCCAAATTAACTCTTTCTGTTTTAATGCAATTTATTACAGTAATCCTATTCTCAACCTTTATTATTTTACATCTAATTTTCTTCATTTCAGTTTCCTTAATTATATAATACATATACGTGTTTAATCTATTCTAAACCATATGAGAAGAAAAAGGAGAGGATAGAACAAAAATGACGCTTGCATTAAATCCAAAACGTAGAAAAAGCTGTAAATAAGGCATAGAAAACAACATATAAACACAAATACTGTAAACAAACTGCAAGTTTTCTTATAGTTCAGCATAATTTAATTAATACGATTAATTACTGAATAAAATTTTCTAAACGGGAATCTAACGATAATATATCTTAAACTTAAAAGATATATAAATATATCCACTCACATGTCGTCCTTAGCTTCAATCTCTACCCTTTTAATTTGCCGCTTTTCTCCGCATTTTCCCCTTTTTAATTCGCTGTAAATTCCCTTATTTGTTTGCGCATTCTCTGATTTGCTTGTATGTATATCCTTGCTTAATTTTTTTTTATGGAAAGTTTTGGTTGATAGAGGAGAAAGGAAGAGGGAGAAGAGAAGAGGAGTTTGTTGTAAATGACAGCAGTTGATTCAATGAAAACAATGTGGGCAAGGGTTAAGTTACATTGAATTTATAGGTGTAGTAAAAAACTACGAACCATCCAATAAACCCTAGAAACAATACTCACCATCATTTATTGATTTGTTTGCATTAGCTTATAACGTATAATTCTGTAATATTATTAATTTATTCCTCTGTTATACGACTCTATTAATTCACGTTTCCTTCTAAATAAGATTCCCCCATTAATTATCCAATTAATTAGATCATACATACATACATTATATATATATATGTATGTATCTGTATATCCAATATTAATTGATTCTTATACGTTATAATTTCTTACATATTTGAATATGTCAATTAATACCTCTATTAATTGATTTATATAAAGTTAAACTTTTTAATTTATTCTTATTAACTTACCTTCATCATAAACTTAATTACTCCATTTGATTTTTGAACGCATTTCAATTCTTTTTTTCTTTTTAACTTGGAAACAAATAATGTTATAATTGGCGTTTTCATTTTAGCTAATGTGACGACCCGCAAATCCGTACACTTTGAATCGACAATAATCCACACATGTCCGATCCAAAAAGCACAAATTGACGGAAAGTCAAGAGAAAGAAAAGAAGAGAGAAGAAGAGAAGGGAAGAAAGAGAGAAGATAGAACAATACAGAATCTCACATCGCAGCGGAAAATATATAATATCATATCAATGATCTTTGCAAAACAGAAACTATATATATACACATCAATCAGAGTTCAACAATCAATCAATACTTATCAGCCTGAACAGTTATAATAACCTGTCCTTACAAATGCCAATAATTTAAACAAGTAAGCACAGCGGATAACCAATAATCAAAACAGATACACGTATATGAAATGAAGATCTCCAGCTCTCCTGCTGAAGCTCCAAAAGCACCAAATCTGAACCTGTAAATATACTCAGTCTGACTCGAGCATTGAAAGGGAAGAACGCCCGGATCAGTCTGGTAAACCAGCGTGAGTAACACACTAAACTGAATTTATTAAATTACCAAAACTTTTCCTTTATCAAAACAAAAGTATCTCGTAAGACAAGTCCATATATAAACACAGACATGTTTTTACCTTACGATAACTAAAACATATCATATCAAATCTTCTTATATTATAGTAGTGTGTACTATATACAAATAATTTTAATCATAGCCGAAATTGTTACATTGATTAAATTCTAGCATATAGCCTAGTTGGGTAATACAATCAAAATGGAAAACACGTAGTGGGGTTTGGATTTCCATAAAAATGACCAGGTGAAGGGACTACCTTCCGAAAGGGTACACCTCTAGATGGATGTCCCGAGGAACAGAACATCTGCCCTCTACAAACACAAGACCGACCCACCTCTATAACTAGATGGTACCGAATATGTCATCCTCTGGTCGTTACCGACCTTTACCGAGGGCCCTCATAGCATACAAACTACAATAATCAGATACACGACGTCATAGCGTGTAAAGATATATCTAGAAGAGGATGATCATATCCTAATGGGAATGACCCACTTAGCCCTGCTGCATCTAACCATGTTTTGGTCATTTCTGGTTGATGAGGCTAGAGGTAACGATTACCTTTCACAATCACATATCACATCACTTTGAATGCCACACTGCCATTTCCGTTGACTACTAATTTCCTTCCACAAAAATACAACCCTTAAACTCATATGTCTCAAGGAGGGTGTTAAGCTAATAAAAGTTGCCTTCTCCGCCACCACTGATGTACGTTTGTAAAAACCAATGTACGTAATCTATACAAATGCAATGTCAAACAAACATCCATACAAGTTGTCTAGGAAGATGACAAACCGAAGGTACTTTCCTACCACATCCTGTCGGGAAATCCGTAGGATTAGTAGCGAATAGTCCTAGCATTAGATATTTCATCATAAAGAGACCACTGCTACTGGATGTATATTGGGATTTTAACCCCAAACGATCAACAAGCAATCCCCCACTATGAAACTCTGGAATATCAATATCAACGCAAAGCAACCTGCACAATCGTCGCATATACATTGGTCCGAAGTGGTTTTCAAATAACTGTGATCCCGGTCACTTCGTACCAACAACGCAAATGCGTTTCTCAACCTCAAAAAGAAACAAAGTCTCGTAGACTTATCACGTCTCCAACTTTCAACTTGCTATCCTTCGGGCAAAGAAGGAAGCTCGATAGATTGAAATAATACTCCGTACTATACGAATCAACATCCTCAACACAAACGATAATCAAGCCTACACAGAAGGCTACGTACTAAGCGTACGACTAAATAATTCCCATATCAAGTTGAGGAACAAAAATTTGGCCAAGTCTGATAGTCGGTTCCTTAACTAACGAAACAAACAAACATATATTCAGCACCATAATAATCACTGGGCTTTTTAATTAATCTTTTATTAATTAAATTATTTGCCAAATATTCACTTCATATTATCTTTTAAAAAGATATAATCTCAAAACTATTTCAACATTGGAAAACATTTCCATATACTTATATAATAACAAGTAATTCACAATTCAATTTATATTTTCAACACTTAGAAAATAATACATATACTTAAATCACGATTGAGTGTATATTTTATTCTTTAAGGAAAACATTCTTCTAAACATCTTTATTTGGGTCAAAACGAATGTTGCGTAAAACATCGTTACGACAACCCAAAATCAATAGTATAGGGATTCGAAATAAGATAGATATATAAATCCCAATACTATACAAAACATTTCCTTTCGAAATCATATACTATAGCAACAGTGTTATAGTCCATCATTTCCTTATTTCTCGAAAACGTTTATTTCAACAATGAATGTTGAAATCTATGTTTTCGATACTTAACACATTTTAAAACATCTTTTAATCATTTTATTCCATTTTAAAATATCACTTTCCCAAACATTTCTTTAATATATTATTCACTGTCCAAAATCGGGAATATAAATCGTTTACCAAATTTAATATTATTTCAACATTTATTTTAAAGGATAATTCACTGTCAAAAATCGTGGATATCTCTCCATTAATAAACTTTCATATTTACTTATCAAATTCAATTGATTTTGGATTTATAAACAATGTTTATAAATTCGCATTCTTATTTTATAAAAACTTCAATTTACAAAATTCCTTTACTAACCAATTCCATTTATAACTCAATTTTATACCAAAAAGCAAAATTATTAGTTAATAACGTATAATTCATTTATTTTATAAAATCATTCATTTTATGACATCCTCAATTATAAATCTGTAAATCTTATTTACCAATAAAACCCATTTATAACTTCATTTTAACACTTATAAAATTTGTTTTATAATTCTAATATTTTAATTTATAAAATACCAATTTTATAAATCTCTTATATAAACCATTTTACAAAATTGTTAGCTTCACATTCCAAAAATCATATTCTGATTATATTTCCCAAAAATCATAATTTTTATAACATAAAAATTATAGCTTTTATTTATTTAAAATAAATCCATTTACTTGACCATTTAAAATTAACAAAACATCGATTTCCAAAATCGGTTTAAAAATCCTTTTTAAATTTGGAAATCATCACTTTAACATTTTTAAACTATCAAAATAGGCCTAATGCTGCAACAGCACTAAATACAACAATCACGACATCCAAAACATCATATATCATATGATAATAGCATGTATAAATATCTCTAAATAAATCGACACGAGTGAGGAATCCTGTTGGATCCCTCCAACCTGTCATCTACAACAAATATACATATTAGAATATGTGTACAATATCCTCTTTAAGGCAGACGTACGTACAAAGGGTCATCCGCTCATACATGGGAACGTATACGGTCATCTGCTCCACTAGGCAGGTATATATCCAAATACCAATCAATAAATCACATATCATCCAAACAATCATAAATTATCATAAATAATATTTATTCCCACTTATATAAAAATATCACTGAGTCAAAAAGAGTGAGATGTACTCACATTGCTTGTAGTCGTCGCGTTAGCGATTTATTCCGATTAAAGTTAAACGAGCGTTTAATTTCAACCAAAATTCTCACTAGCTCAAATAAATCCAAATCTGGCTCCATAATATAGTGCTCGTCAATACGAATCCAACGCAATTCGTTTCGTGCGAAACGGACCTCGTATGACAAAGTTATGCAGTTTTAAACATTGTACGAATTAATAATATAATAATTTCAATTTTTTTATTTTTTTTATTTTTAACCTTGCTTCAATCCTAGCCGCTGATTTTCGAACTGAGATATCTGGCCGCTGACTTCTTCTTCCCTACCATCGTTTAAGTCGCGAACGAGAAAACCCAAGAACGTTGTTCATCACTTACTAGCCGCGCCTCCCTCGACGCTCGAAACCTCATCACTCCGTCACCAAACGACGGCTCGTGCTCGCCTACACCCCCACCTTAAACCACGAAGAGCTTAGCCACCCCTATGCCGAGATCCAACCCCTTGAACGCGCCGCCTTCATCGCAAGGTTCTAGCGAATCCAAACCACTATAACAAAAATCCACCGTTGGATGGATAGATCTTGATGTCCTCTACACTTTTGTCTTTAGAACTCGAAAGCTAATTCTTGCGGATTGAGAGATTTTGAGGGGGAAAGATTAGAACATTTTTAGCCACTGAATGGAAACTGGCGGCTAGCCCTAGTTTCTTAGGGTTTGAGTGAAAATAGAAGAAAAACGTGTCCTTTTATAGAAAATTCTGAAACACTGTTCACCCGAAAAAATTTCGAACTCCAATCGAAGCGTGCCGCCTGGCGTTTATAAAGTTTTACCACTATTCCGAATACCATGGAATATATATCGGGAGCCAATTCGATCGTATTTGAAAGATAAGTTGAATTGACTATTTAAATTTAAAATTCACTTAAACGATTTTCTACGCGTTTTAGCTTGCCCCGGACAAACCGTAAATCCGATTGATACGAAATTTGAAATCTTAAAATAATTTAACATTACAGATCCAATGAAACTGCTTTCGTCGAAATCCGAGACTGTTTGAAAAATGACCATTTTCACTCGTCAATTAAATACTAAAATATTCAATTTCTGTAATTTGACTTTTAATTCAATTTTAAAAGTTCTCTATCATCATTCTAATTCAAATATGATTTAATTCAACTTTATAAATCATTTTTATTCACATTTAATCCAAATTTCAATTATTTCTGCAATTCCAAATATTAAATTAACAATTTAATTATCCAATTAAATCTAGATATTCGAAATATTATTTATTCAGTTTATAAACTTAACTTTCAAATATTTAAAATTAATAAAATATACGAATTTCAAATGACTGAAATTTTGGGTCGTTACATTCTCCCCTACTTAAAAGAATTTCGTCCTCGAAATTACCAAGTAAGAAGAAGTCATAAAATCGATTAACTTTTCAAAACAATTCATTCAAATTAGATTTACCAAATCTATTTAACCTTTTAACTTTTTCCAAAATCCAATATTTAAACTCTTACAAAAAAATTTCTAAATTTTCAAATCATACATAGTTATCTTTTAAAACCAACTAATGTCATTTAACTTTCAAATCCAAAATCAAAAATTTAGTTATCAAATTTTTTTTTCCAATTTTCCCAAAATTTTCTAACTCCTTAAATTTTCAAAAAAAATTCGCCAGCATCTCCTTTGCGCGGTTCGATCCGAAAAAAATAACAATATGTATATCACAAATATACATCTCATCATCGAGGATAAGGCATCCCGAAGGGAAAAAAGTGTAAAAGTATGATATGTAATCCGAGATATGTACCTTATATATTATTAGCGAGCATATACGGCTAATATAGCACGAAAGAGAGCTCCAAAAGCAAAGCAAGCGCCATCCGCACCTACTAAACACCCAACAAACAAATGAGAAACATTTATATGTAAAAATAATATCATTATGCAACATATACCAATATAACAACTATATATGCCAATATAGCAAATGCAATCAAAGCAACCAATCCAACCATCAAACAACTATCATCCAACAAATCAATATCTATCCAGTCCATCCATAACCAAATCAATATACATTCGCTTTTCATTAATATTCGTTGAATTGGTATTCAATTTAAAATAACATTTGATTTATTAACATTGGACTTTACTAACATTCATTTATTCATATTCAATTAGTTTATATTCACTAATTACATTCAAGTTTGTTTGCTTCAAATTCAAATCAAATTCAATTCTATTTAAGTTTACTTACTTCCCATTTGAATTCAATTATTTATAGCTTTCATTTTCATTAATTCAATTCCATACGAATTTCTATACAATCAACTAGCATCCATCTAACAAACAATGCATATCCAACATTACAAAATTAATTTACTCTACATTCATTCAATTTGGTTTAACACTTTTAATTTCAAATTGGTTTAACATTCAATTAACTTTCATTCAATTATTCAATTCACAACTTCTTAACCTAAGTTTTATTCAATTCTTAACAACAACATTTTCTAATCCATGTTTATTCCCTAATTCACTTTTACATTTAAAGTTGAATTTCACAATATAACTCAAGTTCATATTCATCACTTTACTTTTTTTTTAATTCACGTTATTAATTTACTTTGATACCAAAATGAACTTCATTTGCCTTCGCTTTCACTATACAACTTAAGTTCATCTCTAATTCATTTCAAATTCTATTTTATTTAACTTTTGCTTAATTCAAATTCATATCATTATTCAAATTAAGATTTTGTTTTGCTTAACAAAATTGTTTAACCATTTTAACAATTGGTTCTACTTACCTTTTTACATTTTATAAGTTATACAACTTAATTATCTGAACTTCCAAATTCATATTATATAATCACTTATCTAATCCAATTAAATTCCAATTCAATTTATTTAACTTCACATTAGTTAAATTTCAAATTATATATCTAATATGCTAACTCAAATTTATTTCAACTTAACCAAAGTTAAAATTTTATTTCATATTATAAGTCCAAATTTATTCTACTTATATTTATCGATTTCTGCTTGGAATTTAAATTCAAATATTTTTATCACAACAAAACTTCAATTTTAATTTACTATTGGCAGCAAATCCATCACACAGAAACTCAAAAATGATACTGATGATGTTGCAGTCATCACCCTTATTATTTCCCAGCAACAGTGGTGAATTCAGTGCTTTCTATTCTTTTAAAAAATTTCTTCTATTTATAAATCATATTTACAAATCTTTTACTTATATAATTTCACTCATTTACAATTGTTTTTATTTATTTAGATTACTCAAACAGCTTTTATTAACTTATATTTATTTACATTTTCAAACAATGAAACAATTCAATTTATGTACACTTGAATAATTCTAAAAAATCATTTCCATTATACATGAAATATAATCTAGGTAAAATTATTTCACTTACCCAATTTAAAATAATACTATGTCGACTTGCCTTATTTAAGTGTTTAGAAATCCCTATCGATAACATGGCGTCCCACATACCGACCAGAATTCACAAACAGCTCAACGGATAAGTAAACACAATATAAAACATTTTATATTCCCTTACAAATATGCGCTCATATAGATAATACACTCAAACTCAATCTAGGGTGCTACTGTCCCTATCTATACTGAGTACACATCAAAGCTTAGGAATATACAAAATCTAAGCTCTGATGCCAAATGTGACGACCCGCAAATCCATACTATTTGAATCGACAATAATCCACACATGTCCGACCCAAAAAGCACAAAATGACGGAAAGTCAAGAGAAAGAAAAGAAGAGAGAATAGAGAAGAGAAGAAAGAGAGAAGATAGAACAAAACAGAACAATACAGAATCTCACATCGTAGCGGAAAATATATAATATCATATCACTGATCTTTACAAAACAGAAACTGTATATATATACACATCAATCAGAGTTCAACAATCAATCAATAGTTATCAGCCTGAACAGTTATAATAACATGTCCTTACAAATGTCGATAATTTAAACAAGTAACCTGTAAACATACTCGGTCTGACCCGAGCATTGAAAGGAAAGAACACCCGGATCAGTCTGGTAAACCAGCGTGAGAAACACACTCAACTGAATTTATTAAATTTCCAAAACTTTACCTTTATCAAAAAAAAGTATCTCGTAAGACAAGCCCACACATAAAGACGGATATATTTTTACCTTACGATAACTAAAACATATCATATCAAATCCTCTTATATTATAGTAGTGTCTACTATATACAAATAATATTAATCATAACCGAAATTGTTACATTGATTAAATTCCAGCATATGGCCCAATTGGGTAATACAATCAAAATGGAAAACACGTAGTGGGGTTTGGATTTCCATACAAATGACCAGGTGAGGGGACTACCTTGCGAAGGGGTACACCTCTAGATGGATGTCCCGAGGCACAGAACATCTGCCCTCTACCAACACAAGACCGGCCCACCTCTATAACTAGATCGTACCGAATATGCCATTCTCAGGTCGTTACCAACCTTTACCGAGGGCCCTCATAGCATACAAACTACAATAATCAAATACACGACGTCATAGCGTGTAAAGATATATCTAGAAGAGGATGATCATATCCTAATGGGAATGACCCACTTAGCCCTGCTGCATCTAACCATGTTTTGGTCATTTCTGGTTGATGAGGCTAGAGGTAACGATTACCTTTCACAATCACATATCACATCACTTAGAATGCCACACGGCCATTTCCGTTGACTACTAATTTCCTTCCACAAAAATACAACCCTTAAGCTCATATGTCTCAAGTAGGGTGTTAAGCTAAGAGAAGTTGCCTTCTCCGCCACCACTGATGTACGTTTGTAAAAACTAATGTACGTAATCTATACAAATGCAATGTCAGACAAACATCCATACAAGTTTTCTAGGAACAGGACAAACCGAAGGTACTTTCCTACCACATCCTGTCGGGAAATCCCTAGGATTAGTAGCGAATAGTCCTCGCATTGGATATTTCATAATGAAGAGACCACTGCTACTGGATGTATATTGGGATTTTAACCCCAAGCGATCAACAAGAAGTCCTCCACTATGAAACTACGGAATATCAATATCATCACAAAGCAACCTGCACAATCGTTGCATATACGTTGGTCCGAAGTGGTTTTCAAATAAATCTGATCCCGGAGTCTTCGCACCAACAACGCAAATGCGTTTCTCAACCTCACAAAGAAACTAAGTCTCGTAGACTTATCACGTCTCCAACTTTCAACTTGCTATCCTCCGGGCCAAGAAGGAAGCTCGATAGATTGGAGTAATACTCCGCACTATACGAAGCAACATCCTCAACACAAACGATAATCAAGCCTACATAGAAGGCTACGCACTAAGTGTACGACTAGATAGTTCCCACATCAAGTCGAAGAACTAAAATTTGGCCAAGTCTGATAGTCGGTTCTTTAACTATCAAAAAAAACAAACTAATTTTCAGCACCATAATAATCACTGGGCTTTTTAATTATCTTTTATTAATTAAATTATTTGCAAATATTAACTTTATATTATCTTTTAAAAAGATATAATCTCAAAACTATTTCAACATTGGAAAACATTTCCATATACTTATATAATAATAAGTAATTCACAATTCAATTTATTTTTTCAACACTTAGAAAATATTACATATACTTAAATAACGATTGAGTATATATTTTATTCTTTAAGGAAAACATTCTTCTAAACATCTTTATTTGGGTCAAAACGAATGTTGCGTAAAACATCATTACGACAACCCAAAATCAATACTATAGGGATTCGAAATAAGATAGATATATAAATCCCAATACTATACAAAACATTTCCTTTCGAAATCATATACTATAACAACAGTGTTATAGTCCATCATTTACTTATTTCTCGAAAACGTCTATTTCAACAACGAATGTTGAAATATGGTTTCGATACTTAACACATTTTAAAACATCTTTTAATCATTTTATTCCATTTTAAAATACCACTTTCCCAAACATTTCTTTAATATATTATTCACTGTCCAAAATCGTGAATATAAATCGTTTACCAAATTTAATATAATTTCAACATTTAATTTAAAGGATAATTCATTGTCAAAAATTATGGATATCTCTCCATTAATAAACTTTCATATTTACTTATCAAATTCAATTGATTTTGGATTTATAAAAACTGTTTATAAATTCGCATTCTTATTTTATAAAAACTTCAATTTACAAAATTCCTTTACTAACCAATTCCATTTATAACTCAATTTTATACCAAAAAGCCAAATTATAAGTTAATAACTTATAATTCATTTATTTTACAAAATCATTCATTTTATGACATCCTCAATTATAAATCTGTAAATCTTATTTACCAATAAAACCCATTTATAACTTCATTTTAACACTTATAAAATTTGTTTTATAATTCTAATATTTTAATTTATAAAATATCAATTTTATAAATCTCCTATATAAACCATTTTACAAAATAGTTAACCTCACATTCCAAAAATCATATTCTGATTATATTTCCCAAAAATCATAATTTTTATAACATAAAAATTATTGCTTTTATTTATTTAAAATAAATCCATTTACTTAACCATTTAAAATTAACAAAACATCGATTTCCAGAATCACTTTAAAAATCCTTTTTAAATTTGGAAATCATTACTTTAACATTTTTAAATTATCAAAATAGGCTCAATGCTACAACAACACTAAATAAAACAATCACGGCAACCAAAACGTCATGTATCATATGATAACAACATATATTACAATATCTGTAAATAAATCAATACGGGTGAGGAATCCAGTTAGATCCCTTCAATCTGCCATTAGAAACAAATATACATATTAGAATATGTGTACAATGTCCGCTTTAAGGCAGACGAGCGTACAAAGGTTGATGAACTCATACACGGGAACGTATAGGGTCATCTGCTCCACTAGGCAGGTATATATCCAAATACCAATCAATATATCACATATCATCCAAACAATAATCAATTATCATAAATAGTATTTATTCTCACACATGTAAAAATATCGGTGAGTCAGAAAGAGTGAGTTGTACTCACATTGCTTGTAGTCGTCGCGTTAGCGATTTATTCCGATTAAAATTAAACGAGCATTTAATTTCAACCAAAATTCTCACTAGCTCAAATAAATCCAATTCTAGCTCCATAATGTAGTGCTCGTCAATATGAGCTCAATGCAATTCATTTCGTGCGAAACGGACCTCGTATGACAAAGTTATGCAGTTTTAAACATTGTACGAATTAATAATATAATAATTTCAATTTTTATTTTTTTTATTTTTAACCTTGCTTCAATCCTAGCCGTTGATTTTCGAACTGAGATATCTGGCCACTGACTTCTTCTTCCCTACCATCGTTTAAGTCATGAATGAGAAAACCCAAGAACGTCGTTCATCACTTACTAGCCGCGCCTCCCTCGACGCTCGAAACCTCATCACTCCACCACCAAACGACGGCTCGTGCTCGCCTACACCCCTACCTGAAACCACGAAGAGCTCGGCCATCCCTATGCCGAGATCCAATCCCTTGAACGCGCCGCCTTCATCGCAAGATTCTGGTGAATCCAAACCACTATAACAAAAATCCACCGTTGGATGGATAGATCTTGATGTCCTCTACATTTTTGCTTTAGAACTCGAAAGCTAATTCTTTGCGGATTGAGAGATTTTGAGGGGGAAAGATTAGAACATTTTCATCCATTGAATGTAAACTGGCGGCTAGCCCTAGTTTCTTAGGGTTTGAGTGAAAAGAGAAGAAAAACGTGTCCTTTTATAGAAAATTCTGAAACATTATTCACCCGAAAAATTTTCGAACTCCAATCGAAGCATGCCGCCTGGCGTTTATAATGTTTTACCACTATTCCAAACACAATGGAATATATATCGGGAGCCAATTCGATCGTATTTGAAAGATAAGTTTTCTAATCGACTATTTAAATTTTAAATTCACTTAAACAGTTTTCTACGCGTTTTAGCTTGTCCGGACAAACCGTAAATCCGATTGACATGAAATTTGAAATCTTACAATAATTTAACAATACGGATCCAATAAAACTGCTTTCGTCGAAATCCGAGACTGTTTGAAAATGACCATTTTCACTCGTCAATTATATATTAAAATATTCAATTTCTGTAATTTGACTTTTAATTCAATTTTAAAAGTTCTCTATCATCATTCTAATTCAAATATGATTTAATTCAACTTTATAAATCATTTTTATTCACATTTAGTCCAAATTTCAATTATTTCTGCAATTCCAAATATTAAATTAACAATTTAATTATCCAATTAAATCTAGATATTCAAAATATTATTTATTCAGCTTATAAACTTAACTTTTAAATATTTAAATTTAATTAAATATATGAATTTCAAATGACTAAAATTATGGGTCGTTACAGCTAATTAATTTACATTATTCGTTATTGTAACAAGGGCATATTCTTTGATTAATTGACACCCTTTTTAAAACGCTCAACTGATTGCCAATTAAATAACTGACAGGTTTTTCGATTTTAATCGATATCCAGATTAATTTCCATGCGTCACTCAATCACACCTTTGTTAGTTGTATATATTTAAACTGCCAATTCATCGCCCATTAATTGATAAATAAGTTTTCCTCTTTTATTAATTGACGCTTACTTAATGTCTTTAATTAATTTCTTAATTAATTGATTGTGTCAATTATAAATTAGTATATGTATGTTATCGTTTAATTTATTCCCCACATACATTTCCCTTTATTAGAAGATCCCTTAATTAATTAATGTTATAAAAGTGACATATTCTCTAACTAATTGATGCCTCTATGTCTCTTAATTAATTCATCCTTTAATTAATTGATGCGTCAATTAATTACACACTCATTGCTTGCATAAATCAATGTAACCACTTAATTCTTAAATGCATATATTTGACATTTATATTTTTTTTCCAATTATGTTAATTCAGTTGATCTTATTTGATTATATTAAAATGCAGGGTGTTACAGCAAAAGAAAATAAAATTCAACTATGTTTGGACTGCACCTAACCCTATACACTAGGCCATAGGCTCGACACTTCCTGCAGGGGCAAAGACTATTTACATACCCCTTTTTGGGGGGATTAAGCCCATGTAGTTCTTTTTTCCTTATGTAAATACACGTATATGTATGTGTATATTTTGACTGTATATTTTCTTTACTATCCATGTCTTATTTAAATATACATACATACATATACATAGGCCTGTTGATGGTATGGGTTTCGGCCCGAGACCGACCTGAACATGCCCTATTAATGCGGGTAAGGGTTTTTCGTTTTACTACCCAAGCCCGACAGAGGCTCGAGCTGGGTCGGGTATGGTTTTATTAAAACCTGGCCCGGTTAGGGCCTGACCCGACTCGACTATTGGTTTTCCGTCGTATCAATACATGAGTGTGTTGCATACGTTTGTTGTTAACTTGACTACATCACCGTCCACTTTATATGTTAACATTGTTTGTATACAATTTTTACCAAAGTTGCAGTTTTAAATATGGATTTAACATAAATATTCTGAGTTAGGTATATGGTTATTACCTAGCGGGCCAAAAAAGCCCGATAGGCCAGGCTCGATATTGGGTTGAAATACCCTGCGGGTTCAGGCTGGGCTCTGGTTTTAATTATTGTAATCAGACTCGTGTCCAGGTTTTATAATACCCGGACCAAACCTGGCACATTGACAGGCCTACATACACACACATGCGTGTCCCTCCCTGAATATGTATACTTTTGTTAGTTTTTTGTAAAAATTAACAAATGTATCATTAACTAGGATCGAACCCTTGACCTTTCCAAGAAAACTATGTTCTTCTAACCAACTACAATAAAAATACCATTTTTCTCTAAAATTAAAACACTGAAAGCTATTGTCATATGTGCAAATCTTTGAGACTCAGAAAGACAATACCTTCTAAACCGTAATTCAAACTATATATCAAATTGACCAGCTCGAAATGATCTTCGCAACGGTTATAAACACGACGCCCAATTCACTATTCTATTAAAAAGTTATTTTTAATTACTTTAATATTAAAAGCGTAAAATTTGTAGGTCATTATAGTACGGTTTATGAAACTTTGTAATTGGCACACTCTCTCTACCTACTCTCGGTTGGTGAAACCCCATCACAAGGTCTAACTGATAACATACCCTTGCACCATAGAGGTAATCGAATAAGTCATCAATATGCGGGAGTTGATATTTATTCTTCTTCATCACATTATTTAGCTCACAATAATAACACATAACCTCAAAAAGCCAACCACTTTAATTATGAATACTACATGTACCTCGACTCATATATATACCTATGAATAAATCCTTATCTTAGTGGGTCATTCACATACCTTTGATTCCCTATGCTCTTTGGGTGTCGTACGCCTCATAGGCGTAACTGCTAGTTTGATGTCCTGCACTAAATCTGTGCGGAAGTCTATCTCCATTGTACCGGTAATCAGATGACCTTCTCAAATAAATTCGGATTCTCCCTAACTAGGTACATATGACAACTCGTCCTACGAGACCTCCAACAAGTATATAAAGATAACCATCACCTCATCCTCCAATAGGTAGCCTACCTCTACCTTCTGCCCATCCTTAGTCCCAATCATCGTCGATGGCTTCTCATAGTCAACCACTACTCCGTACTTTCTCAATCTATCCATCTATAATACGAAACCCAACAAAATCCGAAACAAAACAATCATAACAAAAGAAAATTCATGACTCGGTAAGGAAACATCACAATAAACCATGCATAGACCAATCAAGCCTCCGATAGGGTTAGCCGCAATAATAGGTCAGTCTACTAAGTCGGGTTCTAGTCTAAGTTATCCACCAAATCATTAGATGTGAAGGAACGTAAAGCTCGGGTATCGAACAAAACACATACTGGATCATAAATAGAAAGCATACCTTAGATGGTAATGCCTTTTCCTATTTTCCTTCACTGATGGAGCACTCGACGAAGTCGAAACAACATTCAATGCATATGCCACCACCACTTGCTTCTACTTATGTAGTTTGGGATAGACCTTCTACATATGCTCAACCTTATGGAAATTGTTGTACTTCTTTCCTTTAGCTCTCCAACTCTTACTGAGATGGCCTTTATCGCTACAGTAATAGAAAATAGGGTCCCACTTTCCCTTTATAACCGATCGTGTTTTGGAACTGCTTCCTCTTGCTATTCCATTTCTTCTCGTCTCCTCTTCTAGATTGTGACTTCGCCTCATCTTTAGAAACAACAGTTTTTTGCACTAGGTACAGGATTCTGTGTCATAAAGCCTTCTCGACTAACTCCTTGAAGCTCACATCTATATGACCAATCAATTGCTTCCATAGACGGTTGTTCATCCCAATGAAAAATTTCTTATTCTTATTTAATGGATTGCGGATGAAAGACATCCCTTGTTTCGAAAAAGTGTCAAAATTAGCAAAATATTCCGAAATAAACAAGACACTATGTTTAAGAACTGCAAATTTCTTGATCAATATCAACTTCTAAGCTATCTGTACGTATTTCTCCTAAACTTAGCGTTATAATGCTCCCTAGTGAACTTATCCTTTAAGGTAGCAATCTTAACAACATTCCACAAATTCATAGCTCTACCCTGAAGTTACCTAGGGGCCAACCTCCTTCTCAAAGCATCATCTAACTCCAAGTTGCCAAAGATTCACTTGTAAGTGTTTATCTAATCCCACACTTCCATAGATAACTCTATTTCTTAGATTGTTTTTCCACCTAGGCTGAAAAAATCCTTATTTATCTTGGCAAAATCAGTCCTGGGTGCCTATACCTGAGCACCACCAACAATTGTAGTGATTTGGGCATTTTGAACCATGTTTTGCACCATTTTAGCAAACACATTCTAAAAATTAGGGCAACAGCCCCTAATCCTGCCCCCTCCTCGACTCCAAAAATGGAGTTCCTAACAACGTTTCTTATATGCCGGCTCATTTTTAATTTGCAATAAGAATGACTTGTCTCTCATAGGGAGAAGTTACATCAATATTACTCATGTATGCAATGTCACATATATACTATATACTACAATATAATTTTGAAAAGCAAAATATATAACAAGTACACTCTCTTATATATTCTTGATCCAATCTAAGGTGATAACATCTTCTTATCTCTAATGGATCCCAATATCAACTTTGATTATCTACACAACCTAAGCTATGATACCAAATGTGACAACTGTGATAACCCGTATTTTGGAAATCTGATAATTGGATAATTAACTGTTTTATTCAATTTAATAGATAAAAATTCTGATAATAAAAAATATCTGGATATGTAAATGAATTTGAAAATATAATAAAAGTTGAATTATAAATATCTGGATAAATATTTGATAATCTCCTAATATAATTACTTAAAATTTGACAAATTATTCTTTCAAAACAAATAATAATGATGGTATATAGATATAAGTAGATTTTAAATAAAAAAATCAAAATATTATTTTTAAACAAATTTAAGATGTGTTTGTTTAAAAGTGTATATTTATATTTATGAGTAGATTTTTAATTTTGAGTTTAAATTTGAATCTGGATTTAAATTGAAATTAAAAAATACTTTAAAAATATTTTGGATTTACAAATATATGAATAAGATTTTTATTAGAATAGGATTTGATTTTTCCTTAAAGAAACCTTTTTGGTATAAAAAAGAGAAGTTTTTATTAATTAGAAAAATAAATACATAAGCTTCATAAACATTTAAAAATAAATATAACATGCATAATTACAAGTGTTTAATTATAAAAACTTGTTAATAACATGTGTACTATAATAAACCATTGTAATTGACAAATGTTAACTATGAAACAAGTGTCACTTATTTATTTCATTTTTTTGATTTTTAATATCATAAAGGATAAAAATAAGTATATAAATCTCTCCACTTTCTATCTCATTTTTTCTCTTCTATCTTCAATGTAAAAACTAAAAGAAACCAAACCTGAGAAGAAACTTAATTCAAACAATTTTAGTTTTTCAACTATTTCAAGATTAAAGCAACTCAGATTCAAAATCAAGCAAAAGCAAAACAAAGAAGATTCAACTCGAACAAATAACAGCAAGCAATCTTTAAAATTTTTTTCAAAACAAAAGATCAACTAATTGCCAGTTTTAAATCAAAATCTGGCTTCTATGTTCAAAGCAGGCGAGTGATCTGACCTAGTTTCCTCTGTTATTTTATAAATGCCTGTGAGTAAACTAAAAACTTATACAGTTTAAAACTTGGTATATATGATGAATTTTTGAAGGAAATTTTGGTGAATGTTTGCATAAATGTTTGTTTGATCGTTTTAAGGTGAATACATGTGTATATGTATATAGGAAATTTTGTGCATGTCTATACATCAGTAAATCTTCTCCGTTCTTCAAAGTACAGGCTTCTAATATGTTCAAAAACAAATTGCAATTTCCCTAATCTTTTTCAGGCTTAGATATATAAACAAATCTTGTTTGTAGTAATAGATATCTGATCTAAAAATATTTACAGTTAAGAATCGAAGCTAGTTTAAACAATAAGGAGAAGTACAGTAGAATTCTAGTTCATGTCAAAGTTTCAGTCATAATAAATATTTGATTCAGGTATATCATCAGTTTCATTTTCGAAAACCAAGATTTTTGAGATTTAAATCATTAATTTTAAGTTTGTAAATTATGAGCTTTTACTGTTGATCAGAATATGGTTTTCGAGTGATTTCTATTGATTGGAAAATTTTGGAAACTCGTTTCCATGGCTAAAGCTAGCCCGATGGTAGGCGTTTTCGGTAGAGTAGTTATTGGAATTTTAAGCCACCGTGGTGGCGGGTCGAAGGGGTTTTAGGGTTTAACAACCCCTTTGGGTTGACATTGAAGTCGAGGAGTTTGCGTTATCAAGGAAGCATGGGACATGACTGGAGTTGGGGGAATGGGTGTATGGATCATCGGTGAGGATGTGGGCGTGGTGGCGAGAATTCCGTTGGTCGGAATAGGTAAGTCGAGGCATTTATTTGCAACCTATTTTGTTCTAGGTTCTGTGTGATGAGCTCGATTTCGATTTCAAGCCGGAATCTTAGTTTGGGTGTTCGGGATTGTAAAGGTGGGTCGATGACGACCGGATGATGGTGGTATGGGTAGCCTGATCGTCGACGATCACTTGTACACGTCCACGGTGCATGGACTTCTGTGATTTGATATCTGAAGAAGGATCAAGGTTAAAATTTCGGGGGAAAACGAATTTTGTCTTGGGTTGCAGTAAGATTTGGTCACGGGTTGGACGCGAGTAGGTTTGAAGTGTTTAAGATAAGTGGGAAGGAGAGAAGCTCGGTGTTTGGTTCGGGTAAGTGATGGTTTGGCTCTGGTTTTGAGCACAGTAAAAATCAAGTTTTAAGCATCAAGTAAATATAAGTTTTAATTATCAAGATACCAAAGCAAAATAAAGACAAATGTTTTTATTTGAAACTTAAATTTGTTTTTGATTTGGATCATTCTATTTTAAGTTGAACCCTAAATGTTTTCAAAATTATTGGTGAGATTAAGTTGAATGCTTAATTAAAATAGTAAACTTTAAATCAATTAAGTTCTCAAGTGATAAATTTCAAACATTTAATATAAATAGGATAAAATTGATAAGTAGGTAAATAATTAAGATATTCATTTATCTTTGATTAATTAAGGTTTAATTAATTTAAGGTTAATGAAAGTAATTAAGAGGTTAATTATTCAATTAATTAAAGGTTAATAAATTAACATAGTTAATAAAGGAAAATTGAGTAATTAAAAGGTTAACTATTTAATAATTTAGAGGTCAATTAAGTAATAAAAGAGTAATTGACCAGAAATTATGGGAGAATTAATTAATTAAAATTAAGGATTATAAAATAGAGATTAATTGGTAATTAGAAATTAATTTATTTATAATTAGATATTAAATAATATAAGTAATTAGAGGCTAATTACTTAAATGATAATTACTTAATGTAAGTAATTAAAGGCTAAATTTGTTGAGGGTTAATTAATTTAATTGATTATTAGAGAATAATTAATTAATAATTAAAGGTTAATTAATTAAGGATAATTAACCAATGGATAATTACTTAATGGAAGTAATTATGGATGATTAATGGATAATTAAAGGATGATTAATTTAAGGGTTGTAATTAATTAATGTTAAGTAAGCAGGATTAAAAGTGATTAAAGTAATTAATTTAATTAATTTAAATTAATTATAAGTGGTGTGACTAATTAATCTTGCTTATGAATGATTGATTGATATTTTCGATATGGAATGTTTTGTGATATGATATGTTTGGGTTGAACAGTGATATTGTAGTTATTTATCGATGATGAATTACTGTGTAAAAGTGACATCCTGTATTTAAAATTGAATTGTATTCACTTGAATAACTTGGGTTAAGATGACATTGGATTCGAAGAGACCAGGGTCGGGTATTAGCAAATACCCGAAACCACTTCGATTTGTAATCTTCTATAAATCCCTCATAGATTTGATATGAGAACTCGTAGTGAAATACGAGTTACCCCGGGTTTTTATAAGTTTATGCAATAGTATTTCATGTTGGATGGGTTTACTCATGCTAGTTTCCAGCCTGACCCAGGTGTTACTTTGATGTAATGCTCGGGTCAGACCGAGTATTACAGATTTTCAGGTTAGGACATTCTGGAGCTCAGGTGGCAAGCTGGATGGCAGGAAAGTATGGAGTTTACTATTGAGTATTATTGTTTATATCTGGGACAAGTTAATTTTAACTGTCCAATGTTTGTGTGATACTCTGATGTATTGAAGTAAATTATCAAATATAGTTTTCTTTGTATAACTGATATTATTTAATATTAAATTTTGATCTGCTGTGAATGTGAGACTCTGTGTTATTTCTGTTTCTTCTTCTATCTCTTTTCTTCTTTTTCCTAACTATCTGGAATTTTCATAGTCGAAAATTCCGGGTCGGTACATGTGGTATCAGAGCAGAAGGTTAAGCGAGAACCTTAGCTCTGGTAGGTGTACTCATTAAGGATAGGGTCAGTGGTACTGTAGAATGAGTTAAGTGTAGTATATATGAAAGAGCGTACTTGTTATTTTCTTATAAAATGATTTTAAACATGATTTACAAAATGTTTTTTAAATAAGTTTATATTTTGAATATATATATAAAGCAATAGTTTTTCCAATATATAAAGAGATTGGTTATTGACTACTGGAATAAAATAAAATAATGAGAATTAAGTGATAAAACCAAATTGAAATTGAATGAAGATAAGTTTGAAATGGATCCAAATTGAAACTAAAATCCTGAATTTGTAAAAGTATTTTCAGAATAAGATGATAGTGAACCGGTTTCAAACCAGAAAATAAAATGGTTATTATGTTTAATAATGAAATGTGTTAAGTACGTAAACTTTTTGATAAGTGTGACTTGTAAATTAAAGTGGATTTAAATTGTGAAGTTTTGAATTCTAAGTCTAGAAACATTTGAAATTGTTTTCAAAATGTTAAAAGGAGTGATAAATAATATTATTCAGACTTTTCTTGAATATAATCTTATTTTAAAATAAGTTGTTTGAAAACTTTAAAAGAATTTGTTTTGAAAACCAAAGGTGGTTTAAAATTTAAAGTATGGCTTGATGGGCTAAGAAATAAATATGTATATGTGTTGATATACATAGTATCAAAGATAATTTGAAATAAATTCTAAGGATGAGTTTTGAATTTTCCTTGGAATGTGATGTGAAAACCAAAAGTGAAATAAGTTTTTAAACTTAAGTGGGAAGATTATTAATATGAAGTTTAAAATTTGAAATGGGAATTCAAATTTGGTAAAGTTGTTTGGATTAAATTGAAGTGAATTTAATTTTGGACAAATTAAATAAGTTTAGAACAAACAACCTGAATTGGAAATTTCAAGATGAAATTGAGATTTAACTTGGGAAGTTAAATGGTGGATTTGAATTGGGAGTTTATGTAATCTCAATATGGGTTTGTGATCTGGGAAGGGGCAGTGAATGCTATTGATGGATGCTTTAAATAAATTGGATGTTTATTTACTATGACTTATCTAATATCATCCTGTTGTTATAAATAATCTACGAAACCATGAATTGGTTTGTTTAAAATGAATTAAGAAGTGGATTGTGATATTTTGTGTCCATTAGCAGAAATTAAATGGAAATAGAACTTTAATTAGGAAATTGAACTTGTGGAGATGAAATTACTTTGAAATTAAGATTTAAATGTTCAAAAAGGAACTTGGAAATTTAAATTGTTAAGGATTGGTTTCAAAAATTAAAATTGGGTAATAAATTGAATTTCAAAGATTAAATTGTTTAAAGACTTTAAATAAAGGTTAATTTGGTTTAAGAGGTTAAACCAACATTTGAAATTTAACTCGAATTTATATAATTCGAGATGATTTAAAGTGAAATTGAATTTGAAATTAGTTCAAATTGAAATTTGGTTTGAATAATTTTGAATTGTGATTAAAGTTGAATAGTTTCAAATTTAAATGGAATTTGATTTGACTTTGGAAAGAATCGAGATTAATTCAACTTGAATTAGGACTAATTCAAACTGGAGTTGAAATGAATTGAAATTGAAAATTGGTTCAATTTGAAAATTATTTAAATAAATTGAGATTGAAATCGAAATGGAAATTTAAAATTGAATTGATTGGAATAAAGGTTGCATATTGGAACAGTTTGGCTCTGAACTATTTTCAAACAAATTATTTCAATATAAGCTTTCTTAAATCTATTTTTCCAAGCCATTTACTATATACAATCTTTCTTTTTAAAGCCAAACTTTTTACACTTATTTTACAATTATTTTTGGAACTATTTAACAATTTTTTTAACTGTTTTATAAACTAATTACTGTTTTTCAACTACTTTATAACTAATTACTATTTTACAACTGTTTTGCAATTATTTAAAATTTCTATAACTATTTGACTATCTTCCAACTATTTTACAATTACTTAACTATTTTACAGCTATTTTACAAACTAATAATTATTTTTCAACTACTTATCTATTTTCAACTTTTCAAGCTTTTTTCTAAATATAAGCTGGTTAGAGTGCAAACTATTTTTGATTAATTACCAATTAAGATAAGAACTAAGGTGATAATCCAAATAGGAATTGAAGCAACTATGAATAAGTGAATAGAATCATAAGTGAGGATGAATAGAAGGGGAATTGATTTAACTAATAATCAATGAAGATAAATACGTAGGATGTATCTATATTATTCTATTCGCATAGTGATTTAATCCAGATTCGAGCATAGAATTTCGAGAAAGTATATCGATCCGAGTTGGGATTTTTCACTCAATTTTCGACGGCGAACCTGGATATGGATTTTTGATTGGTTTTGGAAATTCTCTATCATAGTTAGACTATGCAAGGAGAATGACAGTTTCTGATCAAGAAACCAGATCTGAGTCCGCACTAGAAAACCGGGTGGACGATACTAGTTCGGAAGAGAAATTATGTGATTGAGTGAGCGATCAGATTGATATAGCGTACGGATGATATGTGTACGTCGTACGGGTTTGAATGAAATTGATATTGTAAATTTGTAGATAAGAACTGTAAAATGGTTTTTGAAATTAAAAGTAAATTTGTGAAATATATGATGAAGTAAAGTAGTAATTGGGTATTTCTGTGGTAGAAATCCACTTTATGGAAGTAAGTAATATGGTAAGTGACTTTATAGACTAATCAAGTTTGAATATTGATTTGGGATAAACAAAGTTATATATCTTTGTTATATATATGATAAAACTCCCCTTGTGGAATCTTTCACCAGAAGAAAAGGTTTTTGAAATTATTTATAGTATAAAAAGGGACTTTATACAAGTATGAAATGATCCAAAGATTTTTAAAGATTTATATATACATGTATATATATATATATATGAAGGTTCTTATGAGAATGATTTTGAGGAAAGGTTTTTGGAACCTATGGATTTGGAAAGCTTTTGATTTTTGGGGAAAATCAATTTAGGAAATTTGGAAAGCCTAGTTTGAGAATTATCGATTTTGGAATAATCGATTTTGAGGAAAGGAGATTTACATGGGATTCGTACTAGGTGTATGATTTGGAAGATACTATATGTGTATAGTATAAATTGTTTTGAAAATGGCTCTGGAGAAAAAGGCACTCCCTTGAAATGAACTTCTTAGGAGTGCCACAGGTTGGTACTGCCTTGAGCCCTAAGGGGAGGGGGGTTCTAAAGTGGATCCTGTGAGGAAGTCCGGACAAACTGAAGTTCCTGAGGATTATTGGGTAGCGAAATTCGAGGGCGCTGATGCCTACAGAGGTATTTGGGTTATGCTGTGATGACAGTGTAACTCGATGTCGCTACGATCTACTGTGGACCACAGCGAAAATCATGTGGATGTGAGTGTCAACGGTCTACGCTTGATTTTGCTGAGAAGGCAACGTAACATCAGTAGACTGCGATCTATGGTCGAGTGGAGTGGGGAAGTTTCATTCTTTTGGTAGCGAAATTCGAGGGCGCTGATGCCTACAGTTATAAGGGTTTTTGCTGTGGTAGCAATGTAACCCCAGATGTAGCTACGATATGTAGCGGGTTCTATGGAGTAATCGAGGGACGCGGAGTGGCTACAGTTATCTATGGATTTTTCTGGGATGGCAAACGTAACCATCGGGTTAACTGCGACCATGGATGAGGGTGATGATTTCCAGAGCATTCTCACCAAATATGTTTCCACTATTTTCAAAAAAAAATGTTTTCTATATTTTCAATAAAATTATTTTCCAAGTATTTTCACTGGGTGTTGAAATGAGTCTGCTATGTACTTAGAGATTTTCAGTCCTACGCCCGATCAACGTATGACCGAATTTCTGTGAGAACGAAGATGGACTTCTGGAAACATCGAGTTATAAAAAGTATTTTTTTTTATAAATTTTTTTTATAATGTTATGTGGATTTTAAACTTGTTTTAAAAATAGTCAAAGAATAATTTATCTGATTTTAAGTATTGAATAAATTCTGGCTTCGTCTCTTTTCGAGGATGAAAAGATTCGAACGGGGAAGGAATGTGATAACCCGTATTTTGGACATCTGATAGTTGGATAATTAACTGGTTTATTCAATTTAACAGATAAAGATTCTGATAATAAAAGATATCTGGATATGTAAATGAATTTGAAAATATAATAAAAGTTGAATTATAAATGTTTGGATAAATATTTAACAATCTCCTAATATAATTACTTAAAATTTGACAAATTAATCTTTCAAAACAAATAATAATGGATGGTATATATATAGATATAAGTAGATTTTAAATTAAAAAATAAATAAATTATTATTTCTAAACAAATTTAAGATGTGTTGTAGATTTTAGATTTATATTTATGAGTTGATTTTTAATTTTGAGTTTGAATTTGAATCCGGATTTAAATTGAAATTTAGAAAAATAATTAAAAAATATTTTGGATTTACAAATATGTGAATAAGATTTTTATTAAAATAGGATTTGTTTTTTTCTTAAAGAAACGTTATTTGTATAAAAAAAGAAAAGTGTTTATTAATAAAAAAATAAATACAAAAGCTTTATAAACATTTAAAAGAAAATATAACATGCATAATTACAAGTGTTTAATCTTGTTAATAACATGTGTAGTACAATGCCTGTGTGTAACAAGTGTCACTTATTTCATTTTCTTTAATTTTTAATATCATAAAGGGTAAAAATAAGTATATAAACCTCTCCATTTATATCTCTCTTTTTTCCTCTTCTATCTTCAATGTAAAAACTAAAAGAAACCAAACCTAAGAAGAAACTTAAATCAAACAAATTCAGTTTTTCAACTATTTCAAGATTAAAGCAACTCAGATTCAAAATCAAGCAAAAGCAAAACAAAGAAGATTCAACTCGAACAAATAACAGCAAGCAATCTTCAAAAAAAATTTCAAAAAAAAAGATCAACTAAGTGCCAGTTTTAAATCAAAACCTGGCTTCTCTGTTCAAAGCAGGTGAGTGATCTGACCTAGTTTCCTCCTTTTTTTTAGAAATGCCTGTGTGTAAACTAAAAACCCATACAGTTTAAAACTTGGTATATATGATGAATTCTTGAAGGAAATTTTGGTGAATGTTTGCATAAATGTTTGCTTGATCGTTTTAAGGTGAATACATGTGTATATGTATATAGGAAATTTTGTGCATGTCTGTACATCAGTAAATCTTCTCTGTTCTTCAAAGTACAGGCTTCTAATATGTTCAAAAACAAATTTCAATTTCCCTAATCTTTTATAGGCTTAGATATATAAACAAATCTTGTTTGTAATAACAAGATATCTGATCTAAAAATATTTACAGTTAAGAATCGAAGTTTAAACAATAAGGAGAAGTACAGTAGAATTTTAGTTCATGTCAAAGTTTCAGTCATAATAAATATTTGATTCAGGTATATCATCAGTTTCGTTTTCATGGATGAAGCTAGCCCGATGGTAGCATTTTCGGTAGAGTAGTTATTGGAATTTTAAGCCACCATGGTGGCGGGTCGAAGGGGTTTTAGGGTTTAACAACCCCTTTGGTCGACGTTGAAGTCGAGGAGTTTGCATTATGAAGGAAGCATCGGACATGACTGGAGTTGGGGGAATGGGTGCATGGCTCATCGGTGAGGATGTGGGCGTGGTGGCGAGTATTTCGATGGTCGGAATAGGTGAGTCGAAGCGTTTATTTGCAACCTATTTCGTTCCAGGTTCTGTATGATGAGCCCGATTTCGATTTCAATTTCAATCCAGAATCTTAGTTCTGGTGTTCGGGATCGTAAAGGTGGGTCGATGATGACCTGATGGTGGTGGTATGGGTAGCCTGTTCGTCGGCGATCACTTGTGCGCGTGCACGGTGCACGGGCTTCTATGATTTGATATCCGAAGAAGGACCAGGGTTGAAATTTCGGGGGAAAATGAATTTTGTTTTGGGTTGCAGTAAGAGTTGGTCACGGGTTGGATGCGAGTAGATTTGAAGTGTTTAAGATAAGTGGGAAGGAGAGAAGCTCGGTGTTTGGTTCGGGTAAGTGATGGTTTGGCTCTGGTTTTGAGCACAGTAAAAATCAAGTTTTAAGCATCAAGTAAATATAAGTTTTAATGATCAAGATACCAAAGAAAAATAAAGACAAATGTTTTTATTTGAAACTTAAATTTGTTTTTGATTTGGATCATTCTATTTTAAGTTGAACTCTAAATGTTTTCAAAATTATTGGAGAGATTAAGTTGAATTCTTAATTAAAATAGTAAACTTTAAATCAATTAAGTTCTCAAGTGATAAATTTCAAACATTTAATATAAATAGGATAAAATTGATAAGTAGGTAAATAATTAGATAATGGTTTATCTTTGATTAATTAAGGTTTAATTAATTTAAGGTTAATGAAAGTAATTAAGAGGTTAATTATTCAATTAATTAAAGGTTAATAAATTAACATAGTTAATAAAAGATAATTGAGTAATTAAATGGTTAATTACTTAATAATTTAGAGGTTAATTAATTAGTAATAAAAGAGTAATTAACCAGAAATTATAGGATAAGTAATTAGTTAAAATTAAGGATTATAAATTAGAGATTAATTAGTAATTAGAAATTAATTTATTTATAATTAGAGATTAAATAATATAAGTAATTAGAGGTTAATTACTTGAATTATAATTACTTAATATAAGTAATTAAAGTCTAAATTTGTTGAGGGTTAACTAATTTAGTTGATTATTAGAGAATAATTAATTAATAATTAAAGGTTAACCAATTGAAGATAATTAACCAATGGATAATTACTTAATGGAAGTAATTGTGGATGATTAATGGATAATTAAAGGATGATTAATTAAAGGGTTGTAATTAATCAATGTTAAGTAAGCAGGATTAAAAGTGATTAAAGTAATTAATTTAATTTATTTAAATTAATTAGAAGTGGTGTGACTAATTAATCTTGCTTATGAATGATTGATTGATATTTCCGATATGGAATGTTTTATGATATGATATGTTTGGGTTGAACAGTGATAAGGTAGTTATTTATCGATGATGAATTACTATGTAAAAGTGACATCCTGCATTTAAAATTGAATTGTATTCACTTGAATAACTTCGGTTAAGATGACATTGGATTCGAAGAGACCGGGGTCGGGTTTTAGCAAATACCCGAAACCACTTTGATTTGTAATCTTCTATAAATCCCTTATAGATTTGATATGTGAAATCAATAGGCTGGAATGGAATGATTTAAGTAATTGGACCATTTCAACTATGTAGAGATACATAGATATTGATGTGTGAAATAAGTGTTGCCTATAATAAGTTGAGAACTCGTAGTGAAGTACGAGTTACCCCGGGTTTTTATAAGTTTATGCATTAGTATTTCATGTTAGATGGGTTTACTCATGCTGGTTTCTGGCCTGACCTGAGTGTTACTTTGATGTAATGCTCGAGTCAGACCGAGTATTACAGATTTTCAGGTTAGGACGTTCTGCAGCTCAGGTGGCAAGCTGGATGGCTGGAATGTATGAAGTTTACCATTGAGTATTATTGTTGTTTGTATCTGGGACAAGTTAATTTTTAACTGTCCAGTGTTTGTGTAATGGTTGTAACTCTGATGTATTGATGTAAATTATCAAATACAGTTTTCTTTGTATAACTGATATTATTTGGTATTATATTTTGATCCGCTACAAATGTGAGGTTCTGTGTTATTTCCGTTTCTTCTTCTATCTTTTCTCTTCTTTTTCCTAACTATCTGGAATTTTCGGGGTCGAAAATTCCGGGTCGTTACAACAACCACCCTACACCACCGACATGCAATATATTTATATAGTTCACTACAAAGGTACCTGGACAATGAAGGACAAGGTGATAAAGTAAACTAAATCAATCATATAACATGTTGTACATCTCACGGTGCTAGGATAATGTATTAATCATCATAGATATAAAACATGTGAGATAGAAATGTAACCATAAGAACAATCATTGATCTGACTTAGATTATACAATCATATAAAGCAGTAATATAGTTTATACACCTGAGTCCCATAAAGGAATAAGCAATAATAAGCCCTAAATATAAGTATGAAAAAGCATCATCTCCTGCTAGTCCATTTGCATAACTCCATGTGTTGTCTGTACCTACTATCTAATCTACTTATTTAAGAGTTCCCATGATAATAAGAAGCAAAGGATAAAACCTCGAGTTAGACAATGGTTTGGTGTGAGCGATTAAAAATCACAAAATACTATGAAAGTCAATAGAGTATATCAGACATATGGTATGGAGAGTCATACCCGACCTCTCTTTGCATCTAACGAGTAAGCTTATAACAGTGCATGCTAATCTGCTATTATCATCATTATAAAGGTGTACTACAAATCTAAGTGCGGTATTAGGTATCCAAGTCCATAATAGTTATGTCCTGGAACATCCAAAGATTGAAAAGTAAAACATGATAGACATATAATCCATCAAACAATACTCACAATCACTCATGTGCATTGGATATATGATAACTCATATGGTCATTCCTCTGCCAAAGATTAATGGAAGGAACTCACTTTCTTAGCTCTTGAATCTATTCAATTCTGATAGCCAACTAGACCATCCATATCAACAAGGACTAGGGTACATGGATATACATCAACAATGTAGGATACCGTATCAACATATATAAGTGTGTGTCCTCACATACCCCTACTTTACGAACACAATGAAACACTCTGAGTAACAAATATTCCTTTACATGCCATCATAGTCGAACACATCTCCTGTTCTATTTCCATTCATATCCATAATAGAAAACAATCCTCATGTTCCACCCACAAATTCTATTCCTTATCAAACTTTCCACTATAGATCATCACCATGACTTCATTAACATCAAGACCTAATCATCTAAACACAATTCCATCAACATCGAGTTGTTACCATTTAAACACAACTCCATTAACATCGAGTCGTAATCATCTAAACACAACTTTGTCTACATTGAGTTGTCATCATAAGAACACCTTTATAAATCTAATTATAGCCAAAGAGCCATCATATCAAAGTTTCAAAGCGACCCCGTCGACTGCCTTGCCCTTTGCTTTGCCATCAACCATCATTCTTCTTTACGCCACAAATTCGAAATCGAACATTAAGCGATGAAACTAAAACACATGACACACTTCTTAAGGAATGGTCACTGACCCTATGAATTTGTCCATGATTTTCTAGCCTTCGAACATGTTGACACCGATATGGTTCATCATATCGGCCCCGACATGGCCACTTGTAACAACCATGGATTTGCATTACCAATTAATAAATAAAAGTTAGGATTTTTATTTATTTTTAATGAAGCATAAAAGGATTTTGGAATAACAAAATTTATTTGTAAAAGGCTATTTTAATTAAATGGGAAATATGGGATTTTAAAATGAGGATAAAATGTTATTTTTGGAAAGTAAATATTTTAGGAGAGATTTTAAAACGGGTTTGGGTAAGAAAAATGAGTTTATAAACATACATGAACACTTAGAAATTTTTTGGAAACATTGTGAATAACCCTCTTCTTATTGGGTTACTAAACTTAACCCAATAACCCACCCTAAACCTCCTCTATATATTATCTCAAACTCTCCTAACCTCATTCATTCAACCCTAATCAAAACCCTAATCATTTCCTAAAGCTTTCTTAACAAAAATGTCCTCCATCTTCATCTCCTTCAAGTTTTAGCTTATGCAAGTCATTCTATGCAAAGGTAATGCAAATACCCACCTCAAATCCATCTTTTATATCTCTCTAATTTCTGAAATAAGTTTGCTAACACATGTTTTATGTGTTTTTATGATCTTATAGCCTCCTAATCATCTTTTGCTAACTTGGCTTGATGCTATAATGGTCATTGTTTCTTTCTAGCGAGGTATATTGCTAAAAACCTCTTCTAATATATGTTTAATCCTCTTTTGACTTCATAAATCATTTAGTAACACATGTTTTATTATGTAACATGTGAATCATAACTCTTTGATCATCTTTGCTTTCATTTTGGGTGTGCACATAAGGTGTTTGTGATATTTGCTTTATAAGGTAATGCTAAGCTTTGGCCCTTTGTCTCCTTAATTTAGTGTAGTAATCATTATATGCTAGTTAGTGATTGTTATTAGTGAAATTTGATGCCAAAAACTTGAAAAAAACACCCCAAAATCACTCAAATCATCATTTTGTGCAGGCTGGAAATGTTTCAGCCTGAAACAGGCTGAAAACAGGGGCCTGGGTTGCACCCAGGCTGCAGCCCGGGCACAGCAGGCTAGCCCGGTTGGGCTAGCCAGTAGTAGGCCAGCCCTTAGGGGGGGCTGGCCACAAGTCCCCAGCCCATGCGGGCTGGGGCGGGCCGCAAGTCCCCAGCCCGCATGGGCTGGGGCGGGCCGCAAAGACCCCAGCCCGTACGGGCTGGGGCGGGCCGCAAGTCCCCAGCCCGTACGGGCTGGGGGCGGGCCGCTAAGTCCCCAGCCCGCATGTGCTGGGGGCGGGCCGCTAAGTCCCCAGCCCGCATGTGCTGGGGGCGGGCCGCTAGTCCCAAGCCCACGCGGGCTGGGGCGGGCCCAAGTCCCCCAGCCCGCGCGGGCTGGGGGCGGGCCCCAAGCCCCCCCAGCCCACGCGGGCTGGGGGCCCAAAAAAAAATGAAAGCATTTTTTTTTCTGTTTTCAGTTTTGAGACTGAAACTTTGTGACATCGCCACGGTCACATCCATGGTCGAAATCCAACGTTTTTGGACTCATTGGAAAGCTGGAGTTCCAAACTCCATCTGTAGAAAGTTTGATTAGTATCCGAGTTCATTTGACTCTTCGAAATTGCTGTCGAAAAGGGACCCGGATCTCAACCTGAAACAGTGTATTCACTGTTTCCGGGTCCGACTTTGGAGCGTCGCTGCGACTTCGTTTCAAGTCGGAATCGAGTAATTCTTTTTGCGTTCTGAAGTAGGAATGTCGGACTACGTTTCTACCAATTTTCATGCCATTCGGATTCGGTTTGCTGGTTCGAATAATTTTTCGAATTTGGGTTCACGTCATTTTTGGACTATTTTCCAACACTTAGAATATTTTCAGTGATTTTTTGGTTTTGTCGGCTTCTTTGAGATTTGTCTTTGGATTTCGTACACGGGTTTTTATGAACTATTTTAAAAGGTTTTTTCACTCCTAAATGGCTTTCGAAATTATTATATAATATTATTTTTAACTATTAAATTAATTACTCCATAATAGGAGAGTTTTCAAAAGTCGTTTTTAAAGTGATTTCAAGATCAATTATAAATCTGTTTCGCACCATTATTTTCTATAATAAAAATCTCACACTCACTTTTAGCACGTCGAGCGAAGTGGAAAGGTGCTTAAACGGTTAGGAAATCTCCGGCCTATGGAACCGTGTGTATTTTCTTTCCGGTTAATCCCCGACCTATTCGATTGATCGTTTTGATCTTTGGGTCTAGTTTACCGATGATACGAGGTGGACTTTTTATTGTTTGGAGTGTGAGCATGCTATTGGTTAGTAAACCGTTTAGTACTAACGTGGGGTATGGGACTCATTGTTAACATTTTACGGGTTTCTCTCCAAGAAGTTTGTGACACATTAGCCTCTGGGCGGCCAGTACTGGACCTCTGGGTCACCACGCCTCTTGGCAACCGTCTCTGGACACCTGCTCTATGGAGCAGTTTTTCGGCATGTGCCTCTGGGCCTTTATCCTTCTGGGAAGGATCTCGCCGTCTCGCGCGTTCCGCATCTGTGCGAGTGATCGATCACAACTCTACAGTACTTGGCAATAACGACTCTGGTCGGTGCACGTGCAATAATTGTATTATCTGATGACTTTTATATCCATTCGAGTACGCCATTCGGTGTTGGTTCTATAGAACCATACGATGTAAGTGTGATTACCTTGTGGATTTACAGTGTCTTTGGACACACTGCTTTTCAGTATTCGATTTCATTGACTTTTCAGTATATCCCTACTGCTCTTTGGAGCATCGGTCTTTGCTTGGGCATTGATTACTGACTCTTGTCACTCTTGGGATTATTGCCTATGGGCAACCTTATATAGCTTTCGCTACGCCGATGACATGAGGCGATTTTATTTATTTAACACTTTGGTGCTTGTATTCTCTTTGGAGATTTTTACTGTTTATTGATGACTGGGGATCGTCATTATATTCATGTAGTCCATATTACTCTTCTCTTTGGAGAAGTACTGTTTGATTTATGTACTGCATTATTATATATCTCAGTTATTACTGATTGTTTAGCTAGCCTGACCCGAGTGTTTTTGCTCGGGTCAGACCGAGTTGTTTCAGGTTAGGTCTCTGGACTTAGCTTTCTGTGCTTCCGCTTGGACATTATCTGCTATGCTGATAGATAGCTCTTTATATTTGTCCACTATTTTGATACTCTGATTATTCAGTCTCTTATGTACATATTTTTGACTCACATGTGTGAGCGGTGGCTTTGTACCCACCTTTTGATATTTGGATCTGTATTGACGATATATTGTACCTATGTTCTGTGACTGTTATGTGACTGTTATGTGATGATGATGTTATTATTTAGCATTATGTTTGTTCTGAACCTATTTTCCTTAGCCATTGTAATTTCATTATAAATATCTATTGGATATGTCAAACCACTTGAGAAAAGAAAACCACCTATTCGACGTATTCAGTAGTTAGTTATAGCTTGATTACACATGGTCGCTTCCATTATACTCTATTCTCCGTTCTAGTAGACGTATTACTCCGTAATACTCTTTACTAGAGTGGGTCTCGGAGTGGGGCGTTACATCTTGGTATCAGAGCTAAGGTTCAGAATTAAGCATAACAAACACAGAACAGACACGTAGTACAATACGTTACAATACGATCCAAATTAAACATATCCACCTTTAGATAAATAAGTTAGGAATATGTGTAGGAATCTATTATATTCCGTAATATTCCTTAATGAATTATCTATCTTTGAATCGTGCTTAACTAAACCTTATCTTATCTTTCAGTATGGTTGGGAGAAGTAGGAACCTCCGTTCTGCTGATGCTGGACAGACCAGCAACCCTCACCCAGAGGGCGTATACAAGACCACGGACCAGATCATGGAGCTGGTTCGTAACTCTCAGTCGCACTCTCGGTCTCCTGCACCCGTTTCTGATGCACCGTGCAAGTCTGCTTTTGCACGCCTCTGCACCAACTTTATTCATCTTGGAGGGAAGCCGTTCAATGGCCCCGAGACTGTTCTTGAGGTCCAGGCTTGGATCAGAGTTTGCGAGCGTAGTTTCACTCGCATGACCCTTCCTGACCATGACAGAGTTCTTGTTGCTTCTAGCCATCTTGAGGGCCGTGCCTTGGATTGTTACGAGCTCCTTATTTCTGAGACCGATGAGGCCACTCTCACTTGGGATAAGTTCCGAGAGCACTTCTTGCTCAAGTTTGTCCCCGAGTCCGAGAAGATAGCCCTTGCACGCCGCTTTATTGACCTTAAGCAAGGGAAGACCTCTATTGCTGACTATTCATCATCTTTCGAGGCCCTGTCCAAGTATGGCCTCAAGTTCATCAGCACTCCTTATAAGAAGAATCTCAAATTTGTTGAAGGCCTGAAGAAAGATTTGAAGAAACAACTTATGCTCCAGCTTAAGCTCCCTTTTGATGAGCTAGTTGACGCAACGCTTCACCTTGAAGCGGTTGAGCGTGAGAGAGATAGTGATGGAGATGGTGGGGGTTCCAAAAACCCCAATCAGAAGCGGGGTCCATTTCAGAATACCAAGCCTTGGAACAAGAAGAAGAAGACTAACAGTTCTACTTTTCAGACTCAGCCTCAGACTCGTTCTCAGTCCCAGACTCCTGCTCAGCCTAGTGGGACACGTCCTCCGAAGAAATGCTTCAACTGTGGTTCTCCTGATCACTTTATTCGAGAGTGTCCCAAACCTCTCTATTGCACCTTCTGCAAGAAGGAGGGACACATGATCTCCACTTGTCCTACTGCACCTCCTAGGTCTGGCAAGCTTAATGCTGCCAAGGCTCCTACATCTTCAGCTCAGCCTCGAGGTACGCATCTTTCCGTTCTCGAAGGTTCTATTTTATTTCATGGTAGATCTTGTAGACTTCTCTTTGATACGAGTGCCTCTCACTCGTTCGTATCAAAGGAACTAGTTGATACTTTATCTTTGGATGTTACTTGTTTGGTTTCTTCACTAAGGATTGTGAATCCCGTCGGCGGATCCACGACCCTTAGCCTGCTTTGTGAGGATATAGATATTGACCTTTGTGGATTTTCTTTCCGTGCAAATCTGCACGTTGTGGAGTATTTGGGATTTGACATGATTCTTGGCATGGATTGGCTCGTTCAGTACGACGCAAAAATCATTTGTTCGGAGCAGATATTATTTCTTCGTCATCCTGGCTCGTCTGCTCCGTTAGCTATTGCTCTTCAGGATGTTGGGATTTCTGATATTACTTTATTTGCTCTTGATTCACGAGATGAGGATGTGGACATATCTCGTATTCCTGTTGTTCGGGATTTCCCCGATATATTCGAGCCAGTATCAGGCCTGCCGCCAAAGCGGGCCATTGAGTTCCGCATCGATCTCATTCCAGGCTCCCACCCAGTTGGGCGTCCTCCCACGAGGATGTCTACGAAAGAGAATGAGGAACTCAGGAAGCAGTTAGTAGAGCTTGAGGCGAAGCAGTTCATTCGGTCTAGTTCTTCGCCATGGGGTGCTGCTGTGGTCTTCGTTAAGAAGCCCGATGGCTCTCTTAGGCTTTGCATTGACTACCGCAAGCTTAATGAGTTGACCATCAGAAATCGTTATCCATTGCCACGGATAGACGATATGTTTGATCAGTTGAGCGGTGCGAAGGTCTTTTCCCAGCTCGACCTTGCCACCAGATTTCATCAGCTCCGAGTTGTGGAAGATAGCATTCCTCTTACCGGTTTCTGCACTCGTTATGGTTCTTTTGAGTGGTTGGTCATGCCATTCGGCTTGACGAACGCACTGGCTTTCTTCGTCGATCTTATGAATCGAGTATTCCGGGAATACATCGATAGATTCGTTCTGGTTTTCATCGACGATATTCTTATTTATTCTAGATCCAAGGCAGAGCATGCTCATCATTTGCGGATCGTCTTGGATACTCTTTGTCAGCGTCAGCTTAAGGCCAAGCTCTCCAAGTGCCATTTTTGGGAGAGCAAGGTCAAGTTCTTGGACCATATTTTATCATCTGTGGGTATTTCTGTCGATCCTGCCAAGATTGAAGCTATTCAGAATTGGAAGCAGCCCGAGAACGTTCATGATATTCGCAGCTTCCTTGGTCTGGCGGGTTATTATCGTCGGTTTGTCAAGGATTTCTCTCGAGTTGCACTTCCCCTTACGATGCTGACTCGTAAGGGTGTTCGCTTTATTTGGTCTGATAAGTGTGAAGCTTCTTTTCAGCGATTGAAGGAACTTCTAACTCATGCTCCTATCCTTGTGGTTCCTGAGAGTAACCAGGATCTTGTTGTTTACACCGACGCTTGTGGTAGCGGGCTCGGTGCTGTGCTTATGTAGAAGGATCAGGTAGTTGCTTATACTTCCAGGCAACTGCATCCGAATTAGGTTCGCTATCCTACTCATGATCTTGAGTTAGCAGCAATCGTCTTTTCCTTGAAGACGTGGCGTCACTTTCTATTAGGAGAACGCTTCATTCTTTACACCGATCACAAGTCGCTGAAATATCTATTCAGTCAGAGGGATCTCAACATGAAGCAGCAGTGATGGCTTGAGTTTCTTGCCTCATATGATTTAGATATTCAGTATACCCCTGGCAAGGGAAATCGTGTTGCAGATGCGCTCAGTCGCAAACACTCGGCAGTTGTTTCTATGATGATCGCTGAGTGGAATGTTCTTGAGACTCTATCTTTATGTGATATTAGAGATCGAGCTCCATCCTCTAATTCTACGGTCTTATTATTTAGCTTGGAAGCTCGTCCTATCTTATTGGATCGCATTGCCCATGCTCAGCGGCAAGATCCAGACTTATTACATCTCATTCACCTTCTCGAGTCGGGATCCAGTGATGAGACATTGCTAGATTATTCTCTAGATTTTCATCGGTGTCTTCGTAGGAAGAACCGTATTGTTGTACCATCTGATTTATAACTTAGGCGTGACATTCTGGACGAGTGCCATCGCACTAAGTAAACTATACATCCCGGTTCGAGTAAGATGTATGCCGATATGTGCCGGCTATATTATTGGGAGGGTTTAAAGAGAGATGTGGCAAATTATGTGAGTGGTTGCATGACTTGTCAACAGATCAAGGCCGAGCATCAGCGTCCATCTGGTCTTCTTCAGCCGCTAGAGATTCCATTGTGGAAATGGGATCAGATATCCATGGATTTTATTGACGGTCTTCCTCGATCGAGGTCAGGCCATACTTCTATTTGGGTCATCGTCGATCGCTTGACCAAATCTGCTCATTTCATTCCTATTAGATCCACTCGGACTGCTCCTCAGCTTGCCAAGCTATATGTGAAGGAAGTCGTTCGACTTCATGGCATTCCTAGCTCTATCGTCTGTGATCGAGACACTATCTTTAATAGTCACTTCTGGAAGTGCCTACAGTCAGCTTTGGGAACAAAGCTGAATCTCTCGACTGCTTATCACCCTCAGACCGACGGTTAGACTGAGAGGGTGAATCGTGTTTTGGAGGATCTTTTGCGTTGTTGTATTCTGGATTTCAGTGGTAGTTGGGAGGATCACTTACCGCTTGTAGAGTTCTCATACAACAACAGCTTTCAGTCTAGTATCAGAATGGCACCTTTCGAGGCTCTATACAGAAGGCTATGTCGCTCTCCTGCTTGTTGGTTAGAATCTGGCAAGAAGTTTATTCTTGGTCCAGATTCAGTTCGGGAATCTTCTGAAAAGATTGTTCTTATCCGTCAGAGAATGAAAGAGGCACAGGAGCGCCAAAAATCCTACGCGGACAACCGTAGGAAGCCTCTTGAGTTCTCCATTGGTGATTTTGTCTTCAGTCGGATTTCTCCCACGAAGGGGGTTATGCGTTTCAGCTCTATAAGGAAGTTGGCTCCTCGATATGTTGGACCATTTCGTATTACGGAACGCATCGGCCCCGTTGCTTATCGTGTGGCTCTACCTGCTCATTTTTCCGGAATACATGACGTGTTCCATGTTTCTCAGCTTCGCAAGTGTGTTCGCAATCCTGACTCTATCATTGAGCCGCATGTCGTGCCTGATTTAGAGATCTTACCTGACTTATCTTTGGAGCAGCAACCTCTCCGTGTGCTTGATTCGGAGGTTAGACGCCTTCGCAACAAAGAGTTCCACTCGTGAAGATTCAATGGTCACCGAATCCTAAGGACTGCACTTGGGAGACCAGAGAATCTATCGAGCGCTCGTATCCTGTCTTTCTCCCATCTTCTTCTGCGGGTAAGAATTCTCTATTTTATCTCTATCACTTCTTTTGTGGATTTGACGTTATAAACGACATCTATCTTAAGGAATTGCGGGGACGCAATTTTCTTAAGGGGGGAGTTTGTAACAACCCGGGATTTGCATTACCAATTAAATTTATTTTTAATGAAGCATAAAAGGATTTTGGAATAACAAAATTTATTTGAAAAAGGCTATTTTAATTAAATGGGAAATATAGGATTTTAAAATGAGGATAAAATGTTATTTTTGGAAAGTAAATATTTTAGGAGAGATTTTAAAACGGGTTTGGGTAAGAAAAATGAGTTTATAAACATACATGAACACTTAGAAAATTTTTGTAAACATTGTAAATAACCCTCTTCTTATTGGGTTACTAAACTTAACCCAATAACCCACCCTAAACCTCCTCTATATATTATCTCAAACTCTCCTAACCTCATTCCTTCAACCCTTATCAAAACCCTAATCATTTCCGAAAGCTTTCTTAACAAAAATGGCCTCCATCTTCATCTCCTTCAAGTTTTAGCTTATGCAAGTCATTCTATGCAAAGGTAATGCAAATACCCACCTTAAATCCATCTTTTATATCTCTCTAATTTCTGAAATAAGTTTGTTAACACATGTTTTATGTGTTTTTATGATCTTATAGCCTCCTAATCATCTTTTGCTAACTTGGCTTGATGCTATAATGGTCATTGTTGCTTTCTAGAGAGGTATATTGCTAAAAACCTCTTCTAATATGTGTTTAATCCTCTTTTGACTTCATAAGTCATTTAGTAACACATGTTTTATTATGTAACATGTGAATCATAGCTCTTTGATCATCTTTGCTTTCATTTTGGGTGTACACATAAGGTGTTTGTGATATTTGCTTCATAAGGTAATGCTAAGCTTTGGCCCTTTGTCTCCTTAATATAGTGTAGTAATCATTATATGCTAGTTAGTGATTGTTATTAGAGAAATTTGATGCCAAAAACTTGAAAAAACACCCCAAAATCACTTAAATCATCATTTTGTGCAGGCTGGAAATGTTTCATCCTGAAAGAGGCTGAAAACAGGGGCGGGCCCAAGTCCCCCAGCCCGCGCGGGCTGGGGGCGGCCCCAAGTCCCCCAGCCCGCGAGGGCTGGGGGCGGCCCCAAGTCCCCCAGCCCGCGCGGGCTGGGGGCGGGCCCCAAGCCCCCCCAGCCCATGCGGGCTGGGGGCCCCAAAAAAAAAATGAAAGCATTTTTTTTCAGTTTTGGGACTGAAACTTTGTGACATCGCCACGGTCACATCCATGGTCGAAATCCAATGTTTTTAGACTCGTTGGAAAACTGGAGTTCCGAACTCCATCTCTAGAAAGTTTTATTAGTATCCGAGTTCATTTGACTCTTCGAAATTGCTGTCGAAGAGGGACCCGGATCTCAGCCTGAAACTGTGTATTCACTGTTTTCGGGTCCGACTTTGGAGCGTCGCTGCGACTTCGTTTCAAGTCGGAATCGAGTAACTCTTTTTGCGTTCTGAAGTAGGAATGTCGGACTACGTTCCTACCAATTTTCATACCATTCGGATTCGGTTTTCTGGTTCAAATAATTTTTCGAATTTGGGTTCACGTCAGTTTTGGACTATTTTCCAACACTTGGAATATTTTCAGTGATTTTCTGGTTTTGTCGACTTCTTTGAGATTTGTCTTTGGATTTCGTACACGGGTTTTTATGAACTATTTTAAAAGGATTTTTCACTCCTAAATGGCTTTCGAAATTATTATATAATATTATTTTTAATTATTAAATTAATTATTTCAAGTCGGAATCGAGTGATTTGCACAAAACAACAACATATTTCTAACTAAAAAAATGAAATAAAAACATATCAAACAATTACATATAAACATTATATGTTATCCAGGAAACACATATAAGAAATCCAAACATAGTTCAAGAACATATATTGTCCAAGATTTAACCATGTAGAAAAAAATGACCTATTGTGTATATTCTTGAACATGAATCAAAATGCAACTTTATTAAAAGCCATCTTAAAAAGCATTCTTTTATTATACAACCATGTATTAGATAGTGAGTGATTTAAAATCACTAACCTAGTATCAAAATACCCAAATCCTAAAGAAAATCAAAGTTAGGACATCAAGCTTCATGAATCCCAGTGCCAAAACAGTAAATCCTTAATCATCTTAGTTAAATGCTCCTTAATAACATGCTTAAGCTAAGTAATGCTAAAAAAATGTGCATTTTGGCTAAGAGAAGATTTTGGAGGTTTGAATTAGTTTAGGAAAATAGGAAAAGTGATTAGGATCCATCCCATCTCACCAATTAGGCATAAATCCTAAAATGGGTTAGTTGGCTCAATCCAAGCTAAATTACGATCCATTAAACTGACCAAAAGTGTAACGACCCGAAATTTTCGATCTCAAAAATTCCAGATAGTTAGGAAAAGAGGAAAAGAGATAGGAGAAAAGAAGAAACAGAAACGCCGTCATCTCACATTCACAGCGGATAAAATATAATATCAAATAATATATTTTTTTACCTAAAGAATAGCTAAATCAGTCAATTACATTTTAATACACCAGAGTTACAACATTTCACAATCATTGGACAGTTAAAACAACATGTCCCATATAAAGTAAAATATATCATAGCGGAATACACTCTATACGTTCCTGCCATCCAGCTCGCCTCTTGAGCTCCAGAACGTTCTTACCTAAAAATCTGTAATACTCGGTCTGACCCGAGCATTACATCAAAGTAATGCCCGGGTCAGGCTGGAAACCAACATGAGTAAACCCATATAATTTGAAATATTAATTTCAACCCATAAAAGGAAAACCCGGGGTAACTCGTACTTCACTACAAGTTCATTACTTGTTATGCTCAACACTCATTTCACAAATCAATTCCTAAGTACCCATACTTAGTTTTAAAGGTCCATATTATTCCATTCCAGCCTATTGATTTAACATATCAAATCTATATAGATTTATTAGAGATTACAAATTAAAGTAGGTTCGGGTATTTACTGATACCCGACCCCGGTCTCTTCGAATTCAAAGTCATCTTAACCCAAGTTTCAAGTGAAATACAATTCAAACTTTAAATACAGGGTGTCATAGTAATTCATCATCAATAGATAACCACATTATCACAGTTTAAATCAATATATCATATCGCATAGCATCACGAATCACATATTAGGGATAACAATTAATCCAAGGCTTTCAATATCATTCTATCATCCATACGCAAGGTTAATTAACCATACCTTCTAATTAATTTGAATAGATTAAATTATTTACTTCAATCATCTTTAAATCTTGCTTACTCAACATTAATTAATTACAAATGAATTAATTAATCATCCTCTAATTACCATTTTTAATTACATTAAGTAATTAGCCTTTAACTAATTACACAAATTAATTATCCTTAACCATTTACAGTAATTAAACTTTAATTACTTCATTAATTAAATAATTATAATTAATTACATTAATCCTTAAATAATTACATTATCCATAACTAATTACATTTAATTAATTACTTATGATCACTTATTATTGATTAATTATCCTTTAATTAATCAATCCTTAATTACATCATTAATTACATTAATTAATGATCTTTTAGTTACTTCTTAATTAATTATTAATCATATTTAATAATTAATCTTTATTTATTAATCAACCTTGATTAATCACAATCAGTAATTAATTATCCTTAATTAATTATGTCATTTAATTAACTTCAAATAACTTTATTAATCAAATTTTAAATTAATTACACTAAATAATTAATTATTAATTACTTTCACTAAGTACTTATCCTTCTTTATTAATTACACTAAGTAATTAAACCCAAACTACTATCATTCTTCAATTAATTACATCCTGTAATTATCCACTAATTACTTCACTAAGTAATTATACTTAATAAATTACACTAAGTAATCATACTTAACCCATCATCCAATGATTATTTAAATTAATTAAACTAATTAATTAACTTAAACTAATCATATTAATTTAATTAATTACATTGAGAAATTAATTCTTCTAATTACTTTCATTAAGTAATTATACTTAAATAATTCCATAAATGATTATCCTTAATTAATTAATCTAATTAATTATTAAAAATTAATCACATTAATTAATTATTTAATAATCCTTAGTTAATGATCTTCATTAACTATTAACAATACTTTAATTACTTCTCTAAGTAATTAAACTTAATCTAATCATTATTAACACAAATCAATTAATTCTTAATTACCAATTAAACCATCTCTAATTACTTTCTTTAAAAAAACAACTTTAAATATTATAAATCTTTTGAAAGCATATTTCATATAAACATACTTTAAGCTAGGCTAACTTCCTATGGAAATTCAATTAACTTACTTGTTTTGCTTTTTGAAATCAGAACTTGATTTCCCTTTTATAATTAAAAATCGAACCCGAGCAAACAATAAAAACTCAGATAACATGCGAGGCAACCTTGCGTCTTCTACTTCGAGACGAGCACGGGAAAACTTGCGAACACAACCCGAGCAAGCATCCTCTTCCCTAAAGCTTAACATCACCAGACAAATAGGGTGCACACATGTGCATATGCCCCAGATCTACGACCGTCTCCGGTCATTATCGAGGCCACTTGCAAGACAGCTATGAACTCCGTCTTCGATCACGGCCCCATGAGCTTCGAGATGAACATGGAAACAAAATCGAATACCAGAACCCAAATCTGGAACAAACTCCTCTGGCAAATTTGTATTGCCGACGACAACACCGACCACCATCGTCCACGCCACCAAGACCTTAGCTTCGCCTCGACTCTAGCCTTATTTTCCCCCCGATCCGAAGCAACTCGACGCTACGTCGATGACGAAATAGCCCTGACAGCCCATCTAACCCAAAACTAACATAAAACCCTAAATCTCCATCCCCTAGCCACTACAGCCATCAGAAAAATCTCAACCAAATTTTCCCAATACCATCCATCTACCAGCCACCTTCAGCCACAACCTCGGCGTCGGCCGCCACGTCGATCGCCAGAAAATGGCAAAAACCCCAAAAACACCCAATTCCGATTATCTCATAAATCACCAAACTAAAAATAATGATTTTACTTCCAAAAATCAAGTTTTTGGATAGGAATTCAGTTTATATATCTGAATTCATAAATTAAGATGTTTGAGTTTTCACATATCTTGAACTTGCTCTGTCCTTTTAAGTTAGCAGTGAGATTTCAATTTTAATTTAACTTAAATAAATTTTTAAACTTAATCTATAATCATACAAACAAATCTTGTTTGAAGCCTAAGTCCTAACAGCAATCAGATCAAGAGGTATTGAATTTTGAATAAATCATATGCCTGGAAACTAAAATTAGGAAACATGGATATACAACACGCACACCCATCAATACATTCATTATGCAGAACTTATCTATATATATTGACACAAAACATATACATTCCAGAACTTAGCATGCAACCAGACTATTCAAATACTTAAGCCTTTTTAAGAAAAGTGTTACTCACCTGTTTTGAAAATGAAGACAGAGCCTTCTTTTTGAAAAAATCTTTTGAACTGTAAATTTGAATGCTGAAAATGTTTCTGATTTAAGAACTTGAATTGCTGAAATTGATTTGAAAACTTGAATGTTAGGATCTGAAAACTTCTTGAGACTGCTCTGATTTTTATTCCAAAATAGAGTTGAAGAATGATGTTCAGACTTTATTTCCAGGTTGAAGAGATAATTCCAGTTTTGATTTTGAACTTGCTTTTGAAAATGAGATTATAGGTTTGCATGCTTTTGTCTGTCATAGGCTTTGATTTTACATTTCTGGTTTGTGGAAATTGACTACAGATTGTTTTTGAGAGAAGTTTTTTGAGTTTTCTTAGTTTTTGAAAAAAAGAGGATAGAAGAAAAAATTAAGGGAAGAAAGCCTATGGTTATACAAGTTAATTATTGATTTAATAAAAGAAAATCAAATTTGAAAATGACACTTGTTAAAACATCTTAACATTTGTCATAAGCATCATTTTATCCTTTAACACTTGTTTAAACAAGCTTCCATAGTTTTGCACTTGTCCTTTAAGTCATTTTATTTAATTTAAATGTTAACAAAAGGCTTTTACTTATTTTATTAATTTACAAATACTTATCTATGTATATATAAATTACTTTAAAGAAAATAAAACCAATTATATATATAAATAAAAGCTTAAACATATATTTTTAAATCCAAATATTTTAAAATATCTACCTTTGAATTTCCATTATAAAACCAAATTCATATTCAAATTAAATTTGAAAATCTAATTTAAAATCAAGTCAACAATACATATATATTTTAAACAAACCCAAATTTAATTTGTAATTAATAATTCTATTTAAAAATTTATTTATCTATATTTAAAAACAACCCATTATCATTATTGTTTGAAAATAACAATTTTTATCAATTCAAAATAATTTATAAAGCGAATTATCACATTTTATTTTGCTTGAAATTTCCAGGATATCACATTCCTTCCCCCTTTGAATCTTTTCGTCCTCGAAAAGAAACGAAGCTAGAATTTGCTTAATTTCAGAAAAATTTCTCTTTGATCTTTAAAACACTTTAAAATCTATATATTATTCCAAAATAGTTTTATAAAAATACTTTATAACTCGATGTTTCCACAAGTCCATCCTTGTTCTCACAGAAATTCGGTCATACGTTGATTAGATGTGGGACTAAAAATCTATAAGTACTTGGTAAACCTGTAACAACCCGCATATTTAACGATTTTATATTTAAATGTTTTATTTAAATATAGCGCCGTTAGTCGGATTTTTATCCGAAATGTTACTTTTTGCAAACGGCCGAATTGGAACTTGAAACCACTTCCATTGAGTTCAAAACGTCATTTGCGATCTTTTTAAGTATAAGCTTTGATATGTTTTGAGTAAGTTGAATTTTGCAACTTTTTCTAGTTGGGTTTTTGGGTTTGGGTTCAGCCCACTAGCTAACTAATCCCCTAACTCAGCCCTCTCCTCTCCATTCTCTCATTCCACTCTTCTAAACTTAAGCTAAAACTGAAAATGGTGGAAGGGAAGAGGAAATAGAAATTGCAAGCCCTAGTTTTCTTTGCAAACTTGAAAATCTTGCTCCAAAATCAAAGAGAAGCTATTGGTAAGCCTTCTCTTCATCTTCTCCAACTCTTTTCCTCTTCAATTTCAGAAATTTCCTAAACCTAAACTTAGGAAATACTTGTTTTGATCTTAGATTGAAGCTTGTTGGGTTGAAGTAGAGATTGGTTGGTCTTCTCCTTGTGATTGAGCTCTTTCTTCTTTGTTTTGAGATAAAAAGGTGAGATTTTTATCTCACATCTATGACTATAAGTATCTTTGGTTGTTAGGTATGAATTCCTAACAATTATTCTTGTGCATCTTTTTATTCGGATTGGTTTTGTGAACATTGCAAATTTTGGTGTTATGGAAGTATAAAACTCAAAAATCATAGCTTTGAAGTTTTGATCATGTTTTTGGTGATGAATCGAAGTGCTTATAGGGCCGGGTAGTCGCTTGGCGTAAATCTCTAGCGTCCGTGATCGTCCGATTGAAAGTTGGGAGAGTTTGCACTTCATTGGTAATAAGTAAGAATGCAGGAAATTGGGTTCATTCGACTGGATCCTCGGTTCAGTCGACTGAGCTGAAGCCCGAAATTTTTTGGACAGTGTTCAGTCGACTGAACAGGAATTTCAGTCGACTGACCTGCTCCTGTTTTCCTGTTTTGCCTATTTATGCTTATTTTGATTGATTTTCTGAATGTTATCGATTCATGTAGGTTCTTAGTGGTTGTTATTGCCTCTTTGATTTTGATAACTTATTTTTGACTTCATCCACGGGTTTTTATAAAATAATGTTTCTAATCATATTAAAAGCTCGTTTCTCCAATTTATAAATTCTATTTAAACACACGCACAATTTCGCGCTTCGAGCGAAGTGGAAGGGTGATTAAATGGTTGGGCAAAACACGAACCATGAATCTGTGCGTTTATTCTTCTGATTAATTCCTGACCTATTCAATTGATCGTTTTAACCTTCGGGTTTGGTTTACCGATGATATGAGGTGAACTTTGTACTGCTTTGAGTGTGAAATCAACTAACGGATAGTAAACCGTTTAGTGCGAACGAGTGGTTATGGGACTCACGTTACCACTTTTCGGATTCCTTTTTGAGAGTTATGACACATTCCGCCAGTTAGTGGTGTCCAGTACTGGGTCTTCGACCTTCACCACTACGGTTTGTTGCCTTCGGGTATGTTGCCTTCGGGTTTGTTGCCCTATAGTATCGCTTCCGATGTTGGTCGTTATGAGCCGCATGGGTGATATTGGGGTGCCCTTTTAGTATCGCTTCCGATGTTGGTAGTTATGAGCCGCATGGGTGATATTGGGTTTGGAGTCTTTGGGCTCATGGATCCTTGTTGTACAGTACTGAGCTCGAGCAAATTTTATGATGTTTCATTTATATGTATATTCCTTAGGCATTGCTCTTCGGTGTTGGTCTTTTTGAGCCGCACGATATATAGTGATTACCTTGTGGAACTTGTGTTACCTTCATTGGTATTTGTTATTACCTTTTGGCTTGTTTTGGGATATTCCTATCCTTTGTTTCTTTGAGTTGCCGATGATATGAGGCTTGTTATCATATGATTCATCTTTTGTTAGATGATTGTGTTATCTCTTTTAGAGATATTTGTTATACTTTGTGATTTGCAGGTTATTGTTGTTCAGTTTATCTAACTGATTTGTTTAGCTTGACTGACCCGTGTATTTCATACTCGGGTCAGACCGAGTTGTTTCAGGTTAGGTGCTTTTGGACTTAAGCCTATTTTGCTTTCGCATGGACTACTCCGCTATCTTCTTTTTGTCATAGATTTTTGCGTATTCCCATTTTGTTGTAACTCTGATATGTATTCTTCTGGATTTGTCTGTATATTGTGGTTTGCTATACCACTTGACATGTATTATTTTGTATACTCTGCCATGTATCAGTATATGTGTATATGATGATCTTCTGTTCTGTGATGTATATTACAACTGAGTTGTTATATTCTGTTCTGATAGATCCTCCAACCACCTATGGTTTTGTTTTAATTATTCATTGGGTATGTCGACCTGCTTGGTATGTCTATTGTCGATGTATTCAATAGATAGTTAGAGCAGGGCTATAGATGGTTGCTCCTAACCAGCCTTATTCTCCGTGGTAGTTGACGGCATTACCTTGTAGTGTCCTTGGCTAGTGTGGGTATAGAGGTGGGGCGTCACATCTTGGTATCAGAGCTGAATTCAGAACAAAATATGATAAACACAAAATAGATGCACATATTCCGGTACATCAAAGTGTATAAGTGATACAAATCTTTGAATCATCGTGTCTCTCTATTCCTTCTACCATCAAAGGTTAGATAGAAATTGGGAATACGTCTAGGAATGCATTTTGTTCCGTAGTATTCTGCATTTGAATCAATGACATCTACCTTGTGAATAATCTTGTTCTTATCTTAACTTTCAGCGTATGGCTGGAAGAGGCAGAGGACGACGTTCGAATGCTGGGCAATCCAGTGGCTCACATCCGGACGGCGTTTATATGTCTGCTGATCATTTTTTGGAATTGTTTAGGAGCACTCAGCCTCCAGTTCCTCCTCGAGTATCTCCACCTCGCAAGTCTGGCTTTGCACGTTAGTGCGGTAATTTTTCTCATCTTGGAGGAAAGCCGTTTAAGGGCTCCGAGTCTGTTCTTAAAGTCCAAGCTTGGCTTCGCACGTGCGAGCGTATCTTTTCTCGCATGGATCTTTCTGACCATGATAGAGTTCTTGTAACTTCTAGTTTATTACAAGAGCGTGCTCTTGATTGGTATGAGCTTCTTGTAGCCGAAATTGATGAGTCTACTCTTTCTTGGACTCAGTTTCGGGGACGATTTGAACTCAAGTCCATTCCTGAATCTGAAAAAGTTTTATTGACCCGTCGCTTCCTTGAGTTGAAGCATGGGAAATCTTCTGTTTCTCGGTATGTTGCATCATTCGAGGCTTTATCTCAGTATGGTCTTGAATTCATTAGCATTTCTTATAAGAAGAATTTGAAGTTTGTTTATGGTCTTAAGAAATATCTTAAGAGTCTTTGTTGCTCCAGCTTAAGCTCTCTTTTGAGGAGTTGGTTGATTCTGCATTTCAACTTGAAACCGTCGAGAAGGAGTGTGATAGTGGTGAGGATGTTGAGGTTTCCAAGAACCCCAACAAGAGGCAGTTTCCATTTCAGAAATCCAGGTCTTTTCCTTCCAAGAAGAAGAAGACTGGTAGTTCTAGTTCTCAGCCTCAGCCTTCTGGAACACCTTTCATTCGAAAGTGTTTCAATTGTGGTTTTCTTGATCATTTGATTCGAGCTTTTTCCAAGCCTCTCTTCTGTCGCTACTGCAAGAAGGAAGGCCATCATGTTTCAACTTGCCCTACTGTTCCGGCTGGTGCCAAGTCTAGCAAGCTTTATGCTGCTAAGGCTTCTGAAGGTCCTTCTCAGCCCAAAGGTATATCTCCACCTATTTTGGAAGGTTCTATTTTATTTTATGATCATTGTATTCGAGTTCTTTTCGATACGGGTGCTTCTCATTCCTTCGTATCGAAAAAGCTCGTTGATGATTTATCTTTGGATGTTTCTTGTTTGGTTACTTCTTCAAGGATTGCGAATCCTATTGGGGGATCCGCGACCCTTAGCTTGCTTTGTGATGATGTTGAGATTGTTTTATGTGGTTTTTCCTTTCGTGTGAATCTGCACGTTATTTCTTGTCTGGAATTTGATTTGATTTTGGGAATGGACTGGCTAATGAGATATGATGCCAGGATTATTTGTTCGGAGAGAATTTGTATCCTCGACATCCGGATTCGCCTACTCAGCTATCTCTTGATCTTCTAAATGTGGATAATTCCGAAATGGCTTTATATTCTCTTGATTTGCGAGATGATGATGATATATCTCGTATTTCTATTGCTTGTGACTTTTCTGATGTTTTCGAACATGTTTCGGGTTTGCCACCCAAACGGGCAATTGAGTTCCGCATTGATCTCATTCCAGGCACGCAGCCAGTTAGTCGTCCTCCCACGAGGATGTCTACAAAGGAAAATGAGGAACTCAAGAAGCAGCTTTTAGAGCTTGAGTCCAAACAGTTTGACGAACGCTCCTGCTTTCTTTGTTGATCTCATGAATCGGGTATTCCGGGAATATCTCGATAAGTTGTCCTTGTGTTCATTGATGATATCCTTATTTATTCTAAGTCTGAAGCCGAGCCTGCTAATCACTTAAGAATTGTCTTGAGTACCCTCCGTCATCATCAGCTTAGAGCCAAATTCTCCAAGTGCCATTTTTGGGAGAATAAGGTTAAGTTCTTAGGCCATGTTGTATCTTCCGATGGCATTTCTGTCGATCCCTCAAAGATTGAAGCCATCCAGAGTTGGAAGAGGCCGGAGAATGTGCATGAGATTCGTAGTTTCCTTGGATTGGCGGGTTATTACCGTCGGTTCATTAAGGATTTTTCCCGTGTTGTGCTTCCTCTCACCAGCCTTACTCGGAAAGGCATTCGTTTTATTTGGTCCGACAAGTGTGAAGCTTCCTTTCTGTCGTTAAAGGAACTTCTCACTAATGCTCCTATTCTTGTGGTTCCCGAGGGGAATCATGATCTTGTTGTTTACACCAATGCGTGTGGTAGTGGTCTCGGTGCCGTTCTTATGCAGAAGGATCGGGTAGTTGCTTATGCTTCTAGGCAACTGCGTCCGAATGAAGTTTGCTATGCCACTCATGATCTTGAGTTAGCCGCCATTGTCTTTGCCTTGAAGATTTGGCGACACTATTTATTGGACGAGCGCTTCATTGTCTATACCGATCATAAATCCTCGAAGTATTTGTTCACTCAGAAGGAACTCAATATGAGACAACAGCGTTGGCTCGAATTTCTTGCTTCTTATGACTTTGATATCCAGTATACCCCTGGAAAGGGTAATCGTGTTGCTGATGCGCTTAGTCGCAAACATTCGGCTGTTGTTTCTATGATGCTTGCCGAATGGGATATTCTTGAGACTTATCTTTTTGTGAAATTCGTGATCGAGGTTCATCTTCTGATACTCCTATTCTATTATTTAGTTTGGGAGCTCGACCCATTCTGTTGGATCGTATTTTCGATGCTCAGCGGCGTGATCCTGATTTGTTGCATCTTATTCAGCTTTGTGAGTTTGGATACTGTGATGAGGCATTGCGGGATTTCAGCATTGATTCTCATGGGTGTCTTCGCAAGAAGAACCGTCTTTTTGTGCCTTCTGATTTTGCGCTTAGGCATGACATTCTTGATGATTGTCACCGTTCTAAGTATACCATTCATCCTGGTAGTAGTAAGATGTATGCCGATATGCATCGTCTTTATTGTTGGGAAGGCATGAAATGCGATGTGGCGAGTTATGTGAGTAATTGCATAACTTGTCAGCGTATTAAGGCCGAACATCAGCGTCCTTCGGGTCTTCTTCAGCCTCTAGAGATTCCATTGTGGAAATGGGATTATATTTCTATGGATTTCATTGACGGCCTACCTCGTTCGAGATCAGGCCATTCTAGTATCTGGGTTATTGTTGATCGCCTCACTAAGTCTGCTCATTTTATTCCTATTAAGTCTAATAGGACTGCTTCCCATTTGGCTAAGTTGTATGTCAAGGAAATCGTGAGACTTCACGGTGTTCCTAGTTCTATTGTGAGTGACCGTGATCCTTTATTCACGAGTCATTTTTGGAAGAGTCTTCAGCAAGCTTTGGGAACAAAGCTTAATTTTAGCACAGCTTATCATCCGCAGTCTGACGGACAAACTGAACGGGTGAATCGTGTCTTGGAAGAACTTCTCCGTATTTGTATTTTTGATTTTGGTGGTAGTTGGGAGGATCACCTACCTCTTGTAGAGTTCTCCTACAATAATAGTTTTCAGTCTAGTATCGGTATGGCTCCTTTCGAAGCTTTATATGGAAGGCCATGTCGATCACCTTCATGTTGGTTGGAATCTGGAGAGAAGCTTATTCTTGGTCCAGATTTTGTTCGTGATTCTTCCGAGAAGATTGATCTTATTCGTTTGAGAATGAAAGAGGCACAGAGCCGCCAGAAATCCTACGCGGATAACCGTAGGAAGCCTCTCGAATTCTCGATTGGTGATCTTGTCTTTATTTGTGTTTCTCCTTTGAAGGGGGTTATGTGTTTCAATACGACTGGGAAATTGGCTCCTCGCTTTATAGGACCATTTTCTATTACTGAACGTATTGGCCCTATGGCTTATAGAGTTTCACTTCCAGCTCATTTATCTGGCATTCAAGACGTGTTTCACGTCTCGCAACTTCGGAAGTGTCTTCGGGAGTCGGATTCTATTATTACTTCTCCTGATTTGCAAGAGCTTGAGGTCTCACCGGATTTATCTATTGTACATCAACCTATTCACGTACTTGACACGGAGGTGCGACACCTTCGGAACAAGGACGTGCCGCTCGTTAAAGTTCAATGGTCCGCTAACCCCAATGACTGTACTTGGGAAACCAGAGAGTTTATCGAGCGATCTTATCCGGGTTTTCTATATTTTCTTGGGAATGGTGAGAAGATCTTTTCATCTCAAGCTTATTTCCTTTTTCTTTTGAATGTTGTTTACATGTAGTTATTACAAATATCGTCTCTGGGAATTGTGGGGACGCAATTTTGTAAGGAGGGGAGATCTGTAACAACCCGCATATTTAACGATTTTATATTTAAATGTTTTATTTAAATATAGCGTCGTTAGTCGGATTTTTATCCGAAATGTTACTTTTTGCAAATGGCCGAATTGGAACTTGAAACCACTTCCATTGAGTTCAAAACGTCGTTTGCGATCTTTTTAAGTATAAGCTTTGATATGTTTGGAGTAAGTTGAATTTTGCAACTTTTTCTTGTTGGGTTTTTGGGTTTGGGTTCAGCCCACTAGCTAACTAAACCCCTAACTCAGTCCTCTCCTCTCCATTCTCTCATTCCACTCTTCTAAACTTAAGCTAAAACTGAAAATGGTGGAAGGGAAGAGGAAATAGAAATTGCAAGCCCTAGTTTTCTTTGCAAACTTGAAAATCTTGCTCCAAAATCAAAGAGAAGCTATTGGTAAGCCTTCTCTTCATCTTCTCCAACTCTTTTCCTCTTCAATTTCAGAAATTTCCTAAACCTAAACTTAGGAAATACTTGTTTTGATCTTAGATTGAAGCTTGTTGGGTTGAAGTAGAGATTGGTTGGTCTTCTCCTTGTGATTGAGCTCTTTCTTCTTTGTTTTGAGATAAAAAGGTGAGATTTTTATCTCACGTCTATGATTATAAGTATCTTTGGTTGTTAGGTATGAATTCCTAACAATTATTCTTGTGCAATTGCTTTTGATTAAGATTGGTTTTGTGAACATTGCAAATTTTGGTGTTATGGAAGTATAAAACTCAAAAATCATAGCTTTGAAGTTTTGATCATGTTTTTGGTGATGAATCGAAGTGCTTATAGGGCCGGGTAGTCGCTTGGTGTAAATCCCTAGCGTCCGTGCTCGTCCGATTGAAAGTTCGGAGAGTTTGCACTTCATTGGTAATAAGTAAGAAATGCAGGAAATTGGGTTCAGTCGACTGGATCCTCTGTTCAGTCGACTGAGCTGAAGCCCGAAATTTTCTGGACTGTGTTCAGTTGACTGAACAGGAATTTCAGTCGACTGACCTGCTCCTGTTTTCCTGTTTTTCCTATTTATGCTTATTTTGATTGGTTTTCCGAATGTTATCGATTCATGTAGGTTCTTAGTGGTTGTTATTGCCTCTTTGACTTTGATAACTTATTTTTGACTTCATCCATGGGTTTTTATAAAATAATCTTTCTAATCATATTAAAAGCTCGTTTCTCCAATTTATAAATTCTATTTAAAAACACGCACAATTTCGCACTTCGAGCGAAGTGGAAGGGTGATTAAATGGTTGGGAAAAACACGGACCATGAATATGTGCGTTTATTCTTCCGATTAATTCCCGACCTATTCAATTGATCGTTTTAACCTTCAGGTTTGGTTTACCGATGATATGAGGTGAACTTTGTACTGCTTTGAGTGTGAAATCAACTAACGGACAGTAAACCGTTTAGTGCGAACGAATGGTTATGGGACTCACGTTACCACTTTTCGGATTCCTTTTTGAGAGTTATGACACATTCCGCCAGTTAGTGGTGTCCAGTACTGGGTCTTCGACCTTCACCACTACGGTTTGTTGCCTTCGGGTATGTTGCCTTCGGGTATGTTGCCTTCGGGTATGTTGCCTTCGGGTTTGCGCCTTCGGGTTAGTTGCCCTATAGCATCGCTTCCGATGTTGGTCGTTATGAGCCGCATGGGTGATATTGGGGTGCCCTTTTAGTATCGCTTCCGATGTTGGTCGTTATGAGCCGCATGGGTGATATTGGGTTTGGAGTCTTCGGGCTCATGGATCCTTGTTGTACAGTACTGAGCTCGAGCAAATTTTATGATGTTTCATTTATATGTATATTCCTTAGGCATTGCTCTTCGGTGTTGGTCTTTTTGAGCCGCACGATATATAGCAATTACCTTGTGGAACTTGTGTTACCTTCATTGGTATTTGTTATTGCCTTTTGGCTTGTTTTGAGATATTCATATCCTTTGTTTCTCTGAGTTGCCGATGATATGAGGCTTGTTATCATATGATTCATCTTTTGTTAGATGATTGTGTTATCTCTTTTAGAGATATTTGTTATACTTTGTGACTTTGCAGGTTATTGTTGTTCAGTTTATCTAACTGATTTGTTTAGCTAGACTGACCCGTGTATTTGATACTCGGGTCAGACCGAGTTGTGTCAGGTTAGGTGCTTTTGGACTTAGCCTATTTTGCTTCCGCATGGACTACTCCGCTAGCTTCTTTTTGTCATAGCTTTTTGCGTAGTCCCATTTTGTTGTAACTCTGATATATATTCTTTTGGATTTGTCTGTATATTGTGGTTTGCTATACCACTTGACATGTATTATTTTGTATACTTTGTCATGTATCAGTATATGTGTATATGATGATCTTCTGTTCTGTGATGTATATTACAATTGAGTTGTTATATTCTGTTCTGATAGATCCTCCAACCACCTATGGTTTTGTTTTAAGTATTCATTGGGTATGTCGACCTGCTTGGTATGTCTTTTGCCGATGTATTCAATAGATAGTTAGAGCAAGGCTATAGATGGTCGCTCCTAACCAGCCTTATTCTTCGTGTTAGTTGACGGCATTACCCTGTAGTGTCCTTGGCTAGCGTGGGTATAGAGGTGGGGCGTCACAAAACCCATTTCAACACCCAATGAAAATACTTGGAAAATAATATTATTGAAAATATAGAAAACTTTTTTTTTAAATAGAGGAAACATCTTCGGTGAGAATTCTCTGGAAATCATCACTCCCATCCATGGTCGCAGTTACATCCTGGGTTACGTTACCATTACAGCAAATGTCCATGTAATTAATTGTAGGCAGTTCACGCCACTTGATTACGCTATGGAACCCGCCACAGATCGCAGTTACATTCCAGGGTTACGTTGCCATCACAGCAAAAGTCCATGTAACTATAGGCATCAGTGCCCTCATTTTCGCTGCCAAAAAAATGAAACTTCTCCACTCTCACATAGGTCGCAGTCTACCGATATAAAATCAAACGTACACTGCTGGCTCTTAACAGCACACACGACTTTCGTTATGTCACCATAGTTCGCAGTCTACCGATATAAAACCAAACGTAGACTGTTGGCTCTCAGCAGCACACACGACTTTCACTACGGTCCGCAGTAGATCGCAGTGATATCAAGTTAAACTGTCGTCACGGTATAACCCAAATGCCTCTGTAGGCATCAGCGCCCTCGACTTACTCTACACACTACACATAATCCTTAGGAACTAGTTTGTCCGGACTCCTCACATGATCTACTTTAGAACCCCCCCCCCCTTAGGGTTCAAGGAATATCACACTCTGGCACTCTTGAAAGTTCATTTCAAGGGAGCGTCTTTTTCCCCAGAGCCAATCTCAAAACACTTTATACTATACTATTATAGTATCTTTCAAATAATACCCTTTATGACTTTCATCCAAATCTCCTTTACACAAAATCGATTCCCAAAATCGATAATTCTCAAACTAGGCTTTCCAAATTCTAGTATTGATTTTTCCCAAAAATCAAAAAGCCTTCCCAAATCCAAAGGTTCCAAAAACCTTTTCTCAAAATCATTCTCATAAGATCCTTTACACATATATATAGGTATATATAACTTTAAAAATCTTTGGATCACTTCAAACTTGTATAAATTCCCTTTTATACTTCATATACCTTTCAAAAAAAATTCCTTCCGGCAATAGATTCAACAAGGGGAGATTTATCTTATATAACAAAGGTATATAACTTTGTTTATTCCAAATCAAATATTCAAGTTTGATTACTCTATAAAGTCACTTACCAAATTACTTACTTCGATAAAGTAAATTTCTATCTTGGAAATATCCAATTTCTATTTTATTTTTATCATATATTTCACAAAATATACTTTTCATTTCAAAATCATGTTACAATTTTTATCCATAAATTTCAATATCAATCTCATTCAAACCCGTACAACGTACACATATCATTCGTACGCTATATCAATCTGATCGCTCACTCGATCACACAATTTCTTTTCCGAACTAGTATCGTCCACCCGACTTCATACTGCGGACTCAGATCTGGTTTCTTGATCAGAAACCGTCATTCTCCTTGCATAGCCATAACTATGATAGAGAATATCCATAACCAATCAACAATCCATATCCAGGTTCGCCGTCGAAAATCGAGTGAAAAATCCTAACTCGGATCGATAAACTATCTCGAAATTCTATGCTCGAATCCGGATCAAATCACTATGCGGGTAGAATAATATACGTACATCCTATGTATTTATCTTTATTGATTATTAGCCAAATCAATCTCCTTTTCTGTTCACATTCACTTTAATTTCTATTTACTTGTTCACATTTGCCTCAATCCTCTTTGGATTATTACTTTAATTATAAACAGTTTGAACTCTGTCCAGCTTAAATTTAGAAAATAGCTTGAAAAGTTTAAAATACATAAGTAGTTGAAAAATAATTATTAGTTTGTAAAATAGCTATAAAATAGTTAAGTAATCATAAAATAGTTGGAAAATAGTCAAATAGTTATAGAAATTTTAAATAATTGCAAAATAATTGTAAATAAGTAATTAGTTATAAAATAGTTGAAAAACAGTAATTAGTATATATAAAAAAACAATTGCAAAATAGTTAAATAATTCCAAAAGTAGTTATAAAGTAGGTATAAGATAGTTTTGGGTTTAATAATAAAGGTTGTATATATAATAAATAGCTTGGAAAAATAGATTTGTACTAAAATAATTTATATTAAAATAATTTATTTGAAAATAGTCCAAAGTCAAACTATTCAATTCCCAATCTCCAATCCCATCAATTCAATTTAAATTTCCACTTCCATTTAAATTGACTCACTTTCAATTTAAATAACTTCAATTTCCATTGAAATTGATTTAGTCCCAATTCAAGTTGAATTAACCACAATTTCTTTTCAAATTCAAATAAAATTCCATTTTGAATTAATCCCAATTCCCATTTGAATTTGAACTCATTCATCTTCAATTTCATTTCAAAACAATCCAATTCACATCTTAAAGACTATTAATAATAATGGGATGAATCATCCAAATTATTTAAAACATCCTTTCATTTTCAATTTCCAGATCTCAAACCCATTTTGAGATCACACAAACTCCCAATTCAAATCAACCATTTAACTTCCCAAGTTAAATCTTAATTTCATCTTGAAATTTCCAAATCAGATTGTTCATTTCTTCTAAGTTAAATTCAATTTACTTAATTCAGTCAACCTTCTCAAATTTGAATTCTCCATTTCAAATTTTAAACTTCTTTCCCACTTATAAGTTCAAAATTTATGTCACTTTGGGTTCTTACATCACACTTAGTTTAGGGAAAATAAAAACTCAACACCATAGAGTTTATTTCAAATCATTTTTGATATTATGTATATTCCTCATATATACATATTATTTCCTTTACACACCAAGTTACTTTTAAATTTTAAACCACCTTTGGTTTTAAATTCAATACAAATTTCTTTAAATTTCAAACAACCCTTGTTTGAAATAGGACCCTTTCATTCGAATATATTAAATAACATTTCTTTATCATTTTGAAACAATTTTCAAATTCTAGACCCAGATTTAAAACTACAAAATTTAGGTCATCTTCAGTTCCAATTTACAAGTCATACTTGCCTAAATGTTTTACTTCTCTAAAACATTTCACTTTGCTTACTCATTAATACACATTTTATTATCAAACACAACAATCATTTATGCTAACACCCAAGATTATCATATCTGGGAACCAATTCATTATTATCTGAAACTCTTCCCCAAATTCAAGATTTTAATTTCAGTTTGAATCCATTTCAAACTTATCTTTATTTAATTTCAATTTGGTTGTATTTCTATTACCACTTAATTTAATTCCAATAATTTAACAACCAATTACCTTAATATTTATTAGAAAGAAATGTTGCTTTATATATCAAAATATATTCTTATATAAATCATTTAAAATCTTTATATAAGAAAATAACAAGTACGTTTTCACACACACACTCAACTCATCCTAGGGTATCATTGATCCTATCCTTAATGAATAATCCCACCAGAGCGAAGGTTCTCACTTAACCTCACTCTGATACCAAATGTAACGACCCAGAATTTTCGATCCCGAGAATTCCAGATAGTTAGGAAAGGAGGAAAAGAGATAGGAAAAGGAAGAAACAGAAACACCGACATCTCACATTCGCAGTGGATAAAATATAATATCAAATAATATTTTTTACACAAAGAATAGCTGAATCAGTCAATTAAATTTTAATACATCAGAGTTACAACATTTCACAATCACTGGACAGTTAAAAAAAACATGTCCCAGATAAACTACAATATATCACAGTGGAATACACTCCATACATTCCTGCCATCCAGCTCGCCTCTTGAGCTCCAGAACGTCCTTACCTGAAAATCTGTAATACTCGGTCTGACCCGAACATTACATCAAAGCAACACCCGGGTCAGGCTGGAAACCAGCGTGAGTAAACCCATATAATTTGAAATATTAAGTTCAACCCATAAAAGGAAAATCCGGGGTAACTCGTACCTCACTACGAGTTCATTACTTGTTATGCTCAACACTTATTTCACAAATCAATTCCTAAGTACCCATACTTAGTTTCAAAGGACCATATTATTCAATTCCAGCCTATTGATTTCACATATCAAATCTATATAGATTTATTAGAGATTACAAATCGAAGTGCATTCGGGTATTTACAGATACCCGACCCCGGTCTCTTCGAATCCCAAGTCATCTTAACCTAAGTTTCAAGTGAAATACAATTCAAACTTTAAATACAAGGTGTCACAGTAATTCATCATCAATAGATAACCACATTATCACAGTTTAAATCAACATATCATATCACATAGCATCACGAATCATATATTAGGGATAATAATTAATCCAAGGCTTTCAATATCATTCTATCATCCATACACAAGGTTAAATAACCATATCCTTTTAATTAATTTAAATAGATTAAATTAATTACTTCAATCATCTTCAAATCCAGCTTACTCAACATTAATTAATTACAAATCAATTAATTAATCATCCTCTAATTATCATTTTTAATTACATTAAGTAATTAGCCTTTAATTAATTACACAAATTAATTATCCTTAACCATTTACAGTAATTAAACTTTAATTACTTCATTAATTAAATAATTATAATTAATTAAATAATTATAATTAATTAAATAATTATAATTAATTACGTTAATCCTTAATTAATTACATTATCCTTAACTAATTACATTTAATTAATTACATATAATTACTTATTATCCTTTAATTAATCAATCCTTAATTACAACATTAATTACATTAATTAAGGATCCCTTAATAACTTCTTAATTAATTATTAATCGTATTTAATAATAAATCTTTATTCATTAATCAACCTTGATTAATCACAATCAGTAATTAATTATCCTTAATTAATTACATCATTTAATTAACTTCAAATAACTTTATTAATCAATTCTTAAATTAATTGCACTAAATAATTAATTATTAATTACTTTCACTAAGTACTTAGCCTTCTTTATTAATTACACTAAGTAATTAAACCCAAACTGCTATCATTCTTCAATTAATTACATCATGTAATTATCCACTAATTACTTCACTAAGTAATTATGCTTAACAAATTACACTAAGTAATCATACTTAACCCATCATCCAATGATTATTTAAATTAATTAAACTAATTAATTAATTTAAACTAATCACATAAATTTAATTAATTACATTGAGTAATCAATTCTTCTAATTACTTTCATTAAGTAATTATACTTAAACAATTCCACAAATGATTATCCTTAACTAATTAATCTAATTAATTATTAAAAATTATTCACATTAATTAATTATTTAATAATCGTTAGTTAACGATCTTCATTAACTATTAACAATTCTTTAATTACTTCTCTAAGTAATTAAACTTAATTTAATCATTATTAATACAAATTAATTAATTCTTAATTACCAATTAAACCATCTCTAATTACTTTCTTTTAAAAAACAACTTTAAATATTATAAATCTTTTGAAAACATATTTAATATAAACATACTTTAAGCTAGGCTAACTTCCTATGGAAATTCAATTAACTTGTTTTGCCTTTTGAAATCAGAACTTGATTTCCCTTTTACAATCAAAAATCGAACCCAAGCAAACAATAAAAACTCAGGTAACACGCGTAGCCACCTTGCGTCTTCTACTTTGAGACGAGCACGGGAAAACTTGCAAACACAACCCAAGCAAGCATCCTCTTCCCCAAATCTTAACATCACCAGAGAAATAGGGTGCACACACATGCACATGCACCAGATCTACGACCATCTCCGGTCATTGCTAAGGCCACCAGCAAGACAGCGATGAACTCCGTCTTCGATCACGACCACTTGAGCTTCGAGATGGACACGGAAACAAAATCGAACACCAGAACCCAAATCTGGAACAAACTCCTCTGACAAACTTGTCTTGCTGATGACAACACCGACCGCAATCGTCCATGCCACCAAGACCTTAGCTTCACCTCGACTCTAGCCTCATTTTCCCCCGGTCCGAAGCAACTCGACGCTAGGTCGATGACGAAACAGCCCTGACAACCCATCTAACACAAAACTAACATAAAACCCTACATCTCCATCCCCTGGCCACTACGGCCATTATAAAAATCTCAACTAAATTTTCCCGATACCATCCATCTACCAGCCACCTTCAGCCACAACCTCGGCGCCTACCACCACGTCGATCGCCAGAAAAACCCCCAAAACCCCAATTCCGATTATCTTAGAAATCACCAAACTAAAAATAATGATTTTACTTCCAAAAATAAAATTTTTGGATAGGTATTCAGTTTATATGTCTGAATTTATAAATTAAGATGTTTGAGTTTTCACTTATCTTAAACTTGCTCTATCCTTTTAAGTTTCCAGTGGGATTTCAATTTTAATTTAACTTAAATAAATTTTTATAATTAATCTATAATCAAACAAACAAATCTTGTTTGAAGCCTAAGTCTAACAGCAATCAGACCAAGAGGTATTGGATTTTGAATAAATCATATGCCTGGAAACTAAAATCAGGAAACATGGATACACAGCATGCACACCCATCAATACGTTCAAATATATATGCAGTGCTCGTCTATATATAATCACACAAAACATATACATTCCAAAACTTAGCATGCAACTAGACTATTCAAATACCTAAGCTTTTTTAAGAAAAGTGTTACTCACATGTTTTGAACAAGAAGACAGAGCCTTCTTTTTGAAAAAAGCTTTTGAACTGTAAATTTGAATGCTGAAAATGTTTCTGATTTAAGAACTTGAATTGCTGAAATTGATTTGAAAACTTGAATGTTAGGATCTGAAAACTTGTTAAGACTGCTTTGATTTTTAGTTTGCTTCCAAAATAGAGTTTAAGAATGATGTTCAGACTTTATTTCCAGGTTGAAGAGATAATTCCAGTTTTGATTTTGAACTTGCTTTTGAAAATAAGATTACATGTTTGCTTGATTTTGTCTGTCATAGGCTTTGGTGTTACATTTCTGGTTTGTGGAAATTGACTACAGATTGTTTTTGAGAGAAGTTTGTTTGAGTTTTCTTTGTTTTTGAAAAGAAGATGATAGAAAAAAGAATTAAGGGAAGAAAGCCTACGGTTATACAAGTTAATTATTGATTTAATAAAAGAAAATCAAATTTAAAAATGACACTTGTTAAAACATCTAACATTTGTCATAAGCATCATTTTATCCTTTAACACTTGTTTAAACAAGCTTCCATAGTTTTGCACTTGTCCTTTAAGTCATTTTGTTTAATTTAAATGTTAACAAAAGGATTTTACTTATTTTATTAATTTACAAATACTTATCTATGTATATATAAATTACTTTAAAGAAAATAAAACCAATTATATATATAAGTAAAAGCTTAAACTTATATTTTTAAATCCAAATATTTTAAAATATCTACCTTTGAACTTCCATTATAAATCCAAATTCACACTCAAATTAAATTTGAAAATCTAATTTAAAATCAAGTCAACAATACATATATATTTTAAACAAACCCAAATTCTATTTGTAATTAATAATTCCATTTTAGAAATTTATTTATCTATATTTAAAAACAACCCATTATCATTATTGTTTGAAAATAACAATTTTTATCAATTTAAAATAATTTATAAAGGGAATTATCACATTTAATTTTGCTTGAAATTTTCGGGATATCACAAAAAGCTGCCTATATTTTAAACGACTATATCTCCTAAGTGCAAGTCCAAAATGCTCTTATAACCACTCTACAGAAAGAGAAACCATCATATCTTTCCAATGGAAGTTGTCTCAACCCCTAGTTTAGCTCCTATCAAAAGTTACAATTCTTATAAGTTTTCAAGGTCAAACTCATCCAGTTAAATTACAGAGGGTCAAAAATTTCATTACCCAATATGAGTTTAAAAATAATTCCTTATGACCTTCTTATATGTAAAATATAGGTTGTTACAAGCAGTAGGATTTCTAAAGGTTGGAGGGGACTATTGGACCTTGTAGAATGTCGGTCTTGATATTTTGGAAGTGGAGAATAATCATGGTGTAGGGAGTATGATCTTTTAGTTAACTCGGAGTGTTCGTGTGAATCCTAATTGTGTTTAGTGAGATATCGTCTCTCCTCTCATGTCTTTCCCTCTCCTTCCTTCGAAGATTTTCGGTACCAGATTCTTTGGATGGTTTGCATCTATGATGAGAAGCAAGGGCTCACGGCTATGATATCTGGTTGATTTGTTTCCCAGGCTATCAAAGAGATTGAAGTGCCTCATTGTGCCTAAAATGAAACGGAGGAGCTAGAACTTAGCAGTCACAAAATGGTGTGTATAGCGTAAGCGTGTTGTAATCCTAAGTGTAATGTACAGTGTCGATGCATCCTGTTGATTCTATGGACCACGTTTGTAAGGTCAATTGATCGGAATTACTTCCTCCAGAAAAGTTAGGGATACATTGACCATAGTTCGGATCAGGGAAATGATATATCGGAGATTGTAGTTTCCATGCTCAAAATCTGAGATAGAGTCCATGATGCTACCAAAATTGCTAAGCGAGCTAAATATATTGTTAATGACCAAGAATGGAGTATGCTCTTAAGTTGGAGTCTGGTATGGCTCAGGAATTGGTCAAAGCGATTGAATTCTTATTTTCCTTAGTCGAGGAGAAGGAGGCAAAATTCTCTCATCTCCATCCATCTCCCCAGTTGACTCATATTCATCGTTAATGTCTTCCTTGTCATCCTCATCTTTATCCTCAGTTTTATCCACGTAATTGTAAATTAATAACCTAGACCAATTAATACACTTAATTGCTTGAGCAAGTAGAAATCAATAACTTTCCATTGACTACAGCTGCATAAACAATTCTGAAGATAAAAAACATGTGAGTTTGGAGATTTAACTTTAAAAACAAACTCTGAAGAGTTAACATCCCACCCAAGGCCACTATCAACTAATTTAGATAAATGCTCCTACATAACAAGATAAATAATCGTTGTCCACAAACAACACTGCTCTCTCCTTTTAGCAGTTTGCTCCTTAACTTTCACTCGAATACCATCCAGATAAGAATTAATTGTCATAACTCTACCTTTCAAAATCCATGAATTAATACTTTCATCAACTAGAAGAATATTTACTTTAATACTTGAGCTTAAAATATGAATTAGTCCAATGACTAAAAGGTTTATCTCATAAAAAAATCACAACAACACCACCAATTTCCATAAATTTAGAAATATACCGATCAAAATCATACAAATTAAAAGCTCTAGCACAAAGCTTAAACAACTCAATAATTAACGAAACACCTTTACCCGCCTTGACAACCTAACCAATATTTTTCCCTATATGAAGTAAACAATAGCTATGATAAGAGGAATGATATATTTTTGAAACGCCTAAATCTAGACCCTATTGATAATCCGACATAAAAACTAAAGAATGATCCTCATGAAGTATTTTCTTTAAATGAGACAAAAACAAGACCAATTAGCTTCATTTTCATATGAAACACCCACTACAAGTGGAAAGAAAGCTACAAAACATAAAATCAATAACAAAACTAACAGTAATAAATACAATTTTTATCCATTAGCATGTGTTAGTGATGCAAAATGATACATAAATATAACATTTATATTTATAAAGTCTATAAACATGTAATAGTAATTTATAACGATAGATACACATAGCATTTTGTCATTGAATCCTACTAACATGCGTTAGTACTACGGAATGATATATAAACATAGAACTTATATTTATAAAGTCCACTAGCATGTATTACTAATGTGGAATGATAGATAAACATAGCATTTATTTTAAAGTCTAGTAGCATGCATTAGTAATTCATATCGATATATAAAAATACATCGTGTTTATAAACTCTACTAGCAGGAAGTAGCAATTCTATACATAATTAGACCCATCCTATAAAAAGTAGATGAATACCCTAAAGCTAACCAAAATAACATTCAACATCGACTGTGGCACATTTTAACCACTATCGAACTGAAATACACAGCAAATACAAAAATGCTAGTTATAAATGTCGTTACTAAATAAAAAAGAAAAATAAAATAAAATGACACTAATACCTTGATTACCCTTTTTTGCAATAGACGCCAACAAAACAATAGATCTCCCCTTTAAAGTAGCTGCATCTAAAAAAATCAATGGCCAACAATACTTGAATCCAAATAAACAAGCAATAAAACCAAGACAAACCCATTTAAATTGATTGCTTGAAGGATTAACATCCATAGCTACATAACTACCAGGATTATATTTTTGCAAAGAATTTAAATATCAATTTAAATCATTGTATGACATAACATAATCTCAATCATTTCTTTCATTGCCAATTGCTTTCCTTTATAACCATACTGATATGACAAACTGAATTTACGCTCTCTTCTAAACCCTTTCATGATAGCTTTTGGTTTTTTAATTAGAGCTTTTCAAATTTGATCAATAATTAATTATTTCAGAAAACTACTTGAAATATGAACCTTATTATCTTCTTAAGCCCAACACCACATGAATAATCAAAATTGCATATTCTTATAAAAATAAAATAGTTGTCCAAGATCCAAAAAAGCATTAACATAAAACTTACTGTATTCTTAGATCAAGAACAAAAGACCAAAATTCATTTAGGAGAACTTAAAAAAAAAATTCATACCCATTTTTAATTTGATTGACCATTAAAAACTTCCTAAATTCTCAGCACCATTAAAACAAAAACTATGAAAATCCGTAGGATTTTTTTGAGAATCTTTCTTCAACATATCTTTCAAATCATAAGAGGAATCAACATGTGAATCACCATTTCTAGCAGAGCTACTGCTAATTGAAGTACTTTGTACACTAGAAGTACCTAGAACACTGCCATTAATATCAAATTCTAATACACAATCATTAGACTTAACAGTAAACTTAAAATATCGGTTCCTTTTATAATAGAAAACACCTAATACTATGCAAATCAGAATCAGTATCAATAATAATAATCTTAATTTCAAAAATATGAGATATCTCTTTAGAGAAAAGATTATGACCAAACTTCACAAATTGCACTCTTAACACCAAACAAAGTAAAATCCATGGTAAGACGAGTAAAATAACATTCTCCATTATGCTCAAAAAAATTAGCAAGCTATTTGGCTGAACGCTACTGCATTCATTACTGCAAAAGAAGAAAGAAACAAAAAAAACAAATTAGTAAGACAACATGAAAATAAATAATCCAAAAAACAAAGAGAATATATGATACAAATTTGTAACGCGGAATAGTAGATAAACATTGCATTTTATTTTTAAAATTCACAAGAATGAATTATTAATGAAAAATAATGAAAAAACATAGCCTTTTATTTTGAAATTAACCATAATAAATTAGTAATGCAGAATGAATGATAAATATAACATTACATATAAAATAAAACCTAGAAATATTTTTGCTATTGTTTGAACCCAAATCGACCATCAAAAAATCAATAAAATTTGATAGTGAAAGATCAATAAAATAAAACTCCACAAAATATAACAGCAAATCTTAAAATGAATCTTATAGTGAATGTATTTTAAAATTAAAACAAACCTAAAATAAATTTCAACCCATTGAGATAGATGCTAAATCGAAGTTGTCGAAGTCCTTGAGATGGATGCAGAAGATTCAATGCTAAAAAATCAGAGAAGATTCAATGTTAAGATCACAGAGAATAAAAAATAAAGTTGAGAGGGAAGACTCGATGGCTCGAAATTAAGATGGAAGAAGAGGATCGCATGACTTGAATTTTAAACGTTTTTTCTTCAGCCCAAAAATATGCCGGCATCCTCAAGTGTAAAAAGTAAAAGCTAAATCTTTAAGCATGAAAACGTAAATTAGTTTTTCCTTCAGCCAATTTTCCTATACAGTTTTGTTAATGCCAAAAATAGACTAACACCCAAGAATAGGTTGTAGGAAACCTGCGGAACCTAGATCTAATAGATAGTATAGAAAATAAAAGGAAAATAATTAAAATTAGAAAGAGAGACACAAAATTTTATAGTGGTTTGGCAATCAACGGCCTACATCCACTTTTTATCTTTATTGTTTATGGGTCCAATAAAGTTTGTATGATTTTTCAAGAGATTTGAGAGAGAACAAGTCACTAATATGGGAGTTTGACAGATATAAGTCCAAGAATTGCCCAGAGTAGCTGCCTTGATGAATATTATGTGAAGATAGAAGAAGAAGAAGAAGAAGTAGTATAGCTTCCACGTAGGGAAGGTAGAAAATAGATTCTCTTCTAGCTGCTCTATAGTTTGTATGTATAGGAGAAGCGGGCACGATGGACCAAAAATCCGCTTGTTGTGAGGTCCGAATATTATCCCAAAGCAGTGTGAGAAATTTGGAGGATCCACGAGTTAAGAGTATAAATCAGTACCGTTATCCCCTTAAGAAAAAACTCATGGGTTTCTTTTGGATCATGCTTGTAGCTTCATTTTGAGATGCCCTTTGTATTTTCATGGATCGATGACTTGGTTTGATCACTATTCCTTCATAAATTCGTTTGCTCTGTAGTTTATAGTGTGAGAAATGCGGAATACGGATCTTAAAGCTAGAATTAACACTAGAGGGGGGTGAATAGTGTGTTAAGGAATTACTAATTCTTTTTGAGTTTATATTAATTTGAACACAAATGTATGCAATATTTAGACACAGATATGATCACAGAATCAAACACAGATGCAAATATAAAGTAAAAGCAATATAAGGAAAGAACACATCAGATTTTATACTGGTTCGGAGTTACCCTACATCCAGTCCTGCAACACAAGTACGGATTTCCTTTCAAAATCAACTCTTACAATTACACCCTCGATTTCAAGGCCACGAGGTACACCACTCCAGATTCACAATCCTCTGGGTAGAGATACTTGATTTTACGGGCAACAAGTTCACCCAATTGATTTCCCAGGCTACAATCACTCCTTTTCTCGCTTGATTGATTTTACAGGCTACAATCACACCTTTTCTCACTTAATTAATGACAAAGAAGTCTATAACTCTGAATAGCACTGGAATCTTGTTGGGATAGTGATAGAGAATCAAACCAGAAATGATCTAGTTAGATTTAATGGTGATTTTGGCAGAGTAATGGTAAAAATGTATATAAAGAAATGTGGAAGAAGAAGAGGAGTGAAATCAGAGAAAGTATGAATATATATTCGTTTAAAACAGCCCCTATTTATAGTAGAACAACATCCATGTCCATTCGTGAAAGGATATGACGAATGTACACTTCCTTTGAAATTCAAATTTTTGAAATAAACTGCCACCTTGTCGGCAAGGGTATCTTGGGGTTGCCGACAGGCCTAAGTAATTTTTGGTAATTTGTTTTTCTTTGAAAAAAACTTCTATCTTGTATTAAAACTATTTTAAACTTTATAAATATACTTAACTATAATTAAAATACATAAATAAGTATAGAGAATAATATATATATATATATATATATATATAATTTTACTATAATTTTATATGTAAATCTAAGTATAAATATTAAAAGTTAAATATATAATAACTAAAAGATAGTTTAAAACCAAGAATGATTTGATTTTGAAAATAAAGATTATTTTGAGGCTAAAAGTATTTTAAGAACATGATAGACGTTTTTGATTCTTTTAAAAGGAAGGTTTTGAAATCATTTTGAAAACAAGATATAATTTTGTAAACATTTGAATAAAAGTTAGTGGATACAAAACAATGTTCCACTAGATTTGTCGTAGGTTCCATCCTACTTAGGGTTCCATACCTTTAACGGGCTCAAAGTGGATTCCATTCCACGAATAAAATGGATTTTAAGATGTCGGTGCTTTTTTAGGAGTTTTAGCAAAATTCCTAACTAAATTACTTATATTGAAATCTTGAACTCTTGATAATCTTGATACTCATGAGTCTTCAACCTTGATATCTTCAGTCTTGAATCTCTATGTCGTACAGTCTTCATTCTTGGTACCTGCATGGTTAAATCCTATATATACATATATATCTAAACTATAATGTTAGTATTTATATTTTATAATCTTATTCTAAGGTTGTTGTCATCAAAACCATCTTCTTAGGGACTAACAATCTCCCCCTTTTTGACGATGACAACCTTTGTTTATAAAATATTACTTCTATAACTCCCCCTAAAACTAATAACTCCCCCTTAATCTATGCCTAACTATCCTATTTTATACTTCTCCCCCTTTGTCATCAACAAAAAAAACTAACTCCAAACTATATAACTTCCCCTTAATCTAATACTATATGACATGTGATTATAGTGATAGTGTTATCATAAATAATCAACACTTAATTCTAAAACTAAAACTTAGTCCTTAATTACTAACTATCCTAACTAAGAATTCATGTATGATAATACTTATAATAGTGATAATGTGAGAATTCAAATATAAGAACACAAATCATTTATTAATTATACATTGTTATATTTACATTTGCGTAGAAAACATAAGTAAGACCATATAACGATAAGAAAGAGAGAAAAGAAACTATTGTGTATTTATACATATTATGTTTTGCACACCAATTATCAATCCACACCAAACCAAATCAAATCAAATCAATCCAAGCAATCAATTCAAATCAAACAAAGCAATAAAATCAAACATTACGAGGAACTTCCACCCATCCTTCTTCTTCAAATATAGGGTCTGCTTTAATGGCATCCCAATTTTCATTTTCATTGGTGAGAGATACTGGAGGACGTGCTTCATTATCATCTTTGTGCAGGGAGGAAATCATCCATCGTACCGTATCGAAATGCTTTTCTTGCTCCTTGATCATTTGCATTTGACTCAACTCTAAGTGTCGCTGATTACGAAGAATGAAAGAAAGAACATTTTTGAAAGAGTTAAGGGTTTCTTTAAGTTCTCGTTCAAACTATGAATTGGATTGGCCATATTTGAGTTTGTGAGAAGAAATAGAGATAAAGTAGACAAGAAATAATTTTGAGTGATGAATTCTGGAAGAAATATGTGTTTATAGGTGTAGAAATTCGTTTGAAATGAATTAAAACAAGGTAGTTATTCAAATTTCAAATTTAAAGCGAAAAGTCATTTCTGACCGGTACTTGTCGACATGGTATAGGGGGTTGTCGACAGGGGTTAGTTAATTTTGATGACTCACTTTGATTTTGTGAATAATTTTGTATATATATATAAATTTATATAATATACTAACATTTATTCTGGAGATAGGATAAGCTAGATAACAGAAAAGTAAATTTCATTTCATAACAGAACGATGCAATGATTAAACATTAAGAATTACACGAACATTTAAATTAAAACAAACTAAAACCAATACAACATGACATGAAAAGGTAGAATTAGTTAGAGGATGACAAAGATGAAGATAATCCAAGCTTCTTGCTGATTTTGGAGAAAAACTTGTTCATCTTGGATGACATTTTATCCAATTTCTTACTAACAGATCGTTTAAGTGTCAGTTGATTCTCAATAATGATCTTTTGACTTTTGAGTAAGGTTTTGTTGGTTGAATTAGAGGGATAGTTAATACTTTCCAAGGATGTTTCACTTTCTTCTTCTTCTTCTATTTCCATTTCATCCCCTTCTTCTTCTTCTTCCTCCTCTTCCATCTCCTCATGAGCCAAACACTCTTCCTTTTCGACAAGAGTCTCATATGGTTGAAAAACATATGGAATTTTCATAAGAGAAATGTTTGAGTGATTAAAAACTTTTCTTCAAACAAATTCTTCTCCTTTGAAATTTACTCCAAAATAATTAAAAATTCGAGTGAGATAGATTCCATGATACAAAGTGTTTTCACCCATTTCAAGATTTTTGGGACGAAATTCATCCAAAATAACTTGCGTCCAATTAATATCATAATTTCCAAAAATAGAAAAAAGTGCTTTGCAAACTTTTGAAGTTGGATTGTTAAAACTCCCTGATCTTGGGGTCAAAGTATGTTGTAAAAGAAGATTAATAATTCTAGCTTTTGGTCGAAAGTTTCGATTTATGAATTCAAAGTTATCATTTCCTTCGAAAATGTGATGAAATGTCTCACGATCATTTTCATCGATATTAAAACTAGAAAGATCCATTCCCGTGCTCTTGCAATTGAGAATGGTACCCAAAAGGTCACAATTTAAGACGATTCTAGTGCCTTTGACACTACTCCAAATTTCATCATCATTTCCATTATAAAATCCACGGTTGAGATTTTCATGGAAATTTTTAACAAGATTTGGATGACAAACAAAATCATTCTGTGAAGCATCAACAAGACTAAGAACTTGGTTGGTTGCAAAAAGAGAATTGATTTCATAAGTAAAGAAATCTTGAAATAAAGCAAACTTCCCAGAATGGACTTTTCCATAGTTAGCATAGTTGATACATGCTAGCCTCCGGATCATTGAAAAGTTGCTCTTTTATCTTTCTGGAAATTCTCATTGTGGAAGGGTTGCTTGAAGAAGCCGTTAGAGTAGAGGGTAGAGTGATTGTTATTTTGAAATAAGAGTTTGAATTTGAAAATGAAAAGTTGTGATAAGAGAGAGTAAATAAATAGATTCTCAAGGGACATGTTCTCTGGTCAAAATGTGACTTTTCAGAGACTTGAATAAAGTGATAAGATGGAGGAAAATTCAACATTTGAATTCAAATTTTGAATTTCAAATTTCTATACCCTTATCGACAACATGGTGGGGACCTTGTCGACAGGTGTCTCTGAATTTTCATGATTTATTTCTCTTAAGCATTCTAATATATATATATATATATATATATATATATATATATATATTATTTTTAATGTCTATATATATCTGGAATATTACTAGAACTATAGTATATTCCATAAAATATTATGATACTATTAATATAATAATAATAATAAAATAATAGTAAAAAACAATAAAAATAAAATTTTAAATTTCAAACAACACACCAATTCAAAATTAACCAATCAAGCATCGAATTTTAAGCATGCAATTTCAACCAATGTATTGTAAACGTGTACCTTTTTCTGAGTCCGTTTCTCTGAATTCATTGGAGTCGTGAACTGCCGTGAAACACATATTTGAATTATCTGTCTTCTGATCATAATCACTTGAGGACAAGTCTGAGTCATCTGGAGTAGCAATAAATGCATGTTTTCGTTTCTTTGCGGAATCATTGTTTATAGGAAAATTTTGCCTATCTGGATACGGATAGTCTCTTTTGATATGGCCTGGCTCGTCACAACTGAAACATTTGATATAGTTTGACTCTATATTCTGATTATCAGAGTTCTTATAGTTGTTTCTCTTGAGATTATTCATCTTTTTGTATTTTAGGATTTTCCAAAAGTTCTTGGTCATAAAGGCAATCTCTTCATCATTATCGCTATTTGAGTCTGATCCATTGGTCAATGCACTGAATGCAATCGATTTCTTTTCAGATGCTTTGCTTTCTCTTCTCCCAATCATTTGGACTTCAAACGACATTAGATTTCCAATTAATTCTTCTATCTTAAGGTACTGATGTCATTTGCCTCTTCGATTCCAAGTGTCTTTTGATCCCATTCTGTAGTAAGAGAATTTAAGATTTTTTTGACTTGATATTCTTTTGAAAATTCCTTTCCCAAGGATATTAGAGAATGCGCTATATTCTGAAATCTACTATATATATCTGAAATAGACACATTACAATTCATTTTAAATAATTGAAACTGATTTGTGAGCATGGAAATTTTGGTCTGTTTAATTTTGCTTGTTCCTTCGTGAGTAACTTGCAACGTTTTCCAGATTTCTTATGCAGACTTACAAACTGACACTCTGTTAAATTCGTTCCTATCAAGTGAATAAAATAAAATATTCATAGCTTTAGAGTTGTTTTGTGCAATGGTCTTTTGCTCAGCAGTACACTGTGCAAAATCAGATGTGGGTTCAAAATATTCAGTCTGCGTGATATTCCAAGTGTCTAGTCCTACAGGTTGTAAATATATTTTCATCCTACATGCCCAATATGTATAGTTACCGCCATTAAAAAGTGGTAGTCTGATAGTAGACTGACCTTCTACAAATGAACTAGTGACGGGGATAATAGAACCAGTGTTGGTAGCCATTTTGAAAATTTTTCAAAATTCAGATTATTGAACTTTGAAAACCTTGCACTGATACCAAATGTGAGAAATGCGGAATACGGATCTTAAGGCTAGAATTAACACTAGTGGAGGGTGAATAGTGTTTTAAGGAATTACTAATTCTTTTTGAGTTTATATTAATTTGAACACAAATGTATGCAATATTTAGACACAGATATGATCACAGAATCAAATACAGTTGTAGATATAAAGTAAAAGCAATAAAGGAAAGAACACACCAGATTTTATACTGGTTCGGAGTTACCCTACATCCAGTCCCGCAACACAAGTACGGATTTCCTTTCAAAATCAATTCTTACAGTTACACCCTCGATTTCAATGCCAAGAGGTATACCACTCCAAATTCAAAATCCTTTGGGTAGAGATACTTGATTTTACAGGCAACAAGTTCACCCAATTGATTTCCCAGGCTACAATCACACATTTTCTCGCTTGATTGATTTTACAGGCTACAATCACACCATTTCTCACTCAGTTAATTACAAAGAAGTCTATAACTCAGAATAGCACTGGAATCTTATTGAGATAGTGATAGAGAATCAAACCAGAAATAATCTAGTTAGATTCAATGGTGATTTCGGCAGAGTAATGGTAAAAATGTATATAAAAAATATGGAAGAAGAAGAGGAGTGAAATCAACGAATACATGAATATAAATTCATTTAAAACAGCCCTTATTTATAGCAGAACAACAACCACGTCCATTTGTGAAAGGATATGACGAATAGACACTTCCTTTGAAATTCAAATTTTTGAAATAAACTGCCACCTTGTCGACAAGGGTATTTGGGGTTGTCAACAGGCCTAAGTAAGTTTTGCTAATTTTTTTTCTAAGAAAATTATTTTAAACTTTATAAATTACTTAACTATAGTTAAAATACATAAATAAGTATAGAGAATAATATATATATAATTTTACTATAATTTTGTATTTAAATCTAAGTATAAATATTAAAAGTTAAATATATTATAATTAAAGATAGGTTAAAACCAAGGATAATTTGATTTTGAAAATAAAGATTATTTTGAGGCTAAAAGTATTTTAAGACCAGGATAGATGTTTTTGATTCTTTAAAAAGGAAGGTTTTGAAATCATTTTGAAAACAAGGTATAATTTTGTAAAACGTTTGAATAAAAGTTAGTGGATACAAAATAATATTCCACTAGATTTTTCGCAGGTTCCATCCTACTTAGGGTTCCATACCTTTAACGGGCTCGAAGTGGATTCCATTCCACGAATAAAATGGATTTTAAGATGTCGGTGCTTTTTTAGGAGTTTTAGCAAAATTCCTAACTAAATTACTTATATTGAAATCTTGAACTCTTGATAATCTTGATACTCATGACTCTACAGTCTTGATATCTTTAGTCTTGAATCTCTATACTGTACTGTCTTCAATCTTGGTACCTGCATGGTTAAATCCTGCATATACATATATATCTAAACTATAATGTTAGTATTTATATTTTGTACTCTTATTTTAAGGTTGTTGTCATCAAAACCATCTTCTCAGGGACTAACATATATAATTAAACTCTTTATTTCTTGAGATAGGTCATTTGGAACTTCGTGAAATCACTTGGGTATTTATATAAGAGATAGAGAATAACTCATGCGAAGTTTGAGAGTCTGGATATACAGCACGATAACTCGGTACCGGCTCATAGCCATAATTCTATACTGATGCATCCACTTAGCATATTTCTGGTACAAATTTTCCTAAGCTATTTCCTTTTTTCATTCGAGCATGCCTGCCAAGTTTCAAGTCATTTCATCTTCGTCTTACTTGGGGTCGTCCAAAGGTTGGAGTGCTTGGAGTCTGACCTAAGAGTTTTATGTAATAGACCCGAGTTATACTTGCTTAAAGTCTAACCTAAGAGTTTTGTATTTCCGACCTAATTTCTATTCAGTAAAGATTGCTTGGAGTCTGACTTGAGAGTTTTGTGAGCCCGACCCAAGTTCTACTCGGTAACGATTGCTTAGAGTCTGACTTGAGTGTTTTGTGAGTCATATCCAAGTAAAATCATAACTCGAGTTTTTCATCATTTTTCCAAGGTTCAGCTTAGGTACAACTTGGGTCCGACACTAGACGCCGAGTTGAAAATCTCAACTCACTTTTTTCGATCATTATTTGATACCTCCTTCTTCTTACCTTTTTACAATGTTTCCAAAGTCCTTGAATCATTTTGTCTTTGCTTTGATGTTCTGACTTTCGTTGACTTCTGCTTGGTCAAAAACCCAGTTAAATTTCCCTCAGAGTATGCTTTCGTTGGAAAAAAAGTATGCTCTGGATTGAGATACGTTCTGGATTGTTATCTGGATGCCAATAGATTGCTTGAGTGCCATCTTAAGGCATCGCTTTTACTGGGTGGATTTTCCTTCAACCGTTTGACTTGGTTGTAGTTGAAATTTCATTTCCCATGCTAAGGACTTGATCCGTACTTTGGTGATCTGATCTTCGCTTCAGAGACCATTTCAAGCCTTAGGTGAGCAATATTCCTCTTCATAGTGAACTATTTTCATTTTTTTCTTTTCTGTTTCCCCTAGAGCTTTTGGCTCCTGCCATTGAGTGGGATTCATCTAAGGCTGGAGGAGCAGTGATTGCTTGCTGGTGGGAGATAGTTGGAGTTTGAGTAATGATTTTTCTATGGCAAACCCCAAGTTTTTCCTAGTTCGCTCTAGGAATGGTCGTGTTGGATGATTCCACCACCATTCTTTTCCTACTATTACACTCCTCGTGTTCCTAAAAAATTGCTGACTGTATTGAGTTTTATTGTTTAGAATGACTTTTTATTATCCTGTCTTTAGTCTGGTGAAGAAACTTCCACTCTCCATAAGTTGGATCTTTTACAACTTAGGCTATTCCTTTTATTCCTATTATACTGGGATGATTGATTACGACTGAATTACAAGGTACAGTTTCTCTTATAGTGCTGTTGCTAAATTTTCCTCCTCTAAATAAGTGCGCGGACTTAGAGCCTTGGATGAAGAGGGAGGAGAAAGTAGGGATTCCCTAAAGCTTGTTGTCCTGTCGGCCTTCTTGTTAGTTGTGCTTATGCCGAAGCGACCTTCGTTGTCTCGCAACTTTGTAAAGATAGATAAAATCCTAGCATTTCTTTGGTTTTGTTCATTTATTAGGTCATGCAAATAGCTGCCAAAGTGCACTGCTTAGTGAGACAAGGGCGTCATTTAACCAACTCTGTATCCATTCTTGCACATGTTTGGTCATGTTCCTTTCAACCAACTACTAGTCGTGGATAACCCCATTTTCACGCTGCTCCTAACTATCTCAAAAAGAAGCTGCGAGGTTCATTTCCTTGTTTTATGGTCTTTGCCAAGAATTGAATCTTGTTTACGAAAAAATTAAAATGGCTGACTCTGGGCATAAGTTGTAGCTAAATGTTATGGGAAAAATTATTCAACAGCCCCCGGTCTAATTAAGCTCCCACAATCCTGGTCTTAGACAAAGAAAAAGTCCAACAGTACTTGTTTTCAATTCTCTACGACTATCTTTGCCTATCCTCCACCAAGCATTCCTACTTGGTCACCAGTGTTGTCGTTGAAGTTTGGTCGGACATAGTTTTGATATCTGGGAACTAATGCATAAATTACTCGATTCTGATTATCCTTCCTTGAAATTGCCTATTTTCGAGGAATAATAAAATTCTAAAGACTAGTGATTATATCTTCTTGGCGTTCCCAATTTCCAGGTGACAGCAGATTCCCGTAGGATGTGGCTAAAATTCTAGTCGTGCATTAGTTTCTAGCATATCAATGACTCGGTTCCAAGCCTTTTAGTACCGAGAAGTTCCTCTTGATATCGAGAACTTTTGGCTCCCTGTTTCCACTTTCTTGTTTGGCTTTTTTCACCTTGACCATGAAAAGCGACACTGCTTCGCCACCGGTAGCCGATTGCAAGGATAGCATATTTTATTCTTTTCCTTGGAACTGGGTGCACATTGATAATGTTGATTACCCTTTCTTTATGGTTTCCAGAATCTATTCTATGCACAAGTCTTTATTTTCGGGGATTGGTGGATTAGTTGCTCGATTCCGAGCACTGCCTTTTCTCTCTGTTGTAACTCCTTTGTTCCCATGCAGCATAATTATTTATAGTAAATCTATGCATGTAAATATCCTGTTGTTATTTTGGCATATTCTATTACTTAGCTCCATTCAAAACTGTGATGTAGATTGGTTTTTCAAATTCCATAGCTGTTCCTATCCAGGCTTGGTCTGGTTCTTTCGGCTAAGTGTTGGTGCATATGCCCCAGTCCATAGGGCTAATCACCCTGAATACTAATTCCATACATTTTCGGGAGACTAGATTTCTTGAGCAATATGTTTGACCGCCTCCAGCCTGATTTGCACGGTTGTTCCTATCTCTAGGATCTAGTGACTTTACTATTTGATCCAAGCTCTAAATTTTTAACGCTGTCAGTTCCTTGACTGTGATCGAATTCTTTCGAGTTGACATCATTAGCCAATGCCATTCTAGATGCATGTTTCAAAAAGATGCATCACCATTATCTTTTGTTATACTAAATTATTCCGAGCCCAATATTGAGATCATAATCATACATCAGTTTTTATCTTTGAAAACTTGCGCACGAATGACTCAAGTCTGTAGATTTTTCTTTGATGTTGTGAATCTTCGGGTAATGCGGAATTCTTGCATGTCAAGGCCTTATGTTCCCTAAGTGGAAATTTACAGCCAGAATGCTCTGTTTTGCAGAACGAAACTATTATCTAACCAACTTCATGGTTATTCGTGTTTGGACTTGGCAAGGTTCCCTTCAACCATGTATTTGCCTGCCTATCCCAGTTCATGGGACTAACATTTTCAAACGCTCATATTCAGGCATTTGTTGGAGATGGAAAGGTGTGGGGAAAATGATTCAATTGCCCTCTAGTCTGGCACTTAATCCTACTCTAGGATAGAGGAAGTGCGGTGATTTAATTTTCAACTTTCCATGATTTTCCCCTTTTGTCCTTAGCCGTGCGTGCCTTGCTTGACTGCTAACCGTCATGGAAGTCATATCCTTCTGTCAGTTCCTATCTCTAAGAACTAGGGACTTATCTTCTTGGTTCTAACCAACATGTTCTTGAGGCTGCCTGTCTCTGAGCTTCATCAAAATTCTTTCAAGGTTGAATATTGGAAATTCGGTTGTGTATCAGCTTTTATCTCTGGAAATAGCACGCGAGCGATTCGATCTTGGGGATTTCCCTTCGGCGTTACCTTATCTCTGAGCAGCGGCTAATTCCTGTAATGATGGTTTGCTACTATCAGTGTTTCTCATCGACCCTACAGTTTGAAGTATTCCTTACCGAGGCAATATCGGTACTTAGGAAAATAGAAATTTACCTGGCGTTGTTGGGGCAAAACCGATACTTAGAAAATAGATGTGTTTTTTGGCATTTCCAGGGCAACATCGATACTATGAGGTTGGGGTCGATTTTCCCCGTCATTCTGGCAGTTTGGGACCTTCCCGACGTTGTCGAAGCAATGCCAGTTATTAGAAGGTTGGGATCTATTTTCTCGTCGATCCGGCGGTTTGAGTCGATTTTCCCGCCGGCCTGGTGGTGCTGTGTTCCAGTTGGGTACTGGTTTCAGTCTTTGAAAACTAGCTCTTTGATGATTGGATCATAAGAGTCTTTCGTTACTATTTTCAGTCTCCGAACAGTGTTAAAGTCTTGTAAGTAAATCATATCGTTTGTCTGATCCTATTGTGTTGGGTACATTCCTTTCAACCCAATATGTCCGCTTTCTCGACATTGCCTAACTTCGGGCTATGCCATATTCTGGAGGAATATGAGTCTCAGGCATTTCCATTACATTGCTTTGTTTATAACCATTAAGCGCTCCTTTTGGCGATATAGGATCATTGTTTAACCAATTCCATGATTATTCTTATTCGCATATGGTCAACTTTCCTTTGATCGATTTTTATTGCAATATGATTTCCATTTGTGAAACCCGTTATTCCCAAGTGCCAAACTTCAAGCACTTATAGAAAATTAACACCGTGGAGTGAGTCATTACATTGTCCCCGATAAGACCAAGCTCTTCTCATCCTAATCATGGATCAGGAGAGTTCAATAGTGCTTGGTTTAAATCTGTGACAATTAACCTTCCTTGTTCCGGGCCATATGGATTCTGCTGGGCCAATATCATTGTTTTGGATATTCGCCTTATTCATTGGTTCCAATCTATGGGAATTGATAGTTTAGTTGCTTGATTTCGAGAATTTTCTCCTTGCCATTTTCCATCTTTAAACTACGGTTGGTTTTTCGCAAGCAGGAGTCAAAGTACCTGATCGATCTCTGTATAGATAATTATTTCAAGAGCATCTAACATCTAGGTCGCAATGAATCTATGATAGTTGAGGGTTATCCTTTCCAACGTCACTAGTCTCTGAGCGGAATCAGAATACTAAAAGACAATTTATTTCCTCCAAAAGTTACTAGTCTTTGGGCTATGTTGGATTCTTGCAGGTTAGAGTTTGGGAATTCATTTGAGTACCTGCTTCTGTTTTCAAAAATCGGTGCATCGACGATTTGCTTCTGGAAATGCCTTACGTCATTGCCTATCTTTGGGCCGTGGTAACTTCTTCCTATTATCGCCTATCTCTAGAGGATGCTGAATTCTAAGGAGTTTGATTCTCTTGTCGATATGATGGTCTGGACTTCTCGATGTCATTGGGGCAACATCAGTACCTAGGAGATTGGACCAATTTTCCTTCCAATTTTGTAGTTTAAAGATCTTCCGACGTTGCCGACCCAACACTGGTACTTGTAATGTTGAATCGCACCCCAGTGTTGTCGGGGCAACAATGGTGCTTAAGAGTAGGAAAATTTCTCGACATTGCCAGGGCAATACCGATATTTGTGATTAAGATAATTTCCCAGCGTTGCTGAGGCAACACCGGTACTTAAGTAGTTAGGATCAATTTTCCCATCGATCTGAAGGTTTTGTGTACACATGCCTTGTCCAAAGATAGAGGAGTGTATCCTTGTAGGTGCGGCTTATGTTGTTTGCACAAAAATGTTATTTCCAAGAACACGGTTCGATTGGTTCTTAAAACTTCTTGTGGCTTACAATGTGCGCACGAAAATGTCATTTCCAAGAACACTATTCCATTGGTTTTTGAAACTTTGTATGGCATGTGGTGTATGTATGACAATTGTTAAATTCTTGAATGTAGTTGCATCATTCTAAGAAACTTCTAGCGGTTTATTGTATGGTACACAGAAAGATTGCCTATAAGAACATGGTTCCATCGGTTGAAGAGGCGACATGCAGCTTATTATATGGTGCACAAGGAAATGGCTTATAAGAACATGGTTCCATAGGTTCAAGAAGCAACATGCAGCTTATTATATGGTGCATAGGGAAATGGTTTACAAGAACGCGGTTCCATCGGTTCAAGAGGCGACGTGCGACTTATTATATAGTGCACAGGGAAATGGCTTACAAGAACACGGTTCCATCGATTCAAGAAGCGACATGTGACTTATTATGTAGAGCACGGAAGTTTTTTTCTAGAGTGCGGTTCCATTGGCTTAAGAATTGTCATGTGGCTTATTATGTAGCAGATGGAAGTTGCTTGCTAGAGCGTGGTTCCATCGGCTCAAGAAGCAAGATTTATTTATAAATGAAAGGAAAGGCAAGTCCTAAGTGATTTGATGTTGCATTGGCATTGCCGAGGCAACAACAATTTTTTGAGAAGTTGGAAATTTCTTGACGTTGTCAGAGCAACATCAAGGCTTTGGAAGCAAAGAAGTCTTCTCACATTGCCGGAGCAATACCAATACTTAGGAAGATAGAAAATCTCCCAATGTGTATGGAGCAACGCCGAGGCTTTTAAGGAATATATTTTTTTTTCGATGTCGTTGTAGCAACACCGAGGCTTTGGGAAATAGAAAGTTTCTTGATGTCGTTGGAGCAGCACCGGGGCTCGACGAAATTATGGGCCTTCCTGATGTTGCTGACGTAATACCAGTTCTCAGATGGTAGGGATTGATTTTTCCCTTCGACCTAATGGTCGAGGCGATTTCCTCATCGACTAGATAGCTTGGGCCTTTCCCAACATTACCGAAGCAACATGAGTTCTCAAAATGTAGGGATCGATCTTCCCATCGATCAGGTAGTTTGAGTCAAATTTTCCCATCAACTTAGCATTTTTGCCTGTTTAAACATTGTTCCATTGGTTCAAGTAGCTAAATTTATTGATAAAATAAAAAGCGAGGCAAGTCCTACCTTTCTCAATGCCCATAATGTCCCTTAAAGGCTTTTTCTAAAACAATAATATTGAATCGGTTCAAGAAACCCTATAGTGATTTTTAGGTCCTTGTAACGGGCTAGATAGAGACATTATGTCCTTAGGATGTGTAGCATGGAGCCTGAATTGCTCTAAAACCTTTGCCAATTCATCTAAAGTGGAAATGAGTTTTGGTGGAAGTCAAGTAAACCACATAAAAAGTGGTTTTTTCTAAGAAGGTAGGGGAACATCCACAAAAAAGGGCATCCATAGCTCTACTCCATTCATATGCCATTCATACTTAAACAAATATTGTCTGGGATCTGTTATGATGTTGTATGATGGCATAGTCGGCATGGTAAACTTTTAAGAATATTCTTTTCTTAGGATATTTTCAATGAACGATGTTCGGCTTGGCATGGAACATCGCTCCTTATTTTTTCTACCCCCATGTTCCTCCACCAACCATTTGAAAATGTTAACGATGTAGTTTTCACTAGCACGGTAATCTACAGGTCAATTATCAGGGGTTGCATCGTGTATTTGACTCCGCAAATGGTCTCAGTTTGTCAACTAAAGCCTAGGTTCTCCATTCTTCGAGAATCAGTCCTGTTGAATTCCGTTGGTGCACAGTCGGCCTTTCCATGGCAGTTTGGACTTCATTTCCAACGTTTTTCCTATTTACATCGGCATTTACTTCGAATCCATCACCATCAAGTTGCATGTCACCTTCTAAGTCAGAAACAAGCATTGCCTTGTTCACTTGATGAGTGTTCACTCCAAGATTTGGGTAGGCACTAGGTTGTCTTTCGGTAAGAGGAGCACTTCCATTTCCCCTATAATAATCCCTGCAGCTCCACCAGTAAGCTCTTTCTTTTTTTATTTTTCATTCCTCCTGTTTAAGCTTGAAATAGAGGAATTCTAATGTTTTATAGCAGTTGTAGTTTTTTGCTTGGCTCCATGAGCACTTGGTGGCTGTAGTGCTTGCAAACCATTAATCTTATCCATGAGAGCTTTTTGGTTATTGACCATTTTCTGATTAAGTTCATTAATCATCTGGTTGAGCTCTCATCCGGTTATAACTTCCTATTGAATGGAGGATTCTAGAGCTGTATTTCTAGTGTTAACCTCCATTTTTGATTGTTAGTATTGTCAACTTTATTTTGATGTGGGTTTGCTTCATCACCCCCAATTGTTTCTCATGTAGATCTTCTAAAAGCATATTCCTATTTTCTAGGTGCCATTGATCTTCAAAGGAAGCCTTCAAATCTCTTAAGGTAAGTTCTATGGATCTAACCACTGGATGTCTTCTAATCCAAAATAAAAAACTATATCTAAGCCTAAGTTCAATTTTCAATGAAAGCACTAAAATGTTAATGCCAAAAATGGATCAATACCCAAGAATAGGTTGTAGGAAACTGGTATAACTTAGATCTAGCAGATAATATAGAAAATAAAAGGAAAAAAATAGAAATGAGAAAGAGTGATGCAAGATTTTATAGTGGTTCGACAATCTTTTGCCTTCATCCACTTTATATCTTTGTTGCATATAGATCTATGAAGTTTGTATGAGATTACAAGAGATTTGAGAGAGAACAAGTCACCGGTACGGGGGTTAGACAGATTCTATGTCCTAAAATTGCCTAGAATAGTTGCCTTGGTGACTAATATGTGAAGATGGAAGATGAAGAAGAGGCAGAGCTTCCACGTAGTGATGGCAAAAACAAGATCCACTTCAAGTTGCTCTACGGTTTGTATTTTTAGGGGAAGCAAGCACGATGAACTAAAATTCTACATGCAGTGAGGTTCAGATATTAGCCTGAAGTAGTGTGAAAAGTTTAGAGGAGCCGCAAATTAATAGTATAACTAGGTATTGAGTTACCCCTATAACTCAGTATTGAGTTATCCCTTTAAGGGGAAACTCGTGTGTTTCTATTGGATCATGCTCCTAGCTTCATTTTCGGATTCCCTTTGTATTTTCATGGATCGACGACTTGTTCATTCCTCCATAACTTCATTTACTCTATAGTTTACAGAAGCTAACTCTTTAATTCTTGAGATAAGTCATCTAAAACTTCATGAAATTACGTGGGCACACATATAAGAGCTAGAGAATAACTCGTGTGAAGTTTGAGAGTCTGGCTATGGAGCATGATAACTTAGTACCGATTCATATCCATAACTCGGTATAGGCATCCATAATTTCTGGTCCAAATTTTCCCGAATATTTCCTTTGTCTATTTGAGCATGCCTGCCATGTTTCAAGTTATTTCATTCTCATCTTGCTTAGGGTCGTCCAAAGATTGGAATGCTTAGAGTCCGGCCTAAAAGTTTTTTGTGTCAAACTCGAAACGCATCGAAATAGTTTTAATATTAATTTGGCGAGTTAAAATAGCCATTTTTCAAACAGTCTCGGATTCCGACGAAACTAGTTTCATCGGATCCGTAATGTGATATTATTGTATGGTTTCAAATTTCATGTCAATCGGATTTACCGTTTGTCCGGGGCAAGCTAAAACGCCTAGAAAATCGTTTAATCGGATTATTTTTAAATTGAACATTTATTGCCATAACTTGCACAGATGACCGAATTAGCTTCCGAAACCTGTTCCATTGTGTCCGGAACGCGGGGTAAACCCTAGAAACGCCAGTTACCACGCGTAAATCGGAGTTCTGAAATTCCGGAATGAATAGTGTTTTCGTTCGATTTTCTATATAAGGAACCCCTTCTCTTCAACAATTTGCAAACACTAGAAACAAACATCAGCCGCCACCCTTGTTTCAGCGGCTAAAAATTTGTTTTCTTCTTTCTTTAATTTCTTTCAATCCGTCAACGATCAACGAAAGTTGTTGACTACAACATTGTACAGCGTCGCGAGCTCGTCAGATCTGTACGGCGATGATGGGTTGCAGTGAAGCGTGGAGGCGGCTAGGGTGGCGCGACCGATGGCCGTTCGTGGTCGTCTAGGGGGAGTGTGGGTCGACTGGACCTAGCCACACTATGGCCGGTGGTGGCTCTAGGGGAGGCGCGCGGCGTGGCGTTTCCTGATCGCATTATAAGCGTTCGTATTGGTTGCGGCTTTGATGGATTTGAGCACGTGAATGGGTTTCACGGCATTTACCTGAAGAAAGTAATGTGAGGGAGGAAGGAGAGAGAGGACGGCCTGGATTTCTTTGCAAAGGAATGCACAGTGATGATTGTTTAGAGTTAGATAATGAAATGTTAATTGTAATTAATTTATATAAAAATTTGTATTAACTTCAAAATGTTATAACTCCCTCATACGAGGTCCGTTTTGGACGAAACAAATTGCGTTGCAATCGTTTTGTCGAGCACTACACTATGGAGCTAGATTGGAATCGATTGGAGCTAGCGAAAATTTCGGGTAAAATTAAACGCTCGTTTAATTTTATTCGGAATAAAACGCTGGAACAGAATTAAAATCAAGGTGAGAACTTCTCACTCAATCGAATCGATTTCGATTTTAATTTTAAATGGTTAGATTTAAAATTGTTGATTGTATGTTGAATGATGATTGTTATCTATTGATTGTTAAAATAGACATTATGCACCGTTAGTAAGCGGAGGTTATTTATTAAAAACATATACCGCGAATATTTCACAGTACAGTGAAATTGGTATTATTTATGTACTTGGAGTTGATTTTCCCGCATTATATAGCGGATGAGACCCTATTGCGCCGCATAATAGCGGATAATAATTTATGAATCCCATATACCGCGATAATTCCGTACTGAAGCGGAATTGGTATTGTGCTAATGTTTTTGGATGCAGGAAAACAGGTTGGAGGGATCCAACTGGATTCCTCAACAGTATTTATTTGATTATGGATATTTTGATATTCGTTGATTATCATATCGATATATGATATTTGGATGTCGTAATTGACTATTTGGTGTTGCTGCATCATCGGATCCATTTCTGAAGTTTTAAAATAATGATTTTGATTTTAAAAAGAGTTTGTAAAGTGATTTTTTGAAAGTATATGTTCTATTAAAATTTTGAATTGATTCATTTTAAATAATTAAAACGTTATAAATTTTTATGTTATAAAAAATTAAGATTTTTGTGAAATATAACCAAAAAGTGATTTTTGAGATAAGTAGTTAATAAATTTATAAAATAGTTTAAATTGGGATTTTTGAATTATTGTAAACAATTTATATAAAAGTTGTATAAAATTGATATTTATAAATTAAAAATATAGAAATTATAAAACGAGCTTTTTATAAGTGTTAAAATAAAGTTTGAACCTAGATTCATAGGTAAATAAGAATTTTTGATTTATAAATTAATGTTGATATAAAAGAATGGATTTGTGAATAAATGAATTATAAGTAATTTACTTATAAACCGCATTTCGACATGTAAATGGAATATAAATAGAATTGGTTAATAAAGGAGATTTATAAAACGAAGTTGTTCTAAAATATAGAAATGGAATTCATAGACATTGTTTATAAATCCAAAAATGACTTATTTTGATAAGTTAATTATTATAGCTTATTAAAGGAAGTATATTCACGATTTTAGATAGTGAATATATTATTAAACAAAATGGATATGTTTTGGAAAAATGAATATTATCAAATGAAGTTAATTGTTTTAAAGATGTTTTAAAATGGATTAACTATCGAAACCATAGATTTCAACATTTATTGTTGAAATAGACGTTTTCGAGGAATAAGGAAATGGTGGACTATAACACTGTTGTTATAGTAAATGGTTTCCGAAAGGAAAGGTTTTATATAGTATTGGGATTTATATATCTATCTAAATTTCGAATCCCTATCCTAGTGATTTTGGGTTGTCGTAACGATGTTTTATGCAACATTCGTTTTGGCCCAAATAAGTTGTTTAAGTGAGTGTTTTCCTTAAAGAATGAAATATATACTTAATTTCGATTTAAGTATATTGAATGTTTTCCAAGTGTTGAAAATAAATGGATTTATGAATTACTTATTATTAAATAAGTATGGAAGTGTTTTCCAATATGAAGTGAATATTTTGAGATTTTATCTTTTAAAGATAATGGAAAATGAATATTAGAAATCAATTTGGAAATTGTATATTCATAGATATTTTGGAATTGTAAATTCACTATGGAATTTATAAATGAAAAGGGGAATTTGTTTAAAAATAAACGTTGATTTATTTTTGAAGTATGGAAAGATATATCTACTAAAGATATTTTGGAAAGTAAATAATTTGGGAAATTATTTGGAATTTGGTGATGTTGAGCATGCATATTGATAGTTAATAATCCGACTATCAACATTTACCTTTAAATAGGTATTTGTTGTGACTTGCTTGAATTTGAATGCCATACTTATTTTTAAAATAAGCGCTCACTATTCGGGTAGCCGGGAAAGGACCTTGGGGTCGTATAACCCATTCCGAATATGTGATACGTCGTTATGGATTGCATTTGATGACCGGTGTTGAAGACCGGATATTTGTGAAAACGGAAGGATTACCGTCGAGTTACTCTACATCGGCTGATCTCTGATATAGAGGTTTTATCACCCTTAGTGACGGGAAGTCCGGTCGTGATTAGTGAATATCCGGACTGCAAGGACTTCTTTGGAAGTGCCTTCGGTTCTGTTCGAGCCCGGAACAGACTTGTATGGATTGTATGTCTGACATTACAAATTGAGATATAAAGCTGATTTCTTTCAAATATATTTCTGTTGGTGGCGGAGAATTTATTCTCTTAGCTTAACACCCTTCTCTAAGACGTACGAGCTCAGAGGTTATGTAGTTGAAGGTTATTAGTGATATACTCCCAATTTGGTAGTGTGGCATGCTGAGTGTTGCTGTGGGATGATCATTGTTTGATCATTTGTGATAGGATCATTTATTTGATCATTTATCTTGGTGATCATTACCTTGATCATTTGTTGACCCAAAGCACAGCTTTTGTATAAAGCGTGGGTTTATGGACGAGACTTCGTCGGACCTCACACCCCGGAAATGGTCAAAACAGGAAGGATGCAGCAAGGTTATTAGGGGGTAGCACCCCTTTAGTGTATGTCATTCCTTCTAGATAGAGGTGGTATCGTGGTATGGAGCCCAGATATTTAACCTATGTTGTTGCTGCAAATTTTGTGGTTGTTGGAAATCGAGGATCCACGGATAGATCGGTTACGATCGGGGGATGACATATTCGTGTCAGTAGTTACATAGTTTGAAAGGTAACCCGGCCTTGTGTTGGCAGAGATCCGGTTAGGTTCTCGGGACGTCATTCCAGAGGCATTTCCATGTGGCAATGGGAAGTTCCTTGGCCCGACCATTTGTTGGAAATCCAAAGAAACAATACGATCTTGTACGGTTTTAGTTGTAGAACCTATCATTCACTTATGGTGGCGCCCCACTGTTTGGGTGGTAGCTATAGTAGGCAGAAGTGTGAAATACCTATGCTGGCTAAGATTTATATCTTTATTTTCGAAATGATTTTTCCTACACTATGCACTAGTAATAATATCAAATGTTTCTTTTTAATGCGTATCAAGCATCTTTGACTATCATAAGGAGAAATCTCCTACGATTCTGCGTTTTCATTGCGTGTGTGTGTGGGAGGCCTTATGGTAGTCTCATTTTCTAAAAAGCATTGCGAATCTATTTTGAAATTATCCTGTTCTTTGCTTTAAAGATAAATAACTGTTTTAAGTTCTCACACCAGTCACATGACTGACCTGGAGTTTATTGTTTCCCTTCCTAAACTCTGGGTGTCCACCAATTTCCACACAGGCAGTCTAGAGTTAAGGTTATCAGGTCATTCCGGATTGCGGAGTTGCTACAGAATCTGCAGGCAAGCTTGATGGCGTAGCATATTACTAAGTATATTATTTCTTTTCCGTTGTTTGTTTGTTGTACACGCTGTTGATGAAATGTAATGTGATGTAATGTAATAACTGATATAGTTCTTTGTTTTAAAGATTATTCATTTATCTATTATATGTTGTTCCGCTGCGATTGTGAGATTCTGATATTGTTCTGTTGTTTCTGATCTGTTCTATCTTTTTCTCTCTTCTTTTACCTCTTTCTTCTTCTTAAACCCTAAGTGTTCGGTTTTCCAGCATTCGATTGCTCGGCAGTTGATACAGTGGACGTATTGATGTCGATTTTCGAAAGTCGAAGAATCGGGTCCTTACAGTTCTGCTCAGGAATAACTCGGGTCTGACCTGAGGCCTCAAGTTGAGAAATTTTTTCTTCATTTTCAACTGCCTTTTTTGATGAATTTCCAATCTATTATCTTGTTATGTTTTTGAAGTGATTTGTACTCATTTCTTCTTCGTTCCTTAGCTTAGTTTAATCATTTGAGTTTGTTCGAGATTGGAAAATTTGGCCATAACACTTGCCCTTTAAAGTGTGTCTTTTGAATGTAAGGTATGCTTTAGTCAAGAAAAAGTACCAGGAGTGAGCAATTATTAGTAGTCGAGTTCTTTGGCTATTCTACCGCTGCAACTAAGGAGAATCATCCAGTTCTTTTAGATAAATCCATAAATCAAATGTAATGATCCGGTATTTTATCGCTTTTATTTGTGAATATTTTAATAATTCTACATATGTAATTATTATTATTTTAATAACCAAATGACCCACTTTTAATTAATAGACAATAACTGTGAACTCAATTTAGAATTTTTTTACAAAAATAAACAGCTCGATGAAAAATAAAAAATGTGACCGAAATATATTTTTGGGATTTTTGACTTTTTATCAAACAAAAGTAGTTGCACACATATATACACATTTTTAACACACAAATACACATAATAACAAGTCAAATAGTACCATAGAGATTTAAATAAAACAAGTTCCTTAAGTGTTTTAGAAAAGATATTAAGTATATTTTTATTTCATTAGCTTATGCCACTTTTTAAGGAAGCTTGTTACACACACTTCTTATGATTTGTTGGAAAGCACAGATGATTATGGAAGGGGTCATGATGAGGCCAAAAATATTAGGGGAGGGGGTAGGAAGGTAATTTGGCTAAGGGATAAAGGGAGTCTTTTGCCACATTTCCAAGTTTTATAAAAGGAAGAGTATGGAACTTTATTTCATTTTGTTCATTCTTAAATTAATTTTTTCTCTCATCCTCATCCTTCTCTTCATTTTATTTCTTATGTCCAAAGAATATAAAAACCACTCTTTTCTTTCTCAAAAACTCTTATACAAGTCTAAAGTAATATAGCTAACATCTATATCTTCTAAAAGTGCAAGGTTTGATACCAAAACTCTACTTTGGACCTTAGGCCGTGAGCATATAGGAGAAGGGAAGGCTTGGTTATGTTAATTTTAGGGGAGGGGAGGCCTTGGTAGTAAACTTCTAGGGGGGCAGCTTTGGGTGCAAGGAGAAGGAGAAAAGGTGGGGGCTTTAGTGGCTAGCTAGAAGGTGGTAGGAAGTTGAAAGCTTGGATTTGGTTTTCTACATGGTTAAAAGTGAAATACCGCACTTTGAAATAGTTTTAAAATAATGTGACATACTGTAAAAACACTACTGATTATTATTGTTGATGAAATCGATGTATGTATAGTAATTGATGTGGTTTGATTACCCCTTGGAAGCGGATGGCGTAGACAACCATTATTTTGTAGGGGATAAAAGTAAGGAAAATGGAAGTCGAAGTGTTTCGTAGCAAATAGGTCGCTACAGGATCACTTCGAAAGATATGATTTTTGTAAAGGGACTCAATGGATTTCCTTGTAACCATTGTTTTAAATTTCATTTATATATGTGTATGTGAAATTCTTGTATGTCAAAAGCTTGGTATTGTGGCTATATTGCTTGTAAACTTTGTTATGGCATGGAAGCTGACTTCTTTTTTATGTAAGAGTAATTGGTAGCATTTGATGATGTGCTAGAGCAGTCGCTAAACCTTTTTCCATTATTTGAAAAGTTATTTCTTATGGTTTCGATTTCCTTTTTGAAAACACTTGGTTACAAATTTTAATATCAAGAATGGAGTTAAAAGCTAACTAATTTACGAAACAAAGTTTAAAAATTATGGTACATATAGCGATAGTCGTTATGATGCACTTTGGAGATCTATGATTTTAATAAAGTATAAAAGATTATCTACTTTAGATATTTTGTTTATTCTTTTCAAATGTGTTTTCACAAAAGTTGTATAAATATTTAAAAAGGAGTTTGAAGTTTTAAAGGTGATGGCTTTAAGTTATGATTTGAATGGAAGTTTTAAATATTTTTTAAAGACTTTTTAAAAGAATCTATTTGGAATCCAAAGAATAAAGGGGCTTAGGAATAATAGATCTCCATAATTCAAATGTATCCTTATTGGGCAAATAGCTTTGGAAGTTTAATAACAATAATGAAAATCTAATTTGGAAGGAAATGATCTCAAATCAATTCTATGTTGGAACTTATAACTTGCATCGTATTTCCTCTAGTAATAATAATTTGTCTCTATTCTAGAAAGATGGATTTCGTTTTAGCATGATAGCATGATAGTCCACTTTGTCAATAGCATTTCTTTTTAGCATGATAGCTGGATTTTGGGTACTCCCTTGAGAGTTGAATATAAAGAGTTATTCTATATTTTTAACTAGAAAAATGCCTTAATTTTTGAAGTTTCCTACTCCTCTAGCGTATTTCCTTGAAATTTTAGTTCCAACCATGCCCTTGAAGATGTTACCTTAACCTAATTTTTATTACTCTGCTCTAAGCTCGATCTCCAACTCTTAGACAATTAGAGCGACATCAAAATCTGGTGTTGGGAGAACAATAAAGTCTACTCCTCAAAATCTCTTTAATAATTTTTAAATTTCTCCTGGACTAAATCTAATATTTTCAAACCAATTTGGAAGTTGATGTGCCTCTTAAAAAAATATTACACATGTGGATAATCCTGACAAAAGTTAAATACCATTGAATTATTAGCGAAAAAGAATTTTCACATAGAACAAAAGTATGCTTTTTGTAATTTAGTTTCGAAGAATGTTACACATCTATACTATAACTATCTTTTAACTAATTCTATTCTTAAAAATAGTCTTAGATTGTTTGACTTCCATTTGATAAACAATGAATCTGATTATGACTACTACTAAATTAGACCAAGATTTCAAAATGAAAAATACCATAGGTTTTTACTTGACACTATCTTGAAAATTACCAGCTGGTATTTATGGTTTGAAAGGAACTAAAGGTTTTCAATAATGTCACCACCCCATTTGATAACTTGATCTGTGCTATTACACTTTTTAATTATAACTGGATCTCAAATCCTAGTTATAAATTGACCAAAAATATTTAATTCAAAGAATATCTTAACAAAATTAAAAGGTGCAAGGTTAGTGCAAAGGTAAAATAATCTTATTACACTACAGATCGCAATATTTCTATCAACACCGACATTGTAGCCCTATTTAACGAAGATAACCAATCGAACATGCTACAATTGTAATGAAACCTAACTTCATTCTAGTCTGCTACTACTTTCTATATACACTTATATATGCATATATGCTCCACATATACATATATAAGTGTTGGACTCATGTATTCATTGAGCTAAGGTCCAATAAAGTGCATTGTTCTCTATTGACTTTGTATGGAAGACATAGCAAACATCAGGAGAAAGTCACTTGATTGGCACCTTCGCCTGCGCTCCTACGTACTAAACGAGGTGGACATCATCGCATCTATTTTAAGAACCCCGTATATAGATGACAAAATGGGTTCCTTATATATCATGTTTTTTTGGGAGAGCTTTTATTTTCTTTTGATTGTATAGGGGAGTTTTTATTACCTTCCAGGCTTGTTAACAGCTCCTCTTTTAAGTATAGAATAAAATTATATGTGTGCTTTCCTCCTTAAGAGGATCACTCATTTTCCTTAAAAAAAGAGTTTTAAAAAAATAAAGAAAAAGAAAGCTAGGATTACACCATTATTGTTGTAATAAACGGTTTCGAGAAAATAAGGAGATCATAGACTATACCAGTCTTGTTACAGTAAATGGTTTCGGGAAATTAGAAAAAAGAAAGTTCGTTTATAATATTTTGTTTTAAATGAAGTAGTATACAGAATTTATGAAGCCTTATACTTAATATTAAGCTTCGAGGTAAGGAAACTTCTACCTATCTTGAAGTTAAGAATGTTGTCGAGTTAAGATTTGAGAGGTAATAATACCCCACCTGAATGGTTTCATTGTTAACCAAACGATAGTTTAAGTTTGAAATCAAAGACCGATGTTATGTATATGAAGTATTATTTCCATACATGGATTAGGTTACTTATAGAAATTAAGTAGTTCTATACTTGGCACTAAAAACCGATGAGTAGATTGATCCTCTATTTGTGAGATATAGAATCAAAGCGTTTAACTAAGGCAAGGGTAGGAGAAATCAGTGCCTTAACTTACCTGGTTTTGTTTATGGTTAAGGGATAGAGTAATTTTGAGTATAAAAAACATGATAGTTGTAGGAGATTCGATTTTTATAAATGATCTTTATAATTTATGGTGGTATGGAAAGCATTCTTTTCATACTTAACGTTTCTGAGGTTTGAAAACGGTCTCTATCTGTAAGAGTTTAAGAATGTACGTCGAGGAAAGGATAGTATGCTAACTTGTTCGACTACATTGCTAATCAGTGGATAGTATATGTTTGAGATCAGAAAGTGATGGTAAGTATATTTGGTCTAATTTCTGTCCAATTCATTTACTTACACCAAAAGTGTTTTGGGTTTTATTGTTATCAATGTTTTTAAATGACATTTGTTTTAACCCAATTAAGTATGTTTATGGAAACTAAATCTTTATTAAGATTTTTGAACATACTTATACCATTGATGTAAGTATACGCTTTACAAGTTTTGAAATGTATGGTGATTTGTGAATATACTTATACTAATGAGATAACTATATAAATACATTTTCATGGACTGAAAAGAGTGGAAATGCATATTCATATCTTTTGTAAAGGTATTTTTATACAAATAATTGAAAGGAGAATTTAATTAATGAAAGATTAATCAAAGAGGCTTAGTGGTTGCTTATGTGCTTAATCATACTGGGCTTCCATGTGAAATTAAATCTCTGATTTGATTATTTTTTTATTTGATGGTTAAACAACCGACTATCAAATCTAGATCAGTTTTATTAATGAAAGGTATATTTTTATTTCCATAACTTATGCCACTTTTTAAGGAAGCTTATTACACACACTTCTCGTGATTTGATAGCAAGTACGCATGCTTATGGAAGGGATCATGATGAGGTCTAAAATATATGGGGTAGGAAGGTAGTTTGGCTAAGGGATAAAGGAAGTCTTTTGCCACTTTCCAAGTTTTATAAAAAGGAGAGTATGACACTTTATTTCATTTTGTTCATTAAAGTAATTTTGCTCTCATCCTCCTCCTTCTCTTCATTTTATTTCTTATGTCCAAAACACATCAAAATCACTCTTTTCTTCATCAAAATTTCTTACACAAGTCTAAAGCAATATAGCTAACATCTCTATCTTCTCAAAGTTCAAAGTTTGATGACAAAACCCTACTTTGGACCTTGGATCGTCAGTATATAGGGGAAGGAGAGGCTTGGCCGTGTGCATTTTAGGGAAGGGGAGGCCTTGACCATGAGCTTCTAAGGGGTTTTCGATGCAAGGAGAAGGAGGAAAGGTGGGTGCTTTGGTAGCTAGCTTGAAGGTGGTAGGAAGTTGGAAGCTTGGATTTGGTTTTCTACATGGTTAAAAGTGAGATATCTCACTTTGAAATAGTTTTAAAATAATGTGACATGTTGTAAAAATATTACTAATTATTATTTTCGATGATATCGATGTATGTATAGTAATTGATGTGGTTTGATTCCCACTTGGAAGCGGATGACATAAATAACTATTGTTTTGCAAGAGGCAATAGCAAGGAAAATGGAAATTGAAATGTAATGTAGCAAATAGGTCGCTGTGGGAACAGTTCAAAAATTTTGATTTTGGTAAAGGAATCCAATGGGATTTCTCGCAACCATTGATTTAAATTTCATTTATATATGTGTATGTGAAATGCTTGTATCCCAAAAGCTTGAAAACGTGGCCTATTGCTTGTAAACTTTGCTATGACTTGGAAACAGACTTCTTTTTTATGCAGAAGTAATTGATAGCACTTGATGATGTGCTAGAGTGGTCGCTAAGCCTCTTTTTGTTATTTGAAAAGTTATTTCTTATGGTTTTGATTTCCTTTTTGAAAACACTTGGTTTCAAATTTTAATTTCAAGAAATGGAGTTTAAAAGCTAACTGATAGTCGCTATGGATGCACTTTGAAAATCTATGATTTTAATAGTATAAAAGGTTATCTACTTTAAATATTTTGTAAATTCTTTTCAAGTGTGCATAAAAAAAATTTATATAAGTATTTAAAAAGAGTTTGTAGTTTTAAATATATTTTTAAATATTTGTTTAGCTATTACATAAGAGTTTTAAATTTTACAAAGGAAAATTTTATCTTTTCAGATCAAAATTGGATTTATTAAAAGCCCATTAACTAATATTCTGTATAAGAGTTTTGAATTATAATTTAAGTATTTAAAAAAATGTACTTTTGAAAATTAGTTTTAGGAGAAGATTTGAGATTTAAAGGATTTAATCTGAGAATTTAAACAAGTGAATTGTATAAAGGAAATCTCTTCACTTTTAAAAGTCAAATTCTTTTTAAAGGCGGCGACATTAATTTATGATTTGAACGGAAGTTTTAAACTTTATTTAAAGATTTTTTAAAGATTTTTGAAGAAAATGAAAGTCGGATTACAACGTTATTGTTGTAATAAATGGTTTCGACAAAAAGAAGGAGATCATAGACTATACCATTCTTGTTATAGCAAATGCTTTCGGGAAATTAGAAAAAAGGAAGTTGTTTTTGATATTTTGTTTTAAATGAAATAGTACACGGGATTTACGTAGTCGTATACTTGATATTAAGCTTTGAGGTAGGGAAACGTCTACCCATTTTTAAAGTAAAGAATGTTGTCGAGTCAAGGTTTGAGTGGTAATAATACCCCTACTTGAACGGCTTCATTATTAACCAAAGGATAGTTTAAGTTTTAAATAAAAATTGATGTTAAGTATATGAAGTATTAATTTCATATATGAATTTGGTTAATTATGGAAATTAAGTAGTTTTATACTTGGCACTAAAAACTAATGAGTGGATTGATCCTCTATTTGTGAGATCTAGAATCAGATTGTTTAACTAAGGCAAGGCTAGGAGCAGTCAATGCCCTGACTTGCCTAGCTTAGTTTTTGGGTGAGAAATAGAGTAAGTTGAAATATTGAAAACATAATAAGTGTAGAGGATTCGATTTCTATTGATGATCTTCATAATTTATAGTGGTATGGAAAGCATTCTTTTCGTACTTAATACAAAATTCTAGTATATGGAAACTCGTCTTTATCTGTGAGAGTTTAAGAATATACGTCACGGCAAGGATAGTACACTAACATGTCTGACTAAATTGTTGATCGAGGTATAGTACAAGTTTAAAATTGGAAGCTGGTGGTATGTATATTTGGTCTTATTTATATTTGATCCATTTACTTGCACCAAAAGTGTTTTAACTCAATTAAGTACGTTTTTCGAAGGGTAGTCTTTCCTAAGATTTTTTGAATATAGATATACCGTTGAGATAAGTATATGCTTTCTAAGTATTGAAATGTAGGTTGTTATCCAGCCTTTTGACCAAGCCATATTCGAACAAATTGTATAGGTCGAACTATGAGTTATCAAAGCAGAAGGCCTAGAGAGATAGCTCAAGCGTCTAGGAACCAGACACAAACAAAATCGCAAGGCCAATGCTAGAACAACCAAAGTAACATGGGTCCACCCATATTATGGGTCGGTACCAAACCCTATTTTCTCCAGGTGGGGGACCCTTCTTTTGCCTACTACTCCTCCTTAATGCCATTAGCCTATTTCTAATGTCATTTTGTTGATCTAATGCAATTCTCCATTAATCTCCATGAACATCTGAAGCTGCAACTCTATCTTCCACAACTCCGTCATTTGGACCTATAAGCAGGCTAATATTGGTGCAAAGAATTATGGAATCACAAAGCAAATTAAAAAAATGAATCAAGATGAAGAGTCGAAGACTGCCATATTGGCCATCCTATGGGTCAGTACTGACCCATAACCTTGGACTTGTACCGACCCATACAAACTGATGAGTTGGCACCTTTTTCTTTGGATAATTGATCTAAATCATGGATAATGGCTTGGTGATATTTTTTACAAGATTTTAGGCCACAACCTCTATAAATAGGAATGTAAGGCTCAATTTTAGGATCTTTTGGCTCTGGTTATTCTCTATTATATATTCTTGTAATTCAAAAAATCTAAATGCCAGAGTTGTACCGATCCCTAAGAACATATGCCTCCAAGTCAGTAATAAGTAATAAAATCTTAAAGTGGACGTAGGGCAAGCTTTGTTGAACCACTATAAATGATCATGTCATGTTTATTTCTCATTTTCATTTACATTTTCCTTATATTTTATTCTCTCCATAAACCTTTGGGTGTTTACCATTTTTGGTTTAAACATTTTGGTGATTTGTGTATATACTTATACTGGTGAGATAAGTATATGAATATTTTTTCAAGAATTGAAAAGAGTAGAAATGCATATGTATATCTTTTGTAAAGGTATTTTAATACAAATATTTGAAAGGAGATTTTATTTAATGAAATAATTAATTATAGAGGCTTAATGTTTGCTTGTATGCCTAATCATACTGGGTTTCCATGTGAAATTAAATCTCTGATTTGGTTGTTTGCTTATTTGATAGTGAAACAGCCAACTATGAGATCTTGGCAGTGTTGAAACAATTGATTGTTGGTTCGAAGAGACCGGGACCGGATAAGCATGCATTATCAAAAAACTATTTTGAACCGGCATAAGTGTTTGAATGGAAGACATCTTGAAGATGATGGAAATCAAAGACGAATTTCTTTGAAGTGCAAGATCTACTTGCTACTAATCCTAAGGATGAGTCCAAAAACAATAAAGTAGAAGTAGTGCCTCAGTTTGTTCAGTCCCAGAACAACTTGTATGGATAAATGCTGACATTGCATTATTTCTTGGAAGGCAGTATTAGCATTTCAAGAGGGATTTGCTAAAATTTAAAATCATATCCTCAAGCCTCACACCCGGTAATGTCTAAAACAGGAGTTATGCCATAAGGCATTGTGATTCAGTCCCATTAGGATACGGTCATCACCTGATCAAAATCAGTATTTATAGATTTATGTATGCTTTGGGCCCGATACGATTATTGGTCACAATCGAGGGATAATCATATTCGGTATTATCTAAGAAGGGGTAGGCAGGTCCTGATTTGTAGAGGTGCAGTGTTTGTAGCCTTGGTGCATTTTCTCTATTGTACAAAAGGTAGTATGTTACCTTATCATTGTTGAAATCCATTTCCAATAGTGCCAATATTGTAATATGAGATGCAAGCATTTCAGCTATGTTATATATTTATTTTCAATCTAGACATTAATAATAATATCTATGATTTCGAGTATAAATGTTTTGGTTATTGTAAGATAAAAACTCATTCGTGTTTATATGCGGCGTGGTCTTACAAGATGCCATTATCTTTAAAAGTTTATATAACATTAAAATCCATATGATTTGAGTTTCTTATGTTGATTTGTCAGACTGATCCAGATATTATTTTCTTATAATATTCGAGTTAGATCCGAGTATATTTCCAGATTTAGTCATGGATGCTTCAAAGCTTCAGGTGACGAGCCAGATGCCTCCAAGATATATTCATGTATCTTTAATTTCCGCTATATTTCTTGTTTTGCATTTATCAGCACTTGTGAGGAAACACTGTTATAACTGTCCAGGTTGATGAGAGGTTAGTTTACTCTGATTGCTATATGTATATTAAAGTTTTCATTTGTAAAGATCTGTTGGATATTATATATTACTTATCAAGATGTGATATTCTACTTTGTCTTTTCTTTTCTTTTACCCCAATAATCTGTTCTTTCAACACTTGGATGCTCGACACATGAATATCATGTATGTATTAGTGTCGACTATCGAGGGACTAAAAGGCGGGTCGTCACAACAAAGGTCGCATTGGATCCATCATAGCTAAGGACTCAAGTCCTTGCTTAAGCATTAGTCATAAATCATAACCATTTGGTGTTCATCCAGGATTCAATACATCATATATCATAAATCAAGATCATATCACATTCGTTCGAGGTATAATTATCACATATCGATGTCAATATCATCTTGTGTTCATTTAGGATTGGATTATTATGTCATATATCAGGTTATCATGAATCATCAATTGCTAGAGTACAATTCTACGGATTAGAATAGTACTTAAAAATCATCAGGTATCGCCTAATATTCTATCATAAGCGTGTCCAATCCAATCGAACATTGATAGGATCAAGAAATTGTTATAAATTATAATAAATTCAAGAGGTGCTCAAATCCCCATGTCTAATTTCTAACCTCTTTGGATCACATAATCAATTTCCAGTTTGCTTTCTAAACTTTCCATATTATAACCATACATCCAATAAAATTTTTGATCTCCCCAAATCATGTAATCGATATCCATTTTAATTCTTGATCTCTCGAGAATGCATGTATTCAAATTGAATCCAATCTGCTTGCACTCAAACGAGGAGACCCAATAACCGAGGAAGTCCATCCGCTCACTCTCCGATAAAGGGACCCACTATCCGAGCACACCCATCTACTCACTCTCTGATGAGGGGGCTTATTATCTAAGCTCAACCATCTATTCGCTCTTTGGCCAAGGGGCTTGTTATCTTAGTGCACCCATCCATTCTCTCTCCGACGAAAGAGCTTGCCATCCAAGTGCACCCATCCATTCACTCTCGAACGAAGGGGCTTACTATCTGGTATGAGCCTATCCTCTCACTCTCTTGTGAAGGGACTCGATATCCAATCATTTTAGTATTTTAGCTTGAAGGAATAACCAAACTCCATTCGTATTCCATAGTAATACCAATGTCTGCTTGAAGGAATAACCAATACCAATGTCATCCAACTATCAAGTTCAAATCGATATATTAAACAAACATTAAAGCATTCGATCTGATCAAGGATTACTATTGGACCTAAACTCAGGGTATGTCTAGGGACCGACCGGGATCACGAGCATATGTATATGGTCTAGTAGAAGCCTTTCGTATTTTATTCAAGGAAAAAAAGTGTAGAGATCGTATCTGATCCTAATTCATTCCGATCATAAGCCTTGGGCTAAATAAAACTGGCCTTGGGCTAATTTTCAAAATTGTTCCAAAAATTAAAAATATAAATTAAAAATTTAAAAGTTAAATTTAAAATAAGATGTACATATTATAAAAGTTATAACATAATGAAAATTTTCAAAATGTTTGAAAACAAAAATAAGTTAATTTCGAAATTATTTTATTAATAAGATTAGTCAAACAAACTAATCAATTAAATAAGTTAATTAAATGATATATATACATATATAAATATGTATATATAATATATAGTGATATATGTTATATTGTCTTGGAATGTTTAATACAATATAAGTGTACATGTATGTATATAATATAATTTTTGAAATTAATACAATTTAATTTAAAAAAATTGACTAAATAAATTAATTAAAAGTTAATTAATAAATTATAACACATATACGCATGATATATGTGTATTACTGTATAGGTGATAGTATACAAAAAATTCAATATAATATGCTAAAATTGAATAATATACAATTAGTCAAAGCATTAAGTAATTAAGGTTAATTTAATATGATTTTATTAATATAATGTTATACATGATATTATTATGTAATAATAAAACTTATATAATATGAATTTTTAAACTGAAGGTAGAACATTAAAATAAATCCTAAATAGACTCAAGGAACAAATACATGCGTAAATGTATGTATACAATGTCCGACACTTAAACCACGAGAGTATTTCATAAGAAATGCATCATTACATAAGTCGATCTCACTCAATATATTTTATTGAACATTATGAACCTTTAATATAATGTGTCCTCTACCATATATATTATAATAAATTACTTGCACGCTCCTTAGTTATTGAGCAAACTCGAGCTAGGGGTGTTATGTGTAGTAGTATTATTAGTAGATGAGGTAAGATAAGTATATACATTTGTTGAGAAAACTCAAATTACATACAATATACTGATTCCATCGCGATATGGTAGGTATGAGTGAATAATTTCATTTCATTTTGTTAAGAAAACTCAAGGCCAAAATGAAATTATGACGAGGTACTATGGGTTAGGAGTTGTAAATGATACAACCGATGAGGTGTTATCCATTGTCTGTGGAGCTAGACTTAATAAGCAAACTCAAGGTCAGAATTCCAAGTCCTAACACTCACTAATGAAGTCGAAAGACTTATATGTCTCAACTAAGGGTTTGGCAAAGCATAAAAGACTAGAGGAATCTTATTTATAAATGAAATTTAAAGTTTAATCTTACTAATATTATACGAACATCTACTATAATATTGTCCTAATAATCTACTAATGAAAGCTTGTAGAAAATGTCGACTCCAAGACTACTTAGTGAAAATAACTAACTAATTGGATCAAATAACCATGTCGATTGGCAAAGAGCTATCAAGATAATGTTGACTTACAAGCACCTTTGGTCGTTTGTTACTTGTACTCCTATGACTAGACCCGCTGAATACGATGACCCTAAAATATTGTTGCTTATAATAAGTGGGTCACTGACTTGGAAATCGCCCAAGTTTTCATGTTGTTTATATTAGAAAATCCATTATGAAGGCGGCACGAAATCATGTTTATCCGTTAGATATTCGACAGTCTAAAGGCACTTTTTGATGAGAAATCTAGTTTCTCAAGGTACGAGATTACTAAGAAATTGTTCAACACTAATATGTAAAATGGGTAAAAAGTGGACGATCATGTCCTAATGATGAAGGGCTATATTGATAGGCTTTCACAATTGGACCTGATGATTAGCAATGAATTGCAGGTAACTTCATACTTGGTTCACTTACCCCTAAGTATGAACCATCCATATAGAATTATAATATGAACCAACTAAATGTGAATCTTATGGAGCTCCATATATTGAGGTTAGTTGAGTCACAATCAAAGGATTAAGGGGTGTTGCTTGCTACTAAGGATGGGGCATCATCTTTGAAGAGTTCGAAGAAGCAAAAGAGAAATGGTAAGAAGAGAAAGAAGAGTAACAAGACCGATGACAATGATGAATGTCACAATTGCCATAAGAAAGGCCACTGGAAAAGGATCTATCCTGAGTACTAAAAATTGTTAAAGAAAGAAATCGGAGTGGTTTTATAGCTCCGTCGGGCACTTTTATGATTTGAAATTGTTTTCCAATCAATAAAATGTCTTATGTTTTAGATACTAGATATGGAATTCATATATGTAAATCGTTATAGATGCTTAGGAATTGGTGCCACATGGAAAAAAGAGAGATGAGGCTTCAGGTTGTTGATGGATCTACCATAGATACAACGGTAGTGGGAGATTATCATTTATGCTTGCCTGGTGGAGTAGTATTAATATTAAATAATTACTATATATAAAAGACTTTACTTGTGGAATTATATTTGTTTCTAGATTTTCTAAGACTAGAGATATATTTCATTATGCGAATAATATTATGAACATTAGTTTGAATGGAAATAAAGTATGCAATAGTTTTCTTTAAAATGGCATTTATTTGATCAATACAAATTATGTATTTTTTGTGAGTAGTTCTTATAACAATATAAATGATAGTTATCTTCAACATTTTAGGTTAGTGAGAAACTACTACACAAACTGAAACTGAAGGTTTTCTCCCATCACTTAATTCTAGATCATTTGAAGCGTGTGAATCGTGTCTCAAAGGTAAAATAACCAGGAATCCATTCAGTTGAAGCAATAAAAGAGTTGATAAACTCTTAGTGTTAGTACGTAGTGATGCATAAAGCCCGATGCTTGTAATCAACAAGGATAATAGTTCTTACTTTGTTACCTTCGCTGATGATTTCTCAAGACTATGATACATGTATCTTATAAAAAAATCCAATGTCTACGAGAAATTTGTTGAGTGTAAGAATGTAGTTTAAAATCAGGCAAACCTAAAGATAAAAATTCTTCGAGCTGATTGAGGAGGTGAGTAGATTGGACAAGAACTCCAATGGTGCTTATAAGATAATAGGATTATCTCTTAGGTTACTCCACCCTACACTTCGTAACACAATGATATGTTGGAACGAAGGAACCGAACCTTATTAGATATGGTTTGTTCCATGATGAGTAAGATGGATTTATCGCTGTCCTATTAGGGATATGCATTGGAAACCACAGTGCATATGTTGAACTTGTTGGCCACTAAATATGTGCCTAAAGTGCCACATGAGATATGGTGTGGTAAAAATCCCTAACTCAAATATTTGAAGGTGCGGGGTTGTCCAGTCAAGGTTAAGAATGTTGGTACGAATAAACTAGAGGCAAGATCAGTACTATGTCAACTTATAGGATATCCCAAAAACTCAATGGGATATATATTCTACAATACCGACGAACTAAAGGTTATTGTTTCTTAATGCATTGTTTTTTGGAAAATGAATTTCTACCAAAGGAAATTAACAGTGAGGTTATAGACTTAGATAAGGTTCAAGAAGTTAATATTGAGGGTGAACCAGTAGGAGAATTGAATTCACCCATGTACGAAAACACACAACCTATTAGAAAGTCCAATAAGGAGATACTATGGTTTTATCATAGATGGTGAGAAGGAGGATTGTGTCTTAGACGACGACACTCCTTTTTATTTCCAACAAGCACTGTAGATTAAAGATTTTGCACTCGATCTTGGTGCGATGAAATCCGGGATATATTTTATATACGAAAACAAGGTATGGACTTTGCGGGACATACCCAAAGGGATAAAACCCATCAGCTGAAAATGGATTTTGTTGAAAAACCTAAATTCAGTTGGAGAAGTGCAGACTTATAAGGTCAGGCTAGTTGCAAAAGAATTTCTTCAAATTCAAGATGTTGATTATGATGGAATGTTTTTGTCCGTAGTCATGCTTAAGTCCATTTAGATTATGTTGGCCATTGGTTATGACTACGAAATATGGAAAATGGATGTAATGATGGCATTTCTAAATATTAATTTAGAAGAAACTGTCTATATGTCGCAGCTAGTGGGTTTTGTGACTAGTTGCAGAAAATGCAAGGCTTGCAAGTTGTTAAAGTTCATTTATGGACCTAAACAAGCTTTAAGAAGTTGGAACAAGTGTTTTGATAAGATAATTAAATAGTTTGGTTTCAATCAGAATACAGAGGAAACATGCATATATAGAAAAAAATAGGGCAATGCTATCGAATTCTTAACGCTATCTATCGATGACATTCTATTGATTGGCAGTGACACTTTTTTATTAAAATTAGTGAAAGCTTGGCTTTCCAAGAAATTTTCCATGAATGAGTTGGGAGAAGCAGCCTACATACTATGTATCAAGATTTATAGAGATAGATATACGTGGCTGTTGGGATTGTCCCAATCAATGTACTTAGGCACAACACTTAAAAGGTTCGGTATGGAGAATTTCAAGCATGGAAAATTTCCTACACAGTTTGGAATCATCCTTTCTAAGAAGGACGCTCCTCAAACATATGAGAAGAAAGAGCGTCTGAAGAGGATATCCTATGCTTCTACTATAGAATCCTTAAATTACTCTATGCTATATAGTAGACAGTTGTGGCATTTGCATTAGGATGCGCAAGCCGATACCAGTCTAATCCTAGAGAAAAGCATTAGACAGCTGTAAAATATACTGAAGTGTATTCATGAAATATTCGAGACTTATTCCTTATATACGAGAATGAACACCTTATGAAGTAGTATACTGACTCTAGCTTTCAGAGTGATGTCAATGATAGTAACTCTTTGTCTGGTTTTTTTTATGCTAAACACTAGAGTTGGAGTAGGTCTGAATAAGAATTTTTAGTTGATTCGACTATGGAGGCCAAGTACATTGCCTTCAATAAAGTAGCTAAAGTCTAGATGCCTAACTTTTTTAGTGAGCTTAGAGTGATTCCCACTATTGAAAATCCAATGGTATTGTTTTGTGATAACAATGCGGTGATGCAGATCGTAAAAGAGCCCAGTGCACATAAGAAGCCATGACATATTCTATGCTAGTTCCACCTCATCAGAGAAATCATTAAGAAGAAAGAGGTCATGATACAGAGGATAGACATCAAGGGCAATAAACAAAACCCATTCACTTAAGGTCTAGCTTGGTAGGCTCATGAGAAGCCGATCGAAGGGATTAAATTGAGATTCCATAATTGGCCTTAAGTGTAGGTAGGAGATTGATAGAGTTAGAGATATACTCTAAGGGAATTTTTTTAATTTATTGTAAATTATTAACTCTGTAATCAATTCTCATTCGTAATAAATGTGTTATTGTATATTTGAGATAAAGTATTACAAATAATTAAATGCTTAATAAAAATATATTTAATAGAAAATCCATTAATGGTGTGTTTGTGAAAGTAATTAGAAATTGTCATAATCATGAGTATTGTATCACAAGATAATAAACACATCATTTTAAATATTCTTAGTCAAGGTGTATCGAGATTGGATATTAATGCATCCATTGAAACTAGATTACGTAATTCTCTCTAAATTTTAGGCAGTGTATTACTCTAGACTGTTTGCGTGCACTAAGGGGGCTATGTACTGATAGTTATTGGACAACTATGGAATGACTTGCACGATAGTTTTCTATTGGTTAAAATAATTAAGATTAAATAGAAAACATCGATATGACTAATTTAGACAACTCTCTTGACTTGAGAATACTACTGATCTTCAATATGATAGCTCCACTTTGGTTATAGTTAAATCATGACACGACATCCATCAAATAACTATAGTTGGGTCGAGTGGAAGTATTGGAAATGAAACACTATTCTAGGGAGGATTTATCTTCTTAGTTATATGAGGTTGGTATCACGGTCAACTGATGTAACCTCAAAGCCAAAATCTCTAGCCATAGTAGTTTAGTAATGATAATTGTTATTATTGAACCAAAGATTTTATGTATGGACTATAGAGTAAATATGGACAATATTAAATTTTGACCATTACCAAATTCCATAAGTCCAAAGTGATATAGTTTTAACAAAGAGAATTGGTGTAAATAATTATCACTATTGATTATGATTCTAAAGTAAAATTGGATTTTATCGATATTAAGTAAGCGATAAATTTGGCCATAATATCACACCACCTGTAAAGTGAAGTGTGTCAATATTAATCGCCGATCAATTTACACTAGCTCACACAACTGAAATGTTGAATACTACTATTACTACCCTATTTAATTTATTTTTAGTTTTTAAAAATTATTATTATATATGAAATATAAATTATAAAATTTTATTTGATGTGCGTTGAACAATGTTAAATAGTGTGCATATAATAGTTATATAAACACTAATTGATATGCGATATCAATATGCTTTTTTGGTTTTGATTGCAATAAATATTGTTCAAGCATGAAGTGGATTTGAAGCCCATATGAGGCTTGATATTTTTGGCCATTGTAGGACCATGGTAAATCTGGCCATTTATGGCTTTAGGGGAGAAATTTGAACGTTTAAAAGAAGAGAATGCATAAGAGATAAATAAGGATCTTGATCCTACTTTTGGTCTCTAGTCTTTCCTTTATATAAGCATCTTAACCCTCACTTTAGAACTATTTTTTATGCCCCCATCTCTTCTTTTGCTAGCTGAAACCAGCACCCTACCTCAACTCAAATTTTCAAGCATTTTAAACACAAATTAAATAAAATACAATCATCGTGGTAAAGGCAAGTCGGGAGCTAGCAACTTCAGAATTGGAATAGAATTCAAGTAGTCTATTTCTTCATTTCAACATGCGGACTTTGGGATTTGGTGAAAGGTACTTTGCTGGTCTATTATTACATATTAATGTTTATATATTCATTGCTTCGTATGTTACTTAGTTAGAAATATCACGAACCAGCATACTAATAGGTTGTTACATGCTGCTGGTTGTGCATACAAGTGTATGTATGTATGTATGTATGTATAAGTTAGAATCTACAACCCCTTTTATTTAGCTCCATCATGTAGCTCCTGGATATCAGCCATATGTTAATGTTTAAATAATTAGCTCATTCTCTCTCCTCTCACATGACCGAATATTCAAATATTAATATGTGGCTAATATCAAGGGGCTATGTGATGGAGCTAAATAAGGGGCCTACATATCCTAGCTCTATTATATATACATTATTTAAAAAAAAATATTTTCATGTATTTTAACTAACATTATGCACTCGGCCTAGAATAAAAGGTAATTTTTTTTAATTTCAAAATTAAAATATTAAAATTAAGCTATACAAAATAATACAATATATGTTATAGATCTTTATAAATATATAGTGTTAAATAAGCTTTCCGCGTAAAAAATTTCTTCTAAATATATATTATGTATTTAAATGCAGTCATTTAATTTAAAATTGATTATATAAATAAACTATTTTTTATGTGTGTAAATATTATAATTAACAAAAATTTATACAATATATTTTACTTAATTTATTTTTGAAAATAAAATAAAATTTATTTTTAGTTTCATTATTTTATAAGCAATAAATGTTTAATAATAAAATACTTTAGAATCAAAAAGGAAAATTAAAAAATTAACACCGTGAGCTATGCAGCAAATATATATTATATATTTATTCAATTAAATAATTAACTATACATTTAAGTGTGTGTGTATTCGTATATATAAAATAATTGAAAATAATATTTCTATTCTATTTTCATGTTATAATATATAATATACATATATATAGTCAAAAATTATTTCTTGAATAATATTTAAAATAATTTATCATTTAATTAATTTCATACATATATACATTCATACATACATATATTAATAACTTAAATAAGTTATGTACATTTACTATTTCAAAGCATATTTATATAATTATATTTTGCATAATATTATTTTCATAATAATTTGATGCACATATGTATACACATTTTGACATTCTATTTGTATACGTGAGGGACAAACATGTTTGTTGCATTGTAATCACAGCATCTACACATGGACATGTCAAACCATGTACACATTACCATGTTTTACATGCACACACATATGTGTATATGATAGACATATATATAATACAAATTATATTAAATAAAATTTTATTTCTAAATTTAAATAAAATATTGATTTTATTTATAAGAAATTTAGAAAAGTTCTAAATGAATTTAGACTACATAGGCCCATAAAGACCCAATAATGATTTTTATTTTTTGAAATTTCCTCAATTACTCCACTACGGCTGGTCCAGTTCAAGCATAGTCTAATCTTCATTGATTAACATGCACATTGACTTGATTTGAACCAACCACTTAATCATTCTACTTAAGCTTAATTTTTAATTAGTCCAACATATAACTTTCATACATTGTTCTGATCGATTTTAAGCTCAAATAAATATTTGAAATGCCATGAAATTTAATATAACATTTGTATTAAGTTTATTATTAAATTATAATATTTATGGATTAATTTACATTGGTCTAACTCATAAAAACTAATAATGCGGTTGTAGTGACTCTCTAGTGTGAACTTAATCTTCAGTTAATATTTAAACATAATGAAGCCTATACAACTTTGCTGAAGTACAGTATTCGGAACAAATTCAATGCTTATAGGTTATCTAGGAGAAATCTAACTTAGTTTATTTTAATTCACCTATTAGTGACATTTTGTACACATGTTATTTTGGTCATTACTGTAAATTAGATATCTAAAGTACAGTGTAAGATCAAAAACTCTAATAATGCCAATATTTAATTATGTAGACCACTTAAAAGTCCTTGATTCAATCGCATAACATTTATCGATTAGCCAATTTACTCTGGCCAAATATTTAGAGTTTGAGTTGACTACTGATTAAAATGATGCTATCCTTCTAAATGCGACGAAACCTTTCTTGGGTAGTGTTTCACTTCATGTGGTTCAACGTATACCTAACTATGATTGTAACAAGGTCATCAGGCCAAATCTTTAAACCTATCTACTTAAGATCGACAATATCCTCAAGAGCGTGGACTATTGTTTATTATTACCATAAGTCCTTCTATTTTGAATTAGTTGTGTTAAGCTATAGAAAACTCTTAATTCATTCTGTTATTGCTTCAAACAACCACAAGTACGTACCCATTTAGTGTCCCTCAATGGTATTGAGCAAATCGCCATTCATGGTATGGAAAGCATTACATACACTAGTCTTAATAGATGTATCGATATTCTTTTCTAGACACATTTGATAAGCAACTTTTAAGGAGTTAGAGTTTACATAAATATTGATTCAATACTCTTGGTTACGAACAAATTCATAACTATAAGTGATAAAACACCTCTCCAAATGATTTTCATATTTATATGTTTCTAATATAATCAATACATTATTTATATGACCATAAAATAATATACATAAAATAAAATAAAACCAAATCTTTTTTCATTTCGAACAAGATTCTTTTATTAGAGTCAAGTTACGTAAAAAATTATATAATTGCCCCCAGGCACACTTTTAACTCTATCATATTGCATAATATCACATGAGATCTTCTATTTTGACTTGTTGTATTAACCTATAAAAGTCTCTTGATGAGTCATTCTGTGATTATTTCAAACAACAATAAATACGTAATCCCCGAGTGTCCCCAATGGTAGTAATTCACCATTCATCGTACGAATATTTTAACGACTATTATTTTACATATTCGGCTCAAAGCTCATGGTAATGAACACTTTCAAAACTGCAATTGATTTTATATTTTTCTAAGGATTATGTGTGTGCATGCCGTTCACACACATACACATTTATTATATTCATATCATTACATATACAACGATAAAACAACATATACAATAAAAAAACGAAAAACATACGTCATTTCAAACAAGATTCTTAGACAAGAGTTTAAGTTATATAATAAACTACATAATTAACTCTACAAGAGTCATCGATTGTTGTCGATTGATGCCTTATAGATCGGTACTAATCAATCAAAATCAATGAATTTGTGATTTTTTTCCCAAGTAACTTCATTCGGTGATATATACAATTGGATTTTGGTGGATCATATATTATAGTGTCCATATGGATGGTTGATGTTCTCATTTGAAAAGACGAATATCTCTAACGGTAAGGATTTAGAAGTTATATCGATTGGATACACGTAACTCGATGATTGTGCGAAGTCAACATGTTCTTTGAAAGAAATGACTATCAATGGAAACAGAATGAGCTTTTGGGTCCGGCAAGTGTTAACAGCTGGTGAAATAAGTAAATTTAGAAAAATCACTAATTAGATAATGGGCCTATAAAGTCTATTAACTAGCATTAGATCCAATCTACCTACTTAAACAAAGTCATATTTTATTTTAAATTATTTATATTTATTAATTAATCATACTGATTGAATATTTATTCGAATATATCATACATATATTCAATAACATGACATAACGGTATAATGATGTATGAACATATGTATAACTGTACATACATACATACATACATACATATATATATGGATATTGGGATTATATCTTTTGTATATACCTGCATATTATACTTATATATGCAAACGAGAATTTCTTATGAATGTAGAGAATATAAATGCCTAAATTTGAAATTTGTTTCATTAATTTTTTTCTTAATATTTATGTAAATTAAATACATATGGAAATATATGTATGTTACATATACATATAAATGTCTAAGCTATATATATATATATATCAAACTACAAATATTTGTATATGAATAATATACACATATTAGAGTTTTTTGTATACAAATATTATTTCTATGTATACAAATATAATATGTTTGCATACATTACTATACTATAATATATGTATATTATTTGTACACAAAATACTATATCATTTATATATACAAATATAATATGTTTGTACATAAAAATACCATAATATGTGTATATTATTTGTATACAAATATTTATAGTTTAATATATATATATAGTTTAGACATTTATATGTGTACGTAACATACATATATTTCCATATATATATATTCAGTTTACATAAATTGTAATAAAAATAAATGAAACAAATTTCAAATTTATTTCTTTGCCTGAGGAGATAGTATTCAAAAGAAAAGGAAAATCCCTCCACTTTTATCTCTTGTAAACCCCTACTTAAACTTAGATTCAAATCATAAATTATAATTTATATATACCATATAAAATCAGAGCCTAATGTAAGTGAACAAGAGATTTGATGTTATACAAATTGCGACTAACGTAAAATGATCAAAAGAGTGTATGTTCGTATATGTGCGTATATATATTTTATATAAAATAACATACATATACATACATATATGTATGTATGTGTGTGTGTGTTTTTGTATGTATGTGTGTGTGTATGTATGTATGTATATGTACATAATATAAACAAACCTCCATATAATTATAAATTTGGTTTATATATATAATCCAAAATAATTAATAGAATGAATTTCAAATATTTATGGCTAAATAGACAATAAAATATTATAATTTAAAAAAAATTCAAGGCATTAGCTTTTAGATTCACATTAACATACATGCATGATTACAGCCGAAGTAAATGATCGTTGTATATCTTTATGTAAACATATAGTTAGATCATTCAATAATATATATAAAGCACATTTGAAAAGATTAACTTACAAATGCATTAAAAAATATAATAAATCAAACTTTCATGGTTGGTTTTCATGGTTTAGATTTTACTTATAAACAAAATATGTATAATAAATCAAACTTCAGTAAATTCAGTGACAACTAGTTATATGTTACATACATAAATTTAGGTCAGGTGTGATCGTGTATGTGTATAAAATAAATATAGATTTACCTTTATAGATCCAAACCTTTATGACACTTTATTTTTTAGTGAAACCCTAGACTCCTTAAATTAGCACCTCATCCTGCCAGCATCAAATGAACCACTTTTTTTTTTATTGTTATTTTGGTGAAAATTTTCGGCTAGAAGGAGGTAAGGTGTAATAGCCCACCATTAATAATTTATTAACTAATTAATCAAAGAGCTAAGATGAGCTCGAAAATGATATAAAAGACAAATTAAATAAGGAAGTGGGTAATGATTTAATGAAAAAGAGGTATGAGAGCTAAGACTCAAATTATTATAGGATAATAAACTTGATCTTTTCCATTACTTCATTCCATTCTACTAAAAATAAAATAAATGCATGAGATGAAAATTAATAGTGGTAGCCTAAAAAGACTAAATAAGAAGGAGAAGAAAACACAAGCTAGATTAGGATTAAGAAGATTTAAACAATATATTTCAAATATCTAGGTGGGCAATATTAAATCCTTTTTATCATTTTTGACATGTTTGATTTTGGTTTTGACTTAGTATGCATATGGGATAACGATTAAATGAGGCAAATAATGTTTTAACGAAATTTTTGGGGAAATATAGATGAACATGGGATGTTTGGATGTATTTCCTTACTCTAATGTCTTTGAAACACTATGAAAACTTAGTATGAAGTTTAACTCATGACTTTCAAAGTCATTTTTTAATTTGGTGGATTTTCAAAATCAAAATAAATTGATATGAATTTTTAGAGGAAATTACCTAGAAAGAGAATGTAAGTGATAACCAGAAAATAGAATAAAATAGGTAAAAATATGCTAAAGGAATAATAAATAAATTTTCTAGAAATTTTATAGGGGTTCTAAGCTAAAAACGCATCATACTGGAAGAAAACTCATCACCAATGTGAACTATGAAAATAATTGGAATTGATTAATATAGTGAGAATAAGCGTTAAAATAAATTGGGGACAAGATCGATGAAAATACTGAAAAGTTAAACAAACGACATTGTTAATAACTGAAAGTGGAGTCTCAACGTATCAGGCGGCAACATGTGTAAGGCGATGACAGCCGTGTCAGACCTTGTCGGATGCATAGTGAGAACTACATAAGATTCAAGAAGATAACCGAGTACTTAGGGCCAGGTAGTGAATTGCCAAGGAAACTTATAGGCTTTCGAGGAGAGGTCTGCACTGCACTAAGGAGCGCTAGGTTAAAGGACGTAATGTAGGCGAAGGCTGAAGGTTGGGAGGTGTAAAGGAGAACTATGCTAAGGAACTAAGGTCGTGCAAACTAGGAGTACAGTAATGTACGATGTGCTACAGCTGAAGGAACGTGGGGAAATACTGGGCCATAATATGAGTAAATGGAAACATAATATATAATAGTTAGGTTTAGTTCACGGAGCTAAGTGGACTAAGTAAGGAATTATACTGTGCCATAATGAAATATCGTGCCTCCGTATAGGTAGGGGTGAGGTTGTACTACACCAAGACAAAATGAAATCCAAACATAATGTATAATAATCGGGAAGAGCTCATGGAGTTCAAATTAACTAAGTAGGAGAAAAAAATTATGCACTAGGGTTTGAGTTAGGAAGAACTATTAATGCTGAGTGCGGACGCTCAGTCGAATGAACACCTTGGAAAGGTGCGGAGAAGAATCCAAATTCCAAAGGACATGAGATGTCTAAATGTGGAAATGCATGTGGCTGTTTTTTTCGCAGTGCCAATCGAAGTAATAAGAACTGCATGTGGCCGATTCTTTGCAGCTTAAATTAAAATAAAATGGAACGGCATGTAGCTGAAACTTTATGGTATAAACCAAATAAAATGGAATGGAACTATGTGTGGCTGGCTCTTTATAATGTATATTGAATAAATTATGGTTGCATGTGGCTGAGTCATTGCAGCATAGACTAAGGAATTAAAAATCGCGCTAGAAGGGATCGAGTAATGTAAGGATAATGCTTGGAAATTGGACTATGGATAATGTACTTGCAGTAGATAGGTAGCTTTTAGTTATACTTTGTTGATAATTACTTTTATAATGAATTTATATATCAGTGAGGGGAAAATATTTTCCACATATTGCTGCGTGGTCTCACTACATATACGTTTTTTGGGTTAGGTATTATGCACACCAGATTTTAAGACTGGCCATTGTTTTATTATTGTTTTCCACATAAACTCACAGGTACTCACGGGTACCCGTGTTCTTGTTAGTATACTTATGGGTAAGGAAGGTTCATTTTAACAGTCAAAGGATGCATATAGAAATGAAGCGGGAGGCTTTGCTAGCTAATAAATAATGGTTAATTAATCTATTTCAAGAATGTAGGCAACATCTTCATACATTGATTTAAGTCTCTACTATGTTAATTTTATATCGTAAATTGATCCATGTGCGGGCAAGATTTTGGTGATTAAATTTGGAAAATATATAATTGATGTTAAAGTAATTTCTATGCGACGTGAATTTTTAGCTATTCTGTTTGTTTAGACTGTAATTCATATAAACTAAACCCTTTCATGTCACTTGAAAGTAATTCTGGTGATGACTGCAGCAATGTCGGCATTTATTTTTTGATTTCAAAGTGGGGAATGTTACATAAGGCATGGAAGTGGTGGCCATGAAAAGAGAGGAGAGGAAGAAGGAATCATTGAAAAATGAATCAACGAGGGAGGATTTGTTTTTATAGAGAGAAATAAAACCTTTCTCGTTCCTCTCTTTTAAAACCATCATTGTTAATTTTATTCAGACCTTAATCAACTATCTAGACCACAATTCTCCTTCTACAGCCTAGCTATAATCGGCTCCTTAAATGGACTAATAAATCTCAAAGCTCCTTAAGTAATTAGTTATATTTAAAGTCAGTTGAAATATATATAGGTATTATATATCGATACATGCAAATAAAACTTTATGCGCACACCAAATAATTACTACTAACACCCCAAACATAAAATATATTAATAATTAATGTTTATTGAATATTAAACTTAATTAATTTACAATAATTTATAAACTAATTAAATCATGCAGTTTTTCAGAGAGTTTACAAATACAGTTGTGAGACTCGGAGGTGTTACTTCAGTCAGCGATTAATACTGAACAATTCAAATATTTAGTTCTCATGTCACCTTAGCTAGTGGTGTAACAATTTGATGAAATTAATCTCTTATAGATATTTGCAGTAAAATCATATTTTACACAATTTTAAGCAGTGCTAAAAATGACAATAATTTACACATATTCTCTTTGCCAACACTTATCACTTTAGGATGAATGGAGTTTGGTATTGGTAAAACTCCAATATTATCCAAGCACAACTCAATTTGTCCATAAACAAAATCATTGGTTCAAAAATAAAATTTATTATCAATCATTCTATTCTGCCCAGTTTTACTCTGAGTGGATAATAGTTGACCATGATGATAACCTCATATAGCTAATAGATGATTTCTACATTGAATAGTGCTTCATTCCCAATGCATCAACTCAAACCCTACTATAGTCGTTTGTTAGACGTCATGCCATAATTTAACTATAACCAAAATGGAGTATTCATCTTGAAGTTTCATAGTATTCTCGAGTCAAGAACACTGTGTAACATCGTCATGCTAATATTTTATGTTTGACCTAGTTGTTATCAATCAAAAAAACTCTCGTATGAGTCATCCGGCAGTTATTGAATAACTACATGTACATATCCCCTTCATGCCTTCAGCGGCTAGGAGTAATACATTGCACAATATTTGAAGGGTGTTATATATTTATGTCTCAACGAATGTATCGATATCCTTACTCGAAACATACCAAGAGTATTTAACACAAAATGTTATTTTATGTTGTGATTAGTTACTCAAGGTTGCGACTATTTTCAACTGCAATCACATAATATTTTATGTAAGGATTTTCTTTTTAGTATACTTTAAATTAGATACTTAATTAGTTAGATCACAGTATAACAAAGTACATAACAGAAACCGAACACCATTATTATATATAAGGTTGATTACAGAGTTAGATATATGTAACAAATTACATAATTTTTCCTAGAGCATACCACTAACTCTTTTATAAGCAATGAAAGCAGCTAATCGATCCGGAACTCACTCGCTTGTCTTTTAACAAAGCAAACTTTATATTCCCAGAAGAATACTTCGAGAGGAGGTAAGTGTTATCCTTGATTTTTTACACTGATGATTTTATGATGTTTGACTTCAAAATGATGAGATTGATAGAAAGCTCGTGGATGATTGAATATAGGATGGAACAAGAAAGAATGTTGGAAGGTCAAGGGCCACAGCTCAATGTTAGAAGCATGACACTTTAGGAAGAGTTTCTAGAGGTTATGGGCTTAAATTCTCGAGATATCAAATGAGTGTTATACTTACATGAAATACTACTTCCATTATCAAAAAAAGAAGGAAAGCTCAAAAATAGTTGAGTATAATTGATCGTTACCAACTGGTAGCTTATGGATCTGTTCCAACCGATAGAAACGTAAATTCTCAATGAAATGTTTATCGATTTTTGTCTTGAAATATGGTTGAAACTAACTCATGAAGCATCAATGGATCGATAGATAGATTAATTGCAAAGTGGAACAAAAATGGATTATTGCTTAAGTCTTTCGATTGGTGTTAACCCAAAAAAAAGGATCAACGCCTTGGAGTGTGATGTGAAAGCACCAGACGTGTTAGAATGGAGCAAATAAAATATAAAAGTAGTGGAAAAGTAAATAACACAGAGAATTTGATAGTGGTTCGGTTGTTAACTAAGCCTAGTTCCCCATTATAACTTTGCTTATTGATGTAGTCTTGATAGAATATGATTACAGGGTGATGGAAAGAGAATTAGTCACGAGTGCATAGGCTAGACAACTTCTAAGTCCTAGAAATGTTTATAGTTGCTGCCTTGGTGACGGTGATGTAAAGGAGAGAGTTGAAGAATAGATGGACTTCTCGCATAATGCTAGTAGAATCCAGATCATTTCTTGGTTGCTCTTTGTTTTGTATTTATAGTCGTAGAAGTTGTATTAAGCCAAGAGAGAGTTAGAGCAGAGTCCAAATAGAGGCACGAGAGTGTTTTCAAAATCTCAAGTGCCATCAAGTTAACATGTCATTTCAGCACCGACATCTCATGTCACTGTCGATGTATGCAGTTAACTTCAAAGGACGTGAGCTCTTTTGTATCCCTCTTTCTACCTCATGTTGTAGTGTTCCATGATGATTCTATGGGTATGTGATTGATATTGGTGATGATTCCTTCATCACTTGGTTTATTCTACCGTTTCGACTGCTAACCCTTCAATCTTGGTATCAAATTGATCAAAATTCTTTGATATTGACTGGACACATATGAAATAGATAAAGAAGAGCCTCTGTAAGGTTTGAGTGAGAAGTATGGAACATGAGATGTTTCTACCGAGCTCTTCATATCGACACTGAATTTCCATACTTGCTCTAATCATGTTGAAACTTCCCCGAGTTGTTTTGCTAGTCGATTTAAGTGTGCTTTTAGGATTTTAATACGTTTCATCTTCTTTTTGATGTTCTAACTCCTACTGATTTTTGTATGGTTAAAAAACCGGTTAACATTTGCCCTCTAGAGTATGCTTTCATTGAAAAGAAAGTGTGCTCTGGAGTGAGACGAGTCCCAGATGGATATCTTGTAAATCGTAGTTTAACTATTTAAGTGTCGTCTTGAAATGTTGCTTTTATTTTGCTTTAATTGATCGATTTCAATTCAGTGTTCGCTTCAACTTGGACTAGAACCTTTGTTCTTGGTATTTTCTATGCAATTTGGATTTTGGAAATTTGCATTCAGCTATCTGTTGTCAAATAGGTCTAATGGTGAAAGTTTGAGTAGTGTAGAACTATAAGTGCAATGTTGGTATTGACTTCTGATGTCGGAACTGACATCAACACTTGGGAAATTTGTTAGCTTTTCCTATAAGTTAAATCCGTTTGTTCACGTCCTTTTATTCCCCTATCTTATTCGATGTATTATCAAATCCTACAAACGAGATCTCCCATTGCCGAGGTAACCCATTCCAACCTCTCCATGCCACCGTCAACTACCTTGATCACCACCATTGATCATCGTTGCTCACCTGCGCTACTCAACTAGCACCGCCTCATTCTCCAGTTTCATCTTCAAGGATTTTCTATAAGAATTCTCCAAAACCCTAGGTTGAGTTCTCATTTGACTCGATTACAAGGTTGTTGATTGTGTGTCTTGAGGTGGTGATGTTGGGGGAGATGGTTGTGGCTATGGCTGGTGTCAATTTGGCAGAGAATAATCTAGTCAGGAGGGTGTACATTTAAGGATGAACTAGGGTTTTGCTTGGATGGAACACATGCGATTAATAGGAAAACTCAATTCCCTGACTATGATTGTTCTTTTCTATGAGATTGTTTAAGTCTCAACCATATGACAAATATCATCATGCAAATTTGTTTTGAGAGTAGACATGCTAGATTATTTCTCTATATCATCTTCCTATTATTACACTCCGGTGATCCTGAAAGAAAAAACTTCTTGTGTCACTCTAGACAACGGATCCGTTATCGATTGTCGATCGATAATGGGTAAGTAAAGAAAAGTAATTTCAAAGGGCAATGCAGATTGCTTTTCAAATGCAAGCAAGCTATCTACACCGGATGGTTTGTTCATAGTGTTTCGGACACTAGGCTCATTTCATGTCGATAACACATTGCATTTGCATAGGTTAACACTTATAATTCGATTGGTCGATACACGTTGACTTCCTTTGAATTCCAAGCATTGGTCATATGGGTACTTCTCATTCTAAGTTAAATTCACCTGACCATGTTGAATGCCAAGCACTCCTGTATAGAATGACTCGCCATTCGGCTCGTCACAAATCTGGTGAAGGACCATCAACTCCTTCGGAGAGTGCTTTTACTAGTGCTTTGGTTTCTCTATTTGTTCCAGTTGAGACCAAACAACCTTCAACTTTCGAGTCTAAGAGTTAGATGGTGTTATTAGATCCCATTGCTCTGCCCCAGTTGCCACCAGAGCTAATTATAACTAACACACCAGAGCTAATTATAACCAACCAACCCAGTCACAAATCTTACGGCCGCTCATCTTAAAGCTGAGAGCTAGAAGAAATAGGCCGAAAAGAAGGTTGAAATTATAAAGGCGAAAGACCAAGCCCTTTCTGGATAGGCATTCGAACTTAAACGCCTTTGTGAAGAAGTACAGAAACTCCATGAGGAAAACCAAGGGTTGGTCAAAAATTGGACACTCTGTTATCCGATAAGCTTTCAAATAACAATGAGCTTGTTGTCTGCCGGAGCGAGTTGACTGACTTTGAAAAATCTCGAGATGCTAAGAACAAGATGAGGGCCCAAGAGAGGGAAGTCCCCATCCAAGCTCTCTAATATTTCTTTACGATTGTGATTATGCATAGGGATTTAAAGTGGTTAGGAAACGATTATCCTGCCATCCTTGCTAACGTGCATGAAAACTTGTTGTGCCGAGTTGAAGCGACCTTTCTGAGTTTGAGTTACTGGCATGGTACTTGGGTGTCGAAGAGATAAATGTTCTTGCCTTAGGAAAGGGAATTCTCGTTGAGGAGGATGCTAAGGTTTTTATTGCACTTGCCTACCTGAGGTCTTTGGGTCAGCATGAAGTGTCTATCTCGCAGTTAGGGTGCAGTGATGATCACCCCTTCTTCAGTCGCATTGCACGAGCCTTATTTTCCTATTTTGGCAATTGGACAGTTCCCAGCAACCGGAGAGTATGAGATTGATGTCATACCACATAGTCCTACTTCACGTATCCCTCTTGTTTCTCATATGCTCCAGCAGGACGATCTCACTCCTGAATCTGTTACTGAGTTATATCAATTTTCTATGAACTCATAGGTCCGCTCGATGTCCCACCTTTGCCTCCTGCTTCTTAGAGTGCACAAACCGAAGCGATCTTCACCGCCTCCATTATTGTTTCCATAAGTTCAACTGCTATACTCCAACCTTCCACCTCCAGACCCAGATCTGATGCCCAACAGATCGTAGCATTGGAAGGATCGGAGTCTATTGATGTATCATCGGAGGAGGATATTCAAATGGTTAGTGCTACTGATCCAACCAGGGATAAAAAATAGCGGAGCGAAATCAAGAGGAAGAGAGACAAGACAAAGCTTAAAGCGGAGCCAGATAACACAAAGGATAGGATCCTCCTATTTACTATCAAGACTAGCAAACTGAAATCTACGGGTGAATAGGTCAGTGGGTCTAAGGAAACTGACTCAAGCAAGATTGTGGTAAAGAAGAAGACCGCAACTCGACTAGGTAAGGGTGGGAAAGGTGGCGACGAGAGGAAGTGATAGGCTCGAGCATCGGTTTAGATGGGTTTTGGTGGTTCTTTTAGTTCATATGTCTTTTTCATTTTTTAGTCTTGTGTATAGGTACAGAGTATGTACTTAGAGTCTTTTCATTTGCCGCTGTGTCAGTAGAGTCTGTGCTTTTGCTTTTTGGTGTCCAAACAGGTCGAAATTGTGTAGGAATGGCCCCCGCTGTTTGATTTTGTACATAAAGTGATATAAGCAATGAAAAGATTAGTATTTCTATTGTAGTTTCTTCTGTGTATTGTTCCCGTTTATATACCACTGTATGTGTGCATAATACGATCGCTTATCTTGTACTTTCCATGTTATACGTTATTTTACTGTGTGATAGTAGATGTGTTTATTTACCGCAATTCTATGCATGTAAATGGTATAAAAAATGTAACTTGTAGTTAATTAGTTTTACTATTTTACTTAACTCTGTTGTAGCTGCCAAAATTTTTGCTCGAGTAACTGAACCATGGAGTGACTTTTATTCCAACTAAGTGTTGGTATGTTGTATGCCCCCAGTACGTGGGGCTACTAACTCCGTATACTTATTGCGAGACTGGAAGCTCCGGGCTACTCTCTGGTTTCCCTAGTCAAGGATTTATTATAGCTCCTATCTTTGGGAACTTACAGTCTAAATGCTCGATTTCGAGCATTGTGTACTTTGGTCACAACTAATCTTTGAGCTATGTATTAAGGTTCTATCTATACATCAGCCTTTGTTTCTTGGCACGTGTGGACATCTCATTTCCTTGTATTTTCCTTTAATTTTGCCGAAATCTAGGCAAGGTTGAGTTTTGTGCAGTGGGGATTGATTTCTCCAAACTTGCAACCAATAAATTTCCCAATACTGCCGAAGTAACATTGATACTTAGGAGGCTTTGACAAACTAACAATATTAACAGGGTCATGGTTCGGAGCGTGCTTGAATGTGGTTCCGTTGATTCAAGCGACAAGGGAGTAGATGCTAGCTTGGATATGGTTCCATTGGTCCAAGAAGCAAAGGAGTTGAGTATGCTTAAATGCAATTCCATCGGTTCAAGGGGCAAAGTAATGAAAGCTTAGATGGATGCAATTCTATCTATCCAAGAAGCGAGAGAAATGGGTGCACTTGAATGCAATTCCATTGATTTGAGTGGATCAGGAAATGGGTGCTTACTTGGACGCGGCTCCGACATTCCAAGAAGTGAGGCATGGCTTATAGATGTGCGTGAGGATCTGGGCCATCCGGATGTTGCCGAAGCAACACTGTTTCTTAGAGGGGATAGACCGGTTTTCCATATCGATCTGACGGTTTAAGTCAATTTTCTTTCGTCGATTCGGTGGGTCGCTTATTTGAACACGGTTCCATCAGTTCAAGGAAGGTGTGGGTGGAGCATACTTGGATGCGGTTCCACCGGTCCAAGTAGAAAATGAATGGTTTTCGAGCCAATCTGACCCCAGTAACTCAGTAGGTTGCTTACTTGAACGCAGTTCCATTGGTTTAAGAAGTGAAATAGCTTTATTGATAGAATAAAGAGAATGGTAAATCCTGCCTATTTACAATGCCTCTGGTATCCCTGGGTGGCTTATTTGTGAAAATAGGAAATACACAGATAGAAATTCAAAAAAAATAGTGCCATAGCGAATAGTTGTTCCAAGCACGGGGAATCTAGATTCCATCAATCGTTGTGAGCTAGAAAGTTCCATCTCTAAGTTTTTGGCAAATAATGTACGGTCCTTACCAGTTTGAGCCAAGTGCCCCCAAATCCGGGTAGATTCGTTTGAGGACGAGATCTCCTACTTCGAAGGTATGGTTGCGAACTTTGGTGTTGAAGTGTCGTGCCGTCTCTTTTGATGAACGGCAGTCCTTAGCTTAACTTCTTTCCACGTCCCATCGATTTGATCAAGCGATTCGAGCAGGAGCTGTTCATTTTCACTTTGGTCGAAGTGTCATCTCTGATGAGAAGGGGCTTCCAATTCCATTAGAATCATTGCTCCAAAGTGGATGCTAAGGCCAAAGGTGAGTGCTAGGTCATCGATTTATGAGTCATTCTGTAAACCCATAGTGCAAGTGGAAGTTCATCAACCCGATTTCCTTTAGCTTTTGTCAACCATTTCTTATAGGTGATTTGATGATTTTGTTCACTACCTCCACTTGCCCATTTACTTGCGGCTGTGCCACCGCGGAGAAGCTATTTTCGATCCAAAAACGCCCGTAGAAGTTCTTGAATTCGATACTCTCGAACCAAGTTCCATTGTCTGTGATGATTTTCTACGGTACTTCGAACCTGCAAATCGTATTTTTAGTAATGAAGTTGATTACTTTCTTAGTAGTGATGGTGGCCTCCTGTTCCGCTTCAGCCATTTGGTGAAGTAATCAACTACGATGACAACATCTTTGGCTCCTTCTTTAGCTATTGGTAATACGCCAATAAGATTGATTCCCCAAATTACAAATGGCCATGAGCATTTACGTTAGCACTGTGGATGGGGTTCATGTAACTTTGACAAATCTCTGGCACTGAATGTACCGTCTAGCGTAGTCTGCTGCATCTCGGTTGACTGATGGCCATAAATACTCATAATGGAGGACCTTTGTAGCTAGTGTCCACCGCCCGATGTGGTCTCCACAGCTGCCCTCGTGAACTTCCCAAAGGATCCTCTTGGCTTTGCCAATGGTTAGACATTTGAGTAAGGGGGTGGAGAATCCCCTCGTGTAGAGAATTCTATCTTGTAGTACGAATCGTAGCACCTTTTGAAGAAGAATCTTCCACTTATTCTGATCCCTAAGGAGTGTCCCTTTGAGCAGACAATCTTTGATCAATGTCATCCATGATTCCTTTTCCTCTACGGTTTCTAGAATCTAAGCGATGTCCATCTGATCGGAACGACCCGCAAATTCATCACTTTAATAAATTAAGATTATTTTTGAAATAAGGATTTATAACCCCAATAATAATGTTTTGAACCATAAATAAAAATGGTAAATCTATTTAAAAATACATTAATAATTATTTACTTGATTTACGACACCATTAATAACGCCAGTATGTATAATAATTAATTAATGATTTTGAATTAAGATTAAATGATTTAATTTTTTATATTATTCAAATAACTATTTTTAATGATAATAATTCATTTTAATTATTTTTAAAGTGATAACGAATCATTTATAATGGTTTTATAAAAATGTATATTTAATTTGAAAATATAAGGAAAATCGGTATCAGTTTATCGATATAGTTACACTTTTTATAAACAATTGTTTAATATTGATTTATATGGTTTTATAAATAAAATATAATCACTTTAATTCATGAATAATAAGAAGAAAATAATTTTTAAACATTGTTTACAAATATACATACGTTAATCAATAAATGAAAATATGACTGAAGATTGAAATTCGGATTCGTAACAGTTGACGTATGTAAGTTAAATGATGGTGTTCAAATGACTTGTGCACCTTTCATGACATTAACATACACATATTAACATACATACACACACACATATAAGGGAATAGTAAAAAATATTCTTACTGTTTTACACATTCATTTACTAATGGTAAAAGAATAAAATACCTAAAATAATAATTACTTTAAAAAGAAAACATCAAATCAACCTTACACCACATCACATCCGCACCACCCACCATCATCACCACAACCTACATGGCTAGGAGGTGAGGGTGGCTTCTGTGCATCCAAGGTGGGGTTGGAGGTGATGGCAAGGGTAGTTTGGTAATTTCATGTTAAGATATTTTGATTCTAGAATTTTCCTATAAATACCCTACTCATTCTTCATATTTTCCTAAGTTTATTTTCTTCGTCTTCTCCCTCATTTCTAAGCTATTTCCCTGGCTTCTCTAATTAATAAAATAACGAATAAAATATTTATGGAAATAAATCAAATTTGTATAATATATATAGTAGTATATACTCCTCAAAGCACTTCAAAATCACTCCCTTTCACCATCAAAACCCACGGCCACCATCATCCACCACCTTGGCCATGGGCAACCATTATTTGATGAGGATTGTACTTGTTGAACTATAATAAGGGAACTCGTACTACTCATATGAATTTAAAAGGTGATTTCACCATTAGTCGATGGATAATACTTTGTTGAATACAGAAATTAACATAAAGTATGATTTGAAATAATTTCTATGAATTCATTTTACTCAAATATTAACTAATTTGGATTTACCATCTTAGATAACATAGTTTCAACTTATTAAAAAGTTACGATTTATGAATTAAGAAATCTTCGTTAAAATTTAAGTAAAATGATTTGGAAATATTCTAAGTTTTTAAAAAAGAGTTTAATTAAACCGAAGAATTTAACAACGAGAGTTTTAATGAATTCCATATTTACTAAAAAGAAATGGTTTTCAAAAGATAAATATCTCTACATGATATTTTGAATTAAAAGATATTAATTAATGGAATATTGCCTATTTATAAACTATCTTTTTATTGATGATTGGCTTGAAGGATCTGCGGTCGGATTTACGTGATTTCTATCCGAAAACCGCTTCAAATTAATTTACGCTTTAGAAAATGAAGATATATGTTGAAGACAAAATTTTTGGAAGATATGGGATCTTCATTTCGAAAGGACTGCTTGTGATAATCTCTAAGGCGCTCTCGAGATAAATAAATAGCAGTGGTCCCTTCATTCTGAAAATCTTCGAAATACAAGGACTATTCGCTACTAATCTTATGGGCGATTCCCAATAGGATGTGGTAGGAAAGTACCTTCTGTTTTTTCTGTTCTTGGACAACTTGTATGGACGAATGTATGACGTTGCATTTTTTAGATCATATTGATTAATCTCTATGAATGTATCATCTGTTTGGCGGCGGAGAAGGCAACTTCTCTTTGTTCAACACCCTTTCCAAAGACATACAAGCTCAGGAGTTATACGTTTGTATAAATAGGTTGTTTGATTGTGAAAAGGAAAAGTGGCATTCAAAGTGGAATATGTTCTATATAAAAGGTAATCGTTACCTCAACGCCTCACACCCAGGAATTGTAAAACAGGGGATGCTTTAAGGCTAAGTGACTTGCAACTAATCCGGGTATGAAATCACCTTCTAGAACTATAAAAAATTTACCCACTATGTTGTCAAGTTTAAATTAAGTGGTGTATGCTATGAGATGTATCAGATAGGTCGGCAATGGTCGAGTGATCTAATACTCGGTGTTAGTTGTGTAATTTTCAGATAGACCGGTCTTGATTCGCATAAGGACCATAGGGCCTTGGGTGCATTTCTCTAAAAACTGTAAGGGAGGTAATTCCTTGCCTCGCTATTCTATTCGAAGTCCAATCTCCAATAAGTGCCTTCGGTTTTGTTTTGTAGAATCTTAAATGATTAGGTCTGGAATTTAATATGATAACAATTTTGACTAAGATTCATAAGTTTACTTGAAATGTTTTCAAAAGAATGTCATTAAAAATAATATTACCAAATTTCCATGTAAAAATGTTTGGTTATCATTAGGTAAAAACGCATTTCATGTTTATGTGCGGCATGGTGTTATGAGGTATCTTTTGTTTTCAACACTCGTATTTTGAGTTTCTCATACTAGTCCCATGACTGAACTGCAGTTTATTTCCTTTTCCTTAAACTCAGATTGCCTTATTTTTCCAATTAGCCTAGTAGTCAAGTTTAGTTAGAAGAAACTGGAAGAGCTCGAAGCGTGGAGTTGTGAGATTTTTCAGTACACAATTACCTCTTTCCTACCACACTTGTGTGCTATTGTTTTCCGCTTTTGTACGGATAGAGATTTGTAACTGTCCATGTTTAACTCCGATAATGTATTTAAAATTTTCATTATAAAGATTTTATATACTGAAATAAGATATGTTATTACATTCGTGTAAGATTCTAGTCTATGCCTATTTTTTCCTTTTACCCTTAAGGAACCGCCTCTTTGGCACTTGGATTTGCAGCACGTGAATATCGAGAATGTATTAGTGTCGATTTCCATGGGTCAAGAGATGGATCAACACATTTGGTATCAAAGCTTTAATTTAGCAAATACTAGAGCCTTACCGAGTTAAGAATTTATCAAAGATAGGGTTAGTAATACCCTAGGATGAGTAAGTCATTAGAGATAGGTTTATTAACACCGTAGAATGAGTTGAGAATATTATATATATGAGTGCATATTTGTAAATATATAAAAATGATTTTTTAAAATATTGTAAATGAAATAATTTTACCTAGGGTTATATTTTGAATATAATGATGTTTTTTAAAAGATATGTAATAACTTAAATAATTGTTTAAAAACAAAGTTAATAAAAAGGATTTAAGTATAAACATCTTCTGATTAGAATTTCTCATTTTGACTATAAGATGTTTATTAAATAAGAGTAATAAGGGGATATATATATATATATAACCTAATAATTTGGATAATGAGAACTTTTATCTAAAAGGGTTTTTGAAGAAAATTTCCAAAGGATTTTGTATTGGTTTAGAAGTGAAAAAATCAAGTGCTTGGTAAATTATTTAACCATCAACTGAAATTATGACACTGAAAGGTCATAAAATTGTGAACAATAGAAATTTCATCTAAAAGATTTTTGAAAAAAAGTTTTTAAGGATTTTTGAAGTTGATGATAATAATATTTGGAAAATATTTTGGCAAGGATTTAACCAAATATCGATTGGCTTTCTAAAAAATTGATCAAGTAGGATTTTGACAAAAATACCAAAGTACTTAGAGAATTATTACCTTAAATGTCAAATGAATTTGTGATAGGATACATTTAAATTTAAACCGTGACATTATAATAAGTTAGTACCCATATATAAGAAGACTTTGTTTGCGTTGGTAGAAACCTTTCATGGGAAAGTATTCGAAGGGGAAGTCCTCAATGAGAAAGGGGAAGATGAAAGACAATTTGATCGTCCTATCGAGCGATGAAGAACCTATGCAATGGCCACGTAGAAATGGTCGGCCCATCATAGAGGAATAATTAGATCATTATACTAGGTTAGACGAAGACGACTATCCTATGGCCACAATGCTTATACCTCCACCCACTCCTTAACTTATCACTGTGTCAAGCGACAAACAAATTGCTCCCGCCTCCGAGAAACCGATGGAAGAGGAGGAATATAAGCCTATGGAAGATCCAAATTCCATGATACCCCATGAATCAAACAACAACGGCATAAAAATCAATTTAAATGGGATTTATATGGAGACCGTATCGTTTGGCGAGAAGAATCTTCAAGCTCGTACATTAACTACAACTAGGAGGAAGAACCTGATGGAGTCGAAGTTGAAATGCCTAAAGAGGAGGAGGTGCAGAGGTTAGAGGACATCTATGAAGGAAATCCATGGGAAATCCATATGTAGAGTCTCAAGGAACAAGAGTAATCCAAGGAGTTCCGATAGGAATGGGGCACGTTCCGTGGAACCAACCATGGTTGCCATATGAGAAAGATAGGATGCAACAGTACGAGGATGGAAACAAGGAAAACAATGAACAGGGGAATAATGATAATGATGATGACGATGATAAAGGAAATGATTGAAAGATATTCGATGTTGATTATTGAAATGAATCAGCTTCAGTGTAGTGATAGTGTTTGCAAGCTAGTTGTCTGTCTAGTGGGATTTAGTATTAAATATTAGCTCGTATATGAGTCAGAGATTTGAGAGATGATATTTAGTGATGTGCTAGTATCTGTAATAAAACCCTATAGGGTTGGAATGACTTAAGAATATTTTAGTATATATGCTGAGATGGTTTGTATGGTGATGTAAGAAAGAGACTATCTATAAAATCTTTGTGTCCTTCATTCATAACTTTGTTCGATAGCAAATATACGAATCGATTAAGGAAAATTTCATAAAACTTTTGATAAAATATATAAGTAAGAATTTCCTTTAAAAAGGAATAAAAATATATTTTTATGAAATGTTTAAAACTTAAACCAAGATTTTTTTTAAATATTTTGGAGAAATAAAGTATAAAAGTGTTATACACTAAGCGCGATTCGGTCCAAGATTTGGATGTAAGATTTTGATATTCGAAAAGGATTTATCGTTCAATGGTCAAAGACAAACATTGATAAGGGTTTATAGTCAAACTTCTTTCATTTTCTATCATAATTGAGGGCTATGTAAGGAGAATAACAGCCCTTAAGCCTAATCAAGATCCGCGCTAAAAAAATCAGAGGATCAATACTAGTTCGGAAGCAAAATGATATATTCGAATTGAAGATCGAACAAGATAAGTGCATATGAATAATATGTAAGTACAACCTGAAACTATATTCGAAATTTCAACTTTGGAATAAGTATTACCGACTTTGCGCTCAAATTTCGAGGACAAAATTCTTTTAAGGATGGAAGTTTATAACGACCCGCAAATTCATCATTTTAATAAATTAGATTATTTTTGAAATATTCTAAAATATGGATTTATGACATCATTAGTAATGCCGATATATATAATAATTAACTGATGACTTTTAAGTAAGATATAGTGATTTAATAATTTTTATAATTCTTTTAATTATTTTAAAATGATAATGATTCATTTTAGTTAGTTTTAAAGTGATAAAAAATCATTTATCATTTATAATGGTTTTATAAAAATATATATTTAATTTGAAAATATAATGAAAATCGATAATAGTTTATTGATATAATAACACTTTTTATAAACAATTGTTTGATATTGATTTATATGGTTTTATAAATCAAATATGATCATTTTAATTCATCAAATTAAGAATAAATATTTTTTAAACTTTGTTTACAAATATACATATGTTAATTAATAAATGAAAATATGACAAAGATTAGAATCCGAATTCGTAACAATTTGACGTATATAAGTTATCAACATTGTCCAAATGACTTATACACCTTTCATGACATGAACAAACACACATTAACATATATATACACATAAGAGAATAGTTAAAAAAAATATTCTTACCATTTTACATATTTATTTACTAATGGTAAAAGAATAAAACATCTAAAGTAATAACTACTTTAAAATGCAAACATCAAATCAACCTTACATCACATCACCGCCACCCACCATCACCGCCACCACTCGTGGCTAGGAGGAGGGGGCGGTTGATGTGCATCTTGGAGGTAGGGGGTTGGAGTTGATGACAAGGGTAGTTTGGTAATTTCATGTTAAGATATTTTAATTCCAAAATTTTCCTATAAATACCTCACCCATTCCTCATAATTTCCTATGTCTTTTCTTTGTATTCTTCCTCATTTCTAAGCTATTTCCATAGCTTCTACACTTAATAAAATAATGAAGAAAATATTTGTGTAAATAAATCAAATTAGTATAATATATATAGTAATATATACTCAAACACTTCAAAATCACTCCTTTTCACCATCAAAACCCACGACCACCATCATCCACCACCTTGGCCACGAGCAACCACCACCTTCATGTTTGGCCATGAGCACTAGAGCTTCCAAGGACTAAGGTCGATCCACTTCAATGCTTCGGCAATTGAATTCGTAAAGTTTTAGTTTGAATTAGCGAAGCTATAGCAAAATCTAGTTAATACGACATCCAATGAAGGTGAGAGTTCCTAAAATAAATCTTTATAAATAATTATAGATGTTTAACATGATTATAGAATTTCTTATGGCATTTGGTTGGATGAATTATAGTAATTAGTGGATATTTGGAAAGTAATTAGTAACAAAAGTTAGATATGTTATCCAAAAAGTTAGGAACTCCATTTATATTATATATATACATATATTGGATGCTATGGTTGTTTATAACAATTATTTATCATGTTTGGATGTTGTGAAAATATTGTTGTTTGGATATATAAACCAGTCACTTTAAATGTACGTCAATATTACACAAGGAAATCACTTTCCAAATCAAGTTATAAAAGTAACATGGAATCATTAAAACTCTTTAAAATGATTTTAAATTAATTTAGAAATGTTTTATAAACATATAAAATTGTCTCGATGAGTTTTGAATGGAAATTGAAAAACGAGTCAAAACTAGGCGCGTCGCCTAACGGTAGTCCGCAATTTCGCATCGCAAAAGTTAAATGAGTATATAAAGTGGAATATAGCTCGAAATTCTTTGTAATAAGAATTTTTTAAACTATTATATCCATAGTTTTCAAACAAAGTAAAAGATCGAGATTTCAATAAGCAGATTTTGAAATATAAGTAAAACAAGTTCAAATAATCGCGGTTTTGCAGTTCGGAATCCGAAAATTAGATTTCTTAAAATTTATTATTTTTAAATGTTTTAAAAATATAAAAAATCTTTATAAATCTTTTAAAATGTTTCACAAGAGATTACGGTCGTATAAATAAATTTTCAAATGATAGAAAAGTCATCATGCTCAATATAACTTTAAAACACACTATTAGCAGTACTATTTGCAGCGATTTTCAATAACTTTTGAAATATAACTTTTAACTTAACAATTCTTTCTAGATACTTTTGTAAATATTTTTAAATGAATAATTAAGTCTTTTAAAGATGATTTGATGATTTAATGATTTATTTAAAAGGATTTAAATAGAAGAATAAAAGAAAAGGTGTTATAAGCAATTGTTTTAATCTTGGCTCTAATAAGCTGACGAGTACACCTGATTTTTCTATTCATGAGATCTTGTTGAGGTGCTTAAACTAAGAAGATGTTTAGGAGAAACTAGTACTCTGGCTCACCTGGCCTCTCCTAGGCGAGGGATAGATAAGGTCAAAATGTCGAAAACAAGTTAAGTATAAAAGATTAAATTTTCCAACTTTAAAACAACTTGGGTTGTATAGAGATAGTCTTCTTATAATTGATATTAAATTCCGAGGAAGGAACTTGTACTGCTCATATGAATTTAAAAGGTGATTTCACTTGTTATTCATTGGATAGTACTTGTTGAATACGAAAATTAACATGAAGGATAATTTGAAATAATTTCTATGGATCCATTTCATTCAAATATTAACTAATTTGGACTTACCATCTTAGATAACATGGTTTCAACTTATTAAAAGTTACAATTTTGGAATTGAGAAATCTTTGTTAAAATTTAAGTAAAATGATTTGGAATTATTCTAAGTTTTAAAAAGAATTCAATTAAACCGAAGAATTTAACAAAGAGAGTTTTAATGAATTCCATATGTACCGAAAAGAAATGGATTTCAAAAGATAAGCATCTCTAAAAGATATTTTGAATAAAAAGATATTAATTACTAGAATATTTATCACCTATTTATAAACCATATTTTTATCGATGATTGGTTTGAAGGATCCAAGGTCGGATTTGGGTGATTCTTATCCGAAAACCACTTCGAACCAATTTACGTGTTCGAAAATGAAGATATATATTAAAGACCAAAATTTTGAAAGATAGAGGATCTTCATTTTGAAAGAACTATTTGTTGATAATCTCTGGGTAGCTCCCAAGATAAATAAATAGAAGTGGTCCCTTTGTTCCGAAAATCTTCGAAACATGAGGACTATTCGCTATTAATCCTAGGGGCAATTCCCGACTGAATGTGGTAGGAAAGAACTTTCGGTTTGTCCTGTTCTTAGACAACTTATATGGATGAATGTCCGACGTTGCATTTCTTGATCATATTGATTGATCTCTATGAACATACCATCTGTTTGGTGGCAGAGAAGGCAACTTCTCTTAACTAAACACCCTTTTTTGAGACGTATGAGCTCAGGAGTTATACTTTTATAGAAATCAATTGTGTAATTGTGAAATGGAAAAGTGGCATTTAAAGTGCTATATGTTCTATATAAAAGGTGATAATTACCTCAAAGCCTCACACCCAGGAATAGTGAAACAGGGGATGCTTTAAGGCTAAGTGGTTCGCAACCAATCAAGGTATGAAATCACCTTTTAGATCTATAAATTTCTACCTTCTATAACGTCGGGTTTAAATTAAGTGGTGTATGATATGTGATGTATCGGATAGGTCCGTAATGGTCGGGTGATGTAATACTCGATGTTATTCATGTAATTATCAGATAGGTCGGTCCTAATTCGCATGAGGACCAACATAGGCACCTCGGGTGCATACATCTAGAAATGCACTATAAGGAAGGTAGTCCCTTACTTTGCTATTTAGTTTAAAATCCAATCTGCAATAAGTGCCTTCGGTTTTGTCTTGTAGAACCTTAAATGATTAGGTCTAGAATTTAATATGGTAACAATTTCGGCTAAGATTCATAAGTTTACTTACAATTGTTTTCAAAAGAATGTCATTAAAAATAATATTATCAAATTTTCATGTAAAATATTTTGGTTAGCATAAGTAAAAACTGATTTCATGTTTACGTGCAGTACTGTCTTATGAGATACCTTTTGTTTTCAAACACTCGTATTTTTAGTTTCTCACACCAGTTCCATGACTGACCCAGCCTTTTTCTTAAACTCTGGTTGTCCTATTTTTTCGAGCAGTCTAGTAGTCAGGTTAGTTAGAAGAAATCTGGAAGAGCTCGGAGCATGGTGTTATAAGATTTTTCAGTAGACTATTTCCTCTTTCCCACCACACTTATGTACTATTGTATTCCTCTTTTGTATGGACATAGATTTATAATTGTGTAACGACCCACCTTTCATTCCATAGAAAGACGCATCATTAAGAAGAAAGAAAAGGATAGAAAAGAGAAAAGAAAGAAAAGAAAGAAACAGACAACATCAGAATCTCACAGCGGAACGAATAAATTATATTATATCACATAAAAACTTTACGTAGTATCATATACATCATAGTTATACAGCTAATACAACACAAACTAGACAGTTATAAACATCTGTCTAGCAATTACAATTCAAGTACATCCGAGAAAAACAGATACAACTCAAACACAGCGGAATCACTATATATCTACACGCAGAAGCCTCCTGCTCCATTATCTCCTCCAGAACTCGTCAAAGCAATCCTGAATCACTTGACTACTCATACGTAATATGAGTACCCAAGAGTTTAATAAAACAGAAAATAAACACTTGGGTCAGACAGGGGTCTAGTGTGAGTAAACGGGTTTAAAAGTTGCTTAACTTTAGAAGATCCTTTGAAAACAAAAGGTATCACGTAAGACTTCCCACACATAAACATGGAAAAGTTTTTACCTTACGCTAACCAAAACATTTGATAGGAAATCCAATGATATTATAATAGTGTCTAGGGTTTTCAAAATAAAATACAGAAATACTTACATCTCACGTTCCAACATAGTTGGGCACAATCAAAACCGTACAGGCACTTATTGGACTTTGGATTCCATCAATGGCAGGGCTACTGGGGTACCGCCCGTCACAGTACGTGGCCTAGATCATAGTACCGAGGAGTACGCCCGCTCCCCTGCAACACAAGGCCGGAACCATTCCTTACTGAATAGTTCCGAACAAGACCACCCCGACGGTTGGAGCTCACAACTGTCCACACAGCCGAATAAAAGGGACATCTAGACAGGGGTAAATCTCACTCTCCAGTGGGGGCTACCCATGAAGCCTTGCTGTACCTCCCCTGTTTTAGCCATTTCCGGTTGATGAGGCTTGAGGCTGCGATTACCTTTATAGAACACATCTTTCTTAGAATGCTCATCATCCGCCTGACGATGTTCTGAAAGCATTCAATCCATACAAGTTCGTTTCGGGTTCGAACGAAACCGAAGGCATTATCTCGTTACACTCATTTTGGAATCGCCCTCAGAGTTAACGACGATAACCCTTGCACTCTGAATCACCATCTCGAGCCTATAAGTACTATTCCGTCAAACTCATTACGGAATCACCCACAGAGTTATACTGACGTATAGTTCTTACACCTCGAGTCTTCACTCTTCACTTGAGATTCACGACCTAGCGTTTAATTTGGATCGATGTGGTTTCCGGAATTCCAAATTTGGAAATCTGATCCCGGTCTCATCGAAATCCAAACGCCGTCTTAATGTCCAAGTGAATTTAATTTGAATAATTAATTCAATTCATCATTATCTATTTACACACAGATAGATAAATCACATTCTCATCATAACAGATAACCCATAACATTATCACAACAGATAATCATCACAACAGACAATCATCACAACCAAATAATCCATATTATCATACTATAACTAAGCATCCATATCATACAGATACTACTCATCTCATTATTGAGATCACATTCATCCAATCAATATCATCCATAAGCAATGATTTATTATCCATCATCTGTAATTAATTTAAAATGAATTAAATTAATTACTTCTATCTCTAATTAATTTAAAATAAACTAAATTAATTACTCACCTATAAATCCTGCTTATATATCCATTGATTTATTAACCTGGTTAATTAATCATTCATTAAGTATTCAACTTGATTAAACATCTAAGATTAATCATTCACTAATTACAATAAGTAATTAGTCTTAAATTAATTTCATAAAAATTAATTAATCTTAATCATAAGTAATTAACATTTAATTACTTCATTTATTAATTAACTATAATTAATTACATTTATCCTTAATTAATTATATTAATTAATCACTTAATTAATTAATTATTACTTAATTAAACAATTCTTAATTACATCATTAATTATATTAATCAATGATCTCTAATTACTGTTTAAATTAATTACTTTATTTAATATTAATTACATTTAGTAATTAATCTAAAATTAAAATACAATTATTAATCACCTTGATTAATATTTAAATCCAGTAATTAACTACCCTTAATTACTTATTGATAAATTAATTATCCAATAATTAATTACCTTTATTAATTAATCCTTGATTAATTACAAAAGTAATTATTCAAATTACTTTATTAAAATAAAACATCTCTCCATAATTAAAATTCAGTAATTATTTCTTCTCTAAGTAATCCTGCTCCATAAATTACATTAAGTAATTATTATCATTAAATCATTAAATTATTTCTTAAATTAATTAAACTAAAGTAATTAATTTAAACAAAACACATTATCAGAATTAATTATAGTAAGTAATTAATCCCTTAATTACTTTTATCAAGTAATTATACTTAACAAATTACAATTGATTATCTTCAGTTAATTAATCTAATTAATTTATCAAAATTAATTACATTAATTAATTATTTAATTATCCTTAGATAATCATCTTATTTAATCAACAAAATTTTCATTAATTGCTTACTTAAGAAAATTACCTTAGATTAATTATTCATTAATCATCTCTAATTATAAATTAATCCAAAACATTAATTAAAATCAATTAAATAAGTAAATTCTAAAATTATCTTAATTATTTCCAAATTAATCCATTTACTTATTAATGACTTATTAATTATTCAAATGTATTTTAAACAATACATTCCTAAATTAAATTCAACTTCCATTTAAAAATTTAAGATTTTAAAAATGTTTAACCATATAAACATTATCCAAATTTAAATTAATTTATAAACCTAAAAGTAAAGAACCATCATTATTATATAAGAAAAGTTTAAAAATCTAAATTACTTAATTTTACTAAAGAAATCAAGCTTTTTTAAAATAGATAGATTATTTTAACTTTTCAATTTAAAGTTAAACATATCATAATTTTAATTCAAATATTGAAGGAAAGAACTCTTTTAAATTTAAACCTTTATTTGAAAACAAATTTATTTTAAATCTACTTTTAAAACATTGAATCTGTCCAATATTTAAAAAATTTCAAAACTGTTTTAAATTCAAACTGGTTTCAAAGTAAACCTGAAAATCATATTTAAACTTGATTTCAAAACTAAATTTAAATCTTGCTTAAAATTTAAAATTTTCATTTTTAAAACTTTGAATTCAAAAGTACACTTGAATTCAAATTCCAACCTTGCATAAAAAAAACTATTTAAATCCTGCTTATAAAAATTGAATTCACTTCAAATTTAAAAAAAAACTGTTCAGGTTTTCAACCTGTACTCAACAAAACCCGAGACCACAACAAAAGCACTTCGAGCTAAAACCCTACCCTCTTCGAGTAAACTGCCTGATTCACCCGAGTGAAACTCGAGTCACAAAATCCTGCACAACCCAATGTTCATCAGAGTTCAAATATACACTGTGCATATGCACCAGTGCTCCGGCGGCTTCCAGCTACCTTCATCAACCCCTCCAAGACGTCGTCCATCCCTCAACCTGATACCGATCAACAACCAACCCACTGCAGCTTGAAATTAGAATCAAGCAAAATCAAGCAACCTGGAAACATCACCAAAATACATACCAAACCTGTCAACCCTCGCGACGACCCACTCCGACCATCTGATGATCTTCAACTCCGGCCATTGCTCCATCTATATCCCCTCTGCCAAACCCAAAAACCTTGCATCACTCGAATCACCACAGAGTTCAAGGAGTTACAACACTTCTATCACTTTAAAACTAGGGTTCAAACCTGAAAACCCCTAGTGCCATCGCCACCACTCTCTGGCCATCTTCCCCTTAATTTTCCTCCACTCTCCAGTCAACACTCCACCTTCAGGAAGAATTCCAGTTTCCAAAATCTACTATATGATCAGATACTCCCAAAACCCTAAATTCTGTACAATCCTCAAATGCTAACTCCACAGATGATTTAAAAATGTGATGTTTGTTTTAATATTCATGTTTTTAAACATGCATTCAAGTTTTAAACTTGATTGAATAATTAAAGATGTTTGATAATCTTACTTTTGAAAATAATATCTGATCCTACAGAGCGTGATTCTGTTCTTGTTATGTTGAATCACAAAAAAATAACTTAACAAAGTGGAATTGCAACTTGCATTTTTCCTCCTGGAACAAAAAATATGTGTCCGACGCACAAAGTAAATATTTTGTTGCGAATGAACAAGATATTGAGGAATTGTCCATATGTAAGATCATCATTATGGATACGGGTCTTTTCCACAGAAAAAGGGAATCTTTTGTTACAATAGAACCAGAAGTGATGTGGATCATTCAAGAATCGAAGTCGATTTGCTTTAACAAAAGAAGATATCAATGAACTTCTATGAAATGGTTTCACGGGATTCGGTCAATTGTCTCGATCGTGGGATATCATTGAGAAATAGGAATCCGTGTTATCAAAGAATTTTCCGCAATTATTTCTAGAATGGAATGAGTCAATCATCCACTTTGGTATCTTTTTGAATAAAAATGGTAACATTGTTCCTCCATTGATCAAGAATTTCGGTCTTTGGGAAGTATCACGATCATCCAATAAGAAGGGTTTCAATTTATTCAAATGAACGATTTGAACACCTATTGGTTCTAACAACTGATTGCAGGGTTGATCATTCGGACTTTTCAATTCATAGATGTGGATCTCGGACCTATGAATGAGGGTATTCCCGATACTCACAAAGAAAAAGGGAAGTGATTTGGACAAAAAGGGAAGTGACTTGGACAAAAAGAGGAGTGACTTGGACAAAAAGAAACGAAATGACTTAGACAAATCTTGTTTGTCGATAGCCTCGGACCAATCAATCGAATATTTACTCATACGTAATCGATCGATACCTCTAATTAAGATACTGGGTCGCCTCGTCCCCATGCTTATCTATCATTTACCCCTCCCACCCTCTCCCCCTCCGATGATACCATATCACCGATCAAATAATCTTCCTTATTTGTTTACCCAAAACCACTCATTCAAGGGCTAGGGCAGCGAATTTAAGGTCCCTGTGGGAAATGAAGGCCGACTTCTCGAATAAGAAATGAGAGGCTTCTACTTTTAGTTCTAGTATTCATTTACGCCAGCAGATGTTAAGAATTTTTTCAATATGCGAGTCTTAGTATATTAATTGGGCCCAACAAGGGAGAAGTTGCTTATTCGGTTGCAGTCTCCGCAATGGTATCAGTTTAGTCAGTATACCCCCACTTTGGTTCCCCATCTACCTGTTCAACGCCCAGTTTCGCGCACGACAGCACTAGTTCTTAATCTACTTCGCTTCCTTGGTCTAAACAAGTGGTATCAAAAGAGCTGTTAGTGGCAGGGTCTAAAGAGGGGACTAGGTTGTGGGATGAAATATACGCTAGGGCTGTCTGGCGATTGAACAAAACACCAACCTCTGATAGCTAGTTTGGTAATGGATAGTGTAAAGCACAATTCGTGTAAGAATGAAATCCACAAATGGAGCCTCATTGACTGCTTCGATTGTGAACAGACAAGACAAAGGCTGCCAATTAATATACCCTGGCCTTTCCCCAATACTTGTACATAAAAATATAGCTAGAATCGGTGTTCAAACCGCTTGGCCTCAATTCCCTGCGCCGATTTTTTGAATTTCACATCTGAGACCTGTTATCTGTCTAAATGTTGATTTTGAGGGTGATAAGTAAGATTAGTAAGCGATTACCAAAGGAGCGTAGCCTATGCTTCGTGCGATATTTGATCCAGGGGCCCAAGATTGAATAGACAGAGTTTCATTTCCCGATGTTTTACTGCTTTCCCATAGACCTAATCGTTAGGTGCACGAGACATGGATCGGAAACGTGTTTTGATCTTTTGAAAAATAGGCCTCTTCCAACAGTCTTGGTAGCGAAGTCTTCTACTATTGGATTGGATGGGCAATCGTAGGAAAAGGAAACAACAGGTATTATTCTACCAAAGGGAGTGAAACGAGGTGCCAGTATATTAATTCGGGAGGCCAGGTTATTTATTAAACATATGACCCCGGGGGTCATATATAGAATTCACTACTCCGGTCGATGAGCATTCACCCAAACACTATGCCTTTCACCTGATCCAGAGAAAGTCAAAGAAGAGGTAAGCCGTACTCGATAAGGGCAATCAAACAACAAGGGCGCTCGGTTCAATAGTTTATTGCTTAGCCCGGTGAGAAAATCACGATTTATACGAGAAATGTGCTAAGTCAAATGAACAACTCGAGTGCCAAATTGATATAAAGAATTCCGTGAAAGATCTAAGAGAGCATGACTATGGGGAGTGGTTGTAATGACCCACGTCGCCACTTCTTCCTTTACATTTGGTAACTTCGATTATACTGGGATAGATAGAGCGGAGGTTAATGGCCCAGATATAGAATAGATCGCATAGAATAAATAGCCTTGTTCCATTGCTACTATTTCTTTTTCTTTCACCCAAGTCCAGTATACAGGGGTGCGTAGCGCCACCCGTTTGCTCTCGCGTCAAATAGGGGGAAATCAATAGTAGTACCAAGAGTAATAGGCTTCACCAATAGCCTGGTATATTAATTGGGGTCGTTCGTTATTCATTGGGCTCCTTCTAGTATTTGTTTTAGCTAAGAACTTAGCCAACAAACAGGTGTATAAAATATGCAATTGTCAAATTTACTTTTCATGTCAAATCTGAACCCCAATCTAGGTATACCTCTCCTTAATACCTTTTGGAAAACCCCCCTTGTCTACTCATTTCACTCATAGATCGACTCGTGACAGCTGTGCACGTCCAGTGGGCACCTCATGACCAGTATATTAATTTCGGATCTCATTAGTTGAACTAATGGATCGGGCAGGGAAAGAGTACCGGAATCCGTACCAGCGGTAAGTCTAATGACAACTAGTCTTTGATTCACAATAGCCCCAAAGGACCGTGGAATTTCCCATAACTGACTGCATTCACTCGTCTCCTTCCTTTTCTCCGTCTTATAGGTAAGGTGCAAAGGGGGAATGGTCTAACAAGTAATAAAACGATGTGGAGCGGGAAGGCCGGTCTATTATCGTTTCTAAACTAGGGGAAAGGAAGGTAGCGAAGCGACTTTGGTCTACAGACCCCAGTATCTTAATTACCAGTATATTAATTGGCCTAAGTATACTAGGATACCAAGTCCAGTATAAATATTGGAAAGGTCGACACCAAAGGAAGTCGAAAGTCGAGAATGAATTCCCATTCGGTTCGGATGCAGCACTTGCAAGAGCAAATAGGATCACGAAGACCGCCTCCATTACCGCAATTGATATCTCCCAAACCCTGGAAAACTGAGGCCTTGTCCCATCATCCCCAGGAATCTTGATACTCGTGGAGCTAGGCGAGGTGGCCAAGTCTTTTTTCGAGGGAAAGGTGCGGGCTCTTGTCTCTGCATAATACGGGGCCTCGCCCGGATTAATATACTTGGCCTCACAATTAATATATTGGCAGTGACTGAACAGTTTCCACTCTTATCGCTACGCTCGTTTAGTCTTTCCTGTTCCAACAGTAATAGATCTACAAGATCTCACATTCAAGGCCTAGGTATGCTGGGGTGGCCTAGTATATTAATTGGGCGAAGTATGAACCAGGGGGCTTCTTCCTATTACTGATGTATAACTATTACGCACACGACCTATTCCAGTTTACCTTCGCTGGTTCCAAGTTTCATTCATGTATTGCTTATTACTCATTCAAGTGGAATTATTAGTTAGTTCTTCCAAACTGCCATGTTGAGTGTTTTTTATTATGAAGAACTTGCTGGTTCAACTCAAATGAGCCGGATCTAGTAAGTTCAGTATGGAGCCTTGGAAGATGATCTGTGCAACTAAATAATAAGGGAGTGCCTGAGACCTATCTGGGCTAACGGTCCCGGCACACCAGAGTAGGCCTGAACCCTTGGAACCACTTCCGGATCCTAACACCAGATAGGTAGTGAATGATACGGAACAATGCAATCTATTCTCAATCGGCGAAGCCTCACATCTGGTACCACGTAGGACAGAAGGATAAGGTATCAGTCCTATTGGACCAGGGAGTCACATCATACCTGAATGCCTTTTCGTTCGATTGTTCTTGTTGATGGAAGTGTTTCCTCTTCCTGTCCCGGGGTTGTTGTCTCCCTTGTTCTTAGTGTGTTTGCCCGGAGCGTAGAGCGTAGTAATAAAGACTCTCGTTGTTTTCCTTCTACCTTACTTAGGTCTTACTCATACTTAGTAAGAAGCCTATCGATATTGGTTCATTTTTCCTAGCCACGGAAAAAGAGGTGCCTAGTATACCAAGTCCAGTATATTAATTGGGAGGCGACCCCGATCAATTGGGGGAAGTGGATCGAGTTAACCTAACTGATATTCTATCAAGTGAGCTAACTTAACCCCTGTTTGCAGGATGAAGACCGAAAAGGGACGAACGATAACGCCTATATTACTTGGGGAAACCAGATTGAACATTGGCAGTTATACCAATTGGACACTCACTCTGCCATTACTCTTACCAGAGCAGGCAAGTAACAAAGGCAACAGCAGCAGAGACATGAGGTAAAGGTAGTGGAACGAGCAAGCAAAGAAACTATAAGGCTTCAACAACCCCGTATCTAGATTTCATCAGGCAGGCATAGTCAGGAAGCTAACTGGAATAAGTAGAGCTAATGAGACTTTTCTAGCCCGTCTGACCCGAACATCGTTTATTAGTTCAGCTTCCAATTAATATCGATCTTTGGCACTTGCTTTCCTCTAAGACAAAACTACATTACTACCAACCCGAGGTACGGAGTGGAACGAGCAGAGCGACTGGCAGGACTGGCTACGCACCTCAGACAAGGCATCTTTCTTTTTTAACAAAGTACGCGTCCGGAGTCACAAGAAGCCGAAGGCCAACAAGAACAACAGGTCAGTACTACTACGCTTCGCTTACACCGCTCAATCGGGAAATTGCTATGCACCTCCTCCTTGCGCTATTTGCTCCAAGCCAAGCAATAAGGATATATTCACCTAACTTGGCTAAGACAGTACGCAGAGAACAAGAGAGTTACCTTACTACAGAACGTTCTCGGTTCCCTGTAGAAAGCAGGTAGTGAACGACTATTTGTATTGGCAGCGGGGCTACCTGGCACTAACCATTGCATTGATTCTGCTTTTGTTCTTTGGAGTTGGATCACGCAGCAATTTTCTTGTCTTGGTCGCTAAAACCGGAGAATCATTAGCTAGCGAGGTATAATATTCGCTCAAATGTTCTTTCTCAATTCAACATTGATAGTAGCATCAATAACATTCATTGTATGTATGCCCGATCCACAGGCACCTCTAGCATGTTGTACCCGAGTGAGTGTGGTGCTCTTTTCTTTATTTCCTCCCCAACCCAATCGGGGAGTGAAATAGAACATGAAACCGTGAACTCCCAAGCAGTGGGAGGCGCCCATAGGGAGGCCTAGTATACCCAGGGTGCCTGTTGAAGAATGAGCCGGCGACGCCTAATAATATACTGGGGTGGGAACCGGAGCCGTAGCGAAAGCGAGTCTTCATAGGGCGATTGTCACTGCTTATGGACCCTGGGTGATCTATCCATGACCAGGATGAAGCTTGGGTGAAACTAAGTGGAGGTACGAACCGACTGATGCTTGTAAATTCATGGTGTAATACTAACTCGTAAAAAAAATGATTTATGTAATAATTCTGATCAGGTTATTGATTTTCAGAAATAACGGATTGAATTTAACTAAATTAAAATTTTACAAACCTAAATCTATGCTAAACAAACACAATTTGTTTACATAATAATCTCTAACTAAGATTCAGACATATGGAAGTGGATTTGTATTTAAAATCCTAGTTAAGAACAGAAGCAGGTCAGTTAGAAAATTTGCATCACACTTATCTGCATATTCAAGAATGTACACAGAACATCATCACACAATAGTCAAGCAAATATACTCAATCCTGTCAGAACTCATGCACAGATAAATTTTAAAACAACTTATAAATTTTGAGGTTACTTACTAAAAGAAAAGAACAGTGCAGTTTTTATTTACCACTGTTTTGATTTTCTTATTCCGTGACACTACTTCTGGAGTGTTTTCTTCTTCACCATCTCATATAGTAACTCGGAGATGAAATCTGCCAATGCATATCCATTGATTTTCCTTCGAAGGGTAATAAGTGAGATCATACCAATTCAACCTAATGTTCAATTTAAGAAGTCGTCCTGATGTCTCTGGATGCTACATCACCTGTACAAAGATTGATCCATCAACACTTTGATTGGATGAGCCTGGAAGTATGGGTGTATCTTTCTCGATGTGATCAACAGGCAATAGGCTAGTTGTTCTAGCTTTGAATAGTTCTTCTCGGCTCCAGTGAATTCCTTACTGATGTAGTAAACGAGCCATTGGATTCTACCTTTGTTATGTACAAGTGTTGCGCTTAGAGCTTGAGTTAACACTACTATGTATATGAATAGCTTTTCCCTATCTACTAGTTTAGATAAAACCTGTGGGCGATCCATATGTTGCAATAATTCCTCAAAAGTGATTTAGTAGGCCTGATTCCATTCTTAATTTTTCTTACACTTCTTCAATGCGACAGAGAGCGGTATACATTTGTCTGCTGCTTTGGAAATAAACTGATTCAACGTTGTGACCTTTCCATTCATACTTTGCAATTCCATTTTGGCTGTATGGGATATGTTATTCCACGGGGTGGTAATTTGCTTGGGGTTAGCCACAATGCCCCTTGCATTCATGATCAAACCTATAAATTTCCTTGAAGCCACTTTGAAAGTACATTTCAGTGGGTTAAGCTTCATTCCATATTTTTAAAGAATTTTAAACATTTTCAAGAGGTTATCCAAGTGATTTTATGACACACGTGACTTGACTAGCATGTTGTCCACATAGAGCTCCATTGTTTGTCTAATCTGATCAATTGAACATTGTGTTCACCAACCGTTGATAAATTTCCCTGGCATTCTTTAGGCCGAACGACATTACTTGGTAACAATACAATCCAAGGTCAGTGATGAAGTTGGTATTCTACTGGTCAGGTTTGTGCATCATAATTTTGTTGTATCATGAGTATGCATCCACGAATGAGAGTAGTTCATGACATGCAGTTCCGTCTACAAGCTGATCGATTCTGGGTAATAGAAAGCCGTACTTTAGACAGGCTTTGTTTAGGTCCAAGTAATCAACACAAGTTCGCCACTTCCCATTAGTCTTCTTAAAAAGAATTGGATTTGACACCTACTCAGGATAGGTTGCGTTGTGGATGAAGCCATTAGCTAACAACTTATCAACTTCTTCCTTTGGTGTAGTGGATCGCTCCAGACCTAGGCCGCGTCTCTTATGCCCCACTGGAGTGAACTTGGGATTGATATTGAGTGCATGACACGCTATCTTCGATGATATCCCTCAAATATCGAAATCCGTCCAAGCGAACATGTCAAGGTTGGCGTGAAGAAATTTGATCGATTCTTGTTGCATTTTGATCCCAAGTTGTGATCACATTTTTAATGCTCGAGTTGGGTCCATATCAATAGGGACCGACATCGTAATCTCTGTCGATGCCACCCACTCCTCCCCTAAACTCTTCTTTCTATGGTCTAAAACGATGTTGAAATGAATGTGGTCCCTAAGCTAGGGGCGGTTTTATAATTGCTATGTTGATAGTTCACGAATGTGGAGAGACTTCCCCACATTCTTTTCCTTTTCTTTTCGTTTTGATTCGCGTAACTCAACGACATAGCGTTCTCAAGCGACGCTTTGGTCTTCCTTTATAATTCCAACTACATTCTCCATTAGGAATTTCATGGTTTAACGCTATGGATCACAGAGATCCTAAAATCAGCAAGGGCCAGTTGACCCAAGAAAGCATTGTAAGCTGACATTTCATCCATTGTCATGAAGGATTGGATAAGGACTACCATTCGCTCTCCTTCTTTGAGCTCGACAGGCAAGTCAGTTGTCCCGACTGGCTGTCCTGGTTCTTTCGTAAAGCTCTGGATTTTCATTCAAAAAGCAGACACATCCTTGATGCCAATCTTCATATGACCGAACGTATGTCGAACAAGATATTTGCAGAACTTCCATTGTCCATCAGACTTGGCACACAACTGCTAGCCCGATTTCGATGGTTACCGCCATTGGGTTGAGAGTCGATGCTTCTGCTCCTTCAGTCTCATGATTTCGAAACACTATATCATTATTGAGTGTCCTTCATTGCTTGGTCAAAGCACCATTCTCAATCACAAAACAAGTTTTTTTAGAGCATGCTATAGTGACCTTGCCTATCTCTCCACCTCCCTCCAAGTTTTCTATGCTGGGTAAGGTCCTTTGGAAATAGTGTCGATGACTAGTCTCTATTCCGCTCATTTAGATCCTTCTCCACTGGGTCCAAGTTGGTTCCCTTGAGTAGTTGGAGCTAAAGGTCCAATAAGCTAGTCAGAGTTTTGCGATTTCTTCACGTGCTGCTGGAGCTTGTTGTTTCTAATCAATTCCTCGATCAGATCTTTCAAATGTCGATGCTTACTCGTGTTATGCCCATGAGTCTTGTGGAAGCGGTAGAACTTCCCTGATTGCATTTTTCGTTCAGATTCTTCCTTCCTAAGAGCCTATTACATTGCTGAGTTCCCTGAATTGCAAGGTAGATGTTCTCCAGGCTGTCGTTCATTGGCATATACTCCTCGGGTCTAAGGTTCAAGATCTATTTTCCATTCCCAATACGCCCAATAGTGTTATGGTTTTTCCTTTTCATATTTCTATCTTTCCCTACATTTCCTGGTGCGGCTTCTGAATTGTTTCCATATTGGTTGACCACTACATTCCTCTGAACTACTTCCTTTGGTTGCACACTGGCAGTCTTGCCCTCCAATGCATCTGCCTCTTCCAATCTTAGATACCGACTCGCCTTCCAGTTAAGCTCCTTTATGGTGGTTGGTTATTTCATCTTAATCCATCTTCCAAAGTCTGTGTTTGGGTGGATAGCTCGAACTAATGCCATGAATACCATATCTTCGTAAGGATGGCTCATTTCAGTAACCGTAGTATTAAACTAGTTCATAAAGCTTTTTAACGACTCATTTGGTCTTTGGAAAAGGCCAGATACGAACAGCACATCTTTTGGCTATGCCATGTGAAGCCTGAAATGTTCCAAGAGTTTCCTTACTTACTCATCGATTGTAGAAATGGATCTTGGTGGGAGTTTGGTAAACCATATTAAAGAAACTCCTTCTAGGAAGATAGGGAAACATCTAAAACTAATTGCATCCATTGTCCTAGCTATGTCCATGTGCCAACTATACTTGTACAAGTGTGGTTTAGGATCTGTCATCCCATTATAAGCTGCTATAGTGGGCACGGTGAACTTCTCAGGATATTCCACCCTTAGGATATTTTCAATAAATAGAGTCTGGTTTGATGTTGAACCCCAATTATCGTCTTTTCTGCCCTTACTTTTTTCTATCAAGCATTTGACCATGTCCTCTATGTATGCCTCACTAGTTTGGTAGCCCGTAGGTCGAGTGTTAGAGCTGCACCAAGCGTTTGGCTCTACAAATGACCTCGATTTTCCAGCTGAAGCCTAGGCTCTCCATTCTCCGGAGAACCACTCATGCAAATTTCCGTCGGGCACGGTTGGTCTGGTTGTGGTAGTACTTTTCTAGCATTCTCCTTGTTTATATCAACAATTAATTCTAGTCCTTTAGCATCGAGTCGCATGTCATCTACAGAATTGGAGAGAAGCATTGCAATATTCCCTTATGGAGCCTTCGCTCCAAGGTTGGAGTTTGCGGAAAGTTGTCCTCCGGTAGGAAGGGGTACTCCCATTACCTTCAATTACAATTTCAATCACTCCACCTGCTATCTCCTTTTGCTTTTTCTCACCATCCCTCCTATTCGAGCTAGATACGGAAGAATTTTCTTGTTTCATAGCCTCCGTCGTTTTCGGCATGGTCCTCAGTGTAGTTGGTGGTTGTAGCGCTAGCAAAGCGTCTATCTTGTCCATTAGAGCTTGGTTAAGCTGATCAACCATCTGGTTAAATTCTCCCTTCCTTACAACTTCATGATGAGCAGAAGATTCTGGTGCTTGATTTCTAGTATTAAATCCTATTGGTAAGTTGGTTGTGCTGTTGACTTCAACCTGCTAGTGATTTGGTCCATCACTACTAATGGTTGCACCCGTAGATCTTCCAGAAGTTGTTCTCTTTCTTCTTGCCATTGATCTTCAATGGAAAGTCTTTAAACCCTTTTCAAAGTAAAATTTATGGATCTAACTTCTGGACTTATCCGATCTAAAGTGGAAAGCTAGATCTAAGCCTGGGATCACTGTTCCCGGTGAAAGCACCAAAACGTTAACCCAAAAAATGAATCAACACCCTAGAGTGTGATGTGAAAGCACCATCCTTGTTGGAACAGAGCATATATAATAGAAAAGTTGTGAAAAAGTAAATAACATGGATAATTTTATAGTGGTTTGGCCGTTAACTAAACCTACGTCCGCTTTAAAACTTTGCTTATTGATTTGATCTTGATAGAATACAATTACAAAGTGATTGAAAGAGAATTAGTCATACGTATAGGTGCTAGACAAGTTCCAGCTTTAGAAATACCTATAGGTACATCCTTGGTGACTATAACGTAGAGGAAAGGGTTGAAGAATAGATGGAGATCCTGCGTAGTGTCAAAAAAATACGGATCCTTTCTTGGTTACTCTATGATTTGTATTTATAGGCATATCAGTCATATTGGGACAAGAGAAGAGTTGGAGCAGAGTCCAGATATAGGACCGATGTGCAAAATCTCAAATGCCATCAACTTAACATGTCATGTCGGTACAAACTTCACATGTTGGTGCCGAGATGTGCAGTTAACTTCAATGGACTTGAGCTCTTTCAATCGACTTGAGATGTTTTATGTCCCCCTTTCTACTTCATGTTGTAGTGTTCCATGATATTTCTATGGGTATTTGATCAATATTGGTGATGCATTCTTCGTCACTTGGTTTATTCTGCCGTTCTGACTATTGATCATTCAAGCTGGGTATTCAGTTGATCAGAATTCTTTGATATTGCTTGGGCACACATGAAATAAGCAAAGACGAGCCTCAGCAAAGTTTGAGTGAGAAACATGGGAACATGAGATGTCTCCACTGAGCTCTTTATGTCAGCACTGAATTTCCATACACGCTCCAATCATGTTGAAACTTCCCTGGGTTGTTTTGTTAGTAGTTTAAGTGTGCTTCTAAGATTTCAAGTTATTTCGTCTTCGTTTCAACGTTCTAACTTCTACTGATTTTTGCATGGTTAAAAACCCAGTTAAAAATTTGTACTGATCAAAAGGTTATCGATCAGCACTAATGGATAACGATGAGTTAAATCCCTTAAATGTCACCTACTTTTTAGATCTGGGAAGGTATTATTTAAACCAACTTTCTATATAAAAGTGAACAATTTCAAAGGCCTAATACATTTAGCTACGTCTATATATATAGAGGAACGTCGTCTAAGAAAGAGGATCAAAATATAATTTTCACTGAGAGGAGACTTTGTTAGTTTTCTAACTCAGATTTGATCTAGGCTTCGATTTACTAACTGTAATTCTCTTTGGAATTCAGTGAAAACAAGTTATAAATTTAGATTAAATTGGACTCAGGCAACTTATATTTAGTTTTAATTCCTATGCTATGCATTATCAATATTAGTAAAAGGACATTATGATCTTCAATGCTATTTCTCTCAAATCGGATTCTTCACTGCCACTTCTTTGCTATCATTCCATCCAACCACTATTCCTCCAATGTTGCTCCCCTATAACCTATCACTATACCAATGCTACATGAGCCCACCACCTAATAGTCTCTGTCTATAACCACTAGCTCAACCCAAAACCTAAATTATACAACATCTAGCAATGGCACTTGTTGTGCCACCTAAGTCCACCATCTCACCGTGACATTATTTTCTATCTCTTCTTGCTCCACCTCTTGATCAATAACCATCAAAAGTTAAATACTGCAATGAGTAACAAATGATATTGTACGGTGTCATTTTTTTCATAAGAATATGAGAGCTACTTCATTTAAGCGGAGCACACATATTGATATCTTGAGAACTCGAACGCATGACCTCTGAAACCTTAGTGTAGAGTGTCATACCACTATCCACTTGAGCTAGTGAATCTCAACATACAATACAATATCATTGTAAGGAAAAATTATTAATTTTTAAGGTAAAGTAATAGATACAAAATGCTACTGTAGAGTAGCATAAAAAGTAAATTTTTTATAAAGCATCATTTACAATAAAATAGTGTAAAATGATATAAATTATTTGAATAACCAAATACAGTACAAAGACATGTAAAAATAGAAATCTTGACAGTAACAAATATAACATCAAAATCAAGAACCATTAGCTCAAGTGGCAAAGGAATAATGTTCAAGACTGTGGTTTTATAAGTTATAGGTTCGAAACTCCAAGGCATCAAGCTGAATGCTCTGTTTGAATAAGGTATCAATCTTATTCTCAAAAAAATATAAATAAATAAAAACTAAATAACTATGAAATAATCCTCCATGGTAGTATTGCAACAACTAGTGTATAAGGGTCCAAAGCACTTATGTTATTATAAAATGAAATATAAATACAAAATGTTACCGTAAGATAGCATTGTAACATTTGTAACTGTTGGTCCGTGAGATGATGATTTTGGTGACAACAACCACAGAATAGATTATAAAATATAAATACTGACATTATAAGTTTAGATATATATGTATATGCAGGTTTTAACCATGCAGGTACCAAGAATGAAGACTGTACAGTATAGAGATTCGAGATATCAAAGATTGAAGACTCATGAGTATCAAGATTATCAAGCGTTTAAGATTTCAAGAATAAGTTTTTTATTAGGAATTTTGTTAAAACTCCTAGAAAAGCACTGGCATCTTAAAATCCAATTTATTCGTGGAATGGAATCCACTACGAGCCTGTTAAAGGGATGGAACCCTAAGTAGGATGGAACCTACGAAATATCTAGTGGAACATTGTTTTGTATCCGCTAAATTTTTATTCAAAATGATTTTTCAAAATTATATCCTATTTTCAAAATGTTTTCAAAACCTTCGTTTTAAAAGATTCAAAACCCTCTACCCTGATTTTAAATAATTTTAGCCTCAAAATTATCTTTAATTTCAAAGTCAAATTACTCGTGATTTTAAACTATCTTTTAATATAATATATTTAACTTCTAATATTTATACTTAAAATTTAAATATAAAATTATAGTTAAATTATATATATATATATATATATATATATATATATATATTCTCTACATTTACTTATGAATTATAACTATAGTCAAGTATATTTATAAAGTTTTAAATAGTTTTAATATAAGATAAAGGTTATTTTCAAAGAAAATCAAATCATCAAAAATTGCTTTCGGCTGTCGACATGCCTATGGTGACCATGTCGACATGGTGTCAGTTGAGTTTAAAATTTAAATTTCAAAAGAAGTGTCTATTCGCCATAACTCTTCACCAATGGATATGGCTGTTGTTCTTCTATAAATAGGGGTCAGTTTCAACGAATTTATTATTAGATTTTCTGGTTTTTCACTCCTCTTCTTCTTCCACATTTCTTAATACATATTTTTACCATTACTCTGTCGAAATCAACATTGAATCGAACTCCATCTTTTCTAGTTTGATTCTCTATCACTATCTCAACAAGGTTCTTAGTACTATTCAGAGTTATATGCTTCTTTGTAATCTATTAAGTGAGAAAAGGTGTGATTGTGGCCTTGAAAATCAATCAAGCGAGATAAGGTGTGATTGTAGCCTTGGTAAATCAATTGGGTAAACTTGTGACCCGAAAATCAAGTATCTCTACCTGGATGATTGTGATTCTGGAGGGTGTACCTCGTAGCCTTGAAATCGAGGGTGTAATTATACAATTGCTTTTGAAAATAAATACGTACTTGTGTTGCGGGACTGGATGTAGGGTAACTCTGAACCAGTATAAAATCCGGTGTGTTCTTTCCTTTATTGCTTTTACTTTATTTCTGCATTTGTATTTGTTTATGTGATCATATCTGTGTCAGTATATTGCATACATCCATGTTCAATTCAACATAAATTCAAAAAGATTTAGCAATCCTTTATAAACACTATTCACCCCCCCCCCCCTCCTCTAGTGTTAATCCTAGCCTTAAAATCTGTAATATGCATTTCTTTCAATTGGTATCGGAGTGAGGTTTTCAAAGTTTTATAATCTGATTTTTGAAAAGTTTTCAAAATGTCTAATAACACTGGTACTGTTACTAACACTAGTATTCCTGTCACTAGTTCATTTGTAGAAGGTTAGTCTACTGTCAGACCACCACTTTTTAATGGCAGTAACTATGCATATTGGGCATGTAGGATGAAAATATACTTACAATCTATAGGATTAGACACTTGGAATATTACACAAACTGAATATTCTGAACCCATAACTGATTTTACATAGTGGACTGCTGAGCAAAAGACTGTTGCACAAAATAATTCTAAGGCAATGAATATATTTTTTGTTCACTGGATAGAAATGAATTCAATAGAGTGTTAGTTTGTAAGTTTGCATATGAAATCTAGAAAACTTTACAAGTTACTCACGAAGGAACAAGCAAAGTTAAACAGACCAAAATTTCCATGCTCACAAATCAGTTTCAATTATTTAAAATGAATCGTAATGAGTCTATTTCAGATATGTATAGTAGATTTTAGGATATTGTGCATTCTCTAATATCTTTGGGAAAGGAATTTTCTGAAGAAGATCAAGTCAGAAAGATTTTAAATTCTCTTACTCCAGAATGGGATCAAAAGACACCTTATATCAAAGAGGCAAATGACATCAGTACTTTAAAGATAGAAGAATTAATTGAAAATCTAATGTCGTATGAAGTTCAAATGATCGGAAGAAGAGAAAACAAAGCATCTAAAAAGAAATCAATGGCATTCAATGCATTGACCGATGGATTAGACTCAAACGGCGATAATGATGAAGAGATAGCCTTTATGACCAGAAATTTTAGGAAATTCCTGAAATACAGAAAGATGAATAATCTCAAGAGAAACAACTATAAGAACTCTGGAAATCAGAATGCAGTGTCAAATAATGTCAAATGTTACAACTGTGATGAACCAAGCCATTTCAAAAGAGACTGTCTGTATCCAAATAGGCAAAATCCTCCTATGAACGATGATCCGGCAAAGAAACGGAAGCGTGCATTTACTGCTACTCTAGATGACTCAGACTCGTCCTCAAGTGATGATGATCAGAAGACAGAAAATTCAAATTTGTGTTTCACAGCTATTCACGACTTCGACGAATTCAAAGAAACGAACTCAGAAAAAGGTACACGTTTACAATACAATTGGTTGAAATTGCTTGCTTAGAATTAGTTGCTTGATTGATTTTGAATTGGTGTGTTGTTTGAATTTTAAAATTTATTTTTTATTTTTTATTATTATCTTATTATTGTATTATTATTTTTAATAGTATAATTTTCTGAAATATACTATAAATCTAATAATATTTCAGATATATATAGACATTAAAAATAATAAGTATATTTATATATATATTTATATTTTAGAGAACTTTGGAAAAATAAATTATCAAAATTCACTAGCACATGTCGACATGGTCCCTACCATGATGTCGACATGGGTACCAGAATTTGAATTTCAAATTTTGAATTCAAATGTTTGAATTTCCCTCCACCTTTTCACTTCATTCAATTCTCTGAAAAGCTACCTTTTGACCAGAGAATATGTTCTTTGAGAATCTATTTATTCACTATCTTTTATCATATCTTTCACTCTCATTTTCAAATTCAAACTCTCTCTTCAAAACTTCAAGCTCTCTACTTTAATGGCTTCTTCAAGCAACCCCTCCACCATGAAAATTTTTAGAAAAATAAAAGAGCGATTATTCAATGATCCGGAGGCAATAAAAGCATACATCAATTATGCTAATTATGCCAAAGTCCATCCCGGAAAGTTTGCTATTTTTCAAGATTTCTCTTCTTATGAACTTGATTCTCTTTTTGCAAACAATGGAGTTCTTAGTCTTATTGATGCTTCTCAAAATGATTTTGTTTGCTATCCAAATCTTGTCAAAAAAATTTATGCTAATTTAAACCGTGGATTTTATCATGGAAATGAGGATGAAATTTGGAGTAGTGTCAAAGGCACTAGAATTGTTTTAAATTGTGATCTTTTGCGTACCATTCTCAATTGCAAGTGTACGGGAATGGATCTTTCTAATTTTAAAATCGATGAAAATGATCGTGAGACATTTCATCACATTTTCGAAGGGAATGATAATTTTGAATTTAAAAATCGAAATTTTCGACCAAAGGCAAGAATTGTCAATCTTATGTTGCAACATACTTTGACCCCAAGATCGGGAAATTTTAACAATCCTACTTCAAAAAATTGCAAAGCTCTTTTTACTATTTTTGGAAATTATGACATAAATTGGGCGCAAGTTATTTTGGATGAACTTCGTCCTCAAAATCTTGAAATGGGTGAGAATACTTTATATCATAGAATTTATCTCACTCGGATTTTTAACTATTTTGGAGTGGATTTCAAAGGCGAAGAATTTGTATCTAGAAAAGTTTTCAATCATTCCAACATTTCGCCTATGAAAATTCCATTTGTTTTTCAACCTTATGAGACCCTTGCCGAAAAGGAAGAGCATTTGGCTCATGAGAAAATGGAAGAAGAGAAAGAGGAAGAAGAAGAAGAAGGGGATGAAATGGAAATTGAAGAAGAAGAAGGTGAAACCTCTTTGGAAAGCATTGACTATCCTCCTAATCCATCCACCAAAACCCTTCTCAAAAACTAAAAGACGATTGTTGAGAATCAATGGATTCTTAAACGATCCGTTAGTAAGAAGTTGGACAAAATTTCATCCAAGATGAACAAGTTCATTTCCAAAGTCAACAAGAAACTTGGACTTTCTTCATCATCATCATCCTCTAACTAGTTTTATCTTTTCGTATCTTGTTGTATGTGTTTTAGCTTGTTTTAATTCGAAAGTTCATGTAGTTTCGTATGTTTAATCATTGTATCATCTTAGTATGCAATGAAATGAAATTTTCTTTCTGTTATATAGCTTATCTTATCTCCAGAATAAATGTTAGTATATTATATAAACATATATACACACACAATTATTCACAAAATCTAAATAGTCATTTTTTTTCACTAACCCATGTCGACATACCAACTATGACCATGTCGACATGTACTGGTCAGAAATGACAATTCATTTTGAATTTGAAATTTGAATAACAACCATATGTCTATTCATTTCAAACGAATTTCTACACCTATATATACCTATTTCTTCCAGAATTCTTCATTGAAAATTATTTCCTATCTTATAATTCTTCATTTCTGTCACAAATTCAATTATGGCTAATCCAATTCCCAATTTATCCAAAAATCTTGAAGAAACTCTTAATTCGTTCAAGAGTATTCTCTCGTTCATTCTTCGTAACTAGCGACACTTAGAATTGAGTCAAATGCAAATGATCAAGGAGCAAGAAAGGCATTTCGATGCAATACGATGGATGATTTCCTCAATACACAAGGATGATAATGAAGCACATCCTCCAGTCTCTCTCACCAACGACAATGATAATTGGGATGCTATTAAGGCAGACCCAATCTTTGAAGAAGAAGGATGGGTGGAAGTTCCACGTAACGTTTGATTTTTATTTGTTTGAATTGTTTGTTTGAATTAATTTGATTTGGTTTGGATTGATACTCGGTGTGGATTGATTTCTTAAATTGGTTTGATGGTTGCTACATAAAACATGTGTGTGTATATATATATATATACACACATTGAATGTATATAATCCTTGATTAATTATCATGTTCATAAGGAAAATTATTTCTTAATATATTATATATCCCATTGTATAGTTTATTAATGCAGGTACTCTAGTCCAAGAATGAGGGGAGTTAGTTTTTGTTGATGACAAAAGGGAAGAAATATAAAATAGGTTAGTTAGGCATAAATTAAGGGGGAGTTATAGATTAAAGGGGAGTTATTAGGATAGAAGTAATATTTTATAAACAAAGGTTATCATCATCGAAAAGGGGGAGATTGTTAGTCCGTGAGATGATGATTTTGATAACAACAACCTTAGAATAGATTATAAAATATAAATATTAACATTGTAAGTTTAGATATATATGTATATGCAAGTTTTAACCATGTAGGTACCAAGAATGAAGACTGTACAGTATAGAGATTCAAGATATCAACGATTGAAGACTCATGAGTATCAAGATTATCAAGCGTTCAAGATTTCAAGAATAAGTTTTTTATTAGGAATTTTGTTAAAACTCCTTCAAAAGCACTGGCATCTTAAAATCCAATTTATTCGTGGAATGGAATCCACTTCGAGCCTGTTAAAGGGATGGAACCCTAAGTAGGATGGAACCTACGAAAAATTTAGTGGAACATTGTTTTATATCCGCTAACTTTTTATTCAAAATGATTTTTCAAAATTATATCCTGTTTTCAAAATGTTTTCAAAACCTTCCTTTTAAAAGATTCAAAACCCTCAATCCTGATTTTAAATAATTTTAGCCTCAAAATTATCTTTAATTTTAAAGTCAAATTACTCCTGATTTTAAATATCTTTTAATATAATATATTTAACTTTTAATATTTATACTTAAGATTTAAATATAAAATTATAGTTAAATTCTATATATATTATTCTCTATATTTACTTATGAATTATAACTATAGTCAAGTACATTTATAATGTTTTAAATAGTTTTAATATAAGATAATGGTTATTTTCAAAGAAAAATAAAATCATCAAAAATTGCTTTCGGATGTCGACATGCCTATGGTGACCATGTCGACATGGTGTCAGTTGAGTTTAAAATTTAAATTTCAAAAGAAGTGTCTATTCGCCATAACTCTTCACCAATGGACATGACTGTTGTTCTTCTATAAATAGGGGCCAGTTTCAACGAATTTATTATCAGATTTTCTGGTTTTTCACTCCTCTTCTTCTTCCACACTTCTTGATACATATTTTTACCATTACTCTGCCGAAATCAACTTTGAATCGAACTCGATCTTTTCTAGTTTGATTCTCTATCACTATCTCAACAAGGTTCTCAGTGCTATTCAGAGTTATAGGCTTCTTTGTAATCTATTAAGTGAGAAAAGGTGTGACTGTGGCCTTGAAAATATATCAAGCGAGATAAGGTGTGATTGTAGCCTTGGTAAATCAATTGGGTAAACATATGGCCTGGAAATCAAGTATCTCTACCTAGAGGATTATGATTCTGGAGGGTGTACCTCGTAGCCTTGAAATTGAGGGTGTAATTGTACAATTGCTTTTGAAAGAAAATCCGTACCTGTGTTGCGGGACTGGATGTTGGGTAACTCCGAACCAGTATAAAATCCGGTGTGCTCTTTCCTTTATTGCTTTTACTTTATTTCTGCATTTGTGTTTGTTTCTGTGATCATATCTGTGTCGGTATATTGCATACATCCGTGTTCAATTCAACATAAATTCAAAAAGATTTAGTAATTCTTTATAAACACTATTCACCCCCCCCCCCCCTCCAGTGTTAATCCTAGCCTTAAGATCCGTAATCCGCATTTCTTTCAATGACAACCTGCCATTATGACCCTCAGACGTCGACACTAAATACATTCACGGTAGTCATGTGACGAGCACCCAAGTGCCGTAAAGATAAAAGGTTAGGATAAAATAAAAAGAAAAGAAACAAAATAAGAAAGAAGGAACATAATATCAGAATTTCATAGCAGAATGATAATATATAATATTAAAAATAGTAAAAGCTATCACTCTAAGAAACACAGCACTTCAGAGTTAAAATTCTAAATATTATCATCAGACTAGATGGCTATAACAACTTATCCTCACATATGCTGATATACAATACAGTAATGCAGCAGAAATAAGAATACTATGGTAGACAATCATCCAGATCTTCTCTATAAGCTCCAAAGTGTCCATAGTTAACTCTAGAAATATACACGTAGCAGACCTGAACATTATAAAAAAAATACCCGGATCAGTCTGGTAAACCAACGTGAGAAACTCAAGAAATATGTAATATATAACGGCAACTATTTAGACTGTATGGGTAACGTAACGATTTTTCCCTCAAATGAAACCAACCATTTGATGAGTGGATATAGTGATATATAAAAAATGTCTAGACTGTAGGATGTAAATCATAAAATAGTTTTTTTATGAATGCCACAACATTAATAGGTATAAAATCAATATCGCTAAGGCACATTTGCATATTTGTAAGGATTTCCATGGAGATCTCCCCGGATCAAGCCGAATCTGAATTCCTGCACAAGGATCTATGATATCCTTCCGAGTGTTGTATATCTCTAGGTAGAATATACCATAAGGTAAAATTGATGGTTCACACACAAACACTCATGATCCCGAATATCGTCAACTTCAGCTACCATCATCGATAAGCATACTCTAGATATGGAGTTGATATACACTATAAGCTTGCTGAACCCCACCGGCTATGCACCCTACTCTGTTTTTTGTCATTTCTGATGTTGAGGTTACATTCGACAACTCTCACTCGAGTCTTCATCACTTGAACAGAACATGAATCCCCAAATGGATTCCATCATCTTGAACAGATAATGAATTGCAACATGGATTCGAGCATCTCAAATAGATCTTGAATCTCCACATAGATGTTAGTTTGCAGAAGTAAGGATCTTAAGGGTAATTTAATAGTAGAGGGGGTGAATAGTATTTAATAACTTTTATGAATCTTATTGAATTCTTTTAAGATTATAATTTAAACAATGTAATTTGCATCTTTATTCAAACACAAACAGATATAAATTCAGTAAAAGTAAAAAAGTAAAAGAGTTGAAGAGCTAACACTAGGATTTTTATACCGGTTCGAAGTTATCCTACATCTAGTCCAGTATAATTTCTTGCATAGATTTCTTTTTAAATATCAAACTTTATACAATCTCGATTTTAAGGTTACAAGACACACCTTTCAAATTATCTAAACTCTAGGTACACTCATTAGAGTTGGACAGGATACCAACACGCCTACTAGATTCAAAGGGACACCAAGCATACCCACTTAATTCAAGCAGAACACAAGCACACTCACTTGGATTTCAGGGACACCAAGCACACCCAAGAGTATTTGAGTATAATTTGATAGAGTTTACAAAATCAATTTCTTAAACTTCAATACAAATAATCCTATAGCCTCTTGAATAACACTTTGATCGTGTTTTGAGTGAGAGAGATGAGAGAGAACAGAGAGTATTCAATAGACAATCAAATCAATAGATTTTTAATTTGATTCTAATTGAATTTGAGAAGATCTTGAGTAGAATTTCTTTTAGAAATCAAGAGAGTGAAAGAGGAGAGAAAATATGAGAAAGTAGTTATTAAAAATTCGTTGAGAGAACCCTATAGAGAAACAACAGTCATCTCCATTCGTGGAGAGATATGACGAAAAGACACTTCCATTCAAAATTTGAATTTTAAAAATCTCGAACTGTATGTCAACATATAGCTTCTATGTATGTCGATATATCCTTTTTTAATTTAAAAAAACACTTAATACATATTGCTTTGTAAATATTAAATTTTGTAAAATATTTTGACACTTTTAAAAATCATTTAAGCATAGTTTACACACAGTTTAATCGTAATAAAACTTAAGAAAACTTTATTAAATTAGTTTGAAATATTTTAATATATAAAGGATTTAGATATAAATTTCTTTTGGAAAAATAATATATAAAGTGTAAGTGAATATATTTTTAAAATCAAAGTATTAATGAATGTTAAAATATACTTTTAAATACCATAAACATCTAAAACACATAAAACCAAAATCTATATCTAAATATAATAAATTAAAAGTATATTAAAATATAAAATTCTTAAAAACTTAATATCGTCGTCAGTCCCCGAAACCTCCTAAAGCTTCACCACCCAAATCCCATGCGCGTCCTTTCTCTGACTTCACTTTCGTGCCCCTAAAATATCGTCGTCAGTCCTCAAAACCTCCCCAAGAAGCTCGGCCTAGTTTGGCCGCTTTATCCAAATCTACAAGTTACACAGTTCCCCTTCAGTCCTCTGCTGTCAAATCGACTGGTCTTGCTAGTGCATGCAAAGCTCGCTCATACGCGGAGGTGGTTGCTTCTGCCTGTCATAGGCCGATTCTTCCGACTCCCCGGTATTTCAACCGTAAGAGCCCCCTCCCGGAGTTTGTGTCTGGCCGACAAACGGTAGAATTTTTAAAAAATAAAAGAAGATGCTTCAGATGTGCTGGTTCGGGACACGTGGCGTCCAAATGTAGGGACCCAAAGATTTGTTTTTATTGTGGATTCTTTGGTCATAATTACGCCCTCTGTCCTTCCAGAATTACTACATCGGGACCTACCAAAAACTCTTCGAATCCTCCAAATAATAATCCCCCCTGCAGTGAATATTTCCATCCGCTCTCAATCGATTATGATATCGAAATATCACGTGAAGAACCACTTCCTCGATTTAATCCAACCAAGACTGGTCCCACTGATAAAGTTTCCAGAACTCATCATTTCTCCTCCCCTCCCATCACTCACGCATACCGAGATTCCTCCACACTTCCCTCCCCCCATTCTTTTTCTTCTCAAACCTTCGAAACATCTGACATGTCGCTCTACATCACAGCGACTATTATTGACGGTGCTTGGTCAGTAGAGACGCTGAGCAGAGTGCTGCAAACAGCCTTTAACCATGAAGAATGGCCGATCTGGTTCCTGGACAATAACCGATTCCTGGTAGCTTGCCCCTCCTCCTTTGTCAGAAGAATGGCGCTTACTAGAAAGATCATCTCCAAGGCTGGTGGAACAATATTTCTGGAAGCTTGGCCAGAATATGATGGACCGGTTCAGATTAATCTGGAACCCCCCTCCTGGGCAACTGTTAGAGGTATTCCGTAGACTCTTAGACACAATATGGACGCCGTACGCGCGGCTATCAACCCAGTCGGCAGATTCACAGAATACGATCGCTGTGACTGGTCGGAGTTTGACCACAGGCTGATTTATATCAAAATGCAATTTCTCGAAGGTGTCCCTTCCTCCTCTTCCTATAGAGTTCGTCTGAACAATATCGACTACTTAATCACAGTTTCTAGATGGGATCACCGTCACCCTAATACCAGACCTGAGAATTATCTTCTGGGGTTGGACTATGAGAGAGACATTAAGTGCTTCGACGATCCCCTTGGCATTCCCTCTGAGGAGCTCTCCTCAGAAGATCGCTTTGATGCTATGAACTACGAACCTATCTCACCGCAGCATCAATCCTCAACTCAGCTCAACCCGGAGATCGAAGATCTGAATCCAGCCCATCCTGTAACCTCCCTTGCTGCTGCCAACCCTGCGCAACACTTCCTTTTTCCACCCCCACCGTTCCCCATTATAGACTTCAACTCACCTCCTGCTCCCATTGAGTCTCCACCTTCACCCATCTTGCCGGTTCATCCAAATAGATTGGACCTTACTCCGGCGCAAGTCAGAAGAAGTGCAAGGAACTCTAGATCCCTGCCAGGCCACACAGGTTGTTTTTATAAAACTGTAGTTTTTTCTTCTGCTAACTCTAAACTAAACAAAAAACTTGCACGTTGCATGGGAGTAACCATAACAGATGAGCAACATGGGGCCATGCAAGCCCTAGAAAAGGAGAGAACCTCCTTATCCCAATGAAAATCGTATCATGGAATGTTCGTGGGCTTGGGGACCCCTCTAAGAGACATTCTATATATCTGTCTCTGTCTCCCCTAAATTTAGATATTCTTTTAATTCAGGAATCTAAGCTATCCGATCCCAGTCCTTTCCAAATTAAACAATTAGGTGTCCCCAATCTATCAGGCTTTGCCCATTCCAATTCTATTGGAGCTAAAGGCGGTCTTATTACCATATGGAATGAATCTTTTTGGTCCCTCTGCCAAATCTTTTCGTATCCTTCCGTCCTTCACGTAGCATTAAAACACGTGCAATCCGACACTATTTATTTTATTTCGAACCTTTACGGTCCCCTCGTGCCTCAAGATAGGTTAATTCTCTGGAATAGCTGCTCAGAATTCGCATCTTTTTTGCATGGGCCTTGGGTCATTGGGGGTGATTTCAACACAACTAGGTTTCCGGAAGAAAGAAGCTCGGGAAACCTTTCCGTCGACTCAGATAACTTCAATGCCTTTATCAATTCCTGTTCTCTTATTGAACCTCCAATCAACAATAGACTCTTCACCTGGACCAATAAACGTAGCTCACCGTCTTTTGCTAAATTAGACCGTTTTCTATTCAATTCTTCTTGGGAAGATCTTCATCCACTCACTACTTGTTCGGGTCTCGCCACGATTCTATCTGATCATTGCCCCATTGCTCTTGATTCTGGCTCCCTCCCTGTACTCAACCGTCCATTTAGATTCGAAAGGCTTTGGCTGTTGGAACCGTCCTTTGAAGATTATATCAAAAGAATCTGGGAATATCCTATCAGATCTTGCTCAGCTACGGGGCGCGTGGTTTGCAAATTAAGATCACTGAGAAAACTACTCAAGCCCTGGGCAAAGTCTGTCTGGGGCTCCCTACGAAGACGCATAGCCGAGACTCAAAATGACATCCTTGTTCCTAACATCCAGGAGGAAGCGAACTCTCTTAGCAATAACGATAGAGCGCGGCTCTTAGAACTCGAGGCGGAGCTTGAGAGATTACTGAAGCAGGAAGAGATAGGTTGGAAACAAAGATCAAAGGCTAAATGGTTAAAAGAAGGAGACAAAAACTCATCCTATTTTCATAAATGTGCCAACGGTAGACGTAGATCTCTCTTTATTCCGGAAATCATTCATGATAATGTCTCATTCACTAACCCAGCAGATATCTCGAACCTTTTTACCAATTACTATCGATCCATTCTTGGCTCACCCTCTGCCTCCCTCCCACCCATTGACTGGAATCTTTTATATCCTAACCCTACGTCTATCCCCATCGACTGTCCTTTTTTCGAAGATGAAATTTTGGCTGCTCTCAAAGATATGGACGATAATAAATCTCCTGGGCCAGACGGTTTTGGCCCATTCTCTTTCAAGAACTTCTGGAGTGTGATTAAGGAAGATATTCTAGAGATGTGTGCAGAGTTTTGTTCCAACCCTCGGTCCATAGCCCAGCTTAACTACGCCAATATTATCCTCCTCCCCAAGAAGGCTGGGGCTAATTCTCTCTCTGCTTTCCGCCCTATTAGCCTGCTTAACACCACGTTTAAAATCATCACCAAAGTTCTAGCTAATCGTCTTCAACCTTACATGGAAGCGCTGGTCGGAACAGAACAAGCAGCCTTTATTCATGGTAGGAACATTCTGGACTGTGTCGCTGCAACACAAGAAGTTATCTCAATGTGTCATTCGTATAACATCCCGGGTCTTCTGCTTAAACTTGACTTCTCTAAGGCGTTTGATTCAGTAAATTGGAATTTCATCTTAGAACTTCTCAAGCACAGAGGCTTTCCCCCGAAATGGTGTCTTTGGATCCAGAGTATCCTCTTTTCAAGTCTCTCTAACATTCAGGTTGGTGGCATAGCTGGTGGTCACATTAAATCAGCTCGGGGGCTTAGACAGGGAGATCCCCTCTCGCCTCTCCTCTTTGTCCTGGTGGCGGACGTCTTCAATCGTATGATCAACCTGGCTATCGCCAACAACTATCTATCTGGAATCCTTCCCCCTAGCTCCACGCAAAATTCTGGTCCCATCCCTATGATTACCAATATTCAATATGCAGATGATACCATCCTTTTTGTTTCACCTTCTCCTGATCATATTTACTGTCTCAAGGTCCTTCTCTATTCTTTCGAACTTATTTCCGGATTATCTATCAATTTCAGTAAAAGCTCCATTATTTTGCTGGGCAATGCTAATCACCTTGGTCCATCTATAGCCTCTTCTCTTAACTGTCCTCTTGACTCATTCCCTTTATCTTATCTGGGTATCACTTTGCGTCCTACAAAGTTACATCGATCAGACTGGAATCCTCTTATAGCCAAACTAGAAACCAGACTCGCTAGTTGGAAGGCCAACTCACTATCATCAGCTGGAAGACTGGTTTTGGTAAAGGCTGTTCTTTCCTCTCTCTCCCCTCCTACTGGCTCTCATTTCATAAAATTCCTAGCTGGGTATCTAAAAAAATCGACGCCATTAGACGGACATTCCTCTGGAATGGGGGAAAAATCAAATGTCTTGTTAGTTGGAAAAAAGTCTGCTTACACGAATCTCATGGGGGTCTTGGTGTCCCCAACTTGATCACCTTTAATCAAGCATTGTTAGTAAAGTGGTTCTGGCGACTCCTTTCACCTGAACAATCCATCTGGAAGAATTGGATCCTAGCTGTGTACTACAATTCTGACCCCTTCCATGCTCTCCACTTCACTCCCCTCCATAAACCGTCTCCATTTTGGTCTGGCGTCTTAGATTCTTCCGTCAACTTCAAATCCTTTATCCGGGTGGATATTGGCAATGGCGCTAACTGTCTCTTCTGGTTTGACGCCTGGCATCGTCTTTCTCCTCTCTACAGATCTTTCCCTCTACTTTTCTCTCATTCTAACTTTCCCCTCTTGACTGTGGCGGACGCTGTTTCCTATGGCTTCACGTATCTTTGTCCATCATCCCTATTCTCCCTTGATATTCTCGAGGAACTCCTTTCTGTCCTGCGTTTGCTTCCTCTTATCTCGCTTGATCCAAGATCTAGGGATCGTCACACCTGGTCTCTTTCACCTACTCATGGTTTCTTGGTCTCTCGGTTTTACTCCTTCTTCAACCATCCTGGTCGCTTATTCAACTTTGCTCGGGTCTGGAAATGCGCCGTCCCTCCTCGTATTAGATTTTTTCAATGGTGTCTCATTCACGGACATATTAACACTAAAGACCGACTCATGCGGGTTAATATCACGTCAGATCAGATTTGCGTTCTATGTAGATTAGAAGCTGAATCTATTCATCATCTCTTCTTCGAATGTGACTTCTCCTTCCATATTTGGGTTTCGGTTTGCGCTCACAATCTCAGTCAAATCCACTTGATCAACGATTTTTTTGAATACTGGCAATATGGAAACCGGGACAGTCTTCTGGATTCGCTATTGGCCATCTTCAGCTGGGTTATTTGGACGGAAAGGAACGCCATCATCTTCGACAATCCATCCACTTCTGCTAGAGGTTTATGTAATAAAATTTCTCATAGTTTTGCTTATTGGACAGGGGCGTCTTCTTCTGCTCCATTCAGATATCGTCTACCTGCACCTCGAGGCGCTTCTGATGAGTCTGTTGGCAGTGCTTCCTCAGCAACTCATGAAGGTAGTTAGAAAATAGAAGTAGAAACGTATCTTTGGCTTGGTGACGAAGTTATGTTTTAGATACTGATGCTGTTGTAATACATTTTGTAATCAACCTACTAAATGCAACGTTATGATCTGTGCTAATGCTCTTTGATTGGCCATCGACCAGGCCTGTTGGTCGACTCTTACTTATTTAGATAATTATGGTAATCGGCTGTGTAGCTTCACGCTACACACCCGTTCTCTCTAAAAAAAATAATTAAAAGGTTAGGAATTATTTGAAAGCTATTTTGAAAAGATGTTTGAAAAATCATTTTGAAAATAGGGATTCTCAAAAATCATTTTTGAAAACCAGAATATTTGAAAATCATTAAAATTAGAGAATAGATTTCAAAACCTTCTTGAAAAAATAAAGAGAGGTCAAAGAAGTGCTACCAGAGCTTTAACAAAATAATCTATGACTCTATAACTTATCTTGATATCTGGAATCTTCAAACTCATGAGTCTTCAATCTCTAACTCTTAAATTTCTATATCAACCACTTGAGTCCGTTCTTGATGCAGTACAGTCTTTTTAATCAATACATGTCTAATATCCTGCATTATATACTATATATAACCTAATAAAACATTAGTGTCTATATTTTATATGATCTTATATGGTTTTTGTCATCAAAACCAATACCTAAGGTACTTACAATCTCCTTTTTTTTATGATGACCACCATGTTTATAAAATATGACATTACACCCCGAGTTACAGAACTCCTCTTATTTTATGCCGGGGTATTTTATATATTTCTCTCCCTTCGTCATAAAAACATATAATCAAAACCTCCCTAACAAAGTACTAAATGTTATATAAAAGTGATATATAAGAGTGATATGTTGATAAATAATATTATTATTCAATCCAATCCAGTACATACAAATACTCAACCAGTACAAGCATATACTCAAATCAAACTAAAGTTAAAGCAAAGCAAAGTTAAATCAAATCAATTCGAATCCTAATATAACTCCATACACACCAATCCAAGCCAATATCAATCCAAAAAAAAATTAATCAATCATACATTTCATAAAATCCAAACAATTCAAACAAATCAAACAACCCTAGATAGATACATTCTAAAATAGTCGATATAAATTAATGTGATTTCATAATAATTAGGGATTTATGAATAGAATGGAAAGGGTAATGAAGATATAAATTCCTTTTCTGTTCAACTATATTTCCACACTTATAAAAGCATATTTCTCCAACACATTTGACCTCATCGTCAGCTACTTCCTCTTCCTCCTCTACTTTCCCCTCCTCATCTTCTTCCTCTTATTCCACTTCATTATTATTCACATGATCATGAATGACCATGTTTGGAGCCTCATCCTTAATTACTATTAGATTTGTGGGGTTATCCGATAGATATTTTTGCAGATTCTTAAGAATATGCCCTTGTTTCTCATGTTCCTTCATCATTCTCATTTCAATTGCTTCCATTTCAAAAAGCATATTGAGAGCATGCTTCAGGTCACTCTCAGTCATAGTTACTTTGCCAATGTAGACGTTCGGAGAGGGCCTGGTGTAGAGAATTGAAGGAAAATGAAGCAGATTCATGTCTTGGATGTTCGAAATTAGTATGATCCATTAATTTATTTTTATTGATGATTTCTAGAAAGAAGAAGACAGTGAAATGGGTTTCTATTCGATATATAGTGTTTATATACAGGTTATAGCTGTTTGTATCAAAATTGGGCACAACACTGTTTGGAAGTGTTTGAAGAGATAAAATGAAGAAAATAAATATAAAAAGTGGATTATCTAACAACCACTCAAAACAATAATCAGAAAAACAGCAGAGAAACACAAAGATTTAGAGTGGTTCGGCATATTGCCTACATCCACTATGAAATGGTTGACTCTTATTAACTTTTGCCTGTTGGTTACAACGAATTACAACAGTGAATTTCGAGTACAACAGTGATTTTAGCAGAGTCTAGATGTGGAAGAGACAAAAAGTCCCTTTTCGGTTGATAATGGGCTGTTATTTATAGGCGTAGGCTGGAAATATCTTGCTTAGATCTCGGAGGACCTCTTCTCTCCGTTGGTGGGCCCACGCGATCGATCCCTGGTAGTTTGGACCTGATCCGTGATCGATACGAACGAAATTCGTATCAATCAAGATTTGACCCAATCGAGTTGAGATTGAGCATGAACATTCTTTAGGTTGTATGTAAGCTTCTGTGAAAATTTGGTGGCATTTGGACTTGTAGGTTTTAAGTTATGATAGATGCAAGTTTGTATTTTTCAGTGGTTGTTGAATTCGCATCGATCCTTCTTCGCATCGCTCTGTTCATGTCAATCCGAGCACGTGCCTGCTAGTTGACGTGGCTCTGTCTTCTTGGATCGATCCACTTTGCACGTCGAATGATCGAGTCCCCCTTTTATTTAGGCTGTGTTCGTATTGACCTATAACTACTCTTCGTATCGGTCTAGGCAATGCTTTTCGTATCGATGTTCTGGGTTAGCTTTGTATCGATCAACATGGTGACATTTATATCGTTCCTTCATGTGTACTTCATATCGATCAATGGCCGATTGATACGAAATCAGGTGAGTGGCCAGATCGATACGAAATGGTGATCTTCCATAGATACGAAGCCGTACATGGAAGGATGGATACGAAGAACACCGTTCTCTATGGATACAAACCTGTGCTCCCCTGATCGATACGAAATCATGTGCACCTGATGGAGTTGAACCAGATCGATACGAAGGAGGTTTCTTCCTGTTTTCTTGATGGATACGAAAGGGGTCGCCGCCGATGGATTCCAACAAGGATGATGCGAAAGCAGTTGACCGATGGATACAAACAAGTTTACTCCCTTGGCTTGAATCGATCATATCTTGAGCATATGAACTCTGATTGACTTGAATTTTGAAACGTTGGCTTTCAAGGCTTTTCTTTTCATGCCTTGTCAATTGTAACTTGATCCAGACTCAAACAAAATTTGTCGGCATCCATAGTGAACGTGCATATAACCGATCTTTGGGACGGACTGTCCTCGGTTTCCAGTTAAGTTCTTGGTGTCACGGCCTTGCCAAAAGGCGGGATAATATTTGCCCCTCAAAGTATGTCTTATGAGAATATGATATGCTCTAAATAGTTCCAACCTTCATCCTAAACAGTCTTATCTAACTCATCTGAACGGTTGTTTTCTTTTCATCGAAAGTTGTAACTTTTGATTGATCTTTAGAAATATAAATTGTTGACTACCAATTGTTGTCCTGTGCACCATTGTAACTGAGTATTGAATGATAGCAAACTGTTGTTCGTTGTCGTAATTGTCATCAGGTGAGCATTCACTTCCTGTGTAATTTGAAAATAAATTGTTAATTCATCGCACACTTAAATGTATGCTAACCTGATTCCCTTTAACGTTCATACGCTCATGAGTCATTGTTAGTTTTATTGTATTGAATTCCATATTGATCCTCTCCTGAATCGATGTGAAATTCGAATTATAACAACGTCTGATGGTTGTTTTAGTGCATCTCCTCTTATCGATCCTCTTCTGGATCGATGTGAAAAGCTGAAAGGTTGTCTTCGAATCGACGGTGAACGACACAAATTAGTCGGTTGATTACAGCATTTCGTATCGATAGATATAAGTTCCTGTGAGCACTATATTGATGGGTACGAACTGTGGTTGTCTCGAGTCGATGCAGAATGGATATGAAAGAGACTTCTTCGTATTGATTGGAGGTGGAATTGTTTCGACCGGTCAAAGTGACTGGGAGATGAACAGACTCTTTCCCCATATAAATACTTTGATACTTAGCCAAATTCCTCACTTGCTCATTTTTTCTCTAACATTCATATCGCTCCAAATATCAAAGAATTAAGAAATTGACGTAGCCTTCGAATCAAATTGGACTCCAATCCTTCAAACCAATTACTAAAAATAGGTAATTAAAACACGAATTTGCATCGAAAATGATGATGCGTGAAATTCTTTGTCGTTCCACCTGTTTCCGTGATCGATTTTGATGAAGTGACGGTCGGAGATGATCGAAATGAGGTCGAGGAAGGAGGAGGTAGCCTTTGCAAAGCCTTGGAGAAGATGAAGTATGAGGATACGAAGTAGCATTCGCATAGATGATGGGTGGAAGGATATGAAAAGGTCATCTGTATCGATCGAACAGTTGTGGTTCTATCGATCTGAAAGAAACCAAAGATCGTAACGATCTTTATGGATATGGTCCCATATCGAGAGAGGCAATGTTTTCATATCGATTGGAAATGGTTGGGGGTCGTATCTATCCAGGACGATCGACATGAAGATCCAATCGAGCAATCGATACAAAGTATTGATCCTATCGATCGATATGAAAACACAGTCCATGATCGATATGAGGCGATAAGTTTGGATCGATACAAACTAGCCTTGAGGTGATCGAAATGAAATTTTTTCTTCTGCCGATCGATACAAATGGGACTTCTTTCGATCGATGCGTACTTGCATTTTGAGGGATATGAAAATTTTGCATATTTGAACAGTTGACTCCAATGAGCTTCTGCCCTGCATTACTAGACTTAATCTTTTCACTACATATGTGACCGCCATTTGAAGCTCATTGATGGAACTATAACTTGACTAAATTTAACAAACTTTAACTCGGATCGATCTCTAAAGTCTGGATGGCACGGTTGTGACGGTCAGTGATGATGGTCACTGCAGTTTAATTTCGAAATCTTGTTGTTCAAACATTCCTTAAACTTTTGTAGAATTTCTTAAGTATCACATAACACTGCACTGCACAATACATTCATGCACTTTACACTGGGGAATACACAGGCTTATTATCATCTAATGATGGTTTTTGATAAGTCGATTAGTTATGGAATCTACAAGTTCACAACAGCAGGAGTTTCAAATTTCTCCTCCCTTAGTAATAGAGATACCATCCATTGCGGTCGAAGTTATAGACCCAGCTCCAGACGAGCTTCTAGGTGCCAGCTTTATCGGGAATTCTCAAGACTCTGTGCCGTCCAACGTCTCCAAAGATATGTTGGGGCGGATATGTTTAAGACACGGTTTGTCATTGGATGACGTCTTATTACCGGGACCGAATAATGGACCACATGCTCCTTCGGAAGGATTCACAGCTTTTAACAGGCACTCGTGTGCAGCCGGAATGCTCCCTCAATTCAATCAGCACTTTTGAGAGGTGCTAGCTTTCTTTGGAATCGCCCCATCACAACTACATCCAAATGAATATGCGCTGCTAAACAGTCTATTCGTTGTATTCATGGAGCATCTTTTTCGACCTCCAATCCCGATCGAAATCAAATACTTGTTCAATATCAAAAGTCGGACTGAAAGCCCTTCTTTCACGTTACTAGAGGCAATCAGGAACTGCCAAGTTGTGACTGGTGCCTGGGCCAGATTAAGCTACTTCAAAACTGAGTGGTTCTACGTCCAATGCCCTTTAGGGTTTGCCAGTCGGTGATTAGCCAAACGTAAGTGCTACAATTCTTCTGGTAATTAGCAGAATAGTCATAACTGACACTGAAACTAATATCTTCTTTCCTTAAAAACCACAATTCCACGACCTAAAGGCACACACATCAAAGAAATAGTACGGGTCCTTCAGGAAGTGCCAAGTGAAATAAGGGAAATTGAGTCGGTGCTTAAAGATAGAAATTTGAGAATTGTTGGGCTAATAGAACGAAACCAAAGCATCGGACTTGAGAGGTCGCTCAGGGAGGCCCCAATGAGATGGGCTAAGCGTAGAGTACCCAGGATCGTAATAACTGAAGACGGTGATATAGAGGATACTCTTACTGATGATGAACCCGCAGATGGGCCTTCAGATAGTTTTTAGGGTTTAGAGGGAAGGAGAAAAGGCAAGGCAGTAGCACACAAGCGTCATAAATCTTCAAAATGGAAATCCATAGTCGTGTTCCTAGTAGTCTCCAGTATTAGAATTTCGAAGGCTCCTCCCTCACAAATAGAGAATTCTTTTGAAGGACTTGCCGATATTTCGATTCCGGACTATGTGTCACTTCAACACGACACCAGATTGGAGGGGGTTCAAAGTGCTCTTCATTTAAGTGAGTCTCTTCCCAAAAGTTTGGTCGACATTTCTTTTTGGTCAAAAGGTTGCATACACATATACACTTCACGACACTACATTTTTTATAGTCTTAAGTTGTTCACTTTTAGAGATCACTAACTCTATTTTCCTTTATTCTACAGATATAATGACTAGGCGAGATTCTATGCTTGGAAGTCTCCGTTCGGCACGCCAGTCATCGAGTTCGTACTATGAATCCCGCCGGAAGGAGGCTGATAGAGACCGTGATCGCGGCTATTCCAAGGAAGAGCGTTATGAGAGGGATAGGGATAGAGAATACAGACATCGCTCTCGATCACACTCCCCACCACTTCGAGCTCTAACACAATCCTTTGGTTGCGGAAAACAACCAGTAGAGCCTCCACATCAAAAACCAACTTCTCAGGCCCTCATGCCTGATTCACAACGCTGCAAAACTGAGGCCGAAACTCCTATTGTCATTGAAGAAGCTATCACCGAGCCCACTGGAGAAGAAGCAATTAAAATTTCCCAGTTGAGAAAAGATTTTCCAAACATTTGCTTCGACGGTTCTATCTGCCCTCCTCACTTAAAAAAATTCCATCTGAGGCAGAACAAAGGATGCATGACTATATTCATGACATTTATACTCAGTACAAGGAGTGGATGAAAACCATGGATAAATCGTCGGCGGTGGCTTTTGAGCGAGCCAAAACAATCGAGAAGTTCGAGGCCGACCTCGCTCAGAAGGACCGTATTATTCAAGTGCTTAACGATGAAGCCGAATCTTCTCGGCAATCTGAAATAGAGGCCACCAAAAAAGCTGACGAGGCAACTCAATCTATAGAAAGAATGTGTCAAACGCATTTCGCTTTGGTGGAGGAGTGGGCCACCGGAACACCATAATTATAGTTGAGAGGGATGCTACACTGAAGGAACTCAATGAGCTTAAAGCCAAAATTTTCCGAAATCATTAAAGAAAAAGATGATGCGAATAAAGCAGTCTAAGAAGCATGTGAGCTAGCTATGGTGATTTGGGGCGAACGGGATGTGGCGGCACTCTAAATTCGGGAGGTTGAGGCCAAGGTTGAGGATGAAGTTAAAATGGCGGAGTTCAGGCTAGAGGAAAATATTGAAGACCTCTTGATCACATATAATTATAATGCCTTAAAGCATAGGAATCTAGCCTCGCTCGACAATTATCCAACGCATCTGTACAACGCATGGGGCCAATTAGTAGAGGACAAAAAGGTTGCACACCAAGCTGAATCGATTGATGAGTTCGAGCTCGAGAATCGGGTGTTGAGCGAAGACGAATGGAAAATTCTCCACGATACGATGATCTCATATGAAAAGAAGAAACTTGGCACTCAGCATTCAGAGGTCGAAGAAGGTTCTGGCGTCGACCACCATGATATAAGTTCTGAAAATCTCCTACCAACCTAGCCTGAAACTACATCTGCGGTTGATCCTCTGTCCATTCCTGCTTATAATTCGGATCAACGTGGTGTCTCCAGCCCAAGAGTAAGTATCTGAAGATGCTCCACCAGCTGTGGGTCAAACTAAGGAAGGTACTCTGAACATTTCGTATGCTTGTTCAAAATCGGAGGTGTAACTTTAAGTAATTATTAACAGTTCTCCTTTTGTTTCCATTCACTGATTGGAACTACATCGGTCGTGCCTCCTACAACTCAAGAGCAATACCAAGAGCAGGAGGCCATCACAACCGAAGCTATTACGACGACGGCTATTGCACCTACGGATGGGGTACAAGGGAGCACACTTACTTTTGATGAACAGATGATGGAGGAGCTTCTCAGTCATCACAACGACCCCTTTGCCAACTTGCCTTTTGTTATGGGTGGAGTAGCACCTACGGTTGGTTCCTTAGGCCCAACCGCCAGCGTTCCCGGTGATGCGCAAACAACTCATGAAGAGGAAATAATAGCTGAGATTAATGCTGAGATGGAAGTGGTTGCATGAGCCAGTAGTTTTGGTGGTGGGATAGCGGGCCCTGGTCCAGCCTCGTTACGAATTATCTCTCCAGGAGGAACGGTTATGATACAAGTGTACCTATCTCGCCTCCTACTGTTGATCCTGTCCCTCTGACTCCGCCTTCAGGAGGCGTTCCAGTACATTTGAGTTCAGAGGAGGAAATCGATATAATTCCCCCAACTGGAGACCAGCCGCCAAAAAGCAAAGTCTCAAAAAGGATGCCGAGTAGCAACTCCAACGGGTCAACGTCGAAAAAGAAGCTAAGAACGAAAAAAGAGTAGATACGTCTCTCCGGCTCATTTTTGATAGATAGATAAGAATCTTCTTTTATTTTCTTTTTGTAGGCCGTGTGTAGATGTGGGTTCGGCCCCTGCTAATAGGATTTTCTGGAACAATTTTGCACTTGTTCATCCTTTTCAAAGAATAGAATTCCATTTTTTCTTCTGTACAACTTGTGTTAATTTTCTTAAGTGTTTTAGCACTCGAACTTTCCTTTGATATACTTGTGAAACTTTAGTTCTTTAGTTCCTTAATTCGGACCCGGATTTATTTGCTAAGTCTCGGGGCTACTGTTTTGAGTCGCGGTCGAGCGTTAAGTCGTATTCCGATATCGCACTATTTCAATCAACAGTCGGTACTTAAGTTCTTCCCTCAAACTTGGGGAAACATTAGAATGATCAGTCAATAATCGCCACTTGCCTCTAACACATCGGTCTTAATCTTTATGAAGCGACGTTGAAATATGACGAGTTTTGGGTAGTTGAACCGCACTCTCTCATTAGTTGGTGATTGTGTCCACACTCTGGGGAGTGTACCTGTTCTTCGGTGGTCGGTTATGCCCGCTTAAATTTTAGTGATATGTCCATGCTCCGGGGACTTGAGTTATTTACATGGGCGGTCATCCATGCCTGTTTAATGTTCATACCTGCGTCCACACTCTAGGGACTTTAGATTGATTCGTGGGTGGTCAGTCACACCCGAGTTATTTTTATACTCTGACCGCACTCTGGGGACTTAGAGAGTTGGGTTACGGATGATCGATTCGTATCCGGTTTATGTTTAAACTCCAATCCACGCTCTGGGGATTTTAGAGTTAGTCGGTGTTTATACTCCAACCCACGCTCTGGGGACTTAGAGTCAATTGCCATCGATGCTTCGGTTCGCACTCCGAGAATCCGGAGTTAGTTGGCGTTTGTACTCCAATTCGCACTCCGAGAATCCGAAATTAGTTGATGTTTATATTCCAATTTGCACTTCGGGAATCTGGAGTTGGTTGATGTTGATACTCCAGTTCGCACTTTGGGAATTCGGAATTAGTCAATGTTTATACTCTATTTCGCATTCCGAAAACCTAGAGTTGGTCGATAGATTATCAGTCACATCTGTTTAGGCTTTAGGATTTCGTTCGCACTCTAGGAACGACGAATCTATCAGGATCGTGGATGGTCGGTTCACATCCACCCTGGGTTAACAAGCGAGATTGTTAGATGGACGGATCCATCCTCCTCAAACTTGGTCAAGATACGAGCGAAGCTGTTAGGTGGACGGATCCACCCTCTTCGAGACCGTATTTATAAGTTTACACTCCAGCTCGCACTTTAGGAAATTGGAGTCAGTTAAAGGATTGTCATGTGTCAATCCTTTTTTGGCTTCAGTGTGATACTTTCCCCCTGGCTCGGGTTTCACTTAGTGAGTAACCGATCGTATCACAGTTGCTCCCTATTTGAATAAACCCCACCATCGGGCGGAATTTAGCTCTTTGTGTATAGTGGCAGTAGTATGACGCATTTCAAAAAATCACGGCTCTGGCTCGAAGAATGGCATTTTATTGCTGAAATAAGAAAATATGGCATAGTCAGTGGCCTTATTAAAAACTCAAATTTTGAAATTCATAAAAAAAATTGCAAATGGAAAGTAAACTGAATATTTAAAGTCTGTCATGTGTAATAACGGCGAAGGTTTTCGCTTTCCAGGCTCTCGGCAGAGTAAGACCATTATTTGTCAATAATTTGAATGTACCGTCTTCGAGTTTTCATTCGATCGCATACGACCCTTCCCATGTTGGTTTCATGTGCGAAGGAACCAGGTAGATTCTTTTGAGGATGAGATCGCTGAGTTCCAAGGTTCGGGGTCGGACCTTGGCATTGTATAATCGAGCGAGTCGACTTGGGTATGCGGCTGCCCTCTAATCAGCCTCTTCACGCTTCTAATCCAACAAATCCAAAGATTTCACACGTAATATGGCGTTCGTTTACGAATCATTATAAGTCACGTGAGGAGAAGGTACTTCCATCTCGACTGGAATAACGGCTTCTAAACCGTAGGAAAGAGAGAATGTTGTATGGCCGGTCGCGGACTTGTGGGTTATTCGGTAAGCCCATAGAGCCATAGGAAGTTCATCGACCCATTTGCCCCCAGCCTTTTCCACTCGTTTCTTCAGAATAAACATTATAACTTTATTCACAGCTTCAACCTGTCCAATGGCTTGAGGGTGTGCAACTGCAGATAATTTCTTCTGAATATGGAATCGTTGATAGAAATTCTTAAATTCAACACTATCAAATTGGGTTTCGTTATCAGTGATGATGGTATATGGGAGACCAAATCGGCAGATAATGTTGCGGACTAAAAAGTGGATCACCTTCTTTGTCATGATTGTAGCAAGGGGCCCAGTTTTCGCCCACTTGGTAAAGTAATCAACTGCGACGATGGAATACTTTGCACCACCTTAGCTAGAGGTAGAGAGCCAATAATATCAATGGCTCATACTGCAAATGGCCATGGATTGAGCATCTGAGTTATCTTAGTACGTAGGGCTCTAGGAATTCGAGCATGCTTCTGACATCTGTCACATTTTCTGGCGTAGCCTGATGCACCGCTATTTATAATCGGCCAATAGTATCCATATGGGAGCACTTTCTTGGCAAGGGCTTGCCTCCCGGTGTGATCGCCACATTCTCCTTCGTGCACATCATGCAGTACGCGTTTGATTTCATCGTGAGCGATACACTGGAGTAAAGGAACAGAGTATCCTCTTCTATACATGACTCCATTCTGAATAGTGAACCATGAAGCTTTCTGAAGAATTTGTCTCTTTTCACTCCTACGTCCTGTCAGGTTCCCATGCTCGAGATAATTTCTGAATGGAGTCATCCATGACTCCTTATCAGGAATAACCTTAAACACCCTACTTGTCTCCATTTGATCGATTCTCGGGGAAGATGACATTTCCACAGGAACGAGTCCCACTTGTTGTGCTTCACCTGTATAGGCTAACTTTGCTAACGAATCGGCTTTCTGATTGCGCTCTCGGGATATGCAATAGATGTTGTAATAATTGAGATGATTTAATATTTCCTGGACCCGAGCAAGGTAGGAAGCCAGTCTTCGGTCCTTTGCCTGGTACTCCCCATGAAATTGACACATGACCAATTGTGAATCACAATAAATCTCCATGGTGATGATTTTTAAATCTCTGACAAGTCTCAATCCGGCAAGCAGGGCCTCATATTCAGCTTCGTTGTTGGTCACATGAAAATCAAACTTTAAATCATAGCATATCGATCGACCTTTGAGAGTTTCAAGTACAACTCCAGCACCTGAGCAACAGTCATTTGATGCACCATCAGTATGTAGCTTCCAGATATAGTTGGGAGATTCGCTGGTTACGGGCAAGTCCTCTAGGATAGTAAATTCAACTATGAAATCTACTAGGACTTGTCCTTGAATGGCTCTCATTGGAGTGTAAGTAATGTCAAACTGACTTAAGTTGATATTCCACTTGAGCAGCTTACCAGACGTCTCAGGCCACGTAAGAATCTGTCGTAATGGCTGGTCGGTGTAAACGGTGATAGGATGATCCTGGAAATATAGACGGAGCTTCCTTGAGGCAATAACAAGACTATAAGCCAACTTCTCTAGATTTGGATAATTTCTTTCAGCTCCGGTCAGTCGTTTGCTAATGTAGTAGACCGGCCTTTGTAATCGATCTTCCTCCCAAATTAGGACAGCACTGATTGTGTTGTCTAAAACAACCAAATAGATATAAAATCTCTCGTGATCGCTAGGTTTTACAAAATAAGTGGTGTAGAGAGATGTTGGACCAGTGCTCGGAATGCACCCTCACATTTCGTAGTCCATTCAAAGTTCTGTTTCCCATTTTTGATCAGATCGAAGAAGGGAATACATTAGTTAGTGGATTTTGAAATGAATCTGCTCAGTACTGCTACTATCCTGTTGAGGCTATGGACCTGCTTTATATTTCTTGGAGTTTTGAGATTTCTGATCGCTTAGATCTTTTCAGGATTGGCTTCGATTCCTCGAGCGTTGACGATAAACCTAAGAAACTTTCTTGATGCGACCCCAAAATGACAGTTCAACGGATTGAGTTTCATTCTATATTCTCGAAGGATTTTAAACATTGATTCTAGGTCTCTAATATGATCAGTGGAGAATCATGACTTTACTAGCATGTCGTCTACGTATACCTCCATGGTTTTTCCAATCTGGTTGGCGAACATCCGATTAACCGATCATTGGTAAGTTGCGCCGGCTTCTTGAGTCCAAAAGGCATAAATATTTAGCTGTAAAGTCCCAGATCAGCCGCAAAGCCGGTATTCTCCCGGTCGGGTAAGTGCATGGGTATCTAGTTGTAATCGGAATATGCATCCATGAAGGATAAGAGTTCATGTACGACCATTGAATCTGCGAGCTGATCAATTCGAGAAAGCGGAAAATGATCTTTGGGGCAAGCTTTATTCAAATCGGAGTAACCAACACATGTTCTCCATTTCTCATTTGGTTTTCGGACAAGTACAGGGTCGGATACCCATTCCGGGTATAATGCATCTTAAATAAATCCATTTTATTTAAGCTTATCTACCTCTTCCTTAAGGACGGCAGATCTCTTTGGATCCATACCACACCTTTTTTATTTGACCGGGACATGCCGCGAGTCAATGTTCAACGCGTGTCTCGCGCACACATGTCTAAATGTGTCCAGGCTAACACATCGAGGTTTTCCCGAAGAAACTCAACCAATTCCTCTTGCATTTGCTGGCTTAACTGAGATCCAATCTTTATCATTTTAGAATCATCGTTATCAACGATCGGGGCATCCATCGTCAGCTCTGCCGGAGAAGCCTGACTGTCTTTACTTTCGTCTTCACTTGCGGTATCTCCCGGGTCAAGATCCCTAGGGAATTGGTTGTGGTGCATGGGCCTGGGCCTAGGCCCAGGCGTCAATTATCAATTCTCAACAAAGTGGACGCAGAGAGATTCCTCTACACCCTTTCCTTTTCCTTTCGTTGCGCCTCTCGCAGCTCAGCAACATAACAAGCTCGCCTAGCGGCATGGTCTCCTTAAATGACTTCGACTCCATTGTTGGTAGGGAATTTTAGGGTTAAACACCAAGGGGAAATTGCAACCCTGAATTCAGATAGGGTCGGTCGGCCCAAGAAAGCATTATATGGTGAGTCTATATCCAACATAACAAATTGTAGCATCCGGACTCTCTGGTGTTCTCTGATTCCCAACTCCACTGGTAGTTCCACCACTACAGTGGGTATAGTTGCACTCCCGTTGAAGCTATGAATACAGGACTAACAAGGCTTCAAATCTTTAGTCTCCATTTTCATTTGGTCGTAGGCTCGCTAAACAATATATTCACAGAACTCCCACTATCTTCCAAGATCCTCTTCATCCAAGCAGGTCCTACTGGAGCTAATATGACAAGTGAATCGACGGTTGGAATTTTGACTCGATCGGCATCTCTGTCTCGAAAGACGATGTCATCAGTCATTGTCTTCTGTTGCTTGGTCGGAGCCCCAGCTTCCAAACTACTACAACATTCGAAGCTCGCATGCCTCACAGAACTGGCATACGACTCCATTTCCTTCCAGCTTCGGTCTGCTGGATGAGGACCACCGCTAACAGTATTTATTACCAACCTCCCGCCTATATGAGCGAGTTCCTTCGGTCTCACCTAATTCGACACATGGTTCTGATTTGATGGGCCCGCACCTCCAGACTGCGGTGCCCATACAAACTGCTTCAACTTTCTCTCACGCATCAACTTTTTAATAATATCCTGCTCGTTTGTGTTATGATCATAGCTTTCGTGGAATCTACAAAACTTCTTTGTCTGAATCTGTCTTTTCAATGACTATTTCGAAGTAGGTTTCTTGTACTGAATAGTATTGCAAGTCTGTAAATACACATTTTCCAATGACGTATTCAAACGAGTATATTATCAAACATAGAAGCCCTATGTCGTGGGCTATGATTCTGATCCCGCTTCCTATTTTGATTACCATCGCCTTTTTGTTGATTTTGTTTATTCTGTATACTCAATTGCACTTTTTCGAAACTCTCCCCGGTTTGTTTAACATCAACATTGCTCTGAATTCCTTCCACACTATGCCATGTGTCATCCTTTTTTCTAGACTGCTTTGCATCTTCCCTCCTCAAGAATTGGGCTACCTTGGAATAGAAACGGTCCAATAACGCAGGAGGTTTTCTGGCCAACCAGTTGCCAAACTCAGAATCAGGATCAATCCCCTTAATCAATGCCATCAGAATAGAGTTATCACTGGGATTTCTAATCTCAGCGCATGCAGCATGAAATCTCTCCAAATAACGTCTGAGTGTCTCCCCAGGAGCTTGAGTGACACTACACATAGTATTAACATCCTTCAGCCTCGTTACATGCATGCGGAATTGCTCAACAAACTTTGTCGCCAATTGATCAAAACACGAGATAGATCGAGGTGGTAAACGGGTGAACCACATAGTCGCTATGCCCTCCAGCAAGATTGGAAAACTTTGATACTTAACTGCATCATCAGCTCGTGCAACATTCATTAACCAGTCATACTTCAAGATATGTTAATTATAATCAGAGCTCCCTTCATAAACAGGTAAAGTAGGCATCCTGAATCGCCGAGGTGGTTCAGCATAGAATATTTCATCAGTAAAAGGAGTATGACTCCGAGAGATTCCACAATCGTCATTAGTGAGGCCTTGACTTTCTCGATTCATCTGATGGATCATCATTGGGATATCCGACATTTGGATGTTCTGAGCCTGCTGAGACAAGGTGTGGTCGGGTTCCACAATGCGAGGATGGGCCGGACACGGTCGACGGTCCATGTCTTGCCTCCTTGGTTCTAAGTTCTCTGGAACATAAGGTTCGGAAGCATGTTGGCGACGGTTTGGATCTATCCGATTTCGAGTATCAACTCCCAATTCAGTAGCAGCGGTGGCGGTGCGGTTGTCGGTAACATAATGAGGAATAGTACCTTCCCAGGAGGAGGGTCTGGTCTGATAGCTGGTTGACGGGACAATTCTCAGTTGCCCAATATTCAGTGTATGTTGATGTCCAGTAGCTTGAGTGTAACTCCCATCCAGCCGTGGACGTGTGGATCTATGATGGTAATCTGAAGAGGCCGAACTCTCAGTAGATGAATAGGAAGCCTGATCCATCCTAGATCTCCTTCGTCTTTGACGGTTCAGTTGGTTGGTCAGTTCCGCATTAGCGTGGACTTATTGAGTGAGCTGTTAGCATCTCTGAGTCGGTTCTTACATAAGTAGATGAAACTCTTCCCTGGTGACAGAACCTTATGGGTCTAATGGTCCGACAGCATTCTGATCGGCGGGAGATAGCTGAATTGGATTATGCTTGTCCCGTCCTTCTGGATCCACGGTAGTTGAAGTTTTCCTAGTGTTAACCATTGTGTGTGGTGAAGCTCTTTCCTAGACTTGATGAAAATCTGGATAACTTGGAAGAACTTTAAGCTTGAAATCTGGATCTTCTTCTTAGATTTATGCAATCCGATATCGATAGTAGATCCAACGAGCAGAAGAAAAACTAGGTTCTCTCAGTGAAAGCACCAGAGTGTTTGTACCAATTAGGCACAACACTCTTTGGAAGTGTTTGAAGAGATAAAATGAAAAAAATAAATGTAAAAAGAGGATTATCTAACAAACAGTCCAGACAATAATCAAAAAAACAACAGAGAAACACAAAGATTTAAAGTGGTTCGGCGTGTTGCCTATGTCCACTATGAAATGGATGACTTTTATTAACTTTTGCCTATTGGTTACAACGAATTACAATAGTGAATTTCGAGTACAATAATGATTTTGGAAGAGTCGGGACGTAGAAGAGCCAAAAAGTCCCTTTTCTGTTGGTCCTGGGCTGCTATTTATAGGCGTAGGCTGCAAATATCTTGCTTAGATCTCAGAGGACCTCTTCTCTCGCGTTGGTGGGCCCGCGTGATCGATCCCTGGTAGTTTGGACTCAATCCGTGAACGATACGAACGAAATTTGTATCAATCAAGAGTTGGCCCAATCGAGTCGAGATTGAGCATGAACATTCTTTATGTTGTACCTAAGCTTCTGTGAAAATTTGGTAGCATTTGGACTTGTAGATTTTGAGTTATGGTCGATGCAAGTTTGTATTTTTCGATGGCTGTTGAATTCGCATCGCTTTGTTCGTGTCGATCAGAGCACGTGCCTACTAGTTGACATGGCGGTACCTTCTTCAATCGATCCACTTTGCACGTCGAACGATCGAGTCTCCCTTTTATGTAGGCTTTATTCGTATTGACCTAGAACTACTCTTCATATTGGACTAGGCAATGCTTTTCGTATCGATGTTCTAGGTTGGCTTCGTAACGATCAAAATAGTGACGTTTGTATTGATCCTTCATGCGTACTTTGTATCGATCCTTTATGTGTACTTCGTATCGATCAATGGTCGATCGATACGAAAATAGGTGGGTGGGCAGATCGATACGAAATGGCGATCTTCCATGGATACGAAGCAGTACGTGAAAGGATGGATATGAAGAATGATGTTCTCTATGGATACGAACCCGTGCCCCCTGGTCGATACAAAATCATGCGCACTTGATGAAGTCAAACCTGATCGATACGAAGGAGGTCTCTTCCTGTTTGCTTGATGGATACGAAAGGGGTCGCTGCCGATGTATACGAACAAGGATGATGCGAAAGAGGTTGACCGGTGGATACGAACAAGTTTACTCCCTTGGCTTGCATCGATCATATCTTGAGCATATGAACTCGGATTGACTTGAAATTTGGAAAGTTGGCTTTCATGGCTTTTCCTGTCTTGCCTTGTCAATTGTAGCTCGATCCAGACTTGGATAAAATTCATCGACATCCATATCGAACCTGCGTATAACCGATCTTCTTGACAGACTGTCCTCAGTTTCCAGTTAAGTTCTTCGTGTCATGGCCTTGCCAACAGGCGAGATAACAATAGCTATTTCAAATTTTAAATTAAGGAGGGAAATCCAATTTCTAAAAATAATCGCATATGTCGACATATAGGGTGTAGATATGTCGACATATCTAGCGTATTTTTAATGTTTTGTTTTTCCTTTTATTTTTTGATTTGTTACGTTATTATTTTTATATTTCTGAGAAAGAAAGTACTCCTAACTCTCTTCTTATCTTAATAAATGATGTTTGAGTTAATGGTTTCATTAATATGTCTACTATTTGATTTTCAGTATTTATAAATTCGAGTGAGATTATTCCTTTATTTACATTGTCTCTTAGAAAGTGATGTTGTATACCCGTATATTTTGTTCTTGCATGATGAGTTGGATTTTTAGATAAACTAATTGCACCACTATACTGGTGATTTAGTAAAATTTAAACCAAAATATTTTAATATTCGTTGCATATAAATAACAAGTGAACAGACTGATGCTATTGAAATATATTTTGCTTCTATTGTGGACAGAGATATATAATTTTGCTTTTTGCTAAACCAAAAAACTAGAATATGTCCTAAAAAATTACAAGTTCCACTTGTACTTTTTCGGTCTGATTTTCAACCAGCATAATCAGCATCACTATATGAAATTAAACCTAAGGAATCTTCTTTTGGTTAGAAAAGTTCATAATCTATTATGTTATTTACATACCTTAATACTCGTTTGATGGATTTAAGATGAGTTTCCTTAGAATAAGATTGATATCTTGCACAAAGACAAACACTATGCAGTATGTCAGGTTTACTTGTAGTAATATAGAGTAAAGATCCAATCATACTCCATAAAGTTTTTGATCTACGTCCTTTGAGTTATCTTCTTTATTTAATATTCCATTGGTTGTCATAGGATTTGGTTTGCCTTTGGTATTAGCCATACTGAATTTATTTACTAATTCTTTGGTATATTTTTCTTGACTTATAAAGATTCTTTTATTTAATTACCTTATTTCTAATCCTGAAATAATTGTCAGTTCTCCCATATGACTAATCTCAAATTCTTTTGTCATGATATCATAAAATTCTTTGTTTAGTTATTCATTTGTTGATTCAAAAATAGTATCATCTGCATATATTTGTATTAGTTGAATATCATTGTTATTTCTTTTAATAAATAGTGTATTATCTACATTCCAAATTTCAAAATTGGATTGTAATAAATATGATATAATTACATCATATCATGCTTTAGGAGCTTGTTTTAAACCATGTAGAGCTTTCTTTAATTTATAAACATGATATGAAAAAATTTCATCTTCTTCAAATAGAGGGGGTTGTTCTACATAAACATCTTTAATAAAACCATTTAGAAAAAGAATTTCTAACATCCATTTGAAATAATTCAAAACATATTATGATTTGCAATGGCAAGTTAGATTGTTATGTCTTCTAATCTGGCTATGGTGTAAAATTTTCATCAAAATCTATGCCTTCTTCTTGGCTATATCCTTGAGCTACTAAGTGAGCTTTATTTCTAACAACCTCTCCTTGTTCATTTAATTTATTTATATATACCCATTTTGTTCTAATTATAGATTTATTTTTTGGTCTAGGAACAAGTTCTCAAACATCATTTCTTGTCAATTGATTCAGTTCTTCTTACATAGCAAGAATCCATGAATCATCTAATGATGCTTCTTTTGGATTCTTAGGTTTATTTGTTGAGATGAATGCTGCGTTACTCATTTTATTTAGTTGATTTCTTGTTCTTACTATACATTCAATATATCCTGGAATATTTTCTATAGGATTATCTTTTAATAATTTTTCTCTCTTATTTCAGTGTATATTTTCAGTATTATTATTATCATTATTTATTTCGTTATTTATGACTTCGTTATTACCATTATCTTCTTCATCGCAATTGTTATTATTGACTTTAACATTTTCATTGAATGAAATGCGTAACGTCTTTGTAATAATGTTAGTTCTAGTATTGAAAACTCTATAAGCTTTACTTCTATTTGAATATCGAATAAATACCTTTATCTGCTTTAGCATAAAATTTATCTAAATTTTCTTTAGGGTTCAGTATAAAGCATTTACTTCCAAAAACTTTAAAATATGATACTTTAGGATTTCTATTGTAAAATACTTTGTATGATGTTTTCTTAGTCAAAAGTCTTACTAAAATTCTATTTAGTATATAATATGTTGTAGCAACTGCTTCAGCCCAAAAAAATTTAGGTAAATTATATCATTTAACATAGTTCTAGTACACTCTTGAATCATTTTATTTTACTTTCTACTATATTTTTTGAGATGTTCTTGGAAATGAAATATTATGTGTAATGCCTTTCTTGTTACAAAAATTTTCAAATTTTCATTTTCGAATTCTCCACCGTGATCAATTCGAATTGTTTTACTTTAATTAGACGTTTGATTTTGGATTCTTTTAACAAAAATTTTAAACATTTCAAAAGAATCACTTTTATATTTTAGGAAAATCATCCACGTAAATCGAAAAAACATCTACGATTACAAAGACATATCCATTATGATTTATAGATTGTATTTGCAAAGGACCGAAAAGATCTAAATGAAGAAGTTTAAGGGGTTGTGAGGTTGAAATCATATCTTTTGGCATAAAGGAACTTTTTCTAAGTTTTCCTAATTGAAAGAATCACATATACCGTTAACATCAAAGCTTATTTTAAGAAGACCCCTAACTAGATAATATTTGGCAATTTTAGATAGATGTTTGGAATTCAAATGACCAAACCTTTTGTGCTAAATCCAAGTGTAATGACCCTAATTTTTAGTAAAATTATTTAGGATATTTAATTGGTTAAATTAAATAAAATTATGATTAAGGAATTAAGATTTGTATAAACTAAGAGGTAGCCATGCCTTATTAATAAGTAAACCAAAATGAATTATAATTAAATAAATAAGAAAAGTTAGATAAGGGGAAAAATAGCAAAAGACGCATTCTAATACCCTAAACCCTTAAGCCATGTTTGTTTTACACATTCATTATCAAAATTAAAAATAGAGGCCAACCACCGCTAAGCAAGAACAAGAGGAAGATAAGCTAAAGGAAGAAGCTAAATCAACACCAATTCATTTACAAATCCCAACTTCTTAATCTAAAAGGCTAATGTGAATAATGACTACATCTCACGTTTTCTAATTGTTTTCGGTTTTAGGTTAAATCTGAATTAATTTGCAAGGTTTTGTCATGTTTTGATTGTTAGATATATATATATATATATATATATATATGCTTGTTGATGATTTATGATATTTTATATGAATTTTATTATATGTTTTAATATGAAATCCCTATTAAATGGTACCCAAATGCCTTGGGATTTTAGATTTAGATCAGAAATGATATTTTAAAGATGGACTTCAATTTTCATAATTTTCTGAATTAATGTGGATTTTATATTAATTTTATAGTGAGGAAAATGAATATTTGGGTTTAAAAAAATTCAGGGCTAAATTATATATACGTTTTGGGTCTGAAATATATATATGTCAGAAAGCATATTAAAAATGATTTATAAGAATTTTGTAGAATTTTTCTAAGTGTTTTAATGAATATGTAAAATTATTTAAGATATAGGACTTAAATGTTTTATATATTTATAAAAGGAGAAGGGGCATTTTGTAAAAAAACAGTTTATTTTTGAAATTTTGGCAGAGCTTTCGAAAAAGAAAATTGACAACTAAAAATATTTTGACAAACAAGGTAGGTTAGTTGAAAAGATTACTTTAAAAAGCTAAAATTCAGATTTTAAATGATTTTTACATGTTTCGCCACTTTCAGCACCTAGGTTTCGATTGAGTACTTCCACCTCCATCACTATCAAATCAGTGCACATAGTATCAAAGACTTGATACATAGTGAATATGATATAGGCGAAGGGTACTGGGTCGAGACAATGGGTTCCTATGGGGTCGAAACCTTACTTTTCTTTCAAATGGAAATGTGCCTGCTTTACTTTCGAAAGGACTACTTTTGATTGGTTGACTTTCGACCGGGTCAAATTGATTTATAGAATGGTTTCGAAAGAGTTTCCAACTTTTGTTTCAAATAAATTCTTTCGAAGGGGTCGAAATCCCTTATTGCTACTTTTTACCTTTCGAAGCAAATGGTTTCGAAAGAATACTTTGTTTTTAAAACCAAGCCACTCTCCAATGCTTTTGAAGTGTTGATTTCGACACCATCACTTCTTTACTTAGGAATTGTTTTCAAAAGAGTGCTTTCGACTTAGTTATTTTATGATCCTTTTATTATGTTGAAGGTAGAAGCCAAAGGTTTCGAAAGGAAAGGTTTCTAAATGGTTTTGAAAGATTTCCACATGTTTTACTTGAACCCAAATACTTTTGAAAGTTTTGATGTTCGCAAAGGATTTTAATGCTTTTGAAAGGTTTAAATGAAGATTTCAAAGGGGTGGTTCCCCAATGGTTTTGAAAGGAAGGCTTCTAATGTTTTCGAAAGGCTATATTATTAAGTGTTTTAAAGATAGGACATCTAAGGTTTTAAAGCTTTCGAAGGTGATGTTTTTCAATGGTTTGGAAATGTTTATTATGAAGGGTATCGAAAGGGTATGTTTTGGCCCTTGGCCTAAGGTTATAAATCAAAGTGGTTTACTTGGTTTTGAAAGGGATACTTTCAACGGATTTGAAAGGGGTACTGTCAAAAGTTTAAATGTTTTCATCAACAAGGATTTGTGTAAAGTATATATAACATGGGCAAGGTGATTTGAGTAAAGCATAAAGTATATTTTCCTTGTTTATAGAATGATTTAAAGGTTTAAATCAATTTGAAAGAAATGATTTTCAAGGAAAATTTATGGGTAGTTAATCCTAAGTAAAATGACTCATATATTAGAATACCATATGGGATTGGTATAGGGTCGTGCCCTGTACATTAGCTATTAGCCCCTAGCTAATTTAGTCAAAAATTCCAATGTGTAGGGCTTTGTCACGTGTAAAACTAAAATGATATTACACACAGAAAGGAATATATAAAGAGAGAATTAGTTATTGGTGAGCCTGCAAAACCATTAGGATTAGTTGACCCTGGAGAATTAATTAAGGACAGACCGTCCAGAAAAGGAGTATATAATAGAAGTTAGATTATTTATTTATTTTGTCTTGTAGGCCCAAGTCAGCCAAAGGTTAGTGGTTAGCCAAACAAAACTATATTATTCGAATAGATAGTCCATTTGTTACCTGATTTATATGCTTTCATGATATGATATTATTGTTTTAACCAGTATTGGTTGTAGGATTAATGTTTGCAAAAGATATGTTTCAAAAAGATATTAATGAGGGGAAACTCGTTCCACTAAGTGGCGTGGTCTCACTTAATATCAAATAACTGAGATGTATAGTATTATTCACACCAGGCTTTATGTCTGACTCGAAGTTTATGTTTTTTCCCCTTAAACTCTTGGGTTCTCAAAATTGATTTAAGTAGGCTAGGGGTTGAGGATTTTCTAGTTTTAGTAGGTAGACGAATAAAGCTTTTGAAGATGAGCAGGAGGTTGAAGTTAGCTATACTTAGGAGTTGGTTTGTTTTTATTCCACTGTGTGTATTAATTCGGTTATGAATCTTTAGTACTCTAGTCATCCAAGAAGGCATCTTCATATGTCGCTCTTAGCGTATTTATGTATTAATTATATCCGATCTGAACCTAGAAAACGTTAGGATTATGTAATCTGGATATGAAACATGTTTTATGAAATGTAATCAGAAATGTTGTTTTTTTTGAAATCTATGATTTTGTTTCATATTCATGTTCTTCTGATATTATGGATTCCATCAACATTACCATATTTGGTCACGGAAGCTAATAGTATGGATGGCTACAACATCTGTAGCGCTTAGCTTCGGGCCTTCAGATAGGGGATGTTACAACTTGGTATCAGAGCATAAGTTTATAAAAAAAATAAACTAAAATGATTTTTTAAAACATAATCCTAAGGAATCAGTGATAAGATTGGAGTATGAGATAACGCTATAGTAACGTACTTGTATTTGCTATATACAAGTATACGCTATATCTCTAGTTTTCTATCTCTTTTAGGCTATTCTTCTGTATCATACGAGGCTTGAATACAGATATGGATGCTAGAAGTGGAAGAGTTAACCTTGGAGGGAAAGCACCACAACAAATGGAAATGCCAAACCAAATACGAGAAGGAACCAAGGTCATGCACAAGTTGGAAATATGGGTGCTGGAGTCCCGTAAGTTGACATAGCAGTTGTGTATCAATTCTTTGTCAGCATGATGCAGGCGGGTGTTGTTGCTGGAGTAGTTGGAGGAAATAGTGGAGTTGGAGTTCAGAAAGCTCCAACGGTCAACAACTATGTCATTCTAAGTAGGATTACGCTCAGTTGGGTGGAAAGCCATTCATTAGAACTGAAGATGCCATTGAAATAGAGAACTGATTACTGCATTGTGAGAGAATCTTTGTAGATTTGGGGCTCAATGATGAGTAGAAGAGAAAGCTTGCTTCTAGGCAGCATAGGGAGTAGCGCTGTATTGGTGGAACAGCGTTACAGTTGGAGTTTATGAGGAGACAATGACATGGGTCGAGTTCAAAAGGAGATTTGAGGAAAGGATTATATCAGAGATTGCTAAGTTTGCTCTGCTTAGAAAGTTTGCTGAGTTGGAGCAGGGGAGATGACTATGCTTGAGTATGCGAGAAGGTTTGAGGAGCTAGCAAGATATGGCTATGCTACGGTTGATACTAATATTAAGAGGAACGAGAAGTTCATTAGGGGGTTGAAGCCTGAGTTGGAAAAGGCTACATTACCGCATAACAGAGACCCTTGTGATGTTGTGGTTGAGATGACTTTAAGGAATGAGGAGATGCTTGCTTTTTCTGGAGAGAAAAAAGGCAAAGGAAATCCAGGTGGGGCAGAGTCAGAAAAGAAAGTTTTTCCATAAGAAAGGAGCTCAGAAGAGTGGAGCTACTAAGAAGGAAAAGGTAGAAGTGGTCTGCTACAAGTGTGACAAGAAGGGACACTATTTCCATAAGTGCCGGATCGACAAAGGAAAGAAAGCTGGGGAGAAGAAAGAGGTGAGGTGTTTCGACTGCGATCAGATTGGACGTTATAAGAACCTGTGCAAGGAGCCTGCTAAGGATGGGAAAGGAAAGGTGTTTGCATTGGAGCCAGCTATCTTGAGGCCAGCGATAGAGGAAAAAGGGAAATTAGTATTGGGAGGTACGCTTCTGATTCATGGTATGTCAGTTAGCATTCTGTTTGATACCAGTGCATCGCATTCTTTTATATCTCATTGTTTGGTAGGTAAGCTTAACCTAGAACCCTCATATTTAGTTACTTTCTTAAGGGTTGCAAATCCGATAGGAGGGTATGCGACACTTGGGATGAAGTGTGACCACTTAGAGCTTGTTTTGTTAGGTCATACCCTTGTTTGCAGTTTGCATGCATTTGAATTCGTAGGGTTCGGAATTATTTTTGGTATGGATTGGTTAAGTAAGTACGATGCTAGAATATTTTGCCACGTTAGGAAAATATTGCTTAGACACTCTGACTATAGTAATCGGATTGTATATACCGTAGAATACCCTAGCTGTGAGGTCAATGCATTGTTGGGCGTTGTAGAGGTAGAAGATGAGTTGAACCGAGTTTTCATGGTTATAGAATTCACAGATGTTTTTGAACCTGTAGTAAGATTGCCATTGAAACGGGCCGTTGAGTTTCAGATAGATCTAATGCCTAGAGCAGAACCAGTGAGTAGACCGCCAAGCAGGATGACAACCATCGAGATGAGGGAGCTAAAGGTGCGCTTAGTAGATCTGGAAGGAAAGAATTTTAATAGACCTAGTAGTTCACCATGAGGAGAAACCTAGTGTTTGCCAAGAAGCCGAACGGATCATTAAGGTTGTGTATCGATTATCGTAAGTTGAATGAGAAGACGATAAAGAATCGATATCCGTTGCCTAGAATTGACGATTTGTTCGATTAGTTGAGTGGAGCCAAGGTATTTTCGCAGTTGGATTTAGCAACAAGTTTCCATCAGCTTAAAGTAGCAGAGGATAGTATTCCTTTGACGGCATTTATAACTATATATGGATCGTACGAATGGTTAGTGATGTCGTTCGGACTAACTAATACGCCGGCACTCTTTGTGGATTTGATAAACCGAATTTTCCAAGAGAACTTGGATAGGTTCGTGTTGGTTTTCATAGATGATTTTTTGATATACTCTAAGGATGAAAGGGAGCATGAAGTTCATCTTAGAGTGGTGCTTGAGATGTTGAGGCAGAATCAGCTGAAGGTGAAGTTTTCGAAGTGTCATTTATGAAGAAAGAAAGTGAAGTTTCTTGGTCATGTAGTCTTAGAGAAAGGATTTTCTATAGATCCGATTAAGATTGAAGTGGTGAATAATTGGAAGAGACCCGAGACAGTGATTGAGATAAAGAGTTTTCTTGGATTATATGAGGTTCATTAAGGATTTTTCGTAGATAATAGCATCGATGACTAAGCTAACGCGAAAGGATGTGAAGTTTATTTGGACCGGTAAGTGTGAGGAAGCATTCCAGAGCTTGAAACACTTATTGACTCATGCACATGTACTAGTTGTTCCAGAAGGGAATCGGAATTTGGTAGTATATACAGATGCGTGTGGAACTGGATTAGGAGTTGTGTTAATGCAAAGAGATAAACAGATTGTCTATGCTTCTCGACAGCTTAGAACGCATGAGGTTAGGTACCCAACTTACAATTTTGAATTAGCTGCAGTGATTTTTGTGTTAAAGGTGTGGAGACATTACCTTTTAGGAGAAAGATTTGAGTTATACATGGATCATAAATCACCGAAGTATTTATTCTCTCAGAAGTAGTTGAATATGAGCCAACAGATGTGGTTAGAATTTATAGCTGCTTATGACTTTGGAATTGAGTACACACCGGGAAAGGGCAATAAGGTTGCAAACGGACTTAATAGAAAACATCAAAATGTAGTGTTGGTGATAATAGCTGAGTGGAAAGATTTGGAAGCGTTGACAACATGCAAAGATTTGGAAGCGTTGATAACATGCAGAGTACAGTGGAGTTCTGAAGCTAGATTTAGTAAGGAAACTACTATGTTGTCATGTTTAGAAGTTCGACCAGTTATAATTGAAAGGGTTGCTTCTAAGCAAGGAGAGGATCCAGTGTTAGTTGAACGGATTGGAAAGTTAAAGGATGGAACCAAGAGCGATAACCTAAAAGATTTCGGTCTTGACCAGAATGGGTGGTTACGAAAGAAAGGAAGACTATGTGTTCCGAATGTGGGAGACATTAGGAAGGAGGTTCTTGAGGAATCCATCATTCAAAGTTCACTATTCATCCAAGAGGAACTAAGATGTATCAGGACATGAAGAGGAGTTTTTTCTAGGAAGGTATGAAGAGGGATATAGGCTTATGGGTGATGCAGTGTCTAAACTGCCAACGGGTAATGTTAAAGCTAAAAACGTTTCACACCAATGCTCCTCGGCGGAGGGTTCTCAAAGGGTATAAATCCATGCAGCTTTTAGATAATTCCTAAGTTATATTTGGTCAAGTTCGATAGTCGACTAAATGACTATCTAGCCAAAAACAACCGCTTATACAAATCAAGGCTTGTATACTTAAGATGTTTTCGACATTCCAACTTATACTATTCGTCAGTCCAGAGTGAAGTTAGGAATGCTAGAGCACTGGTTGCATATCAAAGTCTTGCCTAGCCACTTCATTCTTGACTCTTGTTGATAGATTGTCTACATCGTCGGTTTTTAGTTTTAAGTATAGTATTACTATCATTCCATTGCCAGTAAGTAATCAACATGATTAACACGTTTTCGAAATTCTGTTTTAACTATTCCTTGTTTAAGAGGGAAGCTGGTAGGCTACAGCACTATCACTACCATCTCTACTCGAGCATCAATCTTAACTCTCACTAATAGAGAATGTTACATCCTCATCTTTTAGTGCTAAACATAGTTGATTACTTTTCAAACAATTAGGTAAACAAGGCACGATTTAACCACTAAGTATTGTCTAACCCATTTTCAAATCTTTGGTTTGTAATTAAACCGTCTTAAAGTGATACATAAATATATGTATAGTAATTTATTTATAAAACTAGATATTTAATAAAATAATTTAGTAGATAAGTTATTTACATAAGAATAAAATAATTATCTACTTTTCTATAAACTATATATACCTAGAAATGCTTTTAAATTACTTTATAAAACTTATTATAGGTTTTAAAATATTTACTCAAAATATTATTTGAAAATAACAATTTTATAATTTACTTAAAAACTTGGAAAAATCATTTTTTATATATTTAAAAATAAATCATCTTCTTTAAAAATCTAAAACTAGTTCTTAAAAATTCATAAAAATCTAAAACCACTTTGAAAATACTCTAATAAAGTTAATAAATTTTATTAAAAAGAATGAAACAAAATTATGAAATTTAAATATTTTTAAAATCTTTAAAGTCCAAAACAAAGACTAAAAACGGGGAAGTTTTGCACAAGTGTAAGTTTGACCACTTTTTTATATGCTACTCAACTTTTTAACATTCAAATAGTTCATGAAGTAAGCATACGTATAAAACATCACAAATATGAAGAGAAACCTCCAAGGATCTCTCTACAAACTTACATGAAAATTGCCGAACACAAAGCAATTCCTAAGTGCATCTATAATGATTATCGGTATAAGAGCACTTTCAAATCCAAGCCCAACTATAACCTATGTGCTTTATTTTAAGGCTATGCAACAAGTCATACAAATCCATTCCAAGCCCAAGCATATGGATTGCATATGTCATTTGCTTTCAAAGCAAGAATCAAAACCAATATTACAACATATGTCGATATCATTTTAAACAACATGTACACGCTCAAACACAAGCACATATACACAATATTTTCATTCAAGGTGGTGAGTAAGCTCACCTTTAACCAAAAAAAACAAGAAATATCCAAGCAAACAAGTCCTTCCCCAACCTTGCAACTAACCTTGCATCCTACCCTACCTTGCTTACACTTGCCTTTTTGCCCTCTCCTCCTTCTTATTGCTTACGGCCTTCCCTTGCATGGAGAGTTTAACTTTGGTTCTTCAAGATCTAACTAGCTAAGAGGTGTTGTGACGTTTTCCTGAGGCTTGTGGTAAAGTTTGGATTGAACTGAAGTTGTTTTGAAATTTATTTTCATATGAAATTAGTGAATAGGAAGACATGAAAGTGTGATAACTTTTCGTGTAAAAATTTGCGTAATGAGTTCAAGGGTATGCCCCTCTTTTTATAAGCTTAAAAGGTGTTGCTTAAGCTTTCTCTCACCCCCTATCATGTCATGGAAGACACACCGCTCAATATGCTCATCAGCTCTCTTTTACACCTCTTCTTTTAGCATATGACCATTATACCCCTTTCATGTTAATATCTATTATCCACTAGATGATTCTAGAATGTTCTAATCTCTCATGAGGACAAGTGTATTAATTAGTCCCTAAAGTGTTCAAATTTTTATTGGCGAAGTGCAAAAGAGCTCGAGCAACTTATATCGATCAAAAAGTTGTTTATCGAAAAAACCGATTTTCGATCACATTATCGATTCTTCATCGAAGAATATATTTCAAAAAAAGATCTTTATCGTTATTCATTAATTAAAAGATGTTTTAACAAGGTTATAAATCATATATAACACTTGACTCTATTTCAAACCGTTACGATATCTGAAGTCATGTTCAAATTTACCGGTCGCTACAACATTGAATATTATGTTTAAATTTTTTTTAGCTTATAAAATGTTATAAAACTAATATTAAAACACGAAATGATATTAAAAAGAAATTTTGTAAAAATAGGTTATATAAAAATGATATTATATATATAAATTATTTCATATAAAAATGCCATTGCAATATAGATTTATAAACCAATATACACAATGTACAGTTAAAGTACTTAGCGTGTCCATAACGGTGTAGATGCAAAAAGTTACAGCGGGAATATAGAGAAAAAATAAAAAGGTGCAAAAAGCTTCATTAAATATAAAATCAAATATTTAAAGTTAATTCATTCTCATATCATTTTTGGTGGAAAAATAAATTTTATTTAACTTTATTAACAAAACCGAAAAATATCATGATTGATGTAGTGCAAATTTGGTGACTACAATATATTTTTAACTTATATTGAGCGCTTATGCCTTAAAATTAAGTCTGTACCTTAACTTTGTTGACTTGGTTTAAAAGAGAACTAGTTAAATCAGTTTTTTATATTAATTTTGCTAAAAGACCTTGATTTAGCAGATGGAGCAAAGAATAACGGTGCTTAAAGCATATTTACGTTTTAATAACACTACATTGAAAAAGCACAGTAGTCGAAAAGTGCTACGCGTTACAGTGAATATTTTGCGGGCTCTAACTGCATAAACACAGAAGCCATTTAAAATTGATATTACAAAATTCAAAGAATGTTACTATTAAAAAAATTATGAGCTAAGATGCACGTATTTCATCTAAAAATGCTAATATAAGACTTAAAATTTACATAGTTTATTTATAAATGCTAATACAATTTATAATGTGTTAACGCAATGCATAAAATGCTACTATAGAATATTATTACGAGCAAAATTATACATAATTAACATAAAATGTTACTATATAGCATTATTACCAGTTGTTATCTTATTCATTCATTTTTTGAAGCCGCTCCTCCACAACCGTCATGATCACAATCTTATTTGACCACATCAAAGTCATTGCAAGTAATCAAGCCATCATAGCGCTCTAATATTGAAAGTAGCTTGGCTGTTCCATTCAAAAACCCTAACCAACATTTGTCACCACTACCAAAGCCGTCACTACAACAATAGTGGTTAGTTTGATCCAGTTGCCACGAATGACGTCGTAGATATGTTTACGGAAACGAACGCTTGGATTGCTTTTCTTCTTTCGATTTGCTATGAATAATTTTGGAATTGTGGAGTAATGCTCGATGATATATGTTGAGATCAATTAACTCTGAAGGAAGGAGCGTTGGATCAATTAATTGTTCCATGATGAATTTTGTTCTTCACACAAGTTTCAAAATAATAGTATTACTAATAAAAACCTCAAGTGTTTGTCACAAAATCTCATATGAATTTTAATCGCCCATTTGAGTAAAAGAATCAAAGTATTTTTAGGTATTAACAATTTGAATCGTTGTAGAACTTTCAACCTTTTTTCTCATGATAATTGCAAAACAATGATATAAGAAAAATAGTTGTTTTATTGGCCGATTCCACCAAAACAACCTTGGACTAATAAGTAAAAACAAACGTGCGTTTTCAGGCTGAAGAGGTCAAAGTTAAGGGACACAATTACAAAGAAAATTGTGGTTTACTAAATTTTGCAAGGTCAAGTCGCCGTTTGTGCACAAGGAGATTGGTATCAAAATTTTGCCACTGAGGACTTGACGTTTTCGCCTCTTTCTTTTGTATAAGACAAATGGATTCAAGACGTGGAAGGGTTCTTCTGAATTTATTCGTTTGGAATTGGACAATGGAAATGTAGTCCAACAGCGGCAGTTTCGTATTTGTTTACTAAATGACCCACACTCGAATTGACAATTATAGTTACGGTTCTTGGACGTTCTTGACGTTACGTTCGATCGAGGAAAAAATGCCGCATGGATTACGCTTTGCTGTCACCTCAAGATTATTTAAACGTCCCAAAAGTTGATTAATAACGCATTGGTAACCAAAAAGGAGTATTAGAACGGAAATCTGAATTAAGTGTTTGAACAGAAAAGGTTTGTGAACGAGAAATGTATTTGAAACTAGGGATGGCAATGGGGCGGATTTAGAGTTCAAACATGTTCGATCTGTTTCTGTTTTGGACCGTTCAGATCCACCCCATTGGTTTATTGGGACGGGTAGACTCGTGATCCTTTTTGAGTGCTCCAGGTCTAGGGTCGGATCGGGGCTCGATTGACCCTCCCTAACCCGACCCGCACAACTAACATATCATAAAACTGCTTTATTACTTATTAATCTTCTTAGATATATGTGATTCTAGCATGGATGTTAAAATGTTCTAATAAATAATTTATATAAAAAATTAGAGTATTAAGTTGCGTCATTGATAATTATACAATAACATATGTATATATTTTCTGAATTGTTATTGTGCACATCATTTTTACTAACTTTTTTTAGACACGTTGTTATTTGTATTTCATATATTATTTGGTGATAACGAGTATAAACAAATAAATATATGTAAGTTGGTACACAATTTTGAATCAATATATGTGACTCATCGGGTCTTAGAGCAGGTCGGGTCTAAACTGACCCATACGTGTCTCGGATACGGGGCAAAATTCCAGACCCGCACCGGGTCTACAGGGCGGGTCTGAGGCGAGGTCTAAAAAATGAAAGACGGTTATGGGGCACTAAAAACTCATCCGAACCCGCCCCATTGTCATTTTTATTTGCAACTACAAACGGAGCATTTAAAAGGTTATTTAAGTTATGATTTTTGATTTAACTTATTCGTAGTCAATTAATTATCATTTTCAATTGTGTAATATGCGTTTAAAAATAAATTACGAAATTTCATTAAAATAAAAAACATTAAATTCAAATAAATAAATTGCAAAATTTTAATTGCAATGACATCAGTTGTATGTGGGCCACTGCCAAACCAACAGGTTGGGTCAGACTCGCATTTGAGGAAATGTTTCCAAACGGGAAGAAACAATTTTACACAAATCGTAATTTTGAATGAACAAAAGTTGGTGGAAAACACATCCGGAAGAAATCGATGTACATCCCATAGTGGAAATCACTTAAACTATAAGGTCTGTCACCAAACTGGCGTATGTATGTCAACAAACATGGTAACAGCTACAGATTTTGCTTCAAATTCAAAAGGTAACGATAGATTGCTTCTCTTCCAAAATACCGTATTTCTTTACTTCCTATGCCAATTCCCAATCTGAATAACTCGAAAAACAAAAATCTCACGTAGCTGTGATTCTCTACGTTAACATATTACTAAACCCTTAGTTCAATTATTTTTAATACCCAAAAAAACTTATGTAGCCCAATAAAAAGTTAATAAGACTAAGTGTTAACGGAACATTACAAAAGCGTTACGAAAATGTTATAACATCGCAAAACTGTTACAAATAGTACAGCGAACAGATTATACGATAGATATAACATCGATTAGATTGTCCGCGTCCAGTAAAAAAAAATTACTTGAAACAATATTGCTCTTCGTATGGCGTAGAAGGATGAAAAACAACTGTTTTCTAAGACAAAACGGATCAAACTTTACAATGCTGCGCTGCAAATTGCAGAGAATCGACGAACTGAAAAAATATATTTAAGACCAGAGTTTCGAGGGAGAATGAAAAGAACATAAGAAAAAGGTAACGAATTCTGTTATGTTGCGTCCTATATATAGGCATGGGAAAGTGTCTATTCGTTTTGAACGATTGTGACGTTTGGAAAGGTCGTGATCCTTTACCAAGTCGTGCGACCGTTTTTATTACCATTTGAGTTTGAATGGATAAAAATAAAAATAAAACTGTTCTATCTGAATAGCCAAGCCAACCGCAAAGTGTTAAGTGTCTCTAATACACCTCAAAAGCTCATTCGTCCGCGCCGCAGATGCGGATACGGGTATGGGCTCGGGCACGGACGCGCGCATGCGGGGTGGTGCGTCACACCACCCGTTGAGATAGCCATATTTTCATGTTTCTCTTTATCTCATAGTAACTGTAATAGTGTCCACATCTTAGTATATAAACACATAATATATATTTTATTTTAAGATGTGGGACTATCCATTTTTCAAGGCATTCAATGCCTCATATTTTCCAATGTAGGCATTTAGTGTCTAACTCTTTCCAATAAGTTACTCATTCATTTCCAATAATCTCCCACATGAATGAGTAGTTGCTCACTTGTTCTTAATTTTACGAAACATTTTATCGTATCGGTTAAAGTAGCACACATGCTTTTAACTTTCCTAGGGTTTTACCGTTTTGACTTACTGAAGAATCATTGGACTTAAATTATCATTGAACTGTAAGCCTTTTTGTGTAAGCCAGAAAAGATAACACACGGTAACTATTACTTATTTTCGTTCTCTATTTGTGTTCATTTTTGTCATAAACATCAACTTAGTCTCATGAGTGCTTGAAGATTTTGGCATATTAATTCTTCTTGAAGCGGCGGTTTCGCACTCACTTAGGTGATTCTTACCACTTGGTTTTTTTATCTTACGATGTATAGACATCATTAAAAGTTTCAAAACTTATCATATTCTTCGACGAGTAATGTACTGACTTATCATAGGAATGGTTTAAATATTTACAGTGTTATCAAGTTTATCTAAACTTAGTTGTCCATTTGAATCTAGATCTTGGAATCTCCAGTTAGCTAGGTGGGGTTTCCATTTAAATAAACTTTTTTGGTTTATTGGCCTTAACCCCATTCCCATCGAGAATATATTAACCTTCTCTCTAGATAAACCTTTTGTTAGTGTATCCGCAATGCTACCATTTGATCTTATATAATCAATTGTGATAACCCCATTGGAGAGAAGTTGTCTAACAGTTTTATGTCTACGACGAATATGTCTACACTTTTCTTTATAAAGCTTACTATTAGCCTTTTCTATAGTTGATCGGCTGTTGTAATGTATGCTTATTGGAGACACAAGTTTTTTCCAATTTGAAATACCTTCTAAAATACCTCGAAGCCAATTCACTTCTTCTACGGATTTGTCTAAAGCAATAAATTCTAATTCCATGGTTGATATTGCCATACAAGTTTATTTAGAGGATCTATAAAATATTGCCCCATTAACTAAGGCAAACACATATCCACTAGTGGATTTTGTATCTGATGAATCAGTTATCCAGTTTGTATCACAATACCCTTCTATTGCAAATGGTTACCTTTCATAATGTAGTCCATGACTTTGTGTATACCTTAGGTATCATAATAATCGAATTATAGCTTTCTAGTGATTCTTTCCTGGGTTGCTAGTATATCTGCTGAGTTTACTTACATCATATGCTATATCAGGTCTAGTGCAGTTCACTACGTGCATAATGTTGCCTAGTATACGAGGGTACTCAAGTTGGTAAATACTATCATCTTTATTTTTAACCCAATTTTGGGTCAAATGTACGGGTGATTTTGCTGATATTATATTGTGTTGTTTAAACTTTTCAAGTATTATCCTAATATAGTATGATTGGAACAACACTTATCCTTGGCTGGTCTTATATATTTTTACACCAAGTATCGCATAAGCGATTCCCAGATCTTTCATGTCAAATCTGACGGAGAGCATATTTTTTATAGATTTTATTATCTCCTTGTTGCTTTCAAATATTAGTAAATCATCTACATATAGACATACAATGACATATCCCATATTTGTATGTTTAGAATAGACACATTTTTCACATTCATTTATATGAAATTCATTTAGCATCATATTTTCATCAAATTTTTCATGCCATTGTTTAGGCGCTTGTTTAATCCCATACAGTGATTTTTTTTAAATCTACAAACCTTGCTTTCATTTCTACTTTTTAGGAAACCTTCAAGTTTTTTCATGTATATTTCTTTTTCTAGTTCACTATTTAAAAATGTTGTCTTTACATCCATTTGATATATTTCTAAAACAAATGTTTTCTATTAGCATTCTTATTGATGTTTTCTAGTTACTGGAGAGTATGTATCAAAATAGTCCAGGTCTTTTTTTTGTCTGAATCCTTGAACCACAAGTTGATCTTTATACTTGTCAATTGAACCATCAAGTTTCGATTTATTTTTAAATATCCATTTATTACCTAAGATCTTGCATCCTTAAGGTAAATCAACTAACTCCTATGTATGGTTTGTCATAATGAATTCGATCTCATTGTTAATGACCTCCTTCCAATAAGGGGTATCGGGGAGGACATAGCTTGTTTGTATGTTAATGGGACGTCTATAACTATGTAGAAGTCTGCTCCAAAGGTTTTTGAAGTCCTTGATCTTTTGCTTCTTCTTGGTTCCTCCACTTGTTGATTAGCATTGTTTTGTTGAACATTATCAATATTTTGTTTAGTATCCTCAATAGAATTGGATATTTCAGCACTACAACAGCATGACCTTAAACAGCGTTTTAAAAACGCTATAACAGTTTTTAACAACATTTTTATGTACGATGTATATGGACATGCAGTTATATGTCAGAGATATACAATGACAAAAAATAAACGCTATTAAATGTCCTTTTTAACAGCGTTTCCCTAGTATCATGAAATCTTTTGACAATAGCGTTTGTTTCGTCTAAGATAAGATTTTATAGCGTTTTTTCAATGCTGTGATATTTATTTACAACGTTTCGTTGTTGCAATAGATCGTACTTTATGTCTTTAGATACAATTTAACGGCATTTCTAAAAGGCCGTTAAAACTTTCAACGACGTTTTAAAAACACTGTGGAATGTTTTAACTGCGTTTTAAAAACGCTGTGGAATGTTTCAACAGCGTTTTGAAAACGCTATGTAGTGTTTTAATTCCATTTCAGTAAACATCCGCCACAATGTGCATATATACCGCATTTCAATATTAGCATATTATATCGATATTACATTTCATAATCAACATATTATATCAATACCACATTTTGGACACATATTTGAGAACCAACGTGTGAAATTTCATAATCAAAATACACAATATTCTTACACCAAACATAAATAGTTTGTCATCAATAGTTCAAAAACAAAATATAGAACAAGTAGCAATAGCAAAACAAAAGCAAGTAGTGCATATGTTAAAACCAAAAAGTAGTTCTAGCAGCAAAAATAACTTCGATCCATAACTTATTGCAACCTTTTTTGCATCACAGTCATCTATCTACCTGTAAAGAAAAAGTAATGCTTGAGAATCAATTCATAAAAAAAGTGTAAACAAAGTTAAATCGGATTCATAATGCGAACACTAAATATTCATCACACTATTTCATTAGGCGATTGACTAATACAAAGTATACAACATGCCATAATATAACTTCGCTATACAAACGCACTAAAAACGATAATGTTAGAAGTGCCAAAACTAACTATAATCAGTTTTACTCCAGTTGCATCAAACTGTGGTTACAAATTTTATAAGACAGAAGTTAATTCCCAGCTAAAAGAATACAATAATGATCAAAGAAACATAATCGCCAATTAATTATAAATCATTGTTGTGTCCAACATTCCTTACATAAAATTTCTAGTATGTAACTGCAAGGGCATCCAAAATGCCTCATGAGTGCAATAACAGTGATTCCTTATAGCAGCATAAAATACTAAAGTGAGTTTTGTGTTGTTTTACAAAGTTTTTAGTAGTACATTGGGTATGCTGATCCAAGAATTCAAAGTTAGAGTTTAAACTCAATACCAAAGTATATATGCCTTATTAATGGAATATAAAACAAATGTTCAAATACTTTCTACAAAAACCAAAATATATGTACAACTTGTATTGAACATGAAAGTGAACAAATTTCAGATGATTTATTCCAAGTCCCACTTTCCTTTCACTTCTTGAAACAAACAGGATACAGACTACCATCTGATCAATACTTAGTCAACTCGGTTAATAATTAACATTCAACTTTACTGAATACAAACAGACCTCCTTAATTTTAACAAAAGTGATCTTCTAAAATCACAACTACATATAGATGCAAGTATGATTAACATATAAAGTACAACAGTTAGCTTGGATCATCAAAAATAAGAGCGAAGTTATATTATGGGTAACCAAGTTGTTAATCAAAATTGAACACTGATGTAACTTCAGTTAAACAAAAGATAATTATACTCTACTAAAGAAAATACTAAGCAACAAATTTATTATATCTTGATCATAATATCTATATTGTAGGGCCTGCCAATAGGCTTTAATGTACAAAATACATATTGTCGGGTGGGAACCACGGAACAATTTTGACATGAACTCTGAAAACCAGTTTACTTGATTTAACACAAACTGTACGTATCATAATTCAATATAACCCTTATTAAGATATAAACAGGCTGTCACTGACAAGCTGCATTAATCCGCGATAGTTACATTATGGATGTAATAATGTTTGTGTTATAGATGAAATTTATACAAAATGAGACCAAGTATAAGATTTACACAGACATCTTGATTGCCTCGTTTGTTTAGCCCAGTTTCTAATCAATTCATCACAATAATTTCATCAAAGAAATTACAAAGCAAAAGGCATTTAATTGAAAACTTGCATTCAAATGTAGAAGAGATAATATATCAATAACCTCATTTTAAACACTTTATTGAAGTTGCTTCAGTATAAAAAGCTTTGGAAACTTACTTGCACATGTTTCAAATGATGTTGTTGTCATGCCATATATGGCTGCTCCCATTGCCCAGTCCCAGTATTTTCTAATTGCAGCTAAAAACCATCTTTAAACCATCTAGCGAGCTGGACCTACATTGTAAAATATCACTCCAAAGAAAAAAGAACTCTATACAGTAGACAGATAAGCCATCAAATTGCTACTAAAGACAATCATACCCATGCAATTTTATTTTACTATATTTGATTCGTGTCGAATATCAGCTAAACAACGTTATTAACTTGCAAACATGGAAAATAATAAAAAAATCAAGCCAAAATCGGAAATTATAAATATTAAACAGCATAGCTAAGACCATTCAGAGTAATTTAATCCAACCATTAAATGCGTAATTAAAAAAAAATAAGAAGATGTACCTACAGTCAACTTCGCGCTTGGTCGAGGAATAAAGCTTGGTCAAAAATTGAAATCGTGCTTAAAGATTGCCTGCACACAAGCCGTCTTAGATGTTAATGACCACTGATATACTTAACTATAGGAAGGCAGCTTTCAATGCAATCGCTGGTTGCTATTAATAGATCATTTTTGTTGTAGTCACTACTTCGATTTTGAGGACATTTTTGCTCGGTACAACATAACCTCTCCTATAACATGTGCATGTATGGTTTATGTGTAAACAAACAAACACGTTCCTAGGGGAGAACTGAAATAAAAATGACTAATAGTGTGACATCGAATAAAGGAGATACTTAAAGAAGCTGTACTAAATTAAAATAGGTGATGATTATTTGAGAGCTTGGATGGACATTAAATTTAAGAATTTAAGGTATAGGGGGCGATTTGAAGAATTGGTAAAACGTCAAAAAGTGAAAGATGCATGGTCGAATCAAGTGGTAATAGGGGCCTAACCAACAGTGGCTCAATCTGAAGTAATAGCCTAACCAATCACACATAGTTAATTTTTATAAACTTAATAAATTGTTTAGTAACTTAGTTAAATTTTTGTAAAATATAGTCAATTTTTATAGACTTATTTAAATCTTTAAAAACTCAATCAAATTTTACAAAAATAGTTATAGTTAAACATCTATAAAACTTGGTTAACTTTTGTAAAAATTAGTTAAATTTTATTAACTTGGTTACTTTTATAAACGTAGTTTTTTCAAACTTAATTAATTTTTATAAAATTAGTTAACTTAGTTAATTTTTATAATATTTAGCTAATTTTTATAAAAAAAATTAATATTTATAAATCTTAATTAACTTATTGTTATTATAATAAATCTTAGTTAATTACTATTAATATTATAGAAGATTAAGTTATATTTTATATTTTTATATACTTAGTTAATTTTTATATACTAAACTTGTTAATTTTTATAACACTAAGTTAAGTTAGTTAAAAATTTATAATACTTAGTTAATTTTTATGAATTTATTTAATATTTATAAATCTTAGTTAACTTAGTACTATTGCTTTTTCAGAATTTTCAAACTAGTCATTTTCTATGGATGTGATGGTGAATTGAACACTTGCTTGTTCTATGGAATACCATGGCTTATCTTTTCCAGCTATAGGCATTGGGAAATAAGTTTGGTAAGCTAAACCACTTCGTTGAAAGATTCAACTGCCTCCGTGACAACTAATACTAAAAAAAATTCCAAACAGACAAAGAAATAAGAACTGCAAATGACAGTAAGAAACAAGCATTCAACTAACAAGCAAAGAACACTATTTCAATGATGAAATAAGGACTGCAAGAAATACCAATGCATTTTACTTGCAAATTCTACACAGCCCACATGATGAAAAATTTATAAGTGAATAAAAGCAAAGTCTTGATTAGTTGTAGGCAATGTCACATACTAAAGCAATATAAAATATTTAAAAATAAAAAGTGAAATGGCTTACTCAAGGAGATTAACCCACAAAGTATTATGTGCCAAGCATTTGTTGGGAGTTGAAACCCTTTAGGACCGAGTAGACGCACCCTTCGAGAGTATGTTAACTTCATTTCACCTGGTTATAAGATGGATGAGTTGGTTTTCCAAATTCCAATCATGTGGGTGAAGTTAAGTTAACACACTGTAAGGTGTTAACAAATTTGCACTCCTAGAAAAGCGACGACATTGAATGAGCTCAATCTAGGTTACAGTAATGTTATCTTGATATCGTGCATCAAAAAACTAGTGCTTGAAATCAAAATTCAAGTACCTGTGATATTACATACTGCTAGTTTTATTAAGCCGGCATGATTATATACTGGAATAGTTAACTACTAATACACGCTGATTATAAAATGATTCGGAACTTAAATCTACAAATTGAAATTGGGTATTAAGGCAATTAGAAACATACAAACTAAAGGTTTAGGTTATATGGACTGCATCAGCTAGCTCTTGCCATCCACCACACATCAGATATTGAATTTCACTTGAACAACAACCTTATCACTGATGCTTCTTTGTCTGGAAATACAAAAGGAGAAATACATGCTATAATCTAACATCTTCCACAGTCTTGTCAGATTAGATAGGCTAAAAAATGTTGCTACTTCAATTTATTGTTAGTACGATTGAATGACTGCTATTTAGAGTGACTGCAGTCGTGATTCAGTAGCGTAAATCATTTTAAATGTTTGGATGCAACAAAAAGGGCATCTTTGAAATTAAATAATTTTAAATTATTTCCACTGCAACCCAAACATGTTCTTTCCACTTTGAAATTTCTTCCCATCTTTCCATCAAATATTCCCAAATAAAATGTCAAACTGCAATTCATAATAAGAAAGCCAGCTTACTACAAGGTTCTAGTTTTTAAGGTCCAACTTATTGAATATTTGCATATTAAGCATAAAAATCGAGAAACTTACGTTGGATGAACAGGTATAGAAATTTCCTCCTATCCAAAGAATGGTTTTTGAAACCCATCGGCACCAGGATTTATTATCCCAGCAATAGGAGGTGTTTCCCTGTCTGTAATACACATTAACATATTAGACCATAAAGGCATAACAGTTAAGAAGTTGCTACAAAATAAGCACACAAGCTTCTTTTATAGGTTAGTACAAGGAAAGAAATAGCTCAAACTTACCACAAAGAAATCAAAATCAAGCATCCTCTGGACTGGAAATTGTTTATAATTGTAGAATAATGCCTGAGTGATTTTCGAGAAAAGATTGCTGGTAGCCATGATTAAATGTCAACTTAATAACCTGGAAAAAAGTTTTATTTCTTTTATTCCAATGGAAGAAGTACTAAAATTATCATGCTGATGGAATAAGACAGAAGACTTTGTTTTTTCTTCTCTTGATTTAACTTTTTTTCTGCCCATACTAAGCTTAACTGGACAATGTTGATGAGGCGTGAGTGCATGTGTAAATGAATCAAAAAAGTGAAAAACTCTCATACTTCACGCTAGTAACAATAGTATTTACCGTTGTTTGCAAGGTAAACTTTGCAACTTTAATTAACTTCCCATTATTTTGAAAGAACAACTTCTTTCGGGCATGTAATATTTTTGTCCCCTTTAATCTTTTAATGTACAAATTTTAGTTAACTGTGTTATGAAAGAAATTTATAGAAAAGAAGAAAACAACTTAATGGCTATCAGCAAAGAGAAAACCTGTCGCAAATAATTTAAAATACACACAGCACTCTTCAGAAACGCTAAAAAAGGGCATCCAGCTTAGGACAACACTTAAGGAAATTAAACCAAATAGACACCACTTTCTGTCTCAAAATATGGAAACAAAAGAATCATTTTGTAGTTTATATGAATTTCAACATTTATATATACTTAAATATTATCTATAGTAAAAAAATCGAGGAAACTAGTCTACTAATGTCAAGCTACTACGACACAATAAAATGGATGCACTTAATATCACTAAACAAATTCTCTAAGTATTTCTAATGTCCAAAACATACAAGTCTTTTGGCATTCTTGGTTCCTACGAAAATAGTTAGATATAATAAACTTAAAAATATCACTATTACAACAATGACTAGGCATCTTGCTACTCAAATTGGTGATATATATAACCAACAGTGGTTAAAACAAGTGCAGCATCGACTAGCAGAAACGGTAGTTTTTTGATAGCCAACATCCTTGAAAAAAATAAGATTCTTAATAGGCCTTACTATGCTTTCAAAATTAAGTTAATTTTAATAGGTGTTGATAATTTGCTAATAATGTCAAAATCAAAGTTACAAAGTGTTGCAACCATTAAAATAGTTTTGAAACAAATGGAAGGTAATTCTAATTTAGCTATCGGTGCAATGGAAACAAAGTTTTTTTGGCAGAGAGGCTGAAGAATAAAATTCAAATCTTACAGGAAATCAACGTACAAAATGCAAATCTTCCTATAAAATACCTTGGGGTTCCATTCTCTTCCAATACATTAAAAACACTAGATTTCGGGGATTTGATAGACAAACTTAATAGAAGATTAGATGCACGAAGTAGAGATTTACCAACAATCTTAATAAACTCATTAACATCAATTTACCAACAAAATCGATCCAACAAATTTTGATTTAGGAAAATCGAAAAAATGCATACTGAAATAAAAAAATCGAAATTGCCGAATGATTCAACTAATTGAAGAACCGATTTAAACCTAAATAAAATCGATGAATAGTTGAAAATAAGTACCTATAGAGGGAGCAGCTAGCAGTGATGATTCGGATTTGAAATCGGAAGAATGGTGAAGAGAGATGTCTGAACGATGAGCGGCAGTGATAAGGCGAATTTCGATGATTGGAAGAGAGGTTTAATTCGGTTTTAGGTGATGGAGGTGTTAACGAGATGAAAGGCTAAGAAAAGTAAATAGGCGAAGTGGAAAAATGAAGCAGTAAAGTTATATTATTTAGGTTTTCTTACGTTCACACGTACAAATTTTCCCTCCAAGATTTTAGTCCACGGCAGTCAAGGGAGAAACACTGAGAATAGCTGCTGTCAAAGGTGTTTTTTCTAGTAGTGCAGTTTTCTTTGGTCTCTTTTGAGTATAATTTTCAATACCCTGTTTTAAAGGGTATACGTGTTCAAAAAATCTAGCATTTCTTGACTCAATGATAGTATTTACGCGAATATCATCAATTTCGGATTTATGTACCAAAAATCGATAAGCAACATGGTTTTCTGCATATCCAATAAATACACAATCAATTGATTTTTGTCCAATTTTGACTTTCTTTGGTCTAAGTACCATTAATTTCCCAAGGAACCCACACTCTTTTAAGTATTTGTAGGATGATCGTCTATTTTTCCAAAATTCGTGAGGAGATTTAGAAAATTTCTTTCGTGGTAACTTATTTAAAATATGATTTGCAGAAAGAATAATTTCTCCCTAGAAGTTATATGGCAAGCCAGAACTAATTATTAAGGCATTCATCATTTCTTTAAAAGTTCTATTTTTCTGTTCAGTTATATCGTTGGATTGAGGTGAATACGGGGATGTAGTTTGGTTTATAATATCATGCTCTGCGTACAATTCCTCAAAGGAAAATTCATATTCTTCTCCACTATCACTTCTTAAAGCTTTTATTTTCTTGTTGAGTTGATTCTCAACTTCGTCTTTATACTCTTTAAACATGGTGAATGTCTTGTCCTTACTTCTAAGGAGATACACATAACAATACCTTGTACAATCATCAATGAAGGTAATGAAATACATTTTTCCACCTCTAGTTTGATACATTTTAAGTCACATACATCTGTGTGTATTAGGTCTGGATGTTCTGTTTCTCGTTCAACAGGGTGAAACGAGGTTTTTTCAATTTTGCTTCTATACAAACTTGACATTTATATTTGGAATCTATTTTGCGTTTGATATAAAGTCTAGATTAATCAATTTTTGCAAGCAAAATTTACATGGCCTAATCTAGAATGTCATATATTAGAAGAGTCGACAATATAAGCAGAAGATTCAGTTTTATTCATATCGTCGTTTGGTACAATAGTGGTTACATTTGCTATAAATAAAACATCACACATATATCTTCTTCGTACATACACTCCATTTGTGACGGCTCTGACTCGACTTTCAAAAATCGGCACCAAATACGACACTCCTATTCAAATGCCACAGATCCAAACATCGAAACTGGTTCGCCGGAGCTTATAACAACATCAGATGAATATAAAATAGAGGAACAAAATGAATATCATGCATACATCATAGATACAGCATCATAATATCCATCATTACATCAGAGCATTCTTAATACATACACCACAACTCCAGATAAACATTATGATAATACAACGGTGACCATATATCAAAAGTCTTCAAAGGAATGAAGTGATAACGAACTCCCAAAATCTAAACACCTGAGATCCCAAAAGCTTCTAAAATATCTTCAAAGCAAAGCTCTAAAACACTGCTAACACCAGAACACGAAAACCTGCTACTAGTCTAGCCGTGTAGAAATTACGGGCACCCAGAGTATAGAAAAGAAACAATAAACTCCAGGTCAGTCATGGGACTGTTATGAATAAACAAAAACAGTTGCTTTTAAATAAATTAGATTTATAAAAGAAAATCCGGTATGCTTTTAGAAAATGAAACTACCATAAGATTTCCCGCCACACACACAATGCAATCACAGAATCGGAGGAGATTTCTTCTTATGATAGTCAAATATGCTTGATACGAGAAAAATTCTTTTGATATTATTACTAGTGCATAGTGTAGAATCATTTCGAAAATATAATATTAATCTTAGCCAGCATAGACATTCCGAACTATGCCTACTATAGCTACCATCTAAACAATGGTGACCACCATAAGTAAATGGCAGGTCATACAACTAAAACCGTACTGGGTTCGTATTGGGAATTGGATTTCCAACAAATGGTCAGGCTAAAGAACTTCCTACTGCCACATGGGTACGCCTCTGGCGGGACATCCCGAGAACTTAAGCAGCTCTCTGCCAACACAAGGTCGGGTTACCTCTATAACTTGGTAACTACTACATGAATATGCCACTCCCCGGTCCTTTGGGACCTTTATCCGAGGGCCCTCTATCATAAAGCAACAACCACACAGTAAATGAGATTGGAGCTACCACATAGGTAAAAATCTGGGCTCCATACCATGACATCACCTTTTTCCAGAAGGAAATGACATACCCTAAAGGGCACGACCCTCATAACCTTGCCGCATCTTTCCTGTTTCGACCATTTCCGGGTTGTGAGGTCCGATGAGGTCTCGTCCACAAAGCTATGCTTTTCACGAAAGCCATGCTTTGATCACAAATCATCAACACACAGCAGCACTTAGCACGCCACACTATCAAATTGGGAGTATATCGCTGATAACCTTCAATTACATAACCTCTGAGCTCGAACGTCTCAGAGAAGGGTGTTAAGATAAGAGAATAAATTCTCCGCCACCAACAGATACGTAATTGAAAGAAAACTGCTTTATGCCTCAAAGTGTAGTGTCAGACATACAACCATACAAGTCTGTTCCGGGTTCGAACAGAACCGAAGGCACTTCGTCCAACAAAGGAAGAAGCCCTTGCAAATCCAGGTATCCACAATCCCGATCGGACTTCCCATCATTTAGGGAATCTCTATACCGGAGCAACTCAGTGCGGAGACAATCGATAGGTTATCCTATCATTTTCGAAGACACCCGATCTTCTCCATCGGTCTTCAAATGCTATCCATTTCGACGTATCATTATTCGGAATGGGTTACATGACACAAAGGTCCTTCCCCGGCTAATCCGAGTAGTGAGCGTTTAATTTTAAAACACGTGGACATAACAATCACCAAGATTCATATTCAGGGTTCGATGTGGGTTTCAGATAACTAACTGAAATCCGACTCCATGTCGCATCGAAGTTTAAATCCCATTTTACGGGCAATGGGATTTTCACATCAATACAGAACAAATCACAAATCACAGTGCAGTACAGAGCAATCTACATCACACAGTATCACAACCAGAACAGAAATATCAATCTAGTGCACAACAGTAGTTAATTATTTTCCAATGTGGTTTAAGTGAATTAACTAGACAATTATTTTAATCAATGATCAATTATTCTTAACGATAATTAAATTGATTAAATCTCAATTAATTTTGTTAATAAATTATTCCTCAATCAATTAACTTAGTTAGCCACAAATTACAAATTGATTAACTTAAATTATCTAACTAACAATTCTTAATTATAAATCATTCTTAATTACTTTTCAAATCCATTAGTTAATAAAAATTATTTACCTTAATTATCATTTAAGAATCTTCTTTACACTTTGAAAATCAATTTATTGTTATATTGAAAACTTTAATGGTAATTAAATTTAATATTTAGCTTAAGTTAATTACTTAATTAAAATATTAATTAAGGTTTTAGAAAGTATTGATATGTACTCAATTAATCGATTAGCTTGAAACAAATTCTTAACTAAAAAAAATAGTCAACATTATTTACTTCAACGTTATAACTTTAAATTGTTGGCTTTACTCATTTTTTTGAAAATAACCGAGCAACCCCAGGTTTGACTCGAGTATTCACTCGGGTTTCCCTCTTCTTTCCCCAGGGTCATCTTCTTTCCCTCTCACGTACACTTCTTCTTCTTCTCTTTTTTTCCAGTAAGTAAATTTAAGTTAAGTTATAACAACAGGAACCAAAACTCACGCGCTCGATTACAACTCCGAAGCATCGCATACATTTTCTCGAGTGACAGCTCGAGTTGCTCACCTCCATAACACTAACACCAAAACGATAACGTGCACGTGCACATCATCGCGCCGCCGTTCTGGCGAACGTCGCGAGCTTCAGCAAGTCAAAGACTTAACTCACACTCGAAATCGAACCTTGATTCGACACAGAAGACTCGAACTCGAAATTTAGCAGTTTTCTCGATACTACAGCTCGAACTCACCAAAACAAAATTGCCTCACCACCACGTCTCTGACCACCAGCGATGCCACAACTCCGACCACCAACTCGTCACACTCCCAGCTACCACCTCCCAAATTCTCCTGCAGCTCGGTGCCTCCGAGGTGATGAAATCACCTCATTTCCAACTAACTGCAAACTTCGAGCTTAAACCCTACTTTGGGTTCGTTCGACGAATTCACGCATTCAAAAAATTATTTAGCAATTTTCTCATCATCATAGAGGTTCAAACAAGCTTCAACCCAAATTTCAACGTTTATAATTGAATCGTTCACCAGAAATTAAGAAAAATGTAATTTTGTTTTAAATTCAAACTGCTCTTAAACTACTTAAGTAAAAATCATCATATTGCTCTTAAAAATCATAACTTTCTATGTTCGTTCAAGTTATGTAATCAATTCAACGATTTAACATACTTGAATTTATCATAAAAATTTGTTTTTACTGTAAAACAAGTAATACAGAGTCGAGTGTTTCATTCTAAGCTTAAAAAAAATTAACTGTGATTCAAGTTGAAACAAACTTGTTTTGTTTAAAAATCCTAAGCTAAAAAGGATTGTATGAGTTTATTTGAATTTTTTCTTCAATTTACTTTGTTCTGAAACAAAATATTAAGAACAAACTGTATAAATATTTCCAGTAATACAGAAACATACAAACAATATTTTCTTTCCAATATACAACCAAAAATACAAGATTCATGAAATAAATACTTCAATAAAAAAATAAGTTTACTCACAGAGGTAATATTTGAAACAGAGAGCTTTTAGGCTTGAGAAGAAACAGTTTTTTTTTCCTTGTTCCAATCTTTTGTTCCAATCTTCAAGTTTGTTGATAGTGCTACTCTATTTATTTTCAGGTTGTAGTTGTTTTGCTGGTTTGCTATATATATATTTTTTCAGGTTGATGAACGAAATGATGAAATAGGTTGATATATAAAGGAAGTGTACAGGTTTTAGTAGAATACTGAAGCAAGATTCTTTTTTAGTTGTACTTTGTAATTATTTGTATACTTTTAATCAGATTTTTCTTTCTTTCTTGTTATTTCGAATGACTTGTTTATGTGCTGAAATTGAAAGCATTTAATTCTCATGTTTCCATCCTAGTTAACATGCAATCTTACTTTGATTTTTTTTTGCAAGTACAGAGTTTAGTTTTGCAGATTTTTGTAATTTAATGTTTGTTTTATGTTGTAGATTTTTATCTTCTTGTATAAGCCTTGTTTCCTTGTTTATATTTTTGTTTACAACCTACTTGTCTGATTTGTTTTGTTTTGCATACAAGTCTTTATTTTATTGTTTCTTGGTTTACAAATTTTCATACAAGTTTATATGTATTCCTATGTCATTTTATATCTATATGATTTTATTACAATCAGAAACCTTGAATTTATTTTCTATTTTAAAGTTAACTATTAATATTTAATTCATCACATATATTTTATTTTATGGTTTAAGACAATTTCTTGTTTGTTACATATTTTATTTATTTATCATTTATTTAAAAACTTAAACTATCGAATATTTATTTATATCCATATATCTTTGAAATATTAATAGTATTTTATTTCTCTTGAAATTTCTCAAATTAAATTTCAGAAGTTCAAACAATTTACCGAATTTAGAATTCAAAATTTTGGGATGTTACAAATATCCCCCTTTAAGAAAATTTCGTCCTCGAAATTTGAAAGAGAGAGAAAAGCAAACAAATAATATACGAATTCAGAAAAAAACAAGGAAATCGTTTACCAGTTTAAGCCGAGATATCCACTCTGCAGTTGGGATATGATTTCTGCATATTATCTTCGGTTTTCCAAGTACAGTCCTTTGGATCGTCACTCCATTGAACTTTAACGAGTTTCAACACTTTGTTCCTCAATCGCTTTTCATCATGATCTACAATCTTTATTGGTTCTCTTCTTACGGCCAAGTTGGGAGTGATCTCAAGGTCCTGCTGAGCAGCTTCTTCAATAATACTATCTGGGCCGTGCACAAATTTTTGAAGATTAGAAATATAAAATACATTGTGCACGCCAGATAACCAGCTGGGTAGCTGCAATCAATATGCTAGAGGACCGATCCTTTCCAGAATAGGAAAAGGACCAATATAACGCGGTGCTAGCTTTCCAGTTTTCCCGAACCTCAATACACCCTGCATCGGAGACACTTTCAGAAATACAGAATCTCCAATTTGAAATTCCAAATCTCTTCTTTGACGGTCATAATAGCTCTTCTGACGACTTTGAGCAGTTATTAATTTCTTTCGAATAAAATTAACCTTCTCTGTGGATTCTTTAATCATATCTGGTCCAAGGACGAGTCTATCACCTGATTTGATCCAACATGCAGGTGATCGACACGGACGACCATATAAAGCTTCGAAAGGAGCCATCTCTATACTGGCCTGATAGCTATTGTTATACGAGAACTCGACCAGATGTACTTGGTCCTCCCAAGAACCACCAAAGTCGAGAATGCAAGCACGCAAAAGGTCTTCTAGAATTCGGTTGATCCTCTCAGTCTGCCCATCAGATTGTGGGTAATAAGCAGTGCTGAAATTCAATTTTATTCCCAAAGCGGCTTAGAATGCCTCCCAAAATCTACTAGTGAAGATCGGATCACGATCACTCACTATACTGCTGGGAATACCATGGAGTCGAACAATTTACTTTATATATAGCTCTGCTAAGCTTGCTGCAGTCCGAGTGGATTTCACTGGAATGAAGTGAGCAGTTTTGGTCAGGCGGTCCACTATAACCCAAATTGCTTCATTTCTCTTCTTGGTTCGTGGCAATCCGTCGATGAAATCCATCGAGACCTAATCCCATTTCCATTTTGGTACTTCCAAAGGTTGAAGTAAACCGGCCACTTTCTTTTGATCGCTTTTAATCTGTTGGCAAGTAGCACATCGACTCATATATATGGATATGTCTCTTTTCATTATCTTCCACCAGAAAGTTCTTTTCATATCTCAATACATTTTATTGACTCCTGGATGGACACAAAGCTTAGATTTGTGACATTCGTCCAAAACTTCACGTTTTAAATCAAGAAAGCCTGGAACACAAATTCTTCTTTTTAATCTTATAACTCCTCTATTATCCATCCCAAAACTAGTGTGTTATCCTTGGCATATCCTTTTATAAATTCCCCGAAGAAACTCATCTTCATACTGCTGTCTCGCAGTTCTTTTAAGAAGAGTAGGAGCGATAACCAGATGAGCAAGAATAGCATGCTCCCTACTCAAGGCGTCGGCAACTACATTGGCCTTTCCCGGCGTATACAGAATATCTAGGTCATACGATGCCAGAAATTCCAACCAACATTGTTTTCGTAGATTTAGATCCTTCTGGGTAAAGAGATATTTCAAAGATTTATGATCGGTGAATAATTCAAATTTTTCACCCAGAAGATAATGTCGCCATATTTTCAAAGCGAAAATAACAGCCAAAAGCTCCAAATCATGTGTTGGGTAGTTTCTCTCGTGCGGACGTAATTGTCTACTCGCGTAGGCAATTACCTTTCCATTTGCATTAATACTGCACCTACCCCATCACCGCAAGCGTCAGTATAAACAAATAGTCACTGATTCCCGTTGATAATAGCGAGAACAGGAGCAGTGGTTAATCTCTTCTTCAACTCCTGAAAAGCTTCATCACATTTCGGAGTCCAATTGAATTTTACATCCTTCATTGTTAGCTTGGTCAATGGGCTAGCTATCTTAGAAAAATCCTGGACAAACTTCCAATAATAGCCTGCTAAACTCAAAAAGCTTCGAACTTCCTTTGTAGTAGTGGGTTTTCTCCCATCAAGAATAGCGGAAATTTTGCTAGGAGCAACAACAATTCCTTTTTCATTAACAATATGGCCAAGGAATTTAACCTCTTTGACCCAAAAGTGGCATTTTAAAATTTTCACGAATAGAATATTCCTCCTTAATATCTCCAAAATGATTCTAAGGTGCTCGGCATGCTCCTCTTCAGTCTTGGAATAGATCAAGATATCACCAATAAACATGAGCACAAATTTATTCAATACTTCCCGGAATACACGGGTCATAAGATTTACGAAGTACGCTGGAGCATTAGTTAGCCCGAAAGGCATGACTAACCATTCGTAGAACATATCAGGACCCCTGAAAGCTGTCAAATGAACACAATCTTCGGCGATTCATAGTTGATGGAATCCCTGGGCTAGATCCATCTTTGAAAAGAAACGAGCGCCGTGCAATTGATCAACTGATCATCAATTCTGGGCAGTGGAAATTTATTCTTGAGAGTCAGCTTATTGAGATCGCGGTAATCTACACACAATCTCAAAGATCCGTCCCATTTAGCAACAAATACGACCGCTGAGCCCCATTCAGAAACACTGGGTCGAATTAACCCTTTTGCTAGTAGATCATCGGCTTGCTAAACCAATTCAACCTTTTCCCTGGGTGCCATCCTGCGACTTGTGTGAACGACAGGACGAGCATTAGGTACAAGGTCAATTCTGAACTCTATTTCCCGATGTGGAGGTAAAGATTTCACTTCTCCGAACACGTTTGGAAAATCTCTAATAATGGGTATGGACTCAAAACTGGGTTCGGGATAACCCAAATTATACATCAATCCTTCTCTTTTAGGACTAGGGTCCTCACAAGAAATCTCGATAAAGTTTCCAAATTCAGTTAATCGAAATCAATCGATTGTTGCAATCCAATTTGGCTTCGTATTTTGCTAGCCAATCCATTCCGAGTAAGACTTCAAACTCGTTAAAATCAAGCACAAAGAGACCGATAGGAAATTGATAATAAGAATATGAGATAGGAACGTCTCTATATCGAAGACAAAGGTTCGCGGGACCTCCAACTGGATTCTTTACGCATATAGGCTCATCAACAAAATCGGGTTCAAGATTCAATTCATTAATAGCTTGCTGAAAGATAAAACTGTGTGTAGCGCCCGCATCAAAAAGAACTCTAACAATGCTATCATAAATAACGAGATTACCTTCCAGAACTCCTTTCCCTTTTTCTGCTTAGGAAAACGCAGGTTGGTCTTTAACTGCACCTTTGCTGTCTGAGCTTGCTTCATAACTAGGCAGTCTTTAACTTCATGCCCCAATTTCTGACAGTAATAACATTTTCTGGGTCTAGCTTGAACGGATTAACTGACTTGTTTCTTAGGCTTCGTACATCTGCTCGAATAATGGCCCTTCTCCAAGCAATTATAACAAGTGACATTCTCTGCTGTGCTTCCCTAAATGCTCTTCTTTTTCTCTTTGCCCTGCCATGGTTTCTTGCCTCCAAATTTCCACTTCTTCCAATTTTGATTGCTCGAATTTCCTTTCTCCATCGGGGCTTCTTGCATATCAAGTGTGGTATATCTGTACCCCATATCAACCAAATCTAAAAAGGACACCTTGACGTGGCCAGTCATCCTCTCGTGGAATTTCTTATTCATCCCACGAATAAATCTTTCGTTCTTCTTTAAAGGTGTGTCCACCAATTCGGGACCAAAACGAGACAATTCATTGAACTTGTTTAGATACTCTTCGAATGACAAACTCCCCTGCTTTAAGTCCATGAACTCCTGGTACATTCAAGAAATTCCAGGTGATGGCAAATAATGCTTCTCAAATACTTCTTTGAATTTCTCCTAAATAAACTCGTCTTCTGGCTTATCTATAATGACTGTCTCCCACCAGGCTAAGGCTTCATCTTGAAGTTGCCAAGAAGCTATGAGTCGCTTCTGATCGTTTTGCAGTTTTAGCCCTCTGAAGATTTTCTCACATGATCTGATCCATGTTTGAGCCTCAACAATTGACTCATTGCCGGTGAACGGCTTACCACCAAGCCTTGAGAAATTTTTATATAAATCAGCCAGATTCGGCTACTGATGGATACGTATTGCTGCTATTGCTGTTGGGGGATCTTGATTAGTTTTTGTGGCACTTCCTTGACCCCTAACTCTTCCTCTTCGTTCGCTCATTCTTACTATCTGTAATTAGTAAGAAAACTGGTTTAGATATACGGATGAGATATCTTAAGGAATATCAGCAGTAAAAGAAATAGACTAAGAAAATTTGGAGTTTCAGTCTTGGTTATACTCATTCTAGGGTATACTTCACCCTATCTCTAATGAGCCATCTAATGTGTTATACTCCGTAATTAAAGTTCTTACTCAACCTTCAGCTCTGATACCAAATGTGATAGCCCTGACTCGAATTTCGAAAATCGGCTCCGAATACGACACTCGTATTCAAATGTCGCATATCCAAACATCAAATCTGGTTCGCCGGAGCTTATAACAACATCATATGAATATAAAACAGCAGAGCAAAATGAATATCATGCATACATCACAGATACAACATCATAATATCCATCACTACATCAGAGTATTTTTAATACATACACCACAACTCTAGATAAACATCATGATAATACAACAGTGATCATATATCAAAAGTCTTCAAAGGAATGACGTGATAACGAACTCCCAAAATCTAAACACCTGAGATCCTAAAAGCTTCTAAAATATCTTCAAAGCAAAGCTCCAAAACACTGCTAACACCAGAACACGGAAACCTGCTACTAGGTTGCCCGTGTAGAAATTATGGGCACTCAGAGTTTAGAAAAGAAACAATAAACTCCCGGTCAGTCATGGGACTGGTATGAGTAAACAAAAATAGTTGCTTTTAAATAAAATAAATTTATAAAAGAAAATCCGGTATGCTTTTGGAAAATGAAACTACCATAAGACCTCCCACCACACACACAATGCAATCGCAGAAAAGGAGGAGATTTCTTCTTATGATAGTCAAATATGCTTGATACGAGAAAAATTCTTTTGGTATTATCACTAGTGCATAGTGTAGAAAATCATTTCGAAAATATAATATTAATCTTAGCCAGCATAGACATTTCGAACTACGCCTACTATAGCTACCATCTAAACAGTGATGACCACCATAAGTACATGGCAGGTTATACAACTAAAACCGTACTGGGTTCGTATTGGGAATTGGATTTCCAACAAATGGTCATGCTAAGGAACTTCCTACTACCACATGGGTACGCCTCTGGCGGGACGTCCCGAGAACTTAACCAGCTCTCTGCCAACACAAGGCCGGGTTACCTCTATAACTAGGTAACTACTACACGAATATGCCACTCCCCGGTCCTTTGGGACCTTTATCTGAGGGCCCTCTATCACAATGCAACAACCACACAATAAATGAGATTGGAGCTACCACATAGGTAAATATCTGGGCTCCATACCATGACATCACCTTTTTCCAAAAGGAAATGACATACCTTAAAGGGCGCGACCCTCATAACCTTGCCGCATCTTTCCTGTTTCGACCATTTTCGGGTTGTGAGGTCCAATGAGGTCTCGTCCACAAAGCTACGCTTTTCATGAAAGCCGTGCTTTGATCACAAATGATCAACAAATGATCATCAACACACAGCAGCACTTAGCATGCCACACTACCAAATTGGAAGTATATCGCTGATAACCTTCAATTACATAACCTCTGAGCTCGTACGTCTCAGAGAAGGGTGTTAAGTTAAGAGAATAAATTCTCCGCCACCAACAGATACGTATTTGAAAGAAATCTGCTTTATACCTCAAAGTGTAGTGTCAGACACACAATCATACAAGTCTATTCCGGGTTCGAACAGAACCGAAGGCACTTCGTCCAACAAAGGAAGAAGCCCTTGCAAATCCAGGTATCCACAATCTCGATCGGACTTCCTATCATTTAAGGAATCTCTATACCGGAGCAACTCAGTGCAGAGACAATCGATAGGTTATCCTATCGTTTTCGAAGACACTCGGTCTTCACCACCGGTCTTCAAATGCTATCCATTTCGACGTATCATTATTCGGAATGGGTTACATGACACAAAGGTCCCTCCGTGGCTAATCCGAATAGTGAGCGTTTAATTTTAAAACACGTGGACATAACAATCACCAAGATTCATATTCAGGGTTCGATGTGGGTTTCAGATAACTAACTGAAATCCGACTCCCTGTCGCATCGAAGTTTAAATGTCTTTTTACGGGCAAAGGGGTTTTCACATCTATACAGAACAAATCACAAATCACAGTGCAGTACAGAGCAATCTACATCACACGGTATCACAACCAGAACAGAAATATCAATCTAGTGCACAATAGTAGTTAATTATTTTCCAATGTGGTTTAAGTGAATTAACCACACAATTATTTTAATCAATGATCAATTATTCTTAACGATAATTAAATTAATTAAATTTCAATTAATTTTGTTAATAAATTATTCCTCAATCATTTAACCTAGTTAGCCACAAATTATAAATTGATTAACTTAAATTATCTAACTAACAATTCTTAATTATAAGTAATTTAGACACTTAATTGTTTATTAATCAATTTTAATTACAAATTATAAATCATTCTTAATTACTTTTCAAATCCATTAGTTAATAAAAATTATTTACCTTAATTATCATTTAAGAATCTTCTTTACGCTTTGAAAATCAATTTATTGTTATATTGAAAACTTTAATGGTAATTAAATTTAATATTTAGCTTAAGTTAATTACTTAATTAAAATATTAATTAAGGTTTTAGAAAGTATTGATATGTACTCACTTAGTCGATTAGCTTGAAACAAATTCTTAACTAAAAAAATAGTCAACATTATTTACTTCAACGTTATAACTTTAAATTGTTGGCTTAACTCATTTTTTTGAAAATAACCGAGCAACCCCAGGTTTGACTCGAGTATTCACTTGGGTTTCCCTCTTCTTTTCCCCGGGTCATCTTCTTTCCCTCTCGCGTGCGCTTCTTCTTCTTCTCTTTTTTTTCCAGTAAGTAAATTTAAGTTAAGTTATAACAACAGGTAACAAAACTCACGTGCTCGAGTATAACTCCGAAGCATCGCATACATTTTCTCGATTGACAGCTCGAATTGCTCACCCCCATAAACACTAACACCAAAATGATAACGTGCACGTGCACAACATCACGCCGCCGTTCTGGCGAACGTCGCGAGCTTCAGCAAGTCAAAGACTTAACTCACACTCGAAATCGAACCTCGATTCGACACAGAAGACTCGAACTCGAAATTTAGTAGTTTGCTCGATACTACAGCTAGAACTCACCAAAACAAAATTGCCTCACCACCACGTCTCTGACCACCTGTGACGCCACAACTCCGGCCACCAACTCGTCACACTCCCAACTATCACCTCCCAAATTCTCGTGCAACTCGGTGCCTCCGAGGTGATGAAATCACCTCATTTCCAACTCACTGCAAACTTCGAGCTTAAACCCTACTCTGGGTTCGTTCGACGAATTCACGCAATCGAAAAATTATTTAGCAATTTTCTCATCATCATAGAGGTTCAAACAAGCTTCAATCCAAATTTCAACGTTTATAATTGAATCGTTCACCAGAAATTAAGAAAAATGTAATTTTGGTATAAAATCAAACTGCTTTTAAACTACTTAAGTAAAAATCTTCATATTGCTTTTAAAAATCATAACTTTGTATGTTCGTTCAAGTTATGTAATCAATTCAACGATTTAACATACTTGAATTTATCATAAAAATTTGTTTTTACTGTAAAACAAGTAATACAAAGTCGAGTGTTTCATTTCTAAGCTTAAAACAAATTTTTAACTGTGACTCAAGTTGAAACAAACTTGTTTTGTTTAAAAATCCTAAGCTAAAAAGGATTGTATGAGTTTATTTGAATTTTTTCTTCAATTTACTTTGTTCTGAAACAAAATATTAAGAACAAACTGTATAAATATTTCCAGTAATACAGAAACATACAAACAACATTTTCTTTCCAATATAGAACCAAAAACACAAGATTCATGAAATAAATACTTCAATAAAAAAATAAGTTTACTCACAGAGGTAATATTTGAAACAGAGAGCTTTTAGGCTTGAGAAGAAAAAGTTTTTTTTTTGATTTTCCTTGTTCCAATCTTCAAGTTTGTTGATGGTGCTACTGTATTTATTTTCAAGTTGTAGTTGTTTTGCTGGTTTGCTATATTTTATTTTTCAGGTTGATGAACGAACTGATGAAATAGATTGATATATAAAGGAAGTGTACAGGTTTTAGTAGAATACTGAAGCAAGATTTTTTTTCAGTTGTACTTTGTAATTATTTGTATACTTTTAATCAGAGATTTTTTTTTTCTTTCCTGTTATTTCGAATGACTTGTTTATGTGCTGAAATTGAAAGCATTTAATGCTCATGTTTCCATCCTTGTTAACATGCAATCTTACTTTGATTTTTTTTTTCAAGTACAAAGTTTTGTTTTGTAGATTTTTGTAATCTAATGTTTGTTTTATGTTGTAGTTTATCTTCTTGTATAAGCTTTGTTTCCTTGTTTATATTTTTATTTACAACCTACTTGTCTGATTTTTTTTTGTTTTGCATACAACTCTTTATTTTATTGTTGCTTGGTTTATAAATTTTCATACAAATTTATATGTATTCCTATGTCATTTTATATCTATATGATTTTATTACAATCATAAACCATGAATTTTATTTCTATTTTAAAGTTAACTATTAATATTTAATTCATCACATATATTTTATTTTATGGTTTAAGACAATTTCTTGTTTGCTACATATTTTATTTATTATTTATTTATTTAAGAACTTAAACTACCGAATATTTATTTATATCCATATATCTTTGAAATATTAATAGTATTTTATTTCTCTTGAAATTTCTCAAATTAAATTTCAAAAGTTCAAACAATTTACCGAATTTAGAATTCAAAATTTTGGGAAGTTACACCATTCTTTGACAGCTCAAATTTATCTGCCATAAAGGTGAGTCTGAAGCCATGCTTACTCAGCGATGACCTTGAAATCAGATTCTTGCGGATTTCTACAACACGAAGAACATCACTCAAGGTAAGCTCCTTTTCAGAGTTCAATTTTAGTACAATCTCTTCCATGCCTTCAACCTTTTATGCATATGAATTGTCCATGAATAGTTGTTCATCCTCAGTTGTTGTTTTGTAGGTTGTAAACACTCAGTTATATGCATATATGTGTCAGTGGCTGCTATCTCTACAAACCATTCCTTTGGGTTACCAACAAGGTTGCATCCGGACACTACTGCACATAACTCCATATTAGAAACGCCAACTGAAGTTTTAGTCATATTTGTTTTTGTTTTCTTCTTTTTGGGTGCGCGATGTTTAGCGGCTTTGTGCTCTTTCTTTCCACAGTTATGACATGAACCCTGAAATTTCTTTGACTTCTTAGATGCAAGCTCACGTTTTCTTTTGTTGGTTTTGTCTGACTCGACTACATTTGCCTTGGAAACCATGGTATGCGAAGTCTTCTTTTCAGTTTTTCTGTTATCTTCCTCGATTCTTAACCGAACTATAAGTTCTTCCATTGTTATATCCTTACGCTTGTGCTTAAGATAGTTTTTGAAATTTTTCCACGATGGAGGAAGTTTCTCAATTGTAGTGCCAAACTGAAATGATTCGCTAAGAGTCATTCTTTATTCGTGCAGTTCGTGGATGATGACTTATAACTCTTGAATCTGGTTGATAACGGTCTTCACATCATTCATTTTGAAGTCGAGAAGTTTTCCTACTATGGATTCTTCATACCCGCATCTTCGATTTTGTATTTTTTATCCAACGTCGTCTAGAGTTCTTTGAAAGTTCGAGCAGTACAATATATAATGTACAGGCCATTGTCGAGTCCATTTAAGATGTAGTTCTTGCACATGAAATCAGAACTCTTCCAGACATTCAAGGCTCTAACTTTTGTTGCATCGGGTTCCAGTTCTTCAACTATGATAGCATCTTCTGTAAGAAACTTTGCAAGGCCCAAAGTCGTCAAATAGAACAGCTTCTTTTGCTGCCAGCGTTTGAAGTCCATCTCTGTAGACTTTTTCGGTCTTTTTCCATGAGACAGCGCCATCGTTGGAACTACAATTACAGACTGAGTAGTAATCATAGTCTGTGTTGGTGAAGAATTGTTGCTTTCATGAAGCATTGCGTCTGCAGAAACATCCAAAATAAATAAATATTATTTCGAGATTTTAACCAAACGTTACAAAAGTGTTACGAAACTGTTACGATAACGTTGCAAAACTGTTACAACCATATTTCAAAACTGTTACAAATAAAAATGTGCAGCAAACAGATTATACAATAGATATAATAACGATTAGATTGTTTGAGTCCAGTGAAAACTGTTTCCTTAAAGCAGTATTGCTCTTTCTATGGCGTAAAGGATGAAGAACAACTATTCTCCAAGATAGAGCGGACCAAACTTTGCGATGCTGCACTGCAAATTGCAGAGAATCGACGAATTCAAGAGAAATATTTAAGAAAAAAGTTTCGAGGGAGAAGGAGAAGAACAGAATAAAAAGTTAATTAATTTTGTTATGCCGCGTCCTATATATAGTCATGGGAATGTACATATTTGTTTTGAACGATATGTCATTTGAAAAGGCTGTGACCCTTAGTCGTTTTAATACATGTCACCTGCAAAGTGCTAAGTACCTGTAATACGTCTCAAATGCTCCTTCGTCCGCGCCGCGGATGCAGGCACGAGCGCGGGCGTGTGAGGTGCACCATCCGCTAAGTTCATGCTTTCATGTCTCTCTTTGTCTCATAATAATTATAGTAGTGTCCACATCTTAGTATATAAACGCACAATGTATATTTTATTCTAAAACGTGTGACTATTCATTTCTCAACGCATTAAATGCCTCATATTTCTCAATGTAGACATTTAATGCCTTACAATTTTCAATAATTACTCATTCATTTCTAACACCAAGTTTTCTCCGTCAAGCAAAACTATAAATTTCATTTCGCGTTTCTTAGAAACACGAATGCGGCTCTTTCTCTCTCTTGATTCACAATCCGTTTTGTTCGATTGTCCTTCAAAATCGCGCTCTTTCTCAATTGCGTGTATTACCTCCTCGGTTGGTTCAGAAGGCAACCCATCAAGTCCACGGACATGGGTTGAATCCATCAAGTCCTTGGACAAGGACAACCCATTATGGATCGGGGTGACTGTTAATTAGTATAATTTTAATATCAATTTGACATCGATATCACAAACAAAACAATTTGAAATAAAAATGATGGACTATTAAAATCTTTATACTAGTTATTAATAGAATAAATATACATCTTAAAGCTATAAAAACGCTTTTATTGTGTATTGACTTATTTGTCTTTTGCTTGTGTATTAAACCATGCATGTGAAATTATTTTACATGGATGCAATTATAGCAAACAAAATATTTCTGTTATCAGAAATTATTATTTACATCCCTATATCTTAAAAAATAATAAGCATATTCAGAACTTGTTGCCTGCAATCGTTTATGCTAAAATCCTTCCTAGCAACGGTGTAGTTGGGATTTACGTACCAACAGGCAATTACGTTAGACTTTTTATTTTACATGATTATATACTCATGTGTACTGAATGGCTTGTTCAATATGATAGAAAATACGACAGAATTTTATCTGGTTTATTGATATGTATACATTTGTGTTCTTGTCTGATTATTATTAAAATATTTATATATTAACAGGCTTTGATCTTTGTGTTACGTCAATCACATTTGGGATGTGAACATCATAATCATAATAATGATGAGTTTAATTGAAGTTATGCTTGACTAATCTGTTACAATTATTTAGCTTGATTCAATTGTTAGGCTTGATCATCATAAAATTTGTATGTAACGACTACTATCCACTACTATTATCGTCATTCTTTATTTTTATATATTGTTTGCATGACTTTTTTTATATGTACATGCATGCTAACAGTTTTGAATTAATAAAGCTCTCCATGTATTGAAAGAATTTTGAAAATTTTATTGCTTACAGAACTGAATACAAAATGAGTGCTATAGCTGCTCATATTTATACAGTTGTTATATGAGACAGATTACAAGACTGGTTTTATTGTGATGGGCCTTAGCCTGCTCTGATGGGCTTTGCAGAATAACTTGTCTTGAGAAAGTATTGTATTTGTGTATAGAAACAAACCGGTACACTGCCTCATTATCTCACAATTGTTATTTGCCCCTCTCAAACTCAACCCTAGGGTTAGGATTTGCGATTCAGGGAAACGAAAATTCCCAAATTTGACTTCAAAAATTATGTCGAATTGGCCTAGATGTTCAAGTTCGACATCACTCTGGTGTCGTTATGCCTCTATTCCTACTCTTTGCTTGTCTCGAAAGTTGAGATCTGGCGATTTTCATTTTGTCGAGTAGAGATTTAAGAGAGCTTGTGTGATGAGCTTATGTTTTCCTTACTTTTCATGCTGTTGTCTGGATCTGAAGTGACAGAGATGATGTAATTTTTACTGTTCTCGATCTTCAGGTCAAATCTGAACTTGTTAAAGCTTCTAGCTGATAACGTCTTTGTAAGGATGTCGACACGTTGGTAAGTAGCAGGTATGTGGCTTATCTGAAGTTTTCCTTTTTGAACATACTCTCAAACGAAGTGTAAATCTATTTCTATGTGCTTGGTTCAAGAGTGAAGTATGGGATTTGCAGACATGTAGACCGTGCTTTGATTATCACGCCATAGAACCGGCATGGTTTCTGACTTTATCTTTAGTTCACTCAGTATTGACTGCAGCCAAATAATCTCTGCACCGGCACTTGCTATACTGCTGTATTCGGCTTCTGTACTCGATCTAGAGACAGTTGCTTGCTTTTTAGAGCACCATGATACTAAGTTGTTTCCAATGTATATGCAGTAGCCAGTGGTTGATTTTCTATCATCTGGGTCTGATGTCCAGTTTGCATCTGCGTATCCTACTATGTTTAGATTGTTGCATGTTCTGAGTGCTAAGCCGTAGTTAAGTGTTCCTTTTAGATATCTGAGAATTCTCTTTACAACTTTCTAATGCTCGTCCAGAGGATTCTACAAAAATTGAGAGACTTTATTACACTATAAGCAATGTCATGTCGTGTTATAGTTGCATATTGTAATGCTCCTACAACACTTCTATATTGTTTAATATTAAATATGTCTCCCCCCTGTTTTTAATGAAGTGTTGATTGCTTATCATAGGTGTTGGTTGTGCCTTTGCATCACTCATCTTTGTTTTGTTCAGGAGCTCTTGGATGTACTTTCTTTGACATAGAATCATTTCAGAGTTCGCTTTCTTTTTAACTTCTATGCCTAAGAAATAATTAATGTCTCCAAGGTCCTTTACTGAGAATTGCTTGTCTAGATAAAAGATAATGCAATTAACTTCATCACTGCTACTGCCTGTAATAATTAGATCATCAACATATATTAGTATGTAAACGGTAGAGATATCATTAACTTTGATAAAAAGTGAATTGTCAGATTTGGCAGACTGATATCCTAGATTTATTAATATTGATTTCAGCCTGTCAAACCAGACTCTTGGAGCTTGTTTGAGGTCATAAATAGCCTTACTTAATGTACACACATAATTTTCATTTTTGTTGTAACCCTGTGGCTATTCCATATAGATTTCCTCTTGCAAGATGCCAATAAGAAATGTAGTGTTGACATCCAGATGCTTTATGCACCATCTTTTGTGTAAAGCAATAGTGAGAATGAGTCTGATGGTTGATGGTTTGACCACTGGAGAGAAGGTTTCAGTGAAGTCAAATCCATATTGTTGTGTATGGTCCTTTGTAACAAGTCTTGCTTTATATTTGTTGATAGTTCCATCAGGATTCCCTTTGATTTTGTATGTCCACTTACATCCCACAATATTCTTATTGTCTGGTGGACATACAAGATCCCATGTCCTGTTTTTGATGAGTGCGTTATATTCTTCACTCATGGCATCTCTCCGGTTTTTTGTCTTTGACAGCTTGTTCATAAGTGACTGATTCATGAGCACCTAAGCTTGTTGTGTATGTTTTTGGTTCAAAAATGCCACTCTTGGCCCTTGTAATCATAGGATGATTTGGTCTTGGTTGAGCATCATTGTGAGGTGAGCTCTCTGTGTTATTATGATTTGTACTTCTTTGTGAAACTTCTACATGATTGTCTTTCTGATCTTGCTCTTTGTGATTGTTGTAGGTGAAGGACTGGCATGACTGAGACTATCTATCCAGTCTGATTCATGTTGATGAGTTGCTCTGGATTGTACATTTTGTTTCTCAGTAGCCTCCTTTGCCTCCACTTGATTCTCAATCTCAGAATATACAGGTATATCTGGTATGGATGTTTTTGGATTGTAGACTTTGCATGTAATTTTGATTTTTGCTTTGCTAAATGGAAACATACCTTTATTAAAAACAACATGCCTACATACAAAGATCTTTCCACTGTCATCCAGACATTTATATCCTTTTTGATTTGTAGTATATCCTAGAAAAGTGCATGGTCTAGATCTAAAATTCAATTTATTTGAGTTGTATGGTCTAGTGTAAGGAAAACAGAGACACTCAAAGGTTCTTAAATTGAAATAGTTTGGTTTGACTTCATACAGCTTTTCCATGGGATTGATCCCATTGAGGACTTTTGTTGGAAGTCTATTTATCAGGTATACAGTTTTATTAAATGCCTCTGGCCAGAATTTCAATGGCATTGAGGCATGAGCCATGTAAGTCCAGACTCAACAATATGTCTGTGTTTCCTTTCTACTAGATCATTTTGCTCAGATGTATGGGGACATGTGGTTCTGTGTACAATTCCCTTTTTTGAAAATAACTACTAAGGGTCTTATACTTAGTACCACCACAAGATTGAATGATTTTAACCTGGGAATTAGTTTGCTTTTCAGCCATTGTTATAAAACATGTAACTGCATTATCTGCTTCAGATTTTGTTTTTAAAAAATATATCCAAGTGTATCTTGAATATTGTATTTATATCCAAAATCTGAGCATATAGGTGCAGAACCCCACAAGTCTATGGCAACTAATTCCAATGGTTTTGAGTACTATGTAGATGAGTCATTAAAAGCTAACTTGTGACTCTTACCTAGTTGACAATAAGTGCATATATAGGGTAATGAGTTGTCATCCAACTTTATTTTATTCTCAATAAGAACTTGTCTTACAACATTAGTACTATGATGACCAAGTTTGTAGTGCAAAAGATCAAATACATCTCTACTATTTCTTTTCATGCTCAAATTACAATGATTTTTCTCTTCTATGACACTTTTGAAGTTAGCCGGTTTAAATTTGTATAGCCCTTTTTCTGTGTCACCCTGCAATAAAATGTCTCTAGTTAGTATATCTCTGATTAAACAGTACTTAGATAAAACTCAAAGTATACATTATTATCAAGAGCAAATTGAGATACACTTATGAGATTCTTTTTGATCTCTGGTACTCTTAGCGAGTTATGTAAGAATAATTGCCTTTTACCTTTAATACAAGCATTACCAGTATGAGAAATTTTTACACACTTACCATTTCCCATGCAAATGGTTTGATTACCTCTGTATTCCTTGCATCCAAGATTCAAGTTGTCAAGGTTGTTGGTGATGTGATTGGTAGCCCCTGAGTCTGGGTACCAGGACTCATCTTGAAGGTGTTCTGCTCTGGCAGTATCATTTGAATTCTGACCTTTATTGCTGTTGTCCGGTTGACTATCACAGTTTTGTGCCATGTTTACATTGTAGTTATTGCTTCTTTGATTGTTACTGTTCTAATTTGAGTATCTGAAATAACATTTTACTGCTGTGTGACCCACCTTTTCACAGATTTGGCATTTTGGCCTGTTGTTGTTATTCCACCTTCCTCTTCCTCTTGACCTGTTAGTGTAGCCACCTCTTTGAGTTGGTTGCTCTGTTTTGGTGTTGTTTTGGCTTTTGTTTTTATGATTGGTTGTGTAATTGATAGAGAGGTCAGAGTCTTGTGGTCTTTTATTATCTATCCTTGCTTCATGTGCTAGCAAGGTCATTTATCCATTTGACATTTAACTCTCTTCTATTAACCACCTCTTTGAGACGTGGAATATCACCAAGCAAACGGTGACAAACACCATCAACGTCCACATTACCACCGTAATTCAGAATGGCGCCTTCTATTGGAAGACAAAATGGAAACATCTTGTAAAGTCGTTGTCATTTCACCAATAGAAAAATGAAAGGTGCAAATCTCAGGCCTTCAACTATTTCTTAATGCTATTAGTAAATACCTATCAAACCTGATATACTTTATTTGCATTAAATACCAGAAACCCGCTTGATAAAGTAATTGTTGAACTCGGTGGTCATCAACCATCTTCATTAGATCTTTGAAACTCTGTGAATGATTCAGAAAGTCGATGGGTTTTACACTCTACAAAACAAAGAACTATAACGTATAGTTAATTCAAAATGCTAAAAATCTTAAACTGTTTACTAAAATATAGCACGGTACCATCGGCGGGTCCGCTTTTCAATTTTAAAAGTTTAGGCAACTAAAAACCCATATTTTTGACATAGAAAAAGCTAATTGACAATGTTTCTTGCAAATAGAAACAAATAATACGCAAATTAAAAATTAACAAATAAACACAGGGTTTATACAATACCAAAATCGAATTGTGTTGATGAAGATCTCACTTCCATTGTGATAGATTTGTTATAATTGAACATTGGTGAAGAAATTTGTTAATTTTGGGTGGAATTGATCAAAAAAACAAAATTTAAGATTTAGGAGTGATGGGTTCGAGTAGAAAATAATGGGGAGCAAATGTTTTTAGAAAATGAAATGGGATGGTGGGGTTGCTGCTGCCTTTCTGTAGCAATGCAGGCACAACTATGAGTTGCGCAAACATGGAATTTTATGCGCGGCTCGTTGTTATGCTTTATTGATTTTCAAATATTTTCAATTTGCGCAACTATGAGTTGCGCAAAAATTAATTCATATGCGCAACTCATACTCGAGCAAATAAGTTAGCAGTTACAACACTGTAGATGTGGATGCTGTTTGAGCTAAAACCAGCCCTATTTAGTAATAAGTTTTCAAACTAGCTCTGAACGCAAAATAGTTTTGAAAATCAACCCATTTTGAAAATTTGTCCTTTTTGTTATAATATCTAACCATTCATTCGATGATATAAGTATTTTGATGTTCCACCGTTCTTTTTTTCCATAAGTTAGAGAGTTAAATTCTTTCTTTTAGCAACTAATTTTTTTTGTTTTATATATTTTATACCCTTACATTAATTACTATATTTATAATTACTTTGTAACCTACACACTTTATCTTATCTTACTGTCTCATTCCTAATATGTTTTTATTACATAATATCAAAACTACATTTAACTTTTCCGTATTCATGCTTCTTTTTATTTTCGGTTTTTGAATTAATGTCATTTACCACTCTAAGTATTCCTTTTAAACCTTTTCAAATCTATTTCTTCATTATTTTAATTTCGTATCTTCCCCGTTCATCTTCATTCTCTGTTACTGTAATATCCTTCTTTACGTTAATTTAAACTTTAGTTTGTACCTTATTCAACTAATTTGTTTATCTTCCAATTTATTTATCCAATATATAATCAGAATGAAAGGTTTTATTCTACTTATGTTGTTGATTGCTTAACATCTATTTAGAGATCCTAATAATTTCTTTGTTGATCCTACTAATATTGCAAAATTAATACTTATGAGTATGTTTCTACATTACGATAAAAATTTCCTTTTATGTTTCATAAATATATATAATATATTATTTGCTTCTAAATTTTTTATTATAGCTATATATTAATTGCCCGTGATGGTTCGAGGTTTTTTCTCTTTCTTTCAGGGTATTTAATTTCAAGACTCATTATGGTGGTTCAATATTGCACAAAAGGTACAAAGCTTATGAGCATGGTTTAGTAATTGCTATAACATGTTCTAGTTATAGCAAAGCATTTTAATTGTTGTTAAAAAAACCTTTTCTTTTTTTTCTACCTATCTTTTAAGGCATTGAATTTCAAAATTATCCATGGTGGTTGATTGTTGCACCAACATAAAAAAAAATTGCACGTGTTGTTTGTCGTGGATATGTTCCTCCTTTTTCATGTATGAGTTGTGTGAGTTGTAATTTTACCAAATAAGATTAATAAAAGTAATAATTCCTTACTTTGGCAGAAGGAGCAACAATTATTTATATCGAATTGTTAAATAGTGAATCATTCTGACTAAGGGGAATGTAAAGAGTTAATTTTCAAATTAAAAAGGTTTTATTGAGAGAGGATCGAAAAACACACTCTCTATTTATAAAACCTTATTAAAATTACTAAATTGTCATTTATATAATCTATCTTTTTCTTTTTTCTTAGTTTCCCATTCATGTACATTATTGCGCCATAAAATTTATCTTTTCATCTCCAAACACCAAACCTTAAATATTTAATTATGACTATAGAGGAAAATTTATTTCAATCTTAATCTTAATTTTCTTAATCTTCATCAAATCTAAAATAGACAAAATAACATGGGTATTAATTTCTTTCCTTCTATTCAAGACAAGAATTTAATTATGTTTTTGGAGGAATTTTGATATCTTTAATTTTGATTGAATATCAAATTAAGCTATGAGGTTTTATATTTATATTAAATTAAGGTACGAGATTTTAAAATGATAGAGAGATATTATTGATATAAAGAGTTATAACTTTTTACTAAAATGGCTAAAGATACGGAGATTCTCCATTTGGCAATCCCTTTTTTATATCATTTATTTTTATTTTTATAGGATAATGTGTCAAAAGTAATTGATTTGGAAATATAGCAAAACTCAGTAGATGAAAAAAAAAATGTATCTATTTTTCTATAAAAAAAAGAAAAGGATTTGTATTTCATTCTTTTTCACTTTGGTATTGTTATTTTTTTAGCAGATAATTATACAAGAACTATCCAATGAAAATAGGATTATTATTGAGAAAATTAAGCATAATCTTTAAAATTTGAGCTAAAATTGATCTGAGTTGTCGCTAATTTAAATTCAACCAAACTAAATTTAGGGTATAAATGCAACTGATAAATTCGTTAATAAATGCAATTAATATAGTAACTAATAAGGTAATTAATGTCAAAACGAGTTACTTCTCCATTTATTTTGATTTAACTTAATCTTTTACAAAATATTTTGATAAACATAAAAGAAATAAAAGACATAAAATTTGTATGTGGAAAAAAAAGCATAATGCTTGATAAAATATATATATATTCAAGTTGCCTTTATGGCCTTGATTTTCATAATGCTATGATAAAGTAATTTATTCCTTCTTAAATTACCTTTTGCATGGTGGATATATATATATATATATATATATATATATATATATATATATAACTTAAAATATTACTTGATTTTGTTTTTGTGCTTTGAGACATGTACACATGTGTTCAAAGTGACTTTTAACTCAAATCATATTATATGATTGTAAAATAAATAACTTACTCTTCTCATTCTAATTCTCTTATAATATTTCATTTACATTGTCCATATTTACAAAAGTTTCGTATGTTTTCTTGGTCCACTCATTAATTATTTTAAGCTAAATTCTTCATATTCTAAATTTTTATCCAATCACTTCAAAATCATTATAGAAATTTTCACTTAAGTGCTTTCAAATATAAAACTTTAAGAACTTGAATAATGTTAATATTTCAATTACAACGTGTTGTTCGTTTTCCAAACAAATTTGTTATGCATAACTAGGAGACCTGACATTTATCTAAATAATTATTTACTTCCCAAAAAATTAATAAATTTAGATTCAAATCGAACAATAACATGTTAACATTCATGCAACGAATAAAAGCTTTATAAAAGTAATAACAAATTCAAATAATATCTTACTTGCCTAATGAAATTTATTTCACGCACAAAATCTTAACAAAAATTAAACATCTAAATAAATACATAAATTTCAGATCATATTCTATATTCTAGCCATGTTAAACCTTAGCTAAACATGAATATTCCTCAAAAACTCAAATACACTAAGTCTATTACTTACAAACTTTTTGTTTTAGACCTTTCTATAAAATTGTGACGAATTTTATAAGTTTTGAATATTGAAAAATTTTCTACCAGTTTCGCTTGATCGAGTAATTGTTTTTTTTTCTAATTCTTTTGTTGTTTACTTGATAGTAATAAAGACAAGGAAGTATTAAAGGAGAAATGAGAGAAGGATCCAATTTAAGGATTTGGAAAGTTCCATAGTCATTATTTGCCATTTAATTTGTTCTTTTATTAAAATATACGTAAATCATGAAATGAATATGCATTTATGTTGTTTTGTTTAGTCCCACATCGTGGAATATCTTAAATCCCTAGCTCTGAAGCCTTTATATAAAGGAGGCTAGGTAATGTAAATACATGTCTAATTTCAGGAATGAATAATATATCTTCTGCCTCTCTCCCTAATGACTTCTACTTTCTTCATTTTATAACGCGTTAACATCACGATCTCTAAACAAAAAAAAAATTATAGATTTTAATTGTGATAACCTAGAAGACCAGATCTAAAGCAATTTTTTTAGATTTAATTATATTGATCTTATCTTTTTCAGATCTAATTCTATTAATTTTATCTTCTTAGACCTCATTCAACCATAGATCTAATTTTTTTGATCTCATTCTATTGTAGACCTTATGTTCTAATTTTTTGTAGATCTTGATATCGCTCAAATGATATATCTTTAAGATCTATATATTTTAGTCATCGGATCTATTCTTTTTCATGCTTATTCATCCTTTTCTCTTATTTATTTATTGAAATCAAGTATGACTTCTAAGACTACTTATTATTACATATCTTTTAATTGAATGCAATTTTATTTATTCTTTCAGAATTTGTACTTGATAAATATTCGGTTTGAATTGATTCAAAATTTCTAACAAGTGGTATTAGATCCACTCATCTTTGATTTCATTATGAATTTTTGATTTTTTTGAGTAAGTTTTGAATCGACTTTATTTATAAGTCATTGAATTCTTGTAACATCTTACTCAAATTTCAGATCTATTTGATCTATGTATGAAATATATTATTTTTTCATAATTTTGGATTTGGTTTGAAGCTAAGTCGTTTTTCACCAAAAGGTAGTTTCTGATGTAGAAAGCAAGATCTAAATGATCTGTATTTAATTTGTGTAATTAAATAAAATTCTAAAATGTTTTTATTTTTTTGAAAATAATCTTAATTCCCCAAATTTACGAGATAACATTTGAAGATTTACATGTTTGTTTTGCAATATTTGGTAAAGAAATGAAGTTAATTTTCTTATAATTTGGATCTGAGATGTATAGTTATATATGATTATGAATGATATGGCCGGATAGATTTGAAATGATAATGTCGTTTATTTTAGAAATTTTAGTTATTGAGAATAAACTTTCTCTTTAAGGTATCCATTTTAATTTTATTATTAAGTAATCTCAAACTTAGATCTGAGATGAAATTATGTTACTTTAACAATTGTTTGTTCAATTGATTCGTATATATTTATAATGAAATCATTTTGTTGTGATAGTAGTTCTATCTTAGATCACAAAAAAATTAAATGCATTTATTTTTATCATAAATGTATTAAATGCATTGATTATTGTAAATTAGATAATATTTTATGTTTGTGTTTGAATAAGAATTGACGTATGATGTACTATTTGATGTATTTATCTTGACAAGTAATGTCTGGCGTAATGGAAGAATTAGGTTTAACAATAACTTGAAGTCGTGTATAACTCAAAATTCAAGACCTGAAGTCTTGAATTATGAGAAAAAAATTCTTATAAAGTTTACAAGCTTTATTTCTTATCAGTATCTTTTTTTCAATTTGTCAAAATGTACAGGCTTCTAAAAAAGGAAGTTTACACAAAATTTGAGAACCTGAAGTTCTTAACAAATTAATGAACTTGAAATTCATGAATTAGAAGTTCGAAGCTCTATTGAAATTGTGTAAAATGATAAGGTTGTACTCCTTGAAGAAGTTAAAGGAAATTAATAAATCATCCCAAAAGAGATGTTTTAGAGATTTATTTATATTTATATTGCAAAATCCAACAACCCAGCAGAGAAGTTGTAGGAATTTTATTTTTGTTACCTTGCAATTCCTTAAAAGGAAATATTATATTCCCTGAAGGAGTAATGATATAAATTTTTTGAAGTTATAACAATAATTTGTCCAAAAAATGATATTGTATGCCAATGTTACACTTCAGAAGTAGTGGTTTTATCTCTTGCATCTTACTTTCAGTTGGTGAATCTAATTTTATCACTGTATCTAAAGTTTGATATACCATTTTAAAAGCAGTTACAACAAAAATCTCCAGCATAGATATTTTATGGTACTGTAAAAGTAGTTATTATGTAATTTATATAAAATAAATAATGTGTATTGATATGGTTAATAGTGCATATATATACATATCTCTAGAAGAGAAAGTTCACTCCAAAAGTGGTGATACTAAAATATCTCTAGAAGAGATTTATAAATTTGAAAATGATAACATATCTCTAGAAGAGATTTATCTATATATTTGGTAATTTTATTAAACCAAATAAGTGTACATAAATATGATTATGAAGGATGCTAATTTAGTTTAGATTAGATCTAAATGGTTTAAGATTATCTCAAGAATACATTGTTCTATGTTCATATGTCTAATTATACCATAAAGGTCATATTCCTAGTTATTATTTCATAAAAAATATTTTTTTTTTTTGAATTACCTAGAGAACCAAGCTTCGCTTGTAAACTCTAGGGAAGTATGTGCCTGCCAAACACATACTTCGGGTACTTGTTACAGGGTTGTCAGTTTCGGGGCTCGAACTCGTGACCTTCGATCACGCAGTCCGGACCATCAACCAACTGCGCCAACCCTGTTGGCTTATTTCATAAGAAATATTATATGCATAATCATTTCTTGAAGAAATATCTTTGAATATTCTCCCGAAGAGATGGTCTATATTTCATATAATAATTAAATTTGAAAAAGATAAGATCAATATAATTAAATCTAAAAAATTGCTTACCATCTTAAGATCCATAATTGGATCTGAAAAGCAAAGTAGATCTGGTCTTCTAGATTATCACAATTCAAATCTATAAAAAAAATTGTTTAGAGATCGTGCTGATAGCGTGTTTTAAAATGAAGAAAGTAGAAGTCATTAAAGAGAGAGGCAGAAGATATATTATTCATTCCTGAAATTAGACATGTATTTACATTACATATCCTCCTTTATATAAAGGCTTTAGAGATAAGGATTTAACATATTCCACAATGTGGGACTAAACAAAACAACATAAAAGCATATTCAAATCAAATTCTATTAATTTTATGTTCAGGTTTTTATTCTTTGTAGATCTTATGTTCTAATTTTTATAGATCCTTTGTAGATCTTGATATCATGCTCAAATGATATATTTTTGATATCTATATATTTTAGTCATCAGATCTATTCTTTTTCATGTTTATTCATCATTTTCTCTTATTTACTTATTGAAATCAAGTATGACTTCTGAGATTACTTATTATTACATATCTTTTAGTTGAAGCAATTTTATTTATTCCTTCAGAATTTGTACTTGATAAATATTCAGTTTGAATTGATTTAAAATTTCTAACAAGTGGTATTAGATCCACTCATCTTTGATTTCATTATAAATTTTTGATTTTTTTGAGTAAGTTTTGAATCGACTTTATTTATAATCATTGAATTCGTGTAATATCTTACTCAAATTTCAAATCTATTTGATTTATGTATGAAAGTTTTTTTTTGTTGATAATTTTGGATTTGGTTTGAAGCTAAGTTGTTTTTCCTAGACCAAAAGGTAGCTTCTGATGTAGAAAGCAAGATCTAAATGATCTGTATATAGTTTGTGTAATTAAATAAAATTCTAAAATGTTATTATTTTTTGGAAATAATCTTAATTCCCAAATTTACGAGATAACATTTGAAGATTTACATGTTTGTTTTGCTATATTTGGTAAAGAATTATGAAGTTACTTTTCTTATAAGGGAAATAATTTGGATCTGAGATGTATAGTTATTTATGATTATGAATAATATGGATAAATCTGAGATGATAATGTTGTTCATTTTAGAAATTTTAATTATTGAGAATAAACTTTCTCTTTAAGATATCCATTTTAATTTTATTATTGAGTAATCTCGAACCTAGATTTGAGATGAAATTATGTTACTTTAACTTTTGTTTGTTCAGTTGATTCATATATATATTTATAATGAAATCATTTTGTTGTGATAATAGTTATATCTTAGACCACATAAAGGTTAAATGCATTTATTTTTATAATAAATGTATTAAATGTATTGGTTATTGTAAATTAAATAATATTTTATGTTTGTATTTGGAATAAGAATTGACGTACGATGTGCTATTTGATGTATTTATTTTGATAAGTAATGTCTGGCGTAATGGAAGAATTAGGTTTAACAATAACTTGAAGTTGTGCAAAGAAATTATTTTAACATAAGTTGTATAACTCAAAATCCAATACTTGAAGTCTTGAATTATGAAAAGTATTTCTAATAAAGTTACAAGCTTGAATTCTTATCAGTATCTTTTTTTTAGTTTGTCAAAATGGACAAGCTTCTAAAAAGAAAGTTTACACAAAATTTGAGAACCTGAAGTTCATAACAAATTAATGAACTTGAAGTTCATGAATTAGAAGCTCGAAGCTCTATTGAAATTGTGTAAAATGATAAGGTTGTACTCCTTGAAGAAGTTAAAGGAAATTAATAAATCATCCCAAAAGTGATGTTTTAGAGATTTACTTATATTTATATTTCAAAATCCAACATCCCAACAGAGTTGTTATAGGAATTTGGTTTTTGTTGCATTGCAATTCCTTAAAAGAAAATACTATATTCCCTTAAGGAATAATGATATAAATTTTTTGAAGTAATAACAATAATTTATCCAAAAAAATGATATTGTATACCAATGCTACACTCCAGAAGTAGTGATTTTATCTCTTGCATCTTACTTTCAGCTGGTGAATCTAATTTTGTCACTGTATCTAAAGTTTGAAATACCATTTTAAAAGCAGTTACATCTCCAGCATGGATATTTTATGGTACTGTAAAAGTAGTTATTATGTAATTTATATAAAATAAATAATGTATATTGATATGGCATTCCAATAGTGCATATATATACATATCTCTAGAAGAGAAAGTTCACTCCAAAAGTGGTGATACTAAAATATCTCTAGAAGAGATTTATAAATTTGAAAATGATAACATATCTCTAGAAGAGATTTATTTATATATTTGATAATTTTATTAAACCAAATAAGTGTACATAAATATGATTATGAATGATGCTAATTTAGTTTAGATTAGATCTAAAATGCTTAAGATTATCTCAAGAATACATTGTTTTATGTTCATATGTCTAATTATACCGTAAAGGTCATATTCCTAGTTCTTATTTCATAATAAATATTATATGCATAATCATTTCTTGAAGAAATATCTTTGAATATTCTCCCGAAGAGATGGTCTATATTTCATATCATAATTTTCATGTAAGCTATGCACAATCTTTGATTATAATTCATCCATTCTCCACCAATCAATGCATATAAAGGTCTTTCCATATTTCAAGGGTAGTTTTGCATTTTCAAGGAAATTGATTAATGCAATTAATGAGATTGGATCTAGAGCTATCAAAAGGATGTAAATAAGAAATTATAGTCGCTTTTATAGATTATATTTGGTTGTCTTTTATTATTTTGCATTAATGTTTTTGTTCTTTCACTGTAACCACTATCAGATATGGTTTCTTATTTTATGAAATGCTTTAGTTATATACCCGTGAACAATATTTTGATGCTTATGCATTTTTATTTCCATTAATAGTTGGTAATATGATAAACATAGCCACGCTTGAATTTAAAACTTTGGACTTATTAGGAGATAACTTTTTGTCATGGATATTGGATGCTGAAATTCAATTACAATCTCAATGCTTAGAATATGCCATTAAAAATGATAATAATATGTCCTAGTAGGATAAAACAAAGTCTCTTATATTTTTAAGGTGTCATATCCACGGCAATCTTAAAATAAGATATTTAACTGGAAAAAAAATCATCTTTACTTCTGGAACTCCTTGAAGGAGCGTTATAACCACTAGAAGATGTCACACTTCCGAACACTAAACAAGAGTGGTTGAACCTGAAGTTTCAACCGGTTGGAAGTTGGTGCTTGTATGTTTTTATTTTCAGAACTAATTGAAATAACATACCAATGAATGTTTTGTTTTAATCAGTAGTCCATTTTATTTTATTTTGGAAAGTATTAGCATTTATTTAATGCTTACAAATTTTAATACTTGACTAACTATATTGTCTTTAATTCTCAAAACGTGGACCATCAATATTTGAGTGGTAATATATGCCTACTAGATAGTGCAACGAATCATATGATTTTAAAAAACCAGAAGTTTTTCTCTGAACCATCGGAAAATATTTTAGCTAAATTTTCAACCATAGCAAATTTGCTATATAATTGAAGGGTCTGGAAGAGCCCATATAGTATTACCAAATGGTATAGATATTTTAATTCAAAATACATTATACTCAAGCAAATTTAAAAGAAATTTGTTGAGTTTTGAGGATATATAAATGAATGGCTACCATATTGGAACTATAATGAAAACGTCAAAGAATATCTTTGCGTTATCTCTGCAAATTGAAAGCTGGAAGCTTATTTTAGAAAAATTTGGTACAATTTCAACTAAATTATATTTCATAAAATTTGGCATAGTTGAATCCTATATTTAAACATGAACCAGAAGCTCACAAATATCACTTGAATGCATTTTATCAATTGATAAAAGGATTATCCTCCTATTATTAATATCTATGGTGTATTTGCTAGTAGCTGTATAATAATGGATCAAAATGAGAACCCAAAGATGATTATTATTTAATGTGACAATGTTTGTCAACATTGAGGGGATGATATAGGGATACAAGTTCATTTTGATCATCAGTGTCAAATATTTGTTAACATGTATAATGATGCAAAATATTAAGTAACTTGAATAAATTATTATTAATATCCCTAGTAGACTTTCTTCAATATAGATTTGCATCCCCGAAGGATCAAAATGTGTAAACCACATCTGAAATATGGTACAAAAGTCAGTTTGAAATACTTTTGGCGTAAGTAATAAAGATGCCAAATAAAAGAGGCGAGTGTTCTTGAAGAAACACTTAAGGGCGCTTTTAAAGAAACTAATTACACGATTGTCCAATAACCCTAAAAAGTGGTTTAGGTACCTAATACATGATAATCAAAGTGATCTCAATAAATCATGTCTAGAACTGACAAGAAATAATTATCGATGATAAATTTATAAATAATAAAACGATTATGTTTATAAATAGATTAAGAATCTTAAATTAGGGGAAAACATGACTGACCATCATGAATTCTTTAATAGTAGAGAAATATGGACATGTAGTCCGCAAAGTACCGAAAGTACGTTAAATGCTTAATATACCCCGAAGGTATAAATGTGGTTTAAATCATATTAAATAATGAAAGCATACAAATTCCTGAAGAATATAAATAACTTTCATTGTTATAAAGAATGCAAAGAACAAGAAGAGTAGATTTCAACCTATTTTTAAGTATTGTTGTAATGAAAATCTTGATATAATTCATGATGAGTAAATTACTTCCTATTTTTAAGTATCGTTGTAATGAAACTCTTAATATCCATTAAAGTGTTAGTTGCGATATGCAAATCTTATTAAAATATATAAGTTCCTGAAGAATACAAATAACTTCGATGATTATAAAGAATGCAAAAAACATGGAATATAGATTACAACATTCTTCTAAGTATTGCTGCAATGAAATCCTTGATGCACTTCAAAATGAGTAGATTACTTCCTGCTTTTAAGTATTGTTGTGATGGAACTTTTAATATTCATCAAAGATGTAGTTGCAATATGCAAAACTGATTTGAAGTATAAAAGTGAAAGCACACGATGTGTTTTTCATAAAGGTAGCAAACAGAATGCATAAAATGCAAATCATATTTGAAAGAAACAATCTTGAAAATTTGATTGTTATTTATGATCCAGAAGTATCTATAACCAATTTAAGTTATCGAAAGATGAATACGAATTCAGATGAAACTTTTAAATCAGGGGGCCATCCATAAGCATTTTATAATGCACTTTTTTTCCTTAACTAAGAATTTTCCCATTAGGTTTTTATTAGTAAGGTTTTAATGAGGCATTATCTTGATCCAGAAGTATCGACCCTCCAGTAACATTTGAAAATAAGTTACAGCGTACTCTTTTCCCTTATTTAAGATTTTTCCCACTGGGTTTTATTACTAAGGTTTTAATAAGGCATTATCTTGATCTAGAAGAATCAAACATTTTTTCAAGAAATAATCTCAAATATGTTAGTTAAATTATATTTTTATCCTTGACTAAGGTTTTTCTCATAAGGTTTTCCTTTGTAAGGTTTTTATTGAAGAATTGTATTGTTCCAGAAGTATCAAACTCTATTTGGTTCTGTAAATTATTGAAATATGTAATACTATATTGTACTCTTTTTTTTCATTCACTAAGATTTTTCCCATTGAGTTTTTCTTAATAAGCTTTTAATGAGGCATTAGTTTGGTACAGAAGTATCAAAATTCATTTGAAAAAAATGAGAAAATAAGATATGTCATTGTACTTTTTTTTTCCCTCGCTGAGATTTTTCCCATTTGGTTTTTCTTAGTAGGGGTTTAATGAGGCATTATTTTGATCTCGAAGTATCAAACTCTTAGAAGGAATATCATTTTTAGTGTGATATTTACGATTTCACAAGTTGCATTTTTTTCCTCTTTCAAGGTTTTTCCATTGGGTTTTTCTTATAGAGGTTTTTAATGAGGCGGCAGACAATATCTATATCGACTGAATCGATAAATGCAAGCAAGATAATAATGAGGGAGAGCAATCATCATACACGTTTCGAAACAGAAAATTTTAAGTTATCAGAGCATTCAAGATTTTGAAGACGCGTATTCAAAGGGAAATGTTACAATATATGTAAATCATGAAATGAATATGCTTTTATGTTGTTTTGTTTAGTCCCACATCGTGGAATACGTTAAATCCCTAGCTCTAAAGCCTATATATAAAAGAGGCTATGTAATGTAAATACATGTCTAATTTCAGGAATAAATAATATATCTTCTGTCTCTCTCTCTAAGGACTTCTACTTTCTTCATTTTATAACATCTTTCATATTTTTAGTGTTTTCAGCACTTTATATTGTAATATCAATATTTGTATTGTAGTTTCATCTTTGGTGACTCGCAATATTAGTTTTCTTAATAACTGAAATTGTGGAATATGAAATGGTACTTGGAAGAGTAAACTAGATAATTATGTGTTATCATTGGGCATTCCTAAGATTTTTAGTTTTGTTGTAATATGTATTATAACTCAATTTTTTTGAATGTTCGACATTATTGCTTTTGCGTCAACTACTCACATTTAGACTATTTTATAGTTTTTCCATTATTGTACAGTGGTAGCGTATGCGTGATGCAACTCTTTTTTATGTGTGCATAGTTACTTGAATTGAGTCATTGTGTACGAGTCATTTTATTAATAATGATCCCCAAATCAATATTTTAACCTTATAGCTTAAAAATTGATGTGTGATTTGCATAATTATTTATAAGTGTATTACATAATTAATTTTCTCTTCTTTTGTATGGTGCATAAATGTAGTTGTACAGACGTGACATACAAATATGTTTTCTAGGTAAATAATTTTTAACATTCAAAATATAAAGTATATTTAAATGTAAAATATATCTTGAAAATAATTATTTTACTTAAAGTTAATCGTAAAAAATATACTTAGCTAGATTTGTTAAAAAAAATGTAATCTGTGTGCATAGCACGGGTTCACACTAGTCTACAAAATAGTTTAATAATCTATTAAGTAATAGTGAAGGAAAAGAAAATATCCACTGTTTATGTCCTGCTCTTTCAGAGCGCTTTGCAACCCAACGATTGATTGACTTTGACCTTAGTGGATTATGAACGATAGATATGTGCATCTGATCAAAATTGGCTTTGCCTACCTATTTGATCCAAAAAATACCCTCTTGGCTACCCAAATTGAGCCGCCCTTTTCCAACACAGAGGAACTTATCCCTAAGGAAAGCCTCATACCTCCTCAGTCAGGATTGGAAGGATGGAATGGAGAAATGATTGTTAAATGTACTGATAATGGTTTCCAATTATCAAAAACAGAATTTCTCAAAAATTGGTTAAAAGATGGTATGCAAATAAAGATTCTATTTCCTTTTTGTTTAGGGTGCAACACTCCACTACTTCATCTGGCAGCATGACGCTTGTATTGCTATTCCACAATCCCATTTTCACGGTTTAGGCTGCTTCCATTTAGCTCGCCGCTGTTACGGGAATCGCTTATGATTTCTTTTTGCAGTGAAGCTCGTTCATTAAGGAGACTGATTAATTAAGCCTAGGGGAAATTAAGGGACTGATTAACTAAGACTAGAGGAAATAAGTTGTCCGACGATTGAGGAGCTGTCCGACGATGAGGAGCTTTCGGTGAGGTTTCGCCGATTGAGAATAGACAGCCGTCTGGCAATTTAGGAGCTCGAAGCGAAGCACGGCTTTTGAGAATATAGTCGTTTGAACCGTCCGACGATTGAGAAGCTCTGAGTGAGACTTTGCGGATTAAGAATTGATCAGATCGTTTAAGAACAAGGTTCAAATCTCTCGGTCTGATAGGATTTCTCGGCTGCATATATCAATACACTTCCACTTAACCCCTATCACAATGATAAACGGCTTGTCTCGTCCTTGCATTGTCTTGGATTTGCAATACTTATGTGGCTCCATCACTACTGGGGCAGATAACCCACCGCTATCGGGAGCAAGAGGTTAATCGACTTTGCAACGTGGTGCAAAATGTAATTAATTTTGTAGTGCAGAATGAAAAACATAAGACATCGTAGGAAGAGGCTTGAACGAGGGAGTTTCCTGTAACCTGGGTGTAGGAAGGAGACAGTGAAGGCCGTTCAGTCAGTCCTTCTAGGAGGTCTAAACGAAGGAGTCGCTCCCCCCTCCCCCCCCCCCCCCTCCATATATATATATATTTTTTTAGTTCTCTCTATTATCTTTATTTTTCATTAAGGTCGTCAACATTTTAGTAAGCGGTTGTTATTCTCGTTGATTATCATTTATTACTTTTACATATAAATCTATTATGATTTAGATGAGTTGCATGAGGTTAACAATTAGTGAAACATACAAGGATGAGTTATTGATCTTTTTATAGGAATGCAATGGTTATGGGATGGTTCATGTAAACTTAACATTTAAACATTTAAATGATGTAAGAAGAATCATATTCGGAGCTTTCATTTTGAAGCATGCAATGCAAGGGGGTATACGAGCAGATATCCCTGGGATTCCACAGGATTGTTGGACCCAATTGCATTTAGTTAAGAACATGTTTTGCGCAAAAATGCATACAACACAACCATTTTAATAGTGCTGAGGTGCTTCTGTTCATTTTCCATGAATACAAATACCAAATTCTTAAACATTTGATCTAGCAGCACCCGGGAAGACCATCCTTCTTATTTAGGTGTTTGAGCAAGGTTTAAATTGATCTTATTTTCCTCTCGAACAACCTCCTCTTGCACTTCTTGATGAACTTAGTTATCCTTCTTTTGTGAAGACGGTTTTTCCATTGCAATAACGAATCTTTAGATGATGAAAACCAAGGTAGACAAAAGCAGGCGACAATTGGACAAAAATTGGAAACCTCCCAGTGCTAAACTATAGATGGAGTATTAGTAGCACCAACACAGTGCTGAAAGAAGGTTCAGAAAGAAGTACTTGATCTCTAAATGAGTTATGGAACAGGTAGGTAAAACGAAGAAAAAACATATGGAGAAAGTAAGAACATAAAGTTTATAGCGATTCGGGAAATCCTCACATCCACTCTTCAGTGGTATTTCTTATTTAGATGCATTTTGTCGAGAGCACACATTAAAAACTCAAGGGGCCCTTAACAAGTTTTTGATGGAGCTCAAAATAAGAAAAGTACAACTCATTGTATCATAACTTTCAAGTTTGTAGCTAATCCGTGGCTACTGTCATAACTCCTCGTCCTTCCATTGGATGTGTGCCCCTGTACCAATCGAAAGTTATCACGAATCAATGACTAGGCACATTAAATGACCTAAATGGTGACACATAGATAAAAATAAATCTTCCGTTTTAAATATGAAGCTTCAAGAATTGCGAATGAAAGGAAGCTACAAGAACTAATGATGCATAAGCAAAATAAACTTTTGAAACGGAAAATAGTAAATGCTAATTAGAGGGCATGCATATTAATTTGGATGTTCACATTAAAAACGAAAAAACAGAAAAGGAAAAAACTTCAGGTAAAGCATTTAAAAAGAGCAAACGAATAAAGAAGAAACAAATGAAAAGAATGTGGAAATTATTAATTATAAATAAATCAAATGAAGCAACCATTAATTTATAAGAAATGAATGAGTAGTTTAATTATTAGACTACTTGAAAACGAAAAGAGAAAGATTGCAATGTGATAATAAATGTAAAGTGAATGAAGGGACCACCTATTTCCTGTAAACAAACCTTTTGGGTCCACATTCCAAAACTTGCTCCAATTAATTTATATCAATAAACCCAAATATACATATATTTACATTATTAAATTCCATATTAAAACATTCGTTTTATGCTAATATATGTGCACACTACATTAACTCAATCAATCAATTAACAATCAATCAATCAATTAATCAAACATTCAATATATATTTATTTACGTTACTCAAACAAATTTTATTGATTAATGAATATATATCAACCTATGCACTATAAAAATGATTTTCTTTACTTTTTAATTACTGTAATGGTCGCATTAATGCCCATTTACAAATTTTAACCATATATAAAATGGAAAAATGAATATAAACTTATGTAACCAATGTACAACTATAAAAAAAAGTAATTTCTAATTGATTCCACGATATTTACACAACCATGAACCCTCTGATATATTTAAAAGTTTGAATATTAATGTGCGTGTGTGTATATGTTATTCAAAAATTCAATTTTTTTATCCAAAATCATTCTTGTTCAAAATGAAAGTTTTTTTTTTACGTCTCAAAACATGCAACAATTAATAACAAAAGAAATGAAGGGACCATGTACATCACACAACCTTTTTGAAATTCAATTTGTGAAACGTAACCAAATTGGCTTCATTAACTCAAATAATATTCATATTTGTACGCATTTAATTTTTTTATCCATGCATAATAAATAAAATTACTTACCATAAAAATGAAAACGTTCAATTTGGTTTTCCCAAAATGATCTTTTATTTCCATTAAAACATCCTTTCTGTTTAACACAAAAGATGTGTTTCTTTTATTAAATCTATTAATTGCAGTCAACGTTTTCTTCCCTTCTCATTGAAATATTTCAATTATATTAATTACAGTTACTTATAAAGTTAAATTTCAAAACAGACAACTAAAATGGATAAAAAATAGAATAATTGTTTCCTTTAGTCATTTAAGCACGTTTATAAATTTGTTGCTTATACAGTAGAGAAATAAATAACTTAAATAAATTATTTTTCCACTCTTGTAATCCATCTATATGCTAAAACACAGTTCAAATATACTTATATTTCTTCGTTTAAATCAATCATTCTATTCTTTGTTTTAGTGAAATTAAAACTACATTCACAAATGAAACATCCATTTCATTTGATAATAAATGTTCTTTTCATTAAACCAACTTATATTTAAAGATTATCCCATTAAAGAGTCACAGAAATAATACTTCGTACAACCACATCATTTCTTTATCAATTAATTTCATATTATCATTATATTTGTACCAAATTTAAGTGCTTACAATTTGAACGTAATATTTCTCAATGAAATTCTCATTATATTTTTAACATAAAACATATGTTGCACATATCATTAATTAATTACCATTTACTTCTATCTCTTATTAATGGCAAGATGTAATTACTATTACTTACAATGATTAAATCTCAAAACATGCCCCAATACAGGGAAGATAATTAATCCAATTGTTTCCTTTGAAATCCAATTTTCTATATTAAACCCAATATCTATATACTAATTTAATTCCATCATTTAATTACAAATGTGATAAAACATGTTCATTATATATTTAAATTTCAAACAAATCCTTTTATTTTGATTTACATTCTTATTATTAAATCAACTATTCCCTTATGCAATTGATTGACATAAGTTTTACACTCACCACTCAACAGTTAACGTTTCTTCTTATATCAATTGTAATATGTTAATTACGTTAATTCTCCATTAATTACCAAATAAATTTCTAACGGATTTAATAATAAGAAAATAAATGAAACAATGGTTATACGTTAATAATCTATATCTATTAACTTATTCTTTACAAACAAAGGTTAATAAATTTACGTACAAAATAATTGATTTCATACTCCATATTAAAACCAATTGCAATTAATAACATAAGATTACATCAACTTATACATCATTTATTCTATTCCTTATTAACCTTTATTATTTAAATTGATTGAAATTACGTTAAGTAGTCAATTACATTCAATCAATATTAGCCAATTATATGTTTTATCTCATTAAATTATTTGTTTTAAGATTTATCTTAAAGTCAAAATTTCAAATCTAATAAGATTCAATTTAATAAATCATAAATTTTAATTTCTGACAATATTAAAACCCAAAACCTCATTAAATTAAATATTTTTAATTATCAAAATATGGGTTGTTACAACAAAAAAAAACAATTTAAAAGTGTTTTGATCTTTTGAAGAAGAAAAAGACATGATATATATTATGATAAATAAATGGCTCTTCTAATCTATCAATTTAAGTCATAATATCATAGGGACATGAAACAGAATCCATATACAGAAAAATAGGAATGGTAGAAGCAAAATTTTATTCTTCACCAAAACTCCATATGACTATTAATATCGGAAAAATTCTATTTTAAAATTTTACACTAAAGAATCTGCTTTCGTGCTAAGGCAGCTTACCTAAGCGATTTCAGTATCTATTCCAAAAAATTTACAAAAGACGGGACTTGCACCATTCTGCCAAAATAAAATCATATAGAAGGGCTCTATACATTCCCAGGTTCATTAAAACAATATATCATCCTTATACAACTATAAAAGCTTGCAGAAGAATATGAAAATTGAGGATGATTAAGGAGTAAGATAATGATCATTTGAAAATTAAGGATGGTTAAGACGTAAGATAATGATCATTTCATCAAATTTTACCTAACTCTTAATTTAAATAACAATCAACAGAAAATAACCAATTTAACTAATGGTGCATTGATAGTTATTAATTAATTAATATTAGTAAAAATTAATTATAAATACTAATGTATCACTGATACTAATTAATAATTGATAATAATAATTAAAGATAATTAACTATGTTCTTTTTAAAAAGTTTGCCAGATCGAAAGGGGGATACGGGTGACAATCCCGTAAGGGGGAGCGCTGGAGGGCAATCCATTGAAAACAGGGTAATGTTATCGATGTAACTTTCTATTTCTACAAAAAAGAACGTATTTAAAAAACATATATCTGACTGTTCGACGAAAGGGGTTTTGGTAGAACGCAAGTACTTATACCACAGTGTCTGAAATAAGAGGTTACTGTCAATCGTTAGTGTTTACACAGCTAAGTTATCAAACTGCCCAAAATTAAGTGGTGAAACACTAATTTCTCAGCCACTGAGCAAGTGCTTAAGTCCGGCGTAAACCTCTTTCGAAGATAAATATTACCAGCCGCTAGAGTGGAGCGGTTGGAAGTGTTCAAGAAAGAACCCTAAGATATTCATCCATCTTGGTTCAAGTAGTAAGTTCAATCACTGACCAACCAATCTCAATGTAAGCATCTAAAATGCATTACCACACATTTCTATGTACATGCTTCGCAGTTGGAAGCTTTCAAACAACAGTTTATATCCAACTGACCAACTCTAATACAACACTAGCAACTAGCAAGGACTAATTCCCTACAAAATATCTTTAACGCCAAATTTTCAACCCATGTGTGGACTATCTCATTCCTAAGAGGACCAGTTCCTTGGAAAATGAAGGCATAAGACCGTCTCATATAATGTTGGAAACAGACCAACGGTAAATGGTTGGCTAAACTTATTGTAACAGCAGTTTAGTAAAGAAGAAGAAGAGGAAGAAGAAGAAAAGAAATAAAATTCCCAAGGTAGATAAAATAGCTAATAGAAATAGATCGTAGCGCAATTTCAATAACACAAAAAAAGGCAAAATTAAGCCATTAGGATATATGATAATATTGCAGATGGTGCCTCTAATTAACAAAAGATCTCGTGTTCAGAGAACAACAGAAAGATATACTTGAGCAAATAATTAACAGAACCAAACTCGGAAGGAAAAAACTTGTATCAAAAGCTCTACCTACGCAGCAGTGGGCTTCTCTTCAGTTGTCTTCTTCTCTTCAGCTGCAGCTTCAAAAGTTTCTCCGGGTACAAGATCTGGAACATCGTCATCTTCTTCTTCTTGAGCTGCTGTGGCGCCTGTGCCAACTGCTGCTGCACCACCGTCAGTTTCCGATTTCTGAAACTGAGCCGCAAGCTTCTTCAAATTTTCTAGGTTGTCTGGACCTAAAAACATCCATGACCATTAGTGCACAATGTACATATGTATACATACATACATATACATATATACATGTGGGTGTGCATTCATATGATATGCTGTGTTCAAACAAACCATATCTCAGCAATTAATTTCAAGTTTTTTCAAAACGGAATTCAAATCATAAATCCTAAAGTTTAAAACTTAAATCAGAACTGAATTAAAATCGTGAATCATAGACTAGAATTCATATTTTTGTGATTATATACCCTCATATGTTAGAAATTTTGTTCAATGCAGATTATCATATTACATTTAAGCATTGACTCTATATTCCCCAATACTGATTTATATTTTCTAAATTGTTTTTAATGTTTACGCTTCTATGTATAAATCTAAAACTAAATCTTCTCTCCTATTATATCTCTCTGTCTTTCATGAAACAATAAACTAAATTTTTTTAATTCAAATAAACATCATGATATCTTTTGTTTCACCATGAACTGAATAAATTTTATCGATTGAGATAAAAAATATCAAACTTTGAGTGTCAACAAAATTGTCCATCAGATCATGTTGATTGTCAACGGTATCATTTCCTGATTCGAACTTTAAAGAACTTGTCAACAAATTTAGTGATATTATTGATCATCCTGATTGTCAAACTTATGACGTAAAGTTGAACTTATATGCAAAATTTGTGGTTAACTGAAAACTTCAGTACTTCTATTCAGTCATGGAAACAAACGCTTGTAAGATTTGGGTTGGCATGACAAGAGTGTATGATGCAGACCTATTATTTGTTGCAAATAAGAATAAAAACACAGCAAATCATAATACTTTAAACTGAAGAAATCATTTGACACTTTAATTAAAGCATAAAAATATTTTTATCTAAACTTAATTTAGCTTTTTTTTGCACTCTAAATCAACAAAAAATCTATCCATAAAATAAGTATCTAAATTTAAAAAAAAAAAATTATATATAAGTCATGAAAAAATAAAACCCATAATATGGACATAAAGCATAAAATGATGTCTGAAAAGGATATGAAATAATTGTCCTCCAAATTATTTGACAGTGGTTAGAAGTTAAAAGGGGAAGAAAACAACATACCTAACTGGTTGAATATGGAAGGCAGAATATCTTGTAATCCTGTTGAGGACAACCAAATTTTAACAGATATGTCAGTCAACAGGATGTACCCATCAATAATAATATATTCAGCAATTGAATACAGAACAGGAGAAAAACTTACTTTTCGTCTGGCAAGCACCACTGACAACCCATGTGTTGGCTTGAATTGAAGCTTGCACTGATTGTAATTCAATAAAGAAATTAAGTCATGAGATTAAGTAATACATTATGACTGCACATGGAAATAATATGTTACATGATACCTTTTGGATTCAAAAATTGGATCACAGAATCATCTTGAAAAATGTTGACCTCTTCAATGGCAGGGATGCTATTTACCCCTATTCTTTTCAAAGTGCTTTGAAGCCTTTTATCATCTGTGGTGTTGGACTTATGAACTGCCTTCTTCTTTCTGAAAGAAATGTGACGATATATATAAAATATAGAAAAATACTTGTTAAACAATGTTTAAGGTTTCAAACACAAAAACTAATGATTCGATTTTGATGGGCTCCAAGTCTGAAACTACCATACACTTTCTGCTCTAGTTTGTGATTTACAATGCTTGAAGGTTCTAATGGAACAGTTTTAGAGGTTAAAAAAATGCTCATGTACATAGTCTTGAATTACCATACCATAAATAGTGTCATAATGTAAAACTTCAATCCAAGACGCCTCCTAGATTTTACAATTGGGTAGAAGTTCGCAATCCAAATTTATGCACGAAAATAAAGCTCAAAATAATTGACAATTGTACTACAATAACTACATAAACGAGCTCAGCATAAGAGAATCACGTTTAATAAAAATTCCTCTAAATTTCACATTTATGATCGTATACCCGGTGATTTTAAAGAAGGCTTTAAGGTATAATCTTCAGTAATATCATATCTTCACCCCCACATGTCAAGCAAACTGAAATGTTTAAGCAACATTGTCTTTCAGCCACATCTGTTCACATGCACAACTTGAATGAAATATTTACATCAGCTTAAAGCTAAAACACACATTAGCCTAATCATCCTTCTTCATAAAACTTCATATACAATTAGTTGGTTCAGCAAAGGACATCAAGCTTAACTGCTTAAGAGATTCATGAATATAGCTCTTACAGGGAAATTCTGAAACAAAACTTAATTGCATAACATTCAAATCATTAAGGCATCAATTGCCCTTGATATTAATTATTAGCTTCGCCTACATATTGATGCACAATTTCTAGAGTACCTGCGCACACTACCCTTTCCACCAGTACGAACTGCACCAGCCATCTTCATAAGTTTATCTCTATCCATCTGCATTGCAACCAACAATTTATTTAGTAAATTAGTCAAAAAATTCAAATACTTTTTTCAAGTTTTTACTAAATGTAAGCCAGTCGTGTCGATTTATAGTTTAAGTAATAAATGATGAGTTATTGCCAACAAGTATATGAATTCCAACATGTGTTATGACTAAACCAGGTATAATCAGCATATAAATTTCTACAAACTTAAACTTAGCTACCAGTTATCTCATTTTAACTTAATGTTACTTATACATTATGTTTCAAAAGTTGTAGGCAGCAAATTTAAGGTGATATGGAATACTTCTAAATATCTGTTGTTAGTGAATTCAGCAATGAAATCTGGACAAAGATCGTCAGAATCATACTATGTGTACATGCATGAAATCCAAGCTGCGAAAGAACAGTAGATATGCTTTATTACACATTGGCACGAATGTTGGATCGATCGGATGGAATATTTTGACTAACCAGGTTTATAAGAAAATAAATATAACCAACTCTCAGGCCATAGTCTAGTACAATTTCATATCTCGAATCTGCGTTTAGCTCTAGTAGAAGATGACTGATAATTCATTTTCCATTAAAGGCGGTTTAGCAGCAGGAATACACTGGTTACTAAAGAAACTACTTTCTTTCTATGCGTACACCCCTTCAATGTATTGAACAATACCCAATTATTGAGCAAAACTTACTTTGAACAAATCATAGATCCAAATATATTTAATTTTTGTCAGCAACACGGAAGGAATGACACATAAGTTAAAGTTATTCATACCACTTCATTAGAGAGGCCTAGTAAAATAATGGTAGCAAATTGTGTCTCTTACCACAAGAATATACAAGTTTTAATCTAAAAATAACTGATTTGACATCTTTAATATTGTTTCAAAACACGAAAACTTCAAACCAAAAAAATATGTAACTGAAATCTAGAAATATTACACGGTAAGATAAATACGGAATTTTGTACACTCGTATTTGTCTCAAATTTTAATACGAAATCAGAGCAGACACTAACCGTCAATACTATAAACCCTGCCGCCACCAGAAAATTAGGGTTTTGTTTTCCTGAGCTAGTGAAGATGGACAAACAAAGTGAGCTCAGTGGGTAAAAAATTGTTTGGCTTAAATGATGGCATACTGGTAATTATGCAGATTGTGTGGGCTGTGATTGAAGGAATTGCTTAACAAAAAACAAAAATCCATATAAAATTTTTGTAAAACACATTTTAAGTTTCAAATTACACGGTAGCCCTTCTAAAAAACAAGCTTGAAAAATAATCTTGTTTTTGAATTTTAACTTAGGGATTTTAGGCATAAGGAAGAAGTAGCAAAAAAAATTAACATCGGGGACAAAAAGTTTGTTTTTTAGGCTGAAAGACACTTTTAGTGTAAATCACAGAATGATAGTTGTAACTATCATTTTCAGTTTTTTGCAACTTCTCCCTTATGTCTATTTACCTGTTTAACTTATTTACATAAAACTCTGCAAATATATGAAATTTCCATACTACAATTTTGCATTTTTTCAAAAAAAATCAATAAAAAAAGGTTCTAATTATAAAAAGTTGCAATTAAAGTTTAGATTTAATTTCCAATGGAAAAAACTTTTATGAAAACTACAAATATGGATGCAATTTAAAACATGTATTTTAAAAGAGTTTTTCACGTATTCAACATGAAAATAAGGGGTGCACCTTAATTTCCACTAAACAAAAATTATATTAATTTATATATTACATAATTGATATATTTTTAACGATTTGTCTTATTTAAACCAATACTCATGCCTGTGTGCGATGCACGTGCACGAAGAAAAAGAACCATCTCGTTATTTTTTTTATTTTAGAAAAAACTTTTGGTAACCAAAACAACGAAATTGGTAACAACATAATTTTGGTGTCTCTGGGGTTCGATCCCAAGAGCTCTAGAACCTCAGTCTAAAGCACTCGTTCGGCATGGGTATTTTTGTAATTTTAAGAGGCCTAATGAGAATGCTTTACATTTATTTTTATTTTGGGCGCACCAGACTAGCCGTAGACATATCTATTATGTCGAAGTCGCCTCTTCTTAAGTCAAATGTAAGGAACCAACGGTCAGATGATCGATCTTTCATAATGTCAAGAATGGAAGGTAAGTTTTTCAGGCGTTTGAATAAGGTGGCAATCAAGATATAAAAGGGCTATTGCAAGCATAAAACAAATACCAAGATATTGCATGAAACTAATAGCTACCGAAGATGTAAAACAACTACTACAAGTGTAAAATGGTAACTATCATACAAAACAGTCATTGCAAGTATAAAACTGGCAGTCGTCCGCAGGTGTGGTGCAATGGAAAAGTACTGTCTAGGTCTGGCAACAAATCTAGGTTCGAGCTCTGCCTTGCAGAAAAAAAATGGTAGCCTCGATATTATAGAATAGTTATTGCAAGTATAAAAATCGTTATTTACTGAATGTATAAAATTGGTAGTTATAAAAGGTATAAAACAACTACCACAAGAAACTAGTGGTTATCGAATGTGTAAAAGTGGTAGTTATTACAAGCAAAAAGTCGGTAATAGCCAAAGGTATTATGTTGGTAATCCTCGAAGGTATAAAACAGCTATTGCAAGGATAAGATTAAAGCGGAGGTTTAGAGAAAATAGTTGCTTACGCCTTACGGTATAAAATGATAGTTTCATAAAAATAAGAGTTGTTAAAATGGCATTTTCAAATTAATAACAATTTCATGCATTTAAACCTATATTCTATTTCTTGTCTGTTATCCATGTTCGTTTGTCAATTTGCTTACATGTTCTTTTCAGAATTTTTTAGATTTCCTTTTAGAAAATTTTAAAATTATTTCAATTGATTATTTCCATAACTAGTTGATGTAATTCAAAGTTACCATCTCTGGGCGATTTAAAAATTCAAATAAAATAGTAAACTACTAGAAAATTTTTGAATAAAAATCTCATAAATTCAAATTACTTATTACACAATATATATTAGTCTTCGTAGGTAGTAGTGGTTTTATTATGAGATTAAGTCATTTGTCGCTCTCTTTGTTAAGTAATTTTACCTTTAGAAAAATTAATATCAATTAAACTCATGGATTGACAAGATATTGAAACCTCATCTTTGTAAAATCAAACAACAAAGTGTTTAAATTTTCAAGTGATTCAAGCTAAGTACTTGATAGGTTTAGGGATATACTCTAGGGGCAATTATGTAGTTTGTTACATAAATCTGACTCAATAACTAATCTTGTTCAAATTAAAAGGTGTTTCTTTTCTATTATATACTTGTTATTAATGCTAGTCATTGAGATGATGGTTTTGATGACAACAACCTTAGGACATGTTATAAAATATAAATACTAGCATTATAGTTTAGATATATATATATATATATATATATATATATATATATGCAGGATATAAACATGCAAGTACCAAGAATGAAGACTGTACAGTATAGAGATTCAAGACTGAAGGTATCAAGATTGAAGACTCATAAGTACCAAGATATCAAGAGTTCAAGATTTCAATAGTACAAGATAAGTATTGAGTCTAGAATTATGTTAAAACTTCTTGAAAGCATTTACATCTTTATTAGAAATTTATTCGTGGAATGGAATCCACTTCGAGCCCGTTAAAGGGACGGAACCCACGACAATATCTAGTGGAACATATAGTGGTCCTATTTTGATATCCACTAATTTTATAAAAATGATTTTCACAAATATATATCTCTTATTTTTTTTAAAATGTTTTCAAAACTTTCTTTTCAAAATGACAACTCTCTTGATTTAACCAGGCTACAAGATCACCTAATTGATTTCCGGGGTTACAATCACACCTAATTGATTTCAAGGCTCAACTGCACCTTTTACTTAAAGTTTGATTTACAAAAAAATTCTATAACTCTGAATAGCACCGAGATCTTATGGAGAGAGTGACAGAGAATCAAACAAGAGATAATCAAGTTTGATTCACTTTGTATTTCGGTAGAGTATAGTTTAGGATTCTTTAGAATAAATGTGGACAATGAAGAGGAGAGAAAATAAATGAAATCTGGTAAAAAAAATCATTTAGAACTTACTGGTATTTGTAGTAGAGCAACATCCATATCTATTCATGAAAGAATATGTAATGACCCAGGATTTTGGACGTTTGAAATTGGGATATTTAATTGATTTTAAATATTTAAAGGTTAATTTTTAACTTGAATTTCAAATGTAACCAATTATTAGGTAATTTAATTATTGAATTTAAAAATTGGAAATTGAGTAAAATATGAAATCTTGAGTTTGAAGCCGTTAAAAATAATTTGAAGGCTTGTAAAATTTATATCAATAATACTGAAGATAGTAGAACCTTTGAAATTGAATTTGGAAGTGATTGGTTCAATTTTAAAATATATCGTTTAAATCAACATTTAAAAATAGCCTTTTGAGGCACAGTCTAGGAATTCCACGAAACTAGTTCCATGGATCTGTAATATTGTATTATTGTCGGATTTCAATTTTCGTAGTAATTGGAATTGTTGCATGAGCGTACAATATATAAACGCGCTGAATTTATATCGAAAATTCAATATAATAAACGGGTCCAAAAAGCTATCATATCCATACGATGGAATTAGGACTCAAAACCTTTTCCATTGCGTTCGGAATAGGGGTATAACATTATAGACGCTTAGCGACATGCCTCGATAGGATGTCAAGTTTTTAAGCCATGAATTCAAAAGGATTTGAAATTTAAATTTAAACTAATATATATTTACTTTTGTTGACCAGTCAAAACAATTTCACATCAAAACTTTTTCACCTCATTTCAGAGCACTGTAGCTTGTTAATTAGAACACGCTAACGTCTTCTCTTGTCTCCCCCATTTTCTCTTTAAAACACGACCTCCTTCATAAACCAACGGAGGAAAATCGCATGTCCTCTCTTCTCAGATTAAATCGAAGTCCTCCTTCTTTTCTTCCCTCTACTCGATAAAAATACCTCGTTCCCCCTTTTTCTTCTGTTCCTGTTCAAGGAAAAATCATGCCTTCCCCAATTCCTTTTTTTTTACTCGAACGAACCCGTTTAAAAAAAGAAATCGAGCAAATCAAATTCGTGGATCGAGCAGCTTCTCGTTCGTATGGCGGCGGATTTGAGGTGTGGATAGATCGTTTTTGTTGCGTGTTAGGGTTTGGGATTTGCGAAGGGGAGGCATGATTATCTGGGCACGCGATGGTAGGGGGAATAGTTGCTTGTAGGGTGAAGTTGAGGTGGAGCCACACATGCAAAAGAGAGCAGTGGTTTGGGTTTCGCGAATTTGGGAATCACGTTGGCAGCACAAGGTCGGAGGGTTCGAACAATGCCATGCGACGACGTGCTGGGTTGGAACTCGATCGAGGCAGCGGTGGGTTTGCACGATATGACAGCGATGGTGCTCGAGCAGTGGCTATGTCATGGGGTTTGGGTTAACAACTCTTTAAGGTAATTTAATTTAAATTATTCTATATTACATAATATTTTTAAATTTAACAGTAAAGGAAACCACTGTTTTGTTATTCAGAGTAAACAGAAAATATATGTTTAAGATTTTGAAAATAATTTTGAATGCTAGAGGTTTATATAAAGATTATATTTTTTAAATCTATATATGTTATTTTATAAGTGCGCGCGCGTGCGCACACACACACACATATATATAGTTTCAAAAGAAAAATAAATATACATATATACATTTTAAATTTACTTGTTTATTTTAAAATAGTGCATTAGGGAGATTAAATTAATTAATTATTTTTGTAACTTAATTTTTTTTATTATAGGAAAAATTAGTTTAATAGAATAATTGGCTGATTAAATTTATTTAAATGGAAATTGATCACTAGATTAGTTCAAATTAAAAGTGTTAATTAATCAAATTTATTAAAAAGGATAATAGATTGTTCGATTATTTAAAATATTAATAAAACCGTAATTGTTTGTACAAGGTCCAAAATCGTGAAGAAAATAGTCGGGTTGGATCGGAGTGCAAATAAAAGCAAAGGTGAGTTAATTTCACTCGTCTGGATTTTAATTTTAATTTAAATGGCTAGATTTAAATAATTGGTTGATTGATTGAATTGATTTGATGTGTTGTAGTATATATATAGTATTTACTGGAGTGATTGATTTCCCGCATTATATAACGGATGAGACCATATGCGCCGCATAATAGCGGATGATATTATAGTTAACACCCATATACCGCGATATTCCAACTCGAAGTGGAATTGGTATTGTGCTAACATCTGTGGATGCAGAGAAACAGGTTGGAGGGATCCAACTGGATTCCTCAACATTTATTTAGATTATTTAATATTCTCTGTTATGATTATTTGATATTAAGTGATGAATTATATTGGAATATTGAATGCTATAGTTTACTTGAATATATTTCGATACACCGAGTTATCAAAATATATAGAATTGGGTTTTTGAAATGAAAATAAAAGAGAGAAATTTTAAGTAAAATAATTGTAGAGAATTTGAATAAATTTAAGAATGAACTGGATAAGAATAAAAGTGATTTTAAAACTCTAATAAATAATTCCGAGTATGGAAAAAAAGATTTTAAATAGACATAAAATAATGAATTGTAAAACGTAAGTGATGTTATTTAAAGGAATAAAGAATTTACTTTAAAATTCAAGGTTTAAATTTATTTAAAAGGATAAAGAAGGAAATTTGGAAATCTGAAATAGGTATGTTTCAGTTAAAAGATTTTAAATCAAAATGGAGAAATAAAATATGAAGTTAATGGATTTTGGAAAAAAGTGAGTAAGTAAAGAGATTTATTTCAAAATGGAGTAAATTAGAAATCAATTTGGAAATTGATTTAAGTGTTTGAAATTGGAAATTTAAAGGAGAATGTGACTATGAAATTTATAAACTGGGTTTATAAAAGCGAAGTGATATATCAGTGAATATTTGAAGAATAAATTCACGATGGGAATTTATTAAAGAAATGGAAAATTTTGTTTAAAAATAAATGTGCTTTATTTTTAAAGGATGTGAAGAGAAATATATTTCCCTAGGTAGCCAAGTACGTTTTCAAAGTAAATTTTTAAATACAAGTTAAAAGATTTAATGTTGTTTTAAAAAGCATGTTTTGGAAAATTTATTATTTCTAAAATATTTAAATTCTAAAGTAAGTATTTTTCAAATCTATCATCGTAGTAATTATTTAAAGATGACTTAGATTTTGATTTAAAAAGAGAAAATCTAGTTTTATATTTTATAAAGAAACCTCATTTTAAATATTCCTAAAGTATATATTTTTAATAAAGTATTGAAGTAGTTCTCAATATAAAGAGTTTTAAATTATTTTAAAAGTCTAAAGTATTGTGCTTGGTGTTTTCAATGGAAATAAATATTTGGGAATTCATTCCATGAGAAGAGTGTGATTTGAAAACTATTTTCAAAAAGGTTTGAAGAATGGAAATATATCTTGCGAAGATATTTTGAGGTTAATAAATAATTTGGTGAAGTTATTTATTGTTTGATGGATGTTTGAGAATGTTAATTGATAGTTAAATAACCGACTATCAATATTGGCCAATGCACTGATCGTTTCGAAGAGACCGGGATCGGGATTTATTTCTCGAAAACCACTTCGATCTGGTTTGTATGTTTTCATGAGGAAGACGAGTTTGGATTCAAAGATGGAGCAGTGAAGTGCAAGGGTTAGTCGCTACTAACCTTGAGGATGATTCCAAAATGGATGTAGTAGGAGTAGTGCCTTCGGTTCCGTTCGAACCCATGACAGACTTGTATGGATGAATGCTTTTGAAACATCGTCAGGTGGACGATGGGCATTCTAAGTGAAACGATCTAAAAGGTAACGCTTAGCCTCAAGCCTCATCAACCGGGAATGACTGAAAATCAAGGGTTATGCAACAAGGCTAGGTGGGTAGCGCCCATTAGGGTGAGGTCATCCCTGTCTAGATGCCCCTTTTTATTCGGCTTAGTGGTGTGGTTGCTGATCCCAACCATGGGGTGATCTTAATTGGGATTATCCAGTAAGGGGTAGTCCCGGTCTTGTGTTGCAGGAGATTGGGAGTAATCCTCAGTACGGTGATCTAGGCCACGTACTGTGACAGGTGGTACCCCAGTGCCTAGTCATTAGTTGGAAATCCATTCTCCCTACGTGCATTTTACAGTTTTGTTTGTATTACCCACGACTGTAGCTAGTAGCTGAAATTTAATGAATGTAACAATTTTGGCTATTTTAACAAGTATTTGTAGATAGACTCTATTATAATATCAGAGGATTTTAATAAAAAGTGTTTTGGCTATTGTAAGGTAAAAACCCGACATATTTATTTGTGGCATGGTCTTACGAGATGCTTTTGTTTTCAAAAGGAATTTTGAAACTTTAATAATCAATTTGAGTGTGATTTCTCACGCTGGTATTCCAGACTGACTCGGGTGTTATTTAACTATAATGCTCGGGTCAGACCGAGTATTATAGAATACAGGATATGATGTTGTGGAGCTCAGGAGACGAGCTGGATGGCGATACGTACTTCCGTACTTGATTATTATTCCGCTGTGTTTTCAGATTTGAGGACAAATTTATATGACTGTCCAGTTGTATGTTATTGATGTTGTTGAACTCTGATGATGTATGTATAAAACAAATATAGTTTTCTTTTGTGTGAAGATATGTTATTATCTATTATATTTTATTCCGCTGTGATTGTTAGATTCTGATGTTGTTTTCTATTTTCTTCTTCTACCTCTTCTTCTTTAACCCAAATGGTTCGATTTTTCGGGCATCGAAAAATCAGGTTGTTACAGTTGATATCAGAGCTTAGGTTGGTGATAACCTTGGCTCTGGTAGGGATCACTCATTGAAATAGAGTCCATAGTACTCTAGAATGAGTTTGAGTATATTAATAGATATGAGCGTGTATTTATTAGTGAATATAAAATGATTTTATATTGTGTTGATTAGTTTATTGAGTAGATTATGGTTAATACGAGTAATTAACGTTATTGATAGGGATCTCTAAACACTTGTATAGAACAGTTCGACACAGTATTGTTTTAAAATAGGGTAAATGAAATAATTTTACCCAAATTATTTTTCTATAGAAAGGAAATAATGTTTCGTAAATTATTTTAGCTAATATATGATTGCTTGGATGTTAGGAATGATAGTATTAAATTATTGTCATTGTTGTGTGGAAATTTAACTAGAAATTAGAAATATAACCAAAGGTTAAGGAAATAAATTCATTTATAAAACGTAATTTGTAAATGTGAATTATAAATGTGATCTATAATTGAAGATGAGATAAAATTCCATAGTAATCTTTGAATATAGATTGGAAAGTTTTGAAGTTTGAAAATTTGGAAACTTAATTCCTTTTGAGTTTAGGGATGATTTTCAAAGATTTTAGGGGAATAGTAAGGATATTATTCAGAAATATTTTTGAATTGAATTTGAAATCTGGTGAGATTTGGAATTAAAAACATTTGGAAATGTTTGAAAGAATAAAAGCATTGAACTCTCTTGGTCGCTAGAAAATAACTTCGGTGATGACTGTAGCATCATCGATGTTCATTTTCGAGTTTCCAAGAGAGGAGTTGCTGTCTGGAGATTTTGAATTGGAATTGTTTGCAAAACTGGGTTGGTTTTGAAATTCAAAAAGATAATTGAATTTACCAAAGTATTTTGGATATAAATAATTTCAAAAAGGATTTTGAAATACTTATGTGATTATTGAAGACTCTGGAGTCAGTTTAAAATATTTTGGAATGTTTAAGCAATTGCTTAAAACTCTGGAAGTAAATTGGAAATGCTTAAAGAATAAATTTGGGAACTAATATAAGTTTGACATTTGTTTAGAATAGAAATTTAACTTAAGAAGAGTAGATTAAAATAAGTAGGAAAGCGTATAAAAGTTAAAAATTTGAATAAAATTTGAATTGTGAGTTAAAAATGGATTTTGAGAAGTTAAACCTGAGTTATAAATTAAATTCAACTTAGAAGTGCCAAGTGAATTGAATATGATTGAAATATAGTGAAATGGAAATGTGAAATAAAGTTTAAAATGGATTGAATAAATACACTAATTGAATTTAATAGAACGGAATCTAATTGAAATTGGAGATGAACTTAAGTTGTTAACTTAAGTAAATTATTAAATGGTTATTAGTGAGCTTTATGGAATGGTTTTGAATGGAACCTGTTTGAATAATGAAATGGAATGTAAGAAGATAGATAAAATTAGAAATGTAGTGAAAATGAGAATGCATGGATTGTGAATAAATTAGAAATGGAATGAAATTTATATAAATTGAGTTTGAATCAATTTAAAATGGTCATCGGCTTAAGTGGTTATTTACTTGGATGAATATCACAAATTTGCATGAGAATAATTGGTCGTTGGACGAAAACGGAAGAAAATAAAATTCTATGAATCATTGCAAGTAAATAAAATTGATTTTTGAATCAATTGAAATGAATATAAGTTCGTTTGGTTTAAAAATGAATCGCATGCAAGCAAGTGAGTTGTAAATCACTTAAATTGAATAGTATGGGTTGGGAGTTGATTGAAACAATTGAAATAAGTGTCGAAACCTTATATATGTGCTATAGAATCCATGTTTTAGCTATTTAAATATAAGTGAAATGCTATAAACTTCTTATATATAGTGCTTATATGTTTAAATTGAGTAAGTACAGGTACCTGAAGGCCGTGTGAGAAATGCAGATTACAGATCTTAAGGCTAGGATTAATACTAAAGGGGGTGAATAGTGTTAATAAAGAATTACTGAATCTTTTTCGATTTATGTTAATTTAGACACCGATGCATGCAATATACAGACACAGTTATGATCACAGAAACAAACACAGATGTAGAAATAAAATAAAAGCAGTAAAGAAAAGAATACACTAGATTTTATACTGGTTCGAAGTTACCCTACATCCAGTTCCGCAACACAAGTACGGATTTCCTTTCAAAAGCAATTGTACAATTACACCCTCGGTTTCAAGGCTACGTGGTACACCCTCCAAAATTTCGATCCTCTGGGTAAAGATGCTTGATTTCCGGGCCACAAGTTTACCCAATTGATTTACCAAGGCTACAATCACACGGTTTCTTTCTTGATTGATTTTCAAGGCTACAATCACACATTTTCCCGCTTAATAGATTACAAAGAAGTCTATAACTCTAAATAGCACTGAGAGTCTTATAGAGAGAAAGATAGAGAATTAAACTAGAAGTAATCGAGTTCGATTCAATGTTGATTTCGGCAGAGTAATGATAAGAATATGTATGAAGAAAAGTGGAAGAAGAAGATGAGTGAAAAACCAGAAAATCTGATATAAAATTCGTTAAAACTAACCCCTATTTATAGAAGAACAACAGCCATGTCCATTCGTGAAGAGTTATGGCGAATAGACACTTCTTTTGAAATTTAAATTTTGAACTCAACTGACACCATGTCGACATAGGGTATATAGGCATGTCGACATCCCAAAGCATTTTTGATGTTTTGATTTCTTTGAAAATAACCTTTATCTTATATTAAAACTAATTTAAACTTTATAAATATACTTGAATACAGTTAAAATTCATAAGTAAACATAGAGAATAATATATATAGAATTTAACTCTAATTTTATATTTTAAATCTAAGTATAAATATTTAAAAGTTAAATATATTATATTAAAAGATAGTTTAAAATCAGGAGTAATTTGACTTTGAAATTAAAGATAATTTTGAGGCTAAAATTATTTAAAATCAGGATAGAGGGTTTTGAATCTTTTAAAAGGAAGGTTTTGAAAACATTTTGAAAACATGATATAATTTTGAAAAATCATTTTGCATAAAAAGTTAGCGGACACAAAACAATGTTCCACTAAATTTTTCGTAGGTTCCATCCTACTTAGGGTTCCATCCCTTTAACAGGCTCGAAGTGGATTTTATTCCATGAATTAATTGGATTTAAGATGCCAACGCTTTTCTATGAGTTTTAACAAAATTCCTAATAATAAAAAATACCTAACTTTAAAATCTTGAACTCTTGATAATCTTGATACCCATGAGTCTTCTATCTTGATATCCTGAATCTCTATACTGTACAGTCTTCTTTCTTAGTGCCTGCATGGTTAAATCCTGCATATACATATATATCTAAACTTATAATGTTAGTATTTATATTTTATAATCTATTCTAAGGTCGTTGTCATCAAAACCATCATCTTACTGACTAACAATCTCCCCCTTTTTGATGATGACAGCCTTTGTTTATAAAATTTTATTTCTATCCTAATAACTCTCCCTAAAACTAATAACTCCCCCTTAATCTATGCCTAACTACCCTATTTTATATTTCTCCCCCTTTGTCATCAACAAAAAAATTCAACCCTCCCTCATTCTTCAGTACCTGCATTGATAAACTATACAACGGAATATATAGATTAAGAAACAATTATACTTATGAACATGATAACTAATCAAAGTCTATATACATTTCAACGTATATATATGTTTTATACAACAAATTTCAAACCAGTATCAAGAAATCAATCCACACAGAGTATCAATCCAAAACAAAGCAATTCAAACAAATCAAACAAAGCAAACAAAGGCTACTGGACTCTCGCCATCTAGGGTGCAGCACTCCACTGCTTTGCCTAGCAGCACGACGCTTGTATTGCTCTCCCACAACCCCGTTTTCACGGTTTAGGCTGCTCCCATTTCGCTCGCCGCTACTACGGGAATCGCTTTTGCTTATCAAACGTTACGTGGAACTTCCACCCATCCTTCTTCTCCAAAGATTGAGTCTGCCTTAATAGCATCCCAATTATCATTGTCATTGGTGAAAGAGACAGGAGGATGTGGTTCCTTATCATCCTTGTGCAGAAAGGAGATCATCCATCGTATCGCATCGAAGTGCCTTTCTTGTTACTTGATCATCTGCATTTGACTCAATTCTAAGTGACGCTGGTTTCGTAGAATAAACGAGAGAATATTCTTGAACGAATTAAGAGTTTCTTCAAGATTTTCGGATAGATTGTGAATAGGATTAGCCATAGTTGAATTTATGAAAGAAATAAAGGATATAGATGAAAAGAAATGAATTTCAGTGAAGAATTCTGGAAGAAACAGGTATTTATAGGTGTAGAAATTCGTTTGAAATGAATAGATATTTGGTAGTTATTCAAATTACAAATTCAAAATCAATTGTCATTTCTGACCAGTACATGTTGACATGGTCATATAGGGGATGTCGACATAGGTAAGTGAAAAATTATGACTAATTTGATTTTGTGAATAATTGTGTGTGTGTGTATATATATATTTATATACTATACTAACATTTATTCTGGAGATAAGATAAGATAGACAACAGAAAGGAAAGTTCATTTCATTGCATACTACAATAATACAACGATTAAGCACACAACAAACTACATGAACATTCGAAATAAAGCAAACTAAAACAAATACAACAAGATATGAAAAGATAAGACCAGTTAGAGGATGATGAAGATGAAGATAGTCCAAGTTTCTTGCTGACTTTGGAAATGAACTTGTTCATCTTGGATGAAATTTTTTCCAACTTCTTACTAACGGATCTTTTAAGAATCCGTTGATTCTCAACAATCGTCTTTTGGTTTTTGAGAAGGGTTTTGGTGGATGAATTAGGAGGATAGCCAATGCTTTCCAAAGAGGTTTCACCTTCTTCTTCTTTAATTTCCATTTCATCCCCTTCTTCTTCTTCTTCCTCTTCCTCTTCTTCCATTTCCTCATGAGCCAAACGCTCTTCTTTTTCGGAAAGGATCTCATAAGGTTGAAAAACAAAAGGAATTTTCATAAGTGAAATGTTGGAATGGTTGAAAACTTTTTTAGAAACAAATTCTTATCCTTTGAAATCCACTCCAAAATAGTTTGAAATACGAGTGAGATAAATTCCATGGTATAGGGTATTCTCACCCACTTCAAGATTTTTAGGACAAAGTTCATCCAAAATAACTTGCGCCCAATTTATGTCATAATTTCCGAAAATAGCAAAAAGAGCTTTGCAAACTTTTGAAGTAGGATTGTTAAAATTCCCTGATCTTGGGGTCAAAGTATGCTGCAAAAGAAGAATGACAATTCTTGCCTTTGGTCGAAAATTTCGATTTTTGAATTCAAAATTATCAATCCCTTCGAAAATGTGATGAAATGTCTCACGATCATTTTCATCGATTTTAAAATTAGAAAGATCCATTCCCATACACTTGCAATTGAGAATGGTACCCAAAAGATCACAATTCAAAACAATTCTAGTGTCTTTGACACTACTCCAAATTTCATCCTCATTTCCATGATAAAATCCATGGTTTAAATTAGCATAGAAAATTTTAACAAGATTTGGATAGTAAACAAAATCATTTTGAGAAACATCAATAAGACTAAGAACTCCATTGTTTGCAAAGAGAGAATCAAGTTCATAAGAATAAAAATCTTGAAAAATAGCAAATTTTCCGGGATGGACTTTGGCATAGTTAGCATAATTGATATATGCTTTTGTTGCCTCCGGATCATTGAATAATTGCTCTTTGATTTTTCTGGTAATTCTCATGGTGGAGGGGTCGCTTGAAGAAGACATTAAAGCTGAGAGTAGAGAGTTTGAAGTTATGAAGAGAGAGTTTGAATTTGAAAATGAGAGTGAAAAGATATGATAAAAGATAGTGAATAAATAGATTCTCAAAGGACATATTCTCTGGTCAAAAAATAGCTTTTCAGAGAATTGAATGAAGTGAAAAGGTGGAGGAAAATTCAAACATTTGAATTCAAATTTTGAAATTCAAATTCAGGTACCCATATCGGCATCATGGTAGGGACCATGTCGACATATGCCTTTGAATTTTCATGAAATTAATTTTTCCTAAGTTCTCTAATATATATAAATATTATTATTATTATTAATGCCTATATATATCTGAAATATTATTAAACTTTAAGTATATTTCAGAAAATATTACTATACTATTAAAAAAAATATTAATAAAATAATGAAATAATAATAAAAAATAGAAAATAAATTTTAAAATTCAAACAACACTCCAATTCAAAATCAACCAATCAAGCAACTAATTCTAAGCAAGCAATTTCAAACAATTGTATTGTAAACGTGTACCTTTTTCTGAGTCCATTTCTTTGAATTCGTCTGAGTCATGAACAGCTGTGAAACACAAATTCGAATTATCTATTTTCTGATCATCATCACTTGAGGACGAGTCTGAGTCATCTAGAGTAGCAGTAAATGCGCGCTTCCATTTCTTTGCTGGATCATTGTTCATAGGAGAATTTTGCCTATTTGGATACGGACAGTCTCTTTTGAAATGGCCAGGTTTATCACAGTTGTAACATTTGTCATTATTTGGCACTACATTCTGATTTTCAGAATTCTTATAGTTGTTTCTCTTGAGATTATTCACTTTTTGTATTTCACGAATTTTCTAAAATTTCTGGTCATAAAGGCTATCTCTTCATCATTGTCGCTGTTTGAGTCTGATCTTTCGGTTAATGCATTGAATGCCATTGATTTCTTTTCAGATGTTTTACTTACTCTTCTCCTGATCATTTGAACTTCATACGACATTAGATTTTCAATTAATTATTCTATCTTTAAAGTACTGATGTCATTTGCCTCTTCGATCGCAAGTGTATTTTGATCCCATTCTGGAGTTAGAGAATTTAAAAAAATTCTGACTTGATCTTCTTCAGAAAATTCCTTTCCCAAAGATATTGGAGAATGCACAATATCCTGAAATCTACTATACATATCTGAAATAAACTCATTAGGATTCATTTTAAATAATTGAAACTGATTTGTGAGCATGAAAATTTTGGTCCGTTTAACTTTGCTTGTTCCTTCGTGAATAACTTGCAAATTTTTCCAGATTTCATATGCAGACTTACAAACTAACACTCTATTGAATTCATTTCTATCTAGTGAACAAAATAGAATATTCATTGCCTTAGAATTATTTTGTGCAATAGTCTTTTGCTCAGTAGTCCACTGTGCAAAATTAGTAGTGGGTTCAGAATATTCAGTTTGTGTGATATTCCAAGTGTCTAATCCTATAGATTGTAAATATATTTTCATCCTATATGCCCAATATGCATAGTTACTGCCATTAAAAAGTGGTGGTTTGACAGTAAATTGACCCTCTACAAATGAACTAGTGACAGGGATACTAGTGTTAGTAACAGTACTGGTGTTAGTAACCATTTTGAAATTTTTTCAAAAATCAGATTATGAATCTTTGAAAACCTTGCTCTGATACCAATTGTGAGAAATGCGGATTACGGATCTTAAGGCTAGGATTAACGCTGGAGGGGGGGTGAATAGTGTTAATAAAGAATTACTAAATCTTTTTCGATTTATGTTAATTTAGACACCGATGTATGCAATATACAGACACAGTTATGATCACGGAAACAAACACAGATGCAGAAACAAAATAAAAGCAGTAAAGGAAAGAACACACTGGATTTTATACTGGTCCGGAGTTACCCTACATCCAGTCCCGCAACACAAGTACGGATTTCCTTTCAAAAGCAATTGTATAATTACACCCTCGGTTTCAAGGCTATGAGGTACACCTTCAAGAATTTCGATCCTTTGGTTAGAGATACTTGGTTTTCGGGCCACAAGTTTACCCAATTGATTTACCAAGGCTACAATCACATCTTTTCTTTCTTGATTGATTTTCAAGGCTACAATCACACCTTTTCTAGCTTAATAGATTACAAAGAAGTCTATAACTCTGAATAGCACCGAGAATCTTGTAGAGAGAGTGACAGAGAATCCAACTAGAAGTAATCGAGTTTGATTCAATGTTGATTTTGGTAGAGTAATGATAATAATATGTATTAAGAAAAGTGGAAGAAGAAGAGGAGTGAAAAACCATAAAATCTGATATAAAATTCGTTAAAACTAACCCCTATTTATAGAAGAACAACAACCATGTCCATTCATGAAGAGTTATGGCGAATAGACACTTCTTTTGAAATTTAAATTTTGAACTCAACCGACACCATGTCGACATGGGGTATATAGGCATGTCGACATCCCAAAGCATTTTTTGATGTTTTGATTTTCTTTGAAAATAACTTTTATCTTATATTAAAACTAATTTAAACTTTATAAATATACTTGAATACAGTTGAAATTCATAAGTAAACATAGAGAATAATATATATAGAATTTAACTCTAATTTTATAGTTTAAATCTAAGTATAAATATTTAAAAGTTAAATATATTATATTAAAAGATAGTTTAAAATTAGGAGTAATTTGCTTTGAAATTAAAGATAATTTTGAGGCAAAAATTATTTAAAATCAGGATAGAGGGTTTTGAATCTTTTAAAAGGAAGGTTTTGAAAACATTTTGAAAACAGGATATAATTTTGAAAAATCATTTTGATTGAAAAGTTAGCGGATACAAAACAATGTTCCACTAGATTTTTCGTAGGTTCCATCCTACTTAGGGTTGCATCCCTTTAACAGGCTCGAAGTGGATTCCATTCCACGAATAAATTGAATTTTAAGATGCCAGTGCTTTTCTATGAGTTTTAACAAAATTCCTAATAATAAAAAAATACTTAACTTTGAACTCTTGATAATCTTGATACTAATGAGTCTTCTATCTTGATATCTTGAATCCCTATACTGTACAGTCTTCTTTCTTAGTACCTGCATGGTTAAATCCTGCATATACGTATATATCTAAACTTATAATGTTAGTATTTATGTTTTATAGTCTATTCTAAGGTTGTTGTCATCAAAACCATCATCTTATGGACTAACATGCCGTTTGGCTGGATTTGGACGCACTAATTGCAAATAATACCCGCTTGCTTAAAAATGCTAAATAAAGGTACGCCTACGCAATAAAAGTTAGGAAATATGAGCCTTTTTTTGTTTTTCGACCGTGTGGGTCGATGTATATATATATTTATATCTCTTGTCAAATTGCAAAAGCTCCTCCGTACAAAGGAGACTCTGCCAAAATTTTCCGAAAATTTTGGGAGTTAGAAAATTTTTGAAATTTTTTGTTAGCGACAAAACGATTTCAAAATGGAAATTGAAATAAATTAGTGGATGAAACTAATTTAAAATAATGATATGAATCGGTTATAAATGGAAGATAAAATTTAATATTCAGAGTTGAAGATAAATTGAATTCATATGGAAATGGGAGAACCAATTTGAATAGAAGTAGATATATATTAACTAAAGTGGAGAAGTGAAAATAAATATAAGAAGCGTATAAAATACTTATATTGAACTTGAGAAGAAATGGTGAAATTTTTAAGTAATATGGGTGTCGGGAAAATATATTGAATAAGCATTTGAGTGAAGATTTAATAAAAATATGTGAAACGATAAGCGTTGATAAGTGAATAGAAATTAAAATGAATGTGAATAAAAGAGAATAGATAAAGCTAATGATCAATGGATATAAATACGTAGAATATACATATATTATTTTTATTCGCATAGCAATTTGATCCAGATTCGAGCACAGTATTTCGAGATAGTTATATCATTCCGAGTTGGGATTTTTCACTCGATTTTCGACGGCGAACCCTGAATATGGATTTTTTATTGATTCTAGAAATTCTCTATCATGATTAAGACTATGCAAGGAGTATGATGATTTCTGATCAAGAAATCGGATATGAGTCCGCACTACGAAGTCGGATGGACGATACTAGTTCGAAAGTGAAATTCCATGATCGAGTGAGCGATCAGATTTGGTATTGCGTACAGATGATATATGTGCATCGTAGGGACTTGAATGAAATAGATATTGAAACTTTTGTAAAGAAATGTATAACATGATTTCTGAATGCTGGGATTGGATATTATTGATAAGTAGGGTATACAGGTGTTTTAAAAGCAAAGGGAATTGATGTTTTGATTTCAAAAGATAAATTTTGAATTGCCCGACAAAAAGATATGTATTTAAATTGGCATATGAAATTTGATGATTTTCTGATCTAGTCACTTGGCCTTTTGTTTTCTTTTGAAATTTGGGGTCCCGTAGAGGCATTTTGTAGTTGTACCGAGCTAACCGCGCAAAGGAGACGCTGGCAAAAAATTTCGGAAATTTAGAGAGTTAGAAATTTTTTGAGAAAATTATGATAATTTAAAATTTGGTTTTTGAATCACAATTTGAATGGTTGAGTAAGTAATGTTGTTTGAAAATTATAAAAGAGTTGGAAAGTTAGTAAGGGTGATAATGTGACTTTAATAAAAAGATTGTTTGGGGAGTCGTTGAAGACTGTTTGGTTTTGCAAAAAATAATAATGGGTATCGGACCATTCTTCTTAACTAGCAATTCCGGGGACGAAATTCTTTGAAGAGGGGAGGAATGTAACGATCCAGGATTTTGGACGTTTGAAATTGGGATATTTAATTGGTTTTAAATATTTAAAAGTTAAATTTTAACTTGAATTTCACATGTAACCAATTATTATATAATTTAATTATTTAATTAAAAAATTAGAAATTGGGTAAAATATGAAATCTTGAGTTTTTAGCCGTTAAAAAATAATTTAAAGGCTTGTAAAATTTATATCAATAATACTAAAGATTGTAGAACCTTTGAAATTGAATTTGGAAGTGACTGGTTCAATTTTAAAATATATCGTTTAAATCAACATCTAAAAATAGCCTTTTGAGGCACAATCTAGGAATTCAACGAAACCAGTTCCATTGGATCCGTAATATTGTATTGTTGTCCGATTTCAATTTTCGTAGTAATTGGAATTGTAGTGTGAGCGTACGATATATAAACGCGCTGAATTTATATCGAAAATTCAATATGATAACTAGGTCCAAAAAGCTATCATCTCTATACGATGGAATTAGGACTCAAAACCTTTTCCATTGCGTTCGTAATAGGGGTATAACATTATAGACGCCTAGCGACACGCCTCGATAGGATGTCAAGTTTTTAAGTTGTGAATTCAAAACGATTTGAAATTTAAATTTAAATTAATATATATTTACTTTTGTTGACCAATCAAAACAATTTCACATCAAAACTTTTTCACCTCATTTCAGAGTACTGTAGCTTGTTAATTCGAATACGCTAATGTCTTCTCTTGTCTTCCCCATTTTCTCTTTAAAACACGACCTCCTTCATAAACCAACGGAGGAAAATCGCATGTCCTCTCCTCTCAGATTAAATCAAAGTCCTCCTTCTTTTCTTCCCTCTACTCGATAAAAACACATCGTTCCCCCTTTCTCTTCTGCTCCTATTCAAGGCAAAATCATTCCTTCCCCGATTCCTTTTTTTTACGCGAATAAACCCGTTTAAAAATAAAAAAAATCGAGCAAATCAAATTCGTGGATCGAGCGGCTTCTCGTTCGTATGGCGGCAGATTTGAGGTGTGAATAGATGATTTTTGCGGCGTGCTAGGGTTTGGGATTCGCAAAGGGGAGGCACGATTATCTGGGCATGCGATGGTGGGGAACAGTTGCTTGTAGGTCGATGATGAGGTGGAGCCATGCACGCAAAAGAGAGCAGTGGTTTGGGTTTCGCGAATTTGGGAATCGCGTTGGCAGCACAAGGTCGGAGGGTTCGAGCAATGCCATGCGACGACATGCTGGGTTGGAACTCGGTCGAGGTAGTGGTGGGTTTGCATGATATGGCCGAGATGGCGCTCGAGCAGTGGCGATGTCTTGGGGTTTGGGTTAATGACTCTTTAAGGTAATTTAATTTAAATTATTCTATATTACGTAGTTTTTTTTAAAATTAAACAGTAAAGGAAACCACTGTTTTGTTATTCAGAGTAAACAGAAAATATATGTTTAAGATTTTGAAAATAATTTTGAATGCTAGAGGTTTATATAAAGATTATATTTTTTAAATCTATATAGGTTATTTTATAAGTGCACACACACACACATATGTATATATATCTAGTTTCAAAAGAAAAATAAATACACATATATACATTTTAAATTTACTTGTTTATTTTAAAATAGTGCATTAGGGAGATTAAATTATTTATTTATTTTTGTAACTTAATTTTTTTTGTTATAGGAAATTTAATAGAACAATTGGCTAATTAAATTTTTCTAAATGGAATTTGATCATTAGATTAGTTCAAATTAAAAGTGTTAAATAATCAAATTTATTAAAAAGGATAATAGATTGTTCGATTATTTAAAATATTAATAAAACCGTAATTGTTTGTACAAGGTCCAAAATCGTGAAGAAAATAGCCGGGTTGGATCGAAGTGCAAATAAAAGCAAAGGTGAGTTAATCTCACTCATCTGGATTTTAATTTAAATTTAAATGGTTAGATTTAAATAATTGGTTGATTCATTGAATTGATTTGATTTGATGAGTTGTATTATATATTGTAGTATATATATAGCATACATTAGAGTGATTGATTTTCCACATTATATAGCGGATGAGACCCTATGCGCCGCATAATAGCGGATGATAATATAGTTAGAACCTATATACCGCGATATTCCACCTCGATGTGGAATTTGTGTTGTGCTAACATCTGTGGATGTAGGGAAACAGGTTGGAGGGATCCAACTGGATTCCTCAACATTTATTTAGATTATTTAATATTCTCTGTTATGATTATTTAATATTCTATGGTGAATTATATTGTAATATTGAATGTTATAGTTTGCATGAATATATTTCGGTACACTGAGTTATCAAAATATATAGAATTGGGTTTTTGAAAAGAAAATAAAAGAGTGAAATTTTAAGTAAAATAATTGTAGAGAATTTGAATAAATTTAAGAATGAATTGGATAAGAATAAAAGAGATTTTAAAACTCTAACAAATAATTCCGAGTATGGAAAAAAAATTGAATAAACAGAAAATAATGAATTGTAAAACTTAAGTGATATTATTTAAAGGAATAAAGAATTTACTTTAAAATTCAAGGTTTAAATTTATTTAAAAGGATAAAGAAGGAATTTTGGAAATCTGAAATAGGTATGTTTCAGTTAAAAGATTTTAAATCAAAATGGAGAAATAAAATCTGAAGTTAATGGATTTTGGAAAAAAGTGAGTAAGTAAAGAGATTTATTTCAAAATGGAGTAAATTGGAAATCAATTTGGAAATTGATTTAAGTGTTTGAAATTGGAAATTTAAAGGAGAATGTAACTATGAAATTTATAAACTGGGTTTACAAAAGCGAAGCGATATATCAGTGGATATTTGAAGAATAAATTCACGATGGGAATTTATTAAAAAAATGGGAAATTTTGTTTAAAAATAAACAATGCTTTATTTTTAAAGGACGTGAAGAGAAGTATATTTCCCTGGGTAGCCATGTACGTTCACAAAGTAAATTTTTAAATATAAGTTAAAAGTTTTAATGTTATTTTAAAAAGCATGTTTTGGAAAATTTATTATTTTTGAATTATTTAAATTCTAAAGTAAGTATTTTTCAAATCTATTATCGTAGTAATTATTTAAAGATGACTTGGTATTTTGATTTAAAAAGAGAAAATCTAGTTTTATATTCTATAAAATAACCTCATTTTAAATATTCCTAAAGTATATGTTTTTAATAAAGTATTGAAGTAGCTCTTAATTTAAATGTTTAAAGGATATTTTTATGATAAAGCGCTTTAAATTATTTTAAAAATCTAAAGTATTGTGCTTGGTGTTTTCAATGGAAATAAATATTTGGGAATTCATTCCATGAGAAGAGTGTGATTTGAAAACTGTTTTCAAAAAGGTTTGAAGAATGGAAATATATCTTGCGAAGATATTTTGAGGTTAATAAATAATTTGGTGAAATTATTTATTGTTTGATGGATATTTGAGAATGTCAATTGATAATTAAGTAACCGACTATCAATATTGGCCAATGCGCTGATAGTTTCGAAGAGACCGGGATCGGGATTTAATTCTCGAAAACCACTTCGATCCAATTTGTACGTTTTCGTGAGGAAGACGAGTTTGGATTTGAAGATGGAGCCGTGAAGTGCAAGGGCTAATCGCTACTAATCCTGAGGATGATTCCAAAATGGATGTAGTAGGAGTAGTGCTTTCGGTTCCGTTCGAACCCGGGACGGACTTGTATGGATGAATGCTTTCAGAACACCGTCATGTGGACGATGGGCATTCTAAGTGAAACGATTTAAAAGGTAATGCCTAGCCTCAAGCCTCATCAACTGGGAATGACTGAAAATCAGGGATTATGCAGCAAGGCTAGGTGGGTAGCACCCATTAGGGTGAGGTCATCCCTGTCTAGATGTCCCTTTTTATTCGACTTAGTTGTGCGGTTGCTGATCCCAACCGTAGGGTGATCTTACTCGGGATTATCCAGTAAGGGTAGTCCCGGTCTTATGTTGCAGGGGATTGGGAGTAATCCTCGGTACGGTGATCTAGGCCACGTACTATGACAGGTGGTACCCCAGTGCCTAGTCATTAGTTGGAAATCCATTCTCCCTACGTGCCTTTTACGGTTTTGTTTGTATTACCCACGATTGTGGCTAGTAGCTGGAATTTAATGAATGTAACAATTTCGGCTATTTTAATCAGTATTTGTATATAGACCCTATTATAATATCAGAGGATTTTAATAAAAAGTGTTTTGGCTATCGTAAGGTAAAAACCCGACATGTTTATTTGTGTCGTGGTCTTACGAGATGCTTTTGTTTTCAAAAGGATTTTTGAAACTTTAATAATCAATTTGAGTGTGATTTCTCATGCTGGTATTCCAGACTGACTCGGGTGTTATTTAACTATAACTCGGGTCAGACCGAGTATTATAGAATACATGATATGATGCTGTGGAGCTTAGGAGACGAGCTGGATGGCGATAGGTGCTTCCGTACTTGATTATTATTCCGTTGTGTATTCAGTTTTGAGGACAAATTTATATGACTATCCAGTTGTATGTTATTGTTGTTGTTGAACTCCGATGATGTATGTATAAAACAAATATAGTTTTCTTTGGTGTAAAGATATGTTATTATCTATCATATTTTATTCCGCTGCGATGGTTAGATTTTGATGTTGTTTTCTATTTTCTTCTTCTACCTCTTCTTCTTTAACCCAAATGGTTCGATTTTTCGAGCATCGAAAAATCGGGTTGTTACAGAATACGACGAATAGGCACTTCTTTTGAAAATTGAAAACTGCAATTTAAAACTAACGGGCACCATGTCGACATGGGGGGTTGAGGGATGTCGACATGCTCAAGGCAAAATTGATGTTTTGATTTTCTTAAAATAGGTTTCTATAATTTGTCAAAACAATTTCTAAACTTTATAAATATATTTGAATGCAGTTTAAACATATAAAAGAGTTTAGAAAGTAATTTTTAATATATATTATCTTAATCTATAAAGTGATTTAAAATATGAGTACACAAATAATTTAAAGCTAAATATTTAAAACAAGAGGTGGTTTAAAAACAAGGACAATTTTGAAATCAAAATATTAAAAATGATAAAAATAGTTTTGAGACTAAAATATTTAAAACCAAGAGAGATGTCTTTTTGAAAAAGAAAGTTTTGAAAATATTTTTTAAAAACAAGAGATATATATTTTTGAAAAGCATTTTTATAAGCATAGGTTGTTCGACCAAATTCTCATCTTGGATAATGAAAACAAAAATTTCCACGTTGTTCGACCAAATTTCCATCTTTGTCAAAACAGACTTCGCCTACGCAGACCGCGTTGTCGTCGTCTTCCATAGGTGCTTCTTCCTCTTCTTCTTCTTCCTCTTCACTATGCTCTAAGGGGTTATACACTTGAATGTTGGGAGAATCTTCTTCAATCACAATAGGATTTGCAAGATTATCCATTGTGAATTTTTGCAAATTCTGAAGAATTCTACCTTGCTTTTCTTGTTCTTTTGCCACCCTTATTTGCATAACTTGAAGTTCAGTCAACATTTACATGGCATCCTTCATAGATTCTTCAATCTTTGTCACACGTGCCAGCGTGGTGCGTTGGAATGGATCAGAATGAGGAGAAGAGAAAGAAACGATGTCATTTTGGTTTGATTTAGTAGAGGAGGCCATTAATTTTAATTTTCAGAATTTTATTACAGAGAAAGAGAAGTGAGAAGACTGAAAAATTCAAAATACATAAGTTTATATAACTACCAAACTGATTTTAGAGGGAAAATCAAATTTTCAAATTTTACCATTGTATGTCGACATGGGTAGTAGGGGTATGTCAACATCCCTATGAAAAATTTGGTTTTCTTGTATATCTCTGTTTATTAAAAATGTATGTTACTATATCTATATTCTATATCCCAGTTGTTAAACAAATGCCTAGTTCTCTTCTTAATTTAGTAAATATAGGTTGATTTAAGGGTTTGGTTAAAATATCAGCAATTTGATTCTCGGAGTTGATAAATTCAAGAGAAATAATCTCTTTACTTATATTATCTCTGAGAAAATGATTTTTGATATCAATATGTTTAGTCCTAGCATGATGAGTAGGATTTTTAGATAAATTTATTGCATTAGCGTTATCACAATAAATTGGTTATTTTGAAATTGTTAATCCAAAATCTTTTAGGGTTTGTTGCATATAAATGACTTGAGATCAAGCCAAAGTAGCAGAGATATATTATACTTCAGTTGTTGATAAAGAAATAGTGTTTTGCTTTTTACTAAACTATGAAACCAGAGAATGCCCCAAAAGGTGACAAGTTACACTTTTACTTTTTCAGTCAGATTTGCAACCAGCGTAGTCAGCATCACAATAAGAGATTAAATCAAACGAATCATTTTTAGGGTAAAATAAACCATAGCGATTTAATAAAATAGAGTGGCTAGAGTTATTAGTTTTAGGAAGAGTTATAGTGAAGGTGAAGTATATTTTATAAATATAGGTTGTCATCATCAAAAATGGGGAGATTGTTAGTCCTTGAGATAATGGTTTTGATGACAACAACCTTAGGACTTGTTATAAAGTATAAATACTAACATTATAGTTTAGATATACATGTATGTGCAGGATATAAACATGTAGGTACCAAGAATGAAGACTGTATAGTATAGAGATTCAAGACTGAAGATATCAAGATTGAAGACTCATGAGTATCAAGATATCAAGAGTTCATGATTTCAATAATACAAGATAAGTATTGAGTCTAGAATTATGTTAAAAATTATTGAAAGCACTTACATCTTTATTCAATATTTATTAGTTGAACGGAATCCACTTTGAGCCTGTTAAAGGGATGGAACCCTAGTGGGATAGAACCACGACAATATCTAGTGGAACATATAGTGGTCTTGTTTTGATATCCACTAATTTTATAGAAATGCTTTTCAAAAATATATATCTCTTGTTTTTAAAAAATGTTTTCAAAACATTCTTTTCAAAAAGTCATCTCTCTTGGTTTTAAATATTTTAGTCTCAAAACTATTTTTATCATTTTCAATATTCTGATTTCAAAATTGTCCTTGTTTTTAAGCCATCTCTTATTTTAAATATTTAGCTTTAAAATATTTATGTACTCAGATTTTAAATTGCTTTATAGATTAAGATTATATATATTAAAAATTACTTTCTATACTGTTTTATATGTTTAAACTATATTCAAATATATTTACAAAGTTTAGAAATTGTTTTGACCAATTATAGAAACCAATTTTAATGAGAAAATCAAAACATCAATTTTGCCTTGAGCATGTTGACATCCCTCAACCCTCCATGTCGACATAGTGTCCGTTATTTTCAAATTTTAATTTTCAAATGAAGTGTCTATTCGTCGTATCCTTTCACAAATAGATATGGCTATTGCTCTACTATAAATACCAGTAAGTTCTAAAAGAATTTTTACCAGATTTCGTTTATTTGCTCTCCTCTTCATCTTCCACATTTATTCTAAAGAATCCTAAACTATACTCTGCCGAAATACCTAGTGAATCAAACTTGATTATCTCTTGTTTGATTCTCATCCACTCTCTCCATAAGATCACAGTGCTATTCAGAGTTATAGAATCTTTTATAAATCAAACTGTTAAGTAAAAGGTACGGTTTAGCATTGAAATCAATTGGGTGTGATTGTAGCCTCGGAAATCAATAGGTGATCTTGTAGTCTGGTTAAATCAAGAGAGTCTGCCCTGGACTCGAATATAGGAGGGTGTAACTCGTAGCCTTGAAACCGAGGGTGCAATCTGGGAGATTATTTTAATAAGAAATCCGTAAGAAATCCATACTATTGTACGAGACTAGATTTAGGGTAACTCCGAACCAGTATAAAATCCTGGTGTGTTCTTTCCTTTACTGCTTTTGTTTAATATTTGCATCTATATCCGATTCTGTGATTATATCTGTATCCGTGAATTGCATTTATTGGTGATTAAATTATATAAGTTTCAAAATGATTTAGACAATTCATAAAACACTATTCACCCCCCTCTAGTGTTATTTCAGCCTTAAGATTCGTAATCCGCATTTCTCACATTTGGTATCAGAGCATTGGTTTTCAAAGTTTTCATAATCTGAATTTTGAAAAGTTTTAAAAATGGCTACCACCGCTGGTTCTGTTAACACTATCACTAGTTCATTTGTGGAGGGTCAGTCTACTGCAAGACCACCATTTTTAATGGCAATAACTATGCATATTGGGTATGTAGAATGAAAATATATTTACAGTCAATAGGATTAGACACTCTTACAACTAGTTTTGCACAGTGGACTGCTGAGCAAAAGACTATTGCACAAAATAATTCCAAATCCATGAATATTTTATTTTGTTCACTTGATAAGAATGAATTCAATAGAGTATCAGTTTATAAATCTGCATATGATATCTGGAAAACTTTGCAAGTTGCTCATGAAGGAACAACAAAGTCAAACAGACCAAAATATCCATACTCACAAATCAGTTTCAATTATTCAATATGAATTCTAATGAGTCCATTTCAGATATATATAGTAGATTTCAGGATATTGTGCATTCTCTAATATCACTTCGAAAAAGTTTTTTCGAAGAAGATCAAGTCAGAAAAATTCTAAATTCTCTTACTCTAGAATGAGATCAGAAAACTCTTGCAATCAAAGAAGCAAAAGATATCAGTACTTTAAAGATTGAAGAATTGATTGAAAATCTAATGTCGCTCGAAGCAAAATGCAAGGGAGAAGAGATAGCAAGGCATTCGAAAATAATTCAATTTCGTTTAATGCACTAACAGATGGATCAGACTCGGGAAGTGATGATGATGAAGAAATAAATTTCATGACAAAGAATTTTCTAAAGTTTCTAAAATACCAAAAGATGAACAATTTCAAAAAGAATGATCACAGTAATTTTGGAAATCATAATGAAGTACCAAACCACGTCAAATGTTTCAACTGTGACAAACTAGGCCATCTCAAAAGTGACCGTCCGCATCCTGATAAGCTGTAATGACCCACAATTCAAATCGACAATAATCCACACATGTCAGACTTGAATAATTCAAAATAATAGATTGTAAATAAATTTGGAGTAAACAAAATTAATCACACAGAATCACAGACACAGAAATATCAGAATAACTCGCAACGAAATATAAAATACTATAGTAGTTCATGAGGCTACTATAACAAAGTCTTAAAATAAATACATTATATCAGTATGAAAACAACATAATAGAAATCCAAATACATAGAAGTCCACTAATACAAGCTGAAATAGAACAACTGAAATAGATAAATAACTATATAGATAACTAGATATGTAGAATCTCCAGCTTGCTCCAGAAAGAGAAATCCAAAGCTGTGAATACTCAGGCTGACCCGAGCATAAAGCAAAGCACAAAACACTCGAGTCAGGACATATATACTTATATAATGTAAACCAACTCAAGTTAATTATAATAAAGTACAAGTAACTTAAAGAATGCTTGGGACTGCCTATCCTATAAGGATCCGTTAAACTATTTACTATGCAGTAATATTTCGCTATTATAATAATGTCTATAGTAAAATAAACTTACTTTAAAATAGCGTTAAGGAGTGACCAAATATTTCCATTAACACGTAATAGTCCTAGTAGTCCATCCAGTATCAGCATATTTCCAGATCAGGAGACTACCCTAAATACTCTATGGGCTACGGGGGAAAAACAAACTCGTAGTAAAGCTCGCTATGGTAGGTAACAAGGCACACGAGACAATGCCAGGGTAGATATACCAATTATGCATCCGGGCTGGTGGTAACGCATAGTAGCCACTACCGCCCACCTCGAGCCACACTCCCAAAATCAAAGGGGTGCACCCAGTCAATCACAAAAATAATAGAATGGTATCGAAGAAGTGTGTCCGATCGGAGGAGCTACCTCACTTGGCCCGTTGATTGCTCCTGTTTTAGCCACCTTAAGCTAACTCACAGGAGTCAGGTCTACTTCATACCATAATAGGATCGTCGCCACCATCCTACTTCGTTTTGGGATCTCCACCGCATACACATTTGTTAGAGTGGTTTTCGGTATCGACAGAGAGTATGTCCATATCCGATCTCGGTCTCTTTAACAACCAATTGTTGTTATAAACCGTGGTTATAATTTAAAAATAGTTTATATACTTCAAAAATTAAATATCATTTCAAATCCATTTCAAAATACCAAAATATCATATCTTTCAAAAACCTCATTCATTTTATTTAATTTAAATACCTTTCCAAATCACATTTCAATATGGTTTATATTTCAAATCAAAATACTCCATTTAAACCATTTAAAAATGAAGTTATTATATTTAAAAACAAATATTTAATTTTCAAAATTTTAGCCTTTTCTGAATTCGTTTATTCACTTAAATTTATTAAAACAGTGAAAATTCAACTTTCGCAGCACTTAAAAATGTTATGGAAAGTTACATTTGAAAACAGTTCAATTTAGCAAAGACAACATTTAAAGAAATGTTGTAATAGTTCAGGTTTCAAATAAAAGCTTTAGTTCAATTCTGCAACTACAGCACCTACAAAGTGCTGTAATAGCCCTTAGTTCATTTTAACCTTTTAATTCATTTGTATCAACTACAGCACTTAGAAATGCTGTAATATCCTTTACTTCAGAAATGATAGCATTTCTGAAATGTTGTTAATTACATTCTAAATTTTAAATACAATTTCATAAACAATTAAATTTTAATTTAAACCACTTTTAACTTATAAAAATCATATTTTCTCACTTTAAAATGATCATTTAAATACCTTTTAATTTATGATTTTATAAAGTGAAATTTTCACAAATAATTATCAAATTTTTAATAATTCACTTATAAAATAAATGTAATTTTTTATAACATTTCATTTACTTTACATTTTAATTTAATTTACCATTTCATAAATTAAATTTAAATTCCATTTTGTTTTATTTTAACTTAACTTTTAATTTAAAACACATTTCACATTTTCTAAGTTAAGTTATATTCAAATTTCAATTTTAAACATTTATTTATTTAACCATTTTTAATTTATAGAAAATCAATAACACTTTATAAAAATCATTTTAAATTCAAATTTAAATCAAAATATTATTTCAATCCGTAATTTACAAAGAAAACCGGGGTTCTATCATTTTAAACCCGTAGTCCTAAGTAAAATGAAATAAATAAAAATCGCTCAGGCCTATCATTTCAGCCCATAGCATTTTCCCTATTCTAAAGTCCGTTCGGGTATGTATCATTTCAACCCATAGTGATTCTAATCTATAGGGAACTTGCAGTGTGATAAACATATATAAATGACAGCATAGCATTATATAATAATAACAGATGATATGACAGGTGTATAAACAAGGTGAACATCATATGATCATATCATAGGCAGATATAATATGATAATATAAACTACAGATTCACATGCTGTCAATTTACTAATTATATAAGTACAGATGTCATGTGTGAATTACTCACCTCTACAAGCTGGAGATAACAAATTCAGACACATAAACAAAGATCCGGACAGCACGAAAGCACGACTACAGATTCAAGCGAGGGGAGATCCAAAATGATTATCTTGTACATATCAAACAAACAAGATATTGCACATGAATTTCAACATAAAATATATCATTAAACAATCTAGAAATAATGCACAACAAAGAACCAAACAACTTGCCCATGCTTTCACAAATCATATGCTCGACCATATGGTTTAAAATGCACGGCCATGGTAGTGTGAGTGGGTCGAGTATGGGTCCAACATGGCTCGGCCTAGCTTGGATATGAAGGAGTAATGATTTATGGCATGAAGCAAATACAAGTCAAGGAAAAAGTGATTTTTGTGTGCAATCACAAGCTCAGCTATGGCCATGGATGGCTCGGCCATGCTTGGTGGAGGTCAAGTGATGGTGCAGCAGTGGCCTAGGATTAGTAGAGGCCGGAGGAGGTGGTGCTAGTGGTGGCCGAGAGGGGTATGGAGTGGTGATGCATGTAGAGGTCGGCTATGCTAGATTTCAAGTGATGCTTGCATTTTTATGGAGTTTGCATCTATAGGAAGGCCACGACCTGTCATGTCAGTGGAGTTGGAGTGGGTTGCAGCCGAGCAAGGTGGCGGTGAAGGTGGTGGTGAAGGAGGAGGCTATGGGCCGAGCAACATAGGTGAAAGCATGACAAGAACATAAATAAAACAAAGAAGAAAATGTAAGAAAAAAATGAAAAACCATTACCAACTTTCTTTCAGAAACGATGGCCGAATGTTTTGAGATGAGAAACTTTTTTATTTTCGTGAGAGATGAAAAAAATTTCGGCTGAAGAAAGAAGTATGGCCGACCTCATCAATGCAAGTGGCAATTTACAATTGAAAAGGCAATGGCATATGAAAAGTCTATGGTATATGAAAGGTTATGGCTCTTTATATTTCTCATTTTCTTTTTATCATTTTAAACAAATGAAACTGTAAATAAATAAAAACAAAACAAAACAAAATAAAATATGAAAGAAAATAAATAAATAAATTTTAGGAAAAAATATATAAATTAATTAAGAAAATAGTATAATAATTGAAACTAGGTTTTAAAATTTGTAAATAAATACAATAAGCTTTGGAAAAATTATAACATCACTTTAAAAATATTTTAAAAATGAAATCTTGAAATAAAAATAAATTTAAAATAATTTCAAAATGAAATAAAGTCAAATTTAAAAATATTTCAAAAATCTAGGGTTGTTACACTCTCCCCCACTCAAATCTTTTCGTCCTCAAAAAGAACGAACAAGGAAAATAAGGAGAAACATGATAGAAAAACAAAATAGTACCTAAAACAAACAATTCCGAATTCGAAGCACGAATGCTCTCCTCCGTCTCCCAGGTACAATCTCGATCATCTGTACTCCACTATACTTTGACTAGACTAACAGATTTCATTCTTAGTTGCTTCGTATATCTGTCGACAATACGAAGTGGCTTCCTATCGACAGTCAGATTAGGCTCAATATCAAAATTATCAAGAGTAGAAGGCTGAACAATAAGAGATGGATCATGAAGATACCGATGAAGATGAGATACATGGAATACATTATGCACTCCAGAAAGCTTCTCGGGCAAATCCAGACGATAAGCCAAAGAACCGACTCTTTCCACAATGCGGAAAGGACAGATGAACCTAGGAGAAAGTTTCCCTCTACGACCAAAGTGAATAACATTCCTTAAGGGGGAGACCTTAAGGAAGACCTGATCAACAATAGCAAACTCTAAACTCCGCCTGCGTCTATCAGCATACTTCTTCTGCCTATCCTGAGCAGCTTTCAACCTCCTCTTAATCTCCTCAACTCTCACAGAAGCTTCCAAAATCACATCAGGACCAAGAACCAAACGATTACCAGATTTAATCCAGCAAGACGGAGATCTATAAGGTCGTCCGTATAGAGCAGCAAACGGAGACATTTTGATACTAGTCAGAATGCAAAGATGGAATGAGATAGATAAATAGATTAAAATAGGCTTAAAACAGAAGATTAGTTTATACCTGATAGCTATTATTGTAGGTGAATTCGACAAGATGGAGATGATCTTCCCAAGATCCTCCATAATCAAGCACACAAGCATGAAGAAGATCCTCGAGAATCTGATTCACTCTTTCTGTTTGACCATCGGTTTGTGGATGGTAAGCAATGCTCAGATTCAGATGAGTACCCAAAGATTCCTAAAAAGATTTCCAAAACTGACTGGTAAATATAGGATCACGATCACAAACAATGCTGAGAGGAACCCCATGGAGACGAACAATCTCTCCCATGTAGATCTCAGATAAGCACTAGAAGCAGAACGAGTAGACTTGACCGGAATGAAATGAGCGGGCTTGGTCAGTCTATCCACAATAACCCAGATACGCTCATTACCCCTCCGAGTCCTCGGTAAACCATCGATGAAATCCATGGAAACCTGTTCCCACTTTCAATTGGGAATCACAAGGGGCTGCAAAAAACTAGGGGTCTTCTGGTGATCGGCTTTGACTTGCTGACAAGTCGGACACCAATTAACAAAGATAGAAATATCCTGCTTTATCCCTCTCCACCAGCCCTGCTACGAACACTCTCCTCCATCAATCTAAGCATCTCATCCTCATCCTGCTTAGCCATGATACGATCCAGAAGAGGAGAAGAAACAACAAGCTGACACAACAAAACCTTCTTACGACTCAAAGCATCGGCCACAACATTAGCTTTACCGGGCGTATAGCTAATATCGAGGTCGTAAGAAGCCAGAAACTCAAGCCAACGAACTTGTCTCTGATTCAAATCCTTCTGGGAGAAAATATATCTCAGAGACTGATGATCGGTGAAAAGCTCAAACTTGGTTCCTAGAAGATGATGCCTCCAAAGCTTCAAATCAAAGACAACAGCAAGCAACTCTAAATCATGAGCAGCATAATTTTCCTTGTGGGTTTTCAACTGACAGCAAGCATAGGCAATGACCTTACCATCCTGCATGAGAACAACACCCAAACCCTCACGACTAGCATCAGTGTATACCGTCAATCCCTCACTTCCATTCGAAACGGTAAGAACTGGTGCGGAAGTTAGCTTGCTCTTCAACTTATCGAATGCAGCTTCACATTTCTTGTCCCAGATGAACCTAGCATTCTTACGAGTCAAAGCAGTGAGAGGTGCAGCAATCCAAGCAAAATTCTCAATGAATCTCCGGTAATAACCAGCAAGGCCCTGAAAACTACGAATATCAGATGGAGTTTTTGGAGTTTCCCAATCCCATAACAGAATAGGGAAAACATAAGGTCAACCGAAAAGATAGAATTATTAAATGATAAAAGAAAAGAGAGGAAAGAAAAGCTTACATTGATCGCAGCGATCTTGACTGGATCAACAGAAACTCCACTACCAGAAATAATATGCTCGAGAAATCGGACTTCATCCTTCCAGAAATGGCATTTAGAAAATTTAGCCTTCAACTGACGATTTCTAAGAGTTTCCAAAATAGATTTCAAATACGACTCATGCTCTTCCTTGGTCTTAGAGAAGACAAGGATATCATCAATAAAGACTAGAACAAATTTATTAAGCAATCACGAAAGACACGATTCATCAAATCAACAAAGAAAGCAGGAGCATTAGTCAGACCAAAAGGCATGACTAAACATTCATAGAACCCATTCTCAGTGCGTAAAGCAGTCTTGGGAATGCTATCCTCAGCAACCCTGAGCTGATGAAAACCTGTAGCAAGATCGAGCTGAGAGAAAACAGTGGCACCATAAAGCTGATCAAACATATCATTGATACGAGGCATAGGATATCTGTTTTTCATAGTGAGCTTGTTCAGCTTCCTATAATCAACACACATCCTCAAAGAACCATCGGACTTGGTGACGAAAACCACGCTGCTCCCTATTCAAAAAAGCTAGGCCTGATCAGACTTTTGGAAGCTAAGTCCTCAATTTGTTTTCTTAACTCAACCTTCTAGCAGGGTGTCATTCTTCTAGGAGGAAGAACAATAGGTCGAGCATCAGGAATAAGATCAATCCGAAAATCTATTTCCCGCTTAGGAGGTAAAGAAGTGACTTCACCAAATACATCGGGATAAAGTCTGACTATAGAAGTCGAATCAAGATCACCAGGAGAAGAATCCAGAGAATAAATAAAACTGCCAGTAAAATCCTAAGGCATGCGACACTGAATAATTAAAGAATCATCCTTATCTCCAGCAAGAGTGACAATTCTGGATTTGCAAGAGATACGGGCATCATGATTCCTTAACCAATCTTGACCAAGCAATAAATCAAAATCATCGAAACCCAGAACATAGAAATCACCAGAAAAACGATAACCAGAATGGAAGAGTTTCACTTCTCTACAAATCCTACTAAAGTTCGCGGGACCCCCAGTAGGATTAGAAACACATAAAGGAACAGAAGCATACCCAGGAGAAAGGAGATGCTTAAACTTATCACACAAATCAACAGAAATAAAACTGTGGGAAGCTCCAGTATCAAATAAAATACGAACTGGATAATGGAATAAAGTAAATGTTCCATGAAGAGTATCTTGGTCATCACTAGGAGAAGGAGCAGGTGGAGGAACCGGAGATGATGCAGAGGAGACAACAAATATACCAAAAGGCTTTCCCTTCTGCTGGGTAGGGCAGTCCTTCCTAAAATGACCAGGCTGGAGACAGATATGGCAGAGATCACGCCAAGCTATCTGAGAAGATGGAGGAACAACAACACCAGCTAAAGTAGGACAGCTATTGGCATAGTGTCCCTTCTGATTACATCTGAAGCAGGTGATGGAAGAAAGATCAACGGGTTGCCTCTGAGAAGGAGCAGATGATGAAGATCCCAAACCCGGATGCTTGTGCCAATTCTTCTTCTGCTGGTGGAAATTAGGCTTTCTCTTCCTAGAGTTTGCAGAGAAAGACTGAGATGAAGGAGAACCAGCAGCAGCAGGACCCTTAGAAGTAGTATTCTCATAACGGATAACCATATCCATAAGCTAGGTGAAAGTGCCATGAACATGAGAAATGAGACGACTATAGTACTCAGGACGAGCACCAGTAATGAACTTCTCATTATTCTTGAGAGGAGTGTCTATCATGCTAGGACCAAACTTGGAAAGTTCATTGAACTTCCTCTCATACTCAGAAAAAGACATGTTACCTTACTTGAGATCCATGAATTCACGATAAAGCTGAGATTTCCCGTCTTCGGGCATCCATTTTTCCACAAAAGCCTCCCTGGAAAGAGATACAGAACAAACATAAGATAGATTCAAAGGAAGGAAAAATAGGAATAAAATTCATGATAACACAGAGGATACCTAAACTGCTCCCAAGTGATATCAGCCTCGATGGTGTTAGCCGTAACAGACTCCCACCAATCTAAGGCAGACTCTTACAGCTGCCAAGCATCTAACTGACGCTTCTGAGCATCAGTAATCTCAAGATCAGTAAATATCCTCTCTAGACTCCGCAACCATTGCTGAGCCTCAATGATACTCTTTGAACCAGAAAACTTGGTACCACCAAGTTGAGTGAATTCCTTACAAAGAACAGTGAACTTAACGGGTGCAGTGGGCTGAGGAGCTGGGGGCAATACCATGACCCCTACCTCTGGCATTTCCTCAATTCATCCTGAAAATCAAGAATGAATTTAGGACAAGGTATAGAGATGAAAAAGATAAATTAAGATAAGACAAGATAAATTCACTTGGATGAATATCCTAATGAAATAAATACTAACAAGGTAGATACGAAAGGAAGGAAATTTAGAAAACTGTTTTTAAAATAAGAAAAATTTTATATCGAAATAATCTTTGAAAATCCTTTGAAAAGTCATTTTGAAAATCATTTTATACTTTGAAAATACGTTCTCTCGCAAAGATATGATTCTGAGATTGATTTCACTCATTCTAGGGTATTTCTACCCTATCTCTAATGAGTTTTCGGTCCACGGGCTATGGTTTGCCTAAAAACCAAAGCTCTGATACCAACTGTAACAACTTCTATTTTGTACCATTCAAATCGAAAATAATCCACACATGTCAGACTTGAATAATTCAAAATAACAGATTGTAAATAAATTTGGAGCAAATAAAATCAATCACAGAGAATCACAGACACAGAAATATTAGAATAACTCGCAGTGGAATATAAAATACCATAGTAGTTCATGAAGCTACTATAACAAAGTCTCAAAACAAATACATAATATCAGTCTGAAAGCAACATAATAGAAATCCAAATACATAGAAGTCCACTAATACAAGCTGAAATAGAACAACTGAAATAGATAAATAATAGATAGATAACTAGATATGTAGAATCTCCAGCTAGCTCCAGAAAGAGAAATCCAAAGCTGTGAATACTCAGGCTGACCCGAGCGTAAAGTAAAACACAAAACACTCGAGACAGGACATATATACTTATATAATATAAACCAACTCAAATGAACCATAATAAAGTACAAGTAACTTAAAGGATGCTTGGGACCGCCCATCCTCTAAGGAACCGTTAAACTATTTACTATGTAGTAATATTTCACTATTACAATAATGTCTACAATAAAATGAACTTACTTTAAAATAGCGTTAAGGAGTGACCTAATATTCCCCTTAACACGTAATAGTCCTAATAGTCCATCCAGTATCAGCATATCTTCAGATCGGGAGACTAGCCTAAATACTCCATGGGCTACGGGAGAAAAACAAACTCGTGGTAAAGCTTGCTATGGTAGGTGACAAGACACACGAGTCAATGCCAGGGTAGATATACCAATTACGCTTTCGGGCTGGTGGTAACGCATAGCAGCCACTACCGCCGACCTCGAGCCACACTCCCAAAATCAAAAGGGTGCACCCAATCAATCACAAAAGTAATAGAATGGTATCGAAGAAGTGTGTCCGATCGGAGGAGCTACCTCACTTGGCCCATCGATCACTCCTATTTTAGCCACCTTAAGCCAACTCTTGCGGGTCGGGTCCACGTTCATAGCATAATAGGATCGTCGCCACCATCCTTATTCGTTCTGGGATCTCCACCGCGTACACAGTTGTTAAAGTGGTTTTCGGTATCCACAGAGAGTATGTCCATATCCGATCCCAGTCTCTTTAACAACCAATCTTTATTATAACCCGTGGTTATAATTTAAAAGTAATTTATATACTTCAAAAATCAAATATCATTTCAAATCCATTTCAGAATATCATATCTTTCAAAAACCTCATTCATTTTATTTAATTTAAATACCTTTCTAAATCACATTTCAATATGGTTTATATTTTAAATCAAAATACTCCATTTAAACCATTTAAAAATGAAGTTATTATATTTAAAAATCAAATATTTAATTTTCAAAATTTTAGCCTTTTCTAAATCCGTTTATTCACTTAAATTTATTAAAACAATGAAAATTAAATTTCGCAGCACTTAAAAATGCTACGGAAAGTTACATTTGACAACAGTTCAATTTAGCAAAGACAACATTTACATAAATGCTGTAATAGTTCAGCTTTCAAATAAAAGCTTTAGTTCAATTCTGCAACTACATCACCTACAAAGTGCTGCAATAGCCCTTAGTTCATTTTAGCCTTTTAATTCATTTGTATCAACTACAGCACTTAGAAATGTTGTAATATCCTTTACTTCAGAAATGATAGCATTTCAGAAATGATGTTGATTAAATTCCAAATTTTAAATACAATTTCATAAACAATTAAATTTTAATTTAAACTATTTTTAACTTATAAAAATCATATTTTCTCACTTTAAAATGATCGTTTAAATACCTTTTAATTTATGATTTTATAAAGTGAAATTTTCACAAATAATTATCAAATTTTTAATAATTCACTTATAAAATAAATGTAAAATTTTATAACATTTCATTTACTTTACATTTTAATTTAATTTACCATTTCATAAATTAAATTTAAATTCCATTTTAATTTATTTTAATTTAACTTTTAATTTAAAAACACATTTCACATTTTCTAAGTTAAGTTATATTTCAAATTTCGATTTTAAACATTTATTTATTTAACCATTTCTAATTTATAGAAAAAATAATAACACTTTATAAAAATCATTTTAAATTCAAAATTAAATCAAAATATTATAATATTTATATTTTTAAAATACTTTAAAATTATAGAAAAAATATATATTAACCACGGGTCTGTATAAAATTTTCTGTCCTAGGTAAAATGATACAGATATTTATCATTTCAATCCGTAATTTATAAAGAAAACCCGGGTTCTATCATTTCAAACCCGCAGTCCCAAGTAAAATGAAATAAATAAAAATCGCTCAGGTCTATCATTTCAGCCTATAACGTTTTTTTCCCTATTCTAAAGTCCGTTCGGGTATGTATCATTTCAACCCATGGTGATTCTAATCTACATGGAACTTGCAGTGTGATAAACAGATATAAATGATAGCATAGCATTATATAACAGTAAAAGACGATATGATAGGTGTATAAACAGGGTGAACATCATATGATCATATCACAGGAAGGTATAATATGATAATATAAACTACAGATTCACATGCTGTCAATTTACTAATTATATAAGTACAGATGTTATGTGTGAATTACTCACCTCTACAAGCTGGAGATAACAAATTCAGACACACAAACAAAGATCCGGACAGCACGAAAGCACGATTAAAAATTCAAGTGAGGGGAGAGCCAAAGTGATTATCTTGAACATATCAAACTAACAAGATATTGCATATGAATTTCAACACAAAATATATCATTAAATAATCTAGAAATAATGCACAACAAAGAACCAAAACAACTTGCCCTTGCTTTCACAAATCATATGCTCGGCCGTATGGTTTAAAATGCACGACCATGGTGGTGTTAATGGGTCGAATATGGGTCCAACATGGCTCGGCCTAGCTTGGATATAAAGGAGTAATGGTTTATGGCATGAAGCAAATATAAGTCAAGGAAAAAGTGATTTTTGTGTGCAATCACAAGCTCGGCCATGGCCATGGATGGCTCGGCCATGCTTGGTGGAGGTCAAGTGATGGTGCAGCAGTGGCCTAGGATTAGTAGAGGCCAGAGGAGGTGGTGCTAGTGGTGGCCGAGAGGGGTATATGGAGTGGCGATGCATGTAGAGGTCGGCTATGCTAGATTTCAAGTGATGCTTGCATTTTTGTGGAGTATGCATCTATGGGAAGGCCACGGCCGATCATGTCAGTGGAGTTGGAATGGGTTGCAGCCGATCAAGGTGGTGGTGAAGGTGGTGGTGAAGGAGGAGGCTATGGGCCGAGCAACATAGGTGAAAGCATGACAAGAAAATAAATAAAACAAAGAAGAAAATGAAAGAAAAAAATGAAAAACCATTACCAATTTTCTTTCAGAAACGTTGGCCGAATGTTTTGAGATGAGATACTTTTTTCTTTGCATGAGAAATGAAAAAAAATTCGGCTGAAGAAAGAAGTATGGTCGGCCTCATCAATGCAAGTGGCAATTTACAATTGAAAAGGCTCTTATAAGGAAATCAGAGATCATCATGAAAATCATTAAGTAATTTCAAAATTCATCAATTTAAGACCCTAATAAAAATCATCGAAAATTTCCAATAGGTAAATTAGAAATACGAAATTCATCAATCATCATAAAAATCAGTAAGGAAGCTCACGTTCCATCGACCCAAGGAATTAAAAATCCAAGAATCACAAAATTCGATCTGAAACCCATCCATTCTTATTCAAAGTCAGAAGGTCAATGGAAAATTCATAAATTATCATGGAAAATCGATAAAGGGAACCAAGAAATAATGAACTCATGAAACAAGTGATCAATGGGAAATCATCGTGAAAATTTAATGAGAAATTTTAACATGTAAAATTCATGAATCATCAGAGAAATCAATAGGGAAATTCATTAAACAATAATTCAACAAGAAATCACCACAGTGATTTAATAAAGAAATCATGAATACAAGATCAACAAATCATCACAAAAATCCATAGGAAGAGTAAAACTCACTAAACCCGAAAACAAATAAGATCATCAAAAATTCAATAAAGAAACCAGAAATACAAAATTCCCAAATCATTATGGGAATCGACAAAGGAATCCAAAATTCACGAAACTGGAAATCAGAAATTCAATAAGGAAACTAGAAATGGGAAATCTTCAGATTTTCATAAAAACTCATCATGGAAATCAAGAACTCGTTAAACAAAGCAAGTAATAAGAAGTCATCACAAAAATTCGATGGGAAGAAACTCAATATCTGAAATTCATAAACCATCATACGAAACCAATAGGGAAATTCAAAATTCATGAAATCAGGAATTCAATTAAAAGTTATCATGAAAATTTGACAAGGTAAACATGAGTATGAAATCTATAAATCATCATAAAAAGCAATATGGCAATTCAGAATTCATTTAATCCAAACTGTAATTTGCATAAATAGAAATGGTGAAACTCAAAAAACACGGAATCAAGAGTTTATCCAAAGTCTCATCAGGATCTCATTTGACGAATTAAATATTCAAAACTCCATTCAATATAAGTACGAAGCCATAGATATATCTAATAATAGAATATTTAGTAGATTTTGAATAAAAGATAACTAGATTGATCTAACCTCAATTCTAAGGTTATTCATAGGAAAGTTTCTTGTTAATAGATGTGTTGCTCCTAAAGTGCTATAAGTTAGTAGTATATGTATATACGTGTACAATAAACTAGTCTATCCATTCATTCGCTTTATCTCAAAGGATTCAGGAGTGGCTTTCTTAACCTGATCTTGGAGTGAAGTATTTTATCTTTGTGACTACAAATTTATTATCTATTCTATTCCTTTAGTTTTTGTATCAGTGTTGGTTTTGTTTCCATGTTATGGATCCCTTCTTCCATTTTCTTGTCTCATGCTTTTTTATGGTATGAAAGTTTATTAATCCTTTGATTTAGGAATCATTTTCCTAAGATTGGAAGTTTTGTAATTCATTAGCATATCCTTTGCCTCTGTGTATATCCTCTTCTAGGATTCCAACTTTGTCTCAGATGGGGGGATAGGTTTCTTTCTTTAGCCCTTAATCCCCATGGGTTCTGACTTTCTTCTTGAGTTGTATACATTTTTGTCTTTTTTTATTTGGATCCCCTACCGGGCTTGGACATCTCAGTCTACTCTTTGATGAGCCACTCTCTGGGCTCGGACATCTTAATCTATCAAAAGCTTCTCTTTGGGCTAGAAATCTTAGTCCGTTGTTTGATGAGCCTTTCTTTGGGCTTCCCCTGTCTCAAAGAGAGAGAATGAAATGACTTAAAATTTTGTATATTTGAAATTGAAATATTTAATTAATTTTAATATTTTAATATTTAATTTTTAACTTGAATTTCAAATATAACGATATGTTGGATAAATTAATTGTTGAATTTTATAATTGGAAATTGGTTAAGTTATTGAACCTTGAGTTTTAAGCTTGACAAAAATAATTTAAAGGATTATAAAATTTATATTAATAATAGTGAAGATATAAAACTTTTTAAAGTGAATTTAAAAGTGCTTTGTTCAGTTTTAAAAAATACACCGTTTAAATTAACATTTAAAAATAGCCATTTGGGGCACAGTCTCGGAATTCGACAAAAACTATTCCATGGGATCCCTAAAAGTGTATTATTATCGGATTTTAAATTTCGTAGCGTTTGGAGTTATCGTTTGGCCGTATGGGATATAAACGCGCTGGAATTTATATCGAAAATTCAATATAATAATTGGGTCCAAAAAGCTATATTCTTCATACGATCGAATTAGAACTCGAAACCTTTTCCATTTCGTTCAGAACAGGAGTATAACATTATAAACGCCTAGCAGCATGCCTTGATAGGGGTTGAGTTGCGTAAAACGAGTCATTTTGAAATTGAAATTTAAAATTTTGACTAGTCAACAGCCGTATTATATCTTTTCAGCTCCTCCAACACACAACCATTCCTTTCACGTTTCCCATCTCCTTCCTTTTAAAAATCACGTCGCCTTCTTCGTTCAAACAAAAAAAGGGATGGCCGAGCTTAGAAGAAGAGAGGCGAATTGATTTCTAGTGCTGCTGGTAGGTTTGCCTTCATCTGGCATGGTTCTGGGAGGGCGTGCGTTCGCTCATGGGTGCGGTAGTTTATTTGGAGGGGATAAGTGTGGATTCGAGTTTGTGTTCGAGGAGGTATGGTAGAGGGGCACGAGACCGCTGTGATGGATTTTGGGGTGGTGGCGCGCGAGCTAATGGCTGAGCCAGCACAGCTAGCGTCGACGACGAAGTTGGAAATTGGAGTCCGGTGCTCGCGTGTTGAAGAGCGCAGGCAACTCGCGATGGGCTCTCGTAGATCCTGACCATTGTATGACGAAGATGCTTAGGCAGGGCAAGTGGTGGCATCAGGTGGGGTCGCGAATGATGGATGGAGTTCGTGTTGCTTTTTTTTTGGGGATGGAGTCGCGTTGTCAGGGGAGGCGGTTTGGAGGGGATCGGCGAAGCTTGGTTGGGGTTTCTATTGTGATGGTTGTGGTTTTGACGACTGCGATTTGTCATGTGCTTGCGTGTTGTGGAGTAAGGCCGTGTTATAGTCAGGTGATATCATTTGAGCTCGCGAATGGCCACGACTAGTCGAGGCGACAGTGAGGTAATTAAGATTTTAAAATTTAAAAGTTAATAGGGTAAATTACTTTACAAATTAAGTAATTAGTTGTTCGATTAAGTCGAATGTCAATAAATGCGTAATGCATTTTTACAAGGTTTAAATTGTCGGGATCAGTCGTATAGGATTCGAAGCTGTGGAATCTGCGAAACAGAATTTTAAGGTTTAAACGGATCGCAAACAAAATCAAGGTGAGAAAATTTTCTCTCATTTGGATTACTGAAATATTTAATTATTGAATGCTGGTTAAATTTATAATTATTATCTGTCGAATGTGATATTATATATAGTAGTATATATGTATTGGAGTGATTGATATTTCCGCATATATATAGCGGATAAGACCCTATGCGCCCCGCATAATAGCGAATGATCCTATATACCGCGATATCCCTCTCGAAGTGGAATTGATATTTTTATATTGTACTAACATCTATGGATGCAGGGAAACAGGTTGGAGGGATCCAAATGGATTCCCAAAAAATGTTGAAATTAACTTTCGTATAGAGTGATATATGATTTATTTGAATAATCTGTGATAGATTATAGTGGAATCTAAATTTATTGGATGCTATGGAATTACTGGTTAGATTTTGGCATTTTTAAATACCAATGATAAATGTTTAAAATATTATAACTAAATTAAAAAGGAAAATTTGAAGTAAAAATGTTTATGGTGAAACTTGGACTTGTAAAAAAATGAATTTTGGGTAAAATGAATAGTTTGGTCTCAGAATTGTACTCGATAAATTTTAGAATATGGAAAATAGGGATTTTGGAATAATATAAAAAAAGGATTTTAAACAATAAAACTTAAACAATATTTGTTAAGTATAAAAAGAATTTAGTTTAAAATCAGGATTTAAAATATTTGGAAAATAAAAAAGGAATTTGAAAATAAAATATGGAATTGTTATATTAGATTCTAAATAAGATTTAAAATTTAGTAAAAGGAAGTGAATCTGAACTTAGTTGGGTTTTAGGATATAGTTGGGTTATTTAAGAAAATAATTTAAAAATGGGATTTAATTTAGGAATCGATGTAAAATCGATTAAGTATCGTGAAACCGTTTAAACGGGAAATTACACTATGGAATTTACAAACAAGATTTATAAATAAAGTAAAGTAATTATCGGTAGATAAATTGAAATTATAAATTCACGGTGAGGATTTATAAGGAGATGGGTATCGGTTTAAAAAGAAACGGTAGATTTATTTTTAGAAATGTGAAAATGGATTTACGAAATTGAGACGTAAATCAAATTGGAAATAAATCGAGGGAGATCTATAAATGTTAGACTGATTATATTGGGAATGGAAAATACATTTTATCGAAAAATTTGGTTGTTTTGAAAAGAAGGATTTTTAATTATTAACTGGGTAATTTTAAAGGTGTTAAAGAATATTTCAGAAATATTAGCTATTTAGTTGGTCTGAATTGTTTAAAGTATATTTAAATATTAACCAAGTTAGTTTATTATAGTAAGTTAATTATTATTTAAGAATTAATCAGTATTATTATTTTAAAAGATAAATTATGCAATATTAATATCTTTATATAATAACTTTTATTAAAGGGTATTTGCCTAAAGTTTAACTTGGAAAATCATTATAGAAATTTTATGAGTATTATATTGAAAATTTATAAAATAAAGTTTTCGGGAAGTAATGATATACTCACATGGCATAATCGGAGGCAGTGAGTGCATACAGTTAAGTTTTGGATTTCTTTGGGATAGAGACGTAACCATTGAGCTATGAATCCATGGTTTGATACCATAGTGTTACTTTCCAAACTATTTTAAAGGTTCCCAAATATCTTTAAAAAGAATAGTTTGTAAATATACTAAATACAGTAAGAAAGTATATATATTTTGGATACAGAGATTTAAGTGATTGAATTATAAATTGAAAGAAGACTTAGTGTTTCAGTGGGAAATGGAATATTTAGTTGAATGATTGTTTATTTGATAGTTAAATAACCGGCTATCAAATCTGGACCCAAAATATAACTTTGGGAATATCTAGGAGAAATATGAGAATTATATGGTGTAGTTACCGTTCGAGTGTTATACTATACGTATAAATTCATTTCGTTCTTCTAGGACGTCGATAAGGAAATCCGTCCACTAAGGGTTAGAAGGTGATCTCTGATCTTATTTCCTCTGTTTATTTCCTAAAGAACCATCGTTGAATTTAGTGGAGATATCGGACGTTGTTTCGAAGAGACCGGGATCGGGTAAGCTATCTGAAAACCACTTCGATCCAACGAGTACGTTTTCGATGTGAAAACAAGAGCATGGAGTTAAAGATGGAGCAGTGAAGTGCAATGGCTAATCGCTACTAATCCTGAGGATTATTCCAAAATGGATATAGTAGGAATAGTGCCTTCGGTTCCGTTCGGACCTGGAACGGACTTGTATAGATGAATGCTTCAATACATTGTCATTGGAGGACAATGAGCAATCTAAGTGAAAATTCCTTTAAAAGGTAATCGTGGCCTCTAGCCTCATCAACCGGGAATGAATGAAAAGCAGGGGAGATGCAGTAAGGCTAAGTGGGTAGCACCCAATTCAGGTATGTTTATCACCTTTCTAGATACCCTCGGATATTATTACTACAATACATGGAAGGAGCTCGAAAGGGTGGGAGCACCCGGGATGATAGCATATTCAGTCTATCCAAATTAGGGGTAGTTAGGTCTTGTGTTGTAGGGGATCCCGGCGTGGTCCTTGGTATGCTGTTTCTAGACATGTACTATGATAGGTGATATCCCAGTACCTAGTCATTCGTATGGAATCCATTCTCTAACATGTACCTTTACGGTTTTGGTTATAAAGCCTAGTATGCTGGAATTTAATTAATGTAACAATTTCAGCCATTTGAATAAGTATTTGTACGTAGAAACTATTATAATATCAGAAGATTTAATATGAGATATTTTGGTTAGCGTAAGGCAAAAACCCGTCAGGTTTATTTGTGGTGCGATCTTACGAGATACCTTCGATTTTCAAAGGATTTTGATAACTTTAATAATTCAATTTGAGTGTATTTTCTCACACTGCTTTTCCAAACTGACTAGGGTGTTATTTTATTATAATGCTTCGGTCAGACCAAGCATTACAGATATAGGATAAGATGCTATGGAGCTCAAGAGATGAGCTGGATGGTGAAGACGTATTAAATGTATCTGGTTTATATTCCGTTGTGTATTGTATGTTGTATATTTAGCTTTTGTGAGACAAGTTATTATGACTATCCGGTATTGTGCTATTGATGGGTTGTACTCTGATAATGTAATGTGATAATAACAGTTATAGTTCTTTTTGTATAAAGACCAGTTGTTATCTATTATATATTGTTCCGCTGCGATTGTGAGATTCTGTGTTGTTGTTCTGTTTTCTTCTTCTACCTTTTTCTTCTTTACCCTCACAATCTGGTATTTCCGGCATTTGATTGTTCGGCATGTCATACAGTGGATATATTGATGTCGATTTTCGAAGGTCAAAAATTCGGACCGTCACATATGTTCTTAGCTGACCTTTCTCCAGAAGGCCGCTGATGAGCGCTTTACTGGATCCTCCCCTAAGATGTAATTTGTAACGACCCGTAAAATTATAATAATTTTTAATGGTTTTATTTACTTATTTAATTGAATTTTGGTGAAATTTTAAATAATAAAATTTTGAAATAAAATTTTATATTTGGAATACGTTTATTTAAATATAGTAGCTGGTAAATTTTCGATTAATTTTATGGAAGTTTATTTTATTGTGTAATTCTATTAAATTCAAATTAGATAAAAATTGATGGGGACAAAATAAATTTCAAACTCGAATATTTTAATACAGAAAATTTGTAAATCGTCTTTTGAGTGAGACTTTAAATTTCGTTTCATCAAATTCAGACATCTTTAGCTCCGTCGATCTTATTTTCCGCATTTTAGCTGCATTTTCAGCTAGCGGAAATTCGAATTTTTATAATTCAATCGTACCACTGATATATGTATACCGTTTTGACCATCGCATCGTGCTGATCTCTATGGTATATTCAATTCTGTGTTTTGATGTACGGTGCACAACGGTATGTGTAAATGTTCAACGTATCGGTACCGGTTTATGATTATAGGTTGTTGTGACTTTTCATTTCCACCGCACAATACAAATAGCTGGGAACATTTATATTTCCTAGATCCCAATGCTTGACCATTTCTATTCCCACTTTTCAAATTCTTTTCGGTTGTCTTCATTTGCTTTTATTTTCACTTTGCTTTACTTCCTCATCTCTGTTTTCTTTTATCTGCCTGTCTTCCCCTTCATTTTTTCTTGCGTGTTATCCTTCTTCCAATATATTTGAGATCACAGTAGCATTCCCCTTCCTTAAGCATCCCATCCCATTCGAACAACCTTCCCACTCCACACATCAACCAATCCCCTATATCCCTCTCTCATGCCAGAACCTTCGACCAAACCACCCCAAAAGCCTCGAGATGCACGCACACCACCACGGCACACTTCCGCAGTCATCCACCCTATGCCGAAACTGCCCCTTCGCCTATCTCCCTCTCTACGACATCAAACCGAAGCCATCCATCCGCAAGCATGCAAAGCCTTCTCCAGTTGCCACCGCCCCGCTATACTTCCCAGACCACGTTCAACCCCACCTTGGCCTCCGCTTGTGGCCGAACTTTCCCATCACCTCGGACCAGAGCTTCCTCCTTCCCTGTGTTTTACGTAACTACGTGTGTATATTTGTGGTATGTGTATTTCATATTAATTTTTATATTATGTGTTTAAAGTATTTTATATTAGTTTATACATTATTATATATATAGTTTATATATTTCATTGTCTTAGTATGATAGTTAAGATAAGGCTGTGTCGCATGTATTACAGTATATGCTTTTAAAATATTGGGTTGTTCATATTATTTGTAGTATAGGTGTATAACATATACATTACTAATATATGAGGTAGTTAGCTGTCGAACCTATATTTAAACTTATTTAAAGATTGTGTGCTATGTTTGAAATATAGAGTTGCTTGAGAAAGAAAATACTATATACATATATAGTAGTTACATATATAGTGTGTTTACTAATTGAATAACGTATATGGCATGTGTTCCAGCATATCTACATACTCATGAGGAAAGCTAAATTTCCAGTGTATGTTCCAGTATATGTCTATTCATGTTTTGGTTTGAATTGTATATCGCGATTTATTTCATCACATGTTTTAAGTATTTATACATTGTGTAGTTTATAATATTAGCTAAAGTTTATGCCTATAATATCTTGTATAATATGTGGTTATATATCAAGGTTTACTTTTGTGTGCGTGTGCTATTCCTATTTATGAGCTCTGTTCGTCGATTCGAGTTCAATCTCGCCTTGTTTTGAGATTTGTGCCTGGATTTTGCAACCCATCTCATTTTCGTTCATCTCTGGCCTCAAAAGGTGAGCAATCACTCACGATTTACATTCTTATATTTATTAAATTTGATTTCAATTGAAACGAAAATTGAAATATGCTGTTAATTTGAACTGTTAATTATTTAATTATTGTTAAATATGTTATTATATGTATCTGTTCACCTGTAAGATATGAAACATATCCTATTATTTATATTTTATTTAATTACTGATGATATATGCATGTTATACTATTATATGTTATATTATTATCATATCCGTTATCACCCTGCCAGTTCCCTGTTAGTATAGAATTCACTATGGGTTGAAATGATACATACTCGAATGGACTTTAGAATATGAAAAAATCGTTATGGGTTGAAATGATAGACCCAAGCGATTTTCATCGAATTGAATTTGGGATTGCGGGTCGAAATGATATCTACCCGTATATATATATATATATATATATATATATATATAAATTATGGATTGAAATGATAAATATCCGTACCACTTGATAATGGGATAGAAAGTTATATACAGACATTGTTGGTCTATATATAAATATTTTAAATTGATCTCTATGGTTGAAAGGGAATATATATATATGATTTGTTTAATATTAGAAATACTTTATATATATATATATAGAAATAAGTTTTATTATAAGGTAGATTTAATAATAATCTTTAATGTAATAAGGTTTGATTTAATTAATATAAAATGTCTAAGATTTTCAAGGATTTGTATAAGTTAAGGAAGATAAAGTTGAATTAATTGAAATTGTATTTAATTAAGAATGCTACTAAATTAAATCAATTTGAACTATTGAATTTGAAATTTAAGATTTGATTTTATAACTTGATTTTGATTTGAAGTGATCAAACGAACATTTCAAGTTAAATAAATCAAACGGAATATTTAGTTTAAATGTAATTTAAGGTTATTTAAATAATGCTGAATTTATTAAGTGAATATTCAGGACTATATAATAATGAGGTTAAATAAAGATCTATCTGAAACCGTTAAGTTGAACTTTAAGATTTTTGAATATTAAAGCTTTGAAATATATTGGAATTTAAATGGTTCATTTGTGATCCAGATCTGTATTTGAAATCAATATAATTTGGATTTATTATTTAGAAATTGAATTGAATAAATATGGATAAATCTAGATTGAATTAAATTTGAATTTAAAACTCGAGTTGATTGGAATCAATTTATGAAATTGAGAAAATATATATATTTAATGGAAATGATATTTTAGTTTTGAAGTATAAATTATTTTGAATGGACCATGGTGTTATGATGACGTTTTGTCCCATGGATCCTTAGAGGATGGTTATCCCAAACATCCTTTAAGTTACTTGTATTTTAGTTGATATTTCACTTGAGTTAGATTTATTGATATAAGAATGTTAATCCTGACTCAAGTGTTTTGTATTTTTCTTTACGCTCGGGTTAGACTGGGTAATTCAGCGTTTGAGACTCACCTTTGGAGTTGGAGCTTTGCTTGGAGATCCAACTAATGATTCAGCTTCTAGCTTTCCAGTTGATTCGTTCACAGAAGTCATCTGTTTGGATTTGAGACTTCACTGTATTTGAGATATTCTGCTGTATTTTATTTCTAACTCTGATATTTATATAGTAGCTTCATGAACTACTATTTATCTATTCCGCTGCATTATTTTTATATTACTGTGTCTGTGATTCTGTGATTGATTTATTTACTGTATATGCTGAGTGTTTGCCAAATTTAATTTAACAATATGATATCTTGAGCAATTCAAGTCTGACATGTGCGAATGCGAATGGTTGAAAATATCGGGTCGTTACAGTTGATATTGTAGGATCTAAATTAACCCTAGAGGGGGGGGGGGTGAATAGGGTTATAGCAAATTTTCTTGATTTAAACACAAAAATAAACTGCAGAAATAAATATACTGAAAAGTAAATCACACACAAGATTTACCCAGCTTCGGCAACCCCTGCCTACTGCTGCATTCCCAGATTTCTATTAGAATTAAACAGTATCACGCTTACAAACACTCTAACAGACTTGCAAACCCTGCTACCGCCTATAGAGTTTTGCAAACTCGCAACCCCTGCTTACTGAACTAACTCTAAATAGACAATCAGACACAACCTAAAACCTAGGTGGTGATTTACCTAAACTCTTTGATTCGTAGAATAAAAACAATAATTAAGAACAAAATAAAATAGCCCTAAACTAATTAACAATATTAATATAAGTTTGTAATTAAACAAAACCGCCTTTTGTTTTTTTTAACACCGGCCCACTTCCTTATTTCACCCGATCCTCTTTTTGTCTTCGTTCGTGAGAAATAATGGCGGCTTCGTTCTGATTAGGGCTTCGTTCCCTTTTGATCCAGTTAGGGCTTCGGCTCTTTGTTGCAATTAGGGCTTCGGTTTCTTCAATTGATCTGTGATTGGTTGCCCTAGCTTGCTTGCAGTTGCTCGATCGAGTTTTGATGCTTGTGAATTCGGTATGTGCTGTCTCCTTTTGCTTTTCTTAAATTGATACTCGAACTCGATCAAATCTTAAATGCCGATGATGATTAGGGTTTTAATAGGATTTGATTTCCTATTCTTGCGTTCGTATATTCGTGTTTGAATTTTTCATTGAATCATTTCGGCCGTTCGATTAATTTCTGATGTTTGATGATTTCTCTGACTAATTCATATGTGAATATTCTGGTTGCTTGATGATTACGACTTTGAATTAATTTCGTGATGACTTTCGACTTTGACTTGTTCAACATTGAAATTTTGACACGAACTTGATGCTGGATAATGTTTGACATCGACTTGGATTTTAACTTGTTCCAATTTTGTAATTTCGGCTTCTTGAATTTCTGGCCCCTGTGTAATTTAGCTCTGGCCATCTTTGTTTCAATGCTGATCTTGATTTCATGAATTTAATATTGACACTGTTATGCTTCCACGACTTCGACATTTACATTGTTCAACATTGTCCTGATTGCTTTGGCTTCACTACATAGCATATTTGTGCATTTTAAAATGTTGCATCATTGAGTAGTTTTCATTTGCGTCATGTTGTATCATTTACTTGATGTGTTTGCACTGTACATTGAGCATAGATAAGGTTGCTTTGGTCTGAATTAGTGCAGTGTGTATTCTAGCTTGTAACTGTTGCATACTTTGATGGTTCATTGGTGCACTTGCTTGGTCATTTTGTACTCGCATCCATAGTTGAGTAATTTCCAGTCTTTTGTTCACCTGCTGATGTTTGTTGCAGTCTTGAGTCACTTTGTTGTCGGGCTCACTGTACACTGATGCATTCTGGTTTGATTTGCTACTTGATGTAGTTTGTTTTGTTTGCATATGCTTAATGGTGTCACTGTGACCTGTTGCATTTGTGCATTGCCCTGCTGATTTACTTGTGATGTTCTTGTCGTCGAGTCATGTTGCATGCATTGAGTAGCCGGTCTTTGTATTTCCAGCTTCATCACTGTTTAACTTCCACACTGTTGCATTGTTGTTCACTTCTCTTGTATCATTGGTACATGTACATTGCTGCTATATTCTTGCTTCACTGCATTCATGTCACTGGTATGCTGCAGCTTGCATCTTTGTTGCATTTGCTTGAATTTGTGTCATCTTTACTTGCATTGCTGTACACTTTTGGTCATTGTTGTAGTTGTATCTATGTACACTACTGCCTTATTACAGTGGTCTGACTTGAACTTGATGACTTGAACTTGCATTGAGTTTTGTACACTGTTTTTGACTTGTGACCTGCCCTGTGTTGAATCCAGTTTTTCAAAAAAAAACTCGGGTTTGACCTTGTGCTCGATTCGAGATTTTCAATGTTATTGCATGTGAGTTGAACCCGGCTTTTCATTTGGGTTTGACCTGTGCTCACCTGTCCCTGTAAATCGATCAAGTGTATATATCGGTGTGCACGGCCTTGTGGCATATACAGTAATACACTGTGTATGTCACAAGTTGTTCGTGTATGATGAATTCAAATTTAAATGATGACGAACAACCCAAATAACCGAGGCAAATATTATTTTCAAAAACCATATTTTATTTTTGAATTGCAAAAATATTTCTTTTTCAATTTTACTGCGTTAGTTTATATTTTTGCAGATTGCTCAGATGCTGGATTCTAACTGGAATGCAGTTGAAGATAAATACGAGTGTGAGTGATATGTAGTGAGGTGACCTGTAAATATGAAATGTGATGTAATTGTAATCAAAGTTGTATAGTTATAGTGAGAGCTTGAAATTGTACTATTCAAAGTTGTAATAAATATTTATTTGAATAAAATATTCGTTTGAATTCAAATTCTGTGTTATTTATTTTATTCAGCAAATATTTATTTAATCTGTGAAAATAAATAGTATATTATCAAATACATTTAAACGAATGTATATATGTTTATTATCATCAAACAAAAATCATATAAGCGCATATTCAACAATCTCCCCCTTTTGATGATAACAAACATATATTTAAGATTTTGAATATGTTAAATGTATTTGATCATTGATATGCTCTAATTGCTCCCCCTATTTAATTGCTTCCTCTCTACACAAAACTCCCCCTACATATATGCATACAAATAAAATATGCAAAAGAGTCTAGATGCAAAATGGAAAATTATTTGACCTTTGCTAGATTTTATTTGACAAAATCTTAACTTTTCTCTCCCCCTTTTGTTATCAGCAAAAGAATAATAGTGTTAGAGAAAATAGAGATAAAGTGATCGATATTAATCCAACATTAAAACCCAATTGAATATAAATATTAAATTTCAATAAAAAATCAAACAAAAATCATAAATATTTTATTAGGCGCATATTCCACTTTTAGAATGATGGAAATGATGTCATCATATAAAACCATACAATTATGTCTATTTGTGGTATACTTATATCAGGAATTTGAATATCTACTAACCATGCATAACCGTTAGGACTTTTAAATGAGATTAGTAGTATTCCAATTTTATTTAAAAAAAAAATGAATTCAAGTATCTTCTAACCACGCATAACCGTGAGGACTTTTAAATGGGATTAGAATCAACTTGTTTATTTTAAAAATCAACTTTTGATATGCGTTCCATACATGCATAACCGTGAGGACTTTTAAATGAGCATGGAAGCACATAACAAATTCCAAGTAATTCACCCATGCATAACCGTGAGGACTTTTAAATGAGAGTGAATACTTTGGTATTTATTATTATTAATTGCTGAATATTATAAGTTGAAGCACAAATCATTTCCTTCACAGATTTAAAGATATTGAAGAACAAATGATTTCCTTTGTAAACTACCACAAATTTACATACTAAATATGATCTTGAAGAGTGATGGTCGATAGAAAGATGATAGAAATAGAAATGGTCATGGAATTATTACCCAACAAAATTTTTATAACTCTTGTTATGAAATTCTAAAGAAATTTTCTAATTATACTTTCTCGAGTTATAATATATGATACACTCATCACTTTTTCAATCACTATTCATCTTTTCGATAATCATTAGGGAGTTAGATTAGTTAAAAAATTGTCATTTAGAATCAAATTCAAAAATCAAAATTTAAAAAAAAAATGATTAGTCAACCTCTATAATTCCCAAATCTAAATGTAATTTGAAAAATCTGTCTTCGAGGAGAGGTTTTGTGAAAATATCAGCAAGTTGAGTTTCTGTTGAAATATATTCAATGCAAATGTCTTCTTTAGCAATGTGATCTCGAAGAAAATGGTGTCTCACATCAATGTGTTTTGTGCGAGAATGATGGACAGGATTATTTGACAAATCTATAGCACTCTTACTATCACATTTTAATGGAACTTGTTTATAGACTAAGCCAAAATCAGAAAGAGTTTGCATCATCCATAGAATTTGAGCACAACAACTTCCCAAAGCAATATATTCTGCTTCAGTGGTGGATAATGCAACACAATTCTGTTTCCGACTTGACCATGAGACTAATGAATGTCCTAGCATGAAACATGTCCCACTAGTGCTTTTTCTGTCAACTAATGAACCAGCATAATCAGCATCGGAATAACCTACTAAATCAAAATTTTCACAAGAAGGGTACCATAGTCCAAATTTGTGTGTGTGTGAAAGATATCTCAAAATTCGTTTAGTAGCTTTTAAATGAGATTCTTTGGGATTAGCTTGAAAACGTGCACACAAGCACACAGAAAACATAATATCAGGTCTAGAAGCAGTAAGATAGAGAAGTGAACCGATTATCCCTCGATATTTCTTTTGATCAATTGCAATTCCTTTCTCATCTTTGTCCAACTTTGTTGATGGGCTCATAGGAGTTCTCAATGGTTTGGAATTTTCGACTCCAAATTTCTTCAATAGCTCCAACACATATTTGAATTGTGAAATGAAGATACCATCACTGCTTTGCTTAATTTGAAATCCAAGAAAGTATTTCAATTCACCAACCAAACTCATCTCAAATTTAGCCTGCATGACTTGTTCAAAATTCTCACACAAAAGCTCATTAGTAGCACCATAAATAATATCATCCACATAAATCTGAACAATCAAAAAATCATGTTCTTTATGTAATAGAAACAGAGTCGTGTCAGCACTTCCCTTTTTAAAACCATTTTCCAAAAGATATGTACAGAGGCAGTCATACCAAGCTCTTGGTGCTTGCTTAAGACCATATAATGCTTTTTCTAGCTTATACACATGATTTGGAAATTCATGATTTTCAAAACCGGGTGGTTGTTCAACAAAAACTTCTTCTTTTAAATCACCATTCAAAAAGGCACTTTTTACATCCATTTGTTTAAGTTTGAAACCCTTGTAACATGCAAAACTTAGCAAGATTCTAATGGCTTCTAACCTAGCAACTGGAGCAAATGTTTCATCAAAGTCTATGCCTTATATTTGGTTATAACCTTTTGCAACCAACCTAGCCTTGTTTCTAATTACATTTCCTGATTCATCAAATTTATTTTTAAACACCCATTTAGTCCCTACAATTGGATAGTCATTAGGCCTAGGAACTAAATTCCAAACTTTGTTTCTCTCAAATTGATTAAGTTCATTTTGCATTGCTAAAAACCAATTTTCATCATTAAGAGCCATTTCAACAGAATCAAGTTCAATTTCAGAAATAAAACCACTTTGACAACAAAACGCACACAAATTTTCATCAAATGAGGAACGAGTACGTATACCTTCCGTAGGATCACCAATAATTAATTCAGGAGGATGATTAGGTTTGAACCTTAGTTTATCAGCATCAACAGTCCTTCTTTCAGTTTTCTCACTAAATGTCCCTTCTTCAGTGCCTTCAGGATCTACTCCATCGTCAACCATCCTTTCAGTCGTTTTTTCCAGATCAGATTCATCAAATTTCACATTGATTGACTCAACAATTGTCTTTGTTCGTTTGTTATATATCCTGTAAGCCTTACTCCTTGTTGAATAGCCCATGAAAATTCCATCATCAGCCTTTGATTCAAATTTTCCAAGTTGATCACCTGTGTTAAGAATGAAACAAGGACGCCCAAATATACGAAAATAAGAAATGTTAGGTTTCCTTTCATGCCACAATTCATAAGACGTTTTGCCAAGTATTGGTCTAATCATTACTCTATTCATTACATAGCACGAAGTATTCACTGCCTCTGCCCAAAAGATTAGAGGTAGCTTATACTCACTTAACATGGATCTAGCCAATTCCTGTAATGTACGATTTTTCCTTTCAACCACCCCATTTCGTTGAGGTGTTCGTGGAGCAGAAAATTCATGTTTTAAACCATTTTCTTCACAAAAATTTTCAAATTCAAAATTTTCAAATTCGCCTCCATGATCACTTCTCAAGGTTTTAATTGTAACTCCTTTTTCATTTTGAACAAGTTTTGCAAATTTTGAAAAATATTCGAAAGATTCAGACTTTTTGGCTAAAAAGTAAACCCATGTAAATCTAGAATAATCATCAACCAATACATAACAATAACGTTTTCCATTCAAGCTTGAAATTTCATTTGGTCCAAATAAATCCATGTGGACTAGTTCAAGGACCCTTGATGTGCTAACAATGTTTTTAGGACGAAATGATGATCGACTAAGCTTGCTCAAGGAACATGCTTTACACACTTTATTATTTTTAAATTTCTGATGTGGTAACCCTCTGACTAATTCTTTTGATTCGAGTTTTTCTAAGAGACTCATGCTAGCATGTCCAAGTCTCCTATGCCATAAATATGCCTCTTCGTCAGTGGCTACCAAACATCTAGAAAGTTTTAGATTATCAAATGAAAGTGAGTAAACATTCCCTTTTCTTTTGCCCATAAAAACAATGTTATTAGAAGATTTATCAATGATTTTGCAAGTATCACTATCAAAAATCACGTTCATACCTTTGTCACATAGTTGGCTAATAGAAATGAGATTGTGATGCAGATTTTCAACGTATAAAACATTAGTCAAGGAAAAAATACCGTTACCAACTTCACCTTTGCCAATAATCTTACACTTGCTATTGTCTCCCATGATCACATTTCCACCTTTAAAATTCTCTAAGCTAAGGAACTTCGATTTGTCACCTGTCATATGTCTAGAACAACCTGAATATAGAAACCATTCTTGTTGTTCCTTAGCCCGCCAACAGACCTACATAAGAAGAGAGGAAGATGACCTAGAGAAACTCTTAGGTCCAAAGTTATTAGTGATAGAAGCATTGTGAATAAACAATCCCTTTGGAATCCATACTTGTTTAGTCCTTTTATTTTTATTCCAATAAACATGAAATTTGTTTGTAGAATTCTTAGGAACCCAAACTTGTATAAATTTTGTGTTCTTGTTCCTATGACTATCATTTTCAGCACGACATCTAAATATTTCACATCTATCAAAGACATTCTTATATTTTGCATTATCATCAACTTGTGTTTTCCCAAAACCTAGTCCTTTCCCGTTGTTAGCAAAAATTTGATTTCCCAATAGCATCTTGAAAGATTTTTCGCCTCTTGAAAAGTTATTCAAAGATTTCTCAAGATTTTGGACTTTGGTTTTTAATGTTGAGTTTTCAGTAACAAGTGAGGTGCATCGATTAATAAAATCCTTTCTCCTAGTGTCGATGGTTTCCTTAAGATTCAAGTTTTCATTTTCAAGACTTTCAAAGTTATTCCTCAGTTTTGATAATTCTGAATCTAAAATCTTACATTTTTTACATTCTAGGTTTTGAATATTTTCAATTTCAGTTTCTAACCTAGAGTTTTCATGGACAAGTTCTCTCCTATCAGATTTTAGTTTTTCAATTTTAGATTCAAGAGTATCAATTATTTTAGTAAAATCACAACACATTGAAACAAGTTCTTTATAAGAATAGTTACTTACCTCACTAGATTCCTCTAAGCTTGCTTCTGAATCCGATTTTGACATAAGACACAAGTTAGCCTCCTCTGAGCTATTATTTGAAACTTCCTCTCCTTCTTCATCATCCCAAGTTGCTGCAAAGGCCTTCTTTTTCTTTTTCTTTCCTTTGTTGTTTTTGAGAAGTGGACATTTTTGTTTGAAGTGGCCAGGCTTCTTGCAGTTATAGCATGTCAATTCATTATCGGAATCGTCAGAATTCTTTGACTTATTACCACTTATTTTCTTCTTTCGTGACTTGAATCTTGACCATTTTTTAAGATTATTGACAGCCATTGCAAGCTCTTCAATTGGATCTTCTTCTTCTTCAACGCTTTCTTCTTTGCTCTTTAAGGCAATCGTCTTCTTCTTTGGTTCGGAGTTGTTGCGTTCTTCCTTTGCTTTTAGCTCAAGCTCATATGTCATCAAGTTGCCAATCAACTCCTCCATGCTTAGTTTGCTCAGATCTTTCGATTCTTGGATTTCTGTGACTTTTGCCTCAAAGTTCATTGGTAAAACTCGTAGTATCTTCCGCACAAGCTCTACCTCAGTGAATACCTTCCCAAGCGCTCTAGCATTGTATACCAAGGTTGAAAAGCGTCCAAACATATCCTTTATGCTCTCGCCTTTGTCCATCACAAAGTTTTCGTATTCATTGCCGAATAGGGCTAGCCGAGACTCCTTGACTTGAGAAGTTCCTTCGTGTGTCACCTCCAAAGTATGCCATATTTCCTGTGCTGTTGTACAATGAGAAATTCTATTAAATTCATTTTTATCAAGAGCACATATCAAAGCATTCATGGCTTTAGCATTTGTTGTTTTCAATTTCTTATCGTTAGCATCCCACCTATCCTTAGGTTTAGGAATCTCAGTATCACCAACGATTATAGTGGGGGGTTTATAGCCAGTTTCAATAATATCCCAAACTTCATAATCAACAGAACTGAGATAGATACCCATCCTAACTTTCCAATAAGCATAATCGTTCCCGTTAAACATGGGTGGCCTAGCAATAGATTGCCCCTCAGAAAAAGCATTATTTTGTAGACTCATGACTCTAGAGTTAAAAAAAAAATACCGGGCTCTGATACCACTTGCAGGATCTAAATTAACCCTAGAGGGGGGGGGGGGGGTGAATAGGGTTATAGCAAATTTTCTTGATTTAAACACAAAAATAAACTGCAGAAATAAATATACTGAAAAGTAAATCACACACAAGATTTACCCAGCTTCGGCAACCCCTGCCTACTGCTGCATTCCCAGATTTCTATTAGAATTAAACAGTATCACGCTTACAAACACTCTAACAGACTTGCAAACCCTGCTACCACCTATAGAGTTTTGCAAACTCGCAACCCCTGCTTACTGAACTAACTCTAAATAGACAATCAGACACAACCTAAAACCTAGGTGGTGATTTACCTAAACTCTTTGATTCGTAGAATAAAAACAATAATTAAGAACAAAATAAAATAGCCCTAAACTAATTAACAATATTAATATAAGTTTGTAATTAAACAAAACCCCCTTTTGTTTTTTTTTAACACCGGCCCACTTCCTTATTTCACCCGATCCTCTTTTTGTCTTCGTTCGTGAGAAATAATGGCGGCTTCGTTCTGATTAGGGCTTCGTTCCCTTTTGATCCAGTTAGGGCTTCGGCTCTTTGTTGCAATTAGGGCTTCGGTTTCTTCAATTGATCTGTGATTGGTTTCCCTAGCTTGCTTGCAGTTGCTCGATCGAGTTTTGATGCTTGTGAATTCGGTATGTGCTGTCTCCTTTTGCTTTTCTTAAATTGATACTCGAACTCGATCAAATCTTAAATGCCGATGATGATTAGGGTTTTAATAGGATTTGATTTCCTATTTTTGCGTTCGTATATTCGTGTTTGAATTTTTCATTGAATCATTTCGGCCGTTCGATTAATTTCTGATGTTTGATGATTTCTCTGACTAATTCATATGTGAATATTCTGGTTGCTTGATGATTACGACTTTGAATTAATTTCGTGATGACTTTCGACTTTGACTTGTTCAACATTGAAATTTTGACACGAACTTGATGCTGGATAATGTTTGACATCGACTTGGTTTTTAACTTGTTCCAATTTTGTAATTTCGGCTTCTTGAATTTCTGGCCCCTGTGTAATTTAGCTCTGGCCATCTTTGTTTCAATGCTGATCTTGATTTTATGAATTTAATATTGACACTGTTATGCTTCCACGACTTCGACATTTACATTGTTCAACATTGTCCTGATTGCTTTGGCTTCACTACATAGCATATTTGTGCATTTTAAAATGTTGCATCATTGAGTAGTTTTCATTTGTGTCATGTTGTATCATTTACTTGATGTGTTTGCACTGTACATTGAGCATAGATAAGGTTGCTTTGGTCTGGATTAGTGCAGTGTGTATTCTAGCTTGTAACTGTTGCATACTTTGATGGTTCATTGGTGCACTTGCTTGGTCATTTTGTACTCGCATCCATAGTTGAGTAATTTCCACTGTCTTTTGTTCACCTGCTGATGTTTGTTGCAGTCTTGAGTCACTTTGTTGTCGGGCTCACTGTACACTGATGCATTCTGGTTTGATTTGCTACTTGATGCAGTTTGTTTTGTTTGCATATGCTTAATGGTGTCACTGTGACCTGTTGCATTTGTGCATTGCCCTGCTGATTTACTTGTGATGTTCTTGTTGTCGAGTCATGTTGCATGCATTGAGTAGCTGGTCTTTGTATTTCCAGCTTCATCACTGTTTAACTTCCACACTGTTGCATTGTTGTTCACTTCTCTTGTATCATTGGTACATGTACATTGCTGCTATATTCTTGCTTCACTGCATTCATGTCACTGGTATGCTGCAGCTTGCATCTTTGTTGCATTTGCTTGAATTTGTGTCATCTTTACTTGCATTGCTGTACACTTTTGGTCATTGTTGTAGTTGTATCTATGTACACTACTGCCTTATTACAGTGGTCTGACTTGAACTTGATGACTTGAACTTGCATTGAGTTTTGTACACTGTTTTTGACTTGTGACCTGCCCCGTGTTGAATCCAGTTTTTCAAAAAAAAACTCGGGTTTGACCTTGTGCTCGATTCGAGATTTTCAATGTTATTGCACGTGAGTTGAACCCGGCTTTTCATTTGGGTTTGACCTGTGCTCACCTGTCCCTGTAAATCGATCAAGTGTATATATCGGTGTGCACGGCCTTGTGGCATATACAGTAATACACTGTGTATGTCACAAGTTGTTCGTGTATGATGAATTCAAATTTAAATGATGACGAACAACCCAAATAACTGAGGCAAATATTATTTTCAAAAACCATATTTTATTTTTGAATTGCAAAAATATTTCTTTTTCAATTTTACTGCGTTAGTTTATATTTTTGCAGATTGCTCAGATGCTGGATTCTAACTGGAATGCAGTTGAAGATAAATACGAGTGTGAGTGATATGTAGTGAGGTGACCTGTAAATATGAAATGTGATGTAATTGTAATCAAAGTTGTATAGTTATAGTGAGAGCTTGAAATTGTACTATTCAAAGTTGTAATAAATATTTATTTGAATAAAATATTCGTTTGAATTCAAATTCTGTGTTATTTATTTTATTCAGCAAATATTTATTTAATCTGTGAAAATAAATAGTATATTATCAAATACATTTAAACGAATGTATATATGTTTATTATCATCAAACAAAAATCATATAAGCGCATATTCAACAGATATCAGAGCTTTGGCTCTAGGAAAACTTAGCTTATGTAGTAAATTTATTTACATAATCACCTTCGTTCGAGCTTGAATTTCTTCCTCTTTGATCTGGTTTTCCTTTGGACTTTGGAACGTTCCCTGCGGTTCCAAAATCCATTATCCTCTCTCCCTATTCGTGTTTCTTGATTCTGGAGTGTCCCATAACTCCACTTCGAATGATCTCTATAAGGATAGGCTATCCCGCTAATCTTTGAAACGATTCGTAAAAGGGTGAAACTCCTTTACAATTGGCATTGATTCACCGAAGATTTATATATCCCTCAGTTTAGTTGTTGTTATCTCTTGTTATGCCGAATTCTATCTCTGGCGATCGAATGTCGATTTGCCTTAGAATTCCTCATCAATCTTGTTCTTGAAGTCACGGTTGACCCGGTTAAGGTCACCCACGATTTGTATAAGTATATCCATCTTCTATTTATTAAGTTTCGAATCAGAATTCTGTTTGATTAGAACCCCTCTAATTTGAATCTCTATCTTTGTTTTGAAAGCCATTTTTGAATCGTCCTTTGGAAATCGGGCTTGTTTGTAGTTTAGAATGTTCATATATCGAAACTATTATTTGGATAAGTATGACTGTATTCTATATATAAAAGTGGAAATGTTTCGAAAAAGATTATATACCTTCTAAAAAAAGAATTTGAAGTTCGAAAGGATTTGAAAATTTGAAAATTACTTAAGAAATTTGATGTATATAAAAATGATTTAAAACTAATGGGTTTTGAATTTGAATTTCGAGGAATTGAACTCACGTGTTTGGAAAATGGTTTTAAGATTTGAAATATATAATTATACGATTTGAAAGTATTTTCCGAATAAGAAATGCATCAAATGACTTCAAATGAGTTTTAATGATTTTGAAGAAATTTCAAAGAAGTTTACGAGAAAATAGAAGTCCAGAACTCACTTATGTCGCTAGAGAAAAATTTCGATGATGAGTGCACGCATCATCGACATTTATTCTCGAGTTTTAGAGTGGGGGAGAGGCTACTTTAGTAGCTTTGCGATGCGAGTGATTGTGTGAAACAAATTTTGATTTCTAGTGCCGTATGTTTTGATGTTCGAAAGATATATGTATATAGATTTGAAATTATTTGAAGCGAACCTGGTGTTCAGACCTCAAGTTACGGATTTGATTTGGTATAACTCTATATATAGAAATTGATTTACTGATTTGTTATTGATTTCCATCTCGTCAATTGAAAATTTGATTTCTTTGATTATTTTGAATGTTCGAACACTTCCAAATCGAGGTAAAATTTTCAAAGCTAAGTAATCCCAAAAATATAAATCATTCGATTAAGTAAATGAGTTTGAAATGGTTTTGTTAAGTAAATGGTAAGACTATATTGAATTATGTTAATATGAAATTTAGTTTTGAGATGTTGTGAATAAGATTTAGTTTTAAATAATTTGCAAAGGGTAAATTGGATCTTTTAAAATAGAAATAAATAGTTTAAAAGTTTAAAGGGAAGGTTGTAAACTTGGTATTCATTTTTGGGTACAATTGATTTGAGGAAAATATTTGGTTTCGAAAATAGTTGGAAACTTTGAAACTGAAGATAATAAATTTGGAAGAAATAATTTGGTGAAATCGTATATGACTTTGAAACTGAACTGATATTGACACGAATTGAAATTGAGAACCTTGTTTTACTAAATACTTTGATTTGTGAGTTATCGAACTTATATAAAATTGATTTGTACAAGTACAAAGTTGATTTGAAAACTATTGATTTGGAAAGGTACTCAATTTGAAAAGTGAAATTTTATATAATCGAAGTCTATATAAGAGTGATTTTATATACTACTATTTTGGAAAGTATTCGATTTGAAAATGAAATCTTATATAATGGAATTTATACAAGTGTGATATTTGAAAGTGTTTTAAAAAGGTACTATTTGATACATATTTTCGAAGTAAAGATATGGAAAGTGCCTTCTGCTTGATATCCGCTTTGTGGCCACATTGTGGATTCATTCTATCAATATTATTCTCTCTGATTTTGGTTTTTTGAATGTGATACTCGAGTGTCCTGCCATGGCGAACCCATGGTCGTTTTTTGGGTAGCGTAATCCGCACGGCATAGATTGCTTAAAGGGTATGAATGTTTCCTAGGGGCTCCAGGCGTAACCATTGTTATGTATCCTACGGTCTACCAGTATTGTTTTCATGGCATAATCCGTAAGGCAGAGATTGCTTAAAGGGTATGGATGTTTCCTGGGGGATCCAGACGTAACCATTGTTATGTATCCTACAGTCCACAGTTTTGGTTATCATGGCGTAATTCGCAAGGCAGTGATTGCTTAAAGGTACGGATGTTTCCTGGGGGATCCAGGCGTAACCATTGTGTATCTGCGACCCAAATGATTTGTTTGGATTGTACTTTTCATATCGGTTTGAAGGTTTTTCAAGTATTTTCATTGGGTGTTGAAACAGGTCTACTAAGTACTTGAAAAATTCTAACTTTGCGCCTGATCAACGCATGGTCAGAGTTTGCAAGAACGAGGATAAACTTAGGGCTGTTATGGTAACGGTAAATTTACCATTATCATACCATTACCAGCCAATCGGTTACCATTTTCGAGTGAAATCGGTATACCAGTTTAATCGGTATGGTAACGGTAAATTTACCATTTTCTACGGTAAATCATCGGTAACGTTTCTTTAATACCAGCGGTAACGGTAATTTTACCAGTCAATTTATAATACATGTATATTCATGTAACATGCTTTATTGTAGGTATTTAGAACCAAACAAATGATTAAATTTAGTTTGTTAATCAGGTGAAATAATGTTAAATACACTTCTCCTCTTTCTCATTTATGTCTTTTATTAAGTAACACTATAAATTGTATAACGAAGTACCGTTATGGTGTGAATACGTGTTATGTTACTAACCTTTTTTTAGGAAAACGGTAATTTACTATTACGAGTGTAACGACTACCAGATTATCGGTATACCAGTCTTCGGTATACCAGTCTTCGGTATACCAGCCTATCGGTAACGGTAACGGTAAGCTATTTTCGTTTACCAGTAAAAATGGTATGGTAACGGTATTTGTGAAATGGTAACGGTAATCATTACCATAACAGCCTTAGATAAACTTGTTGAAACATCGAGTTACAAAAGTATTTTCAAAAGGAAAATTTGTTTCGTTATAAAGGAATATTATTATAAAAGTATTGTATAAAGGTATTTATTATAAAAGTATTTCCAACAACGAAATTTTGTATTAATATTTGAAATTAAATTTCTTATGGTTTGAAATTAACTATTCGTACCCGATGCTATTCTTTTGAATCTACCTTATCTGCTCAGCTTTATTTATTCACCTATATTCTATTTTTCGGAATCTACCTTCCTTTCCTTTTTGAATATAATGGTTAAGATATTGTTTATTTATATACTACCTGGTTTGATAGATTTTTTTTGTTTTATGTAAATCACTGATATTTATATAAATAAGTGAATGGATTTAATAAAATGGGTTTAACTAAATTTATTGAATATTAATTAATTTAAATTGGAATTTATTTTGTTTTAAATTAATTATTTTATTTTGGTTGCTCTATTCTCCTACCTTGTTCCTTTTCGGTGACGAAAAGTTATGAGTGAGGGAGAATGTAACGACCCGTAAAATTATAATAATTTTTAATTGTCTTATTTACTTATTTAATTGAATTTTGGTGAAATTTTAAATAACAATATTTTAAAATAAAATTTTATATTTGGAATACATATATTTAAATATAGCAGATGGTATATTTTCAATTAATTTTATGGAAGTTTATTTTATTGTGTAATTCATTAAATTCAAATCGGTTAAAAACTTATGGGGATAAAATAAATTTCAAACTCGAATATTTTTATACAGAAAATTTGTAAATAATCTTTTGAGTAAGATTCCAAATTTTGTTTCATCAAATTCGGACATTTTTAGCTCCGTCGATCTTATTTTCTGCGTTTTACATGCATTTTCCGCTAGCGAAAATTCCAATTTTTATAATTCAATCGTACCACTAATATCTGTATAACATTTTGATCATCTCGTCATGCTGATCTCTCCGGTACATTCAATTCTGTGTTTTGATGTACGGTGCACAATGGTATGTGTGAATGGTTCAACGTATCGGTACCTGTTTGTGATTGTAGGTTGTTGTGACTTTTCATTTCCACCGCACAATACGAACAACTGGGAACATTTATATTTCCTAGATCCCGACGCTTGACCATTTCTATTCCCACTTTTCAAATTCTTTTCGGTTGTCTTCATTTGCTTTTATTTTCACTTTGCTTTACTTCCTCATCTCTGTTTTCTTTTGTCTGCCTACCTTCCCTCTTCATTTTTTCTTGCGTGTTCTCCTTCTTCTGATATATTTGAGATCACAGTGGCCTTCCCCTTCCTTAAGCATCCCATCCCATTCGTACAACCTTCCTACTCCACACATCAACCGATCCCCTACATCCCTCTCTCGTGCCAGAACCTCTGACCAAACCACCCCAAAAGCCTTGAGACGACACACATACCACCGTGGCACACTACCACAGTCAGCCACCCTATGCCGAGACCGCTCCTCCGCTTATCTCCCTCTCCACGTCGTCGTACCGAATCCGTTCATCCGCAAGCACGCAAAGCCTCCTCTAATCGCCACCGCCCTGCTATACTTCCCAGACCGCGTTCAACCCCACCTCGGCCTCCGCTTGTGGTCGAACTTTCCCATCACCCGGGCCAGAGCTTCCTCCTTCCCTGTATTGTACGTGTCTGCATGTGTATATTTGTGGTATGTGTATTTCATATTAATTTTTATATTATGTGTTTAATGTATTTTATATTAGTTTATACATTATTATATATAGTTTATATATTGCATTGTCTTAGTATGATAGTTGGGATAAAGGCCATGTCGCATGTATTACAGTATATGATTTTAAAATATTTGGTTGTTCATATTATCTGTAGTATAGGTGTATGACATTACTTTACTAATATAGGCGGTAGTTAGCTGTCGAACCTATATTTAAACTTATTTAAAGACTGTGTGCTATGTTTGAAACATAGAGTTGCCTGAGAAAGAAAATACTGTATACATATATAGTAGTTACATATATAGTGTGTTTACTGATTGATAATAATGTATATGGCACATGTTCCAGCATATCTACATACTCATGCGGAAAGCTAAGTTTCCAGTATATGTTCCAATATATGTCTATTCGTGTTTTGGTTTGAATTGTATATCGCGATTTATTTCATTGCATGTTTTAATTATTTATACATTGTGTAGTTTGTAATATTAGCTAAAGTTTATGCCTATAATATCTAGTATAATATGTGGTTATATATCAAGGTTTACTTTTGTGTGCGTGTGTCATTCGTATCTAATATATATAAATTTATGTATGTCTTGTTGATAGTTATAATACTTTGATAGTTCATAATAGCTGTAATATTATGTATGCCCGATTGTGAATATATGCACTTTTAAAATTTTATTATTAATTATACATATATATACACTTTGGTTCTGAAAATATAAGGCATTAAAATATAATATATTTATTTTGTTTTATATATATGTGTTTTAAATAGATGTTGATTCTTAACAAATTTGCTTATACAAATTATCTTCGTCAATCCAGTTCTGATTGATTTCATCCACTCCTATTTAGCAGCTCTGTTCATCAATTCGAGTTCAATCTTGCCTTGTTTTGAGATTCGTGCCTGGATTTTGTAACCCATCTCATTTTCGTTCATCTCTAGCCTCGAAAGGTGAGCAATCCCTCATGATTTACATTCTTATATTTATTAAATTTGATTTCAGTTGAAACGACAATTGAAATATGCTGTTAATTTGAACTGTTAATTATTCTATTATTGTTAGATAGGTTATTATCTGTATCTGTTCACATGTGGGATATGGCACCATTTCCTATTATTTATATTTTATTTAATTACTGATGATATATGCATGTTATATTATTATCTATTATATTATTATCATATCTGTTATCACTCTACAAGTTCTCTGTTAGTATAGAATTCACTATGGGTTGAAATGATACATACTCGAATAGACTTTAGAATATGAAAAATCGTTATGGGTTGAAATGATAGACCCAAGCGATTTTCATCGAACTGAATTTGGGATTGCGGTTCGAAATGATATCTACCCGTATATATATTTAAATTACGGAATGAAATGATAAATATCCGTACCACTTGATAATGTGATAGAAAGTTATATACAGACACCGTTGGTCTTTATATAAATATTTTAAATTCATCTCTATGGTTGAAAGGGAATATATATATATATGATTTGTTTAATATTAGAAATACTTTATATGGAAATAAATTTTAGTATAAGGTAGATTTAATAATAATCTTTAATGTAATAAGGTTTGATTTAATTAATATAAAATGTCTAAGATTTTCAAGGATTTGTATAAGTTAAGATAAAGTTGAATTAATTGAAATTGTATTTAATTAAGAATGCTACTAAATTAAATTGATTTGAACTATTGAATTTGAAATCTAAGATTTGATTTTATGACTTGATTTTGATTTAAAGTGATTAAATGAACATTCCAAGTTAAATAAATCGAAGGGAATATTTAGTTTAAATGTAATTTAAGGTTATTTAAATAATGCTGAATTTGTTAAGTGAATATTCAGGACTATATAATAATGAGGTTAAATAAAGATCTATATGAAACCGTTTAGTTGAGCTTTGAAATTTTTGAATATTAAAGCTTTGAAATATACTGGAATTTAAATGGTTCATTTGTGATTCAGATCTGTATTTGAAATCAATTTAAGTTGGATTTATTATTTAGAAATTGAATTGAATAAAAATGGATAAACCTAGATTGAATTAAATTTGAATTTGGAACTCGAGTTGATTAGAATCTATTTGTGAAAAATTGAGAAAAAATATATATTTAATGGAAATGATATTTCAGTTTTGAAGTATAAATTATTTTGAAAGGACCACGGTGTTATGATGACGTTTAGTCCCAAGGATCCTTAGAAGATGGTTATCCCAAACATCCTTTAAGTTACTTGTATTTCAGTTGCTATTTCACTTGAATTAGATTTACTGATATAAGAATGTTAATCCTGACTCGAGTGTTTTGCATTTTGCTTTGCGCTTAGGTCAAACTGGGTAATTCAGCGTTTGAGAATCACCTTTGGACTTGGAGCTTCGCTTGGAGATCCAACTATTGATTCAACTTCCAGCTTTCCAGTTGATTCGTTCACAGAAGTCATCTGTTTGGATTGGAGACTTCACTGTATTTGAGATATTCTGTTGTATTTTATTTCTAACTTTGGTGTTTATATAGTAGCTTCATGAACTACTATTTATCTATTCCGTTGCATTATTTTTATATTACTTTGTGTCTGTGATTCTGTGATCGATTTATTTACTGTATATGCTGATTGTTTGCATAATTTAAATTAACAATCTCATACCTAGAGCAATTTAAGTCTGACATGTGCGGATGCGAATGGTTGAAAATATCGGGTCGTTACATAATTTGGATGTTTGGGGCTTTATATTTTGCGGATTCTTATCCTTACCCTCCCCTAAGAGGTGATATGGACGTTATGGGTTTCTGATTTTGTGGGTGCTTATCCTGACCCTCCCCTAAGAGGTGATATGGATGTTAGGGGTTTTATTCCTCCCTCTAGGAGGTGCTCCGGATTGGACGTTAGAGGCTCATTCTTAAAAATATTTTTTGTACTCGGATTGGACGTCGGAGGTTAATTCTCAAAAACATTTTTTGTACCTCGGATTGGATGTCAGAGGTTAATTCTAGAAAACTTTTTTTTCTATGCATATATGTATTATTTTCAAAAATTACATTTCTCTTCTCAGGAGACATTTCCGAGGAAAGATTATATTGAGTAGTTTTGTTCCCACTTTCTATGAGGTATGAAAGTTATTTTGATCCTCCTTCCAAGAGGTATAAAAACAGTTTTTGAGACGTTTGTGAAAACGTCATTTGGTCTATTGACCTTTTTGTAATATATATATATATATATATATATATAATTATGGAAATTGATGAAGAATTAATAGCAACCGAGGTTTCATGAGAACTGATCTTTGTACTGCATTGACCTATACATTGGTAGTTGCCATGTATCATGCATTTGAGCCGTCTTTCTCAAGCATCTAGAAATTTGTTGTTTTCCATCGGTGTGCTGAATGCCATGGACTGGTTTTGTTTTTACCTATAATGACACTTAATCTCAAATCCGTAGATGGTCAATTTTGGAATACAAATCAAGTTTAGAATTTTATGAATAAGAAAAAGTTCATATTAAATAAATGCCACTAGATTTGACGGCTTAATAGACTGTTAATCTGCCGTTCTTCTATAGAAAGAGTGAGTTCTCGGGTATCTTGGTAGTTCTCTTATTAGAATAAGAAGCTATACAATTTTTTTAATGAACTATGTAAGAGATCCTGACTTGATCGCATTTTGGACCACTCTCGATAGGGAATGACATTCATCAGTCTTATTGTAACGACCCGAAATTTTCTAACCCGAAAATTCGAGATAGTTATGAAAAAGAAGAAAGAGATGAAAGAAGAAGAACAGAAACACCAAACATCTCACGTTCGCAGTGGATAAAATATAATAATAAATAATAATAGCTTACAAAAGAATACTTTATCTGCCGATTACATTTAATATACATCAGAGTTTCACATTATATACAGTCACTGAATATTTACAATTACCATGTCTCAAATTAACAATAATATAAATACAGCAGAATACTCTATACAATATTGCCATCCAGTTCGCCTCCTGAGCTCCAGAACACCCTAACCTGAAAATCTGTAATACTCGGTCTGACCCGAGCATTACATCAATTAACACCCAGGTCAGGCTGGAAACCAGCGTGAGTACAACCCATCTAACATGGAATATAACAACATAAAATTTACATAAACCCGGATAACTCGTATCGATTTACAAATTCACGATCGGTTATAGACATCACTTATTTCACATAAATTTTTAAGTACCAGAACTTAGATTAAATGACCCAATTTACATAAATCATCCCATTCCAGCCTATTGATTTCACATATCAATCTATAAAGAATCAAAGTGGTTTCGGGTATTTACCAATACCCGCCCCGGTCTCTTCGGATTCATACCATCTTAACTTCTTTATTCAAGTGAATACAATTCATTCTTAAAATACATGATGTCACTTTTACCCATCAATTTATCATCAATAGATAACCATACTATCTCTGTTCGAGACAAACATATCATTTTACAAACATTTCATATCAGAAATATTAACCAATTTAAGGCATTTCCAAAAATCCATTCATCCATAAGCAAGATCTAATTAGACTCACCATTTCTAATTAATAAATTGATTTAATTACCTCAACCACCTTTTTAAATCCAGCTCCCTAAATCATTAATTAATTACAACCCAATCAATTATTATTCTTTAATTATATTAAGTGATTAACTTTTGATTACCACATAAATTAATTAGGCTTATCCATCCACATTAGTTAACTTTTAACTAATCCCCTTAATTAATTGTTTACATTTATTAGTGATCCTCTAATCATTTCCAGTAATTAATTATTACTTTAGTTAACTACATTTGCCAAGTAATCTTTTTAAATAAATCACATTCATTGATTAATATTAAGTAATCCCATTCAATTCTTAACTATTCTTTAATTACTTACATTATTTAATAAATTATTAATTACATTAAGTAATTTACTCTCAATTAATTACACAAATTAATTATCTTTAACCTTTTACGGTAATTAACCTTTAATAAATTAATCATCTTTTAAATCAATAAATCAATCCTTTACATTGATTACACATCAATTAACCTTTATTAATTATCTTAAGAATTTGCTTAACGGATTCCATTAATCAATTTAAACATTCCTAATATATTAAATAATTTATACTTAATTAAATTCATCATTTAATTTTTCCTTTGAAAACATTTTTAAAGTTTAACTTAATTTGTTAAACCTTATTAAGTTTATAGTGTTAAAACTGTTGAAACACAACCTGGTTAACTTTATACTTCTTTGTATTTATTAGTATACTTCAGTTTTGAAAGACCCGAGAATCTCCTGTGAAAATTCGAGTGATATTTCGAGCTCCCCATGATTTTCCCCCGAGCCACTCTCACTTCCTCTATTACTCATCTTCTTCTTCTTCTTCTTCTTTTTTTTAGCTCAGTTAGAATACTGTTGTAATATAATCACACTCACACACGCTGCACACCCCAGGTTGAACACGAAGAAACCCTCCATCTTACTCGAGTATTTCTCGAGTCGGTCAACCCACACTACGCCACTGACACACACCTCCGTGCATATGCACGGCGCGTCGCTGCCACTCCGATGATCCCCAGCGTCCCCTGCAACCCACAAATCGACACCACATGCGAAAACAAACCCCAGATCTACAAGAAAGGTTCAAAATCAAAATATGCCCGTTTGATCGAACTACAACTCGAACGAACCAAAAGAAGATCACATGACCACCCAACGTCGACCACCATTGGCCATACGATTCCGGTCATATCTTGCCATCATCTTCCTCTACCCTCTCCTAAATTCTCGTGCGGCTCGATCCATCCATGACAACGAAATCCACGAATTACAGTACACAAAATACAACTCGAACTAAACCCTACTTTCGGTCCAACCCACTAATCCTTGCATTAGGAATTTTCTTTAGCATTTTTCCCATACTCAAGGATCATCAAGCAAGCTATACGACAAGTTTTCAGCAGCTAAAATTTGTTAATTCGACAGAAATCGATGAAATTGCATTTTGAGTTCATATAAGAACTGAACCATTTATATTCACCTAAAAATCATCGTTCTTGTTTTAAAAATCTTTCCTTTGAATACTTAATCTAGATATGAAATCAAATTCAAAATTTAAAATATTCGAATTTTATCACATGATTCCCTTCCCTGTAAACTTGAATGTCCAGTACCTATAACACAGTGTAACTCCTCAAACAAAATCTCAAACCCTGTCTTTGGTTCAAACAAACTTATTTAATTTAAATTCCTAAGTTCAAATTATTGATATGAAGAAGTATTTTAAGTTTTTTTTTCTGATTCCTTTACTCAATGGATTGAGATGTTGAAGAACATATCAGAGTATAACTTCCAGTAAACAGCTAAGCAACACAGAATTTCATATTTACTAAAAGTAGCAAGCATAATATTTCCATAAATCAATTATCAAGATTTAATCTTCGAGATGGTGCGTTTACTCACCTGCAAAATTTCTGAACAAAGTGTTTGAGAAAACTACAGTTGAATCTGCCCTTCAATACTTCTGTTCTTGTTTGCTTTTTTTTGAACTTGAGTTTAAACCTTTTTTTTCTTATTCTCTGGTTTCTAAATTGTTACTGACCGAACTCAAATAGGAGATGCATACATATATAGAAGATACCAGGTAACAAGATGTAATAAAGAAGGTGCCATCTGGTTCAGCTTCTTTGTTAAGCTTTGATCAGATTTTCTAATATTTTGAATTGACCTGTTTTTAGGCTGAGATGATGGCAATTAAACGCATGGTTTCCTCATATGTTTACATATTATAATTACAATTTGCTGTATAAAGATATTTATATATAAAATTACACTTTGTAATTAAATATATGGCTTGAGTAAGAAGATTTATTTTATCAACTACTAGCTTTCAAATGTACAGCAAATGTTTGTATTTATTAGCTTCTAATTTGAATAATGTTTGTCTGGTTTACTTCTCTTTGGTCTTGTTTCATTCTATACTTTGTGCTTATTTATTTATATTTGTTTTTCAACTGTCAACAATTAAATTAGATTCATAGGTTTGACTTATATTTTATATTGATATAATTAGATTTTTAATTTAAACATTATCGTTCATATGTATTTATTTATAAAATGTTAACAATGTAAAGCGTTTTAATTCAATTTTATAAGAAAGATTTTATTGTAAATATTATTAAGAGATTTTATTTTAAATTTCCAGAATCCAATTTCCTTTTCAAAATACAAATTTATATAAACAAATGGTAATTATTCCAAAAGTCATATTCATTTTAAAATGTTAAGTTTACTTTTTATTTGAATTAGATTAAATATCTATTAGAATAATAGGGCCAAAATTCAGGGTCGTCACATTCTTCCCCCCTTTGAATCTTTTTGTCCTCGAAATGGAATGAAGCTAGATTTATTAAAATGCTTAAAATCAGATAAATTTTCTTTGATCATTTCTAAACTACTTTAAAAATCTATACTATATTACAAAAATAGTTTTTATACAGATACTTTTTTAATTCGATGTTCGACGAGTCCATCCTCGTTCTCACAGAAATTCGGTCATACGTTGATCAGGCGTACGACTGAAAACCTATAAGTGCTTGGCCGACTCGTTTCCAACATTCAGTGAAATACTTGTGAAAATAATATTATTAAAAATATATAAAATAGTTTTTGAAAATAGAAAAAATATCTTTGGTGAGAATGCTCTGGAAATCATCACCCTCATCCATGGTCGCAGTTAACCCGATGGTTACGTTGGCATCCCGACAAAATCCATAGATAACTGTAGGCCTCCGCGCCCCTCGATTACACCATGGAACCCACGACAGATCGCAGCTACAACTGGGGTTACGTAGCTATCACAGCAAAAACCCATATAATTGTAGGCATTAGCGCCATCGAATTTCGCTGTCAAAAATGAAACTTCTCCACTCTACTTGACCATAGATCGTAGTCTACCGATGTTGCGTTGCCTTCCTGGAAAAATCAAGTGTAGACCGTTGACACTCATCCTCCACACGATTTATGCTATGGTCCCCACAGTAGATCGCAGCGACATCGAGTTACACTGTCGTCACAGCATAACCCAAATGCCTCTGTAGGCATCAGCGCCCTCGACTTCCGCTACCCAATAATCCTCAGGAACTAGTTTTGTCCGGACTCCTCACAGGATCAACTTTAGAACCCCTCCTTGGGGCTCAAGGCAGCACCACCCGATGTCACTCTTGAGAAGTTCATTTCAAGGGAGCACCTTTTTCCCCAGAGCCATCATAAAAACATCTTATACTATAAACATATAGTATCTTCAAATCATACCCCTAGTATGATCTCATACAAAGCTCATTTATACAAAATCGATTATTCCAAAATTGATAATTCTCAAACTAGGCTTTCCAAATTCTCATATTGATTTTACCAAAAAATCAAAAGCCTTTTCAAATCCAAAGGTTCTCAAAACCTTTTCTAAAATCCTCATAGGATCCTTTATATATATACAGATATATATATAATTTTTAAAACTTTGGATCATTTCAAACTTGAATAAAACCCCTTTTATACTTCAAACACTTTCAAAAATATTTTCTTTTGGCTATAGATTTATCAAGGGGAGTTTTATCTCATATAACAAAGGTATATAGCTTTATTTATTCAAAATCAAATATTCAAATTTTAGTTCTCTTTCTAATATCAATTTCATTCAAATCCGCACGATGTACACTTATCATTCGTATGCTATACCAATCTGATCGCTCACTCGATCACACAATACTTCCGAACTAGTATCATCCACCCGACTTCCTAGTGCGGACTCTGATTTGGTTTCTTGATTAGAAACCGTCATTCTCCTTGCATAGCTATAACTATGATAGGGAATATCCAGAACCAATCAACAATCCATATCCACGTTCGCCGTCGAAAATCGAGTGAAAAAAATCCCACTCGGATTGATATAACTATCTCGAAATTCTGTGCTCGAATCTGGATCAAATCACTGTGCGAATAGAATAATATACGTACATCCTACGTATTTATTTCCATTGATTATCAGCCAAATCAATTTTCCTTTCCATTCACATTCATTTTGAACTTTATTCACTTAATCACATTTGCCATAATCCCCATTTGGATTATTACTTCAATCCTTATCTCAATTGGGTATTTAAGCAATAACAGTTTGAACTCCGACCAGTTTAGAAAATAGCTTGAAAATTTTAAGAATAGATAAGTAGTTGAAAAATAATTATTAGTTTGCAAAATAACTGTAAAATAGTTAAGTAATTGTAAAATAGTAATTAATTTGTAACATAGTTGAAAAATAGTAATTAGTTTAGAAAACAGTTGAAAAATGGTTAAATAGCTCCAAAAATAATCGTAAAACAAGAATATAAAATAATTTGGCTTTAAGAAAGAAAGGTTGTATATATTTAATAGCTTAAAAGAATAAGTTTATATCAAAACAATTTATATTGAAATTAGTCAAGAGCCAACTGTTCACTTCCCCAACAATTCAATTTAAATCTCCATTTAAAATTGACCCAATTCCAATTCAAATAACTCTGAATTCCATTGGACTTGATTAGTTCCCAATTCAAGTTGAATCCATCTTGATTCCTTCCCCAATTTAAATCAAATTCTAGTTGATTTTAATCCTGTTCAATTTTAATTATAATTTCATATTATTCCAATCAATTTGAATTATTATCAATATAATTTCAGAATCCAAATCACTTCAATTTAATCCAATCCAATTTCCCATTTAAATTTTATAAACTTATACATCTTCAATCACCAATCCAATAACTTCAAACCAAATTCAATTTTGAACTAATTCAATTCAATCTAGAATTTAAACTATCTCGAATTATAGAAATTCGATTTAAATTCTCAAAGGCTGGTTTAACTCCAAATTAACCTTTAAATCAAACTGTTTAATCATTTTAATTTCTGAGCCCAATTTCTCAAAATTCCCATTTTAAATTAATTTTACTTATGTATTTCAAGGTTCAATACAATTTTATTTAAAATTTTAATTTATTATTCAATTTAATTTTCCAGTTTGAAGCCAGTTCTCAAATAATTTACAAATTCAATTATTCAAATTTTTAATTCAAAGTAATTCCATGTCCTAATTTTCAAATTTATCCAATTCAAATTTTCCATTTGAATTTTTAAACTTATCCATCTTCAATCATAATTCCGATTAATTCAAATCAAATTCAATTTGAAACCAAACCATTGAAATTTCAGTTTGAATTAATTTCAAATTCCGTCTCAAATAAAGAAGTGATTTATTAGATCATACTGCCACAAAATATTTTATAAATAGATAGACTGTACATTAGCAGTTCAATATTACATCCATTCATCACAACAAAAGCCTTACAAAGTCAAAATTAAGATGTTTACACCTTTACCTAAGTTTTAGAGTCCTAGTGTTTCTATCAGAATCCTTCTTATGGACTTCCCTTCAACAGGCAAAGCCCAAACATGCACTTTCCAACAGGATGTCCCCACTTATGGCATTTTCCACAAAAAGTTTCTGCCCCTTCATCATTCTAGATGACCTCAATGTTTCCTACTGGATGTTCCATAACCTTAATCTTCTTCCTCTGTCTCTTGGGATAATTTCTCGCGATATGTCCTAGCCCTTTACAATGATAGCAAATGGTTGACTCGTTGACCGGTTCCATTTGTTCACGCTTCACCTTCCTCACTTCAGGACAATGGTTAAGGAAATGTCCCTTCTTATGACACTTAAAGCATAATATCTCGGAACGAAATCGTTGGAATGTACCCTTTAATTCCTTCCTTGTTTTACCACAGGTAGCTGCGTAATGACCCTTATTGTAACATCTATAGCAAGTGACATTATCGTAAGGTCCTGGTCCATTTCTTTCCTTAATTCGAGTTTCATACTCCTGAATTGCTATTTCCCGTTCCTTACGTGCATCTGCTCTTCGTTCTCTGCGCCTTTCCTTTCATTCTTCACTCTTAGCCATTTCTCTCAAAGACTGAATTCTAGAGGGACTTCCTAACCTATAAATTAGACTTAATTAGAACAATTCAACTCTTATATATCAATTTGCTTACCTAGATATACCTTAAGTTTAAACCACCTTTGATTTTAAATTCAAGTCTAATCTTCAAACAATCGATTGTTTACAACAAGTCCCCTTTATTCAAATAATACTTATTTTTTTTCTTTTAGCACTTTGAAACAATTTTTTTTATTGACCTAGATTTAAAATTCCACAATTTAGGTATTTTCAATTGTATAAGTCATATTTTACCTAAATGTTTACTCCTTTAAAATATTTCATTTTGCTTACCCATTTATACACATCTTATTATTTAACACACAACAATCACTTATGATAATAACCAAGATTATCATATCTAAAGCCATCTATTATCATCTTATTCTGAAATACTTCTCCAATTCAAGATTTCAATTTCAATTTGAATCCATTTCAAACTTATCTTTATTTAATTTCAATTTGGTTGTATTATATTAATTCTTAATTTAATTCTAATAATTTAATAAATTTCCTTAATATTTATCAGAGTGGGATATTGCTTTATATCTTAAAATATAATCTTATATAAAATCATTTAAAATCTTTATATAAGAAAATAACAAGTACGCTCTCATACACACACACACACATACTCAACTCATTCTAGGGTGCTATTGACCCTATCCTTAATGAGTACACCCACCAGAGCCAAGGTTCTCGCTTAACCTTTCAGCTCTGATACCATATGTAACGACCCGAAATTTTCTAACCCGAAAATTCCAAATAGTTATGAAAAAGAAGACAGAGATAGAAGAAGAAGAACAGAAACACCAAACATCTCACTTTCACAGCGGATAAAATATAATAATAAATAATAATAGCTTACAAAAGAATACTATATCTGTCGATTACATTTAATATACATCAGAGTTTCACATTATATACAGTCACTGAATATTTACAATTATCATGTCTCAGATTAACAATAATATAAATACAGCGGAATACTCTACACGATATTGCCATCCAGTTCGCCTCCTGAGCTCCAGAACACCCTAACCTGAAAATCTGTAATACTCGGTCTGACCCGAGCATTACATCAAGTAACACCCGGGTCAGGCTGGAAACCAGCGTGTGTACAATCCATCTAACATGGAATATAACAACATAAAATTTACATAAACCCGGATAACTCGTATCGATTTACAAATTCACGATCAGTTATAGACATCACTTATTTCACATAAATTTTTAAGTACCAGAACTTAGATTAAATGACCCAATTTACATAAATCATCCCATTCCAGCCTATTGATTTCACATATCAATCTATAAAGAATCGAAGTGGTTTCAGGTATTTACCAATACCCGCCCCGGTCTCTTCGGATTCATACCATCTTAACTTCTTTATTCAAGTGAATACAATTCATTCTTAAAATACATGATGTCACTTTTACCCAGCAATTTATCATCAATAGATAACCATACTATCTCTGTTCGAGACAAACATATCATTTTACAAACATTTCATATCAGAAATATTAACCAATTTAAGGCGTTTCCAAAAATCCATTCATCCATAAGCAAGATCAAATTAGACTCACCATTTCTAATTAATAAATTGATTTAATTACCTTAACCACCTTTTTAAATCCTGCTCACTAAATCATTAATTAATTACAACCCAATCAATTATTATTCTTTAATTATATTAAGCGATTAACTTTTGATTTCCACATAAATTAATTAGGCTTATCCATCCACATTAGTTAACTTTTAATTAATCCCCTTAATTAATTGTTTACATTTATTAGTGATCCTCTAATCATTTCCAGTAATTAATTATTACTTTAATTAATTACGTTTGCCAAGTAATCTTTTTAAATAAATCACATTCATTGATTAATATTAATTAATCCCATTCAATACTTAACTATTCTTTAATTACTTACATTAATTAATAAATTATTAATTACATTAAGTAATTTACTCTCAATTAATTACACAAATTAATTATCTTTAACCTTTTACGGTAATTAACCTTTGATAAATTAATCATCTTTTAAATCAATAAATCAATCCTTTACATTGATTACACATCAATTAACCTTTATTAATTATCTTAAGAATTTGCTTAACGGATTCCATTAATCAATTTAAACATTCCTAATATATTAAATAATTTATACTTAATTAAATTCATCATTTAATTTTTCCTTTGAGAACATTTTTAAAGTTTAACTTCATTTGTTAAACCTTATTAAGTTTATAGTGTTAAAACTGTTGAAACACAATCTGGTTAACTTTATACTTCTTTGTATTTATTAGTATACTTCAGTTTTGAAAGACCCGAGAATCTCCTGTGAAAATTCGAGTGATATTTCGAGCTCCCCATGATTTTCCCCAGAGCCACTCTCACTTCCTCTATTACTCATCTTCTTCTTCTTCTTTTTTTTTTAGCTCAGTTAGAATACTGTTGTAATATAATCACACTCACACACGCTGCACACCCCAGGTTGAACACGAAGAAACCCTCCATCTTACTCGGCTATTTCTCGAGTCGAGTCAGCCCACACTACGCCACTGACACACACCTCCATGCATATGCACGGCGCGTCGCTGCCACTCCGATGATCCCCAGCGCCCCCTGCAACCCACAAATCGACACCACATGCGAAAACAAACCCCAGATCTACAAGAAAGGTTCAAAATCAAAATATGCTCGTTTGATCGAACTACAACTCGAGCGAACCAAAAGAAGTTCACACGACCACCCAAGGTCGACCACCATTGGCCATAAGATTCCTGTCATATCTTGCCATCATCTTCCTCTACCCTCTCCTAAATTCTCGTGCGGCTCGATCCATCCACGACAACGAAATCCACGAATTACAGTACACAAAATACAACTCGAACTAAACCCTACTTTCGGTCCAACCCACTAATCCTTGCATTAGGAATTTTCTTTAGCATTTTTCCCATACTCAAGGATCATCAAGCAAGCTATACGACAAGTTTTCAGCAGCTAAAATTTGTTAATTCGACAGAAATCGATGAAATTGCATTTTGAGTTCATATAAGAACTGAACCATTTATATTCACCTAAAAATCATTGTTCTTGTTTTAAAAATCTTTCCTTTGAATATTTAATCTAGATATGAAATCAAATTCAAAATTTAAAATATTCGAATTTTATCACATGATTCCCTTCCCTGTAAACTTGAATGTCCAGTACCTATAACACACTGTAACTCCTCAAACAAAATCTCAAACCCTGTCTTTGGTTCAAACAAACTTATTTAATTTAAATTCCTAAGTTTAAATTATTGATATGAAGAAGTATTTTAGGTTCTTTTTTCTGATTCCTTTACTCAATGGCTTGAGATGTTGAAGAACATATCAGAGTATAACTTCCAGTATATAGCTAAGCAACACAGAATTTCATATTTACTAAAAGTAGCAAGCACAAGATTTCCATAAATCAATTATCAAGATTTAATCTTCGAGATGGTGTGTTTACTCACCTGCAAAATTTCTGAACAAAGTGTTTGAGAAAACTACAGTTGAATCTGCCCTTCAATACTTCTGTTCTTGTTTGCTTTTTTTTGAACTTGAGTTTAAACCTTTTTTTTCTTATTCTCTGGTTTCTAAATTATTATTGACCGAACTCAAATAGGAGATGCATACATATATAGAAGATACCAGGTAACAAGATGTAATAAAGAAGGTGCCATCTGGTTCAGCTTCTTTGTTAAGCTTTGATCAGATTTTCTAATATTTTGAATTGACCTGTTTTTAGGCTGAGATGATGGCAATTAAACGCATGGTTTCCTCATATGTTTACATATTATAATTACAATTTGCTGTATAAAGATATTTATATATAAAATTACACTTTGTAATTAAATATATGGCTTGAGTAAGAAGATTTATTTTATCAACTATTTAGAAGATTTATTTTATTTTATCAACTATTAGATTCATAGGTTTGACTTATATTTTATATTGATATAATTAGATTTTTAATTTAAACATTATCGTTCATATGTATTTATTTATCAAATGTTAACAATGTAAAGCGTTTTAATTCAATTTTATAAGAAAGATTTTATTGTAAATATAATTAAGAGATTTTATTTTAAATTTCCAGAATCCAATTTCCTTTTCAAAATACAAATTTATATAAACAAATGGCAATTATTCCAAAAGTCGTATTCATTTTAAAATGTTAAGCTTACTTTTTATTTGAATTAGATTAAATATCTATTAGAATAATAGGGCCAAAATTCAGGGTCGTCACACTTATGTCCACGTTTTGTGGTAGTCGAAATAATCATTCCCTTTGCTTGGTTTGGGACAACTTGGTATACTGTGAGCAATTGAAAAGCTTTTAGAATCTTTTGCTACAACGAAATATGAGAAATAGGAATTTTCATATTCACATAATTGAATTCAGAAATCTTTTTCTGAATTTTCCTCATACTTTTCTTTCCCTCCAATCTTTCACTACGGGACTCAAAATTAATTTCTTCTATCCTTTGTCTTCTTTGAGATTCCCTTATAGCGGAATATTTTTTCTTCATCTAAATAAATTATCGGCTTGGAAGTAGAAGTTTCGTAGATCCCTGCATCCATTAATATAAAGTTGTTCCCATAAAGGGTTTGTTCAACTAGCCCAGACGGGACTGCTATTAACTTATCTCTATCGGTCACGTCTTCTGCTTTTAATGCTTCTGTATTGAATCTCTTTAAATACTCGTTTAGTGGTTTTCCTAGTTTTTGTTTGATTGTAGCTAACAGGCTAAAGCTCATAGTTTGATCTTTGAATACGTAAAATTGTGTCACAAAATCGTAAGAAAATTGTTCTCATGAATAAATGGTCTTCTTTTGATAATTCCTACACCATTTGATAGATACTCCTTGAAGAGTAATTGGGAAAAGTTTGCATAGAACTGTCCCAGAGGCATTATACAAATTCATCCAATTTTCAAGTGTTGTAAGGTGATCATCTGGATCAATTGTAGTTTGGTGGGGGAATCTGAATGTGAGAAGAAATACCAGTTGTCATAATTTCTTCTGAAAAAGGAGCATTTTGCAGGATAACATATTTCCTTAATTCATCGAGTATGTTTTTTATTATATCCTTTATGACTTGGCTGTGGATGTTGTCATGGTGTCCTCTACTATTTTCAGTGTTTAAGCCATTTGATTGCTTGGTGGTTCTCCAAACCTGACTTCCTTCCATAACCTTTAGCGACCCTTGAGATGGTGCTCTTTCAAGAAATTCCTGAATGGCTACCATTTTTTGTTGTAAGTGCTGGACTTTGGTTTCATTGTTTTCTAACCTTCTTAGGGTCGAAGGTTGCCCAATTTCTATATTCTCCAAGTTAAAGTTGGACTATATTGCTTTCCAAAGTTGATTGTGGCTTAACTTCTTCGTTTGAGATATCAATACTATTTATGATTCCTTCCATCTTCTTCTTTTTGAACGAAGTTCTCTATTAATCCTTTTTGAAAATGATTAAGGATCGGAGGTTCGAGCCCTCCTAGCGCCAAAAATTTTAAAAAGTTTTCTTATCAACACCCTAAAATAATGATAAGAAGGATAGATTTCTTCTTTGGAGAACAACGGGAATGAAACCTCTAAGGATTGCCTTTCAGTTTAACCTTATTAGTTGATAAATCCTATATAAGACCTTTTAACGTCGTCAAAAGGTTTAGAACATAGCTTGAGTGTTCTTTCGGCTTTGTTGAGCTTATATAAGGTCTCCTATAAATGTTCTCTTTTTCGATTAGGTTGAAATTCCCTTAGTTTGTCCTTAAAAGGGTTGACTTTTATCTAGCTGAGAGGTTAAGGTGTTAACCTTCCTCGAATTCAAGCAGGGTATGATATACTTTGGTGGATATGGAGTTGGTATCGACCCTATCCAAAGGTTAGACCACTAGTTGATTGATTTCGAAAGGTTATAGGTGTTAACCAAATTTATGGTCAACACCCCAAAGAATCTCAGTAGACAAAGTTATTGGAAAATGGTAGAAGTGGAATCTCTCGAAAGATCCGTAAATGTCTTGTTAATAGTTCCAAGTTACCTCGAGTAATAGGATTAAGCCGAAATATACAGAAGGGTTAATAATCCATAGAATTATCTATATATCTCCGCTTAGAATTAGACTTTGATTCTGACCTTCCGACGATGCAAAGAAAGCTTAGAAACAAGATTTGATAAGACCTTTTGGCTTTGCCGAGTTAATGTGGAGTGATCGCCAAGTTAATTGAATCTTTATAAGATTTCTCCCTGAATCTATTTCCTTGACCAAGATAGGATTTCCTTAGTTTGCCTTATATAGAGAATTGACCTGGATCTTTGCCGAAAAAGTCAGGCAAATAGCTATTTGAGGTTCCGAGGGTTGCTAAGGTTGCGGAATATGATGGGTTATTACACTTGTCGAAAGGTTCGATCTACGGGTTTTATAATTCCAAAAGGTTTTATGAATGTCAATCCGAGCAAACTTCCCTCGTGGCCGAAGGATTTAGGTTGTAGGCTAGAAGTCTCCGAAGGGTTATAAATATTATCCAAGAGGGAAAATCATTATCTCCGTTGGAAAGAACCTTTCGTAGGAGCTGCACTTGAAAATTGGAATTAAGCCAGCAAAGATTAAGGTAAACCATAAAGTAAATTTACAAAACTTAAGACTTCCCTCGGATCCATAAACAAACTTCACTTTTCATTAAATTCCCAAATCACTACCCAATTAGGGTTATAGAGCTATGATTTTAGAAGTCACAAGATTAGAATAAGGAAAATTCCTCACCAAAACTGGACCCTTTGGGTCTTATTTATAAATGCAGGCGACCCTCCTTTCGACTTCATACTTTCGACTGGGTCAGAAGGTCTCCTTTTTATACGCCACTTTAAACCCTTCATCTTCATCGAAAGGTTTGCTTTTTCATTTGCTATTATGAAACTTCCGCCTTTGTCGGAAGGCTTGTTACTCTTATGCCTCCATGAACCTTCTGCCTTTATCGAAGGGTTTGTCTTTCTTATACTATTATGAACCTTTCGACCTTGTCAGAAGGTTGCTCTTCTTTTGGTTGTTGTGAGCCTTTCGACGTTGTCGGAAGGTTGTTCTTCTCTCGTTTATTGTCAACCTTTCGACCTTGTCGGAAGGTTACTCTTCTTCAATGTTGTCGAAATGTTGTCTTTCATTCTTTGTTGACCTGTGAGTGCTACTTTCTTGATCATCTTTCATTCTTGTCGAAAGATACCGTGGATGTGCTTCAACCATTTCGAAAGGCTTACTATGTTTTTGAAAAGATCTTTAAATACTTGCTCACACTTGCTTTGACTTCTTCATCCCCTTTGAAAGGTAAGAACACTTTCGATTCTAGAGATGAAACATTTCGAATCCATTGAAAGGTTTGATACCAATGAAATTGGATGATTGCATCCCTTTGACCCTTTCGAATGGTTTGGGCTGTGTTTCTCTTCCTTTGCTCTTGCTAATAGACCTTTCGTCTTAGATGAAAGGTTGATTTTTAGTTTAACAATGTTATCGAAACCAAACTTCCTTTTGCCTGGAGTGACTTAGAGCACTGCAAACTTTTGCCAATAGGTGTTTAGCTCTTTCCTAATGGATGAAAGTGGCTCCAACCATTTTGAAAGGTTATGTATACTTTTGAAAAGGGTTGATTTCTTGGAAAACTTCTTCAACGTGCATACAATGAGTCAGAACAAAATGCCATGTGTGGTTTGGGATATATGGACTTCGAAAAATAGCCTTCGGCCTCATTGAAAGCTCCTTGTCGGTAGCTATGATTAACCAGACCATCTTGATGCTTTTCGATTTTTCCCCAATGCTTTTGTGTTCCTTCTTTCATACTTTTATTCCTAAGGATATTTTATGGATAACAATTGTATTAGTAATTACATTTTAAAGGTCCTAAAACGTTGTGGATATGGCTACCTCTTTTGACTAACACATAAGAACCTAACGTTGGAAGTGAGTACCAATAAAATGCTTTTCATATAGTGATGCCGATTTTGAGGGTTGTAAGACGGATCGGAAGAGTACCGGTGGCACTTGTCGCTTGTCACTTTATTGGTCGTTCCTTGGTCCCGTGGTTTACTAAAAAGAAAAAATGTGTTTCATTATCGACATGTGAGGCCGAGTACATCTCAGCTGCTTTGGCTTGTGCTCAAGTTATCACTACAACAAACAAGACCTTTAACAGCGTTTCAAAAACACTATAAAAGCTACTAACAGCATTTTTACATACGCTGTATATCGACATGCAGTTATATGTCAGAGATATAGAATGCCAAGGAATAAACGCTACAGCGTTTCCCTAGTGTCATGAAATAATTTAACAGCATTTGGTCTAATTTAACTGCATTTTAAAAAAATGCTGTTAAAACAATTCAATGGCATTTTTAAAACGCTGTCAAAACATTCCACGGCGTTTAAACGCCGTGGAATGTTTTAACAGCGCTTTAAAAATGCCGTTAAATTGTATTTGGTTATGTTTTTAGATACAATTCAATGACATTTTTGAAACGCTGTTAAAACATTCATTGACATTTAGAAAACACCGTGGAATGTTTTAACAGCGTTTTAAAAACGCCGTTAATTGTATACAAAGCTAAGTCAATTAGGCTTTTTCTACTTTTCTGTAAATTACATTTCAGTAAACATCAGTCATAATGTGTATATTACCACATTTCAAAATTAGTATATTATATAAATACCACATTTCAAAATCAACATATTGTATCAATACCACATTTTGGACACATATTGATAACCAACGTATGAAATTTCATAATCAAAATACACAATATTCTTACACCAAACGTAAATAGTTCGTCATCAATAGTTCATAAACAAAATATTGAACAAGTAGCAATAGCAAAACAAAAGCAAGTAGTTCATACGTTAAAACCAAAAAGTAGTTCTAGCAACAAAAATAACTTCGATCCATAACTCGTTGCAACCTTTTTTTGCATCACAGTCATCTATCTACCTGTAAAGCAAAAGTAATGCTTGAGAATCAATTCATCAAATAAGTGTACACAAAGTTAAATCGGATTCATAATGCAAACACTAAATATTCATCACACTATTTCATAGACGATTAACTAATACAAAGTATACAACATGCCATAAAATCAAGTAGCATTTACAAGTGAAGTAGAGTAAAAAATAATAAATGAACTCGGTAATTTACTTGGAGTAAAATCAAGTTGCATATTATCGACGTATGAAGTGGCCTGTTTACAAATCATGTAAACTAGTCATCGATGTTGTTAACTAAGTGGTCCTCTTAGTATACCAATATAGGTGTATTCAGTTTTCAAAAATTAGACTCGGCTTTTAAGTTGGACTCAGTTCTTGAAACTGAAACTCGGTTAAATTGAGTCTCGGTTCAAACCAAAACTCGGCTAAACCGAGTCTTAGTTAATTAATACTCAGTTAACCGAGTCTCCATTGAAACCGAGTTCAGCTAAACCGTGTCTCAGTTTAACCGAGGATTAACTAAGTTTGAGACACAATTAGCAGATACTCAGTTAACCGAGTCTCCATTAAACTGACACTTAACTGAGTCTAAGACTCAGTTAACCAAGTCTGCTTCTTTGAGAAAAAATTGGTACCCTGATCAACTGATTCCCAAACACCTCAGCAAGACCGTTGTCCAAGCGTTAAGTAACAACCCTTGAATCCAGTGCAGCCACATATTGTATCGCATGATAACATAACTAGCAAGTGAAGTACAAATGTTCAACTTCATGCATCTAATTCTAACAATATGCACTTAGTTACTCAAGTCAATTTATCATGCGAAACTTCAAATAAAACAATGGCTCGGTATTGCATTCTGTTTCCACATATGATAAATTTTGTGAAGATAGTCTAAGTGTTGGGTTTTCCCCAAAATTTTGGTCGAGTCGCTTTTGTACGGAAAGTGTTGCAAAAAGTTAAAACACCATATAATCACATGACATACATCTCCGAAGAGGCATCCTAACACAGATCATTTAATACATGGGAAAACAATATAATATCATATATATATATATATATATATATATATATATATATATATATATATATCACTAAACACATAAAAACATATCTTTACTTTGCATTTTAAGCGATTTACCTTATTTGAGCAAAAGCGAGCAAACATTAACAAATAGTCCATCCGTGCTTGATAAGTACCTATAGTTAACTCAAAGAAATATAAGTCTCATATAATAGTATCTAATATATACAAGTATCTAATGAGCGTATTTTCTAACTTCATTGAATTCTAATTTGGATAATATTAAAATAGGAAACTATTTGCTAATGAGCGTTGCATCCATCTCGGCTTTTTTACCTTTTTTTCCAAATCAATAAACCTGCACTAGTCAAGTTAAGGAAATTCAGATTTTTTTTATTGTGATGCAGCCTACTGCTGCTTTACAGGCAGCAGAACCCTTATTTAATTATTATTTTTTGCCTCACGCACTGCTGCATATTGCAGCATCAGTTTTTCAGGTTTTTTTTCAACCTTAATTGGTAGTTTTGGTTTCTTGGTTCGAAGGATGTATCACTTCATTCATCCTATTTCATTAGAAACCACCTCAGATTTGCTAATTTACCCATTTTACATCAATTTTAAAAGGTCTACACTTCGTTGCTTTACTATATGGATTTCTATAAAAGTTTGAACAAAGAAAAATGCAGCATTTATTTATTTTATTTTGTTATAATATTTTTTGTAAAATAGAAATTATACATCATGCCCCTTTTCTGTATGTCAAGACCTGCATGCATTTTGCATTGTGTCTTTTTTTTCTTGCTAAATATATATCGTATGAATAAGTATGTAAAATTTGTGCATGGTGCCTTTGGTGTCTGTTTCGTAGCCATGATTCTGAAAGCATCTCATACAATCATAAGTTTAATCACTACGTATCAAAATTAGTTGATTTTAAGGCACTTTTTGAATGAACCTATTATTTTGGAAACTGAATCACCTGAAACTACTGTATATTCATTGATTATTTACTACATATAATTTTTTTGTTAAACCTACATATTAGATTATCTACAAAGGCCATATGTAATAGAATGTTCAGTATGCATTGCGTATGATATATATCATGCACATAACATAAATTTGACTCAAAACTAATTTCAAACAAAAGACAATAAAACGCAAATTCCATAACATCACTTAAGATATTGCATTTCAATCCCTCTAAATGCAATAGTTATTTATAAGTATCACAAGTGATACATATGATAATAATGAGTATTAAGCAGCATAGTGTTAGGTAAGTAGTTGATATACATACTTTCATTTACTTTTCATATCCATTTTGTATTTACTTTTACTTGTAAGTTTGAACATTGAGGGTGCTCTAAAGAAGCCTAGATGGAAGTTCTTATCATGGCCAGCTTGTTTCTTAGTTTCAAGTCATAGGTTTTCTTATAGGCTAAAACACCTATTTTAAATCCAGTACCGATTAAGTGACATTCAATCGACAGTCCAATGGAAGTTTGAGACAATACTTTATGTATGAAACACCAAATATACAATGGATCCTTACTTAATACAAGATTTTTTATATGCTGTAACAAACAGGCTAAGCATGGAGTTTCTACTTTTATACAAGCCTAATTCCAAGTTCTAGAAGAATATTGTCTTGATCCATAGCTAACTAATATTACATTAGAAGTTGCTACTTTTGGCTAGCGTTTCTTGCATTAGAATTGTAAAGTAAAGACTTTCCTCACAGCTGCCATAAATTTGTATTGAGCATAAGTTAACATCCATGCTTCATTGATTATATAGGCCTGCCTTTTTATTTGAAAAAGTAGTAGAGGGTTTCATCAATTCATTTGTAAACAGCAAATTCCTCTCAACTGTAATTGTAAAAGTAACATAGGTGTGGAAAAATATTTGGTTAGTAATTCAATGGTTATGTTTACAGTAGGCCTAAAATAAATAATCTTAGATCAAATATCAAAGATACCTGAGACACAACATAGTAAATGTAACTAAAGGAGTAATCTGACTATATCCAGGGCAACCAGGATGTCAAACTATTTATAACAATTGATTAATTTCCAAACCTGAAAGCTCTTTATCAGTTGAAACCCAAAGGCCTTTTACATGGGTAGAAATTTTTATTAGGTAGGATACCTTTGAAACTTTTGCAAAATTCAAGGAAGGCGGCAAAGTAACCGTGTAATGAAGAAATCTCAAAATGAATAGGATTAGTTTAAACAGCGTTTGGTTTCTAATTTTTATTTTTCAAAGTTCTTTTGTCAGCAGCTATGGAGAAAACGCCGTTTGCTAATGCCGTTGAAAGCATATTTTCTTATAGTGTTATTTGGCCATTTATATGCTAATTTTGACTTGTTTAGTAAATGTACGATTAGTTATCAATGTTTACCTGATCATGTATCTGTGCATGTATCTTTTACTGTAAGAGACAAATTTTGACATGTATTTGTACAGTGGATTATATCTGAAAATAGAATAATGAATAAGAGCAGCAAAGTTTAAATATCATCAAAGTTATAGTAGTATGTAGTTCCAAACAACAAAATTACTATTAACATCCTAGTAAATTTTATTTTTTCATGGATATGCTAGTTCTCTAGGGATTCAGATGTATGGTCATTCCAAATAACAAGTCTATTTTCTTGTAGTGGATAATCATCAATAGAAAACAGGTTTTAGTTTTCATGTGGTCTCTTAATTTCTATTCACAAGCATTCATTCACTATATCGCGAAGGTATGCAATGAAGATGTAATGTTAACAACAATAATAATGTATATATTTATAGCTTCATTTGAAATATATCACAGCATGCCCCAAGAGATAATAGACAGAGACAAGCTACAAACAATCACATTTGATTATAGAAGAGAATGTGAACATAATGACATGTGGATTCCCTTAAAAGTTTGGAACCTGAAGAAGTCGAAGAAAGCACAAATGGATCTGCTCCAAAGAAGAAGTAATCCTCTCAGTGCCAATTTTTGCATTTCTTAAGATTGGCTGACGGTGGCCTTGAAATTAGTTGAGGTTGTACTCAATGGATAAAATTTTCTAATTTTATCCCTGTGTCTATTTTCCTGGTTTAAAAATTGGCAGATCTTCTGCATCTGCATTTTCCGTTGTCAATGCTTTTTTGTTTCATTCTTGTATGTTGTTTTCTTAAAATATGCGATAAAACTATTTTTTAAATTTCTTTTCTTATTCTCATATGAGTATGTATATGAGGTTTGTAGATCTTCCAAATGGATGCAAGTAGAAATGGTTGGTTGGAAGTACGTGTTAATTTAATGTAGTTATATTATGTAATCGTTTGATCAAGCATTTTTTATTGTATATAAATAAATGTCATGTCTTGATAGTGTATTCCGTGCAGATAAATTATTAGCAAATTTTCCGTTGTAAAAGGGGATGTATAATGACATGTTAATATATTTACTACTTGTTTTGTAATATATGGCTAAGTAAGTAACTTTACTGGATGGAAATAATATAAGAGAGAAAGTGATATATGCTATGTAGTTTCCTTTAATTTTACATTTTCCATTTTCCACAAACACCATGCTTTTCCATGTATACAAGCTTTAATCCGATCCCTACATGCATCTTATCTTGCTACTGTGTATCCAAAGGGCCGACTGCATTTCATTTTCTAATATGCTTTATTGTTCAAATTGTCTTCAACTTATTGGCTGCATTTTTTTTCCACTCCTTCAGTGCTTATTTTCCCATGTGGTGCTTTATTTCTATTTTTCTTTTACTTTGCTCTTGCTTTTTTGGTCCTTTTTTATTCTTATTGCATTTTTTTCTTTATATTTCAAAATTATCTTCGTATTTTGGAACATTAATCAAACCAAAAGTTAATGAGATCTGCTCACTACAAGTGTCAAAATAAATTAGCGTAAAGCCCAAAAACAAGAATACTATCTCATGAAACTTCCTTCGTTATATATTTTTTGTTTTACCTATTCAAATATTCAAATGTTACCTATCTAATCAGTGTTGCACTTCTACCCATCACCTGATGAATCTGCATTGGACCAACATCACCACAGCAAGGAGACCCCAAATCTTCTTTGCTCTCAGTGTTCCAATGGATCTTCCTGATAGGAAAATGAACATAAGATATATTTTTCTCCTTTTCTTATATGCACAGAAAGGAAACTATCATATTTTACACAGCTGCGGTATAATTCAATATACACAGATAATCATATAAAAAAATATTCCAGGCTTATTTATTAAACAAGAGAACTACGTTGAACCGTTGGTTCGTAAATATGATATAGATAACATGCTTCTACAATGATACTTAATTTTTTTCCAGTGAAAATACTGAAGCAATCAACCATTTATTGGATTATAATATTAATCTGATTGTTAAACCAATCTAAAATGGCTAGGTGACTTTAGATTTAACCATAGTCATGCAACCTTTATGACTACATGTATGGAAACCACAAAGAATATAATCAGAATTTAGCAAAAGGTTTGTCACTGACCCTTAAAAAAAATCAATAAGGGGATATAAGGTAATTAGCTGAATTTAAAGGAAGTTTGATATAACCATCATGCTAGTTGAAATCTTAGACTACCATTCAGCATTCATTTTTTTAGGCTTACCGTATTTTTCAAACATTGGCAATGAATTTTGTGGACGCGTTCGGTTTGTTTTGGTTCTGATAAATTTTGGTATTGAGATACAAGGAGATAAATCTAATAAAATGAATGTCATGGGTGAAAAATTACTATCAATATGTCCAACATCCGATGTTCAATTATCGCTTACTGAAGGAAATATACATCACCAATAATTTTTCACACTAATTAGCTAAGGCAATTGGGAGGGGGAAAATGTGAAAAACACAAGATAATAGAGATAAAGAACATAACTGAACGTTGTTATTCCTTTACTTCCTTTGCTTCCATAAAATGAGCTATAAATTCTATTTATCATGAACAGCTCATAAATCTAAAAGGATATCTAAGAATTATAACAAATAAACTAACCACCAGTATTTGATTGATGCAATGTACAAAGTTCGTTTTTTTAGTATTGACATAGTGTACAAATACCACATTTCTATGCTTTATATTATAGCTCATAATAGAATCAAGTGATAAAGTCATACAAAACACAGTTGCTATGATTTCTAATGCTACTGCTAAGGACCTATATTATATTTTCTAGTTTGGGTTGCTATACAATTAATTTATCCGTTACACCGTTTGCAAAGTGTAGGTAGGAGAATAATAACCAGATTCTGTGCACTGCAATATAATTTAAAACATATAAATGTTTAATAACTCGAACAGAGTTTATGTTCTATTAACATATTCAAAAAACACTCAAAATTGAAAATAAAATAAAACAACATTAGAATTTTAAAAATAACCTAAAAATAGAAAAATGCCTCTTCTAATAAAATTGCAATTACCTCAACTAAAAGATCAAGTTTGTTATGGAGGATATCAAACTAATTCTCAACAAAGTATAGAAATACAGGAAATATACCTCATTCAGTAATCAAATTGGGCAAAAGCCAAAGAGGTATTAGCAAATCGCAATCGCATTAGGTAGGAGTTGGAGTCGACTATCCCGTAGGTGCGAAATCTGAAGGAGTGCTGCAGGAGTTAGCATAGCATCGCCAACTACCGCGTCGTGCGATTTGAATGAAGCGATCAGGCAGGTCATGATTTGTAATTAGCATTTTTTCCATTGATGTTGTCTTTGAGGGTTTCCTTGGTGGAAAACAGGGCCTTGCTCAATAACCAGCCTTAGTAGCGTGCAAATGGAAGCCGAATTAGAGGTGAAGATGAAGGTGGAGGCGGATGTTGGTACGTGAATAGAGATGATGAGAATTAAAGTTAGGGTTATTGAAGAGGGAATGAAAAAATGGGGGAAGAGTAAATTTTGAAAAAGGGGGGCAACAAAAATTGAGAAACGTATTTGTCAACTGATTAAAAATAATAATCTCAGCGTTTGGTGAAAGAAAAATATAAGAAAAAAAATCAACCGCATGTACATAATAAACGCTGTACCATTTTGCAATTTATGACTAGTTTTCTTGTAATGTATCTTTATGCAACAAATACTTAAAGATTGTTTGAAAAAGAAATTAAGAAATCTCCTATATATTGCGATGACACAAGTGCAATTAATCTCTCGAAAAATCCTACCAACCATTGTAGAACAAAGGATATTGATATACGTCATCATTTTTTAAGAGGTAACGAAGAAAAAGAAATCATTTCTCTAGAATTTGTTAATACGGAAAATCAAATTGCAGATATTTTCACTAAATCATTATGCAAAGTAACTTTTCTAAAATTTCATAGAGAACTAGATATTTATTCTTTAAATGGATTAATTGATTAAAATATATTCTTTAAAATTAAGAAGATATCTAAGAATAGTTTCACTTCGTAAAATTATATTAACTATTTTTATAACTAGTTAAGTAAACTTTACCTAAAAATAGCAATTAGTGCAAATGGTTAAGATAAATTAAAAGTCTCTATCGTATAAATATTTTATCTATTTTAGGTAACCCTTTTAGTATTTAATATTTTCTTTTAGTAAGAAAAAGAATCACTACTACAACGTGTCATCTTCTCAAGATAATTCCTCATCTTCTCCTAAAATTATGTTTTCTCCTTCGAAGTGAACCGTTTGTCTCCTAAAGGGAAGAAAATCAAACAATTAATCAAATTCGAAGGTCACTTAAACCAATGATTTTGATTGTCATCAAAGAGAATGATGGGATTAAAAAAGGAAATATATTGGGAGCAACATCGACAAGACGAATGTCTAAATTTTATAGAGAGAACTTTAATGGTGTTTTGTGGGAAACCATCAATTAAAAACAACATTCGTACCAATAGAAAACCTCCAATACAACTATCAACACCTATTAAAATTTATGAGCCATAACAAGCTAACTCTTGGGGACAATAACCATCCGAAGAAGAGACTGAACCATTAGAAGAGTAAATGATCATTTAATGTTATATTACTTGTATAAGTTTCTCTTTGAATATATATAATTTGTAAATCCATCATATATATAATTAAAAATCATTATTTACCTTCATATCCATAAAAATATCCACTTCTACTTACAAAACATAAATAGATTATAAATATATATACATGTATAAGACAATAAAAAATTGCATATTTTTCAAATTTCAGTCACTACACCCCCAACTCAGTCGACTAAACCATACATTATTCTTTAAAAATCATTTTCTTTTAATACATTCGACTTCGAACATCTATTCAGTTAATTAAATAATGATCCTTTCTCAAGAAGTAAATTTTCATATGTTTAGTCCACTCATCCCCTACTTCATTGACTGAATTTGATCGTCATTTGGCTAGCTATCAATTTTAGTCGACTAAATTTGATTTTGCTCTCGGGAATGAATTTCCTTTCCATTGAATTGACTAAATACCACCCTTAGTCAATTGAATCTATGGTTATATGTTTTTTTAAATTCATGTCTTTTTATTTATAACAAAGTTTCTCTTCACTCTCTGTACTTTCCTCGTTATTCAAAATCAAAATAACTTAGGTCTAAAATTTCTCGAAATTTTAGTGGCTTCTAAAAAAATAAATTCCAACAATAAGTAAGAAGTCCTCGCTTGAAGAGACAAAACTTCTTCTTCAACTCCGTCTCATCCAGAATTTGCATCCAGTGAGCAACTGATTGAATGGATGCATAAGAGCAAAACTGCTTTGCAACGATTCAATGAACTCAATGATTAGAGGATTTTCTGAGAGACCTTCTATAAAATGTCGAACTTTTCCAAATTTGGCGTAGAAGAAATCGTAAGGAAAAATGAGTTATTATCTCTAATTGATAGTAATGAAAATCAAGTAAAACCTTTTTCTTGTACGATGTTCTATGCCAATCTCTGTGGAAGTTATTGTAAACCTGAGAATAATGATGGTCTGCTTTGGAGTCGAGTATTAAGCATAGATATTCGACTATTTATTAAGGATTAGGGTATAATCTTAGGCAGTTCTTCATCGAGAGAAGACTTAAATGATACCGACCATAATGATTTTGCATATAATGTAACAAGCTGCCTATTTCATAAGAAATAAACAAATAATATTTCGGTTAACTTATGTCCCCAAGAAAGAATAATTAGTAAGATGATCTTTCATACAATTCTTCCATGAATAGGTAGTTATGAAAAAATATATGATAACAACTATAAAACTCTATATGCTATCTACTCGAAGAAGAAAAAATTAGGCTAAAATTATACATGATAAAATCAAAAGTTTCAATGCTCGATCTCGACATACCATTTTTTGCGGCGCTTTATTAACTAAGAACTTTGTTCACTTTGGAATCAATGTTGAAGCATTATCCGGCTTCACCCTTCCTAAAGTTATAGATCAAAAGTCGATTTCGCTAATGAAGCTTCAGGCAACTTTGGAAATACTTTCGCCTTATAATGTAAATCTTGCAAATATCGGACAATCATCACATCCCCAACCTATATAGCCTCATGTTGATAAGAAATTGAAGAAGAATCATGGACAATGGATATTGATAAGGATGTCTCTTTGGTTCAACCTTTGAAGAATATTTCTCATGAATATGTTTTTATTTAAAATCAAGAAATTCTTCTTCAATGAAAGAAAAGACTTAGCAAAAGGATGAATAATTTTGAGTAAACAACTATAGGCTTTCTTGACAAAATTTTTACAAAAAATCTCCTCCTTTCCACTGTCTCCTTCTCCATCTCGCTCTCATGCTTCTTCTAGTAATGAGCAGGATTGAGAAGATTTTCTAATTACTCTCCATCTACCTAGCATCTCTTCATTTGTTGCTTTAAAAACATTGCATATGGTCTATATTATTTGACTTAAGTCGTTTGTATTTGTGCACGATTATTGACTATATGTTATAATTCTATATGCATCCTTTGCGTTATGTTGCCTTATATGAGTTCTTACATTCATTATAGTATGCAAATTTTCTATGCTTTCATTACACTTTTTTTCCTTTTCGTCGATGACAAAAGCGGAGAAAGTATGATGAAAGGGGGTGGATTCACTAAGGGGGATTATACATACGTATATCATGCATATAGTTTTCATCATTAAAGGAGGAGAATGGTAAAACTCTGTTTGTATGATTGTTTTAATGATGACAACTACATATATAAATATCTCTTGTGGCATATTTTACATAAAACTTTGAAAGCATCAACAACTTGAAGAGGCAAGAAGCAAAAGGAAGTAGAAAAGGTTATCAAAAATAGAAAGTAAAATTTATTGTCTTTAGAAACTATTTTTAAAATCTTCTAGATGATTCATATGCATATATACATGTCACTAGTGCATGAGAATTCCAAAACAAAGACCAAAAGTATTTACAATTGAACTTTACAAAGCTCTATATAAAAAACTAAATACAAGGGAGTAGTCGATTGAATTTCAATCCAGTCGACTGAGTAGGCCGACTAAATCGAAATCCAGTCAACTTAGCCAGTCGTCCAATTAACCTTTTTAGTCTTCTATTTTTTTATCTTCTTTTCTGGATTGTCTTCTACAAATAACTGGTCGACTTGTCATCATTTCCAGTCAACTGAATGAACAATATTGACTATATATCTAAAATAACAATTTGAAGATATACTTCTCTTCAATGGTTCTTCTTCAAAGAGATGTGACTTTTTGAAAATATACAACTCTTTGAAACAACTATTGATTTCTATAAATAGAGCCTAAGACAAGAAAATGAAAATTAATTTGCTATCTTAATTTCTAAACTCTCTTATGACTATTTGCTTTCTAAAAATCAATATTGTTCGTTCAGTCAAAGATCACTCCTTGCACTTTCTTGATCACATTGCATGCATCGTTGACTCATCAATGGAGATTATAGGAAGTTCATAACAGAAGTCAAAACCTGGGTAGATAGAACGCATCATTGTCAAGTTAGCAAACTCTTGTACGTCTATTCCTTCGAGCTAAGTAAGGGTGTTTGATTTGTGGAAATCTAAAGAGGAGCTTCGGAACTGGATGTGGAAGGGAGGTCAAAATCAATATAAAATTTTTGGTGTGATCGCCTTTTACTTTATTATCATCTATCTTGTTATATAAACATTTATATTGGTTAGATATATTATAGTTCCTTTGTACTTTCAATGTCTGTGTATAATAAATGCATTGTTTTATTCAGCTTTGATAACTCAAAGAAAAATTATGCATTGCTTATGGCTTAAAAAAGAATTATATATATATATATATATATATATATATGAATTTCAAATTTAAAATATATTTGGCCTTTTTTTATTCGGTCATGTTTCCAGAAAAATAAAAAGTTAATTTTTACACTCGCACTTATATGCATTTTCAAATTATTACATTATTATATATGTACAATTAAATTATACTTCAATTTAATAAAAATATTTTATTTTAATCGGTTTTTTTTTAATTTTTGAGTCAATTAGAATAAATATATAATTAGTCAAACATTTTTAAATTTCGAATTTAAAATATCTTTTAATATATATGTATATATTTAGAAAATGTTTTGGAAAAAATATTTTAAATCCAAGCATAATACACACACACACATATGTATGTATGTAAGTATAATAAATATAGAATTATTTAACATATAATCATGACTAAATTAATTAAATAAATAAAACACAACTACATCTATACGTATACATATTCATTCATTATATATGTGATACATATATACATATATGTATGTATATTTATATGTACAGGCATATATATCATTGTATTACATTGACATTATATTTATTAACCGTTAATCCAATGGTTAATTATACACCTATGACATATTTTAATCATATATACATCAAGTCGGATCATCATGTATAGTTATAATGTCTATTTTATGATACAAACATTTAAAAAAATTAAATAGGACAAATTTTCAAAGTGGGCTAGTTTTTGAAACAATTTCGCGATCGGCACTGGTTTTGAAACTTATTACCAAACAAGGCTTGTTTGTGCCCAGTCAGCTACTAAGTCAGCAAACGTGTAACTGCCCAGATATAGGCGCAACTCTTAGTTGTGCCTATATTTTTTTAACTCATTAAAACATGCGCAACTATGAGTTCGCCTATATTGATTTAGTATAGGTGCAACTCATAGTTGCGCCTGTATTGTTCTAGTGCAGGCGTAACTAAAAGTTGCGGCTGCACAGGTTACTGCTGTCATACAAAGGTAGTAGCAACCCATTACCCCCCACCCCACTTCATTTTCACCGAATTCCTCCCCTTTTCCTCAAGCTCGAACCCAACACTCCCAGGCCCTAGTTTTAGGTTTTTTCCATCAATTTCTCTCAAATTTTACAAATTTCTTCATCAATCTTCGATTACAAAGCTACAACAATCCCTCCACCCCACACATTCACAATACCATTCATTCATCCTTATGAATTTTCCAATTCCAAACTTAAGGTAAAACTAAGGCTGTTAGGTAGTGGTTACCGCTACCATTTTGTAAATACCATTACAATTCCGTTTTTACTGGTAAACTAAACTTGTTTGCCATTACCGTTACCGATTGACTAGTATACCGATGACTGATATACCGATAAAATGGTAACCGTTACACTGGTAATGGTAAATTACCATTTGTCTAGAAATATAACAAGTTGATATATTTTTATATTGAACGACGCTTCATTATATATCTTATTGGGTTACTTAATAAAGGACATACAAATTTTATTTATTTATCATCGTTTAAGTTGAATTACTGAAATAAATTGAACTATTTTCTTTCTTTTAAATGCCTGTAATACAACATCTTTCATGAATATCAATGTATTGTGAACGAACTGGTAAATTACCGTTACCATTGGTTTTGAAAAAATATTACTGATGTTTTACCATAGAAGATGGTAAATTTACCGTTACCATACCGATCATACTGGTATACCGACTTTACATTAAAATGGTAACCGATTGACTGGTAATGGTATGGTAATGGTAAATTTACCGTTACCAAAACAGCCCTAGGTACAACAATCTTTGCAAGGTAATTGAGTAAGCCCTATTTTTGAATCTTTTGTCATTTTGAAATGTTTTATGTTTTTGTGTTGATTTATAGTTCCATGTCTTTCATATTAAGCTAGCCGAACCGATACGGATAATTGGGAGATCTCAGATGAGTACTGGTGAAATATGTTGAACAGATGGAAGCTAAATCTGAATTTGTTCTTGAAACTCAGTTTGAAACAATTCTTAAAACTCAATTTGAGATAGTTCCTCAAAATATTGGTGTTGTTGTTCAATCTGCTTTGGATAATCAGTTTTCTTAGGTGAGCCAAATCAAAGACCGGGGAAACAAATTAGCCGCGAAGGTCGAGTGAGACAACCAACACATCCAATTTGTCACCGTGGAGATATTTGTGAGGTAGTTATATGTATGAATCAAACAAATACCGGACGTAGGTTTTAAGGTTATGCTGGTTACCTTGATCATATAACTAACCTGAAAGGTGTTCAATGCTATAAATTCTTCAAATTGTTGGATCGTCCGTAGACCCCTATGGGAGTTGAGTATGCACTAGAGATGCAAGTCGAAGTGAGACGATTGGAAAAGGAAAATAGTATGCTATGACATCAAGTAAACTATTTTCTGTCCTTAAATCTAATTTGAAAAGGGGTCTAGTAAACTGGTTAGTGCAATTGTTATGTAATGGTTCTGTATCAGACTTGATTAATGGAGTTATGTATGCATTAGTTTTAATTAGTGTTGTATTACTATGTTGCTTTATTACTTGGTTGTTGTAACGGTTATGCAACATTTGATGTATTACTGTTTGGTTGTTATGTTTATTTAATGTTTGATGTAATACTTTTTTGTTGTTCCACATTGCATACTGTGGATAATTCATACAAAAGTTGCATACAAAATAAATCAAAGTTACAAAACATAGAAACTAACATAAATGTTCGACAAAAGATAACTTTTAATTTCAAAGTTGCGTACAGAATAAAAATAGAAGTTATACAGTACATGAATGACATAAGTAGTAAAAACAAGTAAATTATTTATTGCTTCCTACACGTTCATCTATTATGACCCAAGTTACCGAATTATCTGTATCTGTCCTAGTTGGGCCGTCATGTATATTTAACTATCTACTGTCGGACACAGGATGAAAAACCAAAGAATAACTATGTCTATAACTGTCTGCTATAAACCAGGACAAAATAAGATCATTGTAAGCTCCGTTCGCTCCTCCTCTACATCATGTGCATGCAGTTAAAACATGAAAACATGGAAAACAGGCAAGAATAGGAAAATTGCTTGAACAACTACATTTGTCATCGGCAATATTTACTGTGTAGTTGCATGCGTTTGTGTCTGTTACTTGCCACCTCATCAAGATAAACCTGTTAATGCTCATATTTCATGCTTCTGCCGTATATTTTTCCATCATTTTTTCATAAGTTGGCATGAGCGCAGATGTGTATTCCAGTTCATCAGTACGTCTTCTGTAGAAGTAGCTATTAAGCCGATGAAAGGTACATGCTACTAACGCCTATACCGGTAACAATCTTACACCTTTTAGAATTCCATTGAAACTTTCTGAAGCATTGGTAGTCATCGTACAAAAACGTTCACTGTTGTCCTTGTAAAGAGCCCACTGCTTATCCTTATGTCTAAGACTTCTATCAATCCATCTATCAGCAGCCGGGCTTATATTTTGTAGTTGCTCTCTTAGTTCTTTATATGTCAACTCATCTCTTGATTCAACACAAGCATGGAATAAGTTTTACAAAATCTTTCTACCAAAACAAGCTTTTTTTGAAGTTTGCTTTCAAATGACGAAGGCAGAAGCGATGATGATGCGGTCTTCTTCATTTCCCTTGCAAGGCGGTTGGAATTCCTTTCATTCTATCAGAAATGAATATAATGCTTCTTGCATTTAAAGATGGAATTAAATGTTCCATGAATGAAAAAATCATCTCCAAGTCTCTGCCGATTTGGTTCGTACAATAGCAAATGCCAAAGGAAAAGTAGAGTTGTTTGCATCAACTCATGTAGCCATTAGCAACGTACCTTGATATTTACCATATAGATGTGTTCCGTCAATGGAAAGAACAGGACGACAACGCTTGAAACCTTCAATGTTCAGTCCAAATGCCCAAAAAGCCTCCCAAAATTGAACGCCTTCTGTATGAACATGATAAACAGTGCCTGGATTGCATTTCCGTATTGCACGAAGAAACTGTGACAAGTCATTGTATAAAAAGTTCCAATCGTAAAATATTTTAGACACGGCTTTGCTAAGTTCTTTCCTAGCTCTCATCTAGCTTATTTGAATTTTGTATGTATTCGCCATAAGCTCTTGGACAGATTTTGCAGAACATGTGGAAGGACTTTGGTGTAGATAAACTTGGTTGTTGCTCATTTGTGGTTCGAGTTGATGATTCGATTTGAGCAAGTGTGATCACCACCGTATTTTTTTATCACCCACCACCTAGCATGATCTCTTTTAGATACAACAGCATGAAGCCGCCATGGACAATTAACATTAATATCACATATAGCAGTGAACTCTTTAGCACGGACTTTATGTTTTTAAATGAAACCGAACATTTTATCGACCATTCACTTATATGTTCAATAAAGATTCCTCTGATCTAAAAATCATACCTCATATGTAACACCCTGCTACTATAGCTAAAAATTTTGTTAAAAAAAAGTAATAACTAAATAAAATAAAAATCGTTAAAGGATATCAGATAAAAATTTGGAGTAAAACTCTACAAGCGGAATTGTAATCGGAGACCAAATTACGGTAGGGCAAATCGCGGTTAAGGGTATAAAAATTTATTTGTGGGGTATAAATATTATTTACTGAAAAATAAATAAAGTAGATATGTTTTCATTCGACCTAAGCTTTACAAACTTATCTTTTTCATAATTATGCACCCTCCTTCTTATCTCTTTCATGATTATAAATTAACTTATATGCTTGACTTTCTATTTGTGAAGAATCTCTCTACCTATATAAACCGCTGCCCTATTCATTTTCTTCCTCTGGAAAATCTAAACCCTATAACATACGCATCTTCCTCCTACTTCATCTTGCTATATTCATGTTTTTGTTTCCTCGGCAAAAATCAAAGTGAGTACGATATTTTTACCATTATATATATCAATGTCAGTATGTACGATCATTTTTGATTATATCATATTGTTTGCTGTAACTAGTATGCTTCATTAATATGCTCAGTATACAACCTATTTTTGACACTTCCTTATTTTAAACAATAATCCCCTATATTAGATTCATTTAAATATACATGAAAAGAAAAACCTTATAATGATGTCTAACATATCAATTATTCACTAGTCTGTAAACAAGTATACAAAGCAGCGCATGTTCCTTCTTGTATATATAAAAGAAAATATAAATATATTTAACTTCTTACTTAAGTTGTATATGCTCAACCATTAATATTTACGTTATCAAGCTATAGTTCGTATATGAGTTAGAGTAAGGTAAAGACTAATATAAAAATATTTCATGCATGTAGGCACTTTTGCCAAATATGGAACAAAGTTGCCGTTTGATTTTTAACATGCTTACTTTGAAATATAATTACAATATAATTACCGTGCATGCTTGCTGTAACACATAATTGAGGTGCATGCTTAACATGCATGCTTTCTTTGAAATATAATTGAGGTGCATGCTTAACATGCATGCTTGCTGTGAAACATAATTGAGGTGCATGCTTAACATGCATGCTTGCTGTGAAACATAATTGAGGAGCATGCTTGCTTTGAAAAATAATTGACGTGCATGTTTGATTTATAATAAAATGAACATTATCCATGCTAACTTTATAAAGAAACTTTTGTTCCAAAAGTTTAATTATTAATAACTCAATATCTATAATGATTTTGAGCATGCAACCAAAAGGAAATAGTAGAGGAAAGTGAGGTGAACAAATCGACTAGCTTTCGCCTGACAGATGGTGTAACAACCCTGTATTTTGTAATTGTTTTAATTGAATTTTGATTTAACTTTATTTTATTTATTTAATTTAGATAATTTTGTTATTTCAAATATAAACTTTGATTTTAATATGAATTATCATTCCAAACATGACTAAATAGAATAATTTCAAAAACAATGTATTTTGGCCAACTTTGACTTTTAACTTAAAAAATTGAAAGTTTGAAAATGTGAATTTTATCTTTTATTATGGAAGTAAACAAAATTTTAAGAACAGTGCTTTTCGTTTCGTTGCAATCTGATTTATAATGTGAAAGTTATGCCTTTTTAAATATTGTGTGAAATTTGCTGTATTTAACAAAATTGTTTATTTTAGATTATATAAATAATATTTTATTTGGTCATGTAATGTTATAATTTATATTTATATGGGTAAAATAACATTTTATGTATATATTTTGGTTTTATAACATTTTTAAAAGTGTAATTGACATTTTCCAGTGTCAGTTGTATTTTGTTTACCGTTCCTAATTTCCAGTTTCAATTAATTAAAAAAATTCTTTATTTATTTTTCTATTTTCTCAAGAACTTATTTTATTCTCATTCCCACTTTATTTTTTTCCTCATTTATTTATTTATTTGACTTTTTATTTGTTTTAAAGTGAAATAAAAAAATTCCTAGAGGTAGTGGTAATTTAATTGAAATTTTCATGTCCTGTTTGCCCTTTTTAAAAAAATTCTTTAGTTCTTTTTCTATTTTCTCCAATTTAATTATTTATTTCCTTTTCGAAATGATAAATTAAGTATTTTATTTCAAAATTTTGTTTTATAATATTTTTAAATGAAGTATATAGTTTTCTAAAGCTTGTGATGATTTATTTGTAATTTTTGAACCCGTTTTCAAATTTTAAGCAATTTCTTTAATTCGTTTTCTATTTTCCTAAATTTATTTACTTATTTTCTTTTTATTTTATTTTGTTTTCAGTTCTGTAATTCATTCACTTATTTTTAGTTGTTTTTATTTGATTTAAAAAAAGGAAATGTGAAGAGACTTCACTTTGAAAACCTAAGACTTTTCATGTACCAAGACCTTTCATTTGCTCATGACTTCTCAATTTCTCTTTGGCCGTACACTACCTGATCTTTAGCCATGATTTTTTACTTGCAATTCACGTGAGAAACCATTATTCTTCATCTCATTTGCACGGCAAAAAGAAATGGTAATGACCTCCTCTTCTTTTCTATCTTTTTCTATTTTTTCTCTTCTTCTTTTTTCTATATTTTGCCTTGTTTTCATGCCTTGTTTGATCAGCCTCCACTCCATAGCCACGGCCACCACCTCCAAAATAGATTCCCTGCTATCATCACCAGCTGCCCCTCTAGTCTTGACCAAGGCCGAACCCACGATGGTGACCAAACCCCTCAAAAATGCAACCTAAAGCCAAAAACCATGCTAGTTTGACCACTTTGGCCTCATCTACTTCAACCACCACCTGGGCCGCCTCCACCACCTTTGTCCAGACCCTTACTTACCCCTCCTACCCGTGTCCACACCCTACTGGCCAAGCCCAAACCCTTCATGGCCGAGCCCAAAGTTGAGCTAAAACCTACCCTATGTTGCTTGAACCCCTTCACCATCCCAAGTGAAGCTTCCTCTACATGTTCTTGCTTATGCCATGCATTTCCTAGCCCAAGCCTGAGCCATACTATGTCCAAACCTGAACCCAAACATCCCCTGAGCCATGCAAAACAATTAGAGGAAGTAAGGCAAAAGATTTGACATTCAAATCTCTTTTCATTTAAAAGTTACATCATTTCAAAGTATATTGAACTTATGGTTTGTTTTGATTTTTGTTTGGGTTGTAACACAAAATTTGTAGCTTGGATTTGCTCTCTACTCAAGTCCATAGTCTTGTCATCGTGCTTTTGATTCCGTTGTGTCATTGGTTTTGTTATATCTAGCATTTAAAGGTGAGTAAATCTCGCACGACATTTTGTACTTATGCAATTGTGAAGCGACAACAACTGAATGTGTAGAATTATATATGATGTTATAACTGCGTTTGATTATTTATATATGATGTTAAACCTATTAATTTACATGTCATCTCATCTATTACTATTATATATTGTTGACTGTTCATTTATATTTGTTTATCACACTACAAGTTTCCTCTAGATTAGGTTCACTATGGGTTGAAATGATACATACCTGAATGGACTTTAGAATAGGGAAAAATCGTTATGGGCTGAAATGATAGGCCTGAGCAGTTTTTATTTATTTATTTTAACTTGGGGCGGGATTGAAATGATGGAACCTGGATCTTTCTTTTTAAACTGTGGATTGAAATGATATATACCCGTATCACTTGACCGAGGTTAGAAAACTATATACAGGCCCGTGGTTATTTTATAAAGTGTTTTGGACATTTTTAAGTATTTTAAAAATACAAATTTATGAAATTTGATTTAAATAGATTTTGAAATGTTTTAAAATAAAGAAATTATGATTTTTCTATGAGTTAAAAATGTATTTAATGAATGGTTAAATTGGATTATTGAAATATAACTTAAGTTTGGAAATGTGGAATTTTGGTTAAAAATGATATTTAAGTTATGTAGATAATATGAAAATTTAATTATATTTGGAAAATTGTAAATATGATAATTTGATTTAAATGTGAATTTAAATGATTTAATAAAGTATTATTGATTTTTTATGGATTAAAATGGTTAAACAAATGAATGCTTAAAAGTGAAATTTTAAATTATAACTTGACTTGGAAATGTGAAATTTGGGTTTTAATTAAAGATTTAAGTTATTTTAATAAGTTGGAAATTTTGTTAAATTTGAGAAATGGTAATTTAAAGTTTAAGTGTTAAGTTTATTTGTTGAAAAGTGAAGATAAGGAAATTACACCCTTGAATTAATAAGTGGAATTATTGAAATTTGAATTTATTTATAAGAAATTGGTTTTAAAAAAAGTCATATGTTAAAGATATGTTAATAAACATTTTTGAATGTTAAAATATGATTTTTTATAATGTTTAAAGGGTTTAAATTGAAGTTTATTAATTGCTGGAAATACACTAAAATCTGAAAAATGCTTTAATAGCATTATGAAATGTTATGGTTTCTGTAAATGAACTAAAAACCTAATAAAAAGGCTATTACAGCAGTTCTGAAATGCTGTAGTTGCTGAAGTAAACTAAAAGGCTAAAAACTTAATAAAGGCCTATTACAGCAGTTCTGTAAATGCTGCAGTGGTTTGCTGTCTTTGCTGAAACTAATAAAATCCTTTAATTTGAAACCTGAGCTATTACAGCATTTCTGGAAATGCTGTCTTTGGGGTTTTAAACTAAAATTCCAACTAAAATGAGATTTAACAGCTGTTTTTAAATGCTGTCTTTGTTGAATTAAAATGTTTTCAAGCATAACTTATAACAGTTTTTTATTTATGCTGTGAAAGGCTGAAATTTTCAGTGTTATGGGTTTTGACTTAGTAAATAAGCTCAGAATGGTTTGAAACCTTGGAAATTGAATACTTAATTTGAAAGTGCAATAACTCCACTTTTAAATGGTTTAAATTGGTTAATTTAGTTGGAATATAAACTATTTAAAGGTGATTTGAAAGGATAATAAATGAATGCTATCTTTGAATTTAAAGGGGTATTTAAATTTGACATTTGGAATTAAATTCAAAGAATGATTTGAAATAATGTTTTGAAAGATATGATATTTGAGATTTAAATGATTTAAAAATGAAGTTTTGAAAGATATGATATTTTGATATTTAAATGATTTAAAAATGAAGTTTTGAAAGATATGATATTTTGATATTAAAATGATTTGAAAATGAAGCTTTGAATGGATATGATATTTTATGTATTAAAATGATTGAAAGGAAGTTTTGAAAGGATATGGTTTGGAAATGATTAAATCTTTATTTTGATAAAGATTTGGATTGAAATGATATTTTATTTTGAAGTATAAAATATTATATTTTAAGTTATAACCACGGGTTATAATAACGATTGGTTGGCAAAGAGACCGGGATCGGATATGGGCATACTCTCCGTCGATACCGAAAACCACTTTGACAACCATTTACGCGATGGAGATTCCAGAATGAAGTAGGGTGGTGGCGACGTTCTTGAGGTATATTACGTGGACCCAACTTCCGTGAGTTGACATAAGGTGGTAGAAACAGGAGCGGTCTCGGGCCAAAAGGGGTAGCTCCTCTGGTCGGACGCATTTCTTCGATACCATTCTATTGCTTTTGTGATTATTTGGGTGCCCCTCCGATTTTTAGGAGTGTGTTTCGAGGTGGGCGTATGTGGCTACTGCATTACCACCAGCCCAAGTGTCGTAATTGGTATATCTACCCTGGCATTGCCTTGTGTGCCGTGTCATCTACCATATCGAGCCTTTACTACGAGTTTCTATTTGTGTCGTACCCATGCAGTATCTTCTCATAGTCTCCCGATCAGGAGATATGCAAGTACTGTATAGACTATTGGCATTATTTGTATTAAGGGGAATATTAAGTCCTCCTTAACGCTATTTTAAAGTAAGTTTATTTTACTATTGGACATTATTATAATTGCGCAATATTACTACGTAGTAAACAGTTTAACGGATCCTTAGAGGATGGACGGTCCCAAGCATCCTTTAAGTTACTTGTACTTTTACTGTAGTTCACTTGAGTTGGTTTACATTGTATAAGTATGTATGTCCTAACTCGAGTGTTTGTATTTTATTTATGCTTGGGTCAGCCTGAGTATTCACAGATTTGGATTTCCACTTTTTGGAGATTGGAATCGCTGGAGATTATCTACTTGTCTATTTTTATCTTTTTCAGTCCGTTGTTCCTTTTCAGCTCTTGTATTAGTAGACTTCTTGTATTGAGACTTCTGTTGTATTCTATTTCTTCTGTTGTATCTTATGTAACTATGATATATTTACATAGTAGCTTCATGAACTACTATTTCTTTTACTTCCGCTGCACTATTATTACCCTGTGTCTGTGATCTGTGATTTTTATTTACTGTATATTCTGAGATTTGCCAAATTTTATTTACAACGCCGTATTTTGAGCATACATTTGGTATCAGAGCTTTGGCTTTGAGGGAAAACATAGAATATAAGCTAAATTATTTACAGAATCACTTTCATTCGAGTTTGAATCTTTCCTCTTTGATTCGAGTTTCCTTTGAATTTTGGAACGTTCCCTACGGTTCCAAAATCCATTCGTGTCCCTCACTATTCATCTTCTTTTGATTCTAGAGTATCCCATAACTCCGCTTCGAATGATCTTTTTAGTGAGTCGGCGATCTCGCCAATTTCAAATTGAATTGTAAAAGGGGGAAACTACGTTACAATTAGCATCGATTCACCAGGGATTTATATATATCTTTGGTTTAGATGCTAATATCTTTTGTTATTCCAAACTCTATCTCTTGAGATCGAATGTAGATTTATCCTAGAAAAAAAATCCACATTGATCTTATTCTTTAAGTCACGGTTGACTCGGTTAAGGTTGACCGCGATTTTACTTAAGCTTACCCATCTCCCTACTGTGTTAATTAATCATCTTGTCTTTTGTTTCCAATCTATTCTTCCAAACATTTTGAATTGTACTTGTAAATCAACGTTTTGTTTTATATATTGTGTTGTTTGAGTTGTTGATGTTGATTCGGGTTTCCGATCGATTCGTCTGATCAACGCTATTGATAGGATTTCTAAAACACTTTGATAGAACAAACTGACATAATATTATTTTAAAATTTGGTTAATGAAATAAATTTTGATATATAAGTAAATTTATGGAACTTAATAAAATTGATTTAAACTGATTATTTTAAATGATAATACTTGATTTATCATTTATTGTTCTATAAATGAATTTATAAATAGTTGTTTATAAATTGATTTGGGAGCTGAAATGAATTTAAAACAAGAAATTTGAGAATTTAATTTCCGATGGTTTCAAACCTCGTGTTTATGTTTTAAAGTATATTATTTAAAGTATTTTCGAATAAGAATATGTTTCCAAAGAATTTTAAAGTTTAAAAATCAGTGCTTTTCTCTTTGTCGCTGGAAAATAATTTCGGTGATGACTGCAGCATCATCGACATTCATTTTCGAGTTTCGAAGTGAGGAGACCATTCTATAGTTTTGCTACAGTGTTGCTTTAAGAATTTAATAGATTTGAATTTCTAAAATAAGATTGGATTTATAACATATGCTAATATATGATTAAATTTGAATATATATATATATATATATATATATAATATGTGTATTTATTTATCTCAAAATGGTTTGAAGGAAAATGGAAATTTAATCCTTAAATTTGATTTTAAAGAATAATTTCAATTATAGAAAGAAAATCAAATTTTTGGATGAATATTCAAGCATGAAATGATTTAATTGGAAAGGTTATTTGTATAATACAACTGCATTCAAATATAACTTACCTTAATTTTAGAAGTTAACAATGTAATTGGATAAAATACAATATAAAAAGATTTTATAAATAAAATTTGAGTGATTATAATAAATGTTATACACTTAAATTTTAGTTATAAAATGATTAACATAAGTAAATATAATAAAGGGTAATTGAATAACTTACAATAGAATAATGTTAAAAGAACTGAAAATAAAATAAAGCAGTTATAATAAGTGTAAGTATATTTAACACTAGTGATAAATATATTGAGAGGAATAAATTTAATTTTTATTAGGAATAAAGAAGAATTAAATTTATTAAGTACATCATGAGTATAATAAATGATTGTTTTTTTTTCAAACCCATGGTTTTAAAATTGTTAGTTTAAGATGATTGGATGATAAGATAATAAAATTTGAGATAGTTAAGATTTATTTAACTTCTGTAAAAATTTATTTTCTATTTAAGTTGAAATTTCCATGGTTTCAAACTTATTTTCTTATTTTATTTTTCAAACTATCTTTTGGTTGTCCTTATTATCCTTATCTTGCTATAGACTGTATAGGCATCTTTCTATAATCTTTCTGTTTAGAAATCTTTCTATAATCTTTGATGATCTTTGGCACTCATTTTGAATCCACCTTTTTTGTGCTTGTGTTCTTGATTCTGGAGGATCTTGGAAAGATCATCTCCACCTTGTTAAACTTACCTTTAACAACAGTTATCAGGTATAATCTCAATCTCCTTATCATCTTGTCTTAATCTTATTTCACTCTATCTTTTTCTGTGCTTTCCCGTACCTCATTACTTTTTGGGGACAAAAAGTTTTGAGTGGGGGAGAGTGTAACAACCGTGTATTTTGTAATTATTTTAATTGAATTTTGATTTAACTTTATTTTATTTATTTAATTTATATGATTTTTTTTATTTCAAATATAAACTTTGATTTTGATATGAATTATCATTCCAAACATGACTAAATAGAATAATTTCCAAAATAATGAATTTTGGTCAATTTTGACATTTAACTTAAAAAATTGAAAGTTTTAAAATGTGACTTTTATCTTTTATTATGAAAGTAAATAAAAATTTAAGAACACTTCTTTTCGTTTCGTTGAAATCTGATTTATAATGTGAAAGTTATGCCTTTTTAAATATTGTGGGAAATTTGCTGTATTTAACAAAACTGTTTATTTTAAATTATATAAATAATATTTTATTTGGTCATGTAATGTTCTAATTTATATTTATATGGGTAAATAATATGTTATGTATATATTTTGGTTTTAAAACATTTTAAAAGTGTAATTGACATTTTCCAGTGTCAGTTGTATTTAGTTTATCGTTTCTAATTTCCAGTTCCAATTAATTAAAGAAATTCTTTATTTATTTTTCTATTTTCTCAAGAACTTATTTTATTGTCATTCCCACTTTATTATGTTCCTCATTTATTTATTTATTTGACTTTTTATTTGTTTTAATGTGAAATAGAAAATTTTCTAGACGTAGTGGTAATTTAATTGAAATTTTCATGTCCTGTTTGCCATTTTAAAACAATTTCTTTAGTTCCTTTTCTATTTTCTCCAATTTAATTATTTATTTTCTTTTAGAAATGATGAATGAAGTATTTTATTTCAAAATTTTGTTTTATAATATTTTTAAACAAAGTATATATTTTTCTAAAGCTTGTGATGATTTATTTGTAATTTTTGAACCCTGTTTTCAAATTTTAAGCAATTTCTTTAATTCTTTTTCTACTTTCCTAAATTTATTTATTTATTTTCTTTTTATTTTATTTTGTTTTCATTTTTGTAATTCATTCACTTATTTTTAGTTGTTTTTATTTGATTTGAAGAAAAGGAAATGTGAAGAGACTTAACTTTGAAAACCTAAGACTTTTCATATACCAAGACCTTTCATTTGCTCATGACTTCTCAATTTCTCTTTGGCCGTACACCACCTAATCTTTAGCCGTGAGTTTTTACTTGCAATTCACGCGAGAAACCATCATTCTTCATCTCATTTGCATGGCAAAAAGAAATGGTAATGGCCTCCTCTTCTTTTCTATCTTTCTCTATTTTTTTTTTCTTCTTTTTTCTATATTTTGCCTTGTTTTCTTGCCTTGTTTGATCGGCCTCCACTCCATAGCCACGACCACCACCAGCAAAATAGATTCCCTGCCATCACCACCAGCTACCCCTCTGGTCATGACCAAGGCCGAACCCACCATGGTGACCAAACCCCTCAAAACTGCAACCTAAAGCCAAAAACCATGCTAGTTTGACCACTTTGGTCTCATCTACTTCAACCACCACCCTAACCACCACCTAGGCTGCCTCCACCTCCTTTTTCCAGACCCTTACTCACCCCTCCTACCCCTATCCAGATCCACACCCCACTGGCCGAGCCCAAAGTTGACCAAAATCCTACCCTATGTTGCTTGAACCCCTTCACCTTCCCAAGTGAAACTTCCTCTACATGTTCTTGCTTATGCCATGCATTTCCTAGCCCAAACCTAAGCCATACTATGTCCAAACCTGAACCAAAACATCCCCTAAGCCGTGCAAAACAATTAGAGGAAGCAAGGCAAAAGTTTTGACATTCAAATCTCTTTTCATTTAAAAGTTGCGTCATTTCAAAGTATATTGAATTTATGGTTTGTTTTAATTTTTGTTTGGGTTGTAACACAAGATTTGTAGCTTGGATTTTCTTTCCACTCAAGTCCGTAGTCTTGTCATCGTGCTTTTGATTCTGTTGCATCATTGGTTTTGTTATCTCCAGCGTTTAGAGGTGAGTAAATCTCACACGATATTTTATACTTATGCAATTGTGAAGCGACAACAGCTGAATATGTAGAATTATATATGATGTTAAACCTATTAATTTGCATGTCATCTCATTTTTTACTGTTATATGTTGTTGAATGTTCATTTATATCTGTTTATCACACTGCAAGTTCCCTGTAGATTAGGTTCACTAAGTGTTGAAATGATACATACCCGAATGAACTTTAGAATAGGGAAAAATCGTTATGGGCTGAAATGAAGGCCTGAGCGGTTTTTATTTATTTATTTTAACTTGGGATTGCATGTTTGAAATGATAGAACCTGGATTTTTCTTTTTAAACTACGGATTGAAATGATATATATCCGTATCACTTAACCTAGGCTAGAAAACTATATACAGGTCCGTAGTTATTTTATAAAGTGTTTTGGATATTTTTAAGTATTTTAAAAATATAAATTTCTGAAATTTGATTTAAATAGATTTTGAAATGTTTTAATTATGATTTTTCTATGAGTTAAAAATGTATTTAATGAATGGTTAAATTGGATTACTGAAATATAATTTAAGTTTGGAAATTTGAAATATTGGTTAAAAATGATATTTAAGTTATGTAGATAATATGGAAATTTAATTATATTTGGAAAATGGTAAATATGATAATTTGATTCAAATTTGAATTTAAATGATTTAATAAAGTATTATTGATTTTTCTATGAATTAAAATGGTTAAATAAATGAATGCTTAAAAGTGAAAATTTAAATTATAACTTGACTAGGAAATGTGAAATTTGGGTTTTAATTAAAGATTTAAGTTAACTAAATAAATTGGAAATTTAGTTAAATTTGTGAAATGGTAATTTAAAGTTTAAGTGTTAAGTTTATTCGTTGAAAAGCGAAGATAAGGAAATTACACCCTTGAATTAATAAGTGGAATTATTGAATTTTGGTTTTAGTTATAAGAAATTTTGGTTTCTGTAAATGAACTAAAAACCTAATAAAAAGGCTATTATAGCAGTTCTGAAATGTTGTAGTAGCTGAAGTAAACTAAAAGGCTAAAAACTTAATAAAGGCCTATTACAGCAGTTCTGTAAATGCTGTAGTGGTCTATTGTCTTTGCCGAAATTAATAAAAACCTTTAATTTGAAACTTGAGCTATTATAGGATTTCTGGAAATGCTGTCTTTACTGGTTTAAACTAAAATTCCAACTAAAATGAGATTTAACAGCAGTTTTTAAATGTTGTCTTTGCTGAATTAAAATATTTTCAAGTATAACTTATAACAGTTTTTTTATGCTGTGAAAGGCTGAAATTTTCAATGTTATGGTTTTTGACTTGGTAAATGAGCTCAGAATGGTTTGATACTTTGGAAATTGAATACTTAATTTGAAAGTGTAATAACTCCACTTTTGAATGGTTTAAATGAGTTAATTTAATTCGAATTTAACTATTTAAAGGTGATTTGAAAGGATAATAAATGAATATTATCTTTGAATTTAAAGGGGTATTTAAATTTGACATTTGGAATTAAATTCAAAGAATGATTTGAAATAAAGTTTTGAAAGATATGATATTTGATACTTAAATGATTTAAAAATGAAGTTTTGAAAGATATGATATTTTATTGAAATGATTTAAAAATGAAGTTTTGAAAGATATGATATTTTTATTGAAATGATTTAAAAATGAAGTTTTGAAAGATATGATATTTTGATATTAAAATGATTTGGAAATGAAGCTTTGAACGGATATGATATTTTGTATATTTAAATGATTGAAAGGAAGTTTTGAAAGGATATGGTTTGGAAATGATTTAATCTTTATTTTGATAAAAATTTGGATTGAAATGATATTTTATTTTTAAGTATAAAATATTATATTTTAAGTTATAACCACGGGTTATATAACGATTAGTTGGCAAAGAGACCGTGATCGGGTATAGGCATACTCACTATCGATACCGAAAACCACTTTGACAACCGTGTACGCGATGGAGATTCCAGAATGAAGTAGGATGGTGGCGACGTTCTTGAGGTATATTACGTGGACCCAACTCTCGTGAGTTGGCATAAGGTGGCAGAAACAGGAGCGGTCTCGGGCCAAAAGGGGTAGCTCCTCTGGTCGGACGCATTTCTTCGGTACCTTTCTATTGCTTTTGTGATTGTTTGGGCGCCCCTCCGATTTTTGGGAGTGTGTTTCGAGGTGGGCGTATGTGGCTGCTGCATTTCCACCGGCCCGAGTGTCGTAATTGGTATATCTACCTTGGCTTTGCCTTGTGTGCCGTGTCACCTACCATATCGGGCCTTTAGTACGAATTTCTATTTTGTCGTACCTATGCAGTATCTTCTCATAGTCATCTGATCAGGAGATATGCATGTACTGTATAGACTATTGGCATTATTTATGTTAAGGGGAATATTGGGTCACTTCTTAACGCTATTTTAAAGTAAGTTTATTTTACTATTAGACATTATTATAATAGCGCAATATTACTACATAGTAAATAGTTTAATGGATCCTTAGAGGATGGGCGGTCCCAAGCATCCTTTAAGTTACTTGTACTTTTACTACAGCTCACTTGAGTTGGTTTACATTGTATAAGTATATATGTCCTGACTCGAGTGTTTGTATTTTATTTATGCTTGGGTCAGCCTGAGTATTCACAGATTTGGATTTCCATTTTCTGGAGATTGGAATCTCTGGAGATTATCTACTTGTCTAGTTTTATCTTTTTCAGTCTGTTGTTCCTTTTCAGCTCTTGTATTAGTACACTTCTTGTATTGAGACTTCTGTTGTACTCTATTTCTTCTATTCTATCTTATGTAACTCTGATATATTTACATAGTAGCTTCATGAACTACTATTTCTTTTACTTCCACTGCACTATTATTACTCTGTGTCTGTGATCTGTGATTTTTATTTACTGTATATTCTGAGATTTGCCAAATTTTATTTACAACGCGGTATTTTGAGCAATTCAAGTCCGACATGTGCGGATGCGAATGGTTGAAAATACTGGTCTGTTACAGATGGACCCCGTGGTAATCAGAAATGACACCTTTAAGTCCGGGACCGTATGATGAACGAAAGCGTTACGGCCGCAATGAAGGTACCTGTAGGACTATATTGCATAGCGGAACACAACGATGGCTCGGTTCGGTCATCGGAAGTGTGTAGAGGGGTGAACAAAACCAATAAGTTTTAGAGTATAACGCTATGCAATATTCCGTTCGTGTACGGACTGCGAACAACTAAAATAAAAATACGATCGCGCACGATAACGTCACGTGATCACAAAACAGCAATAAAATTAACCCGTTGACTTATATTTTAAAATTTCTAAAGAACTGGCATTTTGACGCAAAATGCGTCAACCGAAAATATTTTATTTTCTAAATTAAAAATTATGGAAAAATTCTATAAATTAAATTAAAATGACGTCATCAAAATTCAAGTCTAAATTTGAAACGTATATTTTATTATAATTAATTTCATATCCGATGAAGTTCTTCCAAATTGTATTTACATGTTATGTTTATGAAAGTTCATGATGCTATATACTGTAAGTTAATGCTATGTTGCATGAACACGGCATTTATATGTGATATAAAATAGAAAACGATATCATTTTAGGGATAAATGATATACTAGAAAGTTAAATACAAAAGAATTTGAATGAATTTAACCGATGAAGTAAACGAGACGAGTGAGACTACTAGATGCTAGAATCCATCCTAGTGGACAGATTCGATGTCACTCCCTGAATCGTGATGACCTGGTCCCTCGTCACTTATTGTCCAAACAATCTGTCGCATGGACACAACCACGGTGACAGACGTAGTACAAACCGGAAAAGAGGAAGAATCGAGAGTAATCTCATTGATGGATATGTGGTAAAACAAAGATAAAGATTACAACACAACTGAGTGAGCGCCAACGGTGAACAGGAGAAGATAGTGCAACTAATAGATCGTATGAGGGCACCCACAATTTCTAATCAAAAGATATACGGATGAAAATGACCGTAATATCGGTTTGATATAGAGTCTAGTAAGAGCAAATAATGAATAGGATTCGCCAGTAATTCCATACCTTGTAAATGAATGACTTGACAGTAGTATGTCTATTGAATAATGAATGGAACTTTTAAATGAATAGGATGTGATATCCCGATTGATTAGAGTTGCAGCCGTGATTCACTTTAAATAGTGTCACGACACATGTATTGGAACTAAAATTATTTAATGGGATGTGGGCGTGTTTAGATTATGAAGTGTGCGACATATCTTTCCTTTTAATATCACATATATAATCCAACTCCACACACTTATATGAATCCTTGTTACACTATTATACTCATAGCTAGATTTATAGCCTGACTCGAGGTTTTGTTTCTGACAACTCCTCAGGTCAGACCGTGGCTTTTCAGGATTATTACCTTTTCACGTTTTGAAACGAGTTCATACGACATTGAGATGGATGGCAACTGGCATACAATATATAAATTTAAGGTAGTTTAGATTTAGAGCTTCGCGGACGTACGCTCGCTACACGCCTCAAAGGAACTGTCAGAGTCATTTGGAGGAGAAATGTTAGAGGTATACATTTAGAGTCCGTTGAACTATGCTAAGTTGATTTTGTGTAGTCATGTCTTATGTCCTTTGTATATATTTGTGTGTATATGTATTAGGACGTCATTTTTAGGGCAGTTATATGTAGTTGTAGATATATGGTAGTCCGATGTCTGTTTGTACCTATGTATATGTGTATATATATATATCTATCTTTTTGGTCCGCTGTTCTGTGAAACCATTATGTATTGTGTTCTGCTATGTGATCTAAATACAAATTCTCTGAACTTGTGTATGCTACATTGTATTGAGATGAAATACGTATCATTTCCGAAATATTCAGATAATTTAAACGTATCCATGTTGATCCAAAGTAGTGTAGACGAGAGATCGCTCCTTTAGTGCCCACTGATCCGAGCTATCGGGCAGTAAACTCCCTCTGATGTTTCGGTTACTGGAGCTGGGGCGTAACAGCGTGGTATCAGAGCTAGGGTTCAATAGAATTTGTATAAATCAGTAATTAGAACATATTTGACCACAAGGGAGTTGGACTTAGTTTGTTATCCTATTAGTAAAACCCACGGGAATTGGAATTAACTCGTATAGGTGATAGACGAGCTGTAATAAATGTTTTAAAGGGAAAACATTAGGCTGATACTCGATATGTGTTTGTATTACATATGTAATTGTTAGTGAAATTTTATTATATAATAAAATGACAAATGTTCTTTGTCAGAAAATGGTAGGACCAGGTAGACCCAGAACATGGTCGACAGTTGAGTCACCAAATGGTCAATCAAGCAATCAAAATGTACTTTTAACTATTGATCAATGGGTTGAAGTCATGAAGCGTTAAAGATATGTGCATGCTCGGAGACAATAATCGAAATCCTGGATCAGAGTTTACCAAGCTCTGCAAAGACTACTCAAGTCTAGGTGGTAAACCATTCTTGGGAATTGAAGGCATAATGGGAGTTCATGCATGGTTGAGAACATGCAAAAGAATCTTTTCAAGGAGGTTCCTTAGATTGGTATGAAGCCATAATTGCTGCAACTCTAGAGGAAGACATATCTTGGCAAGAATTCAAAGATATTTTAAAAACCCATTTTCTACCTAAAGCAGAGAGAGCATCACTGCTTCGAAAATTTATTGACCTTACTCAGAAAATTTTATCTGTAACTGAGTATGTCAATGAGTTTAATGCACTATCGAAGTATGGACTAGAACTCATTAGCACCCCGTTGGAAAAGAATGAGAAGTTTGTGCTTGGTCTAAATAGTGAACTGAGAGATAAATTACTTTCTCAACTTTGATTTCCATTTGAGGAGATAGTGGATATGGCCTTAAGATTTGAAAAAGTGCGAGAGCAAAATTCGGTTTCTGAAAGTCAACCTACTCAGAAAAGCCAGCAACAAAGGAAAAGGCCATTCTACTCGAAGAAGAATGCAAAATTTCAAAAGAATAAGCAACCATTCCAACCTAAGAAAGAGGACCAGAAGAAGCAACAATCTAAGCACAAGTAGAACGTTACTCCTGTGGAAAGAAGGGTCATTATGCCAGTTGAAAGACTAATTTATGGTGAATCGATTATACAATTGACAAGTATATAACTAAATTAGACTATAGTGTAATGATCAGTAAAGAATGTAAATAGGAATAATCACACCAGGATTTTTATACTGGTTCGGACCTCCTGTCCTACATCCAGTCCCGAAACTCCTATTTGGAATTTCCTTTCACCAAATAACCCTCACTTCACCCGGAGGAACGGGTTTACAATAGCAATGTTTCTTTGTCAACTATGTGTTCTTCTATTACATGGATTTTGACTATTTAGTACAGTTGAACTTCCTATATCTCTTGAATGATTGAATACAATATTGTTCGAGAGAATATAGAAGTGTATGGTCTCAGGTTTACAGATTAGATAGCAAGTAGATGATTAGAACAAGAGATGATCAAGATAGAAAGTAAGTGAGTAAGTTAGTTAGTTGATTCATCTTGATTCTCGTTTATATAGTTGTAGAGAGTTGCTTCTAATAATTACATCTCTTCCCTTTCAGTCTAGAGTCGTCACTGTTCACTGGTGAAGAGTTGTGGAGGAGAGATGGAGTTGTGTCTCTTCGGAGATAACAGTTGTGATTTGAAATATTTGCCCCGAGCCTAGTTTCAGACGTCTGGATGTAGCTTCAGACGTACGGAACCTATTATTAGTTTTAGTCCAGTTTCTACATTCAGACGTTTGAAGTTCTGCATTCAGACGTTTGAACGTGTCAAGTGAGGTTTTTCTAGATTCATTCTTGAGTGTTTCTTCCTTCGATCTTTGTGCAACTTTGTAGATGAATTTCTTTAATGCTTTAGTCATCGTCTTGTCAAGGTAGTGGTTTGTCTTGCTTTGTATCGGTGTATGATATATATATGATTTCTATCGTATAGTTGTTATCGTCGAAATAGTAAACTCGGGGTTCTAACATTCTTCTTCTTTTTTGATGATGACAACTATACAATGTACTTAGATAATAATTACAGACAGATTCTCCCCCTAAATGTAATCTCCCCCTATAGGCGTGCATATCTATTTTTCTCCCCCTTTGTCATTATCAAAAATAAATGAAGAACCATAATGCAAAGAAAAGTATGATATGTAGACAAAATTACAATAGTAACAAAAAATTATGATTACATCTTGAAGCACAGCAAAATATTGATAGTGTCTGACCAGTAATTTGAAAAAATTAACTTCAATAAAATATTACCCAAATGAGGTTAAGGTAGATCATCACCAGGGGAAACCAATTTCCCTTTGTCCTTCACGCTGATCTTTGGCGATGCGTGAGAGATGGAGAAGGTGTAGACCAGTCAGAAGAGGGTTGGCGAGCTTGTTGAAGTGTTTGATCAGGTTTTGAGACTACTGAAGTAATAGAGTCTTCATCTTTGGAAAGTCTTGTGGACAATGTGTGATCTAGCCGTGCTATTTGTTTACTAAGGAGAATTTGATTTCTAGATAGAAGCATTTAGTTTTGTAAAGTTAAGTGAGCAATACTTTCATTAGCATTAGGCTGAGTTCTTGCTTCCAAAATCTCCATATCAGAGTGGTATTCAAACGAGGAAGGAGGAGGTGGAGATGGTTCCTTGGTAGTTCTGTATTAACTTCTTCTTCTTGTTGTTGTTCTTGTTGTTATGTAGGAGGGGGAGGTTGATCTTGTGCATTTCTCCATTCTAGGAAGGTCATATAAGATGGTGATTCCTCCGGCAAATGCATAAGTTAAAAAATTTTGTTCCACTATATTTGATAGGTAACTCCTCAAAAGCAGAAATGTATGAATGGTATGTTTAGTGCTTTGTGGACTCGCATAATATAAGCCGGGTAAATGATAGTCTGGGAAGATCTATTCCAAAGCCCTTTTAGTTCATCGAAGATGGACTGAGCCCAATTGATCTTAGTGCGATTAAATAGTGCATATAGTGCTTTGTCCTCAAGATCAGTAATTTTTTCATGGCTACCTAATCGAGGAATAACTGTATTTATAAGCATTCGGGTAAGGAGCCTAGCACGTAGCCTAAGAAATTTGGATGAAAACCGAGGCATTTGATTTTCCCATAACTGATGAGTTATAATATCACGAGATTTGAATCGCATATCAATCCTTAATTATCATTTGATTTATCCTTAATCACATTTGATTAATCAATTAATTACCATTTAAAAACTTCGTAATTAATCCTTAATTACGGATTAATTATTATCTAATTATTTAATTAATAAAACTCTAATTATTAATTAATAAAATTTAATTATAAGTTAAACATTTCTTAAATACTAATTAAGTAACCTTTATTACTTAATTAACAACTTATTAATTACTTAATTAATAAATCTTAACCACTTAATTAATTAAGTTTAATTTCACTTAATTACTTGATTAATGAATCCCTAATCATTAATTAATTATCTAGTTAATGATCTTTAATTATATTTTAATTAATCTTAAATTAATTAACCTTAACCCTTAACCATTTGGTAATCAAGTAAATTATTTTTTTCTTAATTAGTTTCCTAATTAATACTTTATTTTTAACTAATTAATTAAACTTACTTCTTCAAATTAACTCAATCAAAATTAAGACATTTTTTAAAACCTTAATTAAGATAAACATTTACCTTATAAAATGCTTTAATTGACTTAACACATTTACAATCTTTACTATACATCTATTCCTACTAAATTAAATTTTAATTAAGTTTAAGTCAAAACAATCATTTAGCTTGATAAATTAAAGTTATCAAACACAACTTAAATATTTACTAATTTATAGTTTAAACTAAATTTCAACTTGAATTTAAAACTTGTCTTTATATAAACCATTAAAATTACTTTCAAAATTCGTTTTCTAAAACATTCAAAATTTCTAAACAATGTTTAAATTTAACAAAACTTCAAAACATCTTAAAATATGTTAAATAAAACATTTATCAAATACACCAAGTAATTTATATAAAGTTTTTAACTAATTTAAAATTCTAAATTTCAAAACAAGTTTTAAACTTTTTTTAAAATCTTTAAAAACTGTTTTAGTTTATAGCTTCTGGTCAAACCCGTTACTTACTCGGGTCAAAACCCGAGTTCCTTCTTCCATCTTTTTTTAAAAAAAACTTGATTAAATACAGTTTACAAAAACAATAGGTTTCCCAAACCCAACACACCCGAGAACACTTCGAGTTTCCCCTTTCCAAACTCGAATGCTACTTCGAGATTTCCCAACGCCAAACAAACTGACACCCAACCACCGCCTCGTGCACATGCACGCCACCGTTGATCGCCTCCGACCAACGTTACTACCTCCGGCAACTTGCTCGACACCTCCGCAACCAAAAACGATCACTCAAACACACAATCTCCTCTCGAATCAAAATTTGTTATACAGCAGAACCCAAACCCAAATAACCCCATACAAACCCCCTTCAACCGCCAAGCTCCGGTCACCAAAAAATTGCGCGGTGCTGACCATCCCCTGCCAAACCCATATGCTACCTCCATCCGAAATTTCGAAGCACTCGATGCAACGGTGCTTACGAAAAGAAAAAAACAAACTCCAACCCATACAAAACTAGGGTTCATATCCAAAATCCGGTCATCGCCTTCGCCACCGCCCCTTACAGCCACGACCACTATTTTTTCCCAAAACTCCGTGACCTCCTCCACCTCCAATAGCAACCCCGATCCACCAAATTGCTCCATCTTCCATAAATCCCCCAAATTCAACCTTCCAGTAAAACACAAATTCCAAACTCAATACTATTTTAAAAATCTGGAGCTTTGTGCTAAAAATAATAACATTGAATGGTGATTCAATATATAAACATGAATCAAATAAAAATTAACATTTTATTTTTACATTTTATAAGTTTTCACTGCAAACTTAAGCCTATAGATAAATTTTAAAACTTAGTTTGTGAAAACAAAATTTCATAAGCTAGATGACTTTAAAACTAACTAGTTTGTTTAAATCCATAGCTTCAAAATTTGTATATGAAAAGTTTGAATTTTTATTTATTTATAAAAAATTCTGTAAACATGAATGAACAGAGGCAAATCAATTTACTGGCCTACAGAAACATAAATACTTTCATAATTACAGAAATTAAACTATTTTCCAAACATGCAAGAATCAATATTACTTAAGCAACAAATTATATCCTACTTAAGATTTAGATTAATTGTTTTAAATCCGAAGTTTCAAAATTTTATATATAAAATGCTTGAATTTTGTTTATCTATAAGAACTCTGTGATCAAGTATGAACAGAGAAACTCAATTTCAAAAATGCAAATCCTATTGCATTCCTACTTCCAGATGCAGGCATCATCAAAATGAAACTTCCTTTAATTTTTTTCATATTTTACAATTTAAATCTTTCTGTTTGAACAACCTACGCTTGAACATCTCAACAAGACATCTAACCAGAGAAGTAACAACTGGATTTGAATTTATTTACACACTGCAGTTTTCGAAAAGAAAAAGAAATTAACATGCACATTCAATAATACATTCCTAAATATATGCAGCATCATCACAAACAAACTTCATTATCACAGAAATTATTTAAAACAACAATTAATCCTTAAATACAAAGTAATTAATCCTTAATTACTTTCATAATCAATTAATAAACCTTAATTATTAATTAATTTCCTTAAATACAAAGTAATTAATCCTTAATTACTTTCATAATCAATTAATTAACTTTTAATTAACTGATTAATTATCCATCAACTATCGATTAAAAACCTTAATTATTAATCAGTATCTCTTAATACAAATTTATTAATCCATAATTACTTTTATAGTTAATTAAATAATTAATTATTAATTAACCAATTAATTATCTCGTAATTATTAATTAATAAACCTAAATATTAACTAAGAACTTAATTACAGATTACTTACTCCTTAATCACCAGTTAATTAATCATTTAATTAACCATTAATTAACTGTTAACCTATCCTTAATTAACAGATAATCAATCCTTAATTATCATTTGATTAATCCTTAATCACATTTGATTAATCAATTAATTACCATTTAACAACTTCTTAATTAATCCTTAATTACGGATTAATTATCATCTAATTATTTAATTAATAAAACTCTAATTATTAATTAATAAAATTTAGTTACAAGTTAAACATTTCTTAAATACTAATTAAGTAACCTTTATTACTTAATTAACAACTTATTAATTACTTAATTAATAAATCTTGACCACTTAATTAATTAAGTTTAATTTCACTTAATTACTTGATTAATGAATCCCTAATCATTAATTAATTATCTAGTTAATGATCTTTAATTACAATTTAATTAATCTTAAATTAATTAACCTTAACCCTTAACCATTTGTTAATCAAGTAAATTATTATTTTTCTTAATTAGTTTCCTAATTAATACTTTATTTTTAACTAATTGATTAAACTTATTTCTTCAAATTAACTCAATCAAAATTAAGACATTTAAAACCTTAATTAAGATAGACATTTACCTTATAAAATGCTTTAATTGACTTAACACATTTACAATCTTTACTATACATCTATTCCTACTTAATTAAATTTTAATTAAGTTTAAGTCTAAACAATCATTTAGCTTGATAAATTAAAGTTATCGAACACAACTTAAATATTTACCAATTTATAGTTTAAACTAAATTTCAGCTTGAATTTAAAATTGGTCTTTATATAAACCATTAAAATTACTTTCAAAACTCGTTTTCTAAAACATTCAAAATTTCTAAACAATGTTTAAATTTAACAAAACTTCAAAACATCTTAAAATATGTTAAATAAAACATTTATTAAATACATCAAGTAATTTATATAAAGTTTTTAACTAATTTAAAATTCTAAATTTCAAAATAAGTTTTAAACTTTTTTTAAAATCTTTAAAAACTGTTTTAGTTTATAGCTTCCGGTCAAACCCGTTACCTACTCGGGTCCCGAGTTCCTTCTTCCATCTTTTTTTTAAAACATGATTAAATACAGTTTACAAAAACAACTGGTTTCCCAAACCCAACACACCCGACAACACATCGAGTTTCCCCTTGCCAAACTCGAATGCTACTTCGAGATTTCCCAACGCCAAACAAACTGACACCCAACCACCGCCTCGTGCACATGCACGCCACCGTTGGTCAACTCCGACCAACGTTACTGCCTCCGGCAACTTGCTCGACAACTCCTCAACCAAAAATGATCACTCAAACATACAATCTCTTCTCGAATCAAAATTTGGTTATATAGCAGAACCCAAACCCAAACAACCCCATACAAACCCCCTTCAACCACCAAGCTCCGGTCATTAGAAAATTGCGTGGTGGCGACCATCCCCTGCCAAACCCATATACTACCTCCAGCCGAAATTTCGAAGCACTCAATGCAACGGTGTTTACGAAAAAAACAAACTCCAACCCATACAAAACTAGGGTTCAAATCCAAAATCTGGTCATCGCCGTCGCCACCGCCCCTTACAGCCACGACCACAATTTTTTCCCAAAACTCCGTGACCCCCACCTCCAATAGCAACCTCGATCCACCAAATTGCTCCATCTTCCATAAATCCCCTAAATTCAACCTTCCAGTAAAACCCAAATTCCAAACTCAATATTTAAAAATCTGGATCTTTGTGCTAAAAATCATAAATTGAATGGTGATTCAATATATAAACATGAATCAAATAAAATTAACATTTTATTTTTACATTTTATAAGTTTTCACTACAAACTTAAGCCTACAGGTAAATTTTAAAACTTAATTTGTGTAAAAAAAATTCATAAGCTAGATGAGTTTAAAACTAACTAGTTTGTTTAAATCCATAGCTTCAAAATTTTATATGAAAAGTTTGAATTTTTGTTTATTTATAAAAAATTCTGTAAACATGAATGAACAGAGGCAAATCAATTTACCGGCCTGAAGAAACATAAATACTTTCATAATTACAGAATTTAAACTATTTTCCAAACATGCAAGAATCAATATTACTTAAGCAACAAATTATATCCTACTTAAGATTTAGATTAATTGTTTTAAATCCGAAGTTTCAAAATTTTATATATAAAATGCTTGAATTTTGTTTATCTATAAGAACTCTGTGATCAAGTATGAACAGAGAAACTCAATTTCAAAAATGCAGATCCTATTGCATTCCTACTTCCAGATGCAGGCATCATCAAAATGAAACTTCCTTTTAATTTTTTTCATATTTTACAATTTAAATCTTGCTGTTTGAACAACCTATGCTTGAACATCTCAACAAGACATCTAACCAGAGAAGTAACAACTGGATTTGTATTTATTTACACACTGCAGTTTTCAAAAACAAAAAGAAATTAACATGCACATTCAATAATACATTCCTAAATATATGCAGCATCATCACAAACAAACTTCATTATCATAGAAATTATTTAAAACAACAATTTACTAACCCACTTAAAATTTTAAGTTAGTTGTTTACTCACCTCATTTTGACTTTGCACAGAAATTTGATCTGGAATGGAAACCCTTTTTAATATTTGAAAACTGTTGCTAATGACTCCTGAAACTTTGATACTTTATTTCTTTAAAACTGGAACCATGGTGATGCTCAAAGTTTTTGAAAATGAGCTGTTTTCTAGATTGCATTGAAGCTTTATCTCAGGCAAAACTTGCTACATGCATGATAGAAATACTGCAGATATTTGTTTGAAGATGATCTTGAAGACTTGGGTGAAGTTTGCTACAGATTTGATAATTTCTGGTTTCAGAGATTTTTTCTAGAATATGAGGATTTGAATAGGTTTCAGGTTTTAAATAAAAACAACATAGGGTTTGTAAATGAATTGTTTGAGGAGATATGCATTTCTGTTTTCAGGTTTAGAAGGAATTTCAGGTTTCAGATTGAACTTTGCGGCCATGGATTCTTGTTTGAATTCAAAGAAAATGAAGGAAGAAGATAATAGGATTTTATAAAATGAATTTTAAGGTCAAATAAAATTTAAAGAAAGGAAAAAGAAAATTAAGAAAAAGAAGACACTTGTTATCTTTGATTACATTTGTCATAATCCAAGCTTAATTTCTTAACACATATATTCTATAATGTTTTAAAAATGAACACATGTCACTCATTATTTTTAAATTATTTAAAAATTATTTTTAAAACCCTTTATTATCAATTTTCTTAATATGTAAATATTTTACTAATTTATGAATGCTTTTATAAATTTATAAATCCTTTTCTTTTCTTATAAAAATAAAACTTTCGAAAGAAAAATAAGATATAAACTAATTAGATTCCAAATAAAATAATATAAAATTATTAAATCCATTCTTACAAGTTAATTTAAATGCTTTGCATTTATTTACTATTAAACAAACATTTTCTAAATTTATATAAATAAAAATCTTTTGTTTTAAATTAATACAAAAACAAATCCTACTTTTTTTAAAATAAAACTTTATTCATAAATCTTTTATATACAAATGTATTTCAAAATATACATTCTTTTTAAATTACAAATTCCAATTCAAATTTCAAATTTAAAAATTCAAATTCAAATTCAATTTAAACTTAAATTTCAAATCAAATATGTTTTTATTAAATTAAACAAACATACTTTTAAATTAAGAAATATTGAATTCTAATTTTAAAGTTAATTTTTAAATAACATATATTTAAACAATACTTATTAAATTAAAATGTCAAACTTAACAAAAATCAAATTTATAAAATAACACAAATTATATAATTATTCCATTTAAAATCAATTGATTTCTAAATTTAAAAACATCACATAAATTTTATTTTGATTATTTATATTTGAAGATACAGTTTTATCAATTTAAGTGATTTAATTAAGAGATTATCTCCTTTTAAATTCTCCGAAATTCTGGAATATTACCTTCCTCCCCCTTAAAGGAATTTCATTCTCGAAATTTAAAATAAAGATAATCCAAAATCTTTTATTACATTTTAAACCATTCTAGCATTCCTATCAACTAATCATTGTCAACTAACACAATCTATCCAAACAAACAGTTTATTTAAACCGCCAATCCATTCAATCAAACAATCCTAGCTATCCGGACGTAGATCCGGATAAGTCTCCTTAAAATTATTCAGAGTTTCCCAAGACAAACTCTGAAATCCTAACTCCATAACAAAAGATAGATCGTTCACGTATTTCCTCAGAAGAGATACGTGAAAAACAATGTGAATTTCAGTCATCCAAACTGGCAATTCAACCTGAAGACTACAACACTAATCTTCTCCTGATAAGCTCCACCATCGCAGATACCTCACAGACCAAAACTTGAACCAAAAACCAGATGACCTTTCGACTCTACTCCACAGAATGAAAATCTACAAGGCCTACTAAACAAAAATTCATAGAACGACATCCAGATACTCGCTTGATAACTTATACGAGAATTCCAATAAATGTAGATTATCCTCCTAACATCCACAAGAATTCAAAACACAAGCTCTCCCAAAACTCTAAGATTTGATTCAGCCTTTCCGTTGGTTTGGGAATGATAGGTTGTATCCAAATTTGATCTCGAACCCCAAATTGATCACAAAACCTTCTAACTAGCTGGAGAAGATAAGATCACCATTGCTAACAATGCTAACTGAAACACCAAGCAGTCAGACAAACTCTCAAGAAAACTCAGCCAAAGATGCTACAGAATGGATTGCCTCAACCAGAATAAAATGGACGTTCTTGGTAAATCAATTCAAAATCACCCATATTCCTTTAATTCCCTCTTTGGTCCTTGGCAAACCTTCGAAGAAATCCAAAGAAATCACTTCCTATTGGAACTTCCACTTCGGAGCCTCCAAAGATTACAACAAACCGGCGGTCTTCTGTTGATCACAATACTTGCTGGCAGATCGCACATCCAAAGATGAAAGCAGCAACATCCTACTTCGTACTTGGCCACTAGAAGATTCTCTTCATATCCATATATCTCTGAACATCCTGGCTGGAAAAAATCTGGAGCGATGACTCCCACTGGGAAAACTAGGCTGAACAACAGACACTGCTTTCGAAACTAAAGACGATCCAAATCTCTATCTTTCGATGAGGAAAAACCTTCGCTCCTTCGGAACATCCGGAAAATCACTGACCACTCAATGGACCCTACACCTCCTGGAGATACCTCAATCCATGCAGAATATGACTCAAAAGAATTCCACCATCATCGCAAGTCACTTTTGTGATTCTTCTCAACTCAACTTCCAAAGATACAATCCTTGCTTCTTACATCAACAGCTCAATACCATCCAACCAATCCAAACAAGATCAAAACCCTTTAGATCAAATAAAAGGTTTCTAGAAAAACTATGCGGAAGATATGATAATCTTAAGCTTCTATAGATTTGATCCATCTTGGTTATCCATCTATAGGGATAGATACAAAGGTAGGAGGGCTAAACAATCAAAGATAGAGAGATAAAATTCCTCTAGAACTCATGTTGGAAATCCGAACAAATAGCCAACAAATTTATACAAGTATATAGTTATATAAAATTACAAATACGCGCTCTCAAGATAGACACCACTCTAGAGCCTAGGTATTATCTCAACCTATGCTCTGATACCAAGTGAAACGACCCGCCTTTCATTCCATAGAAAGACACATCATTCTTAAGAAAGAAAGAGATAGAAATAGAATATATAGAAGAAAAGAACTCAACAAAATCAGAATCTCACAGCGGAACGAACAAAATATAATATATAACATAACTATTACATAGTCTATTACATATCCGAGTTACTCAGATACAACAACACAGGATAGACAGTAATATAAGTCTGTCTATTATACAACTCAAATACAACACATATATCACAGAGATACAACACAGCGGAAAAACACCATATAACTACAAGGGCTGAAGCCTCCTGCTCCATAACTCCTCCAGTATTTGTCAAAACAAACCTGAATCCCTTGGCTACTCGTAAAAATTTGAGTAACCAAGAGTTTAAGAAAAAAACAGAATAAACTTCGGGTCAGATGTGGGTCTGGTGTGAGTAAACGGGTTAAAGTTGCTTAACTTTTAAAAACCTTTTGAAAGAAAGGTATCATGTAAGACTTTCCACACATAAACATGGAAAAGTTTTTACCTTACGCTAACCAAAACATTTGATAGGAAATCCGATGATATTATAATAGTGTCTAGGGTTTTCAATTAAATATGAAATAGCCGAAATTGTTTCATCTATTAAATTCCAGCTACTAGCCATAAAAGTGGGTAATACAATCAAAAACGTAGGGGCATGTTGGAAGAATGGGTTTCCATCAATGGGAGGGCTACTGGGGTACCGCCCATCATAGTACGTGGCCTAGATCACCGTACCGAGGAGCCACCCTAACTCCCGTGCAACACAAAGCCGGGACCATTCATTACTGAACAGTCCCGAACAAGACCACCCCGGCGATTCTAGCTAGCAATCGCCCCACACAGCAGAAATAAAAAGCGACATCTAGACAGGGGTAAATCTCGCTCTCAAGTGGGGGCTACCCACGAAGCCTTGCTGCACCTCCCCTGTTTTAGCCATTCCCAGTTGATGAGGCTTGAGGCTGCAATTACCTTTATAGAACACATCTATCTTGGAATGCTCATCGTCCACCTAACGATGTTCTGAAAGCATTCAATCCATACAAGTTCGTTCCGGGTTCGAACGAAACCGAAGGCATTATCTCGTTACACTCATTTTGGAATCACCCTCAGAGTTAACGACAATAACCCTTGCACTCTAAAACTCCATCTCGAACCCGAAAGTACTATCTCTGTTATACTCGTATTGGAATCACCCTCAGAGTTTCTAACGACAGATAGTTCTTACACTTCGAGTCTTCAACTCGATCTTCACTTGAATTCACGACCTAACGTTTAACTTGGATCGATGTGGTTTTCGGATAATCAAATTTGATACCCGATCCCGGTCTCATCGAACCCAACGTGTCTTAAAGGCCAAGTTGTTTAAAGGTTTAAATAATTCAATTCAATACAATTCAATGCTTTGAAATCACATAGCATTAACATATATAAGTATCACACAATTATCATTGATATAACCCATATCATATTACAGAATGTCACAACACATATCATCAATAGATATCAATCCAATAGATATCATCCAATTCAGACATTCAACAAACAATCATCCATAAGCAAGCATTATCAATTCATATCATAATTAATCTAATTTCTTAAATTAATCCCTTAAGAATCAACCCCTAAATCTTGCTTATACAATCATTCATTAATTACTAACCTTAATTAATGAATCACTCCTTGATTTACTTAATTAATCAATTATTCAATCCCTAATCCAGATTAATTATCCTTTAATCGTCAATTAATAAACCTTAATTATTAATTAATTTCCTTAAATACAAAGTAATTAGTCCTTAATTACTTTCATAATCAATTAATTAACTTTTAATTAATTGATTAATTATCCATCGACTATCGATTAATAACCTTAATTATTAATCAATATCTCTTAATACAAATTTATTAATCCATAATTACTTTTATAATTAATTAAATAATTAATTATTAATTAACCAATTAATTATCTCTTAATTATTAATTAATAAACCTAATAATTAATTAAGAACTTAATTAAAGATTACTTACTCCTTAATCACCGGTTAATTAATCATTTAATTAACCCTTAATTAACTGTTAACCTATCCTTAATTAACAGATAATGAATCCTTAATTATCATTTGATTAATCCTTAATCACATTTGATTAATCAATTAATTACCATTTAACAACTTCTTAATTAATCCTTAATTACGGATTAATTATCTTCTAATTATTTAATTAATAAAACTCTAATTATTAATTAATAAAATTTAGTTACAAGTTAAACATTTCTTAAATACTAATTAAGTAACCTTTATTACTTAATTAACAACTTATTAATTACTTAATTAATAAATCTTAACCACTTAATTAATTAAGTTTAAATTCACTTAATTATTAATGAATCCCTAATCATTAATTAATTATCTAGTTAATGATCTTTAATTACAATTTAATTAATCTTAAATTAATTAACCTTAACCCTTAACCATTTGTTAATCAAGTAAAAAAAAATTTTCTTAATTAGTTTCCTAATTAATACTTTATTTTTAACTACTTGATTAAACTTATTTCTTCAAATCAACTCAATCAAAATTAAGACATTTAAAACCTTAATTAAGATAGACATTTACCTTATAAAATGCTTTAATTGACTTAACACATTTACAATCTTTACTATACATCTATTCCTACTTAATTAAATTTTAATTAAGTTTAAGTCTAAACAATCATTTAGCTTGATAAATTAAAGTTATCAAACATAACTTAAATATTTACCAATTTATAGTTTAAACTAAATTTCAACTTGAATTTAAAACTTGTCTTTATATAAACCATTAAAATTACTTTCAAAACTCGTTTTCTAAAACATTCAAAATTTCTAAACAATGTTTAAATTTAACAAAACTTCAAAACATCTTAAAATATGTTAAATAAAACATTTATTAAATACATCAAGTAATTTATATAAAGTTTTTAACTAATTTAAAATTCTAAGTTTCAAAATAAGTTTTAAACTTTTTTTAAATTCTTTAAAAACTGTTTTACTTTATAGCTTCCGGTCAAACCCGTTACTTACTCGGGTCAAAACCCGAGTTCCTTCTTCCATCTCTTTTTTTTTGAAAACTTGATTAAATACAGTTTATAAAAACAACCGATTTCCCAAACCCAACACACCCGAGAACACATCGAGTTTCCCCTTGCCAAACTCGAATGCTACTTCGAGATTTCCCAACGCCAAACAAACTGACACCCAACCACCGCCTCGTGCACATGCACGCCACCGTTGGTCACCTCCGACCAACGTTACTGCCTTCGGCAACTTGCTCGACAACTCCGCAACCAAAAACGATCACTCAAACACACAATCTCTTCTCGAATCAAAATTTGGTTATACAGCAGAAGCCAAACCCAAACAACCCCATACAAACCCCCTTCAACCGCCAAGCTCCGGCCATCAGAAAATTGCGCGGTGCCGACCATCCCCTGCCAAACCCATATACTACCTCCAGCCGAAATTTCGAAGCACTCGATGCAACGGTGTTTACGAAAAAAACAAACTCCAACCCATGCAAAACTAGGGTTCAAATCCAAAATCTGGTCATCGCCGTCGCCACCGCCCCTTACAGCCACGACCACAATTTTTTCCCAAAACTCCGTGACACCCACCTCCAATAGCAACCCCGATCCACCAAATTGCTCCATCTTCCATAAATCCCCTAAATTCAACCTTCCAGTAAAACTCAAATTCCAAACTCAATATTTAAAAATCTGGATCTTTGTGCTAAAAATCATAACATTGAATGGTGATTCAATATATAAACATGAATCAAATAAAAATTAACATTTTATTTTTACATTTTATAAGTTTTCACTACAAACTTAAGCCTGCAGGTAAATTTAAAAACTTAATTTGTGTAAACAAAATTTCATAAGCTAGATGAGTTTAAAACTAACTAGTTTGTTTAAATCCATAGCTTCAAAAATTTTATATGAAAAGTTTGAATTTTTGTTTCTTTACAAAAAATTCTGTAAACATGAATGAACAGAGGCAAATCAATTTACTGGCCTGAAGAAACATAAATACTTTCATAATTACAGAATTTAAACTATTTTCCAAACATGCAAGAATCAATATTACTTAAGCAACAAATTATATCCTACTTAAGATTTAGATTAATTGTTTAAAATCCGAAGTTTCAAAATTTTATATATAAAATGCTTGAATTTTGTTTATCTATAAGAACTCTGTGATCAAGTATGAATAGAGAAACTCAATTTCAAAAATGCAGATCCTATTACATTCCTACTTCCAGATGCAGGCATCATCAAAATGAAACTTCCTTTTAATTTTTTTCATATTTTACAATTTAAATCTTGCTGTTTGAACAACCTATGCTTGAACATCTCAACAAGACATCTAACCAGAGAAGTAACAACTGGATTTGTATTTATTTATACACTGTAGTTTTCAAAAACAAAAAGAAATTAACATGCACATTCAATAATACATTCCTAAATATATGCAGCATCATCACAAACAAACTTCATTATCACAGAAATTATTTAAAACAACAATTTATTAACCTACTTAAAATTTTAAGTTAGTTGTTTACTCACCTCATTTTGACTTTGCACAGAAATTTGATCTGGAATGGAAACCCTTTTTAACATTTGAAAACTATCGTTGATGACTCCTGAAACTTTGATACTTGATTCTTTAAAACTGGAACCATGGTGATGCTCAAAGTTTTTGAAAATGAGTTGTTTTCCAGATTGCATTGAAGCTTTATCTCAGGCAAAACTTGCTACATGCATGATAGAAATACTGCAGATATTTGTTTGAAGATGATCTTGAAGACTTGGGTGAAGTTTGCTAGAGATTTGATAATTTCAGGTTTCAGAGACTTTTTTTTTTGAATATGAGGATTTGAATAGGTTTCAGGTTTTAAATAAAAACAACATGGGGTTTGTAAATGAATGGTTTGAGGAGATATGCATTTCTGTTTTCAGGTTTGAGAAGGAATTTCAGGTTTCAGATTGAACTTTGTGGCCATGGATTCTTGTTTGAATTCAAAGAAAATGAAGGAAGAAGATAATAGGATTTTATAAAATGAATTTTAAGGTTAAATAAAATTTAAAGAAAGGAAAAAGAAAATTAAGAAAAAGAAGACACTTGTTATCTTTGATTACATTTGTCATAATCCAAGCTTAATTTCTTAACACATGTATTCTATAATGTTTTAAAAATGAACACATGTCACTCATTATTTTTAAATTATTTAAAAATGATTTTTAAAACCCTTTATTATCAATTTTCTTAATATGTAAATATTTTACTAATTTATGAATGCTTTATAAATTTATAAATCCTTTTCTTTTCTTATAAAAATAAAACTTTCAAAAGAAAAATAAGATATAAAATAATTAGATTCCAAATAAAATAATATAAAATTATTAAATCCATTCTTACAAGTTAATTTAAATGCTTTGCATTTATTTACTATTAAACAAACATTTTCTAAATTTATATAAATAAAATTCTTTTGTTTTAAGTTAATACAAAAACAAATCCTATTTTTTTTAAAAAAAAACTTTATTCATAAATCTTTTATATACAAATGTATTTCAAAATATACATTCTTTTTAAATTACAACTTCCAATTCAAATTTCAAATTTAAAAATTCAAATTCAAATTCAATTTAAACTTAAATTTCAAATCAAATATGTTTTTATTAAATTAAACAAACATACTTTTAAATTAAGAAATATTGAATTCTAATTTTAAAGTAAATTTTTAAATAACATATATTTAAACAATACTTATTAAATTAAAATGTCAAACTTAACAAAAATCAAATTTATAAAATAACAAAAATTAAATAATTATTCCATTTAAAATCAATCGATTTCTAAATTTAAAAACATCACATAAATTTTATTTTGGTTATTTATATTGGAAGATACAGTTTTATCAATTAAGTGATTTAATTAAGAGATTATCTCCTTTTAAATTCTCCGAAATTCTGGGATATTACAATATCTATATGTTTAGTTCGAGAATGATTTACCAAATTTTTAGATAGATTGATTGCACTAATGTTGTCACAACAAATCAGGGATTTTTCAATTATTTTTCCAAAATCTTTTAAGGTTTTTTGCATGTAAATTACTTGGGCATATGCCAATGGCGCTGAAATATATTCGGCTTCGCAGGTGTATAAAGATACACAATTTTGTTTTTTTTACTAAATCATAAGACGAGAGATTGTCCAATGAAATGACACGTTCCACTAGTACTTTTTCTATCCGTTTTGCATCCTCCAAAATCTGCATCGCTATATGATACAAGTTCAAAGGAAGATCCATTCGGGTAGAATAGTCCACGGTCTTTCGTGTTAGATAAATATCTCAAAATACATTTAACGACTCTTTGATGAGGTTCTTTTGGTTTTGCTTGAAAATGTAAGGCAAACACTCATCATTATATCAGGTCGACTTGCGGTTAAATATAATAACAAACCAATCATACTCCTATATAATTTTTCTTAAAAATCTTTTCCATTTTTATCTTTATCAAGATGAACCATTGTACTCATAGGTGTAGGTTTACTAAATGTTTTATCCATACCGAAACGTTTTAATAGTTCATTACAATACTTTTGTTGATGTATAAAAATACCATTTTCTTGTTGCTTTATTTGTAATGCTAAAAAGAAATTTAATTTGCCCATGTGTGACATTTCAAATTCATTTTTCATTATATTATAAAATTGTACACATAAATTTTCATTAGTTAATCCAACTACGATATCATCGACATAAATTCGAACTACTAAAATATCATCATTTTCTCTTTTAATAAATAGAGTTGTGTCAATTTTACCAATTTGAAATCCTGATGAAATTCAATGATTTTAAGCCTATCATACCATGCTCTTGGGGTTTGTTTTAACCCATATAATGATTTATTTAATTTAAAAACATGATTTGGAAATTTTTCATGTTAAAATAATGGTGGTTGTTTGACATAAACATTTTATTTGTAAACCATTCAAATATGCACTTTTGACATCCATTTGATATAATTTAAAATTGTTATGACAAGCAAAAGTGAGTAGAATTCGTATAGCTTCTAATCAAGCTACAACCACAAAAGTTTCATCGTAATCGATTCCTTCTTCTTGATTATACCCCTGTGCTACTAATCGTGCTTTATTTCGAACTATATTTCCGGTTTCATCGGCTTTATTTTTAAATACCCATTTAGTTCCAATGACAGATTGATCTTCTGGTCTTGGAACGAGCTCCCAAACATTATTTCATACGATCTGATTTAATTCTTCTTGCATAGCTAAAATCCAAAAAATCATCTTTAGAAGCTTCTTTATATTTCTTTGGTTCAAAATTCGAAACAAATGCACCATGACTTATTTGATTAAGTTGATTTCGAGTTATTCTAGAATTTAAATCTCCAATGATGTTATCTATAAGATGATTCTTTAAAATCCTCGGAGGTGAAACTAGATTATTGTTCTGATCAATAGCTTCATTTATTATCGTTAGGTGTGTTAGAGGAATCATTTGGATGTATTTCTTATTCGTCATTATTTTGTGTAGTTATAAAATTTTCATCAAAAGAAACATGTAAACTTTCTTCTATAATATTTGTTCTTTTGTTATAGATTCTATAAACTTTGCTATGATCGGAATAGCCAACAAATATTCCTTCATCGGCCTTACGATCAAATTTTCCTAGATTGTCTTTAGTATTTAATATGAAACATTTTGATCCAAATATTCTGAAATATGATACTTTAGGTTTCTTACCAAAAAATATTTCATAACACGTGTTTATTGTCATTAGTCGTAGTGTCACTCTATTCAAAACATGGCAAGCTGTAGCAATAGCTTCGGCCCAAGAATGTTTTGGTAGATTACTACTGTTTAATATTGTTCTTGCACATTCTTGTAATGTTTGATTTTTTCGTTCAACTACACCGTTATGTTATGGTGTACGTGAAATTGAAAAATTATGATTAATTCCCTTTTTATTGCAAAAGTTTGCAAAAAAATCATTTTCGAATTCTCCTCCGTGATCACTGCGAATATTTTTAATTTTTAAATTTATTTGATTTTTAATTCTTTTTGCAAATATTTTAAACATACAAAAGTGTCACTTTTATGTTTTAAAAACGAAGTCCATGTATATCTGGAGAAATCATCAACAATTACAAAAACATACTTGTTTTGATTTATTGATCTTACTTGAGTAGGACCAAAAAATCTAAATGCAAAAATTCTTATGGTTGTTTTGTTGAAATATTATTTTTAGATGCAAAAGAACTCCTTTTTAATTTTCCAATTTGACATGCATCACATAAATTGTCTATTTTATAATTTATTTTTGGTAAATCTCTAACTAGTCCATGTTTTGATAATTTATTTATATATTTGAAATTTATGTGACAAAATCATTTATGCCATAGCCATGGATCATTAAGCTTAGCGGTCAAGCATAAATCTGAATTTTGTTTTACATTCATATTTAAAATATAAATATTTTTATTTAGAAATCCTTCAAGTAATAAAATTTTATTATTATCAAATATATTGCATCGATTTTTCTCGAAATTTATTTGAAAACCTTTATCACATAGTTGACTAATGCTTAGTAAATTATATTTTAAATTTTCTACTAATAAAACATTAGAGATAATAGGAGAGCTAGAAATGCTGATATTTATGGCTTCTCCAATTCCAATGATATATCCTTTTGAGTTGTCTCCAAAGGTTACGGTGCCTCCATCGATATATTTTATATTTGAGAGCATCTTGGCATTCCTGGTCATGTGTTTTGAACAGCCACCATCGAGTATCCATTTCTCCTTGCTTTTATTTTTGGGCACCTATAAAACAAAAATTATTCAATTGGTACCCACTTCTTTTATTAGGGTCCTAAATGTTAGGAGGGGAGGGTAGCCATACCTAAGTCGGTTTGGGTCCTTTGAAAACATAATCATTGTTAAATACTACATTTGATAGAAAATTATCAATATATTTTTGTCTAATTAACTTATTATTAGAATTTGGTATCCAAATTTTTATATTTTTAGATTTGACATCTTTACTTAACTTTGGTGTTTTTTTGAAACTTTGATATAAACTACTTTGCTTTATAGTATTACCATTTTTCTTTTGTGAATTCTTTTTAGATCCTAATCCATTTCGATTACCAAAGGGTTCGAAATTTTAATTAAATTATCAAGATCTTGTTTTCCTTTGTTAAACTTTGAAACGTTGTTAGTAATTTTTTCTAGTTTATCCTTTAATTCACAAATTTCATTTTTTGAAATTTCTATACTACTTTTTGGTTTAATATTTTTCTTAATCAAAATATTATTCTCAAGTTTTAACTTATCTATTTCACTAAGTTGTGTATCATATTCGATAAAGTTTTTACCTTATTTTTGTGAAATTTCTAATTATTCTTCTAAAATAACTTCTTCATCCCTTAATAATTCAATTTCTAGTTCTAATCGATTTATTTTGGCTAGGTGTTCTTTATTCAATTTTTTGATTTGTCGAAACTTATCATCAAGTTCAATACTTAACTCTAATAATTCATTATAGCTATGTTCAGGAGATACCTCGTCAGTGTTAGCCATAAAACATACATTAGCTTGTTCTTCATCACTATCACTATAACTATCACTCTCGGAAGATGATGATGAATCGGAATCGTCCCAAGTGACTTTAAAACCTCTTTTCTTCTTAAAATTTTCAAATTTGTTCTTTTTTCTCATTGTTGAGTTTAGGGCAATTCTTCTTCATATGTCCGTATTGATCACATTCATAGCGCTTGATTTGAGATAGATTTGTTGTGTTGGACTTCCCTTCTTTTTGGAATTTGGTCATCTTTCTAAATTTCTTGAATTTGTTAGAATTCTTGGCAATTGAGACTATCTTTTCTTCATCCAAATCTGAGTCATCATTCTTTGCTTGAAATGCTATGTTCTTCTTTTCAATATTTTGTTCTTTTCTAGCCTGTAAGTAAGCTTCATAGGACATTAAATTTCCTTTCAACTCTTCAACTTTGAGAGTAGAGAGATCATTAGCTTCTTCAATAGCTAATACCTTCCTTTCCTAATCCGATGCTAAGGAGTTGAGTATTCGAGAAACTAAATCAAAATCAGTAAACTTAACTCCTAATGCCATAAGATCATGTTGGATAGTTTGAAATCTAGAATACACGTCAACAATAGTTTCATTTTGCTTCATTTTGAATGAAGAGAATTGGTTTTACAAAATTGAAATCTTAGTTTGTTTGACCTTTGTTGTACCTTCGTGTGTAATTTGTAAGGTACGCCAAATGTCAAATGCAGTTGTGCATAGCATGACAGTGAAAATTCATTTTTATCTAGAGAGCAAAATAAAACATTCATAGCATTAGCATTGTTTGATGCTAAGGTCTTTTGTGCATCGGTCCAAGTGTTCATAGCAGTGTCATGTGCTTCATATTTATTTTGTGTAGTAGACCATATTTCTAGACCATTGGCTTCCATAAAAAGATGCATACGAGTGGAACAATATGCATAGTTTAAGCCATTAAATAGTGAAGGACGTGCGGTAGACTGGCCTTCTTAAAAGATACTTGCTATATTAGTGATTCAAAAACTTGTTACAGTTCTTTTAATCAAACCTTGCTCTGATACCAATTGAAAGCCTAACTTATGGTGGATCGATTGTACAAATGAAAAGTATATAACTAAATTAAACTATAGTGTAATGATCAGTAAAGAATGTAAATAGGAATAATCACACCAGGATTTTTATACTGGTTCGGACCTCCCGTCCTACTTCCAGTCCCGAAGCTCCTCTTCGGAATTTCCTTTCACCAAATAACCCTCACTTCAGCCGAATGAATAGTTTTACAATAGCATTATTTCTCTGTTGACTATGTGTTCTTCTATTACACGGATTTTGACTATGTAGTACAATTAAACTTCCTATATCTCTTGAATGATTGAATACAATATTGTTCAAGAGAATATAGAAGTGTATGATCTCAGATTTACAGATTGGATAACAAGTAGATGGTTAAACAAGAGATAATCAAGATAGAAAGTAAGTGAGTAAGTTAGTTAGTTGATTCATCTTGATTCTTGTTTATATATTTGTAGAGAATTGCTTCTAGTAGTTACATCTCTTCCCTTTCGGTCTAGAGTCGTCACTGTTCACTGGTGAAGAGTTGTGGAGGAGAGATGGAGTTGTGCCTCTTCGGAGATGACAGTTGTGATTTGAAATATTTGCCCCGAGCCTAGTTTCAGATGTCTGGATTAGTTTTCAGAAATTTGGAACCTATTATTAGTTTTAGTCCAGTTTCTACGTTCTGACGTCTGAAGTTCTGCATTCAGATGTTTGAACCTATCAAGTGAGGTTTTTCTGGATTCATTCTTGAGTGTTTGTTCCTTCGATCTTTGTGCAACTTTATGGATGAATTTCTTTAATGCTTTAGTCATTGTCTTGTTAAGGTAGTGGTTTGTCTTGCTTTGTATCTGTGTATGATATATAATGATTTCCATTGTATAGTTGTTGTCGTCGAAATAGTAAACTCAGGGTTCTAACACCAATGAATGTAGAAACACAGGTCAAGGTTCTAAGAAGAAATGCTACAATAGCAATGAAATGGGACATATAACGGGACAATGCATAAAGCCGAAGAAGCAGACTCAAGGGAAAATGTTCGCACTAGATGGTCCTAGTTTAATGAAACCAGATGAGGGAAAACAAGCTTCGGTGCTAGAAGGTACTATTTTATGGCATGGATTATATATTAGAATTCTTTTTGCTACAGGCGCATCACATTTATTTATATTGAAAGGAATAGTTGAAAAGTTAAAATTTGATGCATCTTATCTTAACATTTCTCTTAGGGTGGCCAATCTTGTTGGAGGATGCGTTACCCTGGGGATGAAATGCAGTGGAGTCGTAATTTGCTTATCTGGGTATTCTTTTTCATATCATTTGTTCGTTATGGATTCATTGAGTTATAGAGTTATTTTGGGAATGGACTGGCTCGAGCACTATCAAGCTCAATTATACTGTTCAAAACGAGTAATCACTCTCCATCATCTTGATTACCCCAAATGAAACCTTATAGCTCCAGAAAGAGAAAATGCCAGTTCAGGTTATTCTTTATTTTCTTTGGAATCTAAAGAAGATGAAATAAGACAGATTCCAGTAGTTAGAGATTTTTCTGATATCTTTGAACCAGTTACTAGTCTACTACCACATCGAGCAGTTGAATTCAGGATAGATTTGAGACCTGGAACTCAACCTTTTAGTAGACCACCTAATCGAATGTGCCCCAGTGAGATGGAAGAATCAAGATCTCAAATAGAGGATCTTGAGCAAAAGAATTTCATCAGAACGAGTAGTTCTCCTTAGGGAGCATCGGCTTTATTTGTTAAAAAGGCAGATGGATCTCTTCGACTCTGTATAGATTACAGAAAATTGAATGACTATACTATCAAGAATAAATATCCACCGGCAAGGATTGATGATCTATTCGATCAACTAAGTGGTGCAAAGGTCTTTTCACAACTACATCTAGCCACAGGTTTTCATAACCTAAGAGTTGCTGAGGACAATATTCCATTGACAACATTTCGAACTAGATACGATTCCTATGAATGATTAGTTATGCCATGCGGATTAACAAATGCCCTAGCCTATTTTGTTGATTTGATGAATAGAGTTTTCAGATGCTATTTGGATAAGTTTATTCTAGTTTTTATTGATGACATCCTCGTCTACTCAAAGACTGAAGAAGAGCATATTATTCATTTGAAATTGGTGTTAGAAACTTTAAGAGAGCACCAACTTAAACCGAAATTTTCAAAATGTCACTTCTGGCAAAAGAAGTGAAATTTTTAGGACATATAGTCTCGGAGAAAGGAATTTCATCGACTCAACTAAGGTCGAAGCTATTCAAAAGTGGAAGCGACCCGTATTAATCATAAGTTTCTTGGGTTTAGCAGGATATTATAAAAGATTTTTCCAAAATTTCTGCTCCGCCAACTAATTTAACGAAGAAAGGAGTTAAATTTATCTGGTCAAATAAATGTGACGGTTATTATCAGAAGTTGAAAGAATTACTATCTAATGCTCCAATATTAATAGTTCCAGAAGGAAATCAGGATCTAGTAGTATACACAGATGCCTGTGGAATAGGGCTTGGTGCAGTATTAATGCAACAAGACAGAGTTGTAGTCTATGCTTCTAGACAACTTAGGCCTCATGGAGTAAAATATGCAACTCGTGATCTTGGGTTAGCAACCATGGTATTTGCCTTGAAACTTTGGCGGCATTATTTATTGGGAGAAAGGTTTGTTTTATACACAGACCACAAATCGTTAAAATATTTATTCTCTCAAAAAGACTTGAATGTGCGACAACAACGATGGTTAGAATTTCTAGCCGCATACCTAGAAATTCAGTATACACCAGGTAAGGGCAATAAGGTGGCATATGCTCTCGGTCGAAAACATCAGGCCGTAGTATCAATGATGTTGATAGAATGGAAAGAATTAGAAGTGTTATCTTCTTGTAACCTTCAATTTAGAAGAGTGGATGAAACAACAGCCATGTTGGCAAGTTTGGATATTCGACCGAGTTTACTCGATCGAATTAAAGCTAATCAATGAAACGACCCATTCCAAGCCGATCAAATTAATAAATTGAAGAATGGAAATGCATCTGAAGATCTCAGCAAGTTCGAGTTAGACTTGAAGGGGAACTTAAAATTTAAAGGAAGACTGTGCATTCCTAACATAGTCGATTTAAGAAAAGAAGTTCTAGACGAATGTCATCGATCTTTATTTTCTATACATCTCGGTGGTACAAAGATGTATAATGATATGAAGCGGATGTACTTTTGGGAAGACATAAAGAAAGACATCGGTGAATGTGTGAAACGATGTATTACGTGCCAGTTAGTTAGGAGAGAGCATCAAAAGCCCAGTGGACTTTTATTACCTCTCGAAGTTCCTCAATGGAAATGGGAATAGATTTCTATGGATTTCATTGATGAACTTCCCAGATCAAGGTCAAGAAATGAAAGTATATGGGTGATAGTTGATAGACTCACTAAAAGTGCCCATTTTATTGCTGTTAGAATAAATAAAACCGCAGAAAGTTTAGCAAGACTATTCCTAAAATATATTGTACGATTGCATGGAATTCCAAAGAATATAGTATACGATCATGATCCGATATTTACCAGTCAATTCTGGCAAAGCTTGCATTCAGTCTTGGATGTACAACTCAATCTATGCACAGCATACCATCCTCTGATGGATGGACAAACTGAAAGAATAAATCGAGTTGAAGAAGATCTACTTAGGATATGTATCTTAGAGTTTGGGGGTTCATGGGAAGAATATCTTCATTTGATTGAATTCTCCTACAATAATAGTTTTCAATCCAGTATCAGTATGGCATCATTTGAAGCTTTGTATGGAAGGCCATGTCATTCTCCAGCCTGTTGGTTGAACTTGGAGACAGACTTATACTAGGACCAGATATGGTCCGAGAAATGACTGAGAAAATCAAGCTTATTAAAGATCGTATGAAAATTGCTCAGTCTCGACAAAAGAGCTATGCCGACCAACGTAGAAGGGACTTGGAATTTACGATTGGGGATTACGTTTTTATAAAGGTATCCCCAATGAAAGGAGTTGTAAGATTTGAAAAAGCAGGAAAATTAGCTCCAAGGTATATTGGACCTTATCCAGTTATGGAACGTATTGGAAGCCTTGCTTACCGAGTTGAATTACCAGCATATTTATCTGGAGTTCATAACATATTCCACGTATCCTAATTAAGGAAATGTCTACGGGATTTTGATATTATTATAGAACCAAAGCAGCTAAAGGAGTTAGAGATTGAACCAAACTTGACTTTCACCGTTGAACTAGCTAGAATAGTGGACTCAAAGATGAAGCAGTTAAGAAACAAGAAAATTCCACTAGTCAAAGTTCAATGGTCAATAATCCCAAAGACTACACTTGGGAAACTGCGGAGCAAATTAGCAAATCACGTCATGAGTTAATTGAAACCATTAGGTATGTATTTATATATTCATCGAGTCATGGATATTAGGATTTTTTAGTTGATAGGATGATTTTTAATATACGAATACCATACAATACTCTCTAATAAATTGCGAAGACGCAACTGATTTAAGGACGGAAGTTTGTAACATCCCGCTACTATAGCGATAAATTTTGTTAAGAAAAAAGTAATAAATAAATAAAATAAAAATCGTTATGGATATCAAATAAAAAATTAGAGTAAAAAGTCACGAGCGGCATTGTAATCGGAGATCAAATTGCGGTAGGGTAATATCGCGGTTAAGGGTATAAAAATTTATTCGTGGGGTATAAAAATTATTTACTGAAAAAAAATAAAGTAGACATGTTTTCATTCGACCTAAGCTCTACAAACTTATCTCTTTCGTAATTAAGCACCCTCCTTTTTATCTCTTTCGTGATTATAAATTAACTTATATGTTTGACTTTCTATTTGTGAAGACCTCTCGACCTATATAAATCGCTGCCATATTCATTTTCTTCCTCTGGAAAATCTATAACATACGCATCTTCCTCCTACTACATCTTGCTATATTCAAGTTTTTGTTTCCTCAGCAAAAATCAAAGTGAGTGTGATATTTTTACCATTATATATATCAATGTCAGTATGTATGGTCGTTTTGACTAAATCATATTGTTTGTTGTAACTAGTATGCTTCATTAATATGCTCAGTATACCACCTATTTTTGACACTTCCTTATTTTAAACAACTTAGTAATCCCCTATGTTACATTCATCCAAATATACATGAAAAGAAAAACCTTATAATGATGTCTAACATATCCATTATTCACTAGTCTGTAAGCAAATATACAAAGCGTGCAATGTTTCTTCTTATATATATGAAAGTAAATATAAATATATTTCACTTCTTACTTAAGTTGTATATGCTCAACCATTTATATTTACGTTATCAAGATATAGTCCATATATGAGTTAGAGTAAGGTAACGACTAGTATAAAAATATTTCACGCATGTAGGCACTTTTGCCAAATAAGGAACAAAGTTGCCGTTTGATTTTTAACATGCTTGCTTTGAAACATAATTAACGTGCATGCTTGCTGTGACACATAATTGAGGTGCATGCTTAACATGCATGCTTGTTGTGAAACATAATTGAGATGCATGCTTAACATGCATGTTTGCTGTGGAACATAATTGTGGTGCATGCTTGCTGTGAAATATATGCATGCTTGATTTATAATAAAATGAACATTATCCATGCTAACTTTATAAAGCAACTTTTGTTTCAAAACTTTAATTATTAATAACTCAATATCTATGATGATTTTGAGCATGCAACCAAAAGGAAATATGTAGAGGGAAGTGAGATGAACAAATCGACTAGCTTTCGCCTGACCGATGGCCCCCGTGGTAATCAGAAATGACACCGTTACGTCCAGGACCGTATGATGAACGGAAGCGTTACGACCGTAAGGGAAGGTACCAGCAGGACTGTATTGCATAGCGGAACACAACGATGGCTCGGCTCGGTCATCGGAGGTATGTAGAGGGGTGAACAAAACCAAAAAAATTTAGAGTACGACGCTATGCAATATTTCGTTTGCGTACAGACCGTGAACGACTGAAATAAAAATACGATCACGCATGACAACGTTACGCGATCACAAAACAGCAATAAAATAAACCGGTTAACTTATTCTTTAAAATTTCAAAAGAACCGGCATTTGACACAAAACGCGTCAACCGAAAACATTTTATTTTCTAAATTGAAAATAATGGAAAATTTCTTTAAATTAAATTAAAATGACGTCATTGGAAATCAAGTCTAATTTTGAAACATATATTTTATTATAATTTAAATTCACATCCGATGAAGTTCTTCCAAATTGTGTTTACATGTTATGTTTATGAATATTCATGATGCTATATACTGCAAGTCAATGCTATGTTGCACGAACAAGACATTTATGTGTGATATAAAATAGAAAACGATGCCATTTGGTATATTGGAAAGTTAAATACAAAAGAATTTGTATGAATTTAATCGATGAAGTGAACGAGACGAGGTGAGATTATTAGACGCTAGAATCCATCCTAGCAGACAGATTCGAGGCCGCTCCCTGAATCATGACGACCTGGTCCCTTTTCACTTATTGTCCAAACAATCTGTTGCATGGACACAACCACGGTGACAGGCGCAGTACAAATGGGAAATGAGAAAGAATCGAGAGTAATCTCATTGATGGATATGTGGTAAAACAAAGATGAAGATTACATCACAATAGAGGTAGCGCCAACGGTGAACAGGGGAAGATAGTGCAACTAATAGATCGTGTGGGGACACCCACAATTTCTGATCGAAAGATATACGGATGAAAAAGACCGTAATATCGGTTCGATACAGAGCCTAGTAAGAGCGAATAATGAATAGGATTCACTAGTAATTCCATACCTCGTAAACGAATGACTTGACAGTAGTATGTCTACTGAATAATGAATGCAACTTTTAAATGAATAGTTGTGATATCCCGGTTGATTAGAGTTGCAGCTGTGATTCACTTTAAATAGTGCCACGACACGTGTATTGGAACTAAAATTATTTAATGGGATGTGGACGGGTTTAGATTATGGAGTGCGTGACATATCTTTTCTTTTAATATCACATATATAACCCAACTCCACACACTTATATGAATCCTTGTTACACTATTATACTTACAATTAGATTTATAGCCTGACTCGAGGTTTTGTTTTTGACAACTCCTCGGGTCAGACTGAGGCTTTTCAGGATGATTACCTTTTCATATTTTGAGGTGAGTTCATACGACACTGAGATGGACGACAACTGGCATACAGTATATAAATTTAAGATAGTTGTAGATTTAGAGCTTCACGGACGTACGCTTGCTACATGCCTTAAAGGAACTGTCAAAGTCATTTGGAGAAGAAATGTTAGAGAGATACATTTAGAGTCCGTTGAACTATGCTAAGTTGATTTTGTGTAGTCATGTCATATGTCCTTTGTATATATTTGTCTGTGTATGTATTAGGACGTCATTTTTAGGGTAGTTATATGTAGTTGTAGATATATGGTGATAGTCTGACGTCTGTTTGTACATATGTATATGTATATATATCTACCTTTTTGGTCCGCTATTCTGTTAAACCATTATGTATTGTGTTCTGCTGTGTGATCTAAATACAAATTCTCTGAACTCGTGTATGCTACATTGTATATAGATGAGATACTTATCATTTCAGAAATATTTAGATAATTTAACGTATCCACGTTGATCCAAAGTAATGTAGACGAGAGATCGCTCCTTTAGTGTTGACTGATCCGAGCTATCAGACGGTAAACTCTCTATGATATTTCGGTCACTGGAGCCGGGGCGTCACACCACCGCTATGCCCATTTTAACAAAGAACATTACAAATAACGTTGTCCGCTAATCCGAAGATTATGGTTGGTTAAGGGCGATCGAATGTGAATATATCTTTATACTAATACCGACATATCTTTTACCTTTTTGAGGATCTAAATTAAAAAATTTACGTGTGCAGTACTAATACGAAGTTATAAACACATTGATTAAAAATTTTCAGAATAGTATACAATATAGATAAATCAGAATCAGAATCATAGACCATAACGAAATAATATACATTATATACATGATAAAACGAGAGTTTATAAAATATCAGTACTAGACCCATGTAAATATATACATCATATCCAAAATATTGTATCAGGCACAAAGTGACTACTAAATAATATATATGACATAAACTCCTGGCTATCAATATATACAAATATGAAGTAAACTAAACCGCTCAAAATAGTCTACTTCTATCCTACCCCAAAATCCAAAAGTCAACTAGTCTCTATACCTATAGAGTCTCAGTCTGATCCGAGTATTATAGAAATAAACGAATCAGACTATATCTAATATAAAGGTGAGATAGTGATATTATAAACATACGACTTACAATAACTACGTCATAATAAACATACGATGTAAATATCTTTTTTTTCCTTCATGTAGCCTAGCTTAAAATAAAATCTATTCAAACCCACAAGCAATGACAAAAGAAAACAAATCTTTTTCTAAAGTGTGGTAAAAGCTTATTTGAATTGTAGTTATGTCTATTGTGTTCTTGTAAAAATCATTAAAATTTAGTGAAATCATTTTAGTAAATAGAAGAAAACTTTAAATAGCATATGAGTGTTATTTAATATGCATAAACAAGCATGTCATAGGATCTTCTCTAGAAATTTGTTATATTATATGTAGGTGATGCTGTTGTCATAATTTCATAAAGTCGATATGTTTAAACAACACAGAATAATATTGTGACAGAGCCACCATGGCATAATTTATGTATCATTTATAAATATACACATGTGATACCAAACAATTGAAATAATATATTGAACCTAAAGCACTGCAACAGATATGTATGTATCTTATTATAGTCTGTTGGTGGTCGGTTAACATTCAATGACGGATCATAGTTGGTACCATTATTGTTCAAGTTACAAATTGCTCTAACTAGAAAGACAAGAAATAAGACCAAATATTATTGCTTCCGTGTTATTTACAAAAGCCTGTTAACCTACTAATCATGTCATACAATGTAGAGGCGACGACGAATCTAAATAAAATTTTAGGGCTTGGATTTCTCAATTATACTCTGTCAGTGTGTCACCATGCTAAAAATTAAGAACATATTGTGTAATATATTAAATATTTAATTGAAAACCCAAGCGTTAGTGCCATCATCATGATTTACTGGTTAACTGAAATCAATATTCTTATTAGAAAAACGATTTCAGAAATTTTGAATTATGTATAAATAATAATGCATGCATTGATACTAATTTAAGCAATTGTTACATGTAATATAAGTATATTGTCACGATATACCTTCACCATTTCTTGGCCAAAGGAGATTTTTTTCCTGTTGCATGGGCACTATAGAAATCTGTAACATACATCGAGCGACTTATATTTACTATACATGCTTGTTAATTATAATTATTTGATATATTAACATTATATCATTTGTAATTCGGAACACGTTAGCTCGAGTATTAAGAATCATTGGGAATTATAACATGGCCAAACATTACACGGTTTAGTAATGAATTAGTATATACTGCTTTTATATCACAGATCAGTACAACATAGGTTTTCTACCTGAAAATTTACACTTCATTACATTAAGTTCTTCCATACAACTGAAGATTTGTCAACTAAAAATCACATTCATGTAAATTGTCAAGCCAGCTTCTTTCATTCACAAAATCACAGTTTCAATCATAAATTTTCTTCAAATCTATTACTCAATATTTGAATAGCTTTCCGGTTGAATTCATTTTTATCAACACTTATAAAAATATATCACCTACTTAACATATATGTATTTTCAAAAACCACTTTACACTTTCACTTCATTTTCTTTTCTTTTAAAACTACTCTTTTTATTCCATTTTTAAGCCTTCCCTTAGAAACTTCGCCTTAAACTCAAAATTAATATATTCTGTATCCATATATGTTTTACCTTATTAAATAATTTCTTTCGGTTCAAACATAATCAAACAAGTATTTGCATATAATAATCCATAAATTAATTTATTTAAAACATACAACGTTATCAAGCCACCAGATTTTGACGATTCATCTCGCCAATTGGCTGCATGTGGCCTATCTAGAATTTTATATCAACAATGCCTCCCATTAGCTCAACTTCATACTAATCACAAGGTTTCATTCGCTGTTTGAAAATAATTAAATTTAGAAAACAATATCTTCTTCTTCTTTTTTCTTCTGAAGTTTTCAAATTGGGATTGAACTATTTTTACAAGTCGAACTTGCTTGAATTATCATATTCGATCATTTAGAACCTTTGCTAACGATATAAATTTCTTCTCAAAATCTTTATATCGATATTTTAATTTATCGCTTTTTCATTAACTTCAAAATAGCTCAAAGTCATTCTTTATAAAACCTTTTGAGCTATAGAATTCATCATTCTTTTCGAAGAATTTTAAAATATAAAATTCTCCTTTTTAATTCATAATAATCTAAGTCCAAACCATAGCTTGTTTATTGTAAACTAAAACATTATATTTATTATTATTATTATTATTATTATTATTATTATTATGTCTTGTATTATTTTCAAAATACCATTTTCCTTTCCTTAAACATACGTTTTTTTAAACTTTTATGCCGAAATGTCTTGTTCTAGTGTTTAGGAATCACTATCGATAATGTTGGCCAAACCATCGATCAGAATTCTTAAAACACTCAACAAACAAATTGACACAAAATATTCTCATAAAATTCTTATTTAAAAAATAATTTCACTATTATTTTCTTTTATAAACAAAGCTCATCAATTTATTTTTATAAAATCATTTACAACATTTTTTCCAAGTATCCAACCAAACCATATCAATCACCAAGCAAACATTCATATCATTCAAATAGAATACTGCAACACATTGGTTATTGACATATGAAAGCTAATTTGATATTTATGTATATCTATATTAATATTCTTTTAATCCATCTTGAGATTTACATAAAACAATTCTTAACAAATAATGATTTGGTAATGCATCTTAGTATTTAATCGGTATACTTGTAAATTAATTTTTCATTCATCAAAGTCTTATAATACGTCAAAGTAAAGTTTTCAATTTCCTTGTGATAGCTACACCAATGAAGATACCGCAATGTCTTATAATTAACATTAAGTATGTTGCAAATTTTCAAGTAAGGGTTCTTACTCAATGCTAATATTTAACTATAATTTACTATTTCAAATAATCCATCTAAGATCTAATCTACATTTCTTTCTCAAATCGTTTTTAACAAAATTGAGGTCCAATATTTAGTAAACTTTCATAATAATAAGTTATATATAGTATTATCAAAACTTTTCAAATACGTCCCAATGATTATTACCAATATCATTTATATTCTTATTCCTAAATAGTTAATTAAATTACTAACTACTACACACCCAAGGGATGTGACTCTAGGTCATCTAGGTTTAGACCTCAACTTTGTACTATGTATATTCTATAATGTCCGAACACAGCTCAAATGCCAAGTTGTAACGACCCCACCGCTATGCCTAGTTTAGCAAAGAACATTACGAACACTGTCATCTGCTAATCTGGAGAATATAGCTGGTTAAGGACGATCGAATGTGAATATATCTTTATACTAACACTGACACCTCTCGTTTAACTTTTTGAGGATCTGAACTGAAAATTCGACGTGTGTAGTAATAATACGAAGTAATAAACACATGAATTAAAAATATTCAGAACAGTATATAATATAGGTAAATTGGACCAGAATCACAAATCATAACGGAATAATATACATTAGATACATGATAGAACGTGAGTTTATAAAATATCAGTATTAGACCTACGTAAATATATACAACATTTCCAAAATGTTGTATCAGGTAAAAAGTCACTGTATATGACATAAACACCTAACTATCAGTATATCTAAGTATGAAGTAAACTAAACTGGTCAAAATAGTCTACTTCAATGTTGGCCCAAAATCCAAAAGTCAACTAGTCCCTGTACCTGTAGAGTCTCGGCCTGACCTGAGTATTATAGAAATAAACGGGTTAGACTATACCTAATATAATATAAAGGTGAGATAATGATATCATAAACATGTGACTTACAATATCTAAGTCATAATAAAAAATGTGAGAACAAATGATCAGAATAAGGCATATCCATTAAAAGCACCATTTCAAAAATCCATTTAAGTCTCAAATAGACTATCATCAAAAATATAGTGATAACGATTCAAAATTCTTCAGAACTAAAAGATACTAAAATATCAATTTCAAAATCTCAGAAGAAATAATCATCACTAATGAAATAATAATGTTAGTCAAATATCAGTATGATACAGCACGACACGAGATCTAACTAAAATAAATAAACCCCCACACATTGGTCTAACGAAAAGAAATATACTATCAGTAAAAACTCCGACTCCTAACGATAAGAAACAGGTAGTCGTGTTTACGATGAAACTATGTGAATTTACCTAACGAATATAAATAGGTAAACATTATCCAGCTGTAAAACAAACTTACAGGTCTGCAATATAAAATTTGTCTAAACAACAAAAGGGACAACTATGTTATACCAGAACATACCTAACATCAAGAAATAGGTTTGCCTACCCAAATCTAAAAATGAATCGACTCTCGGGTCGATGAAAAATAAGTCATCATCTCTTGAGGATCTATCGGTCTCAAATAAAATCCGAACACCTCAAGATAATACAACTCTAAAGTGTTAATTACTGCCACTTCAACAATCATAAGAATTTAACTAGCTGTTCCACACCAGATAGTAAATTCAAATATTTACTAAAAGCTAGTAATTTTCACTCAAAATCTATTTAACAAATTATAATAATAAACTAAAGAGTTATATGAAAAGTCCCATACCAATTCGACAATTCAATGGTTTATTAAAATTCTTTGTTTCATAGAAAATCATGAAATCCAATTAAAATGGAAATCATTCAATTTTTTAATTTAAAATCCAATTAAAATTATTAATCCAATTTTAATTTAAAGTAGTATTTTATAAAATTTACTTTGATTTAAATTTTTGAAATAATAAGAAAATCTCTTTCAAAATATATATAATTATATATTATTACTAATTTTATCAAAACTTTTGAATTCATTATTAGTCCCTTTTTACTATTTATAAATAGATAAAAATCCATAATTTGCTAATATAAAGAAAATTATTTCTTTTCAAACAAATTCCCTATATATATTTTAAATCTTTGCTTTTCAATTATTTTTATCACTTAAAGTATTTTGTTAACAATAATAATTTAAATTTGTAAATATGATCATAAGTGTAATTTATACACTAAAAAACGATTTCAAACTATGTATCTTATAAAAATGGTTTTCTAAAACAACTCTTCAAAAATTCCTTAATTTAATATCTATATAAAAGAATTATTGTTTAAATTTTCCCAACTTCATAGAATAGAAATTCTGTAAGTCTCAAAATTAAAGAATCAAGTGCAATAAAGAATCAGAAATTTCAAAGTGCATCATTTAGAGCCAACATCGCTCTACATAAAAGATTTTTCCAATTATGGAACTATTAAACGATTCAAGTTGTTTTCCAACATCTATGGTCACACAAGCAGTGTACGTATTTTTATATAAGTTAATAAAATTCAATTTGCAATTGAATAGAATTGCGTTTGCAAATTGAATTCTTTCAATCAACAGAATAGAATTGCGTTTGCAAATTGAATTCTTTCAATCAACATAACAATCCATATATCACTAGCAATAAATTTTCAACATTTCAATCACACAATGCATTCATTCGACCATCAAACCAAGAAAGTCCATAGCACGTAATTGTAATTCACCAAATTCATTCAATCACTACCAATAATTAACGAAAGTCATAACCCAACAAAGAACGCAAATGGGGATAAATATTTAGATATAGAAACTAACTCACCTTAATCATTCTTTGCCCATGCTTCCACTGCCAACCCTTGACAAACCCTAACTCGCCTTCGCCAACAAGACTTGCATGAATGCCCAAGTTGCAGCCTCCTCCATGAATGCACCACCACCAGCCACCATCATCAGGTCGAAGCTCGCTTTCACGCATGATGTTCCTTTGCCTACACACCATGCTCAAGCGCACAAAGGCCAACTGAAATCATGCCTACCCTCATTGCTTCAGGTGTCGTGCCTCCACTTAAACACGACGCATACCCTTCCTTGCTCGCAGTAGCCTCGCGTTGCCCATCAGATGACCACAGCCGCGTCTCTCCTCCTACGCCGTCGATTGCTAGTCGCCTTCGTCGTTCGTTCATTTAAAAAAAAAGGATATAAATTGGGGATTCAAGGCATGGGCGAATTCGGGTTTGAGAAATAAAGGAGCGTCGACCTTGAAACATGAAAAGGAGGAGTTCGTTTGTGTTTTGTTTTTAATTGAGTTGGGCTTTGTTTTATTAAAGGAAATTTGCATTTTATTTTAGTCAAAAGGCTAACTTTTTTTTTTTTTTGAAACCCAGGAGAACCCGGCGGACCGGTAAACTCCTGAGGAGGGTATAGTAAAGCCGTCCGCTGATCCAAGCCCCCATACCTCCGGGTAAATTTATATAGGATAGGGAAGCGCATGGTAGGAATCGAACCCGGGTCTTTTTACCAGAACCCAAGCCCCCATACTTCAATTTGCACATTTATTTATCTATAATTATTTTTCAGTTTAATTGAAACTAATTTACACTTCATTGTACAAATTATATTCCAATATCTTGACAACCACAAAATTTTCATTCAATACAATATTCTTTCACGCTCTTTGATTATTCATTGCATTGATTATGAAAATAAATTTATTCATCTTCATCAATTCATCGATTTTAGTGAATATCAAATAGAATTTCTTTTCATCTATTTCACTTATATAAAATTTATTTATACTTTGAAATATTCATTATGTATTGAAACATTTCATTAGAATTTTAATATATTATCTAAAAAGAAATCTATTAACTAATTGAATTTTATTATAACAAATCCCTTTATTAAACAAGCTTTAATTGAATAATGATTTGATTTCAAAACAATAATGGTTAGAATCGAATTCAAACGTTTCTATTTTAATTAAGTTAACTAGTGTGTTACCCGTGCGTTGCATACGATAATATCGTAAAAGTTCAATTCTAAATGTATTGTTAAAAAGCGGACGTTTCATGCACTATATGGTGACTTTTTTGAGATATATGGTAAATTAAAATTGTCACTTATATACATGCGTGTGTATTTAAATATACATATATACATATACATATATCTGTGTGTGTGAGCGCGCGTGCACAGTGATTTGCATTGTTTTACATTTTGAATGGAAAATCAAAATTTTGAAAGATTGATATAAATGAGTGATTTTTGATTTATTATCATTTAGTATTAAGTATATGCTGATCAAGTATTGATTAAATACTTTTTTTGAGTTGACTAAAAGATTAGATTTGTTATTTTTCTTCTTTTAGATAAACGATTATAGGTATCTTTTGATATTAAATCTAATTGTTAATATTAAATACATGTTATTAATTGATACATGTGATTAATGTATGAACGATGAATTTCAAATGTTTCTTACAAAATTTGTGATAATATCTAGTATTGAAAGTGTTATAACAATGTATCTGTATAATTTATGCATTTGAAAATCTTACAACAAATATTTAATCATAGATCAAAAGAAATGGAAAACCAAATCGGCCTTGAAACATTAAAAACGTAATTTTATTTTAGTGCGACCATAAAATTATTCTAGTTCTACCGATTCACTATTGTAGTTTTTACCCACTCTTTCATACCACAATAATTTTCCTTTGTGGTAAAGCATTATTACAATCGAACATTTATCTAAGATAAAGAAATCAAGTGCACATTCAACAATGAAAGTGAAATGTAAATAAATATAGGATATACTTGATATGACAAAGTCAACATAACTGAATATTAATGTAAAGAGAATAAGATGAATAAGAATTCTACTTTGTAAATGATTTTAATGCGAAATGCCCGTAAAAAATTGAGTGTAGCAAAGTACATACTTTTTTATTTATATTATTATTTATCATTGTTACTCATGCTTTGCACATAATAATGTTCCTTTTTTGGAATATTAAATTGAATGTATTATAGAAACATAAAAATTAATTTAAAGTTCATATATTGTTTTAAATCATGTGTTTTAGTTTTGAGTATAGTTTGTTAGTTTATAATGAAATACCAGTATTATAAGAAAATAATTATGTGAAGATGAATGTTAAATAGTATAAAAGAACTAAGGATCTTATAAATAATCATAGAAATTATAAGCTACATGGATTTGAATGTTAGATAATAGTAAATAACTAAGAGGAGAATTGTAAAAACTATAATTATTGGACTTTAAAGTAAACTAATAGAGAAGAATTGTTAATGATTATATAAATTACAAACTTTAGAGATAATAACATAAACTGGAATAGAATTAATGTTAGATCATATGGAATTGAACATAAAAGAATGTGAGAGAATTGAAGATAAATTCAGGGAGATTTGGAACTTTCTTTACGGTACAACATGATTCAAATACAACATAATTCAAATAAGGTTTGAAATTTCAAACTAAGCTTAGTATCTACAGAACATTATTCCTCGAGCATCAACCAATTAAAAATAATATTAAAAGTGTGGAAAAGCGATAAGAAAATACCTTCCGATAAGGACAGTCAAGGGAAACTTTATCCAAGCATGATTGAAAATATTCAGTCAACGTAAGCATGAAAATAGTTTCCAAGTTAGCTGGTTTAATGATGAGAATTCATAAAGGGAGAAGTATATTGTTCTCAATCACAAAAATCATAATCTGCATGAATGCACGAAAATTAGCCTTGAAATTGTGAGGAATGGTGATTTAATAATCAAAGGTGAAGATCCACATGGAAGAAACCAAAACAATTTAAAATTTCATAATAGTGAAAGAAAAGGTAATCTTTGAAAATGATGTCAAGGGCTAATCTAAATGAATGGTTTAATTAATGAAGGACAATAGAAATAAATTTTGGAGAAGAATTTATAGTTGCATGAACAAAAGAATATTTTGAAGAAGAGAAGCCATGAACTTTTTTAATTGAAATTTTCTAAAAGTTGAAATAAATAATATACTTAAACTGCCCATGTTTCACTTTTCAGAATTCTTATGTTTGGATTGCTCTAAAAATTACAAAGCAACATCCTCATAGTTTAAAACTTAATATTTTCTATTCACTCGAGAATGCAAACCTAATAATGCAATGCCAATGTGTAATTGTGTACCTCAAAAAGGATACCTAGGTTATTAATCTAGAAGAAAAGCATAGCGAAGTATCTAAAATGAATTTTCTTACCTCATGACCAAGTGAATTTTAGGAATTCATTTCAAAATTTGAGCACAATCAAGCTAAAATGAAAAGCACTTCCATCGACAGTGTAATGAATTTTCTTACCTTATAACCAAATGAATCAGGCTTTATGAATAAGCCAAATATTTATTTTATTTTAGCTTATCATCATAATTATAATAAATCATAATTCAATGAATGGTTTTTGCCAATTTAGAATTTAATCATCATTCAAGGAATAAACAAACATAAATTTACATTTCATTTCAGTAGACTACAGCAGCTGGTGGAGGGATTGAGGCAAGCTAGAAGGCAGTGGTACATAATTAGCAAAAGGTATCAGCATGTGGCAGATAGGTGGCAAGGTAGGATGCAACACCATAGGAACTGTTGAATTGAGGCGGCGTGATTTGGTAGAAAATCGAGTTCGGTGAATTAAGGTCATGTTATTAGGTAGGCGGTGGCCGACGATTAGCGAACTGAGATTGCGAAACCCTATAAATTGAAAGGCGATTAAAGAAAATTTAGTTTTCTCTTAGCTGGCCTTAGTTACATATGTGGCACGTTTGGGCTTAGACCGGGCCTATTTGCAAAACAGTAAGGAAGGAGGATGAAGAAATATGCATTTGCTTGAACGAATTGATAAGGAAGGGAAGTGGTAAAAGATGGAGAATATAATGATCAAATAAGTTTTACTAATTCTATCTGAATTAGTTAAAAGGTCTAGAATTTTGAAAGATATTAAAAATCTAGGATTAAGGAGACATGGTTAAGGGAGAGAATTAAGGAGAAGCTTTTATTTTCTTCTGCTTTACTATTATTTAATAGATTTAATATTACAGCTTTGAAAAACAAGGTTGTTACAATTCAATAGAGAATTTGCCTGCTCGATTATATGAGAATAGTATCATGGTCAAATATAACCAATCCAACGTCAAAATTTCTGGCCCGAGTAGAACCGTTAATAATAAATGTTATTATTAAACAAAAGACTTTGTTTATGAATTTATCGAGTTGAATACGGATAATATTGGAGTTTTGACCAATGCTAGACTCCATACATCCTAAAATGATATAGTGTTGGTGAAGAGAACGTATGTAATTATTGTCGCTTTTGGTGCCGCTTAAAGTAATATAAAATATGATTCTACCGAAAAGATTTATGAACGTCGAATTTAGCCAAATTGTCATATCGCTTGCTAAGGTGACGTATGAACGTTAATACTTGAATTATTTAATATTAGTCACTAATCGAATTCACACGTCCGAGTGTCGCAGACGTATTTGTGAATTCTTTGAAAATCCATACGATTTAATGAGTTTATAAAGTGCTATAAATTAATTAAATTAACTGATATTCATGAAGTATAAATTATTAATTCATTTGATGTTTAGGGTGTTATTATTCATTTTTTGGATGTGTATATAAAAGTTATATATACGCGTATCAATATACAATATCGTTACATATTTAAACAAGCTTTAAGTATATTTAATTACCTAAATAAGCACTGAGGTTTTTTGTCCATTTGACCACCCACAGGAAAGAAAGAAACGGTCTAAATATTGATTTAGAACTGATTGGGGTATTAAAGAGGAAGGGTTTAAAATTGAGAATGAGAAATATTGTTTATGTTTATGTTTGAGGACTTTTATGGTTACTTTTACCTACTTGTTTTAAAAATGAAAGTGTATGTGATGAAAATCTTAATCGATGCCTCATTCAAAACCAAAATCTAATTGAAAATTAAAATCCATTTAAAAATCGAAATGCGATTAAAAACCAAAAAAAATCACAAGCTAATTCGTAATTTTTTTCATATCAAGCATAACTTGGATCCGTGTGCTTCATATTAATTTGGAGTTCGCTCACAGCAATATAGTCATCCGTACCAGTCTTACGTTAATACCCCATTTCCATACGAACCACCTTTTATTTCTTTTCCTAATGGAAAAGGAAATCTACTGGAAAGAGAAATAAAATAATACTTGAAACCAAGCTAGACATTTTTTTATTGCGTTGACCAAGTAAGGATGAAGCTGCATAAATATTTAAAATGCCTCCACTGTCAATTAAGGACAGAATATAGAATGAGCATGTGTTAATAATTTAATATTGGGACAATGAGTTTTTCCTACAATTTTAAGTTCGACATGAGATCAATGCTAGGTTGAAGTTGAATCGATGTCAATTTGCAAATATTTCTGTAGCTATTGCGACATCATTTGCTAAAATCAAGTTCAATCGGATATCAAAAACCGCACCAAGAGTGAATGAAAGTTTTGAAGAAAACAAAATAAAATAAATAGTATATTATTTCTTAGATTAAATGTTTCGGTGAATTCAATTTACATTTTATCCGATGAAATGTTTGATCATATAACTTTTTTCATAATGCAAAATATTACAGTTTCAACTCAATCTTTATCTAGATTCTTATAAAAAAGGCAGAAGCACCAACAATCTTTACCTAATTCCTTGTGAAAAAAACCCAAAACACCAACCATTAAAGCCCAACTTCTAAAGTTTATCTTATTCTCATCTGAAAATGCACCCTTGCTAAACTGGGATCAAACTATATGACATGAGACGTAGTTGAATAAGCGGTTTTTTCCATGAATAATTCATGTAAATTTATCTCCAAACATTAATGTTGCTTTTACCTAAAATTAAAATAAGATGATTCTGTATTTCGTCAATATTATCGGCCAGCAAAAATTGGTGGCGTAGACAACAACTTTGTTCATTGTTAGCAATGAAATTCAAGTGTGTTAGTTAGGAAATTAATTACGTAAAAAATAAAATCATATATACTACAATATTCCTTAGTGGCGTAGAATGTGTATACCAAACCATGTTTGAAAGAAGTACAATGTAGTTAAGTATATTAGTGTAAAATTGAGAAAACTATATAATAAATAATGACAAAACACACACGTTGCCTTTTATATGACAAAAGCGGCAAAGTTGGATAGAAAACTATATAGACTACGCACTTTTGAAAGTGCACATATTGGCTTGTACATGATAGATGAATAGATTTGGATACAGTATATGACTTGTGCAAATACGCAAACAATTGCAACCATTGACAATAAGGCAATAAAATGATAATCATTCGACCATGCGAGCAATATGACAGGATATACAAACAATATACAAGAGACATGTGTGATGTAGTGCGAGGAAACTTTATGTTATATAAATCATAAAGCATTTTTCTACAACAACTTTTTGAGAAGAAAAAAAGTACATGTTAGATGTAGTTTATGTGATGGATGGAGGTAGTTAAGTTGTATATAATATTGCGGAAATTAATATTCATCCTTTATTTTCAAACTTAATACTAAAAAACCCTTCTTCTCAAACACTGCAGTTAAGATGCGTGTCTAGACGCAAAAAGGCGCAAGGCGCATACAGCGAGACTTTTTTAAACTCAAGGCGCAAATGTTAGTGAAAAAAAAAAAAATCTAAAGCGCAAAAGGGCATAGAGCAACAAAAAGTGGACTTTTCGTTTATTTTGAAGAAAATTAAAATTTTGAGTATTCAGCTCATCCTCATCCAGGCCAAAATCGAACCCAAGAAAAAAACCCCGACTCCACTTAACGGTAGAAACAAAATATCACAATCAAAATAAAAAAAACTCTAATACCTCTCGCCATGTGATCTCGCTTGCCTACCATTGTCCTCGCATGCCGTCGCCTACACCTGCTGTAGCTTGTGCCTGCTCCAACCGTCGACCTTGACTACCGCAAAGTTAAAATTGCAAGTATATGCAATTTTAACTTGTCGTAGCTGCATATTTAGTAGTGGCTTTAGTTTCAATTTTTATAGTACAGCAGTAGGGAAAAAACACATCTAAGGCGCACAACAAAGCGCACCGCGCAAGGCTTGCGTTTTTCTGTGCTTTTTTGCCTCGAGCACATTGTTCTCAGAAACAAATTTCACGAAACACTCGTATCAATATTTTCAGCGAAAATGTGTATTTTAAGCTTCAAATATGTGTAAATTAAAATGTACATATTTGTGAAATAAGTATTTGCAGTATGAACTTCAAATATTTTATAAGATGTGCATTCTTGCGAGGTGGACTGCAAATTTTATTTTACGAAAATGTGTGATTAGAATTACAAATATGCGGTATAAACTGAAAATATATGCAGTTCTAGCTGAAAATATGTACAATTTAAAATGCATATTTTTATTGAAAGTATCGACGGAGATTTTTCATGGAACCAGGTTTTGAAGGGACGGGTGTGAATTTTGAAACTTTTTGAAAGGTTTTTGACAAATATATCCTTATAATATTTGTATCATGGAAAACCAGTCACATTTTGTTATGAGAAACACAACTTATTATATATGATACTTCAATCAAAGTCTCATATTGTTGAAAAGATAAACTCGGAAAGCATGTAACATATGGCTGTTATGCTAATGGTTATCATTTTATAAATACCGTTACCGTACCATTTTTACTGATAGACTAAAATTGTTTACCGCTACCGATTGACGTATACCGATGACTAGTATACCGATAAACTGGTAACCATCATAATGATAATGGTAATTACCGTTTATCTAGAAAAATAATAAGTTGATATATTTTTACAGCGAATTATGCTTCATTATATTTCTCACCGTGTCACTTAATAAAGCACATAGAAAAGAAGTGTATTTATCATCATTTGAGTTGGGTTACGGAAATAAATTGAACTGTTTTCTTGCTTCTAAATGCTCATAATACAACACCTTGCATGAATATCAATGTATTATGAATGGACTTGTAAATTACTGTTACTGTTGGTTTTGAAAAAATATTACTGATGTTTTAACATAAAAAATGATAAATTTACGGTTACCGTACCGATTATGCCGGTATACCGACTTTACTTTAAAATGATAACCAATTGACTGGTAATGGCATGATGATGGTAAATTTACCATTACCATAACAGCTGTAATGCAACATGTTTTAGCTAAAAATACCAATCCATAATGCACCTTGATTGAACAAATATACAATATGAGAATCGTTTATTAATCTAATTTGACTGAACCGAATGAGAAACAAAATAGTTACCTAGTTTAGGTATGTTTTGATAAACTGATAAATCAAATGAAATGAGATTCCAGATTTTAGGGTAATTTGTTACACAATTGGAAACAATTTAAACCTTAAGAATCTTGATTTTCACGGGATAAAATATTAAATTCTAACAAAATTCAGGTGTTTGAAACCAAAAGATTCCTATTCTTAGAGCTTATGGACAAAAAGTCTCTACTCATAAACCTATGTAACTTAGGTCCATGTTTTGTTATTTTTTATCAAATTGTCCCTTTTAGAAAATCGGTCCAGCACTAAAATCAAGGGCAAAAGTATCATAAACTAGTCAAAAAGAAAAAATAGAGACCAATTTTTATAACTTTTTCAGAAGAGACTTTTCTTTCATCATCTTTCAGTTCTAGAGACTTGACAGTCGTTCCTTGTAATATTAATGCTAACAATGATTTTAAAACTCAATCGAGATCCTAAAGACCTCGGTTAACGGTTGCAGTACCTCGAGCAATATCTTCTGCAAAAACACACATCTTAATTTCGAAAAGAAAAATAATTTTTACAAAACAGACTAGTAAACTTTGCCGTCCAGTATAGTATTATTTTGTTCTCCTATTTATAACGACATTATAATTTACATAGGATAAGGAAAATAAAAGTACTTCTGTATTGCTTGCTTTAGGTAGCTTGGTTTGATTTTAGTCTAGCTGTCTATCATGGGCGGTGCCCAGGAACGATTAGCTGATGTAGGGTAGAATACATACGCCAGTATCAATATACGAAACACAAAAGCTATTATTCCAACAAACAAACTTGTGAACAATGTCCCTTCATTTGGATCAACTGAAAACAAAATCGGCAGTTTCAATAGAAGCATCGAAAAAATTGTTATAACTTGGTTATACTTTGTTTGGTTCTTATATAATATTTAGCAAGTTTGTATGTTTATGCATGAGCAATGATATGATAATATCTACACTTGATATTGAACATAACATATTTGTTATCCACATTGTTTACGAATTGTCGTTGTTACTATTTTTCATGGTACATAAAGTGCACGCAAACACTTTTTACGTAAAATTTTACTCAAATTATTAGCTGTTAGACCTAAGCAACTGCACAATCAAAATTACCGAAGGGAGAAAAATATGGGATAAAACTAGGGGATCAAAGCCATAAGTTAATTTTACCATTAAATTAATTTGAGTAAAAAAAAATCTTATAATAATCTCTCTATATACATACTTACATGTGTGTCTGTATGCATGTAGTGCATCTATGTATATGTACGTGTATGTATATGTACGTTCTATTTTTTTATTTGCCAAACTTACATGTTAGGATAATCCGTCGATGATTCGAGAATGATGAAGATGGTAACTGTTGTACTTCTGACTTCAAGAATCTAATGCGTAAATTCTTTTAGACAATAGTTCAACCCAATAGGTACAAATGGTTTATAGAACTTTCGACTTTAGGATTCAATAAAGCCTTAAACAGCGTAATCAGATTCAAAAGTTGTACAATTTTGGATACGACCAAGAACGCTTAAATTTGATCTCTGATGATGCAATTTAGTAAAGAATAGAATGAAGAAGAAGAGAATAGATCTGCAACGTTTCTGCGTTTGTAACACCTTACAGGCATCGCAAACTGTAGTAAGAAGACAGTGTTCTGCAACACTTACTGGACGTCGCAGATCTGGAAGAAGAATAAGAGGAGACAAGCAAAAGAGATCTTTTGAAATGGTTCCTGGGCATCACTATTTATAGTAGAAGAGGAAGTGCCAATTCGTCAAGTGTTGCATTCTTTCCAACAGTCCGAAACCGTTACAAACGGTCGTGCCTTTTCGCAACCGTTTAAAACTGTTACTAAACGGTCGCGTCTCTTCATTCAAATGACTCGCCAGAAATCTGTCCATTCAAATTCTGGATACGGCCCGTTAACAAAATTAATTCGTCATTTTAGACTCGTGTCCGAACCCGGCCCGGCCGGACGGATGGCCGCGGCTGCGTGCGTGTGTGGTGGTGATGCATAACTTCCCTTCTCACGTCATAGAAATGCTTTGGGTGCCCAAAGGGTCCAAACTTCCTTAGATAATCATATATTTAACTAATTATAATCCTTATTTTTCAAGATGTGAGACTATACATTCCACCTTTCTTCTTCCATCTTCTTCCCACTTCTTCCCTCTTCATAAACAAACCCAAACCCAAACTAATTTTGAAAATTTCCAACAATTTCCTCCAATTTCAAAATAAGTAAATAAATAAAATATATGACTGCATCACTATAGCGACTACATGCATACCCAAGTGGGATCAAGCTAATGTAGTTCCAAGATCAAGTTTTGCATCATCGTGAAAACCAATACATAAATGATAGGTATCTTTTGAATTTGAACATTCACTTAGTGTAAACCATTCAAAGTTCTATCGAGGTCTATGGTGAACGTATCTTGAACCAAGTACCCCTAGTGATAGTACCGAAACAGTCGCACATACTAATTTCCGTATATAGAGTGTTTTGTATGCTCAGCACATTAATGGCCATGTGCTTAAATCCTGAGTTCATGAGTGTACTTTAGAAAGCGGTCTTACTTTCTAATGAAACAGCCTGATTTCCATACTCATATAGGTAAGTCTCTTAAGATGTTTCTACGATACACCTTTTTAAGATAACTAGACTTATTAAGGATATATTATCCATCTTTGGTCTTACAGAATCCGACACTAAGTATTATGGGGTTATTGGTTTAGTGTTCCATAATCATTCTCTTAACTTGTTGGTACATATTGAACTTTGTCTATCTTTTTCAAAACATAAGTTGAGTTTCTGTTAAGAATGATCAACCTTCATTCGCAGACCTTAGTCTCATTTCCTTTGATTTTATAGAAATCATTGCCTTTGGAAGACTTTTTGTGAGTGAGTTAGCCAAGTTTTTCTTTGTTTCTATTTAATAAACAGTTATTACTCCACTTTTGAGTAACAGTCTTATCATTTGATGTCTTAGACTCACATATTTAGACTTTCCATTATATGTTTTATTAGAGACATTGTATATTGTAGCCTGATTATCACAGTTAATCAAGACAGTTGGAGATGACTTCTTCCATAATGGGATTTCTATTAATAAATTCCTAAGCCGTTCTGCTTCTTTATAAGCATCTACTAATGCAATCAACTCTGACAGCATTGTTGAGTCAGATATACATGTTTGTTTCTTGGAAACCCAAGACACAGCAGCACCTCCTAATGTAAAGATCCATCCATTCGTAGACTTGGATTTTAATTCTACATTGTTCCAGGTTGCATCACTACATCCTTCTATTACATTAAGATATCCTTCATAAGATAAACCCTAGGTAAAAAGTCTTTTCAAATAAGCTAAAACTCCGGAAATAAATCTCCAAATGTCCAAAACCTGGATTACTCGTAAACCGACATAACATTCTCATAGCATGTGATATGTCTGGTCTAGTGCAATGTATAACATACATAAGAGTCCTAATAATACTGGAATACTCAAGTTGAGAAATGGTACGTCTAGTGTTCTTTTCTAATTTAATACTAGGATCTAAAGGAGTAGGTGCTGGTTTGTCATTATAATGACCATACTTTCGAAGGAACTTCTCAATGTAATGAGATTGTATTAGTAACAACTCCACCTCTTTCCTAATAATTTTAATTCCCAGAATTACGTCAGCTTCTCCTAAATCTTTCGTATTAAATTTAGAAGATAGAAACTTTTTAGTTTCATTCACATGTGATATATTGGAACCAAATATTAGCACGTCATCAACATATAAACATTTTATAGCATAATCATTGCTGTCCAATTTTCCATAAATACATTTATCAGCATCATTAACAATAAATCCATATGACAATGCTATTTTATCAACTTCTCATGTCATTGCATGGGAGCTTGCTTTAGGCCATAAAGAGACTTTACTAATTTGCAAACTTTCTTTTCCTGGCTTGGGGTTTTGAAACCTTCAGGTTGTTCTATATATATATATATATATATATATATATATATATCTTCTTCTAAATCTCCATTTAGAGATGCAGTATTTACATCCGTTTGATGTATGACCAATTTATGAATTGATGCAAGTGCTATTAAACAGTGTATAGAAGATATGCGAGCAATTGGAGCGTATGTATCAAAATAATCTACTTCATGTCTTTGTTTATATCCCTTAGCAACTAATCTGGCTTTAACTTATCAATGGATCCATTTGTATTCAACTTTTTCTTAAATATTCCTTTACATCCTATAGGGTTAGCACTAGGAGGTAAATCTGTTAAAACCCAAGTTTGGTTTAACAATATGGAATTCATTTCATCATTAATAACATCTTTCTAAAATATTGAATCTCTGGAACTCATAGCCTCAGAATAAGTTTTGGGTTCATCATTGACGTTCATGACATATCTAGTCATATTAAGGACTTCGTCCTTACTACCTTCTATAAGATATGTAATGAATTTAGGACCATAGTCCTTCTCTATTCTTACTCTTTTACTTTTCCTTTGTTCAGTACTATTATCTGGTACTGATACTTCCTTGCTGTTTTGAGCAGGAGCATAGTCATTGTCATTGATATCATCAATCGTATTAGGTTCTGGACTAGATGATCTCAATGGAGTCTCTACAGTTTGATTTTCAAAGAAATCTACATCTACAGATTCTATAACTTCTAAGGTGTCAAGAATTAGGACTCTATAAGTTATACTATTAAGTAAATATCCTATGAAAGCACATTTAAATCCCTATTTCCTAACTTTGGTCGTTAAGGGTCTGGTTTTCTAAAATATGCTAAACAACTCCAAACTTTAAGTTTTGTAAGATTAGGTTTTCTATTAAACCATAATTCATAAGGGGAAACATTATTCTTTTTAAGTGATACTTTATTTAAGATATAACACGCGGATAACATAGCATCACCTCATAGGTTATAAGGTAAGTTTGAACTTACAAGCATGGCATTAACCATTTCTGTTAGAGTTCTATTTTTTCCTTTCAGCAACGCCATTTTGTTGTGGTATATATGGGGCAGTGCATCGGTGAACTAAACTGTGTTGTTTACAGAATAAGGTGAATTCATTTGAGATATATTCACCATCTCGATCTGAATGTAATACTTTTATTTTAACTCCTAATTGTGTTTTGACCTCTGCTTTGTAAATTTTAAATTTATCAAAGGCCTCGTCTTTAATTTGAAAACTACTTGTGCGGAATAAGTAAGTGAATAGTAAGAGCGTAAAGTAAATGACACCAGAGATTTTTATACTGGTTCGAACTCCCGTTCTACGTCCATTCCCAGACTCCTTCTGGATTTAACTTAGCAACCCTCACTTAACCCGGAGAAATTGGTTTACACCGCCTGAGCAACCGAACAGGACTTCAACCGCCATATACTAGTATAATTATATAGTTGTTGTCATTAAAATCCAACAATTGAGGTTCTAACATAGTTTTCATTAGATACACATATGCATATCTAGTATAGTCATCAATAAATGTCATATAGTATTGGTTACCATCATATGTGATATGATTTTTTAAGTCTCCCACATCACTATATACTAAATCAAGCAAGTCAGTCTTCCTTTCTATAGATTTAAAGGATTTTTGGTGTATTTTTGCTTAAACATATATTTCTCATTTAGAGATAGTATCGAAATCACAATCAAAAATTAATCCTAGTTTATGCATATTTTTAAGGAAATTGTAATTAACATGTCCTAGTCTACCATGCCATAAACTACCAGAATCAACAGTATAAACAGAAGATTTATTTATTACATTCAACTTAATCGTGTTGTTACAAGAATATCCCTATCCATTGAACTTTCCATTTTTGGACAACACTAGTTCGTCAGACTCATACACTATCTCGAATCCTCTTTTGCTAAGAAGGTATCCAAAGACCAAATTCTTACAAATATTAGGTACATGATATAAATTAACCAAAGTAAGAGTCTTTCTAGAAGATAACGGTAAGTCTATAGTGCCTTTTCCAATCACCTTACTGCGAACATTGTTTGCTCCAGTAACTTGATTCTCATCTCCGCTAACATCTTCGTTGTTCTTATAGAGACTACGATCCTTGCATATATGAATGGTTGCTCCAGTATCAAGCCACCAATCATTTCCTATGTTATCAACGGAGTTTTCCTCTTGCACTACTGCAACCAATTTGTCTTCGCCATATTCGCCTTTAATTGTTTCTTTTGTAGATAACAGTCATGAGCATAATGGCTAGACTTGTTATAGAAATAACAAGCATCTTTCTTTTTATCCTTATTAGAATGATTTTCTCTCTTAAACTGTCTCATTCTTGGGTTTTAGAGAATTTGATATTTCAACATTATTTGCCTTAGAATGAGACTCAGTTTGTGGATTATCATTTAGTTCTCTTTTACGAGAGTCCTTTTCTATACGAAGATGACGCTGTAAATTCTCTAAATTATATTCCATCTTCGCATGTTTCAATTTCTTTTTATAATCATTTCAAGAGTGAGGGGGTCTAGAAATAAAAACTCCAACCACAAAGGATTCAAGGAGTTCAATCTTGGCATCTTTCAGTTGATTGAATATATATATATATATATATATATATATATTATATCACTAACTTGTCCTATAATGGACTTATTATCATGCATTTTGAAATCCATAAAATTGCATACCAGGAATTTCTTGTTGCTTGCCTCAGATATTCGATATTTTCTGTCTAGGGCAGTCCAAAGTGCTTTGACTCATTCCAAACCTCTATGTGCGTTATAAACTGATGTAGATAAGGTGTTGAGAATGTGCCCTCTATACAGGAAATCGTCTTCTTTGTGCCTTGCTTGCTTTGCTTCCAATTCGTCAGTATCTTTATTAGTTTCCTCTGTTATTTCCTCCAAGTTCTCTACAAGAATATAGAATAATTTGACCATGATCACAAAGAATATCATCGTCTCTTACCAACGAGTGGTTTTCACCATCAAAATGCTCCAATCGCGTCAAATGTTGATTCATAACTTGAAGAGCATTGATATTGCTTGAACTCGAACCATTCATGGTTGAAGTTATTGTCTAAAAATTGTTGGATAATCTACCGATGATTCTAGAATGATGAAAATGATAATTGTCGTACTTCTGACTTCAAATATCTACTGCGCAGATTCTTTTAGACAATTGTTCAACCCAATAGGTACAAACGGGCTATCGAACTATCGACTTCAGGATTCAATGAAGCCTTGAAACAGCATAATCGGATTCAAAAGTTGTACGATTTTGATCCGACCAATAATACTCAAATTTGATCTCTGATGATGCAATTTAGTAAAGAATAGAATGAAGAAGAAGAAGAGAATAGATCTGCAACGTTTCTACGTTTGTAACACCTTACAGGCGTTGCAAACTGTGGTAAGAAGGCAGTGTTCTGCAACACTTACTGGGCGTCGCAGATCTGGAGGAAGAAGAAGAAGAGACAAGCAAAAGAGATTGATCTTCTAAAATGGTTCCTGGACGTCACTATTTATAGTAGAAGAGGAAGTGTCCATTCGTCAAGCTTGCATCCTTTCCAACGGTCCGAAACTGCTACAAATGGTCGTGCCTTTTCACAACGGTTTAAAACTGTTACTAAACGGTCATGTCTCTTCATTCAAATGACCTGCCAAAAATCTGTCCGTTCAAATTCTGGATCCGTCCCGTTAATAAAATTAATTCATCACTTTAGACCCGTACCTAGCCCGGGCGGAAGGACGACGACGACGACGCGTGTGTATGGTGGTGATGCATAACTTCCCTCTTCGCATCAAAGCAACGCTTTGGGTGCCCAAAGAGCCCAACCTTCCTTAGAGAATCCTATATTTAACTAAGTATAATCCCCTATTTTCCAAGGTGTGGGACTACACATTCCACCTTTCTTCTTTCATCTTCTTCCCACCTCTTCACTCTTCATAAACAAACCCAAACCAAAACTAATTTTGAAAATTTTCAACATTACATATATATCTTAGATTGCAATACATAACTTAGATAAATAAAAATAAAAATTATGTGTGCGCGCGTGTATAACCATTGATCAGCACACTAATGGGTTTCTACTCATGTCACATCCACTTACAATGTTGTGTCATAAAAGTTTTTGAGCACCAACTTTTTCATGTTTTGGATGTCATTATTCGGATGATGTGACGGTCCTGACTCGACTTTCGAAAATCGGCACCAAATACGACACTCATATTCAAATGACGCAGATCCAAACATCGAATCTGGTTCGTCGGAGCTTATAACAACATCAGATGAATATAAAACAGCGGAACAAAGTGAATATCATGCATACATCACAGATACGACATCATAATATACATTACTACATCAGAGTATTTTTTTTCAATATACATACACCACAACTCCAAATGAACATCATAATAATACAACAGTGATCATGTATTCAAAAAAAAGTCTTCAAAGGAATGAAGTGATAACCAACTCCCAAAAACTAAACACCTGAGATCCCAAAAGCTTCTAAAATATCTCCTAAGCAAAAGCTCCAAAATGCTGCTAATGCCAGAACACAGAAACCTGCTACTAGGCTGCCCGTGTGGAAATTATGGGTACCCAGAGTTTAGAAAAGAAACAATAAACTCTGGGTCAGTCATGGGAATGGTATGAGTAAACAAAAATGGTTGCTTTTAAACAAACTAGATTTATAAAGGAAAAATCGTTATGCTTTTGGAAAATGAAACTACCATAAGACCTCCCGCCACACATACAATGCAAACGCAGAATTGGTGGAGATTTCTTCTTATGATAGTCAAATATGCTTGATACAAAAAAAATTCTTTTATATTATTACTAGTGCATAGTGAAAAAAACATTTTGAAAATATAATATTAATCTTAGCCAGCATAAACATTCTGAACTATGCCTACTATAGCTACCACCTAAACAGTGGTGACCACCATAAGTAAATGACAGGTTATACAACTAAAACCGTACTGGGTTCGTATTGGGAATTGGATTTCCAACAAATGGTTAGGCTAAGGAACTTTATAGTGCCACGTGGGTATGCCTCTGGCGGGACGTCCCGAGAACTTAACCAGCTCTCTGCCAACACAAGGCCGGGTTACCTCTGTAACTAGGTAACTACTACACGAATATGCCACTCCCCGGTCCTTTGGGACCTTTATCCGAGGGCTCTCTATCACAAAGCAACAACCACACAGTAAATGAGATTGAAGCTACCACACAGGTAAATATCTAGGCTCTATGCCATGACATCACCTTTTTCCAAAAGGAAATGACATACCCTAAAGGGCACGACCCTTATAAACTTGCCGCATCTTTCCTGTTTCGACCATTTTCGGGTTGTGAGGTCCGATGAGGTCTCGTCCATAAAGCTACGCTTTACACGAAAGCCATGCATTGATCACAAATGATCAACCAATGATCATCAACACACAGCAACACTTAGCATGCCACACTACCAAATTGGGAGTATAACGCTGATAACCTTCAATTACATAACCTCTGAGCTCGTACGTCTCAGAGAAGGGTGTTAAGCTAAGAGAATAAATTCTCCGCCACCAACATATACGTATTTGAAAGAAATCTGCTTTATATCTCAAAGTATAGTGTCAGACATACGACCATACAAGTCTGTTCCAGGTTCGAACAGAACCGAAGGCACTTTGTCCAATAAAGGAAGAAGCCCTTGCAAATCCGGGTATCCACAATCCCGATCGGACTTTCCATCACTTAGGGAATCTCTATACCAGAGCAACTCAGTGCAGAGACAATAGATAGGTTATCCTATCGTTTTTGAAGACACCCGGTCTTCACCACCGGTCTTCAAATGCTATCCATTTCGACGTATCGCTATTCGGAATGGGTTATATGACACAAAGGTCATCTCCCGACTAAACCGAATAGTGAGCGTTTAATTTTAAAACATATAGATATATCAATCACAAATATTCACATTCAGGGTTCGATGTGGGTTTCGGATAACTAACTGAAATCCGCCTCCCTGTCGCATCGAAGTTTAAATGCCGTTTTACGGGCAAAGGGGTTTTCACATCAATATAGAACAAATCACAAATCATAGTGCAGTGTAGAGCAATCTACATCACACAGTATCATAACCACAACAGAAATATCAATCTAGTGCACAGCAGTAGTTAATTATTTTCCAATGTGAGTGTGATTTAAATAAATTAACCACATAATTTTATTTTTTTGATTATCTTCAAATCAATGATTAATTTTGGGTAAATAAATTTAAATCTTAATCAACCTTATTAACTAATTATTCCTTAATTGATTAATTTAATTAACTGTTAATCAACTTAATTTATCTAATTGAAAATTCCTAATTTACAGATTAATTAGATACTTAATCATTAATTAAAAAATTAGAATTTATTATTATAAATCACTCTTGATTGTTTTTTCAAAACCATTAGTTAATAGTAATTATTTGCCTTAATTATCATTTAGAAAATCCTCTTTATACTTTGGAAATCAATTTATTACAGTTATAAAAAGTTTTAATGTTAATTAACTTTAATACTTAACTTAAGTTAAATTATTTAGTTAAAGAATTAATTAAATTATAAAACATTGTTAAATAATTTAAAACTTATGGTAAGTTCATAATTTAACAAAATCAATATTAAATTATTTAGTTAAAGAATTGATTAAATTATAAAACATTGTTAAATAATTTAAAACTTATAGTAAGTTCATAATTTAACAAAATCAATATTGATTACCTTGTAAATACAAAAATTTACTTAACATGGTAAATTCAAAATTTTATTGGGCCTAACCCAATTTTAAAGTAACCCGAGCAAACTCGGATGTTTACTCGAGCTCAACTCGAGTTTCTTCCCTTCTTTTCCCGAGCCTCTCTCTCCTTTCCCCACTTACTCTTCTTCTTCCTGTTCTGTTTTTTTAGTTTAACTTAAGTGACTAAACTAAGATAGCATAAAGCAAACTCGCGTACGCGAGTTCCTCCCCGAAGCCAAGCGTCATTTTCCTCGAGTTTCAACTCGAGCTTCCAATCTACATAACTCCCTGATACCCAAAACACGTCGTGCACGTGCACGACGTGGCGCCGTCACTCCGGTGATCATCGCGATCATCGGCAGGTCGAAAAATCCACTCAAACACGAAATTGAACTTCGATTCGCACAAGGAACTCGAAATCAAAAATTCACAATTTCGTCGAATTGAAGCTCGAACGTACCCAAACCAACTTGCCTCGTCCTCCTCGCATAGTTCACCAGAAAATCCACGATTCCGGCCATATCACGTCAACACTTCGTACTATCATTTTCCAAAAGCATGTGCAGCTCGATCGATCCTAGGTGATGAAATCACCTTGCTTACAGACACACAAAAAACTCGAATATAACCCTAATTTGAACTCGATTCATCAATTTACGCAATGAAAAAAATTTCGACAATTTTCCTGAAGTCTTAAATCAACAAACTAGCTTCACACAAATTTTCATCAACAATCATTCAATCGATCGCTAGAAAATGGAAAAAACACAATTTTTACACAACCACGAACTGCACTTAGAATATTAAACGAAAAATCATCATATTTATTTTAAAAATCATCTATTTGTGTGTTTACTCAGGTTATATAATCAAAACAATGATTTAACATACTTGAGTTTATCATTGCTTTTGTTTTTACTGTAAATTTTAAGTTACAAAGACAATACTTCCTGTTCAAGCTTGAAACAATTTTTAAACTGTAATTCAAGTTTAAACAACTTGTTTTATTTAAAACCCTAAGCTAAAAAGGATTGTGTGAAGTTTATTTGAATCTTTCTTCAATTTACTTTGCTTTGGAAAAAGTATAAGAGAACAGATCATATCATAATTTCCAGAATCGCAAAGAACCTACAGAATAAATTTCTTCCATATGCAACAACACAAGATTCTATGAAGTAAATGCTTAGATTTTTATTTAAATAAACAAGTTTACTCACATAGTATGTTGATGAACAGAATTGTTTCTGTGTTTTTGAAGAACTGCAGTTTGATGTCTTCTTTTTTTTCTATTTCTTTTTCTCTCTGATTTTTCTTTTGAACGAATTAAATGTATATGGATGTGTACATATATATAAAGGGGTTTGTATAGGGTAGGAGAAGGTAGGTATTAACTGGGACAAAAGTTTTCTTTTAGTCAGATTATTTTTGTTTTCTTTGTTGACCAAGCCAAAATTTTTTTCGGCTGATATGATTTGATTTAGGCTTAAGAAGAAAGCATTTAATGCTTGTGTTCCCATCTTAGTTTACATATATGTGTTGTTGATTTTTATAAGTACTATTTTTGTTTTATTTTTGCAGATTTTTTTCTCTCCTTGTTTATCTTCTTGCATAAGCCTAATTTTCCTTGTTTATAAATTCTCACGTAACCCTATATGTATTCTTGCATATGACTACATGATTTTATTCCAAACGTAACCCTTAAATTTTATTTCTATTTTAAAGTTAACTATTAATATTTAATTCATCACATATATTTTATTTTATTGTTTAAAACAATTTCTTGCTTGTTATATGTTTTTATTTATTTATTATTACTATTATTATTTATTTAAACTTAACTATCAAATAGTTATTTATATCCATATATCTTTATTTTATTTAATATTAATATTAATAATATTTTATTTCCCTTGAAACTTTTGAAATTAAATTCAAAAGTTAAAATAATTTACCGAATCAGAATTCAAAATTTTGGGATGTTACAGATGAGATTCTTGATTATTTATTCATTTTGCAACTTTACACAAGCTAGATGATATGATATGCTAATGAGTATCAGGTCAAGTTGGCTACACTTTTTGATTTCTTAATCTTTTTTGTGTTCATATCTTCAACTACGATTAAGGACATTATGGCTGCAATAGTTAAACCAACATATTATTATATTTATATTTATCAAATAATTTGCTTCTTTGTTCATATTTTTATATAATGATTGTCCACAAAAACAAAATATTTGTTTTATTTTAGATACTTTAGCTATATAAGGTACTTCGAGATGTTAAGACCAAGCCTCTTAAAAAGACAATGCGTTCAATTGGCGTAGCCTTGTTTGTATTGTATCCACAAAAGATGTAAAATCAAATAAGTTTTGGAGCATTACCTCTTCATGTATTATATGTCATTCTTTACTCAAAGATCACTTATTACTTGGTTGCAACTTAGCGTGAAATACATGGTGCGATATGCCAATAAATATCATCATATCAAGTTAGACACACTTTATTTTACTTTTATAATTCTTTGTCGTATGTTTATATACGAGTAGCAATGTTATCGATATAATAGCATCACTTGGTACTATAAAATGTTATTGCTATTTTTACATATATTTATTTAATTATTATCAACAAAAATAATTTATTCATTTCATTCTTATAAATTTAGCCACATAAGATACTTTGAGGTATCCCAAACAAGTTTCCAAAAGGATAACACATTCAATTTTTTATATATTCTTTTTGAAACTTTGTTAATAATATGGCCCAAAGCCAAAATATAGAGAAATAGGATATACCCGATTTGGGTTATACCCATATACAACCCTTATTAACAACCATCCCTAGCTATTCGATTGGGTTATACCCGTATATAACCCTACTAACATCAAACCCTAACATTCTAACAGCGCCTCCACTTCTTTTATCCTCACAATTCAATAATGGCAGAAGGAGAAGAAACTTCCATCTCAACATAAATCACCGGAGTCAAATTATAAGGCTTAAGGAGGTTTCCTTGTCTTAAAAGCGAAGCGGTGCAAGCCTTGAAGCTCGAATTGAAGCAGAAATTACTCTCTAGAGTGATTTTTGTTTCAACTTCCTTGGATAGAGTCGCTTTTCTATTTATAGCTTCATCGAGCCCTAGATCTGGTGGATATTTGGTATAGACTTTGAGATTTGGAGACTTGTTGCCCAAATCACTTTGCAGCTCTTGAGAATCTGAAGTATCTTTAGCCGAAGCTTCATAATCTAGAGCTTTGGTATTTAGATCTATTTGAGCTTCTTTAATAGCCTTTGCAGTATGAGTTTAAATATTGTTGTTATTCACATTGTTTGCTGGAATCTTTTGTCTTTGATTTGCTAGTTGGAGCATCCTTTTATGGTCATGTGTACTGTTGTAAGCATAGTAGCTCCTATTTCAATCAGGTATAGAAATAATATGGTTAATATTAGTATTTGTGAAATTAACAAATTTATTTTGATAAAAGCGTTGTTACTTCTCTTGAAGGAATCATTCATGAGTTGAGTGTTATATATGCCACCATCAGTTGCGCTATAAGTACTTTCCCTTTGAATCCAATTAGATAATTGATTGTTGTTATATACAAGTTTGCTCTCTCATTAGTTGGCTCTTAACCTTTTGTCATTGCTTGTGGGTTGTGAATTATCATTTTGCTCGAGCTCACGGTTGAGAGAGCAGTAGCTTCTATTCAAACCAGGTAGCAAAACAATTTGTTAGAATCAAGATAATTAATTGTATCTATATTATTAACAAAAAGTTTCTGTTTACTTCCCTTGAAGGAATTTTTTCGGTTTGGACTATGGATTGGCCGCCATCAGCTTTAGCTCGCATGAAATTGATGCCTTGATAACCTGCTGGATCATTAATCCATCTGCAATTAGTTGTCAATATCACATATGTTTTGACCTTGCCTATTGTAATTGAGTGATTTACAAGATTTTTAAAGAATGATATTGTATTCCAATTCAATGGCTTTTCATAATTGAATACTGTCTGTTTCGATGTTTTGATGAAGTCTGCTATTTTTTCTTTCCATAAGAAATATATTGTAGTGGTTAAAACAACATATGCTTTACCAAATTCTTTTTTTATCCCTTTGAAAGCTGTTTGGATATGTTGAATACCATATTTGATATTTTGAAGCACCAACTGTTGATTAAGGTTTAATTTGCTTTTGGCTATGAATCATATGTCTCTTGAATATGAGCAATTAAAGAAAAGATGATCAATATTTTCTGCTTCTTTCTTACATAAAATACAGTTGACGTTTCCTTTGTTTTTGCTCCATTTTGCACATCTATCTCTTGTTGGCAATTGATTTAATATAGAAAAATAAGTGCAGTAAGGCATTTTGGAAAATTTGATGCATTCCAAATAGTTTTGAACCAGTCCACTTCCATTTCCTCTCCTTTAGTGAAATCCCAAGTTTTTGTAAAAGAGAATTTTCCTTTTTGTTGATAATTTCCAAATCCTTTTGCCTTCACCAAGGCTTGGGTCTATTTCTATTTTATTTATTATAGAATTGAATATGGCTATTGCCGGCTGCATTTGAGTTTTCCAAAGTGAATTTTAAATGACGTTTTCCACTTTTTCGTTGGCTCCCCAAATTGATGAAGATTGCTCCTGCCAAGCAAATTTATTTAAGATTTTCCATTTATCCATGGGTCAAACCAATAACTAGTTTATTTGCCTTCTTTGAACTTTCTTTCTAATAATTTTGTGCCTATTTCTCTGTAATTTAAAATGATTTTCCAAGTACGAGAATGTTGGTTTTCACTGGCATGGACTAGAAGTTCTTATTTTCGACATATTTGGCTTTCATCCATTTAGCCCAGAGAGAGTTTCCTTCAATAAATTTCCAAAATAATATATAGTTGCAGGCCTCATTCAAATCTTTAAGATTTATTATGCCTAAGCCTCCCGCCTTCTTTGTTTTTGTGATGCATTCCAAGAAATTTTATAATATTTTCCACTCCAAATGAAATTTGTGCATAATTTTTCTATTTTTTCAGTTGTTTTGATTGGGATATTGTAAGATTCAATCCAATACATGACCGTTGTTGTGATGACTATGTGGGCGAGTTCAACTCTTTTTGCTAGTGATAGTAACTTGCTAGACCAGTTATCAAATTTACTTCGAATGAAATTATGAAGCTTAGCACAATCCTTATTTTTGGTTTGGTAACAACCGAGAGGAAGCCCTAGGTATTTGATTGGAAGCTCACTTTGTTGAAACTTTTAAACATTAAGAATCTCCTACTTACTTTTGCATGTTTTATTGAAGTAAACCTTGCTCTTACAATCATTAATTTGAAGTCTTGCATAAAGTTTGAGGTTGTCAAATATTTTCCTTATAATTTTAGCATTCTGAACATCTGCTTTCAAAAAAATTAATAACTCATTAGCATAGGGAAGATGAGTAATACAAGGAATAATTGAATTAATTGTTTTAGATTTTTATTCAAATGTTCATTATCCATTTGCAATGTAAGATATTGCATATCTAAAGTGAACTGATAAGGAGATAAAGGGTCTCTTTGTCTTATTCCCTTATTACTATTTATGAACCCGTAGGGAAACTATTTATAAGGATGGAATATGTTACATTACAGATGCATTATTTAACTAGGTTGCAATTTTTTTTATTGATGCTTAGCTGTCTCATCATATAAATAATAAAATTCCTATTAATTTTGTCAAATGCTTTATGTAAATCAATTTTTATACACATCTTATTATTCCCAGCCTAAATTAAATTTCTTAATAATTCATGGTCCTAAAGGGTATTTTTAGCAATAAATCTGTTAGGGATGAAAGCACTTTGGTATTCTGAAATTAAATTTTTAGAAATGTTTTAATTTTGTTGCTTAAAATAGTGGCAATAGTTTTATAAAAAAATTACAACAGGCAATAGGCCTGAAATCTCCAAGATAGCTAGGAGCTTTAGTTTTTGGCACTAGAGTAATAAAAGTGCGCTTAATATTTTTCAAAAGGCTACTAGAGGAAAAAATCATTGACTGCCTCAAATATAATGCTTTTTAACTCCATCCAACGAGTTTTGTAATATTTAGCCCCAAAACCATCTGGTCCAGGTTTTTTGTCATCCTTAGCAGTAAACGCAATTTTTTTAATTTCTTCTAAACAAATTGGAGCAAGTAAGATTTCTTCACTATTTTCATACAATAAGTATTTAGGAGTAATGTTTAGAAACATATAAGGGCCTTTATCAAAGTTGTACAATTCAAAAAAGTATTCAATAGCTTCCTTTTCTAATTGAGAAGCTTCTTTAATTACAATCTCATTGTCATTAAGTAATTTTCCTATGTTATTACATTATTTCCTACCTGACATCTTGGCATAGAAAAATTTACTTGGAAGATCATCAGTAGTAAGCCAGTCTACTTTGGATTTCTGTCTTAAGTTGACATCTTCAATAAGTAGTGAATTGGCTAGCTTTTTTTGCATATGAAAAAAATCATTTATTTGAATAGAGTCTGAGCCATCTAGATCAATATTGCCTTGCAATATCACACATTCCTTCTTGATTTGACTGATTTCATCATTATTTCTATTTTGTTCCAATTTTTCGTATTTGCCTTAATTTGTTGTAGAAGTTTCCTAAACTTGTATTGAGCTGAACCGTTAACTAAAATTTGATAACTGTTTTTAGCAACCAGTCTATATTCCTTACTATAAACCCAACCATTTTTAAATCTGAAAGGGAAGTCGTTTTTAATAATATTCTCTTAAGAAAAAATAAGTTGTAATGGCATATGATCATTGGTTGCTTGGGGTAAGGTATAACACTTAAAATTAGGAATTTTTTTATATAAAAGATTGATTAACCAAAATTCTGTCTAGTTTACAATTAATATTTTTGAATTCTCCTGATTTCTAGGTAAACTAGTTACCTTTAATATTCGGTTCAATTAGACTAGTTTTAAACATAAAATTTGAGAGGAATTCTATTTTCCTAAAAGGAATTGGGATTCCTCCTCTTTTTTCAGAAGCTTTCATAACTGTATTAAAGTCAAAATTAAAATCCAAGATTTACTAATATTATTATTAAACTGTTCCAGTTTATTCCATAATAAAAGTCCATCTTTTTCAAAATTAGAAGCATAAATAAAGTCATGTTTAACTGAAACCCCTTTTAATTTTTAAAACTACAATGTATATATTGCAAATTAAGAGAGTGTTGGCATAAATCTCATATATTGGGATCCCAAATAACAATGATCCTGCCATTACGCCCCATAGAATTATTATGAATAACATTCCAATTATTTAAAAACCTGCTTTGAAAATTAGCTAAATTACTATATTTAAGTTTATGCTCAAAAATACCAACAATGCTAGGTTTATGTGATATTAATAACTTTGAGAAATCCAGTTTTCTTTCAGGGTAATTAATCCCCTAACATTCTAAGAAAAATATATATAAAGGATATCACTGCAGCTAAAGTGGGATATTGCTGCTAACTTCTATGCTTTCAGAAGCTTTCCCCCTTCTCTTTTATTCTTTTTTTCCTTTTACTTTTAGAAATTCTTCCCAATTTTAATTTTTGATGATGTAATTATTCTCAAAGCTTATTAAAATTGGGATTTCATCATTATCACTATCCATAATTTCCTGTATGCTCTTCTTTCTGGCTTTTTTCCTTTTGTTATTTGTAGGAGAAAAAGATGATGAAAGAAGGAGACCTACATTCTCGATTAATGACTCAGAAATCGTAGAGCTATTACGTAGGCTACTTTTAGTCAAAATTGTAGAATTTACTTTTTTGTACAATTTGAGATAGAGTTATCTGTAATTAAACTTGTATCTTCCTGTTGGGGAGAAATTCCATACATCTTGGTGGAATCCATACATATTCTATTTTCTGTGTAATACTTTCACCATCATGCATAGTGATGTTGGCGATGTCTGGTAAGACTTCATTGGTTTTGATTTCTACTAAAATTCTTGCATAGCTAAGCCTGGTTGCATTGGTTGTAGGCTCATCTAGTTTTATTGGAATACTGTAACGACCCAGAAATTTTAACGATTTTAAATAACGTAATTAATTAAGTTTTTCTTGAAAATAAACAATTAAATTATAGCAATGAAAGTTTTATATTTGAAATACGTCTATTTAAATGTAGCAAGTGTAAGATTTTCATCTGAAAATATGAAAGTTTTTTTGGTTATGAAATTTCAATTTAAATTTAAATCAGTTAAAATTCGATGGAAATAGAATATTTTTGAAATCTAAATATTTTATATATAATAAAATTGTAAATTATTTTTTGAGTGAGACGTCATATATCGTTTCATCAAATTTGGACTGCTTTAGCTCCATTTATCTTATTTTCGGCAATTTAGCAGCGAATATTGAGTTTTGATAGGATGGCCATGTCACTCATATCTATGTACCATTTTGTTCGTCTCTTTGTGCTAGTCTCCGTACTATGTTCATTTATACATTTCGGCGTCCGGTACGTGGCGAAATCTGCGAAACGATTAGCCGTATCGGTTCCACATTTTTGCCTTTTGGTTTCCTTGTCCTACCATTTGTCCTCGGGATGAAACTAATAGTCATATTTGCTTTTAATATTTTCAAAAATTCATTCCTAACTTTTATTATTCCAACCTGTTCACTTTATATTGGTTTATCGATTCACTTTCTGGTTCTCTCCCCTCCTTTCTACTTTTCATTTGTTCATTGCTTTTGGAAAGAAAGAAGAGAAAATAATATATACACTGTTGCGTTCATTTCTCCTTGAAGCTACGCATGCTCGTTCTTTCCCTGCTGCAGCTCTTTGTTGAACCCACCCTCGTTCAACTTTCCTCCATCATTGCTGAGATCTGCTTCCCCTTTATTTGCAGAACGTCACCACTTCACGTCACTTCATCCGCCTTGGCCTACCACCTCAGCCTTGCACCAACACACAGACTTCCACTGATCCACCTGTCCTCCGCCATTCTCCACTCCACTATCTCCTCCATGTGCAACCGAATAGCCACCCAACACCTTCCTCTGCCACCTGACCGTGCTCTACCGCCCTAACATCCAGCAGCTTTGATCACGAGCACCCGACCACACCCTGACCTGCCGTGCTTCCCAACCCTAACTGCATCTCTACCTATGTTGGTCGAACCCAAACCCGAACTCGCCTTGCTTCGCTCCGTTTGGCCCACCATCACGCCATTGCCTATCACTAGCAGCGCCAGCCCTCCTTTAGTATAAAAAATATATATATTTATAAGTTGCTTATATTTGCCAAAGAACCTTCTTGCTTGTATTCTCTTCTCACTTTAGTTCCGCTGCATCGCCTTTGATCCAATACTCCACCATAACGACCAGCCGCAAAACCATCAATCTTCCGCCAAACTTCAACCAGTAAACCAGCCTATCACCTATCCCATTGCTAGAGCCCCAACCACAACCACCTAACTGACCTCCCATCTCCGCCATCCTCGCAACACATTCCATCCTGCTTTATATTGCCATGACAGCCTTCCACCTCTTCCTCTCAGACCGAAAGCCCATAGCAGCCAAGCTTTCTTTTATTAAAATATTAATAACAACAGAGAGAGGTGTGTGTGTGTATATATATATATATATATATATTGAATTCTTGAATTCAAGTTCTCGTTACAGCCTTATTTGTGTCCTCGTCTCTGTTCTTGTTTCGCTATCCCGGTTGTTGTACGACAATTTTGCTTTGTTCTCTACTGTCCCAAATTTATTGCAGCAACTCTTTGGCTTGTCGTTGTTCGGTGTGCGTTTCCCTATCACCTTCTTTCTTTCTCTAGCATCAAAAGCTGAGCGATCACTCACCATTAACATCCTTATATTTAGTGAATTTAATTCCCATGAAAATGAAAACTAAAATATGTTGTTAAATTTTGAACTAGTTAGAAATTAATTGTTAAGTTTGATATGTTGTTATCTGCATTTGTTAACCTATATTAATTGACATTTGACACCATTACCTGTTCTATGTACACTACTAGAAAAGACTTCAATTCCGACAGTATAGACCGACGGCTACCGACGGCCTTTTTCCGACGGCTTCCGACGGGCCGTCGGCGGCCGTCGGAAGCCGTCGGAAAACTGCGATTATACCTTCAGCCGAGAGCTCTTCTTCTTCCCCAAACCATACGAAAATTATTTCCAAAATCCCCCATTTTCCCTCTTCAAGTTTCCAATCCTTGATTTCGAGCTTCCGGATCCTCCACGGCTGCCTAATCAAACTCCATTACTCTTCATCTCAGGTATAATCTCTTATTTTTGTAAAAAAAATCAGTTTTTACCCTATTTCTAGATTTGCATAAATTGGTAAATTAGGGCGAATTAGCGATTGCAATTGTTTTCAATAGCGTAATAGTGGTTTATAGCATCACATGGTATACCAATTTCATCTTTTATCGTGAAATTGTGAAAAACACCTATAATTTGGGGTTGTTCATGTATATATAAATTGTTGTGTATGCCTTGATTCGGCGATTGTATACGTTATTTGGAATAAGATAAAATGATTGAATGAACTAGGAGTATTATATTGTGCACATATTTACTTATGAAACAAAAAAAATGCATTACTCTAAATTACAATTGTGTGTATTGAAAAATGATAAAAATGTTAAAACAGCCTTAAGTTGATGCGTAATACGTCGAATAACTGTGTTAAATTAATATATATTTTTTTAAATGTGAACAGTGAGTAAAACTGTATTTTTTCGTAAAATGCATGCATGTAAATGACAAATGTCCCTTAGAGAGTTTTTGGATCCGTCTGACGAGTGTTGTACATGATCGTTGTATAAATAGTCATTTTTTTCGAAAAACGACCATTTATATTCATCTGGTACAATGTTTGTTGGATTTGTCCCTGTATTGGACAAGTTATGAACACAGTAAGAATTTACATTTTGTATACTACTTCGTCTCAAACGGTTCATAAAATTTCGGCCTAACTTTTCTTTTTTGTTTCCTGCGTACACGCATTTGTGTACAATGCAGGGAACAAAAGGGAAATGCTGCTGAAATTTTGTTGAATCGTTTGAAACGAAGTAATATACGAAATGTAAATGCTTACTGTGTTTGTAATGGGAAGTAGGATGCCTGACCAATGAAAAAAAAATTATATATATATTTAAATCTTACGTTAAAAAATGAAATGTGCCCTATTTGAAAATATTTTTAAATTTGTGAAGTTGTTCTTTAAATTCAAAATATTATACGAACATGAAAATAATCTTTTTCGAATATGTATTCTTCAAAATAAATATTAAATTTTGAACTTCTCATTTTGTCAAATAGGAAAAATGGTTGATTATTTTGTTGATCGAAGGAGATGGATGTACCAAAGAAAAGGACTGAGGGGCTCAATAAAAGAAGATTTTTATAATGGTATAAATGTGTTTGTTGAATTCGCCTTAAGTAATAACGGAAACGATCCAGAAATTCGTTGTCCGTGTAGTAGGTGTAGACATTTGAAGTTTTTGTTACCAGATATTGTGAAAGTTCATTTGTGCCAACACGGTTTCACACCCGAATATTATGTTTGGGATCGGCATGGAGAAGTTGTAGCAAATACTTCTGTAGAGTCTGAAAGTGTCGTTAACGAAATAGTTTCAACGACCCGTATAGAAAATATGGTCGAAGATGCAGCACGATCAATGTTTCATATGGTTGAAGTTGACGACGATGATGGAAATGTTGAAGAACCAAATATTGAAGCTAAGAAAAATTATGATTTACTAGATGCAGCTAAGAAACCTATTTGGGATGGTTGTAAAAGCGGCACGCAGCTGTCAGTAATCGCAGAATACATTGCGATGAAGTTAAAATACAACATCACTGAAGCTGGGTTTACGGCTGTTGTACAAGCTGCAAAAAGACATATGCCGTCCGATAATCTAATGTGTGAAAATCACTACGAAGTTAAAAAACTTATGTCGGCTTTTGGTTTACCGTATCAGAAAATAGATACATGTTTAAAAGGATGCATGTTGTTTTGTAAAGAAGACGCAAACCTTAGAAATTGTAAAGTTTGTAATCAGGAGAGATACAAACCAAGAAAAAAGAAGGGTAGGAAGTTCCGTACGAGCGTATGCACTACTTACCCATAACTCAAAGACTTCAAAGATTATATGCATCTTCTGTAACTGCGTCTAATATGAGGTGGCATAGCGTGAGAACAGAGGAAGAAGGTACGTTGACACATCCGGCCGATGGAGAAGCATGGAAGCATTTGGATAAAACGTATCCAAATTTTGCAGCGGAGAGTCGAAATGTTAGATTAGGATTATGTACGGACGGTTTTTCTCCATTTTCTCAATTTGGTTCTAAATATTCATCCTGGTCCATTATCGTCACACCGTATAGTTTACTTCCATGGATGTGCATGAAAACGCAATATATGTTTCTTACTGTTGTCGTTCCTGGCCCCGACGATCCGATACAAGGAATCGATGTATATTTACAACCGTTGATTGAGGAGTTAAAATACTGTGGAACGAAGGAGTAGAAACATACGATGTGTCAAAGAAGAAAAATTTTCGTATGTTTGCTTCTTTGTTGTGGACTATAAGTGATTTTCCTGCCTATGCAATGCTTTCGGGATGGAGTACTACCGGTCGTCTAGCATGTCCATATTGCATGGATGAAACACGATCGTTTTCTTTACCTCATGGTAAGAAAATTTCATGGTTTGACTGTCATCGATATTTTCTCCATGTAAATCATCCCTTCAGAGGAGACAAAAAAAACTTTTTAGCTAATAGAGTAGAAACCAGACAACCACCGACGATATGGTTAAGCGAAGACATATATGAACTTGTTAAGGACTATCCAAAGATATATGAAACGGGGGAGCAAACAGAAATTGAAGGCAAATCAGTTGTTCATAACTGGTGCAAACAAACTATTTTTTGGGAGTTGTCGTATTGGAAACATCTTCTGCTTCGCCATAACATAGATGTGATGCACAATGAGAAAAATGTATTTGATAATGTGTTTAACACAATTTTGAATGTGAAAGGGAAGACGAAGGATGATTTGAAATCAAGACGTGATATAGAAGAATTATGCAAACGTCCCGAGCTTCATATGAAACCAAATGACAGTAAAAAACCAAAAGCTTGTTACGAATTAGATAATAATCAAGTTAAAGCTGTGTTAAAATGGGTGGAAGGGTTAAGATTTCCTGATGGGATATCATCAAATCTTCGTAGATGTGTTGACTTTAAAAATGGTAGATTGAGCGGAATGAAAAGTCACGACTGTCACATAATGATGGAAAATTTATTTCCCGTTATGTTCAAAGAACTACTGCCGTTAAAAGTTTGGAAGGTAGTAACGGAGCTTAGTATGTTTTACAAAGAGCTTTGTTCGACTACTTTAAAAGTGCAACGTTTACGTAAACTTGAAGTGGACATCCCTATATTGCTTTGCAAATTAGAGAAAATATTTCCGCCAGGTTTTTTTTAATGTGATGGAACATTTACCTGTTCATCTTCCATCTGAAGCACGACTTCGAGGTCCTGTCCAATACGGATGGATGTATCCATTTGAGAGGTATGTAATATGTTATAACGTAATTTAATTGCATTTGAAAGATGAAGTTAATATAAATTAATTTTGCATAGATATTTGAATCATCTGAAGAAAAAAGTGAGACAAAAAGCACGAGTTGAAGGTTCGATATGTAAATCTTACATCGAAGAAGAAGCTTCGTTCGTTTTCTCTCACTATTTCAGTGACCATGTGAATATTTCATTTCAAAGTGTTCCTCGTAATGATGAAGGCGACGAACAAGAGTCCTCTCAAGCAATGTTATCTATTTTTAGACAACATGGTCGGCCTTCTGGAAAATGTGTGGAAATATGGCTAGACGATAGAGATCTTCGTGTAGCACACACTTATATTCTTCTAAATTGTGCCAAGATTGCACCGTTTGTTAGGTAATCTGAAATAATAATTTTCGTTTTTTCTTTTCTGTAATGCATGCACGTGTATAACCTAATGTAATAATTTGTTTATATAAACAGTGTTTATGAACGGGAACATCCGAACGGAGATCTCAGTAAAGAATTTTCCCGTTGGTTTTCAAATTACGTTTATGAGCCGAAAAATTGTGTTCTTGACGAAGGGTTGAAACATCTTGCAATGGGACCAAAAAGAGTGGTCAAGACATATCCAATATATTTCGTCAATGGATACAAATTTAACACCAAATAATACGGTGCAGAAAAATTAACAAATAATACTGGTGTATTTGTTAAAGGTAGTGACGATCCAGAAAACCATTTAAATGATTTTTATGGCGTTCTAACACAAATTTTGCAACTGACATATTTCTCAAGACCCGTGGAGGAGGTGTTTCTATTTAGATGCAATTGGTTTAGCAATGTTGCAGGTTCTGGAATTAATGTGCACAAGGATTATAATCTTATCGAAATAAAGCATACATCGCACTATCACAAGTATGATCCTTTTGTACTAGCCAAACAAGCATTGCAAGTTTATTACGCTCCTTATCCGTCTCTAAAAAGAGATAAAGCAGATTGGTCTGCAGTTTTTAAAACAAAGGCCAGATTCACATTCGATGGAAAGAATATTCCGGACGAACAAGCTTATCAGGCAGATCTTGAGCAAAATAACGAAATAATAATTACAGACGATCATACAGATTTTGGTCCTTTGATCGATGAATCAAATGTTTTGGTAGAAGCGTTTGACAGTGCAGAGGAAAATATCGTCGAAAACGAGACCGAATCTGAATCAGAAGACGATGATGACTGATATAAATTTGAATCTGTTTTTTTGCAATTGATGTAACTATGTTGAATTCTTGATGTATTATGAAATTGATGTAACTATGAAACTAAATCCGTTTACTATTGTTTTATGTTATTTCAATTTGTCATTTATTTAGCAATTTTTATTAAAAATGCAATGAACTCTGCTTATCGTAGGAAGAGTACACCCATTATGAATCAGGTATAACAAACTTACATTTCTATTTCCATTTCAGTCATTATAATTAGCAATTTATACCGTTGATGTCATTTTCATATGAAATATATTTCATTATCATGTTTTTATTCTCTTATATAATGATGTGTAAACGTCACAGGTTTATCATTATGTCACATAGAGGGAGGAGCTCTTCCCGTTCTTCAGGAGGCGATGGCAGTGGCCCATCGCAAGCGCCACAACGTCCAGTTGTATCGTTAGTCCCCAAAGCAGATGTGTAAAAATTAAATTTTATTCATCATCTTATTTTTTCTATACTATACGTACGTACTTATCTGTATCGCACTTAAAAACAGGGGGTTCGAGCTACTACCCACTAAGGTATTGCTGGACGTCTCCAGAGCACCATATCGTAGTAGGATGAGTGCGTGCTGGCCGAAGTGGGATACCATCCCTCCGCACATTATAGAGTGCATATGGCAGGATGTCCTAGTATGTGTAATTTTTATGTTTTCCATTTTTAATTCGTTTTTGTCGTTTTTCTACCGTTTATCATTTAAAATGTAATCTTTTTTTAACACAGGCTGAGATAGACATCCAGACAGATGATATGCAGCTGGCACGAGCATACTGGATGAGGAAGATGCGAAAGAACTACAGGGACACGATATCTGAGGTTAAGAAATCCGGAAAGAGACCACGGTGGATGGGGGAGAGCGTGTGGCAAGCTTGGTTGAGCTACTGGGAGACGGACGAGGCGAAGGCAAGCATACTAATTTTTTTTGAATTATTAATTTAACGTGATTGGAAAATAATGTATCAAATTTTGAATGTACAGACAGAGTCGGATAGAAACTCTGCAAATAGAAATAAGAATCCCGTCACTCATCGCGGAGGATCGAAGTCGTTTCAGCAGTATCGGTAGGAGTTGGTAAATTTACTGAATAATAAATGTAAATAGTTTATGCTATATGATTTTAAATGTATAATAATTGTATGTAACAATCAACTTCAGGAAGCCGAGGCACATGGTCCTGTCAGCTATATGGACGTGTTCACCCGTACGCATGCTGTCGAGCATGTTAATCCAGACGGGACTGTTTCGTACACATGGCAGGACGATAAATCTAGTAAAAGCCATGTAAGCATATTTCATTTTATTCAGTATTAGTAATTGTTTTAGTTGTCAAATTATTATGAAATAAGATATGATATTATTAATTTGTCAATGCAGGAGATGTTTATGGAGCAGCGACAAAAACTCCTTTCTGATACAGGTCGAGAGCAGCTGACGACCGACGAAGAGGACGTTATTTTTGAGTCCGTTATGAGTCCATCAGAGCATGGTCGACGATACGGATTTGGCAATTTAGCGGTAAATAATTTACTTTTTCTTAAAATACTTAAAATATGATATTTTTACCTTTTCAAAACAATAAACTTTGATTTTATTTTTCAATTATTGCAGTCCAGTAGTCAGAGTAGGGGACGGCGGAGTAGACCTCAGAGCGAGCTAGCACGTATAGAAGAATTGCAGACTAGAGTTCAGCAGTTGGAGGAGCAGAACCGCCAACAGGCCATGCAGACGGCACAGTTATTTGAGTACATGCAGCAGTTTGGTGGCCGCTTCCCTTCATCGGCTGACACTGGATCTGGAGCAGATTGATTCATTGCTTTCTGATTCGTTCGTGTAGGTATGTTTTGTTTTAGTTTAGAATGATTTGGTAGATGGAACAATTAATTGTTGATATGTATAATTATGTATAATACACTTGGTTCTGTAGCTGTATCAGGATATGCATGATTGATAGAACAGTTATTGTTAGGATTATTGTTAATGTTGGAATGTTATGTATATTTTGTATTTTATTTTTATTCTAATTTTGTTTATTTCTGTGTTTATTGAATATTTTGGAGTATTGGTTTGCATGTTTGGTTGGATTATTGTTTATTGGATTGTGCAATATTGATATTGTAGTGTTTGGAAGAGAAATGTTGTTGGAAGGCTCTATTTGCAGCAGATTTTAAAAAAAACAGCAGATTTCCGACGGCTCCCGACGGCTTACAGGTCGAAATTTCCGTCGGCTACCGACGATTCCCGGCGGTCTGTAGCTTCAGACTTCCGGCGGTTTCCGACGGCTTCCGACGGGCGATAGAAGCCGTCGGAAACCGCCGGAAGTTGTCGGAAGCCGTCGGTAATCTGTACGGCAGCCCCCGTCGGTAGCCGTCGGAAGTACTGCTCCCCGACGCCGTCATTTCCGACGGCTTTTTCCGACGGCCCCCGACGGCTTCCGACGGTTTTCAGCTGTCGGAAATCACGTTTCCCCTTGCAGTGGTATATTCTATTAAATTGTCAATTATGATCATATTTCCATTGATATAATATGACATTTTATGTTATTATTATATTGTTCCTACACTACAAGTTCTCTGTTACTTTAAGAAAACCCTATGGGTTAAAATGATAAATACCCGAACGATACTATAGATTAGGGAAAATCGTTACGAGTTAAAATGATAAACCTAAACGAATTTATTAAATTTAAATATTAGGATTGTGGTTTGAAATGATACATACCCGTAAATATTTAACTATTGCAGATTGAAATGATAAATATCCGGATCACTTGACCATAAGATAGAAAACTATGTACGGACACCGCTGGTCTGTTACTGAGAAATGATTTCCAAAATTTTGGAAGGAAATAAATGGGTTGTAATAAATATTGTTTTTCAAATATAATATAAAGATTATATTTTAATATATGGGTAAAGTTTAGATTTTTAAATTATATGTTTGAAATTACAAATTTATAAGTTAAGTTTTAAAAAATATAAATTTTAAGATTTTACTTATAATTTTATTATTTTTAAATATATAAAATATAGTTTAATATAAAATAATATAGATTTAATAAAATCAAATTTAATTTAATAATATTTAATATAATAAAATTTAATTTAATAGAATTTAATTGGATAAGTATATATATTGTTAAAATATTTATTTAAAATCTATATTAATATTTTGAAAATTGTTTTGTAATAACTTTAATAAATTAAGGTTGGAAAGATAAAATTAAAGTTGATTTATAATTTAATTTATTTAAGAATTGAATTTAAACAAAGATTGATTTGGTGCTTATTGATTTTTAGATTTAAAAATATGATTTTTATAACTCAATAACTGGATTTTGATTAAAGGTGATTAAATGAATATTTTCAAATTTAAATAAAATTAAATATTTAATTTTGATTTGTAATTTGAGATTTTATTTAAATGTTATTAAAAATGATCAAGTGAATATTTTCAATTTAAATAAAATTAAAGTTGAATTTCTGGAATATAAATGAAATTTATCAAATTGAGTTATGTAAATTGTTTGAATATATAATCTTTGAAACCTATTGAATTGGAAGTGGTTTAAATTTATAGTTCAAACCTGGATTTGAAATCGATAAATTAACATGGTTTTAATGAGAATTTGAATTGAACTTTTAATCTTTTTAATTGAAATTGTCGAACTGAGATTGATTTAAATTGAATTTTGGAACTAAAGTTAATTTGAATTGATTTGTGAAATTAGATGAAACAATTCTAATTTGAAACTATTTTCGGTATAAAATCTTTTAAATCTATAAACTTTTTTAATATATATTATTTTGAATTTATAAATAATTATGCATACATATATATAATTTTAATATATAAACTATTTTAATATATAAACTATTTTAATCTGTAACTTATTTTAAATATAAACTATTTTTATGCATAACTGTTCCAATATATATACTGCATTCAACATTCAAACTGTTTAAGTTGGAATTGTTATGTTTAATGGATTCAAATGCAAATACTTGATATAATGGTTTAAACTATTTGGTGGTTATGATTTTGGACATGAAAATGATTGCGAAAGTGAATATGATTTTAAAATGATTAAACTTTGGGCTTTAATATGATTTTGAAGTGAATAATAGTTTCGAAAGTGATATGATTTTGAAATGAATATGATATTTTGATATGATGTATGAACCTTTTGAAACGAAAATGACCATGGTGTTAAATAGGGGTGGGCACGGTCGGTTAACCGACCCGATCGGTTAATGTTTTCGGTTAACCATAAATAAAAGGCGGCTCGGTTAACCGTTAATTGGCTAATATTGGTTGGGTCATACCGACCGAACTGGTTAATTTTAACCGCGGTTAACCGTTGTATTTATACCGTTAACCAATATAATTAAATGGTTAACCAATTACTTAATTAACTGTTTAAATTACATCAATTAATCGTTCGGTTAACCGTAATATACAAACGGTTAACAACATTCTATTCAAAATAATACAGTGCATTTACTACAATGAAGAGTTGCAAACTGCAACAAATCCAATAGAAACAAAGTCAAGTTACACTAGTCCAAAGTCCAAATAACATACAATATTACATTAATACAACTCCATTTTTCAAATAACATAAACATAAAACATATTAAGAAATTGCAGTGAGTCTCCATTCAGTTTGACCATTCGGTCCAAAGATATTATTACTTCATGCAAGTCTCCAATCCTTCATGTTGCTGCAGTAAGCATAAGCAGCTTTACAAATTAAGGAAAATTTGGACATCTCCTTGTATGCATAAGCAGCTTTACAAATTTAGACATCTCCTTGTATGCATAAGCAGTTTTATTTAGGCATCTCCTTGATCTCTATGTATGGAAATAATGCAAGGAAAGCTTATATCAACTATATTGGAAAACATGTAACCATCTTACATCACTGCACTCAATAAGTAATATATACACCACATTCACCACACGTAAAACGGTTCGAAGAAACTACTTCTTACGTTCGATTAGCTTTGATATTTTAAATCGGTCTATTTATGCACTATGTAATAAAATTAAAATAAATTCAGAATATATCAATTATAGAGCTTCTATATGATGCTTCTGCCATAAAAAATTGGTAATCATAGCACAAAACCAACATGCATTTAACAAACTGAAATAATGCATCCCCTACATCATTTTTCCTAAACATAGAATCTACGTCATAGAAGAAAACATATTATTTATATAGGATATAATGAGTTGATAAGCATAAGATTTCACGCCATCTTCTACCTACATCTTCATTTCTATTATAAATAACATATTTTCCTTTGTTCATCCAATATCTAAATGATTTAGCAGTTAGTAAGTTAAATATTTTTGTCTCCTTGCCATATAAGACAAAACCCTTAAGGAAAATCCATAAAGCCTATCGGTTTGAATATAATATTGTATGCATAATATTAAAAGAAAAATACATTCATCGATACATGTTAAGTTACCAAGTAATAATAAAAAGATGAAACCAACTAAAATCGCTAAAATGAAAGCGCAGTGATGCTCAAGTTAACCATTTAGCATACCAACAATGATAAAGCATTTCCATTTACTATCGTACATGTACCTATATAACAATGAACCAAACTTATTTCTTTATTTTCATGTGGATAATCATCGCATTTACCGCGTAAAAATTAAATAAGTTTACACTACATATGTTTAAAGATATTCCAGTTAGCATAAATATTGAGTGCAATAGCATACAACGTAATAAATATTGTTGTTTACGATATAATATTCAAAAAAAAATGAAAGATTAAAATTGAGAATATGATATAACTTATAAAACTATAAGCTTAGTAAGTGATAAAAATGTTTCCCTTGTAACACTTATTAGAAGAACAAACACAGTTATTCCTATTATCATATTGGTGAAATAATTATCATCACTATAAAACTTCATAATTATCTTTTTTCTGTCAATTTGAATACACTCATGTTGTCAACCCTTACATTTTATATGCAAGTAGTATCTTTGTAGTTACAATAGTTTAAAACTCATTGATTATATAGTTTAAAACACGTCATTATGAAGTAGTAAATTCCATGAAAATTCTCTGTGCATAGCAGATATGAACTGTAGAAAAATCAAAATTAAAGAAAGAACTAAATAAAATAAAATTCCATTCTTCCAGGCAGTGAAACTTGGTTGAATTGATAACCTTTACTAATTGCACAAAATACCTATTGTACAACCAAATTAGTTATGAAGCGTTACCTCATTAGAATAAAGTCCAAAGACCATGCCTATAAATTTGAAGGGTGTGAAGTCAGTGAAACTAATGCGTTGCTGATTCAACATATGTTGACGTCAATCTAACAAAAATATTGAAGTATGGATGATTAGAATTCCATGTAAAGAAATCATAGGCGTTAAATGCAAGTGATTATAGAGGTGGAAGAGAGAGTATTTTCGTTATAGAATATTTACCGCATGGATGGAGAAAATCAAAAAATCGAATTGAAATCAACACAAAAGAATCATTTATAGAGCATACAAGATCCAAAAACTTACATCTCAAAATGAAGAGAACCATTACCAAGCATATCCCTAACTTTGACAGTGCATCAATTGTTTAAGGCATGATGATAGATTACTAAGCATTTGCACACATTTGACTCTTAAAGGCACATAGCGTGGACCAATAAATAAGCAAGCTACCCATTGATAACCATAGCTCAACAAATTTACGGCCACCGACACACCATATGACATGGAAGCAAGCAAGACAGGGCCGACTTTGGATCGATTTTAACTTTGAAGGTTAATGAGATCTATAGGTTTGTTGATGGGAAACTATAGGTCTAGGTTTTTTGCTGAAGGCACGAGATGAAAATGGGGCAAAATGGAAGTGGCATGAGTAATTAATTAGGGATCGGTAAAGTGGATCGGGTTCAATTGGCAAGGGTAAAAATTATTTTTGGTTCAACTGTTAATCGATTTCATAAAAACTTTAACCATTAACCGATCCAATTTTCATAGGTTAACATCGGTCGGTTAACCGAATGTTCGGCTAACTGATTTTGTCGATTAAAGCGGTTCGATTAAAGTCGGTTAAATTGGTTAAATGCCCACCCCTATTGCGAATTAAGCGTTTGGTGTTGAAGAGATCGGGATCGGATATCGTTATACTCTCTTCCAATACCGAAAACTACTTTAACAATTGTGCACATGGTGGAGATTCCAGAACGAAGTTGGATGGTTTAGCGAACGTCTATATGAGGTACGAACGCTACCCTGACTCTCATGAGTTAGCTTGATGTGACTAAAACAGGAGCTATATCTGGGCCAAGTGAGTTTGCATCTCCGATCGAGCATGCTTGTTTGATATCATTTTATTACTTTGTGATTTGATTGGGTGCACCTTTGATTTTGGAAGTGTGTCTCGAGGTAGGTGTTAGCAGCTGCTATGCGTTACCACTAGCCCGGTTCTGCAAAATGGTAGAATCCTACCCTAGGCATTGCCTCGCATGCCTTATCACATACCTTATCACGCCTACTACGAGTTTGGTTTGTGTCGTACCTATGAAGTGCTCCCCGATAGCTCACGGGTATGGTGGAGTTTACAGTACTGTATACACTACGACATTTATATAAAAATGTGTTAAGGGGATATGAGTAGTGCCTTAACGCTATTTTAATATTTTACTTTACTGTAGACATTATCTATGTCAATAGTTCCACGGATCCTTGAAGGATGGGAACCCCAAACATTCTTTAAGTTATTGCATTTCACTTGAGTTGATTTATCACATAAGAATATCAATTCTGACTCGAGTGTCTTGTGTTTTGCTTTATGCTCAATCAGACTAAGTGTCACATCATTTTAGACTCACATTTGGAGCTTGGAGCTTTGCTTGAAGATTATCTTTTGTCTACTCAGCTTTTCAATCATTTCAGTTATTTCCAGTTTCATATACAGACTTGTCATTTGCATATGTACTAAGACTTCGATGTATTCGAGATTTTTGTTATATTTTGTTTCTAAACTCTGATGTTCTGTAGTAGCTTCATGAATTATTATTTATCTATTCCACTGCTTACTGTTATATTACTCTATGTCTGTGATTCTGTGATTGATTTATTTACTGTATATGCTATGTTTTGCCAATTATAAATTAACAGTTTGTTGTTTTGATCAATTCAAGTCTGACATCTGTGGATGATTGTAGAAATAGCAGGTCGTTACAATGGTTTTAGAGCCAAGTTTAGGAAAAACTTAGCATATGGAGTAAAACTCATTAGAGATAAGGTAGCAATACCCTGAATGAGTGGAATTGATTATAGAATCATATTCGTTCGAGCTTGAATTTCTTTGTTTGGATCCACTTGGAGTAGGATTTCTTTTAAATCTTGGAACTCTACCTTTGTCCTAAATCCATTCCTATATTTTTTCTGTTCGTGTTCTTCTTGATACTGGAGCTTTCCATAGCTTTATTTATGTTGATTTCTGCAATAAATTTGTGCACATCTTGCAACTTCAATTGGCAACTTCATCCTTATGTGTGACTAAGCCCATCGGTGGTCCCGCCAGCCTTAGTATGATTTGTGAAGTGTTGAGACACCTTTATATCAGTCGTCGATTTACTGGAGATTTCTATGTCCTCGGTTTTGATGCTATTACTTCTTGCAAAGCTCAAAATGTTTCACTTGTAGACGACCAGGGTAATTCTCTTGTGATCATATGTCGAATGCCTTAGGATTTTGGAGGCACTTTTATCTATTCATTAGATGCTTAGCCTATGGTCTTGACTCCACTCCAATAGTTAGGGATTATCTTGATGTTTTGGTGAAGTCACTTCTCTATCGCCTAAGCAGGAAATTGAATTCCGCATCAATCTTATTCCTGAAGCTTGACTTGTTGTCTTTTCTCCTGTACGAATGGTTTCTGTGAATGGTTAGTCATGCTCTTTGGATTAACCAATGTTCATGCCTTCTTCGTCAATCTCATGAATCGCGTTTTCCACGATGTTCTCAATAAGTTGTCCTAGTTTCGTTGATGATATTTTCTTCTTTTCTAAGTCAGAGAAGGAACATAAATCTTATTTAGGCTACCTTTCGAAACTTCTTAGAAGTCATCAGTTGAAAGCCAAATTTTCTAAATGTCGTTTCAGGAGTGATGAAGTCCGATTCCTTGGGCACATTATTTCTGAAAATGGAGTGTCGGTTGATCCGGTTATGGTCGTCGCGATTAGTATAAGTAAATCCATCTTTCCTCTTTTGTAATTTAATTACCTTGTCTTCCTTTCAAAGTCTATCTTCTTGGTTAGAATTTTCTTTGATTATGGTCCTTCTAAATTTGAATCTTCATCCTTGTTCTAGAATCCATTCTTGAATCATCCTGTGAGGGAGTGTATTTGTAATTGATATAAAATTATTTTATATTATGTTGTTTGAACTGTTAAGTTTGAATTTTGGACTTCGATCGATTCATCTAGCCAATGTTATCGATATGAATTCCAAAACACTTGAACGGAGCAAACTGACATAATATCGTTTTCGAAATTGGTGAGTGAAATAATTTTATGTATGATTATATTTCATATAGATATGATTATAATTTTCTGAAGTTAGATAATTTAATGAATTGGTTAGAAATGATAGTACTAGATTATCATTTATTCTTTTGTCAACATTCCTAATCCATTAACTATTGTTGTACATTATAAGGAGTTGAAATTTTTAAATATGGTTTATAAATCAGACTTGCAAATGAAATGAATTTAAAATTAAGGATTTGAAAATTTTAATTCTAGTGCTTCTTAAAATTTGGTTTTCAAAGTTTTGGAAAAATAAATTATTTGAAAGTATTTTCGAATGGAATTTGTTTTCAATTTTTTTTAAAAGAAGTAAGTCAGTACTCTCTTCTTTTGTCATTGGAAAATAATTTCGATAATGAATGCAGCATCATCGACATTCATTTTGAGTCTCAAAGTGGGGAGACCACTTAGTAGATTTGCTTCACTTTTGTTCTGGAAAATAGACTTGAGTTGATTTCTTGAGTATGATTTGATGTATAATATATATATGTATGTATGTATGTATGCATATGTATATATTTATTTCAAAATGTTTTGAAATGAAACTGGAAATTAACTCTTAAGTCCTATGTTAAGTGATGGTTTTCAATTATTCAAATGAAGCAATTTTTTTGAATAATTGGAGTTTCTAAAATGAGAAATGAAATTGAAACAACTTGAAACAGTTGAACTGGGACAAAATTTATTTGTACAATATTCAATTGCATTCTAAAACAAACATAACTTACCTGAATATTCAAAAAGTTAAAATGTTAATGTGAATATGTAATTGAAGGTTTATATAAGAGAAAACTTAAGAATAAAAATGTTTAAACTAAATTTTTCTTAATAGAAATGTTGTAAATAAAAGGTAAATTTGTATAATACTCAGTTACATTCAGAAACATTAATAAAACTTATCTGGAAAGAGTTTGAATGTAATGAGAATATGTAATTGAATAGTATACAATATAAATGTAAGTAATAAGTTGTCTAAAACGAAATTTATATGGTTTTGAATTAATTGTTGTATCTGGTACTATGTATTTCGAATCTATCTTTCCTTTCTGTCGTTTCTATTCTCCTATCTCGTTCCTTTTCGAGAATGAAAAGTTTTGAGTGAGAGAGAGTAACGACCTAGAAATTTTAACGATTTTAATTAACGTAATTAACTAAATTTTCTTGAAAATAAGTAATTAAATTATAGTAATAAAAATTTGATATTTGAAATACGTCTATTTAAACATAGCAAGTGTCACATTTTCATCTTAAAAGATGAAAGTTTGTTTGGTTGTGAAATTTAAATTTAAATTTAAATCGGTTAAAATTTGATGGAAATAAAATATTTTTGAAATATAAATATTTTTACATGATAAAATTGTAAATCATTTTCTGAGTGAGATAATATATTTCACTTCGTCAAATTTGGACTGCTCTAGCTCTGTTTACCTTATTTTCTGCAATTTAGCAACATTTTCGGCAGTGAATATCGAGTTTTAGTAGGATGGTTCATTCTGTCGTGCTGATCTCCGCAGTGTATTTATTTGTGCATTTTAAGGTCCGGTACGCGGCGAAATGTGTGTAACAATTAGCCGTATCAGTTCCGCATTTTTGCTTTTTGGTTTCCTTATGCCCTGCCACTTGTCCACTGGCTGAAACTAACAGCCATATTTGCTTTTAATATTTTCACAAATTCATTACTAACTTTTATTTTTCCAACCTGTTCATTTTATATTGGTTTTTCGATTCACTTTCTAGTTCTCTCCCCCTCCTTTCCATTTTTTTATCTGTTCATTGCTTTTAGAAATAAAGAAAAGAAAAGAAAATATATACTATTGCATTCATTTCTCCCTGAAGCTACGCATGCTCGTCCTTTCCCTGTTGCAAATCTTTGTCGAACCTACCCTCGTTCAACTTTCCTCCATCCTTGCAAAGATCTACCTCCCGTCTATTTGCCGATCCTCACCACCACTCCAAGTCACTTCCTCTACCGATCCACCTGTCCTCTGCCATTTCCCACTCCACTATCTCCTCCATGTACATCTGAATAGCCACCCAACACCTTCCTCTACTACCTGGCCGTGCTCTGCCACCCTAAGACCTAGCAGCTTTGATCACAAGCACTCGACCACAACCTGTCATGTCGTGCTTCCCAACCCTAGCCACATCTCCACCTGTGTTGGTCAAACCCAAACCTGAACTCACCTTGCTTCACTCCGTTTGTCACACCATCATGCCATAGCCTGTCATTGGCAGAGCCAACCCCTCCTTTAGTATAAAAAATATGTTTTATAAGTTGCTTACATTTACCAAAGAACCTTGTAGCTCGTACTCTCTTTCCACTTTCGTTCAGCTCATCACCTTTGATTCAATACTCCACCATAACGACCAGACTCCAAAACCATTAACCTCTGGCCGAACATTAGCCAGCAACCCAGCCTATCACCATCCCGTTGCCAGCGCCTCAACCACAGCCACCCTATCGACCTCCCGTCTCCACCACCCTTGCAACACATTCCATCCTCCTTCATATTGCCGTGACAGCCTTCCGCATCTTCCTGTCAGACCAAAACCCCACAGCAGCCAAGCTTTCTTTTATTAAAAAAAATAAAATAAGTGAGAGAGAGGTATACATATCTCGCATATATATATATGTGTGTCTGTGTGTATGTATATACTGAATTCTCGAATCAAGTTCTCGTCGCAGCCTTATTTGTGTGCTCGTCTCTGTTCTTGTTTCGCTATCCCGATTGTTGTACGGTAGTTTTGCTTTGTTATCTGCTGTCTGGAATTTTTTGTAGCAACTCTTTGCTTTTTTTGTTGTTCAGTGTGCGTATCCGTGTCACCTTCTTGTTTTCTCTAGCCTCGAAAGGTGAGCGATCACTTATGATTAACATTCTTATATTTAACGAATTTAATTCTCATGAAATGACGATTGAAATATATTGTTAAATTTTGAATTGGTAAGAAATTAATTGTTAAGTTTGCTATGTTGTTATCTGCATTTGTTATCCTATATTAATTGACATCTAACACCGTAACCTTTTGTATATATATTTTATTAAATTGTTAATTATGATCATATTTTCCATTGATATGCTATGACATTTTATGTTATTATTTTATTGTTCTCACATTGCAAGTTCTCTGTTAGTTTAGGAAATCCCTATGGGTTGAAATGATACGTACCTGAATGATATTATAGTTTAGGAAAAATCGTTATGGGTTGAAATGATAAAGCCAAGCTATTTTACTAATTTAAATTTTGGGATTGCAGGTTGAAATAATATATACCCATAAATATTAAATTATTGCGGATTGAAATGATAAATATCTGCATCACTTGACCATAGGATATATAGACATCGTTGGTCTATTATTGAAAAATGATATCCAAAGTTTTGAAAGGAAATAGATGAGTTTCAATAAATATTGATTTTTAAATATAATATAAAGATTTTATTTTAATATATGTGTAAAATTTAGATTTTTAATGTCATGACCCGATTTTTCGACGCCCAAAAATCGACATCAATATGTCCACTGTATTAAATGTCGAACAATCGAATGCCGGAAAAACCAGACCGTAATGGAAAGGAGGTAGAAGAAGAGAAAACAAAACAACATCAGAATCTCATAATCGCGGCGCAACAAGTATATAATAGATAACAACCGATCTTTATAGAAAAAGATCTATATCTTCTTTCATACATTACATCATCAGAGTACATACAAACAATAACCAAATACTGGACAGTTTTTAACATGTCCCCACAACTGAATATACAGCTTATACTGGACAGCGGAATATACATCAAGTACGTGTGATATGTCTCGCCATCCAGCTTGACTCCTGAGCTCCATAGCAGTCCATACAGAATCTGTATTCTATAATACTCGGTCCGACCCGAGCATTATAGTGAAATAACACCCAAGTCAGTCTGTAAAACCAGCGTGAGAAAACACATTCAATCGGGTTATTAAATTTTTTAAAATCCTTTGAAATCAAAGGTATCTCGTAAGACCATGCCACAAATAAACATGCCGGGTTTTTACCTTATGATAACCAAAACACATTTTTTTATCAAATCCGTCCGATATTATAATAGTGTCTATAGAAAGTAAAATATAATCTAGCTGAAATACTTGCATCTCACGTTGTATCATACTTGGGCACAATCAAAACCATACAGGCGCTTATTGGAGGTTAGATTCCATATAATGGCAGGGCTACTGGGGTACCGCCCGTCACAGTACCTGGTATAGATCAAAGTACCGAGGATCCCTCTCGATCTCCTGCAACACAAGACTGGAGCTACCCTTCACTGGATTGTCCGAATAAGATTACCCCACGATTTGGATTAGCAACCACCACATAGCCATATAAAAGGGACATCTGGACAGGGATGGCCTTACCCTAATTGGTTGCTAGTCACTTAGCCTTGCTGCACCTCCTCTATTTTAGCCATTCCCGGTTGATGAGGCTTGAGGCTATGCAATACCTTTTTAGCTCACATTCATTTAGAATGCTCATCGTCCTCATGACGATGTTCTGATAGCATTCGTCCATGCAAGTTGCCCTGGGTCTGGACAAATCGAATCAGTGTCTTCATCAACTTCACGGTCTTCATTCGCAAATGTTCAAACCGGATCGAAGTGGTTTTCGGAATTATATCCTGATCTTGGTCTCTTGGAAACGACCAGCGCATTAGCCAATATTGATAGTCGGTTATTTAACTACCAATTCAAACAATCATTCACCAGTTGTTTTATTTCCCGTCAAAATCACCAAGTCTTTATACTTTAGATTTTAAATTACTTATCAAAAATATATACTTTAAAACATTTAAAATAAAACTATTTAAATGCCTTTATTTAAAAATAATAGTAATGAAATTATATAGTAATGAAATTATATACTAATTTTCCAAGCAAACTTACGCCAAAACTACTTTTTTTTAAAAAAAGTCATTTTACAAAATATTAACATTAGATAATTTACCTTCAAATCACAATACTAATTTAACCTTTAAAAATAAACTTAATAAATATTTACTTTAAAATTTTCAAAACAGTTAAATAATAATTTCCTAAAGACATTCTTAATAAAACACTTTAAAACTTTTAATTTATATTTAAAAATCTTCCTTTGATAATACACTTATCTTTTTAAGAAATTTTACTTTCCATCCCAATATAACCGTCTAATCATTTATAAATCCTTCTTGATTTATTTCCAGTTTAATTTACGTCTCAATCCCGTAAATTTTCTTTTCCACACTTCTAAAAATAAACCACTATTTATTTTTAAACAAATCACCATTTCCATATAAATTCCCACGGTGAATTTATACTTCCAAATTATCCACTGATAAATATTCACTTTATTTATAAACCCCGTTTATAAATTCCATAATCTCTTTCTCTTTTTAATCATAGTTTCAACACTTAATCGATTTCCAAATTTATTTTCAAAATTTACTCCATTTTAAAATAAATTCCTTTACTGACCCAAATCTATTCCAAAACCGAATAATTTCAGATTCATCCCTTTTATTATGATTTAAAATCTTTTTTGAATCTGACATTATCAACTTCACACTTCATTTCAAAATTTCCTCGTTTAAATTTTCCCAAACCATTTAAAACCCTGAATTTAAAAATAAATCCTTTATTTCTTTAAACAACATCACTTAAGATTCAAAATTCATTTATTCCCGTGTTCTAAAACCTCTTTCCCCATACTCAAAATTTATTTGATAGGATTTTAAATCAAACTCTTTATCCTTACCCAAATTCATTCTTTTAATTCATCCAATTTCACTATATTTATTTTACTTAGAGTTCCCTCTTTTATTTTCCATTAAAAATCCAATCTTTATATTTTTGATATCTAAATATACCCAAAATATATTCAGCCAAACCATATCATTCAATATTTTCAGTTGCCAATATAATCAATATAATCTATCACAGATCATCAAATAAAACATATCACAGAAAATGAAAATAAATTCCAACATTTTGAGGAATCCAGTTGGATCCCTTCAACCAGTTTCCCTACATCCACAGATGTTAGCACAATATAAAAATATCAATCCCACTTTAAGGTGGACATCGCGGTATAAAGGGTCATCCGCTATTATGCGGGGCACATAGGATCTCATCCGCTATATAATGCTGGAATGTCAATCACTCCAATATATACATACTACTATGTATATAATATCACATCCAGACTGATAATAAAATATCAATTCAAGCGATCAATCTAATAATTTAAAATTTAACTATTTAAATTAATGGTAATTCAAAATGAGTGAGAATAACTCACCTTCGATTTTTGACTTGCAGTTGATCCAAACCAGCTTGTTTCTCCCTGATTTTAGACCTTGTATAAACATTGTATGGTTTATTAACACTTGAAGTAATCGAAGAATAAATTACCATTTATTAATTCAATTTAAACTAATAATTTAATTTTGAACTAATTTTCATTTCGATAAATTATTCATAGTAACTAAATTGCTAAATAAGTTTGTTAAATAAATTAGTCATCCTAAATACATATTTTTAAAATAAACTAATAAGTTAAAATATGTATATTTATTTTATTTTTATTTTGGAACATACGTATTACAAAATACAATCTTGCCTAAACTCTTCAACATTCACAAATTTTATTTTCAAAATCTTATACATATATTTTCTGTTTAACTATTAAAATAGGTATGTGTGTGTTTATATATATATATATATATATATATATATATATATATATATATTCCTTAAACTAAAAAGAATAATAGTACTTAGACTTTACTGCAAAAACCAAATACTGTTATATATATATATATATATATATTCTGTAAACAACAAAATAGTAAATTGCTTTACTGTAAAACTTCCGTCCTTTAATATATATACATATACATGTATTAATTAAATAAAATTTCAAAGTGAAGATTATACTGCATATATACCTCACTGTTAATTATTATTTTATTTATTTTTCTATTTCAAACCTATATGAATTTTAGTTAAAAGAAAATTATCTTACACCTTACAACGAAGATGTGAACCAACATCCATTCTCGTTTGCAACTCCACCAACGATCGAACTCGGGCTATCCCCACGGGCAAAACCCTATGCCCCACATCGACATCACCTCAAACCATGATGCGCTCACGAATCCCCCACTTCCCATGCACACTCGCCTCCTCAAGGCTTCCCAATAAAATTGCGAGACTGGCTTCGCCTCGACTTGTCCATCGCGCTCTCTGCCATCCCAAAATCGAAGACTGGACCCAAGCTTTCCCTCTCTAATCATCACGTCCCCTCGAGTCCCCTAGCTCGGTGGATCGACGAATGAGTTCGACTCCATTCGTTCAGCATCTTCCTTTTTTTTTAAAACATATGAATTTGATTTTGATTTGTTCGAGAGAGGAAATGGAAGCCGCGAGCTCAAATTTTGAAATAAGGACAGGAGTGAAATATTTTGGAGATTTTGAATTTCAAAGCTCGCTCATTATTTAGCCTTTTGAATTAAACTAGGAAGTGGAGTTGTCTTTTTTTCTTTTGAAGAGGAGAAAGAAATCGTTCGGCCACTTGTTTTTTTTAAATTTTAGAGAAGACGCATGTCATCAGAGAGGACACGTGTTTTCAAATTGCCTTGCGTGTCTACATGGGCTTGCTACAGTAGCCTGAAGTGATAAAATTAGCTGATGTGAAATTTTGATTGGTCAATGCAATTATATTATTTATATTTAAATTTAAATTTAAATCGTCTCGATAAAAGCAACTTAAAATTTTAACATCCTATCGAGGCGTGCCGCTAGGCGTTTATAATGTTATACCCCTATTTCGAACACAATGGAAAACGTTTCAAGTCCAAATTCGATCGCATGGAGAAGATAGCGTTTTGAACCCAGTTATTATATTGAATCTTCGATATAGATTTCAACGCGTGTACATATCGTATGGGCACATGACAACTCCAAACACTACGAAATTTAGAATTTGATAATAATACACTATTAAGGATCAATGGCATTGGTTTCGTCGAATCCCGAGGCTGTGCCTTGGAAAGCTGTTTTAAATATCGATTTAAACGATATATTTTAAAACTTATCAAACTACTCTTAGATTTACATTTAAAAGTTCTATTACCTTCAGTATTGTTAATATAAATTTTATAAGCCATTGAAATATTTTTAACAAGATTTAAATTCCAGATTCAATACTTTACTGAATTTCCACTTATTAAATTCAAAATTTTAATTATCCAATAAATGGAGATATTTGAAATTTTAAGTTAAAATTAACCTTTTAAATATTTAAAATCAATTAAATATCCCAATTTCAAATGTCCAAAATTCTGGGTCGTAACATTCCTCCCGTCTTAAAAGAATTTCGTCCTTAAAATTGCTAGTTAAGGAGAATGATCCACAACCATTAACTATTTACCCAATCCAAATAGTTTTTATCAACTTTCCAAAACCAAACAGTTTTAATAATACCTAAAACACTCATTTTATTAAGTCACACTATCACCCATACTAACTTTCCAACTCTTCCATGGTTTCCAAACAACATTACTTACTCAACCATTCAAATTATAATTCAAAAACAAATTTTAAATTATCAAAAAAATTTCAAAATTTTTCTAGCTCTTTAAATTTTTGAAAAATTTCGTCAGCGTCTCCTTTGCGCGGCTAGATCGGTACGACTATAAAATTGCCTCTACGGGCCTCCAAATTCCAAAAGAAAACAAAATGCCAAATGGCTGGATCAGAAAACCATCAAATTTCATATGATAATTAAATACTACCTTTTTGTGGGGCCATATAGTTTTATCTTCTGAAATCATAATCATTAATTTCTTTTTTGCTTTTAAATACCTGTATACTACTTAGCAATAATATCCAATCACAACAATCAAAATCATTTTATACGTTTCTTTTCAAAAGTTTCAATATCTATTTCATTCAAGCCCACACAATGTAATATATCATCCGTACGCAATATCAAATCTGATCGCTCGCTCGATCACACAATTTCACTTTCGAACTAGTATCGTCCATCTGAATCTCTAGTTCGGACTCAGATCTGGTTTCTTGATCAGAAACCGTCATTCTCCTTGCATAGCCATAATTATGATAGAGAGTTTCCAAAATCAATCAAAAATCCATATCCAGGGTTCGCCGTCGAAAATCGAGTGAAAAATCCCAACACGGATCGATATAACTATCTCGAAATTCTATGTTCGAATCTGTATCAAATTGCTATGCGAATAAAATAATGTACATATATCCTATGTATTTATCTTAATTGATTATTAGCCATATCAATTTCCTTTTTATTCACATTTATTTTGATTTCCATTCACTTATCCACAAATATCCTTCCTTATCCCTTTACTTAAATCTTCATTCAAATATTAACTTAGAACAATTTTCTCAAAACCAAATTTACTTAAGAATTTCACCATCTCTTTCTTAGGTTCAATATGAAAAGTTTATACACTTCTTATATTTATTTCACTTCACCACTTAAGCTTCCACATCTATTTGCACTTAACTTAAATTTTTAATTTCATTCTGAATTCCATTTATCCTTAATTCTTAATTTATTTCCAATTCAAATTTAATATTGAATTCTATTCGCCTTATCTCAAACCCATTCTTAATAAACCAATTTTTTAAATTAGTTCCATTAATTAATTCGTTTCCAACCAATTTCAATTTCAAATCTGCTTAACTTACTAATTTATTTATCACTTTATTTCCAAATTTAATTTCCAATCTAAATAAAGTTTTATTTCTAAAATTTTTACTTCTTTTAGTTCATTCGAACAAATTCCATAATTTCACTTTACTTTACATACACAGTTTAAATCAAATATCATCCCAATATTCAATTTCAATTCCATTTACTAACCACCTTTGATTTACTTTTCTTAATTGGTTTGCCTACCACTTTACTCTATTGTCACACTTACCATTATTAAACATATGGTTAATTCCACTCCAAGATTTCCAAACTTATAAGTCCAAACTTATTTGTATCAAATAAACATTTTAAATAAGATCCAAGAGTTTTAAATGATTTCTTAAACATTCCAAAACAGTTTTGAAATCAATTGTATCCCAAAAATCCTTTAGTATATCCAATATTCCTTTGGATTTTAAAACCAAACCCAGTTTTGCAAACAACTCCAATTTAAAACATTTTGGTAGCAATTCCTCTCTTGGGAACTCGAAAATGAACACCGATGATGTCGCAATCAGCATCGAAATTATTTTCCAGCGACCGAAAAGAGTTCAGTGCTTTTATCTCTTTAACAACCCTTTCTCAAATATTTTTAAATTCCAAATCTCACCGGATTTCAAATCCAATTCAAAAATATTTCTGAAATAGCATCACTATTACTCCTCCAAAACCTTTGAAAATCATTTTCAACTCAAAGAAAATTTATTTTCAAAATTTCGAATTCCAAACCCTTTCAATTCATATTCAAATATTACTCTAGAATTCTATTCTATTAAAAATTATAAATCACATTTTAATTCACATTTACAAATCTCATTTTGTTATATGAATTTATTTCTTAGTTTTTAGGTATGATTTTATTTTCTTATTCAATTTCCACACAACAATGATAATAATCTAATATTATCATTTCCTAACAACCAAGCAACCATATATATACTTATAATAACTTCTGAAAATTATTTCTTTCATATATAAAAATAATTTGGGCAAAATTATATCATTTACCCTATTTTAAAACAATACCGTGTCGAATTGTTCTATTCAAGTATTTATAGATCCTTATCAATAACGTCAATTACTCTTATTGACCAGAATCCATAGACCACTCAATAAACCAATCAACACAACATAAAACAATTTTATATTCACAAACAAATACGCGCTTATATATATTAATACACTCAAACTCATTCAAGAGTACTACGGACTCTATTTTTAATGAGTAATCCCAACCAGAGCCAAGGTCTTCGCTTAACCTTCAGCTCTGATACCACAATGTCACGACCAATTTTTCGATGCCTGAAAATCGACATTAATACGTCCATTGTATTAATTACCGAACAATCGAATGCCGGATAAACCAGACCGAAAGGAAAGAAGGAGGTAGAAGAAGAGAAAACAAAACAACATCAGAATCTCTCAATCACAGCGGAACAAATATATAACAGATAACAACTGATCTTTATAGAATAAGATCTATATCTGTTTTCATACATTACATCATCAGAGTACATACAAACAATACCAAATAATGGACAGTTTTTAACCTGTCCCCACAACTGAATATATAGCTTATACTGCACAGCGGAATATACATCAAGTACGTGTGATACGTCTTGCTATCCAGCTCGACCCATGAGCTCCATAGCAGTCCATCCAAAATATGTATTCTGTAATACTGGTCTGACCCGAGCATTATAGTGAAATAACACCCGAGTCAGTCTGGAAAACCAGCATGAGAAAACACACTCAATTGGATTATTAAAGTTTTCAAAATTCTTTGAAATCAAAGGTATCTCGTAAGACCATGCCACAAATAAACATGCCAGGTTTTTACCTTACGATAACAAAAACATATTTTTTTATCAAATTCATCTGATACTGTAATAGTTTCTATAAAAAGTAAAATAGAATCTAGCTGAAATGCTTGTATCTCACGTTCCAGCATAGTTGGGCACAATCAAAACCGTACTGACGCTTATTGGAGATTGGATTCCATGCAATTGTAGGGCTATCGGGGTATCGCCCGTCATAGTACCTGGTCTAGATCAGAGTACCGAGGATCCTCCCGATCCCCTACAACACAAGACTGGAGCTACCCGTTCTGGATAGTCCGAATAAGATCATCCCGCGGTTGGGATCAGCAATCGCCCACACAGCTGAATAAAAGGGACATCTAGACAGGGATGACCTTACCCTAATTGGCTGCTAGCCACTTAGCCTTGCTGCACCTCCTCTTGTTTTAGCCATTTCCAGTTGATGAGGCTTGAGGCTATGCGTTACCTTTTAGCACACATTCACTTAGAATGCTCATCGTCCTCCTAACGATGTTATGATAGCATTCGTCCATACAAGTTTCCCTGGATCGGGACAAATTGAATCGCCGCATTCATCAACTTCACGGTCTACATTCACAAACGTTCAAACCAGATAGAAGTGGTTTTCGAGAATTTAATCCTGATCCCGGTCTCTTCGAAACGATCAGCGCAATGACCAATATTGATAGTCGATTATTTAACTACCAATTCAAACAATCATTCACCAATTGTTTTATTTCCCTTGAAAATACCAAGTCTTTATACTTTAAATTTTAAATAATTTAAATTACTTATCCAAAAATATATACTCTAAAACATTTAAAATAAAACTACTTTAATCCCTTTATTTAAAAACAATAGTTATAAAATTCGATACTAATTTTCCAAGTAAACTTAAGCCAAAACTACATTCTTTTTAAAAAAAAAAGTAATTTTACAAAATATTATTATTAGATAATTTACCTTCAAATCACATTACTAATTTAACCTTTAAAATAATTAACTACTGTAATTAACTTAATAAATATTTTCTTTAAATTTCCTAAAGACATTCTTAATAAAACATTTTAAAACTTTTAATTCATACTTAAAAATCTTCCTTTGAAAATGCACTTAGCTTTTCAAGAAATTTTACTTTCCATCCCAATATAACCGTCAAATAATTTATAAATCCTTCTTGATTTATTTCCAGTTTAATTTACATCTCAATCCCATAAATTTTCTTTTCCACAGTTAAAATAATCACTATTTATTTTGAAAACAAATCACCCATTCCTTATAAATTCCCACTGTGAATTTATACTTCCAAATTATCTACCGATAAATGTTCACTTTACTTGTAAACCCCGTTTATAAATTCCATAATCTCATTCTCTTTTAACCACAGTTTCAACAATTAATTGATTTCCAAATCGATCTTCAGAATTTACTCCATTTTAAAATAAATTCCTTTACTGACCCAAATCTATTCCAAAACCCAACAATATCATATTCGTCCCTTTTATTACGATTTAAAATCTTATTTAAATCTGACATTATCTACTTCACACTTCATTTCAAAATTTCCCCATTTAAATTCTCCCAAACCATTTAAAACCTTGAATTTAAAAATAAATCCTTTATTTCTTTAAACAATATCACTTAAGTTTCAAAATTCATTTATTCCCATTTATTCAAAAACCTTTCCCCATACTCGGAATTTATTTGATAGGATTTTAAATCAAACTCTTTATCCTTACCCAAATTCATTCTTTTAATTTATCCAATTTCATTATATTTATTTTACTTAGAGTTCCCTTTTTTATTTTCCTCTAAAAATCCAATCTTTATATTTTTGATATCTCAATATACCCAAAATATATTCAGTCAAACCATATCATTCAATATTTTCAATTCCCAATATAATCATTATAATCTATCACAAATCATTAAATAAAACATATCACGAATATGAAAATAAATTCCAACATTTTTAGAAATCCAGTTGGATTTCTCCAACCTGTTCCGTGCATCCATAGATGTTAGCATAATATAAAAATACCAATCCCACTTCGAAGGGGATACCGCGGTATAAAGGGTCATCCGCTATTATGCGGGGCGCACAAGGTCTCATCTGCTATATAATGCGGGAATATCAATCGCTCCAATATATATATACTACTATATATATAATATCACATCTAGACTGATAATAAATTATCAATTCAAGCAATCAATCTAATAATTTAAATTTTAACTATTTAAACTAATGGTAATCCAAATGAGTGAGATTAAGTCACCTTTGATTTTTGACTTGCAATCCGATCCAAACCAGCTTGTTTCTCCCTGATTTTAGACCTTGTATAAATATTATATGGTTTATTAACATTTGAAGTAATAAAAGAATAAATTACCATCTATTAATTTAATTTAAACAAATAATTTAATTTTGAACTAATTTTCCTTTTAATAAATTATTCTTAGTAACTAAATAGCTAAATAAGTTTGTCAAATAAATTAATCATCCAAAATGCATATTTTTAAAATAAATTAGTAAGTTAAAATATGTATATCTATTTTATTTTTATTTTGGAACTACACATGTATTTATAAAATATCCATACAGATTACAAAATCCAATCTTATCTAAACTCTTCAACATTCACAAATTTTATTTTCAAAATCTTATACATATATTTTCTGTTTAACTACTAAAATAGGTATGGTATGTCTGTGTGTGTGTGTGTATCCTTAAACTAAAAAGAATAAATAGTAATTAGACTTTACTGTAAAAACCAAATACTATGCTATATATATATATATATATATATATATATATATATATATATATATTCTATAAACAACAAAACAGTAAATTGCTTTACTGTAAAACTTCCTTCCTTTAATACCGTAAAACTTCCTTCCTTTAATACATGTATTTATTAAATAAAATTTCAAATTGAAGATTATACTGCATATATACCTCACTATTAATTATTATTTTATTTTATTTTTCTGTTTCTAACCTATACAAATTTTAATTAAAAGCAAATTATCTTATACCTTACAGCGAAGATGTGAACCCAGATCCCTCCTCGTCCGCGACTCCACCGATGATCGAACTCGAGCTATCCCCACGGCCAAACCCCCATACCCCACATTGACATCACCTCGAACCATGACGTGCTCATGAATCCCTCGTTTCCCTCGCACGCTCGCCTCCTCAAGGATTCCCACTCAAATTGCAACAACTGGCTCCGCCTCGAATTGTCCATCGAGCTCGCTGCCATCCCAAAATCGAAGACCGGACCCAAGCTTTCCCTCTCTAATCACCATGTCCCCTTGAGTCCCCTCGCTTGGTAGATCGACGAACAAGTTCGAATCGATTCGTTCAGCATCTTCCTTCTTTAAAAAAATTATACGAATTTGATTTTGATTTGTTTGAGAGAGGAAATGGAAGCCGTGAGCTCAAATTTTGAAATAAGGAAGGGAGTGAAATATGCTGGAGATTTTGAATGTAAAAGCTTGACCATTATTTAGCTTTCCGAATTGAACTAGGAAGTGGAGTTGTTTTTTGAAGAAGAGAAAGAAATTGTTCGGCCATTTGTTTTTTAATTTTAGCGAATACACGTTTTATCAGGGAGGACATGTGTTTACAAATTGCCTTGCATGTCTGCATAGGCTCGCTATAGTAGCCTAAAGTAATAAAAATAGTTGATGTGAAATTTTGATTGGTCATTGCAATTATATTATTTAAATTTAAATTTAAAAGTAAATAGACTCGATAAAAGAAACTTAAAATTTTGACGTCCTATTGAGGCGTGTCGCTAGGCGTTTATAATGTTATACCCATATTCTGAACCAATGGAAAAGGTCTCGAGTCCAAATTCGATGTATGGAGAATATAGCTTTTTGAACCCAATTATTATATTGAATCTTCGATATATATTTCAGCGCGTTTATGCATCGTAAGGCTTCATGACAACTTTAAACACTATGAAATTTGGAATCCAATAATGATACACTATTACGATTCAATGACACTGGTTTCGTCGAATCCCGAGGCTATGCCTCGGAAGGCTGTTTTTAAATATCGATTTAAACGATATAATTTAAAACTGAACAAACTACTCTTAGATTTAGTTTTAAAAGTTCTATTACCTTTAGTATTGTTAATATAAATTTTATAATCCATTGAAATATTTTTAACAAGCTTTAAATTTCAGATTCAATACTTTACCCAATTTCCACTTATTAAATTTAAAAATTTAATTATCCAATAAATGGAGATATTTGAAATCTTAAGTTAAAATTAACCTTTTAAACATTTAAATCAATTAAATATCCCAATTTCAAATATCCAAAATTCCGAGTCGTCACATTAAATTATATGTTTGAAACTTTAAATTTATAAGTTAAGTTTTAAAAAATATAAATTTTAAGATTTTACTTATAATTTTATTATTTTTAAATATATAAAATATAGTTTGATATAAAATAATATTGATTTAATAAAACAAGATTAAAATTAACAATATTTTACAAAATAAAATCTAATTTAATAGAATTTAATTGGATAAGTTAATTATTGTATTTAAAATATTTATTCAAAATCTACATTAATATTTCAAAAATAGTTTTGTAATAGCTTTAATAAATTAAGGTTGGAATAATAAAATTAAATTTGATTTGTAATTTAATTTATTTAAGAATTAAATTCAAGTAAAGATTGATTTGGTACTCATTGATTTTGAGATTTGAAATATGTTTTTTATAACTTGATAACTGGATTTTTATTAAAGGTGCTTAAATGAATATTTTCAAATTTAAATAAAATTGAACATTTAATTTGGATTTAGATTTGTAATTTGAGACATTATTTAAATGTTAATAAAAATGATTAAGTGGATATTTTCAATTTAAATACAATTAAAGTTGAATTTTTGAAATATGAATGAGATTTATCAAATTGAATTATTGTAAGTTGTTTGAATATATCTAAACTTTGAAAACCTATTGAATTGGAAGTGGTTTAAATTTATAGTTCAAACTTGGATTTGAAATCGATAAAATAACATGGTTTTAATGAGAATTTGAGTTGAACCTTTAATCTTTTTAATTGAAATTGTCGAACTGAGATTGATTTAAATTGAATTTTGGAACTAAAGTTGATTTGAATTAATTTGAGAAATTGGAAGAAACAATTCTAATTTAAAACTATTTTCGGTATAAACTCTTTTAAATCTATAAACTATTTTAATATATATTATTTTAAATTTAGAAACAATTTTAAACATTTTTTAATATATAAACTATTTTAATATATAAACTGTTTTAAATATAAAATATTTTAATGTATAACTATTCCAATATATATACTACTTTCAATATTCAAACTGTTTAAGTTAGAATTGTTATGATTTAGATTAATGGATTCAATTGCGCATACTAGATATAACGGTTTAAACTATTTTGTGGTTATGATTTGGAAATGAAATTTTGAAATGAATATGATATTTTGATATGAAGTATGAAACTTTTGAAATGAAAATGACCCCTGTTTGAAATAAGCGTTTAGTTGTTAAAGAGACCGGGGTTTGATATTTTCATACTCTCTGCCAGTATTGAAAACCACTTTAACAACTGTGCACGTGGTGGAGATTCCAGAATGAAGTAGGATGGTTTAGAGAACATCTATATGTGGTATGAATGCAAACCTGACTCCCACGAGTCAGCTTGATGTTACTAGAACAAGAGCTATACCAGGACCAAGTGAGGTCGCACCTCCGTTCGGGCATGCTTTTTCGATACCATTCTATTACTTTGTGATTTGAGTGGGTGCACCTTTGATTTTAGGAGTGTATCTCGAGGTAGGCGGTAGTAGCTGCTATGCATTACCACCAGTCTGGTTCTGCAGAACGGTAGAACCCTACCCTAGGCATTGCCTCGCGTGCCTTGTCACATGCCTTATCGCGCCTGATACGAGTTTGGTTTGTGTCGTACCAATGGAGCGCTCCCTAATAGCCTATCGGTTTGGTGGAGTTTACAGCACTGTATAGACTACGACATTTATATAAAAATGTGTTAAGATGGATACGGGTAACGCCTTAACGCTATTTTGATATTTTACTTTACTGTGGACATTATCCTTGCAGTGTATTGCACTATGTATGTAGATAGTTACACGGATCCTTAAATGGTGGGAGTCTCAAACATCCTTTAAGTTACTGCATTTCACTTGGATATTTCACTTGAGTTGATTTACTTGCATAAGAATGTTAATCCTGACTCGAGTGTTTTTTGTTTTTCTTTATGCTCAGGTCAGACTGAGTGTCATAACATTTGAGACTCACATTAAGAATTTGGAGCTTTTGTTGAAGATCAGTCTTTTGTCTACTTAGTTTTTCAATCATTTCAGTTATTTCCAGTTTTATATTCAGACTTGTTATTTGCATATGTACTGAGACTTATATGTATTCGGGATTTCTGTTGTATTTTGTTTTTAAACTCTGATGTTCTGTAGTAGCTTCATAAACTACTATTTATCTATTCCGCTGCTTATTGTTTTATTACTTTGTGTCTGTGATTAGTTTATTTACTGTATATGCTAAGTTTTGGCATATATAAATTAACAATCTGTTGTTTTGAGCAATTTAAGTCTGAAATGTATGGATGAATGTCGATTTGAATGGTTCGAAATAGCAAGTCGTTACAAATACCTACAACACTAGCTATTGCTGCAAATGCTTCTTTATCCCATAATATGAGATTTAATTCTGGTAATTTTATCCAAATTGGATACGTAGATAATAGATCACGATCAGGAACCACTTTCTTGTCCCATTTTTTCAAAATAATAAGTTGGTCATTGATAAAGAATGGCCCACCTTAATAACCTTATTGCAATCAGATTCATTGGGAAATCTGATGATAAAGAAGCCATTGTTTTTTGTATAGATCTCAAATTTGTCGACAAGATTCCATGTTCTAACAGCAAAATCTCTGAAATGATGATAATAGGGTCTGGTTCCAAACACATAAGCTATTATAGAATTACTCCATTTATCCTCGGTTCTTCGACTGATCTCTTCTTTAACAACAACAATTCTTTTGTCACCAATTTTAATTGGCGAAGATTATCTCAGATCTGCAATTGAGTTAAGCCCACTTTTTATAACCAGATCCGCGTAAGAAGATGATGGTTTTGCAATGTTGTTTGTTTCATTTGAGAGAGTTCTTGAGGCATGGAGTTCGCTCTGTTACTTAACGGCTGTTGATTATGTCTTTGGTTATATCTCTACCCTCTGGGTGCTGATCTTGTCAAAAGAGAGATGGCAGATCTTTGGGTTTGCCTTTGGATTTTCCCCGAAGGATACTTGTGGCGATTTCTAACCAGTTGGAAACCATCATTTTCTTGATTAGAAGGCTTATCTTTAAGTTTTGGAAAAGAAAGAAGATAAGGCGATGTCGAAGAATCAAGATGAAGGGTTAAAGAGCCCTTGGAATTCTGATCAGAATTTTCAACAAAAATAGGATTATTTTTTATGTTCATGGCAGCCATAGATGTTTTTTCAATCTTTATGGGTAATATCAGGAGTTAACGTCTAACACATTCGATTTGTTTTACCTCGCTTATGTCATATCCTATAACGATGTAAGATATAAAAAGATTTCAAGTAATAGCTCTTGAAGCCTTAAATTCATACTTTACCCAGAGAATTTTTATCATGCATAAGTTTGTTACAACTTCACATGCTAGTATAACATGTCAATGAATATATGATCCAATTAACTCTTTTAAGGAATTTGTTCTTAAGATGCTTTGGCTAGCCATATGTCATAATTACAAATGCTTTAAACATAAAGCTAATATTAGTTATTTTTTTACGAAAAATAAGATCAACCTTATCTTTCATGATTAATATAGTTTGACAATATCATGTCGTATGGATATAAGAGTGTTTCTCCATGTGCAATGTTCATACGTTTACTAGCATTAATTTTTCCAAAGCTCATCCAAATCATGTGAGAATTACCAAAGTTGAATATATTTATTAAATGGATATTCGAATACATACATATTGACTTCTATGTGGAAGAAACAATAAATTTAAGTACAACATCTTAGTAACTAAATGCCCACACGTGCAACCATTGACAATGTGACACAAAAAGGATTACTCAATATCAATTAAGCAAAATAACGGCCATACTCAAACAATGTATAGAAGAAACACATGATGAAGTATGATGGACCTTATGTCATATGAGCTATATTTAAGAAATTACACAATATAAGAACATTTTGAGAAATTATAACACATACACTAACATTCTACTTATATGATGGAGGTAGTTAACTTTCACATAATGTGTGTATCAAAGAAAACCACTTATGTTTTATTTTGCAAATCCAATATATTATATATGTCGGTATTTTAAAAAACACATGTAAAGAAAGGTGAGGAGCAAGCAAAAACATGTCGACGCATAAATCAACAAGCGTTTTACTCAGAGACTTACGCCTCAGATGCTTGAGGCACAAAAAGCACAAAAAACATACACCTCGGAACCTCGATCTAGTAACGCTTAAGCCTTTGAGGTAATTTTTTTTAACTATTATGTTATGTATTTCAAAAACCCTACCTTCTCTATCTCATTCCCCATTCTATCTTCAGTGAATACGAGAGCTATAACACAGGTATTTTTTTACTAATGCAATTATTCCAGTAATTGGAATAAACTTCGATTCCCGTACCTAAATCGAACTCGATTCCAGTTCTGGAATCCATTCAGCTATTTTTTAATTAAAAAAATGCATACCTGTAGGAAAGTCTGAATGGTTATGAATGAGGAGGATGATATCATTTAATCTTTTGCACTTTATATTGATTTACTTTAAATGCTTACAAAAGACTGTATTTTGTTCGAATTGCTTCAAATGCTTTACAAAAGTTTTTTATTTAATATTTGACATTCAATGTTATTTTATGTCAAATTTCAGTATATTTTTTGCCCTCTTTTAACCCGAAAACACCTTGCATATGCTTTTGCCTTTTAAAACAATGGTATATATTAAACTTGAAAGAAAATCTTTCATTCTTACAAAATCAACTAGGAAAGACATGGAATATGTTGCTCAACATGATTAAGAATAAACCGAGACAATAAATTATAAAAGAAGACACAAATGGCGTATTATTCTCTATTTTGAGAAAACTGACCAAGCAATAAAATCATTTAGTTTACGAATGTGTGGGTGAATTAGAAATTCAAAAATTCACCTCCAACTTCAGGACATTTTTTTACGTATTTAAAATTATTTTAATATTAAAAATCTTAGTTCCAAGGGACAAAACATTATATCTTGAACTCGAATGCCTTTACTCTTAATCGCGACATCAAAACTCCATCTACATCTTAAACATTTGGTTGTAAGATCTTGATTACGATCTTAGCTGAAATATCTTGCTCAAAAGTCGTACATGAAACATATGACAATATGCCAATGAGCATCAAATCAAGTTGGTTGTACTTATTATATTTTGCTTGATTTTAAACTTTTTTTGCATGTTTAGATGTTGATGTTTGAGCAAGGATATCATGACTATAACAGTTGTTTAACGACCATATTCATTACTTTCTATCTTTGTTAAAATTTTGTTACTCTTATACACATACACACCTTAATAAAAACAATAATTTATATTTATATAAAAATACTACCAATAGAAACAATTATTTGTTTTGTCCTGGATACTTCTATGATGTAAGTTACTATGATTTATCATGGACAACCTTCTAAAAAGACAACAAACTCAACTGATGTTGTCTCGCTGGTATTGTAAACACTAATGATGTGAAATCGAAAATAAATCGAGTATTAATCTATGCTTTGTCTTGCTCGATTGCCTCATTTTTCATGTCTTTTAAAACTTGTTAGGATTTAAAAAACTTTAGCTTTGGATTAATTATTAAACCCTAGATCCAAATAGATAACTCATACTGATTTAGTTAAGAAGAAACTAGAGAAAAATAAATGATTTAGTGGAAGCCATACCTGAATCTAATTTTTGCTGCTTAAAAGAAAGGAAGAATTAGCTTGATCTTCCAAATTGACATAAATCCTAAATATGAATTATTTTTATTGAAGAGGATACGAAAATTACTAGAGCTTGTGTAATTTGAGGGTCAATATATATAATTATATAGCAGTGTGATATTTTCAATTTGGCTTTTCAAAAAACGAAAATCACTCGTCCCTACGTATTATTTTCATGACAGTTATATTTTTATGTCTTAAATGTTCTATTTCTTTATTTGTTTACTTTATTCTTTACCTAAAGGCTCTTGACCACTTATTAATTGATTGCAACTTTCCACAAACTACATGGTATAATATGCCCACAAATATCCAGTCAAGTTGACTCAATGGACAATATTTTTTTTTAGAAAGTGTTTCACGGCTCTAATGACCATGAATACAAACACTTCAGATGTGAAGTTAATGTTCGTTAGTTTTCATGGAAGAAAAACTAGATTTTTCCTCGTCTTTCTCTTATCACGTTAATAATTTAATACTTCTCCTCGTGTAATGTTCTTAAAAATCCTGTCATTTATATCACTAAAATACATCCAAAATCGATTCAAAATACCACCAAAAAGCATCTTTATGACTGATGTTCAAGAATAATTGAGAACGCAAGAATATAAGCCTCTAAGCGAGAAAGGTCAAAAAAAGTAACAATATCTAAGTTGCACAAATACACAACTTACAACCATATACGGCGGGACATCGGAAGGACAATTATAATATTATTATTCAAGGCATATCATTGGCATATACTAACAATCTATATAAAAAATATCTGATGAAGTGTGAGGAAACTTTAAAGATTTTTTTTAAAGAATGCAAGACATTTTCAGAGAAAGAAATCTACAAGTTGACCTAGTTTATGTGATGAAGGTAGTTAACTTTCATATAATATCTATATCAAAGAAAAAAAAATTATGTTTTGTTTTTTCAAAATACAACTTAATGTGTATATGAAACTTAAATGAAACTCACATTGTTAAAAAAAGTCAACTACAAAAGATATGTAAGGCTTTATAGTCAAACACTATTTTAGAATGAATTGTGACTATAAATTACACAATACAACATAAATTGTGTATTATTGTCCGCCTTGATAGAGTCAAATAAACAACAAAATAGTTTATTTTAGAAATGTTTCAATGAATTAATCATTCGAAATAAATTCTACTTTCGAAATTCAAAATAATTATGTTGATATTTAGCAAATGTTTACATATTGGTTTCATGAGACAACATAATAAATCCATACAATCTCAAATAATATTAATTTTAACTATGATTTTAGACCTTAATTGAGATCTCAAATATCTTCGTTGCACCATCCTACTTGAAATCATACTTTTAAGTTCAAAATGGAAATCAGTTTTGTAAGTATACTATCATATCGTTATATAATTGGTCCTTGAATGCTTGCATAATTGAATTATTGATCGATAATACTAAAACAACCGAAACAAATGAGTACGGTCCTGTGTGGTAAGCTTCCACACCGTGAAAGAATTCTATACCCCTATCATCCACCGTTTGTTTTGTATTTCGCACATTGCATAGCTATTTTTTTGGGTGAAGTGGCAACGTGCGTTATTGATAGCTCAAAATTTGCATCATCCATAGAATAATTTAATTGTACATATATCTATGTACGAGTAATGATAATACGACTTTGATATTATAAATTTATATTTTACTCAAAATACTGAGTATCCACATTAACTAATTGTCATTGTAATTTTTTTACAAGTATACTTATTGCAAATAAACTAACTGCTTCATTCTTCCCATATTAGTTTTGTTAGTTACTCCAAAATTAAAAACGGACCTCCTTTTTTATAGTATTATTAGTAGTTACACCAAAATATTATGAATGAACACCTAAATACATGCGTTGACTATAATTTTATCCAACGACCAACACTCAATTAGCGCTGTCTCACCCTTGTTGCAACCATTAACAATGTAGAATCCAAAGGATTTTGAATATCAATTATTCTTGTCTTAGATGTCGTTCCACACTTGAGATTATTGACCATTTATTACTTGGTTACAACTTTACATGGCTACATGGCAAAATTTGTCAATGTTATCATATTAATTAGTAATACTATGTCTTAAAATATTTTGCATGTTTACATAAATTATGTATGAGTAACAGCATTATGATTACTGGTACATTAGGCTGCCCACTAAACGAGTGTAAAAACAATCGAAAGCAAATTTATTTATCGTGATACAATGGTCATATGCATAGATAATACTTGACACAAACAACAAACATCAACTTTACGTTTGAAATTAAAACTATTTTGTAATTTGTTAATTTTAGATAAATTAAAACCCAATATTTAAGGGAAATGTTATTATCAATAAGCATGAGAAACTAAATTTAAGCCATCATGAAGTTGGATATGATGAATTTACTAAATGACTTGGGAAAACTGTATGACAAAAGTGCCCTTAGATACTTAAGTTTGATTGAGAATAATAGCACAGACATTTTAGACAATTCAAAAGCTTTAAATGAATATATTCTAATCATAAATAGGTAATAGTGTTTTACCAAATGTACTTAGTATTCATATTTATTTAGTAATTGTTGTTGCTACTGTTTTGATATTTGCATATAACTATCATCATTAATGAATTGTTTATTAATGATACTTTAGGCGTTCTAATTATCTGTCTCGCTTGAGATCTGCCACATGATCTCATTTTTGCATTTGGATGAGACTAAATTTCAAAATTAATTCTTATCATGTTTGACACTCATCTCATTCGGGATACTATGATCTCATTCCGAGATAAGAATCGAGATATCAATTTGAGATCTCATTCAAAATCCAATTGTACTTTCGATGTGTAAGTTATTTTAAGAGACCAATAAACATATAAAAAGATGGCTAATTCTATTCCAACCCATATATTTGAGTAGTAGCCCCCCGAACTGTGAAAAAGATTGTAAACTCCCAAACTTACTTAGTATCCTCTACTTCTTCCAAAAATGCCCATGACCTTGTCCCACGTATTTACTCCTCATGTGATTTTCTTCTCCTCGTGTAGCTTCCTCACGTGATTTTCTTCTCCTCGCGTATCTTCCTCACGCGATTTTCAATGTTGTAATCATCTTCAAATCCTCCTCGTCACGCGTGGCTTCAAACTCTCCTCCTCATCACGCGCGGCGTCAACCCGATCGGCGCAATAAAAGTAAGCTTGAACGTTAGTGAATTTAGGGTTTATTTTTAAATCGTGTGAATTTCTTCTTGAATTGAGTTATAGTTTGTTCGCAAATCATGTGTTGTTGTATAGTGTCAGAGTTGAAATTAGGTGTTCAAAATCGATTACGGGAAAACATTATTGCAATCGATTTTTTTTTGCTTCAGCATATCACGCACTGAAACTATGTGGAAAAAATAACATCCACGAAGGGGCTCAACGTGGGAAAAATGCCATCCATGCATAGGTCATGCGTGGAAACATTTTTTTCATGCAAGTGCACTATGTGGATGGTATTTTTCCCCGCAGTTTTTCTGCGTGGTAACCATTTTTTCCTCGTAGACACCCAGCGTGAAAAAATGCTATCCACGTTGGTTTTAAGTAATTTACTGAAAACAGCAGCTTATACAACTTTTTTTTGCTTCATTGTTTGTTGTCTTATGTGTATTGTCGTGCTAATTGGATTTTTGTCTGAATACTTTCAGATGGATCGAACTCGAATGACGACTTCTGAAAGAAAGCGGAGAATGGAGAAAGCAGCCGAAGGTACTAGTATGGTCGTGAACGAGGAGCACGAGACATACGCAATTAACTTTCATATTGTTGTAAGGCAAGATGAGGAGCAACATAAAGAAGGAGAGGGGGGAGATGAGGAACAAGGAGATGGTTCAGACTCATCGGGAGAAGATGGAGATGACACAGGGGATGATTCAGAGATGGATATTGGCGATGGGACAGATGATGATCCCGAGGGAGTAGGTGAAGTCGAAGAAGATGTAAACGAGAAAGCTGGACCGAGAATCAGTGATGTGATTAGAGAGTTGGATACACATGTTGCTTCTATGATATGGATTGGCCAGGTATGCAGCTATTATTATTCTTAATGATAGATTTGGAATTACTTTGTTTATTAAATGTAAATTTTATTTGTGCAGGAACGATCACTGCTTACATGTGTCAACCATGGACAGAAGTTATCGGAGTGGAGAATTCCAAGTAATTCTACCAAATTCAAAGCCATTATTGACTCTTCTGGCTTATTACCCACTGTTAGCACTTGTTACAAGAGTGTTAACAAGAATATGATATCAGCTTTTGTAGAACGATGGTATCCTGAGACTAATACCTTCCATTTACCATTCAGTGAGATGACTATTACTTTTAATGATGTAGCTTCTTTATTACACATTCCAATCGAAGGTAAACCTGTATAGAGTATGTCATACGTAATGGAACAAGCAGTTAGTATTGTTTCAAAGTATCTCAGCCTTACTAAAGCAGAAGCTAGGATGGAAATGAATGAAAGGGTTGGATATAAACTAAGTTTGTCTACGTTAGTTGGTAAATTTAAAGACGTGAGCGATGATTGGACTGATTGGGCAATTAGGCATGCTGCTCATGCTTATCTTTTATTCCTTCTTGGCAACACATTGTTTGCCGACAAAAGCAAGTCTCATGTCCACATATCGCTGCTGGATCCAATAAAAAAATTGAATATTGTTAACACTTGCTCTTGGGGTTCAGCAACACTTGCATTTCTCTACAGGCAGCTTGGGTCAGCAACCAGCATGGGTGTGAGACAGATTGCAGGATTTCTTTGCTTACCGGAGTCATGGATATTTGAGCATTTTCTATGCTTTAATCCTTCCATATTCTATACAACAAGAATTTACCCTGTGTTGCTCGATGGAATCCATCTTTAGACAGTGGTGCATCAGTCATCGATCTACGTATATTCCTTGATACTATTCAAATTGAAAAAGTAATTATCTTCATTTATTATGTAATATAAATAATATTACGATGAGTTGAATGCCATGAGTAATCAGTCCATTTACTACCACTAATTTTGATCCATTACATCTTTGAACATGTTATTTTTGATCCATACATCTTTGCATGACACTATCATTTATTTCGTGCTATATCTTAGTACAACGGTTGCATTCTCCGCCTTAACGTTGTGGAGCCGTATCATCCTAATAGAGTACTTAAGCAGTTTGGCAGAGTTCAGAACATTCCTATGGCTCATATTCCTCCAGTAGCAACAAATGCATGCAGAGGTACAACTTCAACTACATACACTCGGATGCGTTATCAGTTTTTGGAAAGTATATAGGAGAATTGGTACCATCATATAATTGCAGAAGGGCGTAGATCAATACCACTACAGCAGTCTTTTCTGAGTTGCATGGATGATTATAGGAGTGGTATAGGGATCATGGTGTTTTAAGGGTTCATAATCTCATACGCTTACCAGCTAATGTATTGATTTGAGCATCACATTTTCAGCTTAACTATGACCAACTGTACTCGGTATGTTACATGTTACATTTTACATCTAAAAGTTCATTGTAATATTGAGCATTAGTAAAATTGAAAACTTAAACTATAATACTAGTTTTTTCTCCAGACTCTACATGATGTGCATGGCTTTTTGGATGAAGCTAACCCTTATGTTGCTAGTGCCCGAGTAGCTAGTGGACGCTACATACGTCGTCAACTTTAGTATGATGTATAGTTGTTTTTTGGTGCATGTATGACTTCATGTATGTTAACATATGTAATAAGGACTGGTTGTATATTGGGGAATGTTTGATTTCATATATGATGTCACATGTTATGTGGGTTTGATAGTTGATTTTGTCGTTGTAATGGGTGAAAGGGCGGCTATGTTGTATGTATATAAACATTATATGTTAACGGTATTTTTTTTGATAGTGCCAGGTTTGCTTATTTGAATTCTACATTTTTTTGATTCTCTGTAATCACCACGCACTGACAACCCGTGGATATGTATATAACCACCTGGAGCCAATTCGAGGAAGCCGCGCTGTATATTTCTTTTTGAGTTTACGTTTTCACCATGCACTGACAAGACATGATCATTTTCCTAACAATGTAAGGCTAGTGCGTGGTTTGTCATTTAGCCACGTAGGGCTTAAATGTTGTTATGCTACTATTCACGTTCGACTAGCCTGTACTGGAACAATATTCACGTAGTTGCACTACGTGGTACTTCCAACACAGTAAAAAATACTAGTTTTTTATCACTGTACAAACACAGTTTAAACTTAAAGATTCGTGTTGTTTTAATCAACATTTCATTCAAGAAAATTCAAAACAGTTACACACATTGTAATCCAACTAGTTGAGAACAAAGATATTTGTAGTTACTAAGCAACAACAACTTGCAAACATTCACTCAAGTTTGTAATCCAACTACAAAATGGTGCCATGACTAATTCCATTCAGCATACTCGGTACATTCATCCCAAGCTTGTCTTCGATCGGTGTAAATGTACTCCCATTTACTTGCAACTATATCTCCAGCTGTGAGCCTTTTTGAGTATATTGGTGGTACCGGATGTTTAGGCATTTGTTTTACCTGCGATTGGCAATGTGTAATTCAAATGTGAATGAAAGTAATTGAAATACTTATTAGGTTGAATAATCTGTACGTTGCGTATCTGAACAAAATGATCTTGGTTAACAAAAGCCATTGCAATTTTCAGTGCGCCGTATCGGTGGAGGCATTTTTTCTTTCAATGGAGGTATTGTCAACAGAAGTCTTTCACTTATGTTGAATACTACAACGTTATATCTATTTGTAATAATATAACCAACATCGGGCATTGACATCCACTTTTCCCTCGGTGCAAAATTTTCATCTTCATGCATAAGGCTTTTGAGAAGACAAGCATTTCTATCGTGCTCTATGAGAATGCGATCGTACAAACTCTGATTTTCATATAATTCTTCATATAACTCCCTCCTAATTTGACTCCAGCTTGATTCTACCAAACAAGCAAAGCCGTCACACACCGATATCCATAGTTACCATCTGATCGAACGTCAATAATATCAGCAACAAATGCCTTCAACTCCAATGATATTTGATGCAAATAAGTTCTCATGCAAATAGTTAGTTCTTCCAAGTGGAAAAAAGTATGATATAGCAAGTTAATACGGTACTTATATGTATACAAAAATAATATTTAGTATACATACTTTTTTTGGTTTACGAATAGGAAGTTTACCGGTACTAGCCTTTTTTAAGGTATATGAACTTTGAGAGTACACATTTTCGACGAGCTCAAACGACGAAGGCATTCTTTTAGTTGAATTGTTAGCATTTTTTTTGCTTTCTCTTCCACGTGTTTTTATTTTGCTTTTTGGAGATGCGAGAGATGACGTATGTGGTTCAACAACTTCTAACATCTTTTTATAAGTTTGCATTTGGTAAGGAGTATCCATCTTTTTCACATTGTCTAATAGTACTTTCATTTTTTCTACTACTCCCACATCTTTCTTTCCACTTATTTCAACAAGATGAAGTCTTATCCAACGAACATCAATCATATCAAGCGATATTGCAGTACTAGATCCAAGACGAGCTAACTAATGCGCACAAGGCAGTCCATGTGTTCTACTAACGATACTTTCACATAACAATTCTTCCTCACCAACATTTTTTGTTATTTGTATTTCTGAGTGAATTAAATCAAGTACCTTGATAGAAACAAATCCTCGTAAATTTCCAAACTCTCGTATATGAAATATGTGCTTTACTTTTGTTAAACTTTGCTCAAACGATGCTTTAAGTTTGGTAAACGAGAGCTCCAACGGTGAACGCATATTCGTCCAAGCCTGTTCAAAATTACACTGACAACTAGATAAATGTTTCTTTAATTTAGATTGAGCGGGCTCGGCCCTGTATATGACACAAACGTATGATTACTAAAACAATAATTACTAGTTGGAACATATATTAACATGGTTAATAAAAAGAATTACCAATTAGAAGTATAATTTCCAAAATGCTTGTAATCATCCGTCCATGCTTGAACAAATCTGTCTTTGTATGTACCCAACCATGCCTCATGATTATACTTCAAGAGGGAAGTATGTTTCGCGTACTTTTCATGCAACACTTGTAGATTCTCATTAAATAAAACTAAATTTTTTGAACAAACCAGTTCATTCCATTCAAATAAATGACTTCTTCTCTTCTACTTCCGTTCCTTTCATTTGTTCTGCATATACGTAAGAACATTACTTTTAATGCGCCATGTGCATAACTTATTGCGGAGTTTGGATAAACAAATCCAATTGCATTAACTAGTGCTGTTTTTCTACCAGAAATGAAGACCGATGGCAATTTAACTTCACAGTCAACCAAAATAGATTTCAACTGTTCTAAGGCCCACATATAATTTTCCTCAGTTTCAGCAACTACGTACGCAAATCGCGATACAGAATGTAAGATCTGTGCAAGCAACGCCAACAACCTCAAGTAAAGTCATTCTATACCTATTGGTTTTATATGTGCAATCTAGTATGATAACTCGAGAAAATATACATAGAAAATCCAAGCTGGTAGGATGCGTCCAAAAAATATCTTTAATACTATATGTTCCATCTAACATTTTACGATGCCATTCAAAATAACCAAACTCTTTCAATTTACTAAGCAAATATTGAACTTGAGACTGCACTGCTCGCTCAATAGCAGTTTGTGCTTGTATAACATTGTAAACTGTTTTGACGGTGGTACAATTTGTAGGATCATTTATTTTAAGCGTGTGTAAAATTTCTTTTGCTTTTACCATGTTCCTATACTTCTCAATAACTAACTTGGTCTCATCTTCAGTTGGTCGACCAATATACGAATGTCCTTCGGTATTTTTTGATTCCAAATTATTGTAAACACCATTAACAACATGCAATCGCCAATCATCTGAAGTAGGAAATTTCTCACCTTTAAGTCTAAACAGACAATTGCATTTTTTTTTACCGGTCATTCAAAGGTTCTTCGGGGTTTTGTCTTTTCGCTACTTGTACACACCACTTCGTTCACAAACAAACATAATTCTTGATTTTTTTGGTTGAAGCATCAGTATCCGATTTCATAGTTATGATAACAAAACCAAGACGTTTTCCTGTATCACGAACCCAATCAACCAAATTTTTTCTAGAATGAAATATCTGCAATAAAAATGTGTAAAAAATGTAAGAAATATTAGAAAAATTATAGATTTTTTTCCTAGTACAGATTTATTCGAACGTTAATTAACGTAAATTTACATCATAAGTCGTAAGCTCATTTAAATAATCCAACATTTATTTCGCGGCATGTTTCTTCATCACTTGAAAATGGTACAATCTGGAGCAAACAAGTGTCATAAGTATTGAACACTAAAAAGGTGAACAGAAGAAAAAAAATTATGAACTGCAACGCAGGTATGCTGCGTGGTAGTTGTCAAAACCACGCTAATGTACTGCGTTGCTTGTTTCACTACCACATGATACTTGGGCGTGGTTTTTGAGTAATCACGCAGTCCTCTTTCCAGGTTTGGCCAAAATTCTAGTATTGTGTATTCGTGGATTATCGTAAATCCCACCGATCGAGTGAATTCGACTGTACTTGCAAAAATTAACAAACTTATCAAAAAAAATTTGTCCGATAACCTGCTGTGATTGCAATAGAGATTCACCCTCCTCTCCAAAATCCATCATTTGCTAGTTTCAAAACGATTTTTTTTTATGATTTGGAAATTAGGGCTTTGAAGTTTCGATGCTTTAAGAACGTGAAAAATTACGCAAGGCAGAAGATTTGAGAAGAAAGTTTGATAAGGGCATTTTTGTCTTCAGATAATTATTTTTCTAAGGGAGGCTACTAAGTGAATATATGGGTTGGAGTAGTAGCACATTCAATCGATCTTTGTTTTGCTTCTGTTGTATTTACTGATGACGTGAACTTGAAAAGAATTTTGAAAATTAGCACTTCATGTCTTGAATGTCACTCCTCGTCTGAAGGTTCTTAATCATTTATTACTTGTTGCAATTTCAAACGAATTACCTAGTACAATATTCCTTCAATCTCCGATCAAGTTGACTATTTTTCAAAATGAAATTAAATTAAGAGAACTTGTCGCCCCGCTAATTATGATTACAAAAACTTCAAACAAAAAAGCTAATGTTGTTGGTTTTTAAGGAAAACTAGATTAGACCTTATCTGTTATACGTCTAGTGCACCAAAACAGAGAATAAACAATTATAAACTAGTCTCGCAAGTTTATAAATCAAATTTCCACTAGTCTTGAATTCGGATATCGTCTGAGGCTTGTCGTAATAATTTCATTAAGAATTTTATTTCAAAATTCTCTCAAGATACAACAGAAGCAATCTGCTCGAGATTGTGATGTGTATGATCTTTGTGTGATATGTAAAAACACACGGATTGTAGAGATTGAGAAATAAAGAGGAAGAAGAGCAAATTCGGAGTTAAAAATTGAGTGAGGAAAGTGATCAAGTTTCATTCTTATTTATTGCCGAATTCTCAATGGCTACACCCGTTGAGAAAAGTAGCATCCCTTCGTTTTCAACGGCCGAAAACTGTTGCGGTTCGCAACAGTCGCGCCTTTTCGTTTGCAGCGGCCAAAGACTGTTGCGGTTTGCAATCCACTAGTCGTTTCTATTTGAATTTAAACAGTAAAAAACCGTTCACTTCTGTATAGCCAAATTATAGTACGGTCTACTCTTATTAGACCCACACTCAACCCCGACGGTCGGTCGGTCGGACGGGTTTAGTCCATGGCCATATAGGTCCCCCCTCGCACAAAATTAACTGAGCTTAAGGACCAATATAGAGATTAAGAGTATAATATATAAACCAGAAAATAAACTTATTTTTGACGATGTGGAATATATCTCATTCAAATTTTAACATTATCTTTCATGAAAAATATAGTCCGGTCGCATTGAATAATTTGAGAATCTTGCCTCATGCAAAGTTTCATACAATTTTACTCAAAACTGTAATGGTATGGCAGGTTTCAAAAATCATACCATTATTGACCTATTGCTTACATTTTTTAGAAAAGTTGGTATATCAATACGATTGGTTCTGTAATGGTAGATTCATAATTTTAATGGCAAAAAATCAGTATTTTTTTCCCAACACCAATGTTATAAGAAATTTTCAGACTTACTGATATCTTTCATTTTTTATAGCTTTTTCATACACTTCCTCAAAAAGAAGCATGGCATGATAACTGTTTTTGCGAAATGGCAGCGTTATTCCCTATTTTACTAGCATTAATTTCTCCAATGCTCATTTGAAACCAGTTAAGAATCATCACTTTATAAGGTTAAAATTGATGGAACCAAACATAATGGTAAAGTTGTTCCGACTTACGATTATTGTCATCTGCAAAAGAAAAGGTGATGTTTGGGGCCTTCAGGCTTTTAGAGCTGAACTCATTCTTCACCTAATGGAGCCTAAACTATTGAACTTTTGACTTTCAGTATATCAAGAGGCTTAAATCCATATATCATCAAACATAACTCGACTTATCTTGCTTCATTGTTGACACCAAGGTATCAGGTTCCGGTCGAAACCACGAGATTCCGGCCCTCTCGACTTGGTCCCGGACGAAGGCAGGACGAGATTAGGTCAAAATCTTGTCCCGTTACCCATCGATTAAAAAAATTGAAAAATTTGCGATTGCTGCACAACAATGAAAATTGGGTATACAACACCAAAAAGCGGAGAATCGAATCTAGCCCAAAAAAAAAATTGACTTACCTTCAACTTGATTCGACTTTGACACTTGAGCATCTTTCAACTTCGACAATTGAGAACCTAGACCAAAAATTTGTGTGATACGACTCGACTTCGAACATCGACCTCAAATTCGAGCACGATTTTATTTTTCTTCCTTGCGGTTTTTTTTCGTTTTCTCACGTTTTTTTTCAACTTCGAGGATGAGTAATAATAGTATCTGGGCTTGGTGATTTAATCCGGGCCTTTAATTTATAAGTTTAAAAGAAAACGATAATTAATATTATATTGGACTGGATAATTTATATTAGGATCAATTTATTTTTAACTTAGGGTTAACTTTTTAGGGTTGTTTAGGCAAAATCAAGTATTTATTTGTTTAATAGTATTTTATGTTATACCATTATCTCTTTACAATCTATGTTTTGTATTTTATTTGCAACGTTTATCATTACTTCATCATCAGAAACATAGAAATGCGCTTTTATGAGCGAAATTAAAACAAAAACTGAAACTTTCGAAACTTCTGAAATTGATCGAAACTAATAAATTTTCAAATGACCAAAACCGAGTTATCAAATCTTGGATAACACGGACACCAGAAGCTAATATGTTGCACAAATAAATGACCCATGAAAGCAAACTGTATAGTTGACTGGCCAAAAAAACCTTCACTTACTAAATACAGGACTAGCCAATTTTTTTTATTTTATCGTGCCAAGAGGTTTGGTTAAGTTGGTTGGTAGTGCAGACTACGAGATTAAAGCTCACGAGTTCGATACTCGAGATCGACATTTGTTGGCATTAATGAATCATTAAAAAACTTACATTTATCTCTCAAATTGTATATTTAAGTATTTGCAGTAAAATAATTGAACAATAAAATTTACAGAGCCAGTGCCTTTCTACAAAACAAAAAACAAGCAAACATTACACTTTACCCACTCAAACTGAAATTCCTTTCAAAAGGAACAAGTTTGATGTCAAATAATGGGCAAAAAAGCTGTACATGTGTACCTGTGTGCACTTATCTTTAACGTGCACTTTTTATAACAGATAAAAAGTATAAAGAGTTTCTTTAAGTCAAAGTAAACATTGAACGGAACGTAAACTTACATAATAGATAGTGCGAGAAAACTTACAAAGAGAATAATGTGTTAGCATGCGAATGAATGCAGACCGAGTATTACTTCTCCCCACCCCATGCATGTAGAAGGTAGATCGCTGCAAAATGTAGAGTAGCTCTTTTCTTTCAAATCATATGCTACTTTTCTTGGTATGGATTAAAATAATCGGTCACCCATGACATGTTCTTCTCCATATACAAACCGAAGTATTCCTACCACTAAATAGTTTTCCGTATGTGTTGATATTGCTTCAGGAAACGCAGAACTGATATTTTCATAATGCCCTTTCACGTCCCTTCATTTGCTTCTGCTTCGTCTGTTTCATCTTATTCCACTACAATAGAAACCCAAACCAGATTAAATCGTGACTTCCAGTAAAGCAAAAAGGAAGGAGTAAGCAAATGACAAAGAAAATTTTCAAAATGAAACAAAATCAGTCGCGCGACTAGGTGGATCAAGCAGAATCGAAACAACGAGTGGATTAAGAAGAAGCGAGACGATGGTAAACTTCCGCGATTTACATGTAATGGTACAACCAAATCAAAGAAATCGAAACTTGCAGCACAGGTCCAAAGTGTGAAATCGAAACGTCTATGGAAGATTCGTGACGGACTTTCATTGGAGAAAGAAGCCTATAGTCGTTGGCGATGATAATGATAATGGGAAAGAAGCAGATGAAATGGACAAAGGGAAGAGGAAATAGGAAGATTGATGGAAAAGTACAATACAATATATAGTAGGACAATTTTTGTTAGTAGGCTTCAGGAAATACAATATTATGCTTTTAGGCTTCAGAAAGAACTAATTAGCAAATTATACCTCGTTTCGATTTATACCTGTGCAAATATAAAGTGCGCAAGTGTAAATTTTTTAACTATAACTTGCGCATTACATAAATGCGCAAGCTTTATTTTAAAGCTTGCGAACTTATAAAATGTGCAAGCTCATTTTTGGGCACCAAAAAGACAGAAAACAGATCTGAAATTCATTTATCAACATTTCTACTATCTTCCCCATTTCTTCCCCAAACCCTCCAATTTCTCAACCTAAACCTATTTTTCTTCCATATCCAAATCCACAATCACCTTATTAACCAAATAGTTGCTAAGCTATATATAGAATCTTCTTCTTCATCGTTACAAAACAAAGTTAATAATTAATGTTTTTGAAAATTAAGATATAATTTTGCTATTGTTGATGCTGTTGAAAATGAAGAGTTATTGATGGTAGTTGTGTTAATTATTAGAGAACGGTGTTGTTGTTGAAGTAGTAGTTTGTGTTTAACGAACTAGGAAACCCAATTTAAGTATTAATAAACTAAAATCCCTAATTTACACCTTAATTGTTTATTATGACGGTAGACATTAATGATTGGGAGATAGACGATGAAACATTAATGAAACATTTTGATGAGGTTGAAGGAAAAATCGGAGTTGCAAGTTCAGGTCATATTGACTTTGATGTCGATCATGTTTTGGAAACACAGTTCGAACCAGTACCGCGTAAATTCCATTCAGGATCATCAACCTTACACGCTCGTTTACGTGAAGTTGTTTCTGCGGAAATACCCGGTCATCAACATACAGTTGACGGAAATTTGCTGACGCGTATACATCCTGTTAATCCATCCATGCCAAGGGGACAACGACAATTTCCAAACTGTTATTGCGGAGATATGAATGTAGTGGTTGTTTGCAGAAAAGAAAAGAATGCTGGACGAAGATTTTTCGGGGGTAGTTCGTACAGCGAACATAGATTGAATCCTCATGAATATGATTGTTGCAATTATTTTAAATGGATTGATCAACCCCCGTGCGAAAGGGGACTTGAGTATGCCCACGACTGCAAGCTGAAATAAGTCATTTGAAAAGTGTGGATGAAGAACTAAGGACAAACAGCGGAAGGCGTAGAATGTGGTAGATGTTTGGGAGTTGTTTAAGTTGCCATATTTGGATTTTTTTGTTAAACCGTTGTATTTGTAATATGTTGTTGCGAAAATGTTTCTATTTGTTGTAACCCGTAACGTGTGCAAGGTAGATAGTTTATTATGTTGTTGAAATGCATTTGATATTGTTGACTTTATTGATGAAATATATTGGTTATGTTATTATATTGATTTACTTAGTTGGGTTTTTTTAAAAATTAAGTTGACTGCTTTTGGTTGAAGATTGCCTGCGGAAGTAAAATCTACCTAGAAAAATAGGTAATAGTTCATCATATTGATGTTTATAGTTATGTCAGTGAACAAAAACTATGACTGTGGTATTGGAACTTATTTTGCAGATAATGTCAAAGGTTCCGACTATATTTTACTTTGATGGGGAATTGTTGGTTGATGATGAAGGTAAACCTAGATATGTGGACGGAAAGCGAAAATGATCGACAATAAAAAATCATTGTAGTTTCGAAGAGCTTAAACAAAGGGCATGTGAAGTGACAAAAGAAAATCCCGTGATATACGATTTAAAATTAGCGGTCAAATGGGTTCGGGATGATGGCGCATCCGCTATTGATTTGGAGGACGACGATGATTTGAACTCCACCTTTTCAGTTGGGATGAGAGTTATAGAAATCTACGTTGTGAGAGTGGAACATGAAAATGTGGTTGAAATACAAGCGCCAGTAATCTCCGGGGGTGAGTATATGCATACCACACAGTTACAAGAAACATAATGGTTGGCGTATCCATCGTATCTTTCAAGCCATCAAGGTGAAGAGTTTACAAACTTACTTCATAGGTACAACGGAATGGCTGGAGTCTCCTCTAGTCAGGAACAAAATATGATGCAGAACGCTATAAATCCAAATCAGTCGCAAGCATTTGAAAAGTGAGTACTGTTATACATTGACACTTGTATTTTGACTTATGTTAATGCAAAATATATGACATTTGTTTTTTGTATTCCTAGTGGCGTAGATGCATTTACTGGTTATGACGACGATGGTGCCGATTATCATGTTGATACTCCACAAGAGATTTGTGGGCAATTGGATAGCATAGAAGTTGCTTGTGCGGATGATGAGGATAGAACTTGGATACATCAAATGGAAATTAACAATGATGCAATCATATATGCATACATTGAGGAGGCTGATGATGTAAATGCGAAAGAAGAACGAATCACATATGAAGAGGCTCTAGGCGATGATTTATGCACGGCATCAATGATGGCGAAATCAATAATGGAAAATTGTCAACCAGACGTGGAAGTTTTTGGAAGAGAATGTGTGGAGAAAGGTCCACGAGTTGGGTTGGTTTTTGAAAGTAAGTAGAAGCTTGTTGAACAGTTATGTGAATGGACGATTAAATGTTCAGTTTCGTTTCAAGTTCTGAAATCGCGTGCAAATCAATACACGATCCGCTGTGACGTAGAAGAAACATGCCCTTGGCGTGTTCATGAAAGCCTTTCAGTAAGAAAAAATTCAAATTGATGGAAGATAACTACATATGGCGGCGATCACACTTGTTTAAATGCAACCATCAACTCAAATCATCGACAAGCAACTGCTAAGTTTATATGCAGCAAAATACTTCCGTTGATTAAAGCTGAAACAAACATGACTGCAAGAATTGTTCAAGAGACAATGTCCAACATGTTTCATATTAAAGTGAGTTATTTTCGAGCCCGGCACGGACTGGCGAAAGCTGTTGCAATGATTTGTGGCGATTGGAAATCGTCGTACGCGAAATTGGCGAAATATCTTAGAGCCCTACAACATACTAATCCCGGAACCGTATATGATGTTATTCATAGTCGTGGTTTTTTGATGGTGCTTTTTGGGCTTTCGGACCTTCTATTCGAGGCTTCGACCACTGTCGACCCATATTTTCTATTGATAGCACTCATTTATATGGAAAGTATCTGGGTACATTACTATAGCAACTGAGGTGGATGCAAATCAAGGGCTATTTCCTTTATCTTTTGCTATTGTACATATAGAGTCCTGAAAAACGTGGAGTTGGTTTATTCGTTGCATATGGAATTATATTCCATCCGTACATACTAGATGTATCACATTTATCTCGGATCGTATGAAAGGAATTCCACGTGCGCTTAGAGAAGCTTGGCCAATTGAACATCATCATCGCTTTTGTATCCGTCATATTAAAGCAAATTTCAAGAAAGCGGGGTTTGGTACGGATAAGCTACAAAATTTACTACACGCATGTGCCACGGCATCAGAGGTCTTAAAATATAATGATCTTCGAAAGCAGTTGAAGGATGTAAATCGAGATGCCGATGCGTGGATTGAAAGAAGTTTAAAAGACCAGGAATTAAGCTGGGCTCTTTGTCCTGACGGCGGAGTAAGATTCAATATGATGACGACCAATGTTTTCGGAAGCTTTAACGATGTGCTCAAAGGAACTAGGAATTTTCGTGCAAGATTCAATGTTTGACTATACGGTGAATATCGAAGATAATGTTGCCAAATGTTCGTGCAGCATGCCGGCATTAGATCATTTTCCGTGCTCCCATGTATTAGCGGCTTGTTCACGTTGTTCGGGTGGTGCTAATAGAGCATATTTTGACTTAATCTCCACGTGGTACACTAAGGCTATGTATTCCACAGCTTATGCTCCTTTATTCCAACATGTACAAGATAGTCGACATTGAAATGTCTACGATGGTCCAATTATACGACAACCGTTTGTACGCAGAAATTCAGGTCGTCCTCGATCTACTTGATTAAAAGATTTCATGGATCCGCCATCTTCATCCGCCCATAACAGATGTAGCAAATGTGGTTCTATTCTCCACAAGAAGAAAACTTATCCATGATGAATTGTAATAGAAGTAGAACGTCTATGTTACTGTATGAGTTGTTGACTTTGTTATGTAATGATGTTGTCATTCGAATGGTGTTTGTGTGGTATGCAGAATGTTGTTAAGACTTTTTGTGTGAAAGTGTATAATTTACGGTATTGAAAGAGTTCTCTATCTTGGACAGGGTCAAAAATACGCTTGCACATATATGGATTGCGCATGCTATGTTGTCAATATAGCTTGCGCAATCCATATATGCTGCTCTACCTCAGGCCAAACGGGCCATCCAGCTGTAGTTTCGCCACTGGGATGTTGTGAAGTCTCCCCCTCCACGTGTGCCTCCTCCCATTGGGCTTGTCCATCCGATACTAGGGTATGTGTCTCCTCTATACAATGTGGTGGCTCTTCTACAATACGCAGCGGCTTGACCGTCCTTCTTAGCTTGTTCCGATCCAAAATCATGTCAAGTATTCGTCGTAGGTCAATGCACTTGCTTTTGACCTTGTCCGGCTACATATGACTTTCTTCTATTTTGTCCACGACATCCAAAGCACTGTATATTCCGCTTATCTAAACCATAAGTCCTAACAATACATCAATATGATATAAAAATTAATCTATAAAAATTTTGAAATGACAATGCTAACCACATCACGTTCTAAAGAAGCACGGGGAGTGTACGCAACCAACTTCCTTGTCGATTTTTTAAGAATATAATGACGAGCAATTCACCAATACCAATACTCGTACTCGCTCAAAGGTGTCGGAGGCTCGCATGCTCGTTCGGCACGATTAATTCTTGATTGCCAAATAGCAATACTTTCCTCCAAAAAATACCATCCAGCGAGTGGGTTTTGGATCAAGGGGAACGACGGGATCGGGAATGTGCTGATAATCAAAGGAAAACTGTCTCATAACCCGATCGGGTGCATACAACTCAAAGTCTAAATATTGAATCAGTCGGCTCTTAGAAATCCAACCGGCGAATGCATACTCAACTTCCGGATGTCCAAACTTATTCACTAATGAATATGGTTCCCATGTAACCGCATCATCCGCCAAAAAATCCAATTCATTACGGTAAAACTGTACATTTCTTGGCGTCTCACGCCAACTCCTAGCACAATTCCACCTAGCCCCAAATGGAAGATACGGATCTAAGTCGGTAGGAATTCTAATAGACGGTCATCCAATAGCAATATGCGACCATGACCATAGTTGCAACAACGTTGCAGAACCGCCTAAAACTTTTCGACCTTGCAAGGCAACCTGTGACAACTCACTATACAAATAGCATAGAACAGCACTACCCCAAGAATGATATCCACAGTTAGCCAAATCGTCCAAAAAAGGTAAAAATTTCAAACTTAATCTCCCTTTCGAATGATCGGGAAATAATCGGCAGCTCAAAAAATACAATATCACGGCACGAGTGCGGTGAAGTATATATAAATCGGTCGCCCCTTCGGGTAGTGGTTCGGAAAATTCACTTTTAAAGCAAGTCGTTGATAACTCACTTCTAGACTTAACCGCCTCTCTAGGTGGAAAAATACCAAGCAAGTCATGAGCCAATTCGATGTAATCGATATCTAAATTTTGCAAACATACCGAACGATCATCTGCTTTAAGACCGAAAAGAAAATGCGCATCCGCTAGAGTCACTGTCATCTCCCTGACTCTCATATGAAACCTATTTGTTTCCGGCCTCCATTTATCGCATAAAGCGGTAATAAGGTGATGATCGAGACGAATGTAATCGATTTGCATAGCTTGCCAAAATCTAAAGATTTGTAGATTCGCATCCAATATTGGATCTTTATAATCGATCTCCTTGAGCTTGCTTGAATGATCGCATATCTTCACAGTTTCAACACCCTGAAATGTATATAAAAAAAAAATTGGTGCTTCATATTTGCATTTCCCCGATTTACCAATATCAAACATTTACCTCCATTAATGTGTCGTTTTGGTTTCTATGATGTTTTTGGAGATAGAGAACACTTCTATCTTCGGGCCCGGGAGACAATTCTACAAACAACAACAACCGTTTATCACTACAAAAACTTTGTACAAAGTTAGGGTTTTGGTTATATGAAGGCTTCATATCCTTTTGCATTTTCAACAAAGAAACCAATAATTAGAGCACGTTGACATCGACATCATCATGACTACCAATTCCATTAACAACAGCAATCATTTTTAAAGTAGTAATCAATTTACAATCAAAATATAATTACCTCTAATCAAAGAAGAAGTAGAGCTTGCTTCCATTTTATGCTTAATCTAGTGGTTGATTGAAGGAATAGATCAAAAGCAATGTTTTAGAGTTAATAGATTCAGATTTGGAATGGGTTGGAGGTTGGGAATGTGGGGGGTTTTGCTAAAAATTGAGTTTGGAGGAGAAATGAATCTCAGATTCAGCTCTCTGTCTTTTTGATGCGCGAAAATAAGCTTGCGCATTCCACAATTGCGCAAGCTTTAAAGTGATGCTTGCGTAATTATGGATTGCGCAAGCTCTGTCTAAAAAAATTATAATTTGCGCATTCCATAAATGCGCAAGTTATAATTAAACGACGCCTACTTTGGCAATTAGTTTTACCGAGGCCTACTTCTACATTTTGTTTTTTCCGATGCCTAAATCGAAAAATTGTCCTATATAGAATCAGTTGCGATCTAAACTTCAAAATTCATTGAACAAGCCTTAATGTTCATTAATTACATGTTTACTCCTTAGCTGCATGATATTATCCTTAATCTTCTTTCCGTCGGGATATATTTTCATTATAGGCATGCATTTTGTTTATAATATCATTAAAAATTGACCTCAGCTATATTCTTTCCTGAAATAAATACAATATATCATACATTTAAAAGGAAATAAAACTCAGATTACAGGCTTTATTCATAAAAAAAGTTAACGGATATACAATAAATTACTGGTACATAGCTGAACTATGAATTGCCTTTTCATTCCTAAATGCATGGACAAACCACATGACCATGAGATTAAAGAGCACGAGTTCGGTCTCCGTGATCAACACTTGTTGGCATTAACGACCCGTGCTCCAAAAAAAAAAAATTGGAACACAAAATGGTATTAGTACATATTATTATACCAATATTACGATAAACGAATTGTAACGAACCAGAATTTCAGTCAATCGAATGTAGAATATTTAATAGATTTTAAAATATTGAAAAGTTAATTTTATAAGCTTGATGACTTACATTTCAAATATAGTGATTTGTTTGATAATTGAATTGCTCAATTTAATTATTTTGAATTGTTTAAATAATTGAATCTTGAATTTAATATGAATGAAAATGATTTCGAAAGTTAATTTAAAATCTATTTGAACAATAAAGAAGATAATAAATTTTTTATTTGATTTAAAAGTGACTTAACTGAATTTGGAAATTTCTTGTTTTAATTAACGCGTAAAAATAGCTTTTTGGGCATTGTTTCGGATTTCGACGAAACTAGTTTCATCGGATCGGTAATAGTGCATTATTATATGCTTTTGTATTTCGTGGTGATCGGACGTATCGTTTGGTCATACGAGTTCGAAACGCGTAGAACTTAATTAAATGAATTTGAATTAAAATAATTTGATTTTGAAAAGTCATCTTCTGAATATGATGGAATTCGCTTTCGATATATTCCATTGTGTTTGGAATAGCGGCATAACATATAGAACGCCAGGCGACATGCTTCGTTTGGAGTTCGAAATTTTCACGGATGAATAGTGCTTTGGAAAATTTTCTATATAAGGCCATCCACTCCCTTCATTTTGCTAAAACCATAGATTCTAAATTTCAACCGCCATTAAACTAAAACCATCCCATGATCATCGTCGATCGGAGCCTCTAAAGGTCGAATTAACGAATGACTTGAACTAGGAAAACATATAGAGCGAAGATACGAAGCTATCTACGTTGGATCGAGCTATCGTTGACCGAGGCGACGGCAAAATCGCTCCGTTCGCTGCAGTTTTTATGGGTTCGGCATGCTTTTTTCGTGCGTGCGTGCATGGTGGCCACAGCAAGGGAAGCATGCAGTGGTTGTTGGCGAGGGTAGCGCGGCGATTGTGGGCTCTGGGCGCAATTCGATCGATTTAAAATAAAATATTAAGAAAAAATTGCGTGGGCGTGCCTGGTGAGTGAAAACGAGAGGGAGAGAGATGATGGAAGAAGGTTTAACAATTTAAAACCTCAATTTATTCAAGTTAACTATGAAATAATTATCTCGTATGGTTATAATTTCATAACTTGTTCGTACGAGGTCCGTTTCGAGCGCGACAAGTTGCGTTGTGTTCGTATCGGCGAGTATTACGCTATTAAGTTAGGTTGGATGGATTTGGAGCTAATAGAAATTTTGGGTTATATTGAACGACCGTTCAATTTTAATCCAAACTGGAGTGCTTTAGCGGTTTCTGGAATTTTTGTGAGTTAACCCACCTCTCTGGCCTACTTATTTTTTTGTATAAGTGGGAATGATTTTATTTATGTCGTATGTTGCTTGTTTGGATGATATATTATATTTATTAGCTGGCTTGGATATATTTCCGCATATTGCAGCGGATGAGACCTTATGTATACGAATCCCACCTCGAAGCGGTTGATTTTTATATTATTTGATTATATGCTATTTTTATACGAATCCCACCTCGAAGCGGTTGATTTTTATATTATTTGATTATATGCTATTTTTATACGAATCCCACCTCGAAGCGGTTGATTTTTATATGAATCCCTATGTATACGAATCCCGTCTCGAAGTGGGATTATAATTGTTGAACAAGCTTCTGCTTACTTTCAATAATTAACCCAATGCGTGGTCCTTTTTTAGCACATTATCTTCCAAACACTTCCACGTCTAATTGACAATTTTCCATAATCAATTTCACCATCGTTGTTGCAGTGCATAAATCATCAGTTGGGGAATCTTCATACGTGATTTGGTCATCTTCGACATTTCCATCATCAGCTTGTTCACTGTCTGCATATATGATTGCATCATTGTTAACTTCCATTTGACCAATCCAAGTTCAATCCACGTCATCCACACAAGCTACTTGTATGTTATCCAATTGCACTCCGCTCTCATTTGCAATATCAACATAATCATCGTCATCGTCGTCAGCACAATCAATTAATGCTTCTTCCCCTGCATTTTTTTCGACACTACGAATACGAAAAATAACTGTAAGAGTAAATTCCATGAACGTAAGTCGAAATACAAGTGCTAGAATATAATATTACTCACTTTCCCAATGCCTGCGATTGATTTGGATGTATAGAGTTACGCATCATATTTTGTGCTTGACTTGAAGATACTCCAACCATTCTGCTGTACCTATGCAATAAATTTGTAAACTCCCCACCTTGATGGCTTGTCAAATAAGAAGGATACGTCGACCATTATGTTTCTTGAAACTTGTGGTGGGTACATGCTCATCCACAGAAATTACGGGCGGATGTGTTTCTACCACTTTAACACGTTCTACTTTCACAAAATTTATTTCTATCACTCTCATTCCAACCGAAAATGTTGAGTTCAAATCATCATCATCTTCCAAATTAATAGCAAATGAACCATCATCTCTTAACTATTTCACCGCTAATTTTAAATCATACTCAAGAGGATTGACTTTTGTCACTTCAAATGTCCGTTGTTTGAGCTCTACAAAACTACAATAATTTTTTATTTTGGATCCTTTTTGCTTTCCACCAACATATCTAGGTTTTCCTTCATCATCAATTAACAATTCTCCATCATAGTAAAATGTAGTTGGAATCGTTGACATTATCTACAAAATCGATTACAAGACTACATTCAAAATCTTGATTTTATGACAGAATTTTGAATAAAAATTTATTGAATTAATACCTTATTTTCCCAAGAAGATTTTGTTTCCGTAGGCAATCTTCAACCAAAAGCAATCAAATAATCTTCAAGCAAAAGCAAGCAAGCAAGCAAGCAAGCAAGCAAGCAAGCAAATCAATATAATAACGTAACCAATATATTTCACCAACAGAATCTAGACTATAGTTCTACATTACATTTAAACCCAAAATCACTTCACCGTTTATCCAACTGATTAACTAGCACACAATAAAGGTTAAAACAACAACAAATAGTTCGAAAATTCAAATTCAGATGCTACATTTCAACAGAACCCAAAAATTGGCAACGTTCTCTTAGGCCCAAATGACTACCAAAATCTTGACCTCCAACTTATTTCCCTTTGTTTTATATTCATCTTTTTGAAATGCCTGATTTAAGCTTGCAATTCATAGGCATACTTGAGTCCTCTTTCATACAATACAATAATCAATTTCATAAGGGTTTAGTTTGTGTTCGTTGTACGAACTACAATCGAAAAATCTTCTTCCGGCATTCTTTCACTTTTCGCAAACGACAAATACGTACATATCTCCGCAATAACAATTTGAATATGATCGTTGGCCCCGTGGCACGAATGGACCAACAGGATGTAGAGGCATCAACATATTTCTATCAACGCAAATTTGATGACCATGTCTTTCGCTAGAAAAAATTTCGCGTAAAAGAGTGTGTAAAGTTGATGGTTTAGAATGGAGTTTACGCGGTATTGTTTCTAACTGTGTCTCTGAAACATGATCAACATCAACGGCAATATGACTTGAACTCGCAACACCGATTTCCGCTTCAAGTACATCATAATGACTCATCAACGTTTCATCATCAATTTCCCAAACAACCATGTCTACCGTCAAAATAAACAATAAAACATTAACATATCAATTAGGGTTTTCAATTTATAATTAGGTTTTCCAATTTCATTAATCCTTAACTAATATTTTAGCAATAACAACACCATAACCTAGTTTTTATCAACACCAATAATAATAACTATTAATTTTCAGCAAAAAAAAAAAATTATAAATTTGAATAACAATTTTAACAGCATAAACTATTACCTTTTTCTAAGATAAAGAAGAGTCTTCCATATAGAATTTAACAAAGCTTGGTTGAAAATGTAAATGAGATGTATGATTTGGGAAAATAGTTGGGTTGAATTGGCGATTGGGATGGATATTGAGAAGAATGAGAGTGGTTTGAGAAATGAGGATGAAATCTATGCTTGTTGGAATTTTAAAGCCTGAATTATAGCTTGTGCATTCCATATTTGCGTAACCTATAAATTAACAGCTTGCGCAAATATGAATTACGCAACTTATATACATAAAACTTGCGCAAATATGGAATGCAGAAGCCTTATTTTAAAAAAAATATAGCTTGCGTAATCCATGTTTGCGCAAGCTATATGAAAACGAGACATATTTTTGTAATTAGTTTTCCTCTGAGCCTATTTGCGAAATTAGTTTTCCTCTAAGCCATTCTGCAAAATTAGTTTCAAGGCCAAGAAATTTTGTCCTATCTTCATCTCTTTGCGTTTCTATTTTACCTCTTTTATTTTTCTCTGAACGATGCGATGTTTTTGTTTTCGGACAAATATACAAAAACGCTACTGCCAAATAAGGGCCTACATGCATGGATAAAGAAATCAAAACCACATAACAATATTGAATAAATTTTCAAAGTAGGCTGATTTTCGAAACAATTCCACGATCGGTGTTATTTTTCAAACTTATTGCCAAACAGGACTAGTTTCATTCCAGTCAGCAGTCCAGTCAGCGTTTCTCTAATTGCCAGCCAAAAGCGCAGCTGTTAGCCGCGCCTATTGATGTTGATTTATTTTTTCAGTTGCGTAACTCTGAGATGCACAAATTCCATGCCCGGTAATTTTGTACAAAGCGCAATTGTTAGTTGCGCACCCGTGCTTTATAACCATGTGCAACCAACAGTTGCGCATAACCATGTAATAAGCAGGCGCAACTCATAGTTACGCTTGCTTTAACATGGTGCAGGCGCAACTATGAGTTGCGCTTGCACAGGCTGCTGCTGGTAAAAAGAGACAGCAGCAATATTTTGCTCCAAGCCCTGCAAAACATTTTCCAACTTCCTTTATCTTCTTAATGACCGAATCCAACATCCTCAAACCCATTTTTTAGCCAATTTGCATCAAATTATCACAAATCTTCCAAATTTCTTCTTCATTTTTTGATTAAACCAAGTTACAACAGTCCCTTCATCCCACACTCACATTACCATTTATTTATATAGATAATTGGAAGATCCCTGATGAAGTATTGGTGAAATATGTTGAACGGATGGAAGCTGAAAATGAATTTGTTCCTGATACTCAGTTTGAAACAATTCCTGAAGCTCAATTTGAGATAGTTCCTCTAGCTAATGGTGTTTTTGTTCAATTTTCTTTGGATATGTTTTCTTAGGCAAACTGAATCAAAGATTAGGGAAACGAATTAGCGGCAATGTCGTGTGAGACAGCCAACACATCCACTTTGCCATTGTGGAGATGTTTGCAAGTTAGATGTATACAAGACTCAAACAATTGCTGGACGTCGATTTTACGGATGTGCCAGTTATCTTGATCATATAAGTAACCCTAAAGGTGTTGAGTGCTGTAATTTCTTCAAATGGCTAGATCGTCCATTGACCCGTAGGGGAGTGGATTATGCACTAGAGGTGCAAGCCGAATCAAGACATTTGGAAAAGGAAAATAGTCTGCTTCGACATCAAGTAAACTATTTGCAATCCTTAAATCCAATTTGGAAAGGGGTATAGTTAACTGGGTAGTGCAACTATAATATAACGGATCTGTATCAGACTTGTTTAATTGAGTTATGTATGCTTTAGTTTTAATTAATGTTGTATTATTGGGTTGCTTATTACTTGGTTATTGTAATGGATATACAATGGATGATGTATTATTGTTTGTCTATTATATTTATTTAATGGTAGATGTAAAACTATGAAAAATTCGTACAGAATCTGCGTATAAAATAAAACAAAGTAATATAACATAGATACTAACTTAAATGTTTGACATAAGATAACCTTTGATAGCAACGTTGCGTACAGAATAAAAATATAAGTTATACAAGACACGAATGATAGAAGTAGTAGAAACAAGTAAAATATTTATTACTTCCCGCACGTTCTTCTCTTATGACCTAAGTTACCGCATTTTCCACATCTATCCTGTCTTCTGTCCCCCATTTCGTCCATGACTCCCTTATTCTTATGGACCTCGGTCTTCTTGTATTCCTACGTGTTGGCGGAGGGAGTACGTAGGGCCTTCATGTACATCCCAATATCTGCTATCAGGCACTGGATGAAAAACTGGAGAATAACTATGTTTATAATTGTCTGCTGCAAACAATGACGAAATAAGATCATGGTAAGCTCTGTTCGCTCCTCCTCTACATCGTGCGTAAGCAGCTAATACATGAGAACATGGAAAATGGGCAAGAATAAGAATATTGCATGAACAGCTGCAGTTGCCATTGGCAATATTTACTGTGTAGTTGCATGCGTTTGTGTCTATTACTTGCCACTCCATCAAGCTGAACCTGTTAATGCTCATGTTACGTGCTTCTACTGAATATTTTTCCATCATCTTTTCATAATTTGGCGTGAGCGAAGATGCGTAATCCATTCCACCGGTACGTCTTCTATAGAAGTAGCTATTAAGACGATGAAAGGTACATGTCACGAACGCCTTTACCGGTAACGATCTTGCACCTTTAAGAACTCCATTGAAACTCTCCGAAGTAATTGTAGTCATCATATAGAAACGTTCACCATTATCCTTGTAAAGAACCCACTGTTCATCCTTATGTCGGAGACTTCTATCAACTCATTTGTCAGTAGCCAGACTCATATTTTTTAATTGTTCTCTGGGTTCTTTGTATGTTAACTCGTCTCTTGCTTCAACATAAGCATGAAATAAGTTTTGCACTTACTACCAAATCTATCTTTTTTGAAGTTCGCTTTCAAATGGCAAGGCAGAAGCGATGATGATATGGTCTTCTCCACTTCTCTTGTAGGATGGTTGGAATTTCTTTCATTCTATCTGAAATGAATGTAATGCATCTTTCATTTAAAGATGGAATTAACTGTCCCATGCATGAAAAAAACCAACCCCAAGTTTTCCCCGACTCGGTCCGTACAATAGCAAATACCAAAGGAAAATGAGAGTTGTCTGCATCAACTCCTATAGCCACAAGCAACATACCTTGATATTTACCATATAGATGTGTTTCATCAATAGAAAGAACCGGATGGAAATGCTTGAAACCTTCAATGCCCGGTCCAAATGCCCAAAAAGCCCCTCAAAATTGTACTCCATCTGTATGTACATAATAAATGGTACCTTGCTTGCATTTCTATATTGCACGAAGAAACAGAGGCAAGTCATTGTATGAAGATTCTCAATCGTCAAATATTTTATACCCCGCTTTGCTAAATCCTTTCTAGGCTCTCATGTAGCTTATTTGAATTTTGTAAGTGCTTGCCATAACTCTTGGATAGATTTCGCAGTGTAACTTGGGTTCAAACAAACATGTGGAAAGACTTTGGTGCAAATGAATTTGGTTGTTGCTTGTTTATGGTTTGAGTTGATGATTGAATTTGAGCAAGTGTGATCACCACCGTATTTTTTTATCGCACATCACCCAGCATGATCTCTTTTAAAACAATTGCATGAAGTTGCCATGGACAATTAGCACCAATATCACATATAACAGTGAACTCTCTAGCACATGACTTTATGTTTTTAAATGAAACTGAACACTTTATCGACCATTCATGTGACGCCCCACCTCTATACCCACGCTAGCCAAGAACACTCCGGAGAAGTGCTGTCAACTAGCACGGAGAATAAGGCTGTTGAGGAGCGACCATCCATGTAATTGCTTATCACACGGTGTCTATAAATAATCTTCGGAAACAAACATAGAAATAATCATATCACAAATCAGTCACAGATATCCATATCACAAAGGCGGAAGAAGATATGAATATATAACTAACACATGAAAGTGTACATCAGAGTAGTGGTCAATAAGATCCACGATAATACAAAAGAATAGCAACACGTGCTATACAAAAGAATACAACTATGAGTCTATATCTCAAGTGTATACAACAAAAACTGCTAATCTAAACAGTTAGCCAAAAGTCAGAGTGATGAATCCCTGGGAAGAAGTCAAGCAGAAGCACCTGTAACATCTCGGTCTGATCCGAGTATTATTTAAGAAAATAATAAACGGATCAGTCTAGCTATAAATATCAGATGACATGATATAACATGAAAGATATGGCATAAACATAAACATCCATAACGACATACCACTATAAGTATGTAAATAATGATCAACAGAAGATCAATCAATAAGAGATAATCAATATCACAAGAATCTTCTCAAAGATTCGAAGGGGGCATCATACCCTAAACTTGTACTCATAACAAGTCCATGACATAAATTCCAGAAATCAACACGAGAAATCCAAAAATCATAAAAAGGGAAAGAGGCCTATCACATGACGGTCCGAAGACCATGGGGAGCTACCCCACATTTGTGAGTGGAATCACACAGAATGAGGTCAAGACTAACCAAAAAGCAGAAAGGTATGTGTGAATGGAATCACACAAGTGGTGTCTAGTCTAACCTTGCAATGAAAGAGACATCGCGCAATTGCTAGTCTAATTCATAAAGCGATCATCAAGATCAACGAGAAGTGTCAATTACACTAAGCTAGTAAATATAGAAGTTTAGCTTCATGTCCCATAACCACTTGCTTAACTTAAATATTTACGAACAAACTGTAAATCTTCACTAATAAAATTGTCACAAGAGGTTCAATCGAACAAGTCCAAGAATTAACCGACGAAGTGAACGCAAGCGTTTCATACCACTTGTTTTACTAAGTCGTTTAATTAGATTTCTCATCCGAGCGAGGTAAAGGCTTGTATATACTAATAGATTGGAAAACGGTTTAAGAAAAGAGCTTTGTTATTAAAAATAGAGTTGAAATTGTTTGTTAAAAGAGTTTTGATATTTACTACTAGTATTGAAACCTTTATATTATAAAGTGACAAAACACATAAGCAAGTGTAGAAACAATCAGTCACAAAGATCGCATACGGAGATGCGAATAAAATCCAAGGAAATCGGCTCAATATTTTTCAGATAAGATCCCCTACGGAGGGGGGGTCCAGGGGGGGTGGCAACCCCCCAAGGTGGGGGTGCGGGGGCAACGCCACCGCTTACGGGGTTCGACCTGCCCGGTCAGGTCGCGGGGGTCCAGGGGGCAGCGCCCCCGGCGGGGTGCGGGGCAGCGCCCCGACCAAAACGGTACGACCTAGTGAAGACAAAATGAGGTCTAACGACCTAAGGGGAATAGGGTCGAGCGACCTAATGGTTGCGACCTAGGGGTCTAAGGAGTCAAGCGACCTAACTGGAGCAACTCTATGGTCATGCGACCTAACTGAAATGGCTAAGCGACCTAACAATAGCACAGGTCAAGCGACCTAACGTTTTAAGGCCGAGCGACCTAATTAAACTCACGACTTAATGGTGTGAAAGGCGTGCGACCTAATGTGTTACGACCTAAGGGTCGAGCGACTTAGTGGAACAAGGTCATACGACCTAATACTTGTAGTAGGGTTGGGCGACCTAATGGAGTAAACGGTCGAGCGACCTAACAGGTTATAGGTCATGCGACCTAGTGGGTTAACGGCCTAACGACCTAACGACCTAAAAACCCGCGACCTAAGGGTCGAACGACCTAAATGGTCCAGCGACCTAGCACTAAACAAGGCCGAGCGACCTAATGGTACCCGCGACCTAGAGGTCAAGCGACCAAGGGATGAAATGGCCAGAGGATATAGGCGAGCGACCTACGACCCACCTACCCACGACCTACGACCTAAGCTCAAACGCGAGCTGCGAGCTACGAGCTAGCGACCTAGCGAAGTGAGAGAGACCGAGCGACCTACGACCTAAGGTCCATACGACCTATGGCCTAACACCGAACAAGCATTTAGATGGCCCAGCGACCTATGGTACTAACTCGCGAGCGACCTAAGTCCTAGGTCGTGAGCGACCTAACAGCGAGTGAGCAAAAATGGCCAGAGCCAAAGCAGAGCGACCTAACGGCCATACGACCTACGACCTAAGGTCCTGAGCGACTAACTCCGAAAACACGAAAATGGCCAGAACGACCTAGGGGTTAACTCGTACGCGACCTACGACCTAAGGTCCACACGACCTAACTCCGAGCGAGCTAAAAACGGCCAGAACGACATTAATGCAGAAATTTCTCCCAAACACCAAAAATCGGAGTTTTTCGCCAATCCAATCCAAACCAAAAGCAAATATGCATGCTAAAGTGATAGGGAATCATTCCCAATAGTCCAATATAGTTATAGACTAGAATTGTGAGATAAAAATCTCACCTTTGCACTAAAATTTATGAAGATGAAGCTTGAAAGCAAGGAGAAGCAATCCAAAGCTTGAATCCAATATCTTCTACTTGAATTTGGAGTTGAATGATGGAGTTGCAATTGAATTTGAGCTTGGAGTTTTAATTTCCCATTCTCTTCACCATTAATGCTAAAGCTTGAGTTAGTTAGGAAATTTATGAAGAGTGAGGAGAAGAGGGTTGGAACTTGGGCTTAATAGGCTAAACTAACCCAAAGTCCAAAGTGGGAAAAGTTAGTGAAATTTCACTAACTCCAAACCTATCGATGTTTATACTTAAAAAGTTGTAAACGACATTTCGAACTCAATGGAAGTGGTCTCGAGTCCTAATTTGACCGTTTGCAAAAAGTAGTTTTTCGGACCAAAATCCGATTAACGATTTAATATTTAAATAAAAATATTTAAATGTAAACTCGATAAATATGCGGGTTGTTACAATTCACTTATATCTTCAATTAAAGATTCCTTCGATTTGAAAATTATACCACCTTTCTACACACATTCCAGTTCGAACATTTCGTTGGTAAGTTGAAATTCTTGCATAATATATCTTTTCATGATTGTATCATTGCATTGGTCATCTTCTAGTGGTTCTTCCGTCTTGATATGCTCATTAGTGTCATCAACTTTCTTTGGAATATCATCTAAAGGAGCGTCATTGTTAATATTCATAGCATCGACCCATGTTTCATTATTGTCAAGTGAAGCAGCGATTTCCATGCTATCCAAATAAGAAATTTCAATATCAACATTTCCACCCTCCATATCCTCAGTGTCAACATCTTTCCAGCTGCTTGTGCGTAAATGTTCGGTGGCTGGTAGGAGTAGTGTGGGTAATACATTTGACTTTGCTCAGCAGGATTACTGGATCCAGGTTGGCTTGCATAATAAAAGATTTGAGCTTGTTGTTTTGTTGTATGTACTATCTCTGTCTTCTTAACACACAACTCAATTACTTTAATCCCTACACAATAAGTAGAATCGACATCGTTATCATTATTTACCTCAATAGCAATTGGGTCGTCATCCGTTACCCTTTTACTATCCATAGGGATGTCGAACTTCATAGAAGCAATCATTACAGCTTTGTAAATTGCCGTTTTCAGCTCAAGAAAACTGCAACCCCTCCTCACTTTCGATCCCTTGTGTTTTTCGCCAAATAGTTGGCTTGTTATTTTCATCGATGACTAAATCACCGTCAAAGATACAAATAATCGGCACGGTAGTCATTGATCTATCAAAATTATAGAAAGTTGAATGTCAACACTAGATCTATCAAAATTAGTGGATAAGGGTTTCGATGCTTTACCTCAAGTGTAAATGAACGTGTAATCTTTTGTTGATCTTCGTAGAATTAAACAATTTTGAGTGGAATACTATGTTGCTGGTAGTGAAATTAATGGCAATGGAGGTTAGGGTTTCTGAAAGAAACCGAGTTTAGGAGTTGTGTTTGTTTGGGGAGGAGTTGTAATGTTTATATGCTGTTGTTGGGCTAAGGGATAGCCCAGGTATGCAGGCACAACTTAAAGTAGTGCATATACGTATAAACGTATGTGCAACTTCAAAATGCGCCTAAATAAGTAAATATTGGGCGCAACTCGAAGTTGCGCTCATTTTATTCATGCATGAGCAACTAAAAGTTGCGCCTGCAACTTTCCAAAGAACAAATAACGGATTCAACAAGTAAAATGTTGGGCGTATTTATTCAGTGTGCGACTATTAGTTGCGCCTACAACTTTTCAGATTTCCAAAGAACAAATAACAGATGCAACTTTCATACAACATCAACTTTCCTACAACAACAACTTATAAGTATGACATTTCATTCAAATAGGTAAAATATTTCATACAAAACATCATATTTCATACAACATGTTTCACGTCAATATTACAACATCGCAACACGTACAAACCAACAAGTTCCAAGTCAATACAAATTCAAAACAAAGCAACCAGACGACAAACCAACACAACACCTATCTTCTTACGTTTCTGCGTTCGCGTAGTGTTCTTTGAGTTTGAGTCGGAGGCGGTTGGGATCGTCCAGCTTCAACCATTTCCTGCTTCGACTGGCTACCCTATGAAGGAATCTCGTGCCTCTAAAACGTCTTCTTTGGTAGGTACGACCAAAAGGCTGGGGTGGACGAGGCACATACAGTGATAGTCTTTCTAGCTTATGCCTGCCAAGAAGCGACTTGGTAATTTCCTTGATGTTGAAGCACTTTCCTTTTACTCTGTCCTCATATGTAGGATCTGCCAGAACATTGTTAACTTCATTGGAAATAACGTACAACCCTTGAAAAAGAAGCAATGACACAAGTAAGTAAATCTAGTTGAGGAAGTTAAAAGATTAAAAATTACAAACATGTACCAAATCACGTTCCACCAGTCCCCATGGAGCATATCTAGGCAGCCTAATTGACGATTCTTTAAGAACAAATCACCACATGATATGTCAGTACCAACTTTAGTATTTTTCGATTGATATTCTTGAAACGCATTCAACCTAAGCGTGATCTAACCTATGATCCCACCTTACGACGTATATGTTGTACAAGTCTCTATTCCAACCATGTGGAAAAATCTGCTCGGTTGGATTCGTTATATGTTGATGAAGGCTAAATTGCCTCATCACTCTATTCTGAGCAGTGCAAGGCTACACTTTGCAAGAAAATAATCGGGGTTCTTTCATACCAAGTCTGCTCCCCATCCAAGCAAATAGGCGGCAGATCCTGTACGATCTTAGCCGTGTATGGCGTCCAGTCAACAACATGCTCATCCATAACATCGAGGTCATTGCGATAGAATGTGAGATGACAGGTTGGATTATCTTTCCAACGTCTACCTCCGGTCCGTCTACAGTCATAAACAAAATAGAGTATGAATATTGGCCCAAATCATAAAGTTTTCGGTACAAATTTCAAGTTGCTTTTATCTTACCCCGTACAGTAATCCTGGAGCGACGTTGGCACGAACATTTGGTCGCCTAATAGAAATACGCGTCCAAGACCATACCTGCATATTACTAGTGTTGAGAAACATCTTTAAAATTATTTCATAAAATTGGTACACCAATAAGTCAAAACCGACATACCTGCAGAAGGGTTCAGCAACCTGCTAACCCATTCGTCTTTTTTAGTGCCACATTATCCAACTCCTTGTATAATGCGCATAAAACTGCCTACCCCATGAATAATCGAAAATGGTGGCAAAATCCTCTGGCAAGTACAACCATTTGATGCTAACTCTACCCTACGAATGGTTCAGAAATAGACGAGATGCTATAAGAAGCAATATGATAGCCTGTGTGCACTTTTTAGCTCCGCAATGGATGAATCGACTGAAATCTCCCTGCCGATTATAAGGTCATTTATCCTTTTGACCTTCAACTCTATTCTATTGACTACCACTTCTGGGGGTGGAATTTCACCAAGCAAACGTTGACAAAGCTCATTGGCATCCATGTTACCACCGTAGTTCAACACGACGCCTTCGATAGAAAGCAAGCAAAATAGAAACGTCTTGCAAAAATGAAAAGTGCAAGTCTCGGGTCTCCATCTATCGCATAAAGTTGTGAGTAAAGACCTGTCAAATCTGATATATTTAATCTGCATTGTTGAATCCGTTGATCTTCAACCATCTCCATCAAATCTTCCAAACTTTACGAATGATCGAGACAATCCACCAGTTTTACACTCTACAAAACAAAGAATTAAAACTTACAACTAATTCAAAATGCAAAAAATCTCACAAGAATTTACTATATTTACAAAACAAATAATATTACCCTCGTTAACTCTTCAAAATTAGTGTAGTGATTATCCTGCAAATAAAGCACGCTACCGTCTCAGGTCCGCTTTCCGTTCTTTAAAGTTCATGCCCAAAAAACCAAATTTTACAAATCGTTTACAATCAATTAGTGATTCAATGCTTCAAATTGGATTACTAACGTGTAAAACAAGCTAATTAACACTATTTCTAGCAAACACAAGCAAATAGTAAGCAAATTAGAATTTAATTAAAAAACTAGGGTTTAGAGATTACCAAGATCTATTTATATTGAAGAGGATCTCACTTTCATTGTTGTAGCTTTGATTTAATCGAAGAATGAAGAAGAAATTTGAAAATTTTGTGATAATTTGGTGCAAAATGGCTAAAGATTGGGTTTGGAGCTGATGGGTTTGGTCATGAAAGAAGGGATTGAGATTTTTAAAATGTTTTTGGGTAATGAGGGGAAGGGTAGTTGTTGTCTCTATTTTAAAGGCAGCTATATGTGCAGGCGCAACTTATAATTGCGCCTGCATGATTTTATGTAGGCGCAACTATGAGTTGCGCCTGCTTATTAAAACCCTTATGCACAACTGTTAGTTGCGCACAGCTAAAAAGATATATTGAGCAGCAAACAGTTGCGCATAGTAAAAAAATCAAACATACGATCACACACATCTAAGAGTTGCGCAACCGAAAAAAAATAAGTTTATGCACAAATAAGAGTTGCGCTTTTGGCTAGCAGTTACAAAATCGCTGATTGGACTGCTGACTGGGCTGAAACTAACCCTGTTTGGTAATAAGTTTGAAAACTAACCCCGATCGCAAAATTGTTTCAAAAATTAGCCTAATTTGAAAATTTGTCCAACAATATTTAACATGCCAAATTCGGATTCAGGAGCATATTTCTTACATGTGATAATACTTCCTTCTTCTTGCCCTTCCTTATTCTTCGACAAAATCGCTTCCAAGATCGCCAACTGAAGCCAAACTGCGACTTACCAAATCGCGATTATAGATATTAGCTCCATATAAACATCCCCAAATAAAGTGTATCTTGCTTACAAATTATAGTAATGCTGCACGGGCATCCCAAAACTAAACCGTGTCGTTTTTTCAAAGTCGAAAACATGAAACACTTGGACAAATCTTGGTAAGGGGTGGTTAATGATAACAACTCCCCGTCAATGACATTTCTAATTTTTTTGGCTAAAAGGAGCAAAACTAATGAAGTCAATTTATATGACCCACGCAGCCTGTATAAATTTGTGGCCGCAGTGGTCTGCCGAACTGATCTAACTCGTCTTTTTCAAGAAAAAGAAAAAAAAAAGCAAATGATCTAATTTCAAGTTTCAACGATCTTTTTAATGTTACGTTATTTCAAAATGAGAAAGCATATGTCCCAACTTTTTACTAACCAAATAATTAACATGGTGAGGCTATCTTGATTTACATTTATTATTACCCCTTCTACAGAATAACATTATAATTCATTTTTTAATATCAAAATCGATGGGATACCAGATCTTAAACACGATGGCAATTTTCTACCAAACAGTGATTTTTTTTCGCGTAAAATTACATGCTACAGTTGTATAATGTCGCAAGATGGTTTGAACGTACTACTCGATCCATTTGGTAGTTTGTCGTCTATGGTAACTTGTTGTTGATCTATAGCTTCTTACCGAGTGAAAAATGGAAAAAAAGTGATGTTTAGAAAATAAATTTTATATTCGAATTTATTAAATTGTGTCTTAGTAGTAAGCATAAATAGATACGATCTTATTATCGTTGTTCACATATGTACCATGTTGAAAAAATTACTTTGCTTGTTAGAAATAATTTAATAAATATATTAAACAATTATATGGCGAGTACTTACTTGTTTATTTTGCAAATGAAAAATTGAGAAAAATTGCTTAATTACAAAAGAGATACGGTAGGAAAAATGAATTTGATAAAAATATAGATATGCTAAGGTTTGTAAAAGTTTGAATCTTATGTCAAACACAGGGTCATTTTATCTTCAAGAACTGTGCATCAAGTTAAACTTGCAGTCGTTGAAACCGGATAAAAAACAGAAAAACGTTAAAAGGTTCAAGTGATTTATCTATTTTTGCATCCATTTATGTTGAAATTAGACCAACCTGCAGCGGAAGTTATGAGTAAATTTCAAAAGAAAATTGTCCTATTGGATTTTTGTTGGGCATATGAAGTCGATTCATTTAGAACATTTCTAAATTTTATTTAAATAAAATCTATTTGAATGTATAGATTGCATTGAGTTTTATTTAATTTATAATTTATACATATAAATGCGTACATATGTATCATATACATATATGTATGTGTGTGCATGTGAAACACGGTATCCCATGCAAGGTATAACATACTCGTATTTAAATGTTGGGATTTACATTGCAATAGACATATTAACCCATTTGATATGTATTGTATGTTGTCCAAATATATGTATGTATTTAAATTTACTATTTACAAATATTATATATATGTATGTATGTATGTATATGTGTATGTATATGTATTTATTAATTTTATTTAAATAATTTTATGAGAATGAAAATATTTAAAAATACATGATATATACATATAAATTGTGTATATATGTAAAACATTAATAATATATATATGTATGTATTATTATTATCATAAATTTTAAAATAATATATATATATACATAATTTAAAAAAAGTTTTTTTTAATTATGACAATGACAAAATTATATTATTTTATTAAACACACACACACACATATATATATATATTCATAAGTATATTTATAATTTCTAAATACATACATACATATATGTATGTATATATTAATAAAATTGAATAATTTTTTTAATTTTAAACACTTCTAGATCGTATTCATTGTATAGTAAATTTTATTATAAATTCAATTATATTGAAACATATATAAATAGATTAATCAGTCAAAAAAAATAAAATACGAATAAAAATATTTTTGAAAGATATTATTAAAATTTTAAAATTTCATAAAACCTAGCATGATACTTTGAAGTTTAAAAAAAAAATCCAATTTTTCTCGGCCAAAATATCATAGTAATTTTTAAAAATAGGAAAAAAGATTTTTTTTACTTCTCAATTTTTGGCCGAGACCTTATTTCATGATAAAATAATTTTATAAAATTTGAAAGTTAATTTAAGAAACAATATTTTATATAAATTATTTACATAGCATATTGGTTTAAATAATAATAAATAATTATTGAAAATATTTTACACCTACCTAAAATTATAATTACTGTAAATATACATGTATAAAATATATCTATAATTATTCGTGTGAAATGTTGATATAATTAAATATAAACCATATAAGTATAATTAAACAATATATTAATATATATATTTTAATAAAATAATTAATATTATAAATAAAAAAATTCGAATGTGCATACGTGACCTGCATGTGAAAAAATTATTATTTTTAATTAATGAATACATATATATAGATAACCAATCTAGTATGTGACAACATCAATACATATAAAAATCATCGCCTAACGAACAATATAATAATAATAATATATGAAAATAATAAAATATTATCCAGAAATTATAAACTGTATAATAGATTAAAAACATACCTAAAACCAATGCCTTGAAGCACACATCGTAATAATGAACTCTCTCTCCTTTGAAAGCTTTTCGATTCAACGGACTGTTAATCCTTGAATCGCATACCTTTGACTGTAGAATACCAATAGCCTTTTGAATTGATTTGGATTTGCTTGAGCTTCTAATGGATGAAAATCGGCCAGCAATGGATGAGAATAGTGGCAGCCAAAAATTCCCTTTTTTAATTAGGGTTAGAGGTGTTTAAATAGTGGATGAAAGGGAGAAAATCATGGATTATATCTTATTCCAATTCTTACTAGATCTATGCAATCCAATTCCAACACCCCTAATCAATTTCTAACTGCCCCTTATCATTACAGTCGAAATTATCAACCTATCATCATGGGACAATATCCCATTTAAGCACAAATAAATATTATTAATTAAATCTAATTTAATTGCCTATCGATATCGCAATCGATTGATATATTTATAACTATTATAAATATGTTCAATAATATTTAATCCTTGAATCATATTCAAAATTTTGTAACTATTATTTTATAGATATTAATTATAATAATTATAAACTAGTTAGATTTTTTGGTCTAAAAAGAATTCAAAATTTCGATTGTGTAACTCGTCAAATGTAAATTTGGTCAGTGGTTAACATTGAACTATTTGAATATTAGCGTTCACACGACATTTAGCAGATGGTGTGACATTTTGGCCAAATTTACCGCTTACATGGTTTTGGTAAAATCCAATTTCACTTTGTTAAGCATTACCTTGTTATGACTTTTATTCACACCAATTCTCTTCATCAAAACTATACCGCTTTGAACTTATGAAATTTGGTAATGGTCAAAATTTCAATATCGTCCATATTCAACTTTATTGTCCAAACACAAAGTCCTTGGTTCAATGATAACACCTATTATTACTGAAATGCTCTAGCCAAAGACTTTGACCTTGAGTTGGCCATGATACTGTTAAATGGGTTTTTAACCCTTCAAAGGGAACTAGAGCATCTACAACAAGTCAAAAAATCTCAAAGATTGACCAAGAACACAATAAGAAAAAAAAGAGAAAGGCCAAGGAAGAAAAAGGCTAAAACAAGCTAAGGCGATGGATCACTAACGATCCATCACCTATGTATCGCTAGCGATCCATAAAGCTTACCTGTGGATCCTCCAGTCCTCTTGCATCATGATCTAATATGTTCTCTAGAGACGCCTATCAAGTTTCATAGCATGCTAAACAATCTGGCTCGAGAAGTGAACACTCGCTTGATTCAAGCTATTTGACCAAAAGCAGCTACTTAAAATGGACCTACAGAACTCATACAAAGTTGGATTGAGTTGAACCTTAACATTTTGGTGCTAGCGATCTATAAAATTATGGTGCTTTTACTAAGAACCTTAAACGTGATCTGAAGAACTGAAGTTTGAATCTAAGATTTAGAGAAGATGAGTAGGTCTAATACTAGATCTAGAGCTGTTGCAAGTCAATCGAAGCGTGGGGGCAGCCATGAAGTGTCCTTAATTTCTCATCAACCCATCTATGTGATTAGAAAAGAAACGAAAAGGATGATGAAGGAGATGCCAGATGGGATCTTGCATAGGTGTAACGACCCGTAAAATTCGGTAATTAAATTTCTTAATTTAAGAAGATTTGGGTAACTTAATGTTGAAGGAAATAATTTATTTTAGAGAATTATTAATGGAATGATAATAACTTGGATAAGATTGATAAGTTGATTTTTAATAACTTGAATGTAACAGTATAAGTGTAAGTTAATTTGTTAATATCTTGGATGTAATTCCAATAAGTGAAACAATGTAAATATTAATTATATTCTATTTGTAATAAAAGAATGTTACCAAGATGAAATGATTAGTTTGATTTAAAATCTTAATTAATGTGTTAAATAGTGTAATAGGATGTAATAAGTTGGGAAGAATGAACATACAAGTAATTAAAGGTTACTTCAATGATGATTAATATAATAACGGAAAGGTGAATGTAAATTGATTATAAACGGAAGTTTATTTATAAGGCAGCAATTGATGAACCAAAAAGTTTGAAACCAAATAGATAGATTTATTGAGAACATTTAATGGTAATTAATGTATATATTTGGCAATTGACAATTTATGAATTTGTTAAGATTGTAAAATTATAATCTAATATTACGTAATGTTAACTAAGGTAACTTAACTAAGGTAACTATTAATAAATTGAACAAAATGCAAATCAATGGAATTAATGTAGATGTATACTTAGCTACAAATTGAATATATGAAAACAAAATGTACGCATTGGATTAAATTAAGGAAATCAAATTATAATAAATGGTCATTTAATAAAACCAATGTTCCGGGAGTAATTATAATAGTTGTTTGAAATATGTATTAACTTTGATTTGGAAATCAATTGGATTTAAAATGAAATTTGGTATTACATTGATGAGTTTAAAATGTTATTTTATTTTGTAAAGAAATAAATGATGTAATAAAAGAATGCATCAAGATATAACCAGTGCTAATTAAGATTAATACTCAATGGATTGAATGAAATGACAATTAATTAGGATATGTTATACTTGACTATAAATGGCATAAGCGAATAAATGGTATATTAGATGGAATTAGTACTATGAAAATAAACGGTAACATTTATTTGTAAGTAATAAAAGCTTATTAATGTGACTAGAATTTAGCGTAACGATTATTGTATGTTACCTATTCTTGTTGCTTGTTAATTTAAATTGGAAATCAGTTACCATAAGTCTAATGTAATATTACGATAATATTAATTAAGGTAATATCTAGAAATAATGTTAATGTTATTCATAATTGGGAAATTTGTTGAATTATAACAGTGGGAATAAATATTTATCAATTTATTGGGATTGAACCATAATAAGTGGAGAAATTGCAATTTAATGAAATTTAAAATCTAAGTATTACACTAATTAAGGTGGAATGTGAGAATTGCAATAGATTTTGAATCCAATGTTAAAATTCATCAGTTGATAACAATGAATTGAATAATAGAATGAAAATTAAATATAATAGAATTTTCGGAAATTAAATTTATAATTTTTTAATTTAATGAAATTGAGGTTAATACTGGAATTGATAAGTTAATAAACTCTAAATTGACATTTAAATTTGGTAAATTAGTGTAAACGATTTAAAAATTTAAAAACGATGAAATTTGTTAATTATAGAGTTGAAAATGAAATTTGATTTAATTTGTTAATTTATTATTTAATTAATTAGGGTAAAAATAGCCATTCTGGCCGCTGACTCGGATTTCGATGAAACCAGTTTCATTGGGTCCGTGACCGTGAATTATTGTAAGATTTCAAGTTCATAGCGATCGGGCTTGTCGTTTGATCGTAGGGCTCGAAACGCTTTGAAATCAATAAAATTGAAATCAATTTGAAAAATATTGATTTTAGCATAAATTCTTCATACGATGGAATTTGGACTTGAAACCTTTTCCATCGCGTTTAAAATATTTAAAAATATCTATTTTGATATATGCGTTGACCCAGTTTCATTCCGGAGTCGAATCGGACTTTTTGGGCCACTTTGTCATTAGCGCATATATTCAATCTGATCCATCTATTCTTTTTCAACCTTGTCTATAAATACCCGGTTATAAACCCTAGCCTACTTCTATTCTGGTTGGTAGGCGTGGCGATGTTTTGGTTGAACGTGGAGTTGTGGCGGCCATTTCGATCGAGTATCTGGGTTTTGCGTGGCTAGGGTTTCGGGGGAAGATGGAGTGCTGAGTGGCAGGGTAGTTGTGTGTTTTTTCATATTTTAATTCGATTTCAATCGTTTTAACTCATAACTTTTACGTACGATATCCAATTCACGCGCGGTTTTATTGTTAGGATCGTATTGAAATTCCGAACATTTTGGTGCTGGTTTGGATGAATTTGGAAACTGTCAAATTTTTGGGTTTAAATTGAATTTAAATTCAAAAGGTGAGTGTTTTAACCCACTCACAACTTCTAAAATTTCTTATGTTTGGTAAAAAAAATTATGTTATGATTATGAATTTATTTATGGCTGTTTCGTATATTTTTAATCATCATCTCGGTTAATTGCATATATTGAAATTAAATTGTTATTTAATTTATTATTGAATATAACTGCCAGTTAATTGCCTGTTATAAAATTATCGGTTATATATTGATATTGATTTATTGTTTTGTATGATGGTTGTGATGGATGTATGATTTTATGATGGATGAATGGATGTTTTATTTATATCATCATAATCTGCAAGTTGTTATGCATTTATTTTGATCCGGGATTGCGGTTTGAAATGATATACAACCGCATTTTTATTATTAAATTGCGGATTGAAATGATAAATATCTGTATCGCTTGACCATAGGATAGAAAATTATATACAGGCACCGCGGCATATATATAAAATTATTTTTGAAATAATTTTTATGGTTTTGTAAACAAATATATGGGCTATACAAATATTGATTTTTAGATGTTTTATAAATGCTATTTTATTATTGATTTAGCTATGTATGAATTTGTTTGAATTATAAAATAAGCTAAATAATAAAGTTTGGATTTCTTTTATATAATATGGTTAAGTATCTATTTAAATTCCATTGTATATAGAGTTTATAATGACTCAAATAAAACTAAGGTTGGAAGATTAATGACTTGAATTTAAGATTTAAGGATTATCCTCGAAAAATTTGATTTGAAATATAAATAAATTGAGATTTGAAGGGTATGATTTTATAACTTGATTTTTATTTAGATGATTTAAATGAATATCAAATTTGTTTATATGAATATATCAAGTTAATGTAATTGGAAGAATATCCAGTTATTTAAAGTCTAAAGGTTTTACTGAAATGATATTTGATTTATTAAGTAGACATTTCAAATCTAAATAATAGTGGTTGAAATTGATATATATGGAATTATCAAAGAATTAGTTTTGAAAAGGTGGAATATATAAAGCTTTGAAATATATGGAAATTGAATGGTTTATTTGGAGGTTCAAATTGGTATTTGGAATTTATTTGTGAAATTTAAAAAGCTATTTTACTATATAAAGTGGTTTAATATTTAAACCATTTAAGTATTAAAATTTTTGTTTCAAAGCTATGGGGTTTAAGATATATATATTTAAAAGTATTATGATTTTGGAAAACGGGATATATCTAAAATAAAAATGATATCATATTGATTTGGGGTTTTTAAAATAGAAATGATATCGTATTTATATGGTTTTGAAAGAGGTATTATATTCTGGTTTTAAAGTATAACTTATTTTGAAATAACCGCGGTGTTATAATAACGTTTGTTTGTTAAAGAGACCGGGATCGGAAGTTGCCATACTCTCTGCCAACTCCGAAAACCACTTTAACAACCGTGTACGTGGTGGAGATTCTAGAATGAAGTAGGATGGTGACTGTGTTTCCTTTGAGGTAAATACGTGGACCCGACTCCCGTGAGTTGGCATAAGATGGCTAAAACAGCAGCGATTGACGGGCTAATGAGATAGCACCTTTGATCGGACACATCCCTTCGATATTATACTTTGTCGTTTGGATTGATTCGGTGACCACTTTTGATTTTTTTTATTTGGGGGTGTGGCTCGAGATGGGCGGTAGCTGCGCGCTACGTGTCACCACCGGCCTGGAAGCGTAACTAGTATATCTACTCTGGCATTGTCTAGTTGTGTCGTGTCACCTACCCTATCGCGCCTTGTACGAGTTTCTATTTGTGTCATACCTATGGAGTATCCTCTGGTAGCCTCCCGATCAGGAGGTATTACGGTACTGTATAGACTATTGGCATTATTACGTGTTAAGGTGGAAAATGTAAAGCCTTAACGCTATTTAAAAGTAAGTTTATTTTACTAATATACACTATTAGTGTTCCGGTGGGTATTGATTAAGTTGATACAGTGGACGTATTGATGTCGGTTTTCGAGCGACGAAAAATGGAAAACGTTACATTTGGTATCAGAGTATATGGTTAAGCGACAACCATGGCTCTGTTGGGTATTGCTCATTAAAGATAGAGTCATCAGTACTCTAGAATGAGTTTGAGTGTAATAATAGATACGAGCGCGTATTTGTTAGTGAACATGAAATTGTTTTATATTGTGATGATTGGTTTGTTGAGTGGTATATGGATTCTGGTCAACACGAGTAATTAACGTTGTTGATAGGGATCTCTAAACGCTATTTACGTGGTCGCTGGTGGCTTTGGATCGAAGTTCTGGTTGGTAGGGGCAGCGATGTTTTGGTTGAACGTGGAGTTGTGGCGGCCATTTCGATCGAGTATCTGGGTTTTGCGTGGCTAGGGTTTCGGGGGAAGATGGAGTGCTGAGTGGCAGGGTAGTTGTGTGTTTTTTCATATTTTAATTCGATTTCAATCGTTTTAACTCATAACTTTTACGTACGATATCCAATTCACGCGCGGTTTTATTGTTACGATCGTATTGAAATTCCGAACATTTTGGTGCTGGTTTGGATGAATTTGGAAACTATCAAAATTTTGGGTTTAAATTGAATTTAAATTCAAAGGGTGAGTGTTTTGACCAACTCACAACTTCTAAAATTTCTTATGTGTGGTAAAAAAATTTATGTTGTGATTATGCATTTATTTATGGCTGTTTCGTATATTTTTAATCATCATCTCAGTAAATTGCAGTATTGAAATTAAATTGTTATTTAATTTATTATTGAATATAACTGCTAGTTAAATTGCCTGTTATAAATTATCGGTTATATATTGATATTGATTTATTGTTTTGTATGATGGTTGTGGTGGATGCATGATTTTATGATGGATGAATGGATGTTTTATTTATATCATCACAATCTGCAAGTAGTTATGCATTTATTTTGATCCGGGATTGCGGTTTGAAATGATATACAACCGCATTTTTATTATTAAATTGCGGATTGAAATGATAAATATCTGTATCGCTTGACCATAGCATAGAAAATTATATACAGGCACCGCGGCATATATATAAAATTATTTTTGAAATAATTTTTATGGTTTTGTAAACAAATATATGGGCTATATAAATATTGATTTTTAGATGTTATATAAATGCTATTTTATTATTGATTTAGCTATGTATGAATTTGTTTGAATTGTAAAATAAGCTAAATAATAAAGTTTGAATTTCTTTTATATAATATGGTTACGTATCTATTTAAATTCTATTGTATATAGAGTTTATAATGACTCAAATAAAATTAAGGTTGGAAGATTAATGACTTGAATTTAAGATTTAAGGATTATCCTCGAAAAAATTGATTTGAAATATAAATAAATTGAGATTTAAAGGGTATGATTTTATAACTTGATTTTTATTTGGAGGATTTAAATGAATATCAAAATTGTTTATATGAATATTATCAAGTTAATGTAATTGGAAGAATAACTAGTTATTTAAAGTCTAAAGGTTTTACTGAAATGATATTTGATTTATTAAGTAGACATTTCAAATCTAAATAATAGTTGTTGAAGTTGATATATATGGAATTATCAAAGAATTAGTTTTGAAAAGGTGGAATATATAAAGCTTTGAAATATATGGAAATTGAAATGGTTTATTTGGAGGTTCAAATCGGTATTTGGAATTTATTTGTGAAATTTAAAAAGCTATTTTACTATATAAAGTGGTTTAATATTTAAACCATTTAAGTATTATAAATTTTGTTTCAAAGCTATGGGGTTTAAGATATATATATTTAAAAGTATTATGATTTTGGAAAAAGGGATATATCTAAAATAAAAATGATATCATATTGATTTGGGGTTTTTAAAATAGAAATGATATCGTATTTATATGGTTTTGAAAGAGGTATTATATTCTGGTTTTAAAGTATAACTTATTTTGAAATAATTGCGGTGTTATAATAACGTTTGGTTGTTAAAGAGACCAGGATCGGAAGTTGTCATACTCTCTACCAACTCCGAAAACCACTTTAACAACCGTGTACGTGGTGGAGATTCTAGAATGAAGTAGGATGGTGACTGTGTTTCCTTTGAGGTAAATACGTGGACCCGACTCCCGTGAGTTGGCATAAGGTGGCTAAAACAGGAGCGATTGACGGGCTAATGAGATAGCACCTTTGATCGGACACATCCCTTCGATATTATACTTTGTCGTTTGGATTGATTCGGTGACCACTTTTGATTTTTTTTATTTGGGGGTGTGGCTCGAGATGGGCGGTAGCTGCGCGCTACGTGTCACCACCGGCCTGGAAGCGTAACTAGTATATCTACTCTGGCATTGTCTAGTTGTGTCGTGTCACCTACCCTATCGCGCCTTGTACGAGTTTCTATTTGTGTCATACCTATGGAGTATCCTCTGGTAGCCTCCCGATCAGGAGGTATTACGGTACTGTATAGACTATTGGCATTATTACGTGTTAAGGTGGAAAATGTAAAGCCTTAACGCTATTTAAAAGTAAGTTTATTTTACTAATATACACTATTAGTGTTCCGGTGGGTATTGATTAAGTTGATACAGTGGACGTATTGATGTCGGTTTTCGAGCGACGAAAAATGGAAAACGTTACATTTGGTATCAGAGTATATGGTTAAGCGACAACCATGGCTCTGTTGGGTATTGCTCATTAAAGATAGAGTCATCGGTACTCTAGAATGAGTTTGAGTGTAATAATAGATACGAGCGCGTATTTGTTAGTGAACATGAAATTGTTTTATATTGTGATGATTGGTTTGTTGAGTGGTATATGGATTCTGGTCAACACGAGTAATTAACGTTGTTGATAGGGATCTCTAAACGCTATTTACGTGGTCGCTGGTGGCTTTGGATTGAAGTTCTGGTTGGTAGGCGCAGCGATGTTTTGGTTGAACGTGGAGTTGTGGCAGCCATTTCGATTGAGTATCTGGGTTTTGCGTGGCTAGGGTTTCGAGGGAAGATGGAGTGCTGAGTGGCAGGGTAGTTGTGTGTTTTTTCATATTTTAATTCGATTTCAATCGTTTTAACTCATAACTTTTACGTACGATATCCAATTCACGCGCGGTTTTATTGTTAGGATCGTATTGAAATTCCGAACATTTTGGTGCTGGTTTGGATGAATTTGGAAACTGTCAAATTTTTGGGTTTAAATTGAATTTAAATTCAAAAGGTTAGTGTTTTAACCCACTCACAACTTTTAAAATTTCTTATGTTTGGTAAAAAAAATTATGTTGTGATTATGCATTTATTTATGGTTGTTTCGTATATTTTTAATCATCATCTCGGTTAATTGCATGTATTGCAATTAAATTGTTATTTAATTTATTATTGAATATAACTGCCAGTTAAATTGCCTGTTATAAATTATCGGTTATATATTGATATTGATTTATTGTTTTGTATGTAGTTGTGATGGATGTATGATTTTATGATGGTTGAATGGATGTTTTATTTATATCATCATAATCTGCAAGTTGTTATGCATTTATTTTGATCCGGGATTACGGTTTGAAATGATATACAACCACATTTTTATTATTAAATTGTGAATTGAAATGATAAATATCCGTATCGCTTGACCATAGGACAGAAAATTATATACAGGCACCGCAGCATATATATTACATTATTTTTGAAATAATTTTTATGTTTTTGTAAAGAAATATATGGGCTATACAGATATTGATTTTTAGATGTTATATAAATGCTATTTTATTATTGATTTAGCTATGTATGAATTATAAAATAAGCTAAATAATAAAGTTTGAATTTCTTTTATATAATATAGTTAGGTATCTATTTAAATTCTATTGTATATAGAGTTTATAATGACTCAAATAAAATTAAGGTTGGAAGATTAATGACTTGAATTTAAGATTTAAGGATTATCCTCGAAAAATTTGATTTGAAGTATAAATAAATTGAGATTCAAAGGGTATGACTTTATAACTTGATTTTTTATTTAGAGGATTTAAATGAATATCAAATTTGTTTATATGGATATTATCAAGTTAATGTAATTGGAAGAATATCCAGTTATTTAAAGTCTAAAGGTTTTACTGAAATGATATTTGATTTATTAAGTAGACATTTCAAATCTAAATAATAGTAGTTGAAATTGATATATATGGAATTATCAAAGAATTAGTTTTGAAAAGGTGGAATATATAAAGCTTTGAAATATATGGAAATTGAAATGGTTTATTTGGAGGTTCAAATCGGTATTTGGAATTTTTTTGTGAAATTTAAAAAGCTACTTTACTATATAAAGTGGTTTCATATTTAAACCATTTAAGTAATAGAAATTTTGTTTCAAAGCTATGGAATTAAGATATATATATTTAAAAGTATTATGATTTTGGAAAAAGAGATATATATAAAATAAAAATGATATCATATTGATTTGGGGTTTTTAAAATAGAAATGATATCCTGTTTATATGGTTTTGAAAGGGGTATTATTTTCTGGTTTTAAAGTATAAATTATTTTGAAATAACCGCGGTGTTATAATAACGTTTGGTTGTTAAAGAGACCGAGATCGGAAGTTGTCATACTCTCTGCCAACTCCGAAAACCACTTTAACAACCGTGTACGTGGTGGAGTTTCTAGAATGAAGTAGGATGGTGATTGCGTTTCCTTTGAGGTAAATACGTGGACCCAACTCCCGTGAGTTGGCATAAGGTGGCTAAAACAGGAGCGATTGACGGGTTAATGAGGTAGCACCTTTGATCGGACACATCCCTTTGATATTATACTTTGTCTTTTGGATTGATTCGGTGACCACTTTTGATTTTTTTATTAGGGGGTGTGGCTCGAGATAGGCGGTAGCTGCGCGCTACGCGTCACCACTGACCTGGAAGCGTAATTAGTATATCTACTCTGGCATTGCCTAGTTGTGTCGTGTCAACTACCCTATCGCGCCTTGTACGAGTTTTTATTTGTGTCATACCTATGGAGTATCCTCTGGTAGCCTCCCTATCAGGAGGTATTACGGTACTGTATAGACTATTGGCATTATTACGTGTTAAGGTGGAAATGTAAAGCCTTAACGCTATTTAAAAGTAAGTTTATTTTATTAATAGACACTATTATAATAGCGAAATATTACTGCATAGTAAATAGTTTAACGGGTCCTTAGGAGATGTGAATCCGGAGCATCTCTTGAGTTACTGCACTCACGTTAGACACTGGATAGGAGATGTCAAATCCCGTAAACATCTCTGAAGTCGTTCCACTCATATTGTTTATTGTTGATTTAACTTACATAAGATATTTTAGTTTCGACTCGAGTGTTTTATCCTTTCAATTCGCTCGGGTCAGTCCAAGCATTTCAGGATTTGAAGATTTTATTCTGAAAGACGAAGACGAAGATTTGTAGTACTATTATCTACTATATTACTCCACCACACCATTTAATTCCTCTGCATTAATTATTATTCTCTGGTATGTGTACTCTGATATGTATTGTATAAGTATAATCGAATATTTTATAAACAGCTTCATGAACTATATATTTGATTTATTATATTTTATCATTCCGCTGCAAGATTCTATTTAGTTTTTTTCTTTCTCTACTTTTTCTTATTTACTCCAAACAATCAGCCATTCTGTATGGTTTAAGTCTGACGTGTGTGGTTTATCGTCGATTTAAACCGTGCGAAAAGGCAGGGCGTTACATCTGGTATCACGCTAAACCTTAGCTTTGTAGGGTTTCACTCTTTATTTATAGGGTAGTAATACCCTATGATGAGTCGTTGAGTGCATATATATGAGAGAGCGTATTTATTAGTGTTATAAAAAGGTTTTAATATTGTGTTAATCTATTCCGTTTTGTATTTATAAATTCTGGTTGGTGCATGGGACGTTATGACATCAATAGGGATTTCTAAACACTTAATAGGACAGACCGACATAATTTTTTTTTAATATAGGTGAATGAAATAATTTTGCCTACTATATTTTCTATATATAAATTATTATTTTTATAAATGATATATATTTGGTTGCAATAGATTGGTTGTTAGGTAATAAAATTTACAGTTGAAATAAGATTGAAAATTGGAAATTTAGAACATAAGTTCCGGGCTTTTGAAAATTTCTTTCGAATAATTTTGGAATATAATAATATTGTTTATAAGTATTTTTTGATATAAATGTTTCAAAATAATATGAAAGAATTGGTTTAACTAAACTTGAAAAGAAATGATTTCTGTGCTCCCCTCTCTGTCGCTGGAAAATAATTTCGGTGATGAGTGCACGCATCATCGACATACATTTTCAAGTTTCGAAGTGGGAAGGCCACTGTAGTAGTTTGCTGCATATTTGTTTTGATAGACCAAATATAAATTTTTAAATTGTTTTAGTTATAATTGGATATATAAATTATAAGTATATATTTATCTGTTATTTTAAAATGATTTGAAATATTAACTCGGTATTTAGTTCTTAAGTTTCCATTAATTAATAGTTTTAATTATTGTGGTGAATTGGAGCGTATGTAATAAAAAAATTGAAACCTCTAAAGGAAATAAGAGATTTAATACTAAGTTGTAAATTATATAAAAAAAATTAATTTGTAACATATAAACAAAGGAAATTATTATTGAACATTAAATTAATTAAAGGAAATAGAATAAACTTGTATAACTTTCAATTACATCCTTAAAAACATATACATAGCTTACCGAATATTAAAAGTTGAAATGTTTAATAAGAAATTATAATGGAAATTGTACAAGTAAAAGTAGGTAATGGAGTGTTAAATAAATTGCTTTTATTAATAAGAATTGAGGTTATAATTGTTATATACTTAAGTAAGTAATTATAAACTTAAGTAAATGTTGAAGTTATTTATAATAAAAATAAATAGGAAGATGAATACTGTGAGTAAAGGAATGTAATGTAAATAAAAGAAATTTGTAGTATATGGATAAAAGAAATGAGAGTTGTAAGAAATAAATAAAAGAAAATGAAGATATAAGAAAAATGTAAATTGAAAGGATAAATTATTACATGAACAAAAAAAAGAGAAATCAAACAACAAAAGTATGAAATGAAATTTATAAGAATGAATTTAATTTATTGTTTGGATTCGTTGTTTGTTTTGGTTTATGGTTGTTTGGGTAAGGATACTTTAAATTTGGATTGGACGTATGAATAATCTATTTGGTTTCATCTAAGACTGTTGAGTAAATGGTGCTTTAAGTAGTTTATTTTCCATTCTGTAAAATTTAAAGTTTGAACCAGCACAATTATTTGTTTGGTTGATATGAATGAATGATTGATTTGTGTTGATTCTATGTGATGGTTGTATGCCTTGTTGCAAGTGGTTGTTGGTTGTATTGATTTGGTTGTGTATGACTGAAACAACTTTAAATATTTCACTTTATATAGCTATTAACTCTTTTGGATTATATAAGTGAAATACAGATTATGGAAGCAATTGCTGCTGCTTTTGATTTCATAATTAAGCGTTAATTGCCCGACCAATAGGTATGTTTTCGGATTATGGTTTATAGCGTTATTATATTGTTTTCCCGTGTTAGGATATATATTATTTTGGAAAATATATGTTGTATATTGTTATATTGATATTATATTTTCTTCCGAGCCTTTCCGTACAGAGGAGACTCTGCCGAAATTTTCCGTAAATTTTGGACTTGGAAAAAAAATTTGAAAATGTTTTTCAAAATTTATTAATTTGAGTATAAAGGGATTTAATAGTTATAAATTGATATTTTATTTAAATTATTAAATTTTGTAAATTCATTTGTGTATAAATTTTGCAAAAAATCAAATTCTTAGCCTTATTGATGCTTCTCAAACTGATTTTGTTTGCTATTTAAACCTTGTTAAAATTTTCTATGCAAATCTTAATCGTGGATTTTATATTAGAAATGATGATGAAATTTGGAGTAGTGTCAAAGGCACTAGAATTGTTTTGAATTATGATCTTTTGGGCACAATACTCAATTGCAAGAGTACGGGAATGGATCTTTCTAGTTTTAAAATCGATGAAAATGATCGTGAGACATTTCATCACATTTTCGAAGGAAATGGTAATTTTGAATTCAAAAATCGATACTTTCGACCAAAAGCTAAAATTGTTAATCTTCTTTTACAACATACTTTGACCCCAAGATTGGGAAATTTTAACAATCCTACTTTAAAGGTATGCAAAGCTTTTTTTGCTATTTTTGGAAATTATGATATTAATTGGGCACAAGTTATTTTGGATGAACTTCATCCCAAAAATCTTGAAATGGATGAGAATACTTTGTATCATGGAATCTATCTCACTCGAATTTTTAACTATTTTGGAGTGGATTTCAAAGGAGAAGAATTTGTTTCAAGAAAGGTTTTTAATCACTCAAACATTTCTCTTATGAAAATTTCATTTGTTTTTCAACCTTATGAGACTCTTGCCGAAAAGGAAGAGCGTTTGGCTCATGAGGAGATGGAAGAGGAGGAAGATGAAGAAGAAGAAGAAGAAGGGGATGAAATGAAAATTGAATAAGAAGAAGAAGAAGGTGAAACATCTTTGGAAAATATTGATTATCCTCCTAATCCAACCGACAAAACCCTTTTCAAAAACCAAAAGACCATTGTTGAGAATCAACGGATTCTTAAACGATCCGTTAGTAAGAAGTTGGACAAAATTTCATCCAAGATGAACAACTTTATTTCCAAAGTCAGCAAGAAGCTTGGATTATATTCATCTTCATCGTCCTCTAACTAGTTCTACCTTTTCGTATCTCGTTGTATTTGTTTTAGTTTATTTTGATTTGAATGTTCGTGTAGTTTTAATGTTAAATCATTGTATTGATCTATTATACAATGAAATTGAATTTTCTTTTTGTTATCTAGCTTATCTTATCTCCAGGATAAATTTTAGTATATTATATAAATATATATATATACACAGTTATTCACAAAATCAAAATAAGCCATCAAAATTCACTGCACCATGTCGACATCCCCTCTATGACTATGTCGACATGTACTGGTCAGAAATGACACTTCATTTTCAATTTCAAAATTGAATAACTACCTTATGTCTATTCATTTCAAACGAATTTCTACACATATTAATACCAATTTCTTTCAGAATTCACCACTCAATGTTATTTCTTATCTACTTTGCCTCTCATTCTTCTCACAGAATAAAATATGGCTAATCCAATTCATAATCTATCCGAAAATCTTGAAGAGACTCTTGATTCTTTCAAGAATATTTTTTCGTTCATTTTTCGAAACCAACGGCACTTAGAGTTGAGTCAAATGCAAATGATCAAGGAGCAAGAAAGGCATTTCGATGCAATACGATGGATGATTTCCTCCCCGCACAAGGATGATAACGAAGCACATGCTTCAGTCTCTCTCGCTAATGATAATGAAAATTGAGATGCCATTAAAGCAGACCCTATATTTGGAGAAGAAGGATGGGTGGAAGTTCCTCGTAATGTTTGATTAGATTGGTTTGTTTTATTTGAATTGTTTGATTTGATTTGCTTGGTTTGGTTTGGTTTGGATTGATATTTGGTGTGAAAAACATGTACAAATATGCATTGATATTTATATGATCTTTAATTAATTATCATGTTTATCAGTATAATTATCTCTTAATTTATCTATTATATACTCCATTGTATGGTTTATTAATGCATGTACTTTAGTCCAAGAATGAGGGGGAGTTATATAGTTTGGAGTTAGTTTTTGTTGATGAAAAAGGGGAAGAAATATAAAATAGGATAGTTAGGCATAGATTAAGGGAGAGTTACTAGTTTTAGCGGGAGGTATGAGGATAGAAGTAATATTTTATAAACAAAGGTTGTCATTATAAAAAAGGAGGAGAGTGTTAGTCCTTGAGATGATGGTTGATGACAACAACCTTAGAATAAGATTATAGAATATAAATACTAACATTATAGTTTAGAAATATATGTATATGCAGGATTTAACCATACAGGTACCAAGAATGAAGACTGTACAGTATAGAGATTCAAGATATCAAGATTGAAGACTCATGAGTATCAAGAATATCAAGATTATCAAGAGTTCAAGATTTCAAGAATAAGTAATTTAATTAGGAATTTTGTTAAAACTCCTAGAAAAGCACTGGCATCTTAAAATCCAATTTATTCATGGAATGGAATTCACTTCGAGCCTGTTAAACGGATGGAACCCTAAGTAGGATGGAACCTACGAAAAATCCAGTGGAATATTTTTTTGTATCCGCTAACTTTTATTCAAAATGATTTTACAAAATTATATCGTTTTCAAAATGTTTTCAAAACCTTCCTTTTAAAAGAATAAAAAATGTCTATCCTGATTTTAAAATATTTTTAGCCTCAAAATAATCTTTAATTTCAAAATCAAATTATCCTTGGTTTTAAATTATGTTTAATAATATATTTAAATTTTAATATTTATACTTAGATTTAAATATAAAATTATAGTAAAATTTTATATATACCAAAATATTATTATCTATACTTACTTATGTATTTTAACTATAGTTAAGTATATTTATAAAGTTTAAAATAGTTTTAATATAAGATAAAAGTTATTTTCAAAGAAAAAAAAGCCAAAATTTCCTTTGGGATGTCGACATACCTAAGTTACCCATGTCGACATAGTGTCAGTTGATTTCAAAATTTTGAATTTCAAAAGTAGTGTCTATTCGCCATATCTCTTCACGAATGGACATGACTGTTGTTCTTCTATAAATAGGGGCTGTCTTCAACGAATTTCTAATGATTTTTTCTGGTTTTCACTCCTTTTCTTCTTCCACATTTCTTTATACATATTCTTACCATTACTCTGTCGAATTTAACATTGAATCTAACTAGATCATTTCTGGTTTGATTCTCTATCACTATCTCAACAAGATCCTCAGTGCTATTTAGAGTTATAGGCTTTTTTGTAATCATTTCTGTGAGAAAAGGTGTGATTGTAGACTTGGAAATCAATCAAGTGAGAAAAGTTGTGATTGTAGCCACGGAAATCAATCAAGTGTAAAAGGTGTGATTGTAGCCCTGGAAATCAATTGGGTGAACTTGTTGCCCATGAGATCAAGTATCTCTACCAGAGGATTGTGAATCTGGAAATGTACCTCGCAGCCTTGAAATCGAGGGTGTAATTGTAAAGATTGCTTTTGAAAGGAAATATGTACTTGTGTGCGGGACTGTATGTAGGGTAACTCCGAACCGGTATAAAATCCGATGTGTTCTTTCCTTTACTGTTTTTGCTTTATTTCTGCATATATGTTTGTTTCTGTGATCTTATCTGTATCTGAATATTACATACATTTGTGTTTAAATTAACAAAAACTCTAAAATATTTAATAATTTCTTAAAACACTATTCACCCCCCTCTAATGTTTATCCTAGCCTTAAGATCCGTAATCCGCATTTCTAACAATTAGTTTTTAAATGTTTATAAAGCCTTTAAAATTAATTCCCTAATTTATAAATACATATTTTAATTTATATAAATAAATTTCTTTAAAAAGAAAATAGTATAAAACAATTTATGTTCTAAATAAAATCAAATAAAAATACATTTTAAAACCAAAGTATAATTTAAAAAATATATATCTATCTCTTGAATTTCAAATTTAAATATCAAATTCAATTTCCAATCCAATTTGAAAATCAATTTGATATATACATATATTTAAACAAACACAAATTCAATTTGTATACAATAGTTTTATTCAAAATCTATCTATATATATATATATATATACACACACAATACAGTTACAAATATAAATATTTATTTGATCAGATTCATTTGTTCAATCTATAATTCAGTATTTCTATTAATTAACCCAATTATTTTATCAATTACAGATGTCCAGAAATCCAGGTTATCACATTCGGTTTGTCCTGTTGTTGGATAACTTGTATGAACGTTTGTCAAACATTGCATTTCTAGAGATTACGTACATTGGATTTTACAAACGTACATCAGTGGTGGCGGAGAAGACAACTTCTCTTACCTTAACACCCTCCTTGAGACGTACGAGCTTAAGGGTTGTATTTTTATGGAAGACAATTAGCAGTCAATGAAAATGGCAATGTGACATCCAAAGAAAATGTGTTATGTGAAAAGGTAATCGTTTACCTTAGGCCTCATCACCCGGAAATGACAACGAAGGATAGAAGTAGCAAGGCTAAGTGGGTCGCTTCCAATTAGGAGACGACATCATCCTTCTAGAATTACTCTACACATGTCTAACTATGTGGTGAATGTATGAATCGGGTACCCGTTAAAGGATGGTAACGATCAAGGTGATGACATATTCGGTACTATCCAATGTGAGGGGTAGGCCGGTCTTGTGTTGGTTTAGGCGTTCAGTATCTCGACCTTACGTGCATTCCTTTATAGGTGTACTGTCGAAAGGTAGTCCATTACCTTGTCATTGTATGGAATTCATTCTCCAATAAGTGCCTTCGGACTTAATTGCAGAACCTAGTATGCTGGAATTTAATAATGTAACAATTTCGGCTAAGATTAATAAGTTTATTTGCAAACGTTTTCAAAGATATGTAATTAGAAATAATATCAAATGTTTTGATATATAAAATCAATTTAGTTGTCATAAGGTAAAAATCCGTCCGTGTTAATGTGTGGCCGTGGTCTTATAAGATACTCTTTCATTTCAAAGGATTTTATTCAAAGGCTGGTATATGACACTGTCAATTATATTTTGAGTTTCTTATGCTGGTTTATCAAGCCTGATCCTGGTATTTTCAATACTCAGGTCAGATCCGAGTAGTTTCAGGTCTAGTGAAGACGGTTGGAGCTCCAGAGGAGAGCTGGAGATATTCATCTACGTATGGACATATTCTATTATCCGCTTTGCTTAGTTGTTTGTTGTTTGTCAGTAATTGTAAGGACAGATGTTTATAAATGTCCAAGCTGAATTTATGTTAGACTCTGATATATGTATTTCAAAAGTTTTCCGTTGTAAAGATATTTGTTCAATGTTATATATTATTCCATTCGTGTGAGATTATGTTCTGTCTTTATTTTCGTTTTCACCCCTTAAAGATCCGTTTATTCATGCAATTTGAGTTGGATATCTGTGGTTTATTGTCGGCTCAAAGGGTACGGAAATTCGGGCCTTCACAACGCGCTTCGCGCTTAATGATTGTCGACGCTTTGTGGGTAAATTGGTTTTTTTATAAATTATATATGTCTAACTTATTCAAGAGAAATAGTGTTCATAAATATTTAACTACGTTTTGGTGCTAGAACCATGTGTAGTTAGTTTGGTTTTTTATTTTTAGGTTGTAACATTTAATTTTTTTTAGTTTGAATTTTTGTTGCCGTTATCGATTAATAAAGAGCGAAAATATATGGAAAACTTATTTGTTAGTAACTATTTTTAAGTGATGTTAAGTTTGGTAATATATGTAAAAGTACGTCTTGAATTTGTAATAAAACATATTCGTTAGATCCTATTTTTAAATGATATTAACATTTGATAATATCTAAAGAGAGACATTTTTGGAAGCTCGCACTGATACCTTAGAAGGGTTGCACCGAAGCTATTATATTTAGGTCTTAATAGCGCGCACTATAGGCGTGCATTTAAATAATACAAACGAAATATGTTTCAGAAATGCAAGAATATATATGTAGCAGAAAAATACATGGTTGCTTTATTTTGATTTGAATTGGTTCAGATTTGATTGGTTTGGATAAATAATGAGTAATCCTGGCTTTTTCTTTTTCAATCTTCCGACCAACTCAAGTGGTGATAACCAAAGTAATTATTATACTTTCATAGGTGTTTCCTACGTATGGGTGTTACTTTTGTACTTTTGTATGGTCGTCCAACGTCCGACTTGCTAGAACCTCGATTTCGATGACAACAACTATACAAGCACTTGCATTCAATATACATATGTATATACATCATCCATATGTAGGTAGACTTTCACGATCAAGACTTGAAGTCCGACACAAGGATGTTATATTGAGATATCTTAGTACATTCTGTTAATGTCGTAAATAGATGATATGTACAATCTCCTTGAGTAATCTTTACATGCATTTGCACATATAAATTACTTAAAAAAGAAAATAACAGAATATTCATGTGTCAGACATCTGGCATATGTCCTTGGACGACTGGCAACATGGTCTGGTTTTAAATTTTTAAACAAACCAGACGTCTGGCATAAATGGCCAGACGTCTGACCTAGGTAACAGCCACTTTTCTCCAAAAGTCGTCTTCTTCGATCGAAGAGTTTCATCCTCCTGTTTTGATCATAACTCTTTCTTCCCAAACATTGTAACTTTCGGAATGAAATAGAGTGAACCAAAAGTCGTTACTTCTCAAACAAACTCTTTGTCGCCTATAAATAAACATGAAATTGAAAGTCACAGTTAACTTATTGATTTTGAACTTTCTTTCTTTATTTTCTAATATTTCCATGATTTTCAAAAGCACTCAAAAACACATTTTTATCTCTTTTTTATATCAAAAGCTTAAACTACATACTACTCAGGGAGATTATAGGAAGAAGGTATACTTATGGTCAAAATCAGTGTTGCATAGAACACACATTTGTCAAAGAAATACTCTTGTATAAAAGCCTATTCTCCCGGGTAAAGCGAGGGCAATTGGTTAGTGTATTTCCGAAGGGGAGCTTCGGGACTGGACGTAGGACGGGAGGTCCGAAACAGTATAAAAACTCTGATGTGATTACTTTTAATTTTTACCTGCATTATTACTCTGTGCAATTCATACTATCATACACGTACTTGTCATATACTATATACATATACGATCTATATAAACTTTCAATTGGTATCAAAGTAAGGTTAGTTCAAATAACAGTAACACGTGTTTGAAAATTATTAATATGGCAAGTATCTTTCAAGAAGGTTAGCCAACCGCACGTCCTCCACTATTCACCGGATCTAATTATGCATATTGGCCAACCTGAATGAGAATTTTATGGAAGCAAATGCTTTGGAAATATGGTCAGCAACTCAAATTAAGTATGTAGCACCTGAAACAAATATTAGCACATGGACAGATGCAGAAAAAATTGCTGCTTCTAATAATGCTAAAGCTATGAATGTACTAATTTGCTCTCTTGATAAAAATGAATTTTCACGTGTTATGTTACGTACTACTGCTTATGATATATGACGTACTTTACAAGTTACACGCGAAGGTACAACTAAGGTCAAATAAACAAAAATATCAATTTTACAAAATTAATTTTCATCTTTCAAAATAAAACAAATTGAGTCAATTGTTGACATATATTCAAGGGTTTAAACTATACAACACGATCTTTTGGCACTAGGAGTTAAATTTACTGATTTTGATTTAGTATCTTGAATTCTCAACTCTTTAACGATTGAGTGGGAAAGAAAAGTACTGGCTATCGAAGAAGCTGATCATCTCTATGTACTCAAAGTTGAAGAGTTGATTGGAAATTTAATGTCATATGAAGCAAATTTGCAGGCTAAAAAGAAACAAAACCATGAAAAGAAGAACATAGCATTCCAAGCAAGCAATGAGGATTCTGAATTGGATGAAGATGAAATTGTATTTATTGCCAAGAACTATAACAAATTTAAAAATTCAAGAAAATGATTAGATTCCAAAATAACAGAAAATCAAACTCAATATACCAAACTTCGATTAAGTGCTTTGGATGTGATCAGTTTGGACATATGAAGAAGGATTGTCCAAAACTCAACATTGAGAAAAAGAAAAATAAGTTTAAGAAATTTAAGAAAAAGAGAAAGGCAATCCAAGCCACATGTGATGACTCCGACTCTTCCTCTTCATCCGATAATGACAGTGGAAGTGATACAGAGCAAGCAAATGTATGTTTCATGACACACACTAATGAGGTATGTCCCGATCTTACTTATGATGAAATTTTAGAAATAAGTACGGAACTCGATGATAAATATAGAGAAACCAAAAACATTAAATAAGGAATATATTTCTAGAATAAATCGATTAGAACTTGAAATAGGGTTACTAAAAGATGAAAAATCTATTTTAGAAGAAGAATTAGAAAATGCTCAAGAAAAATGTAAGAATCTTTCGATTGAAAATAATGCTTTATCTTATGAATTAGGAAAAGTTAAACTAGAAAATACTAAAATTAATAATGAGCACATTATCTTAAAAGATAATCTAGAAATTTCAAGATCTGAAAGTACTGATCTTATAAACAAATTGGATAAAATTACAAATAATGTTAACAAAATTAACAAAGGAAAACAAGACTTGGAGAATTTAATCAAAATTTCCAGGCCATTCAAAAATCGAATTGGAATAGGATTTGAGAATAAAACAAAAATTACAAAGTATAGTAAGATTTATACTAAGATAAAACCTTCTTCCAAAAATAGGAAATTAATCACAATTTCAAAAATGATCAAAATATGGGTTCCGAAAACAAATAACAACCTAATTAAACAAAAATATATATGTAATTATATGAAAGAAGCGATGCACAATAATAATTACATTTCTAAAGGAACCAAACCATCTTGGGTATGGTTACCCTCACAAACTAACACTTAGGACCCAAAAATAAAATGAGTACCAATTCAAATATTTTTATTTTTTGCAGGTATCCAAATACAAAAATAAAGAGAAATGGATATTAGATAGTGGATGCTCCAAGCACATGACGAAAAATGCTCACATGTTGTCAAATATAAAAATACATTGATAGCAGCACTGTAACTTTTGGCGATAATTCAAAAGGGTTCGCCAGTGGCATTGGAGAAGTCATCAATACTGGTATCCCTAACTCTCCTATTATTTCAAATGTTTTATTAGTAGAAAACCTAAAACATAATCTTCTTAGTATAAATCAGTTGTGTGATAAAGGGTTTTAAATAAAATTTGAAAAAGATAGATGTAAAATGTTCAATCAAAGCAAAAATTTACTCTTTGAAGGATTTAGAAATCATAATATATATATATATATATATATCCTAAATATGAACATTAAAAATATTTCGGATTTATGTCTATCCGCAAATCATGATGATTCTTGGATTTGGCACAAACGCTTTCGTCATACAAATTTTAAATATATCAAAAAACTAGCGAAACATAATCTAGTTAGAAGTCTACCTAAAATTAATTATAAATTAAGAATTTATGTGACGCTTGTCAAATGGGCAAGTTAAAGAAAAATTCCTTCAAATCTAAAAATAAAATATCTGCTAAGCAACTATTAGAATTACTTCATTTAGATTTATTTGGACCAACACGAGTACATAGTATAAATCATAACAGATACGTGTTCGTAATTGTAGATGATTTTTCAAGATATACTTGGATATTATTTTTAAAACATAAAAGTGACACTTTTGGAATATTTAAAATCTTTGCAAAACGGATTACTAACTTAATGAATTTAAAAATAAAAAACATGCGCAGTGATTATGGAGGAGAATTCGAAAATGAATTTTTCACTAACTTTTGTAACAAAAAAGGAATTAGTCATAATTTTTTGATTCCATGAACACCACAACAAAATGATGTAGTTGAAAGGAAAAATAGAACTTTATAGGAATGTGCACGAACACTACTAAATAGTAGTAATCTACCCAAACATTTATGGACTGAAGTCATTGCCACTGCTTATTATGTATTAAATTGTGTCACACTTCGACCTATGACTAAAAATACATGTTATGAAATATTTTATGGAAGGAAACCAAAAGTATCGTATTTTAGAACTTTTTGGTCAAAATGTTTTATTTTAAATACTAAAGATAATCTTAGAAAATTTGATTCCAAAGCAGACGAAAGAATTTTCATTGGTTATTCAGAACGTAGCAAAGCTTACAGAATTTATAATAAACGAACAAATATTATAAAAGAAAGCTTAAATGTGTTTTTTGATGAAAATTTCCAACAAACCATTAAAGAAGAAGATGAAATTTTAACTCAAAATCAAACTGAAAATACAAATAATACGGATAATTCATCCTTTGGTGACCAATGCAATTGGTTAGTGTATTTCTGAAGGAAAGCTTCGGGACTGGACGTAGGACGGGAGGTCCAAACCAGTATAAAAACTCTGGTGTGATTACTTTTAATTTTTACCTGCATTATTACTCTGTGCAATTCATACTATCGTACACGTACTTGTCATATACTATATACATATACGATCCACATAGACTTTCATGACTTAGTTTGGGACTGTAAGACATAACATTAAGATACCCAGCAACATAGCATGCAAGAATCATGTCTTCTTATTTCTCTTTTGTAAATTGTGGGTAAAATAAATAAGATAAAATAGCCATAAAAAATATAACAGATAAGCATATTCCAATTATGCTAGTGATTGTAGTTGCCGATACAAATGGGCAACCAAAAAAACGTCATTTTCACATTTACGCATTAATCATAAAGCAATTTTACTAGCACTCAAATCAAAATTTATTCATATATATATATATATATATATATATATATATATATATATATATATATTAACTACATTTATGTATATTTTAAAGGACAAAAAACTAATAGACATGTATACCCTAAAGAAAACCATTAAGATGACCAGCAACGCCATGTGCAACATATGCCATGGGAAGGGAAATATTTATGTATATTTCATTTTTTTCATGAATATATAGTGCAGGTTGCCTCCATGCTTTGTGATGTCGCGATCAATCGTTCGTATGCAATGTCACGACCGATTTGCTATATTTTTTTCCCTCCACGTGTTGTTAGTTAAAAAGCCTTCGTGAATAATGTTGTTTATTCTTAATAATATACAATGCTGGCCATGTGAGCGTGCAAACGTGAGCCTTCCCCACATGTTTTGTAGTAGAAAACAAGCTATGATGTGTTCATCTTGCGATGACTGGAGTATTTATTTGAAGTGGTTAACCGTGGAGTATTGCTTATGTACAATTATGCTATTTTCGTTCACTAAAAATTGTGCGATACAAAATTTTATAATACTAAGAAAAAAAGCTAACCTGCAGCTGTAATGTCGGAGATCAACGATGGCGCACAACTGTGAAGGAATAGCAGCGAACATTAGAGGATGTTGGAGAGGAAACAGTTGCGAAGAGGGATCTGAATGTGGAAGACGATAAAGAGTAGTGGTTAAGAAATTATGATAGAAAAAAGATACGAACGTGAATGGGTAGAGGGTTGTAGGGATTGGTAGTTTTTTTTCTAGAATGCAGTATTTGTGATAGCATTGAATATTTCAAAGGTAGACCCAATCAAAGTTCTAATATTTATCCTATCTATATTATAATTTTTGGCACTTTATTCCCATGCAGTCATGAAAATAGACTAATATTTATGATCGCTTCTACGCTATACTGGGTTCGAAGAGTAGTTAGAATGAAAGTTATGATATTTATTATGATATCTATATCATATATTTATTCATGTATCTCACTTAATAAATTATCTTTCACAGAATAATCAATTGTCTTAGCAGTAGAATGTAGAAATGCTTATTTATTATTAGTTTGAATTTCTGTTCTTGTGATTCTATCTTGATTGCAACATTTACATTGGTAGTTTGAATTTTTTTTCTATTAATTTGTAAAAGAAGTTAATTTGTTAGATCTTAAGATTTGGTAATATTTGTAAATTGAAGTTTTGAATTTGTAAAGAAAATTTATTTGTTGCATACTATATTTAAGCTACACTGAGATTTAGTAATATTTATAGAGATTTATTTATTAGATCCTATATTTAAGAGATATTAAAATTTGGTAATATCTACCGAGGGGAATTTTTAATTTATTAAAAAAGCTGAATCCAATTTTTAAATGATATTAAGATAAAAGAGCATTTTTTTTCGTAGGTTATGCTGATACCAAAAATATGTAACATCAAAGGTATTATAATTATTATTAACGATATGTTGAATTATCTAGAAGAATCTTTTATTATCCGATGTGCTTATTTAATATTATTTATCGCATCATCATCGTAAAATTAATTGGTAAAATATCAAATTGATGAATTGATTTTCTTAATTAGTATTATTATTTTTAACCGCACTTATTTGCTGTAGTTAAAGAATAAAATAGGGATACATTTTCAGGGGATAAAATTGCACTATTCTTTTGATTGAACACAATTTGGGCCCTTTCTGAATTGAACGTGGCCTATTTAGCCTAAACAAAGAACCTACAATTATAATCGGACGGTCAGAAATATTTTAATCGCTTATATATACAAATAATAATGTGATGTGCCGCCACTGTTTAGGGTTTTAAGCGAAGGTAAGGGCCGACTTGTTAATTTTATTTGATTTGGAGCAATCGTTCCGTACTTTTTCACAACAATAGGGATGTTTAAAGTTCTTGTCTGCTTGATTTTGCAGTGAAGAAGAGTTGGAGATGGCACCACCTACTAAGGGTAAGATTTACCCGTGAATGGCGAATTCGATACTTTGTTTCTTGGTTTTATAGTTAATTGGGTACTGTATTTGTTTCTATTCATGAATATTATAGTTTTTATTGTTTCTACATAATATCGATGCAAAGCCGAAAAGGACCAAATATTGCAAACGTTGTTGTTTTCCCTTGTTAATAGTTTATAATTTTGTTAGTGAATTGTTTTTCGTGGAACTAATAATTTTGAAGATTAGATATGAGTTGATTGTAGCAGTAACCTGTAACTAAGTGATTGGCTGTAAAATATTATTTGAAATATATTTTCAGCATTAACACATGAATGTTGAATAATCTCGTTGATCAATCTTTAATATTATTCAGAAAACATATAAAAAAGTAGCAAAGACAATCGTCGCTTACATGTATGAGTGAAACAAATCTAATATCTATAACAATATTTCAGTTTTGAGCCAAATAGTTAATTTAATTGAACTGTTTAAACAGCATTCAGGGTGTGTTTGTTTGCAGTAAGTTGTGTTCTCAATAAAAAAAAAGATAGAAATGCTAAAAAATTGTTCTATTAGTGTTCCGAACTTCAACAGGTGTTTAGAACTTCTTCATTTCAATAAATAATACACCAGTGATTATTTCAATTTCTTAAAGCCGAGTGATAAGTTTTTTCAACTACACCCTTGGGTAAGTTTCTAAATCAGAACTTTTAGGTAGTGATTAAGTTTATATATGTTTACTTCCTATTTTTTCTCTTTCCATTACATTTTTTATTTTTGAGTCATCGATTTTTTTATTAGTTATATATCAAAAGGAAAACAATAAATTATCAGAATATTGTTGCACTTATTGATTATTTGATTTTACATTTGGACGGATCCATTTGATAAAGGTGTTATGTATGTATGTGTGTGGAGGGGTAACATTGTCGTAATTATCTTTTAGCTTAATAAAAGAAAGTTCATTCTTCCTTACAAAAGGGCAAAACAATCGGCTATTTTAATATTTAGCATTTGGTGTTAAGCAATCTGCACTGTGTGCAAACACGGCCTTATTGATGCATGCTACCTCATTTTTGTAAAACACCAAATAAGTTTATTACATTTTCAGTTTATTTTAATTTTGTTGTACTAATATGTTGAATCCGTCTGCTTAACAGCAGCGTTTAACAGCAACAAGGTTAAAATTCATATGGATTATTCTCTCCTGCTGGAAATTAGTAGTCGGGCCAACTATATGATTCTGATATTTGTTATTTAAAGTTCGAGCCTTCAATTTTACACTGTGGATAATGTTGTGGATTTGTATTTATCTATCTATATATATGGTTCATTTTGTCATGCTTAACTGTAAAGTTAAGTTTGTCATGCTGAACTTTAAAATCCACAACTGTAATAATCGTTGTCAATCTTAAGCGAACCATAGGTAATATATGTGCAACATTCATAGTTATGAAAGATGCAATAAGGCGTGCACCATGGTCCGTGGAGTTTGCCTTTTCACCCTAAGCCATGGTGCATATGGAAAGGTGATCTGAATGACGCAAAAGGTAGGTATGGTGTACAGCGTCAGAAAGGCTTCCATTTTCAATTTTATTTTAAAAATATCTTCATCAATAGGAGTAATATTGAGTTGACAAATATCTTCACCAATAGGAGTAGGTTCCTCTTTTTTTTTTATTTTTATTTTTTTTCCATTTTTTTCCTTTTCTACAATTCATCTAAACTGTAATTTTGATGTTTACACAGCTACCACCAAGAAGGCTGATGCCAAAGCACAAGCTCTGAAAGCTGCTAAGGCTATTAAGTCCGGAGACTCGAGCATTAAGAAGAAGGCCAAGAAGATCCGAACTTCAGTGACATTTCATCGCCCTAAGACATTGAAGCTTCCCCGTAACCCGAAATACCCAAGAATTAGTGCTCCACCAAGGAACAAGCTTGACCATTATCAGATTCTCAAGTACCCTTTGACTACCGAGTCTGCCATGAAGAAAATCGAAGACAACAATACCCTTGTTTTTATCGTTGATATTCGAGCTGACAAGAAGAAAATCAAGGCTGCTGTGAAGAAGATGTACGACATTCAGGCGAAGAAGGTCAATACTCTAATCAGGTTAGTTACTGTTTTGTCTTCTTTAACCTGCGCATTTTATACTAAAGTATGGATTAAACTACATGTATAAAACATATACAAGTGATTGGTTAAACCATATACATAACATGCTGCCACAGTGCAGAAGCCTCTGATGGAACCTAATTTTTAGTTCTTTTATCTTGTTTCCTTTGTTGTTCACATTTTAAAAACTGTCTGTCTGTTTGTTGTAAATAGGCCTGATGGTACAAAGAAGGCCTATGTGAGGCTGACACCGGATTATGATGCTTTGGATGTTGCCAACAAAATCGGTATCATATAATTGCCGGAGCGCTAATAGATTTTAGCTTTTGTTTCAGCTTTATGTGGTTGATGTTCCTTATTCGTAATTTTAAAACATGTACTAGTTTGAGTTTTGTATGCGAACAATTTTTTGCTGAATCTACCTTTTGTGGCAACTATGTATTTGTTATTGTTTGTTCTGTGTTCAAAACTTTTGGTCTGTCGTGCTTTTGTAAATTTAGCTGCTTCAGCCTATATAGAAGGTGGTCGTTTTTGACTGGTTTAACCTTTTTTGATGTCAATAACATTTAATATGGATATTTAAATAAAATGTAGAACAGGTGGTGGAAAATAAATATAGCTGATGTTTATATTAATGATTAGTAATTTAATCCTTTTAAATATGAATGTTTATATATTTTTAAATAATTAATTTATGGATTTTATAACTTTAATAATTTTTTTTTAAATAATAATTAATGATGTTGAAGTTGTTTTCAAATTTGATTTACAAAAATAATCGGTTCGAAGAAAAATGCGAAATTGGTTGTTTGGATTTTTTGATTTTTCATCCTCTAAAAGATGTTGGAAAACGTTGTGTACGCTAAAGTATGTACATGACACATAAATTTATTACACCTTGTAAAAGAAGTTGATATGGTTAAAAAGCTGAAATTTTATTTAAATAAGGTAAGTTGATGCAGCGGAAATACGAAAAATCAGATGAAACGGTGAAAGTAGTGATCGGTGGATTGAATGATACTGAAATGCCCAAATTCGTTGATCCAAAGATACCGAATTTTAGCTATCTCTGACACGTTGATCGCGTACGATGCCGTGGGAAGAGATCTACAATTCTTCGAGCGTTTGATCAAGCGCACTTGATTTCACGAATTGGCTTCAACAAACGTTGATTCGAGCGCACTCGAATACCGTATGTGGAGATAGAAGATCACACTCAACTACCAATTTAATGAAAGCACAAAGCTAACAAACAAGAGTTTATTTTCAAATTAACAACCTACAAAGTGACACGACCATGCCTATACTACAACTCAACGCAACAACAAAGTACCCCGACTCAACATAAGTCGCCACGCGACCTACGACCTAAACAAGGTCGTTAGCGACCTTACATAACACCGCCCACACGAGTTAGGAATAGTTACAACACACGCGATCTATCAACAGAACACAACGACCTAACACTAGCCAACCTACGACCTAAATATGAACGACTTATCCATATAGACATAACAGTACAACCACATGACCTATACATATATACAAACGACGACTTACGACCTAAGTACAAAGCGACTCAAACAAAACAACACACATAACGACATAACAAACACAAGTTACATCATGCGACCTAAATACAACTCACACGAGCTACGACGTTCATGTATAACACTCTTAACTTCCTGGAGCGACTTAACGACCTTTCTTCCCAGCGACCTATACGTGAGCGACTTAAGTAGGTCGTCCGCGGTCTAACGGCCTTAAGGAGGTATGCGATCTAACCAAACCCGCTTCTGGTTCCCTTCACGCGACCCAAGCTTTATGCGACCTTGAGCCATAGGGTGTGGCTTTGAGTGAGTTAACTCGTTAGGTCGTTCGAGTGTCTTCATGCTTAGCTCGTTAACTCGCGAGCGACCTTCGTTATGTCGCGAGACTCCACTAGGCCGCGAGCGACCTAAAAATTGTTTCGTTAACTCGCTGGGTTGGACCTTTACACTCCTTAGGTCGCTTGATCGATCTTTCTTCATACTAGGTCGCTGCCGACCTATCTCTTCTACCCCCACACTAGGTTGTGAGCGACCTAAAAATTCTGAGCGACCTAATACCGTGACTTCCTCCAAACGGCCTAAGGGGCTTGAACAACTCAACTTCCTTGAGTCTGTAGATTGCGCTGCATCATAAGTTGATTTTTCTTTTTTTATAAAAAAATGCAGGAAAAATGAAACATCTTAGCGTAGAAAGAAGTGAGATGATGTGAAGAGGAGGAAGTGGGTTGATGCTTCCGCGTGGAGCAAGGTAAGATAGTGAGGTGACATCACGCTGTGGAGGGTAAAGGGCAAAAGAGTAATTTTCATATTTCATTTTATAATAAAACAATTTGTCCTTTTCAAATCTCATTTTATTCCACTTTCCTCATTTTTTAAAACTTCTGCCTCCGAAGCAACATTTTAAGTGGAAATTAGTCATAAGGGCCTCTTTAGCATGGCAATTAGTTTTTAGGACACACAACTGAAATAATTACTTTTAATGACAAAACGAAAATAATTAGTTTCTAAGACTTAAAAACCTATTAAATTATGTCCTTGAAAGTAATTGGACTGTTGACTTTGTCCTTAAAAGTAATTATTTTGCTGACTTTGGCCTTAAAATTAATTCTTGTGGATGTGTGTCCTAGAAATTAATTAGACTGCAAAGTTTGTCCTTCTAGCAAAATGCACTACTACTGCTTCCAAAAAGAATTTTAATTAAAAATTGCTTCTTTCCTCTAAAAATACTTAAACTAGCTTCTAAAAATACTTCTATCCCTTTTTTACTTCTCTTATCTTCAACACAAAGTCCAAAACACCATCTTTCCACCAAGGCCGTGCCCTTCGCTGCTGTAGGCCGAGGCCAATAGCCCTAGCCCGAACCATATTGATCTATTCTGGTCTGTAAAGTTTGATTTTGTAGGAGGAAGCTTCGTCCGGGAGTTTGGTTGAAATTATGCTTGTTTAAGTCAACATATCTTATTTTAAAATCAAAGTTTTAAACTTTATTTTGGCAATAATAGATTGTTGTAGTTGTTTGTTTGAAAGTGATGTTACTCGTGTATACATATATGTGTTTGTATGTGATTATTTGTGTGGACTTGAAAGTACAGTTGAGTGGACTTGAAAGTACAGTTGAAATGTTCAAGTAATGATTTGAGAGTGTTAATTTGTTACTTTGTATGAATGTCAGGACATTTGTTCAAATGTATGAGCTTATATTATGAATGTTATATGCTGAAGAGAAAGTTGGCACTTGGATTTGTGTATGTTGTGAGATCGAGATCCCGTGTGTTTAAACTTGTTTACTTATTTTATTTCGTAGAAAATACTTAATAAAGTTTTCAAAAACTTTGCTTTTGTTTACAAAACTTTATATAAAGTTTATAAAGTAATTGAATATGGAAGGAAAGGGTCTTGAAAAGTTACTTTGATTTGTAAAACAAATTTTAAGGTTACGGCATGCACATCGATAGTGTCTATGGATGCAGGTCGTAAAACGACTGTAAAGTTTAAGTACTTATGCAGAGCTTTTAATACCATATTATAAGTATTAAAAAGGTTTAATTATTATTTATTAATTAAGGGTTTAATGATTATTTATTTAATTAAGTAAATGTAATTAGTACTTAATTATTAATTAAGTAAAGCGTATAATTATTTAAATTAACTATTAATTAAATAAGGTTTAATTATTAATTAATTATTAACGAGGTGCGGTTTAATTATTGATTAATTAAGTTTTAATTGAAATTTAAGTATTATCAAATAAAAGTTATACACTTATTATTAATTAATTAAATAAAGGTTTTAAATTTTTAATCACTTCATTTCCAAGGATCGGTTTTTTTAAAACAACTTTCTTTTACAAAGAATTGTTTAAATACAAGGGATTCTCTTTGTCTATAACATTAAGTAGCCAAACAAATATGATAAGTTGTGCTAAAACATTGACATTTTTAATAAAAAGTAAGTTATCTTGTATTTAACACTAAAAGCTGACGAGTAGACTTTCCTCTATCCGTGAGAACTAGAACTTGGTTTTCTATGTGAGGGATAGAGGAGTCGAAATGTCAGGAACGTGGTAAATATAAGTATGTGGAAGATACTTCACTGTATACTTAACACAAAATTTCAAGATATGAAAACTCGTCCTTATCCGAAGAAGTAAAAAATGTACATCAAGTCAATGTTAGTTTCTAACTTTTACGACTTCATTGTTAATCAAGAGATAATACTGTTTGAAATCGGAAAGTCAAAACAAATATAGGATGTCTTAATTTCATATACAAATCCATACACACCCCAGATAGTGGCTTTGTTCACTATCGATAGCTTGACCCTTTTAACATCATCGAATGTTGGTTCGAAGAGACTACCACAAGAAAATATATTATTCGCGCCGATATGGCGCAGCGTTTTAATAAAAGAGCTGCGTTTATATGGGCAGATAATTAAAAAAAATCAAACAATTCCTTAAACGCTGCTTAAGAAGGACGGGAAGCAGCGGAAAAACGTAAGCGGGAACATAAAAATATGCCACCTCTCTCCTAAATCGCTCAACATCGACCATCTCCTTCATACTCTATCCCAAATTTAATTAATAATCAAACTCTTCCTCCTTTCTCACAAATCCATCGCCGATCTCTAGAATACACGGCACCTGAAATTCTGATTCACATTGACCCTCTTTTCTGTGAAATTTTGATTCAGCCGAGAGGTTCAACGAGGTTGTTGGAAGTCCATATTACATGGCGCCTGATGTTCTGAAAAGAAATTATGGATGTATGGAGTGCTAGGGTGATTTTATACATATTGTTGTTTGGTGTTCCTCCATTTTGGGCAGGTAATCTTAAATGTTACTGATTAATCTTTAGTAGCATGCTTGTGATGGAAGGAGATTTTTTTTTTAAATTGCAGAAACTGATAAGGTAATTGCACAGGCAATTGTTAGGTCGGAAATTGATTTTGAGAGGGAGCAATGGTCAAAGGTGTTAGTGAATGCGAAGAATCTTGTGAAACGTATGCTTGATCTGAACCCTTTTACAAGGCTAACAGCTAAAGAAGTTCTTGGTGAGTTTATCTTCATGTTTATGTCAACAGTCGAAGCCTGAAACTAACAGCTACTCTTTTCTCTGAAGAACGTCCATGGATGCAAAATGTAAATACAGCTCCAAACATTCCACTTGGAGAAACAGTGAGATGCAGGCTGAAACAGTTCTCAGTAATGAACAAGTTCAAGAAGAAGTCATTGCGAGTAATTAGCTCTGAACCTTTGATGGCTTTATGCAAATACTGGAGCCTTATTATCAAAAAGCCGATAAAAGCGCTTGTATAGGTTGTAGCCGAGCATTTACCTATAGAAGAAATAGAAGGATTCAAGGAGATGTTTTATATAATGGACAAAGATAAAAATGGAAATTTAACGCTTGAGGAACTCAAAGATGGATCGCAAAATATGGGATCATTTGTAGCAGAACCTCATGTTCAGATGTTAATGGAAGCAGTAAGTGCCCCTTGTCGTCCTGCCTCTGTTGATGGTCAATATAATTTCTTTGATAATGCAGGAAACTCACTTCAGTTACAAATTGCATTTTAATTCCACTTCTGTGCAACATTAGACCAGGATAGTTTAATGCATAAATCTGCTGAATTGTAGTTCATATGCAAAAATCATGTTCTTCATAGGCTCACTTATTTCACGATGCAAACAAGATAAATAATTTCCTTCATAAGTGACTATGACAGGCAGATGTTTATGGGAATGGTACACTAGACTGCGATGAATTTGTTACTATATCAATTCGCCGCAAAAAGTAAACGGTGAAGAGCATTTGTCAAAAGCTTTTAGATATTTTGATAAAGATGGGAATGGTTATATTGATATCCATGAACTGAGAGAAGCTTTGGCAGAGGGAGATCTTGGTCCTAATGAACAATTAATAATGATATTATTTCTGATGTGGATGTTGATAAGGTATGTATGCATGTTTGTGTAAGTAAATTTTGCTACACTTACAAATAACTTTTTTTATTGGCATTACTTCCTTTGTAGGATGGTCGAATTAGTTATCCAGAATTTCAAATGATGATAGAAGCAGGAGTTGATTGGAAAAACATCTCACGCCAATACTCATGGGTTGTGTTTAACAACCTTAGTCACCGCATGTTTACAGTTGGATCTTAGAACCGACATATAAAGGTATTGTTACCATCTGCCGACCAATATAAATCTAAACATTACATTCATTGACATTTACCCATGTTTCATAGAAATTGTCTTTTTCGTCAGTGATCCTGAATTCCTACCATTAGCTGTACGATATTCTTTTCTGATTATATTCAAGTCCTTAAGCAAAAAAAATTCCTTTATCCATGACCCTTATGCTACGTTACAAGCCTAAGCCTCATATTTTGGACAAGGCTATAATGACGACGACAAAACCTTTGTGTTACACCTTTTGTCATAAAGATTGTATGTAAATGGTGGATCTTCTATAAGAGAGAAAGCATACTTCAGACATAATTGTGAAAAATTTAGTATGGTAATACAATAATATTAATTCAAGATTAATGTCATGCTTTACAAGTTTTTAGTTTTCAGAAAGTTTACTATTTCTTTACTGTTACACTCCAAGTCAATTGTCCGCTTTTTTTATATGATCTATTACTGCTGAGCTCTCAATATTCTGAGCATGGCGAATTTTCTGTACAGTATAGGTTATATATTATCGATTTATCAATGTAGGTTCTCTTTATTAAGTTCATACTACATCCAAGTGCCTAATCTATAGGAGAAATTTTTTCTTGATAGAGTTGCGGAGGCAGCCAATACATTATCTGGAGGCTAAGGCTATAACAATGTCGGTAGAAGATCAGGATTATATGGGATGAATTAAAATGCTTCAAGAGTACATTGATAAGGTACATTTTTTTTGCCTTTCTACTTTGTGAAACATTTCTCTTATTGATGTAGAATCTTACCCACCATATTGATGTAGAATCTCACTCACCATATGTTTGTTATTCATGAGAAATTATCATTCATAGCTTCAATATAGCTAAGCTTTGAATTTTGTCTAAGCTTAATTTTCGTCAAAGTTAGGCCAAAAACCCACTTCAATGGCTGTGTCTAGTACACATTTAACAAATATTGTTTGCGTTGTGGAGAGTATGCATTGCTACATTGAAGGACAACATAACTCATAAACCAATCCCCTTTTACTCTGAATATGGACAATTTTGATAATTTAGTGGTAAAACATAGGAAGTTAGTGTATAATAATACAAACTTTGGCTGTTTGATATTTAGTATGCGAGTACCTTTCAGTAAATTTGTCAGCACAGTAGCACACTCTACTTTGAACCGAGTTCAATAATTTGACAACTAAGTTCAATGATTTTACGCATAAATTCAATATTTCATAACAAACTTATTTGTTTTTCTAATAGAATACTATTACGTTTTTTAATGTTTTTATCCCAGTTTTTTCCCCCTGACATTTTATTTTGAAAATACATTACTTGTTTTGAAAAATCAGTCTGAAAGTTAGCTGTAATCTTTAAATAATATGTCTAATGTTATTTCTTAAATGATATGTTTAACTATCTTTCCAAAGAGACAATAAAGGGATGATATATAGCTGCAAATCTACATAAGTCTGAATATATATAGATTAGGATAGAATGGGTTCTGCTGTTGAAAAGGCAGAGTAGATGGATATCATTGAAAATGTGGGATTCGTGCACAGTGATATTGTAAACTTGCATAGTTTCTCTAGTCCTGGATTTCATGTGTTGTGTATACTGTCAATGGAAAAATCTAAATTTATATACAAGTAGGATTCTTTATATAAAAAAGGTTTCAATCTCGATTTTGTGTATAATGTTACATATCTATATCTAATTAGGTCAATTCTATATTATGCAAAGTAAATGTGTTCCCCGTCCTACCTAGACATGTCATCCTTTTTCCGTAGGGTTATATTTCATTCACCCCTCTTGAATCAATTTAATGAAAGTTTTCATATACAAATACTGAAGAAACCTACCATTCACGTTTAAAATATGTTTACCAGAAGAATATATATAACAAACCAAAGGTCCCTACGTTCACCTTAACATTCAATTACTGAAGCGCATACACATGCACAATTATCTATATTTAACGCACGCACGCACGTGCACACACACACAAAATCATTTAATAATGGTAGAACAAGCAGATAAGCGGGAAAGGTTGCTAGTGGAAAACCTCCTCCAAAGCTACCAGATCTGAACAGCAGCCAACCCCAAACGTCCAACACCACTTTATGTATGTCTAAGCAGTTCAGATCTAAGACTTTGGCTGAGGCAGTTATGTCCCATGGCATGTTCACTTTAGAAGAGACAGATTCAGACTTGCAGTTTATAGTTCTAGTTCAGAAATAAGGTACTGCGTTAGTATACGTGCCAGATTCTATCATTGCTGAAAATAATGTGAAATGGGCTAATACAATTGTGGCTTATGTAATGGGAAGAAGACCAGTTTATGATCATTTTAAACAGTTTGTCCTAAAAGTTATGACAATAGAAAATGAATTTGAGATTTGGTTTCATGATAATAAATTTTTATTCTAGTGATGATTTTAATAGAGTGGTAAAAGGAGGACCTTACACTATCAATTTGAAGATTGTTATACTTAAAAAGTGGGATTTGGATACGAAATTAACTAGAGATTGTTTCACATATATTCTGATTTGGGTTAGATTAAAGGATCCAAACTTAGCACACTAGAACAAGGAAGGGATTAGTCAAATTGCAAGTACATTGGGAAATCCTATAAAATGGATATAACACTTCAATAAACCGCGCTTGAATTATGTGTGAGTTCTTCTTGAAGTGGATCCATCTTTCAATTATCCTGACAATGTGCATATTCAAAGGTCTAACAATATGGATTATGTGTTGCTGGAGTATAAATATAAAATGAAATATTTTTCAGCATGCAAACTATATGACATGATGTAGAACATTGTACAATTATCACTACAATTTTGCTCTTGCTGTACAAACTATTTAACATGTCCAGAATAAAATAACAACCCAAGTATCGTCAACCCACTTGGGTTGTTTCCTGCTATTGCTGTACAAGAGTATATGATCAGCAGGGCATTTAGGCCTTTGATTAGGATCCGCTCCTCTAGTTAAACCCAAAGATGCGGTGCACCATTAATCTAAGCTGTCAACCAAAAATTTCATGGTTCAGGTCCTAACTGAATGTTTTATGCTTTAACCGGAGACAAATATCCGGGTCAGGTTTTAACAGAAGCCTGTTCCGGACCTCCTTTTCCTAAATTCTCTATGTAAGCCTCTCAATCGAAAAATCTTATGCACAGTCTCTCATTCTACAAAATATTCTTCTCTTAAATTTAAACCATTTCTCTATTCTGCTCTTTTTATTCTTCACACTTGCACATACAATATCATTATCATCATGGTAGTATTAACAAAAACAGCCATAGAACAGATATTACTTCCATAGAGCTCACAAACAAAACCCGTACTCATCAGATATTCCAAACATAGATCTTTCTTTACCAAACTTACAATCCAAAATAGTGAAAGCTTGCACAGAGCTTGGCTTCTTCAAAATTACAAACCATGGCATATCTAAAGAGCTTATAGGAAAAGTAGAAGCAGAATCTCTCAAATTCTTCAATCAGTCACAAGCCATGAAAGAAAGCAATGGCCCTCCCAATCCTTTTGGTTATGAAAACAAAAGGATTGGCCCAAACGGCGATCTTGGCTAATTGGAATATCTTTTGTTAGATGCCAACGTTGGAAACTTGCCTCACTCTTTACTTGAATCTTCGTTTTGGTAAGACATTGTCTTATTCTTGTACTTGTTCTATAACGTCTGACTTGTTATTGACATGTTCAATATTTTGCTGATATTATTCCAACATTTTTAAACTTAGTTGTTATTTTATTATCTTTTATGCCTATAAAGGTATCAGCATATTTTGTGCCTCAAACTGTCTTGAGTAATTACAATGTATAGTAACATTCTAAATAGGTTAGAAAGAGTGCATCTAAGAATCCACTGTGACATATTTTAATCAATTTTCTTTACTTGATTTCAGAGTTTGGCACTGTTCAATGGGTTGATGTTGAAGAGTATGGGAGAACTCAGCTAGATAAAATCGCAGTCAGTTGTAGCGAGGAAATGTTGAAGGTGAGTAAGTTCTAAGTTAATTTTGATATAAAATGCATACCGAATTCAGGAAAATCACCACCATTCATCTCGCTCTACAATTTCTTTTGTCTAAACTCTAGTTTTATTGACATTTTTGCATTTGCCTAGAATTTATTATCAGCAAAATAAATGTTTTCTTGACACTACAAAGTAGACTGCAATTATAAAATTGGTAAAATTCATTTATAAGGCAGTAAATCATATCCCTCTAGTATGCTCAGTTTTATGCCCCTACATTTGGTAAAACCCATATTTAAGGTTGTAAAACATATTGCCTTTTATATTGCAATTATAAAATTAACATCTATTTTTGCACTAACCAAGAATTCAATAGCAGCAAAATTAATGTCTCATTGACAATGCAACATCATTTTTATCCTCATGAAGTCATCGGTATGTTCTTTAATAATATATTAACTATAATCTTTTCAAACCCCATAAGGAAATTTTGTCAAGGGATAAAGAGGTAGATGATGCTGCTATCATATCAAAAATTAACTAAATTAAATAAGTTTTATAAAAATTAAATAAGTTTATAGAAATAACTAAGTTTATAAAAACTAACCAAGTTTTAAAAAATTAAAAAATTAAATAACTTTATAAAAATGAACAAAATTAACCAAGTCTTATAAAAATTAAACAAGTTTATAAAAAGAATCAAGTTTATTAAATTTAACTAAGTTAACTTTGTTTCATGAAAATTAAACTACATTATAAAAATTACAACTATAAATACTGGCAACAACCTACTTGAGCCGTGCAATAAATAAATAAATAAATGACTAGTTAACTATGTTTTCTAAGAATTAAACGAGTCAATAATAATAATAAATTAACTAAGTTTATAAAAATTAAACAAGTTCTATAAAAATTCAATAAGTTTATAAAAATTAACCAAGTATTGTAAAAATATAACTAAATAATAATGACGACGACGACTTAATAATAATAATAAAGTTGATTAAAAATTAATGAATTATTATAAAAATATAACCAGATAACAACAAAAACTTAATAATATTAATAATAAATTTTGTAAGAAATTAACCAAGTATAATAGTAGTAGTAGTAAAAATAATAATGAATGAATGAATAGTTTTATAAAAAATTAACTAAGATTTATAATAATAATAGCAAGTTAACTAAGGTTTACAATAATAATAGTAAGTTAACTAAGATTTATAAATATTTAACTTAAATAAGTTTATAAAAATTAACTAAGTATTATAAAAATATAATAATAATAATAATAATAATAATAATAATAATAACTGCAATAATAATATATTTTATAAGAAATTAACCAAGTATAATAATAATAAATTATTTTATAAAAATTAACTAAGATTTATAATAATAACAATATGTTAGTTAAGATTTATAATAATTGTATGTTAACTAAGATTTATAAATATTAAAACTTAAATAGGTTTATAAAAATTAGCTAAGTATTACAAAAATATCGCATAGATATCTGAGGCTGTGTTTGTAGAAACGATATACCCTGACCTTATTCAGTTCACTGTATGGTTCTACGCTAAAGCGAGGATGACAATGCAACATAATGATACTCAGTTCACTTATGAATAGTCTCTATAAGAATAATAAGGGCTGTAGGGCGTTGAGAAAACGAAATCATCCACTTATGAATGTGTGTATTTTGTTTCTGTTTTTGTGTGGTTATATGAAGTTTTCCCCAAACGATGTATATTCTATCATGTTAGAAAAATATTGATACAGTTCATATTTAATTTGGCAATTTAAAAATCGCATAATAGTTTCATTGATGCAATTTCAAATCTATGTTTCTTACAGGTAATTCTAAAAGAATTTGTTCATTTTTGTTGCTGAGCTGGTGGATTAAGCAGATGTTAAATGCTTATGGTGTGCCTACATATATACATAGAGAGCTTAGTCCTATTGTTGAGCTACGAGATGTTTTGTTAAGTCTTTTCTTACTACTTTTACTTATATTATTATGTTTTCTTTATTCCTAATTCTTGTGTTGTGTTTAACGATTTAAACATCTGGTATCATGTAAAACTGTAACTCCAACCTATTATGCTAACATCTATAGTTGTTGGGTACATAGTGCATACACATACACATAAAAGAGCAATGAGCAGTGAAGTCAAGGAGTTTGCATTTCTCCTTGCATTTCTACCTGCACATCAGTTGTCCTTGCCGTATGGTCATATATGTTTTACTTTTCATTTCAGTTGTTCGTTGCATTTCTACCTGCACATCAGCAGTGTTGTCATATATTAGTATCTTTGTGTTGCAAACATCAGTATGTTTTGGCTGTCACACTCAAGAATATATTTAGTATTTATAAAAAGCAGTATTCAATAACTTATACCTTGTATGTTCATGACAGTATCTTCCCTCTGTGGTTAAGCATAAATAGATAATACCCGCCGTACATTTTTGTTGTCTTTTTTAAAATCCCTTAACACTGTTTTGACTTTTTAATTTTCTCAAGTAGCTGCACTGGATGTAATCATATGTCAGTTTAGTCACTCATTTTTACATAACTGCCACAATCTCAATTAGTAAAAGAATTTGACAATGGTGGTAGTAAAGTCGGTTTCAACTATGTACGAAGCTAAATATAATTGCAAGCATAACCAAGAAGCCAGTTTAAGAATACAGTTGGGCAATCACAGTAGAACAAAATTTTATGGTATATTTCTTCGGTAATTTTTTCATTATGAATTTTGAAACTTCAGCTACATGAAACTATAAATTGAAGTTTTCTTGTTTTTTTTTTTTTTTTTTTTTACATTTTAAGTTTTCTATCATATTTATATTTACATATATGAGTTAGAATAGCAATAAGATACTCTAATTTTGAGCAGATAGCAAATGATTCCGCCAGTCACACACTCAACTACAGCTTGGATTACTTTCTTCTCTCTACCTACGAAGACTGTTTGACAGAATGGATACAACTTACATTAAGTTGGGTCAGGTATGATATTTTACAAGTTGACGTCATATTATACTTATTATTTAGTAGCTACAAGAATTCAATATAGTCACCAGATATGCCTTATTGTTGAGCATACATACGAACAAAACTAATTTCTATTTGGGAACTAAATATCCCATAACTTCGGCAAAATTCCGCTTTGCGCTAATTCACTATACATCTAAATTTTCCTAGCCATTCCATACGTTCACGACTGTTAAAAAAAAAAAGGTTAATAATGGAAGTTGGAGGGAAATGTACCGGCTTAAAGAAAGCTAATATCTTCCATTATTGCATTTTATTTCTTTTTAGAATGCCACTACGTTAGAGTCTTGGGAAGAACCAGTTGGCCAGAATGTATAATAAGCTCTCAATTATTTCTCATAAATGCTGTCCAAGTAATCAATGTTACTTTTTATAATATCAAAGCTGCTAAGATACTTCCCAGTTTTGCCTAGCATGCAGTATTAAGCTGTGCGCTATTAATGCAAATAGTCTAGTTATATGAGAATAGTTGTTCTAATCTACTGCTAATCTCTAATTGCATTTTTTATTCTTATAGACATATTGGACTTTTAAAGGAGATGGGCTTGGACTTTCCACGATTTATATTCGCTTTTAGCAAGCTTTTTTTGTAAGATCATATGTCAATAATATTTATGCTTAAAACGTTGTTCATGAAATTTTGTATATGACTAAATTTTATGGTGTGAAATTGATGTAGCTTTGATTATGTTTAATCTTTATAATTTATAATATCAAATTATATCTATTAGTGTTTTATAAATTGAGTCTGCTGCAGTAGTTGCAAAATGTAGCAAAAACATTGATATAGCGCAGCGTTTCATAAAAGCTGCATAGTCTATTTTTGCAGCATTTCAAAACTGCTGCTGTACTATTGGTTATCATGTAGTCATATGTTTAGACTGCGTTTTCAAAATGTTGCTAAATGAAATTGCAGCGTTCAATTAAGGCTGCAAAATTATTTTACTGCAGCGTTTTATAAAAGCTTCGATAGCCATTTATTTATCAACATTTCAAAAACGCTGCGGTATTTTCTAACGCTATTGCAGCGTGAAATTAGACAGCGTTCTTCGAAACGCTGCTAATGATTATGACAGCACTTATAAAACGCTGCGAAAGCTCTTTTTTGTTGTAGTGATCGATCGAGATCGGGTAGCATAAGTTATTCGAAAACCATTTCAAACCAACGTAAGCGTTCGATTTGGAAACGTCGCGAAGACAATGGAATTGAAGATGAAGATCTTTGAGTGCAATGGCTGTTTTGTTACTAATTCTAAGGGTGATTCCAAAATGAATAGAAGTAGTGCCTTCGATTTGTTCATATTCTAAACAACTTGTATAGACGAATGCTAGCATTGCACTGTCGCCTAAAGGGCAGCGTTAGCATTACAAGTGGGATTGCTATATAAAAAGGTAAACGTAACGAGTCTCACAACCGGTAATGACTAAAATAGAAAGGTGTTGTAGGGCTTTGTGGGTCGCTCCCATTAGGGTATGGTCATCGCTTGATCTAGATAGGTTTTTATATATTTATGTATGCTTCGGGCCCGTTATGATTGTTGATCGCAACCAAAGGGTGACATATTGGGTTACTATCCAGTAGAAGGTAGTCCGGTCCTAAACCGTAGAGGTGCAAATGTTTTGCAGTCTCGGTACATTTTCTCTAGAGGTGTACTATACGGAAGGAAGTCATTTATCTTATCATTGTATGGAATCTATTTTTCAATAATTGCTTTTATGGACTTAGTTGTATACTTATTATGCTGGAATGTAATTAATGTAACCATTTCGACTGTGATTTAATATTTACTTTAAACCTCAGATATTATATCACTAGATTTTCTATTAAAATGATTTGGTCATCATATGGTAAAAACTCGTTCGTGTTTATGTACGGCGTGATCTTACGAGATACTTTTATTTTTAAATAGTTTTATAAGTATAACAATTTAGTTGTTGGGAGTTTACTCACATCAGATTCATATCTGATCCGGATATTTTTTTCTTTTCCCTGAACTCTTGGGTACTCAAATTTGTATGAGTAGCCAAATAGTCACGGATGCATTTTGGAGAAGCATGAAGTAGGAGGCTTCGACGTTATCCAGATATTTATTTTATTTCTGCTGTGCATGTATATTATGTATCAACATTGTGGAGATAGACAGTTATAATCGTCCGTGGCTGAAGTTGGTATTTGTGTAAATTTGATATTCATTTTGAGAATGATGCTATGTACTATCTTATGTTAACTATATATATATATATATATATATATATATATATATATATATCTGTAGCATTGTGAGATTCAATGTTTTTTTCTTTTTGTCTTTTCTTTCTTTTGATCCCAACGGTTTGTCTTTCGAACACCTATATGATCGATACATGAATATCGTAGATGTATTAAGTGCCGTCTTTAGAAGTAAGAAGGACTTGTTGTTTCTATTATATTAGAAGGCAAAAAGGTATTTGAACATACTACAAGTACAAATTTGTATTAAGCATCTTCATATTTAGTATTGTTCAAAAAAGCCAACAGAAATTTACATCACCTAATTGGCCTCATTTTCCCAATAGTGGGAAGGAGAATACAAAATGATGAAAGAATATATTAAAATTACAATTAGAAAACAAAAACTATGTCAGCTATACTCTATAGTTTTACCATGTATCATATATATGTTCTTTATTCAATAGATCCAGCATGTAGATCATGAGCTTCACTCGCTGTACATGAACTGGCATTGCTTAAACTGCGAAGAAGAGTGTATTCAACTGAATCACGAGGAGTCGATAATCCGGACTTGAGCTCAACTGTTTGGTTTGAAGATGATGCTGTGTTCAGTGCATGGCAGTGTGGGTAGTAATATGTAGTGTGCGGAAAATCTTCTTTCCTAGCTAAACCTATGAACGTTTCACATATAAAATAAAATAAAAAAATAAATAACATCAGTATCCGGTGTTCAATTCTATTTAGAAGTATACACTTTGCATGCTTCAAACTAAATCAGTTGAATGAAAAATAAGAATATCATGTATACTGAAACCGCTGTTCTAAAGTACTTTGATTAAGCAGTAGAAAATAGTCCAGCATCTATTACTTATATAGGAAAAGAGAAACCAAAGCATTTATGTAGTGACACCTGTCTTTTCCCAAAGCGCATTTCGTATCTGCACGTTCCCTTTTCCAACAACTGCATCGTCCACAAACACCACTGTGGCTAACCGTGTGAAAATCCCAACCTTCCCGACGTCGCTTTTCCTCTCCTACACTTCTTCGACATAGATGTGCGCATCGATGTTGTTCCTCCGCCGCCTTAAAGAAGATTTTTCAAAATTAGGGTTTTCAACGTCTGTACTCATTAGTTCCCAATGTGAATTTGGGTTTTTTTCGCATTTCGTATGTGGACGTTCCCTTTTCCAACGACTGCATCGTGCACAAACACCACTGTGACCAACTGTGTGAAAATCCCAACCTTGCCGACGTCGCTTTTCCTCTCCTACACTTCTTCGACATAGATGTGCGCATCGATGTTGTTCCTCCGCCGCCTTAAAGAAGATTTTTCAAAATTAGGGTTTTCAAGGTCAGTACTCATTACTTCCCAAGCTGAATTTGGATTTTTTTCGCAATTCATTACATGTAAACGAGTGGTATGATAATTCTAAATCGATTGAGTTTCAAATGTGATGTTCATGAATTTACCTTTTTCCCTTCTGTTGTACTGTTTTCAATTCGAAAAAAACTGGACAGAATTTGGTATCTGTTTACCTTCCCAATCGACCCACGTTGAGTGATTGTAACTGAGTACGGAGACAAATTTCAACCAACCAATCTAAGAAACATTTTCTTCTTTGATACAACACAGAATGATTAATTGTTCAATATTGTTTCATTTTCAAACATTTCGGTATGTACTTCAGTATATATTATATGATATTTCTTCTGCTCTGATTGAGTTTCAATTTATGCTTCAGAGTGTGAAATTGTGAAATAGGAAATAAATGCACTTATACGTATTTCTTTATAGTATTCATGTCTTACCGCTTTCTGTATGATTATGATTTTAAATCCCTAAAAATGGTCCAAAATATTTGAATACCAGTCATATATTACTTTAACTCAGGTTTATTTTACTCTGCATTGTTCTACCTTTCATTGCTGGTAACTTGTTGTATGAGTTACCAATAAGTCAGGTTCTTTACGTCAATCTTTTCATTTCCATATCTGTGTACCGTATAAGGAAATATGATAGACCATGTGTATATTGTGCATCATTTTTATTCCCACCTTATCTTAGGTGGTTACATGAAACTTACAACGGTAAACCAAGACTGTGGAAACAATTTAGTGGATTGTCACTATTTTTTTCTATATCTTTGGACCTGAAATTGTCGAACATAACAATGGTTTGCAACATTTATATATAATATATTTCAGTTCCATTTGTAGTAACATGGTCATCGTTTTTCTTATTCATGATTAGAAAACACTTTTAACAATTTCAAAATATTAGCTTTCCCAGATTCCAACTGTGTGTAAAGTATTGAAAGTTTTTTGGTTATACCACATTTTTAGCTCCAATAATTATGTATATTTCGAGTTTAAAACCGTATATGAAATAAATTATCAAGCCATCTTCAAATAATTGTTTTGAAAAATAATGTTGTCCTACACCTTTAACTGGAAATTATAACTGCTTCTTCGTTGAACTGCAATCTCTGATTTGTTTTTTTTCATAACTCAATGATACGATTTTAAGACGCAATATAGTCAACAAGTTAACTGTTCATTTGCTTACAACATTAAATCATGTACGTTTGTGGTTGTTTATGTCCGGTCATGCATGTAGTTATGTGTTATATTCCTTATTTATGCCCCATTGATCACTAGAGGGATCACAAGTTTTATGTGTGTTATGATATTTTAATCAACCAGCTACATGATGATTTTATTTCTCTTAACAAACAAATACACCTACCCTCCGCAACATTTGTGCTTCCAATATGTACTTACAGCTAACATCTGGCACAGGTATTTACGACTGAATGACAAGCGTTTGTTGATGTATTTAAATAAGGAAATATTGCACTCATAATTGTCATTTAAGGTTTACCTGAACTATGTCTTACGCTTAATACACATACATTGCTTAATATAATTAACAATTAAAAGCTACTAGCATTAGTATCCTCTCAGTCTGACTTTGGAACATATTCAATAGCGGTGCCCGTGTTATTTTTAGGAATGAGTTGATAGAGAAAAGCTATTTCGAACATGAAAATAATCATATATCTTGCCAATTTACAGTTGCAGATTATATTGTCAGAAATCACCATTTATCATCTACATGATGACCTATATACTAACTCGATCTAAGTTCTTATACTTATTTCACTGTTATAGCGGACAAATATACAATCGACTTCCTTTCTTATTCTCTACTACTATTAAGTACATATGTTTGTGTTTATAGTAAGGATGTCCCTGGTAAACTTGAACAATATTGTTAAGGGATGTGTAGCAAACAGTATAGACAAGGCTGGGAACATGAAGCCTTTCGGTCGTGTTCACATTTCACCTTCGTATTCTATATTTCTCCTATTAAAATGTGTCAATACATTTAATTGAAACGTAATACATTCTGTGGTATTTTTTCAGCATAGCATATATATAGTCATGTAACTTGCTCCCTGCTGTCTTTTTCAGGAAATCAAATAGGATGATATTTTCTGCTGAATAACGGGGACTTATAACTGCAGGCAAGGTATTTATTCGTTGCCACTTTCCCTCCGAACCAATTCGTATTTAGTTTTGTCCTACTGTATTTATTCTTCAATACAGTTTTTACCGATAATTTCTTAGAAATGAGCTTTATTCGGTTATTATTACTTTTAATCATTTTCTTACTCCAGAGATATATTTTTATCCAATTTTCATCATTTAATTACTTTATCAGCTCCCGTCAGCAACATACTATTCTTTATATATATATATATATGTGTGTGTGTGTGTGTGTGTGTATGTGTGTGTGTGCGTCTAACTTTTTTCATTATTTCCACTGCGCACTAAATAGCACAACATGGTTAATAAGGTTTAACATATATAGGTAGACGTTATTCATATCATACTGTTATTAAATTTACTAAATACTACATACGTTTACTGTGATGCCCCACCTCTATACCCACGCTAGCCAAGAACACTACGGTGTAATGCCGTCAACTAGCGCCGAGAATAAGGCTGTTGAGGAGCGACCATCCGTGTAATTGCCTTGCGTGAGCACCGATATGTCAGATAGTATAACATGGATTTTTATTTCAGGAGGAAATCCGACATACCGATGCAAACACAAAGCTACTACACAGTGGCTATAATAGTTTAGGACAAAATATAAAAATAATAACACAGATAAATATAAATGCGGAACACAGATAAAAACAGAAAGTCTCATGTATATAATAACTGATTTCAGTTACAATACATGTGATACAATACATATGACATGGTACATATGATACAACTACAACAGTCGACTCAGGAAGCTATATATACAAGTACATTATCGACTAATATACATGAATACATATCAACCTATACTATGGCACGACAACTCCAAAAGGTATGAAAAATCTTCATAGCTCAAACAGCTACCCAAAGCAAGATATCTACATCCTGAAATAACTCGGGTCTGACCCGAGTATTAAATTCAAAAGAAAATAATACACGGGTCAGTCTAATTCAAACTCAGTTATTAGTGCTCAGAAGCAATAATAAGTAAATAACAATTAGACGATAGTCAAAATAAATTTCGTCTATCCGATCCTTAAATAAAGAAATCGGATAACGATAAATATAACACGTAGCAGTGTTAAACAACAAATCAGCAAATTCAAGCATATCAGAATGCAATTCGGAATATTGAATTGAATAAACAAAACAGTTCAAACCATTGAAATATCAATTAAAATATTAATTCGAGTAGGGCTGCAGTACACGCACGCGTGCACTGCCTCGCCACTACAGCATATGGAATATGCAAAAGATCAATAAATCAAAACAAGATAGAATATCATAAAAAGCCATACCGTGTGGCTGCAGATCACGCTTGCGTGCACTGCCTTGCCACTACAGTGATGATGTACACAACCGGGCACAATGTCAAACTCAAAATAAAAAGACGGGTTCAACACAGGTGAAATATATTTAAAATCATGACACAAGCACAAGGACAAACCCGAGTTTTAAAACTGGGTTCAACACAAGGCACAATAAACTGAATGCACAAAGTAAGTAACTGTACAACAACAAGTTCAGACCAAACAGCAATGCAAGTGCATTAATGGGTGAACAGACCACAAATGTGCAACACAGTGAAGATGACAAGTGCATCCAGAAGTACAAAATGACCAAACAAGTGCACCACTGAGCTATGCAAATGAAACACAGTGGCAACACTGGAAATACAAGCAACATCAATAAACCAAAGTGCAGACCAACCAGAAGTACAAGTGCAGGCAAGTGCCCAACTTCACAACAATCAAGGCAATGCACCAATGCAAGTGACTCATGCAACATGACAAGTAATCAGTGAAGTCACAATGACTATGCAGTGGACATAAATGCAATGAAGTTGTACAAAAATGTCCAGAGACAGTGAACAAGCCAGAGGTATGAAACAAGGTTGCAAGCATATGAAATGTAGACAACAAGTGTACAACAGTGTCAAGTTGCAAACAGTTCAAAGCTTCAACCAATCAGGACAGCCATACATGAAGTAGTAAATGTAGAGAGCTACATCAACTACAAGCCCAATGTGACAGCAAACACAAATGGAATGCAACAGTGAACTTCAGTATGGAAATGAGACAGGTCAAGCAATGGTGTATCAAAATGCAAAATAGGATGATTAACAACTCGAAGTAATTGACCACAAACAGCAGGCAGTGACAGTAAGGAATGTATGCAACAATACAAACATGGAATGGAATGCAACTACAAGGCATGAAACCATAGTGAAACAGATCAAGTGACAACATGAAGCAGTGCAAATTCAAATGATCAAAGTGCAACAGAGAAACATACGATGTATGTATACAAATGGTCAAGTTAATGGAAGAAAATTGAACAATGGTATCAATGACAAATGCATCACATATACAACATCAAAGTGCAACCATACAACAGCAATGCAGCTACAAACAAGTAGAGATGAAACTGTGAAATGCTCAAGTGAAATTTAGGTCAATACCAACAGAGAAAATGGCCAGAGACGAAGCTCACAGGGGCCGGAAAACCAAAGCAATAAATCACAGTGAAGTCAATAAGGAACCACACGAAAACAAATATTGACCGAGATTAAAAGAGGAAAGTTCGTTGCCGTGGGACTCAAGGCGAAATCAATTTCAAAAATCAAGTGCGTATCTGTATTCTTTGAAATAGTCAAAGTAACCAAAAAATGGAAAGTTTTAATGCCGTATGAAACAAGAAAAATCTAACGTTTCATAATCAAAGCCGTGCGCATCAGGCAATCGAAAATTAGGAAAGTGTAAATGAATACGAACAAATTCAAGTATAAGCCAGCATATCAAATACGAATCAATTCATATGAGGAATGGCCAGAGTCGATGCTCACAGGGATGAGCACAACGATGGCCGAAGTCGTGGCAGTCACGAAGTAATACACAGCATACCAAATAAACAAAGTAGGATAAAACATCAACCTCAAAAAAAAATCGAACATCTGAAGCAAATCAATTGAGATGAATTAGATGTGAGCAATAGAAATTACTCACCTTTGCCACTAATGAAACAGCCGAAGACAAATTCAAAGAGCCAAGCAATCGACGAACTCGATCAACAGAGAAGCAAAGCAAACTAGAGAATCAACATAAGCGTGCTCCAGAAAAGCCCCAATTTGGATCGAAGATACAAAGCCGCAATTTTACAGTAGCAAAGGAAAAGGGAACGATACCCTAATTTCAAAAAGAGGAACGACCGCCATCATTTTCTCAAAGCAAGAGAAGTGGACCGGGTGGAAGAAAACATAAGATCCGGCCTTGTTTATGATAAAAGGGGAGTTAGTTTTTCTTAGGGTTTTTGAATGAATGAATAATGAAAAGGGGGAAAATGAACGGTATTAGCCTTGCAAATTTTCACGGCTTCAAAATAAAACACGGGCCGCAATTTCAATTTAAAGCCCACAATTCCTTTTAATAATTTATAAAAGAATTATAGTTCAAATTTAAAAACTTCAGTTGGCAATAGCTAGGAAAAGTAATCGTCCAAAGACGATAATTAATCGGTACGAAATACCGGGTTGTTACAGACTCCCCTCCTTAAAGAAATTGCGTCCTCGCAATCATAAGGAATAAAGGGACAAAAGGTAACAACCATAAAAGCATATCATCATAAGATGAAGAAATTTGAAATAGGAAGTTCACCATATAGAGCATGAAAGAATAAGCCTGACCGTGTTTGCTCGATGAATTCTCTGGATTCCTAAGTGCAATTCTTAGGATTTGAGAACCATTGAACCTCCGCAAGAAAAACATCTTTATTTCGAAGCAATGATGTGAATAGAAGGTTGCTCAAGAATAAAAATCGGAAATCCCTAAGGCATTTCCGTAATTGGAAGACGTGGAAAACGTCATGAATAGCAGAAAATTGAGCCGGTACACCGGCGTAGTACAGTATAAACACCAAAGAAATCTTTTAATTTCATAAAAGAAATTCACAAATTCTCAACAAAATCTAATTATCAAATAGATAATCAGAATACAGAAATCACAAAACAGCAATATCTAATTATCGATACGATAATTAGAAGACAGCAAAATCAGCAAATCTAATTATCAACAAAGACAATTAGAAAACACAAGTCACAAATATCTAACTATCAAAAACGATAATCAGGAATTACCACAACGGTAATCAAATCTCAAATATCTAATTATCACAAGCGATAATCAGAAACAACAAATATCTGATTATCAAAAACGATAATCAGAAATCACAAATCAACGAATATTTAATTATCACAATTGATAATCAAATCTTAAATCGCAAATATTTAATTATCACAAACGATAATTAATTCTCAAATATCTGATTATCAAAAACGATAATCAGAAGTCACAAATATCCGATTATCAAAAACGATAATCAGAAATCACAAATGTTTCAATTAACGAGTCCGGGATTAACCGAAATAGCAAACGCACATGACCTATAACCACGAGTTTTACTAAATCGTTTAATTCACATCATCGTTTTCTTGAAAGTGCATAATTGTGTATTTTTTTTTTAAAAAAAAATAACATTTCACATTCTCAAACGGACAAGTCCGGAATTAAGCGAATCAGTAAAAGAAAGGGGTCATAGTCCTCAATTTTTCTGAAACGTTTAAATCGCTTCCTCATTCTTTTGAAAGCGTAAACTGTAAAAAGTTTGAAAACAATTTTAATTTATATTTTGAAACAATTTTAAAAATAACAAATTTTTAAAACACGTGATTAAAACAGCAATATCAGTAGCAACTTCGATAAGGAAATTGCACTTCTCAAAATACCATAGAAACGGACAACAAAATCAGCATTGCGGGATAACCGCTTGAAAATCCATTTTAAAATTGACGGTTACTAAAGTTAATACGTCAAAATCTCATCAAAATAACTGGCATCAAAAGATAATACCAATGAATTTTCATTCATCAAAAATGTCACAAGAATCTTCTCAAAGATAGAAAAGGGATATCATACCCTAAACTTGCATTCATAACAAGTCAATGACACACGAATTCACCAATGCACAAAATTTGATAAAACTTATCAATAGAAATCACGAAAATTGGTGAAGCACAAATTCTAGAAATCATCACAAGAATCCAGAAAACAAAATGAGAGTATGAAACCTCAAATGGGAGTATGAAAACCCAAATGGGAGTATGAAAACTCAAATGGAGTATGAAAACTCACCTACACGTGAGCATGAAAACTCACCAACACGTGTAACGCAAAGCGAGAACGGGAGCATGAAAACTCACCTACACGTGAGCATGAAAACTCATCAACACGTGTAACGCAAAGCGAGAATGGGAGCATGAAAACTCACCTACACGTGAGCATGAAAACTCATCAACACGTGTAACGCAAAGCGAGAACAGGAGCATGAAAACTCACCTACACGTGAGCATGAAAACTCACCAACACGTGCAACGCAAATCGAGACGCTATCTCATGGTGGCTAACCGAAAAGCAAAAAGGTATGTGTGAATGGAATCACACAAGTGGTGTCTAGCCTATCCAGAAAGCAAAAAGATATGTGTGAATGGAATCACACAAATGGTGTCTAGGCTAACCAAAAAGCATAAAGGTATGTGTGAATAGAATCACACAAGTGGTGTCTAGCCTAACCAGAAAGCAAACAAAGAGACATCGCACTATTGCTAGTCTAAATTATAAAATGATCGTCATGATCAACGAGAAGTGTCAATTACACTAAGCTAGTAAATATAAAAGTTTAGCTTCATGTCCCATAACCACTTGCTTAACTTAAATATTTACGAACAAACTATAAATCTTCACTAGAAAATTGTCACAAAAGATTCAATCGAATAAGTCCAAGAATTAACCGGCGAAGTAAACGCAAGCGTTTCATACCACTCGTTTTACTAAGTCGTTTAATTAGATTTCTCATACGAGTGAGATAAAGGTTTGTATATACTAATAGATTGGAAAATGGTTTAGGAAAAAGAGCTTTGTAGTAAAATAGTTTTGAAATCGTTTGGAGAAAAGGGTTTTGATATTTACTACTAGTATAGAAAACCTTTATATTTTTAAAGTGACAAATCACAAAAATGATTGTAGAAACAATCAATCACAAGAAGTCATGTACGAAGACGTGAATAGAATCCAAAGTAATTGGATACTGAATCCTTCAAAAAGTATGCTCACAAAAATCCCGAAGAAAATTCATCAAAGTTGCTAATAAATGATAGCAACAGATCGGGAAATAATCAAGAATCGATTAAATTTGGAAACCAAACCGATTCACTAAAATTCACATTCGAAGACGTGAATAAAATCCAAAGAATTCGATTCTAAATCCATCAAAGTAGGAATACCCAAAAATTTCAGAAATAGAAGTTATCAAAGTCGACAAAAGAGAAAACAACTAATCGGAAAAGAAGAATCGATTGACAATTGGAAAAACAAAGCAGAACGAGCATAAATGCATAGATGACTTCCACAAAAATAAAAATCAAGTCAACGCCGAAGTCAACAAGTAATGGCCAAATTCAGACAAAATCAACGTCAGCTAAATCAATTCAAAGCCGAAAACACAAATACAAAATCCTCATCATCAAAAATCCAACCCGAGTTCGCAAAGCAAACGGAGACCGAAGCCAAAATACTCACGAAATCAAAAAATCAAACGCACATGAATAATAGGAATTTATACCTAACAATCAAAGATAATCATATGCAAAGATGAGAGATAAAATATCGACAATTAGTCTGTAACACATGTTCCATCTAAGTTATGTTTTATATTTGTCCTAAACCTGGCTCTGATACCAAGCTGTGACGCCACACCTCTATACCCACGCTAGCCAAGAACACTACGGTGTAATGCTGTCAACTAGCGCGGAGAATAAGGCTGTTGAAGAGCGACCATCCGTGTAATTGTCTTGCACGAGCACCGATATGTCAGATAGTATAACATGGATTTTTATTTCAGGAGGAAATCCGACATACCGATGCAAACACAAAGCTACTACACAGTGGCTATAATAGTTTAGGACAAAATATCAAAATAATAACACAGATAAATATAAATTCGGAACACAGATAAAAACAGAAAGTGTCATATATATAATAACTGATATCAGTTACAATACATGTGATACAATATATATGACACGGTACATATGATACAACTACAACAGTCGACTCAGGAAGCTATATATACAAGTATATTATCGACTAATATACATGAATACATATCAACCTATACTATGGCACGACAACTCCAAAAGGTATGAAAAGTCTTCATAGCTCAAACAGATACCCAAAGCAAGATATCTACATCCTGAAATAACTCAGGTCTGACCCGAGTATTAAATTCAAAAGAAAATAATACACGGGTCAGTTGAATTCAAACTCAGTTATTAGTGCTCAGAAGCAATAATAAGTAAATAACAATTAGACGATAGTCAAAATAAATTTCGTCTATCCGATCCTTAAATAAAGAAATCGGATAACGATAAATATAACACGTAGCAGTGTTAAACAACTAATCAGCAAATTCAAGCATATCAGAATGCAATTCGGAATATTGAATTGAATAAACAAAACAGTTCAAACCATTGAAATATCAATTAAAATATTAATTCGAGTAGGGCTTCAGTACACGCACGCGTGCACTGCCTCGCCACTACAGCATATGGAATATGCAAAAGATCAATAAATCAAAACAAGATAGAATATCATAAAAAGCCATACCGTGTGGCTGCAGATCACGCTTGCGTGCACTGCCTTGCCACTACAGTGATGATGTACACAACCGGGCACAAGGTCAAACCCAAAATAAAAAGACGGGTTCAACACAGGTGAAATATATTTAAAATCATGACACAAGCACAAGGACAAACCCGAGTTTTAAAACTGGGTTCAACACAAGGCACAATAAACTGAATGCACAAAGTAAGTAACTGTACAACAACAAGTTCAGACCAAACAGCAATGCAAGTGCAGTAATGGGTGAACAGACCACAAATGTGCAACACAGTGAAGATGACAAGTGCATCCAGAAGTACAAAATGACCAAACAAGTGCACCACTGAGCTATGCAAATGAAACACAGTGGCAACACTGGAAATACAAGCAACATCAATAAACCAAAGTGCAGACCAACCAGAAGTACAAGTGCAGGCAAGTGCCCAACTTCACAACAATCAAGGCAATACACCAATGCAAGTGACTCATGCAACATGACAAGTAATCAGTGAAGTCACAATGACTATGCAGTGGACATAAATGCAATGAAGTTGTACAAAAATGTCCAGAGACAGTGAACAAGCCAGAGGGCTACATCAACTACAAGCCATACATGAAGTAGTAAATGCAGAGAGCTACATCAACTACAAGCCCAATGTGACAACAAACACAAATGGAATGCAACAGTGAACTTCAGTATGGAAATGAGATAGGTCAAGCAATGGTGTATCAAAATGCAAAATAGGATGATTAACAACTCGAAGCAATTGACCACAAACAGCAGGCAGTGACAGTAAGGAATGTATGCAACAATACAAACATCGAATGGAATGCAACTACAAGGCATGAAACCATAGTGAAACAGATCAAGTGACAACATGAAGCAGTGCAAATTCAAATGATCAAAGTGCAACAGAGAAACATACGATGTATGTATACAAATGGTCAAGTTAATAGAAGAAAATTGAACAACGGTATCAATGACAAATGCATCACATATACAACATCAAAGTGCAACCAGACAACAACAATGCAGCTACAAACAAGTAGAGATGAAACTGTGAAATGCTCAAGTGAAATTTAGGTCAATACCAACAGAGAAAATGGCCAGAGACGAAGCTCACAGGGGCCGGAAAACCAAAGCAATAAATCACAGTGAAGTCAACAAGGAACCACACGAAAACAAATATTGACCGAGATTAAAAGTGGAAAGTTCGTTGCCGTGGGACTCAAGACGAAATCAATTTCAAAAATCAAGTGCGTATCTGTATTCTTTGAAATAGTCAAAGTAATCAAAAAATGGAAAGTTTTAATGCCGTATGAAACAAGAAAATCGAACATTTCATAATCAAAGCCGTGCGCATCAGGCAACCGAAAATTAGGAAAGTGTAAATGAATACGAAAAAATTCAAGTATAAGCCAGCATATCAAATATGAATCAATTCATATGAGGAATGGCCAGAGTCGATGCTCACAGGGATGAGCACAACGATGGCCGAAGCCATGGCAGTCACGAAGTAATACACAACATACCAAATAAACAAAGTAGGATAAAACATCAACCTCAAAACAAAAATCGAACATCTGAAGCATATCAATAGAGATGAATTAGATGTGAGCAATAGAAATTACTCACCTTTGCCACTAATGAAACAGCCGAAGACAAATTCAAACAGCCAAGCAATCGACGAACTCGATCAACAGAGGAGAAAAGCAAACCAGAGAATCAACATAAGCGTGCTCCAGAAAAGCCCCAATTTGGATCGAAGACACAAAGCCGCAATTTTACAGTAGCAAAGGAAAAGGGAACGATATCCTAATTTCAGAAAGAGGAACGACCGCCATCATTTTCTCAAAGCAAGAGAAGTGGACCGGGTGGAAGAAAACATAAGAGCTGGCCTTGTTTATGTTAAAGGGGGAGTTAGTTTTTCTTAGGTTTTTTTAATGAATGAATAATGAAAAGGGGGAAAATGAACGGTATTAGCCTTGCAAATTTTCACGGCTTCAAAATAAAACACGGGCCACAATTTCAATTTAAAGCCCACAATTCCTTTTAATAATTTATAAAAGAATTATAATTCAAATTTAAAAACTTCAGTTGGCAATAGCTAGGAAAAGTAATCGTCCAAAGACGATAATTAATCGGTACGAAATACCGGGTTGTTACATTTACTATGCTGCTGTCCTATTTCATGATCATGCTTAATTAATGTAATAACTATTTGGTATTTGTGCACATCTTCAAATACATGTCGTTAAATTTTCTCATTTTTTTACGTCACTGTGAAATGCAATTATAATGCTCGGTAGTTACTTGATTATAATGTTCAATATTTAGTTAATTATAAGTTTAAATCAATTATTAATTTTACATATGTAATTTGTGCCATTGATCAGTAATTGAAATATAAAATTACTTACATATATTATTTACTAAATAACTGTTATTATATAAGTTTGATTTTTAAAGTTAATGTGTATTATTTGTACCTCATATGGGTTTACTGTCCTGGTTTTATACACTGTCAAGAACTCAACTTAATGTTTAACAATGTAAGCAACGGTTGGCTGGGACTATAAATCAATATGCACTTTTGATTCCTCCACTGACCGTAACCTTATTCAATTTACATTTGTTATTTACCATGGATTTAATTCAATTTTAAATATTGGCGCATCCAAGCATTCTCAGTTAGCATAACTCTAACTGTCAGTCATATCACTACGGTAATAGTCATTTATCACCTATCGCAGTGCTGCTCATTTCCTGTTTTTCAAGAACTAAAAATATAATTTTTAATCTCAAATATAATATATTTTTTTAAACAGCTACAATTTTAAAACAAAAATATGACAACATCCTTATCTTCTCTAAATCAACTTTATTCTGTGTTCTGTAATCCATGTTAGTAATATTGTTAAGGGATGTGTAGCAAACAGTATAGATAAGGCTGGGAACATGAAGCCTTCCGGTCATGTTCTCATTTCACCTTCGTATTCTATATTTCTCCTAATAAAATGTGTCAATACATTTAATTGAAACTAATATATTCTGTGGTATTTTTTAAGCATAGCATATATATAGTCATGTAACTTGCTCCCTGCTGTCTTTTTCAGGAAATCAAATAGGATGATATTTTCTGCTGAATAACGGGGACTTATAACTCCAGGCAAGGTATTTATTCGTTGCCACTTTCCCTCCGAACCAATTCGTATTCAGTTTTGTCCTACTGTATTTATTCTTCAATACAGTTTTTACTGATAATTTCTTAGAAATGAGTTTTATTCGGTTATTCTTACTTTTAATCATTTTCTTACTGCAGAGATATATTTTTATTCAATTTTCATCATTTAATTACTTTATCAGCTCCTGTCAGCAACATACTGTTCTTTATATATATATGTGTGTGCGCGCGCGCGTCTAACTTTTTTCATTATTTCCACTGCGCACTAAATAGCACAACATGGTCAATAAGGTTTAACATACATAGGTTGACGTTATTCATATCATAATGTTATTAAATTTACTAAATACTACATACGTTTACTGTGCTGCTGTCCTATTTCATGTCATGCTTGCTTAATTAATTTAATCACTATTTGATATTTATGCACATCTTCAAATACATGTCGTTAAATTTTCTCATTTTTTTACGTCACTGTGAAATGCAATTACAATGCTCGGTAGTTACTTGATTATAATGTTCAATATTTAGTTAATTTTAAGTTTAAATCGATGATTAATTTTACATATGTAATTTGCGCCATTGATCAGTAATTGAAATATAAAATTACTTACATATATTATTTACTAAATAACTATTGTTATATAAGTTTGATTTTTAAAGTTAATGTGTATTATTTCTACCTCATATTGGTTTACTGTCCTGGTTTTATACACTGTCAAGAACCCAACTTAATGTTTAACATGTAAACAATGGTTGGCTGAGACTGTAAATCAATATGCACTTTTGATTCCTCCACTGACCGTAACCTCTTTCAATTTACATTTATTATTTACCATGGATTTAATTCAGTTTTAAATATTGGCGCATCCAAGCATTCTCAGTTAGCATTACTCTAACTGTCAGTCATATCACTACGGTAATAGTCATTTACCACCTACCGCAGTGCTGCTCATTCCTGTTTTTCAAGAACTAAAAATATAATTTTTGATCTCAAATATAATATATATTTTTAAACAGCTACAATTTTAAAACAAAAATATGACAACATCATTTTCTTCTTCAAATCAACTTTATTCTATGTTCTATAATCCATGTTCGTATTTTGACTTCTTTAATTACTTTTGGGTTTTCGCAATTAAGTTCATGTAAACGTGGGTCATGTGAATCGATCATAAAATTATGTATATTTATTTTATATGTCTCCGTTTCCACTTTTCGTTTTTTTATAATACATTTTAAATGTCATTATACAATAAAGGGACCATGTAATTTAGGTGTATAAAGTAAAAAAAAATTCTTAATTTTAGAAACTTCAGATGAAGTATTTTGATTACGTACTCTTCCTACCAAATTAGCCATAAACGACCGGTTCTAATACAATTTGAATCGATGAGTCTAATTTTATTAAACCAATGGGATCCTATTTTTTACAGTGGTTGGTGAGAAGCTATTATCGATATAGGCAATTCACCACATGTAAACATTAACCTCTGAATATCGAGAGGGGGATAGTTGTAACTGCAGAAATCATGAACTGGTAATTGGTTATAAAATTGCTTTATATATGAAGCATATGAAGTTAGAAGTATACATGAGCACGTTTTATGTTTGTAAAATGTGGAATAGTTTGTGAGGGTCTTAGCTGTTTAACAATGATATACATTTTTTTTATTTAATAAAATCTAACATGAGTCACCTAACTAAATATTATCTTTTATATTTAGTTTAATCTTCTCGATCGAAAGCATGAAATCTCAAAGGTGCAACTTGAAAAAATTAGTCACATCTTACCCAGTAAACAGAACTATGTATCAAACAGCTATAAACCATACAAGGGAATAGTTTTGTTACACGGTGAATCTTTATGATTGAACACTATAGATATCAATCATTTTTTCTCATAAATGATGTTCAATAATAAGTTTTTTGCACTGGAACGGGTTGCGGATGTTGATCAATGCAGTGCACTGGTAACACAACTATTTTGATCAGAATCCAACCCAAGGGCTTCTCGATGTGAACCAAAAAGGCACTTCAAATTACGGAAGCTAATGATGTTGTTGTTTTAAGTTTTAACCTTTATGTTGTCAAAGTGTACAAAAGAAATTATATTCATATGGTATAACTATTGAGAATACATAAATCAGTTTTCACAGTTGATGTATTTAAATTTTCAGGATTAATGTATGCATAGTATATTGCAAGTTTTATTGTATAATGTAAACAAATCTTATGGTAAATTTTAGGATTGATGAATGAATGTTTGAAACTTTCTTTTAAGTAAATGTCTTAACAAATTATTTTTTCAAACTTCATATATAAGGTCTTTATTTTTAACTTGATTGGGTTTAATGCTATCAAGCAACTGATGACATTATAATTTAATCTCATAAGAGTTATGATGATGCCTTTGAGAGAAGCGAAATTTAAATTCATGCTCTTTGATGAACATGTTTGATCACATATTTGTTTCAATAACCTTTATTGTAATATTAACTTCAACTTTCATATTTTTTTCTTATTAATCTCTAATTTTTAAGATTGAAACTTGGTGGATTTTTGGTTGGGAACTCCACAGTTAGTGGGTACATACTCTACTGACTTTTTCCAAGCCTAATAGGCTTTTACAAATGAAATAGGAATTATTGCTCTGTTTAACTAATGATTTTTACGACTTATTTGAGCCGGCTACAAAAGAATCATATGTTTTCGAAAAAAATATTAAATGTTCAGTTTTGATTAGTTTTGACTGAGTTTGTCTAAATGAGATTCCTTTGTCTATTGACTGATTGTGTTTCAAATAAAATATGTACATGTGATACAATATTATATTAAATATGAAAAAACAATATAATGTTGAAATTATATAAGTATAGGAAAACAATGTAGCGTTTGATGAGTATTATTAATAGAAAAAAGAGTTACAGGAACCATTAATGACCTTAAACACTATTTACTTGGACAAAAAAACGTGAGCACGAAAAAACATAGAGTGTTCAGTGAGTATAATTAGTATAAAAATATCAATTACAAGAACCATTAACGACATTAACCACTATTTATCGGGAAAAACTAACTTCATATCTTTTACTATGCACTTTTTTGTTCTTTCTATTAGGTCAACGTTTAGACAATCCAAATCCATTGCTAGACAATACCATATACAGAATTAATCATTCTGTGTAATTTACATTGTTTATACAAACAACCTATTCAAAGGATTAAATATTGTACATCACATTTTCTTTAGTAGAATGACATATCTAATCAGATAAGAAAATAATTTAGGTTCTACGGAAGGACTTCCATAATTTGAAATGCAGTGACCAACTCTAACAACGTTTTTAAACCTAGCTGATAACGATTTTGACCCTAAAATAATGAAAGTTGACGTTTTTAAATGAAAATAATAACATATATGTCAATATAAATTTGATAACCATACGATTCTTGAGAGTTCCATTGAATTTTACATGATTTTTAATTTGGAGAGTTACATCCTACACTTCTCTTTTCTTAACTTACTTTTGTATTTTTAATGTTAACATTTTTTTTATGTATTAAGCTGTATATATTTAGTGCTTTGGTTTCATTTTTTTATTTATTCTTTCATAAAATGCATAATATACACATTCTCAAAAAAATTCTTTTATTCATTGTTATGTTCATACGTTTAAGATGCAAATATAGAACTATTTTAATTTGCCGTTTATAATTCTCTGTTATTATTTATTTTCGAAAATGAGTAAAGGTTTTATGTCTATATAAAATATCCAAAATTCCCTTTTGTAACGTTTTTGTTGCAAAATGATGTATTATAGTAATCTACTCATTGCATTTAATCTACATTTTTATTTATATGGTTTTTATATAGATTTAAAAAATACATATATATATTCTGCACTTTTTTTTCTAAAAATGCATGTATTCTACACTTCCTTAACGTATGTTTTTATTTTGTACATTTTATATTTTTTTAACATAAAGAAGGCGACATCTATTTGTATTCCAAGTTTTGCAAGTTTTTAGACAACTTTGCCTACTTATTTTAATATAATTGCGTTTTCTAAAATAACATGAGATGTATGCAAACTTGATTTGTTTTTAACGACACAAGTATTAATGAAAGCTTTCAAGATTTGTTTATTTTGAGTCTATGTTGTTTTCTATATTTTGCTACATTATAAATTTTAATTTTGGAGGGAAAATGAAGGTATCAATTTTATCATTTTATGATTTCAGAAACATGCCATTGCCATGAAATACAATTACCATTTGTCCTTCCGCTTCATTGAAATAAGGATTAATCTTAGAAAAACCTAATCAAAAACCCGTTTTCATTACTTACTATTTTCTATTTGTCTCTTCCATTATACAAATTCTTCGAAATTTACCGATTTTTTTTATTAATAAGTAATCTTTTAAAATTTAATGACCGCTGCGCATATCGAAAATCTAAGAACGAACATGGTACAACTACTAAATCTACTAAGATGTGTGTGTGCGCGCGTCATTTCCTTATACATATCATAATTAACTAAAAATCTACATTCCTCTACTATGTAGAACTTCTTTATTTTTATGGCTTATATTCTAAACAACTTTTAACATCATTTAGTTATAAATAATGCCCGTGTGCGTAGCACGGGTCACGCACTAGTTTCACATCCATTCACTAATCAAGCGGGTTAAACTAAAAGGTTTAATCAAGTTTTAATTAAAATATAAGTATTATTAAATAAAAGATTTAAACTCATTATTAATTAATAAAATAAAGGTTTCAAATTTTTATTCACTTTATTTCCAAGGATCTTTTTAAAAAAAGAAACAATTTTCTTTTACAAAGAATAGTTTAAACACAAGGGATTCTCTTTGTCTACACCATCAAGTAGTCAAACAAATATGATAAGTTATGCTAAAACATTGATACGTTTTATGGAAAGTAAGTCATCTTGTATTTAGCAATAAAAGCCGACGAGTAGACTTTCCTCTATCTGTGAGAACTAGAACTTGGTTTTCTAGATGAGAGATAGAGAAGTCGAAATATCAAAAACGTGATAAATATAAGAGAGTTAAATTCGATAAATGAGTCATGATAAATTAAGTATGTGGAAGGTACTTCACTGTATACTTAACACTACATTCCAAGATATAAAAACCTGTCTCTATCAGGAGAAGTAAAAATGTACATCGAGTAAAGGTTAGTTTCTAACTTATCCGACTTCATTGTTAATCAAGGGATAATACTATTTGAAATCAAAAGTGAAGATAAGTATAGGATGTCTCAATTTCATATGCAAATCCATATATACCCCAGATAGTGGATTTGTCCACCATCGATAACTTGACACTTTTAAAATCATCGAATGTTGGTTCAAAGAGACCGAGATCGTGTAGCATGAGTTATTCGAAAACCATTTTGAACCAACATAAACGTTCGATTTGAAAACATCGCAAGACGATCGAGTTGAACACGAAGATCTTTGAGTGCAATGGCTGTTTGTTACTAATTCCGAGGGTGATTCCAAAATGGATGTAGTAGTAATAGTGCCTTCGGTTTATTCATATTCTAAACAACCGTATGGACGAATGCTAGCGTTGCATTATCGCCTAAAGAGCAGGGTTAGCATTCCAAGTAGGATTGCTATATAAAATGGTAAATGTAGCATCGAACATCGCAACCGGTAATGTTTAAAACATGAAGGCGCTATAGGGCTTTGTGGTCGCTTCCGTTAGGATATGATCATCTTTTGATATTATATATATATATATATATATATATATATATATATATATATGCTTCGGGCCCGGTATGATTATTGATCGCAACCAAGGTGTGACATATTCGGTTACTATCCAGTAGGAGGTGGTCCGGTCCTGAATCATAGATGTGCAAATGTTTTGCAGCCTCGATACATTTTCTCTAGAGGTGTACTGTACGGAACGTAGTCCCTTACCTTGTCATTGTATGAAATCCATTTTTCAATAAGTGCCTTTATGGACTTAGTCGTATACTTCTTATGCTGGAATGTAATTAATGTAAACATTTCACATATGATTCAATATTTAACCCTATATATTATTATAATATCATTAGATTTTCTATTAAAATGATTTGGTTATCGTGTGGTAAAACCCGTTCGTGTTTAGGTGTGGCGTGATCTTACGAGATACTTTTATTTTTAAATAGTTTTATAAGTATAACAATTCAGTTGTTTGGAGTTTACTCACATCAGACTCCCATTTGATCCGGAGTTTTTTTTTCCCTGAACTCTTGGGTATTCAAATTTGTATGAATAGCCAAGTAGTCACAGATGCATTTTGAATGAGCATAGAGCATAGAGCAGGAGGCTTCGACGTTATCTGAACATTTATTTTATTTCCACTGTACATGTATATTATGTATCAACATTGTGAAGGCAGACAGTTATAACCGTCCCTGGTCGAAATTGGTATTTATGTAACCCTGATGTTCATTTTGAGGATGATGCTATGTATTATCTTATATTGACTATATATATCCGTTGCGTTGTTAAATTCTGTGTTATTTTCTTTTTGTCTTTTCTTTCTTTTGGGCCCAGCGACTTGTTTTTCGAGATTTTCGTTGATCTCCCTGTTTGTTTTATTTTAGTAGTACAATAATTTTAACAGTGACTTGGGTCTTTAACCATTATACATGAATACCTTGGTTGTATTAAATGTCGTCTTTAGAAGTAAGAAAGACGTATCGTTTCTATTACATTAGAAGGCAAAAAGGTATTTGAATATGCTACAAGCACAACATTGCTAGTAAGCATCTTCATGTTTGGTATTGTTCAAAAAAAAAATACCGAAGAAATCATCCAAAGCAAACAGAAATTTACATCACCTAATTGGCCTCATTTTCCTGATAGTGGAAAGGAGAATACAAAATGATGAAAGAATATATTAAAATTACAATTTGCAAACAAAAACTATGTCAGCTATATACTCTGTAGTTTTACCATATATCATATATATGTTCTTTATTCAATAGACCCAGCATGTAGATCATGAGCTTCACTTGCTGTACATGAACTGGCATTGCTTAAACTGCGAAGAAGAGTGTATTCAACTGAATCACGAGGAGTCGATAATCCGGACTCAAGCTCAACTGTTTGGTTTGAAGATGATGCTGTGTTCAGTGCATGGCAGTGTGGGCAGTAATATGTAGTGTGCGGAAAATCTTCTTTCCTAGCTAAACCTATGAACGTTTCACATAAAAAATAAAATAAATAAATAAATAACATCAGTATCCGGTGTTCAATTCTATTTAGAAGAATACACTTTGCATGCTTCAAACTAAATCAGTTGAATAAAAAATAGAATATCATGTATACTGAAAACACTGTTCCAAAATACTTTGATTAAGCAGTAGAAAATAGTCCAGCATTTCACATCCATTCACTAATCAAGCGGGTTAAACTATTCCTAAACCTTAAATCACAATCCACTTCCATTAATGTGAAAATTGGGTTAAGTTATAATGGTGGATATCAAGTTATGATCTTCTATTTCCAAAACAACATGTACATTAATTAAAGAGTAATTAATACGAGTTATGTTAATCTCATGCCTCTGTTTAGGAATGTGCTACATACATATGATCGGTGGATGAAATATGCAACATTTTAGAAAAATTACCTTTCTAAGACAACCCACTAAACTAAATCACTTACAAAGAGTGTGTTTAAGACACCCTTCTGAAGAGTGTGACCTAACATAAATCGTGATGATTAACATAATAGATATAGGATGAGTGAATATGATTTATTGGGACGTGTGTCACATAATAAATGAGAAAAAAAGATCGCTTGTATTGGATACAATACAATGACTTCATTACTTCTTTTCTAAAAGATTTACACCCTCCACGTGACATAAGAGCCAAGAATCAAGTTCAAATTGATCGTATGAGCATCTCCAATGCAATTGTCTAATTAAATCCCCTGTAATCCTACGTGCTACAAAAGACACTTTCTTTTGACGAAAGCACAAATAACAATGCATTTTTTTATTTTTTTCTACTAATTACACAAACATAATGCAATGTTAAATGAGAATATCCATTAGTAGATAATTTCATTTGACATTATCTACTATTTGAGTGATTATTGTAATAAACACATTGAAATTTGTATTTTATTCAAAACCTTGTTCAAAAATACTATTATTATGTACAAAGTTACAAAATTAAGTAAAATTTATTTACAAGAGAGACATAACAAGAGACTTGCATGTATTGTGGAGCTTATATGTTTTTTCCTCCCCAGTAAAGTGCAAGTTTGCAAGTAAAAGTAGGAAAAACCAAACTTATTTGTTTTTTGTGCCCCATTGGATAACGCTTAGGACTAAATAAAAACAAAGAAAACATTTGCTTAGGAGATGCCCCTCAATGAAAATTGGACATCAGGTCTGGCGAAAACAAGTGGTATTCACCTTTTGATCTAAGCTATCACTCATGAGATCATATGATGCATACAGTGAAGACCCCTAAGCCACTTCAAATTTTAATTTGGACTGTCCTATGTTAAATAGAAGGTATAAATCATATGCTGAATCCCTAATCTAGTTTTTGTTCTAGCAAATCTGTTAAGCTAACCAGAAAAGAAAAAGAAAAAGAAAAAAAGAGAAAAGGAAACTACCGTTGTGTCTAAGGCAATTGCCACATATGAGAGCAAAGCAATGTGATGGGTCTTCTCCAACAAGAAGAGCAGCAAGACGGCCAATCCATCCTCCATCCCTTGGACTCGATCCCTGGTGATGTTCAACTACCATATGATTATCACGATTAACACCCAATTCATTTTGCAGTTCATTCATCGATCGTGGAGTGCCACCACTTTCGGTGCTATTATTCCGTGAAAGAGACTGAGTCTGTCTCCTATTCCTCAGACCAGTACTAGATTGGGCAAGCTCAACGTCATTGCTTTTAGCTGATTCATCTTCCAGAAAGACTTTTATGCCCGAATCAAAACCTAGTTTTGATGCAAGAACACTTGCTGCTGCTGCTTTTGCAGCAGGATCAAGGTCGTATCTCTGCAAAATAATGGCACTGGATTAGCAAAAAGTGATATGACCTTTTGCATTAAGACGCTACAGCTGTATTGGAATTCACCTGAATTAGTTGTTGTGTAGTGTAGTAGTTCGTTCGCTCTTTAAGCTCATCCAGCTTTGCTTTCCTTTCATCGCGTAGTCTTTCAAGCGTTTTCTGGTCCTTTCTATCAACTGAAACATTGATATATGTCAGCGATCTGAATCTATATGTTAATAACATAAGCGTGGGGGAAAAAAACAAGTAGATCCAACAAGGTGCCGAGCATTAACCAGGGAGTGGATGCATGAACTCAGATTCTAAAATATTGCAAAGTCATGCATGAAATAACCTTCATTTACATGTTTTCAAACAGTCTGTATGTGTGTACAAACAAAGCTTTAAAGTCATAAACTAAACACATGCATCAACTTTTGCATTGCTATATCAGCAAAACTCATCCATCACCCACATCCAGCAAACAATTGACAAAAAATTGAGAAGAGTGCATGGAGCATAAACCAGGACAAGCGGATGATAGATTAGAGAATGATGTGTCAACTAAACATACTGGATAACATGAAAATGGTTAACCTTAGATAATATTCAACAGATAGCGAAGTTCAAGATATTTACGCATTTTCATGAATCGAACAACTGCTGTATAGATAAAAAATATCAAAGCAGGCCAAAGAATTGCAGGCAAACAACGAACTGTCTTCCCTATCCAATTCATATCCAATGCGTTAATAGCCATGATAGCAAAAGCAACAGCTGCCACCTAAAATGGAGAAGACGCAATATATGAAATACTTGAAAAAACATGAACATGTTTAACTGTAAACAATACCTCAAAGTTCACAGATAAAGTGCACATAAATATCAGTTACTTTTTCTATAAATATGAAGTTTGCAACAATTAAAGTTCAATATGTCAGTAAAAATAACATTAGATGCATAAGCCATTAGCGAATGAACTGAAGCACGGAAGTTTTATTTTTAACCAACCCGGACGAGTTTTAGCAGCACAAACAAGACCTAGGATACATGTCAGCTTATGCTACAAATAGCGAGAGAAGTAATGGAAGGGTACAAAACTAAAAAGAGCTTGGATTACCTGTCCCAAAATTATGTAATCTTGTGCCCACAAGATCTTAGTCACTGACTTCTATTAACCAATTTTTTTTTTGTCCGTCTATTTGCACCCCTGCGATTGCTTTTCACCCGGTTATAATAATAAAATTTTAGTTTCATTTTTACCCTCAAGCAGTTAATTAGATTTTTCTATCCAATGCATCTCTTCATGTGTCATCTTTTACTACTTTGTGTATGAATTGTTGAAAAAGATAAGTGAAAATTTCATGAAGGAGAAAAGTAGTGAATCGACCACAAACTCTACAAATGACGCTGAAGGCGAGCATGGAAAAAAAGACAATGGTCAATGCAAATGTGGAAGCAGTGAAAACATAACTGATGGCTGGCGTTGGAAACATATAAGTAACTTTGGAGACTAACATGGAAATTGTATATAGAGCACTGTATGTAAGCATGCAATTGCTTTTCACTCCCCGGTTATAATAATAAAATTTTAGTTTCATATTTACCCTCAAGCAATTAAGTAGATTTTTCTATCCAATGCGTCTCTTCATGTGTCACATTTTACCATTTTATGGGTGAATTGTTGAAAGAGATGACTGAAAATTTCATGAAGGAGAAATAGCGAACCAACCACAAACTCTACAGATAAGGTTGAATGCAAGCGTGGAAAAAAAGACAATGGTCAATGCAGGTATGGAAAGTGTGAAAACGTTAACTGGCAGACGTTGGAAACTTATAAGCAACGCTCGTGGAATTTGCATATATAGCATTGTATGTAAGCATGGAAAAGCTTAGTAAAATATTGAAACAGTAAAATAAAGCAAGAAGAAGTAAAGAAAGTAAGTAAAAAAGAACAGGCAGTTTTTGAATAAACGGGGTGAGCAAGGGGTGAGAACATATGGAGCCTCTTTTCTTAACATGATGCTGATGAGATTTGATATCTGGACCACTAGATCAATCATCTGAAGCTTTACCACCGTACTAGTGGTCATTAGTCAAAATCATAAGCGTTGTTTAATTAAAATTAATAAACATATTTTAAGCGGGTAATTGGAGACACCCAATACGGGTTCATGTGAACTCATATATAAAAATATTGCAGATAAACTTTGCAGACTTGTTTGAGATTCTGAATTGAAAGCTGTTATCACTTTAGTCACCTAAAATCTCAATTCAAATATTGCAGACATACTTTGTAGGTCTATTCGAAATTTAAACTGAAAGTTGTAATCATTTTTTATTACCAAAAAACAAACCAATCAAGATACCATTTTGGCTTACAAAAGCCCATCTTCACACCAAGCATGTTCCCTAAGATCCACAAATCCACCAGACATGTAAACTTGTGGGATCTTTGGTTTCCTAACAAAGCAAATGGAGTGTGCTACATAACCGCAAATTGAAATAATTCATTGTGCCTGTTGTCGGCCAGCAATGGAATTGGAAATGTGAATTCCCCTAACCCGGAGATGCATTTCTTTATGGATTAAGCTTAATCTCACTGACAACTGCCTCTAATATTATTCACAATAAATGCTACATGCTTGACTTTAAGGGTCTAAAAAGCTACATGCATACATGGCAAATCAACTATTTACTTTATAGGTGACCAAGTCTAGAGCAATTTTTTTCTCACGATCAAATGTTTATTCAACTAACAAAAGAATACTGTGTGATAATAAAACGAGATATAAGGGGAGAAAACCAAATAAATGGTAAGATTAGATTTTGGTGGGGATACTTGGTCATTTTTAGAATGATCACCAAGATGAGGTGGAATAACATTTGTTCAAATATATCATAAATTGTAACTTCATATAGCAAAGCTAGTTGTCTCACGACAAAGTTCATAACATATATTGGCTAATATGACATCCTCAACCATTAGCTCTTTACTGTACTACAGAAAACATATATACATCAAATAAACATGTAAATACAATGAACTGTCCACACATCTCGCAAAATAACTTCACTTCCCCATCTTTCCTTAGTAAAATATACAAGCCCTGGTTGCAAATCATACATATGTTTCTCCAATATCAATTTGGCACACTCAATTCAATTCATGAACATTTATATATAGTAACTTTGAATGTGCTTTTAACTTCTACTGCATATATGTATTCTATATTCATATGAAAATACCAATGCCTGAAAATTGAAAAGGAAATAGCTTGTTTAAATCAACATTGACCTGAAAAAACCTACCCTGCTTGCACCACATTAAGAGGAATGAGTATTGAGACAGACCTAATGCAAATGAGCTCGAAAATATAATTTAACTTACAATGATGTGCATAAACTTTTAAATAACAGAGTCTATATTTCCAAACCAATATTTCAGCACATATCACTAGCTATCAATCAAAATATTTAAAAAAATAAAAATAAAAAAACAACTCAGAATTAGTGGATATGCACAAAGTTCAAAGAATTTTTTGTCAATTTATGTGTTACCTATGAACTTCTGTTTTTTCTTAGCAATATGATTTTCAATTCATTCATTATATAATAGAATCATAAAAAACTCACCTCAAGAATCCCAAACAAAACAAAAATATTTCTTGCAATATTTCTAGCTGTGATCGCTCTCCGTTTGATCCTAGCATGAACAGCAGCCTCCTCTTTGGACAAATGCTGCAATCTCTTCTCATAATCATCTTCTCTCCTTGATCGAAAAACACTCTTCCAAATCCTTGAAATTACTCCTTTTTTCTGATTCTGCATTCTCCTCGCCGCCACATCAGCTTCGGATTTTGCCGGAATTTCTTTTGCCGTGGATGATTCCGACATTATTGGAACTGCACATTATTGTGCAAAGAAGAGGAAAAAAACGATAGCTATTAGGACAAGATCAGATATTGAGAGAAAATGGATCTGAATTGCGAAGATTTGATTACCGATTTCAACAATGTAGCAGATCTCAATGAGAGAGAGGGTGAGAGAAAAATCGCTTCTAAATTTCAATTTTTTTTTATTTTTTATTTAGTTTGAATGGGTTTGCTTTGGAAGATTATGTACGCGGTTTACATTCAATGAAATTTTTTTGGACATACAGTCCACTTTTGGTTATAATTTGGTTACAAGGATCTTTTTTTCTGCATTTTTTTTACTTTAGTTACGAGGTTCCAAAAAATGTTACATGAAAATACCGTGGAGGAAAAAAATTTACAACATTGTAGCCTCAAGGACACGCTTTCAAACTTTTAGTATGAAGGACAACTCTCATATCTGTTTTTCTATGACAAGACAAATAAATTAATGACGATGACAACAGAAGAAAATCCATCGATGCGGAAGTGTTGTTAAAGAACTCATCGTCTAAACCTCGAAGCCGTTGTTATCGATTTTACCGTCATCGTCCGAATATGAAAATCTAAAGGCTCGGGATGCCTTGCTGAATTTCTTAAGGGTTGTACTTCAGCCTTTGATGTCTGAATTAAAATTGACGTCTGGCTTATGAGGTTTGTCTGAAGTCCTGTCTAGATGAGTTGTGTTGAATCTGTCATGACCTACACATGAATGGAGATGTATGTTGATGATGAGCTAGTTTGTTGAAAGATTGAAGTAGGGGTGTTGTTCGATATCGATCGTGATGATGGAAGAAAAAGAGCAAGTCGAGAAAGAAGAAGAGCAAACCTTGAAAGAATTAGAAGAGAATAAGTGGTATCGGCTGTTAGGTATTAGTTTTCCAGTTTGTAGGTATCATTTTTGAAATATTGTTATTTCTAAGTTTGTGATTTGTTATACACCAAATTATTATACTGTAATAAATTCACATTTTGAAGCAAATATTTTTAGTTATTGTTTTGTTTTTTTGCATTAATATTGGTTTGATTGATAACGTATTGCTGTGTTGAGTTTAACGAGGATCAGTTTTTTGGTACTATTTTTGTTTTTTCTAAGTATCATTTTTTGCATTAATGTAGTGTGGAAGTTTTTTAATGTTTTATTAGTTTGGTTATAAAAAAATGAAGTTGTTACAGAATAAATATGATGATCATTGAGTTGAATTAGTGTTTCATTAGTATCAAATATTTAATGAATTTTGTTTAAGTATCAGTTTTACTATTAATTTGATGATCAGTTTTTAGGTGTCAGTTTTAGTGATAGTAGGTATCATTTTGTATAAACTATTTTATTTTTTACCTAGAGTTGAACCATCGTTGTGCTCGTCATTGTGCACATGACCTTAACTGAATGCAATTTATGCTTATGCTGCGGCAGAGTCACTTGATCTGGCTTGTATCGAAGAATAGAGATGCTTGAGTCAAAGCGTCGTTATATGAGATAACGATGCAATTTCATGAGCATGATAGGTGTTGATTATGGGTAGTTTATTTGTGCTTTAAATATGATTGTGAACTGATTTTCTACAAGAATGACTGTTGTGATCGAAATGCTTGTTTAAGAATGAACTGTAAACTTGGATAGCGGTGATCGAATTTGATAAATTTAAGAACTTAGGAGATTATGGGTGGTTTACTTGAGTATCAGCTGTTAGGCACCGGTTTTAGTTGTCGGTAGCAATTTTTAGGTAGCAGTTTTTAGGTATCAGTTTTTAGTTATCGATAGCAGTTTTCAGGTATCTGTTTTTATGTTAAGAGTTATCAATTCCATATGATGGCAACGGGTGGTGTTGGGGGCGGCGGCGAGGCTGGTGGTGCAGATAATGGCGGTGGGTTGTGGTGCGACGAGTGGTGGTTGATAATTTTGACGGTTTGTCCTTATGACTGATTTTGGAAGAATGTTTGTTCTAATCTTGGAAGAATGTTTGTCCTTATGGCTAAATATTGAGCTTGTGTCCTTGAGGTGAAAAAATACAAATTTTTGTCTTTTATACAAAAAACCCCTTGCACTAACCTCCTTCATTAATCTAAAACGACATAACACAATTGTTCAAATATATCTAGTTCGGCAAGGACCTGCCGACTTTTTTACTAATTTCAGCAATGCACCGTCGGATTTCGACAATGCCAACAACTCGAAAAGGGGCGGCCGAACTAAATTATAATTTTCGACATCATACCGTCGATGTAAAATGAAAATATTGGCATGTCGATCAAAAAATGGAACAACAATTTACACTAATTTTAGGGTTTCAGAGGCACACATTCAAGAAAGGACGTAAATCACGACATGATGACGTTTAATTCTTTTTCGATCCCTTAAGCCTAACAATCTCGATCGTAAAAAAAGGGTTTTGAACGTGAAGAGTTCTTTATTTTTCTGTTTTTGGATTTTGCTCTAGTTTGAGAAATGAGATGAACGATGAAGGGGAAGAAGAAATGTCGGGTTTAGAGGTGTTTTGTCAATTCTATCAAGGGAAAAGATAAGAGAACTGCTGATTTGAATTAGAAGGGGGTGTACACCTTCAAACAATTTCACTAAAATGGAATGTTTATAAATTTGACGTACTCATAACTAAAAGTGGAGTGTCAGTAATAATGCCCATTTTTTTGACTTGATTGAGCGAATGTAGATTATTAATTACTAATACATAATCCTATATCCAATACCTAAATATATTTAGTTTTGATTTAATAAAATTTATCGGGATGTGTGTTATTAGCGAAAAGGTTTTGGTGGCCACAACACTATTTCAAATGGTTTTTTGGTGCTGTCAAATAAATCGATAGTGGAATTTCGTTGATGAATGGTCAAAAAGTAAGTGATAGTGAAGGTCGCAAACCGAAGTGAAATTCTGTTGATGGGCAGTCATGAAATGATACTTTAGGGTATTTTTGAAATTTCAGAAAGACATGGTGAAAATCTTGTTCATCGAATTTTCATTATGAATAGTAGAGATGACATGAGAAAAGCCTATTGGAAAAAAAATTCCACACATGGTGAGTTTCAATTTTAAATCAGTTATTTCAATCTTTTCAAAATACACATTTCAACACAAATTAAGGTTGATATTAATTGTTTTACTATTTCAATAGTACCTTCCGTTAACGTTCCTTTAACAACATACGCTACAGTTGTGATTGTAAGACAATTTCTAAAAAAACTAACAATACAATAAATATAAATCTTTTAGCAATCGTTTTGGTTCTTAATATTTAAGGATTATTCAATCCGTGCTTGTGAAACCTAAGGGGATGCTGCTTTTTAATCTACACAATAAACCCCTATTACAAGGTGGTTATTCTTTAGCCATTTTCTAGGTGACTTCCTGAATATGTAGGCGACTCTTTGTATTTGCTTATGTTAGGTTTATCTCAACAATCCCTACACAATTAGATTTTAAGAAGAGTAAAGAAGTAATAACAAATATACAGATAATTTTATCCAAGCAAACTTTATTAATCACTCCAAAAGATTAACAGAGAAAACCTTAAAATTGAGAAGAAATATCAATTCCCAAAAGATTAGTATAGTGACTTTTATTCTCTTTAATCATAATGAACTCTATACAAACTTATTTATAATTGCTTACATCTTCTCTGATACAATAAAAGACACAATTAATATTGTATGATCATTCATCAGAATCTATAAAATCTGTAAAAGAGAAAGGTAATACATTTTAGTCGCATTTCTATCTTGACTCGAAATATCTCCTAAATCTAATTTTGTTTGGAAATATTATATCATCGAAATCTAATAATCTTCACCTTAATACTATATCTCCATACCAGCCTACCAACTCTAACATCTCGATATTACCACAAAATATTTTTTTGTAATTTATCATGATATATAGATATTATAATAGAATTTTATGTGATAGCTAATAAATGATGTTCAGGTGGAGCCTTGGCATAATGATTATGTCACCCGCATGGTGATCTAAGCGCTCAGGTTCGAGTTCGGAAGCAGTCTCTTCACAATGCAAGGGAAAAACTATATACATTATTGACCTCCCCGGAGCCCGCTATCGTACGGGAGCCTCATGCACTGGGTTCCACCTTACCTTAACTAATCAATAATGTTGAATGATCTATGATTTGGAGTTGGTTGTGTAAGTAATATTTATGCACTAAATAAATCGTAGTCGTATCGAATAATGAGATCTGCATAAACATACATAAAATAAATCAATAAAAATCATAAATGCACAAAATAAAAAAGTATTTGAAAATATGTGTTAAATGTGCATGATAACAAGTGCATTTCATAGGAAAAACGTATACATAAATATAAAAATATGCATGTACCTAAACATATATAAATATATGTGTAAACATATCCATAAACATGCAAGTCTATGTGTATAAATACATGTACATATACATGTGTATTGTTTCTAAGTATATGTAGTTGGCTAGTTAAAAAGGTCAAGAGCCACCTATAGAAGATTAGGTAACAGAGTTACCTAGGGGGAGGTAGGGGTTATTTTATGAAATTACCACGTTACCCCTTGCATCCACTATAAATAAACCACCCCTTTCTTCATTTTCGTCAAGAAAAAAAATCAAAGAAAATGAAGGAAAAATACGGAGCTTGAGTGGATCTGAAACATACACCACTAAGATGAGTAATATAATTTAACTTTGAATTTTGTTATGAAAATATAATATATAAAATGAGTAATGAAATGATAAATATGGAATTTGAAGTTTGTATACTCTTTCAGTAATGATGGAATAACTTTTGCTATATTTCGTCCATTTTCTATAATCTTCAGCTCATTGGAAAGGTCACTCTAATATCTACAATTTTTATTTTATATACATCCACAAATTCGAAGATTTACCATCTTGAAATCTTGTTGCTAGATTATATATGATTTCTGCTCTGTTTGATAAAAATACTACCCAATACCCTCTACGTATTTTAAACATATCATTTGACACATAATGGATTTGATACATGTTGTAACGACCCGGAAATTTCGATCCCGAAACTTCCAGATAGTTAGGAAAAGAAGAAAAGAGAAAGAAGAAGAAATAGAAACAAGTCACAGAAACCTCACATTCGCAGCGGATCAAAATATAATATAACCTAAATAACGGTTTTACAAAGAAGAACATCATCAGTACAATTATATTTTTATACATCAGAGTTACAACCATTTCAACACACTGGACAGTTTAAAACAACATGTCCAAGACAACTATACTATATACAGCGGTATATGCTCCATACGTTCCTGCCATCTAGCTTGCCTCTTGAGCTCCAAAACGTCCTTACTTGAAAATCTGTAATACTCGGTCTGACCCGAGCATTACATCAAAGTAACACCTGGGTCAGGCTGGAAACCAGCGTGAGTAAACCCATCCAACATGGAATACAAAGCATACAACTTATTTTATACCCGGGGTAACTCGTACTAATATACAAATTCACAATTCGTTATAGACATCACTTATTTCACACTTCAAATTTCTAAGTACCAAAAACTTAGATTAAATGGTCTAATTCACTTAAATCATTCCATTCCAGCCTATTGATTTCACATATCAATCTATAAAGAATCAAAGTGGTTTCGGGTATTTACTCATACCCAACTCCGGTCTCTTCAAATGTAATACCATCTTACCCCAAATTATTCAAATGAGACACAATTCAAATTCAAATACAAGGTGTCACCTATACACATTTATTTATCATCGATAGATAACCACATTAACTCAATTTAAACCCAACATATCATATCACATAGCATCACAGATCACATATCCGAAATATCAACCAATCTAAGTCATGCAATATTATTCAATCATTCGTAAGTAAGATAAATTAGTCGTACCATTTCTAATTGATTAAAACAATTTAAATTAATTACTTCAATCACCCTTAATCCTGCTTTATTAACATTAATTAAATTCATACATTAATTACCCTCAACAGTTTAATTCATCAATTCAATCCCGATAAATCACATTAGTAATTAACTTCCCTTAATTACTTATATCCATTAAATCAACTCCTTGATTAATTACATTAATTAATCTTTTAATTACATCGAGTAATTATCTCTTAAGTATTTCCCCTAAGTAATTATTTTTTTATTTACTTTCTAATAAGTAATTTCCTTTAATCCACTTACATCCAGTAATTATCCATTTATTACTTCACTAAGTAATTACACCTCTTTAAATTACAATAAGTAATTATGCTTAATCCAACATCAACTGATTATCTTTAATTAATTTTACCTAGTTAATTAATTAAAGTCAACCATATTAACTTAATTTATTACACCGAGTAATTAATTCCTTTTAATTACTTCATTAAGTAATTATACTTAAACAATTTTACAAATAATTACGAAAAATCATTTATCTTAATTCAACAAATCACTTACATTAATTAACCGTTCTTAAGTTAATAACAAAAATTAATTAACTTTATTTACCTTCACAAGTTCATTATTTTAAATAGATCAAAGTCCTAATAACTTAATGACAACTCTCCATCTTTAATTTATTACATAACTATATCATTTCCTTATTAAAATAAATCAAATATTTAGAATTCAATTTGAAATTAAAGACAGTTTAAATCATCTTATTTAATTTTAAAATCCTTGAACCCCTTTTAAAATAGTTTTACATAATCATTATAAGAGCCACTTATTCTACTTTTCAAAACATATCTATTTTATATAATTTAAACTTGTTAATCATTCGTATTCGAAACATTTATTTCATAACTTAAAAATTTGTCATAACTTGTTTAAATATTTTAAAAACTTGATTTCTTTACAAAAACTAGCTTAAGATAAAACCAGATCACCCTATACCAACTCAAGACCACCCTACTACATCCCAAGATTATCACGAAACAACCATCATCTCGTTGCTTCGAGTCGCTCCCCAGAAAAACACGAGCACAACACCTAGCCGATCTTGTCTTCCCCCAAACTTCATTGTTTCCAGATACAACGTGCACGTGGTGCACGTACCCCAACGCCACCCACCACCGGTGATCGTTGCAGCAACGTTCGACCATCACGTGAACCCACGCGACCACATTCGAGCACCCAGATCGTACACAATGCATACAAATCAAAAACGAGCCTTCGCGCCCATACTTGAAAACCACCATAGCCAGCAAACCCCTCCTTCCCAACGTCTCCAACCTCGAGATCGTCGACCATCATCACTGAAGCTTCGACATCCTACCCAGCACCCATTCGCACCATCGTGAGCCGCTCCGAAATCTCCATGGCAACACAAAACTCACAAACCCATCGATGAACGAAACTGACCTGAAACCCTACTTCGCCCAATTTCGGCCACCGCGGCCATTAGAAAAATACCGAAGTATTTTTCCCACCCTCGGCAATCTCGCAGCCACCTTCAGCTACAACCATGCCTCCATCCACCGTGCCAAACGACGGCAGACCATCAAAACACCCAATTCGAACAACACGAAAATCCTCAAGAATTTCCAATCTAAAAATTACAAAACGCATATCAAAATTCACGATTTTCGATCATGATCACATTCATGTAATTCAAATTAGAATTAAAAGTAGTTGATTTTAACCAGAAATTTAATTTCACTGTTAATCCCCTATTTAAAATTTATCAGTTGCATTTAAAATCATGAAACTGTTTTTATGATCTTCATTACACATTTCCAAATAATTTTCGTTTACATAATCAAGGCTAATATGGATCTGATAGAGATTTGGATCTTTGGAAACAAAAAAAATCACATACTGTAACAATAGAAAACAAGAAATGAACATATACAGTCATACTCACCTACATATATTTGCAAATCCAAAAAGTTTACGAACTGTAGAATTCGATTCGATCCAATATCATCACATATACTTAAGTTAAAGTAAGATTTACTATTTTTAACAAAAATAGTTACTCACCTTTATAAGAAGAAGACAGAGAGGTTGATCAAAAAAAATCTGGAAAGTAATTGATCTTGGATCTAGATGAATGTTCACTAATTAGTTGATTGCTGTTTGATTTTCTTTGACCCTTCCTGACTTTGATTTCTGCACCTTGTTTTACCGAGTTGAATTTTACTTGATGAAACTGAAACTTGATTGTGCTGTAGGTTTTGATTTTTGAAAATGTACAGGCTTTGAGCTGTTATTATTTTGAAGTTGATATGCAGTTTATTGTTTTATAAATTCTGGTCTGAGGGGAGATTTATCACTGATTGTTTGGAGTTATAGGATTTTAGTTTCTTAGCTTGAAAATAGAACAGTAAAAAGAAATGAAGAGAAGGAACAATGTTTTATATAGGCTGAATTTGAGTTATTTAAAATAAAAGAAAATCAAAAATAAAAAGTGACACATGTTTAAAATCTTTACATTTGTCATTCACTAAAGTTTATAAATCAACATTTGTTATAATGGAAACTTAATATATATACACTTGTAATTAAGTAACTTATATTTAATTTTAAAATGTTAGTAAAAGCCCATTACTTAATTTATTTATTGTTATGTAAATGTATATATGAATTTCTTTTTATTGAAAATGTAACAAACAATTTTTTTATATAAATAAAAGCTTATACATATATTTTAAATCCAAATATTTAAAATATCTATCCTTTGAATTACTTAATAAATCCAAATTCATATTCAAATTAAATTTGAAAATCTAATTTAAAATCAAGTCAACAATACATATATTTTAAACAAACCCAATTCAATTTGTAATTAATAATTATATTTAAAAATTTATTTATCTATAAATTCAGTATTTTATTAATTAACCCAATTATATTATTAATTACAATGCCCAGAAATCCTGGTTATCACATGTACTATGCTAAACTCTTTCTGTATTTCGACTATATATTTTGGTATACTAAACTGATTTGGGTAAATTTTGGTTTCTTGGCAAGTAAGGTATAGATCTACAATTTTTAAATTTTGCAAATTATAACATTTTCAATTTCGAAGTTTAGTCAAAGTCAAAGATACTTTTGGCTAGTTGATATATAACTATGCAAAACATTTTCTATATTTCGAGCATATCTTTTGATTCACTAAATGGATTTGGATAATTTTTAATGTTTTGAAAAGCTAAGAATCCAATCTACAGCTTTTTTTTTATAAACTTTTGCAAATTTAAGAGTTCACTAACTTGAAATCTGGGTGCAAAGTGAAGTATGTTTTCAAATTAGTTTGATAAGTACAATTGATAACCCTTTGGATATTTCAAGAATAAAACTCGATCCTGCACACAAATTTGCGTAAAGTTTAGTTTACTGGACAATTAATAAGGATACCTTGTTTTATACACTTTTCAAGGTTTCATCATTTACTGCCCGAAATGTTGTTGCAAATTTAATATTGTTTTTGACTAAGCTATCAAAACTCAATCTAGATCATTTACCATATTCAAGTCATAATTTCGATACTCTTAACCATTTTTGATGATTTTTGACTCTATGAAAAGTTTATTGAGAGACGTACAACTCTTATTTACAATAATTTACTTAACTCTATGGTTTATAATCTTTAAAATCTGCTTCAACGTTGCAAATACTATTTGGATTGCTTTAAAGATTCCGAATTCACTTTTGGTGTAAGATCCGTAAATTTTGGCTCATACCATAATTTTGGAATTCTATTTTATTATTTGAAAAGGTGTTTTGGTGTACTAAAATTCTCCCTTTGAATCCTCTTGCTAATTTCATGATTTATAACTTCAAAAGTTTTCTTGAATGAGTACTACTTTCACTTTTGTGATCTTACCTTCATAAAAGCATTTATACATGTACTAAAGTGAAGCAAATATCGTCAAGTGAACCTTATTTGCTAAATATTGTCTTGGTTTAATTAAAAAAAGTCACAACCTTGATTGTATTGAATCCAAATATCATGGTATGAAAACATGGGACGTACAAAAATGTACATGTAAATGAACTTGGACATTTATGCTATGTATAGATTTAACATGTATATGTTTTAATTATGTTACCATGTAATGTGACCATATCTTATGTAATTTCATAACATCATGATGATATATAGAACACAGTGATGTTACAAATATATACCTTAAAAAAAGTTGTTTACTTATGATTTAAGCGATTATATGAGTCCTATCTAAAGAATATTGTTTAATGGAACTTGGCTATTCCTTGAAAATTTTGTACGAACTATCTCTTTAATGAAATTATGTATGGTCGATGCGATTAACTCTTTTTATACGATCCAAATAGTATAAATTTGATTAGTGGCTTTGAAGAGCTACTTGATAGAACGTGAATAATAATGAAGTATGAATGAAAAATTTGTTGAATAAATGATTCATCAATAATAAAGCATGAATAATAACGAATAACAAATTTGTTGAAATAAACCACTTACTGATACTTAAAACCTAATGAAAAGATTGAGATTGATAATTAATTGATGCCAAGATAGCTCCTTGGGTAGTTGCTTGTGTCCCAAAGCAGCATAGTCAACTGTCTACATACGCGGGCCGTACCTCATAACAGGTTCATAATGAGTGCATAAGATAGGCTGAGCGAATTATTAATGGGTAGATAGTTCTAAGAATGAAAGATGAAATAAAAGATGAAGTAATGAAAGAATGAAATGTTATCTTGTATCAGTATAAGTTAGATGGCAGGGTACCTTGGAGAAACTAAGTCAATGAATGAAAAACAAAATAATAATGTGTAGATAGCACAAGTAACTTGAACATGCCTTCTTTTTATGAAGCACTAAGATTAGCAATCAATGTAATGTGTTGGTAACACCTGATATACCATCATATCGATGAAGTGTTGAAAATTGATAAAAGGTTAAAGTGATCAAGCCTTAGTGAATATGTGATATATGTACCTTATTTAGGTGAAATGATTATATTTATGTAAAACTCAATGTAAATTTGTTATCTAGTTTAATCAATATGATTACAGGTTGCAGGTCAGGTATGACTTTCTTACTTTTTTGTAAAATACCATTGAGTGGAAGACATGTTCCATTCTGAAGTGTGGTCTCATCATGTATTATATATTTACTCATTATTAATTAATATTACTCATACTATGTTTATATAACAATCCAGAATTTTATCGCTTTGGTCTGTGAATATTTAATTAATTTTAAATATTTTATTGATGGTTTTAATAATTAAAATATCCTCTTTTAATTTATAACCAATGGTAGAAAATTCATTTTTTATTTTGGTTTACTAAAATAAGAAGTTCAATGAAAAATAGAAAATGTAATCAGAAATTGTTTTCCAAAAATTTAATTTTTCATCGTCTGGATGTCAAAAACGTTGTAAACACTTTGGTATATCTATAAATATATCTACAAATAACATAAGTATGGTTAAGGCTAATAATAGTAAACAATAAATTATATTTGTTTAAGTAAACAAGAAAAGTGAGATGTGACGTTTTTTAATTTAATAAAGATAAAAATAAAAGAGAATGAAATGTCACATTATCACTTAACATCATGGTACAAAGGAAGCGAATTATTTGGTGGATAAAAGAGGGGGTGGGTGTACTTGTGTGCATAAAGGGAGGAGGAGAGGGACAGTGGTGATGTGGCACATTTGAAGTGGAGGGTTATGTACTTATAAGGTTAGGTTGATAATTATGTTATTTCATTTTATATAAAAAAAATTCCATATTTTCTCTCTCATTTTATTTTGTTTTTTTCAAACTTCATTACCTTCTTCCTAAAGCACTTTAATGGCTACCTTTGAGTCAAAATTTAAAAAACATGTCATTTTCCACTTTTAACCCCTTTAAAATCATTTAAAAACCTTCTCTTCTCTCCTAACACACCCTTCTTCTCAAAACAAGACCACACCACCCATGGCCCAGCCCACTTACCCCCTAGGACGAACCCAAACGCACTTCATAAGATCAAAAATCCAATTTTTACTTAAAGGAATCCAAGATCTAAGGTCGATCCAAGCTATAGTTTTTGTTTTAATCGATTTGGTTAGCTTTTGGTGAGTAAAGCTCACTTATTTATGGAAAGATCTAACCTTTATTATGTAGTTAAGTATTGTTGCAAATAATTATTTGTATATTGGATTATAGTGATGATTTGGTCTGACATATATGTGCTTGTATGTCATGTTGAATTTAGATTTGAAATGAAGTCTGATGTTGAGATTAGTTAAAAAGTATGATTTTTCTTATGGCTTTTTGTTATGACATGTGACTTGTATAAGTGACACAGAGGTCCCTCGGATTTAAAAACATATTTTCTATTTCATTTGCAACAGAAATTTCGAAGCATCAAATTTTATTTTTAGTTTTTAAAAAAACTATTTTTTATAAAATAAGTAAGTAAAAGCTTGAAGGCGTTGGTTTAAAAACTAGTTTATAAGTTATATGGTATCCACAATGACAGTCGGTATGGATGAAGTTCGTAAAACAAACATTTTTACAAACTTAAAGTGTTTTTTCTTTGAGCACGTTTGAAATTTATTTCAAAGCATATTTTTAGCATAATAAGGCAGTCATTGTTATTTTAATTAAGTATAAGTTTTAAATGATTATTTAATTAATAATTAAGTAAAGATAATTAGTATTTACGTAAAAGTAGTTAGTACTTAAGTATTAATTAAGCAAGATAATCATAATTAGTTAATTAAGAGAGTTTTATTTAATTTTCAATTAATTAAAGAGTTAATTAAGTAATAATTTTTATTTAATTAACTTTTAATTATTTAATTAATTATTCATTAATTAGGTTTTAATTATTTATTAACTACTAATTTGGTAGGGTTTAATTGGTAATTAATTAATTAATTATCAATTGATTAAGATATAATTAAGTTTTAATTAAGATTTAATTATTACTAAATCAAGGTTAAAACTTATTTTAGATTAATTAAATAAAGGTTTTAATTTTAATTACTTTATTTTCAGGGATCGGTTTCATTTAAAATCAGCTTTTACTTATAAGTTTTAAAATAAGGGATTCTTTTTATCTATACGATTAAGGAGCCAAATAAATATGAATAAGTTATATTAGACCTTTGACATTTGTTTAAGGGAATAAATCCCTATTCTGCTAAATTCAAATTAAGTAGATATTTTGGACATCTATTTAGCAGAATAAATCACCGTTCTGCTATTATATTAATTTGGACATTGAATTGTATGCCAGTTAATTAATATTGAGAAAGTATTATGTTGGTTATCGATGGCTAATTATGGATTTTATTTACATATATGCTGGCTTATGTAAATTCCAGTAATATGACTGGAAAGTTATGTTGAATTAAATGGTAACTTGATTTTGTACCATTATGGTCGTTAAGCCTCTTTCTGAATTGTAAAGTAATGGATTTAAAATAACTTCAATTGTTTAACAATTTGAGGCAAAGTGTTTATAAATGATGTTTAAAATAAGTAATTTTAATTGGTTTAGTTTTGTTTAAAGTTAATTAATTATTTAATTAATGATGTGTTTAAAGTTAATTACTTTTATTATTAGTGATGTTTTAAAGTAAATTAATTATTCATTAATGATGTTTAAAAGTAATTAGTTTATTAAATCAAAGGTGTTTATAAATGACAAATTATTTTATAAAAAGGATTGTACATAGTAAAAAGGATTTATTTAAGGAGATTTACAAATGATATTTTGTAAAGAAGATTTAAATGAATTTAATAAAGGAGTTTTGTATTATACAGAGTCTGTAAATCATTATAGAGATTTATAAAAATAAGTTTTGTAAATTAATTTGGAGATTTATAACAGTATTTGAAAATATGAAATGAGCTTATAAAAAGGGAAGTTATAAAGGAATGAGATTTGTTTTGACCATTAATCCTTCTAATTATGGTGGTATGGAAACATTATTTCCATACCTAGCATCGAAGGATAAGTGATTTGGTTTATAGTAAGAAATATTTTAAATAATATTTGTTTTGGCCCATTTAAGTACGATTTTGGATAAAGGAAATCTTTCTCAAGTTTGGTTATTATACTTATACCATTGGGATAAATATATGGATATTTTTCCAGTATTGAAAATATAACGGTTTAAAATATTCTTAAGTATTTGAATGTTTTCCCAAGTATTGAAAAGAGTATAATGGGTTTGTGAATATATCTTTTGTCAAGGTATTTTGAATCAAATAATTGAAAGAGAACTTAATAATTGAAAGAATAATAGAGGCTTAGTGGATCCTATATGTAATTAAATTTATGATTGGTTGCTTGTTATTTGATAGTTAAATAATCAAGTATCAAATCATGGCTCAAAATATAACCTTGGAAATATCTAGGAGAAACATGCGGCTATATGGCATAGTCATCTTCGATAATGCTGTATTGTGGGTATAAAACTCGTTTAGTTCTCCTAGGACAACTAATAAAGAAATCTACCCACTTATACAGTTAGGAGGTGATCTCTTCTATAATGTATTATCAGATTATTCCAAAAAGAACTGGAGTTGAGCTTACTTAAAAATTTCGAATGTTGGTTCGAAGAGGCTGAGATCGGATAAATATGATTTATCCAAATACCACTTTGAACCAACTCAAGTGCCATATTGAAGACATATTAAATAGGATGTAATCTAAGATGGAGCTCTTTGAAGTGCAAGGGCTACTAATCCTGGGGGTGATTTCAAAATAGATGTAGTAGAAGTAATGCCTTCAATTTGTTCATATCTTGAAGAACTTCTATGGATCGATGATGACATTGCATTGTACTTGGTAGGTAGTTTTAGAATTCCATGTGAGTTTTTCTATGAGAGGAAAAAGGTAATCATGACCTCACAAGCCTCACAACCCAGTAATGAATAAAACAAGGGATATGCTTCAGAGCTCCGTGGTTTGCTACCATTGGGAGCATCATTTCCCAATCTAGAATCGATATTTACAGTTTTGGTATGCCCACACGGGTAGGGCCAGAATTTGGAATAGGTTTCCATGGTTGCTACCCGGGAAATGATGAAATCTAGTATGTCACGTTAAAGGGAAAGATGGCTCTGATTCACTGAGGTCGATAGGTTCAACCTTAGTACATTTTTCTAGAGGTGTACTTTGGTAAGCAATACCCTAGTAGCTTTATCATTGATGGAAATCCAATCTCCAACACGTGCCTCTACAGATTTAGTTGCAAACCTATTATGCTGGTATTTAATTAATTTAACAATTTCGGCTATGATTAATACCATTTACCTTAGACATTATAATATTAGAAGATTTCCTATAACCATAAGGTAAAAACTCATCCGTGTTTATGTGCAATGTGGTTTTAGGAGATATCTTTATTTGAAATATTTTATAAAATAGTAAGAATACATTTGACTATGTTTCTCATGCAGGTTTTACCAGACTAATCCGGGAGTTATTTTTCTTATAATGCTCGGGTCTGCCCGAGCATATTTTCTAGATCTAACGGGACATTTTTTAGCTTCAAGAGACGAGTTGGATCCTCCAAGACTCCCATATTTTCTTTTGTCATCCGCTATTTTTTTCTTATTTTATTTATCAAAAATTGTCAGGACAGGTTGTTATAACTGTCTAAGGTCTAATAATAGGATAATTGTACTTTGATTGATGTATGTACATAACTGTTTTCTTTTTTTAAAGATCTATTGATATATTATAGATTACTCGTCATGTTGTGAAATTCTATTCTATCTTTTTTTTTCTTTCACCCCAACGATCTGTCTTTCTGGTACTTGGATGCTCAGCACATGAATATCATAGATGTATTAGTCTTAACTTCCAAGGATCAAAAAGGCGGGTTGCTAAACGTGGTATCAAAGCTGAAGGTTAAGCAAGAACCTTGGCTTTGGTGAAGTAAGCTCATTAGAGATAGGGTTAGTAACACCCTAGAACGAGTCTAAGTGTATATATAAGAGCACATATTTATTAGTGATATAAAAATGTTTTGTATTGTGTTGTTTGATTGGTTGAGTGGTTTATGGACCTTGGTGGATGCGTTTACCCCACATTATTGATAAGGATTCCTAAACCTTGAACAAGACCAACCAACATAGTATTTTTTAAATTTGGTGAATTAAATAATTTCACTTAGGATTATTGTCAAGGATAATTTTCAAAAGTTAATATAGTCATTTTTAATGTGGCAGTGATAATATTCAATTATTATCATTTATGGTTTGATTAGTCATCCTCGTCCACTTTTGGGACATTGACTATTGTTTATTAATTTATAGGTAATTTATCTTTCTACTACATGGGTCGGATAGATAAAATTTGTGGGAACATTGAAACGAACACCTTGTGAATTAAGTTTCACAATTTGATTATAAGGTGTTCAATATTGATATTGGGTTAAAATTTGATTTTAAAATTTTAATAAAATATATTTATTAAACGCTAGAATATTTTAGAATATTATTTAAGAAAATATTTTATAAAGGAAGTTGATTTTATAACATTGATTTATAAAAATGTGTCATATAAATAAAAAGGATTTTAAGTAAAGAATTGAGGAATTGAATCCCAACGCTTTAGAAAAATGGGTTTCAAGGTTTTGAGAAAAAACAATAATAGTATTATTTGGAAGTTTTGATGAATAGAAATATTTCTAAGGGATTTCTAAGGAGACAAAAAGCACAAAACTCACTTCTATCACCGAAAATAATTTAGATGATGATCATTGTGTTCATTTTCGAGTTTCGAAGTGGAGAAATGCTACCATAGCAATTTGCTATAAAATAGTTTTGGTAAAAAATTTTTTGATCCCAAGAGCATGATTTGATTTACAAAAGGAAATAATTATATTATTGTTCCAAATGTTTTAGAGAATTTTACTTGAAAATATTTTTAAGTCTAGATATTTCGAAAAAGAAATTTTTCATAAAAGAAGTATTTTTTTGCATTAACTAGTTCGACTGGCTTGAAAATAACTAAAAATGGGAAATATATGTATTCAGATGGTAAGCACTTCTCTTAAGTATTACTCTTCTTGGTAAGGAATATAAGATAATATTTGGTAGTACCTAATTTCTTAGTATCATTCTGGGGTTACTCGGGCTATCTGTATATATTTTCTATAGTTAAAATCTACGGTACCACTTCAGAAAGGAGTTTTGAAATAGAAGCCCATGTATTTGGATCCTGAGTTTTACTTAGGGGGAATAAATTCAAATGGAAAAGGTTGAACCAAATAGTGGTATATACCCTTTTGATGTAGTACGGTTTTATACAAGTTAAACTTAAGTTTTATTAAAGAAATATTTTCATAAATAATTTTAGAGCTAAAATATTAGTATTAGTGAGAACCAATATGCATAAGTACATAAGTTGAACTTAGATCATTCCTCTTTTCACATATTTTTTGATCCAAGATTCGAGTACATGACTTTAAGTTGTTTTACACCATTCTGAATAAGGATCTACCACTCGATTCTTGATGGTGAACACTCAGTGAGGGTTCTTAACATGGAACCAAAGTTTTCTATCATCGTTTATTCCTATATAAGGAGAACAGGGTTTTTTAATCAAGAAGCCTGATTAGAGTGCACACTAGAGAATCAGATAGGCGATACTAGTTCGGAAGTGAAGATGTGCATTCAAGTAGAGATCAAATCAGATTTTTCATAGGGATGATCTATGAACATCATACAGACTTATGAATAACATTGGATATTCCTGCGGTGAATATTTAAGGTTGAAATTCTTTGGGGGGGATGGGGATAATGTAATGATCTAAAAATTTATCGCTTTAATTTGTAGATATTCAATTAATTTTAAATATTCAATTAATGGTTTTAATAATGTCAGTACCCTCTTTTAACTCATGACAAATGATAGATAATTCATTTTTGAATTCGGCTTACTAAAATAGGTAGTTCGAAGAAAAATAGAAAAGTGATTGAAATCGTTTTTCGAATTTTTAGTTTTTCGTCTTTTAAAAGTTGTCGAAACATTGTAAACACTTTGATATATCTATACAAACATTTACAAATAACATAAGCATGGCTAAAGTTAATAATAGTAAATGGTAAATTACATTTGCTTAAGTAAATAAGAAAAGGGAGATGTGACATTTCTTAATTTAATAAAAATAAAAATAAAAGAGAATGAAATGTCACATTATCACTTAACATCATGGTGCAAAGGAAGTTAATTATTGATGGATAAAAGAGGAGGGTGGGGGGAGGGGGGATAATTGCGTATGTAAAGGGAGGAGGAGGTGGATGGTGGTGATATGGCACATTTTAAGTGGAGGGGTATGTGCTTATAAGGTTAGTATTGTAATTAGGTTATTTCATTTTGTATAAAAACAATTCCATATTCTCTCTCTCATTTTATTCCATTTCTTTTTTTTAAATTTCATCTTCTTCCTAAGCACTTTAATGGCTACCTTAGCTTTAAAATTTAAAAACCATATCTTTTTCCACTTTTATACCCTTTATAATCATTTAAAAGCCTTCTCTTCTCTCCCTAACACACCCTCCTTCTCAAAACAAGATCACACCACCCTTAATTACCCTAGGCCTAACCCACTTACACCCTAGGCTGAACCCAAAAGCACTGCACAAGATCAAAAATCGAATTTTTACCTAAGGGAATCCAAGATCTAAGGCCGACCCAAGTTGTGGTGTTTAATCAAGTAGACTTAGTTATCTTTTGGTGAGTAAAAATCACTTCTTTTAGCGAAAGATTTACCTTTAAAAATATTTCTAATTATAGTTGCAAATAATTAGTTGTTCGTTGGATTATAGTGATGATTTGATTTGGTATATATGTGCTTGTATGTCATGTTGAATTTAGACTTGAAATGAAGCCTAATGTTGAGATTAGTTAGAAAATATGATTTTGCTTATGGCTTGTTATTATGGCATGTGAATGAATGATTTTGGCTTATGTATGTAATGTATATGCTAAGGAACGTTAGCGTTTAGACTTGTATAAGTGACTTAGATATCCCTTGGATTTAAAAGCATGTTTTCTATTCTATTTACTGGAAAAGTTTCAAACTTTATTTTAATTTTAAAAACTTCGTACTATGTTTTATAAATCAGTTAAATCCAAGAGTAAAAGCTTGAAGGTGTTGGCTTATAAACTAGTTTATAAGTTACAGTATCTATAGCGATAGTCGTTATGGATGCAGTTCGTAAAACGAACAATTTTACAAACTTAAAGTGTTTTCTCTATAAGTACTTTTGAAATTTATTTCAAAGCATATTTTTAGTATAATACGTTAGCTATTATTATTTTAATTAAGTACGAATTTTAAATGATATTTAGTTAACTAATTAAGTTAAGATAGTATTTAATTAGTAATTGAGTAAAAGTAATTAGTACTTAAGTATTAATTAAATAGATAATTATAGTTAGTTAATTAAAAGAGTTTTAATTAATTTTTAATTATGTAAAGAATTAATAAGTATTAATTTTTATTTAATTAAGTTTAATTATTTAATTAATTACTAATTAATTAGTGTTTAATTATTTGTTAATTACTAATCAGGTAGGGTTTAACCAGTAATCAATTAATTGCAATTGATTAAGATTTAATTAAGTTTTAATCAAGATTTAATTATTATTAAATCAAGATTTAAACTTATGTTAAATTAATGAAATAAAGGTTTTAATTTTGGTTAATTTATCCAAGACCAGTTTCATTTAAAAAAGCTTTCTTTTATAAGTAAATGGGTTTTAAAACAATGGATTCTCTTTTTCTCTGCTATTAAGAAGCCAAGCAAATATGAATAAGTTATATTAGACCTTTGACCTTTTTAGTTGATTAAATCCGTGTTCTGCTAAAATCAAATTATTTAGAAATTTTTAACATATTTAGCAGAATAAATCCTCATTCTACTATTATATTAATTTAGACATTGTTTATATGTCAGTTAATTAATATTGTGAAAGTAATATGTTGGCTGTTGATGGCTGATTATGAATTTTATTTAGTTATATGTTAGCTTACGTAAATTCCAGTACTACGACTGGAAAGTTAAATTGAATTAAATAGTAGCTTGATTTAGTACCATTATGGTCGTTAAGCCTCTTTCCAAATTGTAAAGTTATGGATTTAAAATAACTTCAATTGTATAACAATTTGAGGTTAAGTGCTTATAAATGAAGTTTAAAGTAAGTTATTTAATTGGTTTAGTTCGTTAATTATTTAATTAATGATGTGTATAAAGTTGATTACTTATCTTATTAGTGGTGTTTTAAAGTAAATTAATTACTTATTTATGACGTTTAAAAGTAATTAATTTATTAAATAAAAGGTGTTTATAAGTGATAAATTGTTTTATAAAAAAGATCGTACTTAGAAACGGGATTCATTTAAGGAGATTTACAAACGATATTTTGTAAGGAGATTTAAACGATATTTGGTAAAGGAGTTTATTAAGGTGTTTGTAAACCATTTAGATATTTATAAAAGAAGTTCTGTAAATTAATTTGGAGATTCATAAAAGTATTTAAAAATACGAGATGGGCTTATAAAAAGGGAATTTATAAAAGGAATGAGATTTGTTTTGACCATTAATCCTTCTTAATTATGGTGGTATGGAAACATTCTTTCCATACTAAACACTAAAGGATAAGTGGTTTGATTTATAGTAAGAAATATTTTAAATAGTATTTGTTTTGTCCCATTTAAATATTATTTTGGAAAAGAGGAAATCTTCATCATGTTGGTTAATATACTTATACCATTGAGATAAATATATGAATATTTTCTCAGTATTGAAAATATTATGGTTTGATACCGCTGAGATAAGTGTATGAATGTTTTCCCAAGTATCAAAAAGAGTATAAGGGATTTGTGAATATATCTTTTGTGAAGGTATTTTGAATCAAATAATTGAAAGAGATCCTAACAATTGAAAGATTTATTTATAGAGGCCTAGTGAATCCCATATGGAATTAAATCTATGATTGATTGTTTTTTAGTTTGATAGTTAAACAACCATCTATCAAATCTTGGCCCAAAATATAGGTATGGAAATGTCTAGGAGAAACACATGGATTATATGGCATAGTCATCGAGAAGATGATGTACCATGCATATAAAACTTGTTGTATTCTCCTAGGACAAATGATAAGGAAAATCCATCCACTTAAACTGTTAGGAGATTATCTCCGATCTTATGTATCGTCTGATTATTTTTGAAAGAATAGGAGTTGAGCTTACCGAAAATTTTCAAATGTTGTTTAAAAGGGACGGGGATGAGATAAGTATGAATTATTTGAAAACCACTCCGAACCAGCTCAAGCGTTGTATTAAAGACATCATGAAGAGGATGGAATTGAAGATGAAGCTCTTTAAAGTGTAAGGGATACTTGCTACTAATCCTGAGGATGATTTCAAAATGGATGTAGTAGAAGTAGTGCCTTTGGTTTGTTCATATCCTAAATAACTTGTATGGACAAATGCTAGCATTGCATTTTGCTGGGTGGGCAGCATTAGCATTCCAAGTTGGATTTGCTAAGAGAGGAAAAGGTAATTGTGACCTCATAAGCTTCCCTACCCAATGATGACAAAAGAAGGGATATGCTTCAGAGCTATGTGGTTCGCTACCATTAGGGACATCATTCCTTGATCTAGAATCAATATTTACAGTTTTGGCATGCCCGCACGGGTGGGGCCAGGGTCTGGAATAGGTTTCCATAGTTGGTACCCGGGGAATGATGTAATCCGATATGCCATGTTAAAGGGGCAGCCTACTTCGATTCACAAGGGTCGATAGGTTCGACTTTGTACATTTTTCTAGAGGTGTACTATGGCAGGCGGTACTCCAATAGTCTTGCCATTGATGGAAACTAAATCTCCAACTCGTGCCCTTACAAATTTAGTCGTAAACCTATTATGCTGAATTTAATTAATGTAACAATCTAGGCTAAGATTAATGTTTATTTTACCTAAGACATTATCATAATATCAGACATTATTACAATATCAGAAGATTTCATATAAAAAAATTTGGTTATCGTAAGGTAAAAATTCGTCCATGTTTATGTGCGGCATGGTCTTACGAGATACCATTATTTTGAAAGATTATATAAAACATTAAGAATCCATTTAATTGTGTTTCTCGCTCTGGTTTTACTAGACCGATCCAAGTGTTATTTTTCTTTTAATGCTCTGGTTTGCCTGAACATATTTTCTAGATTTAGCTGGACACTTTGGAGCTTCAGGAGGCTGTTTCCTCCAAGACGTACTCCTATATTTTCTTCTATATTTCACTATTTTGTTCTTGTGTTTATCAATAATTGTCAGGATGGGTTGTTATAATTGTCCAGGGTCTAATGAAAGGATAATTGTACTCTGCTTGATGTATGTGTGTGTGTGTGTGTAAAGTTTTCTTTTTGTAAAGATCCATTAATTTATTATAGATTACTCGTCACGTTATGAGATTTTATTCCATCTTTTCCTTTCTTTTACCTAAAAATACGTCCTTTTGACATTCAGATGTTCAACACGTGAATACCGTGAATATATTAGCGTCGACTTCTGAGGATCGAAAAGGCGGGTTGCTACAGATTATGTATGATCCGAAAATTTTGTTTTCCTATTAAACTTTTGGATACTCTTTGGAGTAAGTTGAGAGTTGAAGGATAAAATATTTTACTTCGGCCATATAGCTTTTGGAGATGCTGCATGAGGCATGATATCTAGCTATTGTCTATTCAGTATGCATTATCATGCAACTCTAGTTGCTCTTTGAATATTGACTCTGATCATACATGGTGGCATCGCCATATGTCGATCACATGGTACTATCTTTATATACTATATTTGTCTCTATGACGAGAATCAATTGGGAAAAATAAGAAATAATTTTGTAAATAAAACATTCCTAATGGAATGCAAAGTTTAATGCTCCGTTTATTTTGTTGTTTGAAAAGAAAATATATGGATCTCAGTTTCTCGCTTGAAAGTAAGACTTAAATGACTTCAGCATTCTGATATTCATTTTGAGGTCTCAAAATAGAGGAAGTTACATCTTAGCATCAGAGCATAGGTTAGGAAAATATTTGAATAAAACAGAGTCAACGAAAATTTTAACAAAAAAAGGACGAGGAATAAAACCCTTTATAAAACCCCTAATTTTTGTTGCACATTATTTAAAGCTATAAATGTGGGATTTGATAAGTTAATTGATTAAGGTTGGCCTTAATGAAAATAACAAAGAGAATGGTTTAAAAAATAAGGATTTTTTAAACCTTAGTATAAAAGGGTACAAGTAGAAGGGAAACTATAAAATACTTTCACCTATCATTTATTCATTTTGTTTCATTTCATTCTCAACCTAAAACACAACCAAACAAGGCTGGCCATTACAAAATAAAGAAGAAGAGAAAAGGCTAGAGAAGAAAAGAATCAAATCAGATTTCAACATTTCAACTAGGATTAAAAGGTGAATGATATTACAATCTTATTTTTGGTTGTGTTAGTTTTAGATTTAAGTTTGAATAAATATTTTTGTTAAATGTTTATCGTGCATGTTGAATAAATAATCATATGTATGATTAAATGGTTGTTATCTAAATATTTCTGAAATTTTCCAAAAGGGATTTAATGTGAAAACCTAAGTTTTTTACTTCAAACGTTCCAAAATTTAATATGTTATTTGAGTTATTATTTTGGAGATGGATTTTAGTTTCAAATATTTTTCGAATTTGTATGAATTTATTTTGAATTTTCTAAGAAAGAAAATAGTTAATTTCGTAATTTAATTATTAAAATATTAAGAATGATTATTTTGGTTTGAAATTTTAATATGATGTTAAGGAAGTAAATATTGATTTTTTTGGGGTTTTTGTGGATTTTTTTCCAAGTTTTTATAATTTGATATAAATTGTTTTATGCAAATTGGACTTGTTATCAAATTTAAAACGATAATATAATCTTGAGGAAAAAAATATTTTGGGAAAAATAAAAGAGAATTCTCCAATTTGGATTTCCGATGAATTCAGAAAAGAAGTTTACTAGCCAATGACTTGACAAATATTATTAATTGATGAAAATTACATAATTTTAAAGGCAAATGTAATAGTTTTTGCAAACAATTACAAAAGTGCCACTTAACCCATAAGGGCTATAACCCACGATAGCACTATTTTAATATATAAAGCCTTTTGGTTAAATATACGATAGCTATCATCCATGATAGATATAATTTTATCATCCTTTTAAAAGCTTGTTTTACTCACGACAACTATATTTTGTTAACATTCAAATGTTTTTGCTTTTAGTCATGAAAGCTCCATTTCAGTTAAACCACGATAACCACCTATTGTGTCGAGTCACAAAAGCTAAATTTTCATATACAAACGAAGTATTTACATCAATTAGCTACGATGGCTATATTTATTTAACTCATGAAGGCCTTATTTTCATTTACTAACGATAACCACCCCTCACGATATGTCATGGAGACCATGTTTATAAAAAAAAGGAAAGAAGTCTATGTTTTTCTTAAGTCACGAAGAATATGTTTTCCTAAATAAGAGCTATGATTTTAATAAGGCACGATGGCCATGATATGACATGATGCCATTATTTTGTAAAGGCACGAAGGCTAAGGGTTTCAAAGGCACTATTGCTTTTTTTTGTTAGTCGTGATGGTTTCATCTTTGTTAATAAAAGATTAATTTTTATATGGTACGAAGACCAAAATTTTAAGGTCTTTCCAAATTTTTGTAAGGCACGATGGCACTTGTTTTCAAAGGAAATATTAGCCATGTACAACCTTGAAAGGAAGTTAACTCCATAAACATGGCTATGGTTTACTCAAGCAAAAGAAGGATTCTGTTAAGTATTTGAAATAGATTTCAAGGAAAGAAAGATTACTCAAAATTATTTTTAAAAGAGTTATTTATGAAGAAATCATTACTTTGAATAAGTAATTTTGGGTGTAAATTGGCGATCATATTGAACAAATATTAGAATGATTGTTGATGTGTTATATGTTCATTTAGCATATTGATTGGTTACTATTGCATATGATCAGTTGTTGACATACTCACATAATTGATTAATGCTATCACCCTTACATTTTGACCTTGGAGGATTGGGAAACTGATTACTAGTAGGGTTGTTCCAAGGTAGGTATGGTCAAACTTAAACACCTAAATGAGTAGAATGACATCCCGAAGATCGGGAAGGTCAAATGTGTCAGGATGCCTTAGACTGATCAAAAGACATGACTCAATCTATTTTTAAACTAGATTTTAGGTGGAGACAAGAGTTGGGTCTCCCCCTACCCTCTAACCCTTATGCCCCTGGTTGGTCAAGTCCATGATTTCAACGCGTAGGACATTTCCAATTAAAGCTATTTTGGAGTTACGCATTCGAAGGGACTCGTAGCAGTTTTCTCACCTATGTTTTCTCCTATTGTTTTAAGGAGACTATTGATATTTTCTCCTACCATTTTAGGAGACCGTTGTTATCTTCACCTACCAATCTCAGGAGGCCATTGGTATTCTTCCGAACGAACCAGAAGAACTTTGGATTATTGGGTATGTTTAATCCAAGTCAGCAAATATGTTTTTGATTGGCCTAAGTAAAGTAAAATAGGTTCTTAGTGACCCTAGGAAAACAATGCCATTAAAAGGATCATTAATGGGATTGGTTAGTTTTGGGAATGTGTAACCCTTGACCCTTATGAATGAATGACTATTTATTTTAACCCTACGCGTGCAAGATATGTTATTGATGTTATGATTATGTTGTAATCATTTTCGGATGCAAAATATGTTATGGATTAAATATTGGTTGATAGAGTGTTAGTGAGGGGAAACCCGTTCTGCTTTGCAGTGTAGTTGATAGAGATAGGACTATGCCCTAAGCACAATTATGTAATTTGTTATATATATCCAACTCGATAACCAATCTTGTTTGAAATAAGAGCTGTTTTCTTTCTATTATATACTTGATATAATGTGTTATATATTAATTGATTAATTTAATTATAAGTGTATATAAAAGAAAATCCATAAATGGTATTTTTTGTGATAATAGTTGCAAAGTGTTGTAACCGTGAGTAATTTAACACAATGAAATCAAATATACCACTTTAAATATTCCTTCTCAAGATGTATCAAGACTGGATGATTATATATCCATTTAGACTAGAGTATGTAACGCTCTCCAAATGTTGGAAAGTGTATTACTTATGGCTGCTAGGGGCACCTAGGGGTTACGTACTGATAATTATTGGATAAATTGGAATTATTCGCTTGATACTTTTCTATCGGTTAATATAACTAAGGCCAAATAGAAAATATCAATGTAACTAATTTATACAGTTCTCTCAACTGAAGTATACTATTGATCTTCAATATGGAAGCTTGTCTTTGGTTATAATTAAATAGTGGGACAACGTCCATCGAACGACTATAGTTGGGTCGAGTGGAAGTATTGGAAGTGAAACACTATTCAAGAGAGGATTCGTCTCCTTAGTTATATGAGGTTGATATCACAGTCAAATTAAGTCAATTCAAAGTCAAAGTCTTTGGCCAAAGCATTTCGATTAATAATAATTGTTATTGTTGAACCAAGGACTTACCTATCATTTGTATGTCATATAACCGATAAGAAGTTACCTATCGTTTGTGGGGCTAGGATTTTTTAACAAGCTCAATGTCAAAATCCCAAGACAGATAAGTAAGTGAAGTTAAAAGACTTCTATGTTTCATCTTAGGGTTGGGAGAAACATAAAAGACTAGTGGAAGCCGTTGTAAAAAAACAAAATGATAACATTTAACCTTTCAAATATTGTAAGAATATATGCTGTATAATATTATTATAATCCACATTGATAAATTTGTGCATTTAATATGATTGATAAAACATTTTTTAATTAAAATATACAAATTGAAATGAACCAACGGTTGATAAATAGAAATATAATTTATAAATATACTTACTATTAAATACTTCTTGCATGTTAATGTTTTTTACACCCGTGCAAGTTCCTAATTTTACAATAATTAATACATTTCTAATTTGGTCACTCATGTGTTTATTTGGTCGAGACCATGTATTGCATTTTATGAGTTCTAAAATCAAAAGCAATACAAGACTATGGATATTTGGCTCACATACAATAAAATCCCCCACTTGGAGGCCCAAAACTAACTGCTACAGATGCTGCAGTCGTCCATAGTTATTAATTTTCAATGATCAAGTGCAGTAATGTTAGATACATTGATATAACAGAAACACATGAATATGAAGAAAATTAAACTCATATAACAAATTTTTCATTCCACTTCAAATCATATTTTAAATTCATTACATAATCCCAATCTCATAAACCCCACTCAGAGAAAATAATTATTACCAAATACGCCAAGGGTCATATATGAAGATGCTTCCTTAGATAATCAGAGTCAAAACATAGGCAATTAAGCAACTTTTCCATTACAACCAAAATATAGCAGAATCAAATAGAAAGAACTCCTAATAGCTAGCTTTCCTCCTACATGTTTCCGAATGATTATTCGTCTAAAGGAGAACTTGAAAGCCTTAACTCACAAACTACTCAAAATTAATTGAGCACCTGAGAGTTTATAGGGAAAACGTAAACTTCGAGTCAGACAAAAAGTTTGGTATGAATAATAACCTACCATCTCGAACCATATAGATATCTAGTGAGACCATGCCGCTTAGGGGAACGGGTTTTCCCCTCACTAGTATCTTAACTCAATTTATAATAATTATATACCGTGCACCTGTATCCAAATATGTTAAAACATAACATGACAAAAAGTTATTATGATGATATGCAATCATGCAATATGCTCTGAATTTCCCATCCCTTTTTATCTGATAATCATTCTCAAGTTATAGTTTCTAGGGTCACTATTAACCTATTAGTTTTCATGGTGTGACCAATAACATGTTAATTCCTTATGGAATTCTTGTCTACTTTCATAGTTTTCATGGGATCTCAATGAACCTATTGGTATCTACCAATAACTTTCTCCAATCGTAGCTTTCATAGGATAACTATAAACCTATTATATTCTCCAATAACTTCTCTTATATCATAGTTTTCAATGGATCACTATGAACCTATTGATCTCTTTCAATAACTTATCCAAACATATTTTTCAACGGACCACTAAGAACCTATTGTCCCCTACCAATAACTATTTCCATACATAGTTTTTATGGGGTTACTATGAACTTATTTAAACCAATAATCCTTTGATCAGTCTTTGGGCATCCTGCATTCTAGTCTACCCGACTTCTTGGATGCAATTATGCTCACATAGGGGTTAACTCGATATATATGTTTACAGAAGAAGCATATATGATAACTGATCATAACATAATAATATAAACATATATGGTTTAATTTTTCTTGTAATCATTTTCAATTGAAACATGGTTAATATCTTTAACCTATTATCTCTAGCAAGGAAAGGTTCTTCAAAAACACCAAAGCAAAATGCCATTTCAAAACTCTTTCATATTGCCATGGGTTTTCTTTTAAAAATGAGATGAAGTTTCTTATTTGAAAACTAAGACTTTCGAAACCTTAGGCCTTCTGTTTCGAAACCATAAAACATACCTTTTGAAAGTATTCAAACCTTTCTTTCAAACCATTTAAAAATATACTTTCGAAACATTGAAATCATTCCTTTCGAAAGCATTGAAAACTTCCTTTTGGAACCATTAAGACTTACCTTTCGAAAAAGCTTAAAGCTTATCTTTCGAAGGCACCAAATTCAAGTAAAATTAATGGAAGTATAACTTCGAAACCATTTGAAAGTATCTTTTCGAAATTGCTGGGTTTAACATTAAATATAACTTCTCGGCTAAAGAAAACAATAGCGAAAGTAACCCTTTCGAAAGCATTGATCTTCAAATAAAAGGGTTTAGGGAAAAAGATTGCTTCGAAACTACCCTTCCAAATGCGTTGATAAAGGCAGCTACAAGAACCCTTTCGAAAGCATAGGGAAGGCGACTTCAAATTTTACAAGGGCAAAAGCTTCCCTTTTGAAAGCATTGGTTTAAAGTTATAAAGAAAGTGGCCTTTAACTAATTCGATAGGCATGAATGCGGTAGCTAGGTTTCAAATAGGTTCAAAAGAGGCTACCCATTTGAAAGCTCTTTTTAAAACTAAATATACAGCAGCTCATTCGAAAGCTTCTTTTAAAACAAAGAAAGCAACAATTCATTCGAAAGCTCCTTTTAAAAACAAAGGTAAGCGGCTCTTGAAATAAATGTAAGTTGATTACTTCGAAAGCTTCAACCCTTTCGAAAGCATCTATAAAAACAAAGGCACATAATGTAGTCAAAAGCTTAAAAGAATGACTTCAACCCCTTTGAAAGTATGCCTGCGACCTAGTCCATTCCCCTTTCTCCAATCTACTACACATCAGTAGCTTGACACCATGTGTATTGGTTTCAAATGGATTTACCAGCAGAAGTATGTTGACAAAATCTAGCTGATGGAAGTGGTGCAGTTGTAAATTAAAACGAAACTAATTTTATGCCTTTAAAAGAAATTCCTTTTTACCTAACTTACCCAATTTGTCAAAATAAGATTGGTTGCCAAATTCTTTATAAAAATCCTTTTCTGAAAAGGCTATTGAATTCAATAAAATGTAATTGAAATTATTTTAACAATTAAGCCATTCCCTTCCGTAGAGCATTCTAAACATTTAAGTCCTTGAACTAAAATAATTTACTAACCACAATAAAATACTTAAAAAAAAATCCCGAAAAATAACCATAATTCACTTTTAATATGTTTTCTAACGTATATAAATTTCAGACCCGAAGTCCTTTATATAATTGCTGAAATAAAATTTTAAACCCAAATTATCCATTTCTTCCATTCAAAAATTCATCATAAATTATCCATAGCTTGGAATATTATGAAAATTTAAACCTATCTCCAAAATAATGTTTTACATAATATATTCAACCATGATGGAATTTAGAACCCCTTTTATACAGTTTTAACCTTAAAATCAAATTGTACATTTGCACAAAAATCCTGGTTTAAATCAAGCAAGGCATATAATCAAAGCATATCATCATTCAATCGAACTAAACCGTTTTTTAAATAAAACTTAAGCCTAAAATTTAATTGTTCAATAAAACATATATGAGATGGTTTAGATTATTATTCACCTTGTTTGGATAAGGAACTTGAGATTCGATCTTGCTTGATCTTCCTTGCTTGAATCCTAAGCTTTTAATTGATTTTTAATCCTCTTTTTTCCTAGGGTTATGGTTGGCTTCGATATCCTTTTGTTCATGTTTTTGTTTTTACGAAGGTATGAATGAAAATGAGGTAAGGCTTTAGGGGATATGAGGTTATAGCATTCGGCTAGTCCCCATACTAACCTTGCCTTACTTAACTTAGTTTTAACTTATAAATCATTCTTAAGTATTCGCTTATGAGCCATTTTATATATCCATTTAATTAAGGCACGACCCTAATTAATTTTCAGATCTCAATACCCTTATCACTCTAGTCTCTACATTATTCTATTTAATTTATCCAATTAAATCTCTTGCATATTGTTATTTAAACTTAAGGGTATTACAGGCTCTCCTCCTTAAAGAATTTCGTCCTCGAAATTCTACAAGGACGAAATTACTAATTTTAGCAATCGTCTGCAACATCTCCCAACTACCATACTAACCCACCTAGCTAGAAAATAGTCCATATAAAGCAAATATAGAACATACCCTTATAGCAAATTAGGATAAGTATCTCTAATTCTATCTTCTGTCTCCCTGATATAGTTCTTCTCGTTGTCGCTCCACCGAACTTTCACCGACTTGACTGTCTTATTTCTTAACTTCTTCTCATCTCTCGCTACAACCTGTACCGGTTGTCTAACAAAAGTAAAATCCAGTTCTACTATTAAGTCTTCCAGTACAATCGGAGGAATAATAGTCTCTTGATCATGCACATGCTTACGAAGATGGGACACATGAAATACATTATGGACATTTGCCAAATCGCTCGGCAACTATACTCTGTATGCGAGCTTCACGATCCTCTCTAACTGGGAATAATCCAACATATCTTGGTGCTAGTTTCCCTAACTTTTTGAATCATACCACAACCTTCAATGGTAATACTTTAATGAAAACCCTATCTCCAACTGAGAACTCTTGATCTTTATGCCTATTGTCTGCGTAATTCTTTTTTCTAGACCGAGCTTTCTTCATCCTACCTTGGATCAACGCAATCTTTTCTGTTGCCTCTCTCACTAGATGTGGACCTAAGACTTATTTTTTTTTAGTTTACAACCAACATGCTAGCGAATTGGATGGCCTCCTATACAAAGTTTTGAAATATGACATTCCTATACTAGTCCGATAACTATTATTATAGGAAATCTCAACTAAGTGTAAGTGATCTTCCCAAGATCCATCAAATCTAGCATATAAGCTCTCAACAAATCCTCGAGTACCTTGTTGACTCTCTTTGTCTGCCCATCTCTCTATGGGTGATAAATGGTGTTCATCTAAAGCTCAGTTCCCAACATTCCTTATAGACTCTCCCAGAATTCACCAGTGAACAAAGCATCTCGCTCACTCACTATGCTACTACGAATCCTACGTAGTCTAATTATGTTCTTTATAAATAATTTAGGCAGGACAGGTGCCGCCTTGGTTGATTTGACTGGAATGACATGGGCACCTTGGTCAACTATCCACTATGACCTATATACTTTCATTTCCTCGATTCGATCTTGGTAACCCATATATAAAATCTATAGATATCGGATCCCATTCCAAACTGGTATCTCCAAAGGTTGAAGCAACCCACTTGACTTTTGATGTTCGGCCTTCACTTATTGATAGTTCACACACTTCTTTACCCATGAGCAAACATCTCTCTTCATACCTTCCTAGTAGAAACATCTCTTCATATCCTGATACATTTTAGTTCCCTAGGATGAATCGAAAATTTAGATCAATGACATTTGCTATGAACTTTTCTCCTTAAGTCCTCAACATTCGAAACACACAATAGTCCCTTCTTTCTCAACCATCTCCTCTGGTCGAGATTAAAATATTTTATATCCTCAATCTCCGACCCAACCTCAAGCCTTCTAATCCTCTAGGCCAATAATGGGTCTTATTTCTGCTTAGAAGTAATCATTAAGCAGGATAACAAGGCAGTGCTCTGACTTGAACTAGCAGTCGATCTTAACTGCACACTACAAGTAGTCAAAGCATCTAGATCCTTCCATTCCATTAACATAGCTAACACCATATTCTGATGTTTTCTGCTAAGAGCATCTGCTACTTTATTTCGTTTTCCACATGCATACTCTATACCAAAATCATATGCTGCTAAAACCCCTAACCAGTTCTGTTGTCTCATATTCAAATCCTTCTGAGAGAATAAATACTTTAAGGACTTATGATCTGTGTATAACTTAAATCTATCCCCTAAGAGATAATGTCTCCATAATTTTAATGTGAATATCACCGTCTCCAACTCTAAGTCATGAGTAGGACATCTCACTTCATGTGGTCTAAGCTATCTTGAAGCGTAGGCAATAACTTTATCTTTCTACATCAACACAGCTCCTGACCCGGTTCCATGTGCATTTGTATACACCACTTACCCTTAATTCCTATCTGGAACTACTAGTACATGTGCATTGGTTAACAAATTATTTAACTTATGGAATGCTTCCTCACAGTTATACGACCAAATAAACCTCACGTCCTTCATGGTTGGCTTAGTCAAAGGCACTGCTATCAATGAGAAATCCTTAATGAATCTCCGGTAATAGCCAACAAGTCCAAGAAAACTTCTAATCTCAGTCACTATCTCTATCTTTTATAGTTCTTAATAGCTTCGATCTTATCTGGATCAACTGAAAAATACTTCTTTGAGACCACGTAACCAAGAAACTTAAGCTCTTTCTTTAAAAATGACACTTTGAAAACTTCGCTTTTAGTTGATGCTGCCTCAGTGTCTCAAGCACTATGCTAAGATGAACTTCATGCTCTCTTTCATCCTTAGACTATATTGAAATGCCATCTGTGAATACCAATACGAACCTATCCAAGTGCTCTTGAAAAACTCGGTTCATCAAATCCACGAAGAAAACTGACGCATTTGTTAACTCGAATGGCATTACTAACCCTTCGTATGAACTATACCTAGTTCGAAACACCGTCAATGGAATACTATCCTCTGCCACTATTAGTTGATGGAAATCTATCGCCAAATCCAATTGGGAAAATACTCTGGCCCCACTCAATTGATCAAATAAATCGTCGATTCTCGACGAAGGATATCTATTCTTGATCGTCTTATCGTTCAACTTACGATAGTTGATACACATCTGTAATGAACCATCCGGTTTCTTCACGATCACTGGCCACTCCCCAAGGCGAACTGCTTGGTCTAATTAAATTCTTCCATTCTAAATCCACTAGCTGCACCTTTATTTCCTTCATCTCGGTCGGTGTCATCCTACCAGGTGGTCTACTTATAGGTTCTGCTCTTCGCACAAGATCTATCCAAAACTTAATGGCTCGCTTCGGGGATAGTCCTGTGATTGGCTCAAAGACATCTGCAAACTCTCTTACTACCATAACCAAATTCAATTCTTTTTCTACTTCCATAGCACTTAATAAAGCACAAGCACTTTGATCTGAATTCCCCATCGAGTATATAATTCGGTTATGACTATTAGGGTGTCTTAGCGATATTTTCCTATCTTGGCAAAATATCATAGCATCATGTCTTTCTAACTAATCCATACCCAAAGTGATCCCAAAGCCTACGAAATCAAAAACATTCAAATTGCATGCAAATTATGACCTAATAAATCAAGTTCTAAATAGCCACATCTCATCCCCAAAGTTGCATACCCTCCCATCATATTCGCAACAGTTAAGGAAGTAATAAAGTATAAAGGTCCTAAACATAACTTATATACCAAACGTTGAGATATAAATGAATGCAATGCACCTGTATCAAAAAGTACCCTAACTGGTATACTATGAATCAAATGTGTACCTTCCATCATAGTCTTTCCTATCTCAGTAGTGGTTGGCCTAGCAGACGATGGTCCTATAGCAAAGACCTTTCCTTTGTCCACTTTGACCAGTTCTGGAGATCGATTCTTGTAATGCCCAATCTAGTCACAGTTGAAAGACTTCACTCCCTTTTTATCCGCAACCTTCTTCTCTTTTCTAGTTCGACATTGATGAGCATAATTTCCCTTCTTATCATACTTAAGAAAACTAGATTAGCCTTCGCCTACTTGGAAGCTCCTTCCTTTTGGGTTCCTTCTTCTTAAATAATTTTCTCTTTTTTCCTTGAAAACCCTGAGTTTCAACCTGCTTCTCCTTCCCATACGTAGAACGCATCTCTTCATTTCAGGTTGCCATCTCACTACAACTGTACTTAGATTACAGAGATGTGGCATAGTTGCTATTGCAATCTCAGGTCTCAACACATGAATAAACTTCTCATTTCTTTTAATGAAGGTGTCAATGGTAGCATATCCGTATCTGGACAACTCATCAAACTTCATAGCATACTCAATCACAGACATCTCACCCTGCATTAAGTCCATGAACTTTCTCAGCAATATTGACTTGGTATTCAGACAGAAACCTCTCTTCGAATCTACTACGAAACTCTGCCCAAGTTAACTCTTCCTCGGGAAGTCCCATAGTAACACTATTCCACTAATGAAGTGTTGTTCCCTACAACTGTCTAAAGATAAGTCTCCACTTCTGCTCATCGTTCAATCCTAAGTCAGCGAAGATCCTTTCACAATGCAACAACCAGTTTTCTACTCCAACAGCATCCGCTATTCCCAAAATGGCTTCCCACCAAGACTGGTCTTATCCCTGCTCATCTTGGCATAGTTATTGCCAACTGGGGTGATAGGATTAGCTCCTCCAACATTCACATCATTTCCCCCAACTACTCCTGTAATGGCTCTAACTTGCCTCAGATTGACAAAGAACTGATACATCATCCCCATATCTACTGGCGGGGTTTTAGCTCCTACGTTGGCATTTGCATTTGGATTAGCATTTGTCTGTCGACCTGGGTTTCTCCTGGTATTGGGTCGAGCATTTCCATTGATTGTGGTCCTTACCTTGAATTCCTCTTCCATTTCCTGCCTCCATATTTTCCTTTCTCGTAAATCTGCATACGAGCCTTAGTAAGACATAGAAGAACGGTCTAAGAGAGAGGGGAATACATACTCATATATATATATATATATATATATATATATATATAACAAATACAAGTATATTACTATAACGTTAACCCAAACCCCGGTCTCACTTTCTGATTCATTGGATTATGTTTAGAAAAATATTTTGGGTTTAAATTTATTTTAAATTTACATAAACTTATAATATGATACCAACTTGTAACACCCCCTACGCGGAGGTCCAAAACTAACTGCTATGGATGTTGAGGTCATCTATAGTTATAAATTCTCGGTGGCCAAATATGGTAATGTTAAACTCAGTGATATAACAGAAACATATGAATATGAAAAAAAAATTAAACTCATAATTTTTTTTTATCATTCCACTTCAAATCATATTTTAAATTCATTACATAATCCCAATCTCGTAAATCACTTTCAAAGAAATATAATTATTACAAAATATGCCAAGAGCGACATATGTAGATGCCCCCTTGGATGACCAGAGTCTAAACTAGGCAATTAAGCTACTTTGCCATTACAACCAAAATACAATGGAATTAAACAAAAAGAACTCATATAGATAGCTTGCCTCCTGCACATCTCCGGAAGCTTATTCGCCAAAAGGAGAATCTGAAAGCCTTAACTCTCAAGAATCTAAGGATAAAACAAAAACTTTGAGTCAGAAAAAAAAATCTAGTATGAATAATTACCTACCATCTCGAACCATGTAGATATCTAGTGAGACCAGGCCGCTTAGTGAAATGGGTTTTCCCGTCACTAGTGTCTTAACTCAATTTATAATAACCATATAATGTGCAATTGCATCCACAATGGTTAAAACATAACATGAAACAAGGTAATATGATGATATGCAATCATGCAATATGCTCTGGATTTTCCATCCCCTTTTATTTGACTATCTGTCTCAAGTTATAGTTTCTAGGGTCACCATTAACCTATTAGTTTTTTATAGGCAAACTAATAACCTGTTAATTTCTTATGGAATTCCTATCCATATTCACAGTTTGTCATGGGATCTCTATGAAGCTATTGGTATCTACCCTTAACTTTCTGCAATCATAGTTTTCATGGGCATACTATGAACCTATTGGATTCTCTAATAACTTCTCTCATATCATAGTTTTCATGGGATCACTATGAACATATTGGCATTTTTCAATAACTTGTTTGGACATAGTTTTCATGGGATCACTAAGAACCTATTGGCCTCTGCCTACAACTATTTCCATACGTAGTTTTCATAGGCTTTCGATGTACCTGTCTAAACCAACAATCCTTTGATCAGTCTTTGGCATCCTACATTCTGGTCTACCTGACCTCCTGGATGCAATTCTACTCACACAGGAGTCAACCCAGTATTTATTGACTACTGGGTCAACCTAGCTAGTGATTCTTCCCTTAATACCCCAAAATGCAATTATGGGTTGATTGTAAAGTGAATATGTTTACAGAAGAAGCATACGTGATAACTGATCATAACATAATAATATAAACATCTGTAGTTTAATTTTCCTTGTAATCATTTTCAATTGAAACATGATTAATACCTTTGACCTATTATCTCTAGTTAGAAAAGCTTATTTACAAACACCAAAGTTAAATGCCATTTCAAAACTCTTTCATATTGCCATGGGTTTTCTTTTAAAAATGAGATTGTCTTTCTTGTTTGAAAACTAAGGCTTTCAAAACCTTAGGCCTTCTCTTTCGAAACCATAAAAACATACCTTTCAAAAGTATTCAAATCTTCCTTTCAAAGCACTTAAATACATATCTTTCGAAACACTCGAATCATTCCTTTCGAAAGCATTGAAAACTTTCTTTCGAAACTATTAAAGAATTAACTTTCGAAATGCTTAAAGCTTATCTTTCGAAGGAAAATAATTCAAGTAAAACTAATGGAAGTATAGCTTTGAAACCATTTGAAATGATCTCTTTCGAAATCATTGGGTTTAACATTAAATATAAATTTTGGATCAAAGAAAATAAAAGTGAAAATAACCCTTTCGAACGCATTGCTCTTCAAATATTAGAGTTTGGGGAAAAGGATAGCTTCGAAACCAAACTTTCGAAAGCATTGATAAAGACAGCTACAAGAACCCTTTCGATAGAATAGGGAAGGCGGCTTCAAATTTTACAAGGGCAAAAGCTTCCCTTTCGAATTCATTGGCTAAAAATTATACAGAAATAGGATTTTGACTAATTCGAAAGGCATGAATGCAGCAGCTAGGTTTCGAATAGGTTCAAAAGCGACTACCTATTCGAAAACTCCTTTTAAAAATAAATTTGCAGCAACTCATTTGAAAGCTTACTTTAAAACAAAGAAAGTAGCAATTCATTCGAAAGCTTCTTTTAAAAACAATGGTAAGCGCCTCTTTAAACAAAGGTAAGTTGATTAATTCGAAAGCTTCAACCCCTTCGAAAGCATCTTTAAAAACAAAGGTATGTAATGTAATCAAAAGCTTTTAAGAATGACTTCAACCCCTTTGAAAGCACGCCTTAACCCAGTTCCTTCCGCCTTTCTCCAATCCACTATCTATCAATAGCTTGATACCATGTGTATTGGTTTCAAATAGGTTCATTAGCAAGAGTATGTTGACGAAAGCTAGCTGATGGATGTAGCAAAGTTGTAAATTAAGGCAGTACTGATTTTATGGCTTTAATAGAAATTCCTTCTTACCTAACTTACCCAATTTATCAAAATATGTTTGGTTGCCAAATTCTTTATAATAATCTTTTTCTAAAAAGGCTACCGAATTCAATAATTTATAATTGAAATTATTTTAACAATTAAGCCATTCCCCTTCATAAAACGTTTTAAACAATTAAGTTCTTCAAATCAAATAATTTAATAACTATTTTAAAATACTTAAGTAAAATCCCCAAAAATCATCATAATTCACTTTTAATATATTTTCTAAGATATATAAATTTTAGACCCAAAGTCCTTTATATAACTTTCGAAATAAATTTTTAAATCCAAATTATCCATTTCTTCCATTCAAAGATTCAAAAACTCATAGTAAATTATCCATAGATTTGAATATTATGAAAATTTAAACCCACCTCCAAAATAATGTTTTACGTAACATATTCAACTATAATGGAATTCTAAACCCATTTTATATGATTTTAACCTCAATATTGAATTACACCTTTACAAAAATTCTTGTTAAAACCAAGCATGGCAAATAATCAAAGCATTTCATTATTCAATCCATCCAAACGGTTTTAATAAAAACTTAAACCCGAAATTTAATTTTTCAATAAAAAATATGTGAGATGGTTAGATTATTATTCACCTTATTTGGATAAGGAACTTGAGGTTTGATCTTGCTTAATTCTTCCTTACTTGGATCCTGAGCTTCTAATGATTTTTGATCCCTTTTTTCCTAAGGCTATGGCCGACCTTGACCTCCTTTTGTTTATGTTTTGGTCTTTATGAAGGTATAAATGAAAATAAGGTAAGGGTTAGGGGATATGGGGTTATGGTATACGGCTATTCCACATATTACCCTTGCTTTACTTACCTTAGTTTTTAACTTATCAATCATTCTTAAGTATTCACTTATGAGCCATTTTATAAATCCATTTAATTAAGGCACAAGCCTAATTAATTTTCAAATCTCAATCTCTTATCACTCAAGTCTCTACATTATTCTATTTAATTTATCCAATTATATCTCTATAATAATGTTATTTAAACTTAAGGGTGTTATATATACTGTCACATATAAGTTTTATATGGTGAATGGTCATACTTTGTAATGTACGATACTTCTATGAAATCAGTTCATTTAAAGCAAATAAATAAACCATACCATGAGATCGATTGTAACGAAAACGAAATTTTCGATCCTCGAAAATCGACATCAATATGTCCACTATACAGAATGTCGAGCAATCGAGTGCCGGAAATGCCAGTTCATTAGGGATGAATAAGAAAAGGTAGAAGAAGAAAACAGAAAACAACAACATAGAATCTCACAATCACAGCGGAACAAAATATAATATATAATAATGGATTTTTATACAAGGAAAACTGTATCTGTTAATATACATACAATCATCAGAGTACACCAATTCAATACGTCAATATGGACAGTGCGACTTGTCCTTACACAGTGTAAATATAACCAAGTACGGAGATACGACTCTGGCATCCAGCTCGCCTCCTGAGCTCCATAGCATTCTAACCTGAATCTGAGATACTCGGTCTGATCCGAGCATTATAATAAAATAACACACGAGTCAGTCTAGAAAATCAGCGTGAGAAACACACTCAAATTGAATTATTAACATTTATCAAAATCCTTTGAAAGCAAACGAATCTCTTAAGACCACGTCACACATAAACACGACGGGTTTTTACCTTATGATAACCAAATTTTTTTTATCAAAAATATCTGATATTATTATAGTGTTTATAGAAAATAAATAGAAAATAGCTGAAATGCTTGCATCTCACGTTCCAACGTAGTTGGGTACAATCAAAACCGTACGGAGCTTATTTGAGAATGGATTCTATAAAATGACTAGGCACTGGGGTACCACCTATCACAGTACACATCTAGAAATATGTACCGAGGACCTCGCCAAGATCCCCTACAACACAAGACCAGCCCTATCCTAACCTGGATAGAACCGAATATGTTATCACCCCGGGTGTTCCTACCCTTATCGAGAGCTCTTTTGCATGCACCACCGATCCATAATTAATAATATATCCGAGGTTATCTAGAAAGGTGATAACATACCCTAATTACGTGTGACCCACTTAGCCTTGCTGCATGACCCCTGATTTTCAGTCATTCCAGTTGATGAGGCTTGAGGCTACGATTACCTTTCAAGAACAATTTCACTTAGCATGCTCATCATCCTCTAATTATGATGTTTTGATAGCATTCGTCCATACAAGTTGTCTTGGGTCTGGATAAACCGAACCACCGTCTCACTATCTTCACGATATCCATTTGTAATGCTCAAATCGGATTGAAGTGGTTTTTGGATAATTAAATTCGATCTCGGTCTCTTCGAAACGATTAAAGAAAATTGGCCAATATTTGATAGTTGGTTATTTAACTATCAAATAACATCCATAAGAAGTCACTAGGCCATTTTTTATAATTCTTTAAAACATATATTTCAAAATGTCTTTACAAAGATATATATTCAAATTCCTTTCCATAATCCAATATATGAAAACAATTTCAAATACTTAAATCCATAACAGGATATTTCCACCCATACCTCACTTTAACACTCAGCGAAATATTTCGAACTTTGATTTATAATCCATTACTTAGAAAATATCTCGATATAAATCCTTCATCTCTACATATTTTTCAAAAACCTTCCATTTCAACAGGTAGGAAAATATTCTAAGTCCATTTTCCCAAAATCATTTCCAATATCAATTGTCGCGACCCGAAATCCAACGTCCGAAAATTGACATCAAATACCTCACTTGTATTCGACTGCCAAAGATTCAAACATCGAACTCCAGTCGGATGGAGCTTATAACAACATTAGATGAAAATGAAACAGGGGAAATAAAATGAAAATCATGCATTACATCACAGATACAACATCATAATAATATCTGTTACAACATCAGAGTATCATAATACATGAATCACAACTCCCAATAGAATATCATAATAGAACAACAAGAGATCATATGCCAAAAGTATCCAAGAAGATAAAGAATGATAGTGAACTCCAAGAACTAAGCACCTCGAGATTCAAAAGCTTCCAAAATGTCTCTAAGGTAAAAGCTCCCAAAAACCGATAGTCTCCAAACCAAAATACAGGAAACAATAAACTCCGGGTCAGTCATGAGACTGGTATGAGTAAACAAAGATAGTTGCTTTTAAATAGAACAAATTTATACAAGAAAAACCGGTACGCTTTTGGAAAATGAAACTACCATAAGACCTCCCGCCACACACACAATGCAATCGCAGAATTGGAGGAGATTTCTTCTTATGATAGTCAAATATGCTTGATATGGGAAAACTTCTTTGATATTATTACTAGTGCATAGTGTAGAAAACCATTTCGAAAGTATAAAATCAATCCTAGCCAGCATACAACCATTATTGTATGCCTACCATAGCTACCATCTAAACAGTGGGGCGCCACCATAAGTAAATGGCAGGTTATACAACTAAAACCGTACTGGGTTCGTATTGGGAATTGGATTTCCAACAAATGGTCAGGCTAAGGAACTTCCTATGCCACATGGGTACGCTTCTGGCGGGACGTCCCGAGAACTTAACCAGCTCTCTGCCAACACAAGGCCGGGTTACCTCTGTAACTATGTAACTACTACACGACTATGCCATTCCCTGGTCCTTTGGGACCTTTATCCGAGGGGCCCCCATCACAAAGAACCAACCATACAGTAAATGAGATTGAAGCAACCACATAGGTAAGTATCTGGGCTTCATACCATGACACCACCTTTTTCCAAAAGGAAATGACATACCCTAAAGGGCACGACCCTCATAACCTTGCCGCCTCTTTCCTGTTTCAACCATTTCCGAGGTGTGAGGTCCGATGAGGTTTCGTCCATAAAGCTACGCTTTACACGAAAGCCATGCTTTGATCACAAATGATCAACAAATGATCATTAACACACAGCAGCACTTAGCATGCCACACTATCAAATTGGGAGTATATCGCTGATAACCTTCAACTACATAACCTCTGAGCCCGTACACCTCAGAGAAGGGTGTTAAGCTAAGAGAATAAATTATCCGCCACCAACAGATATGTATTTGAAAGAAATCGGCTTTATATCTCAAAGTGTAGTGTCAGACACACGACCATACAAGTCTGTTCCGGGTTCGAACAGAACCGAAGGCACTTCGTCCAATAAAGGAAGAAGCCCTTGCAAATCTGGGCGTCCACAATCCCGATCGGACTTCCCATCACTTAGGGAATCCCTATACCGGAGCAACTTGGTGCAGAGACAATCGATAGGTTATCCTATCATTTTCGAAGACAACCGGTATTCATCACCGTCTTCAAATGCTATCCATTCATCGAATCACTATTCGAAATGGGTTATATGACACAAAGGTCCTCTTCTGGATAATCCGAATAGTGAATGCTCAATTAAAAAACATGTGGGTGTATCAATCACAAGGATTCACATTCAAGGTTCGATGTGGGTTTGGGATAACAAATTGAAATCCGACTCCCTGTCACATCGAAGTTTAAATGCCGTTTTACAGGCAAAAGGGTTTCACATACATATAGGAACAAATCACAGTTCATCACAAAGCAATCACAATATCACAATGGAAATATCAATCCAGTACAAAATATTTGATGATGGTCAATCATCTTTGATTAAGGTGATTGTGATTAAAGTGAATTAACCATATAATTATCTTTATTGATTATTTTAAATCAATGTTTAATTTTTACTTAATTATGAATTAATTTAATTGGCTTAATTAATTAATTACTCTTTAATTATTATTTTTAATTTATTAATTCTTGGTTGTTAACTAATTAAGTTTAATTACTTTTATTCATTAACAATTCTTTAAATTAATTAATTATTAATCATAAAATCATTACAAGACATTAGTTGTTAATACTATTTCACCATTATAAATAAATTGGGTTTTTACATTAACACTTGAACAATTGATTTACTTTTAAACGTTTTATTAAGTTAGGTTTTAAAGCAACTTTTTGTTTAAAAGAAAATATACAATTTGAAATATTTTTTAACTTTATAAATTTTTAAATAATTGACTCAATATCATTTGCTTCTAATTCCATTTACAACTGTCATTAATTTATTCAGGAAATTATTTAACTTGTTTTCCAAAATTTATTAAAACTGGGTTTCTTTGCTGTTTGCATGACTACCCGAGGCTGCTTCGAGTTTTACCCCCAGCCAAACATCCCCTGCTTCAAGTTTTACCCCAGACTGACCCGTGTTGCATTTTTTTTTCGAAATTTTGATTAAGGTTTAAAAACAACACGTTACAACGTCAAAACAACTCGAGTTCGTCTTCGATTTCCACCCCAAATCCCCACGTACGGCTTCGAGCTGCCACCCTTCTTCCCCAAATTATCAACCTGACACACAACCAACATGTGCACGTGCACGGCCAATTTCGCCGCCGTTGGTCGGAGCTGCGGCCACCAACGAGTCGACCACCATCCCCCAAGACACCACGAACACCCAGAATTTGAAAAAGATTCGAAAATGTGAATCAAGACCCTTCGACCCCATAACCCATCAGAACCATCATCAGTAAAACATCTCGCGTCGCCTCCCTTGATCGTTCGTGGCCACGAAACTTTGACCCTAGCACCGTCATCGTGCGATGCATCGATTCTCACCGGAGGCACACAGTCCGATCAACTATGGATGGTGCAACACCATCATTTCGGTCGCGAACAAAAATGGGTTCTTAAACCCTACTTTGATCTCAAATCAAAGATTTAATGATTTATAAATTTTACTAGTATTTTTCTGGTGATCTATAATACTCAAACTATCATCGTCGTCGAACTCGAGGGCCACGATCATCTTGGTCGCCGGAATTTGGCATATGTTCACTTTTCAGACCATCCTAAAAATCTCGGTGATAACTCAATGTAAAATTTGCATTTTGGTGTCAAAAATCATCATTTTTCAAGGGGATTCAAATATAATTATTGAAATAAAATTCGTGAAGTTCGAATTTCTGCAAAATTTGAATTGTTACCGTGTTTCATAATTTCCAAGAAGAAAACTGTGTAAAACTTACTTTAATTCATTACTGAAAATATACGAAAGGTTTAAAACAATGATTCAACTTGTTTACAATCTTTTTCAGAAGCAAAGAGGGAGAGAGATTTAGATTTTGATATGGTTTACTCTTGTAAACAGAAAGCTATAAGTAACTGTATTTCACAGTTTCCAGGAAAGAACAACTTTGCTTTGATTAATTAAAAAAAACATAGTGCAAGTTTAAATAAAACCCCATCTTGTTTTACTGAAACAAAATGCATGTTCAACCATAGTTTATTTTTCAGATTCAATAGAGACATAGAGAAAGAAGGGGGTTTGACAGGTTTTTTTTCTTTGTTTTCTTGAAGCTAAACATGGACTAGCATTTTTGTACAATCTACATACACAGGCCAAACATTCAATCATATATTCAAAATCTTGCAAGCAAACCAAAGGTTAACTTTACTACATCATCCAAGCATTCACACAGCAACAAAAGATTGAAAGAAAACAGGAGTTTACTCACCTATTTTCAGAAGTCCGGATAGATTTTTCAAAAGGAAAATGAATGCCTGCAACTCTCTTTCTTTTTCTACTTTAAAGTTTGGGATTTTATTTCTGAAAATTATAGTTACAGATCTGTGATTATTCTTGATTGTATTTATGCACTTAATTAACCAATGACAATAATTTTAATTTACTTACAGTTAGGATTTTTTTATAGACAGAGAAGCTTCTTTTTTTTTGAAACTTGAAAACCAAAAATAGCTTTTAATCCTTGATTCTTCCTCCAAATAATTGAATGTTATTGTATTAAATTCCTGTTTTACTATAGATTATAACTTCAAATAAAAAAATAAAAAAAATTTACTTGCCTTTAAAATTCCTTCCAGAAATACTTTGCACTGGCCAGAAACTTGATACACTTGTTTTAAAGCAAATATGCAATTTTTGATTTGAATTTGTTGTTAAAATATGATTTAAAAATCATAGTTTTATAAACTATAAAATTTAAAACAAAACTTACCTGAGAGATGAATGTATCACTACAGTTTGATGCTTAAGAAAACACTTCAGATTTTACTTTTGAATTGAATTGAAGAAGATAGGCAGTTTTTCTTTTTGCTGAATTTTTTTCTTGCTTGAGTGTTGAAATTAAGATTGCTAAATCCTTTTTGGTTACTGAACTTCAGGGATTAGGAGGTTTAAAAATTGAATTGGGAAGTTGAAAAGTTTTCTGAAATTTTTTATTTGATTAATTTATTAAAGTAATGATGGTTTGTGCCATTTGTAAAAAGAAAATCATAAGCTTTAGATTTTGTTCATTATTCACTTTCCAAAACTAGATTCTACCATTTTATCCAAAACTATTTCCATATCTCGATATAAATTCACACTGTGAATTTTTATTCCAATTTATCAACAATTACCATTTCCCCTATTTGTAAACTACCTCCTTTGGGTTTTCTTGTTTATAAAACTAATTCATTTTATAAAATCTCATTTTCATAAATCCATTTCTTAATAATTTCCATATATTTCACAAAGGGGTTTTTAGGCTGAGGGAAAAAGTTTGAGAAAGTTTTAGTTTCAGAGACAAAAGGTTTGCATTTTAGGCTGAAGGACACTTTTTAGTGTAAATCACAGAATGATAGTTGCAACTATCATTTTCTGTTCACATTAAAAATGTCCTTCAGACTAAAAAACAAACTTGTTGTCCCTGAGACTAAATTTTTTTGCAACTCTTTCCACGTGACTATTTTCCTGATTTCACAAATCTATTTAAATTATCGATTTCAACTCTTTTTCATAATTTCCAGAATATCACTTAAATTCCACTGTTAAAATCATTTATATAATTAAAATTTCTTAAATTCTAATTAAAATATTTTACGAATAATTAAGTCCAATTCCAAATAAAAATTTATTTTATCCATATCAATCTCCTTTGAAATAACCAAATTTCTATGTAACATATTTATATGCAAAATCTCCTTTTAATTCCTTCAAAATTTCAAAAATAATGTTTATGGTATTTAAAATACCAAAATTAAGGCCAATGCTACTATAACGTCCAATAATTCAAATTACAGCAATAATCTATAACAGATTATCAAACACACATCATATATAGAATCCAATTCGATCCCTTCAACCTGTGTCCTACATCCACATATATTAATATAGCATAAGAATACCAATCCCACTTTGAAGGGGATATCATGGCATATAGGTCACCGCTATTATGCAGGGCGCATAGGGTATCATCCGCTCCAATAGGCGGGAATAATCAATCTAACCACTAATATATATATATATATATATATATATATATATATATATATATATATAATATTCAACCGATAATAATAATTATCAACTCAACCAATCAATCAATAAATGATTTTTAATATTTAAATTAAACACTAGCAATCCAAAAGAGAGATTTACTCAACTTGATTTTAATTTTCCGAATGCACATCTTAGATTAAATCGAACTGACGTTCGGTTTGAGCTAAAATCCCAGCTATTTCTAGATGACTCAAATTTAGTTCCATAGTGTAGCCTACATCACTATAAATTTATAAGTTTGATCTTATAGTTATCAAAAGAAATAGCTAAGTTGACTTATCATATATACAAGCTAACACATTATACATAGTATACTTTCCTTTTTGAAATAATATACATAAATAAATAATCGTTTATAAAAATTTATAAAATCTAAATTTAAATAAACTTCCCAAATCAAAACATTTTAAAATCCCTGTTTTAATATCTTAATTAAATTCTTTTTTTTTGCATTCGATTTTTAATAATATAATTAACTAAATTATATTTCAAAAATTAAATTAATTACCTCATATAATAAAACCCTAAGCAATCAAAGCCATTGAATACTCAACCACTACTCAAGGCCGTTCGTTACCCCATCTCCCTTGTGTGAAATCCTCTTCCAGGATCACGACTTCGGTTGTATTCTCGAGCTCCAGCATCGTTGAGTGTTCACCGAAAACCATCGCTCGTCCAACAAAGCATCACCGGGCCTTGCCTTGCCACCTCGTACCAATGTTGCTTCCAAACTCGCTGTCGATCATTGAAAAAGCACTACGATCTACCGCAATTTTTATTAGCAATAGTTGTCGCCTCGACCTTCAACCCTTTCCTTTATCCTTCTTGAGAGCATTACATATGAATGAGTTGCATGATCACGATCAAAAACCGGGGAAGCTCGATAGATTGCCTTTTTTTAATTTGATACTAGTCGATTTTCTTTTTTCTTTTTCGTTTTATATTCATTCATTCGAACTGATTAAGAGGAGAGGGAAAAGTTGTCCTTTAAGTTGAAGTTTGGCGTGATTCACATGATTTAGACGTAGGGTGGCTGTGAGAAAGGACAGGGTTTGATCTTTTTCGTTTATTTTAGAAGTATTCAAAATATACCGCTTTGCATAACTCAAAATTCCGAACCCTATTGAGACATGTCGCCAGGCGTTCCTATTGTCATACCGCTATTCTGGACCTAATGGAATAAGCCTCGAGCTCTAATTCGATCATATGGAGAAGATAGCTATTTAAATCGACTGTTTGAATTAAATTAAATTTCTAGGAGTTTTCAAATCATACGACCAAATGGTAAATCCAAATACTAAGAAATTTGAAATCCGATAATAGTACACTATTAAGGACTCAATGGAACTAGTTTCGTCGAATTCTGAGACTGTGCCCCTGATCGTTATTTTAACACGTCGATTAAATCGACGATTTCAAAAATTTACGAAATTAATTATAATTCCAATTTAAAAAACCTTACTAACTAAATTATAATTCCAAATCAAATATTTAAACCATTTAATATTCAAAATCAAACGAAAAATCTGGGTCATTACACCGAGTATTCAATTTGATTAACTACAATAAAGATTGTATTGTTTTAAATGTAACACTAGACCACAACTATAAGATAGTTCTAAGAACTTGATTATTGAAATGCCAATTTGATCAGTTTATGCAGAGTGAAACATATTTGATATCCTTAAATGTTAAGGATGATCGAGTGCATATTTTTAAAGAGTTCATTATGTTGTTATAGTAAGGATATTCTTTTGAATAGTTAGACCATTTAGAAAGAAAAACAAATGTATAAGAGTAGACATGATTTATGATAAAGTTGGGATAAAGAGAGTAAATAACGAACAATTTTAACCGAACAATTTATTAATATATCAATATAACCGAACAATTGCATACTTACATAGACAAACAAAAATACAAAAATTTTAACTACAAAGGAATAACGAGCTTCAACATTAACAAAACTTGTGGAGCATTTACAAGTGACAAGAGATGCCGAGCCTCAGAAGACATATGGGTTTACGAGTATCTTTCATAAAGGTATGGTAAAGGGACATGCGTCGGCCATCCCGCCTATTAGTTATCTCTATAAATGGACCCCCTCTGCTGCTTCGATAGGGGAATCATTTCTTTCCTTAGTTCTCAATAACAAGTTGTAAACCCTAAATTAACTTGGGGACTTTTAGAGCAGATTGCAACTCTTAAACTTTTTGAAAATAAGGATTTGTACATTTAACTTTGCATATCATATTTCCCTTGAATGTGCATACTTGAATATTATTGAATAATTGACGTGCATTTGGCTTTATCTTTGGAGTTGGACTTACATTTGGACTTACATTTGTTGATTTGTACAAGGCCACTTAAGCCTTTGTCCAAGTTGAAGTTTACTTTACATATTGACTATTAGGCCCATTGACATATGAGCAAGAGATTATAATATATGAATTTCCTATATTGCTCATTAACATACGAGTACAAGACTGTTGCATATGAATGTGAATTGCCTATTTTTCCCTTGAACATGTGATTTGAACTTTTTAACAACTTCATGACTATATTGAAACCAATGGGTATTATCAGAACATTTTCGAATAATATTACCTTGTACAACATCTTCGGTTTTGAGTCAACTTTTGGTTTAATATGCATCTTAGGTGTTGATCTAATTTTTGGTTTAACATTTTTGACGCTAAAAGGAGGGCCTGTACCTTTGACTCTCCACATATCCCTACAAAGGACTTTCCATATCCAATATATCCCTATAGTGGGCTTTCTGTGTTTCACATAACCCATTAAAACTGCACAATGATTATCTCCAAACAAGGACCCTCTGAGCTCCACCTTACCAAACCATCTTGTCGAACACCCATAACCTTCAATTCCATGAGGAGAAAGTATTAAAGTTAAGGAATCTAGCACTAAAACTCTAAAAGAAAAGTATGATAAATTCCTTACGATTTGGATAATTGGAGTAGAAATCCATTCCATATGGGATCAACCCCGATCTTGGTTATTATCTTACTCTAAGTAGAGAGAATAAAAGAAGTAATAACCCATTCATAGAGATAAGAGAGGCTATGCAGCTCCATGCTAAAGGAACCATCTTTGAACATGACATAGCAAAGGACTTTAATAAGTTTACTCAAAAGTGGCAGGGTAATTGATCACCTTTCCGAGCCAATTTATGCTCGTGCATCTTCAAAGAGAAAGATCGCTTTTAAAATAATGAGCCTACCCAATGTGAAAAGAAAAAAAACTCCCTAGAAACTCCCGATCTTCTGGAGCCCTTTCCCTTACCACCTTCTACGAAGATATCTATCTCTTATCCAAAGAAAGGTTGGACTATTGGCCTTCAAAGAAGAAGCTACAAGGAAACAAAAGAAATCTTAGAAAATCCTATTGCTAATACCACCGAATGAATGGACACAATACCAATCACCGCACAACCCATAAAGGGATGATTGAGAATTTTTTTTTAGGTAAGGGAGAAGTTTGTCAATGATACTTGAGAAAAAAAACAAAGTATCTACAAAGATCTAAGGCTTAATAAAGAGAATGCTTCATGAAAAAGACATACAAAATAAAGGAAAAGGCCTTTGTCCCCGCCAAAAGGGCTGGTCAAAGCACTATAAGCCTTCGGTCCTGCCTATAAGGCCTGACTATAGTATCTCCTAGAGGAAGGTCGAAGTAAGCCTCTAGTCCTACCTATAAGGCCTAGCCAAAGCACCGTAAGCTTTCGGTCCCTCTTATATGGCCTGGTCGAAGCTCATCCTAGAGGGAGGATGGAGTAAGCCTTTTGTCCCATGGCCAAAGCGTCGACCATCCTTCGGTTCTTCTTATAAGGCCTGACCGGAGTGCCTCCTAGAGGCAGGATGGGTTAGACCTTGGTCCTATGTAAGATGGCTTGGCCAGAGCACCAACAACAACCTTCGATTCTTCTATAAGGCATGCCCGGAGCGCCTTCTAGAGGGAGGATATGTTACACTTTGATCCCGCCTAAGATGGCCTGGCGTGAGTAGCGAACAGCCTAAATCATTACCTAAAATTTATTGAAGGGGCAATCTTATATAAAGAATTCAATTAGACAAATCTAATTCCATCTTAAAGATGGGCCAAAGCAATTTTCTAAAGAAAGAGAAATCAAACACGATTAATCTTGCCCGAAGCAAAGTCAAAGCAACCTTCAAGGGAAAGGTCGGGTAACATTTCATGCTCATATAATCTCATGACAAAGGAAAAAATCATCGAATAATGAAACCCAAACCGAGGGAATGAAGATTACTCTGAAAAACCAGCCAGAGTAATAATATTTAAGCAACAAAGATTCATTTATGAAGTCATTCATCCTAGAAAGAAAAAAAGGCAAATCGACCCACATTTTTACCAAATTTGAAAGGTTTATCTAAGGTTCTACCGAGTTGATAATTATTCCAAAAGTGATTTTCAAAACCAAACTTTCAAAATTTCAAAGTTCAGACCTTTTTCACAAATTTCTTTGCCATTTACAAACAAAACGATCAGCTTGAGAAAGATGTAATTTCTTAAAGTTATGAAAGTCACCACCATTTACTTTATATTTTTCAATAAGAAAAGGATTTGAAGAGATGAGTGCTGGAAAGATAAGACGATACTTGGTTTTACACTAAAGTGCAAAAAGCTTATTTTATACAAGGATGTGGGTAAATAAATATTATAAGGCCTGACAAACAATTCCCAAATTAAGGCTTGTCTAAAGCATTTTTCAAGGTAATGAAGAGAAAAGAAATCTATGCCCAACTAAAGACCATTGACTATATTGAATCAAATTATTGTTTTGAAGTTAGTAACAAATCTCGGACAGCTTGAGTAGTTCGAATACAAGACAAGAACAAGGAAGATAATATGAAGGTATACTCAATATGTCAACTAATCCGGTACAATGTTGTTTATCAATTTATATATAAAAAGTTAAAAATATCAATAAAACCCATTCAAGTCTACTTGAGAAGAAGGTTGAAGGAGCGGATACTTGTGGTATACTTTTTCTTTCCCCTTCTCCTCAACCTCAAGAAGACATGTATGACTTTCGCTTGAAGTAGGGGAATCTCTAAGAAAAAATAGAGGGACTCCAATATTCTTAATATAGTTGGTGCACCCATATAAAAAGAAGTGTTGGTAACGTCAGTATCCTGCATCTGCTACTCTACTCGACCTTTGGTTCATTTTTAGACCTAAGAAAGAATAGCGATTTTTAAGCCAAAAGCAACTATTGTTTCAAGCAAATAATCTACAAGGGAATCAAACATGGAGTTGTCAAGCATCATCACCTCGATTATATTTAATTGAGACCTAAGTTCTTGCACTTTCCCAGTCAAAACTTCATTGGTTGAGGAAGGTTTGATAATATGATGAATCGCCATGTCCAGTAGTTGTTTAAATTTCCTCTCCTTCTTCTGGATAATATTCATATCATCAGCAGAACCAATTTGAATCTTTAATGCATGTTCAAGCGATTTATTGGCCCCTTCAAAAAATTTGACCTTGCTTTATAATTTTTTAACCTTTTACTCAAGAGCGCATTTCTTGCGTTTTATTAGCCTGACTTTGATAATTATTGAGATATTTCAAAACTTGTTCATACCACTTTCCTTTCAAAATCTAGGTACACTCATATTTATACTCTTGGCATCGTTTGGCAATCTCTCCATCATCCAAAACCAAAGGCGTGTTTTCCAAGGAAGAAAATTTCTTTTTACCGGCTAAGGATTGGGACCTAATTATCCTTGTGGGAGTAGGAGTGGGAAGGCTGTATTTGTTGCCACTTGTAATAAGCTTTAGAGATTAGCGTGATACTTGACATTTTAGCAGGTCAACTTCAAGGTTCTTAATTTTATGTTGTAGTCGAGAGATTTCTACATCGACCTCAATCATTTAGTTCGAGGGTCTAGAATTGACCGATTGCATCTATAATTCTTTCAACTCTTTGATCTTTTTATCTTTCACTTTCATTTTCTCCTCTAAACTCGAGGCTATTTCATTCATACCAGTTAATGTTGAGTTTAACTTATAGTATTTGTTATACCATTTACATGCTTCTAAGTTGTCCAGAAATGGTATGAGTGAAGCATCTTGAGAAGAGCGCTTTCCAATGTCTAACATCAATCTGAATTTAAGTTTATTTAGTTGAGAGAGGGGGTCAGGACCAATGGAAGCAAGCATTAGTTGACTTTCCTAGTAATAATAATTAAAGGAAAAATAAACACATGGAAAAACGTGTTCTTTTATTAACAAAAGTGCAGTTTACAAACCCAGACAAGCTTAAATTGCATTAACAACTCAAGTTTTATACATTCAGTTTTTAATTTTAGAAGTAGCAGTTTGAGCTTTTTTAAGTGAACCAATGGAGATAGGGAGAGTAGAGTCAAAGGAAGCATTAAACCCGTGAGGAGTTTTGACTGGGGCTGAGAAACTAATGATAATCCTATCTCACGACCGTGGAAGAGGCTAGATTCTCTGCATAATAGTTTAGCATAGTTAGACCGGATTTCCTTGAGTACACTATCTTTTTCATCACTTAGGAAGTCAAAATTTAGGTAAGGGAGTTGTGTGTAAATTTCTTAAAGGTCCCTAAGAAAGCAATATTTTTCTAATCGAGAGGTTTTGAGGATTGTTCTCCTTAAAATTGCTTTTTAGCTCGACAAGTTGACTTAAGAATTTTTGAAATAGAAGTGCTCAATGGTCCATTAACCTGTGCATTTTAAGAAAAACAAACTAAGCCATAGGAAAATAAGAACATTAAAACTCATAAAGTGTGTGAATTACATAATACAATAATGAAATCATTTATGTCAATACAATATGGACCCTTTGTAAATTTCAGAGATAAATTTCTCTTTGTTGAACTTGACTTCTCCAGAAGAAGAGTACGAGAGGCAAGGGGAATAGTCTCAATCCTGGGAAGTTTCCAACATCTAGGATAAGGATGGGTCCCATAATCTTTCAAATACCTATTATACAAATGCCTAAATAAGCCCATACTCTCTTTCCCTAGAAAGGAAAAGTCGGTAAAAAGACTTAAGGTATAGATTTTATAAAGGAATTCCATTAGGGTGTCCCTATCTTTGATAAGCATCTAGAAAAGTGTGGTCAACTCCTCATTCTCCTATAGAACTCTTTCCCGATAAAGGCGAGATCTTTTCAAGAGTAAGGCTACCTATTTTTCTTTAAAATCCTTTAACCATTTGGCGTAAATGAGAAGGCTCTTATACCTTTCAGATAGACTGTTGTGATCTTTAGTCAATTTCTTAATTTCTCTATTCAATTGTAGCATATCCTTCTCACACTTCTCGTGTAAAGAATTAAAGTGATATTTATTTCTTTTTCTTAGCTAAAATAGTAGACTTATTAAATTAAAACCAACAGATAATTAAAAGCATTTAAAGATGATAAGCTTTATACCTTTATCGGGGAGCCAATGAGGCAGAAGCCTAAGTTTTTCCTTTGCTATTTTGGACGAGGGAATGGACACTTTTGACGTAGTGCCTTCTTGAGGAGAATTCTAGAACTCTGGAAGATCTGGAAAGTCCGCATCATGAGCAGATGCGCCCAAGTCATGGCCCTCTGATCTGTTACCACCATATCCCGATCCATTGGTGTCCTTTTTGACATTTCCCTCATCCTTCCCATGATCATCTTCTTCTTCTTCATCTTCGTCATCTTCTTTAACATCATCACCCTTATAATTATCATCTCTATCTTCCTCAGGCAAGAGATCATCAAAAGACAATAGTTCCTAAGATTTAATGGTCTCCTCTTTTGGGAATTCATCTTCTAGCAACCAAAAAATTCTCCCTAGTTTGACATCAAACTTCCTCTTGGACCTGTCGTTTAGTTCTGGTATTAAAGAGAAGTCCAAATCTGGATAATTTACAATATTATCAAAATATGCAATAAAGAGAGCCTCCTCATAAAAATTCTCTTTTATTTGAGGGTGGACTTGTTCTATAATGAAGAAGATATTTTTGTTAGCATCATTAGTGTTGCTATCTGTATGGACAAATGTGGCCTCCTTGCTTTCCAGTTTGTCCTTAAAGGTTGAAACTTATGCAGCCATTTGAGTGTTTACATTTTTGGCCTACCCAATTTCCTTTTCCAAGGATCTCACCCTCTCTTCAACTGCTTGTCTTGCTTTTCTTTCTTTATCCAGGTCGGAGGCAGGTTTATTCCTTTTAGTGGTAACTTCATCCCTCTTTGTTGTGAATTCAAAGATTTGGTCCTCAAGAAACCCGACTTTATATGTCAACAAGGAAATCTATTCTTTGAAATTTAGACTTGATTAACAAATTCATGAAAGGCTTAATGAAGAAAGAATATGTGCTTAGCCACCTATATATATATATATATAAGTAATGAATGAAAAATAAGTCAAAGTTTGTATTAAATTAAATGATATAAATCACTAGACATAAAAAGATACGTACTATAAAAAATTGTTGAAAAAGGATGTGGAGATTATCTCTAGAAAAGACAGAAGGCTATAGTTGTATCAAAGAAGCCACAAATAGGGACTGGATAACTGAGCAAATGAAATTATCAAAAATTATAGGATAGGTTGGACCGAAGCTTCATAGGGAAGAGATTCGATAGGAGGAGGAATCAGGCCCAACTTTTGGTACCAACATTGTAAGGAAGTTGTAGATAAGGGATTCATGACATCTATAACATGACTTGGGGTGCGAGTAACTTCGGTTTGGTTTTGGGGATTTTGGTCTGGCAAACTTAAATCAATAACACTAGAATTTTGGTTAATGCTGGCTGTAGCTACATTTGGCTCCTCAGCAATGGCAACAAGTGTTTGATCTTCTCCAAGTTTAGCCTTTTTTCTTAAGGAAGGAATTGAAGCACCAGATAAATTATTAGAATCCTTCTTTCTTTTGTGAGTCTCAATAGCCTTGAGAGCATCAATGATGGAACCAGTAATGGAGGTAGTTTCAGAGGTTACAGCTAAGGAGGAAGAAGAAGCTTTAGAATCCTTCGTCTTAGCAATTAGGATGGCAAGAGTTAAACCAAAGTAAAGGAAAGAATCATAAGATGTCAATATAAGAAATTATAGTAAAACCATGTTAAGAGATTACCAGAAGAGTCATGCTGCATGGGAGAAGGTGGAGAAAAGACATTTTGATTCTCGATAACCAAAGCTTGGTTCCTATGAGCATCTTTCTTAACCAATGGGGCTCCCCGAGCACTTTATGATTTTCCAAAATCAAGGAGTACTTTCAATGTTGGCTTCATTCAAGAGTTTAAGTCTATCCATTATAGTATGAGATGCCATGCTCAAAGCATTAATTGTATTGGCGATAGAAGGATTTGTTCCCTTAGAAGCGGGTTCTGAAAGAGAATAACTATTATAAGAGAAAAACAGAACATAGTATAAACAATAGAGAAAAAGCAACTAGCGATAGAGAAGCACCTCTTGATTCTAGGGATATAGCTCTTGACATAAAAGAACTAGTTTTCCCAGTCCTTGATTCTATTAATAAAATTAGTGATCAAACTCTATTGATGAGGAAGAAGGCAACATAAGGTACCCGTTCACTGCTTCCCCACTTTAGCAAGATTTACCAATGAGTAGAGAGTTTCAGCATCGAGTGTTGGGAGGTCAGCTTCCCTGGCGAATATTTCCAAGCAGCTCAGACTGCTGTAAGAGTTAGGAGTCAATTGTATAGAAGCAATTCCTAAATGATCCAAGAACCGCACAAGGAACTCTATGAGGGGAAGGTAACCCGAGTGCCAAATGTAAATTAGAGTAAAAGCAAAGAATTCTTCCGAAGGATTATCTATCTGTTATCTCACCTTTTGCTCAGGCTGGGATACAATAAATTTGGCTAAAAAAATGGTTACTGAGATTGAAGAGTGGTTGTATTCGAAACTATGGATGATAGTTGAATGTATTTAGATGAACAACACTCAAAAAACGGCTAAGTATGGAATTGGCACTTCACCTAGGCAATGGATCGAATCAGATCCCTAGTTTTTGACCCAGTTAAGGTGCAATTAGTATAGTGTGACAAGGAAGGCCCCATTAGGCTACATTTCAAATTTCAAGTCGATTGGAGTTTGTACGCTTGAGTTATGGGCAAAAGAGATGGATTGGTGTTAAGGATCGGTTGTATTTTGCTTAGAGTCGGATCCGGGAAAATTTGCCACTTGTTTGGAGTCGGATGCATGTTTACTTAGAGATTTCTTAGAGAAAAATGATTGACACGGATCGTTTTTCATATTTGGATTCAGCTATGTGTTTACTTGGTGGAAAATGATCAGCACTGATTCGTTTTTCATGCTTGGCGTCAGAATCACGTTTTCTTGGAGAAAACTTGGATTTTATCCGAGTCTAACCCTAAGCCAGAATTTACAGCACCTACTTCGACTCAAAAAGGCTATTGCTTGGGTCTCGCTTCGGGTCAACCCTGAAATGGGTTTTTCGATGACCATTTTTGCGATTTTCGACGATAATCGATCCATAATTCAAAATCTACAACTTCATTACACACGAAACTTAGGAGCACGGATTACAGGCAAGGAGGACCTACCAAAATGATCGCACCTTGAAAGGAAAAAGTGGGAACGATCAATATGTATCATTCTAGAATGATCGGCCATGATCGATCTTCAGCACAAACAACTCAACTCAACTCCACGGAGAATGTGATATCTTACAAAAGGTAAGTCGAAATGGCACAAAATTTGAAGAGCAAGCATCTAATATCTTAGAGGACCTACTAGAATTATCATACCCCGAAAGGAGTTAATATGATTGATCGGCACTGATCGTTTTTTGGTGAGCGATCGACCCTAAATTTTGTGAGTCGGGTCGTTTGGGCCACGGGGTTCTTCTTGTAAAATTTCAGCCAGATCCATGCACGTCTGTACCTATAAATACAGTGGACTTGGGTTATTACAAGGGACCTTCTTCTTCTAGATCATTTTTGGCTCTCCTTCATCACTTCTTATCTCTTCCTCCATTATTTTTCAAAGGCAAAAGCATCTGTAATTGTAATCAAACGGTATAAATAAAAGATCATTGGAGTGAATGTAGGCCAGAGTTTGCCAAACCACTATAAAACTTGCATGTTCATTTACTTTGCTATAATTTATTCTATGATCCATAAACCCATATTTCTCTGTTTGGATCTAAATATTGGATATTGGTGCTTTCACATATAACTAGGTGTTGGTGGCCACTTTTGTCGCTAACACTATCCTTTCGAATGAGCCACCCACCCCAGCTTCTACGTTGATAATGCCAAACTATTGAAGGATGTTGTCTGCTTCTTTTTGACTAGTTACGGAAGATTGGATAAGTCTTTAATCTCCCTTCTCTGAAGAGGGAGTTTTAAGGGCGCTTGAGAAGAAGAAGTTTTAGAATCTTTCTTGCGAGTCATTTATCTGTCAAGCGGTATCAAGAAAAAATCAGGGAAGTATCATATATTTATGAAAATATTAAGTACTTAAGAAAATGTTAAAGAAAATTTAATTCCTTAAGTATAAATATAAATGAATAGATAACAAGTTGTCAAACTCACAAATAGTTAGTGGGTTCATAACTAAATGGAGATTCTTTAATTAGTTATCGAGTTCATAATTAGATGTTGAACTCATAAAAGTTATCAAGTTCATAACTAGTTAAAAATTCTCCAAATATATATTGAATTTCTAACTAGTTATTGAGTTCATAATAAGATGTTGAACTCATAACTAATTAACGAGTCCATAACAAGATGTCGAACTCATAAATAGTTAATAAGTTCGTAACTAGATGCAGATTCTTTAATTAGTCATCATGTTTATGAATAAATGTCAAACACATAAAAGTTATCGAGTTTGTAACCAGTTAACGATTAACTAAATGGTTGATGAGTTTGTAACTAGTTAACGACTCTCTAAATGATTATCGAGTTTGCAATTAGTAAACGATTCACTGAACGGTTGTCGATTTTGTAACTAGTTAACAAATCTCTAAATAATTGTCGAGTTCGTAATTAGTTAATGATTCTATAAGTAGTTGACGGGTTCATAAGTTGTTATCGATTCACTAGCTAGTTGTTTAATTTACAACTAGTTTGAGATCCCATAACTAATTAGCAGGTCTCTAACTAATTATTGAATTTATAACTAGCTAACGAATCTCTGGCTGGGTATTGAGTCTCTACAATTACTGAGTCTGTAAATAGATGTCAAATCTTTGACAACTATCAAGGCCCTAATTAGTTGCCGAGTCTTTAGGTAGTAATCAAGTTTTTGATAATTATCAAAACTCTACAAATTATTAGATTTCTATTAATCATAGGGATATGAAATGCAAATGGTATTTGGATTCAAACACGAAAACTCCAAAATCGCAAGAGTAATTGAATCCAAATCGCCAATCAGACCCTAACAATTCGCATATACCTAGTTCATAAAACCCTAATTCCGCAATTAAGAACCCACCTTTTGTCCTTAAATCAATCAAAGAAAAAGAATCGCACCTTTAATCAAATTTGAACATGGAAAGAATCAAAATATTATTTTTGAAAATTGTGAGATTGAAGTAGAAATTACAATCATAATTTAGTTTTGAGTTACAGGTAAAGCTTTTGAGAGAAGGAAAGTCGAATGTTTATTGAAAAACAGGGAAACAACAAGAAGCGTTGATTTCTATTTAAATAAATAAGCGAGATTGAAAGCTTTAGAGCATCAATAGGTGGGAATGTTGAAGAGTGGAATTATAATAAAGTATAGTATGCTTCTTCTACATAAAGGGGGGTAAATATTAATACATAATATGAGTACCGAGCATGTAACAAAACATATCAAGTTTGAAAATGATGAGAGATGTCGAGCCTGAAGAAAGTAAAGTTATAAGCATTTAACATTTAGAAAAGGATAGCGAGCCTATAGTAATAACAAGAAGGTGTTGAACATCTAACAACAATAAGGATGTTGAACGTTCAAGTGGTTAACAAAATAGTAAAAAGGTGCCGAGTCTCTAAGGATGCCGAACATTGAAGTAGTTAATAAAAAGTGGAGAGGTGCCGAGCTTCTTGGGTTAACGAGGCTCTATAAGAATAAATGTTGTCGAGCACTTAACAAGTAGAAGGTAATGTCGAACATTAACAATGGAGAAAGATATCAAACTTCTAAAAGACAATGCTTAGATATATCAAGCTTCTACTAACACAAAAGTTGTTGAGCCTAAAGATAACTGGATTATCGAAGATGTTAAAAAGGGATGTCAATCTTCAGCACCACAAGGCAATGTCAAGCATAGAATAAAGAAAGGATGCCACACTATTAAAAATGTTGAGCATCTAACAAAAGTAGAGGATATCGAGTTTCTATGGGATGATGAGCCTCTAATACAACAACTGTTATCGAGCCTCTACAACAATAATTACTATCGAGCATCTATAAACAACAAATGATATCGAACTTCTACGAAAAAGTGCTACCAAGTTTCTGCAAACAAACATGATAACAAACTCCAAAGGAATAATGAGCTTCAACATTAACAAATCTTGTGGAGCTTTTACAAGTGAAAAGAGAAGTCGAGCCTCAGAATACATATTAGTTGTCGAGTATCTGCCATCTACAGGGATGGCAAGAGACACATGTCAACCATCCCTCATGTCACTATCTCGATAAAAGGCCCTTTTTGGTACTTCGATGGGGGGGGGATCATTTCTTTCCTTACTTCTCAATAATAAATTGTAAACCCTAAATCAATTTGGGGATTTCAAGAGCAGATTGTAACTCTTGAACTTTTTTGCAAATAAGGACTTGGACATTTATCTTTGCATAGCTTATTTCTCTTACATGTGCATACTTGAATACTATTGAACAATGGACGTGCATTTGACTTTATCTTTTGGCTTAGACTTACACTTGGACTTGCATATTATTGATTTGTACAAGGACAGTTAAGCCGTTGTCCAAATTAAAGTTTTCTTTGCATATTGAATATTATGCCCATTAATATATGAACAAGGGACTATAATATATGTGAACTGCGTATTTTGCTTATTAACGTATGAGTAAAGCACTATTTCATATTTATGTCAATCATCTATTTTATCCTTGAATATGTGACTAAAACTTTTGAATAACTTCGTGACTATATTAAATTCAATGGGTATCATCGAAACATTTTCGAATAATATTACCTTATACAACATCTTTGGTTTAACATAACAATTTTCAAAAATAGTTATTAAGGTCTTAAACAATTAATTGGTTAAGATAAGCATGCTTATAACACAAACATTAGCCTAAATCAACTTAAACAATCTCTATGCCACTTCATATGACTCCATGATCATCAATAAACGAAAATATGAAGTATAACATATAAATTAGTAAGAAGAATCATCCAACTCGCCGTGCATTTCCCTAAACCAAGCTCCAATAACCAAAACCCGCTTATTAGCTCTCTTTAAATTATAGATGAAGCTCCAAATCACAATTTTGTGCTAATACCTTGACGGGTTTTGTCGAGAATAGGATTAGAGAAATTATTGTGATTTTTATTTGAATTTAGAAAATTTATTTAAGGGGTTTAGGGTTTGGAGATTAAAGAGGGATCAAGGAGAGATTATGTAAGTAATTAAAGGAGATGGATGAAATAAAACGTGAAATGAAATATGAATGAAGTGCTTAGCTACATATAAGCTAATTTAGGATAAGTAAGTGGGCTTGCCGTAATTCTATTCGTCTGACATAATTCATGCCTGAATATCATCGACTCCAAACGTAGACAAGTTTATACTCATTTTACTCAACCGAAAAAGCAACCTCAACCATAGGTGTATCAAGTCCCAATTTTCTTATCTGTAAAAGTCAAGTATAAGGGGTGTTCTCTTACTTAACAATTAAATATTTAAATTAATCATTTAAATATTCGATCATCAAAATTGCGAGGTGTTACACTTTATATGAAGAATGTTGTGAGACTCCATGGAATTTTGAGTAACAAAGTTAGCGATAGAGATTTTTGTTTACCAGTGAGTTCTAAAGAAGTTTGCAGAGTACGTTGGGCATAGAGTTGAACTTGAGTATGGCTTACCACCTAAAGATAGATAGTCAAACAAAAGGATTTCTAAAAGAATGTATCCTAGATTTTGCAAGATATTGGGAAAACCATTTTTATTTGGTAGAGTTTTCCTACAATGATAGTCACTAGTTGAGCACCAAAATAACACCAGTTAAGGCACTTTATTGTAGACCGCATAAGTCACCTATTTGTCGGTTGGACATGAGAAGTAGACTCATGTTAGGACTTGACTTTTAAGAAGTTTCTTGTAACGACCAAAAATTTCAATCACTTGATTTTGGAATATTTAATTGATTTTAAATATTATAGTTACTTTTATAAGTTAAATAACTTGAATTTCGAATATGGCGATTTATTTAATAATAAAATTGTTTGGTTTGAATAATTGGAATTGTTTAAATAACAAATCTTGAGTTTAATATGAAGGAAAATGATTTATAAAGTTGATCTAAATTCCATTGGAATAAGAATGGAGATAGTAAACTTTAATTTTGATTTAAAATTAATTAAACTGATTTTGAAAATTACTCATTTAAAATAAACGTGTAAAAATAGCCTTCTGGACACTATCTTCGATTTCGACAAAACCAGTTTCATCTGATCCTTAATAGTGAATTATTATATGCTATCGAATTTCATGGCTATCGGACGTATCATTTGGTCATGCTAGTTCGAAATGCATGGAAACTAATTGAAGGAATATTGTAACGACCTTGGATTTTGGGCCCTATTATTTTAATAAATATTTAATCTAATTAAATTAAATGTAAACTGATCGTATTAAAATAAATATGATTTGGAAGTATTGCCATTTATTCATATAAATTGTATTTTAAAAGGAGAGTGATTTAGGAATTTAAATAAATCCCAATAATGTTTACAATAAAATCATTCTTATATAATTCAATTAAAATAAAATCTGTCTTATATGATTGAATTACAATACTTTGTCTTATTAACATGTGATAAATAAATATACTGATATGGATAATAATCTTCAAAATAAAATCAAAGTTTATCAATATAAATATAAATATCAAATATAAGTAAAATTTAAGGATATAATTTAAATATTTATAGTGAAAATACAAAATATAAAATATAAAATATAAAATATAAAGGTGTAAGCATATGAATGCAAATTAAATATTAATAGTTAATATACAAATAGGATTAAAATAAATAAGCAAACATACAACGTAAACTTGTAAATTTGAAAACATAAAATAAAATAATCAAAATGTAAAATATAAATATAAATAAATAAGTAAACTCATGAATCTAAGTTTAATACTGATTGTCAAATACAAAATATTGATAGTAAATTACAAATAGGAATAAATATAAATATAAGCAAGTAAACTATATTGAAAATAACTTAAACATTGATATTTAGAATGAAAATAAAAGAAAAACAAAGATTAGATAATTTTGTTAAACATACAACATAACCTTAACATTTGTAAACAAAATATAAAATAAAAATGTAAAAATAAATGAAAATAAGAATTAAGTAATAAGTTATGCATACAACATAACTTTAAAAATCAGTAAGCAAAATAAAATGAAAACATAACACATATGAGTGTAAATTATTCAAACTAGAAGTGTGTAAACTACAACCTGAAACTATATATGTTCATAAAATAACAAAACAACTTATCTTTATTCTCAAGACCAAAGTCAAAGTATAAAAGAAAAAGGTAAAGCATAGCATCTTCATACAAAATAAAGCTTCATTTGCAAGCCAAGTAATTGCCTGCAAATATATGTCTACATACAAATATTTTTGTACAGATAAACATAATAAATATGTAAACATATTTAGTGAACAAAAACATGTACTTGCTATCTTCTCGGCCAACAATTTTGTCATTTCAAAATATTATAAAAATCTGTTTATAAAGGAAGGAGCTGACCAGATATTGCCTTCCCCTATTCAACTGTTGTTTTCTATATATTTGTATGCATCTTCGTTTGGTTCGTTCAGTAACTTGCTGAAAAAAAAAGTAAAGCAAGCAAAACTCAAATTTAAAATTCAATACAAAAACAGAGATAAAATATATACAGGAAGTTTCAAAAGCTTCAGGTGTTCAAAGCTTCAAGTGCTTCTTTCTATTCAAAGGAAATGAAAGGTAAGTAAACAAAGATTTTTTTTAAAGTTTAAGTTAATTAAATAGTTCATAATTCTTTAACTAGTATAATTTGTATATTGTTTTATATTTGGATATGAATCTGTATATATATATATATATATATGTTATACTGCATATTTATCTTCTCTGCTATGTGCTCTTGGTTGTTACAGTTACTTATCCATGTTCAAAACTCAAGCTATTCTCATCAATATTGAAATCTGTAATTATTTCAACTCAACAAAATGTTTAAAACTAAATTAAGATTTGTTTTTAAAAGCTAATTTAAATATTTGAAGGGAGTACTTCACTGTAACATGTTATACAGGTGATTCACATATTCTTTGATAAATTCGAATGTCGTAAATTGCTAATTCGAGTTTATATCTTGAATTAACACTAAAAGCTATGATTTTTAAAATTTGTATGAAGATTTTTAACTCAGTATTTCTAAAGCAGTTTGCATTTGAACCAAAACTGCACTTTTGCAAATTTCTTGTTATTTGATCAATAATAAAAGTTGAAATTTGGGATGAAGCAAATTCAAACGTATGTGATTTCATAAAAATTACCAGAATTTTTTTATATTACTTAAGATTTGGATACGAGATAAATCTAGGGCTCGGGTCCTTGTTTTTATCTATGACTGTATTGTGTCGAATTCATCACCTTCACACGATCGAGTGGCTTGTGCTTTTGTAGGATGATGGTTTATCGTGATGACGACGTATGGGCGAAATCTTGGGCGCTGCAGGTGGATGGAGAGGCGGTGGCAAGGCGATAACCCAATGCGTTGATACAGTTTTTTTCGAGCTGAGGCTATTTTTTTTTGAATTCGAGCTTTTTAGGGTGATTTGAATCTTGATTATGAGCCTAGTGGCGATTTGTGACTTGTTGAAGTTATTGTTGTTCGCCGGTGAAGGGAGACGCCGCCGTGCACGTGTACGGCGACGACGATACGCTACTGTGACACGAAGATATGGGTCGCGCATCGTATACGAGGAAGATGGTCGAACGCTTCGGGTCGTGCTCGAGTGGTTGTGGGATTAACTTCGAGCTTTTTCGATCGAGTGCGTGTGAATTTACTGATGTTTGATTTAAGATATAACTTAACTTACTGGAAAAGAAAAAGAAAAGGGGAGAAGAAGAAGTAGTGGGAAGGGCTCGGGTGATTTGGATGGGTAACTCGAAGCGTTGCACGAGTTTTCCAGGGTAGTGCTCGGGTTTTTATTTGCAGTACACAACGAAGCAAAGTTAAAATGAATATAAGTTAGCCAAATTTTGTTTTCAACAGTTTTAACACTATAAACTAATTAAGGTTTAAACATTTGAGGTAAAACTTAGTACAAGTTTTAATACTATAGTTTAATAAAGTTTTAACTGTTGAGAGAGGAATGTAATATAAGTTTTCATTTTAGTTAATAGCTTAATAATGTTTCCAACACTTAATTATTTTTAAGTAATTAATTTAAATAAATATAAATTTTATTTACATTTAAAGTTGGAAGTTAAAAATCAATTGAATTTCAAAATTAAGAGCTTTAAAGTGTTAATTAAATTGAATGATAATTAATTAATTATCTTAGAAAACAATTTAGAATAATTGCGTTTTAATTGTAAGAAGCGATGGATCAATCGATGTTTTAGTAATAAATGAAATTGCAATTAACTACTTAAGTTAATTTAAGAATGGTTAATAGTCAATAATTAAGTAATTTAACTACTTATGTTAATTTAAGAATGGTTAATAGACAATTATTAAGTAATTTAACTACTTATTAATAAATGATTAATTAGGTAATTAGCAGTGAATAAATAGGTAATTAAGTTTTATTTATTAATAATTAAGGTTATTAATTAATGGTAATTAAAGTTAAACAAATCGATTAAGAAGTAATTAATTAAATGGTGTGGGATAAAATAAGTAATTAATGAAATAATTAAGATATAACAGTTGATTTAGAAATGATTAATTAATTAAATAATTAAAATGGAATAAGTAATTAATTGATAATTAATAATCAATTAAACATGTTTAAGATAAATTCTCAAGAAATTGATTTTAAATTAAATTAATTACAATGAGAATTTAAAGGTGATTGCTTATGTATTGTTGTGTAGAATATCTGATTGTGATATTTATTTGATGATATTCTGTGATGCTCTGTGATATGCTGTGATATATCTATATAATTGTGTATGATTCATCTGTGATAAATGCTATGTTAATTCAATTGTTGAATTTAAATTATTTAAACTGTTTAAGTTAATTAGACAATTTGGCCTTTAAAATGGCGTTTGGATTTCGATGAGACCGGGATCGGGGATCAATTTGATATTCCAAAAACCACATCGATCCAATCTAAACTTAGGTCGTGAATTCTGAAATGAAGATCGAGATGATGTTTTCAGAATGCAAGGGTTATCGTCGTTGACTCTGAGGGTGATTCCAAAATGAGTGTGACGAGATAATGCCTTCGGTTTCGTTCGAACCCGGAACGAACTTGTATGGATTGAATGCTTTCAGCACATCGTCAAGCGGACGATGAGCATTCTAAGATATATGTCATGTAAAGGTAATCGCAGCCTCAAGCCTCATCAACCGGGAATGGCTAAAACAGGGGAGGTGCAGCAAGGTTAGGTGGGTCATTCCCAAGCAGGACGAGATATTCCCCTGTCTAGATGTCCCTTTATTTCGGCTGTGTGGGCGGTTGATTGCAACAACTGCCGTGGTTATCTTGTTCGGGACTGTTCAGTAAGGAATGGTTCCAGCCTTGTGTTGTAGGGGGTCGTGAGTGATCATCGGTATGGTGATCTAGGCCCCGTACTGTGACGGGCAGTACCCCAGTAGCCCTGCCATTGTTGGAAATCCATTTTCCCTACGAGACTCTACGGTTTTGATTTGTATTACTCACTTTTGTGGCTAGTAGCTGGAATTTAATAGATGTAACAATTTCGGCTATTTTCTATTTACTTGAAAACCCTAGACATTATTATAATATAACTGGATTTCCTATAAAATGTTTTGGTTAGCGTAAGGTAAAAAATTGCCCGTATTTATTTGTGGGGAGTCTTACGTGATACCTTTATTTTCAAATGACTTTTCAAAGTTAAACAATTTAAACCGTTTACTCATACCAGACCCATGTCCGACCCGGAGTTTATATCTTGTTTTTCATAAACTCTTGGGTACTCAAATTTTTATGAGTAGCCAAGTGATAGGTTTTGGACATTTGATTTGCTGGAGGAGCTTAGAGTAGGAGTTCCAGATGCATGTAGCTATCTATTTAGTTCCGCTGTGTTAGATGATGTATGTTATATCTCTGATGTATACATAGTAAAAGATGTATGTGTGACTGTCATGGGTATTGATATTGTATAACTCTGATATATGTAAAACTATGTAATAGTTATGTGATATATTATATTTTGTTCCGTTCCGCTGTGAGATTCTGATATTGTTGATCTTTCTTTTCTATTTCTATTCCTTTTCTTTCTTAATGATGATACGTCTTTCTGGTAGTAGAAGGGCGGGTCGTCACAGTTGGTATCAGAGCGCTAGGTTGAGCGAATACCTAGGCTCTTGAGTGATTCCGTTCTTGAGAGAGCGTATTTGTAATTTTGATATATATATATATATATATTTATTTCTACCTATTTGTTGGGTTACCTGTTCGGGTTTTCCAATATAAGTTATAAACGTAGATAGGGTAGTGGTGTGTGTAACACGACTATCAAAGGTTGGAGTTTGAATGTTTGAGATTGGAAGTATATCTGTCGCGACTGTAGACCTATTACCGTCTCTAGTAAGCTTTGGATGAAGTAAGGATTTCATTGATCTCTGTAGGAAACCTGTTGAGGTTCGGAGTTCAGCTTTGAAGTGTAAGCTGGATGAGATAGAGTTTGGATCTGTCGGTTGGACAGAAGCGAGTCATGATAACTTGTTATCTCAGGATGTAGTAGCTGTGTGGTGAGACACAGTGACTTGGGATTGTCTCCGAAGATGTTTCTTAGGAACGAATTAAGGAAGTCAAGTGTTTGCCTCCCCTTCGAGAGTTAGAGATTCGCGTTGATTTGATTCTAGGAGCAGTGCCGGCGATTTGGTCTAGCAGGAGAATGGCTCCTAGGGAGAATAGTCAGTTGAGAAGACTCAGGATTTTGTTAAGGAGGATTGATTAGGCCAGTTTTGTGGTTGGGGTTCAGCTGCAGTGTTTGTCCCCATATTGGACGGGTCGCTAAGTTCTGTGTGGATCATTGAGGACTGAATAAGTTTATTCTGATAGTCATCGATGATATTTTGGTCTATTTTTAGTCTGAAGAAGAGCACAAGCTGCATTTGAGGATAGTGTTGGAGACACCGACGGAAGTTCGTAATTTTCTGGGAATTAGCTGACTATAAAGGATTATCCCAAGATTTCTTCACCTTTGATTAAGTTGATAAGGAAAGGAGTTAAGTTTAAGTGGACATACCGGTGTGAAGAAGCTTTTCAAGAATTGAAGACGAGGCTATCCAGTGTTTGCTATTCCGGATGGGAAAAGAAAATTTGAAGTATATACAGATGCCTGTATAGTTGGTTTAGGAAGCAGTGTTGATGCAAGATAGAAGGGTAATTGCGTATGTGAGTTGGCAATCGAAGCCGCATGAAAAGAAACTACGTTACGCACGATCTTGAATTGTTAGCCCTAGTTTTTGCTTTGAAGATTGGAGACATTATCTCTTGGGATAGAAGTTTGAGTTATTCATGGTTCACCAACCATCGAAATATCTTTTCTCCCGAAAGGATCTTAATCTGAGGAAGTAGCGATAGATTGAGTTTCTGGCATCCTATGATTTGGATATTCTGTATACCCGGGAAAAGCGTATATGGTGGCTGATGCTCTTAGCTGGAATGCAGTTTTGTTTCTTTTGGAAGTTGTTCCATCTCTCCAGGACAGAATTATTAGTAAGCAGTGGAGGGTAGATCTCTTGGGGAACCGATTCTTGGAACTAAGAATGGTCGGCATTCTGATTTCAAGGTGGACGATCAAGATGTTTTGAGGATTGATGGTCGTTCGTATGTGACTAATATAGATGATTGGGGCAAGAAGTCTTAGCTGAGTGTCATCACTCTAGACTGAATATTGAACCCGGAATCTCTAAGATGTATAAAGATATGAGAAAATTTTCTGGAGGCCGAACTTGAAGAGGGATGTAGCTGCTTTCGTTTATAGTTGTGCTTTATAACAGCAAGTTTAAGGGGATCACTAGAAGTCAGCCGGTTTGTTGCAGCCTTTGAAAATCCCATAATGGTAATGGGAGATAATTTTATCGACGGTTTGCCAAGAACCAAGGAAGGAAACAATGGAATATGGGTTATTATGGATCGTTCGACTAAGAGTGCCCATTTTACGCTAGTTAAGGCAACTCGTACTGCAGTTTCTCTGGCCATGATTTTCTTGAGGGAGATAGTCAGATTGTATAGTATTCCTATTAGTATAATAAGTGATCGTGATCCTATCTTTACCAACAAAATTTGGGAGGCTTTGAAATCAACTTTGGAAACGAGTTTGAGTACAACCTATTATCCTCAGACAGACGGACAGACGGAGAGACTGAACTGAATTCTAGAAGATTTACTGCGAGCTTGTGTTTTGGATTTTGGAAAGCGTGGGAAGACCATCTTTATTTGGTAGAATTCTTATATGATAATAGTTATCAAGCCGATATTAAGCTGGCTACTTATGAAACTCTTTATGGAAAACCGTATAGATCCCTATCCTATTAGATAGAGTCAGAAAATCATCTTATGCTTGGACTAGATTGGACTTGATTCAAGAAGCTTCTGCTAAGTCGAGTTTATCAAGAGAAGGATGAGAGCTGCTCAAAACAGTCAAAAGAAGTACACAAATATGAGAAGAAGACAATTAGAATTTGAGATTGGTGATTTTGGTTTTTGTCTAAATTTCCCGATTAAAGGAGTTTTTGGATTTGGGAAGATGGGAAAACTTGCCGAGATACATTGGTTCATTTCGGCTATTGGAAAGGGTTGGTGCTGTAGCTTACATAGTTAAATTGCTTGAACGGATGTCTAGATTTCATAAAGTATTCTATATATCTCATCTAAGGAATTTGTTCATAATCCATCATTAGTTGTTGAACCTGTAGTCCAGAAAGATTTGGAAGTTGAGCTGAGTGTGAGCGTGGTTAGGAACCCAGTTCGGATTGTTGATCAAGATGATAGGCAACTCAGAAGTAAGGCAATGAAGCGTGTCGAAGTGCAGTGAAGCGAGGATCCCAGCGATGGCACCAGGGAAACTCGAGATAGTTTTAGGAAAGCTTATTCGGATTTGTGTCCGAATAACTAGTGATGTTTGTTAGGATAGACTGTTTGGTTATTTGCTAATGTGTGAATGATATGTATGTTTGGATGGTTGGTATAGTAGTTTTTGTTAAATTATCTTTGTTTTAAAATTTCGAGGACGAAATTCTTTTAAGAGGGGAGAGAATGTAACGACCCCGGATTTTGGGCCCTGTTATTTAATAAATATTTAATCTAATTAAATTAAATGTAAACTGATCGTATTAAAATAAATATGATTTGGAAGTATTGCCATTTATTTATATAAATTGTATTTTAAAATGGAGAGTGATTTAGGAATTTAAAATAAATCCCAATAATGTTTACAATAAAATCATTCTTATATAATTCAATTAAAATAAAGTCTGTCTTATATGATTGAATTACAATACTTTGTCTTATTAACATGTGATAAATAAATATATTAATATGGATAATAATCTTTAAAATAAAATCAAAGTTTATCAATATAAATATAAATATCAAATATAAGTAAAATTTAAGGATATAATTTAAATATTTATAGTGAAAATATAAAATATAAAATATAAAGGTGTAAGCATATGAATGCAAATTAAATATTAATAGTTAATATACAAATATGATTAAAATAAATAAGCAAGCATACAACATAAACTGTAAATTTGAAAAAATAAAATAAAATAATCAAAATATAAAATATAAATATATATAAATAAGTAAACTCATGAATCTAAGTTTAATATTGATTGTCAAATACAAAATATTGAGAGTAAAGTACAAATAGGAATAAATATAAATATAAGCAAGTAAACTATATTGAAAATAACTTAAACATTGATAGTTAGAATGAAAATAAAAGAAAAACAAAGATTAGATAATTTTGTTAAACATACAACATAACCTTAACATTTGTAAACAAAATATAAAATACAAATGTAAAAATAAATGAAAATAAGAATTAAGTAATATGTTATGCATACAACATAACTTTAAAAATCAGTAAGCAAAATAAAATGAAAACATAACACATATGAGTGTAAATTATTCAAACTAGAATGTATAGACTACAACCTGAAACTATATATGTTCATAAAATAACAAAACAACCTATCTTTATTCTCAAAACCAAAGTCAAAGTATAAAAGAAAAAGGTAAAGCATAGCATCTTCATACAAAATAAAGCTTCATTTGCAAGCCAAGTAATTGCCTGCAAATATGTCTGCATACAAATATTTTTGTACAGATAAACAAAATAAGTATGCAAACATATTTGGTAAAAAAACACATGTACTTGCTATCTTCTCGGCCAACAATTTTGTCATTTCAAAATATTATAAAAATATGTTTATAAAGGTAGGAGCTGACCAGATATTGCCTTCCCCTATTCAACTGTTGTTTTCTATATATTTGTATGCATCTTCATTTGGTTCGTTCAGTAACTTGCTGAAAAAAAAGTAAAGCAAGCAAAACTCAAATTTAAAATTCAATACAAAAACAGAGATAAAATATATACAGGCAGTTTCAAAAGCTTCAGGTGTTCAAAGCTGCAAGTGCTTCTTTCTGTTCAAAGGAAATGAAAGGTGAGTAAACAAAGATTTTTTTAAGTTTAAGTTAATTAAATAGTTCATAAATCTTTAACTAGTATAATTTGTATATTGTTTTATATTTGGATATGAATCCGTGTGTGTGTGTGTGTGTGTGTGTATATATATATATATATATATTATACTGCATATTTATCTTCTCTGCTATGTGCTCTTGGTTGTTACAGTTACTTATCCTTGTTCAAAACTCAGGCTATTCTCATTAATATTGAAATCTGTAATTATTTCAACTCAACAAAATGTTTAAAACTAAATTAAGATTTGTTTTAAAAAGCTAATTTAAATATGTTGAAGGGAGTACTTCACTGTAACATGTTATACAGGTGATTCACATATTGTTTGATAAATTCGAATGTCGTAAATTGCTAATTCGACTTTATATCTTGAATTATTACTAAAAGCTATGATTTTTAAAATTTGTATGAAGATTTTTAACTCAGTATTTCCAAAGCAGTTTGCATTAGAACCAAAACTGTACTTTTGCAAATTTCTTATTATTTGATCAATAATAAAAGTTGAAATTTGGGATGAAGCAAATTCAAACGTATGTGATTTCATAAAAATTACCAGAAATTTTTTATATTGCTTAAGATTTGGATACGAGATCAATCTAGGGCTCGGGTCCTTGTTTTCATCTATGACTGTATTCTGTCGAATTCATCACCTTCACGCGACCGAGTGGCTTGTGCTTCTGTAGGATGATGGTTTATCGTGACGACGACGTATGGGCGAAATCTTGGGTGCTGCAGGTGGATAGAGAGGCGGTGGCAAGGCGATAACCCAATGCGTTGATACATTTTTTTTCGAGCTGAGGCTATTTTTTTTTTAATTCGAGCTTTTTAGGGTGATTTGAATCTTGATTACGAGCCTAGTGGCGATTTGTTACTTGTTGAAGTTATTTTTTTCGCCGGAGAAGGAAGATGCCACCGTGCATGTAACGACCCAGAAATTTTAGTAATTAAAATTTGAATATTTAATTAATTTTAAATATTAGTAAGTGAATTTATAAGTCAAATAAATTTTTATTTGAATTATTGGATTTAATTGGATAATTAAATCGATAATTTAATACGTTAAATTATGGAGATAATTGAAAATTGAGTTAAATATGATTGAAAATGATTTGTAAAATTTTATTTTATCATATTGAAGTTAGAACGATATTTTAGAACTTTTAAAATCGAATTTAAAGTTAATTTGTAAAAATTGAATATTTTAATATTAAAATCGACTAGTGAAAATAGTCAATTTTTGAACAGTCTCAGAATTGAACGAAACCAGTTCCATTGGATCCGTAATAGTTAGTTATTACCAGATTTCAGTTTTCGTGTCAATCGGAGCTACCGTTTGATCGTGGCAGCTCGAAACGCATCGAATTATTTTTAATTTTAATTTGGCGAGTTAAAATAGCCATTTTTCAAAAAGTCTTGGATTTCGACGAAACCAGTTTCATCGGATCCGTAATGTGATATTATTGTAAGGTTTCAAATTTTGTGTCAATTGGATTTACCGTTTGTCCGGTACAAATTAAAACGCCTAGAAATCGATTTAAATCGGTTTAAATTAAATTGAACGTTTATAGCCATAACTCGCACAGATGTCCGAATTAGCTTTCGAAACCTGTTCCATTGTGTCCGAAACGCGGGGTAAACCCTAGAAACGCTGGTTACGGCGCGTAAATCGGAGTTCGGAATTTTCGGGATGAATAGTGTTCGATATTTTCTTATAAATAGCCACCATTCTAAAAAAAATAAAAATAAAAAAAGAAGCAAAACCCTAGCAATGCACAGCCGCCTCCCTATCAATCAATGGCCGAGAATCACGATCCTTTCCCCCTCGATTACTCCAAATCCGTCGACAATTAGGCTAAACTTTCAACTAGAGTATTGAAGAGGGCGATGAGAGCTTCGATGTGAACGGCTATGATCAAATATGGAGCGACGTGGTGGCGTCTAGGGGGGGCCGACCGTGCTGAGTTGCGCACGAAATTCAAGACAACACAGGTGGCCGAGCTCTATGATATTCAGGCCGAGCAAGGACGTGGTTGAGGGCTTCGCAATGCAACTTCCTGATCGAGTTCTAGTCGAGCGAGGTGGTGGCAAAAATCAACCCTAATTTGTGCTATATGGGTTTGTATGCGTGCGTGTGCTCCTGTATACGAACGAGAAGAAGAAAGGGAGGGGGGGTTTGCACGCACGGTCCAGATGAAGAAAAGAAGGATCTAACGGCCTGAAATGGATGTGGGTTTATAAAATTTAATTTAAGTTGTAAATTGTTTATATAAAAAATCGTGTAACTTCAAAAGTTGATATCTTTTTCATACGAGGTTGAAAACGCGCGAAACCAGTTGCGTTGGAATCGTATGGACGAGCACTACGCGATGAAATTGGATTGGAGTCGTTTGGACTTAGTGAGAATTTTGGGTAAAATTAAACGTCCGTTTAATTTTATTCGAAATAAATCGCTAAAACGAAATAAAATCAAGGTGAGAACTTCTCACTCAATCGAATCAGTTTCGATTTTATTTTAAATAGTTAGATTTAAAATATTTGAATGCATGTTTGAATGATGATTGATATTTATTGATTGTTAAAATAGACATTATACGCCGTTAGTAAGCGGATGTTATTTATTAAAAACATATACCACGAATATTTCATAAACAGTGAAATTGGTATTATATATAATAGCAATATATATATATATTGGCATATGTATATATTGGAGTTATTGATTTCCCGCATTTATTTGTTTAGCGGATGAGACCCTATTGCGCCGTCTATTAAGCGGATAATATTTTAAATCCCATATACCGCGATAATTTCGTACTGGAGTGAAATTGGTATTGTGCTAATGTTTGTGAATGCAGGAAACAGGTTGGAGGGATCCAACTGGATTCCTCAACAGTATTTATTTGATTTCAGATATTTTGATATTTGATGGATTATCACATCGATTTATGATATCATTGTTGTCGTGATTGACTATTTGGTATGTAGCATCATTGGACCAAATTTGGAATTTTAGAATGATTTTTTAAAGTGATTTTTGAAAATATACTATATGTTTGGAATTTGATCTATTTTAAATAAATAAACGTTATAATTTTTAATGTTATAAAAATTATGATTTTTAAGAAATATAGTTAAAAACTGATTTTTGAGAATATGATGCTAATGATTTTATAAAATAGTTTAAATTGGATTTTTGAATTTATTGTGAAAAGTTTAAATATAGGATTTATAAAATTTGATTATTTTATAAATCAAAATAGTGAAATAATAAAGGAGATTAAAGAAGTTTAAAGAATAATATAAATTGATTTATATTAAGAAATTTATAAATGGATATTTATAAATTGAAATATAGACATCATAAAACGAGTTTTTATAAGTGTTTGAATGAAGTGAAAATGAATTTCATAAAGAATGAAATTTATAGAATTATAAACGGTGAGATTATAAATGGAATTTTATAAACAGTAGGTTTATAAAATTTATAAAGTCATTAAAAGAATGGTTTTGGATAAATAATTGAATCTTATAAGTTATAAGATTTATAATTTGGGAAGTTAAAAGAACGATTTTTGTAAAATAATCGTTTTATAAGTGTTTAACTTATAATGTGAACTTTTGTTTTATAATTGAGTTATAAATCGAATAGGTTAATAAAGGAATTTATAAAGGAAGTAGTTACAAAATAAATAGAAATGGAATTTATAAACGTTGTTTTATGAATTCGCAAATGACTTATTTTGATAAGTAAATTGTTGAAACCTATTAATGAAGTTATATTCACATTTTTGACTGTGAATAATACTTTAAAATAAAATGTATAAAAGGATGAAAAAAATTGTTAACGTAGTATATTCACGTTTTTGAATAGTGAATAATATGTTAAAGAAAATGTTTAGAATGTGATATTTTAAATAGAATTAAAACGATCTAACGATGTTTTAAAATGTGTTGAGATTCGAAACCATAGATTTCAACATTTATTGTTGGAATAGACGTTTTCTAGAAATAGAAGGAAATAATGGACTATAACACTGTTGTTATAGTAAATGATTTCCGAAAGGAAATGTTTTGTATAGTATTGGGATTTATATATCTATTTTAATTTCGAATCCCTATACTAGTGATTTTGGGTTGTCGTAACGATGTTTTACGCAACATTCGTTTTGGCCCAAATAAATATGTTTAAGGGAATGATTTCCTTAAAGAATGAAATATGTACTTAATTTCGATTTAAGTATATTGAATATTTTCCAAGTGTTGAAAATAAATAAAATTTGTGAATTACTTATGAATAAATAAGTATGGAAATGTTTTCCAATATAAAGTGAATATTTTGGGAATTTATCTTTTTGAAGATAAATTGAAATGAATATTAGAAATCGAATTGAAGTCGTATATTCATGAATATTTTGGAATGTAAATTCACTATTGAATTTATAAAAGAAAGTGGAATTTGTTTAAAAATAAATATTGATTTATTTTTGAAGTGTTGAAAATAATATATCTTGTAAAGATATTTTGGAAAATAAATAATTTGGAAAATTATTTGGAATCTGGTGATGTTGTGCATATCCATTGATAGTTCAATAACCGACTATCAATATTTCCCTTTGAATGGGTATTTGATGTGATTTGTTTGAATGTGAATGCCACACTTATTTTTGAATAAGCGCTCACTATTCGGGTTAACCGGGAAAGGACCATGGGGTCGTATAACCCATTCCGAATATGTGATACGTCGTTGTGAATTGCATTGAAGATCGGTGTTGAAGACCCAGTATTTGCGAGAGCGATAGGATGATCTGTCGATTGACTCTTCACCGAGTAGCTACGGTATTGAGTTCTCCATATGTGATGGTGAATCCGATCAGGATTGTGAATATCCGGATTGCAAGGACTTCTTTGTAAGTGCCTTCGGTTTTGTTCGAGCCCGAAACAGACTTGTATGGATTGTATGTCTGACATTACAAATTGAGATATAAAGCCGATTTCTTTCAAATATATTTCTGTTGGTGGCGGAGAATTTATTCTTTTTGCTTAACACCCTTCTCTGAGACGTACGAGCTCAGAGGTTATATAGTTGAAGTTATCAGCGATATATTCCCAATTTGGTAATGTGACATGCTGAGTGTTGCTGTAATGATCATTGTGTTGATTATTTGTGATAGGATCGTTTATTTGATCGTCTATCTTGGTGATCATTTCTATGATCATTTGTTGACCCAAAGCATGGCTTTTGTATAAAGTATGTTTTTGTGGACGTGACTTCGTCGAGCCTCACACCCCGTGAATGGTCAAAACAGGAAAGATGCGGCAAGGTTATGAGGGGTAGCGCCCTTTAGGATGTGTGCATTTCCTTCTGGAAAAGGGTGGTATCATGGTATGGAGCCCAGATACTTACTCATGTTGAAAACACTTTGTTATGATTGTGTGAATTGATAGCGAGCGCTCGGTTGAAAAGGTCCCAAAGGACCGAGGGATGGCATATTCGGTCAGTTGTTACTCAGTTAGGGGTAACCCGGCCTTGTGTTGGTAGAGATCCGGTTTGGTTCTCGGGGATGTCCATCCAGAGGCATTCTCATGTGGCAATGGGAAGTTCCTTGGCCTGATCATTCGTTGGAAATCCAAAGAAACAATACGTGACTTGTACGGTATTAGTTGTAGAACCTATCATTCACTTATGGTGGCGCCCCACTGTTTGGATGGTAGCTATAGTAGGCATACGATAATGATCGTATGTTGGCTAAGATTTATACTCTACTTTCGAAATGAATTTTTCCTACACTATACACTAATAATAATTTCAAATGTTATTTTAAATGCGTATCAAGCATCTTTGACTATCATAAGGAGAAATCTCCTCCGATTCTGCGTTTGCATTGTGTGTGTGCGCGGGAGGCCTTATGGTAGTCTCATTTTTGAAAGCATTGCGAATTGATTTTAAAAATATTCCTCTATTTTGATTTCAAAGATAAATAAACTGTTTTGAGTTCTCACACCAGTCACATGACTGACTTGGAGTTTATTGTTTTCCTACCTAAACTCTGGGTGCCCACCAATTTCCACACGGGCAGTAAAGAGTTAGGTTTATCAGGATATTCTGGATATTCTGGAGTTGCTGGAGGCAAGCTAGATGGCATGGCGTATTACTAGTTTATATAGTATTTCTTTTTTCGCTGCACTGTTTGTTGTTGTTGTTGTACACTCTGATGATATGATGTAATGAAATGTGATGTAATGTAATAACTGATATAGTTCTTTGTTTAAAGATTATTCATTTATTATTATATGTTGTTCCGCTGCGAATTGTGAGATTCTGATGTTGTTCTGTTGTTTTCTGTTCCTTTCTATTTTCTATTTTTCTATTTTCCTTTCCCTCTATATATTTTCTATCTTTTTCTTTCTGCTCTTTTTCTTTCTTTTCTTCTTCTTAAACCCTCAGTGTTCGGTTTTCCGTCGTTTGATTGCTCGGCAGTCGATAAAGTGAGTATCGATGTTGATTTTTCGACAGACGAAGAATCGGATCCTGACAGTGCACGTGTACGGTAGCGGTGATATGCTACTGTGACACGAAGATGTGGGTCGCGCATCGTATATGAGGAAGATGGTCGAACGCTTCGGGTCGTGCTCGAGTGGTTGTGGGATTAACTTAGAGCTTTTCCGATCGAGTGCGTGTGAATTTACTGATGTTTGATTTAAGATATAACTTAACTTACTGGAAAAGAAAAAGGAAAGGGGAGAAGAAGAAGTAGTGGGAAGGGCTCGGGTGATTTGGATGGGTAACTCGAAGCGTTGCACGAGTTTTCCAGGGCAGTGCTCGGGTTTTTATTTGCAGTACACAACGAAGCAAAGTTAAAATGAATATAAGTTAGCCAAATTTTGTTTTCAACAGTTTTGACACTATAAACTAATTAAGGTTTAAACATTTGAGGTAAAACTTAGTACAAGTTTTAATACTATAGTTTAATAAAGTTTTAACTGTTGAGATAGGAATGTAATATAAGTTTTCATTTTAGTTAATACCTTAATAATGTTTCCAACACTTAATTATTTTTAAGTAATTAATTTAAGTAAATATAAATTTACTTTACATTTAAAGTTGGAAGTCAAAAATCAATTGAATTTCGAAATTAAGAGCTTTAAAGTGTTAATTAAATTGAATGATAATTAATTAATTATCTTAGAAAACAATTTAGAATAATTACTTTTTAATTGTAACTAGCGATGGATCAATCGATGTTTTAGTAATAAATGAAATTGCAATTAACTACTTAAGTTAATTTAAGAATGGTTAATAGTCAATTAATTAAGTAATTTAACTACTTAAGTTAATTTAAGAATGGTTAATAGTTAATTAATTAAGTAATTTAACTACTTAAGTTAATTTAAGAATGGTTAATAGTCAATTAGTTAAGTAATTTAACTACTTATTAATAAATGATTAGTTAGGTAATTAGCAGTAAATAAATAGGTAATTAAGTTTTATTTATTAATAATTAAGGTTATTAATAAATGGTTAATTAAAGTTAAACAAATCGATTAAGAAGTAATTAATTAAATGGTGTGGGATAAAATAAGTAATTAACGAAATAATTAAGATGTAATAGTTGATTTAGAAATGATTAATTAATTAAATAATTTGAAATGGAATAAGTAATTAATTGATAATTAATAATCAATTAAACATGTTTAAGATAAATTCTTAATAAACTGATTTTAAATTAAATTAAATTAATTACAATGAGAATTTAAAGGTGATTGCTTATGGATTGTTGTGTAGAATATCTGATTGTGATATTTATCTGATGATATTCTGTGATGCTCTGTGATATGCTGTGATATATCTGTATAATTGTGTATGATTCATATGTGATAAATGATATGTTAATTCAATTGTTGAATTTAAATTATTTAAACTGTTTAAGTTTATTAGACAACTTGGCCTTTAAAATATCGTCTGGATTTCGATGAGACCGGGACCGGGTATCAGTTTGATATTCCGAAAACCACATCGACCCAATCTAAACATTAGGTCGTGAATTCTGAAATGAAGATCGAGATGATGTTTTCAGAATGCAAGGGTTATCGTCGTTGACTCTGAGGGTGATTCCAAAATGAGTGTGACGAGATAATGCCTTCGTTTTCGTTCGAACCCGGAACGAACTTGTATGGATTGAATGCTTTCAGCACATCGTCAGGCAGACGATGAGCATTCTAAGAGATATGGCCTGTAAAGGTAATCGCAGCCTCAAGCCTCATCAACCGGGAATGGCTAAAACAGGGGAGGTGCAGCAAGGTTAGGTGGGTCATGCCCAAGCAGGACGAGATATTCCCCTGTCTAGATATCCCTTTATTTCGGCTGTGTGGGCGGTTGATTGCAACAACTGCCGGGGTTATCTTGTTCGCGATTGTTCAGTAAGGAATGGTTCCGGCCTTGTGGTTTAAGAGGTCGGGAGTGATCATCGGTACAGTGATCTAGGCCCCGTACTATGACGGGCGGTACCCCAGTAGCCCTGCCATTGTTGGAAATCCATTTTCCCTACGAGACTCTACGATTTTGATTTGTATTACCCACTTTTGTGGCTAGCAGCTGGAATTTAATAGGTGTAACAATTTCGGCTTTCTATTTACTTGAAAGCCCTAGACATTATTATAATATCACTGGATTTCCTATAAAATGTTTTGGTTAGCGTAAGGTAAAAACTTGCCCGTATTTATTTATGGGGAGTCTTACGTGATACCTTTATTTTCAAATGACTTTTCAAAGTTAAACAATTTAAACCGTTTACTCATACCAGACCCATGTCTGACCCGGAGTTTATATTTTGTTTTTTATAAACTCTTGGGTACTCAAATTTTTATGAGTAGCCAAGTGATAGGTTTTGGACATTTGATTTGCTGGAGGAGCTTGGAGTAGGAGTTCCAGATGTATGTAGCTATCTATTTAGTTCCGCTGTGTTAGTTGATGTATGTTATATCTCTGATGTATATATAGTGACAAATGTATGTGTGACTGTCATGGGTATTGATGTTGTATAACTCTGATATATGTAAAACTATGTAATAGTTATGTGATATATTATATTTTGTTCTGTTCCGCTGTGAGATTCTGATATTGTTTATCTTTCTTTTCTATCTTTTCTATTTCTATTCCTTTTCTTTCTTAATGATGATACGTCTTTCTGGTAGTAGAAGGGCGGGTCGTCACAAATATAAAATTTAAATAATTTGATTTGAAATGTTAACTTTTTTATACGATGGAAATGGCTCCCGGTATATATTCCATTGTGTTTGGAATAGGGGTATAACATATAGAACGCCAGACGGCATGCTTCGTTTGAAGTTCAAAATTTTCACGGATGAATAGTGTCACGATTTTTTTTATAAATAACCCTCAACTTTCATTCATTTGCAAACCCTATCATTGCCGTTAACAATCCAATGGTCGACGTTGATCAGAGCCTCTAGAAGCCGAATTAGCCTTTGACTTCAATTAATGAAATGTAGAGCATGACCAAAAAAAGCTATCCTATGGATGGATCAACGAATCATCGACGACGACGACTAAAAAGTGCTCGCGTTCGAACTACTGTAACATTTCGATTTTGTCGGGATCCGAAGGTCGGCATTCTTATGTCCATTATATCAAATGCCGCATAATCGAATGCCGGAAAACCGAATGGTTAGGGTTAAAAAGAAGAGGTAGAAGAGAAAGATAGAAGAAATAAGAACAATATCAGAATCTTACATATCGCAGCGGAACAACATATAATAGATGAATGAATAACTTTTAAAACAAAGAACTATATCAGTTATTACATTACATTATCATCAGAGTGTACAAAACAATATACATCACAGCTGGACAATGGACAGTTATACAAACGTGTCCTTACAAGTGAATTTACAGCGGAAAGACAATATCATATACAAGTAATACGTCTCGCCATCCAGCTCGCCACTTGAGCTCGATAGCACTTCTGAATCCAGAATGACCTGATTACCTGACTCTAGACTGCTAGTGTGGAAATTTTTGGGCACCCAGAGTTTAGGAAGAGAACAATAAACTCAAAACAGTTATTTATCTTTAAAACAACAACAACAACAACAAGGGAAGTGAAAAATATCCGCAATGCTTTCTGGAAAATGAAACTACCATAAGGCCTCCCCGCACACACACAATGCAAACGCAGAATTGGAGGAGATTTCTCCTTATGATAGTCAAAGATGCTTACTACGCAAAACAAATCATTTTTGATATTATTATTAGTGCATAGTGATGAAAGCATTTCGAAAATAGAATATAAATCTTAGTCGGCATAGACATTTCGAACTATGCCTACTATAGCTACCATCTAAACAGTGGTGACCACCATAAGTAAATGGCAGGTTATACAACTAAAACCGTACTGGGTTTGTATTGGGAATTGGATTTCCAACAAATGGTCAGGCTAAGGAACTTCCTACTGCCACATGGGATTGCCTCTGGCGGGATGTCCCAAGAACTTAACCAGCTCTCTGCCAACACAAGGCCGGGTTACCTCTATAACTAGGTAACTACTACACGAATATGCCACCCCCCGGTCCTTTGGGACCTTTATCCGAGGGCCCTCGATCACCAAGCAACAACCACACAAAAAAATGAGATTGGAGCAACCACATAGGTTAAGCATCAGGGATCCATACCTGACACCACCCTTTTCCAGAAGGAAATTACACACCCTAAAGGGCACGACCCTCATAACCTTGCTGCATATTCCTGTTTTGACCATATCCGGGGTGTGAGGTCTGACGAAGTCTCGTCCACAAAGCCACGCTTTTTCACAAAGCCACGCTTTGATCAACAAATGATCAATAAATAATCATCACACAGCAACACTCAGCATGCCACATTACCAAATTAGGAGTATATCGCTGATAACCTTCAACTACAAAACCTCTGAGCTCGTACGTCTCAGAGAAGGGTGTTAAGCTAAGAGAACAAATTCTCCACCACCAACAGAAATGTATTTGAAAGAAATCTTCTTTATATCTCAAAATGTAATGTCAGACACGTAACCATACAAGTCTGTTCCGGGTTCGAACAGAACCGAAGGCACTTCAAAAGAAGCCCTTGCAATCCGGGTATTCACAATCCCGATCGAATTTCCCATCACAAAGGAAATCTCCATACCGTAGCTAATGGTGCAGAGACAATCGATAGGTCATCCTATCGTTTTCACAAATACCCGGTCTTCAACACCGGTCGTCAATGCTATCCATTACGTCGTATCACTATTCGGAATGGGTTGTCCGAATAACGAGCGCAATAATTTAAAAATAAGTGTAGCATTCAATTTCAACCAATTCACAACAAATAGCCATTTAAGGGTCAATATTGATGGTCGGTTATTTAACTATCAATCAATATTCACAACATAACCCGATTTCAAATAATTTCCCAAATTATTTATTTTCAAAAATATCTTTTCAAGATATAATTTCCACACTTCAACCATATGAAAACAGATCTCAAATCACTTTTCACCTTTACAACTTTCATTTCAAAATGGTTCATTTAAACCAATCAAATAAATCCTTACCGATTTACTTTAAATTTACGTCCCAAATTTGTAAATTTATTTCCACACTTCAAAATAAATCAATGTTTATTTTTAAACCAATTTCCCTTTCTTTTATAAATTCCATAGTGAATTTACCTTTCCAAAATATCTATGAATATACGATTTCCAAATCGATTTCTAATATTCATTTTCAATTCATCTTTAAAAGATAAAATCTCAAACATTCACTTCATATAGTAAAAACATTTCCATACTTATTTAATAATAAGTAATTCACCAATCTATTTATTTTCAATATTTGGAAAATATTCAATATACTTAAATCCAAATTAAGTATATATTTTATTCTTTAAGGAAAATTTCTCTTAAACACATTTATTTGGGTCAAAACGAATGTTGCATAAAACATCATGTAACGACCCGTAAATTTCGACGATTAAATTTTAGTTAAAAAGGGATTATGTAATAATTTTTTTTTTAAAGAAAAATAAAGATATATATAAAAGAGATAGAATTTATGCTGGAATGAACGCTAAATGAAAATCCAATGATTGAGATAGTGTAAGATGTATACCTGTGTGTAAGTTGAATAAATAAAGGAGATTTAAATTTATAACTAATAATGAATTGTAGAAACGGGTATTTAACTTAATTGTTGAAAGTTAGGTGAAATATCAATAAAGAAATAGCGTAAATTGTCGCACTTGAATAAAATGTAAATTAAAGAAATAAAGACAAAATTTAAATTACCTATGTATTAATATATTAAAAAGGACTGTAATTGTATGTGAATTAAGGTGGTAATATAGATGGCAGTTGATGGATAACCAATTTAATGCAAATCCAAATGCAATTGAAACGGCTGTTTGAGTTTTGGAGTGAAAATGGGAATAGGGAATACAACATTATAACCTCTTAATTAAATATGATTGTTTAATTAATACTAAAAGTAATAAAAGTTGGTAATAGTATTAATGAAATAATAATAAGAAGAATTGAAATTGTATAATGGAAAATTTGTTAATAAATGGATGAAAATATTGGATGAACTAATTTACGGAAATAAAATCTAAAAGAATGTTGGATAGAACATAAGTGATTGAAATTTGGTAGTGTGTATTGGAAATAAAGTTCATCTAAATATTGAGAAATTTTAATGTTGTTATTATGACAATGTTACTTTAGTAATTATTAAAATAGTAACGGGAAGTGTGAAGGTAAATTTATAAACGTAAAACTTATTTTAAGGAATTAATTGAGTGTAGACTTATGAAATAGATTTAATGACAATAATTATTGTACGTATTTATTCTATTTGTTGGTTAAGTTTTATTTTGATCAATTTCAATTAATGCACTAAATTATTGCAGTTAGTGTGGAATATTGGTAAGAGAATAAATAAGATGTAACCAAGGGAAAGGTCCATTTTTTAATATAATAATTAGTGTGATCTTAGGAATGAATTAATTGAGGTTTAAGCTTTTATTTATGTGTAAAGTTAACAAAATTTCAATTAAATTGAAATCCAGCAATTTATGAAAATAAAGATGAGAATTGGGAAATATTACTGTAATAAATCATAAAAGAAATGTTAACTGTGTGGTTGAGTAATAATTGATTTATTTTGAGTTGTAATCCAATAAAATCAAATTTATTAGAATTTATTGCAATTAATTGGATTAATTGCAGTAACCTTTGGAAATTGGAACTTAGTAAAAATAATCTGGATTGGATTTCTAATAAATAGGTTAGGGTGAGTAACTGAATTACATACTATGAATAAGTAAACCAGGAAGATTAAATTTAGTTAATATAAAATAGTTGATTTATTGCAAATAAAAGATTATGTAAATATTTAATTAGGTGGAATTAAAGTTAATTACATAATAAGGTATGAATCCACTGCTAATTTTATTTATGGAAATGAAAAGAGTACCAAAAACAAGCTTTGTTAGTATATTTAAGTTTAATGTATAATAATAAGTTAATGGTAATAAAAGAAGTTTAAACATCTAAATATTCTGTTAATAGAGAGTTGAGTTTAAATCTAAGAATATTAAGAAGTAGATTTTTGAATACAACATTTGATCCATCCACTTAAAATGTATAGATAGGATAATCGCTGATTTTTGATTTAAGTAGTGCAAACGGAGATTTATCTATTTATTTGGAATTGGAATTTATAAGTGTATAAATAGGAAATAAGTGAAATTTATTTTTAAATATTCATAAATGAAGATTTAGATGAAGGTGAGAATGGTAATGCTTTAAATAGTAGAGACGTACACAAATCAATGTAGGTAATTAGAAATAAAATGTTGTCGAAACGATAAAACGTTTCTTGTGAAAAATGGATGACATAACGAAAAAGGGTAATGTATTCACTTGAATATAAATTGAAACTTATTTAAGGTATTAATTACAATGGATAGAGATTTTGGGTAACATTGTAAATGATATGTAAGTAATGCAAATGTATGTCAATAGTAAGGGATTAGGATGAATTAAAAATTTGTAACATAGGAATTACCTGCCTATTTGTTAATAAAAATTTGAATGGTTAGTGAGTGATAATAAAATAAGTGTACATTAGTGGAATTGAGGTAACGTTGGTTTTAATGATGAGAAAATAAATGGGTATAGTAAAGTTTAAGTGGAATTGTAAGTATGTATAGGGGAATGAATTATTGCAGGGAAATATTTGGTAACCATTGCAATAAATGTAAATTAGTGTGCATTAATATGAAATTTAGTAATAGGTGTGAATAACTTAAATTTCTTCATAGGATAAAGAATGATGGAAATAACGTTTATTTAATATATCGGGATTTAATTGATCATAAAAGGTTGATTGCAAATCAAATGAAAAATGCTTAAATGGGAATTAAGTTATTTATTCATTTGGATTTAAAGCATGATTGAAATTATTGGAAACTGAATAAAACGTTTTATGTTGATTGAAATTTAAGTTGGAAGTAATTAAGATAAATAAAATATGTATAATATGGAATTCAAATGTACATAGAAATGTGGATTTTAGTATGTAAACGTAAATCTATTGAGAATGGATAGAAATTTAATCTGTAATTATTACAGTAATTTAGAAATTTAGTTGAAATTGAAAATTTATCTATGTATTTGGAAATTTATGGAATCGTGAATATATATATATGGAAATTTAAATGAAGCATCTAATTATACATGTGTGAATACGCTTAAAATGCAATGTAAATGTTGAGAAAGAAATAATTTAATCCGTAACGTGTATAATTAATATCCTTTTGGGGCCACTTCGGTTTGCACGTTAAAATCTGTGCACACCTATCTTTTTGCGATTTATCTATAAATATGCTGTGATAAACCCTAGCCTCCTTTCTATTGTCAATTGGTTGTACGTTCATTTTTCTTCATCTCTTTCTCTTCCTCAATGGTTACAAAACCTAATCTATCTACAATTCAAATTTTCTAATAAAATTCAAACTCTCCACAAAAATTCCAGAAAATTTTATGATAAAGTTCTCGAGACACGTAATCTACTGGTACAATTCGTTTTCTGTTTTGGATATTCGTTTGACCAGAAAAAAAATTCGACGATGTGCTGTAGCTTTTAGCTGACGTGGCCATTGAAGTTAAGTGGGTTTTGTTTTATTTTATTTTATTTTATTTTTGTTTTCAAATCGTTTAAAATGAATATCTTTTTCATACGTTCTTCGATTCACGCGAAATTTCTTTTGTTAGGATCGTAATTTAGTTCCGGATCTGATGACACTGGTTTGGACAGATTTGGGGACCGTCGGATTTTTTGAGTTTAAATCGGGTTTAAATTCGATTTAAATTCAAAAGGTGAGTGTTTTAACCCACTCACAACTACTAAGAGCTTTTATGGATTAATTTTAGAAATGAATAGAAATTTATTTATGAATATTTGGCATGTTTATTTCATCATAGCTGTTAAATTTCGTTCATTTAATTTAACTGTTAATTTAATTTGTTTATTGCATATTAATTTACAGTTAGAATTTATTTGTTTGCATATAAATTGCTAGTTAACAGTTATATAAATTATTGCTGAATATAAACTGTTAGATTAATAGTTGTTAAATTTAATTTGAATAAAATTGCCAGTTATTACCTGTTATATATTATCAAATATATATTGTTATTGATTGATGATTGTGATTGGATGATGGATGTTTTATTTGTATATCATTAAACTGCAAGTTAGCATGCATTTTTCTTTTCATTTGGGATTTGTGGTTTGAAATGATATAAAACCGCAAAGTTTTATTTTTAATTGCGGATTGAAATGATAAATATCCGTATCACTTGACCATAGGATAGAAAATTTTATACAGGCACCGTGGTCTATATATAAATTATGTTAAAGGTGATTTCTATGGTTTGGATGTGATACGATTTATAGAAATTAAATTTTGATAATTTATAAATATTATTCTTCTTCCATTTATATATATATACATATGAAGTTAAATTTTTGAATTTAAGTTGTGTATAAACCCGGTAAATAAAAATGGAATAAAAATTTAGAAATGGAATTTGATAAATTATATTGTATGTTTAAGTTTGGAAATTTTTAGGATATGATATTTATAACTGGGTTTTCCTTAATAAATTTAAAAATGAATATTCTAGTATTAAGTAAATTGGGAAAAATATTTAATGGCTAGAAATTGGAGTTTTATTTATGGAATTTATGGGAATATTCAAGACTAAATAATAGAACATTAATTTGTTGAAAGAATAAAATCCAACTTTAGTTTTGAAATATTAATACTCCAAATGGAGTTATATATATATATAAATTGAAGGGGTTTTGGAACTTGAAGTGATATTTAAATTATGGTTTAAACATTAAATAAGAACTATATTTGTAAAGCCATGTAAATTATTTTCTTTACAAAGTAACCATAAATTTAAACCATTTATCCTATATACCGTAGAATATCCGAACCATTTAAGTTTTAGAAGTTATGGTTTTAAAAGGTATGAATTCTGAAAATATTATGTTTTGAAAGTGTAATTCAAATGTTGGTTTTCCAGATATTTAAATCTTAAAAACCAGTATGATTTTGGAAAGAATTATATTTGAGATAAATGATATCATATTGTTTTGGGTTTTAAGATGATATCGTGTTCATAGTTTTGAAATGGAAATGTATATTCGGGTTTTAAAGTATAAACTATTTTTTTTAAATGACCGCGGTGTTATAATAACGATGGGTTGGCAAAGAGACCGGGATCGGATATGGACATACTCTCTGTCGATACCGAAAACCACTTTGACTAACCGTGTACGCGGTGGAGATTCCAGAATGAAGTAGGTTGGTGGCGGCGTTTCCTGTAAGGTAAATACGTGGACCCGACTCCCGTGAGTTGGCATAAGGTGGCTAAAACAGGAGCTATTCCCAGGCCAATGAGGTCATACCTCTGATCGGACACTCCTCTTCGATATTATACTATGACTTTGGATTGATTCAGTGGCCACTTTTATATTTTGATTTTGGGGAGTTTGTTCGAGGTGGGCGGTAACTGCGGCTACGCGTTTCCACCAGCCTGGGTACGCAATTGGTATATCTACCGTGGCATTGCCTAGTTGTGCCGTGTCACCTACCATACCGAGCCTTTACTACGAGTTTTGTTTTGTACCATACCTATGGAGTGCCCTCTGACGACGCCCAGTACGGGGGAGATTACGGTACTGTATAGACTATGGGAATATATTCTGTGTTAAGGGCTATATGGATAACCCCTTAACGCTATTAAAAAGTAAGTTTATTTTATAAATAGACACTATTATAATAGCGCAATATACTACATAGTAAATAGTTTAACGGATCCTTAAGAGATGTAAATCCCGAGCATCTCTTGAGTTACTGTACTCATATTTATTTCTGTAAATTTAACTCACATAAGATCTTTTAGTTCTGACTCGAGTCTTTTGTCTTTTCAAATTCGCTCGGGTCAGTCCGAGCGTTTCGGGATCGAAGACTTTGGCTTGGGGGACGAAGACGAAGAATCCGTATTATTATTATTTATAGTATTGCACCACACTCATACTGTTCCGCTGCATTGATTGTATTGGTATGTGTAACTCTGATATTTATTGTATAAAGAAGAATCCAGTGTTTTGTAATCCATTTATGAACTGTATATTTATTATTATATTTTATCCTTCCGCTGTGAGATTCTATTTTGTTTTTATTCCTTCTCTGTTTTTCTTATATACCCCATAACAATCCGCCCTTCCGTATGGTTTGAATTGGCATGTGTGTCGGTTTAAAGTGTGCGAAAAGGCGGGATGTTACAGTTGGTATCAGAGCTTTGGTTTAGCGATAAACCTTAGCTTTGTGGGGTTTGACTCTTTGTTAATAGGGTAGTAATACCCTATGGGAGTCGCTGAGTGTATATATATATGAGAGAGCGTACTTGTTAGTTTTATAAAAGGTTTTATATTGTGTTAATCTGTTCCGTTTTGTATTTATAAATTCCGGTTGATGCATGGGACGCTGTGACATCAATAGGGATTTCTAAACACTTAATAGGACAAACCGACATAATATTTGTTTTAATATAGGCGAATGAAATAATTTTGCCTAATCTATTTTCTATATATATATAAAATAAAATTTTCAAATTATATCTATAATTGGTTGCTATAGATTGGTTGTTAGGAAATAGAGTAAATAATAATAGAAATAAAATTGAAAAAAATAGATAAATGAACTTGGAAATTTAGAACTGAAGTTTCGGGGGTCTTGAAAATTCTTTCGAATAAATTTTGGAATATAATAATATTATTTATAAGTATTTTCTAATATAAGTATTTCAATATATTTCGGAAGAATTGTTTTAAAGGAAGATTTTGGAAAATAAGTTGTACTTTCCTCTCTGTCGCTGGAAAATAAATTTCGGTGATGAGTGCACGCATCATCGACATTCATTTTCGAGTTTCGAAGAGGAAAGGCCACTGTAAGAATTTACTGCAAATTTGTTTAAGAGAACTTTATCGTTTGATTATAATTAAAGTTATATAAGTAAAAAGAATATGTGTATCTACTATTTTAAACAATTTGGAATTAAACCCGGTATTTGGTTCTTAAAATTCCAGTTAATTAATGGTTCAATTTAGTATAGAAAATGTGAACCTTTAATTAAAGAAAATTTAATACCATAGGAAGATAAGAAATGTAAATAAACAATTGTAAACATTAGTAAATGAATTAGTAAACTTCTTTATTTATAAGAATTAATGTTATAGGGTAGCAAATTTAGTGTAATTAAATTTTTACTATTATTAAATATAATAGTAACGTAAACCTTTAAATAAATAAATGAAATTAAAGGTAAGTTGAAATTGAAATTTATAAAACGAATATATTTATTTAACCATTAATTAATTAAAGAAATCGAGAAGAAACTTGTATAAATTTCACTTACATTCTTAAAACATATATAACTTACCATATAATAAAAGTTGCAATGTTAGTAAGGAAATGTAAGAGAAAACTTACAAGTGAAGATTTGAGGAAATGAATAATTCAATGAATTTGCTATAATTAAGGAGAATTTAATGTTATTAATTTAAGTTATAATTGAAATTCTATCGAGTAAATATAATAAAAAGGTAAGTATGTCAGATAGATGATTTTAAACTCAAGTGATTAAAGTGTGAATAAATAAGATCATGAAATTTTAGTAAATAGTTCATGAAGAAGAAATAAACATTGGAAAAAGATTGAAGCTATTTGTTAACAAATAAGTATAAAGGAATAATTATAAGTAATAAGTAAATTAATGAAACAAACATTAATGAGTAAATGAAATTTAAAGGTTACGTGAATCATAAAAGGAAATCAAACAACTAAGCATGAAATCAATGTATAATAAGTGAATTTGGTCGTTGTTTTGAAATTATTATTGGTTGATTTATGGTTGGTTGGGTAAAGAAATGTGAAATTGTTGGATGAATAAATAATCTATCTTTGTTCCATCTAAGACTGTTGAGTAAAGGATGCACTTGATAGTTATTTTCATTCCATACAAATTTCAAGTTCTGAACCCGAACAACTTCTTGTTTGTTGGATAAATGGTTGCTTTGTCTTGTGTATGTATGATGTTTGTAAGGTTGATGGTTGTTATTTGATTTGGTTGATTAATGGTGAAATCACTTAAATATTTCAATGTATCTAAATTTGTATATTTTAGCTAAATTAACTAATTTTGTAAATTTAAAATATTGATTTCGAAATTCTTCTTTTCCCTTCTTTTCCTTTTCGGGGACGAAAAGTTTTGAGTGGGGGAGAGTGTAACGACCCGTAAATTTCGACGATTAAATTTTAGTTAAAAAGGGATTATGTAATAAAAAAAATTTTTTTAAAGAAAAATAAAGATATATATAAAAGAGATAGAATTTATGCTGGAATGAACGCTAAATGAAAATCCAATGATTGAGATAGTGTAAGATGTATACCTGTGTGTAAATTGAATAAATAAAGGAGATTTAAATTTATAACTAATAATGAATTGTAGAAACGGGTATTTAACTTAATTGTTGAAAGTTAGGTGAAATATCAATAAAGAAATAGCGTAAATTGTCGCACTTGAATAAAATGTAAATTAAAGAAATAAAGACAAAATTTAAATTACCTATGTATTAATATATTAAAAAGGACTGTAATTGTATGTGAATTAAGGTGGTAATATAGATGGCAGTTGATGGATAACCAATTTAATGCAAATCCAAATGCAATTGAAACGGCTGTTTGAGTTTTGGAGTGAAAATGGGAATAGGGAATACAACATTATAACCTCTTAATTAAATATGATTGTTTAATTAATACTAAAAGTAATAAAAGTTGGTAATAGTATTAATGAAATAATAATAAGAAGAATTGAAATTGTATAATGGAAAATTTGTTAATAAATGGATGAAAATATTGGATGAACTAATTTACGGAAATAAAATCTAAAAGAATGTTGGATAGAACATAAGTGATTGAAATTTGGTAGTGTGTATTGGAAATAAAGTTCATCTAAATATTGAGAAATTTTAATGTTGTTATTATGACAATGTTACTTTAGTAATTATTAAAATAGTAACGGGAAGTGTGAAGGTAAATTTATAAACGTAAAACTTATTTTAAGGAATTAATTGAGTGTAGACTTATGAAATAGATTTAATGACAATAATTATTGTACGTATTTATTCTATTTGTTGGTTAAGTTTTATTTTGATCAATTTCAATTAATGCACTAAATTATTGCAGTTAGTGTGGAATATTGGTAAGAGAATAAATAAGATGTAACCAAGGGAAAGGTCCATTTTTTAATATAATAATTAGTGTGATCTTAGGAATGAATTAATTGAGGTTTAAGCTTTTATTTATGTGTAAAGTTAACAAAATTTCAATTAAATTGAAATCCAGTAATTTATGAAAATAAAGATGAGAATTGGGAAATATTACTGTAATAAATCATAAAAGAAATGTTAACAGTGTGGTTGAGTAATAATTGATTTATTTTGAGTTGTAATCCAATAAAATCAAATTTATTAGAATTTATTGCAATTAATTGGATTAATTGCAGTAACCTTTGGAAATTGGAACTTAGTAAAAATAATCTGGGTTGGATTTCAAATAAATATGTTAGGGTGAGTAACTGAATTACACACTATGAATAAGTAAACCAGGAAGATTAAATTTAATTAATATAAAATAGTTGATTTAATGCAAATAAAAGATTTTGTAAATATTTATTTAGGTGGAATTAAAGTTAATTACATAATAAAGTATGAATCCACTACTAATTTTATTTATGGAAATGAAAAGAGTACCAAAAACAAGCTTTGTCAGTATATTTAAGTTTAATGTATAATAATAAGTTAATGGTAATAAAAGAAGTTTAAACATCTAAATATTCTGTTAATAGAGAGTTGAGTTTAAATCTAAGAATATTAAGAAGTAGATTTTTGAATACAACATTTGATCCATCCACTTAAAATGTATAGATAGGATAATCGCTGATTTTTGATTTAAGTAGTGCAAACGGAGATTTATCTATTTATTTGGAATTGGAATTTATAAGTGTATAAATAGGAAATAAGTGAAATTTATTTTTAAATATTCATAAATGAAGATTTAGATGAAGGTGAGAATGGTAATGCTTTAAATAGTAGAGACGTACACAAATCAACGTAGGTAATTAGAAATAAAATGTTGTCGAAACGATAAAACGTTTCTTGTGAAAAATGGATGACATAACGAAAAAGGGTAATGTATTCACTTGAATATAAATTGAAACTTATTTAAGGTATTAATTACAATGGATAGAGATTTTGGGTAACATTGTAAATGATATGTAAGTAATGCAAATGTATGTCAATAGTAAGGGATTAGGATGAATTAAAAATTTGTAACATAGGAATTACCTGCCTATTTGTTAATAAAAATTTGAATAGTTAGTGAGTGATAATAGAATAAGTGTACATTAGTGGAATTGAGGTAACGTTGGTTTTAATGATGAGAAAATAAATGGGTATAGTAAAGTTTAAGTGGAATTGTAAGTATGTATAGGGGAATGAATTATTGCAGGGAAATATTTGGTAACCATTGCAATAAATGTAAATTAGTGTGCATTAATATGAAATTTAGTAATAGGCGTGAATAACTTAAATTTCTTCATAGGATAAAGAATGATGGAAATAACGTTTATTTAATATATCGGGATTTAATTGATCATAAAAGGTTGATTGCAAATCAAATGAAAAATGCTTAAATGGGAATTAAGTTATTTATTCATTTGGATTTAAAGCATGATTGAAATTATTGGAAACTGAATAAAACGTTTTATGTTGATTGAAATTTAAGTTGGAAGTAATTAAGATAAATAAAATATGTATAATATGGAATTCAAATGTACATAGAAATGTGGATTTTAGTATGTAAACGTAAATCTATTGAGAATGGATAGAAATTTAATCTGTAATTATTACAGTAATTTAGAAATTTAGTTGAAACTGAAAATTTATCTATGTATTTGGAAATTTATGGAATCGTGAATATATATATATGGAAATTTAAATGAAGCATCTAATTATACATGTGTGAATACGCTTAAAATGCAATGTAAATGTTGAGAAAGAAATAATTTAATCCGTAACGTGTATAATTAATATCCTTTTGGGACCACTTCGGTTTGCACGTTAAAATCCGTGCACACCTATCTTTTTGCGATCTATCTATAAATATGCTGTGATAAACCCTAGCCTCCTTTCTATTGTCAATTGGCTATACGTTCATTTTTCTTCATCTCTTTCTCTTCCTCAATGGTTACAAAACATAATCTATCTACAATTCAAATTTTCTAATAAAATTCAAACTCTCCACAAAAATTCCAGAAAATTTTATGTTAAAGTTCTCGAGACACGTAATCTGCTGGTACAATTCGTTTTCTGTTTTGGATATTCGTTTGACCAGAAAAAAAATTCGACGATGTGCTGTAGCTTTTAGCTGACGTGGCCATTGAAGTTAAGTGGGTTCTGTTTTATTTTATTTTATTTTATTTTTGTTTTCAAATCGTTTAAAATGAATATCTTTTTCATACGTTCTCCGATTCACGCGAAATTTCTTTTGTTAGGATCATAATTTAGTTCCGGATCTGATGACGCTGGTTTGGACAGATTTGGGGACCGTCGGATTTTTTAAGTTTAAATCGGGTTTAAATTCGATTTAAATTCAAAAGGTGAGTGTTTTAACCCACTCACAACTACTAAGAGCTTTTATGGATTAATTTTAGAAATGAATAGAAATTTATTTATGAATATTTGGCATGTTTATTTCATCATAGCTGTTAAATTTCGTTCATTTAATTTAACTGTTAATTTAATTTGTTTATTGCATATTAATTTACAGTTAGAATTTATTTGTTTGCATATAAATTGCTAGTTAACAGTTATATAAATTATTGCTGAATATAAACTGTTAGATTAATAGTTGTTAAATTTAATTTGAATAAAATTGCCAGTTATTACCTGTTATATATTATCAAATATATATTGTTATTGATTGATATTGATTGATGATTGTGATTGGATGATGGATGTTGTTGATGAATGGATGTTTTATTTGTATATCATTAAACTGCAAGTTAGCATGTATTTTTCTTTTCATTTGGGATTTGTGGTTTGAAATGATATAAAACCGCAAAGTTTTATTTTTAATTGCGGATTGAAATGATAAATATCCGTATCACTTGACCATAGGATAGAAAATTTTATACAGGCACCGTGGTCTATATATAAATTATGTTAAAGGTGATTTCTATGGTTTGGATGTGATACGATTTATAGAAATTAAATTTTGATAATTTATAAATATTATTCTTCTTCCATTTATATATATACATATGAAGTTAAATTTTTGAATTTAAGTTGTGTATAAACCCGGTAAATAAAAATGGAATAAAAATTTAGAAATGGAATTTGATAAATTATATTGTATGTTTAAGTTTGGAAATTTTTAGGATATGATATTTATAACTGGGTTTTCCTTAATAAATTTAAAAATGAATATTCTAGTATTAAGTAAATTGGGAAAAATATTTAATGGCTAGAAATTGGAGTTTTATTTATGGAATTTATGGGAATATTCAAGACTAAATAATAGAACATTAATTTGTTGAAAGAATAAAATCCAACTTTAGTTTTGAAATATTAATACTCCAAATGGAGTTATATATATATAAATTGAAGGGGTTTTGGAACTTGAAGTGATATTTAAATTATGGTTTAAACATTAAATAAGAACTATGTGTAAAGCCATGTAAATTATTTTCTTTACAAAGTAACCATAAATTTAAACCATTTATCCTATATACCGTAGAATATCCGAACCATTTAAGTTTTAGAAGTTATGGTTTTAAAAGGTATGAATTCTGAAAATATTATGTTTTGAAAGTGTAATTCAAATGTTGGTTTTCCAGATATTTAAATCTTAAAAACCAGTATGATTTTGGAAAGAATTATATTTGAGATAAATGATATCATATTGTTTTGGGTTTTAAGATGATATCGTATTCATAGTTTTGAAATGGAAATGTATATTCGGGTTTTAAAGTATAAACTATTTTTTTTAAATGGCCGCGGTGTTATAATAACGATGGGTTGGCAAAGAGACCGGGATCGGATATGGACATACTCTCTGTCGATACCGAAAACCACTTTGACTAACCGTGTACGCGGTGGAGATTCCAGAATGAAGTAGGTTGGTGGCGGCGTTTCCTGTAAGGTAAATACGTGGACCCGACTCCCGTGAGTTGGCATAAGGTGGCTAAAACAGGAGCTATTCCCAGGCCAATGAGGTCATACCTCTGATCGGACACTCCTCTTCGATATTATACTATGACTTTGGATTGATTCAGTGGCCACTTTTATATTTTGATTTTAGGGAGTTTGTTCGAGGTGGGCGGTAACTGCGGCTACGCATTTCCACCAGCCTGGGTACGCAATTAGTATATCTACCCTGGCATTGCCTAGTTGTGCCGTGTCACCTACCATACCGAGCCTTTACTACGAGTTTTGTTTTGTACCATACCTATGGAGTGCCCTCTGACGACGCCCAGTACGGGGGAGATTACGGTACTGTATAGACTATGGGAATATATTCTGTGTTAAGGGCTATATGGGTAACCCCTTAACGCTATTAAAAAGTAAGTTTATTTTATAAATAGACACTATTATAATAGCGCAATATACTACATAGTAAATAGTTTAACGGATCCTTAAGAGATGTAAATCCCGAGCATCTCTTGAGTTACTGTACTCATATTTATTTCTGTAAATTTAACTCACATAAGATCTTTTAGTTCTGACTCGAGTGTTTTGTCTTTTCAAATTCGCTCGGGTCAGCCCGAGCGTTTCAGGATCGAAGACTTTAGCTTGGGGGACGAAGACGAAGAATCCGTATTATTATTATTTATAGTATTGCACCACACTCATACTGTTCCGCTGCATTGATTGTATTGGTATGTGTAACTCTGATATTTATTGTATAAAGAAGAATCCAGTGTTTTGTAATCCATTTATGAACTGTATATTTATTATTATATTTTATCCTTCCGCTGTGAGATTCTATTTTGTTTTTATTCCTTCTCTGTTTTTCTTATATACCCCATAACAATCCGCCCTTCCGTATGGTTTGAATTGGCACGTGTGTCGGTTTAAAGTGTGCGAAAAGGCGGGATGTTACACATCATTACGACAACCCAAAATCACTAGTACAGGGATTCGAACTTAAATTAGATATATAAATCCCAATACTATATAAAACGTTTCCTTTCGGAAAATCATTTACTATAACAACAGTGTTATAGTCCACCATTTCCTTCTGTTTCTCGAAAACGTCTATTTCAACAATGAATGTTGAAATCTATGGTTTCGATACTCAATACATTTTAAAACATCTTTAAATTGTTTTAATTCCATTTAAAATATCACTTTCCCAAAACATTTCTTTAATACATTATTCACCGTCCAAAATCATGAATATACTTCATTTACCAAATTCAGTTTCTACATATTTTATTTAAAGGATTATCCACTGTCCCAAAATCGTGGATATATCTCCTTTAATAAGCTATAATAATTAAACTTATCAAAATAAGTCGATTTCGGATTTATAAAACAATGTTTATAAATTCCATTCATACTTTATAACAACTTCAACTTATAAAATCACTTTATTACAAATTCTATCCATATCCCATTTACACGCCAAAATCCAATTTATAAGTTAATTACTTATAAATCTTTTATTTTACAAAAATCTATTCATTTTATAACTTCACAATTTATAAATCTATAGATTTCATCCACTTATGAAATCCATTTATACTTCTTTTTAACACTTATAAAAACTTGTTTTATAATTCCAACATTTTAATTTATAAATATCAATTTTATACATCTTTTATATGAATCATTTATAATAATTCAAAAATCCCAATTTAAACCATTTTATAAATAAATCAACTACTTATTTCAAAAATCACATTTCGGTTATATTTCACATAAATCATAATTTTTATAACATAAAAATTACAACGTTTATTTATTTAAAATGAATCAATTTCAAAATTAAATTTTATTATGAATTCTCAACTTAAAATTTCAAAGATCAAATTTCATTTATTTTCGGCATCAAAGGATACCAAAAATATATTCGGCTAAAATTTAGCCTTTAACGATTTCAATCACAAAGATAATCACGTAGATTATAAATAGATCAATAAATAGATCAACACACAACATTGAAACAAATTCAATCATTTGAGGAATCCAGTTGGATCCCTCCAACCTGTTTCCCTGCATCCAAAGATGTTAGCACAATACCAATTCCGCTTCGAGACGGAATATCGCGGTATATGGGATTTATAAAATACTATCCGCTATTATGCGGCGCAATAGGGTCTCATCCGCTATATAATGCGGGAAATCAACTCCAAATACATATATAATACCAATTCCATACAAGTTGGAATTATCGCGGTATATGTTTTTAATAAATAACCTCCGCTTAATATACGGCGTATAGGGTCTATTTCACTACAACAGATAATAACTATCATCCAATCACACAATCAAGCAATTTTAAATTTAACTATTTAAAATTTAAATCGAAACAATTTCGATTGAGTGAGAAGTTCTCACCTTGAGTTTTCGATAATAGTTGTATCGTTTTATTTCAAGTAAAATTAAACGTACGTTTAATTTTACCCGAAATTTTTACTAGCTCCATACGACTCCAAACCAGCTCCATTGCATAGTGCTCGACAAAACGAACCCGACGCAAGTCGTTTCGTCAAAATCCGACCTCGTATGAACAAGTTATCAATTTTCAAAGTTCGTACACATCATAATATAATTTAATTTCAATTTCCCTTAAATTTTTATACCATATTTAACTTCTGGCCGTTGATCATGCTCGATGCCATCCAGGCCGCACCTTCCTTCTCCCCCCCTCACATTCAAAACTCCCAGGTCGAAGAACCCACCCTCGTACGTACTTCGCCCGATTGAACGCCTCCATCTCGTCCACTAGAACTCGATCAGAACCCTTCGTTTCGATGGCCATAGTGGTGCACCCCCACGGTCAGAACCACTTCCAGCTTGGCACCCTCCAGCGCCACAAAATTGAGCATGAACGGAACCCATGTCGGCCCAAATTCTGGCCACCCCAACGAGTTACGTGTCACTCCACCGTATGGATGTGAAGGTCTCGTTTAGATCTTCAACTTTGTAGTTGATAGCATCTGATGATTGTTGATAGATGAAGAGAGATTGAGAAGAGAAGTTTCGAATGATGGTGGCCATTGAAAATTAGGGCCGGCTGAAGGAAGAAGAGAGAGGGTTTTGCAATTGTGAATGGTGAAGGGTTCCTTTTATAGAATTTCAACGAAAAACACTATTCACTCCAAATTTCTAAACTCCAAATCTCGCGCGGTGACCGACGTTTCTAGGGTTTACCCCACGTTCCAGACACAATGGAATATGTTTTGGAGGCTAATTCGATCATCTGTGCAAGTTACGGAATAAACGATCAAATTTAAATTAAATCGATTAAACAAATTTATATGCGTTTTAGCTTGCCCCTGACAAACCGTAAATCCGATTGACCCGAAATTTGAAACCTTACAATAATATAACATTACGGATCCGATGAAACTGGTTTCGTCGAAATCCGAGACTGTTTGAAAATGGCTATTTTCGCTAATCGATTAAATATTAAAATATTTAATTTTCACAAATTAATTTTTAATTCAATTTTAAAAATTCTATAACATCACTATAACTCCAATATGATTTATTATAACTTTATAAATCATTTTTAATCACATTAAACCCAATTTCCAATTATTTACGCTATTTCAAATATTAAATTACCGATTTAATTATCCAATTAAATCTAAATATTCGAAATATAATTTATTCGACTTATAAATTTTACTTGTTAATATTTAAAATCAATTAAATTTCTGAATTTCAAATGACAGAAATTCTAGGTCGTTACAGCTATAGGTTGAGTGGGTTTTCTCGTGCGTAGGTGCCCGCACAGGCAACGCGGGGGTGGTGCGAGGCCGCATGTTGGCGGCACGGCGGTGGGTCAGGTCTGTAATGACCCGTAAATTTCGTGGATTTAATTTGGTTAATTAACGAGTTTTGTAATTTAATTTAGTAGAAAAAAAAACTTTATAAACAAATATTAAAATGAACGCTAAATTAAAATATATAATTGGTGACTTAAAACCTATTTATAGAAATTCGAATTTAATTCAAATGAATTTAAGTAGTGAAACGATTTTTCCTGTATGTAAATTGAATATGAGAAATTAACGAAAAGTATTAAAGTGATTTAATGTAATAAAAACATTGTTAACGGTAATTGGAACAAAATTAAGAAATTATGTTAATGCAAGTAATAATCTATAAACTTGAATGAACATTTCAATTTGGTAAATGTTTTTATGATATGACTAAGTATAAATGAAATGATTGGGTTAATTGGTATCTAATGAAATTAAATGTTGGAATATTACATAGATAAGGATTGGTTTATGAAATAAATTTAAAGATAGGATGGCAACTATTATAAATTATCTAATTTATTTGGTCAATGAATTTATTGTAAATAAAATTCATTTAAAATGTTAAGTGATTATAATGTTGTTAGTAATAATAAACGTTACTTTAATAATTAATAATATAGTAACGGAAGTGTGAATGCAAATTTATCAGAAGCGTAAATTTACTTTTTGGAGTAATTAATAGATTGGGAAAAAGGTTCAAATTATGTTAATTGAGAAATTAATACGTAAAGTATGTAAAGTAATAAATTGAATGTTGTAATTTTTTTTTAAAGCGTGAAGTATTTTAAAACCTAAATTTATGCATTTAATTGATAGAAGAGCAGAATATAATATTTATTCTAATTAATGTAAATAAGGGTATATTAATGCAAGGAGATAAATTGGCATTATATATTGAATTATGTTAGTTATTACACAATAAGTGGAAATGAAATAGTTAATACGGATAAAAGTGAAACGGAAAATATGAATGCAATAGTGTGAATCCAATATTTAATTCATCTAATTGAAAATAAAGATTCGTTAATTTAATTAAATAGATAATTTCTGAATTTGAATGGAATTAAGGGAATTTCTGAAATCGATAAATTTAGCAACTTTCAATTAACTTTCAATTTGTTAAACTATTGTAATTGATTTAGAAATATAAAGAGTTGCTTAATTATTTGAAGTTAAATTTTGAAAATTGGGTTATTTCAATTAAATGGGAATAAAACGTTAAATATTACGTTAATGAAGTTTAAGTTGAAAATTAAGAATAACAATATATTAGACCATTAACCAATGCTAATTTATCTACTTGGTGATAATGGAGTGAATAAAAGAATTTAAAAACCAAATAAATGAATTTCAGGGGCAATTAAGTTTAATTACTGGATAAATTGAAAATTTAAAACTTAATGTTGTAAATTTGGAATTTTTAACGGTAAATGAATGTAGAGATTTATTAAAGTATTCTAGATTTACAAGTAATCCAAACTGATAAAATTTGTAAATAATTTAGAGTTGAATTGGTAAATTTGATAAATTTGACTAAAATTTTAAATTATTGAATTACTATAAAAATAGCCATTTTTGTCACGGACTCGGATTTCGACGAAACCAGTTTCATCGGATCCGTAACAGTGAATTATTGTAGGGTTTCAAGTTTTGTAGCGATCGGACTTGTCGTTTGATCATACGAATGCGAAATGCCTTGAAATCGGTTTAATTGAAATCAATATGAAATTAATTTGGAAATATTGATTTCAGCATAACTTCTTCATATGATCGAATTTGGATGTGAAACTTTTTCCATCGCATTCATAATATTTTAAAACACCTATTTCGATATATGGGTTTACCCAATTTCGTCCCGGGGTCAAAACGGGCTTTTTTGGGCCACGTTAGCGTTAGCACGTATATCCAACCCGATCCATCTATTCAAGTTTCTAACCTACCTATATAAACCCAGTTATAAACCCTAGCCTCCATCTATTCTCATTTGTTCGTTCTTTCATTTCTTCAGCTCCTCCTCTTACCAATGGCTACAAACCCTAGATCTAAATTCAAATTTCTAAAATATCAAATCAAAGTCAAAAATTCAAACACCTCAGAAAAATTCAAACAAATTATATGTTGTTGCTCTCAACGAGTGTAATTCAATGGTGTAATTCATTTTTCGATTGGAGTTATTGTTTACTCAGAAATTTGTCGTTTATCCTCGGCCGTTCGTTTGGAGTTTGATCGGCAGTCACGATTCGATGATTCAAGGTTACGGGCACGTAGAGGGAGGCGCTGGGAGTTCATCTGTATAGATGGGTTGGCGAATCAATGGTCCGATTTAGGTAGAAAATTTTAGGGTTTCGGTATGGGTGGCGGCCGGTGGCATTTAGGTCGACCGGAGAGGAAGTGAAGGCCATAGGGGGGTGCAGCTCGTCGTGCTAGGGTCGATGGTGGTGGCGCCGGGTTCAACGGAGGTCGGAGTAGGTGGGAAATCTCAGTCAAATGCCACGGTCAAAGCTTGACATTGGGTTCGTTTCTTCACTGTTCGCGACCTGGGTAGAGAATGCATGAGAGAGAGAAAGGTGGGGTGGGATGACGTGGCTATTTCATGTTGGTTAGTTTTATTTTAAATTTTATTTTAAATTTTATTTTTGTTTTCAAACGATTTGAATCGAATAACTTTCGCATACGAACTCCGTTTCACACAAGATTTTTTTTGTTAGGATCGTAATAAAATTCCGGACTTGATGACGCTGGTTTGGATGAAATTGGACACTGTCAAATTTTTGGGTTTAAATTGGATTTAAATTCAATTTAAATCCAAAAGGTGAGTGTTTTAACCCACTCACAACTTCTAAAATTTCTTATGTTCGTTAAATTGATTTAGGATATGAGTAGAAATTTATTTATGACTGTTTGGAATGTTTTATTCATCATCTTAGTTAAATCGCATTTATTTAGTTTAACTGTTAATTAATTTTATTTTTGCATATAAATTGACAGTTATAATTTATTTATTTGCAAATAAACTGCTAGTTAAACAGTTATTAAATTTATTATTGAATATAAACTGTTGGTTAATACCTTTTATTTATTACCTGTTATATTTTATATGCTCTATATTGATATTTGTTTAAATTAGACGATGATTGGAAAAATGGTTGATGATTGATATTTGGATGAATGGATGCTATTTTTCTTATTTTGTCTAAACTGCAAGTTATTATGCATTTTCATCTCATTCGGGATTGCGGTTTGAAATGATATACAACCGCATTTTTATTTTTTTAAATTGCGGAATGAAATGATAAATATCCGTATCACTCGACCATAGGATAGAAAATTATATACAGGCACCGTGGTATATATATATAATTATTTTTGAAATGATTTTATGGTTTGGATAGGATACGGTTTAATAAATATTAAATTTTGATCTTATATAAAATCTTATTTTATATACATACATTGTTAAATTATTGAATATAAGCCATGAAATTGTTAAATAAAATAAATAAGTTGAATAATAGAGTTTAACGATTTAAATTAATTAAGATTGGAAGGTAAAATTTGAAATTTATTTGAATGGAACTTATTTAAAAAATTTCACTCCATAAGTTGATGTAAAACTTATCAAAGCTTGGAAATTTAAAAAAAGGTATGATATTTATAACTGGATTTTTATTCAAGATAAATTAAATGAATATTTCTAGTACAATTAAATTGAAGGAAATATTAAATTGTTAGAAATTTGAGTTTTATTTTATGGATTTATTTTGTGACTGTTCAAAACCAAATAATAGGATAATAAATTGTTGAATATAAATTCCAACCTTAGTTTTGAAATTATTAAATACTCGAAGTTTGAATATATTGAAATCGAAATGTTTTATTGAAACTAAAGGTGAATCTAAATTTATGGGGTTTAGACCTAAAATTTTAAATGGATAAATTGTGAAGTTGTTGAAATTATTTTATAAAGTAATATAAAATCAACTATTTTATTCTATATACTGTTGAATATCCAAACCATTCAAGTTTCAGAAGTTATGGTTTTAAAGCTATGAATTTCGCAGTATTATGTTTTGAAAGCTATAATTCAAATGTTTGGTTTCCAGATATTAATTTTTTTAAAGCAGTATGATTTTGGAAGAGAAATATATTTGAAATAAATGATATCATTGATTTGGGTTTTATAAGAATAATATCAAAATGAATTTGTTTTGGAAATGGAAATGATATCGTATTTATGGGTTTGAAATGGTAAATTTTATTCTGTTTTTTTAAGTACAAACTATTTTTTAAGACCGCGGTGTTATAATAACGTTTGGTTGTTGAAGAGACCGGGATCGGAAGTTGTCATACTCTTTGCCAACTCCGAAAACCACTTTAACAACCATGTACGCGGTGGAAATTCCAGAATGAAGTAGGATGGTGGCGGCATTTCCTTTGAGGTAAATACGTGGACCCGACTCCCGTGAGTTGGCATAAGGTGGCTAAAACAGGAGCGATTCTCGGGCCAATGAGGTCATTCCTCTGATCGGACCCTCCTCTTCGATACTATACTTTGACTTTGGATTGATTCGGTGGCCACCTTTATTTTTGATTGTGGGGGAGTTTGTTCGAGGTGGGCGGTAGCTGCGCGCTGCGCGTTTCCACTAGCCCGGATGCGTAATTGGTATATCTACTCTGACATTGCCTAGTTGTGCCGTATCACCTACTGTAACGACCCAGAATTTTTAGTAATTAAAATTTGAATATTTAATTTATTTTAAATATTAATAAGTGAATTTATAAGTCAAATAAATTTTTATTTGAATTATTGAATTTAATTGGATAATTAAATCGATAATTTAATACGTTAAATTATGGAAATAATTGAAAATTGAGTTAAATATGATTGAAAATGATTTGTAAAATTTTATTTTATCATGTTGGAGTTAGAATGATATTTTAGAACTTTTAAAATCGAATTAAGAGTTAATTTGTGAAAATTGAATATTTTAATATTAAAATCGACTAGTGAAAATAGTCAGTTTTTGAACAGTCTCAGAATTGAACGAAACCAGTTCCATTGGATCCGTAATAGTTAGTTATTACCGGATTTCAATTTTCGTGTCAATCGGAGTTATCGTTTGATCGTGGCAGCTCGAAACGCATCGATTTATTTTTAATTTTAATTTGGCGAGTTAAAATAGCCATTTTTCAAAAAGTCTCGGATTTCAACGAAACCAGTTTCATCGGATCCGTAATGTGATATTATTGTAAGTTTTCAAATTTCGTGTCAATTGGATTTACGGTTTTTCCGGTACAAATTAAAACGCCTAGAAATTGATTTAAATCGGTTTAATTTAAATTGAGCGTTTACAGCCATAACTCGCACATATGACCGAATTAGCTTCCGAAACCTGTTCCATTGTGTCCAGAACGCGGGATAAACCCTAGAAACGCTGGTTACGGCGCGTAAATCGGAGTTCGGGATTTCCGGACGAATAGTGTTCGAATTTTTCCTATAAATACACCATAAATCACAAAAAAAATAAAAAAATTAAAAACCTAAACCTAATTCAATGCACAGCCGCCAGTAACTCAACCCACGGCCAGAAATTCATGAACTTCCCCCTCCAATTTCTCAAAATCCATGCATCGATTCGTGAAAGTATCAACTACAAAGATGAAGATCACAACGAGAGCTTCGATGTGAACGGTGGAGATCGTGTTTGGTGTCGTGTGGAGGGAGCTACAGGGCCGCGTCCTCCTTGACTTGCGCACGACTTTTCATGCAACCTAGGGGGCCGAGCTCCTCCCTATTGTGGCCGAAGGCAGGTGGTGGAAGGGGCTTCGAAGGGGAGCTTCCTGATCGAATTCAAGTTGAGCGAAGATGGTGAAAAAAATTAACCCTAATTATCTAAATGGGTTCGGTTTTTAGTTTGCTACCTGGAGGCAAACGCGTGAAGGAAGAAGGAAGAAGGGGACGGTGGAGATGAGGGGAAGCAAAATCCTACGGCCCAGAAGCAAGTGTGGGTTTTAATTATAAGTTTATGTTGTAATTAAGTTATAAAATCGTGTACAATCTTTAAAAATTCATAACCTTTTCATACGAGGTCGAAAACACGCGAAACGAGTTGCGTTGGAATCGTATGGACGAGCACTACGCGATGGAGTTCGTTTGGAGTCGTTTGGAGTTAGTGAGAATTTTGGGTAAAATTAAACGTCCGTTTAATTTTATTCGAAATAAATCGCTAAAACGGAATTTGAAATCAAGGTGAGAACTTCTCACTCAATCGAATTAGTTTCGATTTTATTTTAAATAGTTGGATTTAAAATATTTGAATGCATGTTTGAATGATGATTGATATCTATTGATTGTTAAAATAGACATTATACGCCGTTAGTAAGCGGATAATATTTATTAAAAACATATACCGCGAATATTTCATGAACAGTGAAATTGGTATTATATATTATATCAATATATATATATATTGGCATATGTATATATTGCAGTTGTTGATTTCCCGTATTTTTTAGCGGATGAGACCCTATTGCGCCGTTATTAAGCGGATAATATTTATTAAAAACATATACCGCGATAATTTCGTACTGGAGCGAAATTGGTATTGTGCTAATGTTTGTGGATGCAGGAAAACAGGTTGGAGGGATCCAACTGGATTCCTCAACAGTTTTTATTTGATTTCAGATATTTTGATATTTGATGGATTATCATATACGATATATGATGTCGTTGTTGTCGTGATTGACTATTTGGTGTGTAGCATCATTGGACCAAATTTTGGAACTTTAAAATGATGTTTAAAGTGATTTTTGAAAAGTATACGTTTTATAAAATAATTTTTGAATTGATCTATTTTAAATAAATAAACGTTATAATTTTTAAAGTTATAAAAATTATGATTTTTGGGAAAATATAGGAAAAAACTGATTGTTGAGAATATAATGCTAATGATTTTATAAAATAGTTTAATCGGGATTTTAGAATTATTGTGAACAGTTTAAATATAGGATTTATAAAATTTAATTATTTTATGAATCAAAAGGATGAAGTTTTTAAAGGAATTTAAAGACGTTTAAAAAGAATAATATAAATTGATTTATATTAAGAGATTTATAAATGGATATTTATAAATTGAAATATTGACATTATAAAACGAGTTTTTATAAGTGTTTGAATGAAGTGAAAATGAATTTTTGTAAATGAATGGAATTCATAAAATTTTAAATGGTGAAGTTATAAATGAAATTTATAAATAGTAAGATTTATAAATTTCGTGAAATTATTAAAGAATATATTTGGATAAATAATTGAATCTTATAAGTTATAAGATTTATAATTATGAAGTTTAAAAGAACGATTTTTGTAAAATAATCGTTTCATAAGCATTTAACTTATAATGTGAATTTTTGGTCTATAATTGAGTTATAAACTGGAATAGGTGAATAAAAGAATTTATAAAAAGGAAGTTTTTTTATAAATAAATAGAAATGGAATTTATAAACGTTGTTTTATAAATTCGAAAACGACTTATTTTGAAAAGTAAATTGTTATAAATTATAAATGGAGTTATATTCACGTTTTTGAACTGTGAATGATCCTTTGAAATAAAATGAATAAAAGGATGAAATTTGTTAACGTAGTATATTCACGTTTTTGAATAGTGAATAATATGTTAAAGAAATTGTTTTGAATGAGATGTTTAAATTGAATTAAAACGATCTAACGATGTTTTAAAATGTGTTGAGATTCGAAACCATAGATTTCAACATTTATTGTTGAAATAGACGTTTTCGAGAAATAAAAGGAAATAGTGGACTATAACACGGTTGTTATAGTAAATGATTTCCGAAAGGAAATGTTTTGTATAGTATTGGGATTTATATATCTATTTTAATTTCGAATCCCTATACTAGTGATTTTGGGACGTCGTAACGATGTTTTACGCAACATTCGTTTTGGCCCAAACAAAAATGTTTAAGAGAATGATTTCCTTAAAGAATGAAATATATACTTAATTTCGATTGAAGTATATTGAATATTTTCCAAGTGTTGAAAATAAAAGATTCGTGAATTACTTATTTAATAAGTATGGAAATGTTTTCCAATAAAAAGTGAATATTTTGAGAATTTATCTTTTTTGAAGATAAATTGAAATGAATAATTGAAATCGAATATCCATAGATATTTTGGATTATAAATTCACTAAGGAATTTATAAAAGAAAGTGGAATTGGTTTAAAAATAAATATTGATTTATTTTTGAAGTATGAAATAATATATCTTGTAAAGATATTTTTGGAAAATAAATAATTTGGAAAATTATTTGGAAACTGGTGATGTGTGCATATCCATTGATAGTTCAATAACCGACTATCAATATTTCCCTTTGAATGGGTAATTGATGTGATTTGTTTGAATTTAAATGCCACACTTATTTTTGAATAAGCGCTCACTATTCGGGTTAACCGGGAAAGGACCATGGGGTCGTATAACCCATTCCGAATATGTGATACGTCGTTGTGAATTGCATTGAAGACCGGTGTTGAAGACCCGGTATTTACGAAAGCGATAGGATGACCTGTCGATTGACTCTGCACCGAGTAGCTACGGTATTGAGTTTTCCATATGTGATGGTGAATCCGATCAGGATTGTGAATATCCGGATTGCAAGGACTTCTTTGTAAGTGCCTTCGGTTCTGTTCGAGCCCGGAACAGACTTGTATGGATTGTATGTCTGACATTACAAGTTGAGATATAAATCCGATTTCATTCAAATATATTTCTGTTGGTGGCGGAGAATTTATTCTTTTAGCTTAACACCCTTCTCTGAGACGTATGAGCTCAGAGGTTATGTAGTTGAATGTTATCAGCGATATATTCCCAATTTGGTAATGTGATATGCTGAGTGATGCTGAAATGATCATTGTGATAGGATCGTTTATTTGATCGTCTATCCTTGTGATCATTGTGTTGATCATTTGTTGACCCAAAGCATGGCTTTTGTATAAAGTATGTTTTTATGGACGTGACTTCGTCGAGCCTCACACCCCGTGAATGGTCAAAACAGGAAAGAAGCAGCAAGGTTATGAGGGGTAGCGCCCTTTAGGATGTGTGCATTTCCTTCTGGAAAAGGGTGGTATCATGGTATGGAGCCCAGATACTTACTCATGTTGAAAACACTTTGTTATGATTGTGTGAATTGATTACGAGCGCTCGGTGAAAAGGTCCCAAAGGACCGGAGGATGGCATATTCGGCCAGTTGTTACTCAGTTAGGGGTAACCCGGCCTTGTGTTGGTAGAGATCCGGTTTGGTTCTCGGGGATGTCCATCCAGAGGCATTCTCATGTGGCAATGGGAAGTTCCTTGGCCTGATCATTCGTTGGAAATCCAAAGAAACAATACGAAAGTTGTACGGTTTTAGTTGTACAACCTGCTATGGAATGTGGCGGTAACCTGCTATTGAACATAGTTAGCTATAGTAGGCATAGTTCGGAATGTCTATGCTGGCTAAGATTTATATTCTACTTTCGAAATGAATTTTCTCTACACTATGCACTAGTAATAATATCAAATGTCCTTTTAAATGCGTATCAAGCATCTTTGACTATCATAAGGAGAAATCTCCTCCGATTCTGCGTTTGCATTGTGTGTGTGTGCGGGAGGCCTTATGGTAGTCTCATTTTTAAAAGCATTGCGAATTGACTTTAAAAATATTCCTCTATTTTGATTTTAAAGTTAAATAAACTGTTTTGAGTTCTCACACCAGTCTTATGACTGACTCTGAGTTTATTGTTTTCCTTCCTAAACTCTGGGTGCCCACCAATTTCCACACGGGCAGTTAAGAGTTAGGTTTATCAGGATATTATGGATATTCAGGAGTTGCTGGAGGCAAGCTGGATGGCATGGCGTATTACTAGCTATATAGTATTTCTTTTTCCGCTGCACTGTTTGTTGTTGTTATTGTTGTACACTCTGATGATATGATGTAATGTAATGTGATGAAATGTAATAACTGATATAGTTCTTTGTTTAAAGATTATTCATTTATTATTATATGTTGTTCCGCTGCGAATTGTGAGATTCCGATGGTGTTCTGTTGTTGTTTTCTGTTCTGTTCTGTTCTATTCTATTTTAAAAAAAATTCTATTATCTTTCCTCTCTCTCTTCTATCTTTTCCCTCTTCTATTTTCTATTCTCTTTTCCCTCCATCTTCTACCTTCTTCTCTCTTCTTCTTCTTTTCTTCTTTTTAAAACCCATAACTATTCGGTTTTTCGGCAACGAAAAATCGCGAACGTTACACCTACCATACCGAGCCTTTACTACAAGTTTCTATTTGTGTCATACCTATGGAGTATCCTCTGGTAGCCTCCCGATCAGAAGGTATTACGGTACTGTATAGACTATTGGCATTATTTGTGTTAAGGGCTATATGGGTAACCCCTTAACGCTATTAAAAAGTAAGTTTATTTTACAATTAGACACTATTATAATAGCGAAATAGTAAATAGTTTGACGGATCTTTAAGAGATGTAAATCCCGAGCATCTTTTGAGTTACTGCACTCATATTTATTTCAGTTAATTTAACTTACATAAGATCTTTTAGTTCTAACTCGAGTGTTTTGTCTTTCAATTCGCTCGGGTCAGTCCGAGCGTTTCAGGATTTGAAGATTTTATTATTATTATATACTATATGGTTCCACTACACACTGTATTCCGCTGCATTAATATTTATTGGTACGTGAACTCTGATATTTATTGTATAAAGAAGAATCAAATGTTTTGTAAACAGTTTTATGAACTGTATATTGATTATTATATTTTATCCTTCCGCTGTGAGATTATGTTTTGTTTTATTTTTCTTGTTTTTTCTTATTTACCCCATAACAATTCGTCCTTCCATATGGTTTGAATTGGCACGTGTGTCGATTTAAAGCGTGCGAAAAGGCGGGATGTTACAGCTGGTATCAGAGCTTTGGTTTAGCGATAAACCTTAGCTTTGTGGGGTTTGACTCTTTACTAATAGGGTAGTAATATCCTATGGGAGTCGTTGAGTTTATATATATGAGAGAGCGTATTTGTTAGTGTTATAAAAATGTTTTAATATTGTGTTAATCTGTTCCGTTTTGTATTTATAAATTCTGGTTGGTGCATGGGACGCTATGACATCAATAGGGATTTCTAAACACTTAATAGGACAGACCGACATAATATTTATTTTATATAGGTGAATGAAATAATTTTTCCTATTGTATTTTCTATATATAAAGTATATTTTTTTCAAATGATATCTATATCTGGCTGCAATAGATTGGTTGTTAGGTAATAAAATGTATAAATAATAATAGAAATAAGATTGAAAATATAAAATAAATGAAATTTGGAAATTTAGAAATTAAGTCCTGGTTTGAAATTTCTTTCGAATAAATTTTGAAATATAATAATAATATTTAGAAATATTTTCTGATATAAATATTTAATATAATTCGGAAGAATTGTTTTAAAGAAGATTTTGAAGAAAATAAGTTTTGTACTTTCCTGTTTGTCGCTGGAAAATAATTTCGGTGATGGCGGCCGCATCATCGACTTTCATTTTCGAGTTTCGAAAGGGAAGGCCACTGTAGTAGTTCTACTGTAGATTCATTTTTTGAAAAATATATAAATTTTGAATTGTTCTAAATATAATTAGAGATATATAAGTTGTAAGAATATATTTATCTATTATTTTAAAATAATTTGAAATTTAACCCGATATTTAATTCTAAAATTTCCGTTAATTTATTGTTCCATTATTGTAGTGAAATGAAAGGTATGTAATTAATAATTGAAACCTCTAATTTAGGTAAGAGATTTAATGCCAAGTTATAAAAGAAATAAAAGGAAGTTGAAATGGTAACTTATAAGTCAAAAGGTAAAAATTTATTGAACAATGAATTAATTAAAAGGAATGAGAAACTTGTATAACTTTCAATTACACCCTTAAATAACATATATAACTTACCAAATATTAAAAGTTGAAATGTTTAATAAGAGATTGTAATAGAATATTATACAAGTAGAAATTTGGAATAACGAAAGTATGCAATGAAATCGCTATTAAATGAGAATTTAATGTTATAAACTTAAGTTATAATTAAAATTTTACCAAGTAAATATACTTAAAGGTAAGTATGACAAATAGATGATTATAAACTTAAGTAATTAAAGTGTAAATAGATAAGGTCATGCAATTATAAATGAATGTAATATAATAAAGAGAAATCGTAAAGTTAAGTAAAAGGGTTGAAGATATTTCTAAATAAAATTGAAAGAAATAAATGAAAATAAAAAAGATAAACCGTTATATGAATAAAAAGAATCACTGAATGAATAATTATAATAGCTAATGGCATGACCTGAGTTAATGGAAATGAATAATGGTAAGTAATAAGTAAAAATAAATGAAGTAAACATTTAATGAGTAAATGTAAATTAAAAAGATAAATTACTATATAAGAAAAAAAGAAATCAAACAACAAATGGATGAATAAATAATCTATTTAGATTTATCTAAGACTGTTGAGTAAATGATGCACTAGTAGTTTATTCTTCATTCCGTACAATTTAAAAGTTTTGAACCCGAACAACTATTCGTTGTTTGATTGAATGGTTGCTTTGTATTTGTTGTGTATGCTATTTGTGAAATTGATGGTTGTTGTATTGATTTGTTGTTAGCGGTTGAAACCTTAAATATTTCACTTTATATAAATTGTTAACCTTTTAGATTATATAAGTGAAATGTAGGTTTTGGAAGCAATTGCTACTGCTTTTGGTTCCTTAAAATAAGCGTAACTGTCCGACAAATAGGTACATTTCGGATTACGGTTTTTAGCGCTATTTTATATATTTTCCCGGGTTAGGATATAATTTTTTGGATATTATATGTAATATAATTGTTATATTTTAATATTATATTTTCTCCCGAGCCTCTCCGTACAAAGGAGACTCTGCCAAAAATTTTCGTAAATTTTGAACTTAGAAATATTTTGAAAATGTTTTCCAAACTTTAGTAATTTAAGTATAAAAAGTTTTGATGGTTATAAATTGAGATATTTTATCTAAATTAATTAATTTTATAAATTTAATTGTTTATAAAGTTAATGTTTAAATAAGGTATATTGATTTCTTAGTTCTTCGTTTCCTTTTTTTTCCTTTTCGGGGACGAAAAGTTTTGAGTGGGGGAGAGTGTAACGATCCGTAAATTTCGTGGATTTAATTTGGTTAAATTAATGAGTTTTGTAATTTAATTTAGTAGAAAAAAAAACTTTATAAACAAATATTAAAATGAACGCTAAATTAAAATATATAAATGGTGACTTAAAACCTATTTATAGAAATTCGAATTTAATTCAAATGAATTTAAGTAGTGAAACGATTTTTCCCGTATATAAATTGAATATGAGAAATTTAAAAAAAGTATTAAAGCTATTTAATGTAATAAAAACATTGTTAATGGTAATTGGAACAAAATTAAGAAATTATGTTAGTGCAAGTAATAATCTATAAACTTGAATGAACATTTCAATTTGGTAAATGTTTTTATGATATGACTAAGTATAAATGAAATGATTGGGTTAATTGGTATCTAATGAAATTAAATGTTGGAATATTACATAGATAAGGATTGATTTATGAAATAAATTTAAAGATAGGATGGCAACTATTATAAATTATCTAATTTATTTGGTCAATGAATTTATTGTGAATAAAATTCATTTAAAATGCTAAGTGATTATAATGTTGTTAGTAATAATAAACATTACTTTAATAATTAATAATATAGTAACAGAAGTGTGAATGCAAATTTATCAGAAGCATAAATTTACTTTAAGGAGTAATTAATAGATTGGGAAAAAGGTTCAAATTATGTTAATTGAGAAATTAATACGTAAATTATGTAAAGTAATAAATTGAATGTTGTAATTTTTTTTTTTAGAACTGAAGTATTTTAAAACCTAAATTTATGCATTTAATTGATAGAAGTGCATTTAGGAATATAATATTTATTCTAATTAATGTAAATAAGGGTATATTAATGCAAGGAGATAAATTGGCGTTATATATTGAGTTATGTTAGTTATTACACAATAAGTGGAAATGAAATAGTTAATACGGATAAAAGTGAAACGGAAAATATGAATGCAATAGTGTGAATCCAATTTTTAATTCATCTAATTGAAAATAAAGGTTCGTTAATTTAATTAAAATAGATAATTTCTGAATTTGAATGGAATTAAGGGAATTTCCGAAATCGATCAATTTAGCAACTTTCAATTAACTTTCAATTTCTTAAACTATTGTAATTGATTTAGAAATATAAAGAGTTGCTTAATTATTTGAAGTTAAATTTTGGAAATTGGGTTATTTCAATTAAATGGGAATAAAACGTTAAATATTACGTTAATGGAGTTTAAGTTGAAAATTTAGAATAAAAATATATTAGACCATTAACCAATGCTAATTATCTACTTGGTGATAATGGAGTGAATAAAAGAATTTAAAAACCAAATAAATGAATTTCAGGGGCAATTAAGTTTAATTACTGGATAAATTGAAAATTTAAAACTTAATGTTGTAAATTTGGAATTTTTAACGGTAAATGAATGTAGAGATTTATTAAAGTATTCTAGATTTACAAATAATCCAAACTGATAAAATTTGTAAATAATTTAGAGTTGAATTGGTAAATTTGATAAATTTGACTAAAATTTTAAATTATTTAATTACTATAAAAATAGCCATTTTTGTCACGGACTCAGATTTCGACGAAACCAGTTTCATCAGATCCGTAATAGTGAATTATTATAAAGTTTCAAGTTTCGTAGCGATCGGACTTGTCGTTTGATCATACGAACGCGAAACGCCTTGAAATCGGTTTAATTGAAATCAATTTGAAATTAATTTGGAAATATTGATTTCAGCATAACTTCTTCATATGATCGAATTTGGACGTGAAACTTTTTGCATCGCATTCAGAATATTTTAAAACACTTATTTCGATATATGGGTTTACCCAATTTCGTTCCGGGGTCAGAACGGGCTTTTTTGGGCCACGTTAGCGTTAGCACGTATATCCAACCCGATCCATCTATTCAAGTTTCTAACCTACCTATATAAACCCAGTTATAAACCCTAGCCTCCATATGTTCTCATTTGTTTTTGCATTCATTTCTTCAGCTCCTCCTCTTACCAACGGCGACAAACCCTAGATCTAAATTCAAATTTCTAAAAAATCAAATCAAAGTCAAAAATTCAAACACCTCAGAAAAATTCAAAAAAATTATATGTTGTTGCTCTCAACTAGCGTAATTCAATGGTGTAATTCGTTTTTCGATTGGAGTTATTGTTTGCTCGGAAATTTGTCATTTATCCTCGACCGTTCGTTTGGGGTCTGATCGGCAGTAACGATTCGATGATTCAAGGTTATGGGCACGTAGAGGGAGGCGCTGGGAGTTCATCTGTATAGACGGGTTGGCGAATCAACGGTCCGATTTGGGTACAAAATTCAATTAGGGTTTCGGTATGGGTGGCGGCCGGTGGCATTTAGGTCGACCGGAGAGGAAGTAGAGGCCATAGGGGGTGCGGCTCGTCGAGCTAGGGTCGATGGTGGTGGCGTCGGGTTCAACGGAGGTCGGAGTAGGTGGGAAATATCAGTCAAACGCCACGGTCAAAGCTTGACATTGGGTTCGTTTCTTCACTGTTCGCGACCTGGGTAGAGAACGCGTGAGAGAGAGATAGGTGGGGTGGGATGACGTGGCTATTTCATGTTAGTTAGTTTTATTTTAAATTTTATTTTTGTTTTCAAACGATTTGAATCGAATAACTTTAGCATACGAACTCCGTTTCATGCGAGATTTTTTTTGTTAGGATCGTAATAAAATTCCGGACTTGATGACGCTGGTTTGGACGGAATTGGAGACTGTTAAATTTTTGGGTTTAAATTGGATTTAAATTCAATTTAAATCCAAAAGGTGAGTGTTTTAACCCACTCACAACTTCTAAAATTTCTTATGTTCGTTAAATTGATTTATGATATGAGTAGAAATTTATTTATGACTGTTTGGCCTGTTTTATTCATCATCTCAATTAAATCGTATTTATTTAGTTTAACTGTTAATTTATTTTATTTTTGCATATAAATTGACAGTTATAATTTATTTATTTGCGCATAAACTTCTAGTTAAACAGTTATTAAATTTATTATTGAATATAAACTGTTCGTTAATACCTTTTATTTATTACCTGTTATATTTTATATGCTCTATATTGATGTTTGTTTAAATTAGATGATGATTGGAAAAAATGGTTGATGATTGATATTTGGATGAATGGATGCTATTTTTTTTATTTTGTATAAACTGCAAGTTATTATGCATTTTCATCTCATTCGGGATTGCGGTTTGAAATGATATACAACCGCATTTTTATTTTTTTAAATTGCGGATTGAAATGATAAATATCCGTATCACTTGACCATAGGATAGAAAATTATATACAGGCACCGCGGTGTGTGTGTGTGTGTGTATATATGTATGTATGTATAATTATTTTTGAAATGATTTTATGGTTTGGATAGGATACGGTTTAATAAATATTAAATTTTGATCATATATAAAATCTTATTTTATATACATCCATAGTTAAATTATTGAATATAAGCTATGAAATTGTCAAATAAAATAAATAAGTTGAATAATAGAGTTTAATGATTTAAATCAATTAAGATTGGAAGGTAAAATTTGAAATTTATTTGAATGGAACTTATTTAAAAAATTTCACTCCATAAGTTGATGTAAAACTTATCAAAGCTTGGAAAAGGTATGATATTTATAACTGGATTTTTATTCAAGATAAATTAAATGAATATTTCTAATACAATTAAATTGAAGGAAATACTAAATTGTTAGAAATTTGAGTTTTATTTTATGGATTTATTTTGTGACTGTTCAGAAATAAATAATAGGATAATAAATTGTTGAATATAAATTCCAACCTTAGTTTTGAAATTATTAAATGCTCGAAGTTTGAATATATTGAAATCGAAGTGTTTTATTGAAACTAAAGGTGAATCTAAATTTATGGGGTTTAGGCCTAAAATTTTAAATGGATAAATTGTGAAGTTGCTGAAATTATTTTGTAAAGTAATATAAAATCAACTATTTTATTCTATATACTGTTGAATATCCAAACCATTCAAGTTTTAGAAGTTATGATTTTAAAGCTATGAATTTCGCAGTATTATGTTTTGAAAGCTATAATTCAAATGTTTGGTTTCCAGATATTAAAATTTTAAAGCAGTATGATTTTGGAGGAGAAATATATTTGAAATAAATGATATCATTGATTTGGGTATTATAAGAATTATATCAAAATTAATTTGTTTTGGAAATGGAAATGATATCGTATTTATTGGTTTGAAATGGTAAATTTTATTCTGCTTTTTTAAGTACAAACTATTTTTTAAGACCGCGGTGTTATAATAACATTTGGTTGTTGAAGAGACCGGTATCGGAAGTTGTCATACTCTTTGCCAACTCCGAAAACCACTTTAACAACCGTGTACGCGGTGGAGATTCCAGAATGAAGTAGGATGGTGGCGGCGTTTCCTTTGAGGTAAATACGTGGACCCGACTCCCGTGATTTGGCATAAGGTGGCTAAAACAGGAGCGATTCTCGGGCCAATGAGGTCATTCCTCTGATCGGACACTCCTCTTCGATACTATACTTTGACTTTGGATTGATTCGGTGGCCACCTTTATTTTTGATTTTGGGGGAGTTTGTTCGAGGTGGGCGGTAGCTGCGCGTTGCGCGTTTCCACCAGCCCGGATGCGTAATTGGTATATCTACCCTGGCATTGCCTAGTTGTGCCATGTCACCTACCATACCGAGCCTTTACTACGAGTTTACATTTGTGTCATACCTATGGAGTATCCTCTGGTAGCCTCCCGATCAGGAGGTATTACGGTACTGTATAGACTTTTGACATTATTTGTGTTTAGGGCTATATGGGTAACCCCTTAACGCTATTAAAAAGTAAGTTTATTTTACAATTATACACTATTATAATAGTGAAATATACTACATAGTAAATAGTTTGACGGATCCTTAAGAGATGTAAATCGCGAGCATCTTTTGAGTTACTGCACTCATATTTATTTCAGTTAATTTAACTTACATAAGATCTTTTTGTTCTGACTCGAGTGTTTTGGCTTTCAATTCGCTCGGGTCAGTCCGAGCATTTCAGGATTTGAAGATTTTATTTCTGGAGGACGAAGATGGAGATTTTATTATTATTATATACTATATGGCTCCACTACACACTGTATTCCGCTGCATTAATATTTATTGATATGTGAACTCTGATATTTATTGTATAAAGAAGAATCAAATGTTTTGTAAACTGTTTTATGAACTCAAGTGTTTTGTAAAATGTTTTGTAAACTGTTTTGTAAAGTGTTTTGTAAACTGTTTTGTGTCGATTTAAAGCGTGCGAAAAGGCGGGATGTTACAAGGTCGGTGGTGGTTTGTGGGTGACGGCGTTCGCGCGTGTTCGGCGATCGAAAAAAATATCGCGCCCATGAAAACGAGCAGGGAGAGGGAAAGAGAAATATTGTAATGTTTAAGTTTATTTAATTTAGTTGATTAATTTTATAGAAGGTTAATTAATTCGTAACTTTCTCGTACGAGGCCCGTTTTGAGCGTGGAAAGTTGCATTACGTTCGTATCAGCGAGCACTACGCTATGGAGTTGGAATAAACGAATTTGGAGCTAATGGGAACTTTGGGTTAAATTGTATGACGGTTGAATTTTAATTCAAACTGGAGCGCTATGGAGATTTTTGGCATTTTTGTGAGTTAACTCATATCTCTGGCCTGCTTATATTTTAATATAAGTGGAAATAATTTTATTTATATTATTTGTTGCTCGTTTGGATGATATACTATATTTATTAGTTGGTTTGGATGTAGTCCCGCCCGTGGAGCGGATGAGACTTTATACATTCCCGTGTGTGAGCAGATGACCCTTTGTATACGAATCCTGTCTCGAAGTGGTTGATTTTTATATTATTTGATTATATGCTGTATGTGATTCAAGGAGACAGGTTGGAGGGATCCAACAACATTCCTCACGCTGTTGGTTTTATATTTTTATATATGCTGATATATTATGTGATGGATGCCATATTTGATGGCATGGATATGATTTTCTTATTCGATGCTATGGTAGCACTGGGCCTTATTTTTGGTATTTTGAAATACCAAAAAATAGTGATTTTGATTTGAAATGATTTTCAAGTGATTTTGGAAGTATATATATTTTAATAATTTTTAAATTATTAAAAGGAATGAATTTGGTTTTAAACAAATACAGAGTATGATTTTGATGTTATAAAAATATGGTTTTGGTGAAATCTTTTTATATAGAAACTTTTGTACATTTTATAAAGGATGTTTAAAAGCGATATTTTATAAATAAAGAAATAGATTTAAAATCGAAGTTTGAAAGTATTTTGTAAATGGATTTGAAATGTATTTGGTAAATGGATTTATAAATGGATTTTTATAAATAAATTAGATTTATAAAGAAGTGGATTATAAACGGATTTTGTGACGACCCGCAAATCTATACCCTTTGAATCGACAATAAACCACACATGTCCAACCCAAAAAGCACAGACTGACGGAAAGTCAAGAGAAAGAAAAGAAGAGAGAAGAAGAGAAGAGAAGAAAGAGAGAAGATATAACCAAACAGATAATACAGAATCTCACATCGCAGCGGAAAATATATAATATCATATAAATGATCTTTACAAAACAGAAACTGTATATACATACATAAATCAAAGTTCAACAATCAAACAATAATTATCAGCCTGAACAGTTATAATAACATGTCCTCACAATTGCCGATGATATACAACAACAAACAAAGCACAACGAATAATCAAACAAAACAGATACGCATATACGTAAACGAAGATCTCCGGCTCTCCTGCTGAAGCTCCAAAAGCACCAAAGCATAACCTGTAAATATACTCGGTCTGACCCGAGCATTGAAAGGAAAGAACGCCCAGATCAGTCTGTTAAACCAGCGTGAGAAACACACTCAACTGAATTTATTAAATTACCAAACTTTTCCTTTATCAAAAAAAAGTATCTCGTAAGACAAGTCCACGCATTAACACAGACATGTTTTTACCTTACGATAACTAAAACATATCATATCAAATCCTCTTATATTATAGTAGCGTCTACTACGTACAAATAATACTAATCATAGCCGAAATTGTTACATTGATTAAATTCCAGCATATAGCCCAATTCGGTAATACAATCAAAATGGCAAACACATAGTGGAGTTTGGATTTCTATACAAATGACCAAGTGACGGGACTACCTTCCGGCAGTACATCTCCAGAAGAATGTACCGAGAAACCATCACAAAGTTTCTCTACCAACACAAGACCGGCCCACCTCTATAACTAAATGGTACCGAATATGTCATCCTTCGGTCGTTACTGACCTTTACCGAGGGCCCTCTAGCATACAAACCACAATAATCAGATACACGATGTCATAGCGTGCAAAGATATATCTAGAAGAGGATGATCATACCCTAATGGGAATGACCCACTTAGCCCTGCTGCATCTAACCCTGTTTTGGTCATTTTCGGTTGATGAGGCCTGAGGTAACGATTACCTTTCACAGTCACATATCACATCACTTTGAATGTCACACGGCCATTTCCGTTGACTATTAATTGCCTTCCACAAAAATACAACCTTTAAGCTCATATGTCTCAAGGAGGGTGTTAAACTAAGAGAAGTTGCCTTCTCCGCCGCCACTGATATACATTTGTAAAAACCAATGTACGTAATCTATAGAAATGCAATGTCAGACAAACATCCATACAAGTTGTCCAGGAACAGGACAAACCGAAGGTACTTTCCTACCACATCCTGTCGGGAAATCCCTAGGATTAGTAGCGAATAGTCCGCATTGGATATTTCATAACGAAGAGACCACTGCTACTGGATGTATATTGGGATTTTAACCCCAAACGATCAACAAGCAGTCCCCCACTATGAAACTCCGGAATATCAATATCATCAATAAGAAATCTGCACAATCGTCGCATATATGTTGGTCCAAAGTGGTTTTCAGATAAATCTCATCCCGGTCTCTTCGCACCAACAACGCAAAAGCGTTTCTCAATCTCACACAGCAACTAAGTCTCGTAGACTTATCACGTCTCCAACTTTCAACTTGCTATCCTTCGGGCCAAGAAGTAAGCTCAATAGATTGGAGTAATACTCCGTACTAAACGAATCAACATCCTCAACACAAATGATAATCAAGCCTACACAGAAGGCTACATACTAAGTGTACGACTAAATAATTCCCACATCAAGTCGAGAAACTAAAATTTGGCTAATGTTTGATAGTCGGTTATTTAACTATCAAAGCAAACAAACAAATATTCAGCACCATAACAATCACTGGACCCTTTTAATTAATCTTTTATTAATTAAACCATTTGCCAAATATTCACTTCATATTAGATTTAAAATGATATATTCCCAAAATCATTTCAACACTGGAAAACATTTCCAAATACTAATTTAATAATAAGTAATTCACAATTCAATTTATTTCGATACTTAGAAAATATCTATATACTTAAATCACGATTTAGTATATATTTAATTCTTTATGGAAAACGTTCACTTAAACACATTTATTTGGATCAAAACGAATGTTGCGTAAAACATTATTACGACAACCCAAAATCACTAGTATAGGGATTCAAAAATAAGATAGATATATAAATCCCAATACTATACAAAAACATTTCCTTTCAAAAATCATTTACTATAACAACAGTGTTATAGTCCATCATTTCCTTACTTCTCGAAAACGTCTATTTCAACAATGAATGTTGAAATCTATGTATTCGACATTTAATAAATTTAAAACAACTTTAAACCGTTTTAAATCCATTTAAAATATCGCTTCCAAAACATTTATTTAATTCAAAAGGTTATTCACTTTGCAAAGCATATCATTTTATTCAATATATTATTCACTGTCCAAAATCGTGAATATACTTCTCTAACCCAAATTCATTATTTCTACATATTCTATTTTAAAGGATTATCCACTATCCAAAATCGTGAATATATCTCCTTTAATAAGCTTTTATATTTACTTATCACATTCAATTGATTTTGGATTTATAAACAATGTTTATAAATTACATATACATTTTATAAAAACTTCAAGTTATAAATTCCTTTTATTTACCAATTCCATTTATAACTCAATTATATACCCAAAAACCCAAATTATAAGTTAAATACTTATAATTCATTTATTTACAAATTCGTTCTTTTATAACTTCACAAATTATATAAATCGTATTCACTTATAAAATCCATTTATAACTTCATTTTAACACTTACAAAAACTCCTTTATAATTTCCTCATTTTGATTTATAAAATATCAATTTTATAAATCTTATATATATACCGTTTATTATAACTTCAAAAATCTCCATTAAACTATTTTACAAAATAGTACATTTCATATTTCAAAAATCACATTTCAATTATATTTTCCAAAACATCGTAATGTTTATAACACAAAAATTATAACGCTTATTTATTCGAAATAAATCCATTTCCTTAACAGTTCAAAATTCAACAAAATGTATATTTTCAAAATCACTTGAAAATCCTTTTAAATTTGGAAATCATTACTTTAATATTTTTAAATTTTAAAAAATGGGCCCAATGCTGCAATAACACCAAATACATCAATCACGGCAACCAAAACATCATATATCATATGATAACAGAATATATCACAATATCTGTAAACAAATAAATATTGGTGAGGAATCCAGTTGGATCCCTCCAACCTGTCACCTGCAACAGATATACATATTAGAATATGTGTATAATTTCCGCTTCGAGACAGACGCGCGTACAAAGGGTCATTCGCTCATACACGGGAACGTATAGGGTCATCTGCTCCACTAGGCAGGTATATATTCAAATACCAATCAATATATCATATATCATCCAAACAATCATCAATCATCATAAATAATATTTATTCTCACTTATATAAAAATATCAGTGAGTTAGAAAGAGTGAGTTGTACTCATATTGATTCCAGTCGCAGTTTCAATGTTTTATTCCGAATAAAATTAAACGCGCATTTAATTTAAAAATTCACACTAGCTCCAATCAGCTCCAAACCAGCTTCATCGCATAGTGTTCGTCCATACGAACCCAACGCAAGTCATTTCGTGTGAAACGGACCTCGTATGACAAAGATACAATGTTCTAAAATTTATACGAATTATAAGATAATTAATTTACTATTTCTTTTTAATTTTTTAAACCTACTTTCAATCCTAGCCGCACGATTTCCTTGATGAAATCTGAGCCACGTTTCTCCTCTTCTCCCCTCATGTTATTTCCAGGTAAAGATCGAACGCAAGAACCCATCGTGGCCGCCCTCTAAATCGAATTTTCACGACCAAAACGAATGTCGTGACGACGATTTGAGAACTTCCCCACCTTCACGCACACGTGTGCCACCCACGGCTGCAATCTTGACAAACTCGGTCATCACTAGGCTGCGAAAATCGTGCGCGAATGTATTGCTTCAAACTAAAATTGTCGTTGATCCATCGCCTTAAATTTGATCGTACCCGTTAGATTGAACGATCCCGTTATGCTCTTCAACATTGTAGTTGAAAGTTTTTTGAATTGATTTACAGATTTGAAGAAATTAAGAGGAAAAGGAAATGAATTTTTGGCCGTTCGAAGCTAATGGCGGCTTGCCCTAGTTTATTTAGGGTTTTGTGAAAAAAACAAGTTATGATGTCTTTCTATAGAAAATGTTGCGACACTATTCATTCGATTTTTTCCCGAACTCGAAACGGAACGTGCCGCTTGGCATTTATAATATTTTACCCCTATTCCGAACGCAATGGAATATATATCGGGAGCCAATTCGATCATATTTGGAAGATAGGTTTTCGAATCGACTATTTTAAATTTAAAATTCACTTAAACGATTTTCTATGCGTTTTAGCTTGCCCCGGACAACCCGTAAATCTGATTGACACGAAATTTTAAATATTACAATAATATAACATTATGGATCAAATGAAATTGGTTTCGTCAAAATCCAAGACTGTTTTAAAAATGGCTATTTTCACACGTCAATTAAATATTAAAATATTCAATTTCTACAAATTAACTTTTAATTCAATTTTAAAAGTTCTTTAACATCATTCTAATTCAAATATGATTTATTTCAACTTTATAAATCATTTTTATTCATATTAGATCCAATTTTCAATTATTTACGCAATTACAAACATTAAATTAACAATTTAATTATCCAATTTAATTACTATATTTGAAATATTATTTATTCAGCTTATTAAATTTACTTGTGCATATTTAAAATCAGTTAAACAAACGAATTTCAAATGACTGAAATTCTGAGTCGTTACAGATTTTGATAGTAAAACGGGTTTAAAAAAAGATGATTTATAAATAGAATTTTATAAATAAAGGGATTTTATAAAATAGAAGATTTTTAAAATAGAAAGGGGATTTATAAACATAGTTTTTATAAATATGGAAATGATTTATGTTGAGATTTAAATATGGATTTTATATAAAGGAAATATATTCGAGTTTTTAAGAGTTTAACAATCTTTCAAAGGATTGTTTTGATGATAATGTTTTCGATGGTGCTAATGATTTTAAAAGGTAATTTATCGTTTTAACGTAAGGGTTTGGAAAGTTAAAACTATCTTTCGAAGGATTGTTTTGAAAATGACGTTTTTGATGAAGTCAATGGTTTTAAAGCGTTAACCTTTAAAAGCGAAGTTTTGAAAGTAATAATTCCAAATGGGATTTAATGGTTCAGAAAAATAGTTTAAAATGAGATATGTGTTGACAACATAGATTTCAACATTTATTTTTGTAATAGACTTTTTCGGGAAAGTATGGAAGGTATAGACTATAACATTGTTGTTATAGTAAATGATTTCGAAAAGGAAAAGTTTTTATAGTATACGGGATCTATATATAGATATAATTAATCAAGTCCCTATATTAATGTTTTCGAGTTGTCGTAACGATGTTTTACACAACATTCGTTTTAACCCAATAAAGCGTGTTTTGGAAAATAGAAAGCTTTCCTTAAATGATTTGTAAATATACTTATTACGAATTTATGTATATGGAGATATTTTTTAAGTATAGAAAATGAATTGGTTTGTGAATGTACTTATACCATTGGTATAAGTATATGGAAATATTTTTTCAATATTGAAGGACTGAAATGGTTTTGAAGATATATCTTTTTAAAGATAATTTGAATTAAATATTTGAGAATTGATTTAATTAATAAAAGATTAGTTAAATGGCCTAGTGACTGCTTGTGTGCTAGATATTATTTGTGGTTTGATGGTTAACCGACTATCAAATTTGGTCATTTTTGTTCCTTGACTTGGTGTGGGAACTGATTAATCATGCACTTTACACGACGCCTACTGTGTAGGCTTGATGACCGTTTGGATTAAGAATGTTGATTTGAGTGGTGTGGAGTGTCTATTGTACTCCAATCTGCTGGGCTTCCTTCTTGGCCGAAGGATAGCAGGTTAAGAATAGGAAACGTGATAAGTCTACGAGATTTGGTTTCCATATGAGGTTAAGAAACTCTTTATCGTTGTTGGTCTGGAGAGACCGAGGTCGGATTTATTCGAGAACCACTTTGGACCAATATTTGCATTCGAAAGTGCAGGTTTATGATTATGATTTTGAAGATGGAGATCTTCATGATGTAGTGCTATTTGCTACTAGTCCCTCGGGGTGAAATTTGCCATATTATATATAAATATGGTGGCATTAGTGATTTGTTATGAAAATCTACTATATGCAAGGACTTCTCGCTACTAATTCTAGGGGTAATTCCCTACAGGAAATGGTAGAAGAGTACCTTTGGTTTTTTCTATTCCTGAACAACTTATAAGGAAGAATATTTGACATTACATCTACGGAATTACATCGTTGACTTTTACAAATGTACATTTGTTTGGTGGTGGAGATGGAAACTTCTCTTAGCTTAACACCCTTCTTTGAGAGGCACGAGCTCGGAGGTTGTATATTCGTGAAATTCAATAGTGATTGAAGGAACGACAATGTGACATTTAAAGTGAAATGTGACATGTGAAAGGTAATCGTTACCTTCTGCCTCATCAGGCGAAAATGACAGAAACAAGGTAGAAACGGTAAGGCTATGTGGGTCGCTCACATAAGGATATGGTCATCACCTTTCTAGATTACCCTTTATATGCCGAGTATTTGTTTGTTATGGCCACGAATAGGTCGGGAACGACCGGGGTGATGTCATATTCGTTACTATCTAGCGAAGGGGTAGGCTGGTTCTGTGTTGGTTTAGGCATTCAGTATTTGGATCCTTGGTGCATTTTTCTAGAGATGTACTATCGGAAGGTAGTCCCTTACCTTGTCATTTGTATGGAATCCATTCTCCAATACATGCCAACCAGTTTGTTTGTAAACTTATTATGTCTTCGAATTTAACCAATGTAATACTTTCGGCTATTTGAATATTACTTGTATACTAGACACTTGTATAATATCAGTTTATTTGATATGAAAAGTTTTGTTTATCGCAAGGTAAACACCCGTCCGTGTTTATGTGCGGCGTGGTCTTATGAGATACCTTTGATTTGATAAAGAAATTTTTTGATAACTTCAAAATAAATTTAAGATGTTTTTTCTCACACTGGTTTACCAAACCGATCTGGGCGTTCTTCCCATTCAAAGCTCGGGTCGAACTGAGTATATTTACAGATCTAAATTTGGATGCTTTGGAGCTCCATCGGACAAGCTGGAAGTCTTCAGGTCGTATTCATGTATATATTTATTTCCGTTGCATTGTTATCTAAATTATTTGCATTTACGAGGATAGGTTATTATAACTGTCCAGGCCGACGATTGTGATTTGATTGTGGTACTTTGCTTGATGTATATATATTAAAGATCACAGTTTCTCTTTTGTGAAGCTCATTGATATTATATTATATGTTGTTCCACTATGATTGTGAGATGCTGTATTTTTTTTAGTTTCTTCTTTTTTGTCTTCTTCTATCTTCTTTCTTTCCCATAACGATCGGTTTTTCTGGCATTTGAGCTCGGCATGCAATACAGTGGACGTATTAGCGTCGATTTTCGAGAGTTGAAAACCCCTCGTTCGCTACACGTGGTATCAGAGCTTAAGTATTTTGAATTCTTAGACTTTGATGGGTACTCGTTATAGATAAGGTCAGTAGCACCCTAGAATGAGTTTGAGTGTATTATAAATATAAGTGCGCATTCTTCAGTAATATAAAATGTTTTATATTGTGTTGGTTGATCTGTTGAGTGGCTTATGCGTTTAGGTTGATGCATCTAGCTAACGATATCAACTGGAATCTCTAAACACTCAAACATAGCAATTTGGTATAGTATTTTTTTTTGAAATTGGGTAAATAAAATTATTTTTTCCTAAAATATTTTTTATATTAGAAAGTATAATTTTTTAGGAATTATTATAGTTATATATGGTTTGTAGGTTATTAGTAAATGATAATATTTGATTATTATCATTAGTTGTTTGTCGTTGTGTTTAAATTAAAGTTATCGTTATCATAATTTTAATAAAGATAAACAATTAAGAAATGGTCTTGTATAACCAAAGTGAAATTATAAGGAAAATTTATAAGTATGATTTGAAATACAAAGAAATTACTTATAATTTGATTACAAGATGATTTGAAAATAATAAAAATTGGGTATTTTGCTGAAAACATAAGAAATTAAGTTTTATAATTTATAAATTTTGAGAATTAGCGAGTTAATTTTTTTTTGAATTTGATGAATATGAACGTTTAAGAAATAATTGTCTTGGTTTATTAAATGCTATGGTAACCCAATGTATATAATTTGTAGGAAGTTAAAGAGTGCAAGGGCTGCACTAAGAACATGGGTACACGAAAAATTTGGTGATGGATCCCAACAGTCGACTCAAATTAATGTGCAGCTTAAGGAAGCCCAAGAAAAAATGATGGAACAACCCAGAAGATGCTGAAGCGGCAGAAGAGGAAGGAAGGTTGTTTAACTTCTCAATCAAGCTCTTGACATCTAAGGTAACATGAAAAAGTAGCAGTTAAACTACAAATGGATATAAAAGGGTGACAGAAACACTGCTTTTTTTTCATGCTTCGATCAAAATCAAGCAAGCTAGAGAACATATAAACTTTGTATCTGGTGTGGATGGTTGTCTTTATTTAACTCCTGATCATGTGGATAATGCTTTTTTAAGCTACTTCTCTGACCTTCTACATAATCAACAAATTTCATTCGTGATCTTAGCTTAATCAATGATATCTTCCTTCCAAGACTCATCTCTGATCAAGCTTCTATGCTCACCTCTAAGGTAATCGATGAAGAGATAATACTTGCTTTGTTTTCTATGAATAAGAAGTCAAGTTGGGGTCCAGATGGATTCAATGCTTTATTCTTTACTAATAGCTGGGATTTGATACGAAAGGACTTTTGTAAAGCCATACATAATTTTTCTGATAAGTGCAAACTACCCGATGAAGTTAATTCCACAAATCTTGTTCTAATCCCAAAGTGCTCTCATGCTACTACTGAATGCTCTTTCAGGCCTATTTCATGTTGCAATGTTGTTTATAAATGTATATCTAAAATTCTTGCTTCCAGCCTTGTTTTTGTGCTACCTGACCTTATCTACCAAAATTATGTTGCATTTTTTCCAAAGAGAAATATTCAGAACAATGTACTTCTTGCTCAGGAACTGCTTCGAGGATATGGTAGAGCAAATGCTACCCCAGCTGCAATGACGAAAATAGACATAAAGAAGGCTTATGATCTTATTCACTGGTCTACCATAGTTTGAATTATGGCACTCTGTGATTCCTTAAGCCTTTTGTTGGTTGGGTATATGAATGTATATCAACTCCAAGTTTATCTCTAAAATTTAATAGTTGATCTGTAGGTTTTTTAAAAGCAAACATGGCATATCGCAAGGTGATCCAATTTCATCCTATGTATTTATTCTTGTAATGGAAGTTTTTACACAAAGTACTACCCCAGATGTAAGGATCCCCATGTCTCCACCTTTTGCCTGTTGATGATATAATGATCTTTACCAAACCTCATCAACCCTCTATTGAATGCATTTTAGCCACCTTGAACTCCTTCTCTAGCATGACAGGTCTATATCTAAACCTTAATAAATCAAGTATTATCTTTTCTGGTGTTCCTTCTCACCATGCTAATGAACTTGCTCAATCAACTGGTCTTCGTATGATGGATAATGATATGTCTTATTTAGGATTGCCCCTCATTTCATCCAGGATCACCTTACCTAATTGTCTTTCCCTCTACAATAAAATCACAATTACCATGAATAGCTGGGTGAATAGATTCTTATCTCAAGCTAGCCGCCTAATCCTCATTAACTCCATCAGCTTCTCCATGATGGTTTACTAGGCCAGAGCTTTCGTCCTGCCAAATAAGCTACTAAGGATGATAAGAAGTGCAATGTTAAGGTTATTTTGGTGTGGTAGTATACACTCGAAGAAGCCTCTGCCTTGCTCTTTTAATAATTTTGAAAGACCAAAGTGTATGGGTAGTTTAGGAGTGAAGAATATTCTCCACTGAAATGTCGCCGCTTTTAGTTCCCATTTCGACTCTATTCTTTCTAGCAGGGAGAGTGTGTGGGTGAAATGAATATGGGCCTATAACATAGGCAGGAAGAGTTTTTGGTGTTTGGACGTGTAGTTGTCTTGTAGCTGGACATGGAGAAAATTATTAGGGTTGAGATCAACTTTCCTTCCTATAATTAGATGAAGCTGTCAGTGACATCAATTGAGAAATTCTAAAATGAGCCATAGGGAGAGAGGGGTTTGATTCTATCAAAACTTATGTCATATCAACACTTCCTTCAATCTGACATTAGTAAGTACGCTAAGGCAAGTGACTTCATAATGGATAGCCATTTATAATTTCCCTATTATTCCAATTAGATCATCAGAGCAGTTTGGGATCAACTTCAAGATAATTCTTATCCAACTATGGTAAATGACCAAGTTGACTGGAATGATAAGCCTCACACTATTGCACATATCTACAATGAGATAGCCAAAGTTAATACATTGCCAACATGCAGGTGGATGAAAATTATATGGAATACTGCTATATCCCCGAAGGATAACCTAATGATGTGGAAGGTGCTTAATCAGGCTTTGCTAACTAAGGATGTTCTGATTAGGTATGGTCTTAGTCATGGCTTGTTATATTATTTTTGTGAGGTTCAGAATGAAAGGTGCAACCATATGTTCATCAGTTGTGATGTTATTCTCCCATTATGGAGAAGACTAATGATGAAAGCTGGAAGAATCTTTTTGCTAGCGTATCTGAAATTGAATGGAACCTGATATATCAATCGACAAAATGGAGAATTTATGAATCACAATTAATAGCGCTATGTCTGGAGAAATACATAACATTGTTATGGAGGGAGAGGAATCTTATATGTTTTGATAAAAAAAGGAGAAGTAATTGACATGCTATGGCATGTTTTAAGACATGAAGTGTTTAGTAGCAAAAAGAGGATGGCTGATTTCTCTGATGCCACAACTTTTGCTTTGAATTAGCATATTCTTTTGCTTGTTTTTCTTTTTCCTCCCTGTCTTTTTCCCTTTTTGATTGTGTGTTTGTGGATCATCTTGTTTGTTTCTCATGTGTTTTCTTAGCTCGAAGCTTGTTTTGAGCTAATTTATTTTATTGTTTTTGTTGCAATAAAGTATAGTAGGGACGCAGTCAACCTCGCAAGCTTTGCTAAAAGAAAAAAGAATCTGAATTCGAATTATAAAATGAAATTTAGTCAAGATTAATAAAATGAATTTTAAAAAGGAATTTAACTCAAGAAAAGTAAACGGAATGAACTAATGAAATGAGTTAAATGAAATTGATTGTGATTGAAAAGAATTATTGAAGTGAATTAATTCAATGAATTAATGAAATGAAAATGAATTGAACTAATGAAATAAATTAGCGAATGTAATATATTTTGGAATGTTGTTTGTTAAAATTGAATATGAAATTAAGTTGTAAAAGTGAAAATAAACATGAGATTATGTTGTATAAAATATTTATAGTTAACTTAAGTAAACGAATTTTATGGAATGGTTATTTAAATTTATTAGTATTAAAGAAATATACTAAGTGAAGAATGAATGTAAATGTAAATGACCGTTAATTGAATAAAAGTGAATAGTGAATACAAATATAAATGAAATTGAAAGTTAATGAATTGAAGTATAATAATTGAATGTAAGTCAATCGATTTAATTGGAATGTGAACTATTGGAATGTAAATTAATGGAAGGTAAATCAATTGAACGTAAGTAAAATTGAGTGTAAATGAATTGGATGTAACTAAAATTATAAATTAAATGTTGACATTAAAAATGCTATTTGATATGTTTATGAATTGATTGAATGGATATCATTTGTTTGATGATTTCTTTTGTTGCATGTATTTCATTTGCATATAGTTATTGTAGTAGATATGTTATATTTTGATATTACTTTCTATATACTTGTTCTCATTGGTTGTTGAGTGAATAGTAGGTGCGGATGGTGTATGCTTCACATTTGGAGTTCTCTTTCGCATTTTATTGCTAGTATATGCTAGCTAATAAATATAAAAGGTACATATCTCAGATTACATATCGTACTTTTACACTTTTTCCCTACGGCATGCCTCATCCTCGAAGATGCGATGCATATTTGTGATTATATATAATATGATTTTTTCGATCGAACCGCACAAAGGAGATGCCAGCGAAATTTTCTATAAATTTAAGCGTTAGAATATTTTTGAGAATTTTGAAATTTTTTTGATAACTAAAATTTGATTTTTGGTTTTATAATTTGAAATGATATTAGTTAATTTTTGGGAATAGTATTAGTTAATAACAATGAATGAATTTGAAGATTTAGAAAAAGTTTTTATAAGAAGTTTTAACTAATTGATTTCGAAAGTTAAAAGGTTTAAATGAATTTGCTAATTCATTTCAAGTAATTGTTTTGAAAAGTTAATGGGTTTGGGACATTTTTCTTACTCGGCAATTTCAAGGACGAAATTCTTTTAAGGAGGGGAGAATGTAATGATCCAGAATTTCGTTCATTTGATTTTGGAATATTTAATTGATTTTAAATATTGAAAAGTTAATTTTATAAGTTAAATAACTTGAATTTCGAATACAGCAATTTATTTGATAATTAAGTTGTTTGATTTTAATAATTGGAATTGTTTAAATAATTGAATCTTGAATTTAATATGAATGAAAATGATTTCTAAAGTTGATTTACAATTTGTTTGAATAAGAATGGAGATAGTAAACTTTTAATTTTGGTTTAAAAGTAAAAAAACTGATTTTGGAAATTACTTATTTAAATTTAACGTGTAAAAATAGCTCTTTGGGCACTGTCTTGGATTTCGACGAAACCATTTTCGTCGAATCCGTAATAGTGAATTATTATATGCTGTCGAACTTCATGGCAATCGAATGGATTGTTTGGTCGTGCGGTTTGAAACACATAGGAATGTATTAAAGGAATTTAAGATTTAAATAATTTGAAAATTCAACTTCCATATATGATGGAATTGACTCTCGATTCATATCACATTGTGTTCGGAATAGGGGTATAACATATCGAACGCCAAGTAGCACACTTCATTTGGAGTTCAAAATTTTCACGGATGAATAATGCCATGAAAATTTTCTATAAATAACCCTCAACTTTCATTCATTTGCAAACCAGAATTTTCAACCGCCATTATATAAAACAATCCAATAGCTGACATTGATCATATTATCTAAGGACCGATTTAGCCTTCGACTTCAACTAGAGAAATGTAGAGCATGACCATATGAAGCTATCCTACTAATGGATCGATGGATCGTTGATGACAATGACCATAAAGTTCTCACATTCAAGCTACAAGTCGAGCGGGTTTTCTCGCGCATAGGCACGTACGCAAGCGAGGCGGAGGTGGAGCGAGGCATCGTCTTGGTGGTGCAGCGGTGGGTCTGGTCCTCAGCGGTTCGTGGTTGACAGCGTTGGTGCGCATTTGACATTCGAAAATAAAATTGTCATGCGCAAGAAAACGAGCAGAGAGAGGGAAAGAGGAATAAGGTTAAGTTTAAAGTTTAAGTTTATTTAATTTAGTTAATTAATTTTAATTCTATCGAATGTTAATTAATTCATAACTTTCCCATACGAGGTCCGTTTCAAGCGCGGCAAGTTGCCTTGCATTCGTATCTATAACAACCCGGTATTTCGAACTATTCGCATCCACACATGTCGGACTTGAATTGCTCAAAACAACAGGTTGTTAGTTTTTATGTTTTGCAAAAATTCAGCATATACAGTAAATAAATCAATCACAGAATCACGGACACAAAGTAATATGGTAATAAGCAGCGAAAATAGATATATAGTAGTTCATGAAGCTACTATAAAACATCAGAGTTAAAACAAAATATAACAAAAATCTCAATTACAGAGTAGTCTCAAGTATAGAAGCAACTGATAAGTCTAAATATAAGTGACTGGAATAAACCGAAATAGTTGAAAGCTGGATAGATAGATCTCCAAACAAAGCTCCAATCTCCAAAAGTGAGTCTCAAATGCTGTGATACTCAGTCTAACTCGAGCATAAAGCAAAACACAAAACACTCGAGTCAGGATTAACATTCTTATATCAGTAAAGATAAGTCTGATACCACGTACACAATTGTTAAAGTGGTTTTTAGTATTGGCAGAGAGTATGACAATATCCGATCCCGGTCTCTTTAACAACCCAACGCTTATTTCACATCATGGCCATTTCATTTCAAATAGTTCATACTTCAAAATCAAAATATCATATTCATTCCAAAAATCATGTCAATTTGATATCATTATACCCTTTAAATAATATTCATTCCAGAATTGTAACATTTTTCAATATTATAACACTTTCGAAACCATAGCACTTTTGAAATCATAACATTTTTAACTTAAACAGTTTAAATATTGAAATAGTATATCTATACTAAAATAATTATAAATTAAAATAGTTTATATATTAAAATAATTTGTATATTAAAATAGTTTATATATATTAAAATGCTTTTTATAATAAAATAGTTTATATATATATATATATTAAATGCTATATATAATAAAATAGTTTCCTCCACTTTCACAAATCAATTCAAATCAGCTTAAATTCCAAAATTCAATTTAAATCAATTTCAGTTCAACACTTTCAATTTAAAAGGTTAAAGATTCAATTCAAATTCTCAATAAACCATTTCAATTTTTCTCATTTTCAAATCCAAGTTTAAACTATCTCTTCAATCCAATAAGATTCAAAGTTTAAATATTTAAACATTTTCAATATAAGTTTCATTTATATTTCAACATTTAACTTTACTATTACTTAGTTTTGAAATATTCACTTAATCGTTCCAATAATCATTTAAATAAAATCTCCAATTGTATCCCATTTCATTTTATTTAAATTTGAAAATATTCATTTAATCACCTTTTTGTCAAATCAAGTTATAAATCATATCTTTCGAAACCTCAAAATCAATAAGTTTAAATAAATTCTTATTTAAATTCAATTATTAACCAAATTTACAATTCCAAGTCAACATTAATTTATCTTCCCATCCTTTATTATTAAAGTTAAAAATCCATTTTAAAATGTTAATATAAATTTAAATAAATACTTATATATTTTGTATTAAATCTATTTTTATATATATTTTAAAATTATAAGAAAATCTTAAAAATAATATTTTCAAAACTGACATATAAATTAAAATTTCCAAAACATATCATTTTAAAATCTTGATTTTATACGTATATAAAAATAGCCTATATATATTATATTTTAAAATCGATATTTATTAAAACCATATATTTCCTTTCAAAACGTTGGAAATCATTTTTCAAAATATAGACCAATGGTGTCTGTATATAAAATTTTCTATCCTATGGTCAAGTGATTCAGATATTTATCATTTCATTTCGCAAATTAATTATTTATGGATATATATCATTTCAACCTGCAATCCCAAAAATTTAAAATAAATGAAAATCGTTTGGGTTTATCATTTCAACCCATAACGATTTTCTTCTATTCTACAAAATCGTTCGCGTATGTATCATTTCAACCCATATGGAATTCTAAATTAATAGAGAACTTGCAGAGTGTGAACAAATGTGATAATGATAATAATAATAATAATAATAATAATAATAATAATATCAACAACATGCATATATCATCAATAACAATTAAACATATACAACATGATATGGTGTCATACATCACAGGTGAACAATTACAGATAATGGCATATTATATACATCAATTATATAACTAACCGTTCAGCTAAGCATCATATTTCAATTGTCGATTCAAATGAAATCAAATTTACTAAATATAAGAACGTTAATCGTGAGTGATTTCTCACCTTTCGAGGCTAGAGAAACAAGAAGATGACACGGACACTGTTAACCCGCCTTTTTACCAGGCCATGGACATGCGGGTTTAACTTAATCGGTTGCACGTTCGTCAAGGCTGGTGTATGATGGATTCAGTCGACTGGATGGATGGATGACGCAATGTTCTTAGGAGAAGGAAATATGACTGGATAAAGATGGATCAACTATAGTTTGGGTCTAGGAAATATGGTTCGGCATTGGCAATCATTCGGCATGGTAGGACGACCGGCACGATGGATCGTTCGGCATACGAGGTCGTTCGGCACGTTGGATCGTTCGGCATTGGTAGGTCGCTCGGCATCGGGGATCGTTCGGCATGGTAGGTCGTTCGGCAGGATGGATCGTTCGGCATCAGGGATCGATCGGCATTAGATGTATCGCTCGGCATCCTAGCAGCGTTCGGCATGGAAGTAGCGTTCGGCATTAGACTAGCGTTCGGCATGATGGCATCGTTCGGCATTGGATGAGTGTTCAGCATGGAAGCATCATTCAACATCCAACCTCGTCCGGCATCAGACATCGTTCGGCATCGGGGTAGTTCGGCACTCATTAGTGGCTCGGCCTTTGGATGGTTCGACATCCGATGGTGGCTCGGCATAAGGAGGAGGACGGCAGATGCCGCTCGACATAAGGTCTTGGTTCGGCATTAGGAGGTTGGCTCGGCATTAGGAGGTAGGTCGGCCTGAGGGTTTAGCAAAGGACGGTACGGCCATGGTTGTTGTTCGGCATGAGTAGTTCGGTTACAATGGGAAGCACGGTTCGGCATATGGCCTTGGTGGGCCGGAATCATTCAGAGAGCCCAACATCTACCTGGACGTGTCTATAAATAGAGCACGTAGAGCTTCAGAAAAGGGGACTTCATTTTTATCTTCTTCTTCTTCTTCTCCTCTGCTTTCGGACTTTCTATTTCCTAAGGCTAAGGCTAGCCTATCACTTGGTAACTGTAATCGATTGTTAGAGCAATAAAAAAAGAAATTACTGGAGTGGACGTAGGCCAGAGTTAGCCGAACCACTATAAATTCCGTGTCTTTACCGCTTTCATTATAATTTCTGTTATTCTTCATATTAAATATCCTCTACATATATCCTACCCGTGAACTGTGATTGTTGTTTGGTACTTTCACTTGGATTTGGGTGTTAGTGACCAATTTTGGCGCTAACATTTTGGTGCTTTCATTGAGAGTTGAACTCAGGTATTTTGGAGTTAGAAACTTGGATTTAAAAGAGCAATGGCTAGACCACTAGCAAGGAAACAAGTAATGGAAAGGAGCAATCAGGAGGGAAGTCAAGAGGCTTCCTCTGGAGATGGATCAGGTGGAGCATCCATTTACATCACTAGAGAGGAAATGGAGGCGATGATGAAAAGACAAGAGGAGATGATGCAGACTCTTCTCAGACAATTTGCACAAACAGAAAATGCAGGAGCTCAGATCCGTGGAGATGGATCAGAAGCACTCAACCAGCAAGCAGAGGGAATAGCTCGGCAGGGGGCAACCCCCAATCAGTAAACAGCTATCAATCCAGATGGATCTAGACTTGGGGGCATACCACCAGGAAATGTTGGACCAACCCATGGAGGGATACCAGACGATGTTGTGCAACCCGACACCAACAGGAGTGCAGGAGTGCGAGATGAGGAGTATGTGCCAGAATTTCCTCATAAACTCGGGGGGGCAGACCAGAGGCGATGGACAAGGATTACATCTTGGGGGCAATGACAGACTAGCGGAGATGCTTAGACGGACTATGAGAGGTGGATTGGTAAATAGAGACTTGGAGGATGTAAATAGGAGTCCATTTACTCCTACTATCAGGCAAGCTAGGAACCCACCCGAATTTAAGCTACCAAATTTGGAAATGTATAATGGGAAGGCGGATCCAACGGTTCATCTGACGAAATACATAAGGCATATGGAGGTACTAGGGGCATCGGATGAGGTCATGGCTCGATGCTTCCCATTGTATTTGACAGATATCGCAGCTATGTGGTTTAGACAGCTGGAGAATGGTTCTATTGGCACATGGACGGAGCTAATTGAGAGGTTTATGAGACAGTTTCGGGTCCACATAGTTAGACCCAAGAACGTGATGACTCTGACATCTATGAAACAATGGAAAGGGGAATCGCTCAGGGACTTCTTAACCAGATTCAACGCAGCGGTAGCCTCAGTGGATCGACCCGATCCGTCAATGGTTTTGATGGCAGCCGTCTCGGGAATCGCGGATAACTCGGATTTCAAAATATCATTGGAACGGGACCCACCGAGGGATCTCGGGGAGTTCTATCATGAGGCGGAAAGGTTCTTGAGACAGGAGGATGCGCAGGCTGAGAGAGTAGGGAGAGAGGCTGAAGCTTATGCAGTGAGGGGTGGAGGTCCATCCTGGGAGGATCTAAGTAAAGATGATAAAGGAAAAAGGAAAACGAATGGAAATGGTGGCACTTCGAAGAAACCTCGGAGGGAGTCAAAGTTTTCTTCTTACACAGATTTAACTGAGACTCTAGAAAGGATTTACTTGGACACTCGAGGGCGGCTCCAATACCGAAGGCCAGCAAAGAGAGAGCCTTCAGAATACGAACGGACATCGGGAAAGCATTGCCTATTCCATGAGCTGGATGGGCACAACACAAACGACTGTAGGCATTTGAGGGATATCATTGAGGAGCATGTAAGGAATGGTCACCTACAGTAATATGTCAGGAATCGAACTACGGCAGGGGAGCAAGAGCAGCCACCACCTACCTCCAGCAATGGCAGCATTGGGTCTGGTCAACGCCGGTTTACTATCAACTAAACAGGTTCATGGTTTTGAATAAGTAATAGAACTCAAAGTAATACGGCTAGGTCACTTACACACGTATGGGATTGAGGACGGTCCCTAAGCGTGCTCTGAGATAACTGAAAACCGTACTACTTGAGTCTATGAAATTCTGCTTTCTTTCTAGTTTTCTGCAAACTTTGGTTCTCTCTTTCGTATTTCAGACATTTACTTTTCTTTGGTATGGTTTTGGAGTTTGGATTGAACTCCCGATTTGGTTGGTTTTTTCTTGGTTTCCCATTCTGGTTTGGATGTTTGATTTTTGATACGGATTTCTGGTTTTATATTTGGTTTTGGATCAATGTAATAAACAGTTCAGGTTTTATAATTACTGCCCCGACCGGAGAGACGGGGCAATGGTCACAAGTTACGAGTCCCTTCGCCGGAGAGCGAAGAAATGGACTCGGGCAGAATATAAAAAGTCCTTGACCGGAGAGTCGAGGCCGGAGAATATAAAAAGTCCTTGACCGGAGAGTCGAGGCTGGAGAATATAAAAAGTCCTTGACCGGAGAGTCAAGGCCGGAGAATATAAAAGGTCCTTGACCGGAGAGTCGAGGCCGGAGAATATAAAAAGTCCTTGACCGGAGAGTCAAGGCCGGAGAATATAAAAAGTCCTTGACCGGAGAGTCCAGGCTGGAGAATGTAAAAAGTCCTTGACCGGAGAGTCGAGGCTGGTGAATATCAAAGTCCTTGGCCGGGGTGCCGAGGCTGGAGAATATCAAAATCCTTTGTTGGATTGCTGAGGCCGGTGAATATCAAAGTCTTTGACCGGAGAGTCGAGGCCGGAGAACATACAAGCCCGTGATGGAAAAGTCAAGGCTGGAACAGGATAACACGACCCGGCGAGGTCTACAAAATCAAGATTAAGCCCGGAGAGGTCATGGATTTATGATATGGTTACAAAAAGGATGTGGACTTTGGATATCAGATTTGAGGCTATTCAAAACACACCTTCCAATAGCAAGGCATGTTTTGGGGGGCAAGTGTTAACCCGCCTTTTTACCAGGCCATGGATATGCGGGTTTAACTTAATCGGTTGCACGTTCGTCAAGGCTGGTGTACGATGGATTCAGTCGACTGGATGGATGGATGACGCAACGTGCTTAGGAGATGGAAATATGACTGGATAAAGATGGATCAACTATAGTTTGGGTCTAGGAAATATGGTTCGGCATTGGCAATCATTCGGCATGGTAGGACGACCGGCACAATGGATCGTTCGGCATACGAGGTCGCTCGGCACGTTGGATCGTTCGGCATTGGTAGGTCGCTCGGCATCAGGGATCGTTCGGCATGGTAGGTCGTTCGGCAGGATGGATCGTTCGACATCAGGGATCGATCGGCATTAGATGTATCGCTCGGCATCCTAGCAGCGTTTGGCATGGAAGTAGCGTTCGGCATTAGACTAGCGTTCGGCATGATGGCATCGTTCGGCATTGGACGAGTGTTCAGCATGGAAGCATCATTCAACATCCAACCTCGTCCGGCATCAGACATCGTTCGGCATCGGGGTAGTTCGGCACTCATTAGTGGCTCGGCCTTTGGATGGTTCGGCATTCGATGGTGGCTCGACATAAGGAGGAGGACGGCAGATGCCGCTCGGCATAAGGTCCTGGTTTGGTATTAGGAGGTTGGCTCGGCATTACGAGGTAGGTCGGCCTGAGGGTTTAGCAAAGGACGGTACGGCCATGGTTGTTGTTCGGCACGAGTAGTTCGGTTACAATGGGAAGCACGGTTCGGCATATGGTCTTGGTGGGCCGGAATCATTCAGAGAGTCCAACATCTACTTGGACGTGTCTATAAATAGAGCACGTAGAGCTTCAGAAAAGGGGACTTCATTTTTATCTTCTTCTTCTTCTTCTCCTCTGCTTTCGGACTTTCTATTTCCTAAGGCTAAGGCTAGCCTATCACTTTGTAACTGTAATCGATTGTTACAGCAATAGAAAAAGAAATTACTGGAGTGGACGTAGGCCAGAGTTAGCCGAACCACTATAAATTCCGTGTCTTTACTGCTTTCATTATAATTTCTTTTATTCTTCATATTAAATATCCTCTACATACATCCTACCCATGAACTGTGATTGTTGTTTGGTACTTTCACTTGGATTTGGGTGTTAGTGACCAATTTTGGCGCTAACAGACACAGATACGCACACGGAACAGCTATAAGCTAGGAATTGCTGCGACAAATTCGATATTGAGAAGGTAAGTCGAGATGGGCAAGAGATCGATGAAATGAAATATATGTTATATATATACATATATTCTAAAAATAAATTTGAAACATATAGTTGAAATAAAAAATATATATTTTGAAATCAATCTTTAATCCCAATACATAAAAATATCTATATATATTTGAAAAACCAAATTCACATATACTCAGACTCTATATGCAACAATGTATACACATGTGCAGGCAAAAAAAATAATATATACATGTTGTAGGAAGTGAAAACAAATTCAATACACATACATACATATATATATATATATATATATATATATATATATATCTTTCATCATTTAAACAATATCCATGTTTACACAAAAGGGCCAACTCCTCCAAATAAACTAATGCAGACCACTACATACATATGCATACCAAATATATATGTGGGTTAATATATGCAGACACTATATACGCAACTAAATATACATATATATAAGTACAAATATATATATATATATATATATATATATATATATATATATATATATATATATATATAACACTTACCAAAACCATGCAAACCAGTAGTAAATATATTTATAAGCTTATACAGTCACAATATATAATCACTATTTATTAAACCCATATTATGTTGAAATCAACATCTCTATAAATTATATTCACAAACTAAAATTAATAAACAACGATCAGTATATATATAACATGCTGACCCTACATATATACGTACAATTGTATAAGACCTATGTCAACAAACGGATTATATACTTATATAAATGAACAGGTATGTAAACTAATATATACAACCAATAAATATGTTATATAAAAAAATATGACATATATATATACACCTTCAATATTTTCATGTACATATATATATATATATATTTATATTTATATAATTATATATACATACACGGTGATAGGCTCGGGTATTGGGGAGAGGTGAGGTTGGCGAGGCCGAACAGATGCAAGGTGGCGGGATATTCGGGTTTGGGTGGAGCAAGGCCAAGGGCACTGCTTGGTGGAGCTTCGACCTGGGTTGAACTCGGTTGCGGTCACAACAGCTTGGGTCGGCATGGAGGAGTAGGAAAATAGGTGGAGGCTTGCGTGGCCTTGAACAGGGTGGTTAGAGGAAAGTGACATGGTGGAAACTGGTCCTGTCTAGCTATGGCTGAGAGCGTGCAATAATGGGTGACGAGTGAGATATAGGAAGATATACGAATTTGGAAATGGATGGTGGAATAAATATGGGTAATGGCGTGCAAAATAGGAGAGGAGCTTGCTCGATGGAGGCTTGAGAAAGGAAGGACACACAGTGGAATGGTGAAGGCAAGGAGAAGATGAAATATATAAAGTTTATCTTTTTTTTCAAATACAACAGAACAAAACGATGACTTATGTTGAAACGTAACCAGTGAATATGAATTGAAAACAGGAATAGTAAAAGACAAAAGTTGAATTTTGGGAATTGTAAAGGCTACATCCTATTGGTTAACAGACGGAATATGAAAGCGTATGAGAAGCTAAAAGGTCCGAATGCGGAACTGATATGGCAATTGTTCCGTAGAATTCGCCATCTCTCAGACTCCGAAACACACAAACGAATATACTACGGAGATCGGCACAACGAGACGATCAATACGGTACACAGATATCAGTGATACGACTATCCTACCAAAAGTCGATAATCGGTACTGAAAATGCTGCTAAACGCCGAAAATAAGATAAACGGGGCTAAAGCGGTCCAAATTTGATGAAATGAAATATGACGTCTCACTTAGAAAATGATAAACATTTTTATTATATAAAAATATTTAGGTTTCGAAAATATTTTTTTTGCCATCAAATATTAACTGATTTAAATTTAAAAAATTACACAACAAATAAACTTCCATATTCTCTGATGAAAATATGACATTTGCTACATTTAAATAGACGCATACCAAATATCAAATTTTTATTTCCAAATTCAGTTTTTAAAAATTTCACAAAAACTTAGTTAATTACGTTATTAAAACCATTAAAATTTACGAGTCATCACAGTCTCCCCACTCAAAACTTTTCGCCCCCGAAAAGGAAGGAGGTTGGAGAAAAGAAGTAACAGAAAGGAAAAGTAGATTTGAAATACATATTATCAGATACACAATAAACTCAACACCATATAAATTTCATTAGTTTTTAAATTGATTTATATTTAATTAATTTAGTTTCAATCCATTTTATTTAATCAATAATATTCATTTATATTCATATTTTATTGATTTTCAATTCAAGCTATTTTCATTCAATTTGATTTGTTTTCATTTTATTAACATTTGTCAAAAAATTTCCTTCAAAATAAGTTTATTTTATTAAACTCATTTATTTAATCCGTTCAACCTTGCTTAAGTTAATTCTACTTGAAATCCAATTTCAACTATTCTTATGTTCATATTTATTTCTTTAAATAACATTTATCTTTTATTATTTGATTTATTTTACTTAACATAAATTAGGTGTTTAAAGATTTATCATTACTATTAAATTTCTAATTATAATCTCCCTTAACAAAATTTCATACTTAAACATCTTATCACTTGCATAAATATTATATACTATTCAATTGCTATTCTCATTAACATTTAACTACTTCCAGGTAAGTTATATTAAGGTTCTGAGTGTAATCAAATACTATACAAATTTACCTTTATTTACTGCATTAATATTAAGCAAAATATCAGTTTGAACAATTTCATTACTTAAATTTCTCTTGTATAACCTTTAATTATATATTCATATACATTTAACTTTTTGAATATTTTAGGTAAGTTATATATATTAGAATGCAATTGATTATTATACAAAATAAATTTTATCCTAGTTCAACTATTTCAAGTATTTTAAATTCCAATTTAAATTTTAAACACTTCAAATATTTCAAAATTTTACTTTATTTCCATAATTGAAACCATTTCTTAATATAAAACTTAGGAGTTAGATTTTCGGTTTCACTTCAAACTATTTTGAAATATATATACATATACCTATATATTTTATAAATCAAATTATACACAAGAAATTTAAATCAAATCCCTTTTTCCAAAACAAAAGTGTTGTGAAGCTACTAAGTGGTCTCTAATTCTGAAACTCGAATAAGAATGTCGATGATGCTGCAGTCATCACCGAAATTATTTTCCAACGACAAAAAGGAGAGTACCGATTTAAAACTTTTAAAATTCTTTGGATACAATTTCTGATCGAAAATACTTTTAAATAATATATTCCAAAAATTTGAAAGCCAAATTTTTGAAAGGCACCGAATTTTAATTCTTAGATCTTAAATTTTAAATTCATTTCAATTTCAAATCAATTTATAAACCATGTTTTATAATTTCATTTATTTATATCATGTTGCAATAGTCAGTGGTTTACAAACAATAAATGAAAATAAAATATTATCTTTTCCAACACCCAATTCATTTAACTATTTAATTTCAAACTTTTTTTGCTTATATATATAATATAAAATAAAAACGTTTTTTATTTACCAAACTTGAAAACAATATTGTGTCGGTTTTCTCTGTTCAAGTGTTTTGGAATTTTTCTATCGATAACATTGGCCAGACGAATCGATCGAAACCCAAAATTCAAACTTAACAACTCAAACAACACAATATAAAATATTTTTATATTACTTACAAATACACTCCCTCACACAATGATTCTAGAATGGATTTCAAAACATGGATAGAGATCCAAATTTAGAGGAACTCTAATTAAGTAGAATTCTAACTAGAAGATAGGCTCAAAACGAAGATAAGATGATTAAATAAAAAAAGAGAAAAGATGAATAGACTAATATTAATCGCGGGTGAGCTTAACCGGGTGAACCGAGATTCCAAGAAAAAATCGATGCGGAAATTCAATTTTCCGCTTAAAAAGGAGAGATGTGACTTCACCAAAACATCAGGATGTTCCCTGATTATCAGGGTGTAGTCAAGACCACTAAGATGAGTATTGAAGGGAAGGTAGAATTGCCTGCATAACTGAAGGCATTTGACATTCAATAAGAAGAGAATTACTCGGGTTGTCCACTAAGAGATGATTCGGTCTTTGTAAGAAATAACAGCATCAAAACCGAGGACGTAGAAATCCTTGGTGGATCGATGCTTGTTGTAAAGGAGTTCCACCCCTTTACAAATCATATTCAGATTAGCGAGACCGCCGATGGGATTTGTCACACAAAGAATGAAGTTGACAGTTGAGGTTGGAGCTATGGGATGCTTGAGTATCAAAAGAATGCGAACAAGGAAAAGACAAGAATGAATTTTCAGAACAGAGGGGAAAGTCTCAAAATTCAAAGGAAATCCGACTCAAAGAGGTAGAAACTCAAGATCGAACGAAGGTGATTCTGTAATTAAATGTTACTCTATAAGCTAAGTTTTACCTAAACCAGAGCTCTGATACCAACTGTAATGACCTGGTATTTCGAACCATTTGCATCCACACATGTCTTTTGACTCGAATTTCTCAAAACAACATATTATTAATTTTTATATTTGGCAAAAATTCAGCATATAAATTAAATAAATCAATCACAGAATCACACAGAGAGTAATATGACAATAAGCAGTGGAAAAAGATAAATAGTAGTTCATGAAGCTACTATAAAACATCAGAGTTAAAATAAAATATAAGAAAAATCGCAAATACATAGTAGTCTCAAGTACAGAAGCAATTGACAAGTCAGAACATAAGTGACTGGAATAGACCGAAATAGCTAAAAGCTGGATAGATAGATCTCCAAACAAAGCTCCAATCTCCAAAGGTTAGTCTCAAATGCTGTGACACTCAGTCTGACCTGAGCATAAAGCAAAACACAAAACACTCGAGTCAGGATTAACCTTCTTATATCAGTAAATTTAACTCAAGTGAAATGTCAACTGAAATAAAAATAACTTAAAGGATGTTTGGGATACCCATCCTCTAAGGATCCGTGGAACTATCTACTATGTAGTAATATACGCTAGTATAATAATGTCTATAGTAAAGCAAACTATTAAAATAGCGTTAAGGCGTTACCCCTAACCCCTTATCACATTTTATATAATGCCGTAGTTTATACAGTATTGTAAACTCCACCAAACCAGTGGGCTATCAAGGAGCACTCCATAGGTACGACACAAACCAAAATCGTAGGGGCTCGATAAGGAAGATGACAAGGCACAATGAGACAATGCCAGGGTAGATATATCATTCGCACATCCGGGATAGTGGTAACGCATAGCCACAACTACCGCCCACCTCCAAACAACACTCCCATAATCAAATCGAAGGTGCACCCAATCAAATCACAAAGTAATAGAATGGTATCGAAGAAGTGTGTCCGATCATAAGAGCTACCTCACTTGGCCCATCAATTGCTCCTGTTTTAGCCATCTCAAGCTGACTCATGGGAGTCAGGGCTTCAAAAATACCGTATAGAATCATCACCAAACCATCCTACTTTGTTCTGGAATCTCCACCACGTACACAGTTGTTAAAGTGGTTTTCAGTATTGGCAGAGAGTATGACAATATCCGATCCTGGTCTCTTTAAAAATCCAATGCTTATTTAACACCTTGGTTATTTCATTTCAAATAGTTCATACATCAAAATCAAAATATCATATTCATTCCAAAAATATATCAATTCGATATCATTATACACTTTAAATAATATTCGTTCCAGAATCGCAACACTTTTCAAAATTATAACACTTTCGAAGCCATAGCACTTTTGAAATCATAACACTTTTAACTAAACAGTTTAAATATTGAAATAGTATATATATTAAAAAGTTATAAATTAAAATAGTTTATATATTAAAATAATTTATATATTAAAATAATTTATATATTTAAATAGTTTACATATATATTAAAATGCTTTATAAAATAAAATAGTTTGTATATATATTAAAATGCTTTATAAAATAAAATAGTTTCCCCTGCTTTCACAAATCAATTCAAATCAGCTTAAATTCCAAAATTCAACTTAAATCAATTTCAGTTCAACACTTTCAATTTAAAAGGTTAAAGATTCAATTCAAATTCTCCATAAAACATTTCAATTTTTCTAGATTTCAAATCCAGGTTTGAACTATCTCTTCAATTCCAATAAGATTCAAAGTTTAAATATTCAGACGTTTTCAATAAAAGTTTCATTTATATTTCAACATTTAACTTTACTATTTTTTAATTTTGAAATATTCACTTAATCAATCCAATAATCATTTAAATAAAATCTCAAATTATATCCCATTTCATTTTATTTAAATTTGAAAATATTCATTTAATCACCTTTTTATCAAATCAAGTTATAAATCATATCTTTCGAAACCTCAAAATCAATAAGTTTAAATAAATCCTTATTTAAATTCAATTATTAACCAAATTTACAATTCCAAGTGAACATTAATTTATCTTCCTAACCTTTATTATTAAAGTTAAAAATCCATTTTAAAATATTAGTACAAATTTAAATAAATACTTATATATTTTGTATTAAATCTATTTTTATATATATTTTAAAATAATAAAATTATAAAAAAACTTTAAAATGTATTTTCGAAACTGACTTATAAATTAAAATTTCCAAAACATATCATTTTAAAATCTAGATTTTATACATATATAAAAATGGCCTGTATATATTATATTTTAAAATCGATATTTATTAAAACCATATATTTCCTTTCAAAACTTTAGAAATCATTTTTCGAAATATAGACCAACGGTGTCCGTATATAAAATTTTCTATCCTATGGTCAAGTGATACAGAGATTTATCATTTCGTTCCGCAAATTAAATATTTACGGATATATATCATTTCATCCTACAATCCCAAAAATTTAAAATAAATGAAAATCGCTTGGGTTTATCATTTCAACCCATAACGATTTTCTTCTATTCTACAAAATCGTTCGGGTATGTATTATTTCAACCCATAGGGAATTCTAAATTAATAGAGAACTTGCAGAGTGAGAACAAATGTGATAATAATAATAATATCAACAGCAGGATATATCATCAGTAATAAATTAAATATATACAGCAAGATATGGTGTCATACATCACAGTTGAACAATTGCAGATAATGACATATTATATACAGCAATTATATAACTAACAGTTTAGCTTAGCATCATATTTTATTTGTCGATTCAAATGAAATCAAATTTACTAAATATAAGAATGTTAACCGTGAGTGATTGCTCACCTTCTGAGGCTAGAGAAACAAGAAGATGACACAGACACAGATACGCATACGGAACAGCGACAAGCTAAGAATTGCTGCGACAGATTCGATATTGAGAAGGTAAGTCGAGATGGGCAAGAGATCGATGAAAAAAATATGTTTATATGTAACGACCCGCCTTTCAGTCCACAGAAAGACGTATCATTAATAAGAAAGAAAGGGGTAGAAAAGAGAAAGGATGGAAAAGAAAGAACAAAACAATATCAGAATCTTACAACGAAACGAATAAAATATATTAATCACATAAGTTATTACATAATATACAACATCTAATAAAGTTACACAGCGGAACCACTATATCTATATACGCTGAAGCCTCCTGCTTCATATCTCCTTAAGAATTCGTCAAAGCTAACCTGAATCCCTTAGCTACTCGTAAAAATTTGAGTACACAAGAGTTTAAGAAAACAGAAAATAAACTCCGGGTCAGACATGGGTTTGGTGTGAGTAAACGGGTTAAAGTTGCTTAACTTTGAAAATCATTTGAAAACAAAGGTATCTCGTAAGACCACGCCACAAATAAACATGTCGGATTTTTACCTTACGGTAACCAAAACATTTGATAGGAAATCCAGTGATATTATAATAGTGTCTAGAGTTTTCAAGTAAAATACAGAAATAGATGGAATGCTTACATCTCACGTTCCAACATAGTTGGGTACAATCAAAATGTGCGGCACTTATTAAAGATTGGATTCCATACAATGGCATGGCTACTGGGGTACCGCCCGTCACAGTACGTGGCCTAGATTACCATACCGAGAATCCAACCTGATCCCCTGCAACACACAACCAGAACTACCCCTTACTTGATAATTCCGAATAAGATAACACCAGCAGTTATCGCGACCAACTGCCCACACAGTCGACTAAAAAGGGATCTCTAGATAGGGGAAATCTTATCCTACTTGGGTGCTACCCACTTAGCCTTGCTGCACTTCCCCTGTTTTAGCCGTTCCTGGTTGATGAGGCTTGAGGCTACGATTACCTTTTTAGAACACATATCTTAGAATGCTCATCGTCCTCCAATGACGATGTTCTGAAAGCATTCAATCCATACAAGTCTATTCCGGGTTCGAACGAAACCGAAGACACTATCTCGTTACACTCATTTTGGAATTACCCTCTGAGTTAACGACAATAGCCCATGCACTCTGAATCTTCATCTTGAACTTCACTTGAGATTTCACGACCTATCGTTTAATTTGGATCGATGTGGTTTTCGGGTATCCAAATTTTGGAAATCCGATCCCGGTCTCACCGAAATCCAAAATACCGTTTTAATGTCCAAGTTGTTTAAGTTAAACAATTTAATATGCTATGTATATTCACACAGATAGATAATTCACATTATCGCAGATAGATAATCCATATTATCATAATCCAGCCAAAGTATCTCATATCACAGAGCAGCATATATCACATATCACATATCATATATCGGAGATATCAAATAATCCAAGGCCTTCAATATCATTCAATCATCCATAAGCAAGATTAATTAGTCACACCATTTCTAATTAATTTTAATAAATTAAACTAATTACTTCATTCACTTTTAAATCCTGCTTTCTTAACATTAATTAATTACAAACCAATTAATTAATCATCCTCTAATTGTCATCTTAATTAATCATCCGTGATTAATTATTCTTCAATTATATTAAGTAATTAACCTTTAATTATTCTCATTAATTAATTAACTATAATTAATTACATTGATCCTTAATTAATTATATTAATTAATTATTCTATAATCACTTACATTGGTTGATTATCCTTAATTAATCACATCATTAATTAACTAACCCTTTTTAATAATTACCCTAATTAATCCTTTGATTAATTATACTAAGTAATTAATCCTTAATTACTTCCATTTAATTACTTCCATTAAGTAATTTCCCTCAATTAATTATATTTACTAATTATCCATTAATTACTTACACTAAGTAATTACACTTTATTAATTGCATTAAGTAATTATACTTAATCAATTTCATAAGTGATTATCCTTAATTAATTAAACCAATTAATTATCTTAAATTAATTACTTTAATTAATTAATCCTTATTTAATCATATTAATTAATTAATTTAATTAATCGCATTAAATAATTGTCATTCAATTAATCACTTAAATTAATTATCTCTTAATCACTAGTTAATGATCCTCACATTAATTGCATTCATTAACTATCCCTTAATTACCTTAATCAAGTAATTACCCTTTGATTATTATCACTGATTAATTTACCCTTATTAATTCATTAAGTGATTAACCTTTAATTAATTACATGAATTAATTATTCCTAATTAATCACAATCTTGATTTATTCAAAGATAATTTCTATATCTTAACTAATTACTCATCTCAATCTTATTAAATTAAATGCTTGAAATCGATTTATTATTAACATAAAAATCAACTGAGATCTTTTTGATTGATTTAAAATCTAATACACCTACCATAATTATTCCTTAATTACAACTTTTTATTACATTCGAAAATACTTAGGAATTTTATTACAAAATAACCTAACATATAATAACTTTAAAAAAACCAAACAAATTTAAACATTACTTTATCATTTAAATCTTTGAAAAACTTGTTTAAAACTTGTATAAAACATTTTGCTTGGAAAACTAATTCATTTTAAATATACTTTAAATCTTTAAAATTGCTTAAAATATTTTGTTTTTATAAAACTTTATTTTTTTCAAAACCAGGTTACAAAATTTATTTTGGAACCCATTCATACACTTTAAAATTTAGTAAAATTAAACTGTTTGAAAACTTATTTATTTTAACATACTTTAAACTCGACTAAAGTCTTGTTCAAACTTATGTTTAAACCTGGTGTCCAGATTTACTTCACAATTTAAAAATCCGAGAACAAAATTGACTACCCGAGCCAAACACTCCATATTCCCAAGCTCACACTCAAGCAACTCGCGATTCACTCACTCCCATCCCTTTACTTTGAGACACACACGCCACTACATCGAGAACGACCCGAGCAAAACAGCTTCTTCCCCAAACCTCAACAATGCCGAGGTACAATCGTACACGCGTGCATGTGCACGACGATCGGACCCTTTTCAACACCTTGTCGTGTCACTCGCAAGTCATCGACGACCCCCACGAACCTCCAGACCACCCAGTTCCATCCACCTCGACTGAAATCAAAATTCGAGCAAGTCAAACAAATCCTAGAACCAACCCAGTCGACAAAACCTCTCGCCGACGACGAACTCGACCACCAGAGTTCACGTCCCTCCGACCACAACAGCATCATGGACCCAAGCGACTATCCCACCCCTTGCGATCGCCTCCGACTACCTCACGGCGACGTACGAGCTTCGACAACCACGACATCCAAAACAGTACCGTAAACCCTAGATCAACTCTAACGAGCCACCTCCACCATCGGAAAATTCTCCACCCATTTTACCTATGATCTATGACACTCTAGCCACTTCCAGGCCCACACTCGATAAGCATCACCACGCCAATCTCCGATAATTGACGAAAATACCAAAAATATTTAACTCACGAATTCTCGATAATCCCAATCCTAAAAATTGTGAAATGTTTATCAAAAATCAAGATTTTCAAATTCGAATCATCCCCTATGATCTGAACTTGATATAGAGATGATCGATTTTTGACCCATTTTAAAATTATCACTGTAATTCCTTTTTTCAGAATTTTCACTAATTATTTATACATGAAACAATTTTAAAAAATGAATTTACATGGTTACAATCATTTTATCTTTAAAGATCAAGGTCTAAAATTAATTCGTTTAGAAGATATGAATTTATTTATGGATTTGGAGCCTGTTATTCAAACAGAGAAGATATATATACAGAAACTCATATATACACAGACATATCTTATTTAAACATGCACTCACAGCCAACATTCATGTAAACATATATACATCATCACAGCACAAATCTATCACATGCATCAAAGTTTAATCACATATTTTAAAACTGTTTTTAAAAGAAAGGTTTACTCACCAGTTAAAATAGAGAACAAAGGTTTTTATTTAAATCTGGAAACTGAAATTTTAATTGCTAGCTTGCTGGTTGAATTTGAAATATGTGTTAAGTTGAATTTGAATCTTCTCTGGTTGAAATAGTTTGAAGCTTGAAACAGATGAAGTTGTTATTATTTGAAAGCTTGCTTGATCTGTTTCTTGAATCAGGTTGAAGATTGGAAACAATTGTTGATTGATTTTTTTTCTTCCGGTTTTAGTTTAGGTTTTAATTTGAAAGAAGAATTTAGAAGTGAAGAATGATGAGGTTTTTTATCTCTATATTTTTTTAAATATATTTCAATTAAAAAACCATATTTGCCACTTGTTAACTCAAATTATCTTTAGCTTACAAATGTAAATGCATGATTTAGTTTTCTTGCAAATGTAGAGTGCATGCATTATTATGTTTAAATCCTTATTTCAAAAAGTACTTTTGTTTTTATATTTATGTGATGTGATTTTATTAATTTATGTTATATATATATATATTACTTATGTTTTTAAACTATATATATTTACAAACCATGTTATCTCATGTTAAATTTTTAAAAAGAAAGAATATTTAAAACAAAAGAAATGAGTCTTTAAATTAAATCTTATTTTAAACTTTAGCTAAAATATATTTTCAAATAAATAAACATTTATAAATATTATCTTTGTTGTTAAGAAATATAAAGTTTAACTTTTAAATAGCCTTTGAAAAATTATTATGTTGAATTTAAAACAAATTTTCCAATCACAATATATATATATATATATATATTATAATTAGACAACATATTTATATTAGCTTTGAAAGATAAATTTTTACCAATTAAATATTGTTATCTTTTGAAAAGATTAATTTTTCCAAATTAAATATTTATAAAAGAAATTTATTAAACAAATATTACCAAATTTAAATGATTATTAATGAAGATTATCAAATAAATGTTACCCAAAATTCCGGAACATCCCATTCCTCCCCCTCAAAAGAATTTCGTCCCCGAAATTTAAAAGCAAAGATAATTTAATAATCCAACAAAGTTTTTAATTATAAACATCAAAGCATACATCAACCACATAGCAACCAATTCATCCATACAAACAAATCCAATTATCCAGCCAAAATTCTGGATAGGACTTCCGAATACTACGTGGAGTTTCCCAAGTACAAACATCAGGATCCTCACTCTGCTGAATCTTAACATTAACTAGCTACACCATTCGGATCCTGAGCTACTCATCTCGATCTACAAATCTGAATAAGACATCTGACCACAGACAAGTCCGACTGAACTTCTGAATCTCCTGAACTGCTGGTTCTACAACCAGTGATGGATCATACAAGTACTCCCTCAGAGATACATGAAATACATTGTGAATCCCAGCCATCCGGACTGGAAATTTAATCCTGTAGGTCAAAATTACTTATTCTTTCGAGAACACGGAAAGATCCAATATATCTCGGAGCTAGCCTCCCAGTCTTACCAAATCTTATTGCTCCTTTGATCGGAGAAAACTTATCCAAAATCAAATCTCCGACTTCGAATTTCAAATTCCTCCGTCTCCTATTCACATAACTCTTCTGCCGATCCTGGACTTCCTTCATCCTTCTTGATCAACTCAACCTTTGCAGAAGCCTCTAGAAACACATCTGGACTAAGAACAAGACAACCTCCGGATCCTACCCAACAAAATGGTCCTTCCAAATCTACTGAAAATCCAGAATACAAACTCTACTATACAAATATCATTAGACTTCGAACTTACCTCTCTAATCCGGAATAGTCAGAACAGGTGCACTAGACAACCTAGCCTTCAGATCCCGAATAAACTTCTTGTGTAACCCTCTAATCCAAATCAAATGCGAACTTCTGTAGGATTCTGAGGTTGCTTCCACTCTTGCACAGCTGCTACCTCGCTTCCGCTATGCAACTCTAATCCGGAGTAAATGAGAATGCCGTCGATGAACACGAGCACAAACTTGATCAGCACATCCCGTAAGACACGGTTCATCAGATCCATAGAGGAGAAAACATAGAAGTTCCATGAAATCATGATCTGCTTTACCAAATCCTCTCTCTAGAAGCCATCGTTCTGCTTAGCTGAACCACTGGTATTGTTCCAGGAACCAAGTCGATACGAAAACTAAATCTCCAGATGCGGGCAAACTTTTGGCTTCCTCAAACACATCCGAAAAATCTCTAACCACTTCTATAGCTCCAACTTCTTCTTGAGACGCCTCGATTCCATGCAAAAGAATTACCTAAGAGAACACTCAATCTATCGCCAGTCACTTTTGCGATCCTACCTAGATCAGTCACTTTTGCGATCCTACCTAGATCAATTTCCAAAGATACTGTTCCCTCTTCACAAATAAGAACAACTTAAGCTTGACTAACCAATCCATTCAAAATAAGGTCAAATCCTTCAAGAACGCCTTTGCTTATCCTATCAGAAGAAAATGATGGTCCACCTGCTGCTTCTGAAATCTTCCAATAGGATACTGCTTAGGCACATGATCTTCCTATCGACACACAAAACACTCCGAGCTGTGATGATGCCTCTCGAGTTTCCACTTACCTTGCTTCTTCCAATTCGGTTTTGAAATTCCTTTCGTTTTGGTTGAAAGAATTCCCACTCGATGCCGCCACACATGCCAAAGACTTCTTATCCATAAGCTCTTCGAATTCTCAAAACCATACCAACCAATTCCACAAAGAGCCCTTGAGATGGGAAGATATCTTCTCAAGAAACTCAGGCCTCAAACCAAGCACAATTATGTCATTCTTCTTACCAGGGGTGTCCATAGGACCAGGTCCATAGAGACAACTCATTGAACTCGGTCTCATATTGTGATATAGACAAACTTCCTTACCCGAGATCCAAGAATTTTCTAGACAGCCGAGTCTTCCCTGTGGTAGGGAAAACTGCTCCTCAAAAACTTCCTTAAACTTGCCCCAATAGAAAATACCTTCGGGACCATCCATGGTTACTGCGTCCTACCATGCAGCTTCCCTTCTTGAAGTTGCCAAGATGCCATCATTTACTTCCGCTCATCCAACAAATCCAAACTCTTAAAAATCTGCCCACGCGAGCGCAATCAAGCTTACACTTCAATGATGGACTCTGTACCTTAAAAAGGCTTCCTTCCAAGATAGGTGAAATCCTTATACCATGCTGCAAAACTTGCTCGAGGCGGTATTGGCTCTACAACCTCGGCAGATACTCTTCCAACTCAAGATTCGGTCCTCTTCCATTTGTGGTAGTCATGCTACACACACCACTACCCCTCCTACCTCTAGAACTCAAGCTACCAGCCTAACACATGTGGGTAACCCGAGCAGGTAACCCAACAAATCAGGTGTATACACAAACACACACACAAGTATGCTCTCTCAAGATAGAAATCACTCCAAAGCCTAGGTATTCTCTCAACCTAGCGCTCTGATACCAACTGTAACGACCTGCCTTTCAGTCCACAGAAAGACATATAATTAATAAGGAAAAAGGGGTAGAAAAGAGAAAGGATAGAAAAGAAAGAACAAAACAATATCAGAATCTTACAACGGAACGAATAAAATATATTAATCACCTAAGTTATTACATAATATACAACATCTATTAGAGTTACACAGCTTTATATCACAATACATAGACATTTATAAAAACTTGCCTATCATACAACTCAAGATACAGCACAGAGATTAACACAGCGGAACCACTGTACCAATATACCCTAAAGCCTCCTGCTCCATATCTCCTCTAGAATTCGTCAAAGCTAACCTGAATCCCTTGGCTACTCGTAAAAATTTGAGCACCCAAGAATTTAAGGAAACAGAAAATAAACTCCGGGTCAGACATGGGTCTGTTGTAAGTAAACGGGTTAAAGTTGCTTAACTTTGAAAATCATTTGAAAACAAAGGTATCTCGTAAGACCACGCCACAAATAAACATGTTGGGTTTTTACCTTACAATAACCAAAAACATTTGATAGGAAATCCAGTGATATTATAATAGTGTCTAGGGTTTTCAAGTAAAAAACAGAAACAGCTGGAATGCTTACATCTCACGTTCCAACATAGTTGGGCACAATCGAAACGTACGACACTGATTGGACATTGGATTCCATATAATGGCTGGGCTACTGGGGTACCGCCCATCACAGTACGTGGCCTAAATCACCGTACTGAGGATCCACCCTGATCCCCTACAACATAAGACCGGAACTACCCCTTACTGGATAATTCCGAATAAGACAACCCCAGCAGTTGTCGCGACCAACTGCCCACATAGTCGAGTAAAAAGGGACTTCTAGACTGGGGAAATATTATCCTACTTGGGTGCTACCCACTTAGCCTTGCTGTACCTCCCATGTTTTAGCCATTCCCGGCTGATGAGGCTTGAGGCTACGATTAACTTTTTAGAACACATATCTTATAATGCTTATCGTCCTTCAATGGCGATGTTCTGAAAGCATTCAATCCATACAAGTCCGTTCCGGGTTCGAACGAAACCGAAGGCACTATCTTGTTACACTCATTTTAGAATCACCCTCAGAATTAACGACAATAGCCCTTGCACTCTGAATCTTCATCTCAAACTTCACTTGAGATTTCACAACCTATCGTTTAATTTGGATTGACGTGGTTTTCGGATATCCAAATTTTGGAAATCCAATCCCGGTCTCATCGATATCCAAAACGCCATTTTAATGTCCAAGTTGTTTAAGTTAAACAATTTGATATATTATCTGTATTCACACAGATAGATAATTCACATTATCACAGATAGATAATCCATATTATCATAATCCGGCCGAAGTATCTCATATCATAGAGCAGCACATATCACATATCGAAGATATCAAATAATCCAAGGCATTCAATATCATTCAATCATCAATAAGCAAGATTAATTAGTCACAACATTTCTAATTAATTTAAATAAATTAAATTAATTACTTCAATCACTTTTATATCCTGCTTTCTTAACATTAATTAGTTACAAACCAATTAATTAATCATCCTTTAATTATCATCTTAATTAATCATCTTCGATTAATTATTCTTCAACTATATTAAGTAATTAACATTTAATTATTCTCATTAATTAATTAACTGTAATTAATTACACTGGTCCTTAATTAATTATTCTATAATCACTTACATTGGTTAATTATCCTTAATCAATCACGTCATTAATCAACTAACCCTTTTTAATAATTACCCTAATTAATCCTTTGATTAATTATACCAAGTAATTAATCCTTAATTACTTCCATTTAATTACTTCTATTAAGTAATTTCCCTCAATTAATTACATTCAGTAATTACTCATTAATTACTTACACTAAGTAATTACACTTTATTAATTGCATTAAGTAATTACACTTTATTAATTGCATTAAGTAATTATACTTAATCAATTTCATAAGTGATTATCCTTAATTAATTAAACCAATTAATTATCTTAATTAATTACTTTAATTAGTTAATCTTTATTTAACCATATTTATTAATTAATTTAATTAATCACATTAAGTAATTATCATTCAATTAATCACTTAAATTAATTATCTCTTAATCACTTGTTAATGATCCTCACATTAATAACATTCATTAACTATCCCTTAATTACCTTCATTAAGTAATTACCCTTTGATTAGTATCACTAATTACTTTACCCTTATTAATTCACTAAGTGATTAACCTTTAATTAATTACACTAATTAATTATTCTTAATTAATCACAATCTTGATTTATTTAAAGATAATTTCTATATCTTAACTAATTACTCATCTAAATCTTATTAAATTAAATACTTGAAATTGATTAATTATTAACATAAAAATCAATTGAGATCTTTTTGATTGATTTAAAATATAGTATGCCTAGCTTAATTATTCCTTAATTACAACATTTTATTACATTTGAAAATACTTAGGAATTTTATTACAAAATAACCTAACATATAATTACTTAAAAAAAGCAAAACAAATTTAAACATTACTTTATCATTTAAATCTTTGAAAAACTTGTTTAAAACATTTTGCTTGGAAAACTTATTCATTTTAAATATACTTTAAATCTTTAAACTTGTCTAAAACATTTTGTTTTTATAAAACTTTATTTTTTTCAAAACCATGTTACAAAATTTATTTTGGAACCCATTCATACACTATAAAATTTAGTAAAATTAAACTGATTGAAAACTTATTTATTTTAACATACTTTAAACTCGACTAAAATCTTATTCAAACTTATGTTTAAACCAGGTGTCCAGATTTACTTCACAATTTAAAAATCCAAGAACAAAAATGACTACCCAAGCCTAACACTCCAGATTCCTGAGCTCACATTCGAGCAACTCACGATTCACTCACTCCCATCCCTCTGCTTCGTGACATACACGCCACTACATCGACAACGACCCGAGAAAAACAGCTTCTTCCCCAAAACCTCAACAGTGGCTAGGTACAATCGTACAAGCGTGCATGTGCATGACGATCAGACCCTCTTCGACACCTTGCCGCGTCAATTGCAAGTCATCGACGACCCCCACGAACCTTCAGACCACCCAGTTCCATCCACCTCGACCGAAATCAAAATTCAAGCAAATCAAACAAATCCTGGAACCAACCCAGTCGACAAAACCTCTTGCCGACGACGAACTCGACCACCGAAGCTCACGTCCCTCCGACCACAGCTACGTCACAGACCCAAGCGACTATCCCACCCCTCGCGGTCGCCTCCGACTACCCCACGGTGACGAACGAGCTTCGATAACCACGACATCCAAAACAATACCGTAAACCCTAGATCAACTCCAACGAGCCGCCTCGACCATCGGAAAATCCTCCACCCATTTTTCCCATGATCCACGACACTCCAGCCACTTCTAGGCCCACACTCGACAAACATCACCATGCCGATCGCCGGTGATTGATGAAAATACCAAAAACGTTCAATTAACGAATTCCCGATAATCCCAATCCTAAAAATTATGAAATGTTTATCAAAAATCAAGATTTTCCAATACGAATTAGCCCCTATGATCTGAACTTGATATAGAGATGATCGATTTCTGACCCATTTTAAAATTATCACCGTAATTCCTTTTTTAAGAATTTTCGCTAATTATTTATTCTTGAAACAATTTTTAAAAATGAATTTACATTGTTACAATCATTTTATCTTTAAAGATCAAGGTCTAAAATTAACTCGTTTAGAAGATATGAATTTATTTATGGATTTGGAGCCTGTTATTCAAGCAGAGAAGATATATATATATATATATATATATATATATATATATATATATATATATACAGAAACTCATACATACACAGACGTATCTTATTTACAACATGCACTCACGGCCAACATTCATGTAAACATATGTGCATCATTACAACACAATTCTATCACATGCATCAAAGTTTAATCACATATTTTAAAACTGTTTCTAAAAGAAAGGTTTACTCACTAGTTAAAACAGAGAACAGGGGTTTTGATTTAAATCTGGAAACTAAAATTTTAATTGCTAGCTTGCTATTTGAATTTGAAATCTGTGTTAAGTTGAATTTGAATCTCCTCTGGTTGAAATAGTTTGAAGCTTGAAACAGATGAAGTTGTTATTATTTGAAAGCTTGCTTGATTTGTTTCTTGAATCAGGTTAAAGATTGGAAGCAATTGTTGATTGATTTTTTTTCTTTAGGTTTTAGTTTAGGTTTTAATTTGAAAGAAGAATTTAGAAGTAAAGAATAATGAAGCCTAGTTTCTTGTCTCTATATTTTTTGATATATATTTCAATTAGAAGAACCATATTTGCCACTTGTTAACTCAAATTATCCTTAGCTTACAAATGTAAATGCATGATTTAGTTTTCTTACAAATGTTGAATACATGCATTATTATGTTTAAATCCTTATTTCAAAAAGTACTTATATTTTTATATTTGTGTAATGTGTTTTTATTAATTTATGTATATATATATTACTTATGTTTTTAAGCTATATATATTTACAAACCATGTTATCTCATGTTAAATTTTTAAAAAGAAATAATATTTAAAACAAAAGAAATGAATCTTTAAATTAAATCTTATTTTAAACTTTAGCTAAAATATATTATTGTATAAATAAACATTTATAAATATTATCTTTGTCGTTAAGAAATATAAAGTTTAACTTTTAAATAGCCTTTGAAAAATTATTATATTAAGTTTAAAACAATTTTTCCAATCATAATATATATATATATATATATTATAATTAGACAACATATTTATATTAGCTTTGAAAGATAAATCTTTACCAATTAAATATTATTATCTTTTGAAAAGATTAATTTTGCCAAATTAAATAATTATAAAAGAAAATTATTAAAGAAATATTACCAAATTTAAATGATTATTAATGAAGATTATCAAATAAATATTGCCTAAAATTCTGGGACATCACGTTATATATATATACATATATTTTAAATATTAATTTAAAACATATAGTTGAAATAAAAAATATATTTTCAAATCAATCTTTAATCCCAACACATAAAAAAAATTTGAAAAACCAAATTCACATATACTCAGACTCTATATGCAACAATGTATACACATGTGCATGCAACAAAAATCAAATATACATGCTGTAGGAAGTGAAAGCAAACTCAATACACACATATATATCTTTCATCATTTAAACAATATCCATGTTTACACAAAAGGGCCAACTCCTCTAAATAAACGAATGCAGACCACTACATACATATGCAAACCAAATATATACATGGGTTAATATATGCAGACACTATATATGCAACTAAATATACATATATATAAGTACAAATATATATATATATAACTTACCCAAAACCATGCAAACCAGTAGTAAATATATTTATAAGCTTATATAGTCACAATATATTATCACTATTTATTAAACCCATATTATGTTGAAATCATTATCTCTGTAAATTATACACAAAAAATAAAATCAATAAACAAAGGTCAGTATATATATAACATGCAGACCCTATATATACATACAATTATATAAAACCTATGTCAACAAACAAACTTATATAAATGAACAGGTATGTAAACTAATATATACAACCAATAAATATGTTATATAAAAAAATATAACATATATATATACCTTCAATATTTTCCATTACGTGTATATATATATAGACACACACACGGTGATAGGCTCGGGTATTGGGGAGAGGTGAGGTTGGTGGGGGCTGAGCGGATGCAAGGTGGCGGGGTATTCGGGTTTGGGTGGAGCAAGGCCATGGGCGCTGCTTGGTGAAGCTTCGGCCTGGGTTAAACTCAGTTGCGATCACGACAGCTTGGGCCGGCACGGAGGAGTGGGAGAATAGGTGGAGGCTTGCATGGCCGTGAACAGGGTGGTTAGGGGAAACTGACAGGGTGGAAACTGGTCCTGGCGAGCTGTGGTTGAGTGCATGTAATAATAGGTGATGGGCGAGATATAGAAAGATATAGGAATTTGGAAATGGGCGGTGGAATACATATGGGTGATGGCATGCAATATAGGAGAGGAGCTTGCTTGGTGGAGGCTTGAGAAAGGAAGGACACACAGTGGAACGGTGAAGGCAAGGAGAAGATGAAATATATATATAATTTTTTTTAATATGACAGAACAAAATGATTACTTATATTGAAACGTAACCGTGAATATGAATTGAAACCAAGAATAGTAAAAGACAAAAGTTGAATTCTGGGAATTGTAAAAGGCTACATTCTATTGGTTAATAGACGGAATATGAAAGGGTATGGGAAGCTAAAAGGTTCGAATGTGGAATAGATATGGCAATCGTTCCGTAGATTTCGCCATCTCTCAGACTCCGAAACACACAAATGAATATAGTATGGTAATCAGCACGACGAGATGACCAAAATGGTACACAGATATCAACGATACGGTTATTCTATCAAAAGTCGGTAATCGGTACTGAAAATGCTGCTAAACGCCGAAAATAAGATAAACAGGGCAAGAGCAGTCCAAATTTGACGAAGCGAAATATAACGTCTCTCTCGAAAAATGATAAACATTTTTATTACGTAAAAATATTCAGGTTTCGAAAATATTTTATTTCCATCAACTATTAACTGATTTATATTTAAATAAGATTACACAAAAAATAAACTTTCATATTCTCTGATGAAAATATGAAATTTGCTACGTTTAAATAGACGTGTACCAAACATCAAAGTTTTATTTCCAAATTCAATTTTTAAAAATTTCACAAAAATTTAGTTAATTACGTTATTAAAACCGTTAAAATTTACAGGTCGTCATAGTATCAGCAGACACTATGCTATGGAGTTGGATTGGATGAATTCGGAGTAAAAGAAGAAGATTTTAATTAAATTTTCAAATTTAGGTGAGTAATACTTACCTTCATTTACCTTGAAATTTTTACATATTTGGGTTTAACATGTTTTTTATGCTTTGAATGAAAATAAATGTGTTTTGGTTATAATAAAATGATTTTATCCATGTTTGGGTATTAAATAACATTGTTCTTTTATATCTGTAAGAGTAAAACATGAACAAATCATCCCCAAATGCTTCAAAATATTGATATGATGATTATAAAATTAAAATAGTTACGGGCTTTAACTTGCATATTTTTTGGATCATAAAATTTATTAATATGAATTTTTTAGTTGAAAATGGGTAATTTCAACTATAAATTAGTACTTAAAAATATATAATCTAATATATTGATTTGGAATTTTCACTAAAGATAAAGATGGTTGTATTTTCGAATTTCTGTGAATTTTCTGGAATTTTCCCATCATTTTTTAAATTTTCATAAATTTATAGGATAAGAAGAAAATATATTAACTAATGTATAACTAAGTAAAGTAACTAAATAAGGCATAATCTAGGGAATCAATTTTGGCTATCTTCGGAGATTTCTTCTTCATAGATAAAGTAACAAATATGTAGTTGACATGGGCAATGAATTAGTGGAAAAGTAGTTACTTTAAGGGGAAAATATCATTTTCTGACTTAATTTTAGATTTACCATTTCTAAACATTCGGTAACTAATTTGAGTTAGAAGTGATATAGCTCCTTTAGAAGTGCGATAACATCAGATGGTACTTGATATAGCTTCAAATTTTATATAGACGATAGTTCTAAAATTTGATTCATGATATCACTAAAAATCTATACATGTGATGGCTCCATATTAAGATGCACGATAGCCCAATGTTGATACATGCGATGGCAATTAGAGTAGAAAAGCAATAACACATAAGTTTATACATATGATAGCTATTTAGAAGTGCAATAGCTATTTAAAAATTTGACAGCTATACATCCAACAGTTATTTAGTAGTGTGATAACTGGATGTATGATAGATATTTTAGACGCGCGGTACCTAAACATATGATAGTTATAGTTTGACACACGATGCCTACTAAGATTTAGCCATGCGATAACCATAAATTTATACTTGTGAGAGCCTAAAGTAATAACTTCAATAATATATGCCTACGATAATTTTAGAAACGCAATGGCAAGGTGCATGGTAGAGTGGGTTTAGAGGATCGATAGTTATATGTGTGATAGCTAATGGTACTAAATCTATTACTTAGATGTGATTTTTTTAGTAACATTTTGGAAGCTTGTTTCGAAGGTATTTAATTCGAATTTCATTGGGATGAAATTATAAAGAAAAATAGTATGCTAAAAATGTAGTAACATATCAAAAATGAGAAAAGGAGTTGACGTTAGGGAAGCTAAGAAATGATAAGTGTATCATTTAAAAAGAAAGAAAAATGTTTATCTACAGAATTGAAAGATTTTGATCTGACATAAAGATCTAAAGAATATGTTGGGTGCAAGATTAATAAATAAAAGAAATGGATTGAATATAATATTTGGGAATACACCAACTCACAGAGTTATTGAATGGTCAAGGGCTAAGCTTAGGGATGTCTATATTCAATGGTATATGGCGAGGTACCAAGACTTATAAAGTTTATTTAGGTTTAATTTAGAACATTTAACTCTGTTATGAGTAATAACATCAAAATGGATGTATTTTAATGAATGAATCAATAATATGAAACTGAAGTGTTTCTTGGACTAAGAGGGGATATAGAAGCTTAGTAAGGATGGTTATTAGAATGTATTCATGGTGCTTACATTTAGCCTCCTAGAAGATTCAAGATGGCTCCATTGTGAAATGAGTGGTCATTTCGTCGGCGATGTTGTTAGAGAAAAATGATAAATTAATGATAGAAAGTCCTAGGAAGGTAATCATGAAACAAAATTAACGATAACTTTATTATTTAAGAAACAAGAGTCTGCATGATGTATATGAATATGATAATGATTATATTACATGGTAGATAAGTACAGGGTATGCTTATAATTAGAATGGATGAATATATAACATGGTTCATAACGACATGATATATAGAGGGCATACTTACATTTGTACTGATGTTACATATAGATGTGATGATTATTTACATGATATGATGTAATTGTTGTTAATTTAGTGAGAGGAAAACCCGTTCTGCTAGACAACGTAGCTTTACTATTTGTATGAATAAATGTATTACTCATGCTAGATATTTGCTCAAAAAATAGGCAAACACCTCCAATCAATTTGTGTAGAATAGTATATACGGAATGTGTAACACAGTTGATTTATACGTGGAAGTCTCTTTTTGGGACACTGAAATAAAAAATACTACTCTCAGCCATTTTTGTTTTTATTAAGAATCAAAGAAGAAGATAAAGACATTCTGCCCATGGATGTGGGATTGATTATCATTTGAACCGCATAAATTCATGGCATCTTTATTGCTTTTAGCATATTAATTTACTATTTTTTGTCTTTATTACTTGAATTAAAATGGATTGCTTTAAAGATTTGGAGACCACCCATTGAATTTTGAATATTTTCCTTCAAATTACGTGAGAATTAAAGAAACATAACTACTTTAATTTTAGTATTACTTAAATTTGCTGATTCATAATCATGAAAACGTTTAGTCGTGATTACTTCAAAAATATTTAGGTGTTTCTGAGATGAAAATTTTCATTAACATTTTTGACGCTAAAAGGAGGGCCCGAACCTTCGAAAAAATTTACTCACATTTCCTTTAGATATCACTACAACATCATGAATCACACCAATTTCAACACTCCTTTTGACTAAGAATAACTTCATCCGGTCTCAAAAATACAAAAAAGAAACTTCTCGTCTCCATGGCCCAAACCAAGATAGGCGCCTCAATAGAGTTAACCTCAGATTCTGTCCTAGCTTTTCTTTAACCTTTCACAAACCAACTGAACCAATGCATGGATGGGCTAGAGAGATCCATGGACCAATATTCTACTCTTAGACCAATCTCCCCTCAACCTCCATAGCTTACCGCCATCATTCACCGATTGCACTGACTATTCACCGTTTGAGTGAAAATGGGAATATAAGAAATGAGAATGATGATGTTGATCTAAAAAAAGATACCAAGCTCAAAGGAAAATTTCAAATCAATCCCTAGATCAAATCAAAACCAGCGAACATCAACCCATTGCTGATTAAAAAGGAAGCATGAACCATGCTCAATGACGATAACGTCACTTCACTCTGTAAAGATGGTTCATCCCAAAAAGATGCGAAGAAGGATGAGATCCGACAATTGAAAGCTCATATGGAGAAGCTAGCAAAAATTTGCCAACAAAACAACAGAGAGAAAATAAGGGTAGATGTTTCTTTCCCATTTAGTGAAACCATTACAAAACAAACTTCCCGGATAACTTCAAAGCCCTGTTAATTGATAAATTCGATTTGACTACTAACCTAGATGACTATATTTGCACCAGGAGAGGTTCGATCCTGGCCGTAGTTAGCTGTGGATTTCTTAAGATAGTATAATTCTAGGAGAGAGGCTTACCTAGATGTGAATACCATGTCCTATGTAAAGCAGGGTGAAAATAAAAGCTTACTCAACTTTATAAAATGTTTTAAATCTAATGCACTTCGAATTGGGGTAAATTGTTATGAAGCCCTACTGATGGCAGCACATGCTGCGAGCAGAAGAAACACAACTATGTGGGAAAGGAACAGCAGAAAACCATGGCATAGAATGAAGGCTTTCTACGAAAGTGCCAGTGGCTGCATAAGAATGGGAGAAGCCAAGGTCATAGAATTACAACCATTTGAGAGAACTTCTGCTCCTCATAATGAAAAGGAAAGGGGTAGAAGGTTACCATCCACCTGTAAAGTGATAAATAGAATTTAACTTTGTAGCAAAGACTCCTCTCACCTACACACATGGTTAGATATATGAGTTGACTAGACCAGAACAAGCCTATAACATCTCTACTACTAATAAAGAGAACTCATTCCATTGATTTGCTTGGTGTCGTTTTGAAATACATACAATACCCTTCGTCTTTCTTTTATTTTACGTCCAGACACCCATTTCTCTGTTTTCCATTTTTTCATTTCGCATCCAAAAACCCAGCGCCCTTCTTCCCCTCTATATCAACTCTTCGTCAACAACTGTCTACTTATTTTGCTTAATATCAACTAACAACAACCATCTTTGTCACCGATCACCATTTTGATCAACCACCTCCTTATTTTGCATTTATATATAGTCTCCATCAATGATTCGATCGCCAGATCTACCAATTCGATTGACAAAATTTAGTTTCCACATTCGATCTACCACTTAATAATTCAATTGCCATTCCAGATCTACCGCCTCAAACTCCTATCATCAACCGTCTTCATCAACGACTACATCTCCAACTCACCCCTATGTCTACTGTTTATAATCCTATCGATTTTTCATAAACACCCGCTAATTGTCCCTTGGCGTTCATCCAAATGTTACTGTACGCTTCTCTTCCTCTCCTTCTTTTACTTTTACTTATTTTGTTCATATATTTTATACTTAATAGAGCATTGATTTGAGTGTGCTTATAGATCGTAAGATGTAGAAATTTTTTATTTGATAGAGTACTACCTTTTTTTGCTTATTAGTTTTAATTTGTAATAGTATTAGTTTTCAGTTGATTTATCCGATTGTTGCTCTCTGATTTTATTTTGTATAGTTTACAATAATGTTAGAGCAGATGCAGATTGTGGTCGCATTATAATATGAATTATCATATCGATGGTAAACATTGAGTACGAAAATGTTTATTCTGTAGTTAGTTTACAATGAAGTTGCTAATATCAATCCTAAACAAACATGGTAACTTATCACTAATTTATGTTGATGGACCTTACATTAAACACGTAATTCATGCTTCTCCCAAAGTCCAACAGTTAGTGTTGATATATGCCTTTCAGGTACAAAATGGTATTTTATACATCAAAAAATGATGAAGGCAGAAATAATTTAGTCCTCGGTTTTTGAGTTACAAGATCTAGGCCAAAAGATGATTATGTATGATGATAAAAGTAATTTTCACATGCCTCCATTATTTTTTCTTCCTTAAAAATTCGTTTTCATACGCAGAATCTTACTAATAATTTGTACTTTCAGTAAGTTAATAATCAATCTATAACAGTGCTTGATCCCTTCGGAACAAATGGATTATACTTCTAATATTTCAATAATCAATGTAGAAATATGTTTGCATTGTTGATTTTCTTCTAGATTCTTAAGCGAGCAATATGACTCCCTTGGATACCCAGATGTCCCTTTTAATTTTCTTCTAGGACTATCCGCCCTAACAGTTTCAATCTATTGGAATATTCTGGCACAAAAAACCGATGATGTCACAGAAATGAGTGCAAAGATTTTTTAGAAGCCAACTTCTAATGACATCTTTGAACTAGAAAGAAGAAAACGACCTCCTTTGTTCAATGAAAATGAAGAATTCACTTGGTAAGTTGGATGATAAAATGTAAACAAAATTTTCAAGACAATGATCCTATGCGGCTTTCATTCATTCTTTTGAAGAATAAAAAACTAAGGTCACATATCAAACAAATAGTCTCTTCACCAAAACTAATTATGGAATTAACTCCAGAAATCATTTTATTTTATTTTTAAAGAGGGAAAAAAATCTAAAACAATAAGCTTTGTAAACTATTTAGATAATATTAGTTGACGGGTTAATAAAAGAGGCCCCTGTAAATCACAAAATTAAGGTTGCTTTCATTTGTTGCTGGAGTTTGTTCTGTTTATTATGTTTCTGTATGTTTAAATTTTTCTTTTACAACAGCGATATAGGTTAATATTATTAGTTTACTACTGCTTTTTTTAAACTAATAGTTTGTACATTAAGCAATAGGTATAAATGATTCCATTTTATACTACTTTAGGGGCATTCCCTTTCGATACCCAAATATAGTCTATATAGCATTCTCTTTAATGTTTTAAAAGGAAAAATGGAAAAAAGGTCAAGAAAAATATATGCAGAAGCTTGATTTTTAAGACCAAGTAATTACTTCCTTTTTTTTTGATTTTCTTTGCATCATCATTTTTCTTTGTTGAATTTTTGCTCGAGGCAGCTTCATTTTCTGATTATGCATTTTTATCTTTAGATTTTACTGATTCATCATACATCAATGGTGCTTTAGTTTCTTTGTTTAATAAGCAATGGATGCCAGCAGACCCGATAACACCAGGCATAACTTAAAGAAGTGCAGGCTGAGCAGCTTGAAACCAGTGCATGATAATGATAGTTGAAACCATACCAAGAGCAAACCCAAAGAAAGCGCTGTTGGAATGCAAAAAAAATTCTCCCTCTAGACACATCAAAAATCAATGCAATGCAATAAATATACCAGAAATAAGAATAACTCCCAGACCAAGCACTGAGAATGGACGTGTAGCATTTTAAAGTGGGGAAAAGAAGCTTTATACGAGCATTGAAGGATTTAGCCGTACTAACGATCACTGGAGTGAAAATCAACCAAAAAATGTAATAGAAAAACAGCCCAGACATAAGAATAGTGCCCATGGTAAATGAGCCTATAGGTAGCCTTAAGGTTAAAAAACCTGAACAAACAGGTCAAATTAATGGATGCTTATTTAGAATTGTGTAAATTTATAGAGTCAACTTTACTGATTGTGTACCTGAATCGCCACCATTATAACTGCAGACCTATGTGCTTGTAGTATTTTTGATCTGCCAACTTTTTCATCTTAATTTTGCATTGATTTTCAAAAGTTGTCCACCATTTTTCAAGCTTATATGATCTTATTCCATGTTCAAACTAATTGTTTAAGATAAGTAATTGAATTGATATTTTTGTTTCAGTAAAGTCATGCGTCCTCAATTTATGGAAAGTTAGTTGTAAGGAATCTTTTTGGATATTATTTTTTGAAACCCACATATTTTTTTAGTTCCTCAAGGTCAAATATCTTATACCATATAGATTATAATTTTATTGTTTATGTGTTTTAAGATGAAGATCCATGTTTCAAAACCTCAAAAGCCAAAAGCGGGATTGGATACAAATACATGATAGGAAATGTAAATCTTAACAAAGCCGAGAAGGATGAAAACATGCTTTATTATTTAATAGATTTTGATTTTTTATTCAATATTGTTTACGCAAAAAATAAATACTTGAAAGGATATTGATTTTATTGATATATTATTATAATCTCTTTACTTTTTTGGAAATTTATAATATTTCGTAAGCTCTCTTTCAAAATCTTAATTGTCCTTGCATGCAACAAGGTAATTGCAAGAGTATCCAAAACAATTTTCAGTTGTAATTGTTTAAGGTAAAGATTAATATCCAATTTTTAGAACACGCAAAACAATTCCTATTAATGTAAGTGGAAAGTTGATGGTAGGTAATATAAGTGACATTGACAAAATAATTTTCAACCGCAATCATGGGATATACTATCGAATGGTATAATTTTCAGGTGCAACCATAGGATATACTATTAATTAGTACATACATGTTTTTGCTTCAATGCTTAACAGAAACATGCGGATAATAAAAAGTTCCATTTTAAGTATTGTATGGTAATTTCAATGGAAGCTAAGGTGCCATTTGATATAACATAAGCATCGGTTAGTTTATATTCTCTCTTTCATGAGACAAATTCCTTAGGATATGCAAATTTCCATACTACAGAGAAACAACCATCAAAGCAATGTAAAATGTTTGCTTTAAATAGATAATATAAATGGAAAAAAGCAAGGATATTAGAAAGAGAAAAAATCTTTTCTACAAAATTTAGTTGTATGTCTCCATAAAATTTTGCTGCAAAGTTTAAGGCTTTGACTTTCCCCATCGACTTGCATGCATGTCAGACTCCTTGGTCCGTGTTTCAAGACGGGTCGAATGGGGAGCCCACTAGACAGTGCTAGGAGCGCACAAGTGCGCCGCAAGCGACGCGCCATTGAAGCGTGCACTGTATCCTCGACTGCACCAACGACATTACCTCGAGCAAATCAAATGCCCAAGGCTTGGACCTTCAAGTTGAAGATCTGATGGGTCTATGATGAAAATAATTACGCAGAAATTTAACTTGAATAGGAAGGTTAATGGTTTTTATGCTCATCCAATAATGCTATGTCAAAGAAGATGGAATTTCAATTTACGGTGTGTTTTTGTTTTTGCATTGATTATTTGGGTCGTAGTGGCATATGTATAGATGTATGACTCTTTTAAATTTCATTATTTTTTGGTAACAAGTAAGATATGTGGTATTTTATATTTTGTTATTTTGTGATACATTTGTAACACAATAGATTTGACTCATTCAATTATTTACACAAAATGCCAAATAAAAGTCAAGTGAACAATATGATTTTCTTTTAATTGGAAAACGTGGTATATGGAATTTATAAATGGAAATCAATGGTTGCTCAATGCTTATGCTTTGAGGTATTTTATTTATTTTATGCCATATATTACATCTTCATGATATTCTAGCAATTGTTACTACCGCACATTGTACATGAAACATTTTCTTGATGTTTTTGACGTTAGTATCTTATGTTTACCATAGAAACATGTGAAACTCCATTTGGGATCTACCATTTTTCTTATTTATGTTTATTGATTATAGCATATATCCTTTATAATTTTTATTTCTTTTATGTATTATGGTGTACTTATAACTGGATATAAATATGATTTTATTACTAAATTCAAAGTTTGAAAAATGAGTCAAATGCCACATTGTTGTCTGCCATGCCCTCTAATCTGTTAAGGAAAACCAAAAATATCCCTTTATCTTTTCCAATAATCTTAGTTCAATGAAATTTGTGTTGATTAAGTATTTTGTTTTCCTTTTTGGTTGTTATAAGGAGAGTAATAAGAATGTGAAAAATATATGCCACTTAATTTCACTTATGGATCCACAATCTAATAGACATGCATTAACTAATGACTCATATTTAAACAATACAGTTATATTCAAACCAGAACCTAAAACCTTTGGAAGAAGAAATCACATTTTATTTTGTGATGAAACATGAGTAATACATGTTTATTTTAAGAAAGCCCATGTTAATTACTGTAATACGCACATTTGGTGCATGCCTCTACACTACTTAGTAGAAAAAATTAAGTTTTTGGTACTATGGATTATTATGATTCAGTCACAATATGTATTTATTAACACACATTCATAATTTATAGGTATTTTTAATTTTGTGGTTGATTTCATAATTCACTAATGTGGTTTGGTCCTTTGCTTATAAAGGAATCTATATGTTAAAATAAAAGAAAAACCTCCATGTTACAAATGGAAAGAGAATACCGGTTATGATTATTTGCAGGTCCATTTGGACGTGTATATATACTCGTAACAATAGAGGAAAGAAGCCGGAAAAGAACAAGGGAAGCATATTGCTGCTTCCACAGAGCCAGCAGCCACCATACTAATAACTGCTGACACTTGAGGAATGAAATAGAGAGGCTGATTTAGAAGGGATATTTAGGCTGCTATTAAAAGAAAAGCGATAAGGAAAGGACTAGGCATCTCTCTCCATACTGGAATAAAGGCCTAGCAGGAAACCCTCCAATCTCATAGCCTTAATCCATGGAGGGCCACACTTCATTTGAAAAAGCAAAGCACATGAGCGATGTTTATAAGAGGACAAGGCGGAGAAAAGAACCATATTCCATGTAAAGCATAAACCCACTCAGGGTATAGTCTTCACTACTGTTGACTCACTGGAGTAGTTTTCCCACATCAAGGTCCATTGATAGTTATGGTTTTGATCTCAAACTAAACCTTAAAGAAAATCTTTGTAGATTCTATGAGCTCTGTCAACATCATCTTCAAATCTGCATTTGACAAAAGAAGTTTCCATCAGCATCAAACCAATTTATGACTTCAATAATATTGCAACAGTTCCCATCGGATCTGCAAGTCTTCTCTTCACCCCTATGACTAATCCCCTTCATAAATCATTCTATGCAAGCTTCCTAATCATTGATCAACCATCTCCATACAATGCTTTTTTGGGAAGGCCGGCACTTATTAATTTGGAGGTAATAATTTCTCAAAAGGATTTGCCGATGAAGTTCCACACTCCCATTCGGACAGGATCAATTAGGGGTGAATAATTGTTGGTTAGAGAGTTATATAATGTAAACCTCAGTTCCAGCAATAAATATGTTTAAGATTATTCTCTTATCTCCCTTAATAATTATAAAAACGATGATGAAAAAGATAACAAGCCAATTAACTGCATCATTACAAAGTACCAAGGCTGATGTTGAAATAAGTCATTCTAGGACCACAACATCAGTAAGGAGAAAAAAGAGTGACTATATGCATATGATCGGCACTGATGAGTATGACTCGATTTAGGTGCAACATTTTTCTAAAGAAGCCTAAAAATAGGCTTTTTCTACAGTGTCCCAATCCGAAGAAGAAGAAAGTGAAATAGATACAAGATTAGGGAGACAAGAGGAAAACTAAAGCCATGTACATATTGTTAACCCGCCTTTTGGCAAAGCCGTAGACAGGCGAATGTAACTAAATCGGTTGCTCGGTCGTCGAGACAGGAATACGATGGGTTTTAGTTATTTGGATGGATAAACGATCAGTCATGGATGGTAATCATGATTATGAAGCCGGGATTCAGCATATTCGATGGACAAAAGTCGCGGATACTCGAAATATGAGTTTTGACAAAAGTTGAGTTGTCGTGGGTTACGTGGAGTTTGCTTCGAGTCGTATCTGGACTTGGTTCAGGTTTTTTTAGTGGTTTCTCCGAGTCATCTAGGGTAATGCTTCGGGTCGGCTGGAAGCTAGGTCGGTAGGAATCTGGGTCGGTAGGAATCTAGGTCGGTAGGAAGCTGGGTCGACTGGAAGCTGGGTCGGTAGGAATCTGGGTCGCTCGGAAGCTGGGTCGGTAGGAATCTAGGTCAATAAGACTGGGTCGGTAGGAAGCTGGGTCGGTACGAAGCAGGGTCGGTTGGAATCTAGGTCTGCAGGAATCTAGGTCGGTAGGAATCTGGGTCGGTTGGAATCTGGGTCGGCAGGAATCTAGGTCGGCAGGAAGATGGGTCGGCAGGAATCTGGGTAGGTAGGAAGCTGGATCAGTAGAAATCTGGGTCGGTAGAAATCTAGGTCGGCGGGAATCTGGGTCGGTAGGAATCTGGGTCAGTTGGAAGCTGGGTCAGTAGAAATCTGGGTCGGCAGGAATCTGGGTCAGTTGGAAGCTGGGTCGGTTGGTTCGGTAGGAATCTGAGTCGGTAGGAAGCTAAGTCGGTTGGAAGCTGGGTCAGATGGAATCTGGGTCGGTAGGAATCTGAGTCAGTTGGAAGCTGTGTTGGTAGGAAGCTGGGTCGGCTGTATGGACACGACTATGTTTTAATGTGCCTGGATCACTCAGGTAGCCCAGTACCTCGGATTTTGCCTATAAATACAGCAAGTGAGGCCTCAGAAAAGGGATCTTCATTCTGTTTCCCTTCTTCTTCCTTATTAAGGCTACTCTTCCATTATTATTTTGAAAACTCCGGATTGTAACTGTAATTGATTCTCGTATCGATAAAAAGGAATTTTTTATAGTGGACGTAGGCCAGAGTCAACTGAACCACTATAAATCCACTATTTTTCTGCTTTCTTTTTAATTTTTGTTGCTCTTCATATTTATACTCTCTACATACACTCTATTTATTATCTGTGACTGTTAGTTGGTGCTTTCATTTTCGTTTGGATGTTAGTGACCAATTTTGGCACTAACATTTTGGTGCTTTCACTGAGAAAGCTAGCACTAAAGGATTCTAGAGCATGGACTTTGGATTCAAAAGCTTAGGAACTCGAATTCTTGGAAAGCTATGGCAAAGCAATCAACAAGGAGAAACAAAGTGGAAAGGAGTTGTAACAACCCGGATATTTTAACGGTTTTAAATTAATTTAATTTACCGAATTTGGACGAAATTTAATAAAAGTATAAAAATAAAATTTTGAAATATGAATTTGATATTTGGAATGCGTCCAGTTAAACATAGCAACCAGTAAATTTTCGTCCGAAAATATGAAAGTTTATTTCGCGCGTAAATTTACTTCAATCTAATCAGTTAAAAAACGATGAAAATAAAATGTTTTCAAAACCAAAATATTTTTACATAGAAAAATTCTAAAACATCTTTTGAGCAAGTTGTCAGTTTGTCGTTTTTCCAAATTCGGACATCTTTGGCTCCGTCAATCTTATTTTTCTGCGATTTTTATGCATTTTCCGCTGGTAGAAATTTCGAATTTTTATAATTCAATCGTACCACCAATATTTGTATACCGTTTTAATCGTCTCATCACGCTGGTCACCATGGTATATTAATTTCTGTGTTTTGAACTCCGGTTCGAGATGAGATCGGTAAAACGACTTGTGGTATCCGGTACGCAATTGGATCTTTTGATCTCCAAAATCCTTTCAGTCTCCAGTATCCCTTCACTATCTACTGTGTGATAATGAACACCCACTAACCAGAAATTATTTCTTGCGTTCAATGTTGATTTTTCCATTTTCCACACTGGTTGCAATATTTGCGGGTTCCAATATTTGTGGTACCAACGTTCTTTACAGCTGTAGCCTATTTCTCCTCCATTACCAATTCCCTTTGCATTCCCTTCTTTCTTTTATTGCTTTGAAATATTGAGATCTGCGGCTCTCTTCCTCCAACCTATTTCTATTGCTTCATGCATCACCACACAAAAACCCCCACTTCACCATATTTAGCTTCTGCCTCAATCACGCAAACATCAGTTAACCCAAACCCTTCCATTTCTTCATCATGGCCGAGAGCAGAGGAAAAAAAAAATGAAAGCTTTAAATCTATTCACGTTCAAGTTCCACCATTCTCTTTCCCTGTTTTTCTCTTCCTCCACTTAAAGCTGATTGGCCGCACATAGCTATCACCAGCTTGCTCCAGCGTCGAGCACACCTTCGCAAACCCACCCATCCGCCTTGAACCGCAGCCGCTCTGCCAATCACCACCGGCGGCCCACGAATACACCTTCACGACAGCAACATCATCCCCTCCCTTCACATAGCCTGTTTGTTTCATCTTTCATCACAACGGCAAGCCCATATCCTATTACTGTTGACTAGGTTGCTTCAAAGCCGAGTTCTCATGCGTTGAGATTCTTATGATACTTTAGGTAAATATATTATTAAGTTGTACTGTAGAATCAGTCATATTAGTTTATAGAGTTGTGTATATTTAAACTATGTTAATATTGGGAAGTTATATACTAGCTATGTATTAGTTACGTATATATTAATAAACGAAGTGGTTTACAACGTATAAAGTTATGTATAAAAGTTTTCAAAGCTATTAATATGTACGTCTATATGGTGGTGGTATATTTGGGTGTTATGTATATATAGTTATTTTGAGTATAAACTGTTAGTATTTCATAGGTCTGTTTATTCTTTATAGGATCTGTGTAGTGGTAATATATATTTTATAAAGTAAGTTATATTTTGAAACAGGGTTAGTTACATTTATATGTTGGGAAGGTGTGAAGATGCAGAGCTATTTATATTATATAAAGCATATTATATGAAGTACAGCTGTTTGAGAGTCATACATATATATATGTTTGGTTTTTGATAACGTGATATGTTTTGATAACTACATGTTAGTTCAAGGTTTGTTCAAATTTATATGTAAGCCTTATTTTTAAATATAAGTTTTATTAACCGTATATGATTTTTTTTAGGTGAAGTAAATATATTTACATAATATTAAATTTTAGAAATTTTTTTAGTAGGTTGTTTTGCATAATATGTTATGTATTATGGAATCTATGTCAATTAAGTTGTATATGTCTCCAGATTTTGTAAAATAGCTTATGTATATGTATTTATATATATTTAATTTAAAAATGAGTTGCATCTAGAATATGATTTGATATATATACATAGTTATATATATATCCATTTGCATCTTTTAGCTTAATCGATCCAGTCCTAATGTAATTTCGACTATTCCTGTTATCAGCTTTGATCGTTGAATTCGTGCCAATCCCGCTTCGCTTTGAAATTCATGCTTGGAATCGTACTCATTTCGGTGAAAAATCTCTCTAGGCTCGAAAGGTGAGCAATCACTCACGATTAATGTTCTTTTATTTATTAAATTTGATTTCGATTGAAACGACAATTGAAATATGCTACTGCTAGTTATTTACACTGTTTTATATGTATCAGTTCACCTGCAACATCTGACACCATTAACTGTTAATTATACGATGATAGTCCAGTTTGATTGGTGATTGATTGATTGACTGTTGCTTATATTGGATGTAAATTGAAATGTATAAAGTGATAAATATTATGAAATTTAATTTGACGTAGGATAGTTAAAAATTTGAAACGACATAGGTGTAAATTTGATTTATTGACATTTGTATAATATGACCCCCTTTAAATGATAAATAAATTGACATGTAGGATTTAGTTATTCACACCTTGAACCATTGCATGTATGTTGTTTAAATTGGTGATGTATGAAATTGTAAATAGATGAGAAGTGAAGAACCGTAATGTAATAATCTTTAATCTACATGAAATGATAGTGTAGATTCTAGAAATAATTATATTAATTTGCACAAATAACAATGTGAATTAATACGATTATTTCGGGATTATTTGAATTAATTATTGAATTGTTATTGATTGCTGTTATTGCTTGTTTATTTAATTTGACACCATCCCAGTTATCACACTGCAAGTTCCCTTTATTATGCTTGATCTTGAATTGAATTTGGAATTGGGTTGAAATGATATATACCCAAATGAATTGAACTTATGATAGAGAATTTAATAAAAATCCGATTGGTCAATAATTTGATTTAAAATAAAATAAAATAATGATTTTATTCGAATAAAGAATAGGTTTTGAAATGAAGTTGGAATTTGAATTTTGAAAGGAAATTGTAAAGATTGAATTCTGAAACAAATATTAACGTAGTAATCGATGAAAGAACGTTGTTTGAAATTTAATTATTTAATAATTAAATTTGGAATTATTGATAAATAATTTGGAATTAGTAATAATTGAGTTTTGAAATTATTAACTTTGAAATCATTTAATAATTAAATTTGAAATTATAATTAGGTTGGAATTATAATTAAGTTTGAAATTATTAAGTTGAATTTATAATTAAGTGAAATGATTTGATAATTTAAGTTTGAATTCATAATTAAGTGGAAATGATTTAGCAATTAAGTTTGAATTTATAATCAAGTTTGTAATTATTAAGTTTTGAAATTATTAGTAATTAAGATTGAAATTATTTAATAATTGAGTAAGATTTAATTATTTGATAATTGAATAAAATTTAAATTCTTTGATAAGAGAAATTGAACTTTTGAATAAGTGGATTTTGAACTTCGTTAATAAATGAAATTGAGTTTCTTTATTTATTAAAGTTTTGGAAAAATTGTTTAAGTAAGTTAATAAGTGAAATTGAAACTTCTCGATTATGTGAAATTTAGATCTTTATTAATTGAGTTTTAAATTTGTAACGAAGTAAATAAATAAGTGAAAATTGAATTTCTTTAACAAGAAATAAAATGTGATTTATTGAAATTAACGTAAGACTTGTAATTTAAAGAATTGATTTGACGAATTTAATTTATTTCAATTTGATGTTTGATATAATGAAGTTGAACGTAAGTGATTGATTTAAATGAATTGGAATTTAAATAGAAGTTGTTTTGAATGACAAATTTACTTAATGAATATGGGATGAAATCGATAAATGAATTTAAATTGATTTGAATAAAAATTAAACCATTTTAAATGATTTCGGAATGAAATTTATATATGAACTTGAATCAATATTTGAATTGTTTAAATAAAAGTTGAAATCGAATTATAAGATTTTGAAACGGTAATTTGGAAGTTTTGAAACGTAAACTTGGGAAATTGATTTAGAAAGACAAACGAAATGTTGATTTACGAATTGAAATTGAAATTGATTTGGTTTGAAATTTACTAAACGATCAATCGATGTAATAATTACGGAAGTTATTAAAGAGACCGGAATCGGTTACGGATATACTCTCTATCTAAACCGAAAACCACTTTAATAACTATACGCAGAGTGATGATCCAGAATGAAGTGGTTGAATTGATGTACGTGATGACAGAAGAAAGAGAATGATAATGGATAGCCTTGACACTTGTGTCAAATTGGAAATGACTAAAATCAGGAGCCGTGCCGGGCCAAATGGGGTTAGCCACCTCGAGCGAACACATCTTCGTAACTACTACTCATTACTTGTTATTGATTGGTGCACCCTTGGAATTTCAGGAGTGTTGTTTCGCGGTGTTGCGATCGCTGCGGCGATGCGTTCTCATCGGTCCGGATCAGGCAAATGGTAGTTTCACTACCTTGGGTATTGCCTCATGTGCCTTGTCATACTTGTATCCCTATATACGCGACCACTGCAAATTTGTTTTGTGTTATACCTATGGAGTACTCCCTGATATCCCACCAGTTTACGGTGGAGTTTACAGTGCTGTATAGACTATGATGCTTATAAAATGTGTTAAGGGGAATAATGGTAACGCCTTAACACTATTTTGATATTTTATATTACTGATAGACATTATCTATTTAGCGTACACTACTACATAGTAGATAGTTTAATGGATCCTTAGAGGATGGTGATTCCAACATCCTTTGAGTTACTTGTATTTCGATTGCTGTTTCACTTGAGTTGGATTTATTGATATAAGAATATTAATCCTGACTCGAGTGTTTTGTGTTTTGCTTTTCGCTCGGGTCAGACTGAGTGTACCAATATTCGAGGCTCACTTTGGAGTTGGAGCTTTGCTTGAAGATCCAGCCATCTATTCTATTTTCAGTATTCGATGATTCTAGTGATGTATTCTGATTTGTACTTGATGTATCGTATTTCTCTTCTGTTGTAAACTCTGATGTATCTTATATATTTATATAGTAGCTTCATGAACTACTATCTCTTTTACTTCCGCTGCATATTATTACTCTGTGTCTGTGATTCTGTGATTATTTATTTACTGTATATCTGAGTTTTGCCAAATTTTGAATTAACAATTCGGTATTTTGAATTATTCAAGTCCGACATGTGCGGATGCGAATGGTTCAAAATAGCGGGTCGTTACAGTTGGTATCAGAGCTTTTGGTAGCTCTAGGCAAAACTTAGCATATAGGGTAAATCTATTTACAGAATCACTCTCATTCGAGTTTCACTCTCTTCCTTTTTGACTCAATTCCTTAGGATTTTGAAACATTCCATGCGGTTCCAAAATTCATTCGTATCCCTCACTTTTCGTCTTCTTTCAATTCTGGAGTATCCCATAACTCCACTTCGAATGATCTTTATATTGAATCGGCAATCTCGCCAATCTTCGAATGATTTGTAAATGTGAGAAACTCCTTTATAATAGGCATCGATTCACCAGAGATTTCTATGTCCTCGGTTTAGATGCTAGTATTGTTTGTTATACCTGAATTCTATCCCTTGAGATCTGATGTTGATTTACCTCGGAATTCGGCATCGATCTTATTCTTGAAGTTACGGACGACCCGGTTAAGGTTGCCCGTGAAATAAATAAGCTTATCTATCTCCCGATTATGAATTATCTTATCTTCTGTTTCGAACTTATTATCGAATCAAAATTCTTTTTAATTTGATTTCCATCAAATTTGAATCTCTATACTTATTTTGAAAATCCATCCTTGTATCGTCGAGCGAAGAAGTGTATTGTAAATTAATATTAAAAATGTTTTATATATTATGTTGTTTGAGTTGTTGATGTTGATTTGGGTTTTCGATCGATTTGTCTGATCAACGTTATCGATAGGATTTCCAAAACACTTGAACATATCAAACTGACACGATAGCATTTTCGAATTTGATGGATAAAAAGGGGTTGTATGATTATATTATATATAAGTATGTATTTTTTTTACAAAACTGTTAAAAATTTGATTGTTGTAATGATAATATTTGATTATCATTCATTGTTTTATAAACCATTGACTATTGAATAATATAAATAAATGAATTTATAAAATGGGTTGAAATTGATTTGAAATTTAAATGGATTTAAATTAGAATTTGAGAATTTAATTTCCAGTGATTTCAAACTTTGATTTGAAAGTTTTAAAGTGTATAGTATTTAAATATCTTCAAATAGAAATCATTTCAAAGAATTTTAAAAGTTAAAATCAGTGCTCCTCCCTTATGTCGCTGGAAAATAATTTCGATGATGACGGCCGCATCATCGACATTCATTTTCGAGTTTCGAAGTGGAGAGACTAATTCGTAGCTTTTCTACAGTTTTGTTTTGGAAATTTAATCGATTTAAAAATTTCTTAAGGATGATTTGATTTATATATATATTGGTATATTATTTTAAATTTAATTTGATTTTATATATTATGATATACGCATATATTTATTTTATCTCTAAGTTGTTTGAAAATAATCGGAAGTTAATTCTTAAATTTTTATTTAAGGATGATTTTCAATGAAGCCAAATTTTTTGACTAGATACTTAACTTGAAATAACTGAATTGTAAAATTTTATTTGGATAATACTCAGTTGCATTATATATAACTTACCTAAATTTTCAAAAGTTAACTATGTAATTGAATATTATACAGTTGAAAATGATGTTAAAGAAATTTTAAATTTAGTTGAGTAAGTATAATAAGTGTAAATATACTTAATATAAACGTGATAAGATATATTAAGTAGAATAAGTTTAATAATAATTTGAAATAAGAAGAATTAAATTTGTCGAATAAAGTATGATTATAATAAATGACTATTCAAATTTATGATCTTTGAAATTGTTAATTTAAGATAATTGGATAATATACAATATAAATTGTCTTTATAAATAAAATGTGAGTGCGTATAATAAATATTATTCACTTAAATTTTAATTATAAAATGTTTATGAAGATAAATAGAATAATAGGTTAATTGTATAATAGTGTGATTAATAGAAGAAAAATTTGTTTTGAAAGATAATAGATTGAAATTAAATCAACTACATGGATATCTTGAATTAATCGAATTTAAATTAAATTTCGTTTTGAAAGAAACCTTTTGTATCTAACATTAATAAATGAGAAGTAAGTCAATTTGATGAAAACCTTGATTTTAAAAAAAAACAAATTGTTGAATATAAGTTTATTTAAATTGAATTTATATGGTTTAAATTAATTGTTTTATTTTGGATTTCAAATCTATTTTCTTTTGATTGTTTCTATTCTCCTACCTCCGCCCTTTTCGAGGACGAAAAGTTTTGAATGGGGGAGAGTGTAACAATCCGGATATTTTAACGGTTTTAAATTAATTTAATTAACCGAATTTGAGCGAAATTTAATAAAAATATGAAAATAAAATTTTGAAATATAAATTTGATATTTGGAATGCGTCCAGTTAAACATAGCAACCGGTAAATTTTCGTCTGAAAATATGAAAGTTAATTTCGCGCGTAAATTTACTTCAATCTAATCAGTTAAAAAGCGATGAAAATAAAACGTTTTCGAAACCAAAATATTTTTACATAGAAAAATTCTAAACAATCTTTTGAGCAAGTTGTCAGTTTGTCGTTTTTCCAAATTCGAACATCTTTGGATCCGTCGATCTTATTTTTCTACGATTTTTATGCATTTTCCGCTGGTAGAAATTTCGAATTTTTATAATTCAATCATACCACCAATATTTGTATACCGTTTTAATCGTCTCATCACGCTGGTCACCATGGTATACTCACTTCTGTGTTTTGAACTCCGGTTCAAGATGAGATCGGTAGAACGACTTGTGGCATCCGGTACGCAATTGGATCTTTTGATCTCCAATATCCTTTCAGTCTCCAGTGTCCCTTCACTATCTACTGTGTGATAATGAACATCCACTAACCAGAAATTATTTCCTGTGTTCAATGTTGATTTTTCCATTTTCCACACTGGTTCCAATATTTGCTGGTTCCAATATTTGTGGTACCAACGTTCTTTACAGTTGTAGCCTATTTCTCCTCCATTACCAATTCCCTTCGCATTCCCTTCTTTCTTTTATTGCTTTGAAATATTGAGATCTGCGGCTCTCTTCCTCCAACCTATTTCTATTGCTTCATGCATCACCACACAAAAACCCCACTTCACCATATTTAGCTTCTGCCTCAATCATGCGAACAGCTGTTAACCTAAACCCTTCCATTTCTTCATCATGGCCGAGAACAGAGAAAAAAAAATGAAAGCTTTAAATCTATTCACGTGCAAGTTCCACCATTCTCTTTCCCTATTTTTCTCTTCCTCCACTTAAAGCCGATTGGCCGCACATAGCTATCACCGGCTTGCTCCAGCGTCGAGCACACCTTCGCAAATCCACCCATCGGCCTTGAACCGCAGCCGCTCTGCCAATCACCACCGGCGGCCCACGAATACACCTTCACGACAGCAACGTCATCCCCTCCTTTCACATAGCCTGTTTGTTTCATCTTTCATCACAACGGCAAGCCCATATCCTATTACTGTTGACTAGGTTGCTTCAAAGCCGAGTTCTCATGCGTTGAGATTCTTATGATACTTTAGGTAAATATATTATTAAGTTGTACTGTAGAATCAGTCATATTAGTTTATAGAGTTGTGTCTATTTAAACTATGTTAATATTGGGAAGTTATATACTAGCTATGTATTAGTTACGTATATGTTAATACACGAAGTGGTTTACAATGTATAAAGTTATGTATAAAAGTTTTCAAAGCTATTGATATGTACGTCTATATGGTGGTAGTATATTTGGGTGTTATGTATATATAGTTATTTTGTGTATAAACTGTTAGTATTTCATAGGATGGTTTATTCTTTATAGGATCTGTTTAGTGGTAATATATATTTTATAAAGTAAGTTATATTTTGAAACAGGGTTAGTTACATTTATATGTTGGGAAGGTGTGAAGATGCAGAGTTATTTATATTATATAAAGCATATTATATGAAGTACAGCTGTTTGAGAGTCATACATATATATGTTTGGTTTTTGATAAGGTGATATGTTTTGATAACTACATATTAGTTTAAGGTTTGTTCAAATTTATATGTAAGCCTTATTTTTAAATATAAGTTTTATTAACCGTATATGATTTTTTTTTTAGGTGAAGTAAATATATTTACATAATATTAAATTTTAGAAATTTTTTTAGTAGGTTGTTTTGCATAATATGTTATGTATTATGGAATCTGTGTCAATTAAGTTGTATATGTCTCCAGATTTTGTAAAATAGCTTATGTATATGTATTTATATATATTTAATTTAAAAATGTGTTGTATCTAGAATATGATTTGATATGTATACATAGTTATATATATATATCCATTTATATCTTTTAGCTTTATCGATCCAGTCCTAACGTAATTTCGACTATTCCTGTTATCAGCTTTGATCGTTTAATTCGTGCCAATCCCGCTTCGCTTTGAAATTCGTGCTTGGAATCGTACTCATTTCAGTGAAAAATCTCTCTAGCCTCGAAAGCTAAGCAATCACTCACGATTAATGTTCTTTTATTTATTAAATTTGATTTCAATTGAAACGAAAATTGAAATATGCTACTGCTAGTTATTTACACTGTTTTATATGTATCAGTTCACATGCGACATCTGACACCATTAACTGTTAATTATACGATGATAATCCAGTTTGGTTGATGATTGATTGATTGATTGTTTTTTATATTGGATGTAAATTGAAATGTATAAAGTGATAAATATTATGCAATTTAATTTGACGTAGGATAGTTAAAAATTTGAAACGACATAGGCGTAAATTTGATTTAATGACATTTGTATAATACGACCCCCTTTAAATGATAAATAAATTGACATGTTGGATTTAGTTATTCACACCTTGAACCATTGCATGTATGTTGTTTAAATTGGTGATGCATGAAATTGTAAATAGATGACAAGTGAAGAACCGTAATGTAATAATCTTTAATCTACATGAAATGATAGTGTAGATTCTAGAAATAATTATATTAATTTGCACAAATAACAATGTGAATTAATACGATTATTTCGGGATTATTTGAATTAATTATTGAACTGTTATTGATTGTTGTTATTGCTTGTTTATTTACTTTGACACCATCTCAGTTATCACACTGCAAGTTCCCTTTATTATGCTTGATCTTGAATTGAATTTGGAATCGGGTTGAAAAGATATATACCCAAATGAATTGAACTTAGGATAGAGAATTTAATAAAAATCCGATTGGTCAATAATTTGATTTAAAATAAAATAAAATAATGATTTTATTCGAATAAAGAATAGGTTTTGAAATGAAGTTGGAATTTGAATTTTGAAAGGAAATTGTAAAGATTGAAATCTGAAACAAATATTAACGTAGTAATCGATGAAAGAACGTTGTTTGAAATTTAATTATTTAATAATTAAATTTGGAATTATTGATAAATAATTTGGAATTAGTAATAATTGAGTTTTTAAATTATTAAGTTTGAAATCATTTAATAATTAAATTTGAAATTATAATTAGGTTGGAATTATAATTAAGTTTGAAATTATTAAGTTGAATTTATAATTAAGTGAAATGATTTGATAATTAAGTTTGAATTCATAATTAAGTGGAAATGATTTAACAATTAAGTTTGAATTTATAATCAAGTTTGTAATTATTATGTTTTGAAATTATTAATAATTAAGATTGAAATTATTTAATAATTGAATAAGATTTAATTATTTGATAATTGAATAAAATTTAAATTCCTTGATAAGAGAAATTGAACTTTTGAATAAGTGGATTTGAACTTCGTTAATAAATGAAATTGAGTTTCTTTATTTACTAAAATTTTGGAAAAATTGTTTAAGTAAGTTAATAAGTGAAATTGAAACTTCTCGATTATGTGAAATTTAGATCTTTATTAATTGAGTTTTAAATTTGTAAAGAAGTAAATAAATAAGTGAAAATTGAATTTCTTTAACAAGAAATAAAATGTGATTTATTGAAATGAATGGGATTTATTGAAATTAACGTAAGACTTGTAATTTAAAGAATTGATTTGACGAATTTAATTTATTTCAATTTGATGTTTGATATAATGAAGTTGAACGTAAGTAATTGATTTAAATGAATTGGAATTTAAATAGAAGTTGTTTTGAATGACAAATTTACTTAATGAATATGGAATGAAATCGATAAATGAATTTAAATTGATTTGAATAAAAATTATACCATTTTAAATGATTTCGGAATGAAATTTATATATGAACTTGAATCAATATTTGAATTGTTTAAATAAAAGTTGAAATTGAATTATAAGATTTTGAAATGGTAATTTGGAAGTTTTGAAACGTAAACTTGGGAAATTGATTTAGAAAGACAAATGAAATGTTGATTTACGAATTGAAATTGAAATTGAAATTGATTTGGTTTGAAATTTACTAAACGACCAATCGGTGTAATAATTACGGAAGTTATTAAAGAGACCGGAATCGGTTATGGATATACTCTCTATCTAAACCGAAAACCACTTTAATAACTATACGCGGAGTGATGATCCAGAATGAAGTGGTTGAATTGATGTGCGTGATGACTGAAGAAAGAGAACGATAATGGATAGCCTTGACACTTGTGTCAAATTGGAAATGACTAAAATCAGGAGCCGTGCCGGGCCAAATAGGGTTAGCCACCTCGAGCGAACACACTTCTTCGTAACTACTACTCATTATTTGTTATTGATGGGTGCACCCTCGGAATTTCAGGAGTGTTGTTTCTCGGTGTTGCGATCGCTGCGGCGATGCGTTCTCACCGGTCCGGATCAGGCAAACGGTAGTTTCACTACCTTGGGTATTGCCTCATGTGCCTTGTCATACTTGTATCCCTATATACGTGACCACTACGAATTTGTTTTGTGTTATACCTATGGAGTACTCCCTGATATCCCACCAGTTTACGGTGGAGTTTACAGTGCTGTATAGACTATGATGCTTATAAAATGTGTTACGGGGGATAATGGTAACGCCTTAACACTATTTTGATGTTTTATATTACTGATAGGCATTGTCTATTTAGCGTACACTACTACATAGTAGATAGTTTAACGGATCCTTAGAGGATGGTGGTTCCAACATCCTTTGAGTTACTTGTATTTCGATTGCTATTTCACTTGAGTTGGATTTATTGATATAAGAATATTAATCCTGACTCGAGTGTTTTGTGTTTTGCTTTTCGCTCGGGTCAGACTGAGTGTACCAGTATTCGAGGCTCACTTTGGAGTTGGAGCTTTGCTTGAAGATCCAGCCATCTATTCTGTTTTCAGTATTCGATGATTCTAGTGATGTATTCTGATTTGTACTTGATGTATCGTATTTCTCTTCTGTTGTAAACTCTGATGTATCTTATATATGTATATAGTAGCTTCATGAACTACTATCTCTTTTACTTCCGCTGCATATTATTACTCTGTGTCTGTGATTCTGTGATTATTTATTTACCATATATCTGAGTTTTTCCAAATTTTAAATTAACAATTCGGTATTTTGAAGTATTCAAGTCCGACATGTGCGGATGCGAATGGTTCAAAATAGCGGGTCGTTACAGGCGCCAACATGAAGGAAGTCAAGAAGCTTCCTCATGAGCTAATCAGACCTCATTTTTCATCACCAGAGATGAGATAGAAATAATGATGGATGCTATGCAGGAAGGGATATTGAAAAGGCAGGAGGAAATGATACAAAATCTACTCCAACAGGTTGGACAAATTGGAGTGCAAAACCAAAGGAATGGAGTAGCAGGTGATGCTGGAAATGAGGACCACGAAGTTAGAGCTGCAGGAATGGAGGCAGTTCGGAATCAGGACCAAAAGGCATGGAGTGACCGGAGTACGGGATAGAGTTGGACGATCGAGAACGGCCCTTGAACTAGGGGCATGCCCCCGAATCGTGTAGGCTCCGTTCTAGAAAGGATATCACGCAATGCTGGGCAATTTGGCATTAATAGGGAAGTGGATGCTCATCCAGAAGGGTAGGTTACAGGATTCCCTCGTGGACTAGGGGGCAGGTTGGAGACAACGGACAAAGGCCGTCACTTGATGACAATGACATGTTAGTGGACAATCAGACGAGATATGAGGGGATGATTGGTGAATAGAGATTCGGAGGACGTGAACAGGATCCCCATCACTCGTATGATCAGGCAGGCTAGGAATCTGTCGGATTTCAAACTACCATCGCTGGAAATGTATGATGGGAAAACAGATCGCACTGTTCACCTAACAAGGTATATGAGGCAAATGGAAGTACTAGAGGGCATCAGAGGAAGTCATGGCTTGGTGCTTCCCTTTGTATTTGATGGATATAGTGGCATTATGTTTCATAAAATTGGAAAGTGGCTCTATTGGCACATGGATGGAGCCGATTGATAGGTTTATGAGGCAATTTTGGGTCCACATCCTGAGACCTAGGAGTGTGATGACTTTGACATCGATGAAGCAATGGAATGAAGAATCACTTAAGGCTTTCTTAACTAGATTCAATGCTGCAGTGGCTTCGGTGGATCGACCTAATCCGTCGAGTGGCAGTCTAAGGGATTGCAGATAATTTGGATTTCAAGATATCGTTGGAGCATGATCCACCACTGGATCTCAGGGAATTTTACCATGAAGCAGAATAGTTGATGCAGTTGAGGTTTATGCGGTAAAAGGTAGAGGTCCACCTAGGGAGGATTCAAACAAGGACGACCGAGGTAAAAGGAAATTAGATAGCGAAAACACATCGAAAAGGAAATGGAGGGAATCAAAATTCTCTTCTTATATGGATTTGAATGAGACTCTGGAAAGAATTTATTTAGATACTCGAGGACGCCTCCAGTATCGAAGGCCATCAAAGAGGGAACCCTGCGAACACGAACCGGCATCGGGAAAGCATTGCTTATTCCATAAGCTGGATGGGCATAACACAAATGGCTGCAAGCATTTGAAGGATATCATTAAGGAACATATAAGGAATGGTCATTTACAACTATACATATGGAATCGAGCTGTGGTAGTGGAACAGGAGCAACCACGGCCCACATCAGACGAAGCTGGCACTGGATCTAAGCATCATCGCCTTTTATCAACTGAATGTATTTATGGTTTTGAATATGTAGTAAGCCCCAAAGTAAGGCGGCTAAGTCACTTACACATGTTCGGGATTGAGGACGGTCTCTAAGCATGCTCTGAGATGATGATATACTGTAATGCTTGGGTTTATGAAATTTTTTTCTATTTTCTGTGAACTCTAGTTTATTTCTTGGTACTACGGACATTTGATTTTCTTTATTATATGGACTTTTATTTTATCATTGGAAATCTATGTTAGTCACACGTTTACGGTCCCATCGGAGAGACGGGGCAGAAATCACATGTTACGAGTCCCTTCGCCGGAGAGCGATGGAATGGACTCGAGAATATAGAAGTCCTTGACTGGACGTCGAGGCCAGAGAATATAAAAGTCCTCGACCGGAGAGTCGAGGCTGAAGAATATAAATTCCTCGATTGGGGATCAAGGCCGGAGAAGGATACCTCACGGATTAAGTCCTTGATTGTAGAGTCGAGGCCGGAGTAGGATAAAATAACTCGGATTTGAGTTACAAGACCCAGAGAGGTCCTAGATCTGGGTATGAACCCGGCGGGTCCCGACTTCGAAAATGGACCCGGTGAGGTCCCGGATATTGATTATACGACCCAACGAAGTCTCGACTTTGGATATGAACCCAGTAAAATCCCGGATATGGATTATAGGACCCGGCGAGGTCCCAACTATGGGTTATAGGGCCTGGAGAGGTCCTACGCTTGGATAAAATGATCCTGAGAGATCGTGAATTCGGTTAATGGATATATAATGAATTAGGAAGTGGATATTGACTCAGAACAGTTTTGAATTTTGTTAATGATCCTGAGAGGTCATGGATTCGATTAACGGATCCGAGGCTATTCAAAACACACCTTCCAAAGTCAGGCATGTTTTGGGGGGCAAATGTTAACCCGCATTTTGGCAAGGCCGTAGACATGTGGATTTAACTACATCGGTTTCTCGGTTGTCGAGACTGAAATACGAGGGGTTTTAGTCAATTGGATGGATAGACGATCAATCAAAGATGGTAATCATGATTATGAAGCCGGGATTCGACATATTCGATGGACAAAAGTCGCGGGATACTCGAAATACGAGTTTTGACAAAACTTGAGTTGTCGCAGGTTACCTTGAGTTTTCTTTGCGTCGTATTTGGATTTGCTTCGAGTTTTCATGGTGGTTTCTCCGAGTCATCCAGGGTAATGCTTCGAGTCGGCTAGAAGCTAGGTCGGTAGGAATCTGGGTAGGTAGGAATCTGTGTCGGTAGGAAGATGAGTCGGTGGGAAGCTGGGTCTGTAGGAATCTGAGTCGGTTGGAAGCTAGGTCGGCAGGAAGCTAGGTCGGCAGGAATCTAAGTCGGTAGGACTGGGTCGACTGGAAGCTGGGTCGGCAGGAAGCTGGGTCTTTAGGAAGCTGAGTCGGTGGGAATCTTGGTCGGTAGGAATCTGGGTCGGTTGGAAGCTGGGTCGGTAGGAATTTGGGTCGGTAGGAATCTGGTTTGGTAGGAGTCTGGGTTGGCAGGAAGCTTGTCAGTAGGAAGCTGGGTCTGCAAGAAGCTGGGTCGGTGGGAATTTGGGTCGGTGAAGTTGGGTTAGTATGAATCTGGGTCGGCAGGAATCTGGGTCTATTGGAAGCTGGGGCGGTAGGAATATGAGTCGGTAGGAATCTAAATCGGTTGGAAGTTGGGTCCATAGGAATCTAGATCAGTAGGAATCTGGGTCTGTAGGAATATAGGATGGAAGAAAGATGGGTCGGTAGGAATATGGGTCGGTAGGAAGCTGGTTCAGTAGGAATCTAGGTCGGTTGGAAGCTGGGTCGGTAGGATGTTGGGTCGGCTGAATGGACTCGACTATAGTCTTAATGGGCCCGGATCACTCAGGAAGTCCATTAACTTGGATTTTTCCTATAAATACAGCAAGCGGGGCTTCAAAAAAGGGATCTTTATTCTGTTTCCCTTATTCTTCCTCATTAAGGCTACCCTACCATTATTGTTTTGAAAACTTCAGATTGTATCTGTAATTGATTCTCATATCAATAAAAAGGAAATTTTTAGAGTGGACGTAGGCCAGAGTCTGCTGAACCTCTATAAATTCACTATTTTTCTGCTTTCTTTTTAAATTTTACTGCTCTTCATATTTATACTCTCTACATACACTCCATCTGTTATGTATGATTGTTAGTTGGTGCTTTCATTTACGTTTGGGTGTTAGTGACCAATTTTGGCGCTTACACATATAGACCTAGAAGACCCTTCAAAGATTCTCAAAATAGAAAAAACCTCAGCATAGAGATCAGTGCAGAATTGACAGACTTCCTCAGAAGATTAGCGTATGCTTTTGTTGGATGCACTCGGATATGGTAGGAATAGACATAACTATCATCTACCATGCACTTAACGTCAATCCTGATGCCTATCCAGTCAAGCAAAAGTGTAAACTTTAGATCAGGAAAGATATAATGCTCTTCACGAAAAAGTCAAGAAGCAGAAGACATATGGGTTCATTGGGGAAGTATATTACCTGAAGTGGATTGTTAACCCTATCCTTGTAAAGTAGTCTAATGGGAAATGGAGAACTTCCATAGACTACACCAACCTCAACAAGGCTATGCCCAAAGGACAGCTTCCCTCTACCTAGGATGATCAATTGGTGGATGTAACTGGCGGTCATGAACTACTCAGTTCATGGATGCATACTCATGTTACAACCAAATAGCAATGTTCGAACCAGATTAGGAGCATACCAACTTTATGATGGACAAGGGCTTGTACTGCTACAAGGTCATGCCGTTCAGACTCCAAAACATAGGAGCAACCTATCAATGGTTAGTAAATATGATGTTCTCAGATAAGATTGGTAAGAACGTTGAAGTATATATAGATGACATGATCGTTATTTCAAAAGCAACGTCTATGCATGTGCATGATTTGGAGGAAAAATTTGTGGTCCTAAGGTAATATAAAATGAAGTTGAACCTCTTGAAGTGTATTTTTTCCATCCAGTCTGGAAAGTTTCTGGGGTACATATTAAGTGCATGTGGCAGTAAAGCAAAACTGGAGAAGACTGAGGCCATAAGGAATATGGGAGTCCTAGAAACATCGAAAGATATCATGAGCCTAAATGGAACGGTGGCTGCTTTAAGAAGATTCCTTTCCAAGGCAACCGACAAATGTATACCCTTCCTCGACTAAGTGAAAAAGTAATGAAATTTCAAATGAACTAAGGAATGCAAATTTGCAATCCAAAATTTAAAGGATCATCTGATTAGTACACCTATCCTCTCAAAATATGTAATAAGTGAGGACTTATTTATGTATTTAGCTGTAGTTGATAAAGCTGTTAGTGCTGTAGTGTTTCAAGAAGATAAAGGAACCCAGGGGCCTATATACTTCACGAGCAAGTGCTTATCTAGGGTAGTGCTCAACTACTCAGTCATTGAAATGTTAACATACAACATGCTCCTTATAGCAAGAAAATTGCGGCCATACTTTCAAGTGCATCCCATCAAAGTTCTCATAGACAAATCACTAAAGAAAATGTTACAAAAGCTAGAGACATCAGGATGCTTGCTAAAATGGTTGATGGAGCTTAGTCAGTTGATATCTCTTATTGTACAAGAAAAGAAATCAAAGGGCAAGCACTAGTAAATTTCATCATGGAATGCACGTTACCTATGATCTGAGGAAGTGGCACCCACTCTAAAATTTAGGTAATTATTCATGGATGGATCATCAAATGAACATGAGGCAGGGATTTGGTATGTACTCATTACCCCAAATGAGAAAAAGCTATATGATGATGTGTAGTTCGGCTTTAAAGCTACCAATAATGTGGCAAAGTATGAAACTCTCCTCGCAGGCTTAAGGATGGCTCAGGTAATGAAAGTAACCCATATTAAAATTCATAGCAATCCTAATTAGTTGCAAATCAAGTGCAAGGGAATTACCAAGTGAAAGAGCCAAATTTAGCTAATTACTTAGAACTATCTAAAAGTTTTTTAGAGTAGTCCGATCAATTTGAAATAAAATAAATCCCATGTGAGAAAAATTATTCTACAGAATCGTTGGCTAAACTTGCTAGTACCAAAGTAGCATAGGAAACGAAATCTATCCCCATAGGGAATTAAGCGTAACCAATATCACTAAGGCCAACTAAGTACAAGTCCTAACCAGGGCATATTGAGCTACCATTAAAGAGGCTTAAAATTAATAGACAGTTGAAAACAGTAGTCTCCAATTGTGCCTATCCATTAATAGATAGAGGAAGACTCTTAGGTCACTCCAATCAAACAATTCTTGATAAAAGAGTTCTACCTTGGAACAAGAATGAAGCCCATAAAATAAGATAGCAGGCTTCATATTTTTCTTCTTTGACATCATATTATGCAAGAGATGGTATTCTACCCCTTATCTTAGATATGTTTCCAAAGAAGGAGTGAGAGTCTTAATTGAAGTACATGAAGGGAAATGTGAGGATCACTTTGGAAGAGCCAAGTAAGAAAAGAAGGTACTAGGACATGATTACCACTGGTCATTGCACTTCAAGATGTGCAACAATATGTGAGAATATGTGATAGATTTCAAAGGTTTTCCAGCATTCCAAAACTACCTTTCTATGAGTTCGTCGCATTAGCTAGCCTATGGCTGTTCGACATATGGGACATAGATTTAGGATCGCTTCCTATGTCAAAGGAGGGACAAAGTATGTCATGGTGGCAATAGACTATTTCACCAAGTGGGTAGAAACAGAACCATTGCTACAATCACTACAAAGAAGATAGTCATTTTTGTTGTGAGGAACATAATTACTAGGTTTGGGATCCCACATAAAATAATTTTAAATAATGGAACTATTTGTACCAAAAATGGGCACACCACTCTTCCGATGTAATTGAAGAGAACAGAACGAAGAAATAAAATGAAAAATGAGGCTAATCTTACAATCACACCAAGAAAAATAAGCACCAGTAAAAGAAGACAAGAATTTATAGTGGTTCGGCACTATAGCCTACGTCCACTTTGATGGAATTGATGTTTATTGCTGATTATGAACTAAGTTACAACGGTACAATGGCTAACACTTGAATTACAATGGAGTTTAACTAGAGCAGCAACATAAAAGTTCTTTTTAGTCGTAGTGGAGGTGTTATTTGTAGGCATAGAGCTAGAAATATCTGCCTTGAACCTCGAAATATCTGTTCTCATGCATAGATGGGCCCACACAATAGATCTGGAGTCGTTTGTGACCGATCCTTGATCGATTCATGTTTCCTTCGTATCGATCGAGAATGGCTTCAATTAGGCTACGATCGATCATGGGCGTTCTTGAGATGATATGCAACCATCTGTGAAAATTTCATAGCATTTGGTTCTGTGGTTTGAGAGATATGATTGATCTAGGATTGAGTTTGCTAGTGAGGCTGAAAGCTTCTTATCAATCTCCTCGTATCGATGACGTGGCGTACATGTTTTATGGAGATCCAAAATTTGGGCATAAGGACTGCTTCTATTGGTTTGACCTCTTCTTTCGTATCCATCCAAGGCTATGCTTTTCGTATCGATACTTTACTCTTTCCTTCATATCGATCTCCTGCCCTACTCTTCGTATCGATCAAATAAGTGATAGATACGAAACATGCAGCTGTTGGTTGAATGAAACGTGATCAATCTATGGTGTGTTGAAGTCCATTGATACAGGTTCGAACTTGATAGGTACTAATGCTGGGTGCCGAGTGATGAGGATATGTTCATTTCGTATCTATGATGATGGATACGAAATGATTGATGCCAATAGACGGATACGAAATGATGGATGTCAATGGATGGATACGAAATGATGGATGCCAATGGATGGATACAAAATGAATATGTTCCATGTGGATCTCGATCTATCCATATCTTGAGCACACGAACTCCAATTGACTCGAAATTTGGAATGTTGCCGTTCAAAGCTTTGCTAGTCATACCATGCTAATTGTGGCTTAATCCGGACTTGGACTAAGTTTGCCTGTATTCATCATGGACCTATAGATAACTGATTTCCAAGGTGGATTGTCTTCGGTGCCTAGTCAAGTCCTTGGTGTCACGGCCTTGCCAAAAGGCAGGAAAACATTTTCCCCCCAAAGTACGTCCCGTGTGAACATGGCATGCTTTAAAAAGCTACAATCTTCCTTCTAAGAAAGTTCTATTCGACTTACTGAATAGTTATTGTCCTTTCATCAAGTGATGTGACCTTTAGTAGTTGTAGACTACCAACGTTCACGCAGTTTTTTGTTGTAACTGATGGTCAAGTGCTAGCAATTTGTTGTTTATTGTTCTGACTGTCACCATGTAAGCATTCAATTCCTGTTAACTTTGAAAATCAAATAATAATATGGCATATATGCATGTATTTTAACCTGACTCCCATTCATGCTTGTACATTCACGGGTCGTTGTCAAGTTTTTTTCCTTTTTTTTAGAATCGGGTTTCGTATCGATTCTCTCCTAGATCGATGTGAAATTCGAGTTGCAACAACGACCGACAGCTGTTTGGATCCCTTTTTTCATATCGATCCTCTCCTGGATCGATCTGGGATGCATTAAGGTAGACTTCATATCGATGGTGATCGATACGAAATGGAAATTATTTTGCTTGAGTTATAGTACAAAGTGCCCTTCGTATCGATGCATATGAGATTTACAAATGTTAACTTTCGAAATGGCTTTATATCGATGGATATGAAATATTGGGTCTCAAATTGATTCACATCGATGGGTACGAAGTGTTGGGTTCCACATTGATAGACATGAGATGCTAGGCTCCGGATTGCCTCGTGTTGAAGGATATGAAGCTTTGAATTTCAGATTCTTCGTACCTATTGGCATGTTGACCGCTTCAAACAGTTTTGTGACAGGGATACGAATCATTTTTAAGGTCGATACGAGTGAGTATAAATATGTTTTGGATTAGAAATAAATTTCACTTGTTTCTGTTGCTATTTCGTATCCATCAGAAGAGAAAAGAAACTGTAGATCTCATCTTCAAACAACAAACCATTAATCTTAAGCCTAGATTCTTCGAGCTACATAGTCAATTGATAGAACCATTCTTAGAGTGATGAGATTTGAGTTTCGTACCATTTCGTCCATGGCAACGGCCCACTCTAGTGTCATTGGCGTCGGAGGACGACTGGGGAAAGTTTGAGAGTGTGGCTAAAGGTGACTTGGAGGTTTAGGGAAGAAGAAGAGCAATTGGAAGGAGTCGATGGAGTTATTGACCCTGAGTCTATCTCGAACTCGTACCAATTGCGAGATGGGATCAATCAAAATACTTTAGAGATGATTGAAGGCAGCTTCATGATCGATCCAAGAAGTGTGGAGTTGTTCTTATCAATGGGGATGAGAGGCAGTGTGATCGATCCGAAACCAAAGCCTTTGGATCGATAAGAAGCGGGTCGATAATTGGAGTGATCGATATGAGCATGTGATTGATACAAAACAGTTATCGGTGTACATCTCTGATCGATACGAAATGATGGCTTAGGGGAGCGATCCAAAGTGAACTATGATGGATACGAACTCCATCGTTTGTTTCTTATTCGAACACTTAACTTTGATGATCTATAGATTGTAAAACTACATATATGACTATCCTCCAAAGCTCGTCGATAGAACTGTAACTTGATAAACATAACTAATTTTAACATGGGTCATTCTTCGAAGTTAGGATGGTACAGTTGAGACAGTCAGCAATGATGGTCGCTTCGGTTGAATCTCAAAGTCTTGTCTCTTAATCATTTTTTAACCTTGTAGAAATTTAGAGTATTGCGCATCACTTCACTACAAAACACGATCACTCACTTTACACCAGAGGGAACACGGGTTTCTTACAATCTAATAATGGTTTTTTCTGAGTTCAATAGCTATGGATTCTAGAAGCTCAAAAGCAACAATAAATTCAAAGTCCTCCGTTTCCTAGAATTGAAAGGCCAGATGTCGTGGCAGATATAATGAATCCTGCTCCGGATGAACTGCCGGATGCAGTTGTGATTATGAATCCAGAAGATTCCGTTCGGTCCAGGATTTCAGAAGAAATGCTGGGCAAAATTTGTCTTAGGCATGGTTTATCTTTGGAAGAAGTTTAATTACTAGGGCCAAAAGATAGAGCGCACAATCCCCCGGAAGGGTTCACTGAATGTAATAGATTCATGTGCTTGGCTAGAACATTGCCCCGGTTCAATCAGTTCATTCGAGATGTGCTATTTTTTCTGAGGATCGTGCCTTCTTAGCTTCATCCTAACGGTTATGCGCTACTCAATAGTTGGTATATTATATTTATGGAACATCTCCTCTGTCCCCCGACTGTTGATGAGATCAGACATTTATTCAGTGTTAGAATTCGAGGTGATAATATGTCATTCTTTGTCCTGGAAGCTGTCAGGAACTGCCAAGTGGTGGCAGATACATGGAGCAAGTTTAGCTACTTCAAAATAAAGTGGTTCTATGTGAGATGCCTACTGGGATTTACCAGACGATGTTAGTCAGATGTAAGTACTTTCTCTTGTTTGTCAATTAAATGGGTAGTATAAATTGATGCTGAATCTATTATTGTACTTCTTTCACAGCTTCTATTCCAGGCCTGAAGGAGTTATTCCACAGAGATAGTGAGGACACTTCAGGCGGTGCCTGTCGAACCGAGGGAAATAGACGAAGTCCTTATCGATGACAACTTGATTGCCACCGGTCTCATAGAAAGAGGATAGAGCACAGGTATGATGGGGGTTCGTAGAGTGGCACCAGTAAAACAAAGTGGAAGACGGGCTCCGGTCGTTCCCCCAGTCAAAGGAGCTCAGAGTGTGCCGGCGTAATAATCATCAAACTCGGCGATGGCGAGGGTACAGTAACTGGGCAGAGCCTACGGTCGTTCCTCCATAGGGCCCTTATCCGTTAGAATCGAAGAGAAAAGGCAAAACTTTTATCCACAAAGCTAAGAGGTAGAAGAGTATTGAAGCAACTCCGCTCGTTGCAACTTCCATAGGTCTGAAGACCTCTTCCCTACAAATGTAAAGTTCACTAAAAGGGTTATCAGACGTTCCTATCCCGGACGAAATATCTCTGTTCCTTGATCTCGGGTTAGAGGGGCTCCACTCCCCTTCAAGAACCGGCATGAGCCTACCTCCAATAGATATAGGGGAGCCAACTCCAATAAGCAAGGCTACTACAATCGGTCGGCTGAGGGGTTCGCACATGCATACAACACTTCATGACACCACATGACATCTCATCACATGTTTCTTAATCTTTGGCGATAACTAATTCTATTCCTCTCTTTGTTTTACAGACACAATGGTGAAGCAAGGCTCTATGCTTACCAAACGTCGCTCTTCGTGCCGTTATTCTAGATCGCACTTTGAATCACATCGCCGCAACAACGAGAGAGACTATGGTTGCGGTTATCATTCTAGTCAGGAACGCAAGCGCTACGATAGAGAAAAAGAGAGATCATATCAAAGTAGGGTCATTATAGGTCGCGATCTCCACCACCAAATGACCCTCTAATCCCTCTGTCTCCTGTACGCCTTCTTCTAAATCTGCTCATCAAATAGCGCCATGTCATACTCCAAAGGCCATCGATTAGCACCATAGAATTGAAACAGATACCCCTATCATTGCAGAACAAACTACAATAGAGCCCATGGGAGAGAGCCATCCGCATCGCCAAGCCGAAGAAAGATCTTTCGAACATCTGTTTCGATGGCTTTCACTTTCCTTCCAACTTGAAGAGAATTTCGAATGACATAGAGAAGTTTGTGCAGGACTATGTGCATGACGTGTACAACCGATATCGCGAATGGGTCAAGATGGCAGAATGAATTTCAGCTATGTCTTTTGAGCGGGCCAAGGCTATCGGGAAACTATAAGGCGATCTCTCTCATAAGGACAAAATAATAGAAGTGCTTACCAATGAAATTGAGTCTTGGAGAAAAGCCGAGATTGAGACTAGCCAAAGAGCCATGGAAGCCATGAAGTCTATGGAGGAGATGAGGAAAACATACATGGACTTGGTGTAGGAAATGGGGCATCGCAATACTGCTATTATGCGAGAAAGGGATGCCGCATTGAAAGAAGTCATCAAATTAAGGGCGAAGCTAACTGAGGCCCATAAAGAGAAAAACAAAGCTAACAAAGTGGCCCAGAAGGCATTCGAGGAGGTGGTGGGACTTAGGAAGAGAGGGATTCTACGAATAAAAAGGCCAAAGAAGCCGACGCAAGGGTGGAAAAGGATATAAAAGCAGTAGAGGCCAAGATGGAAAGAAAATTTGAAGATCTTCAGGTTACCTACAACGTTAATGTCCTGACAAATTGCAAACTGAACTGGCTCGACGAGGACTATCCTTTCCAATTTTATAAGGCCTGGAACCGTTTTCTTAAGGATGAAAAGGTGACAGTGCTGCAACCGTCGATGAGTTTGAATTAGAAACTCAAGTGTTGATTGGAGATAAGCCTAAAGTCCTCCATGAGACAACCATCACGCTTCAGAAAGAAAACCTGGCCGCTAAGTATCCGAAAGCCAGAGAATGATTCGAGAGTGAACACCATGAAGCTGGTTTCGAAGTGCCTCCAACATCTCAAACTGAACCTACATCCTTTATCGATCCCCCAGTCATCCCGAGGTACGATCCTGATAGACCACATCTTTCTCCAATTATCAAGCACGGCTCGTAAGGCACAACCGCTTAACATGAGAGCCAACTCGAGGAAGGTATTCTGGACACTTCTCCTATTCCTCATAATGCAGGCACACTATCGGAAGATATTACTATTATATTCTCATATCTTCATTTAGTCTTAGATTCTGCACCGGCCGACCCTCCTGCAACTTAAGAAATTCATCACAAGTAGGAGGTGCTAACAATAAAGGCCACAACCATGACGGTCACCACTTCGGCTTGGGGAGATGCACGATAGTAGTTGCATGCTTGATGAATAATTAATGGAAGCGCTCCTCGACCATCAAAGTGATCCGAGTATTGAAGTGCCCTTCAGTGTAGATGAAGATGTAATTATCATGGGCTCCTCGGGTTCGACCAGCAACATTTCGATGGGTAAGAGTGTGGACCAGAAGGAACATATAATGAAAGAAATCAAAGCCAAGATTGAGCAGGCTGAGCAGGCTCATAGAGCCGACGGAGGCATGGAGGGTCCCGGTCTGGTCCCTATTCTTGTGGTTTCTCCGGTTGGCACCATTACTGATACCAGCATGCCTCATTCTTCTAGCATCGAGAGTGCCACCGTTCCACTGTTTCCACACACAGAGGAAAATTCAATCCCTGTGAGCTCTCAATAAGAGACCGCGTCGATTTCCCCGACCGGAAACAAGCCAGCTACAGCGCGCTAGGGAGGTAAGGGTTCAAAGAGAGGTCCGGGTTTGGCCCCTGCTTATAGGAATTCTTTGAATAGATTTTGTACTTACTTTCTCAAAGAATAGTGTGAATAAAGTTTCTTTTTTGTTTTTAGCATGACTCTATGTTTATTTATCTAACTACTTCAACAATCACATTTCCATTCAATTTTAAAGTTTTGTTTACTTCAATATATAGCTTAATAAAAACGTCAAATTTTGACTGTAAAATTTGTCGACAAAAACACCGTTTTCAACCAAAACTAGTTGTTGCAACTTGATACATTTTCTAACATATAAATACAAGTTTACAAACTTTTAAACACTTTACATTTAGCACTAAAAGATAAAAGGAGGTTACTTTCGAAAAGTTTAAATAAATGTATAAAAAGTGAAAAGAGATGATTTGACTAGTTAAATTTTATTTTAAACCTTTATAAACAACATCATTAACTTACTTCTCATCTCATTAATGTGATGTTATGCTTATACATTAAAAAGAAGCAAAAATTTTCAATTTAACAATTATAAACCACAAGAAGGTGACACCACTTCACCTCTTAACACACTCTTCCATAACCATCATTACATACATAAAATGTAAATCAAATCAAAACTAATCAAAGTTCAAAGATAACAAGGCTATTTGTGTCAATTACCACTAAAATCTTCACTTATAAATACAACCTCAAATCTGTTCATTATCACTTCACTTTCATTCTGCAAAATTTCCAAAATCTTTCTCTACTTCCTTCATTCTTCCTTCTACCTCCAAGCCATCACCACCACCTCATCAAAACCTAGCCACACCATCACCTAAACCACCTTACCCCTCTCCAAAATCAACTACCCACCTTCAAGTGTCCACGGCCGAACCCAAAAGCACCAAACCCGAGCTCCCACACCCACCTACTCGAGCTCCCTAAACCACCTACCCGCCTCAAAACCCACCTACCCAAGCACCTACAAGCCATAACCAAACCCAACGCCACATACCCAAGGCCGCACATCCCATTCCCTTCCAAAGCTCACGACCAAATAAACAAAAGAGAAAAAAAGAGAAAAAGAAGAAAAGAAAAGGAAAGGAAAAAAGAAAAAGAGAGGAAACGATAACCGCGAGAGTTCGAGATGTTTGGAAAAAGCGCACTAGGTCGAGAAGCACATTAGCCTACAAAAAGATTGATGGAGTGGGTATGAAGATGAGAAATTCTCATCGCTTTTGAATTTATATTTTGGTTATGTTAAAACAATCACATTTATACATTTATGACATATGAATGTTTATACCAAATTGATTGTTAATGTGGTTGATTGATAGTTTGATTAGATGATTAAAATGTGATAATATATCCCGTTACGATATTAATAGTGAATGTGGGATTTGAAATCATATATTATGTGATTGGTTGAATGGATGTTATATTAGTGACAAATATGGATATTGCTTATGTTCATTTTTATTTAATAGTCCCTTTGCTAATAAGACTATATTTTGGTAATATGAGATATTCTTGAAAAATAAGTCTCTTTTCAATTAGAAGTGAAATTAAAGTAACAATAAAAGAGAATTTGAAATTTGAAGTGAAACAGGATTAAAAAAGGATAGTTAAAGTGAAATTGAAATTGTGATGAATAGTGAAATTGAAATCGATTTTGAAAATTGAAGTTGAGATTAAGGTTGAATTAATGTTTAAATTGAAAATAGATTTGAAATCTAAGTTTTAAGTATGTTTAATTTGAAGTAAGAATTGAAATTGAATTGAAATTGGAATTTGAAATTTAATAATAAAATAATGGAAACATAATAATACGGTAATCGTGAAAATACCTATTGAATACTTTAAAAAGTGAAAATATTGATTTGAAATTATTTGTAATGATTTTATAAGTGATAAAATCAAATTTGAATAAATTATTTCAAATATTGAAAAATAAGTTAAAACAAGGTGCGTCGCGTAACGGTAGTTCGCGATTTCACGCTGAAAAGTTCAAATGAATATATACAGTGAATATAACTCGGAATTCTTCGAGATAAGAAAAATCCGGGCTATTATATCCATATCTTCAAAATAAAGAAAGAAAATCAAAGTTTCATTGAATAGATTTTGAAATAAGTCAAAATCAATCTTCAAGAAAAATCGCGTTAGTACAGTTAAGTGACCATAACAGAAAATCAGTTGAAATGAACGTTCTTAATTGTGGAAAAATACAGAATAAATTTGATAAATCTATTTAAATGGCTTAAAATATATTGAAGTGTTAAATATGAATTATCGAATGTTTAAAAGTTGATTTAATCAAATAAGCTTATATAACACTTTCCGCAGCACTTTTATGCTGCGAATTCTATAACTTTTTGAATGTGAGTTTAAACGTAACGATTTTTCTAGAATCAATTGTGAATGTTTATAAAAGGAAAATTAAGCATTTGAAAGATAATTTGGAATACTTATAATCAATTCCAAAATAAAGTTGATAACTGAGTATGCGGAAATGACTAGTGCATTTGTCCCGCGTGTGAAATCTGGAAAGATAAAATAAGGTGTTTAACTGAGGTTAGGGATGGAGCAACTAGTGCCCTGAACTTACCTGGCCTATGTTTTCTTTTCTTAGACGAAGGGTGGAACAGGTCGAAAGGAAAGGCCGGATGCTCTTAAATAAAAAGATCGTACCGATTTTCCAAAATAAAAGAAGATTGGTATTGTCCAAAAGCAGTCTCCAAAATGAATGATTTTTATGAACCTATTTACTCAAAAATGTTTGCTCAAATTGATTTAGGGTTTATCGTAAACGATGTCTTAAATAACATTGTTTTTGACCCACCTAAAGTTATGGAATTTGGATCGAGAGTTAAGTGGGGAAATTTGAGAGATTATCCGAAGCGCAAAAAATGAATTACTTATAGTTATTCTAAGTCAAAAGGAAGAGATTCCGAAATCATCCGTGTTGAGACTTGGTTTGGATTCATGACACAAAGCTATCATCAACAACTTATATATTTGCCGACTTCTACGACAAAAGGAGAATATATACTGCAAGGAGACAAGACTTCAAAACCGGTGCATCAATTTTATTATTATTTTATTTTTGAGTCTTAGGTCAACATTGTTAAAATCTCTCCTCAGTTACGTATATATTAGCTTATATATTTTTATCACTCTATTTACAAATTTTTTATACACATATATAAGCATATAATTAATTTACAAAAGTTTGAAAGTTATATATATATATATATATATATATATATATATATATATATATGCAAACTGTGCATATTGCATAAAATACACTAGATCAGTCGATTGACCCAAGTTTCCAGTCGACTGACACAGGAGAAAATGTGCAACATGCACAGCGCACGAATATATGAATTTAAATATTTAAATTAGTTTGAATATTCAGTCGACTTACCCTAAAGCCCAGTCGACTGAATTTCTATAACAGCCATATTTTTGAAAGGACACGACTTTTGTGAAGAGTTGCGAACCTTTAACGAAAAGATTCGGATGCAACACTTCGATCGAAACTCTTTCACCAACAGTCGTAGCTTTCTAACTCTTATAAATACAAACTCCATCTTCATTTCAAATCACTAAATCACAATCGATTTCTCTTATTCTTTGATCTAACTTTCTAAAATCCTTTTGCTATCATACTCTCAATTATTCTGCATTCAAGCAATACTACGCCTTTCTATTCTTCATATACTTCAAATATAAACATTTATACTCGAGGAGAAGATTATAGGAAGGGTGTACTACAAACGAAAAATCCGTGTTATCAAAACGCACATTAGTCAAACTATTTTCTGTATTAGTTGAAGTCTTGTTCTGTTACTCAAGCGAGAGAAGTCCTCTTCGGCTGTTGAGGCGAAATCCTATTCTGCTGCTCAGGTCCCTGTTCGGCTGCTCAGGGGTGTATAGACCTGTTCCTCCAGGTTAAGTGAGAGTTGTTTTTTTAGTGAAATTCCATGTAACATTCCCAAATTTTAGCCAAGTTTGATTTGACAATTAATTTAGTTTTGGGATTAAATTGTCAAATTATGTGTGAACTAATTAGAAAATTTCCAAGATAAATAATTTTTTTAGATTATAAACAGAATTTTGGTTTAAAATTTAAGGATAAGTATTTTATAAATAAAAAATGGATTTAAAATAAAAATAAATAAATTGTAAACAAATTTTCTTTCAAAAGCTATTTTAGAATAAAATACTAATATAATTATTCATGTGCAATTTAGTTGGTAAAACATCTTTTGCTTTAAAAGATTTTATGAATGATTAATAAAGAAATGTATTTATTTAAATAAGAAATATAATATAAAGTTATCTTTAAAATATTATTTGTAGTGTTTAAATTATATGACATAAGTTATAAAAGCATAATTAGATTTAAAAAAAATCAATTATTGAATGTATAAATACATACATTAGTATTAAAACCATTTTTTTTAAAAATTGTATATATGTGAAATATAATTTATAAATTTATTAAAAATAAGGTTCAAAACAAAATTTACAAAATAATTGGAATTAAGGATATAAACACAAATTTAAAGGTTTCTGAGAAATGTTTAGTAAATGAGATAGGCATTAACAAGTGTTAAACTAAATGGACAAGTGGCATTAATCTCTTCTTGAAATAAATTAAAATTTTATAAACTACATTCATTTTTTTCTCATATCTTCAAATTTGAAATAAGTAAATAAAAGAAAAAGAAAAGAAAACAAAATCATCTCAAGATCAAAACCTGAAGCAAATCAGGTTATCAATCCAATTCAAGAACCTGTAATCAAATTTTCAAAAGCCTGAAAGTTATCAAGTCCAAGCATGTAGATGGAAACTTGACATCAATCAAGTTCTGAAATCAAACTTAAGGATCAGAGCATCAAAAACAAAAGTAAGATCAAATTTAAACAGCAAAGCATCAAGCAACTTAGCAAATTCAAAACAGGATTAAGCAACTCAGCAAGCAACAAAATTCAAAAATCAGGCTTAAAACATCATTCTAGTCCTCTGATCTGCAACCCCAGGTGAGCAAACTTGCCTTTGTTCTAATCTCTGATCTGATGTTGTGATGAATGTTGAAGTGAGGTTGTAAATATGTTTGTGTGTATGCAAATATGCATGTATATATGAAGAAATGGGTGTGTGCATGTCTGTATTCACTTCTGTTTAGAGGTTACATGCATAAGTAAATTTCAAAAAAAATTAAATCTCTTGATCGAATCAGTATTAACCTTTGACATTTAAACGAAAATTATTTGTTGAAGTCTGTAGATGATTATAAAAATAGTTTCAGGGATTTAAATTCAACAAATAATTTTTAAATTGGGAATAATAGTAAAAATACATATATATGTTAAAAATCAACCAATTTAATTTCTGTTTTGAATTACATGAATGGATTCGTGAAAGAAAATCATGATTTTTAATATACATTTCATGATTTCTAATTTGTTATTCGATTAGAATTTTTGAGATGAACGTTTTCGACATTTGGGCCGACTGCCATTGATTGGCACGGTGGATGGAGGCGAGGTTGTAGTCGAAGATGGTATGAGGGATGAGGGTCTCAGGAAAATGCTGGAGGAATTTTTCATGGGACATGGCGATCGAAAGTGGGTTAAGTAGGGTCTGGTGATGGGTTTTTGTCGATGAGGTGATCTTGTCGTTTGCGCCGCCGTGTGATTACCGGACTTGATTGCGTCATGGAAGTAGCTGTTGGTGGACGAGGTGCTTCGATTGGATGGGTCGGCGGAGTTCAACGTGGTTTGGTTTGTCTGCGATGGTCGAATTTCTGAATAGGTTGGTTTTAGATTTTTTGACCAGAGCGTTCGATTTTGTTTGGATTGCGTGTTCGCCGATCTGAGTTCACGTGAGTGTTTGCATGGGATAAATTGGTCATCGAGGGTCACCGCGATGACCTCCGGTGGTCAAAAGTGCTGGTGTACGTGCACCATGTGAACGTCGTGTGTGGAAGTTGAGATGCTCGGGCTGTGCTCGGGTTGATGGCGGAGATGACTCGAAGCAGATGAGTTTGATGGTTAACTCAGGATAGGCTCGGCATTTAGTGGGGTTTGTCTCGAGTTGTGCTAGTGTTGATCTGGTTTTAACTAAGGCAAAATTGTGTAAATGAAAATCAAGTTTTCAAATTTAAAAGGAAGTTCTTTTCAAATAAATGTTAATTAAGTTTTACTTCGAAACTATTTTGTTTAAACAGATTCTTTTGCAAATATTAGATGTTAACCCAGTTTTAAATTGGTTAAGAAAGTTTTTAAATAATTTTTTTAAAATTAACTAAGCTTTTAAATGTTTGAAAATATACATGACCTTTATTTTTAAAAGTTTATTTTAAATAAACTTAATAATATTACAAATGTTTTAATTGTTAATTAACTTTTAAAGTCTAAGTTAATTAAACTAAAGGAAATTAATTACCTAAGGTTAATTACTCAATAAAAGCAATTAAGGTAAATTGATTAATAATTTAAGTTGATTAATCAAAAAATTAAAGAATAAATAAATAAATGGGTAATTAATTAATTAATTAAAAATAATTACTTAATGAAAGTAATTAAGGATGAATAATTAACGATTCAAAAGATTTATTAATCAAGTGTTTAAAGGTTAATTAATTATGGAATAATTAATTAATGTAATAACTAATTAAGGCAACTAATTTGAGATTAACTAATTAATTAATTAAAGGTTAATTTATTAATGAAAAATGATTAAGGGATGATTTATTAATTAAGGGATTATTAATTTATTAAGGAAAATTAATTTATAATTAAGTATTAATTAATGATTTATTAATGAAGGTGATTAAGATTTAATTAATTAATAATTAAGGGTAAATAAATAATTAATTAAGGGTAATTAATTAAAGGGTAATTAATTAGGAGTTAATTAATTTAATAATTAATTAAGGATAATTAATTAAAGAAAAATTAAATAATTAAGAGTTAATTATTTAATGATAAATTTTTTATTCAATTATTAATTAAGGTTGTTCAATTAATAATTTAAAGTTAATTAATTTATAATTGATTAATTAACCTGGTTAATGATTAATCTGGTTTCAATTAATGAGATGATCAATTAATCTTACTTATGGATGACTGTATTCTATTGAATGCTGTGAATTGTTTGATATCTCTACTGTGTGATACTTTGTGATTTGAATTGTTTTAATTCATGATGTGATGAATGTAATTTATTTATCTGTGATAAATTTTATATTATTTATCTATAAATCTGTGCATGGAAGATAAGCTTTATAAGAATATACCGCTTATCGATATTGATATGCCTAAATCTGTGATGATTGATGTTGTTGCACTATTGTGTAAAACCCCTGGACTACACCATACACACACAAATATGTATTGCACGGGAAAATTGGTTAAGTCGTAGATTTTTGAAATAGTTTTAAAAGGTGAATTGTTTTGAATCCAAAAGGTTTTGGAATTGGAATTGGGTTGAAAAGATTTTGAAAAGGAATTTTAATAATAAAAGTTATTTTGAATAACTTGATAAAGTTTTGAAATTTAAATAATTTGATTTGAATTTGAATTTGAATCCAAAATTTGAAATTGAATTCTATATTGGAAATTATGGTTTAAAAAATGTTATACAAGTTATAAATGTGTTTATATGGGTTTAAACCATTTTAAAAGTATTGTTTTAGAATTTTAATTTAACCCAAGGGCTTTAACGTGTATAAATGAAATCGGATTTTTCCGAAATGAAACTATTTGTTTTCAAATAATTAAGCTTTCATATGAGGAAAGAATTTCCAATTTGTGTTAAAGGGATTTCAAGTTTGAAATGAAAATTGTTTTTCAAGTTATGAATGAATCTTTGGAAATGGTTTGAAAGCTATGAATTAAATCTTTGATTTAAAGATTGAACGAGTTATTCTAATTTGAAGTGGAAATTGTTTGAAATTTGTGAATTGATCTTTGTGAAAACTGGGTGAACTTTGTGAAATTAATCTTTTTGTTCAAATTTGAAAATGGTAATTGGTTTAAACCATTTAAAAGGAAAATTTTGGGTTTTAAAGTTATGACTTAACTGAAATCCCAATAGTCATATGTTTTTAAAATATTGCGCTCATTATTCGGTTTAGCCAGGTGAGGACCTTTATGTCATATAACCCATTCCGAATAATGATACGACGTTATGGATTACATTTGAAGACCGGTGGTGAAGATCGGGTATTTTTGAAAACGAAAGGATAACCTGTCGAATGACTCTGCACTGAGTAGCTACGGTATAGAGATCTCCATATGTGATGGGGAGTCTGATCGGGATTGTGAATACCTGGATTGCAAGGGCTTCTTTGGAAGTGCTTCGATTCTGTTCGAACCCGAAACAAACTTGTATGGATGTGTGTCTGACGTTACAATTTGAGTGTAAAGCTGGTTTCTATCAAATACATTTTTGTTTGGTGGCGGAGATTTATTCTCTTAGCTTAACACCCTTCTCTAAGACGTACGAGCTCAGAGGTTATGTAGTTGATGGTTACAAGTGATACATTCCCAATTTGGTAATGTGGCATACGAAGTGCTGCTGATCATTTGTTGATCGAAGCATGGCTTAGTGAAAAAGCGTGGCTTTGTGGACGAGACTACATCAGGACCTCACACCCTGGAAATGGTCGAAATAGGAAAGATGCAGCAAGGTTGCAGGGGTCGCGCCCCTAGGGCATGTCCATTCCTTCTGGAAAAGGGTGGTATCATGGTATGGAGCCCTGATACTTAACTCATGTGGACACTGTAAATTTATTATTGTGTGATGTTGCTTTGTGGTTGAGGATCCTTGGATAAAAGTCGCAAACGACCGGGGATGGCATATCTTAGGTGTTACTCCCGGGGAGTAAACCGACCTTGTGTTGGCAGAGAGCTGGGTAAGTTCTTGGGGCGTCCCTCCAGAGGCGTACCCATGTGGCAATGGAAAGTTCCTTGGCCTGACCATTTGTTGGAAACCCAATCATCCAATACGTGCCTTGCATGGTTTTAGTTGTATAACCTTCCATTTACTTATGGTGGTCACCACTGTTTAGATGGTAGCTATAGTAGGCATAGTTCGAAATGTCTATGCCGGCTAAGATTAATATTATACTTTCGAAAGGTTTTTTCTGCACTATACACTAATAATAATATCAAAATGGTTTTCACGTATCAAGCATTTTTGACTATCACAAGAAGAAATCTCCTCCAATTCTACGTTTGCATGGTGTGTGTGCGGGGAGGCCTTATGGTAGTTTCATTTTCCAAAAAGCATTACGGATTTCAATGTTTTATATTCTTTGTTGTTTGTTTAAAAGATAAACTAATTTTGTTTTCTCATACCAGTCCCATGACTGACCCAGAGTTTATTGTTCCCTTCCTAAACTCTGGGTGCCCACAATTTTCCACACGGGCAGTCTAGAGTTGGGTTTTTCAGATAATCAAATCATTGGTGTAGATTCAATAACTTTCGAAGTCTTTTATTTGGTAGCATTGGGAAATCTTCTTCAAGTTTGGATCTTTGAAGTTTTGGTTGGCAATCGCATTTGGGATTGCATTTGCTACAAGTTCAACATGATGGTGGTTCGAGCTTGAAGTTTAGAGCTTTGGCTTTGGAGTTTTGGGTTGGAGTTGCAGTATTGGATTCTCTTGAAGACTTTGCTCATGTCGATATATTTTCCGTTGTGGTGTTGTGTTGTATACATTCTTTGATGGTGTTGGGTTGTTGTATTATGATGTGTATCACATTGTATCTATATTGTATATAAATGTTATCATCTTATGTTTCCGCTGTGTTGTTTATCATCTAATGTTCAAGCTCCGGCGATACAGATTCGATGTCGTTTGTCGGGCATCGAGTTTGGGTCGTCACATTCTAGAAGGAGTTTGGGACTGGACGTAGGACGGTGCTCTGAACCAGTATAAAATTCTCTGGTGTCATTTTACTATACTGCTTTTTATTCCACACTATTTACAGTATTATCATCATCATTATACTTTGTATTATCATATATCTATATTACACGATCCACCCTGCACTTTCATTTGGTATCAGAGCAAGGTCATCATATAACCGTAACACAGTTATCTGATAGTCTAAAATCCTAGAATTCTATTGATCGTCACAACATCATAGACTTATAGCCAGAAAACGATCTAATCGAAATATAACGGGCAAAATCCTTGTCAAAGCCACCAATGAGGACTACAAAAATGTACTTTCTGATTTACAAATTTCAGTAAAAGATAATAATGAATTAGTTAGTATTAGCGATAAGATTTCAAAGCCTAATTTTATTATTTTAGAAAAGATGAAATCTGTAGAACGTGAAAATAAGAAATTGAAAAATGAGAAGTTAGATTTAGAAAATCAACTAGGTGTTTTAAAGAATAATTTTATAACTATTAAAGATTCTCTAGATGAACAAAACACCATATTTGAAAGAGAGAGAGAGAGAGAGAAACTTTCAAAGAAATTTTTGATTTGAAAAGACAAAATTATTTATTACAATCCTCTTTAGAAAATTCAGAATCTCAAAATTCCCTTCTCAAAAATGAGAACCGTGCGTTAAAAAACGAGAATTCTAAATTAAATAAGAAAATTGATATTTTGAATAATAGTAATATTTCTTTTGAAAATAATAAGTGTGACTTTAAGGCTAAAATTGATAAACTTAACACTAAAGTCACAAAATTTAATAAAGGTCAAAACGATCTACACATGATTTTATCTAGTTCTAGACCTTTATGATAAAAGTGGTTTAGGATATAATAAAACAGATCGTAGAAATAGCACTAGACACGCTTTCATGTATAGTAAATATGTTAGTGCTAGTGCTAGATTACGAGAAAAGTCTAAATCCAATTTTTATAGAAATTCAAATACTGCTATGACCAATAATGTTTATAATTTCTTTAGTAGTACAAAATCATTGACGAGAAATATGAATACAAATTATCTAAGTATTTGGATTCCTGTTAATTGGAAAAATAGAGAAAAATGCATTGATGATTATTTTGATATGGTAGTTAATAATGAAAATTATATTTATACAGGTTCAACCACACCCAAATGGGTACGGTTTCCTAAAAATTCGGAAATTATAAAAACCTTGGGAATCGCATGCTTTAAATGTTAATTTTTTTTTATGATACCTTAAAATATAAGTAGTAGTTATTTTGTTTTATATTGTTCTATGTTAACACTTATGTAAAATATAATTTATATCATCATATAAACTCTTCTTTTTGTCGATGACAAAGGGGGAGAAAGATATTGCACTAACGCTATTTGTAGGAATAAACGATGCAAGCTTAGATTAAGGGGGAGAAAAGATTAATTATTTACAGGAGTATATAGCATAGATTCAGGGGAAGAAATCTATAGCATAATTACAGGAATATATTCCAGGGAAGAAATAAGTCAACAAAGCTTGTCGAAGATTCGTCCGTAGCAAATAGGGTTGTCATCAATCAAAAAGGGGGAGAATGTTGAAACTTGGTTTTGATTCATGACACAAAGCTATCATCTACAACATACAGATTTGACGACTGGTATGACAAAAAGAGAATATATACTACAAGGAGACAAGACTTCAAAACCGGTGCATCAATTTTATTATTATTTGATTTTTGAGTCTTAGGTCAACGTGTTAAAATCTCTCCTCAGTTACGTATATATTAGCTTATATATTCTTATCACTCTATTTACAAATTTTTTATACACATATATAAGCATATAATTAATTTACAAAAGTTTGAAAGTTATATATATGCAAACTGTGCATATTGCATAAAATACACCAGGTCAGTCGATTGACCCAAGTTTCTACTTGAATGACACTGGAGAAAATGTGCAACATGCACAGTGCACGAATATATGAATTTAAATATTTAAATTATTTTGAATATTCAGTCGATTGACCCTAAAGCTCAGTCGACTGAATTTCTATAACAGCCATATTTTTGAAAGGACACGACTTTTGTGAAGAGTTGCGAACTTTTAACAAAAAGATTCGGATGCAACACTTCAATCGAAAATCTTCACCAACAATCGTAGCTTTCTATCTCTTATAAATACAAACTCCAACTTCATTTCAAATCATTGAATCACACTTGATTTCTCTTATTCTTTGATCTAACTTTTTGAAATCTATTTGCTATCATACTCCCAATTATTCTGCATTAAAGCAATACTATACCTTTCTATTCTTCATATACTACAAATATAAACATTTATACTCAAGGAGAAGATTATAGGAAGGGTGTACTACAAATGACAAATCAGTGTTATAAGAACACACATTAGTCAAACTATTTTCTGTATTAGTTGAAGTCCTGTTCTTCTGCTTAGGCGAGAGAAGTCCTCTTCGACTATTGAGGCGACATCCTGTTCTACTGCTTTGGTCCCTGTTCGGCTGCTCAGGGGTGTATAGACCTGTTCCTTCGGGTTAAGTGAGGGTTGTTGTTTCAGTGAAATTCCAGAAGGAGTCTGGGACTGGACGTAGGATGGTGCTCCGAACCAGTATAAAAATCTCTGATGTCATTTTACTATACTGATTTTTATTCCGCACTATTTACAGTATTATTATCATCATTATACTCTGTATTATCATATATCCATATTACATGATCCATACTGCACTTTCAATCCGAACAGTATTAAAGTGAAAAGAGACTCAATAAATCCTGTATACTCGTATTCAATTTTGTTCGATGATTGGCTTTCAAGGAACCGCGGTCGGATTTGGGTGATTCCATCCGGTAAACACTTTGAACCATTGTAAACATTCGAACGTGAAGATATGTTGAAGATGATGATTATTGAAGACCATGGTTTTCCTAGCGTAAGGACGACTTGTTGACTTGCTCTGGGTCGCACCTATTATATAGTTATATATAGCAGTGGTCTCCTCGTTGTGGAGATTTTTCGAATTCTAAGGACTACTTGCTACTAGTGGTAGTAGGAGAGCACCTTCACTTTGTTCTGTTCTTAGACAACTTGTGTGGATGTTCTAACATTGCATTTTAAAGGTTACGTACATTGGTTTTTACAAACGTACATCAGTGATGGCGGAGAAGGCCACTTCTCTTAGCTTAACACACACCTTGAGATGTATGAGCTCAAGGATTGTATTTTTGTGGAAGGTAATTAGTAGTTAATGGAAATGGAAACGTGGCATTCAAAGATGTGATATGTGCTATGTGAAAAGGTAATCGTAACCTTAAGCCTCATTGAACCGGAAATGATCGAAATAGGATTAGATGCAGCAAGGCTAAGTGAATCATTCTCAAGCAGGGAATGATCTTCCCCTTCTAGATATATTTCTTCCTGTTACGACGTTCGAGATGTAAATTAATGTGGTGTATGCGAAGAGAGCTCTCGGATAAAGGTCGGTAATGACCGTGGGATGATATATTCGGTACTATCTAGTTGCAGAGATGGCCTGATCTTGTGTTGGTAGTGGATCCTTTGTGATGGTCCTCGGGACATCCATCTAGAGGTGTACCCATTTGGAAGGTAGATCCTTCACCTAGTCATTTGTATGGAAATCCATTTTCAATAAGAACTTATGATTTTGATTGTAGAGCCTAGTATGATGGAATTTAATAATGATAACAATTTCGGCTAAGATTAATAAGTTTTTTTGCAAAAAATTTCAAAGAATGTCATTAGAAATAATATCAAAGGTTTTGATATAAAGGTGTTTTAGTTATCATACGGTAAAAACCCGTCCATGTTTATGTGTAGGCGCGGTCTTATGAGATACTCATTGTTTTCAAAGGATTTTATTTAAAGGCTGATATTTGACACTGTCATTTATTATTGAGTTCTTCTCACGCTGGTTTATCAAGCCTGATCCGGGTATTTTCATCACTCGGGTCTGATCCGAGTAGTTTCAGGTTTAGTCGAGGACGATTGGAGTTTCTAAAGGAGAGCTGGAGATATTCATCTACGTATGGACGTATTATATTATCCGCTATACCTAGTTTGTTTTAGTTGATGTTTGTCAGCAATTGTAAGGACAAATGTTTATAACTTTCCAAGCTGAATTTAGGTTAGACTCTGATATATGTATTTAAAAAATTTCCGCTGTAAAGATATTTGTTCAATATTATATGTTATTCCATTCGTGTGAGATTATGTTCTATCCATTTTTCTTTATTTCCCTTCATGTTCTATATTTTTGTGCAATTTGAGTTGGACATGTGTGGTTTATTGTCGATTTAAAGGGTACGGAGAAATGGGCCTTGACACTTGGTGTCAGAGCTTTTAGTTGAGCGAACAAGGAAGCCTGATAGGGGTAAGTCTCACCAGAGATAGGATTAGTAATATCCTAGGATGAGTAACTCATTAAAGATTGGGTTAGTAACACCCTAGAATGAGTTATGAGAGTATTATATATATATATATATGAGCGCGTACTTGTTAATTTTTTAAAATGGTTTTGTTTTAAAGAAATTGGTAAATGAAATAATTTTACCTTAGGTTTATATTTAAAATATACAAAGGGGATATTATTATTTTTGGTTAGAAATTAAGGATTGATTGTAATTTTGCTTAGTAAAACTAAAATATGAATATTTTGTTATTAGAGTTGCACTATTTGACTATATGATATTTCATATAGAATCAATTTTTTGAGAACTAGAATTTGGAACTTTCACCATATAACCCTAGACATTCAGGCTTAAGAAATAAAAATGATTTGATAAGTATAAAATGGGTTAATTTAAAAAGGGCTAAGAACAAATACCTTGTGAATTAAGTTTCACAATTTTACTATAAGGTATTTGATGATAATACGTAGAAAAATAATATTCATTTTAGAAATGACCAAACCCATTGAAATTCGCTTCACTTTGTTGGGAATTCGAGTTCCTAAGTCAAAGAAAGTTTATAGGATCGGAAAAGATTATGAAAGTTAAGGATTGGTTAAGCAAGTGTGATGAGCTCCAGCATAGCATGATGAGCTTCATCCATGGATCATTTATGGAGATGTTAAGCAATGCCCTAAAATTCGAAGATGCTGTTCCACGACCAATTATTGAAGTACCAACCAAGAAGAAAAGGCATAAAAAGAACAAAGTTTGTTGTTTCAAATGTAGACAAAGTGGTCACCTTGCAAAAGAATGTAGATCAGGAGTAAACATCAAGACCTTTAAGAAAACTAACCCAAGAGTTGTTATTACTGCCATATTATAGGACATATCGCTAGAGACTGTCCAATGCTCAAGATGACAGAGTAGCCAAGGCCTTTTGTTACCCTTACTCGTCCACCTACTGTTGCAGAAAAAGGAAAAAGGAATCGTGGAAGCATAAGTTAGTTAAGCATGTATTAGTAAACACTATCTAAGTATTTTAAACCATATGACTTTTGTAAAACTTTTTGAGTGTACTTCTTAGAAGTCACTTAGTCTGAATGCATTTTGTGAATCAATATATATAGACTATCATTTTGCCGCTTTGTCGATACCAAATTCTGTTAGAATTTATTAGAAAAACTAAAAAGATTTAATTAAAAAAAGTGAAAAGAAAAACAATAATAATTAAGTAAGAAGCACTTAATAAATAAGACGAAATAAATAAATTTGAGATAGGATCTTAGATAAGAAACGATAATTGATTATAAGTTCTTTTAAATAAATTGTAGAAAGTAACCAAGGTCGAAAGACTAGCAATTAGGCAGAGATTTAGGGAAGCCTTGTCTAAATATGAAGACTTAAGTGTTTTGGATACATCGATTTCGAGTGATGAGGAGGATATTCAAGTAGGGGAGCCTTCGGGGATAGTGCCAAGATCATTCGACCATTCGACAGATATTTTAGAGGATGAGGAGTTGATAGTTATTTCAATGAGGAGGATATGTTGCCAGTATGTGCAGATATTGATGCAGGAGCAGAGGCCGACGATGAGGCAGATGATTGGATGTTGGATCCTTTGAGTGAGAATGAGGAGCCTAAGGAAGAAGAACCTATAGAGGACCTATGGAAGTATCAGAGGAGATTGAGCCGTTGATAGAGGAACCCATGGCAATGGAGACGGAAGATTCGGGGATTTACGATGCATGGTTATACGAGGATGATGATTCGAAGAGTGATGTGCAGATCATTTGGGAGATGTGTATGCCAATTCAGGAGATTGGATCTTTTATTCCAGAGATAGCTGAGGATCTCGGTTGGAGGATATTGAGATGGAGGAGCATGAGCCATGGATTCCAGGAGGCCAGCAGTGGCAACCGCTAGGCTGGGACATAGCTCCAGAGATGATAGATGATAAGGAGCCAGTTGAGGACGGGGAAGAAGTAGAGCAACCGATAGAGATCGACTTGGAGGCACCATCAGAGGGTTCTTCCGATGAGTAGTGTTTCACACTTTGGGATATTTTGGGTTTGTATTATAGCAGTTGTTATTATCTTAAGCACGTAGTACGCGCTAAGATATATGATTTTGTCCTTTAGTATGATATTTTGATTGACTGGTGTAAATAGTTGACTTATGACTATGTATTTACCTCAAATGTGTAGTACGTACTCAGGTTAGGACTAGGATCAATGATTGTATTTCCTGACCAGTATTTAGTATTAGTATTTCCTTTGACATATATTGTTGACCTTTATAGTTCTGTATCTTTGATTTCTTTTGGAGGACGAAATGCTTTTTAAGTAGGGGAGAATGTAATGACCCGTAATTTCGCTACTTTGAAAATGAGAGTTTTCACACATTTTAAATTTAAAAGGAATTTAAAACTTAAACAAATATGATATATATAATAAATAATTATCTATTCTTATAGTTAATAAATAAAAAGGTATAAGTTTGAATTTTAGAACAAATCAACAAAAGTTAAGTCTTGTTAAAAATAAATAAAGACTTAAATAACTAGGTTTAGATATTTATTTGATAAGTTAAATCTTATTTAAAATAAGAAATAAAGATAATAAAAGTATATTAATATATTTAAAAATATGTTAATAATCGTTTTACAAAATATAACCAAATTTTGTCGCATTTTGTCAGTTTTACATACATTGTAAAATTAGCGATTTTGATATTAATTAAATATGATTTTTAGATATAAAGAGACATATTTTAATTTATTTAAAGATGTAAAAAGTTCAATTTAAAGTTTGGTTCACTTTAGTATATAGCTTAAAAAAAATGTCAAATTTTGATTGTAAAATTTGTCGACAAAAACACCATTTTCAACCAAAACAAGTTGTCGTTAAGTTGTTGCAAGTTGATACATTTTCTAACATATAAACACAAGTTTACAAACTTTTAGACACTTTACATTTAGCACTAAAAGACAAAAGGATTTTACTTTTGAAAATTTTAAATAAATGTATAAAAAGCAAAAAGACATGATTTGACTAATTAAATTTTATTTTAAATCTTTATAAACAACATCATTACCTTACTTCTCATCTCATTAATGAGATGTTATGCTTATATATAGAAAAGGAGCAAAAATTTATGATTTAACAATTACAAACCATAAGAAGGTGACACCACTTCGCCTCTTAACACACTCTTTCATAACCATCATTCCATACATTAAATGCAAATCAAATCAAAGCAAATCAAAGTTCATAAGTAAACAAGGCTCTTTGTGTCATTTACCACTAAAATCTTCACCATAAATACGACCTCAAATCCATTCATTTCACTTCACCTTCATTATATAAAATTTCCAAAATCTTTCCTCCATTCTTCCTTCTACCTCCAAGCCATCACCACCACCTCATCAAAACCTAGCCACACCATCATCTAAACCACCTTACCCCTCTCCAAAATCACCCACCCACCGTCAAGTCTCCATGGTCGAGCCTGAAAGCACCAAACCCAAGCTCCCACACCCGCCTACACACGCCCAAAAGCCAATACTCCACCTACCCAAGCTTCCTAGACCACCTACCCACCTCAAAATCCACCTACCAAAGCACCTATAAGCCATACCCAAGCCCAAAGCTACATACCCAAGGCCTCACACCCCATTCCCCTCCAAAACACATGGCCAAATAAAAAAACAGAAAAAAGAGAAAGCGAAGAAAAGAAAAGGAAAAGGAAAAGGAAAAAGAGAGGAAACGACAACCGCGAGAGTTCGAGACGTACGGAAAAAGCGCATTAGTTCGAGATGCACGTTAGACTACAAAAATATTGACGGAGTGGATGAGAAGGTGAGAAATTCTCATTGCTTTTGAATTTATATTTTGGTTATGTTAAACAATCACATTTATACCTTTATGACATGTGAATGTTTATACCAAATTGATTGTTAATGTGATTGATTGATAGTTTGGTTAGATAATTGAATTATGATAATATATCCCGTTATGATATTAATAGTGAATGTTGGATTTGAAATCATATGTAATATGATTAGTTGAATGGATGTTATGTTGGTGATAAATATGGATATTGGTTATGTTTATTTTGATTTAATAATCTCTTTGTTAATAAGACCATATTTCGGTGATATGAGATATTTTAAAAAAATAAGTCTATTTTCAATTATAAGTGAAATTAAAGTAAAAATAAAACAGAATTTGAAATTTGAAGTGCAACGGGATTAAAAAGGATAGTTAAAGTGAAATTTAAATAGAGATGAAAATAGTGAAATTGAAATCGATTTTGAAAATTGAAGTTGAGATTAAGGTTGAATTGAAGTTTAATTTGAAAATAGATTTAAAATCTAAGTTTTAAATATGTTTAATTTGAAGTAAGAATTGAAATTGAATTGAAATTGGAATTTAAAATTTAATATTAAAATAATAGGAATATAATAATATTATAATATGGCAATAGTTAAAATACCTTTTGAATACTTTAAAAAGTGAAAATATTGATTTAAAATGATTTGTAATGATTTTATAAGTGATAAAATCCAATTTGAATAAATTATTTCAAATATTGAAAAATAAGTTAAAACTAGGTGCGTCGCGCAACGGTGGTTGGCGATTTCATGCTAAAAAGTTCAAATGAATGTGTAGAGTGGAATGTAACTCGAAATTCTTCGAGATAAGAAAAATCCGGGCTATTATATCCATATGTTCTAAACGAAGAAAGAAAAACAGCGTTTTCTTGAGTAGTTTTTGAAATAAGTTTAAATCAATTTTTAAGAGAAATCGCTCTGGTACAGTTAAGTCCCCATAACAGGAAATCGGTTTAAATGAACATTTTTAATTATGAAAAAATATGGAATAAATTTGATAAATCTATTTAAATGAAAAGATATTTAAAGTGGAAAATATGAATTATCGAACGTTTAAAAGTTGATTTAATCAAATAAGCTTATATAGCACTTTTCGTAGCACTTTCATGCTGCGAATTCTATAACTTTTTGAATGTGAGTTCAAACGTAACGATTTTTCCAGAATCAATTGTGAATCTTTTTACAAGGAAAATTAAGCATTTGAAAGATAATTTGGAATATTTATAATCAATTCCAAAATAAAGATGATAACTGAGTATGTGAAAACGACTAGTACATTTGTCCCGCTTGTGAGATCTGGGAAAATAAAACAAGATGTTTAACTAAGGTTAGGAATGGAGCAACAGTGCCCTGAACTTACCAGGCCTATGTTTTCTTTTCTTAGGCAAGGGGTGGAACAGATCGAAACCAAAGCCCAGATGTTGTTAAATAAAAAGATCGTACCGAGTTTCCAAAATAAAAGAAGATTGGTATTATCCAAAAGCAATCTCCAAAATGAATGGTTTCTATGAACCTATTTACTCAAAAATGTTTGCTCAATTTGATTTAGGGTTTATCGTAAACGATATCTTAAATAACATTGTTCTTGACCCACCTAAATTTAAGGAATTTGGATGGAGAGTTAAGTGAGGAATTTTGAAAGATTATCCAAAGCGAAAAAATGAATTACTTAGAATTATTCTAAGTCAAAAGAAAGAGATTCTGAAATCATCCGAAAAGAATTAAAGTGAAAAGATACTTAATAAATCCTGTATACTCATATTCACTTTTTATCGATGATTGGCTTCAAAGGAACCAGGGTCGGATTTGGGTGATTCCTATCCGAAAACCACTTCGAACCAATGTATACGTTCGAATGTGAAGACATGTTGAAGACGATGATTATTGAAGACTGTGGATCTTCCTAGCATGAGGACTGCTTGTTGACTTGCTCTGAGTTGCACCCACTATAAAGTTATATATACTAGTGGTTCCTCGTTGTGGAAATTTTCCGGATTGCAAGGACTACTCGCTACTAGTGGTAGTAGGAGAGTGCATTCCGTTTGCCCTGTTCCTGGACAAATTGTATAGACGTTTGTCTGGAATTACATTTTTAAAGATTACGTGCATTGGTTTTTACAAACGTACATCAATGGTGGCGGAGAAGGTAACTTCTCTTAGCTAACGCCCTCCTTGAGACGTACGAGCTCAAGGGTTGTATTTTTGTGGAAGGCAATTAGTAGTTAACGGAAATGGAAATATGACATTCAAAGATGTGATATGTGCTATGCGAAAAGGTAATCGTAACCTCAAGCCTCATCAAACCGAAAATGACCGAAATAGGATTAGATGCTGCAAGGCTAAGTGGTTCATTCCCAAGTAGGGTATAATCATCCCCTTCTAGATATATTTCTTCCCGCTATGACGTTCGGGATGTAAATTAATGTGGTGTATGTAAAAAGAGCTCTCGGATAAAGGTCGGTAACGACCGAGGGATGATATATTCTATACTATTTAGTTACAGAGATAGGCTGGTCTTGTGTTGGTAGAGGATCCTTTGTGATGGTCCTCGGGACATCCATCAAGAGGTGTACCCATTCGAAAGGTAGACCTTCACCTGGTCATTTGTATGGAAATCCATTCTCCAATAAGAACCTACGATTTTGTTTGTAGAGCCTAGTTTGTTGGAATTTAACAATGGTAACAATTTCTGCTAAGATTAATAAGTTTATTTGCAAATGTTTCCAAAGATTGTCATTATAAATAATATCAACAGTTTTGATATAAAGGTGTTTTAGTTATCATAAGGTAAAAACCCGTCTGTGTTTATGTGTGGGCGCGGTCTTATGAGATACTCTTTCTTTTCAAAGGATTTTATTAAAAGGACGATATATGACACTATCATTTATTACTGAGTTTATCTCACGCTGGTTTATCAAGCCTGATCCGGGTCTTTTCAATACTCGGGTCAGATCTGAGTAGTTTCAGGTTTTGTTTAAGATGATTGGAGTTTCCAGAGGAGAGCTAGAGATATTCATCTATGTATGGACATATTATATTATCCACTATACTTAGTTTGTTTTGGTTGATGTTTGTCAGCAATTGTAAGGACAAATGTTTATAACTGTCCAAGTTGGATTTAGGTTAGACTCTGATATATGTATTTAAAAGTTTTCTGTTGTAAAAATATTTGTTCAATATTATGTGTTATTCCATTCGTGTGAGATTGTGTTCTATATATTTTTCTTTATTACTCTTTATGTACCGTATTTTCATGCAATTTGAGTTGGACATGTATGGATTATTATCGATTCAAAGGGTACGGAAAAACGGGCCTTGAAAGTCGTCCTTCGCCTTCACTGACTTTGATTTAACTCAGTCGGACCAAAGTTAAAATGACATAAATTTGAGCAGTCAGATCACACTCGCTCGCTTGTCAGTATTTGCATCCATACTCTGGTGATTAGACTCATATGTCGGCGGTTGGTAATGCCTGCTTGATGTTTAGAATCATATCCACACACTGGGGACATAAGTTATTTTCCAGGTGGTCGGTCATACCTATTTAACATTTATACCCTAGTTCCCACTTTGGGAATCTACAGTCAGTTGATGGATAGTCGATCTGATCTATTTAAGTAATAGGATCTTATTCATACTCTGGAATTAATGAGTTGATCAAGGTTGTGGATGGTCAGATCACATTCTCCTTGATCCGGTAAGCGAAGTCGTAGATTGACGGATCCATCTTCTTCGAGCTTGAAAAAAGAAGGCGAGGTCGTGGGTGGACTGGTCCACCCTCCTCGAACTTTAAAATTGAGTGAGGTTGTGGATGGACGGATCCATCCTCCTCGAGCATGAAAATAAGAGAGGTCTGGATGAATGGATCCATTCTCCTCGAGCTTTGAAAAAAAGCGAGGTCATGGATGGACGGATCCATCCACCTCGAGCTTGGATGGTCGATTCACGTCCTAATTTTGGAGTTTGCACTTCGGCTCGTGCTCTAGAAGCTGGAGTTTGTTAGGGAGTTGTCTTGTGTCAATTCTCTTTTGATTGATTGTTGTTTGCCCCCGAGCTCGGGGTTTCATCTAGTGAGTGACCAGTCGGGTCACGATCACTCTCCATTTGAACGAGTCCTATCGTAAGATGGAACTCGGCTCTTTGTACACCACGGAGGTTGCATGATGCATCTAGGAATCATTAACTTAGCTTCATGGGTCTGCGCTTTATTGCTGAAAATAAGAAATCATGAAAAAATTAGTTGCCATATTACAAATGAAAATTCGCGAATATCATAAACAAAATTGAAAAGGAAAGCAGGCTAAATAAATTAAAGCCAATCATATGTAATAGCGATGAAGATTCTCGATGTTCCATGCTGTCGGTAGAGTGAGACCATCAATGGTCGATAACTTGAACGTGCCATCTCCGAGCCTTTTCTCGATGACATACGGTCCTTCCCATGCTAGTTTCATGTGCGAAGGGACTGGATAGACCCACTTGAGTATGAGACCGCTAACCTTAAAGGTCCTAGGTCTTGGCATTGTATAATTGGACGACTCGGTTGCGATGCGCGACTTCCCTCAAATCAGCCTCTTCACACTTCTCATCTAATAAATCCAAAGATTCTGCATGTAGGATGGATTTCGTCTTTGGATCATAATAAGTCACACAGTGAGAAGGTTCCTCTAGCTCAACTAGGACAACAGTTTAAGAGTTGTAGGAAAGTGCAAATGGAGAATGACCGGTCGTGGACTTGTGGGTAGTTCGATATGCCCATAAGGCTATGGAGAGCTCATCGACCCATTTACCTCCAGCCTTCTCCAGTCATTTCCTCAAAATGGACTTAATGACTTTGTTGACAGCTTCGACTTGTCCATTCGCTTCAGGGTGAGCTGCTGCTGAGAATTTCTTTTGGATGCGATAGCATTGGAAGAAATTCTAAAACTCGGCACTATCAATTTGAGCTTCGTTATCAGTTATAATTGTTCATGGGAGGCCAAAATGACTGATGATGTTGCGCACAACAAATTTGATTACTCTCTTCATCGTGATAGTAGCACTGGGCTCAGCTTCCGCCTATTAAGTGAAATAGTCAACTGCAACAATGGCATACTTGGCACCCCTTTAACTAAAGGCAAAGATCCCGATATATTAGTGCCCTATATGGAAAACGGCCATGGGCTGACCATTTAAGCAATTTCAATTAGCGGGGTTCTTTGAATTCTGGCATGTTTCTGGCCCCTATCACATCTTTTAGCATAATCCAATGTGTCTCGATTTACAGTTGGCCAGAAACACTCGTATTGAGTATCGTTTTCGCAAGGGCTTGCCCCCCAGTATGATCGTCATACTCTCCCTTATGCACATCATGCAGCACTCGTTTGATCTCATTGTGGGCGATACACTGGAGTAAAGGAACAGAAAATCCCCTTTTGTACAAGACTCCATCTTGGATAACAAACCGTGAAGCCTTTTGGAAACCTATCTTTTCTCACTCATGCGCTCGAGTAACGTTCCGTGTTCAAGATAGTTTCTGATTGGGGTCATCCACGACTCCCTCTCGGGTGTTGCCTCATGAACCCCGTCTATTTCTACATGACCAATACTTGGAGTAGTATGTGTTTCCATGGACACATGCCCTATTTGTTGTGCTATGCCAGCACTGGCCAGTTTTGCTAAAGAATTGGGCTTTTGATTTTGCTCTCGGGGTATACAGCGGATAGTATAATAGTCAAACTAGTTCAACATTTCCTGGACCTACATAAGGTAGGAGGACAATTTTTGATATTTGTCTTAATACTCTCCTTGAACCTGGAATACCACCAGTTGCAAATCATAGTAAATTTCCACAGCGATGACTCCCAAATCCTTAGCAAGCCTTAGTCCAGCGAGTAAGGCTTTATCTCAGCTTCATTGTTAGTCGCACGGAAGTCAAAATTCAAAGCATGGCACATGGATCAAACTTTTGGGGTTTCAAATACCACTCCAGCACCTGAGCATCTGTCATTTGATGCATCATCGGTATGCAGCTTCCATATACATTTGGGAGATTCACTGGCCTTGGCAAAATCCTCCGGTATGGTGAATTCGGCTATGAAGTACGCTAGAACTTGTCCTAGAATAGCTTGCCTTAGTGTATAAGTGATATCAAATTGACTCAGCTCGATGTTCCACTTGAGCAACCTACCAAACATCTTAGGTTGTGTCAGGATCTGTCGTAACAGCTGATCGGTGTAAACAATGATAAGATGGGCTTGGAAATATTGGCGGAGCTTTCTCGAGGCTACAACAAGACAATAAGTCAACTTTTCTATCTTCGGGTAGTTTCTTTTTGCACCTGTCAATCTTTTTCAAACATAATAGACGGTTCATTGGATCCGATCCTCTTCTCGAACTAGCGCAACATTGTTTGCGTTTGCTAAAACCGCCAAACAGACATACAACTTCTCGTGATCAATCGGCTTTAACAAGATGGGAGGTGTTACTAGATGTTGTACTAGTGCCCTGAATGCGCCCTCGTACTCCTCTGTCCATTTGAAATTCCATTTCCCCTTTCTGATCAGAACGAAGAAGGGAATACACTTGTTCGTGGATTTGGAAATGAACCTGCTTAAAGTCAACACCTTTCCATTGAGACTTTGCACCTGCTTTATAGTTTTGGGAGTTTTGAGATTCTAAATCGCCCAGATTTTCTCGGCATCAACTTCGATTCCTCTAACGTTGACAATAAACCTAAGTAACTTTCCAAACGCAACTTTGAAATGACACTTCAATGGATTGAGCTTCATTCTGTACCATTGGAGTATGTTGAACATGGTATCTAAATCGCTGATATGTTTGTTGGATAGTCGCGACTTCACGAGCATGTCATCTAGGTACCCTCCATGGTTTTTTCGATCTGGTTTGCAAACATTCATTTCATGAGCCTATGATAAGTTGTTCTTGCGTGTTTGAGTCCAAACGACATCACCTTGTAACAATAAAGTCCCAGATCAGTGATTAAGCTAGTGTGCTCTTGGTCAGGAAGGTGTGTTGGGATTTGATTATAGCCGCAGTATGCGTCCATGAAAGATAAGAGCTCATGTCCGGCTGTTGAATCCACTAGTTGATCCGTTCTGGGAAGCAGGAAACTGTCTTTGGAGCAGGCTTTATTCAGATCTGAATAGTTCATACATGTCCGCCATTTTCCATTCGACTTTCTGACAAGTACTGGATTCGATACCCACTTTGGGCATAAAGCATCATGAATAAACCCATTAGCCTTGAGTTTATCCACCTCTTCTTTCAGGGTGGCAGATCTCTCTGGATCCATACTGTGCCTTTTTTGTTTCACTGGGATATGTCGCGGGTCGATATTTAATGCATGGCTCGCAATATTCGACGAGATGCCACACATACCTGAACGAGTTCAGGAAAACACATCGAGGTTTTCCTTGAGAAACTAAACCAGTTCCTGTCCCATCTGTGGGCTGAGATGAGATTCGATCTTTACCACACTAGGATCATCATCGTCGTTGACCGGGACATCAGTTGTCAACTCTATCAGAGAAGCCTGGTATTCTCTGACTTTCCCTTCATCATCATTGTCTTTAGGATCAAGATCTTTAGGAAACTTGTCATGGCACCCGAGCCTCGGCTTAGTAGGCAGTTGTCAATTCTCCATAGAGTGGATGCGAAGACATTCCTCTACGCCTTTAACCTTTTCCTTTCGTTGTGCATCTCGCAGTTCTGCAACATGACAGGCGCGTTCAGCTGCCTGATCAACATGTACCTCCCCAACTCCATTATCGGTGGGAAACTTTAGGGTTAAAAACCAAGAGGCAATTGCTGCCTGAACTCTACAAGGGTCGGTCGGCCCAGGAAAGCATTATAAGGAGAATGAATATCCAACACAAAAAACTATAACATCTAGACTCTTCGGCAATCACCAACACCCAACTCAACAGGTTACTCTACCATCCCAACTGGAATGGTTGCACTGCTATTGAAACTATGTATACACTACCAACACAGTTTTAGATCCTTCGCTTCCATCAACACTTGATCGTAAGCACGTTTGAAAAGTATGTTTATGGAATTTCCATTGTCAACTAAGATCCTCTTCATCCAGGCAGGACCTATTTAGGCAGAAATAACCAACGGATCAATAGCGTAGACCTTGGACCTCGACCATGTCGGCATCACGGTTTCTGAAATCGATGTCATCTTTCATTGTCCTCTGTTGCTTTGTTAAGGCCTCTTCATCGGTACTACTATAACATTCGAAGTCTACATGCCTAATCGAACTAGCATATGACTCCGTTTCCTTCCAGCTCTGATCAGCTGGATGAGGACTACCACTCATAGTATTAATCACCAGCCTCCCATCAATATGTGTGGGTTATTCGGGCGTAGCCTGGCCTTGACCCTAATTGGAATTAGATGGGCCTGCTCCGTCATTCTATAGAGCCTAGATGAATTGTTCCAACATTCTCTCTCTGATCAATCTTTCGATAATATCTTGCAAATGGTAGCACTCATTAGTATTATGTCCATAACAATCATAGAACCTACTAAACTTCCCAATCTGAATTTGTTTCTCGGACGAAGGTTTTTGAGCTGGCTTCTAGAACAACCTTGTATTGCAGGTTTGAAGAAAAACATTCTCTAGTGACGTGTTCAACGGGGTATATCGATCGAACATAGGAGCTCTAGTCTCCCACGATGAAGGTCTCTCTTCTTTCCTTGACCTCCATCACCCATTTGTTGACTTTGCTTATTTTGAATATTCAACTACACTTTATTGGAGCTTTCCCTAGTCTACTTTATTGCAACATTACTTTGGATACCTTCACCACTGGGCCCCATGATGTCCTGCTTCCTAGACCTCCTAGCATCTTCTCTCCTAAAAAACTGGGCTACATTTATATCGAACTGGTCCAACGAAGCAGAGGGTTTTCCAGCCACCAATCACCAAATTCAAAATTAGGATCGATCCTTTTCGTCGGTGCCATTAGAATAAAATTGCTTTGGGATTGCTGACCTCGCCACAAGCATCATGGAACCTATCCTGATAATGCCTAAGAGTCTTTCCTAGAGCTTGAGTAACACTGGACAAGGTATTAACATCCTTCGGTCTTATAGCATGCATATGAAACAGCTCAAAAAACATAGTGGCTAACTGATCAAAACATGAAATAGATCTAGGTGGTAGATAGGTGAACCACAATCACAATGCCTCCCAAGGATACAGGGAAGCTACTATACTTAATTGCATCATCAGCTCGAGCGGCATTCATGAGCCATTCATGTTTCATAATATGTTGGTAGGGATCTGAATTTCCTTCATACATCAGCAAGGTCGGCATCCTGAATTATCGGGGTGGCTCCATATATAGAATGTCATTAGTGAACGGGGAGTGACTTTTGGAAATTCCTAGGTCATCATTTGTGAGGCCTTGACTTTCTCTAATCATCTGACATATCATGGTTGGAGGATCGGGTATTTGGATATTCGGGGCCAAGGTATGGTCGAGTTCCATGTTATGAGGATGGTACAGTCATTGTCTACGGTCCGATCCACATATCCTTGGCTCCCGGCCTTCATGGAAGTGAGCATTCTAAGCATGAATGTAGTGACGAGGGGCAGGATCTTGTTGGTTCTGGATCTTGACATCTAGATCTATAGCAGCAGCAGCTGTACGGACATGAGTAGTATGGTAAGGAAGTGTCCCTCCTTAGGAGGAGGGTGCAGCTTGATGCCCCGTGAAGGACCTATCCTAGCCTATCCGGTATTCACATCATGTGGCTGCCCAGAGGCATCTGCGTCGTGAAAGTCTATATGATGAATCGTGTAGTGTATATGCAAGTATATGTGACTAATTATATGATGTAACTAATGTAAAATTAATCTAGTAAATATAAACTAAGCACACCTGGATTTTATACTGGTTCGGACCTCCCGTCCTACGTCCAGTCCCGAAGCTCCCCTTCGGAATTCGATTATCAAACACCCTCACTTCGCTCGGAGGAATAGGCTTAGTTACAAAAGCTTTTTCTTGTCAAATGTGTGTTCTATAACACGAATATTGACTATTAAGTACAAATGCTTCCAATATATACATCTAAAGGATATTGATTGAAGAGTTCTGTATATATGGAAGAGTGGAATACAAATATATGATTGCTAGAGATCAAGAATATATCAGAGTATAAGAGTAAAGAGCACAAGTAAGTAAGGTGGAGTCTTCTCTTGGATTCGTAAGTATAATTTTTTAATTTAAAGTCCACTTAACTCAAATCTCCTCTCAGATCTGTAATTCTAATGTGTGTATGTGTATATATGTGAGCGTATGATTGAAAAAGACAAGGATTCAGGTAAGAAGAATAGGTTTGGATTTAGAGTTGGAAGCCATAAAGTGAGTGAAAATTTATAAAATTAACGTAAAACTAAATTTATATCATTGGAATTCTATTTTTGCATTTTGCCTAAGTGAAAACCATTGAACTGTAGGCTTAAATAAATGAATCTAACTTGAAATCCTTGCCTACACATTTAGTAAATTGTTTAACTTTGATGAAAATAGTATATACACCCTAGATCCAGAATTTAGGAAAAATAATCCCTAAAGTTTACGAAATATAATATCGATAGAATTGCATAGTTAATTCTAGATTTTTGTTGATTGGTTTGTAAATAGTTAAATTTGATAATTATCAATTGGAGATGCTTTAATTTAGGATTTAAATTTCTATATTTTAATTCATTGAAATTATAGAATGTCTATGGGAATTTTCCATAAATTGTTCAACCTCACAATTATGTATAAAAAAATCATTATTTTAAGTAACGAGGAATATTTATATTCCAAAGGAAAGAGATGTGCAAAGTAAGGATGTTTATCCGTAGTTTGCGCTGTCAATTTCAATAGAAATAAAAGGAGATAATTCTTTGTAATTGCGTACACAACACAATCTCACTTTTGGTAGCTCATGGAAAGTTTCAATGGTAACATTCCTTCTTGGGAAAGATACAATTCCAATGTAATAAAATGTAAAAATAAATATTTTTGAGAAATTTACATATAAATCTACTTCCTGAAATCCCCAAAATATAGAAACTAAAACGCAATAAATAGACAAATAAATAATCTAGTTTACCGATTAAATATATATATATATAAAGTAAGTATTAGTTTAAGAAATAAATAAATAAATGTCTATTACAACAATAATACATATGGTAACATCCAATTAATTATACGTTATCACATTAATTATAAGTAAAACGTTAACTACGAATAAGGTAATAAATTAAGGAGTAATTAAAATGGAAGTTACCGTAACTAAGTCAATCTAAGCAATAAACCATTTAATAAATTTAATTACATAAATCAAATATGGAAATGGTAAAGAAAATTAAATAGGCATGATAAATAAATGTCATTAATAACATTAATGGAAAGAAGAAATAAAGGCAATAAACTTATAAAATAAGGAGAAGTCATAGTTAGTAAACAAATGAATATAAATATTAATAAATGAACTCATGAGGCTAAAAATTTCCACAATTGAAATTATATAGTATCAATAATACGTTTGCAACGATTGTGAATTAATGGGCCTAACCAAATATTTAGATTAATTATAAATGACATGGTTTAGTATGGGTTAGGATGCAAGGTCAGTAGAGTTACATAATGGTATTCTGTCCTTCGTAAGGGGAAACCAACAGCTGGGTAAACGTACAACTGATGTGAGACATCTCCAAATATAGGAACCGTAGGGATATATGTTTGTGTATATTATTAAGGAATTTAAATGGTTGATTGGTATGTCTCTTCCTTATTTAAGAAGTATTAAATGATCAGAATTATATTAGGTGTTTTAGAGAAACATAATAGGGGAGCTCTACTTTGGGGTTGAGATATCAAATGGTCGGAGTGTCTGCCCTTTCTTATCCAAAAAGTATTATGTGGCTTACAAGAGGTTTGGTACGACGACGGTTAGGGAGTACTAGGAATGGATTGCTTGGGTTAGGTATTAAATGATAGGAGGGTCTGCCTATTTCCAAATTTAAGAGCATTAATTAGCACAAATACTTTCTCTCACATCGTTAGGATATGATTGTTTGGGAGATGGGTTGTTGAACCTAATATACTCCGTAGTTTCGGGGTGGCCTCTTTGGGATTGAGTTTTGAAATGACCATTGAATCTGCCTTTTTCTTATTTTAGAAGTATCAAATGTCAGGGTGTTCTTTTGGGAAGTATGGTGACACACCTATATGTGCGTATGTATATAGATACTTATACCTTGGAATAGGTTACGGTATATAGGCGCATATATCTTAGAGTAGGTTACATATATAGATATTTATACCTTGGAGTAGGTTATGCATGTAGATACTTACATCTCAGAGTAGGTTGGACATATCATATGCGCATATGGAATTAAATGATTGATCCATGAATAGTAAACTTAACATTTAAATGAAAATCAATCAACATAAACAAGTGTCATGGATAAAGTATGTAATTTATCAATCACCAGAACATTGTTCCAATCCCCTCCTCATTACAAACCACAGGATAGATTTAGAGGGACATGATTCTAGTACATTATGGGAAAAATAGGTGGATAGGTCTTCTCATTCATGCTCTGCACTGACAGGGCAACTAGATGTCCAACTTACCAGTCTTAGTCGGTATATATATGTTTTATTATATTTTACTACTCCATTGTAATTTCGTATAGATATCTCTTTAATACACTTATATTTATTATAGTTTACCAACACCTAATTTGTACCCTAATGGAGTTGGATTTATTTATTAACTCGAAAAAGCAGGCCCATTTAAGCGTAGGTGGTTACATTTGGTTTTAGGGCTTATGTTAGTCGATCATACAAATTAGGATATGGTATGTAACAATCCGCAAATCTGTACCCCTTGTGTCAACACTATTCTACAAAAATCAACTCAAGTTGTACAGAAATATGAACCATTTGGGTTAAAGAAGAAGAGGTAGAAGAAGAAAATAGAAAACAACAACAGAATCTAACCATCGCAGCGGAGTAAAATATAATAGATAATAAATGATCTTTACTCAAAATCAAATATATCTGTTTATATATTACATCATCAGAGTACATCAATCACAGTTCAACATCACTAAAATACAACTGGATACACAACTACTCAACACAGCGGAATATATCTATAACAAGTACGAAAGTACGTATCGTCATCAAGCTCGTCCCTTGAGCTCCACAATAGCATATCCTGTATCCTATAATACTCAGTCTGACCCGAGCATTACAGTTAAATAACACCCGAGTCCGTCTGGAATACCAGCGTGAGAAAATCACACTCAATTGATTATTTAAGTTTCAAAAATCCTTTAAAAACAAAAGCATCTCGTAAGACCACGCCATAAATAAACATGTCGGGTTTTTACCTTACGATAGCTAATTTTTTTTTTATAGAAATCCTCTGATATTATAATAGGGTCTATATACAAATACTTATAAAATAGCCGAAATTGTTACATTATTAAATTCCAGCTACTAGCCACAGAGTGGGTAATACAAACAAAACTCGTACAAGGCTCGTAGGGAGAATAGATTTCCAACTAATGACTAGGCAATGGGGTACCACCTGTCACAGTACGTGGCCTAGATCACAGTACTGAGGAGTACGCCCGCTCCCCTGCAACACAAGACCGGGACTACCCCTTACTGGATAACCCCGAGTGTGATCACCCCGCGGTTGGGATCAACAATCGCCCACTAAGCCGAAATAAAATGGACATCTAGACAGGGATGACCTCACCCTGCTTGGGTGCTACCCACCTAGCCTTGCTGCATAACCCCTGATTTTCAGTCATTCCCGGTTGATGAGGCTTGAGGCTAAGCGTTACCTTTTTAGAACATATCCCTTAGAATGCCCATCGTCCACCTGACGATGTTCCGAAGCATTCATCCATACAAGTCCGTCCCGGGTTCGAACGGAACCGAAGGCACTATACCTACTACATCCATTTTGGAAATATCCTCAGGATTAGTAGTGACTAGCCCTTGCACTTCACTGCTCCATCTTCGACTCCGAACTCGTTTCCCACGAAACGTACAAAGCAGATCGAAGTGATTTTCGAGAAATAAATCTCGATCCCGGTCTCTTCGAAACGATCAACGCAGTTGGCCATTATTGATAGTCGGTTATTTAACTATCAATTAACATTCACAAACATCCATCAACAATAAATAATCTCCCAAATTATTTATTAACCTCAAAATATCTTCACAAGATATATTTCTATTTTCAACCCTTTGAAAACAGTTTCAAACCATTCTTTCTTTTTCAGAATAAACTTTCCCAAATATTTTCCATCTCCTTTGAAATCACCAAGCACAAAACTAGATTTTTAAAATAATTTAAAACACTCTACTTAGAAATATACTTTAAAACATTCAAGTTAAAACTACTTCAATAATTTGTTAAAAATAAATACTATATGAATATTTGAAAATAAGGTTATTTAATAAAATACAAAACTTGATTTTCACCTTTAAAAACAAGATACTAAATCACTCTTTAAATAATTACTGCTATAATAGATTAAAGAAAATGCTTACTTTAGAATTTAAATATTAGAAATGATAAATTTTCCAAAACTTGCTTTTTAAAACAACTTTAAAACCTTTAATTTACATTTAAAATTTTATTTTGAAAACATACTTGGTTATTCCGAGAAAAATCCCAATTTCAATCACTTAAATCAATTTCCCAATTTGGTTTCCAATTTACCCCCTTTGAAATAAATTTCTTTACTTACTCAGTTCATTTCAAAATTCATTAATTATGGTCTTATATTATTATTGTTATTATTTTCCGTTTGATTTTATATCTTTAACTGAAATATACAAATTTCAGCTTTTTTTTCCCAATTTCTTCTTTATTCTTTTCAATAAATTGAATCTTAAATTTTAAATAAATGTTTTGTTCGTTTAAAATAATAATACTGAAGTTTAAAATTCATTAATCTTCTGATTTTACAAAATTTCCCTTTCTATACTCAAGATTTATTTACTAGAATTTCAAAGTCAATTTATTTCTTTTCCAATTCATTCTTAAATTTATTCCAAATTTCTATAATTATTTTACTTACAAATTCACTTCCTTTATTTTCTTTCCAAAATCCAATTTATATATTTTTGGTAATTCATCATACCCAATTATATCCAATCGAACCATAGCATTCAATATTCCAATATAATTCATCATAGAATATCAAATAATCACAACAGAGGGTATTAAATAATTTAAATAAATGTTGAGGGGTCCAGTTGGATCCCTCCAACCTGTTTTCCCTGCATCCACAAACGTTAGTACAATATAAAATACCAATTCCAAAATATACCATACTATAGCACATCAATCAATTCAACCATTCAAACAATTATTTAAATTTAACCTTTTAAATTTAAATTCAGCTGAGTGAGATTAACTCACCAATACTTTTGTTTGCAATCCAACCAAACCAGCTTGTTTCCTTTCAGATTTTGACCTTGAATAACAATTTATATGATTTTATTAATATTTGAAATAATCGAACAATTAGATTTCCATATATGAATTTAATTATCCAAAGCTTTTATTTTAGACTAATAATTTACTTTTTAGGTTGATTTTCTTTTATAAAAAAAATATTTTTCAAATAGAATTCTAATTTTACATGAACTTTAAACATTTTAACAAGTGTCCCAAAACGTTATATACGTATTAAACGTTAAACAGATATGTTTAAAATTTACTGTGATACATATTTTTCTTTACTGTAAAATTCTTCTTTAACATATGTTTATTATTTTCTTCCTTAAAACACATACTTTTATATTTAAAAGCTTATATATATATTAAATCAAGGGAAAATATCCTTACTGTAAAATATATATAATACTATATACTTATTTTGATTTTATTAATTATTATCCAAACAGATATAGAAGTTAAATTAATTTTAACAGAGGAATAAATTAGAAAAACGAATACCTTACCGTCGTTCCCAGCAATCCACCCAAACCTATCGAAGCACCGTCGAATCTCCCCTGAGCACACCACCGCACCTTCCCATCCTCGACCCGCGTTCGATTTTGAACCACCAACTCAGTCGATCACTTCGCCAGACTCAACTACACCGCCCCTTCGACCTAAATCACCCCTCAATATCACACAGTAAATCGCGACATTCGACCCAAATATTAACGCCGTACCCCTATCGCGATCATCTGTGTGTGGCCAGAGCTCCTCCGTTCGGCCTCCTTTGCGGTGCAACGCCAAGACGAACTTCAAGCCCTAAGCACGCTGCTGATTTTGGATCTCCCCACCTCTCAACCGCACCCTAAATGATGGTCATGAATCGAAGACCTTGGGCTTACGAACTCAACGAAACAATCGATTTAATTTATCGTTTATTATGCCGCTTGAATTTGATTTTATTTGAGCGGCCATTATATCATTTCCTGAAATGGATTCTTGTGTAGAAATAAACGAATGGAAGAAATGAGGTAGCGTGAGATCTTAAAACGAGGCCGAGGGGAACACGATTTGACCTTTGCGTGAACCAGAAAGACTATAGTGATTGCATAAAAGTTTTGATACTGATAGAAAGTAGGCCGATCATCATTCTTTTTTTTTCTTTTCGAAATATATATGTATATACATCTATATTATAAAATTTTAAACACCCCGTTTAAACGCACCAGGCAAATTCGAATTCCTATCGAAGCGTGCCGCAAGGCGTTCGTAATGTTACACCTCTATTCCGAACAAAATGGAAAAGGTTTCGGGTCCTAATTCAATCGTATGGAGAAGATAGCTTTTTGAACTCAGTTATTAAATTGAATTTCGATATAAATTTCAACGCGTTTATATATCGTAAATTCTCACGACAACTCCGATCACTACGAAAATTGAAATCCGCTAATAATACAATATTACGGATCCAATGGAACTAGTTTCGTCGAAATCCAAGACTGTGCCTCGGAAGGCTATTTTTAAATATCGATTTAAACGATAAAATTTCAAAACTTAACAAAACACTTCCGAATCAAATTTTAACACTTTCACTATCTTCAGTATTATCAACATAAATTTTACAAAACCTTAATAAATTTTAATAAGTTTAAAGTTCCAGATTCAACATTTACCCAACTTCCAATAATTAAATTCAATAATTAAATTTTCAATAATGGTGATATTTGAAATTTAAGTTACAAATTAACTTTTAAATATTTAAAATTAATTAAATATTTCAATTTTAAATGCTCAAAAATTCCGGGTCGTCACATTCCTCCCCCCTTAAAAGAATTTCGACCCCGAAATTTCTAGTTAGGAAGAATGGTCCAATACCCGTTTACTTTTCTCAAAACCAACAATTTAACATTATACCAACTATCTTTTTGTAGAAGACTCATTATCACTCTTACTAACTTTCCAAACCCTCCCAATATTTTCAAACAGTACTATTTGTTTAACCATTCAAGTTTGGAGTAAAATGACGTGTGATTTGGTTGTAAGAAATTAAAATGCTAGCGAAATCTTGTTAGTGATTTTGAAAATTGTAAAGCATGCATTGTTCATAGAATTCATGTTTTAGCTATGTAAGTAAAAGTGAAATGTTAATAAATCACATATATTTCATACTTACATGTTTTAGTCGAGTAAGTACAGGTTCAGGGAAGTCATTGGGCTGGATTTGATTTCGCTAACTGCTAAATAAATAAGCTGCTTGCTTAAAAATGCTAAATAAGGTACGCCTACGCAATAAAAATAGGAAATATGAACTGTTTTTTGTTTTTCCGACCGGGTGGGTCGATGTATATATATTTATATCTTTTGTCAAATTGCAAAAGCTCCTCCGTACAAAGGAGACTCTGCCAAAATTTTTCGGAAATTTTGGGAGTTAGAAAATTTTTGAAATTTTTGAACAAAAAAATTTGGTAACGACAAAATGGTTTCAAATTGAAAATTGAAATAAATTAGTAAATGAAACTAGTTCCAAATAATGATATGAATCAGTAGAAATGGAAGATGAAATTTAATATTCAGAGTTAAAGATAAATTGAATTCATATGGAAATGAAAGAATCAATTTGAATAGAAGTATATATAAACTAAGTGGTAAGGTGAAAATAAATATAAAAAGCATATAAAATGCTTATACTAAACTTAAGTAAGGAATGGTGCATACTCAATTGGAAATTGATATTACAAATATAATCTAAAATAATATTTGAATGAATAGATATTAACATTGGTAAGAAAGTCAATAAAATGTTTTGAAAATTGTGATTGGATATTATTGCTAAGTAAGATATGTAGGTATTATAAAGGGAAAGCAGAATTGGTTTTATTTCAAAAGATAAATTTGAATTGCTCGGCAAAAAGGCATGTTAAATTTATGTGAAATTTGATTGGGTTTTTGGATCTAGCCACTTGGCTTTTGTTTTCTTTTGGAATTTGGGAGCCCGTGGAGGCCTTTTGTAGTTGTACCGAGCAAGCCGCGCAAAGGACACGCTGGCGAATTTTTTCGAAAATTTAGGGAGTTAGAAAAATTTTGAGAAAATTTTGATAAGTCAAAATTTGGTTTTAAATCGAAACTTGAATGGTTAAACAAATGGTATTTTTTAAAAATATTGGGAGGGTTAACAACTCACAAGCTTACATTAATTTATTTTTAAGCAAAACGAACTCATATTTAATTCAATTGATCTCAAAATCAATTTATTTTACTCCTATCAATTCATAGAATTTTAATTACTTCCATTTACATCAAATGACAATTTATTCTGTGCAATTTGACGAGATCTATGTGAAAAAATAAGTTCTTATGTTTTATAACCAATTTAAATCGATTTCAACTAAATTTATACCTAATTCTATTCCCTTTTTAAATTTATTCACAATCCATATATTCTCATTTTCATTGCATTTTTAATTTGAATCCATTCACTTGCATTTCATTCCATATTTGTTTATTCCAAACTATTTTATTTAGCTCGAAAATAATCCAGGCTATTTCATTTTACTAACCAAACTAGTTCATTCAAAACCCATTAACAACTTAGGTTCATCTTCATTACCAATTAAATTTCCTTTTTTATTTTAATTCATTCACGACCATTTATTTAGCTCGACCCATTCCAAGCTTGCATATTACTAACCATTCCCGAATTAATTCAAACCAAGCTTTAATTTAATGGTCTTCTATTTTTACTCGTAGTCGAGCTTCTAATTATTCTCAACTTAAGTTAATTTACTCAATTTACTCCACTTCAAACTTAAGTTCACTTCCATTTGATTCTTATTTATTCCATCCATTTATTTATTCAATATAATTAGTTTATCCACTCAATCCATTATGAATTTTCATTTCCTTAAATATTATCTATAACTCACCGAATTCTATTTCGATTTAAATTTATTTTCACTTGATTTAAATCCAACCCAATATCATTAAACTTAGTTTAAGTTGAATTCAATTTAACTCTCCTCCATCTATTCAGCTTAAGTCAATTTACTTCAATTTATTCAAATTTTATACTTAAGCTCATTTTCATTATACAAGTAAACTCTCTCTTCTATTCAACTTAATTCTATCTCAATTAAATCTCATTTTAAATCTACAATTTCTTTTGATTAGTTATTATAAAATTTAACCTTTCAGATTCAGCTCATTCAATTGATTACAAGGCCATTTCCAATTTATTTCTACTTATTTGGATTTTATTTGCATTTCAAACTATTACTATTTTAATCCAATTTCATTTTTATTCGATACATTTCCAATTATATTTAATTTGTTAACACTTCAAGTTAAATTTTAATTTATAACTCAAGTTCTGAATCCACTATCCATTTTCAATTTACCGCCCAATTTCATGAACTCACATTTCAATTACATTTACTTCACCAACAATTTAAGTCGAATTTAATTTATAACTTGAGTTTTATTTCCGAATTTCATCACAAACTCACAATTCAATTCTATTTAACTACGTTAGGTTTCCATTACCCATTTCATTAACTAGTTCAGTATTTAATTAGTTCTCCCTCTATTAATAATCCAATACTTGATTGATTTTCATTTTATTTTTCAATTCATCAAAAAAATATTTATTTTGGGTTTTTCTATCCCACTTTCAAATTTTATAAGTCACAACTTATTATTTACACTATTCCATTCATTATAGGCTTGAATATATTCTTCTTTTATTTTTTTTAACTCAAGCCTTATGCTTATTTATAACCCAAGCATATTTTTATTACCCTGGATTTTTAATTCTTTTATAAGATATTCTGATTTATTTATTTCAATCCAATCCTTATCCAACTTATTTTCCATTTATTCAGGTAAGAATCTAATTCCATTCCAATAACTCAATTGAATTTTTATTCCAATTCAATTTTATTTTAACTCAGATTTATTTACCTCAATTTGATTTCAACTTAATTCGAATACAACTAGATATTGTTTTCAACCTATTCAATTAATTTCAATCCAGACAAATTTTTATTCCCCAATCCAAGTTAATTTCATTTTTAACTTTTCACTTTAAATTTAAACTTCCAACATTCAAACCTTATATTTCCTTCCTTATTTAAAAAACAAAAATCATCTCAATTTATAAGCTTACAACCTATCTTATCAGGATTTTTAAACACCCGACTTTTGGTTACAAATCATTTTGAAATCTCCAACATCTCAAAATCACACTTCTCAAAATTTTAAACCAATCTTGATTTTATCCCAACAAATTTCCTTTGAAATTTTCAAAAAAACAACTAGTTTTTGTGAACAAATCAATTTTTGGCAGCAATCCGTCACTTAGAAATTCAAAAATGAATACTGATGATGCGACCGTCATTATCAGAATTACTTCCCAATAATCTAAGTGATTTCAATGCTATCTCACTTTCCAAAATCCATTTAAAACAAATTTCCTTTCAGATATACTTTTTAAAACAATAAGCTATTATTTATCTCCAAAACACTTCGACAAACACTTCCAAAATCTCCAGGATTTTAAATTTTCAAATCCTACTTAAATCAATTTTAACTATGATTCATTTGTATAGTTTATGCTTATACAAATTTCCATTTGATTATATTTCAATTTATAATTTACATTTATAATTCATATTTATAAATTTCATTTTATAATGAATTTATTCCCTTAAACTTTGGTTATATTTTCAATTTCTAGTTAAATTTTTACACACGATGATAATAATTTAATATTATCATTTCTAACATCCAAGCAACCATATATTAGCTAAAATAGTTTATAAAAACCCTTCTTTATATCAAAATATATTTTGGGTAAAATTATTTCATTTACCCATATTTAAAACAATACCATGTCGATTGTTCTATTCAAGTGTTTAGAAACCCCTTCGATACAGTTGTCCAGACTGTGCCGACGAAGGTTCATATGCCACTCAATAAACCAATCAACCCAATATTAAAACAATTTATATTCACTAACAAATACGCGCTCATATCTATTAATATGCTCAAACTCATTTTAGAGTACTACAGACTCTAATTTAAATGAGTAATTCCCACTAGAGCCAAGGTTATCACCAACCTAAGCTCTGATACCAAGTGTAACGACCCGTAATCTGTACCCCTTGAGTCAACACTATTCTACAACAATCAACTCAAGTTGTACAGATATACGAACCATTTGGGTTAAAGAAGAAGAGGTAGAATAAGAAAATAGAAAACAACAACAGAATCTAACAATCGCATTGGAATAAAATATAATAGATAATAAATGATCTTTACTCAAAATCAAATATATCTATTTATATATTACATCATCAGAGTACATCAATCACAGTTCAACATCACTAACATACAACTGGATACACAGCTACTCAACACAGCAGAATATATGTATAACAAGTACGAAAGTACGTATCGTCATCCAGCTCGTCCCTTGAGCTCCACAACAGCATATCATGTATCCTATAATACTCGGTCTGACCCGAGCATTACAGTTAAATAACACCCGAGTCAGTCTGGAATACCAGCGTGAGAAAATCACACTCAATTGATTTTTTAAGTTTCAAAAATCCTTTGGAAACAAAAGCATCTCGTAAGACCACGCCACAAATAAACATGTCGGGTTTTTACCTTACGATAGCTAATTTTTTTTATAGAAATCCTATGATATTATAATAGGGTCTATATACAAATACTTATAAAATAGCCGAAATTGTTACATTATTAAATTCCAGCTACTAGCCACAGAGTGGGTAATACAAACAAAACTCGTACAAGGCTCGTAAGGAGAATGGATTTCCAACTAATGACTAGGCACTGGGGTACCACTTGTCACAGTACGTGGCCTAGATCACAGTACTGAGGAGTACGCCCGCTCCCCTGCAACACAAGACCGGGACTACCCCTTACTGGATAATCCCGAGTGTGATCACCATGCGGTTGGGATCAGCAACCGCCCACTAAGCTGAAATAAAAGGGACATCTAGACAGGGATGACCTCACCCTGCTTGGGTGCTACCCACCTAGCCTTGCTGCATAACCCTTGATTTTCAGTCATTCCCGGTTGATGAGGCTTGAGGCTAAGCGTTACCTTTTTAGAACATATCCTTTAGAATGCCCATCATCCACCTGACGATGCTCCGAAGCATCATCCATACAAGTCCGTCCCGGGTTCGAACGGAACCGAAGGCACTATTCCTACTACATCCATTTTGAAAATATCCTCAGGATTAGTAGCGACTAGCCCTTGCACTTCACTGCTCCATCTTCGACTCCGAACTCGTTTCCCATGAAACGTACAAACCGGATCGTAGTGATTTTCGAGAAATAAATCTCGATCCCGGTCTCTTCGAAACGATCAACGCAGTTAGCCATTATTGATAGTCGGTAATTTAACTATCAATTAACATTTACAAACATCCATCAACAACAAATAATCTCCCAAATTATTTATTAACGTCAAAATATCTTCACAAGATATATTTCTATTTTTAACCCTTTGAAAACAGTTTCAAACCATTCTTTCTTTTTCAGAATAAACTTTCCCAAATATTTTCTATCTCCTTTGAAATCACCAAGCACTAAACTAGATTTTTTAAAATAATTTAAAACACTTTACTTAGAAATATACTTTAAAACATTCAAGTTAAAACTACTTCAATAATTTGTTAAAAATACATACTATATGAATATTTGAAAATAAGGTTATTTAATAAAGTATAAAACTTGATTTTCACCTTTAAAAACAAGATACTAAATCACTCTTTAAATAATTACTGCTATAATAAATTAAAGAAAATATTTACTTTAGAATTTAAATATTAGAAATAATAAATTTTCCAAAACATGCTTTTTAAAACAACTTTAAAACCTTTAATTTATATTTAAAAATTTATTTTGAAAACGTACTTGGTTATCCAGAGAAAAACCCCAGTTTCAATCACTTAAATCAATTTCCCAAATTGATTTCCAATTTACCCCCTTTGAAATAAATTTCTTTACTTACTCAGTTCATTTCAAAATTCATTAATTATGGTCTTATATTATTATTGATATTATTTTCCGTTTGATTTTAAATCTTTAACTGAAATATACAAATTTCAGCTTTTTCTCCCAATTTTTTCCTTTATTCTTTTCAATAAATTGAATCTTAAATTTTAAATAAATGTTTTGTTCGTTTAAAATAATAATACTGAAGTTTACAATTCATTAATCTTCTGATTTTACAAAATTTCCCTTTCTATACTTAAGATTTATTTACTAGAATTTTAAAGTCACTTTATTTCTTTTCCAATTCATTCTTAAATTTATTCCAAATTTCTATAATTATTATACTTACAAATTCACTTCCTTTATTTTCTTTCCAAAATCCAATTTATATATTTTTGGAATTCATCATACCTAATTATATCCAATCGAACCATAGCATTCAATATTCCAATAAAACTCATCATAGAATATCAAATAATCGCAACAGAGGGTATTAAATAATTTAAATAAATGTTGAGGTGTCCAGTTAGATCCCTCCAACCTGTTTTCCCTGCATCCACAGACGTTAGCACAACATAAAATACCAATTCCAAAATATACCATACTATAGCACATCAATCAATTCAACCATTCAAACAATTATTTGAATTTAATCTTTTAAATTTAAATTTAAATTCAGCTGAGTGGGATTAACTCACCAATGCTTTTGTTTGCAATCCAACCAAACCAGCTTGTTTCCTTTAAGATTTTGACCTTGAATAACAATTTATATGATTTTATTAATATTTGAAATAATCGAACAATTAGATTTCCATATATGAATTTAATTATCCAAAGCTTTTATTTCAGACTAATAATTTACTTTTTAGGCTGATTTTCTTTTATAAAAAAATATTTTTCAGATAGAATTCTAATTTTACATGAACTTTAAACATTTTAACATTCAAATAAGTGTCCCAAAATGTTATATACGTATTAAATGTTAAACATATTTGTTAAATTAAATTAGAAAAACGAATACCTTACTGTCGTTCCCAGCAATCCACCCAAACCTATCGAAGCACCATCGAATCTCCCCTGAGCACACCACCGCACCTTCCCATCCTCGACCCGCGTTCGATTTTGAACCACCAAATCAGTCGATCACTTCGCCAGACTCAGCTACACCGCCCCTTCGACCTAAATCACCCCTCAATATCACATAGTAAATCGCGACATTCGACCCAAATATTAACGCCGTACACCTATCGCGATCATCTGTGTGTGGCCAGAGCTCCTCCATTCGGCCTCCTTCGCGGTGCAACGCCAAGATGAACTTCAAGCCCTAAGCACGCTGATGATTTTGGATCTCCCCACCTCTCAACCGCACCCTAAAAGATGGTCATGAATCAAAGACCTCGGGCTTACGAACTCAACGAAACAATCGATTTAGTTTATCATTTATTATGCCGCTTGAATTTGATTTTATTTGATGCGGCCATTATATCATTTCCTGAAATGGACTCTTGTGTAGAAATAAACGAATGGAAGAAATGAGGTAGCGTGAGATCTTTAAACAAGGCTGAGGGGAACACGATTTGACCTTTGTGTGAACCAGAAAGACTACAGTGATTGCGTAAAAGTTTTGATACTGATAGAAAGCAGACTGATCATCATTCATTTTTTTTCTTTCCGAAATATATATACATACACATCTATATTATAAAATTTTAAACACCCCATTTGAACGCACCAGACAAATTCGAATTCCTATCGAAGCATGCAGCTAGGTGTTCGAAACGTTACACCCCTATTCCGAACACAATGGAAAAGGTTTCGGGTCCTAATTCGATCGTATGGAGAAGATAGCATTTTGAACTCAGTTATTAAATTGAATTTCGATATAAATTTCAGCGCGTTTATATATCGTACGTTCTCACAACAACTCCGATCACTACGAAAATTGAAATCCGATAATAATACAATATTACGGATCCAATGGAACTAATTTCGTCGAAATCCGTGACTGTGCCTCGGAAGGCTATTTTTAAATATCGATTTAAACGATAAAATTTCAAAACTTAACAAAACACTTCCGAATCAAATTTTAACACTTTCACTATCTTCAGTATTATCAACATAAATTTTACAAAGCCTTATATAAATTTTAATAAGTTTAAAATTCCAAATTCAACATTTACCCAACTTCCAATAATTAAATTTTCAATAATGGTGATATTTGAAATTTAATTTACAAATTAACTTTTAAATATTTAAAATTAATTAAATATTTCAATTTAAAATGCTCAAAAATTCTGGGTCGTCACATGCTAAGTGAATGTATTTGTATTTTTAACCCATAATTATATGTGTGTGTGTTACATGCCAAACTCTAGAAATTATGACTATAAAATTAGTTGCGACCATGTTCTTAAAAGATGGTTAAGGCAACTATGAGTTGGAACCATAAATTGAGTTAAATTCATACACATACAACAATTACCCCACGGGATGTAAGTCATACCATTAGGTATTGACGTGACTAAAGCATGAGCACAACATATTGAGGGCTCCCTGAAGCTGGGTGGTAATTGAATCCTTTATAGAGCCCAGCTTGCCCTACAATTATGGATTTTGCTGGATTGCAGATTAATGACGTATATTTCATCCATACATATGGGAAGTAAGAACATACATGTTGCAAATATCCAAAACTTGGGTATATAAAATTTAGCGAGTTCCTACAAGAAGATGCACAATAACTGCCACAAGGTAAGTGAAAAAGAAGAAAAGTCGAAAAGAAAGGACAAACAGAAATTCCTTCCTGAGTCCAACCGTATATGAAAGAATTTAATAAAAAATTTAAGATTTCTTGAAACATTCAAAATGTATCTCAAAGAATTTATTTAAAAATAAAAGAACCCCATCACTAAAAAGTTGTTACGTTTTATTTCTTAAAAGTAAACAAATACCAAAATTTACACCAAATAAAATATCCATTAAGAATAGATTCTTGAAAAAATAAGAAAATTTAGAAATTTTAATTAAAATAGTTATTTAGAAATTCTTGGTTGAAATTAAATCTAGCTAGACTAGGTTTATGATAAAGGGGCCTTACATTTTTGAAATAAATGGAAAATAAAGCGCATGTTTGGTTTGATGATTTTTCTATATTTGTAAATTCAACGTTTTAAAATTCGTCTTAAGGGGTGGATAAATGGAAATGGTACAAATTTTTAAATAGGGTAAGTGAATGGTAGGGTAAGAATGCCTAAAGTGAAGCTAGGAAGAATATTCTTGTATAGGGAAAATATGGAGAAAAATAGCTAAAATAGATTCATACATAAAAAGTAAATATGTCAGGTTTAATAGGAAATGCCCAGCGGCTAAATCAGTAGACAAACGCACTATAATGATCCAATGAAGAAAATAATAAAAGAGAAAAGAAGCTATATAAGGAGAAGCCATTTAAATAAAAGCAATTTAGGTAGAAGCAATTTAGATAGTATAAATAATAGGAAAATTAAAAAGAAAATAAATAATAGGAAAATTAAAAAGAAACAACTGTAGGACTTTAAATTAAATAATGTTAATAATCTAATTAGAAACAATATAGGAAGTTAAAGGAAAATTGGATAGCTTTCGTAAGTATATGTAGTAAATGCACATACCTTTTTAAAAAGTCTCCCTCATATTCCATTAGAGATGTGCAGTTAAAGCGCTCAGTGATTCTATAGCGGTCGAGGTGCAAAAAGTTATAGCGGGGATGTGGTGGAAAATATCAGAGGTACAAAGAGCTTCATTAGATATAAAATTAAATATTTTAAGTTAATTTATTCTCCTTCTCACATCATTTTTGTAGGAAAAAAGAAATATTTTTAATCTTATATAACAATACCGAAGAACATCATGATTTATGCAATTTAAATTTGGTGATTACAATAGACATCTAACTTATATTGAGAACTTATGTCTTACAATTAGGTCTTTACCCTAACTTTATTGCTTTAGTTCAAAGGAGAACTAGCTAAATCAACCTTTTTATATTAACATTGCTAAGGAGGGAGCTAAAAAACATTAATTTAGCAGATGTAGCAGAAAATAGCGGGGCTTAAAGTGGTTCTACTGTTTAATGGTGCTATATTAATAAGCATAGCAGTTGAAGAGCGCTATGCACTATAGCAGGGATTATGCGGGGCTTTAACTGCACAGTATTGGAGTCTCCGCTGAGGTTAAAATTGTATGAGTAATAGGAAAAATAATAGAATAGATGTAGTCCTTGTCTACTCCTGCTTTTTTATCGTTTAAAGCTATAAAAGAAGTTGTAGAAACACTGTAAAAATGCATTTTTGTAAAATTAGCTTGCTATAAAAATTGAGTCTCGGAATGTGAAATCTAGTAAATGTTTTGCATTAAAAATATCCTACCTTTATGAAGTAAATATTTCTTGTAAAAAGACCTCAAAAGGAAAAAAATTGGTTTGATGAATATTCATGCAATAAAAGCTTGACTTTTTGAAAAGAAGGAAATAATGTGTTGTTTAAAGGAAAAGATCTTTTTAAATTAAATTGCTAACATTGACTTGTGAATTTAATAAATAAACTTACTTCATAAATCATAAATTATAGTTTTAAAAGTTATTACGCCTGCAGCTAAAGTTCGTTAAAATAAGGAATTTTTATGGCTTCTTTTTGAAACCAAGCAATTGTTGAATTTAATAAAAAGTGTCTAAGTTTATATTTTCAAAGATAAAAATTTTGGTTAAATACTTCATGATTATAAAGTTTAATAATTTTATAAAAAGTTGTGAAAACCCAACCAACTTTGATATGGAGTAGATAAGAATCAATGCCTAGGTAAGATGGGGTCAAAGTTAAGGCTATAAATAAAATAGCTACGAATGCTCATAGAATAGCTATAAGGAATCCCCGTTGAATATAAGGAATGTTGGTACGAACCTAGGAATGTTTTATTAGACATTTGTAAAAGCCATAAGTACCACAAAAAATCGGGAAAAAAATACACTTCTGTGAGTGCTAGAGTATACTCGCATGAAAGATCAAAGATAAAGAAAATAAATATCATAATTTGATAATACTATTAAGAGATTTTTAGTAAAAGAAGATAGTAATATTACTGGAGAATAGGGTAATGAGACGGAAAACACACAAAGTGGACGTTGGATGACTCAAGATTTAAGAAGTCAAGATAGACGGTAGGAAAATTATTCCGCCAAACCAATTTTCGATTAGTTACTCTATATATGCATAGTCTATATTTTGTACCCAGTGCAATGTGGAAATGCATAGTTTATGTAAGAAACCCCGGAGCAGGCCTAAATTTCGATCTAGAGCCATTGAAACTTGGATCCATTCTATGGTCGTCTGTTGGTTGGAAAAGAAATAACAGTGCAAAGCAATAAATATTCTTTCAGAACTCGCAGTAGATGGAACAAAATATAATATCAAATTGAATCCATTGATTTTAAAACCATTTGAAATGTCATAATACAAAACATCATAAAACTGTCACATAGATCTATTACATCATTTGTCTAAATGCATGGGTACAACATAAAAAAATCAAAAAGATAAAAATAACTACCCCAATCTTAAGTCACTCCACCTACGAGCATTGCCACCATCATAATTCCATCCTTACCTGTGTTGTAATAAGGAGGAAGTCAAAATAACAAATGTCCAGTGAATAAAAACCTCGAGTCTTACCATTTCAGTACTTAGGCGGTATAATTCAAAATACGAATATGTCTACGTACATAAATCCATTTAACTTCTTATAAGGAAAGAAGGTGGGTCCACAATCAACCACTTAAAACCTTTTATTTTCGAAGTATGTTTCTGAATCCCAAAACCCAATCTCACGTCATAAATGTCTAATAATGCGAAATATAGTACCCAAGCCGCTTAATACCTTTTATTGAAAAATAGTCAGACTCTGGCCATTTACAACCTCAATTGAGGAAGATCTCATTATTTAATATCTACTCCCAAGGCGGATCCCTCAATGGTAACTATCTAGCTGACATTATATGGAATCTATTAAGTCACTTAATACTTCATTACAGAAATATGGACCCTTAATCAGTCACTTAATACCTTATCCCAAAGCGGACCCTTATCGAGATACTACCTAATGTGCTTAATAAATAGCCCATTGAACAGTTAATACTTCATTTGGGGAAAAGAGGCGGGCCCTCAAACAACCACTTAATACCTCAAGACCTCGAAGCAGATCCCATGTATTAAAACCCACACTCATAATGACGTCTCACATTAGTCCGACTAGGAACTGGAAGCCAGATTAGCTGGATAGATTTACCTTACAGAATTTGGAACTAACCACGCATCATCGCCAGCATTTATCATAGGAGATGTCTCACATTAATAAGAAGTATACACAAATGCTGGTAGCCTCAAAGTGAAGGGTTGACTTCTATCGTGCAACTCTACTGACCTCGCATCCTTATGACTTAGCCAAAATTTAAATATTCTCCATATATACAGCACTCATCTCACCTTTCATAAATATGGCCTTATAAGGAATCTTCCTTATTGTGCCTCAGGATATCAGTTATCATCCTAAAAGGGGAAATGAATAATAATTACTACCTAATTAACTATGCAATTATATACCATAATTATACATTTATTACACTATAGAAATAAATATAATTCATGTCTAATCAACTCTAGCGTGCGATTTAAATGCCCTGGACTAGTGTTAGTCAGCACTTTTAACCATAATACCAATACAAGTCATTTTCCTTCAAGTTCCCAAGATTTCAATATATGTAACAAGGGATTAAATATTCATATCCAAAACTGCACTACATAGGCTTGTAAAAATAGAAACCCAATTTATTACATCAATCCAATGGAATATCTTAAATAATAGGGATTACAATCCTAAGATCATACTCTATTCATCTCCTCTTTTACATAGATATACATGAAGGAATTTTGAGTAGAATAAGTGGTGTAAACTACAAATAGAATTCGTACATTAACCCCTTATTTTATTGCTGAAAACTCACAATTTGGATCAAAGAAGGAGGAAAAGTGGAATAAGCTAAGAATTTATCAAAAATTGCAAAACAATATAAATTCCATCAAATTAACATAAGTAAAATCTTCATCTAGAGTTGATATTTCAAAATGAAAAGAAATTTAGGGGGATTTTATCTATCGTATGTTCACGATTCCAAAATCCACAAGGCATACTCAAATTCATAGAAATATAATAAACAATCAATGAAAAAGAAATACTAAGATTTCCACTCACAGAATAGCCTTAACTTTTCCTTCCTTGGATTTGCATGCCACACAATCTCTTCCAAAACCTCTCTTTTAATATATATAGATATGTATATATATACAGACAACAATGAAGAGGTACATATATTTATTAACTTCAGAATAGTTAGAGAAGAATAGATAAGAATAGGTTAGAGGGAGAAGAAATAAATAGAAAATTGATTGAATTTTTACCTGAATTCTCTAAGGTGTTCGTGAATCTACTTTGGAGAGATAACAATGGCAGAGTCTGGCTGAAATCCCCCTATAATATAAATAAAAAGCAGAGAGGATATAGTTATATTTATAGGGGTTGAAATGCACCAAAATCATAGGATCGAATTAGGAGAAAAATGGATAAAATCTAGAGAGTACAATTCATCACCACCCGGTCAAACCCCTAGCTACCATAACTAGGAGAAACCGACCGCCCCTATAACAGTGGTCGATCACTAGGGGTCGACCGGTAAAGGTCAAGGGATTGACCTCACCAGTTAATTTAGGGAACGTTTGATTTTTCTGCTGCATAATTTATTTTATTCCCTAATTAAATTTTTAACATTGACCGTTAATTAAACATTTCTTAACCCTCAAGTAAAGCTGCGGTTAATTTTTTAAATTCAAACCCTGAATTTAAATACTCATTTGAATTTGAATTCAAACTAAATTAATTTAAATATGAAAAATTCAAATGCTCATAACTTCTTCGTTTAAGCTTCATTTTAAGCATATTATATATGGAAACAGATCAGAATTTTGCCATGAACGCAAAAAAATAACTTTTATGGTTATATTTTGAATTTTATAAAATTTTCATTTTCTATCCTATCATATTTAATTTAATTTACTCCAATTATTTATGGTTAATTTTACGGGATTTTACAGTTTATCCTACAGTTGGTTTTAATAATTTAAGTAATGGATAGATCTTATTTATTAGAAGCCAAAAACATAAGTTAAGACATGTGGGTTACAGTACATTGGCATACTAAAAGTGTCCATTTTATTTGAGTAAGAAGTGATAGGGACACCACACCATTAATATCAATTGATGTTAAAAGCAACTTCTAGCAATTGTTTCTTTTAGGTTAATTTGGTTGCAATTGCTAGTTGTACCCTTTTGGTTATTGGAAATGCGTATGACATAGTATAAGATATGTTGATTTTCTAGATGTGCTTTGACCACTATATATATTAAGGAAATTGCATAAGAACACTTAACTAGCAATGAATGTGAAGTAAGGTTGAAAGTTTATAAAATAAATTAGGAAATTAATTAAATTGACAACTAAAAAAAGAATTCTTAAATCTCAAAAACTTAAGAATTTTGGTAAAAATAAAATTTTAGCAAGGGAAGGACAGTGAAGGTTTGTTGTGAAAACCACGAGTAACTATCCCAATACCTTAAAGTTAAAATTTATAAATATACTTATGTGTTGTTTATTGTCCTAAAACAAAATAAAAGATTTTAAAATTTAATATTAACTGTGTAATGCTATGATCAACCATATGCACTAGCTTATTGACTAAATCTTGTTTAAGTTAAGATGTGCCTTGATTTGTTTTGAAGATGTAAAGGCAAATGCTTTTGAAAAGTTTTGTTCAAAAGAAAAAAATTCAAACTATTTTACAATTTTAATTGAAAAGTAAAAGGATTTCGAATGAAAAATGAGAAAAATTACGATTTTAAAATGCCACATACTTAGCATATGGAGGGTCGATGTGTTACCGAATATGAATTTTACTATTTAGTAAGTGTGAAGTATATAAAACACAAGTAAGAACATGGGAAAAGCTATTTTATCTTTAGAATTTCTATATCCATGACCTATCAAAAATGAAAAAACTATTTTTTTAAAAATAACTCTATTTTGAAATTTAAAAATAAACCTCCTTATGTGAAATGTACTTGGAAAAGAAGAAAACGACATAGGGGAAAAAGTGAAAAGGTTTCAAGGTACAACAGAACTGGTATATAAAAGAAGGATGGGAATATAAATTCTCTGTTTAAATTTACTTTCAAGCATAAGAGTATAGACTTAAAAGAACCGGATTTTCAAAATTTTGAATGTTAGAAATTGTGTGTTGGGTATTGGGTGATAGGGATTGGATGAAAAATTGTTTGAACCATACTCCTATTCGTATAGGTGTGAAAATTGTTGTGTAAAAACAAAGATTTTGATTTTTGATAACTTGCATACATATAGAACTGGCAGTATACTATATATAGGTTGTTTGTATCATGTTTTCAATATTATTTCAAAGAATCCATTCATATAGGATGCGTTGATTTATCATTATTCGGCATACAAGGTAGATGTGTTGCGATATTCCATGCACTTGTACATGATTGACTGCAAAATTGGTTGAACACTAATTGGTTAGATAGTTTAGAATGGTGAATGCTATGTCACATGATTCATCCCTTGAAGAATTTTGATGATGAAATTCATTTTAGGAAGGAGGATTAACACCCCGTAAAATAAATAGTAATTAAATAAAAAGAATTTATAAATAATTGTTAAAGCTCAGAAATGAAATTTGAGCAAACATCAGAATTTGGCCATGAAACTTACACTAGAGAGCCATGATAATTTTTCGAGCAACTTTCATATATAAAGCTTCGCGATCGGAGTTCAAAGGGAGAAGTTATCGATGTTTGATGATTTCGAACCAAAAATAATTTAAAATAAAAACAAGGAAATAAATACTGATATATAATAAAAAGAGCAAGAATAACGCTTAAACAAGAAATAAATAACCCAGTCCTACCGGTCGATGGTAAGACAGGAGCGGTCGATCGCTCCTGTTGACCGCTCGGTTGGTCTATTAGGGGCGGCAGAATATGATCCTCAGCCTAAATGACCCGAATTTAATATATTTTAATCTAATGAATATAAATGATTCGAGTGCCTATAAATACAAACATAATCCATGATTTAACTTAATGACTTATACACTTATGAAATTATAAACTTGTTAGAAATCAAAATTGAGAATTTAGGATATACAAAATATGGTTAACTATTAAAATCATATAGGAAGAAGAAGAATAATTAACAAATGAATGGTTAAAAATAAAAAATAATGATAATTTAACATCGATTGGTCGATAGGTTTAATAGAGCCACTCGACCACTCTAGCAATAGACGGTCGAATTGTCAATGACTTTCAGGGGTGATTTGAACCTCGACCTAAGGCCCAAGTTTATAAATTTGTATATATTATATATATGGATGTTAGTATATTATTAGGAAAATTAGTTCCCTAATCCTCAATTTTTGGATGTTACAGAACTTGTGAGGTAGTGTATGCGAGAAATTTTGTTGGACTAAACGCTATCCGTTTAACAAAGGCGATTTAATCGCCGGAAGCACTCACAAGAGGTTACTCAGTGGACGCACAACTATTGGTGTATGCTTAGAGAAATGTGTGACATCGCACTAACGCGAGGTTCACCGGCGTGGTGCAATAAGTGGTGTGATGTTACCATTGAGCTTGGGCATGGATGTAGGGATCTTAAAACAACTTTGGCATGAGTCGACAGTGTAGGCTCCTCTCAATGCATAAAGTACGATATGCGTAATTGTAGTTTAGGAAATGTAGTCCCAATGGAGATATTGTATGCAATCTTATGTTAGGGGTAGTTTCAAAGGCTATTAGTTTGATCCATAGTTGATTTGAGGTTCGACTAGTTGTTCGACCCTAAGTGTAGACCATTACAAGAAGTTGAGTGTAGGTATATTTAGAGCTATATTCCTTAGGAAAATATGACCAACGTTACTAAGTAATACACAACCCAAGTAGGATGCCCTAGGTCACATAGGTTATAAATGAAATCAATTGCACGTGATCACCATATATTAATGATGTACCTCATTCACCAGACTTTGTCTCACCCACTCCTTTCTTTCATTTTCCCCCACCACAGGAAGACAGGGTAGTAAGTGATTAGCCCAGATCTAATACGTGGAGGAATGACTTGGCATTGGCACCGCTTATTACTCTTTATCATTCTCCATGTAGTTATTTATCGTATTTTAGTACTTCTCAGACTTTAATCTATTATTTTTTAAAAATTTAAAATTTTGAACTACATATATTTTAAGACTATATTTTCTAGGGTAATTCTAAGATGATATTTCTTTGTATTTGTATTTTACTACCTGCCGCTATGAGATCTAAAAGTGTGTAATGTCTTAGATTTTATCCTTTATAATCTTACACTTCGTAATGTCTTAAAACTAATAGCTTGCGTTTCTTAGCATGACGTGAGTCTGAAAGTCACCTTAGGCTTTGGATCGATGTGTCCGGAGGAATGAGCTATTACACATGGTATCAGAGCCTAGGTTTTTCATATTCCTTTAGAGCTAGGCACGTATTGAGAGAATATACTTGAAATATTTAAAAAAAAAGATATAGTTTTCCAAAGAAAGGTCTTTCAAAACATTTTTCGAAATGGATTTTTAATAAGTGTGTGTATATATGTACAAATAAAAAGTTTCAAATGTTTTATATAAGTATAATACGAAAAACATTATCACTTAACCTTGCTAGCACTATTTATGGAAAAGTTGCTAATAATTCTTAAATCATAGATAGGGAGAATAAGTAGTCCTTCTGGTTGCAGCATAGGTGATGCGGTTGAGATCCCGGGCATGGACATCCTTATATGGTTCCACTGGTATCTACAAGAAAGAGGACAAGCTGAGCATAACCCTAATAGGGAACCCACAGAACTGGCACAAGATGTAGTTCCTTCCCACCCACTTATTGCCAATTTTGCCAAGACGTGTGAGGACTTTGTGAGTCTTGGAGGAAAGCCGTATGCGGAGACCAAATATTATATGGACACTAGAGTATAGATCCATACTTGGCATATGATTTTTGGATTGATGGGCCTTGGGGATGACTATAGGAGATAGATTTCTGCTCGGCATTTACAAGAAGAGGCTTTAAATTGGTGGGATGTGATAGTGGCCAAGACCAATAAGGAAGATATAACTTAGGGAGAGTTTAGGAGGCACTTTGAGATGAAATTTCTTTTCATCATAGAGCAGAGAGTATAGTTGGAGAAGTTCATAAATTTACATCAAGGAGGGATTTCAGTGAAGGAATATGTAAACCAGTTCAATGAGCTAACTAGGTTTGGTATGGATCTGATAAATACCCCTCACAAGAAGGCTTAAAAGTTTGAAAAGGGGCTGAATCAACCTCTTCAAGGTTTGGCCCTTATTCAGATTCCCATGGGGGTGACTTATGAGAGTTTGGTGGACAAGGCTTTGCTAAATACCATTTCCAATAAAAGGGTGAAGAGCGTGCTCAAGAAGTCGAGAAGAAAGACAACTCAGCAGAATCAACGCAAGAGCGGATAGGGAGGCCCAAGGAAAGATTAAGAAATAGGAGGTCAAGTGTAAATGATACCGTAATAAGGGCCATGTTTCGAAGGAGTGCATTATGGACATCTCGAAGATTAAATGTTACAACTATAATCAATTCGGGCATATGAGGAGGGAATGTCCAACACCATGAAATTCCTCTAGCCAACTGGTTTCAGCTTATGCACTAGATATTGTTTCTAACTCAAATGCACCTCCAAGGTGGACACGGGAAAGAAATTTGTAATTGAAGTGTGTTAATTTTGTTTAATTGACCAGTTTGTACCTTATTTTATATCGGGACACACATTCTTTTATTTCGATTAGACTTGTGGATGAGTTGCACTTAGACGCTAGCATAGTTATAGATCTAGTAGTTGTATCAAACCCTGTTAGAGGATTACTTATTTATCTGTAACATGTAATGGTTTGAAATTGTTCATGTTGGGGATTGAGTTCGATTATGTTTCTTTTGTCCTAGGATTTTTCGGGTTTGGTTAGATTTTGGGGATGGACTGGATGACCATGTATGGGGTTGTCTTAGATTGTGATAGGAAGGTTATTTGTTTAGGAACTTGTAGTGGACGCATTCTAGTGGTATACTGCAATCCCAGAGGTTCATGATTTACCTATATTCTTTAGACTCATCATATAATGAGTAAGCTTCTTCCAGTTGCTTGAGACTAACCGGACATCGTTTGCAAAGTTACCGGTCTTCCACCATAGAGAGGGATCGATTTTTGGATTTATCTCAAGGAGAATTTCAAATTTGTTGCCTTAACTTTGAGGCTCATGGCTCCTAAAGAAAGACACAAGCTGAATAAGCAAGTGAATGAGCTGTTAGAGAAGAGCTTTATCAGAAAGAGTATTTCAAAGTGGGGAGCACCAGTTGTCTTTGCCACCAAGGCAGATGGTTCTTTGAGGTTTTGCATCGATCATTAGGAGCTGAATAAACAAACGAAGAAGAACTGTTACCTATTGCACAGCATAGATAATCCCTTTGATTAATTGGTTGGAGCAAAAGCGTTTTTCAGCTTGATTGGCTACCGGGTTCTATCAGTTACAAGTAGCCGAGGATGGTATTCAAAAGACCACTTTTCATACACAGACGGACTTTATGTGTTGTTAGTCATGCCCTTTGGACTAACTAATGCACCAGCCTCTGATGATAGAGTTTTTGGAGGGTTTCTTAATAAGTCTGTAGTGGCATTTTTTGATGACATATTGGTCCATTCAAAAAGCGAAGAGGAGCATATGTTGCACCTAGAAGAAGTTCTCAATACTCAACGTGGATATAAGTTGAACGTGAAATTTTCTTAATGTCACTTTTGGGTAAGGAGGTTCTCCTTTTGGGACACGTTGTCTCCGAGCATAGGCTAGCAGTTGATCCTTGTAAGGTCGTGGTAGTATAGGATTCGCATGCGCCGAATAGCCATGGAAGTGAGGAGTTTCCTTGGTTTATGGGCTACTATAGGAAGTTAATTAAAGATTTTGCTAAAATATCTTCCCCACTGATCCATCTTACCAAGAAGAATTCATTTTTCTTATAGGACTTAAAGTGTGAGGATGCTTTTATCAAGTTAAAGGAGTCATAGACTAGTGCATCAATTTTAGTATTACCCGATGGTTTGAAGACATTTACAGTTTATACCAATGCTGTGGTATGGGGTTGTGTGCAGTTTTGATGTAGGAGAGAAGAGTGGTAAACTACGGTAAATGATAATTAAATGTCCACGAGAGTAACAATCCTACCCATGATCTTGAGCGGTTTGAGATATATACAGATCATAAGTTTCTTAAATATTTGTTCTTCCAGAAGCATCTGAACTTAAGGTAGTGGAGATGAATGAAGTTTTTAGCATTGTATGATTTGATATCTCTTATACTCCAAGCAAGGACACAGTTGTAGCCGATTCCTTGAGCGGAAAGCATGCGATGTTGAGTCATATGTTCTTAGTGGAAGCACTTGGAGTTTATATCTACATTCGATTTTCGGCCATTGTAAGACATTATTTTAGGATTGTTAGCAGCTTTGGATGTGCAACTATACTCATGGTCCACATTGGGTCAAATCAAAAGCAAGATACATATTTATTGAATATTTTCAAGAAACTTGGTAGAGGATAGCAGTGGAGCCATTTGAAGTGCTACACAATTGACTCGAATGATGGGTGTTAGCGCCAAAATTGGTCACTAACACCCAAACATAAATAAAAGCACCAAATAACAGTCATAGATCACAAATAAAGTGTATGTAGAGAGTATAAATATGAAGAACAGTAAAAAGTAAAAAGAAAGCAGTAATAAAAGAGGATTTATAGTGGTTCAACTGACTCTGGCCTATGTCCACTCCATAAATTTCCTTTTTTATTAATATCAAAATCCATTATAGTTACAATCTAGAGTTTTTAAAATAATAATGGCAGAGCAGCCTTAGTGGTGAAGAAGAAGGGAAACAGAATGAAAATACCTTTTCTGAAGCCCCGCCTGTTGTATTTATAGGCAAAACCCGAGTTACTGGGCTTCCTCAGTAGTCCGGACCCATCAAGGCCATAGCCGAACCTAACTTCATCATTACGACCGACCCCAAGCTCTGAGCATGCTGACCCAATAATGCACTGGGAGTGACTCGAAGCGAACATATGTAAGACTCAAAGTAACTCGTGCTAAGACTCAAGGTAACATTGTACCGACCCCTTGCCTTCAAACACCGATACAAAATTTGTACTATGCCGAACTGTAGTTGAAAGCTGAATGACCCAAAACAGCTGACCTTGTATAACATACCGACCCCATATTCACCGATACCAAAACCAGTACACCAACCCAATGCTAGTTCCACTATGGCCGACCTACTCAAATGCCGATCCACACTAGTGCCAACCCACCCAAATGCCGATCCACTCCAGTGCCGACCCACTCAAAAGGCGATCCATACCAGTGCCAACCCACTCAAGTGTCGATCCACTCCAATGCCGACCCACTCAAATGCCGATCCACTCCAATGCTGACCCACTCAAATGCCAATCCAATCTCACAGATCCTCAAAACCAAACCACCAACCCGAGTATGAGACTCACCGACCGGAGTAAACCAAGGATCGATCCCCTAGAATGCCGATCTAATTTCCAAATGCCAACTCAAAGTAAAATGGAGTGTTGACTCAGAGCTACGAACGCGTCGACCTGAAGCACTCCTCAAAGCCGACCCAACTTCTACCGATCCACTCCAACTAGACTAAACCATGCGTGATCTCCTCTACTTGACTGAGCCATATACGACAAAACCACCTTGATCGAGTAACCCACACTGAACCATCCATGACCGATCATCTATCCATCCAACTGGCTCAAACCCATCGTATTCCAGTTTCAACAAACGAGAAGTCGATTTAGTTAAATCTGCCTGTTTACGACCTTGCCAAATGTTTGCGCCAAAATTGGCCACAAACCCCAAATACCGTGAAAGCACCAGTGTATGAATACAAATCAGCGATATTCAAACACAAATCACAGATCTCAGCAAATAACCCAAGAATGCTTGCACAAAAAATGGGCAAACACCTCCAAGTTGTATGATTTAGTTGATTTTATGTTATTCGTAGTGATTTGGGTGGTTTATGCAAATACGTAAAAAGCAGGGACTAAACTGTAAAAGACAACAGATTTATAGTGGTTCGGCCAGAATGTGCCTACGTCCACTTTATACGTTATTCTCCTTTTCCGATCCGATTACAAGTCAAAAGCTTTGATTACAAGTATATCAAAGTTGTTTGAAAGTTCCTTCCAGGCTTGAGCTCTCCAACTTGTCCCCCATTGTTGTACCCCTGCCCCTCTATTTATAGAGTGAGGCTGGGGGCAGGGGTTCTGGATGTATATAGCTGCTGGTGGGCCTGGGCTGAAGCAATCTGGCCTGGCAGTGCTGGTTCGGCAGCACCTTGGTTCGACGGTGAGTGGTATGTTGTTTGGACCGGTGGTAGGGAGGGAATGAGTTTGGTTCGGTGGAAGGTTGGACCGGTAGTAGCGTAGAGATGGAGCTGGACCGGTAGTAGCATGGTTCGGTAGAGGCTGGTTCGGTGGTGATTGGAGGTAGGTTGGTTCGGCAGTGGAGGGTAGAGGAGTTGGTTCGGCAGTGGCACTTTGGGTTTGATTCGGCAGGTAGTGGAGTGGTGAGGTCTGGTTCGGCTATGCTTTGGACCGGCCTTGCTTGGAGAGGGTTTGGATCGGTGGTACTTTGGTTCGGTCTCAGTACTACCGAATGGATGTTATACTGAGAATGCCAAATGATCCCTTGTGTTGGGAATGCCGAATGAGCCTTCATATTTGAGAATGCCGAATGAGCCATGTGGAGTTCGAATAGTATATCCCTCCTACCTTGCATCGATCATATCTCCTTCATACGAACTCTGATTAACCTGAAATTTGAAACTTAGCCTCTCCTAATCCTCATCATCATCTCCAATCAATTTCGTCCTGATCGGAGCTTAACCCCGACATCCAACATTCCTTACCAAATTGTTGATATTCCAGTTTTGACCAAAAAATGGGATAACACTTTGCCCCCCAAAACATGCCTTGTGATAACAAGGCGTGTTTTGAATAGTTCCGAGCCCAATATCCAAAGTCCATAATCATATTGCCTGAGTATGTTATCTTTGACTGCTCCGAGTCGATGTCCAATTCCAAATCCAATAACCAAAGCTTGAGCCAATTCCATGTCCATCCGAACTCGGCAACCGAATCCCAAACCATCCTTATCCAATAGCCGATAACCGAATCCAGGACCTCTCCGGGTCGATATCCAAATCCATAATCTCTCCGGGCTCTTGCTAAGTGCAATCTACACCTGACGGTCGTGATCCAGTATCCCTGGATGTTAAGCTAGCCTCATCGAGTTCTTGTCGAGCGTAATCCACACTTGATGATCTTGGTCCAGTGTCCCTGGACGTTGAGCTAACCTCTCCGGGTTCTTGCCAAGCGTAATCCACACTTGACGACCTTGGTCCAGTGTCCCAGGACATTGAGCTAACCTCTCCGGGTTCTTGCCAAGCGTAATCCACACTTGATGATCTTGGTCCAGTGTCCCTGGACGTTGAGCTAACCTCTTCGGGTTCTTGCCAAGCGTAATCCACACTTGACGACCTTGGTCCAGTGTCCCTGGACGTTGAGCTAACCTCTCTGGGTTCTTGCCAAGCGTAATCCACACTTGACGACCTTGGTCCAGTGTCCCTGGAGGTTGAGCTAACCTCTCCGGGTTCTTGCCAAGCGTAATCCACACTTGACGACCTTGGTCCAGTGTCCCTGGACGCTGTACGATGCCATGGCTTAAGTCCTAAGCCGAATCCTGGTCTCTCCGGACCCTTACCGAGCATAGTCCATACTCGACGACCTGAAAATAACAATTGATAATATAGGGCCTAAGTCCTAGGCCGAATCCTGGTCACTCCGGACCCTTGCCGAGCATAGTCCATACTCGACGACCTGAATGAGTCAATTTACCATGTTTGGGCAAAGCGACTCACCCCTTGCCAGGCATAATCCATACCCGACGACCGTTTATCAAAAATCAGATAAAAATTCAATCCAAATCCAATCCAAAATCCAAATCCAGAATCCAAATCCAAAATCCAAATCCAGAAAACCAGAAATCCAAATCAGCATCCAAAACCGAAAACAATCATCCAAAGGAAAATCCAAATCAAAAAGCAAGAAAAACCAGGAGCTCAATCCAAGCTCCAAAACCGAAAATCAAAAAGAAAAGCAGTGTCCAATCCAAAAGCAAGAGATAAATTTCACAAACCATAGCATTGCAGTTTATCATCATTCAGAGCATGTCTAGGGGCTATCTCCGTCCCCGTACATGTGTAAATGACTTGGTTGCTTGCCAATAGTTCGCTACTTATTTCATATTAACCTGGTCAATGGATGATCAACCGACCATCATTCCTGGGTCTCCCACCATCGTAGCTTGAGGTAGGCGGCGGTTGCTCCTGCCCCGCCGTTGCATTCCGAGGTCCAACATATTGTGGCAGCTGTCCATTCCTTACATGCTCCTCAGTTATGTCCTTTAAGTGCCTGCAGCTGTTGGTGTCGTGTTCATCCAAATCATGGAAGAGACAGTGCCTTCCTGATGTCCTTTCCCGTTCTATTGGTTCTCTCCTAGCCGGCCTCCGGTAGGGAAGGCGATTCCGAGTATCCAGGTATATCCGTTCCAGCGTCTCGTTCAATCCTGTGTATGTAGAAAACTTTGGATCCTTCCACTGCTTCCTAGCATTTCCAGAACCATCGTCCAACTTCCTTTTTCCTTTGTCTTTATCCAAACCTTTGCTGGATGGTCCTCCAACCTCAACTGCATTAACCTTTTTCAACTTTAAATCCGTACTCGCATCTTCTTGCTGAAGGAACCTTTCTGCCTCGTGAAAGAATTCGTCGAGATCCCGTGGGGGATCTCGTATCAGAGATACCTTGAAATCCGAATTCTCCCTGACTCCTGATACTGCTGCCATTAAAACCATCGATGGATCGGGCCGATCCACCGAAGCAACTGCGGCACTGAATCGAGTTAGAAAAGCTCTAAGCGATTCATCCATCATTTTCTTTACCGATGTCAATGTCATCACGTTCTTTGGTCTCTTGACATGAACCCGAAACTGTCCCGAAAACCTTTCCACCAATTCCCTCCAAGTCCTGATCGATCCTTCTTCCAACTGCCTAAACCACATAGCAGCTAAGTCCGTCAAGTACAAGGGGAAGCATCGGGCCATCACTTCCTCCGATGCCCCCAGCACCTCCATGTGTCAGGTGTACCTCATCAAGTGATCCGTAGGGTCTGCCTTGCCATCATATACCTCCACGCTAGGTAGCTTGAACTTAGGTGGATTCTGAGCCATCCTTATTTCCCGAGTGAACGGACTCCTGTTCACTCCTTCCAAGTCTCCGTTGGTCAAACCACCTCGCACAGTCTTCCTGATTATATCTACCAATCCAGCGTTGTCTGTCGGGGGTGGCCCCCGAGGGAATTCCGGTACATACTCTTCATGTGGCTCGCTAGCAGCAACGTTGGTTCTAGCCTGTTGAACTCCTTCCAAAGGTCCTCCTGTGTTGGATCCTGCGGGCCTGCCCCTAAGCCCTTGTCGATTGCCCTCTGGCTCTGCATCCTGTCCTCCATTGGGTTCCATAACCCTAGCTTCTTGTCCTGCATCCACGGCTGCTGTAGCTGTTCCTAAGTTCTGGGTCCCTGCAGCTCTCATTTGCTCCAAGAAAGTCTGCATCATCTCCTGTTGACTCTTCAACAACCTCTCTTGCAGTGAATTTGTTATGGCTTCCATTTCTTCCCGGGTTATGTAGATCGAAGCCGATCCTTCCTCAGCTCCGGAGGATGCTTGTTGACTTCCTACCGGTTGGCCTCTCTCAGCCCTTTGCATTCTACTATTTTGCCTAGTCATTGTCTTCCAAATCCAAACTTCTATCCGATGTAGCGGGTGCTGGTTTTTCTCAGTGAAAGCACCAAAATGTTTGCGCCAAAATTGGCCACAAACCCCAAATACCGTGAAAGCACCAGTGTATGAATACAAATCAGCGATATTCAAACACAAATCACAGATCTCAGCAAATAACCCAAGAATGCTTGCACAAAAAATGGGCAAACACCTCCAAGTTGTATGATTTAGTTGATTTTATGTTATTCATAGTGATTTGGGTGGTTTATGCAAATACGTAAAAAGCAGGGACTAAACTGTAAAAGACACACAGATTTATAGTGGTTCGGCCAGAATGTGCCTACGTCCACTTTATATGTTATTCTCCTTTTCCGATCTGATTACAAGTCAAAAGCTTTGATTACAAGTATATCAAAGTTGTTTGAAAGTTCCTTCCAGGCTTGAGCTCTCCAACTTGTCCCCCATTGTTGTACCCCTGCCCCTCTATTTATAGAGTGAGGCTGGGGGCAGGGGTTCTGGATGTATATAGCTGCTGGTGGGCCTGGGCTGAAGCAATCTGGCCTGGCAGTGCTGGTTCGGCAGCACCTTGGTTCGGCGGTGAGTGGTATGTTGTTTGGACCGGTGGTAGGTAGGGAATGAGTTTGGTTCGGTGGAAGGTTGGACCGGTAGTAGCGTAGAGATGGAGCTGGACCGGTAGTAGCATGGTTCGGTAGAGGCTGGTTCGGTGGTGATTGGAGGTAGGTTGGTTCGGCAGTGGAGGGTAGAGGAGTTGGTTCAGCAGTGGCACTTTGGGTTTGATTCGGCAGGTAGTGGAGTGGTGAGGTCTGGTTCGGCTATGCTTTGGACCGGCCTTGCTTGGAGAGGGTTTGGATCGGTGGTACTTTGGTTCGGTCTCAGTACTACCGAATGGATGTTATACTGAGAATGCCGAATGATCCCTTGTGTTGGGAATGCCGAATGAGCCTTCATATATGAGAATGCCGAATGAGCCATGTGGAGTTCGAATAGTATGTCCCTCCTACCTTGCATCGATCATATCTCCTTCATACGAACTCTGATTAACCTGAAATTTGAAACGTAGCCTCTCCTAATCCTCATCATCATCTCCAATCAATTTCGTCCTGATCGGAGCTTAACCCCGACATCCAACATTCCTTACCAAATTGTTGATATTCCAGTTTTGACCAAAAAATGGGATAACACTTTGCCCCCCAAAACATGCCTTGTGATAACAAGGCGTGTTTTGAATAGTTCCGAGCCCAATATCCAAAGTCCATAATCATATTGCCTGAGTATGTTATCTTTGACTGCTCCGAGTCGATGTCCAATTCCAAATCCAATAACCAAAGCTTGAGCCAATTCCATGTCCATCCGAACTCGGCAACCGAATCCCAAACCATCCTTTTCCAATAGCCGATAACCGAATCCAGGACCCTTCCGGGTCGATATCCAAATCCATAATCTCTCCGGGCTCTTGCTAAGTGCAATCTACACCTGACGGTCGTGATCCAGTGTCCCTGGATGTTAAGCTAGCCTCATCGAGTTCTTGTCGAGCGTAATCCACACTTGATGATCTTGGTCCAGTGTCCCTGGACGTTGAGCTAACCTCTCCGGGTTCTTGCCAAGCGTAATCCACACTTGACGACCTTGGTCCAGTGTCCCTGGACGTTGAGCTAACCTCTCCGGGTTCTTGCCAAGCGTAATCCACACTTGATGATCTTGGTCCAGTGTCCCTGGACGTTGAGCTAACCTCTCCGGGTTCTTGCCAAGCGTAATCCACACTTGACGACTTTGGTCCAGTGTCCCTGGACGTTGAGCTAATCTCTCCGGGTTCTTGCCAAGCGTAATCCACACTTGACGACCTTGGTCTAGTGTCCCTGGACGTTGAGCTAACCTCTCCGGGTTCTTGCCAAGCGTAATCCACACTTGACGACCTTGGTCCAGTGTCCCTGGACGCTGTACGATGCCATGGCTTAAGTCCTAAGCCGAATCCTGGTCTCTCCGGACCCTTGCCGAGCATAGTCCATACTCGACGACCTGAAAATAACAATTGATAATATAGGGCCTAAGTCCTAGGCCGAATCCTGGTCACTCCGGACCCTTGCCGAGCATAGTCCATACTCGACGACCTGAATGAGTCAATTTACCTTGTTTGGGCAAAGCGACTCACCCCTTGCCAGGCATAATCCATACCCGACGACCGTTTATCAAAAATCAGATAAAAATTCAATCCAAATCCAATCCAAAATCCAAATCCAAAATCCAAATCCAAAATCCAAATCCAAAACCAGAAAACCAGAAATCCAAACCAGCATCCAAAACCGAAAACAATCATCCAAAGGAAAATCCAAATCAAAAAGCAAGAAAAACCAGGAGCTCAATCCAAGCTCCAAAACCGAAAATCAAAAAGAAAAGCAGTGTCCAATCCAAAAGCAAGAGATAAATTTCACAAACCATAGCATTGCAGTTTATCATCATTCAGAGCATGCCTAGGGGATATCATAGATAGAGTGTATGTAGAGAGTATAAAAACGAAAAATAGTAATAATTACAAAGAAAGTAGTAATAACAGAGGATTTATAATGGTTCGGCTGACTCTGGCCTACGTCCACTCCAGAAATTTTCTTTTTTATTAATATCAAAATCTAGTACAGCTACAATCAGGGATTTTTAAAACAATAATGGCAGAGCAGCCTTAGTGGAGAAGAAGAAGGGAAATAGAATGAAGATCCATTTTCTGAAGCCCCGCCTACTGTATTTATAGGCAAAACATGAGTTATTGGGCTTCCTGAGTAGTCCGGGCCCATCAAGGCCATAATCGAACCTAACTTCATCATTATGACCGACCCCAAGCTCCGAGCAAGCCGTGCCTCGGGAGTGACTCGAAGTGAACATTTGTAGGACTCAAAGTAACATTGCACCAATCCCTTGCCTTCAAACACCGATCCCAAATTTGTACTATGCTGACTCGAAGTTGAAAGCTCAATGACCCGAAACAGTTGACCCTGTATAACATACCGACCACATATACACCAATCCTAAAACCAGTCTACCAACCCAATGCTAATTCCACCATAGCCTACCTACTCAAATGCCGATCCACACCAGTGCCAACCCACTCAAATGCCGATCCACTCCAGCGCCGACCCACTCAAATGCCGATCCACACCAGTGCCAACCCACCCAAATGCCGATCCACTCTAGTGCCGACCCACTCAAATGCCAATCCAAATCTCACTGATCCCCAAAGCCGAGCTACCAACCCGAGTATGAGACTCACCGACCTGGAGTAAACTAAGGATGTCAATCCCCGAGAATGCCGATCCAATTTCCAAATTCCAACTCAAGTAAAATGGAGTGTTGATCCGGAGCTACGAACGCGTCAACCTGAAGCACTCCTCGAAGTCGACCCACCTTCTACTGATCCACTCCAACCTGGCTGAACCATACATGATCTCCTCTCCTTGATCGAGCCATCTTGATCAAGCGACCCACACCGAACCATCCATAGCTGATCATCTATCCATCCAACTGGCTCAAACCCATCGTATTCCAATCTCGACAAACGAGCAGTCGATTTAGTTAAATCCACCTGTTTATGGCCTTGCCAAAAGGCAGGTGAACAGGTGGCTACAGAAATATGTTAGATTATGTGTTCCTATCATTATGGATTTTCTTGATGTGGTACTAACTAAATCTTATCATTCTAGGATGACCATTCATCCCGTGGAGATAAATTGTATTGCGATATGAAGAGAGTCTTTTATTGGCCACATATGAAGAAACAAGTGGTGGAGTATGTGTCTAAGTGTGTAACTTACCAAAGGATAAATGCAGAGAAAAAGAAGCCAAGAGGATTGTTGTAGCCATTGAATATACCACTGTGGATGTGGGAGAGTTTTTTATGGTTTCGTCGATGGACTACCTAGGAGTAAAAGAGGGAATGAGAGTGTCTGGGTCATAATCGAGTGACTGACCAAATGGGCTCATTTTGTTTCGGTTACCAGTAACTACTACATCTTTAACGACTCTAGTAGAGGGAGATGGTTAGGTTACATGGAGTTCCTTAGCATTGTTAGCGAATGAGATCCACTTTTCACTAGCAAGTTTTGGAGGAGTCTTCAGGTGGCTTTTAGCATTGAGTTGAGCTTGAGTACCGCTTATTGCACACAGATGGATAGACAGACGAAGAGAGTGAATCAAGTATTAGAGGATTTACTGCTGATGTGTATCTTGGACTTTAGAGGCACTTAGGAGGATCACTCACCACTAGAGGAGTTTGCTTGTAATAACAACCATCATATTAGTATTAGGATAGCACCATTTGAGATGTTAAATGGGAGGCCTTGTAGATCACAATCTTGTTGGTGGGACACTACTAATAGGATCATTCTGGGACCAAATATGGTGTGGGATACATCATAGAAAGTAGACTTAATCCGTAGAAGGATGAAAATTGCTCAAGATAGGCAGAAGTCTTATTTTGACAAAAGATGCGCAGAGTTGGAGTTTGTAGTGGGCGACATAATTTTCGTGAAGGTCTCATCGCTTAGGCATGTCATGAGGTTTGATAGTTCAGAAAAGTTAACGCCAATGTTTGTAGGGCCTTTTCCAATCACATGTAGAGTAGGGAAGTTAGCTTCTAGAGTGAAGCTTCTTGAAAAGTTAGCGGGAGTACACGATGTTTTTCATGTGTCACACTTGTAGAAATGTCTACACAATTCAGCAGCTATAGTCAAGTCAAGTCAGCTAGAGGAGGTGGTAGTAGAAAGGGAGTCACTTTGTTCGTCATGCATCCATCGTATCCTTGATCATGGTACAAAGCGACTCCATAAGATATAAAGCTTGTTAAGGTCCAATGGGGAGACGACCCACCAGAGAGTATATGCAAGACTGAAGGAAAGATCCGAACAATCCATCCCGAACTCTTTTCTCGTACGTTTACATTTTAGTTAATATGTATACGACTGTTTGGGTTTTTAGCTTAGTGTACCCCATAGGTAGGGATATTTAGATGTTAGGACTGGATGCGAACATGTCATTAGGACATGTTTCAATGATGATTGTCAATGAATGTATTTATTAATCTTTGCACACAAAGACATATATATATATGTATGTATGTATGTATGTATGTATGTATATATGTATGTATGTATATGTTAACATGCACTCACACTATCAGTTATTTTATTGCATCAGGTTATATGCATATGGTTGGTGAATTTGGATTGAATGGATGCACATACATATAGAACTGCCAGTATATTTAAATAGGATGTTGCATATATTTTAGATATGTGGCATAAGCATTTGCATTTCAGGAGGTCGACTAGATAAAGAGACCGCCTAATTTTCACATTATCATAGGTTCATATGCATTCCATGCCTAACTGTACATATTGCATTAGAAAATCTAAACTAAGGACTATTGTTGCCAATGGTTGATGGTTAAATAGATGGTTGTAAGTATTAATTTACGTACATACAAGTTGCATTTTTCATCCTTGGATGTTTAAAGGATGAAATCCTTTTAAGGGGGAAAGAATGTAACACCACGCAAAAATTTAACCAAAAATTGAATAAAAGAAATCGAATTAATTATAATAAGGGTAAAAATGGAAATTTTCAAACGTTCGAGTTTGGCTATGAAACTTGCAATATTGCATTCGTAGTGATTTTCTGAACGATTTTCATATATAGAGTTCTGTAATCGAAACTCATATGAAAAGTTATTAAAGTTGAAAAACTCGAAATCAAAAATTAAAATATATAAAAATAGAAAGTAATAATTTAAAAGGGAAAGTTTCATTGATTGACACCCCAGTTTGGACCGATCGCCCTAGTGATCAACCGCCCAAGACTAAGTAGTCAACAGTTAAGTGTTATTAGCTAGGGTTTTCCTAGGCCGAGGGCCCCGATATGATTTATTAAATGGCTAATGTCAATTTATACCCCTATAAGATTGTCAATCTCAAATAAGAAAATCTAATCTTACTCTAAGCGTACCAAAATTCTGTCTCTCTCAAAATTCAACTCTCTGCTTCTCTTCAAATCAATTTTTTCTTTGAAGACAAAAATTTTACAATGAAATTCAAATAACACAAAGAAGAGAATGATAATCTTAAGGAAAAACGAGAAGGAGAGAGATCAACGAAGCGAAGTGGAGGCGAATCTATGCGGATACAAGGGGGAATAACATACTAAAGGTGAGTGGATTTGTTATTAATATAATGATTTATAGGTAACTGAGTTTGGCTATACCCTTTTTGATCCAGAATTAGTTTAACTTAGTCAAAAATACTGTTTATCTAGTAATCGAATAAATTGGGAATTTGACAGAAATTTCAACTATATGAATATGATCCTTATCTAATCAAAATTTGATTAATGTGAAATTAAGTATAAGTTACTTTAGATTTGATTTTAATATGAACACATTCTATTTGTTAAAGTGAGATAAAACTAACATATTGATACCCCGTTGATTTAAAACAGGAGTAAACTTAATTTGATGACCTATACACTTAAGAAATTATGAACTTGTTGGATATTAAAATTAAGAATTTGGGTATACACGATAGGGTTTACTTTTAAAATCATACAGGAATAATAAGACTAATTAATTGATAAATAAATGATTAAAAATAAAAGAAATGATAATTAACATCAATCGGTAAATGGATTTACTAGAGTTGGTTGATAGTAAGCAATCGACCGCTCTTGTATTAGGCAGTCAACCAGTCATCACCTTTCAGGCATAGTTTGAACCTTAATCTATAGCCTAGCTCATAAATTTATATATACCAAATATACGGAAGTTAGTATATTATTAGGGAAAATAGTTCCCTAATGCTCAATTTTCGGTCGTTATGAAACTTGGGAGGTAGTGTACGTGGGCAAATTGGTTTGCCTAGATACTATCCATTCAACAAAGATGATCCAATCACTAGAAGCACTCACATGAGGTTCCTTAGTGGATGCGCAACAATGTTGGTGAATTCCTGGAGCTGTCTATGGCCCGACACTAACAAGAGGTCCCCCGACGCAGCGTAATAAGTAGCATGAAGTTACCATCGATCTTCGATATGGATGCAGCGACAACTTGTGATGTCGTTGGCGCGAGTCCGTGTTGTGGTCTCCTTTTAATGTGTAAAGTACGATATACATAGTCATAATTTGGGAATTGTAGTCCCAAGGGCGATATTATATGCAATCTTATGTTAGAAGTAGTCCTAGAGGCTATTAGTCTGATCCATAACGAATTTGAGGAACAATTAGTTGTATGATCCTAAGAGTAAACCTTCATAGGATATTGGGTATAGGTATATTTAAAGCTACATTCCCTAGGAAAATATGACCAACACTACTAATTAATGCACAATACAAGTAGGATGCCCTATGTCACATAGGTTATAAATGAAATCAATTTATTTGATCACCATATATTAATGATGTAACTCATTCACTAGGCTTTGTCCGAATCACCCCTTTCTTTCATTTTTCCCTACTACAGGAGGATAGGGCAGTAGATGATTGGCTTATGATATAGTACATGGAGGAGTGAGCTTGGCGTCGGCACTACTTATTACATTTTATCACTCTCCATGTGACTATCTAGTACTTTTTAGACTTTATGCTATTATTTTGTAAAATTCTAGAATTTTGGAATAAGTATATTTTGCGATAGTATTTTCTAGGATATTTCTAAGATGATATTTATTTTGTATTTATATTTTACTGCCAGCTGCTGTGAGATCTAAAAGTGTAGAATGTTTTAGATTTTATCCTTTATAATCTTGGTCTCTATAATGTCATAAAATCAACAGCTCGCATTTCTTGGCATGATGTGAGTATAAAAGTGATCCTAGACTTTGGGCTGGTATGTCTGGATGTGTAGGTTATTACAAAAGGAAGGAGCGAATCAATTCCACGGAAGAGGTAAGTTTTAGTAATTTTGAATTTAAATTCCACTTAACTCAAATCTTCTCTCATATCTGAAGTTCTAATGATGTGTTTATGTGTGTATGTATGTGTGTGTGTATTTGGTTGAAAAGGAAGAGGAATCATGTAAGAAGTATGGAGGATCTAGAGATTTGGAAACCATAAAGAGAGTAGAAAATAATATAATTTACATAATAATAATTTTACATCAATGGAATTCTATTTTAGTTATTATGCCTAAGCAAAAACTATTGAATTCCGGGCTTAAATAAATAAATCTAACTTTAAATCCTTTCCTATATATTCAGTAAATTGTTATACACCTTAGATCTGCAATTTATGAAGAATAGTCCCTAAAGTTTATGAAATATAATATTGATAGAATTACGTAGTTAGGCCCATAAAAAATTATTTGGGATGTAAATGGTTAAACTTAGCAATCATTAATTGGAGATGCTTTAATTTGATTTGGGATATAAAATATATTTTAATTCATTGTAATTATAGAGTCTCCATGGGAATTTCAATAAATTGTTCGAACTCAAAATTATATATGAAAATAATGTTGCTTGAAATAACAAGGAATATTCATTTATCTAAGGAAAAGAGATATACAAAGTGGGGATGTTTTTTCGTAGTTTGCACTATCTATTTCAATAAAATAAAACGATATAATTCCTTATAATTGTAAATGCAACAGAATCCCACTTTTGTTAATTTATGGAAAGCTGCAATGATAACATTTTCTTCTTGGGAAAGATACGGTGCCAATGCATTAAAATGTAGAAATAGATATTTCTAGGAAATTTACATATAAGTGTATTTCTAGAAATCCCTAAATCAGAAATAAAACATTGTAAAAAAATATAGATAATTCTATTTACCAATTAAATATATAAAGTAAAGTACAAGTTTAAGAAATAAATAAATAAACGTCTGTTATAACATTAATACCTATTCTAACGTGCAATTAATTGTACGTTACTATATTAATTGTAAGTAAAAATGCTAAATATGAATAAGGTAATAAACTAAAGGCTAAAAGGGAAGTTACCGTAAGCAAGTCAACATAGGAAGCTATTTAATAAATTTAATTAGAGAGATCAAATATGGATATGGTAAAGGAAATTTAATAGCTACTAAAGACATTAATGGAAAGGAGAAATAAAGGCAATAAAGTTATAAAAGAAGGAGAATTCATCGCAAGTGAATAAATTAATATAAATACTAATAAATGAACTTTGGAGGTGTAATAACTTATGCATTTTAAATTATCTAGCCTCAATAATACGTTAGCGATGTGTGTGAATTAGAGGGTCTAGCCCAATATTTGGATTAATTATAAATGGCTTGGTCTAGTATGGATTGGGATGCGAAGTCGATATAATTATACAATGAAAGTCCACCCTCCGCAAGGGGCTATAATGGTAGTGTATACATACTACTGATGTGGGACATCTTCAACTATAGGACCCGTGTGGATATATGTTCATGCATAAGGTTGAGGAATTAAATAGATGATTGGTCTGCCGCCTCCCTACTTAAGAAGTATTAAATGATCAGAATTATCTGTTAGGTGTGTTGGAGAAATCTCTTTGATAGAGGTCTCCTTTGAGGTTGAGGAATTAAATTGCAGGAGTGTCTGCCTCTTCATGACTCTTCCCTATCCAAAAAGCATTAAGAGGCTTATAAGAGGTTTGGTAAGATGGCAGTTAAGGAGTACTGAGAATGGTTCACCAAGGGTTAGGTATTAAGTGATAGGACGGTTTGCCTATTTCTCAATGAGAGGGTACTAAGTAGCCCAGGAACTTTTTCTCGCATCATTAAGATATGATTGAATGGGAGACGGGTTATTGAACTCAATTTACTCCATAGTTATAGGGGGCCTACTTCGGGATTAAGGTGTGAAATGACTATTGAGGCTGCTTCTTTATTTTAAAAGTATTAAGTGGCCAGTGTATTCTATTGAGAAGTACAGTAACGCACCTGTATGTATATACATATATAAATACTTATACCTCGGATTAGGCTACGGTATATACACACACACACACACACTTATACCTCGAAGTAGGTTACGATATAGATACTTACATCAGAGTAGGTTATGCATTTAGATACTTGGATCTTCGAGTAAGTTGGACATATCGTGCATTCATATGTAATTAAACGACTAATTCATGAATAGTAGACATAACACTTAAATGGAAATCAATCAACATAAACTAGTGTTGTGATAACCTATGTTTCTGGCCTCTAGGAATGACACTTAATACATCCACGGTATTCGTGTGTCGTTGCCTAAGAATCCAAATAACAAGTTTTCATAGGGTCAATATAAATAATAGAACAGAAATCTCATAACGGAATGGTTAAATATTATATAACAATAAGATACTACATAAGGTCACTCCTTAACACGGAGTTATTAGAGTTACAACAATATACTACCATCGGCCAAGGCAGTTATAACAACCTACCTTTACACATGCTGATTATAACATATAAATACATAAAACAAACATAATAGCGGAAACAGATAGCAAGATGCAAAAGGAGCCTCCTGCTCATTCACCATCTTCAAAAGATCCCTAGGAAACCTGCTACTCCAGGGCTACTCAAATATAAAAGAGTACTCGAGAGTTTAGGAAAAACAAACAACTCGAGCCAGACAATAAGTTTGGTATGATTAAACTCCAAATAAAAAGTGGAACACACAAAACAATATGTGAGATCATGCTGTAAAACATGGAATGAGTTTCCCCTTATAAGAACAACATCCAAGTGCAAGAGTGAACACCAAAAATTAAACATCACGAAGAGTGCAAGACACTTCGCGATGCAATTATGAAAGAATCAATTCAAAGGTTTGAATCAAAATCATGGAGAAGGAATTTTTCTAACAATGACTACGAGGGTGCGACCCCTTACCAAAAGTATACCTCTAGAAATATACTTAATATGGTCATATATTCAATTACTTTCTCAGACATGTCTAAGCCAGACCCCGCCAATCTTATCGAGTGCCAGAGTATATCACATCTCTGTGCGTGTACAACCGAATCCAATTTAGAGTAGGTGTGAAGGTACACTAATGGGAGCAATCTACATAATTTGATTTTCACTTTCTCTTTAGTTTTGGTCATTTCCTATGCAGGATATCAATGCTCAAAATGAACAACAAATTATCTTAGATCGATGAATCATAAAGAAGGATATCGAAATTGATAGTCAAGAAATCAACTATCGGGGATAACAAAAATGATTGTATATGGACTTTAAATTTCATACACTTACCACCACTCACCGATTTTCAAACTTGTACTATTTCTTGGTTAACAGTAAAGCCATATAGGTAAGGTAATGTTACCTCTAAGCCTTACCTCAACGTGCATTTTTAACTTTCAAGATAGAGACGAATTTCCATACCTCGATGTTTAGTGCTAAGTATATGCCTAAATCCTTTCCATGTAAGTGATATTGCTTATGCAAATTAAATTTCTTACCATTATTATCGAACTTTGATTTTCAATTCATACTATCCCTCGCTTACAAAAAGAGCCAGTTAAGTCTGGACATGGTTGCTCTTTGCCTCACCTAGACAATCCATTTCTCAAATCTCCTAAATAATAATGAATTTACCTTCACGATATTATTTCTAAGGATAAGATGAAATTCTTCCCATAATCGAATCAAAATTTTTAATTTTTAAAAACGAATTTGTTCTTGATTTTCACATCAAAAACATTTGTAAAACACATTTAAAATCCTTGAAAATAAGTTTAAAATATCTATATTTAATCCTATGAAGATAAAAATAAGTTAGAACCATTTTTATAAAAATTGAAAAAACATCGCACAACGTGTCGCTAAATAGTACTGAAAATTTCTTTAGATCGGTCCCTTTTAAATGTAAATTACTCCAAAGTTTTCCAAAGTATGAATAATCTATTTTATTTTTAGAAAAATATACTACGAATCTATTATGCATGCATAAAAATTTAGAGAGTTTTGAAATCAAATAAATACATTTGAAATTTTTAAAAAAACTTGACTTTTTACAAAATCGAGAAAGCGAATCCATTTCTAACTTTTAAAGACTATAGTTTTAAGGGTTGACTTTAGTTTTAGGGGTTCTAACTTTTTTCGAGCCATCATGCTTTTGTACTAAAGGTATAAAACGCGACCATTATTTGTTTTGTAGGAACCCAAGCAAGAGACTAACATAAGATTTCAAGAAAGATGACATTTTCAAAGTGATGGTATAGCAATAATTGCTATAATGACACTTCCATAAAACATGGTATATGACCTATGTATTCATCCACACATTTCACAAACAACATAAATGTGAAAGTGAGTCAAATTGGTGAGAAACCCTTTAGGGTCTCTCTATAAAGTTCCCCATAAATCTCATATATGTTTATGCACTTCAAAGTGTTTCGTAGTGACCTATTCGCTATGAAGACACTTCAACTTCCTTTTTTTGTCCCTTGCAAAATAATGGTAACTCATGCTATGCATTTTCAAGTAGGAATCAAATACAAAAAAACAAATATACATAAGTATAAATAATATAAATAACAATTTATATTTTACATAATTTATCAATTTTTAACTATTTTAAAGTGAGTTGAACTCATTTTCAAGCAAGCTAAGACCGAACCAAAGCAGCACAAGCCTTCCTCGACTTAACAACACCACAAGACACCACCTTTCTTACTCAGCTGCAACTCAAAGCCCTAAGAATCTCCCCCTTTGTTCACGCAAATGACAAGAATAGAGGATTTAAGCTTCAAACTTTGCGACTTTGGAATGGTGATGATTAAGACTATATTATCTAAAGTTTATTTATAATATTAAAGGAGAACGTGTGTGTTTTTCTATTGTTTTTTCTTAAGAAAATATAGGTGGACAAGAATGAAGAAGATGGAGAAAATGAGAATAAAGAACAAACATGGATGGAAATGAAGCAAAGAGGTCCTTATATAGACTTTGGAAAAAGTGACTAATTAGATTTATGTCCCTTACCCAAAGTACCACTCCAACCCTTGATATTTCAACCACCTTATCATGCACCCATATGTCATCCATGTGGCCTTAAGTACTTGCCATCAAATTTCATAAAAAGGAGCAAAAGATAGCAAAAAGACTTCCCTCCTTAATTACCTTCTAGAAAGTGATTAATGTTAATATATTTAATTAGCGAATTAATTATTCATATACGTTATATATGTGCTAGTGTGTGCGCAAGAAGTTACAACAACTTTCGTTCAATGAAATGTCAAAAATCCAAAAACGATATTCGGTCACATTTTTTCTTCTTCTTCGAATTGCATATTTTTGTAAACCATTTTCAAAAATGAGTTAATCTTCATTATGTATTACAAAAAACATGATTATTTGTGTTATATAATCCATTATTTAAATATTTGAAAACAGATTAAATGTTCAAATTCAAAGTGATTAAATTACGGATCGTTGCATCCTCTCCCCCCATAAAGGAAATTTCATCCTCGAAATTAATCACATACAGAAATACCAGATATCAAAAGAAACCCAAATTATATCATATAATAAACATATACAAAGAAAGTGACTTCCACACATCTGGTAAGTACACTAAAAAGATATAACAAAATACAAACATTTACAACAACTCGGGATAAGAATCCCTAACATTGGCCTCGGTTTCCTAAGCACGATCTCTATCATCTCCACTCCACTAAACCTTGATCAGATTCATAACCTTCATCCTTAATTGCATTATAACTCAAGCGATAATACAAATAGGCCTTCTAAGAATGATTAGGTTAGGCTGAACCTCCAAAGCAGCTTATTGTGTCGGTTCCAGTATCATCCAAGGGTTATGTATATACTTACACAGATGAGATACGTAAAATACATTATGCACATCTGATAGTCTATGCGGCAAACCTACTTTATATGCAAGTCTACCGATTCATTCTAATATAGAAAAAGGGCCAATATATCGAAGGGATAACTTCCCTCTCTTCCAAAACCTCACAACATTTTTCAGAGGCGTGACTTTTACAAACACCAAATCTCCTATGAAGAACTCTAGATCCATACGCCTTCGATCTGCATAGCACTTTGCTAATCTTGCGCTTCCTTCATCTTCCTCCTAATTTCGGCTACTTTCTCACTAGCTTCAAAGATTATGTCAGGTCCAAGGACAACTCTATCTTTAGATTCAACCCAACACGAAGAAGAACGGCATGGACGGTCATATAGGGTTTCGAAAGGGGTCATACCAATGCTTGCTTGATAGCTGTTATTGTAAGTGAATTTGACTAAGGATATACGATCTTCCCAAGAGCCCTTGAAGTCGAGAATGCATGCTCATAATAAATCTTCCAAGATCCAGTTCATTCTCTCCATTTACCCATCTGTCTGGGATGGTAAGCTTTATTCTGACATAGCTTAATCCCTAAAGCAGTTTGCAATCCCTTCCATAAATTGCTAGTGAATATCAGGTCTCGGTCACTTACAATTCTACAAGGAATCCCACAAAGTCTCACAATCTCCTTTATATACAAACTCGCCAAACTCATAGCAGTCCTTGTTGACTTAACTGGAGTGGGAACTTTAGGTTAGTTGATCGACTATAACCCAAATGCCTTTATTGCCTTTTCTTGACTTACGAAGCCTATCAATAAAGTCCATAGAGATCTGCTCCCACTTCCACTTTAGAATCTTCAATAGCTAAAGCAGTCCAACTGTCTTTTGTTGGTCACTTTTAATTTGATGGCAGTCTGCACAGTGACCCACAAAGATTGAAATATCTTGCTTCATCCCCTTCCACCAAAATACACTCTTTATATCCTCGAACATCTTGATCACTCTTGGATGAAAAGATAACTTTGAAGGTGGCGTTTGGCTAAAACTTCTTACCTAAGTCCATCAATTTCTAGAAAACAAATATGTCTTTTCATTTTTAATATGCTCTAGGGATCAATCTCAAAGCTAGAAATAACACCTTCTTCACATCCTTCTAAAATCAAGCCAAAATAGGATCTGGCCCTTGACAAGATGCAATAATTTCCATTATAACCGTCTTAACTTCTAAGTTTGCAACCGTTGCTACATTCCCACTTAATGCATTAGCAATGAGATTTTCTTTCCCAAGGGTATAAAGAATCTCCAGATCATAAGAAGTGAGAAACTCCAGGCCTTCTACTACCTCAAATTCAAATCCTATCAGGTAAAAATGTACTTAAGGATTTATAATCCGTGTATGACTCGAACCTTTCAATCAAAAGATAATGCCTCCACATCTTTATTGCGAAGACATTAGCCAAAAGCTCCAAATCATGCGTAGCATAATTTTTCTCATGTGACTTTAGCTGTCGACTAGCATAGGCAATAACTTTCCTATGATGCATTAGTACTACTCCAATCCAATTCCATAAGCATCCATATACACGGTTAAACCTTTGCTCCCATTTAGAATTGTTAAAAAGGGAGCGTTCGTCAACTTCTTCTTCAATTCGATCATTGAATGCCTGATCCACTTAAAAGTCCAAACAAACTTAGCATCTTTCTTTGTTAACTTTGTTAGATGATAAAAAAACTTCAAGAATTCTCTGATAAACCTACAGTGTAAACTTGCCAATCCCACAAAATTTTTAGCTTCCCTCACACTTTCGGGCTTCTTCTAGTCCTTGATCGCAACGACTTTAGCTAGGTCCACCGATATGCCTTCTCTTAAAACAACATGCCCTCAAAACCTCACTTTTAATTTATAGAAATAACACTTAAAACCTTAGCTTTCAATACATGGCTTCTTAAGGTATTGAGTATGACATGGAGATGATATTTGCACGCCTCCTATGTCTTTGAATAGATAAGAATGTCATTAATAAAGATGAGAACAAATTTATTAAGAATATCTCAAAATACCCGATTCATCAAGTCCATAAAATTAGCAGGTGCATTAGTCATCTTAAAAGGCATAACTAACCACTCACAAAAGTATTCTAGAGTCTCAAAAGCCATTAAGGTAACACTCTCCTCTGCTACCCTTAATTGGTAGAAACCGATGGCAATATCTAATTGAAAAAATATTCGAGCGCCATGGAGTTGGTCAAACATATGGTCGATCCTAGGCAGATATTTATTCTTGATAGTCCTTTTGTTCAACTTCCGGTAATCTATGCATAATCTTACATAATCGTCCACCTTTGTAACAAATATGACTGGCGATCTTCAACTTGAGGTACTACGTCGGATCAAGCCCTTCTACAACAAGTCATATGTCTTCCTTTATAGCTCCTTCTCTTTTGGATCCATCCTTCATAGGGGATTACAAAAGGTCTGGTTCTTGGAACCAAATCAATAAGGAATACACCTTTATGGTGAGGAGATAAACCATGCACTTCATCAAAAATATCAGTGAAATCCTAAATAACCAGTGCATCTCCTTGCTTCTCTTTAGCCACTTCGAGTGAATAGAGAAAACTGCTCATTAACTATCAATGCTTCTTCATACTACATCCTTTATCATGAGCATTCTTCTAACACAACCTAAGATAGCTTTAAACTTAGATAACCAATCTTTTCCCAGCAGTACTCCAAAACTCATGAACCCGAGAACGGACAAGTCAAAAGGAAAGAGATGGTTTCCATAAGAAATAGGCATATTTAGACACATAGTGTCAAGATTTGTCGGACCCCTAATTGGGTTCGACACACAAATATGATTACTTACAATAACATATTTACGGTTCAGTTTTTTCATCCGATCATAAGAATATAAAACAATGGGAAGCCTCTGTATCAAATAACACCCTTATAAGAATATGATGGATGGATAATATACCTTGCTACACTTGCTTCTCCTTTAGGTTTGTAGAAGTGGATGGTATCTCTACAATAGTAAGCCTGTCCTTGAGACACCTTCTTTAGAAAAGAGTGCTCATTCTTCATGTGTCCTTGTTGGCGACAATTAAAGCAGATTGGCTCACTAGGTTCCATGCACTGATTTGCAAAGTAGCCCATTTTGTTGCACTTATAACAAAGAATGTGGGCCAAGTTGAACTGCTTTTTCTATGCTGGAACCCCATCTCCAGGTTTCTTTCCTACCCACTACTTCTTTCCCTTAAAATTACACTTGAAGCTTGGCATGTCTCCAACTAGTATAACTGATTAAGGCCTAGCACTCAATATTGGCACCATACACTTTTGGACTCCCTCCTTAATATTTAGAGCTTCAAACCTCAAGGCCATGCTGATAATGTTGGTGAATGTACCCATAAGATGATTGGTCATTTCATGATGGAACTCTAGCCGCATCCCATTCACAAACATTTCATTCTTCTTGAGCGGTGCGTATATCAATACAAGTCTGAAGCGGGACAAAGCATTGAACTTATGCTCATACCGCGACACTCTCATATTAGCCTGCTTTAAATCAGTGGAACTCCTAAACAACTGAGTTCTTGTTACCTTTGGAATAAACTATGCTTCAGAAACTTCCTTGAACTAGTATGAAAAAAATCCTTCTCGAAAGTATTAGCCATTACTAAATCCCAATAATCCATCATCAATTTTTGGAGTTGTCGTGATGCCACAGGTCGTTTCTCCGCATCTTCCAATCAAAGATTTCTAAATATTCTTTCATAAGATTGGATCTATACTCCAAGAATATCTTTAGTCCCATAGAATGATTTCCCCTCCAAAGTAGGAAAATTCTTACAAAAGTTCGCAAAGTTCATGGAGGGATGAACTTGCACTAACACTTCTTCAATTTGATCTATAACCAATACATCTCTAGTTGCACTGCCATTCATGCTAGTTCTAGATCCTCTCCTTCCTTCTCTTCTTTTATTCGTTTTCTATTGCAACAATGACAGGTATTTTTAGAATAAAAGATGGGATCAAAATATTTTAAGGAAACAACACCAAAGGATCTAAAATGAGACTTTAGTGGATAGATATTATTATTATAAAAATTACAAATATGCTCTCTCAAGATGAACTTATTCTAGGGCATCATATGCCTTATCTTTAATGAGTTGTACCCTAATCAGGCTGAGTTATTCAGTCAACCAAAGCTCTGATACCAAATGCGACGACCCACCTTTCTAACCCTTAAGAACAACACTTAAGACATCCATGTTATTCGTGTATCATTTCCTAAGCATCCAAAAGACGAGTTATCATGGGGTAAAAATAAAGAACATGATAGAAATATCATAATGAAATGATTAAATATAATATAACAATAAGATAGTATGTAAAGTAACTCCCTAACATGGAGCTAGCAGAGTTACAAAAAAAGTATTACCATCGGCCTAGGCAATTATAACAACCTGCCTTTACACTTGTTGATATAACATAGACATACATAAAACAAACATAACAGTGGAAATAGATAGCTAGAGTCAAAAGGATCTTCCATTCATCCACCATCTTTAGAAGATCACTAAGAAACTTGCTACTTCCAGACTACTCAAATATAAATGAGTACCCGAGAGTTTAATGGAAATAAACAACTCGAATCAGACAATAAGTCTGGTATGAGTAAACTTCAAATGAAAAGTGGAACACACAAAACAACATGTGAGACCACACTACAAAACGTGGAATGAGCTTCCCCTCACATGAATAACATCCAAGCATAAAGAATGGACACCAATATTTAAACATCGCGAAGAGCATAAGACACTTCCAGATGTAATAATGAAAGAATCAATTAAAAGGTTTGAATTAAAAATAAGGAGAAGGAGTTTTTCCAGCAATGACTAGGAGGATGTGTGTCCTTAACGAATGTATACCTTTAGAAATATACTTGAGATGGTCATATACTATATGACTCTCTCGGACATGTCCAAGCTGGACCCCATCAACCTTACCGAGTATCCGAGTATTTCACATCTCCATGTGCATACAATCGAACCAAATCTAAAGTACATGCAAAGATACCTAATGGGTGCAACCCCGCATAGCTTGGCTTTTACTCACTCATTGGTTTTATTCATTTTCAGTAAAGGATATCAATGCTCAAAATGATCAACAAATTGTCTTAGATGAATGAATCACAGAGAAGGATATCAAAATCGATAGTCAAGAAATCAATTATCGAGGATAAAAAATATGATCGTATATGGACTTCAATTCTCATACACTTACCACCACTCATAGATTTCAAACTTGTACTATCCCTTGGTTAATAATGAACTCGGACAAGTTAAGGTGGTGTTACCTCTAAGCCTCGCCTTGAAGTATATTCTTTACTTTCGAGATGGAGACAAGTTTCCATACCTCGACATATAGCGCTAAGTATATGCCTAAATCCTTTCCATAAAAGTGATATCGCTTGTAGAAATTAAATTTCTTACCCTTATTACCAACTATGATTTTCAATATTATCCCTCGCTTAGAAATGGAGCCAGGCAAGTCAAGACAGTGGTCACTCATGCCCTTCTCTAGACGCTCCAGTTCTTAAATCTCATGGATAGTAATGAATCCACCTTCTCGAAGGATTAGACGAAATCCTTTCCATAATTGAATCAAACTTTTAAAACCGAATTTTTGCTTAATTTAACATCATAAACATTTGTAAATCATATTTAAAATCCTAGCAAATAAGTTAAAAATATCCATATTTAATCTCATGAAGATAAAATTAAGTTAGAACCATTTTTATAAAAATTGGAAAAACGTCGCAAAAAGTGTAGCTAAATAGTATTGAAAATTTCTTTACATAGGTCCCTTTTAAATGTAAATTCTCTAAAATTTTCCAAAGTATGAATACTCTATTTTATTTTTAAAACAACATACTATGGATCTAGTATGCATTCACAAAAACTTAGAGAGTTTTGAAATCAAATAAATACATTTGAAAATTCTTTAAAAACTTGACTTTTTATGAAATCGATTAAGGAAATCCATTTCTAACTTTTAAAGACTTTAGTTATAGGGATTCTAACTTTTACTGAGCCATCACACTTTTGTACTAAAGGTGAAATAACACGACCAAATATTTGTTTTCTAAATCCAAGTATGATATCAACAAAAAAAGATTTCAAGAACGACGATATTTTCAAAGTGTCGGTATAGCGATAATCGCTATAACGACACTTCCATGAAACATGACATATATATATATCGTATATTTTCTCCATATATTTCACAAACAACATATATATGAAAGTGAATCAACATTGGCTATAAACCTCTTAGGGTCTCTGTAACAACCCTGTTTTCGAACCCATAATATAATATAAAATTAATCAAAATAGAAGCGTTCAAATTCAATTTTGGTAGTTATTAAATTTGGAATTAAATTATTATTAAATTAAAGTGACTTTGCCCCCATTTTTTCTTTTTCTGAATCGGAAGAAAATTCGTAAATGATTTTTTTATAATATAATTGAAATATTTGGAGAAAAATAAATTAATTTTACATAGATTTAATGAATAGATGGAAATAAAATTCGTTTGTGTTAATATATTGCATAATTTAATAGAGCAAAACAATAGTGAATCAAATAGACTTATACAGTTGTCAAATTATGTGAAATGTAAATCGGTTTAAAATTGAGTTGGAAAATAGTTTAAAGAAATTTATATTTTAAAAGAAATTGATTAAAGCTAATATTAAAAAGAGAAAAAAACCAAGGCCCAAACTATATCAGCCCAAGCAATTTTAATAATCCGTTTCTCCATTCTATTGCCCTAGCCTTAAAGATCAGATCGTACCATCCATCAAAAATAGAAAAAAAATCAAAATCAAAATCCAACGAAAAAAAGGGGTGGGATGACAATGTTACGCGCATGCCTCGACGACCTAGGACGAAGGAGGAGGTCGCGCATGCCTCATCGACATGGAACGAAGGAGGATGTCGCGACTTGGAGGGCTGCATTAGTGATGAGGGTGCAGCTGTGATTGATGGTTGGCCTGGTGCCTGGCGCACATACTCTGGTGGGTGATGTTGCAAGCAATCTAGGAAAATGACCCAAATTCTGGTGTCAATTTCAGGTGGTTGCTGGGCGCGACATTGGTGGTGCGATCCAGGTAGGAGTTGATGCAAGCTTGGACTAGCAGAAGTGTGTGCAGTGAACATTTAAGGCGAGTCCGTAAAATCACAAGTTCTATCTCTAATTATTCGAGACTGTGTGATCACTTTTGGTTGTTAATGATTGTATTGGTTTATATGAATTGTTATTTCCCATTTCATATGTAGTATCCTAGTTATCGCATATATTTTAGTGGTAGTTGATTGCCTTACACTGTTGATACATTGTATGGATTGATGTTATAAATTTACAAATGAAACTCCACCTGTTTGTGAACTAAAATTTTATACTGTGTCGATACTTGTACATCGTCGCGTGATCAAAGTTGTTGAAAAATAACTCAAATCACTAAATAATTACGTATTTTGGATAATATTTTATAAAGTAGTGTTGGCTCTAGAAGATGCATTTTTCGATTTCTGATTCTTGGTTTAACTTGATTCCTCAATTTGAGGCAAAGTTACTGATTTTAAAATTATTGATTTCGATTTCTGATTCTTAGTTTGTAAATGCAAATTTTGGTGTTTTTATTTAATGAAATTTTAGTTCTATGAATTTGAGAAAATTTCCAGTAATAATACATACATACATACATATATCTATATACATACATATGTACATATATATATATATATATATATATATATATTTAATTAAGGTATTTTGAAGAATAGTTTTAGAAAATCACATTTGTGTGTGAGCATGTATCCTTTTAAAAAACCACCTTTATATATTATAGAAATACATCCTATAATAATATATCAAAATATAAAGTATTATTTGATAGAAAATATTTTAGGATAACAATTTTAAAAGTGAAAAAAATTGTATGTAAAGTTCGATTTCAAGGCTATATTTAAGTAAGAGAAATTTTCTGTATATTAAATATAGTCAATAGACGCATTTTTAACCAATTTCTAAAAGAAGAAATTTTATATAAAATATTACTTCTATGAAATGGGAATTTTAATCGATAGACTTAGCAATACTATGGTATGGAACATTAGTATCACTACATCGATTAGTTCTTTGACTTGTTTGATAGATTATTTTATTTTATGAAGTGGAGTTTACTATCTTATTCTAAATATTCAAGAATCACGAAGTGCTTATAGGACATTAGGGGAGTCTCGAGTATTTAGTATTAGAAAGTATATAACACTTTAGATTAGAAATGATCACTTTTCAGATGTGGTGACTCGCTTTCAGGCTTGTTCACGGACGTTCTTTCATGTTCACCTTTGTGTGTTAACTTATTTTTGGATTTTTCTTCGACGTACTCTTAGTATGCCTTTATATGCAGTGACTCGCTTTTAGGCTTGTTCACCGACATTTTTTCATGTTCGTCTTTGCATGTTGACTTATTTTCGGATTTTCCCTCGACATACTCTTATGTAAGCGTTTAGATGCAGTGACTCGTTTTTAGGCCTGTTCGCTGATGTTCTTTTATGTTTGTCTTTACATGTTGCTTATTTTCATATTTGTCTTCAACATACTCTTATATATGCATTTGGATGTGGTGACTTGCTTTTAGGTTTATTCATGGACGTGCCATCAAATACGTCTTTGCATGTTGACTCGCTTTAAAACTTTTCTTCGACATACTCTTATGTATGTCTTGGGTTTGACATCATATTATGACTTGCTTTCATACGTGTCCTTTGATTTATTAATTTATTTGTGAGATTTTGATTCGACTTGCTTTCATGCATGTTTTTGGTTTTGACTCACTTTCATGCTTGTCTTTGGTTCTAACTTGCTTTCATGCAAGTTTATGATTTAGAATATGAGATATTTCAGTTCACATTATTTTGAAATGATTTCTTGTAATAAGCATGATATGTTTTATGGCATAGTGGATTATTGTGATTATGCCGTTTATTATTTGGATGTTAGCATATTATATAGTTATAACATATTACTAAAAGTTACATATGTTACATCTATGATCTCACATTTATTGAATTAGAGATAGTTTGACCCGTTTATATATATATATATATGTGTATATGTATGTATGTATGTATGTATGTATGTATGTATGTATGTATGTATGTATGTATGTATGTATGTATGTATGTATGTATGTGTGTGTGTGTCTATATGTATGTATATATGTATATGTACATATGTCATTTAGGTCCTAGGCCTTTGCGCATGTTGTATACTTTATATGAGCGCATGACTTAATATGTCATGTACATTTTTATGTCATGTTGTAGTCGATATTTATAACTATATCCTGTGAGTGTACTACTTTTGTTTTGTATGATGGCTTATTGTACGTATTTTCGTGTCAATATTATATATTCCGCTAAGTTATGCGCTTCTATGATCTATGATATTTTATATTGTTCTGAATTGTTTTAAGCCACCGTGATATTGTTTTATGCCTGGATTGTACTTGTTGAATCAATTCTAGGAAAAAAATTACTGTCTAATTCGACGTGTCAATACTCGCTTAATGTAATATTCACGGTCATTCGCTCCTAAATAACTTTATTCTCCGCACTAAAGATGATATTACCTAGTAATATCCTTGGTTAGTGTGGGTACAGAAGTGGGGTGTTATAGCTTGGTATCAGAGCTACAGTTCAGAACTATATAAAACATAAGAGACACGAATCTTTAGCCTAGAGGGACTAAGATTCTAGTCCTTTGGGTGTGGAGGGTAGAAATTAGAATTTATTTTCTTTTTAGGATGTAATATAAATGATTATTGGAAATGATCATCGGAACGTACTTGTCAAAAAATTGAATCACTATGCAAATTATTGTTATGAAATTTTGCAAAAGTTAGAACTCGCTTTTATCAAGTGTAAGGTTTAATGGATAGCATTGATTAGACCTTAGTGGGCTTAGAATAAAATTAGTATGCCCTGATCCATTAGTGATCAGAGCTGTGCAATGGAGATCAGTAGACTACTTTTCGCTAACCACATTAAATAGTTATATATGTTTGATTTGTTGATGAGTGATTAGTTGCACAGAAATTTTAAGTATTTATATAAAACTAGAATTGAGTGGGAATAATCTCTTGAAAGTTAGAAACCTACTCGATCATAATTATAAAACTTTGCAGCATCTTCATTAATGTAGTTATCGCAAGGTATATTAAAAATATTACTTTGTATAAAATGGAATGTTAATTTATATGTATGGTTATTCAAATATAAAGATGAAATAAAAACTTGATGGTTACTTAAAGTATGTATGGATAAATGGTTGTATAACTAAATCATTATTAGTGAATTATTATTTAAATGAAAATATAAAAGTTTATTAGAAGTAGTTTAATAAAAGCAAGCATCTATTTAAATTTAATATCTCTTGGTTAAATAAATCTTTTGGAAACATATTTTGTGTCAAATTGTCCATTGGGTGCTTTAAGAATTCTGGTCGAAGACGTTAGGCCAAAATTCTTGATAGGGATTCCTAAACACTAAAACGAGACAATCAAACACAATAATCTAAGTTACGTTATTTTGAAAGTTTTACAAATAATATTAAAGGGGAAATAAAGTTTTAAGGTGAGTAAATATCGCTTATAAATAAAATGATGATTGGGAAAAATTTATATATGCATATGCAATGATTTATGAAAGAAAGTATTTTGAACATAAATAATATTTTTAAAAGAAATATCATAAGCTATATATTTTATTTTTGAAAGAAGATATTATGTGTACTTTTGATAATAATGCTAAGTTATTTGAAATTGAATATTGCTATTTAAAAAGACAGAATATTATTTAGAAGGATATTTTGGTGTAGAAATTGGGAAGGAAAATTTATCTATTGTGAAAATAGTTATATACATAAATATGTACATGTGTTTTAAAATATTGGTAGTTATAGGTAATTACAATAAAAAAATGGATATATTATATTAATGAAATTTCTTTAAATAGTAAATAGATAAGATTAGTATAAATAAATATCATAAGAGGGTATTATATTAATTGTAAATTTAATACTGGGAAAAGATTTATCTGAAGTTAGATAATTGTAATTTAAAAAGATTTTTTTAGTTTTGTGAAAATTAAAAGTTATGATAAATAAATTAGAAATGAAGATTTATTTTACCTTAGTTGAACTTTGTAGTTAACCTTATATGATTGAAATAAGTTGTTAAATTTTTGATCTCTAATTTGGTAAATAAAGAATATTTTGATTTTGTATAGCTTTGTAAAATAATAAAGTGGACTATTCGAAAAAGTTGTTTTGAAGGTAACATAATATTTTATAGATGAGTATAAATTATATTTTGAAAGGTGGTACCCTAGGATTTATATTTTACATAGATGCATGTTAAATAAATGTGTGATACTTGAATGATTGAGTATATTATATTGTGGTCTGAATCGATGTTATTATTTAGATTTATAAAGTACAAAGTGATATAACATTTATTCATATGAATTTCTAATTTAAGAGGAGTTTGAAATGAAACTATAATTCAATTATGATTGTAATAAACAATTGAAGGTTGAATACTTTGATCTGGTGAACAAAAAGTATTTTTCTTAAGTATGGCTTTGCATAATAAAATGAGATTTAAATTCACTTTTATGATCCAAAGATAAGATAATTTTTGTGAAAAGATTATAAAGAAAAATATTTTGTATATAAAGATATGCTATGTAGAAAAGAAAAAAATTCAAGTTAGTGAGTACTTGAAAATGTATTTGAGACGAATAGTAAGGGAAAAAATAACCAAGTAAAGGAAAAGAAAATCCTTTTTGTTTCATATATATGTAACAACTTCTTATTAGAAGTTGGCTTTTCCAATTATTAAATTTCAAATATTGAAATTTAACTTAAAAGAAAATGATGATTGGATTCTCTTGACTTTTCTTTTTAGAGAAAATAACTCCTTATGAAATGAATTTGGTGTTAAAATAATTCAAATTGTGAAGTAATAACATTCATTCGAAAGAAATCTTAAAACTATATCGCGTCCTTATTTGGAGGATATTAAAATATTTGAATAGCTTGAACATCTCAAAATATTTAATGTTTTAAAATTTGTATAAGGTGTTTATACATTGAACGGGTGAAAAATGTTTGTGTAAACTTATTTTCATGTTAGAAAATAAGAAATAATTTAAAGGCAAAGTCATTTTAAAAGGGGGTTTTAAGCTCAAGGAAAAAGTTAGAGAAAAATTTAGTTTAAGGGACAAGAAGTTTATTTTTTAGGCCAAAAGACACTTTTAGTGTAAACTAAAAATGATAGTTGTAACTATCATTTTCAGTTTACATTAAAAAGTGTCCATCCGCCTACAAAACAAACTTGTTGTCCCGAGACTAATTTTTTTTCAACTTCTTCCAGGTGCCTATTTGTCTGTTTTAAAAATTGATTTACAAGTTTAAAAAAATCTTTTATGTTATTGAGGTTTATTTAAAAGTGATAAATGGGGAAGAATAAGAAAAATTCTATTAAGAAAATTATAAAAATATATAAAAAATAAATTTGGGAATTAAATTTCTTTCCAATGAAGAAAGCTTATAAATCAGTAAAAAGAAGGAGATTGAGGAATATATATATATATATGTATATGTATATATATATCGAAATTTCAATTTAAAATTGCTTAATGAGAAATTATAATTTGGCGAAAGTTGTGAATAATCGAATATGATATTACAAGGAAATGTTTATTATATTAAATATAAATATTTGTCATTTTGAATTTATTATAAAATAATTGATTCTTGAGATGTTTTAATTTGAAATCATCTAAAAAAATGAAATGAATGATAACAAGGAAAAATGATATGGGGTACGACGATATAGAATAAGAGAAATTAAAGGAAAATTTATGCAAATTTTTTAAGGCTTTATAGGGTCTGTGCGCGCGCATGTATATTTTCTTTCCTTTATGCAATGTATAAAAATAATTTGTATTCTTTTTAATAACCTTGAGTTTGAAAGTAAATAATTCAAGTGCGAGTTTTACATCTAAAAATGCTATATGAATATGGTCATAACTTTTGACTTATTCGTCCGATTGTGACGATTCTTTTTTTCTTAGAAGATATTTTAATAAAGAACGTCTTTCATGCTCGTTATTTTCCAAAATTTTAAAATATATCGATATTAAAGTTTAATTGAATTTAAATTAAAATTATGCCCGAGTTAATTAATTTGAGTTTTTAAGCCTAAGTGTTTATGCCATATCTTTTGAATGAGTTATCCAATTTTGGCGATCTTGCACTTCTTGGAAAGCTAATAACATGTACAACAACTTTTATGTTGAGAGTTTTGTCAAATTTCTTAATTTCTTATGCTAAAAAGGACGTTTTCTAATATGGGCCTGCATTTTTGTTTAATTCCTGAATTGTGTAACTCTAGAATGAACACTATAACTCATGTCATACACTACATTTTGATGATCCGAAAATTGCTTTTCAAAGATGATACATTTTGTAAAAAAATTTCTTTTGAAACCCACGTCTAGTTTGTGATTTTGAATCTTAAAACTGTGTTGAAAAGTTACCTAAATTAAAAATGCATGTTGCATATACATTAAAGTCATGTATGCTTGTTATATCTCTTTTATGTGACTGATGGTTGAAGTTGAGTAATTTTAGGTGCTTTGGAAGGCCTAGCACGACCATGCGAGGACTTAAGCTTGCTTTTACACGCAAATTAATAAGATAACGTGCTTTAGAATGCTAAAATAAAGGTACGTCTACCATTAAAATATAGAGTTTCTAAAAATATTGATATATATATATATATATAGTGTTTCCGACTATATGGTTGACATATATTGTATATTTTATATTTGTGAAATTGCAAACTGCTCTCCACACAAAGGAGATTCTGTCGAAATTTTTCGAAAATTCTAACATTTAATTTTTTTCAATAAATCTTTCGTATGCGAAGAAATAAAAGATAAGAAATTAGTCTATTTAAATTTGCAGCATAAGATAAGTTTGATTCTAATATTAACTACTTAGATAATTGAGCGATCGTCAATTTGTTTATAGATTTTATAAGAGAGCAAATATTTGGGTTGTGTGTGACATCTTCCGATAAGGAATTACGAGGATGCAATTTCAATAAGAAAGGAGGCTTGTAACAACTTTGTTTTCAAACCCATAAATAATATAAATTTAATTAAAATAGAAGTATTCAGATTCAATTTTGATAATTATTATTTTTGGAACTAAATTATTTTTCAATTAAAGTCCATTTAGTAAATGATTTTGTTATAATATAACTAAAATAGTTGGAGGGAAATAATTTATTATCCATCAATCTAACGAATAATTAAAAATAAAATTCATTTTTGTTAACATATTGAATAATTAAATAGAGTGAAACAATATTGAATCAAATAGAATTATGCAGTAGTCAAATTATATATATATATATATGTCGTAAAATGAAATGTAAATCAGTTTAAAATTGAGTTGGAATATGGTATAAATAAATTTATATGTAAAAGAAATTGATTAAAGCTAATATGAAAAAGAAAAAAACCAAGGCCCAAATTATAGCAGCCATGGCCATATTAATAACCCATTTCCCTATTCTCTTACCCTAGCATCGCACCATCTATCGAAAATGTTAGAAAAATCAAAATCAAAATCGAACGAAAAAAAGAGAGTGGATGACATCATTGCATGCATGCCTCGACGACCTAGGACGAAGGAGGAGGTCACGCATGCCTCGGTGACTTGGGACAATGGGGGAGGTCATGGGTTAGAGGATTGCATTAGTGACAAGGGTGTGGCTATGATTGATGGTTAGCCTGGTGACTGGCGTGCGAACTCTAGTGGGTGATGTTATGAGCAAGCTAGGGAAATGAGCCAAATTCTGGTGGCAGTTTTAGGCGGTTGTTGGCTGCGACATTGGTGGTGTAGTCAAAGTAGAAGCTGATGCAAGCTTCGACTAGCAGAAGTGTGCAGCGAACATTAAGGTGAGTTATTAAACTCACAAATTCTATCTCTTATTATTTGAATTTCCTTTGCATGTCGATATGGTTGATCGTGTGATAACTTTTTGTTGTTAATGATTGTATTGGTTGAGATGAATTGTGGTTTCCGTTTTCATTAATATGTCGTATCTTAGTTATCGCATATATTTTGGAGGTATTTGATTGCCTTATAGCGTGATACGTTGTATGGATTGATGGTATAAATTTACAAATGAAACTTTACCTATTTATGAATTAAAATTTTATAGCATGTTTATGCTTGTACATTTCACCTGATCGGAGTTGATGGAAAACAAATCGGATCACTAAATAATTACATATTTATGATAATATTTTATTAAGCAATGTTGGTTTTAGAAGATGCATTTTTGGCTTTTTGATTCTTGGTTTATACTTGATTCCATGATTTTGAGGTAAATTTTGAATGATTTCGATTTTAAAATTTTCGATTTCCAATTTCTGATTTTCGATTCTTAGTTTGTAAATGCAAATTTTGGCTTTGTGATATCATGGAATTTTAGTCATATGAATTGGGGAAATTTTCAGTAATAACATATATATGTTATATATATTAAATTAAGGTATTTTGAAGAATAGTTTTAGAAAATCATACATATGTGTTTGTGTTTATCCTTTGAAAAAAAATCACTTTTATAAATTATACAAATATTTCCTATTATAATATTTCAAAAATAAAGTATTATTTGATAGAAAACGTTTTATGATAACAATTTTAAAAGCGAAGAAATAGTGTATGTATATGTAAATTTCGACTTCAATGTTATATGTATTTAAATAAAAGAAATTGTCTATATATTAAATATAGTCAATAGACACATTTTTAATTCTAGAAGAAGCAATTTCATATAAAATATTACATCTATAAAATGAAAAATTTAATCAATCGACTTAGTAGTACTAGTGGTATGGAACATTATTATCATTATCTCGATTAGTTCTTTGACTTGTTTGGTATATTGTTTTATTTTATGAAGTAGAGTTTACTATCTTATTCTAAATATTCAAGCATCACTAAGTGATTATAGGGCATTAGTGGAATCTCGAGTATCTAGTGTTAGAAAGTATACAACACTTTAGATCATAAATGATCACTTTCGAGATGTGGTGACATGCTTTCAGTCTTGTTCACCGACGTTCTTTCATGTTTCTCTTTGCATGATGACTTATTTTTGATTTGTCTTCGACGTATGCTTATGTACGCCTTTAGATGCGGTGACTCCCTTTTAGGTTCATAGACGTTCTTTAATGTTCATCTGTACATTATAATGACCCGGAAATTTCGATCCCAAAAATTCCAGATAGTTAGGGAAAAGAAGAAGAAACAAAAAACTCAAACTCAGAATCTCATATTCGCAGTGGATAAAATATAATATCACATAAATAACAGTTTTACGAAGAAGAACTGTATCAGTACACTTATATTTTTATACATCAGAGTTACAACCATTACACAACACTGGACAGTTTAAAACAACATGTCCTAGATAAACTATAATATATACAACGGAATACGCTCCATACATTCCTGCCATCCAACTCGCCTCCTGAGCTCCAAAATGTCCTGAAAATCTGTAATACTCGGTTTGACCCGAGCATTACATCAAAGTAACACCGGGTCAGGCTGGAAACCAGCGTGAGTAAACCCATCTAACAGAATACAAAAGCATACAACTTGTATAAACCTAGGGTAACTTATATCAATTTACAACTTCACAAGTTGTTATAGACATAAACTTATTTCACACGTTAATTTCTAAGTGCCAGAACTTAGATTAAATGGTCCAATTCACTTTAATCATTCCATTTCAGCCTGTTGATTTCAGATATCAATTTTCAAAGAATCGAAGTGGTTTCGGGTATTACTGATACCCGACCCTGGTCTCTTCGAATCCAATATCGTTTCTAATCCAAATTGACAATACAAATTCGTGTTCAGGATATCGTACCATATAACAATTCAACTCAGATAGATAACCTACATTATCACTGTTCACCCCAATCATATCACAAAACATTGCCTATCAGAAACATCAAATTATCCAAGGCATTCAATATCATTCAATCATTCATAAGCAAGATTTATCACTTCCCAATTAATTTAATTAATCTCTAATTAAATTAATTACTAATCTTAATCACCTAGATTACCTTTACTTAATATTGATTAATTAGAAACCAATTAATCAATCATCCTTTAATTATCCTTCTTAATTAATCACCCTTGACTAATTATTACAATAAGTAATTAACTCTTAATTAATTACACAAATTAATCATCCTACAATCACTTACATTGATTAATTATCCTATAATTAATCACACTCATTAATTAACTAACCCTTAATTAGTTTTTCTTAATCAATTAATCCTTAATTAATTACACTAAATAATTACTCCATAATCACTTATCATTGATTAATTAATCTTAATTAATCAACCTTTAATTACATCATTAATTATATTAATTAATGATCCTTAATTACATTATAATTAATTATCCAATTTAAATTAATTACAACAAGTAATTAATCTTTAATTAAACCACATTTATTAATCACTCTTGATTAATCTCATCCCGTAATTAACGACCCTTAATTACTTCATAAAATAAATTAATTACTCCTTAATTAATTTCTTAATTAATCCCTTGATTAATTGCACAAAGTAATTATGCTACCAAATCATCCGGTGATTAAATTAAATTTAATTAAACTTAATTAGTTAACTTAAACTAATCACATTAAACTTAATTAATTACAATGACTAAGTAATTCCTTAATTACAAATTAATTATTCCTTAAATAATTAACTTAAACCTTAATTAATTGACTTAAAACCCTTAATTACCAAATAAATTAATCCAAATCATTTATTAATTAAATTAATTAATTATCCATTTTAATTAACTTAAATAATTTAATGAATCACAAAACATTTTAAATCTTAATTAACTTTAAGATAATCACTTTTCTTATTAATGATTAAATTATCATTAACAAAGCATTGAAAAACAATTTACTTTTAAATTTACTTTTAACTTCACTTCAAATTTAAGATTTAAAATGAATACAAATTTAGCTTTCAACAAAGTTTAAAAAACCAATTTTAAAAACCTTTAAAATCACATGTTAAAGAAATAATATTTCTTACAAAAGAAATTTAATTTTTTTTAAACCAAATTCATTCCAAATTCAAATCATTTTAAAATATACTTTAAACATTTTAAAGTTGTTAAATGTTGACTTATTTTCGAATTTGTCTTCGACATATTCCTATGTACACATTTGGATGCGATAACTCGTCTTTAGGCTTGTTCCCCGACGTTCTTTCATGTTCATCTTTGCACGTTGACCTATTTTTGGATTTGTCTTCAACATGCTCTTATGTATGCCTTTTGATGTGGTGACTCACTTTTAGGCTTGTCACGGACATGCTTTCATGTACGCCTTCGAATGTTGACTCGTTTTCAAACTTGTTTTTGATATACTCTTATGGATGCCTTGGGTTTGACATCATATTATGATTCGCTTTCATGCATGTCCTTTGTTTTATGAATTTATTTGTCAGATGTTAATTTGACTTGCTTTCATGTATGTTTTTGGTTTTTGACTCGCTTTCATGCTTGCCTTTGGTTCCAACTTGCTTTCATGCTCGTCTTTTTAAGTTCAACGGGTTTTTACCCTTGCTAATGGTTTTTACATGCTTTTGTGCAAGTTATGATTTAGAATATGAGATATTTCAATCTATCATATTTTGAAATGATTGCTTGTAATAAGCATGAAATGTTTTATAACATGGTGGATTATTGTGATTATGTCGTTTATTATAAGGATGTTGGCATATATATTATATAGTTATAACTATATAATTGATATTTACATATGTTACATTTATGATCTCACATTTGTTGAATTAGAGATATTCTGAGTCCTTTATTATTTATTAGTACTCGGCTCAGAACGAGACATTTCAGGTACTAGGATTCATTGACCATGGATGTTGAACTAGCTTATGGAGATGGGCATATATATAATGTCGTTTAGGTTATAGGCCTTTGTGCATGTTATATACTTTTTATGAGAACGTGACTTAATATGTCATGTACATTTTTGTGTCATGTTATAGTCGATATCTATATTATGTGAGTCTAGCACTTTTGTTTTATAGACTCACTTATGTATGTATTTTCGTGTCAATATTATATATTCTGCTTAGTTATGTGCTTCAATGATCTGTGATATTTTATATTCTTATGAATTATTTTTAAGCCGTCGTGATATTGTTTTGTGCCTGGATTGTACACGTTGAGTCAGCTTTAGGAAAAAAATTATCACCTGCTTCGACATGCCAATACTCGCTCAATGTAATATTCACAGTTGGTCATTCCTAAGAAGTCTTATTGTCCGTATTAACAAACATATTACCAATTAATATTCTTTGTTAGTGTGGATATATTGGTGGGGCGTTACAGTCTCTCTACAAAAGTCCTATGTAAATCTCATATATGTATATGGATTTCAAAGTGTTCCATAGTGACCTATTCACTATGAAGACACTTTGACGTCCTCTTTTTATCCCATGTAAAACAATGGTTACTTACGTCATCCACTTCTAAGCAGGAATCAAATCCAAACAAGCAAATATACACAAGTATAAACAATATAAACAATAATTTATGTTTTACACAAATTGTCAGTTTTTAAACTATTTTAAAGTGAGTTTGAATTCAGTTTCAAGTAAGCTAAGGCCAAACCAAAGCAACATAAGCCTTCCTCGACCTAACAACACCACAAGACACCACCTTTCTATGGGTTGCGGAATTATGGATCTTAAGGCTAATTAAACACTAGAAGGGTGGATAGTGTTTTCTAATTTATGCAAAACTTTTAAATTTCTTTCAAATTAAATATTAAATCATAGATTAACAACATAGAATTATATTATCATAGAGTCATATATGTAATCATAGATACAAATAAAAGCAGTAAAGTAAAGTGGTAGAGATATGACACTAGGGATTTTATATTGTGTTTAGATTTCTCCTACATCCAGTCTCATACAATTGTTTGTATGGATTTATTTTCAAATGCCATTCTTTAAACGGACAGAAGGAAACCCCAAATACAATCTCGATTCTGAGGCTATGAGACACACCCTTCTAAATTTTTGGGCTCAGTGTACACCAACCTAATTTTAACAGACAATAAGCACACACACTAGATTTTCGAGCTACTAAGCACATCCACTTGATTTGAACGGACTACAAGCACACCTAAAGTGAATAATAGAATTGATAGTTTTCCAAAGACAATTTCTTAAACTTTGGATATAGTGGATGTTAACCCAAAAAATGGATTAACACCCTGGATTGAGTGTGAAAGCACCAACCTTGTTTATCATGATAACTAAAATGCAAAAAACAATAGTAAATCATAGAAAAGTAAAGAGACAAGAGGTTTTTATAATGTTCGTTTGTTAACGAAGCCTACGTCCACTTTATAGCTTTGATTGGTCAACCGTTGTTACAAAGGAATTTGAATTATAATATGATTCTTCTTTCTTAGGTTAGATCAAGCCACCATTGTTAGAGACAGCCGAAAGGATCTCAGTTTCTCTTTAATGGTTATCGTGAGAAAGAAGAAGGTTAAAGAAATAACGGCAAAGTTTCAACAGAGGTCAGAGCAGGCGCTCCTTAATATTGCAAATGAGATGGTATTTATAGGGGTTGAAAAGCTCTTGCACTGTGAATTACTTTGTAAAAAGTCTATAATCGCCATGCGGAGGGAGCTTAGAAAGTTTGGAGCCAAATTGGCCATCGTTTTGGATCAGTACTGATCCAAATCCTTAGCCAATTTTTGGCTTCGATTTATCTGGTCAAGCTTTTTGATTCATAATGATGCTCTCCATATAATTTCATAGCTTGTTGACTTGTTTTAATGATGATTTTCCTATGGGTAAGATTGAACTATATTCTGCATCAGATTACCCTACACTTCTTAAACCAGATGCTTGAAATGCTACAAAACTTGTTGGTGAACTTGGTTGAAACATAGAATCACAATGCAAAAGGATAATGGCCACCACCAACTATCAATTAGGATGGAAACCGATCTAACTGGATTAGATTGGTGCCAATCCAAAAATATTTTATATTTTTCAACCAAACTTCCCATAGTCCTTTATATTGTATTTTTTGGCCTTCTTCTCAAGTTTTGAGTCGTTCTGGTTTAATCTGAATGTTCTAACTCACTTGAATTCTGTTGGGTTAAAAACCCGATTAACATTTGCCCTCCAGAGTGCGCTTTCATTAAAAACAAGGTGTGCTCTGGAATTGTTTATCTTTGGGCTTTTTTAAGGAGTATCCTTGGTCGTGTATGGCCATCTTGCAAAGCTATCTATGACGTATCAGATAACTGTCCAGTCCTTAGTTGTGAATCTCCATTGTTCGTAATTACGGAGTGATTTCGACTTAATAATTTCAAGAATGAATACAAACATTAAGTAGGTCGAATATGGAAAATTTGAGACCATTGGGGAAGAAAATTTGGATTGGTACCGATTCAGTTGGATCGGATCGATATCGATCCAAGTACTTGACAATTTCTCCAAACTTTCTCTTTCTTTTAATATGAGCTGACCTCCACTTTACCTAATTTTCATTCAATCCAAGCTTTTTTCCACCAATCGATCTGATCCCTTCAAGCCCTTAACCTGGTGATTCAAGCTCACCGTCCATTTAGGAGCCACTGCCATCGATCTTGCCACCAACGCCTCTTGCTGCTGCCTCCTAAAGCCACTGCCCGTTAAGATTATGCCTATTTGAGGCGCTGCTGATGCAAATAATACAATACCCTAGTTCCATTAGTGTCTCGATTTCAGAATACTATGTCATCGTTCAGGGGTCCTATGCTGCTGGGCAGGAGTTCCATCTTCGATCGTGAAGCACGAATCTTTCGGAGCATGTCTTAGTGAGCTCACATATCGCTCCATTTCTCCCCAACTCTTCTGTGTGGGATGAGGTCTTCCTGATATTGTTCCGATGATGAGTCCCTGGTCCGTCTGTTTGAATTCCTCTTCGCTATTCCAGCTTGGTTTCCCTTGTCTCTAGGAGCTTCGAATGCTACAGGCAGAGTAGAATTTTGTGGTTTCTCACATATTGCCGAAGCTTGTTTTTCCGGATCAACTCTTCAATTAGGTTCTTCAAGTGACAACACTCATTCATGTTGTAACCATGTGTTTCATGGAAGCGGCATTATTTTCAAGAACACTTTTGCTATTTAGTTGCTTCCATTTTAGGCCACTTCTTGTACTCCTCCGTCCCTTGTGTTGCAAGGTAGATGTTTTCTAGAGTATCATTGCGCTGGGTATAGTTTTTGGGCCTTAAGCCTTTAATTTTATTGTTTGAATTCTAATTCTTCCTTTTCTGGTTCCAACCCTTCTTCGCGTTTACTACAGCGGTCCCGGAGGTATTTGGGTCTTGGTTAGCTGCCATTCCATTCTGGCCAGTGCTGGTCGGTTATAGGTTAGAAGGTTTTCCTTCTAGCTCCTCTGCCTCTTCCAATCTCAAATGTTGGCTGGCCATTCGATTAAAGTCCTTCCTAGTGGCAGGTTGTCTTATTTTGATCCGTTTTTCGAATTCCGTATCGGGATGGATGGTGCAGACCAGGGCCATGGTAACCATATCTTGGTTTGGGTTACTTACTTCAATCACCACGGTGTTGAACCGGCTCATGAAGGATTTCAAAGATTCATTTCATCTGTGGAATATGGCCGATAAGGGCATCCCGTCTTTTGGTTGTGCTGTGTGAACTATATACTGATCAAGGAATTTTATTGCTAATTCATTGAAAGTGGAGATGGACTTTGGTGGGAGCCTAGTGAACCACATGGAAGCAACTCCCTTTAGAAAGATTGGAAAACATCTACATCGACAACATTTTAAGCATTTGCTCCATCCATGTACCAACCGTACTTATACAAGTGAGGTTTTGGGTCTCTAGTTCCATCATAAGATGGAATGGTCGGCATAGTGAACTTTTCGAGGTATCATTCATTCAGAATGTCACCAATGAAGGGAGTCTGGGTTGGAGCAGTTCCCCATTCGTCATCTCTTCTATCCTTTCTTTTTTCCATCAAACACTTGATTATATCTGTGATATGTACGTCTGATGTCCAGTAGTCCATGGGTTGGCTGTCAGTGACTATACCAAGTGTTTAATTTTGCAAATGACCTTGGTAAGTGGGCTAAAGCCTAGGCTCTCCTGTCTTCGGAAGACCCATTTCCTCGGAGTTCCGTTGGCTGGCGGTTGGTCGAGAAGGGGTAGTTTGGATCTCTCTGTCGGCATTGAGTGCATTAACGTTTTTTCTTCCAACTCACCGTCGTCATGTTGCTCTTCATCTTCAGAGTCGGAGAGATCCACTGCAATATCTTCCCGTGGGGTCTTTGCTCCTAGATCCAAGTTCATGGCGGGGTCTTTCCAGTTGGTGAAATGCTTACGTTTCCTTTTGCACTGATTCTTGCAGCTTCACCCATCACTTCTTTTTACTTCTGCCTTCCGTTTCTTCTGTTTAGGCCAGAAATGGAAGATTTCTCTTATTCCGTGGCAGTCGTAGGCTCTGGCATGGTTCTTGAAGCATCTAGTGATTGCAAGGTCGTGAGGGTATTTAATTTTTCTATAAGATCTTTTTATCTATTCTCCATATTTTGATTGATTTCATCAACCATCTTATTCAATTCGCCTCTAGTGACAACTTCATGCTTGAAACAAGATCCCGACATCTGACCTCCTGTGTTGGCTCTAGAATTTGCACTGATTAATGGATTATTGGCGTCGTTGACCTCAACCTGCTAAGGATCAGTTTCTTCTCCAGCTATTACGGCTTCTATGGATCTTTCTGAAGCAGTTCTCTTTCTTCTTGGTGCCATTGACTTTTAATGGCAGAGATCTTCTAAGCAGAGATTGAGGATCTAACTTCTGAACCTATATGATCCAAAGTAGATAGCTAGATCTAAGTCTGAGTTGAATCCTTCTTAGTGAAAGCACCAAAATTTAACCCAAAAAATGGATCAACATTCTGGATTGAGTTGTGAAAGTGTTAGCCTTATTTATTAAGGCAAATAAAACAAAAAAAAGCAATAGTAAATCCTAGAAAAAGTAAAGAGACAAGAGGTTTTTACAGTGGTTTGGTTGTTAACGAAGCCTATGTCCATTTTGTAGCTTTGATAGATCAACTGGTGTAACAAAGGGTTTGGATTACAATCTGATTCTTCTTTCCTATGTTAGATCAAGCCACCATTGTTAGAGACAACCAGAAGGATCTCAATTGCCCCTTGATGGCTGTTGTGGGGAAGAAGAAGGGTGAAGAAATAATGGAAGAATTTCAACAGAGATTAGAGCAGACCCCCCTTCATGTTGCAGATGAGATGGTATTTATAGGGGTTGACATGAATTGCTTTATAGGTAGTCTATAATCACCATGTAGAGATAGCTTAGAAAGTTTAGTGCCAAAAATGGCCATATTTTTGGATTGGTACTGATCCAAGTCCTTAGCCAATTTTTGGCTCCGATTTGTTTGGTGAAGCTTTTTTTCATAGTGATGCTCTCTGCATAATTTTGTAGCTCGCTGACTTGTTTTTATGATGATTTTCCTGTGGGTTAGAGTGAACTGTATTCTGGATCATATAAACCTTCACTTCTTGAACTCGAATGCTTGGAATGGTATCAAACTTGTTGGGTGAGCTTGGTTGAAACATAAAATCGCAATGCAAAAGGATTGGGGCCACCACGAACTATTAATTTCGATCGGTACCGATCCAATTGGATTACATCGATTCTGATCCAAAAAGATTGCATATTTTTCAACCAAACTTCCTGAAGTCCTTTGTCTTGTATTTTTGGGCGTTTCGATCAAGTTTTGAGTTGTTCTAGTTTAATCTGAATGTTTTAACTTCCATTGAATTCTGCTGGATTAAAAAGCTAGTTAACAATGGATCATATAGCCTCTTTGATAGCACTTTGATCTTTGAATTGAATGAGAGATGTTTCTAAAATAGTAAGAAAGCAATATTGAATCAATACAATGAAATTTGAATTGATTATAAATGATTTTGAAGAGAATAGAGTATATTTGCAATGGAGTTTTTAAGAGAGTAAGAAGACGGAAGAAAATAAATAATCTAAACTTTAAAATTTATTTGAACTCTCATTTGTATAGTAAATCAACAGATGTGTCCATTCGTGAAGAGTTATGACAAATAAACACTTCGATTCAAAATTTGAGAAACACTTGGCGGCATGTATGTCGACATATCATCTTCCTATATGTCGACATATACATGTATATTTTGAAAACTTATTTCTTTTAAATTATTTTGAAAACCCTATACTTCGTAAAAAATAATTTGATACTTTGTAAAATAGTTTTGAACATAGTTTATAAACATTTTGAACTTCGACAAACTTTTGTAAAATTTTTGAAATGTTATAAAATCTTATTTTGTTTAAAAATATAAATGATAGAAAATAGAAGATAGAGATCAAAGATTGCTACCAAATACTTTAATAATATAAGCTATGATTCTATATATAAAAAATATAATTTTGAGATCTTCGTATCTTAGTCTTTGTACTCATGAGTCTTCATGTCCATCTTTTAAGTCTTTATACTGTACAGTCTTTGACTCAACACCTATGTAATATTATGCGCTATATACTATATAACTGGCAAAACATTAGTACCTATATTTTATATGACTGCATATGGTTGTATATGGTTTTTTTCATAAAAATTAATAATTGAGGTATTAACAACACCCCTTTTTAGATGATGACAACCATTAAATATTTTCTGTATATAAAATATGATACAAATTTCTCGAGTTTAGATAACTCCTCCTGAATATATATGCATGTATATTTAATATTTTTCTTACTCTTTGCCATCAATAAAAATGGGTGAAAAATAAAAACTCCCCTAAATAAAATACTTAACAACTATAGAGTTAAAATCAATAGCTAAGCACTAAAATAATTGAAGCATATTAAGCATGATGTAATACGATATTAAGCATGATAATTACGATATAGATGATAAATATGATTTTTATTATTTCAAAATCAAATCACACTATAAAATCAAAACATTCAATCCAATGAAAAACACACAAATCCAGATATTAATCTATATATGCATATCAAACCAAATCAAATCCTAAGAGTATTAAAAATAAGTTATATATACATATACATATTTATAATTTAAAACAAACCAAATAACTAGACATTCCTTGGAACTTCCACTCAACCATCAGATCCAAAGATTGGATCTTCTTTGATGGCATCCCAATCTTCATTATCCTTATTGATAGAGCATTCTGTGTTGTTTGTGTAATCATTTTTGATTAAGAAAGAAATCAACCATCAAAAGGTAGTGAAATGCTTTACTTGCTCTTTGATTGTCCATGTTTGAATTAACTCTAAATGCCTTTGATTTCTTAAGATAAAGGTAAGAACATCCTTGAAAGATTGAAGTGTCTATTCAAGTTTTCACATAATTTTTGACGTAGATGACATTTTTGTTAAAAAAATGTTTGAGACTGAAAAAGAGAGTAGAGAATAAAACGATGAATGAGTTTTCTGAAAGAAATAGGCTTACATATGGGTGAAAAGCCATTTGGAAAGATTGAGTAAGTGGTAGTTATTTTATTTTAAAATTTTGATTTTTTTCCCAGCAACTAAGATATGTCGACATATACATTAAACATATGTTGACATACATACCTGAAAATGCAAACCTTATGTTTTTGTTATATTTTTTTATTTTATACCATTTATATACATAAATTCTAGAGACTATTAGAACTATATGTAATGGTAAGAACAACTTTCATTGATAAGAAAGGAGGGTACATGGCATAAAACCAAAATACATAAAGATAATATAAATCAAACTAGAACAATACACCAAAACAAAAGCTAGACATCACAAGGAAATAACTAGATATATTTAGAAAGAAGTAGATGATGATGAATTTCCATGAAGCTTGCGAATACTTTTCCTAAAGTATTTGTCCATTTTTTTAGAGAGTGAAGCAAAAATTTTACTAAAGAAACATTTAAGCTACTTTTGGTTTTAAGAAGCTTCTCTTGGCTCTTTAGAATCTCTTTATTGGAAGGATGAGATGATTTGTCAAAGCTTTCTAAAGAATTATCCATTTCCTCCTCCTTTTCTTCTTCTACATCCATTTCATCACCTTTTTCCTCTTCTTCTTGTTGTATTTCTCGTTCCTCTTCCCATGCCAATTCTCAATTTCAATAAGTGTTAATATGGTTCAAAATAATGTGGAATGTGCATAAGAGAAATGTTGGCCTTATTGAAAACTTTTCGAGGAAGAGTTGATTCTCCTCTTAAATCAACACCAAAATATATGAAAACTCTAGTAAAATATATACAATAGTAGAATGTGTTCTCATATTTAGTAATATTCTTTTGAACAAAATCATCTAAAATTACTTATGCCCAATTGCTGTCGTAGTTTCTGTAAAAGGTGAAAAGAGCTTTAAAAACTTTTTGATAGGTTATTCTAATTACCCATCTTTGGAGTGATACTTTGCTGTAAAATGAGAATCATAAGTCTCGATTGTGGTATAAGATTTTTATGTTTACAATCAAATTCTTTGTCACTTTCGAAATGACGTGAAAGACGTCACGATTTTGTTCATCAATTTGAAAATTGGAGAGGTCAATTCCATTAGATTCCTAATTAAGTGTACGACCCAAAAGTTCACAATTTAAAACAATTTGAGTCTCATTTTTACCACTCTATGTCCCACTTCTCGTTGAAAAAAAATTCCATTTAAATTTACAAAAAACATTTTAACCAAATCCAGATAACACACAAAATCATTTTGAGAAGATTCGACTAAACCAAAAATTTCATTTTGAAAGCAAAAATCTTAAATACTATAAGAGGAAAAATCATCAAATTTAGCAAATCTTTTGGGAAAAACTTTTTCGAAAGTAGCATACTCCATATAAGTATCAATGGCTTCTTTGTCATTGAAATAAAAGTATTTGGTTCTCTTTGAAAGGCTAAAGGTTTTAGGAGTTTGACTTGAGGGGGTAATTTTTGAGATTTAGAAGAAATAAGAGAGTGAAGAGATTTTTGAACTTTGAAATAAAGAGAGTGAATGAAAAGACAGAGATAGATTGAATTAATAGAGAGCAAAGAGTCATGTTCTTTGATCGAAAATACGCCTTTTTAGAACATGGGAATAAGTACAAAAGAGAAGGAAATTCAACCTTTGAATTTGAAAATAAATTTCAAATGATTGTTAGGTTGTTGAAATATGGGCTTGGTACATGTCGGCATATATCTCGTAAAATCCAAAACTAAAACTTAGATAAAATATTCCTATACACACACACACACACACACACTCTTATATTCATCCGATACTATTATTAACTATATGTTATTCCTAGAAGCACAAAAAAAAATGAAATAAAAATTAAATGTAAAAAGTACCACTTTTTCCTCCTTTTCTTTGATCTGTTCTGATTAATTAAGTATTACCGTGAAACACGTGTTTGCATCCTCAGTATCCAGTTCATTATCACTTGAAAAAGTATCTGAATCATTCAATGGTGTTGTGTAAGCCTCATTCTTTTTTTAGATGAATCAAAAACTGGTGAGATCTTTGATTCTAATGTGGACAGCCTCTTTGTAGATAATCGAGTTCATCGCAGTTGAAACATCTAATTGAAGTTCCATTTTCAAGAGTCTTATTTTCAGGTCTTAAAAAGTTGTTATATTTCTGTACTTCCAGACCTTTCTGAAATTTCTAGTATGAAAGCAATTTCTTCATCATTATCACCATTTGAATCATGAACGTCGGTTATTGCATTAAAAGCAATGTATTTCTTTTCTACTGCTTTGCTTTCTTTTTGCCCTACAATTATGCTTCATAGGACATTAAATTTCCTATTAAATCTTTAATTTTTAGAGTACTAATATCATTAGCCTCTTTTATTGCTATTATCTTTTGATCCCACTCTAAAGAGAGTGAATTGAGAATTTTTCTAACTTTTTCCTCTTTAGAAAAGTTTTCAGCTAATGCTACTAAAGAATGCATATTTGAAATCTATAGTACATGTCAGAAATAGACTTATTTGTATTCATTTTAAACAATCGAAATTAATCAGTTAGCATGGAAATTTTGGTTCGTTTTACTTTACTAGTACCCTCATGTGTAACTTGCAATGTTTTCTGAATTTCATATGCAGACTTACAAATAGAGTCTCAATTTGTTACGACTCCACTGCCATACCCATATTATTAAAGAACAAGTTATGTCATCCAATAATATGGAGAATACGGCTAGTTAAGGACGATCGCATGTGAATATATCTTTGTATTAACACTGATACGTCTTTATTACTTTTGAGGATCTGAACTAATTTTTTTGACACATATAGTATTAATACAAAGTAATAAACATATCAATTAAAAATATTCAAAATAGTATTTACAATATAAATAAATCAAAATCAAAGTCACGGATCATATTGGAATAATATACATCAGATACATAATAGAATGTGAATCTATAAAATATCAGTACTAGACCCATATAATATATACACCGCATCCAAAAGTATTACATCAGGTATGCAACGACTACTAAATAATATAAATGATATAAACTCCTAAACGTTAATATATACAAGTATGAAGTAAACTAAAACGATCAAAATAGTCAACTTTAATGCTAGCCAAAAATCCAGATATCGATGGGTCACTATACTTGTAGAGTCTTGGCCTAACTTGAGTATTATAAAATAAATGGATCAGGCTATATCTAATAGAAATGTGTGATACTGATATCATAAATATATGACATAACAATAAATAAGCCATAATAAAGATATGCCAGAACAAATGATCATAATAAGACATATAAATGAAAATTACCATTTCATAAACCCATTTATGACTTAACTATAAAATAAGCCATATCAAAATATGACTAAAACTAATTAACCATAATAAGGCATATAAAACCAAATCACTATTCATAAATCCATATCAAGTCTCTAATAGACTATCATAAAAAATATGGCGATAACAATTTAAAATTCTACAGAGTCAAAAGATACTAAATACCCATCCAAAAATCTCTAAAGAAACAATCATCAATAGTAATCATAATTTCGGATCTGAAAAATATTATGATAGCTTGGACAAGGTTGCTAACACCTCCTCAAGAAGTTTCGTTGGCCCTAACAAGGTCTCTAAGACCTCCACAAACGGTTTCGCCCTGAATGACAAGGTTGTTAATACCTCACTAAGCAGTTTTTTCGGTCATGGCAAGGTCGATAACATCTGATTAGGCAGTTTTCCTTGAATAACAAGGTTGCTAACACCTCTTTAAGCAGTTTCATCCAACGACAAAGTGGTTAACACATCCTCAAGTAGTTTCATCAAGCGCTACTCAAATCTAAGAATGTATCGACTCTCAAGTCGAGGAAAAATGAGTCATCGTCTCTCAACACTCAAAACGACCTTTTAATAGCGTTTGAAAAAGCGTTGTAAAAGGCTTTTATAGCATTTTTATACAGCTGTAAATTAACAAGTTGTAATAAGTCAATGACTTATTATTGCAACAAAAGAAACGTTATAAAATAACACATCTTTTGCTGCATTTTCAAAACGCTATAAAAAGTCTTATTAATGGCATTCTTAAAATGCTATAAAAAAAACCTTTGTTATAATGACATGTTGGTGGACAACGGTCATAAAATAGTATTATTAACTGTAATAGCGTTTCATAAACACTATTTAGGCTTTAGCAGTGTTTTATAAACGCTATTAAATCATTTAACAGCGTTTTAAAATCGCCATCAAATGCTTTAAAATCGTTTTAAAAATCATTTTTGAAGTTCGTACATATATTATCCCACTGTAATCGACTAATTTACATAAACACTATATCATTTCACACAATCATGTAGATCATGTTAAACAAAAAATAACTAAACATTCAACATTCACATAGAATAATACATAATATGTTGTAATATTTAATGAACATTACATTAAAAGTGTAAATAATACAAGTGTTAGAAGATCGCACAACAAATGATGATTAAATCTGCAAACCAAAAAAACTGTTCCTTCGAAAGAACTTCAAATCGCTAATATACCGCAACATGTTGCCATTTGTATGCACCATAGATGGGTAATTGCCTATGAAAAAGAAGTTCAACAATAAGCAATTATACCTATACATACATATGTGTGTGTGTGTGAAACCTTAATTATATAAATTTAATTAATTTATATGGAACTTAGTTAATTTATATGAAACTTAATTAACTTAGTTAATTTTTATAAAATTAAATTGATATTTATATTTTAGTTAACTTTATAAAATTTAGTTAATTTATATAATCATATGGAAATGATATCATAACATATGGAATTTCCTGAAATGGATGTAAATTTTGTTTAAAATACTTATTCAACAATTGCATGTATATTGTTATAAACTTATTAATTTCTATAAAACTTAATTAGGTTTTATAAACTTAGTTAATTTTAAAAAAATAGTTTCCCTATTTAGTTATTATAAAACAAAATTAACTTAGTTGCTTATTTTAAACTTAGTGAATTTTTGTTGCTGCTGTTGTTGTTGTTGTTGTTATATTATTAATATTATTATATTATTTTTTACTATTATTATTGTACTATATTATTATTCTTCTATATTTAATTAATTTTTATAAACTTAATTCATTTTTATAAAACTTAGTTAACTTGGTTAACTTTTATAAAATTAGATAAATTTTATAAAACTTAGTCAATTTTTATAATAATTTAACAAAGATTTCAAAATAGAGAACATGATTTTTGTAAAACTAATTTTTGCAAAGCTTAATTAAATTTTATAAACTTGTTTAACTTTGAAAAAACAGTTAGCTTATTTAATTATTATAAATTTAATTAACTTAGTTACTTATTTTAAACTTAGTTAATTTATTATTATTATTATTATTAGACTATTTAATTACTACTATTACTATTATATTATATTCTTCTTCTTCTTTTAAATTTAGTTAATTTTTATAAACTTAATTAATTTTTATAAAACTTAGTTAACTTAGTTAGTTTTTATAAAAATTAGATAATTTTTATAAAACTTAGTCAATATTTATAATAATTTAACAAAGATTTCGAAATGGAGAGCATGATTTTTATAAAAATAAAGTAATTTTCATAAACTTTAGTTAATTTAATTAAAAATTATTAACTTTTGTCGATTGTTATAAAACTCAGTTAACTTAGTTAATTTTATATAACTTAATTAATATTTTTTAATTAATTTTTATAAAACTCATTTAATTAACTTAGTTGAATATTTATAAGACTTAGTTTATAAATTACTTAAATAATTTAGTTAATTTTTATATGACTTAGTTAAATTTTATAAGAATTGGTTTATTTTTATAAACATCAGAAATAGAAGTAGCACAGCTGTTAGTATTGATTATAACATCCCACCTTTTGAGGCCCAAACCTAACTGCTACTGATGTTGGAGGTAGTTGTTATTTCTTGGCAACTGAATGCGGCATAGTTAATATTGATACACAAGAACATAAGAATATGAAATTGTTTAAACTTCAACAAAACAGAATTTCTCATTTTCTTATGAATAATATTCAGATTTAATTACATAATCTCAGACGTTAACCACATTCAGATCACGTATACATGTATAAAATACGACAAGAGCAACATATGAAGAGTCCCTTTATGATAATTAGAGAACTAATAATATGAACTTTACAATTCTTAGTACATCACAACCAAATACACAAAATAGCTCCTATATAGCTAACACTGCCTCCTACATGCCTTCAGAAGCTTATTCATCCAAAAATCTGAAAGTCTCCCACTCTCAGACTACTAAAATTAATTTTGAGTACCCGAGAGTTTGTGGAGAAACACAAACTTCGAGTCAGACAATAAGTCTGGTATGAATAATCCCCTATCATCTCTCATCATAAATAGATATCAAGTAAGACCACACCACTTAGCGGAATGAGTTTTCCCCTCACTAGCATACAAAACAAAACATGTAAATCGTTTACTATGCCCCTGCACTCAAAATGATTAGTCATCACATAATATGAAATAAAGCCATAAATCATATGTATTGGATATCCCATCCACCCATTTATTAGATATGCCATCTAAAATCTTTTTATCAGAGTTCCCCTCTAAAATCTTTAAAATGACTATCCGTTATAATTTAATAGGATTATCCGTCCTAGTCCATTTAAAATAAGTACAGATTATCCATCGTACATTGTTTTATAAAAGATGGTATGGGCTATCCACCGCACACATAATTTTCCTAGGATGACCATGAACCTTGAATGCCAAATCCCAAGGCTAACCACCTCTATCAAAATATTCTTTACTTCAAAAATTTGATGTAGGCTATCCACGACACATTCCATGGTTTTCCTAGGTTAACCAAAAACCCATCATTTGACCAATTAAAACATCATGATCCCCATGATCATTTAAAAAATTCATGATCTCCCTGATTACTTATTTTCCCCAGGTATACCACATGTTTAACCTATTCCGATTGGTGGACCCTATTAGGTTAAATTAAATAAAAACGCATTGATAACCCTAATGTATATTTTCGAAAGCATATTTCAGTTTGTAACCCTAAACTATGTATCGAAAACATTAAACCCACCCTGGTGTACCTAAGTTTATTAACATTCATTTTATATAAGGATCCCCCTTACATATTCAAACAAAGATAAGTATTTTGTGCTATAACCCTTCGAAGTAACCCCTTTGACTTAGCAAAGTTTTAAGAAAAATGACTAAAAACAACCCTTTAAAACCCTTCGAATGAAGTCTCATTCGAAAGCAACTAAACATCCAACGTTAGCCCCTTTGGAAACCTTTCTTTTGAAAGTATCACAAAATCATACCTTTCAGCCTTGTCGCAAGATCCTACCTTTCGACCTTATCGAAAGGTTTTTTTTCGACCTAGTCGAAAGCCTGGGGTATCCCTCTTATAAAACCATTTATAAACCTTTCCAAAGTAATGAAACCAAAAACCTTTCGAAATCATTGAAACTCAAAACCTTTTGCAATCATTGAAGGTAACCCCTTCAAAACCTTTCGAAATCAGACCTTTCGAAATAACCTTTCGAAATCAAACCTTTCGAAATCATTCAAAAACAATGAAGTGTTGGTGGAGAACCAATCCTTCGAAATTATGCTTTGAAAATAATGGGAAGGTTGGGATTCCTCCTCTTTTCTCTTCGACGTTGTCGAAAGGTATAAAAATATTTCTAGAAAGCATTAAAAACATTAACTCTTAAATTTTTTGGCTTTTGAAGATCCCATTCGTGGCTCCTCCTTGAGTATATAAAACTTAGTTTTTTATAAAATTTATAGAATCAAAGGATCCTCCTTTGACTCAGTTGAAAGAAAGTTTTATTCTCATTTGAAAGCAAAGGAAGCAACCTCCTCATCCCTTCGCCCCTCTTCCCTTCGACACTGTTCCTACCTTTTGACTTAGGCGAAGGGTAATTGTTTACTTCTGTCTTAGATGAAAGGGTAAAAGTGGGCTTGTTGGAATTGAAGGCAGAACTGGATCTACTGAAGTAATGTTTTATCTTGCTTGTCTATTTTTGATTGGCTGAGGAGCCTTCTCTTATACTTCCAGATAGTAAAAAATATACAAAAGTCAACCATTTTCTTAAAACACCATTCTTCTTCTCCAAATCAATTTCTAAGTTGTTTTCCCTCCGAATTTGACCATTTCGAAAGCAAATTTGCAGTTTAGCTCTTCGGCTTAAATAATTTAATTGTCTTAGTAAATCACTAAGAAAAAATAACCAAAAATCCTTTAAATCATATGCTTTAACATGTTAAAATTTCAAAGCATATGAAGTTTATAACAACTCAGAATTTAACCAAAACTGAATAAAAACGTGTTAATTAGCCCATTAACATTTAAAACATCAATGTCTTATCCAAACAAAGGTTTAAATGGTTACATCCTAACCAAAATCACAAACATGAATCAGGTATAACCCACAACCGATCCAAACATAGAAAAATGAGAAGATAAACATGATTATTCATCTTGATCGGTTAATTGGAGTATGAGATAATTTCCTAGCTTTAATTCCTTAGCTTTTTCTTCAATTTATTGTTCTTCCTGGAGCTTTTAATGGTCAGCCAAAAGTTGGTAGGAGTTATGAATGAGAGAGTGAAAATTTATTAAAGTAGAGGAAGAGAATTATACTAAGAAGTGTAGCCCCATTTCTAAGATTTTCCTTCAGGAAACTCCCCTTCTTAACTTAGTTAAGCCTTATTTTAGTTCATTCATTAAGACGCAACCATTGGATTTATTAATCCCATCTCCCTAATTATTCACATTATTCAGTTTAATTTAACCAATTGAATATCTCGAATAATGTTAATTAAAATTCTAGGGCATTCCATTGATGAAGAGGGTATTGGTTGTTAGAATGATATAAAGCCAATAATAAATGGATCAATCTATACACATCTCCATGTGATGCATGTAAAGTAAGTAAATTTTACAAGATAGTTTGTGGTTTGTAAAAGGAACATGATTGAGAACCATAAAAAAATTATAAAATATTAATCTAGATGTACCGAAGGGAAGAAAGATTCCATGCATAGAGAACTTAAAATCTTAATCTGCACATACGAAGGGAAGAAAGTTTCTATGCATAGAGTCATTAATTAACAAAATGTTCTTGTTTAGCTAGCTTATTAAGAAGCCGCAAATATATTGTTGGACTATATATGATACAAATTAAGTAAATATTATCATGGACTCAAAATTTAAATTGCTGAACTCAAGAGCATGTAAACTGGTTTCATATTTGTAACCGTCTAGGGTAGAACTAAACTACAAGCATTATTTTAAGTATTATATACTGGCTAAAGTATAACACACACAAAATTATGATAAAACATTTAAAATCATAATGATATTGAAATGAACGTGATGGCAAACCAACACCTGGTATACGATTATTTTAAATATAGTCCATTTTATAGTTGTCTAATATTGCAACCGAAGACCGTAAAAGTTTTCATCTTGACAAAAAAATATAGCTGTAGAATACTGGTAATGATAATCGGCCTAAGGCCCATGTAAATTTGTATGAGAAAAAGTTTGTAACTTATTTTTATAAGTCATCAATAAAGAGAGACTTCTTCAAAAATAACAGATGATGATGACAAAAAAATGGAGGAGGAAACACCAGCTTCCTGGCCACGTGACAACTTGCTATAAATGTTTTTAATGGAAATACAATAATTTGGTAGAAGAAAATCGAGCTTAAGTTGTGAATGGAAGTAGCTAGAAAAGGAAGAAGAATAGTGAAACATCGGACTATAAAAGAAAGATATAATGTTTGTATTATTTCTCAAAAAATGATATTCAATACAGAGAGTACATACTATATTTATATGTACAAATGCAAAGATGGGCTTGCGGGTAGGCCCAAAGCATGGATACATATAACCCGCATTCTCAAAGTAATATACAAATACAGTCTTATTTCATTTCATTCTCTATCATACCCCCTCAAACCCAATATCTAGGGTTAGGGTTTACGAATAAAATTCTCAAATTCAAGAGCCGCCAGCGAAAGTTGGCTTCTTTAATGCAATTTTCCTTCTTTATTGAGCTCGGGTTGATTTGAGGAGCTCAAACAATTGTAATTCGTGAGACGATATTTCAATTTAAGTTGAGTTGTTCGAAGAGGCTTCGGGAATGTAGATCGGAGCCCTGGATCTGAGATTACTATCGGCTTCGTCCACATTAAGCTCTCACCTAAATCTAATGAAGTTTAGTCGAGAGAGTGGCTCGGTCAAGATGTCGGCCTTCTGGTAAGTTGAAGGTAAGTATCTGACTTCAATGTTTTTATTTATTACTTTCTCTCTCAAAAAGTACAAGTCGAGTTCGATGTGCTTTGTGCAAGAGTGGAGTACCAGGTTTGCTGTGATTGAAATTGAACTTTGACTATCACACCAGATAGTTGGTTTGCCTCTTATTTTGATCTCTAGTTCATTAAGTAATGACATTAACCACATGATTTCTGCAGTAGCACTAGCAATACTTTGATACTCAAACTCTGTGCGAGATCTAGATACAAGCTTGTGACTCTTGCCCATTTGACAAAATGTGCAAGTATAAGAATTAGGAATTTTACTAATATGAGTACTATCACAACTACTCAAGACATGTTTCATTTTATTCAAACTAGGGTTGTCAATGGATACTTTCGAATACGGATAGTGCCATTTCCGTATCCGTATCCGAAATCATTTTCGGATATCCATATCCGCTTAATTTTTGAATATCGGATATCCGTATCCGTCTAATTTTCGGATATGGACGGATATCGAATATTTATCTGCTCCGCCCATAATCAATAAATTTAAAAAGTATAAAGAAAAGGTTTGGATCAACATAAAATAGTTTTTGTACTAATGTTCATAAAAAATCAAGGAATAAAAAATGTGATGACAAAACATTGTTTTATACCAATATCCGTATGTGTATCCAAAAATATTCGAAAATTAAATACTAAAACTGTCTGTTTTACTAAAAGTGGGCAAAAAACCATATCGTATTAACATCCAACGGTTAGGAAATAGTTGGAAAATCATATGTTAATTAAATATGATTTTAATCAAATATATATGCATCAGTTAATTGGACAGATATTTTTCGAATATGTACCACAATAACCATATCCGTATCTGGAAAGCTTATCGGATATCGGATATTCGTACCCGCTTTTCGGATAATGGATAATTTTCATATTTTCGGATACAGATTCGCACGGATACCAGATTTTTTGGGTACCCATTGACAGCCCTAATTCAAACTGGGATGTCCCAACTTACAATGCCATACATCAAAATTTTCAGCATTTTTAATTTTAGAAACATGACTCCATTTTTCATTATTTTCAACAATTTTTGAATTTGGGACATCAAATTTGTATAGCCCTTTATGTTCTTTACCTTACAAAAGAACTTCTTTAGTCAGATTATCTTTAACTAAACAATATGTAGAGTGAAACTCAAAGTAGACTTTATTGTCTTCGGCAAATTATGGCACGCTCGTTAGATTTTTTCTGGTTAATGGAACCATTAACAGATTATTAAGATATAACTGTCTGGTTCCATTAATGCTTCCATTTCCAGTATCAGAAATTTTATAGATTTACCAATTCCCATATATAATGACTGTGTACCTTTGTATTCTCTGTTGCCAAGGTTTAGTTTGCCCAAGTTATTTGTCATATGATTAGTTGCCCCAGAGTCTGGATGCTAGCTATCATCATGTATGTCTTCATTTTTTTCTATATCTATGTTAGTATTGTCTGATGTTGACTCTTGTTGCACACTGACCATGTTGGCATTGGGGTTTTGAGATCTTGGGTTATTGTTGCCTTACTATGCTGGCGTAAAATTAACATCAAATCTGAAATAGCACTTATTGGCAATGTGACCATATTTTTCACATATTTGGCATCTTAGTTTGTTGTTGTTATTGAAATTCCATCTGCCACCTCTTCCTTCGAATCCGCCTGACTGACCACCTCGGTAATTATTTGGTTGGTTTCTGTTGCCTTGATTTCTTTCTTGATTCTTACTATTATTTACTAATACATAGTTAGCATTGTATTCCCAATTTGTTGGTTTCTTTTACTCAAGTCTCCCTCGTGGGCAATGAGAATAGATTGAACACTCTGTAGTGATGGTAGATTTTCATTGGATGATATTATGGCAATTATTGCTTCATATTCTTCATCCAATCTACTTAGGATGCACAATATTTATTCCGTGTCAGTCACCTTATGCCCAATAGAGGCTAACTGATCACATATTGTCATGGCCTTAGAAAGATACTCTCTTATGCTAATATTATCCTTTCTCAAATTTTTCAACTCCCTTTTAATTGCATTATTCTGGCTGCAAATTAAGAACTGAATATTTGTTGAATGGTGTGCCATATTTCATGTGTGGCATTGCACCCAACTAACTGTGTTAATAGGATGGCATTGATAAATGATAACAACCAAGCACTGACTAGACTATCTTGTCTTTCATGAATTGTGTATTCGGCATTACTTACTAATTTTCCTTCATGGTCTGTAGTGAATCTTGGAGGAGTGATGAGAGTGCCAAGAATATATTCTTGCAGCACATATCCTCTGATAGCAGTCTCAGTTTGGAATTTCCATAGCAAATAGTTGGATTCATCAAGTTGTATGGTGATTATTTAACTTTGTGGCTTGATTGTAGACTTGATGAGTTCTTGGGTGGTATTAGTGGTATTGGACCGTGGCTGAGTGGTTCTTGATTCTTGATGAGGCGTATTGGCATTATCACTCCTTCCTTTTGACATGATGATGAAAACTTGTCAAGAAGATGATGAAATTGGAACAAAAGGAAGGTAAATAGATCAAAAATGAATTGCAGCCAGATTCAATTGGATGATGATCCAAATCCGACAAGTGGTTCTAGATATGGCACTTCAGGTGAGCAAGTCAGAATCTTGATGAGCTGATGGAGTAGTGGCAGCCAGAGGGATGATATATGATGATTTTATCTCTGGTATCTCCCTTCTTGGCAAGGTAACTGCTTCCAAATGATGATAACTTCAAGATTGTTACATAGTTGTCAAATTGTGTAACTGAAATCTCAAATGATGAAATTGTTCTGATGAGATTCAAACCTTCTTCAAAAGATTTGATCAATTTGCTCTAAGAAATTTAATTTGGCTCTGATACCATGTAAAAGAAAGATATAATGTTTGTATTATTTCTCAAAAAATGATATTCAATATAGAGAGTACATACTATATTTATATGTGCAAATGCAAAGATGGCCTTGCGGGTAGGCCCAGAGCATGGATATTTATAACCCGCATTCTTAAAGTAATATACAAATATGGTCTTATTTCAGACCTTTGCTTGGTTTCAAGGGAAAGAAGAAGTTCACAGAGTCTCTTGTGTCTCATCCAATTCCACAACCCACTCAAGGAGTAGAGGCAGCTAAAGTAATTCTATACCCATGTTCTCGTCCCCTATGAATTCCCTCACTTGGATACAGAAAATCCAATTCCACAACCTACTCAAGGAGAGCATTAAAATGTAAACAAACTAATCCAAACATTCATCATTAGTACTTTTGGATAATCAACTGCAAGAATTAGATAAGTTTATCTAGCGTACTGAAGTGCATTGATGAAAGTGCTGCATAGGCTAGTTGTTTTATTTTGATATCGATATTTTAGCACCATGCATTGTTATTTGTTATGGTATAATGCATGATATACAAAAACAGTTTTTTATATGCCAGGAGTTGTTTAAATATGAGGCATGTATTTGGATATTCATTATACCTGATCAGTATAGCCAGCATCCTTGACATACCAACCCCCTAGCTATTTCCGGCAGTAGTCATAGACTCATAGATGTAACATGGAAGCCTTCTTTCCATTTTTATTAATCCAGTTGAAAGGAAACGATTCACCTATTTTATATGACTATTGCGCGTATGGAGTTCCTGATTTATGTATAAAGTATCTTTCAGTCAGAAAAAAAATCGATTTTAAAATTACAATATTGTCAAAAGACCATTTGCATAGATGTAAAATCTTTTGATGTGAAGCCAACATTTGCATTCATTCCTATAGATTAATAATGACTCCCACTAAATATTATTACAATGTGCAAGGATGGTGTTTTGGACAACTAACCGAGGTATATTTATCATGTACACAAAAATTTCGTACTTTGAATCCAATATGATTAGTTCTTACTTATTAGTAACCGAGATTTATTTCTTAAATGTTTAATCTCCAACTTGATTAAAAAAGATTAGCTTGGTGAAAGTTGTAATACATTTGTTTTTGAAGGCAAAATTTATGTTATTTCATCGCATTGGTTATGACGTAATATGATTATAAAAAAAGTAATATGATGCCTAAGCAATCACTAATTTTTGATATTTGCTGTAACAAAATTTAATAAAATCACCTGCAGTATGGACTGGCATATTTTGCTCTTTTTTTGAAAATCACCTGGAGACTTTTACATTACCAGGTAACATAGGCTACAACCTTTGTTTCATTTTCAGCTATGGCCCAATAAAAATTTCAGCTAGATCCTTATAGTAATTTTAGTTGCGACCGAATAAACTAGCAATACTTTGATACTCAGCCTCTGTGCTGGATCTAGATACACTTGATTACTATTTTGCACACCATGATATAGGATTTCTGCCCAAATAGACACAGTATTCTGTAATGGATCTTCTATCATCCTGATTAGTAGCCCAGTCTGAGTCAGTAAAGCCTTGATACATAAAGTAGTACTTGCTTGCAGAATTAATCCTTGATTGATTATGCCCTTCAAATATATTAAGATTCTTTTCACTGCTTTCCAATGTTCATCAAGAGGCTGTTGCATAAACTATCTCACTTTGTTTACACTGAATGAAATGTCTGGTTTGGTTATAGTGACATATTGTAGTGCTCCTATAATACTTCTGTATTGTTTGTCATTTTGGATTGGTTTGCCTCTGTTTTTTGAAAGATGACTGTTGCTTATCATTGGAGTGGCAAAGGATTTGCTTTGTCCATTTTGGTTTTAACTAGTATTTCATTGATGTACATTCTTTGGTTTAAATGGATTTCTGATGTTGATGTTCTTTTCACCTCTATGCCAAGGAAGTAGTTCAGCTTCCCCGAGTCTTTGATTGAAAATTCTTCTTTCAGATATTGTGTGATATTCATGATTTCTAATTTTTTATTTCCTGTAATAACAAAGTCATCAACACAAATTAATACATAAGTTATTGTGTTATTAAGAATTTGGTGAATATGGAGCTATTAGATTTAGTAGAGCTGTAGCCATGTTTTGATAAAGTTGTCTTCAGCTTGTCAAACCAAACTCTTGGTGCTTGCTTGAGCCCATAGAGTGCTTTATTGAGTTTGCACACTAACTGATCTTTATCCCTTTTTGTGAACCTATGTGGTTGCTCCATATATACTTCCTCCAACGGTTCACCGTTAAGAAAAGCATTATTAACATCTAATTGTTTGATGGGTCAATTCTTATTCAAGGCAATTGTTAATATGACTTTGATGTAATGGGTTTCACAAGAGGAGAAAATGTTACATTAAAATCAAATCCATTTTGTTATGAATACCCCTTTGCTACCAATCTTTCCTTGTATTAAGAATTGAGCCATCTGAATTTTTCTTTAATCTGAATGTCCATTTGCATCCAACTATATTTTTATTCACTGGTAAGGGTACAAGATCCCATGTCTTGTTTTTTATTTGTGCATTATATCCCTCTTTCATAGCATTTTTCCTATTATCATCCAAGATTGCTTGCTGATATGTGCTTGGCTCGATGATTTCAGACTCAATATTGTATGTTTTTGGTTTGAATATCCCATACTTTGCTCTTGTCATCATATGGTGTCCAGCATTTGCAGGTATAGGTGGCTGTCTATCTTCATCAGCATTGACTACTGGTTGAGTGTTGTATGATCGTGTGTCATGTAGTACTTGACAGGGGTCTAGGTGATGACCTGTATCTTGCATCACACTGTTGGATCTTACTGGCGCATCAGCATATTCTTGACTTGGTTTATTTGTGGGCATTGTGTGTTGAGGACTGATGTCACCCCTTTCGTGATGACCAATGCTATTAATTGGTATGACAACTTCTGGTGAAGTAGTACTTAAGGTATTGAATGCTTTGAATTGCATATTTTTTGAGTTGTTTTGATATCTGCATTGCTTAAAGGAAACTCATGCTCATTGAATATAATATGTCTGGATATATATATTTTGCCATTACTATCGAGGCATTTATATCCTTCTGACTAGTAGCATATCCTAAAAAGGTCCATGGTTTGGGTTTGTACTCAAGTTTATGTGTGTTGTATGGTCTTAAATAGGGAAAGCATAAGCATCCAAAAAAATTTAAACTTTGATAGTTTGTTTTGACATTGAATAGCTCTTTTGTTGGACTTTTAAACTTTATAACTTTTGTATGCAGTCTATTAATTAAATAAACTGCAGTAGAGAAGGCATCTGGCCAGAATTTAAATGGCAGAGATGCTTGTGCTAGCAGTGTCAAACTAGTTTCAACTATATGCCTATGTTTTCTCTCTATAAGACCATTTTGTTCCGAAGTGTATAGACATGTAACTCTCTGTGTAATTCCCTTCATTTGAAAGTAACCCTTTCGAGGTAAAAATTCTTTACCACCATCAGTTTGTATGACTTTTAGTTGACATTTTGTCTGCCTTTCTACATAAGAAATAAACTGTGACACAGCATCTTTAGTTTCCTATTTGGATTTTAGAAAGTAAATCTATACATATCTAGAATAGGCATCAATAAATGAGATGTAATATTTATAGCCATAATCAGTTTGTATAGGGGCTGGCTCCCATAAATCTATAACAACAAGTTCAAGAGGTTTATTATAAGCAGTTTTTGAATATGGAAATACAGGCTTGTGACTCTTGCCCATTTGACAAAACGTGCAAGTGTTAGAATTAGGAATTTTACTAATATGAGTATTATCACAACTGCTCAAGACATGTTTAATTATATTCAAAGCTTCAAACTAGGATGTCCCAACTTACAATGCCATACACCAAAATTTTCAGCATTTTTAATTTCAGAAACATGACACCATTTTTCATTATTTTCAACATTTCTTGAATTTGGGACATCAAATTTGTATAGCCCTTTATGTTCTTTACCCTGTAAAAGAACTTCTTTAGTTAGATTACGTTTAACTAAACAATATATAGAGTGAAACTCAAAGTAGACTTTATTGTCTTCGGCAAATTGTGACACACTCATTAGATTTTTTCTGATTAATGGAACCATTAACAGATTATTAAGATATAACTGTCTGGTTCCATTAATGCTTGCATTTGCAGTATGAGAAATTTTTACAGATTTACAATTTTGCATACATAATGACCGTGCGCCTTTGTATTCTCTATTGCCAAGGTTTAATTTTCCCAAGTTATTTGTCACATGATTGGTTGCCCCAGAGTCTGGATACTAGCTATCATCATGTACGTCTTCGATTTTTGCTATATTTGTGTTAGTATTGTCTGATGTTGACTCTTGTTGCACACTGACCATGTTGGCATTGGGTTTTTGAGATCTTGAGTTATTGTTGCCTTGCTGTGCTAGTGTAAAATTAACATCAAACATGGAATAACACTTATTGACAGTGTGACCATATTTTTCACATATTTGGCTTCTTGGTTTGTTGTTGTTATTGAAATTCCATCCGCCGCCTCTTCCCCTGAATCTGCCTGACTGACCACCTTGGGAACTATTTGGTTGGTTTCTATTTCCTTGATTTCTTTCTTGATTTTTACTTTTATTTACTGATACATAATTAGCATTGTATTCTCAATTTGCTGGTTTCTTTTGCTCAAGTCTCCCCTCATGGGCAAGTAGAATAGATTGAAAACTTTGTAGTGATGGTAGATTTTCATTGGATGATATTATGGAAATTACTACTTCATATTCTTCATCTAATCCACTTAGGATGCACAATATTTGTTCTGTGTCAGTCACATTATGCCCAGTAGAGGCTAACTGATCACATATTGTCCTGGCCTAAGAAAGATACTCTCTCTTGCTAACATTATCCTATCTCAAATGTTGCAACTGCCTTTCATATTGCATTATTTTGGCTGCAGATTGAGAGTTGAATATTTATTGAATGGTGTGCCAGATTTCATGTGTGATTTTGCACCCAACTAACTATGGTAATAGACTGGCATTGATAGATGATAACAGCCAAGAACTGATTAGACTATCTTGTCTTTCATGAATTGTGTATTCAACATTACTTACTAATTTTCCTTCATGATCTGTAAAGAATCTTGAAGGAGTGATGAGAGTGCCAAGAATATATTCTTGCAGCCCATATCCTCTGATAGCATTCTCAATTTGAAATTCCTAGAGCAAATAGTTAGATTCATCAAGTTGTATGGTGATGATCTGATTTTGTGGCTTGATTATAGACTTGATGAGTTCTTGGGTGGTATTAGTGGTATTGGACTGTTGCTAAGTGGTTCTTGATTCTTGATGAGGCGTATTGGCATTATCACTCCTTCCTTCTGACATGATGATGAAAACTTATCAAGAAGATGATGAAAAGTGGAACAAAAGGAAGGTAAATAGATCAGAAATGAAGTGCAACCAGATTCAATTGGATGATGATCCAAATCTAACAGGTGGTTCTAGACATGGCACTTTAGGTGAGCAAGTCAGAATCATGATGAGCTGATGGAATAGTGGCAGCCAGAGGGATGATATATGATGAGTTTATCTCTGATATCTCCCTTCTTGGCAAGGTAACTGCTTCCAAATGATGATAACTTCAAGATTTGTCGCATGGTTGTCAAACTGTGTAACTGAAATATCAAATGATGAAATTGTTATAATGAGATTCAAACTTTCTTCAAAAGATTTGATCAATTTGCTATTAAGCAATTCACTTGGCTATGATACCATGTAAAAGAAAGATAGAATGTTTGTATTATTTCTCAAAAAATAATATTCAATACAGAGATTATATACTATATTTATATGTGCAAATGCAAAGATGGGCTTGCGGGTAGGCCCAGAGCATGGATACTTATAACCCACATTCTCGAAGTAATATACAAATACAGTCTCATTTCAGACCTTTGTATGGTTGCTAGGAAAGAAGGATTTCGCATAGTCTCTTGAGTTTCATCCAGTTCCACAACCCACTCAAGGAGTGGTGGCAGCTAAAGTAATTCTATAACCATGTCTGATTCCCTGTGAATTCCCTTACTTGGATACTGAAAATCCAATTCCACAACCTACTCAAGGAGAGAATTAAAAAGTAAACAAACTAATCCGAACATTCATCATTAGTGCTTTTGGATAGTCAACTGCAAAAAAATAGATTAGTTTATCTAGCGTTGTGAAGTGCATTGATGAAAATGCTGCATAGACTAATTGTTTTATTTTGATATTGAAACTTTTGTACCATGCATTGTTATTTGTTATGCTATAATGCATGATATACAAAAATAGTTTTTTATATGCTAGGAGTTGTTTAAATATGAGGCACGTATTTGGATATTCATTATACCTGATCAGAATAGCCAGCATTCCTTGACATACCAACCCCCTAGCTATTTCCAGCAGTAGTCATAGACTCATAGATGTAACATGGAAGCCTTCTTTCCATTTTTTATTAATCCACTTGAAAGGAAATGATTCACCTACTTTGTATGACTATTGCGCGTATGGAGTTCCTGATTTATGTACAAAGTAGCTTTCAGTCAGAAAAAAATCGATTTTAAAGTTGCAATATTGTTAAAATACCATTTGCATAGACGTAAAATCTTTTGATGTGAAGCCAACATTTGCATTCATTCCTATTGATTAATAATGACTCCCACAAAATATTATTACAATGTGCAAGGATAATGTTTTGGAAAAGTAACTGAGGTTTATTTATTATGTACATAAAAGCTTTTTACTTTGAATCCAATATGATTAGTGTTTACTTATAAGTAACCGAGTTTTATTTCTTAAATGTTTAATCTCCAACTTGATTAAAAAAGATTAGCTTGGTGAAAGCTGTAATACATTTGTTTTCGAAGGCAAAATTTATGTTATCTCTTCACATTGGTTATGATGTAATATGATTATAAAAAAAAGAAATATGGTGCCTAAGCAATCACTAATTTTTCAAATTTGTTGTGACAAAGTTTAATAAAATCACCTGCAGTATGGACTGGCATAATTTACTTTTTTTTTGAAAATCGCCTGGAGACATTTACATTACCAGGTAAAATGGGCATCAACCTGTGATGACCCGGAATTTCTGGATATTTGAAATTAAAATATTTAATTGATTTTAAATATTTGAAAGTTAGTATAACGTGAATTTCAAATATCACTATTCATTTGGATAATTAAATTTTTGGATTTAATTATTGGAAATTGGGTAAGATTTGAAATCTGGAATTTTCAAGCTTGTTAAAAATATTTTGAAGGCTTGTAAAATTTATATTGATAATACTGAAGATAATAAAAGTTTCAAACTTGAATTTAAAGGTGTTTTGCTAAGTTTTGAAAATTATATCGTTTAAATCGATATTTAAAAATAGCCTTCCGAGGCACAGTCTCGGAATTTGACGAAACCAGTTCCAATGGATCCGTAATAATGTATTATTATTGGATCTCAATTTTCGTAGTATTTGAAGTGATCGATTGGCCGTACGGTAAGTAAACGCGCTGAAATTAAATCGAAAATTAAGTATAATAATAAGGTCCAAAAAGCTATCTTCTCTATAGGACCGAATTAGGACTCGAAACCTTTTCCATTGCATTCAGAATAGGGGTTTAACATTATAAATGCCTAGCGGCATGCGTCGAGAGGAGATCGAGATTTTGAGTTGTTTTTCCGAGACGATTTAAATTTGAATTTAAATTTGAACATAAATAATATTTTAGCATTAAAATATTATAGCAAGATTTTGTAGACACGTGTAGAAATTTAATGCACGCGTCCTCCCTGATGAGCACACACGTCTTCTCTTTATAATTGATAACCTAATAGAGTAAAAGAAGCATGGTAGAATTCTCATTTTTCCTCTGATGTTTCCAGTCTATCGAAACAAATCCTTTCTTCCCCTTCTGTCGAAAGAAAATAGTCGAGCGATTCCCTTCTCTTCTTCAAATCAACCCCTTCCAGTTCTATTTAAAATCAATAGTAATTGAAATTCAAAAAAAATTAATTAAAAATAAAAGAGGGAAGAACGTAAACCAAATCCAGTTTCCTCTTTCAAATCAATGTGAATTTTGATTTGTAACCAATTGCAAAGGCAATCACATCGGCTCACGACGGAGTGCGATGATCTGGTATCCTCGAGGCACGCGTTGTCAGAAAAGGGTGGAGTATGGTCGCGAAATTTATGGGAGTGCGTGGGCATGGTCGAACGGTGTTCTTCGTGGAGGCAACTTGATGGTTTGGGGATTCGACGAGATTGGATGGAGATGTGCGATGCTGATAATTTCAAAGGGGAAACAGCTACCTGTTGTCATCATGGAAAAGGGGGGGAAGCTGTGGGTTCAGCAGCGTGCAAGTGTGGCAGAGGGAACAACGTAATAGGGTTTGCAATAGTCGCGTGTTGTTCGAACAGGTCTTGTAGGATTGAGCAGTGAGGTATAACTGTTTATTTTAATTTAATTCAAACAAATATTCATGTATAAATTAGAAAATGTAAACTAGGTTAGTCTATATAGGTATACCCAAATTTTAATGTAAAGTAAACAGAAAATTTATTTTATTTACTGAGAAATATATAGGGTTGAACAGGAATTTCAAAACGTTTTGATTTAAATAGTTATATTAAAAGTTGGACCTTTGGATTTCATAGATTATTTTATAAATGTATATGAATAAGAGTTTAAATTTACAGTTAGATAGATATATATATATATATATATAATTATGTTTTAATTTAATATATATAGGTTTGAAGGAATTTTCACTTATTTATAATTCAATACATATAGATAAGATTTTGGAAAAATATATATATGGATTTTAAAATGCTTAAAGAATTTATAAAGGTTAGGTTTTTGAAATTTATAATTTATTTTTATAAGTGTGTATGAGTTTCAAAAAGGAAAATTACTAGTTGAAATTTAAATTATTAGTTAAATTAAATAACGATAATTGATTGTCCGATTTATTTCAAATATTAATAAAATCATACGATGTCTATACGAGGTCTAAAATCGGGGAGAGACAAGCCGGTTTGGGTCAGATTGCAAAACAAAAAAAAAGAGTTAATCTCACTCATTTGGGATACCTTTTAAATTTAAATAGTTAAATTTAAAATTATTAGATTGGTTTCTTGAATTGATAATTGTTATCGGTCTGGATTAATATTATATATAGTAGTATATATATTGGAGTGATTGATTTCCCGCATTATATAGCGGATGAGACCCTATGCGCCCCGCATAATAGTGGATGACCCCATATACCGCGATATCCCACCTCGAAGTGGGATTGGTATTTTATATTATGCTAACATTTATGGATGCAGGGAAACAAGTTGGCGGGATCCAACTGGATTCCTCAAAATTTATTTAGATTGTTTCAATATTCCGTGATATGGTTTATTTGATAATCTACGATAAATTATATTGGTAATTGAAAATATTGGATGCTATGGTTTGGTTGAGTATATATTGGTATTTATGAGAATGAAAAATATAAGTTTGGATTTTTTTTAAAGGAAACGAAAAGGGAAATTTTTAAGTAAATAGTAGAGTGAATTTGGGTAAATTAATGATTGAATTCGGAAAATATAAAAGTCTGATTTTTAAATTCTAGTAAATAATTCCAAATATGGAAAAGAAGATTTTTGAATAAATGAAATTTTTAAACTTAAGTGATATTATTTAAAAGAACAAAGGATTTATTTTTGAATTCAAGTTTTAAAAATAGTTGAAAGAGATAAGAAGAATTGTGGAATTAAAAATATATGAAATTGGTATTTTTAGTTTAAAAAGATTTAAAAATCATAATAAAGAAGTAAATCTGAAATTAATGGTTTTTGAAATAAAATAAGTAAAGGAATTTATTTTAAATGGAGTAAATTTTGGTAATCGATTTGGAAGTTGATTAAGTGTTGAAACCGTGCTTAAAGGAGGATGAGATTATGGAATTTATAAACTGGGTTTATATAGTGAAATATTTATCAGAGGATAATTTGAAAATGTAAATTCAGAATGGATAATTTATTTTAAAAATAAATAGTGATTTATTTTTAATGGTATGGAAAGGAAAGTGTATTTCCTTGGAAAGCCAAGTATATTTTCGAAGAAAGATTTCCAAGTATAAGATAAAGGTTTTAAAGTGGTTTTAAAAGGATGTTTAGAGAAATTTTATTATTTTAAATTGTTTTAGAATTTTAAAGTAAATATTTATTAATTTAATTATAGTAGCAATTATTTTAAGGGTTTAGCTAGTATTATGATTCAAAAGATAATTATTTAATATGTGTACCTTATAGAATAATTTTTATTCTAGTTTTGGCCTTTGTTTTACATGATAAATAAGTACATACTTTTAATAAAGTGTTTTAAATAATTTTATTTCGAGTGTTTTAAAGTATATTTTTAAATAAATGTTTTAATAAGTTTTTATTTTAAGTATTCTGAATAGTTTTATTTTAAAATGTTTAAAGAATATATATATATATATATATATATATATATATATTTGGATAAAGTGATTTAAATTATTTTAAAATTCTAAAATATTAAGGCTTGGCCATTTTCAGTGGAAATAAAACAATTGGGTGGGAATTTCTGGCCGAGAGAGAAAAATGATCTGAAACTATATTTTTCCAAAGGGTTGAAGAGTAGAAATATATCTTGCGAAGATATTTTGAGATTAATAAATAATTTGGGAAATTATTTAGTCTAATGGCTGTTTGTGAATATTATTTGATAGTTAAATAACCAACTATCAATATTGGCCAATGCACCGATCGTTTCAAAGAGACCGAGATCGGGATTAATTTCTCAAAAATCACTTCGATCTGGTTTGAACGTTTTCGTGAGAAAGACAAGAGATTGGAGTCGAAGATGGAGCAGTGAAGTGCAAGGGCTAATCGCTACTAATCCTAAGGGTGGTTCAAAAATGGATGTAGTAGGAGTAGTGCCTTCGGTTCTGTTCGAACCCGAAACTGACTTGTATGGACGAATGTTTTCAGAACATCGTCAGGAGGACGGTGAGTATTCTAAGTGAATGTGTGCTAAAAAGGTAACGCATAACCTCGAGCCTAATCAACGGAGAATGGCTAAAACAAGGGAGGTGTACACAAGGCTAAGTGGCTAGCAACCAATTAGGGTAAGGTCACCCCTGTCTAGAGGTCCCTTTTATTCGGCTGTGTGGGCGGTTGCTGATCCCGACCGTGGGGTGAACTTATTCAAACTATCCAGTAAGGTATAGCTCTGGTCTTGTGATGCAGGGGATCAGGGTGGATCCTCGGTCGGTGATCTAGACCACGTACTGTGACGGACGGTACCCCAGTAACCCTGCCATTACATGGAATCCAATCTCCAATAAGCGCCTGTACGGTTTTGATTATGCCCAACTATGCTGAAACATGAGATGCAAGCATTTCAGCTAGATTCTAATTTACTTTCTATAGACACTATTATAATATCAGATGGATTTGATAAAAATGTTTTGGTTATCGTAAGGTAAAAACCCGGCATGTTTATTTGTGGCGTGGTCTTACGAGATACCTTTGATTTCAAAAGGATTTTGAAACTTTAATAATCCAATTGAGTGTGTTTTCACACGCTGGTTTTCCAAACTGACTCGGGTATTATTTTACTGTAATGCTTGGGCCAGACCGAGTATTATAGGATATACGAAAGAATGCTGTGGAGCTCAAGAGACGAGCTGAATGGCGAGACGTATCACACGTATTTGATAAATATTCCGCTACGTTTGATTATCTGCCTAGTCAGTTTTGTGAGGACAGATTATGATAACTATCCAGTTGAGTGTTATAAATTTTGTTGTACTCTTATAATGTAATGTATAAATAGATATAGTTCTTTTTTTTTAAAATCAGTCATTTATCTATTATATATTGTTCCGCTGCGACTGTGAGATTTTGATATTGTTTTCTATTTCTTATTCTACCTCTTTCTTCTATAACCCTAATGATTCGGTTTTTCGGCATTCGATAATTCAGCATTTGATATAGTGGACGTATTGATCTCGATTTTCGGTCGTCGAAAAATCGGGTCGTTACAGTTGGTATCGGAGCTGAAGGTTAAGCGAGAACCTTGTCTGTAGTGGGGATTACTCATTGAAATAGAGTCCATAAGTACTTTAGAATGAGTTTGAGTGTATTAATAGATATGAGCGCGTATTTTTTAGTGAATATAAAAAATTATTTTTATATTGTGTTGACTTATCGGTTGAGCTATTATAGATTCTGGTCGATGCAGTCTGGCCAACTGTATCGATAGGAATTCTTAACCTCTTAAACAAGATAAACCGACACTGTATTGTTTTTAAAATAGGATAAATGAAATAATTTTACCCAAATTATTTCTGTATATAAAGGAAATAATTTTCCATAAATTATTATAGTTATATATGGTTGCTTGGTTGTTAGAAAGTGATAATATTAAATTATTATCATTATTGTGTAAAAATCGAATAAGAAATTGAAATCATAACTAAAAGCTAAGAAATAAATTCATATACAAATGGGATTTGTAAATGTAAACTGTATATGTGATTTATAATTTGAAATAGAATTCCAGAGAAATATTTGTGAATATGAGTTGAAAGGATTTGCAATTTGAAAATTTAATTCTTTTTGAGTTTGAAAATAATTTTCAAGGGTTTTGGGAAAAATAATGTAATCATATTTCGAAAATTATTTTGAATTGGATTTGAAATCTAGTGGGATTTGAAATTTAAAATATTTTAAAAGGTTTTTAAAGAGATAAAGCACTAAACTCTTTCTGATCGCTGGAAAATAACTTCGATGATGACTGCAGCATCATCGATGTTCATTTTCGAGTTTCCACGAGAGGAATTGTTGCCAAAATGTTTTAGATTGAAGTGTTTGTAAAAGTTGGCTTTGATTTGGAAATGCAAAGGATTTTGGATGTAATTGATTTCAAAAATGATTTTGAAATGTGGAGTATTTGTTTAAAAGACTCTGGAATCTAATTTGAAATATTTACAGAAAATAAATAAGTTTAAAAATTTATAAAATTTGAAATTTGTTGGAAATAAAAGGATGTGGACAAATGAATTGCATTTGTAAGTAAACTAATTAATTCAAATAGGTAAGAAAATGAATTGAAATTGAATATTGAGACAATATTTAATTTAAAAATTGTGTAAAATAAAGTAAAGTTGTAGTTCAAAGTGAACTTAAATAGTAAAAGTTTGGAATGGTTAGTTAAATATGGATTGGGATAAGGTGAATAGAATTCAATATTTAAGAATGGGAATTTAGTCAAGTTAAACTAATTTAAAACAAAGGATTGAAAATAAAATTAGTAAGTTTATTAAAATGTAAACAAAAGTATAGTGGAACAAATTAATTTACATTTGCAAGCAAATGAATAAAAATTTAAATATCGAAATCAATTTGAATTATATTAAGTAAAGAGGAATTGAGAATTTAATTTGAGTGGACTTAAAGAACAAAGTTCTAAGAATTAAAAATTCATTGGAAATTGAAATAAATTAGTAAATGGGACGACTTTAAAATAATGATATAAATCAGTTATGAATGGAAGATAGATGATAAAATTCAATATTCGGAGTTTGAAGATTAGTTGAATTCAAATAGAATTGAAACTGAAGTATTAGAATTCATTTTGAATTGGGTTAAGTAAAGTTGAAGAATTAATTCAAAATGGTTTGAGCTAAGATGAATAGAATTCAACACTTAAAAACGAGAGGCAAACTGAATTCAAAATGGATTTAAAATTTGAATTAAATGAAAATAGATACAAAAGCTTAAGTGGTGAAGTGAAATAAAATATAAGGAGTATATAAAATATTTACATTGAACTTAAGTAAACGGGGAAATTCTTAAGTAAAATTTGATATTGAGAAAATATTCCAGGTTAATATTGAATGAAGATTTAATAAAAATGTGTTAAATGATAAGTATGGATAAGAGATTGGAAATCAAAATGAATGTGAATAAAAGAAAATTGATATAGTTAATAATCAACTGAAATAAATACGTAGGATGTACGTATATTATTTTCGCATAACGATTCGATCCAGAATTCGAGCACAGGATTTCGAGGTAGTTATACCGATCCGAGTTGGGATTTTTCACTCGATTTTCGACGATGAACCTTGGATATGGATTTTTGATTGATTCTGGAAATTCTCTATCATAGTTTGTGGCTATGCAAGGAGAATGATGGTTTCTGATCAAGAAACCAGATCTGAGTCCGCACTAGGAAGTCGGGTGGACGATACTAATTCGGAAGTAAAATTGTGTGATCGGTTGAGCGATCGGATTGGATATTGCATACGAACGATATGCATCATCATACGGATTTGAATGAAATAGATATTGAAAATTTTGAAAAGAAGTAAATAAAGTGATTTTGGGATCTATGATTGAATATGATTGCTAAGTAGGATATACAGGTATTTAAAAGCAAAGGAAAATTGAAATTTTTGATTTTAGAAGGTAAATGGAATTGCAACAAATGGTATGTATTTAAATTTCTATACGAAATTTGATGATTTTCTTGTCTAGCCACTTGACGTTTTGTTTTCTTTTGAAATTTGGGGGCCCGTAGAGGCATTTTGTAGTTATACCGAGCTAGCTGCGTAAAGGAGACGCTGGCGAAATTTTTCGAAAATTTAGGGAGCTAAAAAAATTTTAAGAAAATTTTGATAATTTAAAATTTGGTTTTAAAATTTAAAATTTGAATTGTGGAGTAAATAAGGCTGTTTGGAAACTATGGAAGAAGTTTGAAAAGTTAGTAAGGGTGATAATGTCTTTATTAAAAAGATGGTTTTGGGTATTGTTAAAACTATTTGGTTTTGGGAAGTTGTTAAAAGCTAGTTGTTTGGGAAAAACAGTAATGGGTATTGGATCATTCTTCTCAACTAGTAATTTTAGGGACGAAATTCTTTAAAGGGGGGAGGATTGTGACAATCCGGAATTTCCGGACATTTGAAATTAAAATATTTCATTGATTTTAAATATTTGAAAGTTAGTACAACGTAAATTTCAAATATCACTATTCATTTGGATAATTAAATTTTTGGATTTAATTATTGGAAATTGGGTAAGATTTGAAATCTGGAATTTTCAAGCTTGTTAAAAATATTTTGAAGGCTTGTAAAATTTATATTGATAATACTGAAGATGATAAAAGTTTCAAACTTGAATTTAAAGGTGTTTTGTTAAGTTTTGAAAATTATATCGTTTAAACCGATATTTAAAAATAGCCTTTCGATGCATAGTCTCGGAATTCGACGAAACCAGTTCCATTAGATCCGTAATAGTGTATTATTATCGGATCTCAATTTTCGTAGTATTTGAAGTGATCGATTGGACATACGGTAAGTAAACATACTGAGATTAAATCGAAAATTCAGTATAATAATAAGGTCCAAAAAGTTATCTTCTCCATACGATCGAATTAGGACTCGAAACCATTTCCATTGCGTTCAGAATAGGGGTTTAACATTATAAACGCCTAGCGGCATGTGTCGATAGGAGATCGAGGTTTTGAGTTGTTTTTCCGAGACGATTTAAATTTGAATATAAATAATATTTTAGCATTAAAATATTGTGGCAAGTTTTTGTAGACACGTGTAGAAATTTAATGCATGCGTCCTCCTTGATGAGCACACGCATCTTCTCTTTAGAATTGATGACCAAACACAGTAAAAAAAAAGCTTGGTAGAATTCTCATTTTTCTTCTGATGTTTCCAGTCTATCGAAACAAATCCTTTCTTCCCCCCTCTGTCAAAAGAAAATAGTTGAGCGATTCCCTTCTCTTTTTCAAATCAACCCCTTCCAGTTTTATTTAAAATCAATAGAAAATGGAATTCTAAAAAAATTAATTAATAATACAAGAGGAAAGAACGTAAACCAAATCTAGTTTCCTCTTTCAAATCGAAGTGAATTTCGATTTGTAACCAATCACGAAGGCAGGCGCATCGGCTCGCGACGGAGGTTGATGGTCTAGTATCCCCAAGGCGCGCGTTGTCAGAAAAGGGTGGAGTGTGGTCGCGACATTTATGGGAGTGCGTGCGCATGTTTGAACAGTGTTCTTCGTGGAGGCAACTCGATGGTTTGAGGATTCGATGAGATTGGATGGAGATGTGCGATGCTGATAATTTCGAGGGGGAAACAGCTACAAGTTGTAGTTGCGGAAGAGGTGGGGGAAGCTTTGGGTTCGGCGGCGAGCAAGTGTGGCAGAAGGAACAACGTAGTAGGGTTTGTAGTTGTCGCGTGTTGTTTGAACTGGTCCTGTAGGATTGAGCAGTGAGGTATAACTGTTTATTTTAATTTACTTTAAACAAATATTCATATGTAAATTAGAAAATGTAAACTTGGTTAGTCTATATAGGTATACACATATTTTAATGTAAACTAAACAGAAAATTTATTTTATTTACTGAGAAATATATAGGGTTGAAAAGGAATTTTAAAATGTTTTGCTTTAAACGGTTATATTAAAAGTTGGACCTTTGGATTTTATAGATTATTTTATAAATGTATATGAATAAGAGTTTAAATTTACAGTTAGATATATATATATATAATAATTGTTTTTTAATTTAATATATACAGGTTTGAAGGAATTTTCACTGATTTAGAATTTAATATATATATATATATATAAGATTTTGGAAAAATATATATATATGGATAAATGTTAAAAGAATTTATAAAAGTTAGGTTTTTGAAATTTATAATTTATTTTAATAAGTGTACATGAGTTTCAAAAAGAAAAATTACTAGTTTAAATTTAAATCACAAGTTAAATTAAATAACAATAATTGATTGTCCGAATTATTTCAAATATTAATAAAATCATATGATGTCTATACAAGGTCTAAAATCAGGGAGAGACAAGCCGGTTTGGGTCAGATTGTAAAAAAAAAGAAAGAAAGATGAGTTAAGCTCACTCAATTGGAATACCTTTTAAATTTAAATAGTTAAATTTAAAATTATTGGATTGGTTGCTTGAATTGATAATTGTTACAGTCTGGATTGATATTTTATAATTAGTGTGCGTGTATATATATATATATATTGGAGTGATTGATTTCCCGCATTATATACCGGATGAGACCCTATGCGCCCCGCATAATAGCGGATGACCCCATATACCGCGATATCCCACCTCGAAGTGGGATTGGTATTGTTATATTATGCTAGCATCTGTGGATGTAGGGAAATAGGTTGGAGAGATCCAACTGGATTCCTCAAAATTTATTTAGATTGTTTTAATATTCTGTGATATAGTTTATTTGATAATCTGTGATAAATTATATTGGTAATTGAAAATATTGGATGCTATGATTTGGTTGAATATATATTGGTATTTGTGAGAATGAAAAATATAAGTTCGGATTTTTTTTAAAGGAAACGAAAAGGGAAATTTTTAAGTAAATAATAGAGTGAATTTGGGTAAATTAAAGATTGAATTTGGAAAATATAAAAGTCTGATTTTTAAATTCTAATAAATAAATTCCGAATATGGAAAAGAAGATTTTTGAGTAAATGAAATTTTTAAACTTAAGTGATATTATTTAAAAGAATAAAGGATTTATTTTTGAATTCAAGTTTTAAAAATAGTTGAAAGAGATAAGAAGAATTGTGGAAATAAAAATATATGAAATTGGTATTTTCAGTTTAAAAAGATTTTAAATCATAATAAAGAAGTAAATCTGAAATTAATGGTTTTTGAAATAAAACAAGTAAAGGAATTTATTTATTTTTTGAGAAAAATGTGTGATCCTTTATAGAATAGAGGAAAGCACACATGCAAAAATATAAAGGAATTTATTTTAAATGGAGTAAATTCTGGTAATCGGTTTGGAAGTTGATTAAGTGTTGAAACCGTGCTTAAAGGAGGATGAGACTATGGAATTTATAAACTGGGTTTATAAAGTGAAATATTTATCCGAGGATAATTTGGAAATGTAAATCCAGAATGGGTAATTTGTTTTAAAAATAAATAGTGATTTATTTTTAAAGATGTGGAAAGGAAAGTGTATTTCCCTGGAAAGACAAGTATATTTTCCAAGAAAGATTTCCAAGTATAAGATAGAGGTTTTAAAGTTGTTTAAAATGATTGTTTTAGAGAAATTTTATTATTTCAAATTGTTTTAGAATTTAAAAGTAAATATTTATTAAATTAATTATAGTAGTAATATTTTAAGGGTTTAGGTAGTATTATGATTCAAAAGATAATTATTTAATATGTATACCATATAGAATAATTTTTATTCTAGTTTGGGCCTTAATTTTACATAAGAAATAAGTATATACTTTTAATAAAGTGTTTTAAATAATTTTATTTCAAGTATTTTAAAGTATATTTTTAAATAAGTGTTATAATTAGTTTTTATTTTAAGTATTTTGAATGGTCTTATTTTAAAATATATATATATATATATATATATTTGGATAAAGTGATTTAAATTATTTTAAAAGTCTAAAATATTAAGGCTTGACGATTTTCAGTGGAAATAAAATAATTGGGTGAGAATTTTCTTCCGAGAGAGAAAAGTGATCTGAAACTATATTTTTTCAAAGGGTTGAAGAGTGAAAATATATCTTGCGAAGATATTTTGAGATTAATAAATAACTTGGGAAATTATTTAGTTCGATGGTTGTTTGTGAATGTTATTTGATAGTTAAATAACCGACTATCAATATTGGCCAATGCGTTGATCGTTTCGAAGAGACCGTGATGGGGTTAATTTTTCGAAAACCACTTCGATCCGGTTTGAACGTTTTCATAAGGAAGACAAGAGATTGGATTCGAAGATGGAGCAGTGAAGTGCAAGGGCTAATCGCTACTAATCCTGAGGGTGATTCCAAAATGGATGTAATAGGAGTAGTGACTTCAGTTCCGTCCGAACACGAAACAGACTTGTATGGATGAATGCTTTCAGAACATCGTCGGGAGGACGATGAGCATTCTAAGTGAATGTGTGCTAAAAAGGTAACGCATAACCTCGAGCCTCATCAACCGGGAATGGGTAAAACAGGGGAGGTGCACATAAGGCTAAGTGGCTAGCAACCAATTTGGGTAAGGTCACCCTGTCTAAAGGTCCCTTTTATTCGGCTGTGTGGGCGGTTGCTGATCCCAATCGTGGGGTGAACTTATTCGGACTATCCAATAAGGGGTAGCTCCGGTCTTGTGATGCAGGGGATCAGGGTGGATCCTCGGTACGGTTATCTAGACCACATACTATGACGAGCGGTACCCTTGTAGCCCTGCCATTGTATGGAATCCAATCTCCAATAAGCTCCTGTACAGTTTTGATTGTGCTTAACTATGCTGAAACTTAAGATGCAAGCATTTTAGCTAGATTCTATTTTACTTTCTATAGACACTATTATAATATCAGACAGATTTGATAAAAATATTTTGGTTATCGTAAGGTAAAAACCCAGCATGTTTTTTTGTGGTGTGGCCTTATGAGATACCTTTGATTTCAAAAGGATTTTGAAACTTTAATAATCCAATTGAGTGTGTTTTCTCATCAAGACTGACTCGGGTATTATTTTAATGTAATGCTCGGGTCAGACTGAGTATTATAGGATACAAAAAAGAATGCTGTGGAGCTCAGGAGACGAGCTGGATGGCGAGACGTATCACACGTATTTGATAAATATTTCGCTGTGTTTGATTATCTGTCTAGTCAGTTTTGTGAGGACAGGTTATGATAACTGTCCAGTTGAGTGTTATGAATTTTGTTGTACTCTGATAATGTAACGTATAAACAGATATAGTTCTTTCTGTTTTAAAAATTAGTCATTTATCTATTATATATTGTTCCGCTGCGACTATTAGATTCTAATATTGTTTTCTATTTCTTTTTCTACCTCTCTCTTCTATAACCCTAATGATTCGATTTTTCGGCATTCGATAATTCGACATTTGATACAGTGGACGTATTGATCTCGATTTTCGGGCGTCGAAAAATCGAATCGTTACACAACCTTTGTTTCATTTTTAGCTATGGCCCAATAAAAATTTCTACAAGATCCTTATAGTAATTTTAGTTGCGGCCCAATAAACAAATCATTGTGATTGACCCATACATATTGAACAGTCCCTGGTATGCTTTCAATTTTATTGCTATATGTTGTTATACTAAATATATCAATTTAGATTTTGGATCAGCATGGCTTCGTGCTGGTGTAAGTATGCTATATGTTTATTTTAGCACTAAGAAGGCTAGCAAATGAGAAGAAAAAAGAAAAAGTTCCCATTATGCAGTTATAACCTGAACTGACCAATTATTGAAGTGAGAGAAATAAGTAGGAAAAACAGCACCTGGGAGCAACATTCATTATCAAGTTGCTATCACCTTATTCTAAAAAGTGATTCCGTTATAGTTTCTATTAATAAAAGAATACGTATTCGCTATAAGTTGCCTTAAGTTTGCTTTAGAGATCCGTTCATAATGTGATGGACAAACGAACTTGTAAAAGGAAAATTCTCTCTTGTAAAAGGCAGATTATCTCTTGTAAAAGGCAGATTCTCTTCTGATAGCAACAGAACTATTTATCTAACTCCCTTAATTCGGACGTATTTCGGATTATTCGGATATCCATTAACAGGCCTATTACATGGGTAGGTCATTCAGGGTTACTATACACAGCCTGTGGTTGATCCATTTGATCTGAGGTTGTTGATCTCTCCTTCAATATCCCATTTACTCCATCTTCATAACGAACAACATAACACGAAATGAATTAGTGATTTTAAGAAGAGCAAGATATTTGATATTATCCTAGATGTGACTACTATGTATTGGTTTAGATCTCAACACGAAACTTTTGCCATCTGCTAAGGTTACAAAATCATGACATATGCAGTCCAATATACCTAACTTGAAATTTAAACAAAAATGAAGCAGAAACACGGGCATGCATGCTGACATTGAAAATACTAGACCTCCAAGAAGAGTAACCTATCACATAAACCATGAACGATACCGAACATATGAGATAAACATAGCAGAAAAATAATGTACAATGATGTCATGATAAAGAAACCATAGAAATTAAGTACCTAAGGTAATGCATTTCTTCTACCAGCAGCGTTCATAAATCGTGCAATTTTAGCCCTATCAAAGCAGTTTCAATTACAAGGTTTAGCTGAAGAATATTACAACTAATCTGAAATGTGAATTTCTCCAAGAGATAAGACTTGAACTAGCTGGAGGAGGATACAATTTTTTGTGTGCTTTGAATGTCCTCTGATTTCTTCAGCTCAAACTGTTCTTATTCCCTGATTAATGGATACAAACTACATATTATTTGTTTGTGCACTTTGTATATGTAAAAGACTTCATAAGCATTCAAGAGATGGTGAAGCTGCTTGAGGACAAAAGAAGTTTTTCTATGTTAAATTGGTTCACATAATAGAATTAATCAATATATATGCCAAAATTGAAAATTTCTTCTGCTATCTTAATTTAAATATACTATCGAAAAAGTTTAGATGTGTACTATACGTTGTCAATCCACATTTTTCACAATAAGGTGTGAAATTTTGCTAAAGATGATCTACACTGTCGAGTTTAAATCATTAAACACTGTTGGCAAAATTCAGAGACGATGATCTACAATAAGGTGTGAAATTTTGCTAAAGATGGTCTACACTGTCAAGTTTAATTCGTTAAACTCTATTGGGAAAATTCATAGAAGATGATCTATAATAAGATGTGAAATTATGCTAAAGAAGATCTACACTATCAAGTTTAAATCATCAAACACCATTAGGGATTGGGTTAGTCAAATTTCCTTAAACATTGTTAGGCTATGATCTTTTTTTAAGAATTATGTAGGTTCCTAGATTCTATGTGAGTATCAATGGATAGTTATTCACACCTAGTTGGTTAGTAAAATTTAGTGGAAAATGACACCTTTTTAAGGAAGAAGAAAATTGACAACTGCCTCCTTGTCATTCCTAAAAGAAAATAAGAAAATTCACATTTAAAAATAGTTTAGCGATAAACATGAAATGAACTAACATTAGAATCTTTTTGTATTACATGCATATGGATGAGCTTGCTGCCACGGTCATGATGGAAATTACGTACGTTTAAAGTATAACATCGCTTTCAATTCAATCTTGTGGATTCAATGCCAATTCATCAGTCAGACAGGCCTTGCTTTCCATCATGGGACCATCAATCCCTAGTATTTCTCCTTTAATTATAAATTAATTTGTTCTTAAATTAGCCTCATATATTGTGCATACCATTGTGTCAATGTGCATACCTCAGATTTGGCAGGCATGCCTCCTCATGATTGCCACAAAATGTGCATACCCATATGTATTGTGTAAGCATGCCTCCTAAAGCTCATCAAATTCTTATTATACGAAGCCCAACTAAGTCCTAAAACTGTCCATGTCTCAAATGAAGCTATATGTATTGTTTCCAAGTCTTTCAATGCTCAACCACACTTCATATTTGGCCTTGATGCCAAAAAAGGTACAACTTAGAAAAAATGCAATTCAATGTATATTTATTTAGTTAGTCCAATGGTCAAAACAATGGAAATAGAATTAAAATACTAGGATGTGAAATTGCTTTATAACATATCAGAGTATTGACATGTAAAATTTGCACACATAAACTACTAGTTGCTTTAAAATTCTAGCTTGAATAAACAACAAATATATCATATAATGAATAATGAAAAGATAGTAAGTTAAGTAAAAACCTGCTAATTTCAGTGCTTTAAAAATGCCACTAAATCATCATGCCCATCATCTTTTTTTGCCATTTCAATCTATAATAATGATAACACAACGTAATTTCAAAACTAACACATGCAAATGTTTTTGTGCCATTTACAAGTTATAAAATGTTAATAACATAAAATACCTTAACTTTATCCATTGCAAAATTATTTTCTTTGCGGTGTCTATTTTTGCTTCCGACTTGATAATCCTAGTTTCTCCCTCTGTTCCATATCACTCTTCTTCTTTTTAAATGGTTCATCTATGTATTTTTCATAAATATTTTTAAATTTCAAAATAAGTAAATCTTAAAATGAGAAGTTTCTAAGTATGCATAATATGAGGGAAAACTAGAGTACATTGTTTTTCGAACCTCGTATAATTGCTATAGGGACCTTTATCTTGCGGGTCCTCTTCGGCTTCCATGGTTTTGAAAAGCGACCTCCAAGACTATTTAAGAGTGATTTTCCCTGTATTTTAACCCATTACATATATATAACATCAATACTATTTATCATAAGCATATGCATAATGCTAATATATGTGTTCATTCATGTGCATGTACAATACACTTCACCAAGGATACAACTTCATCAACAATCGCTTTATAAAAGAAACACATACAACACACACACACACACACACACACACATACATACATATATATATATATATATATATATATTCAAAATATAGATACACACGCATACATACATACACATAGACACACACATACATATATTCGAAATAAAGTAAAAATGTCAGTCAGTAGCATTATTCAGTCATTTCCCTGGGGAGTTCAGGCTTCCTAAAATTTGTTTTTAACTAATAATAGATTTTACATTTTAAAATGCACCTCCATAGATTATCCTTAAATTACTTTTACACAATCAGACCACTTTCAAATACATATTTCATATTTGAATCAAATTGAAAACTATTTGCAGAAACATATCATTGTCTCTATATGTGGCAAGGAGTGATATTACGTACCTATACTTTTAAGAAAGCCTAAGCATACTTTTTTTTAAGCTATAATTTGTATAAATGTCTATTTAGGCATAAAATGATGTGTTATGTAAATAATTATGAAATAGTTTTAATGTGTAATTTGGTCAAAAAAGTGGCTTAAATGTGCAAAAATTCCAATATCCTAGAGATGGTTTCATGGACTTACCTTACTGAGATCCTGGTAAATTTTAACGCACTTCTAATGAGGTTGATTAATCTGATCACCCTACTCGAGCAATGTGAATAGAGTTCTTGTTGCATCTTCTTTGATCGCTTCAGCGATTCTGACACAATTGTTTACCGCATGAGTAGTTTCTTCTACCTTGGAACCAGCATAGTTTTCTAGTTCTCGAACTGATTGGTTTTCAAAATCCTAGTAATCCTTCATTGCATTTTTCGGTATTGTTTCCATGTCTGAATCAGAGTCAAATGGGTTGCCAATTTTCTTCTTTATGTCCACTTTCCAAGCTTGGAAAGGCACCTATTACCTTAGTTGCATTGAATGGAACAAAGGACTGAGATAGAAAAGCTAGTCATCAATCATCGTCTACAAGCAGTACACCATGGTGAGCATCCATACCTTTACCTTAACAGAGATTAAGAGATATAAGGGTAACCTATTGATGCTAGTGATGGAGGAATAACTTGAATTTCCTCAATATCTCCCAAAGGAAAAATAACTTGGCCTTCTATTTGAAAAGAAATAGCCTGCCATGCAAATATTTATAATGTGATATATCAAAAGGTTAAGAATCAACTTCACTGCCAAATAGCGATGTATCCATGTATATTTTTGTGTGTATTTCATTCTATGACAGATTTTTTAAATGGTATATAAAGCTGGATTAACCCATGCTCAACATGAACCTTCGGCAAAAAAAAACAAATTGAACCTACGTTGCTAATACAAAAATTAATCACCCACTAAACTAAGCAAATTGTGCCACTGATAGGACATGATGCATTTCTACATATTTTCAATAAAAATATGACCTTGAAAAACTGTACTGTTTTAAGTAGAGCTCGAGTTTCTTTTACCGCCTACATATGTAACTTATTAATAGAGTTTTGAACTCAGTGATGTTTCTTGATCTAAATTGACAAAGGAGAAATTGAAACTGAATGAAGATCTTATATTTTTCTGAATGATAATACTTACAAGTGCAGAGTAACAGAGGTTTTATAATACAGCTTTACACAGTGGGCTCTGGCCCAAAGATCACAAAACAAAGAAAAGAAAATAGCCTACGGCTAAGATTACAAGGCAACAGATCCAATGGACACTAAAGAAAGATTGCTTCATATATACTGCTGGATAAGAAGGGTTTTCTCATTTTCAACAGCCCCCCGCAAACCCTTCAACATCTAGGGTTCGCAGAATCCCAAATCGTGTCCAAACTTTCTACTTCCAATTTCCTGAATCTTGTTCGAAAGCAAATTGAGAGTTTTGAAGAAGATCTAAACATCCTCAGTCAATCAACTCTCCACTTCCGATTTCTCTGCAGTATCTTTTGAGTGAAGTTTTTCTCGATTGTGAGTTGAATGAGATACGAGGTTGTTGGATCCTGAACTTTGCTTGGATCTGATGAGAGTTGTATTGCAGAATTTCTGAGCCTTTTCAGTTGAATGATGTTTCACGTTTGGATTCCTGAAAGCATTTTGAGCTTGAGTCTCTTGTGTTGAATGGCCTCTGAAGCTTGAAGTTCTGTTGTCCAGAGACTTATCTGTTCCTGATGTGATGGTACATGACTCTAGTCCATCCCTGGTTGAAGACTTGAGCTTGAACTGTGGCCTCTGTAAGTTGCTAACCTTCAGCTTATTCCTGAGGCTTGTAAAGTTGGTCTTTGACAGTGACTTGGTTAAAATGTCGGCTATTTGGTAAGTTGAAGGTACGTGATTGATATTTAATTTTCCTTTTGCTACTTGCTCTCGAACAAAGTATAGATCAAGTTCCATGTGCTTTGTTCTAGAGTGTAGAACTGGGTTTGCTGTAAGATGAACCGTACTTAAATTGTCGCACCAAATAGTTGCTTTGCTGTCGGTTTTGAATTGTAGCTCATCAAGTAGTGATTGTATCCACATTACTTCTGCTGTTGCATTAGCAACACTCCTGTATTCTGCTTCAGTACTAGATCTTGACACAGTTGGTTGTTTTTTTGAACACCAAGATATAGGACTGTTGCCTAAAAATATACAATAGCCAGTAGTAGATCTTCTGTCATCTGGATCACTAGCCCAGTCAGAATCTGCATATCCTGTAATATTAATGTATTTGCTTGAACTTAAGGTCAGACCAAAGTCTAATGTTCCTTTGAGATATCTCAATATTCTTTTCACAATTTTCCAGTGTTCAGTAGTTGGTCTTTGCATGAATTGGCTGACTTTATTAACACTGTATGTAATGTCTGGTCTTGTAATTGTTGCATATTGAAGTGCACCGACGATGCTTCTGTATTGCTTCTCATTTGCTATTGCATCACCTTTGAATTTTGAAATGTGCAAGTTGCTGACCATGGGTGTTGAGATAGGATTGGCTAAATTCATCTTTGCTCTATTTAGTATTTCTTGAATATTGTTCCGTTGGCTTAACTGCAAAGATGAATTTGATAACCTCTTGACTTCAATGCCGAGAAAATGGTTTAAGTTGCCAAGATCTTTGACACTGAATTTTTGATCAAGTTGATATATAAGTGCATTAATTTCTTCAGCATTGTTACCTGTAATAATAAAATCATCCACATATATTAGTACATATATTATTGTGGTTTTGCTAAATTTTGTAAATAAAGAGTTGTCAGATTTTGTGGATGTGTAGCCTAGCCCAATAAGAGTTGTCTTGAGCTCCTCAAACCACACTCTGGGAGCCTGTTTAAGACCATAGATGGCTTTATTCAGCTTGCAAACCAGATTCTCTTTATCTTTTTGCACAAAACCATGTGGCTGCTCCATGTAGACTTCCTCCTGTAAAACACCATTCAAGAAAGCATTATTAATGTCTATTTGTTTGATGATCCAATTTCTGCATAAGGCAATTGTGATTACTGTTCTTATAGTAGTGGGTTTTACAACAGGTGAGAAAGTCTCATTAAAGTCAAAGCCACTCTGTTGTGAAAAACCCTTAGCTACTAGCCTTGCCTTATATTTAGAAATTGTACCATCAACATTTTTCTTTAATCTGAAAGTCCATTTGCAACCAACAATATTTTTATTTTCTGGTAAAGGAACAAGACTCCAAGTCTTGTTTTTTATAAGAGCATTGTACTCATCACACATAGCTGATTTCCAGTTCTGGTTTTCCATAGCTTGGCAATGGTTACTTGGCTCTTCTGTATCCAAAGTGGTATTATAAATTTTGGGTTTAAAAATACCACTTTTTGACCTTGTGATCATATGATGTCCTGTTCTAGTACTTTGTTGTTGTGGAATACTTTCACTTAATTGAAGTTGCTCATTGTGATGCATTGTTTCTTCTGTAACCTGTTGTGAATCATGCTGTTCACTAATTTTTTGTTGAGGTGTCTGAACAGGTGTATCAACATCTGCTACCTCATGACCTGGTCCATAACTGGACACTGTGTGTTGTGAGTGGTCACTGACTTCTGTCAGATCTCTGTGAGTTTGCACAACTTCCTCAGGTAAAACAGGTATAGAGGATAGAGTTTCCTTTGTGTTGTAAATCTTTTTGGATGTTTTAATTGCTGCATCTTTAAATGGAAATAGCTTTTCATTGAAAACAACATGTCTGGATATAATTATTTTTCCAGTACTGTCTAAGCATTTAAATCCCTTCTGATTAGTTGCATAACCAAGAAAAGTACAAGGTGCAGATCTAAAATCTAACTTGTGAGAGTTATATGATCTGAGATAGGGAAAACATAAGCAACCAAAAACTCTTAGATTTAAATAGTCAGGTTTGACATTATATAATATTTCCAAGGGACTTTTAAGCTTCAATGCTTTTGTTGGCAGTCTGTTAATTAAATAAACTGTTGTAGAAAAAGCATCTGGCCAAAATTTTAAAGGCATAGCTGCCTGGGCTAATAATGTAAGACCAGTTTCAATAATTTGCCTATGTCTTCTTTCAATTATTCCGTTTTGTTCAGAAGTGTAAGGGCAAGTAGTTCTATGAACTATACCCTTCTTCAGAAAGTAAGATTTTAGTGGCATATATTCGGTTCCTCCATCAGATTGAATTACTTTGACTTGACAATTGGTTTGTTTTTCAGCCTGAGTAATAAACTGTAATACAGCATTATGAGTTTCACTTTTTGATTTTAAGAAATATATCCAAACATACCTGGAAAAAGCATCTATGAATGATATGTAATATTTGTATCCATAATCACTGTGAATAGGTGCTGGACCCCACAAGTCAGTAGCAATTAATTCAAGTGGTTTACTATAATTTGTTTCTGAATTCAGAAAGGGTAATTTATGTGCTTTACCCATTTGACAGAATGTACATATATATGGCATAGAAACATCTTCATAGGAAATATTATTACTACTCAATATGTGTCTTACAATAGTAGCATTTGGATGTCCCAATTTATAATGCCACGTGTCAAATGCCTTACAAATTTCTTCTTGTTTGAACTCAGAGTTATTACACCAATTTTCAATAGTTTCTGCATTTTCTGAATTAGCCACTTTGAACTTGTATAGCCCTTTATGTTCACTACCCTGCAAGAGAATTTCTTTAGTTAGGATATCCTTAACTAGATAGTATTGTGGGTAGAACTCGAAGTACACACTGTTATCCTTAGCAAATTGCGACACACTTAGTAGATTTTTCTTAATTAATGGTACTCTAAGCAAGTTGTTTAAGTACAACTGTCTTTTTCCCATAATGTAAGATCTGCCAGTGTGAGTTATAGCTATAGACTTACCATTACCTACATGTATTGAGTTCATACCTTTGTACTCCCTGTTTCCAAGATTCAGCTTGTTCAGATTGTTTGTAATGTGGTTTGTTGCTCCAGAATCTGGATACCAATCTTCATCACATATATGTTCTGGCTTAGTTGTTTCTGTTGATTGATAATCTTTACTGTCAGATTGATTGCTTGAATTGTTTTGAACTTGGGCAACATTTGCACTGAGATTCTGATTTCTTTGATTGTTGGAATTTTGTCCTGGATCATAATTCAGATTCAATCTGAAGTAGCACTTAGCAGCAGTATGACCAAGCTTTTCACATATCTGACATCTTGGCCTATTGTTGTTGTTGTTCCATCTACCTCTGCCCCTGGATCTGTTGGAATATGTACCTCTTTGCATTGCTTGATCATTTCTTTTATTGCCTTGATTTCTACTTTTGTTGGTTGCTGCATAATTGACTGTAAAATCTGAGTCTTGAGTTTTTTTGTTGTCAATTCTTGCTTCATGAGCAAGTAGAACAGAATGAACATCATCTATGGTTGGTAAACTCTTTTGTGATGAAATTACAGCGACCACAGCTTCATAATCGTCATTCAATCCATTTAGAACTGTCATAATTTGTTCAGAATCACTAACTTTATGACCTGCTGCCTCAAGAAGATCACATGTAGTTTTGACTTTAGAAAGATACTCTCTCATATTCTGATTATCTTTCTTTGCATTATGCAGTTGTCTTTTATAGAACATAACTTTGGCAGCAGATTGTGTGTTGAAAACTTTATCAATAGTTACCCATATTTCATTGGCTGTTTTACATCCAATAACATGTGACAACAGATTTACATTAATCGAGGACAATAACCAAGAACATATGAGTCTATCTTGCCTATGATACTTGATGTATTCTTCATTGCTGACAATCTTATTTTCCTTGTCTGTGATGTTTACAGGAGGAATCTGAATTGTTCCCTGAATATAGCTTTCAAGTCCATACCCTTGAATGGCTGTTTCAACTTGAAGCTTCCATAGAAGATAATTATCTTCATTTAAATGCACTGTAACCAACTGGCTTTGGGGACTGATCACAGTCTTGATTAGATTCTCAACAGAATTAGTGTGTTGAGAGGAGTTTGCTGCAGAAGATGTCTCTGAACCAGTTTCATCAGCCATAATGATGAGATTAAGTTTGTCTAATCAGAATGACAAATTGAAAAAGAAATATGCAGTCAACAGAATGACAAACTTGAATTTAAGTTCAAGAATATAGAAAACAATGCTGAAGACAGGTAAGTGCAACCAAAGAAATTCTTAAATGATGATTATGATGAATTTTTCTGATGAGATTTTCTTTCTGGACGGCACTTCTCTGTTTCTTGAGTTGTTTTCTTGTTTTCTTGAACTAATTTTTGTGAGAATTTGAATGAAATCTTCACAATTCAACGATGAAATCCTGCTGCAGCCTTTTAAATACTGGCGAGGCACAGGATCGAGTTGAAAGAATCCTTCAAATGATAGAATGAATGATTTTGATGAAGGATAATGCTCAAGTGATGAGATTATCCTCTGATGAGTTTCTTTATCTCCTTTTTTTGAATTTGCTGTTAAGCAATTGGATGGTGCTCTGATACCATAATAGAGTTTTGAACTCAGTGATGTTTCTTGATCTAAATTGACAAAGGAGAAATTGAAACTGAATGAAGATCTTATATTTTTCTGAATGATAATACTTACAAGTGCAGAGTAACAGAGGTTTTATAATACAGCTTTACACAGTGGGCTCTGGCCCAAAGATCACAAAACAAAGAAAAGAAAATAGCCTACGGCTAAGATTACAAGGCAACAGATCCAATGGACACTAAAGAAAGATTGCTTCATATATACTGCTGGATAAGAAGGGTTTTCTCATTTTCAACACTTATTAATTTGCTACTGTATCAAACATTGCACCAATACGAATACATATAGTGCATAATTCAAATTCCAGTAGCTTAGGCCACAATCTTACCCCAGTAACTAATTTTCCTTCATCTAGCACATAGAATGAACAAATCACATCCATTTTGAAAGATACTTGTCCATTCAACAGACACATATCAACTGTTCCTAAAAGAGATTTTTTGCAAAATTGAAAACAAAATAAAATTGAACAAAGATAAAAACGATGATTATAGCCAAAAAATAAAACTGGTTTTCGGATTAAATTTAACCAGCTCCTCTTAATCTTTAGCACAGGTAAAAAAATATGATTCTGAAAAGGACAATTTTTGGTTCTAGGCTTAAGCAAATATCATATTTTGATTTTAGACTTCAGCAAAAACAAATTGCCAAACTAGATCCCGTTTCAGTTTTAATTTACATAAATATGGAGTGTGCAAATGTTAAGTTTTTCAACTATATCTTGCATATTCCATAAATGCGCAAGCTATATTTACTTTTTACACAATTTTGGAGTGCGCAAGCTCATTTTTAGCATCAAATAGACAGAGAGCACAGATCTGAGTTCATTTATCAATATTTTTACTTTCTTCCTCAAACCCTCCCCATTTCCCAATCCAAACCCTTTTTTCTTTCATATCCAAATCCACAATCACCTTATTAACCAAATAGTTGCTAAACTATGTATGGAATCATCTTCTTCATCATTACAAAACAAAGGTAATAATTAATGTTTTTGCAAATTAAGATGTAATTTTGCTATTATTGATGTTGTTGAAAATGAAGAGTTATTGGTGGTAGCAGTGTTAATTATTAGACAATAGTGTTGTTGTTGAATTAATTGTTAGTGTTTAATGAACTAGGAAACCTTATTTAAGTAGTAGAAAATTGAAAACGCTAATTTACACCATAATTGTTTATTGTTTATTATGACGGTAGACACTAATGATTGAGAGATAGATGACGAAACATTGATGAAACATTTTGATGAGGTTGAAGGGAAAATCGGAGTTGCAAGTTCAAGTCATATTGACTTTGATGTCGATTATGTTCTGGAAACACAGTTCGAACCAGTACCATGTAAATTGCACTCAGGATCATCAGCCTTACATGCTCATTTATGTGAAGTGGTTTCTGCAGAAATGCACGGTCATCAACATATAATTGACGGAAATTTGCTAACGCCTGTACATCCTGTTGGTCCATCCGTGCCAAGGGGACAACGACCATGCCCAAATTGTTATTGTGGAGAGATGTGTGTAGTGGTTGTTTGCAGAAAGGAAAAGAATGCTGGACGAAGATTTTTCGAGTGTAGTTCGTACAACGAACATAGATTGAATCCTCGTGAATATAATTATTGTAATTATTTTAAATGGATTGATCAACCCCTATGCGAAAGGGGACTTGAGTATGCCCACAAACTGCAACGATCCCGAATTTTTAGTGATTTTAAACTGATAATTTATTTTAATTTTGAATAAAATTGTGAAATTTATTGGTGAATTACTTTGAATTTCATATAATTCATATAAAAAGATATGTGTTTATTTTATTAAGTTTTAAAAATGATTTCTTTTAGAATTTAACATCTAAATAATGAATGAATGAAGATGTAAGATAAGACGATAAGAAATAAGTTAAAAAAAATATCTTAAGATTTTGGTTATGTAAACTATAAAACATAATATATATACATTAAACAAATTAGTTAAAAAAATATATTCAACAACATAATAAATACAAAATCTCATCTATATTACAAAGCAATAGAACAAAAGTAGATAGTTAAATACATTCAAATATGAAACAAGTGTGTTCAAACAAGAATATAAATATATGTAACTGGGCTTGTAAAACAAAGTGTAAAACAAAATAAAGAAACAAAGAATACAAAGCATAAAACAAATATATAAAAAATGCAAGTATGCAGGCAAATAAAAGAGTAAGTAAATAAAAAAAACAAGGTATAGAAACAAAACAAAATAAATAAGTATGTACACTTAAAACAAAACCAAAGCAAAAGCTTGTAAAGCAAGTACAAATAAAGCATCTCTAAGTATATACAACATATCAGCCGAGATAATAGCTTAATTTCAGTAAACAAAAGGAAGTATGCCTGTAAAATAAGACAATGAATAAATAAAATAAAATAAAATAAAATAAGTATAAAAATGAAACAAGTAAGTATGGAGACATGTACCTTGGCATTTAATGCTAGCTAAAGCCATATCACTTCTAGTATATAAATACATCTATCAGCCTCCAAAATGAACCTGCATAATAAAATAAACATGATGGAGTTGATGCGAAATCTTAGTACACCATATAATATGCATATCGGCCACCATACAAGGAAAAGAAATCACTGCCTATTGTTGTACTAAAAAGAAAAAAATATCATCCCTGTTGTACAAACAGAAAATAGCACAGCCTGTAAACTTTCTTTTTATATGCATCAATCCATTATCTCATTTCAGTTCGTTTCCCTCAAAGCTGAGAGAAAAAATTTTAAAGTAATATCATTAAAAATCAAAACAACAATCTACAATAAAACAGGAATCAAGAAAATAAAATAAAACAAATCAGCAGTTGCAAACAGGAAGGGTTCTCTGTTCTTCATCTTTACAGGTGAGTAACATCACATTTTAAATTGTTTTTATAAATCTGGTTGCTTGACTTACCTATGAAGTAAGTATGATTGTATATATGTTGATAAATACATGGCTGTGTGTACATACATCTGTATGGATGGGTTGTATATTTGTTCACCTGAGACACAAATATGTTCCTTGTTTAAACTTAAACTTCAGTCAAAACTCTTTTTCTCTTGATTTATATCTGTTTAAATTCAAGTTTCAAATGAAACTTGTGTATTTCATCATCAATTTTAGTTTTAAACATTTTATTTAAGTTAAAGAAATATGAATATTCTCTGGTAATCAAAATAACAGACCAAGTCTTAAATAAGTGGAAACCCAAACATTGTGATTCATAAATTCAGGATTGTAATTTGAATCCACAAACCAAAACATGATTTTTAACGCAAAAATTAAGATTTCTAGTTTGGGGTTGAGTTCGCGGTTCTAGAATGAACGAAAAATGGAATTTTGGGACTTCCTGGTGATCTAAGTATCTGAGAAGGTCAGAGTTCTCTAGGGTGAAGGAGGAGTGATCGGAGAGTCGAGGAAAAATGGTGAATGGCGGTGTAGCTCATCGTGGAAGCGGCGGCGAACCGTTTAATTTTTTAAACCTAATTTTTCTATGCGTCGTGTATCGATCACCGCGGCTAGCATAGGTGATCGAGTACGGTGAGCTTCTGGGTGATGGAAGCTTGGTCAATGACGAGCCCACGACCGGAGTTTCAGAGGCGCCGGTGGTCGAGGCGGCGAGAGCAAGGCGTTGCCAGGTTTGGTGAGGGGCACGTTTCCAGGTATCCAAGTATGGGTTGTTGTTCAAAGGTTGGTGCCAGGCTACTCGATTTTGATTCGAGATGCTGCAGTGGGTTTGGATGATCGTGATGTTGTCTTGAGTTCATCGGCGAGGGGTTGCAGTTCTGGTGGATGGCCGGAGGTGGCCAGAGCCACGGTGCACGTGCACCGTGCATTTTTGAGGGTCTGGTGGTTTTTGAGGATTTGCAGTTTTTTTTCTCGGGCTTTACTCGAGTCATTCGAGTATGTGACTCGAAGCAGGGGAGATGAGACTCGAAGCAAATATTGATTGCTCTGGTTAGTATCTTGTTACAGGCTTAAGCCTGCAAGTTTAAGAAAAAATTTAAAACTGGAATTTAAAATAAAAAGTAAAGATTCGAACGAGTTTTAAAATCTGATTCAAGTGTAGTTTGAATCTCAGTTTTAAAATAAAATAAGGTTTTAAAAGTTTAAATTATTTGAACAACTTTAAAATGTTAAATAGTTGAATTTAAAAACGAAGCTTTATAATGTAAAAGTAAAGGTTTAAACTAAATTTCAAATCTAAGTTAAATCTGGACTCAAAACCCAAATCTGAATCTTAGCCCTGTCATAGAAGAAGTTTTTAAAATTTAAATTATTTTAAAAAGATTTGAGGACGGAGTGAAATTTTAAATTGATTTGAATTTAAAATAAAATTGGAAACTTCTATTATAAAATAAATAATTCTTTAACTTGTGAAAAAAAGGATTTTGAAATTGTTTAAACTTTGTTAAAGATAAAATGGATTTTTATTTTAAATCTTGGATTTAAAATGAAATCCAAAGGTAAAATTGAAATGAATGTTTTCAAATGTATAGATAAGAGAAGTTTTATCTTAATGAAAATTTGAATTTATGATATGTAATTCATTTAATTATTAAGATAGTTAAAATGGATAAATTGATTTGTAATTAATTAATGAAATGAAAAATTTATCAAAGTAATTAAAAGTAAATTACTCTAAAGAACAACTAATTAATGTGGTTAATTAATTAAGGTAATTAATTTAAAAATAATGTATTAAAGGTCAATTAATTAAAGTGATTAAGAGATAATTATTAATTGGGGAGTAATTAATTTATTTATTATTGTAATTAATTAAGAATAATTAATTAAGAATTTATTATTAATTAAAGGGTAATTAATGATGAATTAAAGAATAATTAATTAAATGTTTGTAATTAATAATTTAAGTGTCTAATTTATTTATAATTAAGAATTGTTAATGATAATTAATTACAAAGATGGTTAATTTAAAGATGTTTAATAAGTTAAGTGAATTAATTAAAGGATAATTGGATAATTAAAGATTAATTATTTAATTTATTAAAAGTTGATTGATTAATTTAATAAATGATTAAAGGACAATCAATCAAATGATTTGAAACCAAGTAATGTTAATTAAACATGATTGATGACCTGCCTGATTTAAATTAATCAGATAATGAAAATTAATCCTACTTATGGATGTTTGGATTCTGTTGGATGTTGGATGATTGATATTCCTCATATGTGATGCTTTGTGATTTGAATTGTTTTAATTCAAGCTGTGATGAATATAATTTATTCATTTATAATGCATTCATATTTCCTATCTGTGATTTTGTGTATATAGATAAGCATTATATATACCGCTTATCGATATTGTTGTGATGTAATCTGTGATGATTGATGATGTTGCACTATTGTGTAAAACCCCTGGACCACATCATACACACACAAATATAGATTTCACGGGGAAATCGATTAAGTCACAGATTTTGGAAAATAGTTTTGAATTTGAAATTTTAAATTCAAATAGTTTTTGAAATGAATTGGGTTTAAAGTGAAAATCTTTTGAAATGGAATTTCAAAGATGAATTTTATTATTAATAACTTGATTTAGTTTGAAATTTAAATATTTTGATGTGAATTTGAATTCAATATTTGAAATTGAATTCTATGTTTAGAAATTAGGAATTAAGGATGTTACACTAATTTTATATGGGTCAAACCATTTTCAAAGTATCGATTTGGGAATTTGAATTTAATTCAAAGGCTTCAACTCGTGCAAATATAATTGGATTTTTCTGAAACGAAAAATATTTGTTTTTAAATAAATAAAAGTTTTCACATAAGTAATGAACTTTCAATTTGTGTTAAGAGATTTCAAATTTAAAATGAAATGGAAACGTTTTGAAAAGCTATGAATGAATCTTTGGAAACGAGTTTGAAAATTTTAAATTAAATCTTAATTTAAAGATTTAACGAGTTAATCCAATTGAAATAGAAGTTGTTTTGAAATCCGTAAATGGATCTTTGGGAAAATGTGTGAACTTTGTGAAGTGAATCTTTTTGTTTTAAAAAGATTGGAAATGATAATTTGTTTAAACCATTTGAAAGGAAATTTTGATTTATTAAGTTGTGACTTAATAGGAATCCCATATCCATATGTTTTAAATATTGCGCTCACTATTCGGTTTAGCCGGGAAAGGACCTTTGTGTCATATAGCCCATTCCGAATATGTGATACGATGTTATGGATAGCATTTGAAGACCGGTGGTGAAGACCGAATATTTTCGAAAACGAAAGGACAACTCGTGGAATGTCTTTGCATCGACTGGTCCCCGGTATAGAGACTCCATATGTGATGAGAAGTCCGGACGTGATTAGGGATTATCCGGATTTGCAAGGGCTTCTTTGGAAGTGCCTTCGGTTCTGTTCGCACCCAGAACAGACTTGTATGGATTGTATGTCTGACATTACAATTTGAGATATAAAGCAGATTTCTTTCAAATACATTTCCGTTAGTGGCGGAGAATTTATTCTCTTAGCTTAACATCCTTCTCTGAGACGTACGAGCTCAGAGGTTATGTAGTTGAAGGTTATCAGCAATATATTCCCAACTTGGTAATGTGGCATGCTGAGTGCTGCTGAGCATTTGTTGATCAAAGCGTGGCTTTTGTGAAAAGCGTAGCTTTGCGGATGAGACTTCGTCGGACCTCACACCCCGGAAATGGTCAAAACAGGAAGGATGCAGCAAGATTATTAGGGGGTAGCGCCCCTTTAGTGTATGTCATTCCTTCTGGATAGAGGTGGTATCATGGTATGGAAACTAGATACTTAACCTATGTTGTTGCTGCAAATTTATTACTTTGTGGTTGTTGGAATTGAGGATCCTCGGAAATAGATCGGTTACGATCGGGGGATGACATATTCGTGTCAGTAGTTACCCAGTTAGGGGTAACCCGGCCTTGTGTTGGCAGAGATCCGGTTAGGTTCTCGGTTCGTCTTTCCAAAGGCGTACTCATGTGGCAATGGGAAGTTCCTTGGCCTGACCATTTGTTAGAAATCCAAAGAAACAATACGAACCTTGTACGATTTTAGTTGTAGAACCTGCCATCTAATATGGTAGCTATAGTAGGCATAATATAATGGTACCTATGCTGGCTAAGATTTATATTCTACTTTCGAAATGTTTTCTACACTATGCACTAATAATAATATCAAAAATGATTTGATTTTGCGTAGTAAGCATCTTTGACTAACATAAGAAGAAATCTCCTCCAAGTCTGCGTTTGCATTGTGTGTGTGGTGGGAGGTCTGATGGTAGTTTCATTTTGAAAAGCATTGCGAATTAACTTCAAAATTCTCTTGTTGTTTGTTTTTAAAGATAAACTGTTTTTGTTGCTCACACCAGTCCCACGACTGATCCGGAGTTTATTGCTGTTTTCCTAAACTCTGGGTGCTCAAAATTTTTCTACACGGGCAGTCTAGAGTTGGGTCTTTCAGATAGTCAGGTTTAGTAGATTATCTGGAGCTAGTTCAGTCTTTGGATATGGACTGCAGTTGCTTATCTTTGGGAGTTCGAGCTATTTCTGGATTGGTGCTTTGGAGGATGGAGTTATTTGTTCCGCTGCTATTTTCTTGTATCATATCTCTGATGTATATTGATATTCGTTGTATATTGATATCTATTGTATCATCTATTGTATCAGATATTGTATCAAAGCTGTATATCAATGTATTATTCTTTCCTTCCGCTGTGTTGTTTACTTAATGTTGTTATAAGCTCCGGCGAATCGGATTTGAACGGTCGAATCTACGGCATTCGGGTACGAATGAAGTATGGATGTTGATTTTCGAGCGCGAAAATCCGCACACGTTACACAAACTGCAAGCTGAAATAAGTCATTTGAAAAGTATGAGTGAAGAACTAAGGACAAACAGTGGAAGGCCTAGAATGTGGTAGATGTTTGATACTTGGTTAAGTTGTCATATTTGGATTTTATGTTGAACCGTTGTATTTGTAATATGTTGTTGCGAAAATGTTTCAATTTGTTGTAACCCATAACGTGTGCAAGGTAGATAGTTTATTATGTTGCTAAAATGCGTTTAACATTGTTGACTCTATTGATGAAATATATTGGTTACGTTATTATATTGATTTGCTTGTTTGGGTTTTCTTAAAGATTGAGTTGACTGCTTTTGGTTGAAGATTGCCTGTGAAAGCAAAATATACTTAGAAAAAATAGGTAATAATTCATCAAATTGATGTTTATAGTTATGTCAATGAACAAAAACTATGAATGTGGTATTTGAACTTATTTTGCAGATAATGTCAAAGGTTCAGACTATATTTTACTTTGATGGCGAATTGTTGGTTGATGATGAAGGTAAACCAAGATATGTGGGCGGGAAGCGAAAAGGATCGATAATAAAAAATCATTGTAGTTTCGAAGATCTTAAACAAAGGGCATTTGAAGTGACGAAAGCAAATCTTATGATATATGATTTAAAATTAGTGGCGAAATGGGTTCGGGATGATGGTGCATCCGCTATTGATTTGGAAGACGACGATGATTTGAACTCCACCTTTTCAGTTGGAATGAGAGTGATAGAGATCTACGCGGTGAGAGTGGAACATGAAAATGTGGTCGAAAAACAAGTGCCAGTAATCTCTGGGGAAGAGTATATGCACGCAACACAGTTAGAAGAAACACAATGGCGGGCATATCTGTCGTATCTTTCATGTCAAGGTGGAGAGTTTACAAACTTACTTCATAGGTACAGTGGAATGGCTGGAGTCTCTTCTAGTCAGGCACAAAATATGATGCAGAATGCTATAAATCCAAATCAGTCGCAAGCGTTTGAAAAGTGAGTACTATTATACGTTGGAACTTGTATTTTGAATTACATTAATGCAAAATATATGACCTTTGTTTTTTATATTCCTAGTGTCGAAGATGCAATTACTAGTTGTGATGACGATGGTGCTGATTATCATATTCATACTCCACACGAGATTTGTGAGCAATTGGATACATGAAAGTTGCTTGTGCGGATGATGAGGGTAGAACTTGGATACATCAAATGGAAGTGAACAGTGATGCAATCATATATGCAGACTTTGAGGAGGCCGATTATGTAAATGCGAAAATAGAATGAATCTAATAATTTCTACCTAATCAACACTACCTCTTCCGCTAACAACAACAATCATTTCTATAGTAGTATTCAAATTATAATTACCTCTAATCAATGTAGATGAAGAGTTTGCTTCCATTTTATGCGCAATCGAGTGGTTGTTTGAAGAAATAGACGAGGAACAATGTTTTTGATTTTATATATTTGGATTTGGAATGGGTTTGAAGTTGGAAATGGGAAGGGTTTTGGAAAGAAAGGAGATAGGGGATGAAATGAGCTCAGACTCAGCTCTGTCTTTTTGGTGCCCGAAAATGATCTTGTGCATTTCAAAAGTGCACAAGCTTTAAATCTAAATCTTGTGCACTTATGAAATGTGCAAGCTTTACATATAAAAAAAAATTAAACTTTCGCATTCCATAAATGCGCAAGTTATAAACTAAACAAGGCCTACTTTGGCAATTTGTTTTTGCTGAAGCCTAGTTCTATAATTTGTTTTTTTTTGCGGTGCCTTGATCAAAAAATTATCCTTCTGAAAATAAAAAAATCAGAATGCGTGACAAATAAAAGAGGAAAGATGATTTGCTAACCATGGATGCAACCGAAGAATAGATTAACAACTTACACGAGGCAATCCTACATCGATAAAGGGAAAGACCTTTTTCGAGAAGTTGCAAAGATGATTCCTGAAGACACGGCTGCGGAGGTGGGAGAAGACAGGTGAATTGATTACGTGAGATATGAGAAGAGAGATGAACGAAGGAGAGGTTATTTTTAGAGTTTTCATGATTGACAATGGAAGGATATAGAGAGTTGGGAAGGAGCGAAAAGGAGAGGGGAAAAATTAAAAAATTAGCGGCCACGAAATAATCTGGAAGGCCCCCGTAAATTTTGTACTATTGTTTTTGTTCATAGTGTCCATACTTCGTTTTTCTCGTATCGTCCCACGGTTTATAAAAATTACAACAGCAGCTTATAATACAACGCTGTAACCCCATGCAATTAATAATAGTTATTCTTGTAGTGCAAGGAACTATCAGCCTGAAATAGAACACCCTAAGTAATACAACTCTAGTGTTAATTACTCTCACTCAAATAATCATGAGAATTTAATAACTGTCCCATACCAATTAGTAAATTCAAATATTTATTAAAAGCTAGTAATTCCCACTCGAACTCTATTGAACAAATTATAATAATAAACAAGAGAATTGTGCGAAAAGCCCAATACCAATCCGATAGTTCAACTGTTTATTAAAATTCTTCGTTTCATAGAAAAGCATGAAATCTCATTAAAATCTCAAATCTATAATAAATAAAATTGAAGGGTTTTAAATTAATCTTATATATACAAAGATATAATTTTTTTTCAAAATCACTTCTAAATCCATAAACTCGTTTTAAAGAGGAGTTGCTTATTTATAAAAGCTTTTGGAACTCTTTCAAAATAATTTAAACTTCTTTTATAGCTAAAATCACTTGAAACTGAAATTATTACTTTAATTGCAGCTTTTGTAAAATAATACTATACTTTATCTTTCGCTCATAAAACAGTTCCAAATTTATATATTTAAATTAGTAAACTTAAAAAGGTTTTATAAATAAATATTACTCCTCTTTAAAAGCTTCAAACGAAAATTTTGGAATAAGAAGCAAGTTAAGATTACATATAATTTAAGTATATTTCATAAATTAAATTCCAATAAGGATCAAAATAGATAAAATCCAGTTTTAAAATATTTTAAAAACATTTAAACAATTCAAATAATAAACTCATCAAATTTGCAACTTGTAGAGCCAAAATCTCTGTGACGACCGCCCATGACTCCTGCACTTAAACAAGGAGATAGTGCGCTGAAAGGCGTGCCCGGCAGCCATGGACGATCATCAAGGTAAGGTAAACACAGAATAGTCTATCATATTACTCACAACATATGGATAAAATACAATAGAAAAGTATACATAGTGAAGCTCCATAGAACAGAATCTCATCATATGTACAACAATATGAAAATTCAATACAGCAAGCCTCACTACATATCACTCAGAGTAGATACAAATAGCGGAACATCCAGTACATATAGTAAGAAAATAATATGCTAGCCTCCAGCTCGTCTTCGCCATCAGCTTCGTGGGTAGCAAAGAACAACACCTGTCACCTGCTACCTAGTCTGCCCATCCCAAAATGGATGAACAGCCCAAGGTAATAAGAGTTGAGCATAAAACCTTGAGTCAGACAAAAGTCCTAGTGAGCGGTAAATCAACTATCAATCATACCAAAAGAGCATAAAGGGAAAAAAGGAATAGGAACCCAACCATCCCACTCCACCTCTTTCTACAGTGATATCCCCCAGACACACTAAGCAGAAACAAACATAGCAAAGCAGACAATTAAAGTAAAGCAATTATCACTCGAGTCAAGGTCGATGTTTTCCAAGTACAAACCCCCAAGGCCTAAACCAAGATCAGATAAGCACCCAAAAAGCACCGCTCTTGAGACCGAATGATAATACAACCAAACATCCATGACTCTGGCTATCACTGTTATCATTGCTTCGATATCACCGTTAATTGAATGACCGGCTCATTCTTTCATCCGTCCGTCAAGGGCTAATGGTAACCCAGGTTCTAGACAGAACTCCGCACGTCGTCATGACCCGTGCCTAGGACTATCGAATCTGTCCAGGGTACTCGACCATCAACTATTAGTCTTTTGGGACTATCGAATCTGCCCAGCGTACTCTTGCTTTGAGTCTGCTAGAACCTTCAATAATGATGAAATCTCAGCCTTCTAGTCATCCTCCTCGACGACTATTCTCATACTAGCTCAAGCGCCTCTTGAGCCAACCATTATCAACGAACTCGAACCATATCACCGAGTTATCAACATGCTTGGGATGATCCCGTCTGGATTAAACCAAGCTATCTCACATCATGCTTTGCTTCATCGCATCATAGCAAAGTCCCATCTCAACATCATGCTTTGCCTCATCGCATCATAGCAAAGTCCCATCTCAACATCATCATCAAATCTATCCATATGAGCTTTATCATCCGCTTCATATGCCACGAGCAGCTTTCCTAATTCAAGAGCCTTTTCACTTAGCTTTTGAATCGTCTTCGACCAACTTGTCCAAATCAAATCATCAATCAACTAATTTATAACAATCAATCAGGTCAATCATTAATCCAAGTAATCAATCATTCAAACAAGATCTAAATAAACAGTTATAACAATAATGGCAATTTCGTAAATAAAGAGTCCAAATCTAACAAGCATGAATTCTAAGTAATACCTTGATGAATGAACTAGCATAGGTTAACATGTAGTAAAGTGGATATCAAAACTTTATGAACGATGGATCTATATGCAGACTTAAGGAAAATGCATGAAATCACTATCTTTAACACACAAACAAGCCACCGATCCAATATACTCCTTTGGGTCCGTGTGAGAGATAACCACCACTCGCCGAATCACCTAAACACCTCAAAAGCAACAAGTCCAGATCCGGACAGCGAAGGATCTAGCTTGATCCGTCAAAATTCTGCTTCAAACGATGAAGTCTCTCTTTGAAGAATGTAGATCTTCAATTTTGGCTCTTGGATCTTCGATTTGATCTTCAATCTTGGATGGAAGGAAGCACTAGATTAGAGAAGAGAAAAGAAGTGAAGAAGTGTAGCACTCGAGCTCTCAAAAAGGCAGAACTTCGTCGCTTCAAAAATCCAGATCCCAAAAAGTGAGATAAGGCCGTGTATTTATAGGCCAAACCCTTAAGTCGTTCGCCCCCCCTTAAGTCGGTCACGACTTAACCAGGCCCCACGACTTACGACTCATCAACCCCACGGCCTACCGACTCAAGCTTATGCGTGACTTAACACATGCGCGCGACTTAACACACACGATCTAACACTTAGGCACGACCTAAGACTCAACAGGATATGACTTAGCGACCTAACACACTGCCGCATTTCTACCTAAGTCCTAAGTCGTTTGGACGACTCAACGACTCAACGATCAACGACTTAACGACTTACGACCTAAGTTAAACCCAGCCGCTAACTCTCTTAAGTCGTCGATTCCCTTAAGTCGCTCCATGACCTAATCCAACACACGACCTAAGCCTCAACACGAGAATTCCTTAAGTCGCTTACTAACTTAAGCCGTTAACCCTTAAGTCGTTAGTTCTCTTAGGTCGGCCAAACCCCTAAGTCGCTCACTCCTATAGGTCGGTCACTCCTATAGGTCGCTCTAACTCCTAAGTCGCTCCACCGGCCTAAGCCACTGCACGACCTAAACCCTGGACGACTTATCTCTAGACGACTTAAGCTCCGAACGACTTAAATTCTGAACAACTTAACAACACTAACAACCTAATGACAACAGTTCTACGATCTTTCGATACGTAAAATACGGGTCGTTACATTCTCTCCCCCTTAGGAATTTCGCCCTCGAAATTCCAAACAAACAAGAGCAACCAAAAACATTCTACATGCCTACCATCCATAGCAATCAACAAACCATGCATCCAATTACTAACCTAGCATGCAGAATTCTAAAACTAGAACAAGTTACAAATTCATGAGATGTTACGACACCTTAGGGCCATACCTCAAAGAGTTCAGGATGAGTTGCCTTCATCCTCTCTTCTCCATTGTACCTTGAGTAACCTGACTACCTTCCTCCTAAGCTGTTTCGTGTCAGTTTCCACAACACAAAGCGGCTTACGAGGTCTTCTAACAACTGGATCAACTTCTAAATCTTCACAACTATCAGCAGAAACCACTGTATTCGAGTCGTGCACATACTTCCGTAGATACGATACATGAAAAACATTGTGCACACCCGACATCTTTTCTAGTAACTCCAATTTATAGGCGAGCTTTCCAATTCGCTCGATGATCGGGAATGGTCCAAAAAATGTCGGAGTCAATTTTCCTTTCTTCCCGAATCGAATAACATTCTTTAGTGGAGAAATCTTCACAAAAACCATATCTCCTACGTCGAATTCCAAATCCTTACGACGCTTATCGGCTTAACTTTTCTAACGGTCCTGGGCTGCCTTCATTCGTTGCTGAATGATCTTTATGCAATCCGTAGTCTGTTGAATCATTTCTGGCCCAAGTATCAACTTTTCTCCTGTTTCCAACTAACATGTCGGAGAGTTACACGATCTTCCATACAATGCTTCATACGGCGCCATACCAATGCTGGACTGGTAACTGTTATTATATGAAAATTCCACCAAATGAAGATGATCTTCCCATGATCCTCCGAAGTCCAAAACACATGCCCTGAGGAGATCTTCCAAAACTCGGTTGACTCTCTCGGTCTGACCATCTGTTTGGGGGTGATAAGCTGTACTCAAACACAACTCGGTTCCCAAAACTTCCTGGAAGCTCTTCCAAAATCCACTAGTGAACAATGGGTCTCTATCGCTCACTATACTTTTCGGAATACCATGGAATCGAACTATCCACTTAACATACAGCTCAGCCAACTTCGATGCAGTCCTAGTTGATCGAACAGGAATAAATCTTGCACTCTTAGTCAAACGATCTATGATAACCCAAATCCCTTCATTTCCTGCTCTAGTTATAGGTAGCCCATCGATAAAATCCATCGATATTTGCTCCCACTTCCATGTAGGAACTTCTAATGGCTGAAGCAATCCACTGGGCTTCTTCTGCTCGGCTTTTACCAACTGGCAGTTCATACATTTGGAAATAAAATTCCCAACATCCTTCTTCATACCTTCCCAGTAATAGGTTCTCTTCATATCTCGATACATCTTATTTCCACCTGGATGAATTGTCAGCTTCGAGTGATGACTTTCCTTCAGAATTTCATCTCTCAATTCATCTATATCGGGAACAACTAGTTGTCCTTGTTTCTGAAGCCAACCCTCTCGATCGACCTCGAATCCTTTATCCTTCTCTGGGTTCAGCCCCAATTCCAAATCACGGATAATCTTGACAAGCTTATCGTCTCGCTTTTGGCTCTCGCCAATCCTTTCCACAAGAGTAGGTCTTATCGATAAGTTTGCCAACATCTGAGGTTCTAATTCACATCTAGGCTTGAAGTCAAATCCAGCCAAATACTCGAGACTCTTCCATTCTGAAAACATGGCTCCCAATTTTGCATGTCTTCGACTTAACGCATCTGACACTGCGTTACCCTTTCCCGGAGTATAGGCTATACCAAAATCATATGATGCTAAAAACTCTAGCCATCGTTGCTGTCGAAGATTCAAATCCTTTTGGGAGAAAAGATACTTCAATGACTTATGATCTGTAAACAACTCGAATCGAACTCCCAAAAGATAATGTCTCCACATCTTCAGAGCAAATACAATCGCCGCTAACTCCAAATCATGAGTCGGATAATTCCTTTCATGCGGCTTCAGTTGTCGACTTGCATATGCAATAACTTTACCCTTCTGCATCGGTACTGCTCCAAGTCCAGTACCACATGCATCGGTGTAAACCACCATCTCATCATTTCCACTTGGAATAGTCAAAACAGGAGCACTTGTCAGTCGCTCTTTCAGGATTCCGAAAGCTTGTTCACACTTAGCATCCCATATGAATACTTGATTCTTTTTCGTAAATCCTGTTAATGGTGCAGCTACCTTGGAAAAGTCTTTGACAAATCGATGATAATATCCTGCTAATCCAAGAAAACTTCTCACATCAGATGCATTCTTAGGTCTAACCCAATCCTGGATCGCTGCCACCTTGGCGGGATCAACCGCTATTCCATTTCCAGAGATAATATGGTCTAAGAACCTCACTTCACTCTTCCAGAAGTGACATTTCGAAAACTTAGCCCTCAGCTGTTGTTTCCGCAAGATTTCCAAAACAATACGCTAGTGCGTCTTGTGCTCTTCTTCAGTTCTAGAATAAATCAGAATATCATCCACGAACACAAGTACGAACTTGTTCAACTGATCTCTGAACACTCTATTCATAAGATCCACAAAATACGCTGGTGCATTGGTCAATCCAAACGGCATTACCAGCCACTCAAAGAAACCAAACGGTGTCCTAAAAGCAGTCTTCGGCACACTATCATTTGCCACTCTTAATTGGTGAAATCCCGTTGCCAAATCCATCTGAGAAAACACCTTGGCTTCGTGAAGCTGATCAAACAAGTCATCTATTCTCGGCAATGGATACTTGTTTTTCTTAGTCACTTTATTCAGCTCACGATAATCCACACACAACCTCAACGATCCATCCGCTTTGGTTGCAAACACAACTGGTGCACCCCATTCGGACACACTACGCCGAATGAATCCTTTCAGTAAAAGGTCATCAACTTGCACCTTCAACTCTTGTTGTTCCCTAGGCGCCATCCGCCTAAGAGGCATCACAACAGGCCTGGCTCCTTCAACTAGATCAATACGAAACTCGATCTCTCTATGCGGAGGTAACCCTTTGACCTCATCAAAGACATCCTCAAATCCATTCACAATTGGCACCGATGACAGTCCATCCCGTGGAACAACTAGCGAATACTTGAAGCTCATGAAGACGCCTTCCTCATGCTTACATCGTATCACAACCTTTCGCCCTTCCACATTCTCGATTGTCACCTCCAGCCTTTCGCAATCAACCTTTGCCGCATACTTCCTAAGCCAGTCCATACCCAAAATAATTCTGAACCCTGCAAAGTTCAGAACAAAACAATCACAAACAAAAGAGCAATCATGACTCGACACAACCAGACCACGACATACCATACACAAACAAGACGAACCCCCAACTGGATTAGTCACAACCAATGGCCTATCCACGATATCCGGTTCCAAACCCAACCGGCCTACAAGTTCATTACAAATAAAAGAATGCGACGCCCCAGTATCGAACAACACTCTAACTGGAACACCACAAATGGAAAGAGTACCTTGAACCACCACACTCTTTCCTTTCCCTTCCGTAGTAGGAGATTTTGAAGATGATGGCACAGCCCCCAAAGCATAGGCTTGCACAATCTGTTTGTCCTTCCGCGGTTCTGGACAATTCCTCTTAATATGCCCTGGCTTGTCACAGTTGTGGCACTTCACTGGCACCTTTGGATTCTTACAATCTCTGGAGAAATGGCCCTTCTGCTGGCAATTGTAGCAGGTCACTTCTCCCTTCGGCTTCTTCTGGCCATCCTTACCCTTCTGTTGCTACTGCTTCCTCTTCTTGTTTCCACCCTACTGTGGTTTAGACCCTTCCTTGGTTACAGCAACAACAGATCCTTCTTTAGGAAACAAATTCTCATGCCTGAGAGCTTTCTCCACAAGCTTCTCAAATGGGTCATCTAAATGATCCACCAACTGCCTCCCAAGATAACTGTCCAAGCCTGTCACAAACTTCTCGTTCTTCTGATATGGGGATTCAATATATGACCGAGCATACTTGGACAAGGCTTCAAACTCAGAAACATACTCAAGAACTGGTCTTCCACCTTACTTGAGTTCCACAAACTTCTTGAACAGAACAGATTTTTGAGCTGTAGAAATGAACTTAGCCTCAAATCTAGCTTGGAATTGCACCCAAGTGATCTCTTCCTCCGGAGTATCAATGGTGATAGAATTCCACCAATCAGAAGCTCTTCCTTGAAGCTGTCTTGATGCAAGCTTCCTCTTAGTTGTATCCTCAATTCCCAAGTCACCAAAGATCCTTCTACAAGCATCAATCCACCTCTGAACTTCAATGGTTGACTCTGTCCCCAAGAAAACCTTTCCTCCAAGAGCAGTATAGTCTTTGCACAACTTAGCAAAATCCACCGGTTTTGGAGTTTGAACTTGAACTCCAACATCTACCGTTGGCCCTAGAGCTGGCATCCTTCTCATGATCGAAGTCATCATGGCCTCAAACATAGCAGCATAATCAGCAGCCCCCTCAGAATCACGGCCTTCCCTAGCAGCTGGTCTCCCTCTTCGACTCATTCTTAATATCTATAAGAAAATGATTAATATACCTTGAGAAACAACTGCATAAGGATTTTAAAACCTTCTAAGCTACTATATTATATATAGTAATCATCCATAAAAATACAATTACGTCTCTCATACGTAGTTACGTCAGCGAGCGTTGGCTAAAATCGATTAACCAAGGCTCTGATACCAAATGTGACGACCGCTCATGACTCCTGCACTTAAACAAGGAGATAGTGCGCTGAAAGGCGTGCCCGGCAGCCATGGACGACCATCAAGGTAAGGTAAACATAGAATAGTCTATCGTATTACTCACAGCGCATGGATAAAATACAATAGAAAAGTATACATAGTGAAGCTCCATAGAACAGAATCTCATCATATATAAACTCATAATAGTTTGGTACAACAATCTGAAAAGTCAATACAGCAAGCCTCACTACATATCACTCAGAGTAGATACAAACAGCGGAACATCCAGTACATATAGTAAGAAAATAATACGCTAGCCTCCAGCTCGTCTTCGCCATCAGCGTCGTGGGTAGCAAAGAACAGCACCTGTCACCTGCTACCTAGTCTGCCCATCCCAAAATAGATGAATAGCCCAAGGTAATAAGAGTTGAGCATAAAACCTTGAGTCAGACAAAAGTCCTAGTGAGCGGTAAATCAACTATCAATCATACCAAAAGAGCATAAAGGGAAAAAAGGAATAGGAACCCAACCATCCCACTCCACCTCTTTCTACAGTGATAGCCCCCAGACACACTAAGCAGAAACAAACATAGCAAAGCAGACAATTAAAGTAAAGCAATTATCACTCAAGTCAAGGTCGATGTTTTCCAAGTACAAACCCCCAAGGCCTAAACCAAGATCAGATAAGCACCCAAAAAGCACCGCTCTTGAGACCGAATGATAATACAACCAAACATCCATGACTCTGGCTATCACTGTTATCATTGCTTCGATATCACCGTTAATTGAATGATCGGCTCATTCTTTCATCCGTCCGTCAAGGGCTAATGGTAACCCCGGTTCTAGACAGAACTCCGCACGTCGTCGTGACCCGTGCCTAGGACTATCGAATCTTCCCAGAGTACTCGACCATCAACTATTAGTCTTTTGGGACTATCGAATCTGCCCAGCGTACTCTTGCTTTGAGTCTGCTAGAACCTTCAATAATGATGAAATCTCAGCCTTCTAGTCATCCTCCTCGACGACTATTCTCATACTAGCTCAAGCGCCTCTTGAGCCAACCATTATCAATGAACTCGAACCATATCACCGAGTTATCAACATGCTTGGGATGATCCCGTCTGGATTAAACCAAGGCTATCTCACATCATGCTTTGCTTCATCGCATCATAGCAAAGTCCCATCTCAACATCATGCTTTGCCTCATCGCATCATAGCAAAGTCCCATCTCAACATCATCATCAAATCTATGCATATGAGCTTTATCATCCGCTTCATATGCCACGAGCAGCTTTCCTAATTCAAGAGCCTTTTCACTTAGCTTTTGAATCGTCTTCGACCAACTTGTCCAAATCAAATCATCAATCAACTAATTTATAACAACCAATCAGGTCAATCATTAATCCAAGTAATCAATCATTCAAACAAGATCTAAATAAACAGTTATAACAATAATGGCAATTTCGTAAATAAAGAGTCCAAATCTAACAAGCATGAATTCTAAGTAATACCTTGATGAATGAACTAGCATAGGTTAACATGTAGTAAAGTGGATATCAAAACTTTATGAACGATGGATCTACATGCAGACTTAAGGAAACTGCATGAAATCACTATCTTTAACACACAAACAAGCCACCGATCCAATATACTCATTTGGGTCCGTGTGAGAGATAACCACCACTCACCGAATCACCTAAACACCTCAAAAGAACAAACTCCAGATCCAGACAGCGAAGGATCTAGCTTGATCCGTCAAAATTCCGCTTCAAACGATGAAGTCTCTCTTTGAAGAATGTGATCTTCAATTTTGGCTCTTGGATCTTCGATTTGATCTTCAATTTTGGATGGAAGGAAGCACTAGATTAGAGAAGAGAAAAGAAGTGAAGAAGTGTAGCACTCAAGCTCTCAAAAAGGCAGAACTTCGTCGCTTCAAAAATCCGGATCCCAAAAAGTGAGATAAGGCCGTGTCTTTATAGGCCAAACCCTTAAGTCGTTCGCCCCCCCTTAAGTCGGTCATGACTTAACAAGGCCCCACGACTTACGACTCATCAACCCCACGGCCTACCGACTCAAGCCTATGCGCGACTTAACACATGCGCGCGACTTAACACACACGATCTAACACTTAGGCACGATCTAAGACTCAACAGGATACAACTTAGCGACCTAACACACTGCCGCATTTCTACCTAAGTCCTAAGTCGTTTGGACGACTCAACGACTCAACGATCAACGACTTAACGACTTACGACTTACGACCTAAGTTAAATCCAGCCGCTAACTCTCTTAAGTCGCCGATTCCCTTAAGTCGCTCCATGACCTAATCCAACACACGACCTAAGCCTCAACACGAGAATTCCTTAAGTCGCTTACTAACTTAAGCCGTTAACCCTTAAGTCGTTAGTTTCCTTAGGTCGGCCAAACCCCTAAGTCACTCACTCCTATAGGTCGGTCACTCCTATAGGTCGCTCCAACTCCTAAGTCGCTCCACCGACCTAAGCCACTGCACGACCTAAATCCTGGACGACTTATCTCTGGACGACTTAAGCTCCGAACGACTTAAATTCTGAACGACTTAACAACACTAACAACCTAATGACAACAGTTATACGATCTTTCGATACGTAAAATATGGGTCGTTACAATTTCTCTACAAAATATAATTCCATAATATGGAATCATTTAGCAATCTGAGTTGCTTTCCGAAAAATCCTATCACTCAAACAATGCATAACCATCATATAATATAACTATAAAAAATACAATGCATTTTGATTGTTTCAACATACATGCTATTTGTTAATCAATCAATTCAAATAGTAAACTAATTGAAACTATAACATGCAATTTTATTTCAAATCACATCATCCAATTACTACCACATATTAACATAATTTATAACCAAAGCAAGGAATATAAAAAAGGGGCATTACTAATTTACATATAGGTGTATGAGTTAATTAAATAACTCATCTTGATCCCACTAGCTTGTTGAATTCCAAAAAATTTGATTCGGCCTACAAACTAACCCTAGAATTGTAGGTATCGATTTGCTAAAATTTTCTACATTTTCATTCATACTGCAGCAGTGATTTAAAATAGTAAAACTCAATATTTTCCTACCAAACTTTTGCAAATAGTGTATGTATGAGTTACGTAAAACATATCAAAATTTTATGGTTTTTCTACAGTTAGTTATGATTTTTAAATTGACCTGCGTTTTCTGCCCTGGTATAACTGAAAATAGCTTGCGAAAATGACCATCTTTAACCCAGCAAAACTCAATGAAAATACATGAAATTTGGAATATAGGTGCTGGAACATAGCAGCAGCAGCTTTCCAAATTTTGGAATCTTTAAATTTTATATAAATAAATTTTGAATTTTTGAGTGGAGGAAGATTTGGTATCTAGGTTTAGAGAAATGTGGAAAATAATGACTTCTTTTTTTATCATAATTTAAGAGAATGAGATCATAAATACAAAATGCAATAGCACCTTTTTCTTAGTAATACCTTCTCAACCCTATCTTTATTTTGTTTGGGCTTTGGGACTACAATTAAATCAACCTAAAATAGTTACTTTTATACTCTTATTTACTACTAATGAAAACTTACATTAAACAAGGGGTTGGCTTCAAAATTAAACCATAGTTCAAACACTAAAATTCTTCATGTGAATATATTTAAACCTTAAACAAATATTTTCAAACAAAAGAAATCTATTAAACTCCAAAATAATCTTTTATTTGAAATAGAAGATTTAACCCAACCAAATGCTTTTTTTTCAACCTAACTTTCTAAATTCTTTAATTTAAGCGTTTCAAAATATTTCATTAATTTCCTATAACATAGAAAATCTCAAATTTATTAAATTTGAGAATAAAAAAGATTTAAAATTCCAATTCTTTATTAAAAATCAAATTTAGATTTATTTATTTTAAATTTCAACTTTATCTCAAATCAGGGTTATTACAGACTCCCCACTTAAGAAAATTACGTCCTCGTGATTCTCCTTTAAAGTAGTCTATAATAGACATGTATATTACTAATAGTAATATATTAATTAAAATAATCACATAATAAAATTATCTATAATCAGACTCAAACTCTACATTATTCTTTGGGTCTGGCACATATCAGGATTTGCATTTACCCATCAGGCAAAATAGAGTAGTGAACACTTATTAGACCCATTGGTCGATGGCTTAAGAAACATAAACATTTTATTTGCCCAATGATTAAAATTTAGGGCTATGAGTTTTACATGAACTCATAGGAAAAATATACTACTCAATATGCATTCTATTATTTTATAATTTTTGCATACAGTAAAATCACATGAAAATTATTTTAAGATTTGAAATTTCTAAAATTTTCTGACATGGTATTCTTTGTACGGAGAGACGTTTGCAATTTCTCAATTATAATATATATGATATACATCGACCACATGGTCGGAAACACAATATGAACATCAATATTTCTAACACCTTTATATTTTATTTGAATGCATACCATTATATTAGCATTTAAATTAAATTTATATATTATTAAGAAAGCAAAAGTATACCATCATCGCCAAGTTGTCCAAACATGCTTCGTGCATTCCTATCTCAACCCAACAACTCATATGAGATCATAATTAAAAGAATAAAGTAATGTTATACTTCTATGACTATGTAATGAAATTGCGTCTTCGCTTTTGTCGATCTTGCTTTAAAGTTTTAAGTATCAAAAAACGCTTATCTATTTAATACATCCAAAAGTAAAGTTGTAAAATCTAGCATTTTGTTTTTAAAACATCTTTCGAATCATTAAAACATCAAACATCTAAAGAATCATATGATACTTTCCAAAACACCAAAATCTAAAACGTCTATGTAAGTGCAAGCCCACCACTAAAAACCATGTCTTTAGCCTAGAAAACGTCAAAATATTGCGAAACACTTCAAATAATAGTTGTTACATAAATTCTAAGCTTTTCGGAATGGGAAAAATCATCGAAATAGGACAATCCATTCAAAAGTTATGAGCAATTGTTTGGCTCGATTTTTAAGCAACTTGTAAATTGGGACAACAAACAATGTATTTAGAATTTCATGGTTTAAACCATTAAAGAATTCAAAATTCTAAAAAGTGATAAACAATAAAGTTTTTTTTAACGTAATTATCTACCCAACGAAAGAAGATTCGCTAAAATCAGACCATGCCATCTCAAGTTATAATCATTTTAGTAAGGGATTCTTTCTTTTCTTTTCAAATTGTCACGCTCCTTTTCTTGAAACTTGGTTATTTGCATATCACGTTTTCATATTATTTTTTCACACATATCCTGTAATAGATGTTTTATCTTGATAATTATTTATGTAGAATAGGCTTTAAACTCGGTCACATACCAAAACCAGCGTTGCATATATCTACATCAAAATCAAACCCATTATACATCTTGAAAAATAGTGGTTTCTAACACTAACATAAGGATCTTAAAATTAAAATTATTTTAAGCAACAAATGCATTTATTCAATTACCTCTATCATGTTTCAATCATTTATTCACATATATAAGTTTTATATCATCTTACACTTCACTATACTTATAAATTTTTAGTCTTCATTTTAACAATAATATGCTATGAATAATAATTTACTTTGGAAATTACATATATATTCCAAATTTTCAATATAATTCATTTCTATCTCAAAATTTTATATATATATATATATAAATTTCCATCTCAAAAGCTTACCAACGTATTTTTTCAACTTTTAAGCTCGGATCATAACAATGGTAATACAATTATTCTTTTTTTAAGACCCTCTTATTTTGAAATCTTTATACATATTGAGTAAAAAATTAATTTTACATTAATTTAATCGTAAAATTAATTTTTTTTGAAAAAATAAAATCACAAATACAATTAACCCTTTAACTGAAAAGGTAATATAAAGCAAACTAATCACTTCTCAAATTAATTTTTTTTGAAAAAAGGTACTATATTAACAGAATAAAATCATATACTTCCATGATATGCCTCGTTAAAACCTAGTAATCCCCCAAACCTAAATGGGTACCTTACTAGGAAAAGGAGTACATATCATATCCATATATGAAACAGTACAATGGATACTGCAGACCATTACTTAAGTTGTCAAATAAGTGGAGGAGTAGACAAAATAACAATACACTCAAAACCACCCATACGAACAACTTAGAATAAGAAAACAAATAAAAAGGCAGAAGCAAACAAAGCGTGCATACACGTGTACCTATTGGAATATACCAAACATGAGAAACATAGAAATAAAATCTTTACAGCGCGATGGCAGGAGAAGAACTCGTCTCTTAACTTTGTTGGGCCTAGATGTAAGAATAAGGAGTTCAAGTCTTCAATGGAGATAAAGGCATGTCCCTTGAAGCACGGTGAATTCCCAATGACTTATGTTTTTTCAATTTTTTGTTCTTACCTTTCAGTTGACTAACCTGATTTATCCATTCAGGGTTATCTACGATATCAGTTGCAACAGTATCTTTAAATTCATAAGTTGACTCTTTTAGTCTAGCTTTCTTGATGGGTTTTGTTCTGGAAGCCCGATGGACATCCGAGGTTGCATCAGGCAAAACATTAGAGGGATTAGTGTCTTCAGTATTATTATTAGCAGAGACTTGAAAGACCGTGTTCATGTTATTTGAAAAAGTGTATTGAAGTGGGTTTGCAGTATCCTTTGAATTGGTTTCCATATCATAGTTTGAGCTAACATTGGAAGGATTACAAACTGTTTTACTATGCTCAATGTTGTCTGAGTCAAGATGCATATCAGTAGCATCTAGAAGATCTGTCTTATTTGTACCAATCTGATTGGTATCAACATTCATATCATTAGGATTGTTCAACTTATCAGAAGAATTTACTTTAAGTCTCCAAGCCTTTATGAATTGACAATGTGTATCTGCATGACCAAAACTATGACAGTTAGTACATAAATTTGGCTTCCACTCATACATCATTCTTCGATAAAATAGGAATTTCAAAAGGGAACTTACAGGAATCATCGATTTCAATTAAAACTCTAGCATGCGCAATTTTAATAATACCTTCTGTAAAATTGTCCAATTTGATATGGGATCCTAGGACCGAGGAGATATGACTAATCCCTTCCTCTGTCTAGTAATCAAGAGGTATATTAGGAAATTGAAACCAAATCAGAATAGAATTTAGAAGATCTTTATTAAGTTGCATACCAAGCGACCAACGTTTCATCACCATCAATTTCTTATTGTAAAAGTAGGAGTCCCTTCTTAATTCTATCGCAGTCTTTTTTATTCTAAAATTTGATAAAATAAAATCCGTTTTCCTTGGAGAAAATAGTCTTCTTCATTTTCCGTACTCTAGTGATATAATCTCTAAAATATGGATAATACAGTTTAGGACCAACAACATAGATTACGATTGCATTTTCCCAATGTTTCATAGCAACCTGAATTACTTCAACGGGCATCTTGGCACATTTTAACGAATTAAATTCACGTGGCTGGTAAAACTTAAGCGGGACGGAGACCGTAACATTATTTCCTCTAACGATTTCATTCCATGCTCCGTTAGAAGAGGTGAAGATGCTCCTTTTGTTTGTAGCGATATGATGTTCTGATTGTATTAGGGGATTAGCATCACTAGGATTATGAACGTTCATATTGTGCTGAAGGATAGGTCTACGGTTGTTGTTCTTAGAAGCAATTGAGGCAGTTTATGTTTATTTGATTGAATGACAAAAGGTGCCTGACGCTTCCATTTTTTAGAACGGACAGTGGTGAAACATTCTTCTAAATCAGGCGAAGGAGCCGCGATTTCCAACGGAGTGAAGCCAGGAGGTGGGTTGGGGAGTCGAGGCAGAGGGTCTGAGAGGATTTCGAATGAAGATCAGAGGCCATGAGAGGCACGATCCAAGAACAGAGGTCGAATGACTGTAGGATAAGGCCGCAAGCGGAGCGAGAGGAGAAGGAGGGCATGAATCATAAGAGCGATGAAGAAAAATCTCAAGAAGGGCAAAAATTAGAGATCGGCGGCCGACGTTTTTCTTTAGGGTTTTCACAAAAAATATATTTCTCAAATTACTTTTTAGAAAAATACAAAAATGCTTTTTGTAATTATCTTATTCTTGATAAACTGCATTTTCACAATAAATTTCCAAACTTTGTATTTTACGATTAGTGTAATGATTTTCCAACTTAATTGTCATTAAAATACATAGTTACCCTTGCTTTAAGTATTTTCGTATAAATAAAATTTTTGAAATTGTTTATTATAACGACCCGTAAATTTTTAATAATTTTTATTTGTTTTAATAATATATTTAACTGAAATTTTGTGAAATTTTAAATATTTGAGTTTGGAACTAAAAATTTAATATTGGAATACGTCTATTTTAACATAGCAACTGGTAAATTTTCGTCAGATAAGATTGAAGTTATTTCATTGTGTAATTCTATTCCAATGTATATCAGTTAATATTTCGGGATAATGAAATGTTTTTCAAACCTGCATATTTTTCTATAAAAAAATTGTAGATCATCTTTTAAGCAAGACGTCATATTTCGTTTCTTCAAATTTTGACTGTTATTGCTCCGTCGATCTTATTTCCGATGAAATAACAACATTTTCGTTCCGATATCGATTTTTGATCGGTTAGTCGTAACATTGATATTTATCTACCGTTTTGATCGTAGCATCGTATTGATCTCTGTGGTATATTCTGTTTTGTATTTTGAAGTTTGGAAAACGACGGAGTCTACAGATCGATTTCCGTATCATTTTCGCTTCTAAACCTTTTGGCTTCCTGTGCCTTTCAAATTCCACCGTTTAAACTAGCAGCTGCTTTCTTTCAATATTCTTTGAATCCAGGCTCTTGATATTCCTTGTATTTAATATATCCTTCCTGTTCGTTGGTCACTTTATTTTCTGTACCCTTAGCTTTCTCTTCCATTCTCTCTGCATTTTGATTTGCAAGGAGATACTATATATTCTCTTCACTTTATTTTCCTTCCTTCTCCTTCTTTCCATTTTCTTTCTTCCACACGCATCTCTTCTTTTCACTTCAATCTTCACCACCGAAACTCATTTCAATCTGAGAACAATAAATGCATCCTCTCGGTTGCCCTCCATCTGCCCGGTCATCGACCATCAAGCCTACCCCACTGCTGAGATCGCCACATGCAAACCCCTGACGGCAGCCGATCCTTTACTCCGGCCTTACCACCTCCATTCGCGTCAGCTCTGCCTCTAGAAACCCACACATAGCCTCGCGCCGTCACTCTCCAGCAAAACCCTGCATCCCCTTCTGCAGCAACTACCGCCCACTCCTCCTAGCATCTGTTGTCGAGCTAGCAACGGTCACAGCTCAGCGCCACCATCTCATGGCCGAGTCGCCTCCCTCCTCTCCAGTGCCTCTCCAACTCGTAACACCGAACCACCCTCCGTGTGTGCATCTCTTTCACGTGAATGCTATGCCTGCAAATCTTATTGCTGTGAAGCGGTATATTAGTTTACTTAAGATTGTGTACGTATGTTTGTTTTGCATACGAATATATGATACAATTGTGTCTGCATAGTTATTGATACATATGTATAAAAGTTTCATCTTATTTCAATATATTTAGTTATAATATTGAGTCTACATCCATGTATTTTATTATATAGGGTCTGCATATATCCTTCTTACAATGTGGGCATATAGATTTATGTAGTTGTTATGTATATAAATTGCATAGGTGGGTTACGTATTATATTATTTATAAAGTTGATATGTCTGTAACGTGTAAATATAGGATAATTTGTTTTATGCTGTTATAAGTTATAAAGTATAATTGTTATTTGTTTAATATATAATATAAGTGGGGTGTTAACATGTATTAAGTATGTAGTATAGAGTATTAGTTTTACTCGGCTGTTAAAGTAGTCAATGTTAGTTGTAACAGATTATTTATACTGACTTTATAATGAATGTAGTTTATAATAGATTTGTAATACTATGCGATATACACAAATCTGTAGATTTTGGTTCAAGGTTTGTGCAGAATTCGTGTTATAATATATTTGTAATAAAGTGACTTTCACACATGTCCCTGACAGTATTAGATGTATACCATATTTTATTTTATTATTTTATTTTATTTTATTTTTATTTGTATTCCAGTTTCATTATTTGTACACTGCTTATATTATTATTCAAGTACCCGGCATTTTTAACAAGTATATATATAAACATTGATCTGAAAATATAATGTGTATTTATGTTTAAACTTAATATCGATTATATATATATATATATATATATATATATATATATATATATATATATATAAGATTTTTATGTGTTTGAATTTGAGAATATGATTTATAAATATATTGCTTTATAAATTATATATATAAGTTCACTTATACAAATTTTACTCGTCGATCCGGTTCTGATTCGTTTATCGATCCATATTATCAGCTTTGTCCGCCGTGCCTGTTTTCTCCGTCGAATCATGTCCATCTAGCCGTTCTTGCAATTGATAACTCAACTTCATTGTTTATCCTCTCTAAGCCTCGAAAGGTGAGCAATCACTCACGATTAACGTTCTTATATCTATTAAATTTGATTTCAATTGAAACGACAATTTGATGCAGCGCACCATGTTTCCAGCCGAAGGTCGTTCGTGAGTGATATGAAGTCGCCAGGGACTCAACTACTTAAGCCGTTTTTCCTTAGTTCGCGTGCCTTAAGTCGACAACGACCTAGCGAGTTACTTAGTCGCTCAAGCGACCTAGTGAATTATGCCATAAGTCGCGATATTGATGCAGCACACGATGGTAAGTCGCTCCAGCGACCTAACGGGTTGATATGTCGCCCTAGCGACCCTACAAGTCTTCTGGAACCACCTGCGTGCTATCATAGCGAGCTTCGACCTAACGAAGCAGCGAGCTACGAGCTACGACCTAGCAAGTTAGGTCGCGTATGTCGCAAAACCTTTGAATCACTCCAGAAGCCATTTTCTTAAGTCGTGAAGCCTAGGTCGCGAGAAGTTCCTTATGTCACTACCGTTAAGTCGCAAATGGTGATGAGTCAAATATGTTGTAATTCTCTTAGGTCGTTTGTTGTTATGTCACATATATGTTGTAAAGTGTTATGTCGCTTATGTTAAGTCGTAGGTCGTGTGTGTTGTTAGGTCGTGAATCTTTGTAACCTGTACTGTTGATAGATCGTGATTCGTGAGTCGTGTGTTGGTTGAGTCGCATATGTGTGGTGTTGTAATCTTCTATAAATACGGGTGTGTTGTCATTGTAAAGTAGGTTGATTTTGAATAAAATTTTATTTGTGTGCTTTGTGCCACTTTTGTTGAAGTTGAGTGTGATTTCCTTCTTCTTCCATCTTTGGTTATTCGAATGCGCTCGAATCAACGAATTTGAAGCCGATTCACGGAATCTCGTGCGCGAGATCAACGTCGAAGGATCGTAGATCTTCTAACACGGTATCATGCTCGATCAATGTATTGAAGATAGCTAGAATCCGGTATCTCGAGAGAACAACGGATTTGGACATTTATCCTGGGTATCATCAATTCATCAGTTTGTCATTGTATCGTTCCATCGTTGTTTTGTTGTTGTTGCATCATTTGGTGACAACTTGTTATCACCACTGTGTCAGTTTAGTATCAGAGCTTGAAGAGCTAAGTCGAAGCTAAGTTCAAAGCCGAGCCAAGTTAAAGTAGTATTTGTGTTGGATCCAAGATTGTTTGAAGATCATGCCTTCGAGACGTGCTAATCGATTTCAAAATGTTGAAGATGTGTATCGAAGACAAGAAGCTGAGCAGATGGAGCAATGTATCAATGAAAGGTTTGATGAAGGCATTGGAAAGTTATAAAAGTTGATGAGAGACATGAATCAAAGTCAAAGGAGAACTTCGTCGGTTTCGCACCATAGTGGAAACAGAGTTTCACATTCAGTTTCGGGAGAAAGAGACGTACGTGGAAGCAGAAATGTTGATGGTCAGAATCGACATCGACATACATCATATTTGGAGGAATCTAGTGATGGTGATAGTAGCTTTTGTCGAAACCACGGCCAAGGACGAAGTCGAAATAGAGATTACGAAGATGATCGTCGATGGGAGGCGGGGATGAGAACAGACATTCCAGAATTCAAAGGGGGAATGATAGCGGAAGAATTTCTGGATTGGTTATCAAATGTTGAAGAAATTTTTGACTTCAAGGAAGTACCCGAGCATCGTAGAGTTAAGTTGGTTGCTACACGATTGAGGGGAAGAGCTATGGCATGGTGGCAACAAACTAAACTTACACGGGAAAGAATGGGAAAGTCGAAGATTGTTTCATGGGAAAAGATGAAGAAGTTGTTGAAGGCTACTTTCTTGCCTTATAATTATCAGTCTCTTATGTATCAGCGCTTACAGAATTTGAGACAAGGGACAAAGTCGATAAATGATTATGCAGATGAGTTCTATCAACTGATTGCTAGAAGCGATATCATGGAGACGGTGGAACAGTTGATAACTAGATTTGTTGGAGGACTGAGAATGCAAATTCAGGATATGGTAAATATGTTTGATCCAAGATCCGTTGCTGAAGCACACCAGAAGGCTCTAGCTTGGGAGAAGCAAGGTAGAAGAGGAGGTGGTGCGCTTACAAGTTCGATCAATTAGGTGAAAGGGCCTAGTAGCAATACTAATGTTTTCAAAGCTGTTAGTAAACCGGTTGTCAATGAAGTTGCTAAGACCAAGGTCAACAACAATTTCAAGTGTTATAACTGTTAGGAGTTTGGTCATAAGAGCAATGAATGCCCGAAGCCTAAGAAGCGAGCGATGGTTGCTGAGGTTGAGGATGAGGATGCAGAAATAGAATGTTCCAATTCACCACAAGTTGAGGAGGAGGAAGAATTATTGGCAGGAGACGAGGGATATTCTTTAATGATGAGGAGATCTTGCTTGACGCCAAAGCAGGAAGAGGAGACTAGATGATTGAGGAGTAATATTTTTCAGTCGACGTGCACTATTTTTGTAAGGGTTTGTAAGTTTGTTATCGATGCAGGAAATTGTGATAACATCATCTCTGTAGAAGCTGTAAAGAAGTTAGCGTTAAAGACAGAGAAGCATCCCAAACCCTACAAATTAGCTTGGTTGAGGAAAGGTGGGGAAGTGAAGGTTAGTCGAAGGGCTTGTGTAACTTTTTCCATTGGAAAGAAGTATAAGGATGAAATTTGGTGTGACGTGGTAGATATGGATGTATGTCGTTTGTTGTTGGGAAGACTGTGGCAATTCGATAGAGTCGTGCAACACAATGGTAGGACTAACTGCTATAGTTTCATGTTCAATGGCACTAGAATCACTTTAGTTCCTAAAAAGCGACAACAAAGTGAAAGCAAGTTGGAGGAAATCGAGGAACTAAAGACTTTGTTATCTTTGAAGGAGTTTGTCAAAGAAGTAGAGGATGGGCCTGAAGTATTTCTGTTGATTGGACGTGAAAGTAGTGAAACGGTTGAAATTCCTAAGGAAGTTAAGCCAGTGTTGAAGGAATTTGAAGATGTATTTCCTGAAGAATTACCAAAAGAGTTACCACCGTTGAGAGACATACAACACCTGATTGATCTTGTTCCGGGAGCTGTGTTACCACATAGACCACATTATAGAATGAGTCTAAAGGAGCACGAAGAGTTGAGAAGGCAAGTGGAGGAGTTACTTGAACAAGGGCGTATACAAGAAAGTTTAAGTCTTTGTGCAGTACCAGCCTTGTTAGTGCCAAAGAAGGATGGAACTTGGAGAATCTGTACAGATAGTCGAGCACTAAACAAGATTACAGTGAGGTATATATTTTCGATGCTAAGATTGGACGACTTGTTAGATCAGTTGAGCGGAGCTGATAGCTTTTCAAAGATTGATCTGAAGAGTGGGTATCATCAGATTCGAATTCGACCAGGGGATGAATGGAAGACCGCATTCAAGACGCGGGAAGAGTTGTATGAATGGCTGGTCATGCCATTTGGTCGTTCGAATGCACCCAGTACTTTTATGCGAGTGATGAATCAGATCTTTCGACCGTTTATTGGAAAGTTCATAGTGGTATACTTTGATGGTATATTGATATACAGTGGAAGCACAGAAGAACATCTACAACACCTGCGGGAAGTGTTGATGATACTTCGTCAGGAGCAATTTTACGCGGCAACAAAGAAGTGCATGTTCATGACACGCAGTGTTTTGTTTTTGGGGCATGTGTTGTCCAAGGAAGGAATCCATGTGGATCAAGGTAAAGTCGAAGCAATTAAGGATTGGCCACAACCCAAGACTGTAACTAAAGTGAGAAGTTTCCATGGGTTAGCATCATTCTACCAAAGGTTTATTCCACATTTCAGTAGCGTGATGGCACCAGTGACAGATTGTATGAAAGGAAAGCAGTTTGTATGGACTGAAGAGGCTGATTCTGCTTTCCAATAGATCAAGACACTCTTGACTACAACACCAATTCTTAGATACCCGGATTTTCATTTGCTCTTTGAGCTAGATACTGATGCGTCTAAGGTTGGAATTGGTGGAGTATTAAGCCAGAAGGGTCGTCCAATTGCTTGTTTTAGCGAGAAACTTTCTGGAGCCAAGACAAGATACAATACTTATGACTTAGAGTTATATGCTATTGTCCAAGCTATAAAGCATTGGAGACACTATTTGTTTCATAAAGAGTTTGTGTTATATACGGACCACGAAGCGTTGAAGCATTTGCAGGGACGGGATAAGATTGCAGCCAGGCATGCTTCATTGATCGCATACTTGCAACAGTTTACATTTGTTGTAAAGCATAAGTCGGGAGTTACAAATCAGGTGGAAGATGCATTGAGTAGAAGAAATCATTTGTTGACTATGATGAGAGTTGAAGTGAAGGGTTTTGAAGTATTTCCAGAATTGTTTGTTGAAGATCCTTACTTTGCTAAGATTATAGATGAAGTCGAGAAAGGGAAGACGGATGAGTATCTGTTGGTGGATGGTTTTCTCTTTAAAGGAAATCGATTATGTATACCAGAGTGCAGTTTGTGGATGAAGATTGTGAAGGAATTGCATGAAGAAGGAAATGTGGGAAGAGATCATACCTTGCAGTTAATTTATCACTCATATTTTTGGCCTTCCATGAGGAAAGAAGTTGAAAGATTTGTGCAGAGATATCACATATGTCAAGTTTCCAAAGGGACAGCTACGAATGCAGAATTGTATATGCCATTGCCCGTGCCTACTAGACCGTGGGTTGATGTTAGCATGGATTTTGTGTTGGGTTTGCCAAGAACTCAACGAGGGAATGATTCTATATATGTCGTGGTGGATAGATTTTCGAAGATGGCACATTTCATAGCTGGTAAAAAGACCGCCGATGCAGTCCGTGTTGCTCAATTATTCTTTAAAGAGGTTTATCGAATACATGGGCTACCTGAGACCATTGTTTCTGACCGGGATACTCGATTTCTAAGTCATTTTTGGTTGAGTCTGTGGAAGATGGTTGGGACTAAGCTGAATTTTAGTAGCGCCTATCATCCACAAAAGGATGAGCAAACGGAAGTGGTGAACAGATCTTTGGGAAACTTGTTGAGATGTCTTGTGAAGGATAATTTGAAGAGCTGGGATGTAAAATTGTGTCAGGCAGAATTCACACATAATCATGCCGTTAATCGAAGTACTGGATTCAGTCCATTTCAAGTAGTATATTCAGCAATTCCGAAGGGACCGTTGGATTTGTCGACAGTTCCACGTCAGAAAGGGGTTGTTAAACGAGCTTGTGATATCGTGAATGAGTTGCAGGAGCATCACAGGACTGTTCATGAACGATTGCTTAAGCCAAATGAGAAGTATAAGCAACTGGCATATAAGAAGCGAAGGAGTGTGGACTTCAAAGAGGGTGATTTTGTTTACGCAGTATTGACGAAAGATCGTTTTCCAGTTGGAACTTACAACAAATTGAAAGCTTGAAAGATTGGTCCAGTAGAAATCTTGAAGAAGATCAATGATAATGCTTATCGGTTAAGATTACCGGATCATATCCATACTGCAGACGTTTTCAACGTCAAACACTTGATTTCATATCATAGGGATAAGTGTGTCAAAGAAGAGGAGAGTGTGAATTCGGGGTCAAATTCTTTTCAACCAGGGGAGGATGATGCAGCGCACCATGTTCCCAGCCGAAGGTCGTTCGCGAGTTATATGAAGTCGCCAGCGACTCAACTACTTAAGCCGTTTTTCCTTAGGTCGCGTGCCTTAAGTCGACAGCGACCTAGCGAGTTACTTAGTCGCTCAAGCGACCTAGTGAATTATGCCATAAGTCGCGACATTGATGCAGCGCACGATGGTAAGTCACTCCAGCGACCTAACGGGTTGATAAGTCGCCCTAGCGACCCTGTAAGTCTTCTGGAACCACCTGCGTGCTATCATAGCGAGCTTCGACCTAACGAAGCAGCGAGCTACGACCTAACGAGCTACGACCTAGCAAGTTAGGTCGCGTATGTTGCAAAACCTTTGAATCACTCCAGAAGCCATTTTCTTAAGTCGTGAAGCCTAGGTCGCGAGAAGTTCCTTATGTCACTACCGTTAAGTCGCAAATGGTGATGAGTCAAATATGTTGTAATTCTCTTAGGTCGTTTGTTGTTATGTCGCATATATGTTGTAACGTGTTATGTCGCTTATGTTAAGTCGTAGGTCGTGTGTGTTGTTAGGTCATGAATCTTTGTAACCTGTACTGTTGATAGGTCGTGAGTCGTGTGTTGGCTGAGTCACATATGTGTGGTGTTGTAATCTTCTATAAATACGGGTGTGTTGTCATTGTAAAGTAGGTTGATTTTGAATAAAATTTTGTTTGTGTGCTTTGTGCCACTTTTGTTGAAGTTGAGTGTGATCTCCTTCTTCTTCCATCTTCGGTTATTCGAGTGTGCTCGAATCAACGAATTTGAAGCCGATTCACGGAATCTCGTGTGCGAGATCAACGTCGAAGGATCGTAGATCTTCTAACACGGTATCGTGCGCGATCAACATGTTGAAGATAGCTAGAATCTGATATCTCGAGAGATCAACGGATTTGGGCATTTATCCTGGGTATCATCAATTCATCAGTTTATCATTGTATCGTTCCATCGTTGTTTTGTTGTTGTTGCATCATTTGGTGACAACTTGTTATCACCGCTGCGTCACAATTGAAATATGCTGTTGTTGGTTATTTAAATTGTTATATATGCTATTAACTGTATTTGTTCACTTATGGGATATGACACCATATCCTGTTGTTTATATTTTATTTAATTTCCGATGATATATGCATGTTATATTATTATCATATCTGTTATCACTCTGCAAGTTCCTTGTTAGTATAGAATTCACTATGGCTTGAAATGATACATACCCGAACGGACTTTAGAATAGGAGAAAATCGTTATCGGTTGAAATGATAGACACGAGCGATTTTCACCAGAATTGAATTGGGATTATGGGTCGAAATGATATCTACCCGTATATATTTAAATTACGGATTGAAATGATGAATATCCTTATCACCTGACCATATGATAGAATTCTATATGCAGACACCATTGAGTTATATACCTATAAATATTTTAATAATGAATTTTATGGTTTTGAAAGGAAATATATGGGTTTTATTAAATATTGATTTAAAAGTATTATATATAAAGGTTATCTTATATGTAGATTTAATAATAATATATATATTAATTAAGATTGATTTAATTAATATTAAATATGTCTAAGTGCTTAGTAAAATTCGTATTTCGAAAATAGATTTTTGTAAAAGTTTTATAGGCTCAGGTTGGAAGATATTTGAGATTTATTTGGAATTGTATCACATTAAGAATTTTATTTAATTAAATCAATTCGAAACTTACTGAATTTGGGAATTTGAGATGTCGTTTTATAACTTGATATTTGACTTAAGTAATTTAATGAATATTTCACGTTTAAAGAAATTTAAGGAAATATGTAGAAAAATGAAATGTAAGGTCATATAAATAATATCGAATTTATTAAGTGAATATTTCAAGTCTAGATAATAATGAGGTTAAATCTAGACTTATATAAACTATTAAATTTAGCTTTGAAATTGTTGAATATTAAAGCTTTAAAATATATTGGAATATAAATAGTATATTTTGTGATTCGGATCCGTTTTTGAAATCAATAATTCGAAATTATTTATCTAGAAACTGAATTGAATTGAAATTGTTAAATTTAGATTGAATTAAATTTGTGTGGGAAAGTCGAGTTGATTTTGAAGCTATCTGTGAAGTTTGAGGAAATTACAAATACTTCACTCTATAAATTATTTAATCTATATATACTATTTTGGAAAATAGATGTATTTGAAATGAAAATGATATTTTGGTTTTGAAGTATAAACTAATTTGAAATGACCATGGTGTTATAGTGTATATTTCCACAGTGTAGATAGTTCCATGGATCCTTAGAGGATGGTTATCCCAAACATCCTTTAAGCTACTTATATTTCAGTTGATATTTCACTTGAGTTGGATTTATTGATATAAGAATGTTAATCCTGACTTGAGTGTTTTGTGTTTTGCTTTACGCTCGAGTTAGACTGAGTGATACAGCATTTGAGACTCGCCTTTGAAGTTTGGAGCTTCGCTTGGAGATCCAACTATTGATTCAACTTTCGTCTTCCCAGTTTATTTGTTCATAGAAGTCGTCGGTTTGTATTGGAGACTTCACTGTATTTGAGATATTCTACTGTATTTTATTTCTAACTTTGATGTTTATATAGTAGCTTCATGAACTACTATTTATCTATTCCGCTGCATTATTATTATATTACTCTATGTCTGTGATTGATTTATTTATTGTATATGCTGAGTTTTTCCAAATTTAAATTAACAACTTGATATTTTTTTCAAGTCCGGTATGTGTGGATGCGACCGGTTGAAAATAAATGGGCGTTACAGTTGGTATCAGAGCTTTGGCTCTAGGCAAACTTAGCATATATAGTAAATTTATTTGCAGAATCACTTTCGTTCGAGCTTGAATTTCTTCCTCTTTGATTTTATTTTCCTTTGGACTTTGAAACGTTCCCTGCGGTCCCAAAATCCATTATCTTCTCTCCCTATTCGTGGTTCTTGATTCTGGAGTGTCCTATAACTCCACTTCGAATGATCTATATAAGAATAGGCGATCCCGCCAATCTTTGAATGATTTGTAAAGGGGCGAAACTCCTTTACAATTGGCATTGGTTCACCGAAGATTTATTATCCCTCAGTTTAGATGCTGTTATCTCTTGTTATGCCGAATTCTATCTCTAGCGATCGAATGTCGATTTGCTTAGAATTCCGCATCGATCTTGTTCTTGAAGTCATGATTGACCGGTTAATGTCGGCCGCGATTTATGTGAGCATATCCATCTCCTATTTTTTAATTTAATTATCTCATCTTCGTTCGAGCCTACCTTTTACTCGGAATTCTATTTGATTTGATTCCCTTTAATTTGAATCTCTATCTTTGTTTTGAAATCCATTCTTGATTCATTCTTTGGAAAATCGGGTTTGTTTGTATTTTAGAAATGGTTTTGTATATCGAAATTGTTATTTTGATAAGTATGATTATATTCTATATATATAAAGAGAAATGTTTTCGATAAAGATTATATATCTTTAAAAAAACGAGAATTTGAAGTTTTGAAGGGATTTGAAATTTTGGAAATCATATAAGAAATTGATTTATATAAGAATGATTTAAAACTAAAGGGTTTTGAATTTGAAATTTGAGGGATTGAACTCCGGTATTTTGAAAATTGGTTTTATGATTTTTGAAATATATAATAATAGGATTTAAAAGTATTTTCCGAATATGAAATGTTTCAAACAAATTAAAATTTATTCCAACAATTTCGAAGAAATTTCAAAGAAGTTTTAAGAAAATAAAAGTCCAGAACTCACTTATGTCGCTGGAAAATAATTTCGGTGATGAGTGCACGCATCACCGATATTGATTTTCGAGTTTCAGAGTGGGGAAGAGGCCACTTTAGTAGCTTTGCTATGCGAGTGATTTTATGAAATCAATTTTGATTTAAAATTTCGAAGTATAGTTTGATATTCGAAATATATATGTATATATCCATATTTGAAATGATTTAAAGTAAGCCGGTATCCAGTCCTCGAGTTTCAGATTTGTTTTGGTATAAACTTATCTATTAAGATTGATTTACTAATTTGTTGCTGATTTCCAACTCTTGGATTGGAAAATTTGATTTCTTCGACTATTTTGAACGTTCGAACACTTCCAAATCAAGGTTTAATATTCATAGCTAAGTAATTTTCAAAAAGGTAAATTGGATCTTCCATTTATGGAAATAAATAGTTTAAAGGTTTTAAAAGGATAGTTATAAACTTGGAAATCATTTTGGATATAATTGATTTGGAGAAAAACTTTTGGTTGTGAAATGAGATTGGAATGTTAAACCCAGTATTTATATGGTGATTTTGGAAATGAAGTGGTTGAACTAAATTTTGTCAATTTGGAAACTAGGATTATTTTCTAAACCTATTATTTGGAATCTTTGAACACGAGATATTTAATTTGGAAGAAATAATTTTGGTGAGATCGTATATGATTTTGAAACTGAACTGATATTGAAAGAAATTGAAATTGAAAACCTTATTTTGCCAAATACTTGATTTGGGAGTTATCGAACTTATATAAAATTGATTTACATAAGTGTGAAGTTGATTTGAAAATTATCGATTAGGAAAGGTACTCAATTTGGAAAGAGAAATTTTATCTAGTCGAAGTCTATATAAGTTTGATTTGATATACAATTGATTTTGGAAAGTATTCGATTTGAAAATGGAATCCGATATGTAATGGACTTTATATAAGTATGATATTTGAAAGTGATTTGAAAGGGTACTATATGATACATGTTTTCGAAGTAAAGATATGGAAAGTGCCTTCTACTTGATATCCGCTTTGTGGCCACATTGTGGATTCATTCTATCGGTATTATTCTCTCTGATTTTGGTTTTCCGGATGTGATACTCGAGTGTCCTACCGTGGCGCAACCCATGGTCGTTTTTTGAGTAGCGTAATCCGAAAGGCAGAGATTGCTTAAAGGGTATGGATGTTTTCTGGGGGATCCACGCATAACCATTGTTATGTATCCTGTGGTCCACAATTTTGGTTATCATGGCGTATTTCGCCAGGCAACGATTGCCTAAAGATACAGATGTTTCGTGGGGGATCCAGGCGTAACCATTGTGTATCAGTGATCCAGGTGATTTGTTTGGATTGTACTTTCCATATCGGTTTTGAAGGTTTTCAAGTATTTTCACTGGGTGTTGAAACAGGTCTACTAAGTACTTGATGAATTCTGGCTTTGCACCTGATCAACGCATGGCCGGAGTCTGCAAGAACGAGGATAAACTTGTTGAAACATCTAGTTATAAAAATATTTTCGAAAGGAAAATTTGTTTCGATATAAAGATATTTTATTATAAAAGTATTTCCAGCAAAGGAATTTTGTAATAATATTCGAAATTGAAATTCTTAGGGTTCTGAATTAACTATTCGTGCCCGATACTATTCTTTTGAATCTACCTTATCTGCTCAGCTTTGGTTATTCACTTATATTCCGTTCGTCGAATTTACCTTCTCTTCCCTTTTGAATACATCCTTTTGAAATACTGTTTAGAAAATTATTAATATTTTAAAAGCTATTAATTAAATAAAATATATTTAAAACAGATAATTATTGATTTTTTAATAAGATTTGATAAGTATCTTGAGATAAAACTTAATAATTTTATGAATTGTGGATATAATAAATGGGTTTAACCAAATTTATGAATATTAGTTAATTAAAATTGAAATCTATTTGGACAAATTAATTGTTTATCCTTGTCTTTCAATCTATTCTTCTTTCCGGTTATTTCTATCCTCCTACCTTCTTCCTTTTCGGGGACGAAAAGTTTTGAGTGGGGAGAGTGTAACGACCTGTAAATTTTTAATAATTTTTATTTGTTTTAATAATATCTTTAATTGAAATTTTGTGAAATTTTAAATATTTGAGTTTGGAAATAAAAATTTATTATTTGGAATACGTCTATTTTAACATAGCAACTAGTAAATTTTCGTCAAATAAGATTGAAGTTATTTCATTGTGTAATTCTATTCCAATGTATATCAGTTAATATTTGGGATAATGAAATGTTTTCCAAACCTGAATATTTTTCTATAGAAAAATTGTAAATCATCTTCTGAGCAAGACGTTATATTTCATTTCTCCGAATTTTGACTGTTATTGCTCCGTCGATCTTATTTTCGATGAAATAACAGTATTTTCGTTTCGATATCGATTTTGATCGGATAGTCGTAACACGGATATATACATATACCATTTTGATAGTAGCATCGTGCTGATCCCCGTGGTATATTGCACATTCCATAAATGCGCAAGCTATATTTACTGTTTACACAATTATGGAGTGCGCAAGCTCATTTTTTAGCATCAAATAGACAGAGAGCATAGATCTGAGTTCATTTATCAATATTTCTACTTTCTTCCCCAAACCCTCCCCATTTCCCAATCCAAACCCTTTTTTCTTTCATATCCAAATCCACAATCACCTTATTAACCAAATAGTTGCTAAACTATGTATGGAATCAGCTTCTTCATCGTTACAAAACAAAGGTAATAATCAATGTTTTTGCAAATTAAGATGTAATTTTGCTATTATTGATGTTGTTGAAAATGAAGAGTTGTTGGTGGTAGTGGTGTTAATTATTAGACAATAGTGTTGTTGTTGAATTAATTGTTAGTGTTCAATGAACTTGAAAAACTTATTTAAGTAGTAGAAAATTGAAAACGATAATTTACACCTTAATTGTTTGTTGTTTATTATGACGGTAGACACTAATGATTGAGAGATAGACGATGAAACATTGATGAAACATTTTGATGAGGTTGAAGGGAAAATCGGAGTTGCAAGTTCAAGTCATATTGACTTTGATGTCGATTATGTTCTGGAAACACTGTTCGAACCAGTAACATGTAAATTCGATTCAGGATCATCAGCCTTACATGCTCGTTTATGTGAAGTTGTTTCTACGGAAATGCTCGGTCATCAACATACAATTGATGGAAATTTGCTAACGCCTGTACATCCTTTTGGTCCATCCGTGCCAAGGGGACAACGACCACGCCCAAATTGTTACTATGGAGATATGTGTGTAGTGGTTTTATTGCAGAAAGGAAAAGAATGCTGGACGAAGATTTTTCGGGTGTAGTTCGTACAACAAACATAGATTGAATCCTCGTGAATATGATTGTTGCAATTATTTTAAATGGATTGATCAACTGCTGAGTGAAAGGGGACTTGAGTATGTCCACAAACTGCAAGCCGAAATAAGTCGTTTGAAAAGTGTGAATGAAGAACTAAGGACAAACAGTGGAAGGCCTAGAATGTGGTAGATGTTTGGTACTTGGTTAAGTTGTCATATTTGGATTTTATGTTGAACCGCTGTATTTGTAATATGTTGTTGCGAAAATGTTTCAATTTGTTGTAACCTATATCGTGTGCAAGGTAGATAGTTTATTATGTTGCTAAAATGCGTTCGATATTGATGAAATATATTGGTTACGTTATTATATTGATTTGCTAGTTTGGGTTTTCTTAAAGATTTAGTTGACTGCTTTTGGTTGAAGATTGCCTGTGAAAGCAAAATATACTTAAAAAAATAGGTAATAATTCATCAAATTGATGTTTATAGTTATGTCAATGAACAAAAACGATGAATGTGGTAATTGAACTTATTTTGCGGATAATGTCAAAGGTTCCGACTATATTTTACATTGATGGCGAATTGTTGGTTGATGATGAAGGTAAACCTAGATATGTGGACGAGAAGCGAAAAGGATAGATAATAAAAAATCATTGTAGTTTCGAAGAGCTTAAACAAAGGGCATTTGAAGTTACGAAAGCAAATCTTATGATATATGATTTAAAATTAGTGGCAAAATGGGTTCGGGATGATGGTGCATCCGCTATTGATTTGGAAGACGACGATGATTTGAACTCCACCTTTTCAGTTGGAATGAGAGTGATAGAGATCTACGCTGTAAGAGTGGAACATGAAAATATGATCGAAACACGAGTGCCAGTAATCTCTGAGGAAGAGTATATGCAAACAAAACAGTTAGAAGAAACACAATGGTTGGCATATTCGTCGTATCTTTCAAGTCATCAAGGTGGAGAGTTTACAAACTTACTTCATAGGTACAGTGGAATGGCTGGAGTCTCTTCTAGTCAGGCACAAAATATGATGCAGAATGCTATAAATCCAAATCAGTCGCAAGCGTTTAAAAAGTGAGTACTATTATACGTTGGCACTTGTATTTTACTTACATTAACGCAAAATATATGACCTTTGTTTTTTGTATTCCTAGTGTCGAAGATGCATTTACTAGTTGTGATGACGATGGTGTTGATTATCATATTCATCACACGAGATTTGTGAGCAATTGGATAGCATGGAAGTTGCTTGTGCGGATGATGAGGGTAGAACTTGGATACATCAAATGGAAGTGAACAATGATGCAATCATATATGCAGACATTGAAGAGGCCGATTATGTAAATGCGAAAGAAGAACGAATCTAATGATTTCTACCTCATCAACACTACCTCTTCCGCTAACAACAACAATCATTTCTATAGTAGTATTCAAATTACAATCAAATTATAATTACCTCTAATCAACGTAGATGAAGAGTTTGCTTCCATTTTATGCGCAATCGAGTGGTTGTTTGAAGGAATAGACGAGGAACAATGTTTTTGATTTTATATATTTGGATTTGGAATGGGTTTGAAGTTGGAAATGGGAGGGGTTTTGGAAAGAAAGGAGATAGGGGATGAAATGAGCTCAGACTCAGCTCTCTGTCTTTTTGGTGCCTGAAAATGAGATTGCGAATTTCAAAAGTGCACAAGCTTTAAATCTAAAGCTTGTGCACTTATGAAATGTGCTAGCTTTACATATAAAAAAAATTAAACTTTCGCATTCCATAAATGCGCAAGTTATAAACTAAACGAGGCATACTTTGGCAATTAGTTTTTGCTGAAGCCTAGTTCTATAATTTGTTTTTTTGCGGTGCCTTGACCGAAAAATTGTCCTTCTGAAAATAAAAAATCAAAATGCGTAACAAATAAAAGAGGAAAGATGATTTGCTAACCATGGATGCAACCGAAGAATTGATTAACAACTTACACAAGGCAATCCTACATCGATAAAGGGAAAGAGCTTTTTCGAGAAGTTGCAAAGATGGTTCCTGAAGACACAGCTGCGGAGGTGGGAGAAGACAGGTGAATTGATTACGTGAGATACGAGAAGAGAGATGAACGAAGAAGAGGTTATTTATAGAGTTTTCATGATTGACAACGAAAGGACATAAAGAGTTGGGAAGAAGCAAAAAGGAGGAGGGAAAAATTAAAAAATTAGCGGCCACAAAATAATCTCGAAGCCCCCCGTAAATTTTGTACTATTGTTTTTGTTCACATTGCCCATACTTCGTTTTTCTCGTATCGTCCCACGGTTTATAAAAATTACAACAGCAACTTATAATACAACGCTGTAACCCCATGCAATTAATAATAGTTATTCTTGTAGTGCAAGGAACTATCAGCCTGAAATAGAACACCCTAAGCAATACAACTCTAGTATTAATTACTCCCACTCAAATAATCATGAGAATTTAATAACTGTCCCATACCAGTTAGTAAATTCAAATATATATTAAAAGCTAGTAATTCCCACTCGAACTCTATTGAACAAATTATAATAATTAACAAGAGAATTGTACGAAAAGCCCAACACCAATCTGATAGTTCAACTGTTTATTAAAATTCTTTGTTTCATAGAAAAGCATGAAATCTCAATAAAATCTCAAATCTATAATAAATAAAAATAAAGAGTTTTAAATTAATTTTATATATACAAAGATATTTTTTTTTCAAAATCAATTGTAAATCCATAAACTCGTTTTAAAGAAGAGTTGCTTGTTTATAAAAGCTTTTGGAACTCTTTCAAAATCATTTAAACCTTTTTTATAACTAAAATCACTTGAAACTGAAATTATTACTTTAAATGTAGCTTTTGTAAAATAATACTAAACTTTATCTTTCGCTCATAAAACACTTCCAAACTTATATATTTAAATTATAAACTTAAAAAGGTTTTATAAATTAATATTACTCGTCTTTAAAAGCTCCAAATGAAAATTTTGGAATAAGAAGCAAGTTAAGAATACATATAATTTAAGTATATTTCATAAATTAAATTCCAATAAGGATCAAAATAGATAAAATCCAGTTTTAAAAATATTTTAAAAACATTTAAACAATTCAAATAATAAACTCATCAAATTTGCAACTTGTAGAGCCAAAATCGCTCTACAAAATATAATTCCATAATATGGAATCATTTAGCAATCTGAGTTGCTTTCCGACAACTCCGATCACTCAAACAATGCATAACCATCATATAATATAACTATAAAAAATACAATGCATTTTGATTGTTTCAACATACATGCTATTTTTAATCAATCAATTCAAATACTAAACTAATTGAAACTATAACATGCAATTTTATTTCTAATCACATCATCCAATTACTACCACATATTAACACAATTCATAACCAAAGCAAGGAATATAAAGGGGCATTACTAATTTACATATAGGTGTATGAGTTAATTAAATAACTCATCTTGATCCCACTAGCTTGCTGAATTCCAAAAATTTGATTCAGCCTACAAACTAACCCTAGAATTGTAGGTATCGATTTGTTAAAATTTTCTACATTTTCATTCATACTGCTGCAGTGATTTAAAATAGCAAAACTCAATATTTTCCTACCAAAACTTTTGCAAATAGTGTATGTATGAGTTACGTAAAACATGTCAAAATTTTATGGTTTTTCTATAGTTAGTTATGATTTTTAAATTGACCTGCGTTTTCTGCCCTGGTGTAACTGAAAATAGCTTGCGAAAATGACCATCTTTAACCCAACAAAACTTAATGAAAATACATGAAATTTGGAATATAGGTGCTGGAACATAGCAGCAGCATCTTTCCAAATTTGGGAATCTTTAAAATTTATATAAACAAATTTTGAATTTTTGAGTGGAGGAAGATTTGGTTTCTAGGTTTAGAGAAATGTGGAAAATAATGACTTCTTTTTTTATCATAATTTAAGAGAATGAGATAAGAAATACAAAATGCAATAGCCCCTTTTTCTCAGTAATGCCTTCTCAACCCTATCTTTATTTTGTTTGGGCTTTGGGACTACAATTAAATCAGCCTAAAATAGTTACTTTTATACTCTTATTTACTACTAATGAAGGCTTACATTAAACAAGGGGTTGACTTCAAAATTAAACCATAGTTCAAACATTAAATTTCTTCATGTGAATATATTTAAACCGCAAAAAAATATTTTCAAACAAAAGAAATCTATTAAACTCCAAAATAATCTTTTATTTGAAATCGAAGATTTAACCCAACCAAATGCTTTGTTTTCAACCTAACTTTCTAAATTCTTTAATTTAAGCGTTTCAAAATATTTCATTAATTTCCTATAACATAGAAAATCTCAAATTTAAGTAAATTTGAGAAAAAAAAAGATTTAAAATTCCAATTCTTTATTGAAAATCAAATTTAGATTTATTTTATTTTAAATTTCAACTTTATCTTAAACCAAGGTTATTACAGACTCCCCACTTAAGAAAATTGCGTCCTCGTGATTCTTCTTTAAAGAGTAGTCTATAATAGACATATATATTACTAATAGTAATATATTAATTAAAATAATCACATAATAAAATTATCTATAATCATACTCAAACTCTACATTATCCTTTGGATCTGGCACATATCAGGATTTACATTTACCCGTCTGGCAAAATAGAGTAGTGAACACTTATTAGACCCATTAGTCGATGACTTAAGAAACATAAACTATTTTATTTGCCCAATGATTAAAATTTAGGGCTATGAGTTTTACATGAACTCATAGGAAAACTATAATACTCAATTATGCATTCTATTATTTTATAATTTTTGCATACAGTAAAATCACATGAAAATTATTCTAAGAATTGAAATTTTCTGAAATTTTCTGACATGGTATTCTTTGTACGGAGAGACGTTTCCAATTTCTCAATTATAATATATATGATATACATCGACCACATGGTCGGAAACACAATATATACATCAATATTTCTAACACCTTTATATTTTATTTGAATGCACACCATTATATTAGCATTTAAATAAAATTTATTTATTATTAAGAAAGCAAAAGTATACCATCATCGCCAAGTTGTCCAAACATGCTTCGTGCGTTCCTATCTCAACCTAACAACTCATATGTGATCACAATTAAAAGAATAAAGTAATGTTATACTTCTATGACTATGTAATGAAATTGCGTCTTCGCTTTTGCCGATCTTGCTATAAAGTTTTAAGTAACAAAAAACGCTTATCTATTGAATACATCCAAAAGTAAAGTTGTAAAACCTTGAATTTTGTTCTTAAAACATCAAACATCTAAAGAATCATATGATACTTGCCAAAACACCAAAATCTAAAACGTCTATGTAAGTGCAAGCCCACCACTAAAAACCATGTCTTTAGCCTAGAAAACGTCAAAATTTTGCGAAACACTTCAAATAATAGTTGTTACATAAATTCTAATCTTTTCAGAATGGGCAAAATCATCGAAATAGGACAATCCATTCAAAAGTTATGAGCAACTGTTTGGCTCGATTTTTAAGCAACTCGTAAATTGGGACAACAAACAATGTATTTAGAATTTCATGGTTTAAACCATTATAGAATTCAAAATTCTAAAAAGTGATAAACAATAAAGTTGTTTTTTATATAATTATCTACCCAACGAAAGAAGAGTTGCTAAAATCGGATCATGCCATCTCAAGTTATAATCATATTAGTAAAGGATTCTTTCTTTTCTTTTCAAATTGTCACACTCCTTTTCTTGAAATTGGTTGTTTTCATATCACGTTTTCATATTATTTTTTCAGACATATCCTGCAATAGATGTTTTATCTTGATAATTATTTATGTAGAATAGGCTTTAAACTCAGTCACGTACCAAAACCAGTGTTGCATATATCTACATCAAAATCAAACCCATTATACATCTTGAAAAATAGTGGTTTCTAACACTAACATAAGAATCTTAAAATTAAAATTATTTTAAGCAACAAATGCATTTATTCAATTACCACAATCATGTTTCAATCATTTATTCACATATATAAGTTTTATATCATCTTACACTTCACTATACTTATAAATTTTTAGTCTTCATTTTAACAATAATATGCTATGAATAATAATTTACTTTGGAAATTACATATATATTCCAAATTTTCAGTATAATTCATTTCTTTATCAAAATTTTATATATATATAAATTTCCATCTTAAATGCTTACCAACGTATTTTTTTCGACTTTTGAGCTCGGATCATAACAATGGTAATACAATTATTCTTTTTTTAAGACCCTCTTATTTTGAAATCTTTATATATATTGAGTAAAAAATTAATTTTACATTAATTTAATCGCAAAATTAATTTTTTTTTGAAAAATTAAAATCACAAATACAATTCACCCTTTAACTGAAAAGGTAATATAAAGCTAACTAATCACTTCTCAAATTACTTTTTTTTTTAAAAAGGTACTATATTAACAGAATAAAATCATATACTTTCATGATATGCCTCGTTAAAACGTAGTAATCCCCCAAACCTAAATGGGTACCTTACCAGGAAAAAGAGTACATATCATATCCATATATGAAACAGTACAATGGATACTGCAGACCATTACTTAAGTTGTCAAATAGGTGGGGGAGTAGACAAAATAGCAATACACTCAAAACCACTCATGCGAACAACTTAGAATAAGAAAACAAATAAAAAGCCAGAAGCAAAGAAAGCGTGAATGCACTTGTACCTATTGGAATATACCAAACAGGAGAAACAGAGAAATAAAATCTTCACAGTGCGATGGCAGGAGAAGAACTCATCTCTTAACTTTGTTGGGTCTAGATGTAAGAACAAGGAGTTCAAGTCTTCAATGGAGATAAAGGCATGTCCCTTGAAGCACGGAGAATTCCTGAGGACTTATGTTTTTTTCAATTTTTTGTTCTTACCTTTCAGTTGACTAACCGGATTTATCCATTCAGGGTTATCTACGATATCAGTTGTAATAGTAGCTTTAAATTCATAAGGTGACTCTTTTAGTCTAGCTTTATTGATGGGTTTTGTTCTGGAAGCCCGATGGACATCCGAGGTTGCATCAGGCAAAACATTAGAGGGATTAGTGTCTTCAGTATTATTATTAGAAGAGACTTGAAAGATCGTGTTCATGTTATTTGAAAAAGTGTATTGAAGTGGGTTTGCAGTATCCTTTAAATTGGTTTCCATATCACAGTTTTAGCTGACACTGGAAGGATTACAAACTATTTTACTATGCTCTATATTGTCTGAGTCAAGATGCATATCGGTAGCATCTAGAAGATCTGTCTTATTTGTACCAATCTAATTGGTATCAACATTCATATCATTAGGATTGTTCGACTTATCAGAAGAATTTACTTTAAGTCTCCAAGCCTTTATGAATTGACAATGTGTATCCGCATGACCAAAACTATGACAGTTAGTACATAAATTTGGCTTCCACTCATACATCATTCTCCGATAAAATAGGAATTTCAAAAGGGAACTTACAGGAATTAACGATTTCAATTAGAACTCTAGCATACGCAATTTTAAATAATACCTTCAGTAAAATTGTCCAATTTGATATGGGATCCAAGGACCAAGGCAATATGACTAATCCCTTCCTCTGTCTAGTAATCAAGGGGTAGATTATGAAATCGAACCCAAATCAGAATAAATTTAGGAGATCTTTATTAAGTTGCATACCAAGTGACCAACCTTTCATCATCATCAATTTCTTATTGTAAAAGTAGGAGTCCCTTCTTAATTCTATCACGGTCTTTTTTATTCTAAAATTTGATAAAATAAAATCCGTTTTCCTTGGAGAAAATAGTCTTCTTCATTTTTCGATACTCTAGTGATATAATCTCTAAAATATGGATAATACGGTTTAGGACCAACAACATAGATTACGATTGCATTTTCCCAATGTTTCATAGCAACCTGAACTACTTCAACGGGCATCTTGGCACATTTTAACGAATTAAATTCACGTGGCTGGTAAAATTAAAGTGGGACGGAGATTGTAACATTATTTCCTGTGACGATTTCATTCCATGCTCTGTTAGAAGAGGTGAAGATACTCCTTTTGTTTGTAGCGATATTATGTTCTAATTGTATTAGGGGATTAGCATCACTAGGATTACGAACGTTCATATTGTGCTGAAGGATAGGTCTACGGTTGTTGTTCTCAGAAGCAATTGAGGCATATTATGTTTATTTCATTGAACGAAAAAAGGTGCCTGATGCTTCCACTTTTTAGAACGGACAGTGGTGAAACCTTCTTCCAAATCAGGCGAAGGAGCCGCGTCTTCCAACGGAGTGAAGCTAGGAGGTGGATTGGGGAGCCGAGGCAGAGGGTCTGAGGGGATTTCGAATGAAGGTCAGAGGCCATGAGAGGCAGGATCGAAGAACAGAGGTCGAATGATTGTAGGATGAGGCCGCAAGCGGAGCGAGAGGAAAAGGAGGGCACGAACTAGAAGAGCGATGAAGAAAAATCTCAAGAAGCGCAAAAATTAGAGATCGGCGGCTGCCATTTTTCTTTAGGGTTTTCACAAAAAATATATTTCTCAAATTACTTTTTAGCAAAATACAAAAATGCTTTTTGTAATTATCTTATTCTTGGTAAACTACATTTTCACAATAAATTTTCAAACTTTGTATTTTACGATTAGTGTAATGATTTTCCAACTTATTTGTCATTAAAATACATAGTTACCCTTGCTTCAAGTATGTTCTTATATATGAAAATTTTGAAATTGTTTATTGTAACGACCCGTAAATTTTTAATAATTTTTATTTGTTTTAATAATATATTTAACTGAAATTTTAAATATTTGAGTTTGGAAATAAAAATTTAATATTTGAAATATGTCTATTTTAACATAACAACTGGTAAATTTTCGTCAGATAAGATTGAAGTTATTTCATTGTGTAATGCTATTCCAATGTATATCAGTTAATATTTGGGGACAATGAAATGTTTTCCAAACCTGCATATTTTTCTGTAGAAAAATTGTAAATCATCTTTTGAGCAAGGCATCATATTTCATTTCTCCAAATTTTGACTATTATTGCTCCGCCGATCTTATTTTCGACGAAATAACAGCATTTTCGTTCCGATATCGATTTTTGATCGGATTCATAACACTGATATTTATATACCATTTTGATCGTAGCATCATGCTGATCTCCACGGTATATTCTGTTTTGTATTTTGAAGTTCGGAAAACGACGGAGTCTACGGATCGATTTCCGTATCATTTTCGCTTCTGAACCTTTTGGCTTCCTGTGCCTTTCAAATTCCACCGTTTGAACGAGCAGCTGCTTGAATCTAGGCTCTTGATATTCCTTGTAGTTAATATATCCTTCATGTTCATTGGTCACTTTATTTTCTGGACCCTTAGCTTTCTCTTTCATTCTCTCTGCATTTTGATTTGCAAGGAGATAATATATAATCTCTTCACTTTATTTTCCTTCCTCCTCCTTATTTCCATTTTCTTTCTTCCACTCGCATCTCTTCTTTTCACTTCAATCTTCACCACCGAAACTCATTTCAATCTGAGAAGAATAAATGCATCCTCTCGGTTGCCCTCCATCTGTCTGGTCATCGACCATCAAGCCTACCCAATGGCTGAGATCGCCACATGCAAACCCCGCAACGGCAGCCGATCCTTTCCTCCGGCCTTACGACCTCCATTCGCGTCAGCTCTGCCACTAGAAACCCGCACATAGCCTCGCGCTGTCACTCTCTAGCAAAGCCCTCCATCCCCTTCCGCAGCAACTACCGCCCACTCCTCATAGCATCTGATGCCGAGCTAGCAACGGTCACAGCTCAGCGCCCCCATCTCATGGCCGAGCCGCCTCCCTCCTCTCCAATGCCTCTCCAACTTGCAACACCGAACCACCCTCCGCGTGTGCATCTCTTTCACGTGAATGCTATGCCGGCAAATCTTGTTGCTATGAAGCGGTATATTAGTTTACTTAAGATTGTGTACATATGTTTGTTTTGCATACGAATATGTGATATAATTGTGTCTGCATAGTTATTGATACATATGTATAAAAGTTTCATCTTATTTCAGTATATTTAGTTATAGTATTGAGTCTGCATCTATGTATTTTATTATATAGGGTCTGCATATGCCCTTCTTACAGTATGGGCATATAGATTTATGTAGTTGTTATGTATATAAATTACATAGGGAGGTTACGTATTATATTATTTATAAAGTTGATATGTTTGTAACGTGTAAATATAGGATAGTTTGTTTTTATACTGTTATAAGTTATAAAGTATAATTGTTATTTGTTTAATATATAATATAAGTGGGGTGTTAACATATATTAAGTATGTAGTATAAAGTATTAGTTTTACTCGGCTGCTAAAGTAGTCAATGTTAGTTGTAATAGATTATTCATATTGACATTATAATGAATGTAGTTTATAATAGATTTGTAATACTATGCGATAAACACAAGTCTGTAGATTTTGGTTCAAGGTTTGTGCAGAATTCGTGTTATAATATATTTGTAATAAAGTGACTTTCGCACATGTCCCTGACAGTATTAGATGTATACCATATTTTATTTTATTTTATTTTTATTTGTATTCTAGTTTCAGTGTACAAACACTGCTTATTTTATTATTTATGTACCCGGCAATTTTAACAAGTGTGTATATATATATATATATATATATATATATATATATATATATATATATATATATTAAAGATTTTTATGTGTTTGAATTTGAGAATATGATTTATAAATATATTGTTTTATATAGTTATATATATAAGTTTACTTATAAAATTTTACTCGTCGATCCGGTTCTGATTCGTTTATCGATCCCTATTATCAGCTTTGTTCGTCGTGCCTGTTTCCTCCATCGAATTATGTTCATCCAGCCGTGCTTGCAATTCTAACTCAACTTCATTGTCTATCCTCTCTAAGCCTCGAAAGGTGAGCAATCACTCACGATTAATGTTCTTATATCTATTAAATTTGATTTCAATTGAAACGACAATTGAAATATGCTGCTGTTGGTTATTTAAATTGATATATATGATATTAACTGTATCTGTTCACCTATGGGATACGACACCATATCCTATTGTTTATATTTTATTTAATTTCTGATGACATATGCCTGTTATATTATTATCATATTTCACTACAAGGGGAGGGGGGATTTCCGACGGCTGAAAACCGTCGGCGGCCGTCGGAAGCCGTCGGCGGCCGTCGGAAAAAGCCGTCGGAAATGAAGGCGTCGGGGAGCAGTATTTCCGACGGCTACCGACGGGTGATGCCGTATACATTATCGACGGTTTCCGGCGGTTTCCGGCGGTTTCCGACGGCTTCCGACGGCCGTCGGAAACCGTCGGAAACCGTCGGAAATCAGGCCAATAAGCCGTCGGAACCCGTCGGAAACCGCCGGAAAATTTCGACCAATAAGCCGTCGAGAGCCGTCGGAAGCCGTCGGAAACCTGTTGTTTTTTTTTAAAATCTGCTGCAAATAGAGCCTTCCAACCACATTTCTCTTCCAAACACTACAATATCAATACTGCACAATCAAATAAACAATAATCCAACCAAACATGCAAACCAATACTCCAAAATATTCAATAGACACAGAAATAAACTAAATTAGAATAAAAATAAAATACAAAATATACATAACATTCCAACATTAACAATAATACTAACAATAACTGTTCTAATCATGCATATCCTGATACAGCTACAGAACCAAGTGTATTATACATAATTATACATATCAACAATTAATTGTTCCTTCTACCAAATCATTGTAAACTAAAACTAAACATACCTGCACGAACGAATTAGAAAGCAATGAATCAATCTGCCCCAGATCCAGAGCCAGCCGATGAAGGGAAGCGGCCACCAAACTGCTGCATGTACTCAAATAACTGTGCCGTCTGCATGGCCTGTTGGCGGTTCTGCTCCTCCAACTGCTGAACTCTAGTCTGTAATTCTTCTATACTTGCTAGCTCGCTCTGAGGTCTACTCCGCCGTCTCCTACTCTGACTACTGGACTGCAATAATTGAAAAATAAATAAAATCAAAGTTTATTGTTTTGAAAAGGTAAGAATATCATATTTTAAGTATTTTAAGAAAAATTAAATTATTTACCGCTAAATTGCCAAATCCGTATCGTCGACCATGCTCTGGTGGACTCATAACGGACTCAAAAATAATGTCCTCTTCATCGGTCGTCAGCTGCTCTCGACCCGTATCAGAAAGGAGTTTCTGTCGCTGCTCCATAAACATCTCCTGCATTGACAAATTAATAATATCATATCTTATTTCATAATAATTTGACAACTAAAACAATTACTAATACTGAATAAAATGAAATATGCTTACATGGCTTTTACTGGATTTATCGTCCTGCCATGTGTACGAAACAGTCCCGTCTGGATTAACATGCTCAACAGCATGCGTACGGGTGAACACGTCCATATAGCTGACAGGACCATGTGCCTCGGCTTCCTGAAGTTGATTGTTACATACAATTATTATACATTTAAAATCATATAGCATAAACTATTTACATTTATTATTCAGTAATTAAATTTACCAACTCCTGCCGATACTGCTGAAACGACTTCGATCCTCCGCGATGAGTAACGGGATTCTTATTTCTATTTGCAGAGTTTCTATCTGACTCTGCCTGTACATTCAAAATTTGATACATTATTTTTCAATCACGTTAAATTAATAATTGAAAAAAAATTAGTATACTTGCCTTCGCCTCGTCCGTCTCCCAGTAGCTCAACCAAGCTTGCCACACGCTCTCCCCCATCCACCGTGGTCTCTTCCCGGATTTCTTAACCTCAGATATCGTGTCTCTGTAGTTCTTTCGCATCTTCCTCATCCAGTATGCTCGTGCCAGCTGCATATCATCTGTCTGGATGTCTATCTCAGCCTGTGTTAAAAAAAGATTACACTTTAAACGATAAACGGTAGAAAAACGACAAAAACGAATTAAAAATGGAAAACATAAAAATTACACATACTAGGACATCCTGCCATATGCACTCTATGATGTGCGGAGGGATGGTATCCCACTTTGGCCAGCACGCACTCATCCTACTACGATATGCTGCTCTGGAGACGTCCAACACTACCTTAGTGGGTAGTAGCTCGAACCCCCTGTTTTTAAGTACGATACAGATAAGTACATACGTATAGTATAGAAAAAATAAGATGATGAATAAGATTTAATTTTTACCCATCTGCTTTGGGGGCTAACGTAACAACTGGACGGTGTGGCGCTTGCGATGGGCCACTGCCATCGCCTCCTGAAGAACGGGAAGAGCTCCTCCCTCTATGTGACATAATGATAAACCTGTGACGTTTACACATCATTATATAAGAGAATAAAAACATGATAATGAAATATATTTCATATGAACATGACATCAATGGTATAAATTGCTTAATTATAATGACTGAAATGTAAATAGACATGTAAGTTTGTTATACCTGATTCATGATGGGTGTACTCTTCCTACGATAAGCAGAGTTCATTGCATTTTTAATAAAAATTGCTAAATAAATGACAAATTGAAATAACATAAAACAATAGTAAACGGATTTAGTTTCATAGTTACATCAATTTCATAATACATCAAGAATTCAACATAGTTACATCAATTGCAAAAAAACAGATTCAAATTTATATCAGTCATCATCGTCTTCTGATTCAGATTCGGTCTCGTTTTCGACGATATTTTCCTCTGCACTGTCAAACGCTTCTTTTAAAGTAGTCGAACAAAGCTCTTTGTAAAACATACTAAGCTCCGTTACTACCTTCCAAACTTTTAACGGCAGTAGTTCTTTAAACATAACGGGAAATAAATTTTCCATCATTATGTGACAGTCGTGAGTTTTCATTCCGCTCAATCTACTATTTTTAAAGTCAACACATCTACGAAGATTTGATGATATCCCATCAGGAAATCTTAACCCTTCCACCCATTTTAACACAGCTTTAACTTGATTATTATCTAATTCGTAACAAGCTTTTGGTTTTTTACTGTCATTTGGTTTCATATGAAGCTCGGGACGTTTGCATAATTCTTCTATATCACGTCTTGATTTCAAATCATCCTTCGTCTTCCCTTTCACATTCAAAATTGTGTTAAACACATTATCAAATACATTTTTCTCATTGTGCATCACATCTATGTTATGGCGAAGCAGAAGATGTTTCCAATACGGCAACTCCCAAAAAATAGTTTGTTTGCACCAGTTATGAACAACTGATTTGCCTTCAATTTCTGTTTGCTCCCCCGTTTCATATATCTTTGGATAGTCCTTAACAAGTTCATATATGTCTTCGCTTGACCATATCGTCGGTGGTTGTCTATTTTCTACTCTATTAGCTAAAAAGTTTTTCTTGTCTCCTCTGAAGGGATGATTTACATGGAGAAAATATCGATGACAGTCAAACCATGAAATTTTCTTACCATGAGGTAAAGAAAACGCTCGTGTTTCATCCATGCAATATGGACATGCTAGACGACCGGCAGTACTCCATCCCGAAAGCATTGCATAGGCAGGAAAATCACTTATAGTCCACAACAAAGAAGCAAACATACGAAAATTTTTCTTCTTTGACACATCGTATGTTTCTACTCCTTCGTTCCACAGTATTTTTAACTCCTCAATCAACGGTTGTAAATATACATCGATTCCTTGTGTCGGATCGTCGGGGCCAGGAACGACAACAGTAAGAAACATATATTGCGTTTTCATGCACATCCATGGAGGTAAATTATACGGTGTGACGATAATGGGCCAGGATGAATATTTAGAACCAAATTGAGAAAATGGAGAAAAACCGTCCGTACATAATCCTAATCTAACATTTCGACTCTCCGCTGCAAAATTTGGATACGTTTTATCGAAATGCTTCCATGCTTCTCCATCGGCCGGATGTGTCAACGTACCCTCTTCCTCCGTTCTCACGCTATGCCACCTCATATTAGACGCAGTTACAGAAGATGCGTATAATCTTTGAAGTCTTGGAGTTATGGGTAAGTAGTGCATACGCTTGTACGGAACTTCCTTACCCTTCTTTTTTCTTGGTTTGTATCTCTCCTGGTTACAAACTTTACAATTTCTAAGGTTTGCGTCTTCTTTCCAAAACAACATGCATCCTTTTAAACATGTATCTATTTTCTGATACGGTAAACCAAAAGCCGACATAAGTTTTTTAACTTCGTAGTGATTTTCACACATTAGATTATCGGGCGGCATATGTCTTTTTGCAGCTTGTACAACAGCCGTAAACCCAGCTTCAGTGATGTTGTATTTTGACTTCATCGCAATGTATTCTGCGATTACTGACAGCTGCGTGCCGCTTTTACAACCATCCCAAATAGGTTTTTTAGCTGCATCTAGTAAATCATAAATTTTCTTAGCTTCAATATTTGGTTCTTCAACATTTACATCATCGTCGTCAACTTCAACCATAGGAAACATTGATCGTGCTGCATCTTCGACCATATTTTCTATACGGGTCGTTGAAACTATTTCGTTAACGACACTTTCAGACTCTACAGAAGTATTTGCTACAACTTCTCCATGCCGATCCCAAACATAATATTCGGGTGTGAAACCGTGTTGGCACAAATGAACTTTCACAATATCTGGTAACAAAAACTTCAAATGTCTACACCTACTACACGGACAACGAATTTCTGGATCGTTTCCGTTATTACTTAAGGCGAATTCAACAAACACGTTTATACCGTTATAAAAATCTTCTTTTATTGAGCCCCTCATTCCTTTTCTTTGGTACATCCATCTCCTTCGATCAACAAAATAATCAATCATTTTTCCTATTTGACAAAATGAGAAGTTCAAAATTTAATATTTATTTTGAAGAATACACATTCGAAAAAGATTATTTTCATGTTCGTATAATATTTTGAATTTAAAGAACAACTTCACAAATTTAAAAATATTTTCAAATAGGGCACATTTCATTTTTTAACGTACGTAACGATTAAAAATATATAATTTTTTTTCATTGGTCAGACATCCTACCTCCCATTACAAACACAGTAAGCATTTACATTTCGTATATTACTTCGTCCCAAACGATTCAATAAAATTTCGGCAGCATTTCCCTTTTGTTCCCTGCATTGTACACAAATGCGTGTACGCAGGAAACAAAAAAGAAAAGTTAGGGCGAAATTTTATGAACCGTTTGAGACGAAGTAGTATACAAAATGTAAATTCTTACTGTGTTCATAACTTGTCCAATACAGGGACAAATCCGACAAACATTGTACCAGATGAATATAAATGGTCGTTTTTCGAAAAAAACGACTATTTATACAACGATCATGTACAACACTCGTCAGACGGGGCCAAAAACTCTCTAAGGGACATTTGTCGGTTAACATGCGCGCATTTTACTCAAAAATACAGTTTTACTCACTGTTCACATTTATATATTAATTTCACACATTTATTCGACGTATTACGCATCAACTTAGGGCTGGTTTAACATTTTGTCATTTTTCAATACACACAATTATAATTTAGAGTAATGCATTTTTTTTGTGTCATAAGTAAAAACGTGCACAATATAATACTCCTAGTTCATTCAATCATTTTATCTTATTCCAAATAACGTATACAATCGTCGAATCAAGGCATACACAACAAAATACATATACATGAACATGCACAAATTATACGTGTTTATCACAATTTCACGATAAAAGATGAAATTGGTATACCATGTGATGCTATAAACCGTTATTACGCTAGTGGAAACAATTGCAATCATTAATTCGCCCTAATTTATCAATTTATGCAAATCTATAATTAGGGTAAAAACTGAATTTTTCATAAAAATAAGAGATTATACCTGAGATTAAGAGTACTGAAGCTTGATTAGAGTGCGTTGGAAGATCCGGAAGCTAAAAATTAGGGATTGGAAGCTTAGGGGTTGAATTTGGGGGGTTTTTTGGGTTTTTTTCGTATGAAATGGAGGAGGAAGAAAGGGCTCGGCTGGCTGGTATAATCGCAAATTTGCGACGGCTTCCGACGGCCGCCGACGGCCCGTCGAAAGCCGTCGGAAAATGGCCGTCGGAAGCCGTCGGTCTTGGCTGTCGGTATTCTGCCTTTTTCTTGTAGTGTTTGTTATCACTCTGTAAGTTCCCCATTAGTATAGAATTCACTATGGGTTGAAATGATACATACCAGAACGGACTTTAGAATAGGAGAAAATCGTTATGGGTTAAAATGATAGACCCGAGCGATTTTCACTAGAATTGAAATGGGATTATGGGTCGAAATGATATCTACCCGTATATATTTAAATTACGGATTGATATAATGAATATCTGTATCATTTGACCATATGATAGAATTCTATATGCAGACACCGTTGGTCTATATATCTATAAATATTTTAATAATGAATTTTATGGTTTTGAAAGGAAATATATAGGTTTTATTAAATATTGATTTAAAAAATTATATATAAAGGTTATCTTATATGTAGATTTAATAATAATATATATATTAATTAAGATTGATTTAATTAATATGAAATATATCTAAGTGCTTAGTAAAATTTGTATTTCGAAAATAGATTTTTGTAAAAGTTTTATAGGCACAGGTTGGAAGATATTTCAGATTTATTTGGAATTGTATCACATTGAGAATTTTATTTAATTAAATCAATTCGAAACTCACTGAATTTGGGAATTTGAGATGTAGTTTTATAACTTGATATTTGACTTAAGTAATTTAATGAATATTTCACGTTTAAAGAAATTTAAGGAAATATATAGAAAAATGAAATGTAAGGTCATATAAATAATATCGAATTTCTTAGGTGAATATTTCAAGTCTAGATAATAATGAGGTTAAATCTAGACTTATATAAACTATTAAATTTAGCTTTGAAATTGTTGAATATTAAAGCTTTGAAATATATTGGAATATAAATATTATATTTTGTGATTCAGATCCGTATTTGAAATTAATAATTCGAAATTGTTTATCTAGAAACTGAATTGAATTGAAATAGATTGAATTAAAGTTGAATGGAAAAGTCGAGTTGATTTTGGAGCGATTTGTGAAGTTTGAGGAAATTACAAATACTTTACTCTATAAATTATTTAATCTATATATACTATTTTGGAAAATAGATATATTTGAAATTAAAATGATATTTTGGTTTTGAAGTATAAACTAATTTGAAATGACCATGGTGTTAAAGTGTATATTGCCATAGTGTAGAAGGTTCCATGGATCCTTAGAGGATGGTTATCCCAAATATCCTTTAAGCTACTTATATTTCAGTTGATATTTCACTTGAGTTGGATTTATTGATATAAGAATGTTAATCCTGACTTGAGTGTTTTGTGTTTTGCTTTACGCTCGGGTCAGACTGAGTGATACAGCATTTGAGACTCACCTTTGGAGTTTGGGGCTTCGCTTGGAGATCCAACTATTGATTCAGCTTTCATCTTCCCAGTTTATTTGTTCAGAGAAGTCGCCGGTTTGTATTGGAGACTTCACTGTATTTGAGATATTCTACTGTATTTTATTTCTAACTTTAATGTTTATATAGTAGCTTCATGAACTACTATTTATCTATTCCGCTGAATTATTATTTACTCTGTGTGTGTGATTCTATGATTGATTTATTTATTGTATATGTTGAGTTTTGCCAAATTTAAATTAACAACTTGATATTTTGAGCAATTCAAGTCCGGCATGTGCGGATGCGAATGGTTGAAAATAAATGGGCGTTACAGTTCGTATCGGAGCTTTGGTTCTAGGCAAACTTAGCATATGTGGTAAATTTATTTGCAGAATCACTTTCGTTCGAGCTTGAATTTCTTCCTCTTTGATTTGATTTTCCTTTGGACTTTGAAACGTTCCCTGCGGTCCCAAAATCCATTATCTTCTCTCCCTATTCGTGGTTCTTGATTCTGGAGTGTCCTATAACTCCACTTCGAATGATCTATATAAGAATAGGTGATCCCGCCAATCTTTGAATATTTGTAAAGAGGCGAAACTCCTTTACAATTGGCATTGGTTCACCGAAGATTTATTATCCCTCAGTTTAGATGCTGCTATCTCTTGTTATGCCGAATTCTATCTCTAGCGATCGAATGTCGATTTGCTTAGAATTCCCATCGATCTTGTTATTGAAGTCATGATTGACCGGTTAAGGTTGCCCGCGATTTATGTGAGCATATCCATCTCCTGTTTTGTAATTTAATTATCTCATCTTCGTTCGAGCCTACCTTTTACTCGGAATTCTATTTGATTTGAGTCCCTTTAATTTGAATCTCTATCTTTATTTTGAAATCCATTCTTGATTCATTCTTTGGAAAATCCGGTTTGTTTGTATTTTAGAAATGGTTTTGTATATCGAAATTGTTATTTTGATAAGTATGATTATATTCTATACATATAAAGAGAAATGTTTTCGATAAAGATTATATATCTTTAAAAAAACGAGAATTTGAAGTTTCGAAGGGATTTGAAATTTTGGAAATCATATAAGAAATTGATTTATATAAGAATGATTTATAACTGAAGGTTTTTGAATTTGAAATTTGAGGGATTGAACTCCGGTATTTTGAAAATTGGTTTTCTGATTTTTGAAATATATAATAATAGGATTTAAAAGTATTTTCTGAATATGAAATGTTTCAAATGAATTAAAATTTATTCCAACAATTTCGAAGAAATTTCAAAGAAGTTTTAAGAAAATAAAAGTCCAGAACTCACTTGTGTCGCTGGAAAATAATTTCGGTGATAAGTGCACGCATCACCGACATTGATTTTCGAGTTTCAGAGTGGGGGAGAGGCCACTTTAGTAGCTTTGCTATGTGAGTGATTTTATGAAACCAATTTAGATTTCATATTTCGAAGTATAGTTTGATATTCGATGGATATATGTATATATCCGTATTTGAAATGATTTAAAGTAAGCCGGTGTTCAGTCCACGAGTTTCAGATTTGTTTTGGTATAACTTATCTATTAAGATTGATTTACTGATTTGTTGCTGATTTCCAACTCTTGGATTGGAAAATTTGATTTCTTCGACTATTTTGAACGTTCGAACACTTCCAAATCAAGGTTTAATTTTCAATGCTAAGTAATTTTCAAAAAGGTAAATTGGATCTTCCATTTATGGAAATAAATAGTTTAACGGTTTTAAAAGGATAGTTATAAACTTGAAAATCATTTTGGGTATAATTGATTTGGAGAAAAACTTTTGGTTGTGAAATGAGATTGGAATATAAAAACCAGTATTTATATGGTGATTTTGGAAATGAATTGGCTGACCTAAATTTTGTCGATTTGGAAACTAGGATTATTTTCTAAACCTATTATTTGGAATCTTTGAACTGGAGATAATTAATTTGGAAGAAATAATTTGGTGAGATCCTATATGATTTTGAAACTGAACTGATATTGAAAGAAATTGAAATTGAGAACCTTATTTTACCAGATACTTGATTTGGGAGTTATCGAACTTATATAAAATTGACTTATATAAGTATGAAGTTGATTTGAAAACTATCGATTAGGAAAGGTACTCGATTTGGAAAGAGAAATCTTATCTAGTCGAAGTCTATATAAGTGTGTTTTGATATACAATTAATTTTGGAAAGTATTCGATTTGAAAATGGAATCTGATATGTATTGTACTTTATATAAGTATGATATTTGAAAGTGATTTGAAAGGGTACTATATGATATATATTTTCAAAGTAAAGATATGGAAAGTGCCTTCTGTTTGATATCCGATTTGTGGCCACATTGTGGATTCATTCTATCGATATTATTCTCTCTGATTTCGGTTTTCCGAATGTCATACTCGAGTGTCCTACCATCGCGTAACCCATGGTCGTTTTTTGGGTAGCGTAATCCGCAAGGCGGAGATTGCTTAAAGGGTATGAATGTTTCCTGGGGGATCCAGGCGTAACCATTGTTATGTATCCTGTGGTCCACAATTTTGGTTATCATGGCGTAATTCGCAAGGCAGCGATTGCCTAAAGATACGGATGTTTCTTTGGGGATCCAGGCGTAACCATTGTGTATCTGCGATCCATGTGATTTGTTTGGATTGTACTTTCCATATCGGTTTTGAAGGTTTTCAAGTATTTTCATTGGGTGTTGAAACAGGTCTACTAAGTACTTGACGAATTCTGGCTTTGCGCCTGATCAACGCATGACCAGGGTCTGCAAGAACGAGGATAAACGTGTTGAAACATCTAGTTATAAAAGCATTTTCGAAAGGAAAATTTGTTTCGATATAAAGATATTTTATTATAAAAGTATTTCCAACAAAGGAATTTTGTATTAATATTCGAAATTGAAATTCTAGGGTTCTGAATTAACTATTCGTGCCCGATACTATTCTTTTGAATCTACCTTATCTGCTTAGCTTTGGTTATTCACTTATATTTCGTTCGTCGAATCTACCTTCTCTTCCCTTTTGAATATATCCTTTTGAAATACTGTTTAGAAAATTATTAATATTTTAAAAGCTATTAATTAAATAAAATATATTTAAAGCAGATAATTATTGATTTATTAATAAGATTTGAAAAGTATCTTGAGATAAAACTTAATAATTTTATGAATTGTGGATATAATAAATGGGTTTGACCAAATTTCTAAATATTAATTAATTAAAATTAAAATCTATTTGGATAAATTAATTGTTTATCCTTGTCATTCAATCTATTCTTCTTTCCGGTTGTTTCTATCCTCCAAACTTCTTCCTTTTCGGGGATAAAAAATTTTGAGTGGGGTAGAATGTAACGATCTGCAAATTTTTAATAATTTTTATTTGTTTTAATAATATATTTAACTGAAATTTTGTGAAATTTTAAATATTTGAGTTTGGAAATAGAAAGTTAATATTTGTAATACGTCTATTTTTAAATAGCAACTGGTAAATTTTTGTCAGATAAGATTGAAGTTATTTCATTGTGTAATTCTATTCCAATGTATATCAGCTAATATTTGGGATAATGAAATATTTTTCAAACCTGGATATTTTTCCATAGAAAAATTGTAAATCATCTTCCGAGCAAGACGTTATATTTTGTTTCTCCAAATTTTGACTGTTATTGCTCCGTCGATCTTATTTTCGACGAAATAATAGCATTTTCGTTCCGATATCGATTTTTGATCGGATAGTCGTAACATAGATATTTATATACTATTTTGATAGTAGCATCGTGCTGATCTCCGCGGTATATTCTATTCTGTATTTTGGAGTTCGTTAAACGACGGAGTCTACGGACCGATTTTCGTATATTATTGGCTTCTGAACCTTTTGGCTTCCTGTGCCTTTCAAATTCCACCGTTTGAACTAGTAGCTGCTTTCTTCCAATATTCTTTGAATCTAGGCTCTTGATATTCCTTGTATGTAATATATCCTTTATGTTCGTTGGTCACTATATTTTCTGGACCCTTAGCTTTCTCTTCCGTTCTCTATGCATTTTGATTTGCAAGGAGAAATATATATTCTCTTCACTTTATTTTTCTTCCTCCTTCTCCTTTCCATTTTCTTTCTTCCACACACATCTCTTCTTTTCACTTCAATCTTCACCACCGAAACTTATTTCAATCTGAGAAATATATATGCATCCTCTCGGTTGCCCTCCATCTGCCCGGTCATCGACCATCAAGCCTACCCAACGACTGAGATCGCCACATGCAAACCCCTCAACGGCGGCTGATCCTTTCCTCCAGCCTCACCACCTCCATTCGCGTCAGCTCAGCGCCACCATCTCATGGCCGAGTCGCCTCCCACCTCTCCAACGCCTCATCAGCTTGCAACACTGAACCACCCTTTACGTGTGCATTCCTTCACGTGAAGGCTATGCCTGCAAATCTTGTTGCTGTGAAGCGGTATATTAGTTTACTTAAGATTGTGTACGTATGTTTGTTTTGCATATGAATATGTGATATAATTGTGTCTGCCTAGTTATTGATGCATATGTATAAAAGTTTCATCGTATTTCAATATATTTAGTTATAGTATTGAGTCTGCATCTATATATTTTATTATATAGGGTCTTCATATGTCCTTCTTACAGTATGGGCATATAGATTTATGTAGTTGTTATGTATATAAATTACATAGGTAGGTTAAGTATTATATTATTGATAAACTTGATATGCCTGTAATGTGTAAATATAGGATAGTTTGTTTTTTACTGTTATAAGTTATAAAGTATAATTGTTATTTGTTTAATATATAATATAAGTGGGGTGTTAACATATATTAAGTATGTAGTATAGAGTATTAGTTTTACTCGGCTGTTAAAGTAGTGAACGTTAGTTGTAACAGATTATTTATATTGACTTTATAATGAATGTAGTTTATAATAGATTTGTAATACTGTGAGATATACACAAGTCTGTTGATTTTGGTTCAAGGTTTATGCATAATTCGTGTTATAATATATTTGTAATAAAGTGACTTTCGCACATGTCCCTGACAATATTAGATGTATACCATATTTTATTTTATTATTTTATTCTATTTTTATTTGTATTCTAGCTTCATTGTTTGTACACTGCTTTTATTATTATTTAAGTACCCGGCATTTAAGATTTTTATGTGTTTGAATTTGAGAATATGATTTATAAATATATTATTTTATATAGTTATATATATAAGTTCACTTATACAAACTTTACTCGTCGATCCGGTTCTGATTCGTTTATCGATCCCTATTATCAGCTTTGTCCGTCGTTCCTGCTTTCTCCATCGAATCATGTCCATCCAGTCGTGCGTGCAATTTGTAACTCAACTTCATTATCTATCCTCTCTAAGCCTCGAAAGGTGAGCAATCACTCACGATTAACGTTCTTATATCTATTAAATTTGATTTAAATTGAAACGAAAATTGAAATATGCTGCTGTTGGTTATTTAAATTGTTATATATGCTATTAGCTATATCTGTTCACCTATGGGATATGACACCATATCATATTGTTTATATTTTATTTAATTTCTGATGATATATGCCTGTTATATTATTATCATATTTGTTATCATTCTACAAATTCCCTGTTAGTATAGAATTCACTATGATTTGAAATGATACATACCCGAACGGACTTTAGAATAGGAGAAAATCGTTATGGGTTGAAATGATAGACCCGAGCGATTTTCACTAGAATTGAATTAGGATTATGGGTCGAAATGACATCTTCCCGTATATATTCAAATTACGGATTGAAATGATGAATATCCATATCACTTGACCATATGATAGAATTCTATATGCAGACACCGTTGGTCTATATATCTATAAATATTTTGATAATGAATTCTATGGTTTTGAAAGGAAATATATGGGTTTTTATTAAATATTGATTTAAAAATATTATATATAAAGGTTGTCTTACATGTAGATTTAATAATAATATATATATTAATTAAGATTAATTTAATTAATATGAAACATGTTTAAGTGCTTAGTAAAATTCATATTTCAAAAATAGGTTTTTGTAAAAGTTTTATAGGCTCAGGTTGGAAGATATTTCAGATTTATTTGGAATTGTATCAAATTAAGAATTTTATTTAATTAAATCAATTCGAAACTTATTGAATTTGGGAATTTGAGATATAGTTTTGTAACTTGATATTTGATTTAAGTAATTTAATGAATATTTCACGTTTAAAGAAATTTAAGGAAATATATAGAAAAATGAAATGTAAGGTCATATAAATAATATCGAATTTATTAAGTGAATATTTCAAGTCTAGATAATAATGAGGTTAAATCTAGAATTATATAAACTATTAAATTTAGCTTTGAAATTGTTGAATATTAAAGCTTTGAAATATATTGGAATATAAATGTATATTTTGTGATTCAGATCCGTATTTGAAATCGATAATTTGAAATTGTTTATCTAGAAACTGAATTGAATTGAAATTATTAAATTTAGATTGAATTAAATTTAAATGGGAAAGTCGAGTTGATTTTGAAGCGATTTGTGAAGTTTGAGGAAATTACAAATACTTTGCTCTATAAATTATTTAATCTATATATACTATTTTGGGAAATAGATATATTTGAAATGAAAATGATATTTTGATCTTGAAGTATAAATTAATTTGAAATGACCATGGTGTTATAGTGTATATTTCCACAGTGTAGATAGTTCCCCGGATCCTTAGAGGATGGTTATCCCAAACATCCTTTAAGCTACTTATATTTCAGTTGATATTTCACTTGAGTTGGATTTATTGATATAAGAATGTTAATCTTGATTCGAGTGTTTTGTATTTTGCTTTACGCTCGGGTCAGACCGAGTGATACGGCATTTGAGACTCACCTTTGGAGTTTGGAGCTTCACTTGGAGATCCAACTATTGATTTAGCTTTCGTCTTCCTAGTTGATTTGTTCAGAGAAGTCATCGGTTTGTATTGGAGACTTCACTGTATTTGAGATATTCTGTTGTATTTTATTTCTAACTCTAATGTTTATATAGTAGCTTCATGAACTACTATTTATCTATTCCACGGCGTTATTATTATATTACTCGGTGTTTGTGATTCTGTGATTAATTTATTTACTTTATATCCTGATTTTTGCCAAATTTAAATTAACAACCTGATATTTTAAGCAATTCAAGTCTGGCATGTGCGGATGCGAATGGTTGAATAAAGGGGCGTTACATTTATACTACTAATTTACATTCTTTATAACATAATATCTTTTATGATTTTAAATTATAATACTCTAAGATGTTCAAGATATTTAATCTCTTTAATGTTTCAATTTACAAACAAAATGTAAATTACTCAAAAAGATTATCTCTTAAAAGGTTATTATATTTATAATCTGAGAATTTTTGACAGAAAATTATTTTCCTTAAGAGATTTACTTTTCTGTTTAACTAATAAATCGTGACAACTTATTATTATTTAACACTTAACTATTTCCAATTTGAATTTTCACCTCTCAAATTCAAGAAGTATAAAACGTCAACTTCTTGATCTAAATTTTGTATAGATTATAAAATAATATATCATTCAAATATTTCTTATTCAAGATCAAAATACCTAGACTTTAATAATTTATCCATTTTGATAACGCTATGGTTTTTATTTCAAATCTTTCTTTGATTTTAGGACTCATAAGCACACATGTTAATCTTTATTTAGATTTCCAAAGGTTATACATAACCAGTCAAAAGAAAAATACATAAATTACTTAAGTGTATTTCTTAAAAACAACATATATAATTTCACAAATACCAAATAATATAATGATATTGCCTTTTCGTATATTTATAGAAATTTACTTTGTCAATTGGTTGCAATGTTAACTTACGATTAACACCACCTTACCACTGACCTCTACTACCCCTAAGATTCGATGGTTGCATTTGCAACCTAAAATAAATCAATGCCTTATAGGTATCCTTGTTTAAATCATCAAATTTTCACAATACACAAAATCTATTTTCATGCAAGATATAATTTTTCTTCTCAAAACATTTACCAAAACATTATAAAAATTTGCAATTCGTATATTTCTTAAAATATTATTTATTTTTAGAACGTTTGTCAAACTATCTGATATGTGTGTGTATATAGACATATGTTTTTAAAAAATTCATTTTATTTTTAAAATAATTTTAACTCACTTCAAACTTAATTTATTATAACACAAATTATTGTGTTTGACTTTCTAGTCCTAGCGTTTAGGAAATTCTTATCGATAACGTTGATTGGGCACATCGATATGAATTCTTAAAGCACTCAACGGGCAATTTAATACAAAATTATTATTTTTATAAGATATACATATATTATTATGCTTATTCAAATACTTATTGGCTTATAATAGACAAGGATCAAAATTTCACCTGTATGTACATCTTTGATCAAAAGATTTTAATTCAAATAGATGCTTGGTTTTATTAAAATTCTTTAAATCCATCTCAATATTTTCATAAAAATAATTCTCAACAATTAATTATTCTATAATGTATCTTGGTATTTAATTAGTTATCCCTATAAATTAATACCTCATTTTATACAAAATAATGTTTTCGATTTTTTTCTGTAGTTACACTAATAAAGATACCCCAATGTAATGACCCGAATTTTCAATGATTAATTTGGAATATTTAAATGGTTTTAAATATGGGATTTGGGATTATAATTTAGTTAGTAAGATTTTAAAATTGAATTTCAAGCGATTTCGTAAATTTTGGAAATTGTCAATTTAATCGACGCGTTAACATAGCGATCTGGGAAACAGTCTTAGAATTCAACGAAACCAATTCTATTAGATCCGTAATAGTGTATTATTATCAGATTTCAAATTTCATAGAGTTTGAAGTTATCGTTTGACTGTACGGTATATAAACGCGTTGAATTTAATATCAAAAATTCTATATAATAATTAGGTCCAAAAACTATTTTCTTCATACAATCGAATTAGGACTCGAAATCTTTTCCATTGTGTTCGAAATAGGGGTATAACATTATAAACGCCTAGCGACATGCCTCAATAGGAGTTTGTAATTTTGCAGTAGAAAGTTCGAGATTTTGGAAATAAAAATAAAGGAAAAATCAAATCAACGTCATCTTACCACGCTATCTTATTTACCTTTAAATAACGTCCCTGTCTCATTCATCTCATTCAAATTCGTGAGCGCCTTTTTCACCTCTCTGAGATAAAAAATCTCGTACCCTTCTCTTTTCAAAATCAGTTTGAACTTTATCAAATTAAATAAAACCGCCTTCAGTTCATAACGAATCCAATTCATTTTTACAAAAAAAAAAATTAAACTCATGGCCAATTCCAAGTCACGACGTAAGAGGTATACTCGACATTCGATTGAAGGGCAGAGTAAGAAGGCATCGACGATAGATCAAGCGATGTCGTTGGGGGGAGGGCAACTTTAATTTGGACGAGTGGCGATTCATGAGGTCGCGAGCTTGCTCGTGTTAGCGCGAGAGGAAGGGTGGAGTGGCGCGATGATTTCATACGCATGGAAAAAAAAGAGGAAGGAGGAGCGTCGCGTTTTCTTGTAGCGATATTAGGCGAAGGAGGGAAGGGGCAAGCGACTGACTGTGGGTGACGTGGCCGGATGTTGTCGACTGGAAGCAACGGGGTCGATTTCTAACAACGATGATGCAATGATGAGGTCGAGCATGACTCTGGTACTGTCGTAGGCTAGAGGATAAGGATGGAGTTGAATAGGCGGAGATGGTAGCTGGCCGGCGACTTGGAGAAGGTATAAATAAATTATTCTAGTTAAATTCAATAAAAGTATAATTAGCAAGTATAAAAATTGTTAACTTAAAAAAGTTCGTAAATTATTCGAGCGTGGTCCAAAATTAACGTAACGAGTGACATTGGATTCGCAGTGGCAAAATACTACGCTATGGAATAAATTTGCATTTGAAATGATCGGTAATTTCGAAGAAAAAATAAAGGTGAGAAAAATCTCACTCATCCTGGAGTACTATTTAATTTAAATTGCTGAAAATTAATCATTGGATGAATCGATAACTGTTATTATCAGTTGGATGTTTATATATATATATATATATATATTAGTAGTTGGATTGATATTCTTGCATATTTTTGCAGATGAGACCATATGCGCCCCGCATAATAGTGGATAACCCTATATACCGCGATATCCCCCTCGAAGTGTGATTGGTATTTTTATATTATTTTAACATCTGTGGATGCAAGGAAACAGGTTGGAAGGATCCAACTGTATTCCTCAAAAAATTATATTGATTGTTTTTCATATATAATAATATATGACGTGTTAAAATAATCTGTCATAAATTATTATTTTGATGTGAATCATTGGATGCTATAGTAGCGCTGGCCTTAATTTTGGTATTTTAAATATTATTTTGAATTTTTTTAAGAAATTAAAGGAAATTTTTAATATGACGATATTTATATCGAAAATCAGATTTTTAAAAGAAAATATCTTGGATAATCAATAATTGATTTTGATCGTACTTAACAATTCGTAAAAAACATATTTTTAAAGAGATTTTAAAATAATTCATACAAAAGATTTTGAAATAATGCATTTTTAAAAATGATAACCTGAAAAATATGTAAAGAAATTGAATTCGGTATTAAAAATAGATTGACAAAAATGAATAGAATTTATAAGGAATTGAATTTATAAAATAGAATTTTATAAATGAGATTAGTGAAACTCAAGGAGTTATAAAATTTATAAACAATGATAAATAAAGGAAATTGATATCAGATGATAAATTGGGAAAATTAATTTACTGGGAGAATTTATATTAGAATATGGAAATGGGGTGAGAGAAAATAGTGGATACTATTTTGAAGTAGAAATGGTTAAGGAGTTCGAAATGGAAGCGATGTGATGGAAATCGAAAGGAATTTATAAATTAAATTGGTTATTGAGATTTTAAAAATATATTTTTAAAATTTAAGAAGTTAAATTTGTTTTAAAAAGGAAAATTTTTATTTATTGAACTACGAGATTTTAAAACTAGTTAGGATTGAAATAATTCGGTAAGTGGATTTTTTTTTCAAATATTTAGCATTTACTTTAATAATCCTAAATTTTAGACCCAGCTTTGAAAAGTGATGTTATAAAAAGTGTTTCAATATTTTAGACATATACTTGAACAAAATTATTATTATTATTCTTTTAAATACTTATTATATATATAGAGTTTTTAATGTTTTAAATTTATTTATAAATCTTCTCGGAAATCTGGAAATGGGTTATTCAGTATATGGGATTTATAAAAGAATTCTCAAAATGGAATGGAGATAAAGTAAGAAAATTTTCGAAGTTTTTAAATAAAAGAGAACTTCGAAAAATGAAATAGAATTCATAAAAGAAGTAGAAAGGGAAATTGGAATTACAAGCAAGTATATTTGACTTTGGAAATATTAAAGTGAATTAATTAAGGAATTCGAAAACTTATAGAATTCATTATAAACTAGTCAAGGAATTTACAAATAAATTGTAAATGATAGAAAATAGAAAATAAATGGAATATTTCTTAAGTGTTGAACACAAATTGAAGTTGGAAAAATATTCTAAATATTGGAATAGTTGGGAATATTCCATTGACTATATAAGGATTTGAAATGGTTTCAAATGTTGGAATAATGGAAGTAGTTAAATACATATCTTATAAAGATATTTTGAAAATAAATTTTGGAAGAAGTTTAAAATAAAGCTTGATGTCTGCTTATGGATGTTATTTGATAGTTAAATAACCGACTATCAAATATTGGCCAACTTTGTCGATCATTTTGAAGAGATGGGGATCGGATTTAATTATCTGAAAACCACTTCAGTCCGATATGAGCGTACGAATGGATATCATGAAGATAGTAAAGGCGGTGGTTCGATTTGTCCAAACCCAGGACAACTTGTAGGACGAATGCTATCAGAACATCGTCATTGGAGGACGATGAACATTCTAAGTGAATTTTTTCTTGAAAGGTAATTGTAACCTCAAGCCTCATCAACCGGGTATGATGAAAAACAGAGGATATGCAACAAGGCTAAGTGGTCGCACCCCATTAGGGTATGTTTATCACCTTTCTAGATACCCTCAGATATTATTACTACGGCGCGCAGAACTCGGTAAGGGTGGAAGCACCCGGGGTGATAGCATATTCGGTCTACCCAGGTTAGGGGTAGTCCAGTCTTGTGTTGCAGGGATCTCGATGTGGTCCTCAGTACATTTTTCTAGATGTATACTATGATAGGTGGTACCCCAGTGTCTAGTCATTCGTATGGAATCCATTCTCCAATACGTGCCTTTACGGTTTTGGTTGTAAAGCCTAGTATGTTGGAATTTAATTATTGTAACAATTTCGGCTATTTGAACAAGTATTTATACCTAGACACTATTATAATATCAGATGATTTTGATATAGAATGTTTTGGTTATCGTAAGGTAAAAACCCATCGTGTTTATATGTGGTGTGGTCTTACGAGATACATTTGTTTTTCAAAGGAGTTGATAACTTTAATAACTCAAACTGAGTGTGTTTTCTCACTCTAGTTTTCCAGACTGACTCGGGTGTTATTTTATTGTAATTCTCGGGTCAAATCGAGTATTATAGATTCAGGTTAGAATGCTATGGAGCTCAGGAGATGAGCTGGATGAGTTCAGACGTATATCACATACTTGGTTGTTTCCACTATGTGAGTTATGTATATCAAGACAAGTTATTATAACTGTCCATATCGATGTATTGATTGTTGTACTCTGATGACTGTAAGTAATAAACAGGTACAGATTCTTTTGCACAAAATCTGTTATTATATATTATATTTTGTTCCACTGCGATTGTGAGATTCTGTGTTGATGTTTTCTGTTTTCTTATTCTACCTTTTCTTCTTCACCCCAAAATGAACTGGTGTTTTCCAGCACTCGATTGCTCGAATTCTATACAGTGGACATATTGATGTCGATTTTCGAGGGTCGAAAATCCCATTCGTCACACTCAAAGTCTTGTAATTAATATCGAGTAGGTTGCAAATTTTCAAGTATTCCTACTCAACACTAATTTCCAACAATTATTTATAATTTTAACACAATCGAGCATCCGTCAATCAAATAAACTACATAATTAAAAGAATAACCAATAAATATGCTCTATAGAAAAGCAGCATATCCGTTCCCACTGCGTAATTCTGATCATTAGCGGGTCTGGACACTACCATACCATCCTAAGTCATATGAGGTGAAATCTATATTTAATCATCAAATCTCACTTTTAACAAAAGTGAGTTCCAATATTTTGTAACTTTCCTAGCAATAATTTATATGGTATTATAAAAAACTTTTCAAATAAGTCCAAGTGATTATTTTCAATAATCATTTATATTCATATCCCTAAGTAATTAATTTAATTACTAACAACCACACACCTAAGGGATGGGACCCTAGGTCATCTAAGTTTAAATCTTGACTTTGTGCAAATTGTATTAAATGTTCTAAATCTAGCTTTTATACCAAGCTGTAACGACGCCACAGCTATACCCATATTATTAAAGAACGTTACAGATAATGTCGTCTAATAACACGGAGAATACGGATGGTTAAGGGCGATCAAATGTAAATATATCTTTGTACTAACACTCACACGTCTTTATTACTTTTCAGGATCTAAACTAATTTTTTTGATGTGTACAGTATTAATACAAAGTAATAAACACTTTGATTAAAAATATTCAAAATGGTATACAATTTAAATAAATCAGAGTCACACATCACAACGGAATAATATACATCATATACATAATAGAATATGAGTTTATAAAATATCAGTACTAGACCCACAATATATACATCACATCCAAAAGTATATTATCAAGTACACAACGACTATTAGATAATATATATGACATAAACTCCTAAATATCAATATATACAAGTATGAAGTAAGCTAAAATGGTCAAAATAGTCTACTTTAATGCTATAAATCTAAAGGTCAACGAGTCACCGTACTTGTAGAGTCTTGGCCTGACTCGAGTATTGTAAAATAAACGAGTCAGACTATATTTAATAGAAATGTGAGATACCGATATCATAAATACATGACTTTATAATAAACATGACATAATAAAAATATGCCAAAACAAAAGATAATAATAAGGCATGTCAATTAAAATCACCATTTCATAAACCTATTTATGAATTAACCAAAAAATAAGTCATCTCAAAATATGCCTAAACCAATTCACCGTAATAAGACATATCAAACCAAATTACCATTTCATAAATCCATATCAAGTGTCTAATAGACTATCACTAAAAATAAGGTGATAACAATTAAAAATTCTCCAGAGCCAAATGATACTAAATATCCATCCAAAAAAAATCTCCGAAGAAACAATCATCACTATTAAATAATCATAATTTGGATCCAAAAGGATTATGATAGCCTTGACAAGGTCATTAACACCTCCTCAAGCAGTTTCGTCGGCCCTAACAAGGTCGTTAACACCTTCTCAAGCAGTTTTTCCCTGAATGACAAGGTCACTAACACCTCACTAAGCAGTTTCTTCGGCCAAGGTTGCTAGTCCCTGACTAAGTAGTTTGCCCTTAATGACAAGGTTGATAGCACCTCTCTAAGTAGTTTCACCCAAATGACAAGGTTGCTAACACCACCTCAAGTAATTTCGTCAAGCGCTACTCAAATCTATGAATGTATCGACTCTTATATCATTGAAAAATGAGTCATCATCTCTCAGAGATCTATCGACCTAAAATCCGAACATCTTAAGATAATATGACTCTAAAGTGTTAATTACTATCCAAGTAATCATAACAATTTAACTAACTGTCTCATACCAGATAGTAAATTCAAGTGTTTGCTAAAAAGTAGTATTTCCACACTAACTCTATTTAAAAAATTATAACAATATGTGAGAGTTATATGAAAAGTCCCATACCAATCCGATAGTTCAACAATTTACTAAAAAAATATTTCAATGAAATCTCATTAAAATCTTAAATCCAAAATATGTAAAATAGAAGAGTTATAAATTAATTTTATATATACAAAGTTTTTTTTTTCAAAATCACTTTTAAATCCATAAACTCATTTTAACAAAGAGTTGCTTGCTTATAAATGCTTTTGGAACTCTTTCAAAATCATTTAAACCTCTTTTATTACTAAAATCACTTTAAACTGAAATTATTGCTTTCACATCAGCTTTTATAAAAAATACTATATCTTATTTTTTGCCTATAAAATAGTTCTAGACTTATATATTTAAATTAGTAGACTAAAAAAGGTTTTATAATTAAATATTACTCATTTTAAAAGCTTTAAGTAGAAATTTTGGAATAAGAAGTAAGTTAAAAATATACATAATTTAAGTATAGTTCATAAATTAAATTCCAACAAGGATCAAAATAGATAAGATCTCATTATTAAAAATCTTTTAAAAACATTTAAATAATTCAAATAGTAAACTCATCAAAATTGCAACTTCTAGAGCTAACATCGCTCTATAAAATATAATTCCATAATATGGAATTATTTAGCGATCCGAGTTGCTTTTCAACAACCCCGATAACCCAAACAATGCATAACCATCGTATAATTTAAATATAAAAAATCTAATGTATTTTGATGTTTTCCAACATACATACTATTTTATTATCAATCGGTTCAAATACCAAACTAATCAAAACTATAGCATGCAATTTTATTTTAATCATAGCATCCAATTAGTACCACATATTAACGCATTTCATAACTAAAACAAGGCATACAAAAAGGGATATTACTAATTTAGATATAGGAGTATGACTTAATAGAATGACTCATCTTAATCCCACTAGCTCGTTGAATTCCAAAAATTTTTATTCAGCTTACACCCAAACCCCAAAATTGCAACCATTAATTTATTGAAATTTTCTGCATTTTCGTCCTCAGTGCAGCAGTAATTTAACATAAAAAACCTAAATATTTACCTTCAATTTTTACTGCAGGGTATTTATGAGAAACGTACAACATATCAAAATTTTAGATTTTTATGATTTTTTCACCAAGCTGGGTTTTTCTGCCCTGGTTTACCCGAAAATAGCCTGCGAAATTGACCGTCTTTAACCCATCAAAAATAAATGAAAATACATGAACTTTAGAATATAGGCGCTGAAACGTATCAGTAGCAACTTATCCAAATTTGGCAATTATTAAGCTTCATGTGAATAAATTTTGAAATTTTGAATTGAGAAGGATTTGGCTTCTAGGTTTAGAGAAATGGGGAAGATACTGACTTCTCTTGTTTTATCATAACTTAAGAGAATGAGATAAGAAATACAAAATAAAATTTTATTTAAAATAAGATATTTAACCCAACTAAATGTTTTTTTAATTTAAATTTCTAAATTCTTTAATTTAAGCATGTCAAGATATTTCATTCATTTCCTAAAACATAAAAAAATCTCCAATTTAATTAAATTTGAGAATTAAAAAGAATTAAAATCCCAATATTAAAATTCAAGTTTGGATTTATTTTATATTAAATTTCAACTATATCTCAAATCAGGGTTGTTACACTATTAATTAATTTTTAAACTGGCGAGTAAAATAAAATATTTAGGTTTTAGAATTATTTTGTGCAAGTGCTGTTTGGTCAGTAGTACATTGTGCAAAATTAGTCTGGAGTTTAGTGTACTCATTTTTTGTAACATTCGAAATATCTAAACCATTAGACCGCGGATAAATTTTCATCCTACATTACCATTAAGTTTAATTACAGCCACTAAAAAGTGGAGGTCTAACAGTAGATTATCCTTCAATAAACAATTGCACTAAAAGTGTTGCTAGCCATTTATACTTACCAAAAATAAAATTATGAGTTTTTGAAACCTATTACTCTGATACCAAATGTGGTTTGTGGAATCATGGATCATAAGGTTAATTTAACACTAGAGAGAGGGTGAATAGTGTTTTCTAACTTATGTAAATCATTTTAAATTCCTTCTAAACTAAATATTGAATCACAGAACGACATAGAATTATACTATCAAAAAATCATTAATGCAACCACAGATAAAAATAAAAGTAGTAAAGTAAAGAGTTAAAATGGTTCGGATTTCTCCTACATCCAGTCTTATACAATTGCTTGTACAGATTTCTTTTCAAATGTTAATCTTTAAACAGGTAAAAGGCAAACCCAAATACAATCTCGATTCTAAGGCTACGAGACACAGCCTCCTAAATTTTCGAGCTTATGTTACACCTATTTGATTTGAACGCATTACAAGAGCACCCATTAGATTTTCGGCTACTAAGCATATCCACCTGATTTGAACGGACTATAAGCACGCCTAAAGCTAATACAAATAGATTTGATAACTTTTCCAAAGACAATTTCTTAAACTTTGGATACAGTGGATCCTATAGCCTCATGGACAACACTTTTTTCTTTGAATTGAATGAGATGTTTCCAAAATAGTAAGAAAGTAGTATTGAATCAATATAATGAAGTATGAATTGGTTCTTAGTGATTTTGAAGAGAGTATAGTATATTTTCAATGGATTTTTTAAGAGAGTAAGAGGAGGGAAGAAAATAATTAAATCTAAACTTTAAAATTCATTTAAACTCCCCTTAATAGTGAATCAACGTATATGTTCACTCGTGAAGAGTTATGAAAAATAGACACTTCCGTTCAAAATTTGAAAAACCACTTGGCGGCATGTATATCGAGATATCATCTGCCTATATGTCGACATATACATGTATATTCTAAAAACTTATATCTTTTAAATTATTTGAAAATCCTATACTTTGTAAAATAATTTGATTCTTTGTAAAATATTTTGAACATAGTTTATAAGCATTTTGAATTTGAAATTTTTTTATAAATATTTTGAAATACCTTAAAAAATTATTTTGTTTAAAAATATAAAAGATAGAAAATAGGAGATAGATATCAAATATTGCTACCAAGGACTTCATAATATAAGCTATGACTCTATATACTAAATTATAATCTTAAGATCTTCATATCTTGATCTTTGTACCCATGAGTCTGCATATCCATCTTTTAAGTCTTCATATTGTACAGTCTTCGATTCAATGCCTACGTAATATTCTACACTATATATTATATAATTTGAAAAAATATTAGTATCTATATTTATATGATTGTATATGGTTGTTGTCATCAAAATCAGTAACTGAGGTATTAATACTTTCTTGTTCGACTTCAACTCAAAGCCCCGATAATCTCCCTCTTTGCTAATGCAAATGACAGGATTGCAGGGTTTTAGCTTCAAACTTTGCCACTTTGTAATGGTGATGATGAATACTATATTATCTCAAGTTTATTTAGAATTTCAGAGTTTTTCTATGGTTTTTCTTAAGAAAATATACATGGACAAGAATGAAGAAGATGGAAGAAAAAAGAACAAAGAACAAAGAAGGGAAATGGAAATGTAAAAATGGAAATGAAGTAAGGAGGTCCTTATATAGACTTTGAAAAAGGTGACTAATTTCCTAAATATTCCTTAGCAAATTACCACTTTAACCCTTAATATTTTAACCACCCCATCATGCACCCATGTGCCATTCATGTGGTCATAAGTCTTGCCATAAAATCACATAAAAAGGAGCAAAAAATAGCAAAAGGCCTTCCCTCCTTAATTCGCTTGTAGAAAGTGATTAATGTTAATACTTTCATTTAGTGAATTAGTTATTCCTATATGTTATATGTATGTTATATTTATGCTAGTGTGTGCGCAAACAGTTACAATAACTTTCATTATGAAAATTCGAAAATCTAAAAAACGATCTTCGGTCACGTTTTCCATTTTTCTTCGAACTTCTTAATTTGTTAAACTATTTTCAAAAATGAATTAACCTTCATTATTATTACACAAAATATGACTATTTGTGTTACAAAATCTATGATTTAAATAATCAAAAATATTATTTAAATAGTTAAAAATATTTTAAATATTCAAATTCAAAGTGATTAAATTACAGGTCGCTACATAAAGTATGCAATTTACTAGTCACTAGAAAATTGTTCCAATCCCCTTCTCAATACAACTCATATGATAAATTTAGAGGGACATGATTCTAGTATAAGTGGGAATATCAAGTCGACAGGTCTTCCTATTCACGCTCTACATTGACAAGGCGACTAGATATCTAAGGTAGTAGCATTAATCGGCATATTGACAGCTCTCTGATATACTTCTGTTTATTACAGTTTGCTAACACCAACGATCTGTACACTAATGAATTTGGGTTTTTTGATTAAGTTGAAAAAGTGGGCCTATTAAGGTGCGAGTTGTTACAATATAGATCTTCAGTAGCGAGTCGCATATGATTCTACGATAGTGGGCTGAGATGCGTAGATCTTCAATAGCAACTTGCCTACATTTTCGACATGCGAATTGGTGCTTTAGGCTTGATCATATTCATATAATTAGGTATGGGTTATATCTTAGTGAGATTATAGCTTGTAATGTCACTATAATATATCACAATGTTTTAGCTAACTTGTTGGGCGCAGATGGCATGTTTTAAGATATGCTTTTCAAGCATAATTACTATTTTACTAGCTTATTAGTATTATACACTTATATGGTGCGTTTCACTCACTAGACGTATGTCTAACTCCCTCTATCATTTTCTTCTTAGGTCGATAGGGAGGACTGGTGATGACCGGAGGCGTGATGGTACGATGGAGAGACATATTTATTTGTCTATTGGCTATCTACTATTTTATTCCCAAACATCGGACTGTTTCTGTTACTAGTAAAGAGATGTTGTAGTTGTAGTTTTATTTGATAATATATTGTTTGTATGGGATTATATTATTGGTTACTATTATACTTATTCCTTACGCTGCATGTTTCAGAAAGTGTAGTGTATTATAGATAGCACTGTGATCTATTTTATATATTAATTTACCTTAAAAATGATTTTCCATTTGAGAGGTCTACGATGTTCGTATCATTTTATACATGAATAGGGACGTCGTATATGGCAAGTTGTTACAGCTATAAAACTGCTAAATGCTTTAATTGCATAGGTGTGAACATTAATACATGAATTGCTCGATATTGGTCGTTGATTCCATTCACGCATTTGAGTTAGACAACCGTATTAGTACCTTCTTTGAAAAATCGTGCAATTTGATTAATTTATAAAGTGTTATAAATTAATTAATGTTAATGAATATTGATAATTAATATATATGATGTTTGGGGTGTTATTAATAATTATTTAGATGTGTATATAAAAGTTATATATGCACGTCTCGATATACGAAGTCGATGCATATTTTTGAATAGACAGCGAGGTTGACTGGGCCCCTACCAGATTTTATTGAGACGAAAAAAGCAAGGAGAAAACACACAAGGAGAGACAGAAAAAGAATATGCCAGTCCAAAAAGAAAGGAAAACTACAACACATCACAGAACAAAAATATAAAAAACAGGAATACAACATCACTATACTACAACAACACAAGACAGAGAAAAACACCACAGCAACATGAAAAAGAGGAAAGAACAAGAAAACCACAGCAGAAGAGCATGCACAGGCCGATGCACAAAGAAACTACAGCACGAGAAATCAGAGAGCTACCTCCAAAAATCAGGCTGATGGGGGAAGAAGCAATGCCCAGATGCACGAATACCATTTTTAATCTCTCTCATTATATTCTGCCATATAGACAGAGCAGGAAGAGCTACCTTGTGAAAGCACCGTTTGTTCCTCTCCATCCAAACATTTCGTATGTATATTTTCAGGACATAGAAGACAATGTCCCATCTACTGGATCGCCACCTTGTAGCCTTACGAAGTATTATCCAGTCAGAATTGGAGACACCCATAATGCCATTATTTAACAGGCTTTAAATATATTTAATTACTTGATGGGTTCGGAAATGTTGATCCATGTAGAAGCATTTGTATGTCCAATCATACAAGGAGAAGGAAAGGTTTGGATAAGATCTAGACTTAATTGGGAACTAATAGGAATGTTTAAAAGAGATGAATAGAGAATATCTCTATTCTCTCATTAAATGATAAAACTTCCTCAACTCTTTCTTTTTAATTTTTCTTTTCTCTTTTCTTCTTCCATATCCACCACTTCCAAGTCTCCTTCCCTAAGCCAAGTTAATTTTTCCCAAAATCCACATCTATTAAAATTACAACAATGATTTATTCGATTCTAGTAAGATCGAGTAGTGATTTAAGGAGTCCAGGAGTCGATTTATAAATCAAGGTATCACAAAGGGTTGGATTTGCAAAGGTAAATCTACATTTATTTTATATATTATACATGTTCACCCCTGACCTAAACTAATGTATGTAACATATATCTAAATTGCATTGTGTATTATTGAAGTTGATTTGTTACATATGTTGTTTATAGATAAAATTAAAAAGGAAAAAACAACATTGAAATTTGATCTATTTATGTTGGTCTAATGTATTTGTGAATCAACCCTTTTAAATGTATTTCTTGCAATATTGAATGATAAATATACACACACAATGATCATTTATTTTGGCTATAATCAAAACATATGTATTGATATGAATCTATAGTTGATGTCTTGAATTTTAGTTTTAGAATTATGGTATTTTTTGTCTACTAAGTCAAAGAAGTAAATTTGAAATTTAATTTACTACATTATTTTGGATTATTACACACACACATATATATACACACAGAGACACAAGGACATATACATATATACATATATATATATATATATATAAAACTTATTTATAGTTATATAAAAGTTTGTTTATATTATATACATACACATATATGTTTTATTTCATACGTAAAATCAAAATTAAACATATATGTATATAGTATGTTAATCTATTTATCTTTTCCATGCATATGCAAGTTATAGTTTATGTAATATCGAATATTCCATCATTTATTTTAGGCTATGAATAAATATGGAATATACAAGTTACAATATATGATTTGGATCTATTTTAGTTAGGAGTTTACAAGATAGGAAGTATAAAGCCTTTCCATTTTTCTTAGATATAATTAGATGTTTCCTTAGCCAAGAGAAAAATCTGAGATTTGTTTCATTAATTGTTTTTCGATTACCATTATGTAAATTTAACTTATATGGTGATTTACATACACACATACATGCATGCAAGCGTACATACATACATACATATACATATATTATATGCACACACGCACATGCACACACTAAAAAACTATATATATGGAACTATTAATATGTGTATACAAACCATATACATATATCACGGTATACTTAAACATCTATACATGCTTAGGATTTATATTCCAGATATGCATATGAATTCACCATATGCATATGTAAGTGTTTTAATATACACAATAGATATAAATTCCAGTATCTATATGTATATATAGTTATACACATGCTTATATGTCTCTGTGTTATCATGTCATGTTATGAATATATATATGTATGTATGTATGTATGTATATGATATATTTAAATAAACTTTAAATTAAATTAACTAGCATGATTAATTAATACAATATTGAATATTATAAAATAAAATATGATTTTATTTTAAATAGATAGATTGGATCTAATGCTAGTTAATATATTTCATGGGCCTATTAAAATTTAAATATAGATTTTTTTTTTAAATTTATTCGTTTCACCTGCTCTAGCAAAATAGGTCAGACCTAGCAACCTCTGCTATATAGAGGTATTGGTTATACTTTAGAATCAAAAGTTAACACAATACACTATGAAATTAGTTTAGTGCATTGTAGATGTAAGTACCTTGAAAAAATTGATAATGATAAAGATCTACGGCAATAATTTTACATATATATGTTGGCATATCACATCTCAACCATGCATGCTCACAAGATTCAATCAGAGCCGCTTATGAAGAGACGGCTTATTTGTTTGGAACGAATCGTTTCATAGCCCAATATTATATTTATATAAATTATCTTTATTACACAGCAATGTATTAATTTTTTAATTTTTTCAAAATCAACTCAATAAAATCAAGATTACTTTGCATTATACTTCTGACAATCGAAATCATCATTTTCTCTCAATTTTACAGTATCTTCATATTCAAATCCTTATATGGTATCAGAGCCTTTCTGCTTAACGGCATTATCATAATCTCAAAGGAGAATCTAGCTACATCTCCATCAGAGTATTTTCATCATTTGGAGAGCTTTTTACCCATTAGATCAGACTTCATCATCTGGGTAGCAAGTCGACTTGCCTCAAGAATCTATTGCTTCGCCAAGTTCTTACATTGGCTGCATACAGTCTTTTCAGGTAATAAGCTTGTTCAAGAAAACTTCAAAAAACAGATTCAAGAAACCAAAAAAAGGGCATCTCATCAAATTTGAAAATAAGGCTAGTGTCGTGCCATGATCTATCAGAAAGTTTTCATCATCTAGAGCTGGCTGCATCATACCTGTTCTCATCACATTCTTGATAATTTTCCTTGTTCAAGAATCCACTTTGAAGTCTTCCTTTATCTTTTGAATCAAGAATCATTATCATGGCCGATGATCAGTCAGCAACTTCAGGCAATACCAATACTGAGCAGCAAACTGATGTAATGGGGAAACTAATCAAAACAGTCACAAGCCCTCAAAGCCAACTGATCACTGTGCAATTAGATGAAAATAACTATCTGCTATGGAAACTGTAGGTTGAAACTTCAATTCAGGGATATGGCCTTGAAGGCTTTCTTCTTGGCATAAAAAAACTCCACCAAAATGCATCACTGATCAAGAAAATAAGATTATCAGTAATGAAGAGTATGTCAAACATCACAGGTAGGATAGACTCATATGTTCTTGGTTACTGTCATCTATAAACACAAATCATCAATCATATGTCATAGGATGTAAATCAGCAAATAAAATATGATCTACAGTAGAGAAGGTTTTCAACACATAGTCTGCAGCCAAAGTAATGTATCACAAGAGACAATTACAAAGCATTAAGAAAGACAACTGTTCAATGAAAGAATATCTATACAAAATCAAGACAATCTGTGATCTGCTTGAAGCTGCGGGCCACAAAGTGTCAGACTTAGAACAGATTTTAACCATTTTAAATGGTTTAAGTGATGAATAGGAAGCATTGATAGCACTTATAGCCTCTCATAAAATCTTACCATCTATTGATGATGTCCACTCTATTCTATAGGCACATGAGGCAAGAATAGACAATAAAAGGCCTCAAGAATCAGAGTTTGCTATTAATTACACTACCAACACTGAAAACAAGAATCAAAGCAACAACAAAGGTGATCAATCATCACAAAGAGGAGGATATTCTAACAAGTCAAGGGGAAGAGGCAGATGGAACAACAGCAACAGGCCAAAATGCCAAACTTGTGAAAAGTTGGGCATACTATAGTAAAATGTTACTTCAGATACTCTAATCACAACAATAACAATCAAAGAAGTGGAAATTACAATGCTAATGTGGCTCGGTCAAGCCTAAGAAACCAAGCAAACAACAATAATCATAGTTCCAATGAAAATGCTTAACCAGAACATGTGCAAGATGACTGTTGGTATCCTGATACAGGAGCAACAAATCATATAACTAATAATCTTAACAACTAGAATCTTGGCAACAAAGGTAAACTGTCAATTTGAATGGGTAATCGTAAGCGCATCAAAATCTCTCATGTTGGAAGTTCTCTCCCTGTTAGAGACATACTGACTAAAGATGTTTTTTAGATGGTGATGTAGAAAAGGGCCTATATAGGTTTAAGTCTATCAATTGTACAAGTTCTACAAAAGAGCAAAACTATTGTAATTAGTGTGAAAAGAAAAACTGCAGTAGTGTATTTGATCTTTGGCACTGCAAACTTGGTCACCCAAGTGTAAAAGTTGTTAAGCAAGTTCATACTGAAAACTATATATCATATGATAATATCTCTCTTCCTTATATATGCACTTTATTGTCAAATGAGTAAGAGTCATAAATTACCATTTAATGACTCTCTAACCAAATACTCTAAACCCCCTGAACTTGTTGCTACTGACCTTAGGGGACCAGCACCAATATGTTCATATTATGGATACAAATACTATATATCTTTTGTTGATGCACACACAAGGTACACTTGGATATATTTCGTAAAAAATAAATATGACACATACAATGACAAGTTTCATAACTATGGTTGAAAATCAACTAGGTTCACATGTTAAAATTATACAATCGGATGGGGGAACTAAATATAAAATCCTTAAGGATTATTTTAAAGAGAAGGGAATAATTCATAGGAACACATGCCCCTATACATTTGAACAAAATGGTCTGGTTGGGAGAAATCATAGGCACATAGTTGAATCAGGGCTTAGTTTATTAGCTCATGCTAACTTACCTCTAAAATTCTAGCCTGAGGCCTTTAACACTGCGGTTTATCTTATTAACATACTACCAACCGAATTTTAGAAAATATAGGCCCCATAGAAAAACTACAAGGGGTAAAGCTAGATTACTATAGTTTAAAAAACTTTGGTGTCTATGCTTTCAATACTTGAGACCATATAACAATAATAATTTGAATTTTAGATCCAAGCCATGTACATTTCTTGGTATACTACAAATAAAAAAGGATACAAATATCTTGATGACAGTGGCAACTTATTTTATTAGCGGACATGTTGTTTTTAATGAAAACATTTTTCCTTTTAAAAATTCAGATGTGAAGACAACAAGTAAGGTTCACAACCTATAGGTTTCTGTACCTAAACTACCTATATATCCTAAGAATGAGAGCTCGGTAGAGGACAGGTGGAGTACTGATGATCACAATAATCATCCTACAGTATCTGCTCAACAAAATTATGAGTGGGCAGATGATCTCATTCATGCTAGTCACTCACCTACACACTCAACAAATAAAGTGGATCAAAATGAGCAAAGTCAACAAAGTAACTCAAGAAACAACTCAAGTCAAGTCAGAATAGATGACTTACCTCATACCGAAGTCCCAGTCAGACCAAGCCATCCTATGATCACTAGAGCTAAAACTGGCATTACAAACCAAAAGTTTACATTACCGACACAAGCTTGGATGAATTAATCTCTTATGAACAGGCTACAAAAAACAACTGGAAGACTGTTATGGATGAAGAGTTAATGCTCTCATAAAAAATAAAACATGGAATCTTGTACATCCACTAGCACATAAAAGTGTAGTAGGTTGCAGATGGACATACAAGATAAAAGGAACCGTGATGGCACCATCAATAAATACAAGGCAAGACTAGTTGCCAAAGATTATACACAACAACATGGGTTTGACTTCACTGAAACCTTTTCCCCAGTTGTCAAACCCTCTACTATAAGGCTTATTCTTACTGTTGACCTACACAAGGGTTGGGATATAAGACAGTTAGATCTCAACAATGCCAACTTGAATGGAATATTAGAAGAGAAGATCTACATGAAGCAGCCACCTGGTTATGAACAGAATACAAATTTGGTGTGCAAATTAAACAAGGCAATATATGGCCTTGAACAAGCACTAAGATTATGGTTTGATAGACTAAAATCAACTTTAATGACAATAGGATATCAGTTTACCAAATCAGACACTTCTTTGTTCATTAAAATTACCCAGTCATCAACTATTTACATATTAATCTATGTTGATGATCTAATTATTACAGGTGACAATCAGGATGAAATCAATCAAATCATCTGTTATCTGAACAAGCAATTTTCAATTGAAGACCTTGGACATCTCAATTATTTTCTAGGAATTGAAGTAAACAAAACAGCAAAGTCTGAGATAATACTATGCCAAAGAAAGTACATATCAGAACTACTTGCAAGGACAAAAATGGAAGATGCTATAAGCCTGTATCTACACCAATGACAAGAAACCAGAATCTATCAAAAAACAGAGGAGAAGCCATAAACAATGTTACATGATATAGAAGTGTTATAGGAGCATTACAATGTGCTACTATAACACAACCATATATTACATTTAGTGTTAACAAACTTTCTCGGTTTATGCAAAACCCTCTGGATGAGCACTGGAAAGCAGTGAAGAGGATACTTGGATATTTAAAAGGGATTATAAATCATGATTTATCATCAAAATCTTGCAGCAATCTTAACATGATAAGATATGCGGATGTTGACTGGACTACAGATCCAGATGACAGAAAATCAATCACCGGATACTGTATATTCATTGGAAGGAACTTGATATCATGGTGTTCAAAGAAGCAATCAACTATGTCAAGATGTAGTACAGAAGTAGAATATAGGAGTGTAGCAAGTGCTGCTGTCGAAATAACATGGTTACATTCAATTTTAAGAGAACAACTAAACTCAAGCATCAAATCAAAATTGTGGTTTGACAATCAAAGCACTGTTTATATGACTACTAATCTTATACTATACTCCAGAACCAAGCATATTGAGATAGATTTGCATTTTGTTCGAGATCGCGTTCTAAAAGGGAATGTACAAGTAAATCATATACCTGCTACCTACCAGAAGGCATACACTCTAACTAAATCAGTGTCGAAAAAGAACTTCATAAAGTTCAAATTTGAACCGGGAATCAAAGAGAACCGGATCTCTCTCACAAGCTCAAACAATCAGATTCTATCGAAATATAGATGCTGAAGGAGAAGCAAACTCAAAGCTGCCATCTTGCTCTCAACTCAAGTAGTCGATACAAATCAAGTCTTTGAGAGATTCAACAGCACAACTAAAATCAGAAAGAGGGAAGAAAAGAGACTGAAGAGAGACCAGAATTTCTGAATTGCATCAAGCAATTTTATCAAAGTCAAAAGATCGCTTGAAATCGCCTCACAAACCTAACCCCAAAAATCGGGCTAGGGTTCAAAGGGGGGGAAATGATAATGATAAAAGATCTACATCAATAGTTTTACATATATATCCTGGGATATCTCATCTCAACCATGCATGCTTACAAGATTCAATCAGAGCTGCAAATTCAGTTTATGGAGAGACAACTTATTTGTTTTGGCCCGTATCATTTCACAGCCCAACATTATATTTATATAAATTGTCTTGTTACACAACAGTGTGTTAGTCTTTCACTTTTTACAAAATATACTCAATAAAAATCAAGATTACTCTGCATTATACTTTTGATAATTCAAATCGTCATTTTCTCTCAATTTTACAATATCTTCGTATACAAATCCTTATACTCAACTATTCTTCTGATATTATATCCATCTTTCATAATTAATCTCTTGTTGAACCATTGAACATGCCACATTCCTAAAGTCATGATTTAAGTTCCATTTTATAAATTTTTAATTAACTAATAATTTTTTAATTTATCTAATAATTCCAAGTTCAAACTAATTTCCTACAATATTTTTAGCAACTAAAAAAAAATCTTCCCTTCAAAATCATTTTGAAACTAAAATAAATTTAATAAGTTAATTAAAACAGTTTAATTATCAACCCTTTCCTTTACTAAAATAAATTAGTAGAGGAAATAAAAATCCTTTATACCTGTATATCATTTAACCTTTGAAACAACATACAGGTGTATAAATAATTTATAGTGATTCCAAAATCAATGTTATATAAAAATTTCTATCTTTTTTTTCTGCTTAATTTAACAGTAAGCTAATCATTAGCGTATATAGACATTTATTTTAAACAACTGTAATTCTTAAATAAATATACATGTTATTACAAGGTCAAAAATCTGGGAAGAATCAAACTGGTCTGGATGGATGGAAAATTTAAAATCAAAGGTGAGTTAATCTTCCTCGGTTAAATTTAAATTTAAATGATTAAATTTAAATAATTGTTTGGATGGTCGAATTGATTGATGTGTTATAGTATGGTATATTTTGGGATTGGTATTTATATTGTGCCAACGTCTGTGGATGCAGGGAAAACAGGTTGGAGGGATCCAACTGGGTCCCTCAACATTTATTTAAATTATTTAATATTCTCTGTTGGGATTGTTGATATTCTATGATGAATTATGTTGGAATATTAAATGCTTTGATTTGATTGAATATATTTGGGTATATTGAGCTACCAAAAATATATAAATTGGATTTTGCAAGAAAATAAAGAAGTAATTTGTAAGCGAAATAACTATAGAAAATTTGAATAAATTAAGAATGAATAGAAAGAAATGGAAGTGATATTAAAATACTAATAAATAACTTCGAGTATGAAAGAAACAAGATTTTGAAATAAACAGAAATTAATGAATTGTAACATTAAGTGATATTATTTTAATGGAATAAAGAATTATTTTAAAATTAAAAGTTTAAATTTATTAAAAGGATTAAGAAGTAAATTGAGAAATCTAAAATTTGTATTTTCAATTAAAAGTATTTTGAATCAAAATTAAGGAAATAAATCTGAAATTAATGGATTTTGGAATTAAAAAGGAAGTAAATTGGAAATCAATTTGGAAATTGATTCAAGTGTTTGGATTGAGAATTTAAAGTAGAATGTGAAGAGAAGTATATTTCTTTGGATAGCCAAGTACGTTTTCAAAGTAAATTTTTAAATATAAGATAAAAGTTTAATGTTGTTTTAAAAAGCATGTTTTAGGAAATTTATTATTTCTAAATATCTAAATTCTAAAGTAAATATTTTTCAAATCTATTATCGTAGTAATTACTTAAACAGTGACTTAGTATTTTGTTTTAAACAAAAAAAAGTGAAACCTAGTTTTCTATTTTATAAAGTAACCTTATTTCCAAATATTCATATAATATGAAATTTTAGTAAACTATTGAAGTAGTTTTAACTTAAATGTTTTAAAGTATGTTTCACAGTTAAGCGTTTTAAATTATTTTAAAAATCTAAAGTTTTGTGCTTAGTGATTTCAGTAGAAATAGAAATACTTGGAATTTATTCTGAGAAAGGAAGATAGTTTTGGAAACTGTTTTTCAAAGGGGTTTGAAAAGTGAAAATATACCTTGTGAAGATATTTTTGAGATTAATAAATAATTTGGGAAATTATTTATTGGTTGATGGTTGTTTGTGAATATTAATTGAGTTAAATCACCGACTATCAATATTGGCCAAATGCGCTGATCGTTTCGTAGAGACCGGGATCGAGATTTATTTCTCGAAAACCACTTCGATCTGGTTTGTACGTTTCGTGGGAAACGAGTTCGGAGTCGAAGATGGAGCAGTGCAAGGGCTAGTCGCTACTAATCCTGAGGATATTTCCGAAATGGATGTAGTAGGAATAGTGCCTTCGGGTCCATTCGAATCTGGAACGGACTTGTATGGTTGAATGCTTTCGGAACATCGTCAGGTGGACGATGGGCATTCTAGGGGATATGTTCTAAAAGGTAACGCTTAGCCTCAAGCCTCATCAACCGGGAATGACTGAAAATCAGGGGTTATGCAGCAAGGCTTCGTGGGTAGCCCCCACTTGAGAGTAAGGTCATCTCTGTCTAGATGTCCCTTTTTATTTCGGCTTAGTGGTGCGGTTGCTGATCCCAACCACGGGGTGATCTCACTCGGGGTTATCCAGTAAGGGGTAGTTTCGGTCTTGTGTTGCAGGGGAGCCGGCGTACTCCTCGGTACTGTGATCTATGCCACGTACTGTGACAGGTGGTACCCCAGTGCCTAGTCATTAGTTGGAAATCCATTCTCCCTACGAGCCTTGTACGAGTTTTGTTTGTATTACCCACTCTGTGGCTAGTAGCTGGAATTTAATAATGTAATAATTTCGGCTATTTTAATAAGTATTTGTATATAGATCCTATTATAATAACAGAGGATTTTATAAAAAAAATTGTTTTAGCTATCATAAGGTAAAAACCCGACATGTTTATTTGTGGCGTGGTCTTACGAGATGCTTTTGTTTTCAAATTTTTTTTGAAACTTTAATAATCAATTGAGTGTGATTTTCTCACGCTGGTTGTCCAGACTGACTCGGGTGTTATTTAACTGTAATGCTCGGGTCAGACCGAGTATTATAGGATACAGGATTTGATGCTGTGGAGCTCAGGAGACGAGCTGGATGACGATACGTACTTCCGTACTTGTATATATATATTCCACTGTGTTGTTTAGATGTGTACTCAGTTGTATGAGAGCAGGTTGTGATTACTTCGAATTGTGTGTTTTGTGATTGATGTACTCTGATGATGTAATGTATAAACAGATATATTTGTTTTTGTGTAAAGATATGTTATTATATATATTTTATTTTATTCCGCTGCGATGGTTAGATTCTGTTGTTGTTTTCTATTTTCTTCTTCTATCTCTTATTTTTTAACCCAAATGGTTCGTATTTCTGTACAACTCGAGTTGATTGATGTAAAATAGTGTTGTCATATAGATTCTTTGTGGTCACTTCTAGTGGAACTTATAGTAGTCTATGGCATCGGGGATCGAAATCATTTGTACCCTCTCCACCTCATGGTTTGGAAACACCATTTCTTAGTCCACACCAGAATCATACTATAGTGGAATAGTATATATGTAATATTGATTTCACTTGGAAGGACTGTCATGGAAAGAAATGCAAACACCTTATATAATGCTATACTTCGATCTGCCAAATCGATATTTAGGTACATTTGCAAAGTATATACTATAGGCTTGAATGGATGATGGATGATACACTCATTTGACTCGTATAAAAATGGTTGCTTCCACCATATTTGCATTTCAGATGCGTATAATTCTACCTTATCATAAATCTGCATGATTTGGTAAACACTTAAACACTTATACTATGGATAGAAAATTACTTATTAAATATTCAAATCTAGTAAACTACATCTAGTTGAAAGTGGTCTTGAGAAGCGGATCATTCCTACCACATTTTTCCAATATATGTCGATAGAATCGCTTTCCAAGATACCATTTACATCCTAAGGTCATTGGACATTATCTAAGAAGCACTCATTTGGTGTATCCATTAGAATCTATGAATATTTTTGTGCTGCTTACGAATGGAGAAAGTTAATCTAATCGCGTTCGTTTGTAGACTTTTTTACCTTCACTTTGTTGAATATACGATGAAATTTCCTTTTGATTGAAAATAAATAAACTTTCATCCAAGTTGTCAAGTGGGGGAAGAAATAACTAATTGCCCTAGTTGCATTTATGCTACGTATGCGTGTGTATTCTAAGAAAGGAAATTCCAAAACCTTCCACATTCTTTTCATTTAATAATAGTTATCGTAAAAAAGTTACCTTACTTTTGTGAATTTTCGATGAATAAAAGTTGTACCTCAAAATAATTTAAACTCGAATTGTTTTCCCTTGCTATATGCCCTAAGAACCATAGGTCATAATTGGCTCCTTATTCCTACAAAAACGTATAATATAACACATTTTATTTAAAATGCTAGTAATTTGTGGGTGTGGAGTTATACTTCTCTCATGTTTGCAAAAACTATGCCTGAAAGCCCAAGACAGCTCTTATAACTGCGCCCTAACAAAGAATTTTGATTTTGTGGTTTTTCCACTTGTAAAAAATACAACAAATCGGATATTACAATAAGTATATAATATCTTCAAAATATTTATGTGAAATAAGTGCGCTCCATAACAGATGAATATTATTTTATTGCGTTGATCAAGGGGGAATTAAACATGAAGCACGAGTTTGGTCCACCTTAACGATTGAGATTCTATGACGACAAAGGCATTGGAGTCGGTAAAAATTCAAAGTAAAAATTCGTTTTTTCTTTCTTCAGGAAGATCTAATAGAAATTAAATGATACTTATTGAGTAAAAGAGTGAGTTAAAGCTGAGGTAAACGCAATATTTAATACTTCATACTGTGGTAAAAAAAAAATGTAATGAGACACACACGTTATTTTGATATGACAACTTGAGTATTTCATTCAATTCATTTTTCGGTAAACGATTTTAAAAAAACTTCGATAACTATTTTTTATTTTCAACCATATTTTTGAAAGATATTGAAATATGTTATAGTCCATGCAGCAAAATGGGTCTATCTATATTCTATGTTCATGAGAATGATCTGAAGAAAAGGTATAACCATACAAAAGAATCTATAAAAATACACACATTTTACTGTTTCATTTCAACATTTAACAAGCTGCTGTTTTCTAATCATTCTCTATAAATGGACTTCGAGTACGAAATAAATTCTACATACTATTAGGAAATTAAGCTGCAGTTCCCGCATGTTCACTATTGCGCACAATTTATAATAGGTGGTAAAAAAATAATCTTCCAATCATGTGGATTTCCTCCTCAACTAAAAAGTTACGTATTGCTAAATACTTTTGCCCTTGGCTATTAGATCATAACCAACAAGCTATTCTGTTCACTCCACTTTCTCTCATCGACGACAACCGAGCGAACGAACGACGCAACCAAAAGAGGCGAAGAAGCCACAGATTAGTTTGAAAAAGAGTTTATAACGGCAAAGTGTTTGCTGTTATAAGTTTATAACGGCAAACTCTTTGCCGTTATAAACTATAATCCTAGTTTATAGCTGTCACTTTTATTTTCACTTTGCTCACCTCCTCCACCATTTTCACTCAGCCGAGAGCACGAAAACCACCATTCTCAACCCCATTTTCCACCATCAAAAGCTCAAATCCAATCATTTTTAACCAAATTAAAGGCAACTTTTGAGATACACCTTCGAAAAGATGTCCAGAATAATTAAAAACTAGTGTGAACCCGTGCTACGCACACGGACTTCACTGAAATTTTGTTTAGTCATATGAAGATAAAACTGCATATTTGTAGATTGAATTTATTTTGATTATTTTATTTGTTGAACACTAATGGAAAATGTTTATCAATTAATCCGCTTAAATAATCTTTAAGCACACATGGAATAGCAACTTTTTTTTTGATGTATAATGGATTTATGTAAAAAAAATTAACATATATGTCAACTATTTCTTACTTGGTAGCATTACACTATTGAGCATGCTTATTAATTTAAGTGATGCATAAGTTCAAAATGGTTTCATCTTATACAAAGTATAATTTCAATTATGCACGCATTTGGTATAATAATAGTATTCCATATATGGAATAAAGAAATCATGCTAAATGTGAAATAGCGTTTCGAAACCGGTTCAATCAACAATATTCTAACATTTGCAGTTGTATATTTATTATCACGGACTAATACTCGTTAAGTTAGGAAAATATTTCAACAGCATCAAAGGTTATATTTTTAAATGATATAGCATATTATAATGTAAGAAATATAAGTAATTAATAAATATTCTGTACTATATTATTTTTGAGCACCAAGGTAAAGTGGACAGTTTTATAAACCCCTAAGTGAGTGCACCAGAAAGTCCCTCCACTTTAGGTAATAACAAATTGATTTAATTTTGTTATTGGTGATCGATCCTTGCACCACTTTATTATCTCTAATGTCATAACTAGATAAGCTACCACTCGAGGACATTATAGTCTTGTATCTGGAATAGGTAAATAATTCTAGCATTTACTTCAAATAATCATGCACCATATAATAACCGAAACAATATAACATATAAAGAAAAATAATTATCATCATGAGAAATACTTGTGGACATGCATAAAATACTTTAGGTGACATCACATTGAAAATAAATATAAAGTCCGAATGACATTAAAAAATATAATCAACAATGCTAGCCATTAAAATGTCATTATAAATGCTTGTAGTGTTTTTGTTTTTTACATCAAACGTCGATAAAATATAGTATTTTTAAACCAATACATTTATTATGCATGTAAAACAAAAATTATAATTGCATTTCAAAATATATTGGATAAATAATGTCACCCTTCAAACATAAGAAAATATGTCAATAATGTCCCGTTGCCCTTAAAGTCTAAGCAAACGTTACCCTAATATTAGTTTGATATGTTTTTGTCGAAGAAAATTATTTATAGCTATATTTATTCTCAAAAAATTGAATTTTTTTACTAATTTTATTGAAGGAAAGTAAAGTATTTTTGAAAATAGGAAATGAGTTCAATATTACTAATTTTCATTGATACATATATTTGTCATATTAAGGAAACATTTGCTAAATTTACAAAACACTTCTTGGTACCTATTTCTGCATTGTGTTATGTATGTTAAATGCTATTGATTGAAAACAAAAGGAAATAGATAAAAAGAGTTAGTCGGCAACATATTATTTTATAATTGATCGGAGTTAAGAGATTTACTATGTAATTAATTATGTCGTTAAACTATATTAGAATACAATTCTCAAATTATTTTAAATTCCAAATTGATCAACTAAAAGGCAATTAATTTCTTTTATTTATTTCATGGAAATAATATTTGATACGATCCTTAATGTTTAAAAATAGTTCTCTTATAACCTTAATGGATAACTTTATCTCTATGTTATAGTTATTTATATATAGAACACTTCATATTACATGTTACCTCATAGAGTTTTCATCTAAAATGTTAATGATAAAAGAAAATAAATAAAATTAATTAAATTATTACATATTAATTAAATAATCTACTAATATTAAAGAGAATTAGCATGTAATTATTTCTCACAATAATAAAACATTTATAAATAAGTATGTTTCAAAAGCTCATATTTAAAACTAAAATATTAACAAATTTAATATTGTCTGCCAAAGATAGAACGTAGATGTTGCTCATGAATTATAATTTTCCTCAACTATAGTGTGAAATTCATTATCCAAATAATTTTTCACTTCATATATAATCTTTTTCTTCCGACTTGATTTTTTATGCACTTATATTTCGATATCAAATAAAGATCAAATTTACCTCGATTTTATTGTATAAAAACACTTTTTTTTGTATATACGCATTAAACTACTAATTACCGTCTAAAAATAAATAGAGGTTCCAAAATTCACCGTCAAATTAAAATAAATAAAAATATGAAATTTGATATAAAATGCGAGAAGGAAAAAATAGCATAACTTTATTTGTAACAGATTTTATATAACAATAAAAGCTTCTACTATGCACCTGAAATATGATTGATGAAAAAAACTTTAACTTATTAAATAATTAGAAATAAACTAACTTGGTATGTAATTTATTCTCTCGTCAAATTGGATTTCAGTCTAAAATGACCTTGAATTCAAACTAATCAAAATTAAAAGCAATTAATTTTCTTTATTTATTGCATGATAACAATACTTGTAACGATTATAAATATTATGAATAATTATATCTGTGATCTATAGCGTTTGAAAACTATTCTCGAATTGCAAAAATATTTAAACAACGTAACAATGAAAATTTCGTAAAAATTAGAGGTGAGCAACATTCAGTTCAAACCGAATTAACCGACCAAACTTGTTCATTTTGGTCGGCTCATTATGAAATTGTATCAGTTTGAATTCAGCTTGTAAAATAATTCAACTTTGGCTATCGGTTTAACAGAACTTTTATTATATTATCTAAATTCATGGCATTGTAATACTCTTAATAATTTGTTTAGTCATAAAAACCGAACTTTATCTATTGAAAATATGTTAATTTTTCTTATAAACTTAAAAAGTACTCGAAATAGTTTCTCTAAACATAAATTATATTTTCCTATACGTAAATTGATCATTTGAATAATAACCTGTGGTAATTTATCTTACTTGCCTTTTGGTTAATTCGGTTACTAACCGAATTAACGGAAATTAATTCGGTTTGGTTAAGTTTTGATTTTTTCGATTTCAGTTCGATTTGACATTTTTCACCTCAAACCCAACCAAACCGACCGAACTCTCACCCTTAGTTAAAATCATGGGTAATTACATCGTTATTGCGTAAGATTACCAAGAGTTTGGTAATAATCATGAATGTATGTTGCTTATGAATATTTTGTAGTCTATTAAATTATACAACAAATAAATGTAAAATATATTGTGTAAATACAATTGAACAGAAAGTGCAAATTATTTCTTGAATTATGAAGAGAACGTGATATGATCTAACAGTGAATTAGAAGAGAAACCGTATATCCTATATAATGGACGGATAGATAAATTGAACAGATAAATGATTGATAGAATATAGAGATATAATGGCATATAGATTAATGGAATGGATTTAAAGTAGGAAAATATAGACTTTTTTGCATTATAAATAAATCAATTTGTTTTATTTGTAAGGAGTAAGTGAGAAACCTAGTTTTAATGCGAGGACAAAATTTAGTAAAAGACGTTAATAATGTTCTTAAAATATAAATAAACTTATGGTTTGAACTAAAAACACGTTTATTATGGAATGGATCTAAAAAAGTCATAGGTACGCTTTAAGGTACTGAAAGAGGAAGAGGCGAGAGGAAACATGTGGGTTTATTTTATAATGGAGGATAAGAGCAAAAAATGCATGCCGATATTATGTTAGCTTATATTTTTTAAATGAGCACAATGTTAATTTAAATATCCAATAAAATTTGAAAGGGATAAGCGGACTTTATTGTAAAATTTGAGCTATAAATTATGGGAATTAAGAATTTAGGACAACATTGAAGACGGGAGAGAAGTTTTCCATATAACAGAATAGAAGAAGCATAGTAAATACATGCTTCGACGTGTATTTACATATAATAGATTTTACAAAACAAGCGAAGATCCCATGGTATCGACGTAATAAAAAATATAATCCCCTGCAAAATACGAATGAAATAATATTCAGGATAATATAGATTGAAACCAAAATAAGAAAATAAAATATAATTTAATGCAAAACTTGATGCAAAGATCTAAAATCATAAATCTGAAATTCAAACAACAATTTCATCCTCAACTAAAAAATAATAATTAATAAAATAAAAATCAAATATTTAAATCAAGCTCGGTCAATCCAGAAAGCCAATGTTTCTTACAGGCTTTCGGACAAAACTTCCATCAAAATAGTAAATTTAAAAGTAATGCACAGAAACATAATCTCTACAAAACGTGAATAAAATAATATAAAATTTTAAAAGAATAAAAAGAGAAAACTATTGAAATTTCTCAGTTTAATTCCAGCAAGACTAAAAGCTTATTGAGAATGAAAAAAAATATTTGGAATGTACCATTAGTTCAATATAGATTTTTCGTTAATTGTAGCATATGTATGAAAGTGAAAAAGAGGAAGAGATAATATTATGTAAAAATTCTCTACGAAATGGATAGAATGAAATTGGAGATTAAAATTAACTAAGGAAATAAAAAAATTATATAAACATGGAGAATAGGAATAAAACTATTGTTAAAATATAAAGCACTAATTATTATGAATTTATCGAAAGAAATAAATGTGCATAAGTATAGCTTTTGAAATTTAGTCTATTACATTATTGATATAAGATATCTAAGTTAATGTTGATTTCATTTATGGAATAAAGGAAACGTTTTAGAGGGAAAATAGAAAATGCATGCCGTAAATTAAGTACAACGAAATATTTTGACAAAAATAAAATGACAAAAAATGATTAGCTTGTCATGTAGATTGAACCATTTATATAGTAGAATAGAAGAGGAACAAAAATTTCATATGGTAGTAATGGAAAATGTGAATATACATGGAATAAAAGGAATAAATTGATAGGAAGGTACAAATTGATAAACTCACTTTTAAGTTTTTAATAATAATATATACAATAAAAATAGATGGAGTAGATAATATGTATATAAAAATAAATGAAATATTTTGATCTAACCAACAATTAGATCACCAAATTAATTATAAGATGCTACATGAAACCTAAAAGAAAAAGGAAATAGTAGAAAGTAAGCAATAATGAGTCGTAATGACTTTACGTAATATATAATAGATAGATAGATATACAACTATTTGAATTAAGGTATTAATATGAAGAAATAGAAATATTTAAACATAATTGGTGAATTTATATTAGAAAGAAGTAATATTTAGAAGGGGAAAATAAGAGGCCAAAAAGTGAAGAAATAAACAGCTTGAATTAAGGGTATAATAAATAATGGATATGAACATCGAGAAGAGGAAGAAAACTGTTGTTAAATATAATGCAGTAATTATCACGAATTTATCAAAAGAAATAGATGTGCATAAGTGTAGCTTTTGAAATTTTGTTTCTTAAATGATTATTATAGGATTCATTACTTGTTAAGTTAACGTTGATGTGATTTGGTTGAGAAACAAAAAACATATAAACTTGAATATGGGGAAGTCAAAGGGAAAAGGAAAAAAAGAATAATTACGTGTGACTTTTGGGGTTTCAAATTTGAGGAGGCCTGTGAGTAAAGGATTTTGTACTCATTTTTGACATATGAGAAGATAAAAAACATTTAATCTTGTGTACTGAAAAGTCAAAGGGAAAAGGAAAAAAAGAGAATAATTACATGTGACTTTTGGATTTCAAATTTAAGGAGGCCTGTGAGCAAAGGATTTCATACTAGTCTTTAATAGTATAGTCAAAGAGAAAAGGAAAAAAATAGAATAATTACATGTGACTTTTGGGTTTCAAATTTAAGGAGGCCTTTGAGCAAAGGATTTCATATTCATCTTTAATAGTATAGTATAGATTTCCCTAAAAAGTTCATGCATGGAGAAGGCAGTAGCAGCGGTGCAGGTACAAGCGGCGAGGAGCAGAATGTCGTCATATACGGGCAGGATCAGCCAGGCATAAGATTTGCTGTTAGCCACCAAAAATCTCGAGAATCGGGGCGGAGGTACAGAGGAAGGCAGTCCTGCGGTCGCAACACCCGTAGGGGTAGTCGAGCAGGAAGGACGCGCAGGGGTGTGGGGCAGACTTCTACTAGACTCGCCGACCTTGACGGATTTCAGGATCCGAACCTTAGCACAGCGAAATTATCTATGCTTTCCAACTTCGCGCACTTCCAGATGGCGAAGTACATGTCAGCGCGCTGACAAGTTTGGCTATTCCTTTATATGATTTAAATAACTGCAATACGTTGTTAGTTTAAATATATAGTATGACTTTGTTTGCATTTAACAGTCGCGAAATATCCGTTCACGGTGTTCGTTAGCGAATATTTTCATGAACATTTGAAAAATAAAGATAGAGTCGTGGCACTACCAAAGGCGCTTGGATTCCACCATTTATTAGGTAATCGAACGAACCATTTATTTAAAAATTAGTTAACTTATCATTCCGTAATTTAACTTGATATATACTCTACAATTCTAGAAACCAATAATGTTATAAAAGGTGATGTTCAATTGTGCACGGCTATTACTTTACGGTGGTATAAACCACTCATACATTCCACTTTCCTTGCGGGGAGTTGGGAATTACACTGCTTGATTTCTCCATGCTCACCGGCATTAGCATTGGAGTGGGTGCTTTTCCACCACTTCCGGCATTAGCATCGAAAAACTTCGTAGAAGTTCATTTAAGTCAAAAGACATGATTTCAATTGCATGCCCCTTAGAATTTCTTCACTCGGATCTTTTTGGATCATCACAAGTTCAATAAAAAAAATCAAAATAGATATGTTTTTGTGATAGTAGATGATTTTTCAAGATATACTTGAACAATATTTCTTAAACATAAGAGTGATTCATTTGAAATGTTTAAAATTTTCGCTAAGAAAATTGAAAAATCAAAAGTTAATTAAAATTAAAACAATATGAAGTGATCATGGAGAAGAAATCAAGAGCGAAAATTCTAAAAATTTTTGTAATAAGAAAGGAATTACAAATAACCTATTTTCTAGAACTCCTCAACAAAACGAAGATATGGAACGTAAAAATACTAGTATACGATAGATAATGATTTATCACATTTTGAATAGAATTTTAATAAGACCATTAACGAAGAAAACACCTTGAAATTATTTTTTGATGAAAAGTCAAAAGTATCTTATTTTAAAGTTTTTGGTAGTAAATGTATTATACTAAATATAAAAGATAATTCAGATAAATTTGACATTAAATCGGATAAAGCAATATTTATTAATTATTCAAATAGAAGTAAGGCCTATAGAGTTTTTAATACTAGAACTAACACTATTGAAGAAACTTTACATGTTTCATTTAATGAAAGTTTTAAAGTAACTAGTATTAGTAATGACGAAGAAGAAAATCTTAATCCCAATAAGAATAATGAAATTACAACTAATTAAACTACTGAAATGAAAATAATAATATCGATAATTCAAATTCATATAAAAGAATGAAAATTTTGAATCACCATCCTAAGGAAAATATTCTAAGACATATAGAATCAGTTGTAAAAAAACTAAAAATCAACTAAAAAACATGAATAATATATCATTTATTTCAGCCACGAACCAAAAAAATTCAAAAGAAGCATCATCAAATAATTCATGGATTATTTCTATGCAAGAAGAACTAAATCAGTTTATTAGAAATGATGTTTGAGAATTAGTTTCATGACTAGAAAATCAATTTGTAACTGAAAGTAAGTGGGTTATAGAAATAAATAAAATAAACAAGGAAAAGTCATAAGAAATAAAGCACATTTAATTACACAAGGTGTAACGACCCGGAAATTTCGATCTCAAAAATTCCAGATAGTTAGAGAAAGAAGAAGAGATAGAAGGAAAAGAAGAATCAGAAACACCAAAACACAGAAACTTCACATACGCAGCGGATCAAAATATAATATCACATAAATAATAGTTATACAAAGGAACACTGTACTTGTCAATTACACTTTAATATATCAGAGTTACAACATATTTACAAACACAGGACAGATGAATCAATCTGTTTCAAATAATATATCACAGCAGAAACACTCCATACGTTCCTGCTCTCCAGCTCGCCTCCTGAGCTCCAGAACGTCCTTAGCTGAAAATCTGTAATACTCGGTCTGACCCGAGCATTACATCACAGTAACACCCGGGTCAGGCTGCAAACCAACGTGAGTAAACCCATCTAACATACTAATCAACAACATAAAACTTATTTTAACCCAAGGGTAACTGGTACTTCACTACGAGTTCTCAATTTATTATAGTCTACACTTTCACACATCCATATCTATGTACCTCTACATAGTTTAAAGGGTCCAATTTCTTAAATCATGTCATTTCCAGCCTATTGATTTCACATATTAAATCCATAAGGAATTTATTGAGGATTATAAATCGAAGTGGTTTCGGGTATTCACTGATACCCGACCCCGGTCTCTTCGAATCCTTGTCATCTTAATCCAAGTTATTCAAATGAAAACCAATTCAGACTTTAAATACAGGATATCACTTTTTACATGGCAATTCATCATCGATAGATAACCATATTATCACTGTCCACCCAAGAATATCACGCAACATTACATATCAAAATATCAAATAATACAAGGCATTCAATATCATTCAATCATTTATAAGCAAGATTAATTAGTCACACCATTCCAATCAATTTAAATAAATTAAATTAATTACTTCAATTACCTTTTAAATCCTGCTTACTCCAACATTAATTGATTGCAAACCATTGATTAATCATCCTTTAAGTACCCATTAATTATCCACAATTACTTCCATTTAGTAATTATCCCGTTAGTTAATTATCCTTAATTAATTAACCTTTAATTATTAATTAATTATTCTCTAATAATTAACTCATTTAATTTACCCTTAACAAATTAATCCTTAATACTTACATTAAGTAATTATTATTTAATTAATTAATCTCTAATTACTAATTAATTAATCCCTAACTACTAATTAATTAATCTATAATTAATTAACTTATAACCCTCAATTATAAATAAATTAATCCTTAACCATTAATTAATTAATTTCTCTTTAATTACTTAATTAGATAATAAATCAATAATTAATCCTTAATTACTTCATTAATTAATCTATAACTATCCATTTACTAATTAATTGCTCTTTAACTACCCAAACATAAATTTATTAAAGATGAACCATTTATCTTAATTACTTTCTTAATTATCCTTCAAAATCTTATTTAATAATTTTGAAATTAATTTATCATTAACTGATAATTTAACTTAAGACCTTTAAGTTTAATTAATGATAAACATTTATTCCCTTAATTTCCACTTAATCACATTATTGATTAAGATTAAAAAAACTTAGAATCTATCTTAATTAATTTAAGTAAAAATAAATTTCATAACTTTAATTAATCGACCATTTTAAATAACATTTATTATTTAAAAGAAAAAGTTTAAAAAAAAATCAGTTTAACTTGATTATCATTAAACTTTTAAACATGCATTGATAACATTTTCTTATTCATTCCCTTTATTTAAGTTAACTATTCCTTATAAAAGTTTGGCCCATCAATTCCTGGCCCAACCTCTTTCAAAGCTCAACTTACCCTCCTCTTTACTCTACAACAAAACATAAAGCAAACCCGATCCAATACCTAAACAAACCCGAAAATCTTTCAGTCTTCCCTCCATTTCCTCGAAGCATAAAACTGTACACGCACGTATATCCATGCACACACATTTCGGTCGGCCTATCGCACCACCGATCATCCCTACCAGTTCCTCTCGACCTCTACACCTTGTTCAACCACCCGAGTATCACTGAAAACGTCCTACTCGAGAATCGAACTCCCAACAAAACTTGACTCGAAAATTATGATCATCGATACGCCTCGACCCATCAACTCCGACCACCGGATCCCAAGCCCATACATCAAAAGCTCCGCCTTACCTATCTCCTCATTTCCCTCTTACCCCACAAACCTAAAACTTCAATGCGACGCTGCAGTTCGGCGCTAATCAAACTGGCTCTAAACCCTAATTCTCACCTTACCGATCATCACGATGATCGTAAAAATAATCGTACATTTTCCCGAGCTTATTGACCTTCATGCTATCTCCAGAAACAACCATGACTCTCCCCTATCGCTCCGATCACCAGGAAAACCCCAAACTCATAATCTGATCAACCCGAAAATTATCAATATCTAACAACTTAAAAATCTCCATATTATTATTAAAATTCATCAATTTTGTAGACGAATACGATTATATAATCAAAGTATGGGAATTTGATAGTTGATATTCTGGCACTAATTTGTTCATCACTGTAATATTTAATTTTTGAGATAATTACTAATCATTCTCACTTGCATCAAATTTTAAAAATGATGATAGATACATACAAACACTTTCATATAGAGATCAAAGTCTAAAAATCATTTAATTGGATGATTTGAATTTTTTGAACTAGATTTCAGAACCTGTAATGTTAAACGGAGGCATACTTGCCTGCTCCAAATATTGTACCCAGATGCCAACACACTTATATACCTTAAAAAATCATTTTTTTAAACAACATGCACCGCATAATTCAAATCATACTTCAATGATCACCATATACTAATTCGAGATATACCATTTTTTAGTGTTTACTCAAATTTTTACTGCATGCAATAGTGTTTTGAAAAAAACAGATTAAGGCTCTGTTTACTCACCTGTTTTAGAGCTCAAATTTTGAAATCGGGAAATGCTGAAGAAGATGTTTGAAAGCTTGCTTTACTGAACTTTTATTTGCTTCAGGATTCTTGCTTTGTTTTGATTGAAACCGTTTACAGTTTAATGAAAAACATTTACAGGCTTTTGATCTTTGTTAAAGTATTTTCAGGGTTTAGCTATTTTTCCTGGTTTCTAATTTTGGAGATGAAGGAGTAAAAACTTGGTTTCTTTTTTTTCCTAAAGAAATGAGGTTGCCACATGTATTTCTTTTAATAAATCAACTAACACTTGTAATTATAAGATTTACACTTGTCATTATTGTTTTATAGATTGCTTACATTTGTAATTATAATGTACTTAATTTGTTTTATGTATTAATTAATTTTCTTAAATCTATATAATACCTTTATACATGTATATTTTAACCTTATATATTTATATTATAAATTTTCAATTTGCTTTAATTAATGTCTTATGTGTTTATATTTAAACTTTATCTCTTATTTATCTATATAAAATTTTAAAAGTAAATGATATAAAATTTCAATTATACATTTATAAATAGTTGTACAATATACTAGTTATATATATATATATATATACACACACACTTTTAAATCCAATTTATTTTAAAAAATTTATTCTTTGAATTTCAAATATTAACTCACATATATATTTAAACAACTTAAATTTGTTTGAAAATAATAATTTAGCTTATTTTAAATAATGTATAAAAGAATTCATCACATTATTATTTGCTCGAAAGATAAAGTTTACAATTAAATATTATTTTCCTTTGAAATGATAAATTTAGCCAAAATAAGTATTTATAAAAGAAAAACATTAAACTAATATAGTCAAATTTAATAATTATCAGGAGATTATCAAATACATATCTATCTAAATGTTTTAAAAAAATATTAGCATTTATTATAGTTCAAATCCATCTATATACAATTTCCAGATATAGAATTCATTTTTTCAAACTACAAATGAGTATTTTAACAAATCTAACCCTGTTAATTTCAAATTAGTAGATGCCTAAAAATTCGGGTTATCACATTCTTCCCCCCTTAGAATCTTTTCGTCCTCGAAAAGAAACGAAGCCATATTTTATTAAAATGCTTAAAATCAGATAAATTTTCCTTTGATCATTTTTAAAACACTTTAAAAATCTATATATAGTATTAACAAAGTAGTTTTATAAAAATATCATTCTATAACTTGATGTTTCAACAAGTCCATCTTCGTTCTCACAGAAATTCGGTCATACATTGATCAGGCGTAGGACTGAAAATCTATAAGTACTTAGCAGATCCATTTTCAACACCCAGTGAAAATACTTGGAAAATAATTTTATTGAAAATATAGAAAACAGTTTTCGAAAATAGAGGATATATCTTTGGTGAGAATGCTCTGGAAATCATCACCCCCATCCATGGTCGCAGTTACATTCCAGGGTTACGTTGTCGTCTCAGCAAAAGTCCATGTAACTGCAGGCTCTCCGTAGCCTCTTGATTACTCCATGGATACCACTACAGATCACAGTTACATTCCAGGGTTACGTTGCTATCTCAGCAAAAGTCCATGCAACTGCAGGCTCTCAGCAGCCTCTGATTTTCGCTGTCGAAATGAAACTTCTCCACTCCTACATAGGTCGCAGTCTACCAATATAAAGTCAAATGCAGACTGTTGGCTCTCAGCGGCACACACGACTTTCGCTATGTTATACTTTACTCATAATCCCCAGGAACTAGTTTTGTCCGGACTCCTCACAGGATCAACTTTAGAACCCCCCTTGGAGCTCAAGGCAGCACCACCCGGTGGCACTCCTGAGAAGTTCATTTCAAGGGAGCGCCTTTTTCCCCAAAGCCATCATCAAAACATTTTATACTATACACATATAGTATCTTCAATCGTACACCTGGTATATATGATCTCATACAAAGCTCCTTTACACAAAATCGATTATCCCAAAATCGATAATTCTCAAACTAGGCTTTCCAAATTGTCATATTGATTTTACCCAAAAATCAAAAGCCTTTCCAAATCCAAAGGTTCCCAAAACCTTTTTCCAAAATCCTCATACGATCCTTTATATATATATTCAGATATATAAAATCTTTTAAAACTTTGGATCATTTCAAACTTGTATAAAACTCCTTTTATACTTCAAACGTTTCCAAAAACCCTTTTCTTCTAGCAAAAGATTCAACAAGGGGAGTTTCATTTTATAAAACAAAGATATTTAACTTTGTTTACTCAAAATCAAATATTCAAATTTGATTACTCTTTTTAATATAATCCGTACGATGTACACATATCATCCGTACACTATACCAATCTGATCGCCCATTCGATCACACAATTTCACTTCCGAACTAGTATCGTCCACCCGACTTCCTAATGCGGACACAGATCTGGTTTCTTGATCAGAAACTGTCATTCTCCTTGCATAGTCATAAGTATGGTAGAGAATACCAGAACCAATCAACAATCCATATCCAGGTTCGTCGTCGAAAATCGAGTGAAAAATCCCACTCGGATCGATATAACTATCTCGAAATTCTGTGCTCGAATCTTGATCAAATCACTATGCGAATAGAATAATATACGTACATCCTACGTATTTAACTTTATTGATTATTAGCCAAATAAATTTCTCTTTCTATTCACATTTCCTTTAGATTCTATCCACTTACTCAAAATTGCCTTAATCCACATTTGGATTATCACCTCAATTCTTATCTCAATTGGGTATTTAACCAATAACAGTTTGAACTCCAACCAGTTTATTTAGAAAATAGCTTGAAAAATTTTAAAATAGATAAGTAGTTGGAAAATAATTACTAGTGTGTAAAATAGTTAGAAAATAGTTAAAATAATTATAGAAATTTTAGGTAATTGCAAATTAATAGCAAGAGAGTAATTAGTTTTGTAAAATAGTTGAAATATAGTAATTAGTTTATAAAACAGTTGGAAAATTGTTAAACAGTTTCAAAAATAGTTGTAAAACAAGTATAAGATAGTTTGGCTTTTAAAAGAAAGGTTGTATATATAATGAATATCTTGGAAAAAAAATAGGTTTATACTAAAAATAGTCCAGAGTCAAAACTGCTCACTTCCCAATCAATTCAATTTAAATTTCCACTTCCATTTAAATTGACCCAATTCCAATTTAAATAATTTCAATTTCCATTGAAATTTATTCAACCACAATTCAAGTTAAATTAATCTCAGTTTCTTTCCAAATTTAACTTTATTCAACCTTCTTTTCAAATTCTACTAATTCAAATAAGTTTCAATTGAACTAGTTCAAATTTCAATTCATTTCAACTCCAGTTTGAATTAATCCCAATTTCAAACCCCATTTCCAAATCAAGTTGAATTATTCTTGATTTCTTTCCAAATTCCATTTGAATTTAAAACTATTAAACTTTAATTTCAATTCCAAATTATTCAAATCAATTCGGAGTAATTTCAAATTGAACCCACTTCAACTTCACATCGTTTCCAATTAATCCACTTCAAATTTTCCATTTGAATTTTTAAACTTATCCATCTTCAATCACAATTCTAATTAATTCAAATCAAATTTAATTTGAACTAATTCAATTCAAATTTCAAATTTAAACCATTTAATTCTGAATCCAAATTCTATTTCAAAGTTCAAATAATAACAATTCAAATCCTTTTTAAACAACTAAATCTTTGAAATTCAATTTATCACCAAACTTAAATTTTTATAACCCAACCTTTGAAGTTTTACCTTAAACATTTCAGTCTTAGGTCCAAAATGATTTCATACATTAATTCACCACATATTAGTAGTTCTTACATTACATATATTAATCCAAAATAAGAGTCTTACAAAAGTCATAAATCTAGATGTCTTCCAATTACCTAGAGGTTTGGAAAGAACAGAGCCCTAATACTTCTACAATTATTCTTCCTATGGACTTCCTTTCAAAGGGCAGAGCCCGAACATACACTTCTCAATAGGATGTCCCCACTTATAACATTTACCACAAAATGTTTCTACCCTATCATCAATCTGGATAACCTTCACGCCTCCAACAGTACGTTCTACAGCCTTAATCCTCTTCTGCCTCTCGCAACAATTCCTAACAATGTGTCCTGCATTCTTACAATGATAGCAGATAGTTGACTCATTGACCAATTCCACAGGTTTACGCTTCGTCTTTCTCACTTCAGGGCAATGATTTAGAAAATGTCCTTTCTTATGACACTTAAAGCACAAGATTTCAGAGCGAAACCGATGGGATGTACCCTTCAATTCCTCCCTTGTTTTACTGCATTTGGCTGCGTAATGTCCCTTACTGAGACATCTGTAGCAGGTGACATTATTACAAGGTCCTAGTTCAGCCTTTTCCTTAACATGTTCCTCATACTCCCAAATTCCTTCTTCTCGATCCCTATATGCACCTGCTCTTTGCTCTCTGCGCCTAACCTTCCCTTCTTCACTTTTAGTCATCTCTTTCAAGAACTGAATTCTAGAGGAGCTTCCTAACGTATAAATTAGACTTAATTAGATTACTAAGTTATACCTTATGTTTTAACATCTTTGGTTTTTAATTCAAGTCCAACATTCAAACAATCCATTGTTTGCAACAAGTCTCTTTTATTCAAATAATACTTATTCTTTTAGCACTTTGAAACAATTTTCCAAATTTATGGACCTAGATTTAAAATTTCATAATTTAGGTATTTTCAATTTCAATTTATAAGTCATACTTTACTTAAATGTTTACTTCTTTAGAACATTTCATATTGCTTACTCAATAATACACATCTTATTATTAAACACACAACAATCATTTATGATAATAACCAAGATTATCATATCTAAAACCATCCATCCATCTTATTCTAAAATACTTCTCCAATTCAAGATTTCAGTTTTAGTTTGAATCCATTTCAAACTTAACTTTATTTAATTTCAGTTTGGTTGTATTTCTAATACCACCTAATTTAATCACAATTTCAATTTGGTTGTATCATATTACTTCTTAATTTAATTCCAAAAATTTAACATCCAATTCCCTTAATATTAATTAGAAAGAAATATTGCTTTATATATTAAATATAATCTTATATAAAATCATTTAAAATCTTTATATAAGAGAATAACAAGTACGTTCTCTCATATATATACTCAACTTATTCTAGGGTACCATCGGCCCTATTCTTAATGAGTAAACCCACCAGAGCCAAGGTTCTCGCTCAACCTTCCGCTCTGATACCAAATGTAACGACCCGGAAATTTCGATCTCGAAAATTCCAGTTGTTAGAGAAAAAGAAGAAGAGATAGAAGGAAAAGAAGAATCAGAAACACCAAAACATAGAAACTTCACATCGCAGCGGATCAAAATATAATATCAAATAAATAATAGTTATACAAAGGAACACTGTACTTGTCAATTACACTTTAATATATAAGAGTTACAGCATATTTACAAACACATGACAGATGAATCAATCTGTTTCAAATAATATATCACAACAGAAACTCTCCATACGTTCCTGCTCTCTAGCTCGCCTCCTGAGCTCCAGAACGTCCTTACCTGAAGATCTATAATACTCGGTCTGACCCGAGCAGTACATCACAGTAACACCCGAGTCAGGCTGGAAACCAACGTGAGTAAACCCATCTAACATACTAATCAACAACATAAAACTTATTTTAAACCCAGGGGTAACTCGTACTTCACAATGAGTTCTCAATTTATTATAGTCAACACTTTCACACATCCATATCTATGTACCTCTACATAGTTTAAAGGGTCCAATTTCTTAAATCATTTCATTTCCAGCCTATTGATTTCACATATTAAATCCATAAGGAATTTATTGAGGATTATAAATCGAAGTGGTTTCGGGTATTCACTGATACCAGACCCCGGTCTCTTCGAATCCATGTCATCTTAATCCAAGTTATTCAAATGAAAAACAATTCAGACTTTAAATGCAGGATATCACTTTTTACGTGGCAATTCATCATCGATGGATAACCATATTATCACTGTCCATCCAAGCATATCACGCAACATTATATATCAGAATATCAAATAATCCAAGGCATTCAACATCATTCAATCATTTATAAGCAAGATTAATTAGTCACACCATTCCAATCAATTTAAATAAATTAAATTAATTACTTCAATCACCTTTTAAATCCTGCTTACTCCAACATTAATTGATTGCAAACCATTAATTAATCATCCTTTAAGTACCCATTAATTATCCACAATTACTTCCATTTAGTAATTATCCCGTTAGTTAATTATCCTCGATTAATTAACCTTTAATTATTAATTAATTATTCTCTAATAATTAACTCATTTAATTTACCCTTAACAAATTAATCCTTAATACTTACATTAAGTAATTATTGTTTAATTAATTAATCTTTAATTACTAATTAATTAATCCCTAACTACTAATTAATTAATCTATAATTAATTAACTTATAACCCTCAATTATAAATAAATTAATCCTTAACCATTAATTAATTAATTTCTCTTTAATTACTTAATTAGATAATAAATCAATAATTAATCCTTAATTACTTCATTAATTAATCTATAATTATCCATTTATTAATTAATTGCTCTTTAACTACCCAAACCTTAATTTATTAAAGATGAACCATTTATCTTAATTACTTTCTTAATTATCCTTCAAAATCTTATTTAATAATTTTGAAATTAATTTATCATTAACTGATAATTTAACTTAAGACCTTTAAGTTTAATTAATGATAAACATTTATTCCCCTAATTTCCACTTAATCACATTATTGATTAAGATTAAATAAACTTAGAATCTATCTTAATTAATTTAAGTAAAAATAAATTTCATAACTTTAATTAACCGACCATTTTAAATAACATTTATTATTTAAAAGAAAAAGTTTAAAAAAATCAGTTTAACTTGATTATCATTAAACTTTTAAACATGCATTGATAACATTTTCTTATTCATTCCCTTTATTTAAATTAACTATTCCTTATAAAACTTTGGCCAATCAATTCCTGGCCCAACCTCTTTCAAAGCTCAGCTTACCCTCCTCTTTACTCTACAACAAAACAGAAAGCAAACCCGATCCAATACCTAAACAAACCCGAAAATCTTCCAGTCTTCCCTCCCTTTCCTCGAAGCATAAAACTGTACACGCACGTATATCCGCGCACACACATTTCGGTCGGTCTGCTGCGCCGCCGATCATCCCTTCCTCTCGACCTCTACACCTCGTTCAACCACTCGAGTATCACTGAAAACGTCCTACTCGAGAATGGAACTCCCAACACAACTCGACCCGGAAATCGTGATCATCGATACGACTCGACCCATCAACTCCGACCACCGGATCCCAAGCCCATACATCAAAAGCTCTGCCTTACCTATCTCCTCCTTTCCCTCTTACCCCACAAACCTAAAACTTCAACGCGACGCTGCAGTTCGGCGCTAATCGAACTCGCTCTAAACCCTAAATCTCACCTTACCGATCACCACGATGATCGTAAAAATAATCATACATTTTACCGAGCTTATTGACCTTCACGCTATCTCCAGAAACAACCACGACTCTCCCCCATCGCTCCGATCACCAGGAAAACCCCAAACTCATAATCTGATCAACCGGAAAATTATCAATATCTAACAACTTAAAAATCTCCATATTATTATTAAAATTCATCAATTTCGGTAAACAAATACGATAATATAATCAAAGTATGGGAATTTGATAGTTGATATTTGGCACTAATCTGTTCATCACTATAATATTTCATTTCTGAGATAATTACTAATCATTCTCACTTGAATCAAATTTTAAAAATGATGATAGATACATACAAACACTTTCATGTAGAGATCAAAGTCTAAAAATCATTTAGTTGGATGATTTGAACTTTTTGAACTAGATTTCAAAACTTGTAATGTTAAACAGAGGCATACTTGTCTGCTCCAAATATTATACCCAGATGCCAACACACTTATATACATAAAAAAATCATTTTTTTAAACAATATGCACCGCATAATTCAAATCATACTTCAATGATCACCATATACTAATTCAAGATATACCAGTTTTCGGTGTTTACTCACATTTTTACTGCATGCAATAGTGTTTTGAAAAAAACAGATTAAGGCTCTGTTTACTCACCTGTTTTAGAGCTCAAATTTTGAAATCTGGAAATGCTGAAGAAGATGTTTGAAAGCTTGCTTTACTGAACTTTTATTTGCTTCAGGATTCTTGCTTTGTTTGATTGAAACTGTTTACAGTTTGATGAAAAACATTTACAGGCTTTTGATCTTTGTTAAAGTATTTACACGGTTTAGCTATTTTTCCAGGTTTCTAATTTTGGAGATGAAGGAGTAAAAACTTGTTTTTTTTTTGATTTTTCCTAAAGAAACGAGGTTGCCACATGTATTTCTTTTAATAAATCAACTAGCACTTGTAATTATAAGATTTCCACTTGGCATTATTGTTTTATAGATTGCTCACATTTGTAATTATAATGTACTTAATTTGTTTTATGTATTTATTAATTTTCTTAAACCTATATAATACCTTTATACATGTATATTTTAACCTTATATATTTATATTATAAATTTTCAATTTGCTTTAATTAATGTCTTATGTGTTTATATTTAAACTTTATCTCTTATTTATCTATATAAAATTTTAAAAGTAAATGATATAATATTTCAATTATACATTTATAAATAGTTGTACAATATACTAGTTATATATATACACACTTTTAAATCCAATTTATTTTAAAATGTTTATTCTTTGAATTTCAAATATTAACTCACATATATATTTAAACAACTTAAATTTGTTTGAAAATAATAATTTAGCTTATTTTAAATAATGTATAAAAAATACATCACATTATTATTTGCTCGAAATATAAAGTTTACAAATTAAACATTATTGTCCTTTGAAAAGATAAATTTAGCCAAAATAAGTATTTATAAAAGAAAAACATTAAACTAATATAGTCAAATTTAATAATTATCAGGAGATTATCAAATACATATCTATCTAAATGTTTAAAAAAACTTAGCATTTATTATAGTTTAAATCCATCTATATACAATTTCTAGATATAGAATTCATTTGTTCAAACAACAAATGAGTATTTTAACAAATCTAATCTTGTTAATTTCAAATTAGTAGATGCCGAAAAATTCGGGTTATCACATTCTTCCCCCCTTGGAATCTTTTCGTCCCTGAAAAGGAACGAAGCCATATTTTATTAAAATGCTTAAAATCAGATAAATTTTCCTTTGATCATTTTTAAAACACTTTAAAAATCTATATATAGTATTAACAAAGTAGTTTTATAAAAATATCATTCTACAACTCGATGTTTCAACAAGTCCATCTTCGTTCTCACAGAAATTCGGTCATACGTTGATCAGGCGTAGGACTGAAAATCTATAAGTACTTAGCAGATCCATTTTCAACACCCGTTCAAATACTTGGAAAATAATTTTTATTGAAAATATAGAAAATTGTTTTTGAAAATAGAGGATATATCTTTGGTGAGAATGCTCTGGAAATCATCACCCCCATCCATGGCCGCAGTTACATTCCAGGGTTACGTTGCCGTCTCAGCAAAAGTCCATGTAACTGCAGGCTCTCCGTGGCCTCTTGATTACGCCATGGATCCCACTACAGATCACAGTTACATTCCAGGGTTATGTTCCTGTCTCAGCAAAAGTCCATGTAACTGCAGGCTCTCAACGGCCTCTGATTTTCGCTGTCGAAATGAAACTTCTCCCCTCCTACATAGGCTGCAGTCTACCGATATAAAATCAAACGCAGACTGTTGGCTCTCAGCGGCACACACGACTTTCGCTACGTTATACTCTACTCATAATCCCCAGGAACTAGTTTTGTCCGGACTCCTCACAGGATCAACTTTAGAACCCCCCTTGGGGCTCAAGGCAGCACCACCCGGTGGCACTCCTGAGAAGTACATTTCAAGGGAGGACCTTTTTCCCCAGAGCCATCATCAAAACATTTTATATTATACACATATAGTATCTTCAATCATACACCTAGTATGATCTCATACAAATCTCCTTTACACAAAATCGATTATCCCAAAATCGATAATTCTCAAACTAGGCTTTCCAAATTCTCATATTGATTTTACCCAAAAATCAAAAGCCTTTCCAAATCCAAAGGTTCCCAAAACCTTTTTCCAAAATCCTCATACGATCCTTTATATATATATTTAGATATATAAAATCTTTTAAAACTTTGGATCGTTTCAAACTTGTATAAAACTCCTTTTATACTTCAAACATTTCGAAAAACCCTTTTCTTTTGGCAAAAGATTCAACAAGGGGAGTTTCATTTTATGAAACAAAGATATCTAACTTTGTTTACACCAAATCAAATATTCAAATTTGATTACTCTTTTTAATATCATTTTCATTCAAATCCGTACGATGAACACATATCATCCGTACGCTATACCAATCCGATCGTTCATTCGATCTGTAACGACCAGATATTTTCAACCATTCGCATCCACACATGTTGGACTTGAATTATTCAAAATACCGCGTTGTAAATAAAATTTGGCAAATCACAAAATATACATTAAATAAATAATCAGAGAATCACAGACACGGAAATCAGAATACTCGCAGCGGAATTAAAAATTAACTTAGTGGTTCATGAAGCCACTATCCATTGTCTCAAAAAAAAATTTAAAGTGCATGGTCTTAAACCAAATATAGTTTGAAATCTCCACAGAAACTCTCAATATTAAATTGTCTTGATTTCAAAGGCTAAAATAAGAACTAAATAGAAACTTGACGGCAGCTTGAAAAGAGATGATCAGCAGAAGTCCTAGCTCTGGAGGTGAAGTCTGAACTGAAACTCAGGCTGACCCGAGCGTGAAATAAAACATAAACAGTCGAGTCAGGACATACATACTTATATAGTGTAAGCTAATTCAAGTGAACTGTATTAAAGTACAAGTAACTTAAAGGATGCTTGGGACCGCCCATCCTCTAAGGACCCGTTAAACTATTTACCATGTAGTAATACTTCGCTATAATAATAGTGTCTATTAGTAAAATAAACTTACTTTTAAATAGCGTTAAGGCTTTACATTTTCCACCTTAACACGTAATAGTCCCAGTAGTCCATCCAATATCATAGTCCCTCCTGATCGGGAAGCCACCAGAGGATACCACACGGGCTACGGGAGAAAACCAAACTCGTATAAGGCTCGCTATGGTAGGTGACACGGCACAACTAGGCAATGCCAGGGTGATATACCAATTACGATTCCGGACCGATGGTAACGCGTAGCGCACAGCTACCGTCCACCTCGAACAACACTCCCAAATCAAAGGTGCGCACCAAACAATCACAAAAGTAATAGAATGGCATACGAAGAAGTGCGTCCGATCAGAGGTGCTACCTCATTAATCCGTCGATCGCTCCTGTTTTAGCCACCTTATGCCAACTCATGGGAGTCGGGTCCACGTATTTACCTCAAAGGAAACATCTCCACCATCCTACTTCATTCTGGAATCTCCACCGCGTACACGGTTGTCAAAATGATTTGGGTATCGACAGCGAGTATGCCAGATATCCGATCCCAGTCTCTTTAACAACCAAACGATTATTATAACCCGTGGTTACAACTTTTAAAAATGGTATTTATACTTTAAAAATCAAAATAAATTTCAAATACATTTCAATATCATAATATCATTTCAAACATCATTTATTTAAACATCGGTCATTTTATTTAATATAAAATACCATTTAAATCTATTCAGTTTATTTAGGAATTAATTGTCTTTCAACTCACATTTAAAAGTTAAATTCTTCCATTTAAAACCATTTAAAGTCAATTCCTTATTTTTTATTAATTACATAATAAATTCCAAAATTTAAGCCTTTTTCCCAAAGATTATTAAATTTTATTAAAACAATCAAAAATTCAGTTTCTGTAGCACTTATAAAATGCTACCTAAAGTTATAGGTTAAAACAGTTCATCTACAAAAGGCAGCACTTAAGTGCTGTAATAGATTTCTTTATTTCCAACTAAACTTTAGTTATCTTTATCAACTATAGCACTTACAAAGTGCTATAATAGCTTCTAGTTCAAATTAGCCTTTAAGTTTATTTAAATTTAACTACAACATTCACAAATGCTGTAATATCATTTATATTTAAAATTTCAAGGTTTAACTATAATTTCATAAATAAATTTTTATTTAAATCATATTTAACTTACAAATCATATATTTTCACATTATGAAGTCATAATTCCAACACTCATATTTTTATGAATTTATAAGTAAATTTTCATACAAAAAAAATCAAATTTTATTATCAGTTTCTTATTTAAATCCAAGTATTAAATTCCCATTTCTTTAATTAGATTATTAACTTAACAATTAAGTTTTAAATTCCCAGAATATAACTTATTATCAATTATTTTACTTAACTAAAATCTCACTTTTAACAAAAATTCAAAATTTTCCAAAATAAGTTAGGTTTCAAAATTTTACTTAAATATTCATTTATTTAACATTTGACTCATTCAAAAATCATTATAAATTTTATAAAAATCATTTAAATACATTTTAAACCAGAATATTATAAATTTTCCATTTAAAATATTTTTACAACATTTCAGAAAAATATTATACAAACCACGGGTCTGTACATAGTTTTCTAGCCTAGGTCAAGTGATACGGATATATATCATTTCAATCCGCAATTACAAAGAAAACCCGGGTTCTATCATTTCAAACCCGCAATCCCAAGTTAAATAAATCAATAAATAAATAAATAAATGCATCAATAAGTAAGTATCATTCAGGTCTGTCATTTTAGCCTGTAACGATTTCTATTCTACAGGGAACTTGTAGTGTGATTTGCAGTAAATAATAAATAAATAAAATCTAATTGCAATAATATAACAATAGATAATACAGCTGATGATGGGTCAATTAAATAATGGGATTTTAACATCATAAGTTTATATCACATGCAAATACAATTAAATAAAATAAATTTACAATTACACTTATTATCAATCTACAGATATATAGGTATGTTTATCTGGTGAGAAATACTCACCTTAAAGCTGCAGAAAATTAGATTCAAACGATTGTATCACTTGATAAAGAAACGTACTAACGGCGCGATCAGATTTCCGTGGAGGCAACGTCTTGATTCAAATCTTGAACAAGATGAATAAAAACAAAGTATTCGTATTTTACTATGATTATTGAAAACAGAACAAGAAAATTTTGACCCAAGTTCTCGACCACTCCACCCACATCTTGGCCATGTTCTCACTGCTCAGCCCACCTTTTATTTGAGTTATATGAATGCACTCTATACTAAAACAGTGGATAAATCGTTGAGATACTATTTCAAAAAGTGGTGCTCGGCCTATCCATTCTATTTTACTTCTTTTTTTTCTTTTTCTGTTTTACTACACAACCGCACTTATAAAAATTTACTTGCTCTTGCTGCTACAATAGGACATGGCCCTGACTATCAAAAAGCATGCACGCATGCACTTGTATCTTGAATATTTAACAAAGTTTGTCAAATAAAAGGATCGGCTTGGAGGAGGAGTTGGCAACAGTAGTGATGGAGGGGGTAGGGTGCGGCCGAGCATGAAGTGTATGACAAAATATAACAAAACAAAAAGAAGAAGGAAGGAAAAATAAATAAACCATTACCTGATTCCCTGCTCACGAAAAAGAAAGAAGTAGATGGAGATGCAGACAATTTTGAGGTGAGGAAATGTGATACGAGGTTTGTATTTATAGGCAGAAGCTTTGTACGCAAGGAAAAGTAACGTGTGCAAATCAATGGGAACAAAAAGGCAAGCAAATATTTTTGCTTTGATATGGGATGTTGAATTATTGCTTTTATAAGACAAAGATTATTTAAAACAAATAGTTAATTTTTGCAGTGGTATCTTGGACCACATATCCAAAAGTAACATACATTGATTTGATAAAGGAATGGCAAAAAATCAAAAATGTGAACGGTAAGGAAACCATAAATCTCGAAGGGGTTGTATAAATTAAATCTTGCGTTGATAATGGTGAAAGGAAAGGCAAGGAGAAAAGTTGATATGTGAACTGGTTATGGATTTACAAGATTTTATACTTATTAAAATAAATGGAATGTGAAATATCTTTAAACACATTGACAAGGCACGATTGAATTTCCTCTTTTAAAAGTGCATGGCAATTTATTTAGGAACAAAGCAAAAATTATAATTCGTTTAGAACGTGTTATAGATAGGAAGCTTGCATTTATCAGGGGAAAACAGCATGTAAATTTTCAAATTTTAGACGTAAAAGGAAGAAAATGATTTCCCTGCATTGCATTAATTAACGGTTGCGCGATTTGCAATTTAAATAGGTTGAGCGAATTAAGAAAAGTAACTGCAAGTAATAATATTTGTCTTTGAAATGGAGATGCAGTTTGGACAAATTTGTGAACGTTGCTCTAATAAAGATTTTATACCAACTTAAGAACAATGAACGCTATGGAAAGTGTAACTTTTGGGTAAAGCAATTCTTTAACTGATTTTTTTTTATTCATATAGATATTGCAGTATGAATTTTAAAATGCGCAAAACCGACGCAATAAAATACCCCAAATTAATACAAAAGTAACGTTTTTTAATTAATACGTTTTCCTATTTTATATGTTATTTATTCCATTAAATATCGTACCCTTATAAATGCGTAATTTTAACAGTTTATTAATACACTAAATTCTTAAAAGTTACTCCTTAACATGTTTACATTATTCTGATTTATTTACCATTTCCAATGAAATTTATTATTCAAAAAATATTACACATTTTTAAAGAAAATAGATAATCCATTTCTTTATTTAAAATTCCAAATAGAGTTATCCTTAACAAAGTTAAAAATTTCAGAAACTTTCATTTTTGTTATAGATGGGAAATGCTTTACTCAAATTAAAAATTTATATTATAATAAATTCCAAGGTTTTATAAATAAAAGAATAAAGTGCTTGTAATATTTTTCTCTCTCTTAGGAAATGAGAAAATAAAGAAGATGAGAAAAAGAGAAACTTGTACGTGAATTGCAAGGCAAAATATACGGCTAAACTAAAGGAATGAATGGCTAGAAAGGAACAAATGTTAGGAAAACAAAAGGGCAAGAATTAAGGCAACCTTTCGTTTCTTTCCCTAAGAACAGGTAATTAATCTAGAGCTTAATTATGTATATGGAGAGAGAAACCTTTCATTCTTTCTCTAATCAAATTGATTGATTAATTAAATGTCATTAACAAGCTATTTATTCATGGCATGGAATGTAACTATGTCCAAATGTATTCTACAGTAAATTATGTAAGTGCAATATTAGATTGTGTACAAAGATGACGTTTTCTTCATATATATCTTTATTGGTCATAGTATTATTAAAAACATATACGTATACATACATACATACATACATACATACATATATATATATATATATAATAGACTTATACATATAAATGTGTTAAAATTAAGTTTCACTATTTTATGATCCTAAAATTAAAGACAACAATTTTGAACCTAATCTCCAGATTAAAAGGGTTTAAGATAAAAAAAGTTATGACTTTGCATACAAGTCCATCTCATAAATCTTAAGTCAAATTAACGCACACACATATGTATATACAAATCATTGTAAATAATGTCTTAAACTTAATACTACATCTTTATGTTAAAATTTATAACTTAGTAAATTCTTTAATGTTTTGAAAGGAAATAAAAGGAATCGTGATATTTTGTAATAAATTCAAGTTATTTTTATGAAGAAGCCCCCCCTTTTTTTTAACAAAAGTATGCAAAAACCAAAAGATTGGATTTAAATAATGAACACATGCAAATATTAATAAACTACATATGTTTTCTATTTGAATCAATAACATAAATATTACATTAATTAAGGCTTAAATTTAAATTACAATAAGTTTTTTTTCCCTCTTTTTTTTTACCAAAACTTATTAACTTAAAATTTTTAATTATTGAAAATTTTACTTTAAAAAAAACCACGTTTTCAAGTAAAACTTAATTAAAATATTTACAAAATTATGGGTTGTTACACTCTCCTCCACTCTAAACTTTTCGTCCCCGAAAAAGAAGGAGGTAGGAGAATAGAAACACCGTGAAAGAAAACTAAATTGAAACTCAAAATGGAATCATTGATTTAAACCATATAAATTCAATTTAAATTAATTAATATTCAATATTTGATTTAATTCATTTGAATTTTACTAAAGTTAATCAATCTTAACTATTTCCAAATTAATTATCTTATTATCCAATTATTTTGAAATTAACAATTTCTAAAATCATAAATTTGTATAGTCATTTATAATAATCATCTTTTATTCAACAAATTTAATTCTTCTTTATTCCAGATTATTATTAAATATATTCTACTTAATATATCTTATCGCACATATTAAGTAGATTACATTTATTATAACTATTCCAATTTATTTCTAAATTTCCTTTAGCACCATTTGATATTGTATATTATTCAATTATTTTTTTATTCTATTTACCTCTATTTGTCTTTTTGTAACTGAAACTTTAAGTGTATAACATTTATTATAACCACTCAAATTTTATTTATAAAATCCGTTTAAATTGTACATTATCCAATTACATAGTTAATTTCTGAATGATTTAGGTAAGTTATATTGGCATGCAATTTAATATTATACAAGTAAAAAAAATTCCAATTCTATTATTCAAGTTTAAATATTCATTCAAAACTTGACTTTATTATATCATTAGAATCGCCTTTTAACATAAATTTATAAATTAAATTTCCAATTAACTTCAAACACTTTAGAGATAAATAAATACATACATATAGTATATGTCAAATCAAATTTAAATCATATATCTATATATATTATAAATTAAGTCATATTTTTGAAATTCAAATCAATTAAATTTTTGAAGCAAAACTACAGCGTGGTATCTTCACTTCGATACTCGAAAATGAATGTCGATGATGCTGCAGTCATCATCGAAATTATTTTTCAGCGACAAAGAGAAGAGCACTAATTTTTAAAACTTTAAAATTCTTTGGAAACAACTTTCTATTCGAAAATAATTAAATAATAATATATCCTTTTAAGACTTTAAACACAAGGTTTGAAACTATCAGAAATTAAATTCTTAAATTCTTGTTTTAAATTCATTTCTGTTTCCAAATAAATTTATAACCATGTTTTATAGTTCAATTATTTATATAACACAAAACCAATGGTTTACAAAACCAAAAATAAAATCAAAGACTATTATCTCTAAATAACTAGTTAAATTCTGAAAATTATACTTATATATATAATATTAAATTTTTCCCAAATATAGGAATAAATTTTTCAAAACAAGTATAGAGATTCAAATTTGAAGGACTCAAATCAAAGAGAATTTTGATTTAAAGATAAGTTGGAATCAGAAGATCCGATGATTAAATAACAGAATAAGGAACCAGGTAAGTTTATATAAATCGCGGGCAACCTTAACCGGGTCAACCGTGACTTAAAGAATAAGATCGATGTGGATTTTCTGGGGTAAATCTACATTCGATCTGAAGAGATAAAGTTCAGAATAACCAAAGATACTAGCATCTAAACCGAGGATAAATATAAATCTCTGGTGAATCAATGCTAATTGTAAAGGAGTTTCACCCCTTTATTAGAATATTGGCGAGACCATCAATTCACTATAAAGATCATCCGAAGTGGAGTTATGCGATACTCCAGAATCGAAAGAAAATGAATAGTGAGGGACATGAATGAACTTCGAAACCGCAGGGAACGTTCCAAAATTCAAGAAGGAAGAGATTCAAGCTCGAATGAAAGTGATTCTGTAAATCAAATTTACCATACATTCTAAGTTTTGCCTAGAGCCAAAGCTCTGATACCAAATGTAATGACCTGATATTTTCAACCATTCGCATCCACACATGTTGGACTTGAATTGTTCAAAATACCGGGTTGTAAATAAAAGTTGGCAAATCTCAAAATATACAGTAAATAAATAATCACAGAATCACAGACACAGAAATCAGAATACTCGCAGCGGAACTAAAAATTAACTTAGTGGTTCATGAAGCCACTATCCATTGTCTCAAAAAAATATAAAGTGCATGGTCTTAAACCAAATATAGTTTGAAATCTCCACAGAAACTCTCAATATTAAATTGTCTTGATTTCAAAGGCTAAAATAAGAACTGAACAGAAACTTGACGGCAGCTTGAAAAGAGATGATCAGCAGAAGTCCTAGCCCTAGAGGTGAAGTCTGAACTGAAACTCAGGCTGACCCGAGCGTGAAATAAAACATAAACACTCGAGTCAGGACATACATACTTATATAGTGTAAGCTAATTCAAGTGAACTGTATTAAAGTACAAGTAACTTAAAGGATGCTTGGGACCGCCCATCCTCTAAGGATCCGTTAAACTATTTACTATATAGTAATACTTCGCTATTATAATAGTGTCTATTAGTAAAATAAACTTACTTTTAAATAGCGTTAAGGCTTTACATTTTCCACCTTAACATGTAATAGTCCCAGTAGTCCATCCAATATCATAGTCCCTCCTGATCGGGAAGCCACCAGAGGATACCATACGGACTATGGGAGAAAACCAAAACTCGTATAAGGCTCGCTATGGTAGGTGACACGGCACAACTAGGCAATGCCAGGGTAGATATACCAATTACGTGTAACGTTTTCGATTTTTCGTTGCCGAAAAACCGAATAGTTATGGGTTTAAGAAAGAAAAAGAGGTAGAAGAAGAGAGAAAAATAGAGAGGAAAGAAAATAGAAAATAAAGAAAATAGAACGGAACAGAAAACAACAGAATCTCACAATTCGCAGCGGAACAACATATAATAATAAATGAATAATCTTTAAACAAAGAACTAAATCAGTTATTGCATTACATTACATTTCATTACATCATATCATCAGAGTGTACAACATCAAACAACAACAAACAGTGCAACGGAAAAAGAAATACTATATAACTAGTAATACGCCATGCCATCCATCTTGTCTCCAGCAATTCCTGAATATCCAGAATATCCTGATAAACCTAACTCTTGACTGCCCGTGTGGAAATTGGTGGGCACCCAGAGTTTAGGAAGGAAAACAATAAACTCCGAGTCAGTCATGTGACTGGTGTGAGAACTCAAAATAGTTTATTTATCTTTAAAATCAAAATAAAGGAATATTTTTAAGGTCAATTCGCAATGCTTTTAAAAATGAGACTACCATAAGGCCTCCGCACACACACACAATGCAAACGCAGAATCGGAGGAGATTTCTCCTTATGATAGTCAAAGATGCTTGATACGTATTAAAAAGAACATTTTTATATTATTACTAGTGCATAGTGTAGGAAAAATTCATTTCGAAAGTAGAATATAAATCTTAGCCAGCATAGACATTCCGAACTATGCCTACTATAGCTAACTATGTTCAATAGCAGGTTACCGCCACATTCCATAGCAGGTTATACAACTAAAACCGTACAAGTTTCGTATTGTTTCTTTGGATTTCCAACGAATGATCAGGCCAAGGAACTACCCATTGCCACATGAGAATGCCTCTGGATGGACATCCCCGAGAACCAAACCGGATCTCTACCAACACAAGGCCGGGTTACCCCTAACTGAGTAACAACTGACCGAATATGCCATCCCCCGGTCCTTTGGGACCTTTTCACCGAGCGCTCGCAATCAATTCACACAATCATAACAAAGTGTTTTCAACATGAGTAAGTATCTAGGCTCCATACCATGATACCACCCTTTTCCAGAAGGAAATGCACATATCCTAAAGGGCGCTACCCCTCATAACCTTGCTGCATCTTTCCTGTTTTGACCATTCACGGGGTGTGAGGCTCGACGAAGTCACGTCCACAAAAACATACTTTATACAAAAGCCATGCTTTGGGTCAACAAATGATCATAGAAATGATCACCAGGATAGACGATCAAATAAACGATCCTATCACAAATAATCAACACAATGATCATTTACAGCAACACTCAGCATGTCACATTACCAAATTGGGAATATATCGCTGATAACATTCAACTACATAACCTCTGAGCTCGTACGTCTCAGAGAAGGGTGTTAAGCTAAAAGAATAAATTCTCCGCCACCAACAGAAATATATTTGAATGAAATCGGTTTTATATCTCAACTTGTAATGTCAGACATACAATCCATACAAGTCTGTTCCGGGCTCGAACAAAACCGAAGGCACTTACAAAGAAGTCCTTGCAATCCGGATATTCACAATCCTGATCGGATTTCCCATCACTTAGGGAGTCTCTATACCGTTGCAACTCAGTGCAGAGACAATCGACAGGTCATCCTATCGCTCTCGCAAATACCGGGTCTTCAACACCGATCTTCAACGCTATCATAACGACGTATCACATATTCGGAATGGGTTATACGACCCCATGGTCCTTTCCCGGTTAACCCGAATAGTGAGCGCTTATTCAAAAATAAGTGTGGCATTCACATTCAAACAAATCACATCAATTACCCATTCAAAGGGAAATATTGATAGTCGGTTATTGAACTATCAATGGATATGCACAACATCACCAGATTCCAAATAATTTTCCAAATAATTTACTTTCCAAAATATCTTTACAAGATAAATAATTTTCATACTTCAAAATAAATCAATATTTATTTTTAAAACAAATTCCCCCTTTTACTTATAAATTCCATAGTGAATTTATATTCCAAAATATCCATGCATATATGATTTCAATTATTCATTTCAATTTATCTTCAAAAAGATAAATTCTCAAAATATTCACTTTATATTGGAAAACATTTCCATACTTACTTTTTCATAAGTAATTCACAAATTTTATTTATTTTCAACACTTAGAAAATATTCAATATACTTAAATCGAAATTAAGTATATATTTCATTCTTTAAGGAAATCATTCTCTTAAACATATTTATTTGGGCCAAAACGAATGTTACGTAAAACATCGTTACGACAACCCAAAATCACTAGTATAGGGATTCGAAATTAAAATAGATATATATAAATCCCAATACTATACAAAACATTTCCTTTCGGAAATCATTTACTATAACAACAGTGTTATAGTCCACTATTTCCTTTTCATTTCTCGAAAACGTCTATTTCAACAATAAATGTTGAAATCTATGGTTTCGAATCTCAACGCATTTTAAAACATCGTTAGATCGTTTTAATTCTATTTAAAACATCAAATCTAAACATTTCTTTAACATATTATTCACTATTCAAAAACGTGAATATACTACGTTAACAAATTTCATCATTTCTATACATTTTATTTTAAAGGATTATTCACGGTCAAAAACGTGAATATAACTTCATTTATAGGTTTCAACAATTTACTTATCAAAATAAGTCATTTGCGAATTTATAAAACAACGTTTATAAATCCCATTTCTATTTATTTTATAACTACTTCCTTTATAAATTCCTTTATTAACCTATTCGATTTATAACTCAATTATAAACTAAAGGTTCATATTATAAGTTAAATGCTTATAAAACGATTATTTTACAAAATCGTTCCTTTAAACTTCATAATTATAAATCTTATAACTTATAAGATTCATTTATTTATCCAAATATATATTCTTTAATAACTTCACGAAATTTATAAATCTTACTATTTATAAATTTCATTTATAACTTCGCCATTTATAATTTTATAAATTCCATTCATTTACAAAATTCATTTTCACTTCATTCAAACACTTATAAAAACTCGTTTTATAATTTCAATATTTCAATTTATAAATATCCATTTATAAATCTCTTAATATAAATTAATTTATATTATTCTTTTAAAACGTCTTTAAACTCCTTTAAAAACTTCATCATTTTGATTTATAAAATAATTAAATTTTATAAATCCTATATTTAAACTTTTCACAATAAATTCTAAAATTCCGATTTTTACTATTTTATAAAATCATCAGCATCATATTCTCAAAAATCCGTTTTTAACTATACTTCTCAAACTCATAATTTTTATAACTTTAAAAATTATAACGTTTATTTATTTATAATGGATCAATTCCAAACATATAGTGTATTTTCAAAAATCACTTTAAAAATCATTTTAAAGTTCCAAAATTTGGTCCAATGATGCTACATACCAAATAGTCAATCACGACAACAACGATATCATATATCGTATATGATAATCAACGAATATCAAAATATCCATAATCAAATAAATACTGTTGAGGAATCCAGTTGGATCCCTCCAACCTGTTTTCCTACATCCACAAACATTAGCACAATACCAATTTCGCTCCAGTACGAAATTATCGCGGTATATGGGATTTAAAATATTATCCACTTAATAACGGCGCAATAGGGTCTCATCCGCTAAACAAATAAATGCGGGAAATCAATAACTCCAATATATACATATGCCAATATATATATATTGCTATTATATATAATACAATTTCACTGTTTATGAAATATTCGCGGTATATGTTTTTAATAAATAACATCCGCTTACTAACGGCGCATAATGTCTATTTTAACAATCAATAGATAACAATCATCATTCAAACATGCATTCAAATATTTTAAATCTAACTATTTAAAATAAAATCGAAACTGATTCGATTGAGTGAGAAGTTCTCACCTTGATTTCAATTTCGTTTTAGCGATTTATTTCGAATAAAATTAAACGGATGTTTAATTTTACCCAAAATTCTCACTAACTCCAATCGTCTCCAATCCAACTCCATCGCGTAGTGCTCGTCCATACGATTCCAACGCAACTGGTTTCGCGCGTTTTCGACCTCGTATGAAAAAGTTATGAATATTTGAAGTTTGTACACGATTTTATATATATAATTTACAACTTTAATTATTTTTAAACCTTCATCCATCATCCACCGTTGATTCCAACCCCAAGCCATCAGAGCCGCACCCTCCTTCTCCCTCTCTCTCGTTCATGTACAGGAACACACGCACGCACTTGAACCCAACATCCACAAACTAGGGTTCGACTTTGCAACCTCATTTCTCGACTAAACTTCATCACACCACCACCATGTCGAAGCCCATTGCAAGAGCTACCTCCACCACCAGCAGCATGAAGCTCGGCCTCCTCCTCCTCCTCGTGTTGCGTGCGCAACTGGCCACAATCGGCCCCCCTAGCTCCCTCCACGCGACACCAAACTCCATCATCACCGTATAGATCGAAAGCTCTCGCCTTGCTCTTCATCTTTGTAGTTGATCACTTCGCTTGATTGTGAATGGATTTGGAGAGATTAAGGAATGAATTTGGGTGTTTTCTGGCCATCCATTATAAAAGAGGCGGCTAGGGTTTAGAAAATTAGGTTTTTTTTTTTATTTTATGAAGAGAAGGGTGCTATTTATAGAGTTTTGAACGACACTATTCATCCCGGAAATTCCGAACTCCGATTCACGTGCCGTAACCAGTGTTTCTAGGGTTTACCCCGCGTTCCGGACACAATGGAACAGGTTTCGAAAGCTAATTCGGATATCTATGCAAGTTATGGCAGTAAACGTTCAATTTAAATTAAACCGATTTAAACGATTTGCTAGGCGTTTTAATTTGTATCGGACAAACGGTAAATCCAATTGACTTGAAATTTGAAACCTTACAATAATATCACATTACGGATCCGATGAAACTGGTTTCGTCGAAATCCGAGACTTTTTGAAAAATGGCTATTTTAACTCGCCAAATTAAAATTAAAAACAATTCGATGCGTTTCGAGCTGCTACGATCAAACGGTAACTCCGATTGACACGAAATTTGAAATCCGGTAATAACTAACTATTATGGATCCAATGGAACTGGTTTCGTTCAATTCTGAGACTGTTCAAAAATTGACTATTTTCACTAGTCGATTTTAATATTAAAATATTCAATTATCACAAATTAACTTTTAATTCGATTTTAAAAGTTCTAAAATATCGTTCTAACTTCCATATGATAAAATAAAATTTTACAAATCATTTTCAATCATATTTAACCTAATTTTCCATTATTTCCATAATTTAACATATTAAATTATCGATTTAATTATCCAATTAAATCCAATAATTCAAAATAAAAATTATTCGACTTATAAATTCACTTATTAATATTTAAAATTAATTAAATATTCAAATTTTAATTAATAAAAATTCTGGGTCGTTACAATCTTCCCTCCTTAAAAGAATTTCGTCCTCGAAATTAACAAGTAAGAAAAGTTACAGAATCTATTAATTTTCCAAAATTCATAATTAAACTTCTTATAAATCTTTACTAAGTTTTCAAATCATACTTAGTTATCTTTTCAAAAACAACTACTATTGTTTAACTTTCAATTCCAAATCAAAGTTATAATTTTCAAAAATTTCCCAATTTTCTCAAATTTTTTCAAACGCCTTAAATTTTCGGAAAAATTCGCCATAGTCTCCTTTGCGCGGCTCGATCCGAAAAAAAAATGACAGTATATATATCACAAATATACATCTCATCAAGTAATGAGGCATCCCGCAGGGAAAAAGTATAAAAGTACGGTATGTAATCCGAGATATGTACCTTATATTTTTATTAGCGAGCATATACGGCTAATATAGCGCGAAAGCGAGCTCCAAATGCGAAGCAAACGCGATCCGCACCTACTAAACACTCAACAAACAACATGAGAACATGCATATGGACAATAGTATCGATATACAACATATAGCAACATAATAACTATATATGTCAACATAGCAACTGCAATAAAGCAATTATATTCAACCATCAACCAACTAGCATTCAACAAATTCATAACCAATAAATATTCATTCATATTCTCATTAATATTCAATGAATTGGTTTTCAATTTAATCATATTTGATTCTTTACAGTGGATGTTTACTAACATTCATTTTCAATCAGTTTATATTTACTAATCCATATTCAAGTTAGTTCACTTCCAAATCAAATTCAATTCATTTACGATTCACTTAATTTCAAATTGAATTCCAATTACTTTAGTTTTCAATTTCATTAAATCTTAATGAATTATATACAATCAACTAACAATCATATATTAATCTCAACCAAATTCCTTTGCTTATATTCATTCTATTTGGTTTAACACCATTACTTTCAATTGGTTTAATTAAATTGATTTGCATTCAATTATTCAACTTTCAGTAACATTAGATTTTAATGAATTTCACTTACATTCATTATTCCATATCAACTTAATTTACATTTAATTGATTAACATTTAATCCATTAATTCAATTCAATCACAAAAGTTGAACTTCATTTCATAACTCAAGTTCATTTCTTATTACAACTCATATTCATAAATATATTCATTAGTTTCACTTCTCATATGTATAAGTTTATTTCACAATTGTAAATCACATTAATTATAATTCAATTCTTATAATTCTTTTGCTTATACAATTATTCTTCAATTTAGATTATTCAAACATCTAAACAATCAACTTATATACACTTTAATAATTTTGAAAAATTATTTCTTTATATATAAAAATATAATCAAGGTAAAATTATTTCATTTACCCAATTTAAAACAATATCGTGTCGGTTTATCTTGTTTAAGAGTTTAGAAACCCCTTTCTACGATAGTTAGCTAGACTACATCGACCGAAATCTATAAACAATCAACCGATAAGTCAACACAATACAAAACAATTTTATATTCACTAACAAATACGCTTTCATAGCTATTATTACACTCAAACTCATTCTAGAGTACTACTGACTCTATCTCTAATGAGTAATACCCAACAGAACCATGGTTGTCGCTTAACCATAAGCTTTGATACCAAATGTAACGTTTTCGATTTTTCGTTGCCGAAAAACCGAATAGTTATGGGTTTAAGAAAGAAAAAGAGGTAGAAGAAGAGAGAAAAATAGAGAGGAAAGAAAATAGAAAATAAAGAAAATAGAATGGAACAGAAAACAACAGAACAACAACAGAATCTCACAATTCGCAGCGGAACAACATATAATTATAAATGAATAATCTTTAAACAAAGAACTAAATCAGTTATTGCATTACATTACATTTCATTACATCATATCATCAGAGTGTACAACATCAAACAACAACAAACAGTGCAGCGGAAAAAGAAATACTATATAACTAGTAATACGCCATGCCATCCATCTTGCCTCCAGCAATTCCTGAATATCCAGAATATCCTGATAAACCTAACTCTTGACTGCCCGTGTGGAAATTGGTGGGCACCTAGAGTTTAGGAAGGAAAACAATAAACTCCGAGTCAGTCATGTGACTGGTATGAGAACTCAAAATAGTTTATTTATCTTTAAAATCAAAATAGAGGAATATTTTTAAGGTCAATTCGCAATGCTTTTAAAAATGAGACTACCATAAGGCCTCCCGCACACACACACAATGCAAACGCAGAATCGGAGGAGATTTCTCCTTATGATAGTCAAAGATGCTTGATACGTATTAAAAAGAACATTTTTATATTATTACTAGTGCATAGTGTAGGGAAAATTCATTTCGAAAGTAGAATATAAATCTTAGCCAGCATAGACATTCCGAACTATGCCTACTATAGCTAACTATGTTCAATAGCAGGCTACCGCCACATTCCATAGCAGGTTATACAACTAAAACCGTACAAGTTTCGTATTGTTTCTTTGGATTTCCAACGAATGATCAGGCCAAGGAACTTCCCATTGCCACATGAGAATGCCTCTGGATGGACATCCCCGAGAACCAACCCGGATCTCTACCAACACAAGGCCGGGTTACTCCTAACTGAGTAACAACTGACCGAATATGCCATCCCCCGGTCCTTTGGGACCTTTTCACCGAGCGCTCGCAATCATTTCACACAATCATAACAAAGTGTTTTCAACATGAGTAAGTATCTGGGCTCCATACCATGATACCACCCTTTTCCAGAAGGAAATGCACATATCCTAAAGGGCGCTACCCCTCATAACCTTGCCGCATCTTTCGTGTTTTGACCATTCACGGGGTGTGAGGCTCGACGAAGTCACGTCCACAAAAACATACTTTATACAAAAGCCATGCTTTGGGTCAACAAATGATCATAGAAATGATCACCAGGATAGACGATCAAATAAACGATCCTATCACAAATAATCAACACAATGATCATTTACAGCAACACTCAGCATATCACATTACCAAATTGGGAATATATCGCTAATAACATTCAACTACATAACCTCTGAGCTCGTACGTCTCAGAGAAGGGTGTTAAGCTAAAAGAATAAATTCTCCGCCACCAACAGATATATATTTGAATGAAATCGGCTTTATATCTCAACTTGTAATGTCAGACATACAATCCATACAAGTCTGTTCCGGGCTCGAACAAAACTGAAGGCACTTACAAAGAAGTCCTTGCAATCCGGATATTCACAATCCTGATCGGATTTCCCATCACTTAGGGAGTCTCTATACCGTTGCAACTCAGTGCAGAGACAATCGATAGGTCATCCTATCGCTCTCGCAAATACCGGGTCTTCAACACCGATCTTCAATGCTATCATAACGACGTATCACATATTCGGAATGGGTTATACGACCCCATGGTCCTTTCCCGGTTAACCCGAATAGTGAGCGCTTATTCAAAAATAAATGTGGCATTCACATTCAAACAAATCACATCAATTACCCATTCAAAGGGAAATATTGATAGTCGGTTATTGAACTATCAATGGATATGCACAACATCACCAGATTCCAAATAATTTTTCAAATTATTTACTTTCCAAAATATCTTTACAAGATAAATAATTTTCATACTTCAAAATAAATCAATATTTATTTTTAAAACAAATTCCCCCTTTTACTTATAAATTCCATAGTGAATTTATATTCCAAAATATCCATGCATATATGATTTCAATTATTCATTTCAATTTATCTTCAAAAAGATAAATTCTCAAAATATTCACTTTATATTGGAAAACATTTCCATACTTACTTTTTCATAAGTAATTCACAAATTTTATTTATTTTCAACACTTAGAAAATATTCAATATACTTAAATCGAAATTAAGTATATATTTCATTCTTTAAGGAAATCATTCTCTTAAACATATTTATTTGGGCCAAAACGAATGTTACGTAAAACATCGTTACGACAACCCAAAATCACTAGTATAGGGATTCGAAATTAAAATAGATATATATAAATCCCAATACTATACAAAACATTTCCTTTCGGAAATCATTTACTATAACAACAGTGTTATAGTCCACTATTTCCTTTTCATTTCTCGAAAACGTCTATTTCAACAATAAATGTTGAAATCTATGGTTTCGAATCTCAACACATTTTAAAACATCGTTAGATCGTTTTAATTCTATTTCAAACATCAAATCTAAACATTTCTTTAACATATTATTCACTATTCAAAAACGTGAATATACTACGTTAACAAATTTCATCATTTCTATACATTTTATTTTAAAGGATTATTCACGGTCAAAAACGTGAATATAACTTCATTTATAGGTTTCAACAATTTACTTATCAAAATAAGTCATTTGCGAATTTATAAAACAACGTTTATAAATCCCATTTCTATTTATTTTATAACTACTTCCTTTATAAATTCCTTTATTAACCTATTCGATTTATAACTCAATTATAAACTAAAGGTTCATATTATACGTTAAATGCTTATAAAACGATTATTTTACAAAATCGTTCCTTTAAACTTCATAATTATAAATCTTATAACTTATAAGATTCATTTATTTATCCAAATATATATTCTTTAATAACTTCACGAAATTTATAAATCTTACTATTTATAAATTTCATTTATAACTTCGCCATTTATAATTTTATAAATTCCATTCATTTACAAAATTCATTTTCACTTCATTCAAACACTTATAAAAACTCGTTTTATAATTTCAATATTTCAATTTATAAATATCCATTTATAAATCTCTTAATATAAATTAATTTATATTATTCTTTTAAAACGTCTTTAAACTCCTTTAAAAACTTCATCATTTTGATTTATAAAATAATTAAATTTTATAAATCCTATATTTAAACTTTTCACAATAAATTCTAAAATTCCGATTTTTACTATTTTATAAAATCATCAGCATCATATTCTCAAAAATCCGTTTTTAACTATACTTCTCAAACTCATAATTTTTATAACTTTAAAAATTATAACGTTTATTTATTTATAATGGATCAATTCCAAACATATAGTATATTTTCAAAAATCACTTTAAAAATCATTTTAAAGTTCCAAAATTTGGTCCAATGATGCTACATACCAAATAGTCAATCACGACAACAACGATATCATATATCGTATATGATAATCAACGAATATCAAAATATCCATAATCAAATAAATACTGTTGAGGAATCCAGTTGGATCCCTCCAACCTGTTTTCCTGCATCCACAAACATTAGCACAATACCAATTTCGCTCCAGTACGAAATTATCGCGGTATATGGGATTTAAAATATTATCCGCTTAATAACGGCGCAATAGGGTCTCATCCGCTAAACATATAAATGCGGGAAATCAATAACTCCAATATATACATATGCCAATATATATATATTGCTATTATATATAATACCAATTTCACTGTTTATGAAATATTCGCGGTATATGTTTTTAATAAATAACATCTGCTTACTAACGGCGCATAATGTCTATTTTAACAATCAATAGATAACAATCATCATTCAAACATGCATTCAAATATTTTAAATCTAACTATTTAAAATAAAATCGAAACTGATTTGATTGAGTGAGAAGTTCTCACCTTGATTTCAATTTCGTTTTAGCGATTTATTTCGAATAAAATTAAACGGATGTTTAATTTTACCCAAAATTCTCGCTAACGCCAATCGTCTCCAATCCAACTCCATCGTGTAGTGCTCGTCCATACGATTCCAACGCAACTGGTTTCGTGCGTTTTCGACCTCGTATGAAAAAGTTATGAATATTTGAAGTTTGTACACGATTTTATATATATAATTTACAACTTTAATTATTTTTAAACCTTCATCCATCATCCACCGTTGATTCCAACCCCAAGCCATCAGAGCCGCACCCTCCTTCTCCCTCTCTCTCGTTCATGTACAGGAACACACACACGCACTTGAACCCACCATCCACAAACTAGGGTTCGACTTTGCAACCTCATTTCTCGACTAAACTTCATCACACCACCGCCATGTCGAAGCCCATTGCAAGAGCTACCTCCACCACCAGCAGCATGAAGCTCGGCCCCCTCCTCCTCCTCGTGTTGCGTGCGCAACTGGCCACAATCGGCCCCCCTAGCTCCCTCCACGCGACACCAAACTCCATCATCACCGTATAGATCGAAAGCTCTCGCCTTGCTCTTCATCTTTGTAGTTGATCACTTCGCTTGATTGTGAATGGATTTGGAGAGATTAAGGAATGAATTTGGGTGTTTTCTGGCCATCCATTATAAAAGAGGCGGCTAGGGTTTAGAAAATTAGGTTTTTCTTTTTTTTTATTTTATGAAGAGAAGGGTGCTATTTATAGAGTTTTGAACGACACTATTCATCCCGGAAATTCCGAACTCCGATTCACGTGTCGTAACCAGCGTTTCTAGGGTTTACCCCACGTTCCGGACACAATGGAACAGGTTTCGAAAGATAATTCGGACATCTGTGCGAGTTATGGCAGTAAACGTTCAATTTAAATTAAACCGATTTAAACGATTTGCTAGGCGTTTTAATTTGTATCGGACAAACGGTAAATCCAATTGACTTGAAATTTGAAACCTTACAATAATATCACATTACGGATCCGATGAAACTGGTTTCGTCGAAATCCGAGACCTTTTGAAAATGGCTATTTTAACTCGCCAAATTAAAATTAAAAACAATTCGATGCGTTTCGAGCTGCTACGATCAAACGGTAACTCCGATTGACACGAAATTTGAAATCCGGTAATAACTAACTATTACGGATCCATTGGAACTGGTTTCGTTCAATTCTGAGACTGTTCAAAAATTGACTATTTTCACTAGTCGATTTTAATATTAAAATATTCAATTATCACAAATTAACTTTTAATTCGATTTTAAAAGTTCTAAAATATCGTTCTAACTTCCATATGATAAAATAAAATTTTACAAATCATTTTCAATCATATTTAACCCAATTTTCCATTATTTCCATAATTTAACATATTAAATTATCGATTTAATTATCCAATTAAATCCAATAATTCAAAATAAAAATTATTCGACTTATAAATTCACTTATTAATATTTAAAATTAATTAAATATTCAAATTTTAATTAATAAAAATTCTGGGTCGTTACATTACGCTTCCGGACTGATGGTAACGCGTAGCGCGCAGCTACCGCCTACCTCGAACAACACTCCCAAATCAAAGGTGCGCACCAAACAATCACGAAAGTAATAGAATGGCATACGAAGAAGTGCGTCCGATCAGAGGTGCTACCTCATTAATCCGTCGATCGCTCCTGTTTTAGCCACCTTATGCCAACTCACGGGAGTCGGATCCACGTATTTACTTCAAAGGAAACATCTCCACTATCCTACTTCACTCTGGAATCTCCACCGCGTACACGGTTGTCAAAGTGGTTTCGGTATCGACAGCGAGTATGCCAGATATCCGATCCCGGTCTCTTTAACAACCAAACGTTATTATAACCCGTGGTTACAACTTTTAAAAATGGTATTTATACTTTAAAAATCAAAATAAATTTCAAATACATTTCAATATCATAATATCATTTCAAACATCATTTATTTAAACATCAGTCATTTTATTTAATATAAAGTACCATTTAAATCTATTCAGTTTATTTAGGAATTACTTGCCTTTCAACTCACATTTAAAAGTTAAATTCTTCCATTTAAAACCATTTAAAGTCAATTCCTTATTTTTTGTTAATTACATAATAAATTCCAAAATTTAAGCCTTTTACCAAAGCTTATTAAATTTTATTATAACAATCAAAAATTCAATTTCCGTAGCACTTATAAAATGCTACCTAAAGTTATAGGTTAAAATAGTTCATTTACAAAAGACAGTAGTTAAGTGTTGTAATAGATTTCTTTATTTCCAACTAAACTTTAGTTATCTTTATCAACTATAGCACTTACAAAGTGCTATAATAGCTTTTAGTTCAAATTAGCCTTTAAGTTCATTTAAATTTAACTACAACATTCACAAATGCTGTAATATCCTTATATTTAAAATTTCAAGGTTTAACTATAATTTCATAACTAAGTAAATTTTTATTTAAATCATATTTAACTTACAAATCATATATTTTCACATTATGAAGTCATAATTTCAATACTCATATTTTTATGAATTTATAAGTAAATTTTCATACAAAAAAATCAAATTTTATTATCAAATTCTTATTTAAATCCAAGTATTGAATTCCTATTTCTTTAATTAAATTATTAACTTAACAATTAAGTTTTAAATTCCCAGAATATAACTTATTATCAATTATTTTACTTAACTAAAATCTCACTTTTAACAAAAATTCAAAATTTCCCAAAATAAGTTATGTTTCAAAATTTTACTTAAACATTCATTTATTTAACATTTGACTCATTCAAAAATCATTATAAATTTTATAAAAATCATTTAAATACATTTTAAACTAGAATACTATAAATTTTCCATTTAAAATATTTTTAAAACATTTCAGAAAAATATTATATAAACCACAGGTATGTATATAGTTTTCTAGCCTAGGTCAAGTGATACGGATATATATCATTTCAATCCGCAATTACAAAGAAAACCCGGGTTCTATCATTTCAAACCCGCAATCCCATGTTAAATAAATCACTAAATAAATAAATGAATGCATAAATAAGTAAGTATCATTCAGGCCTATCATTTCAGCCTGTAACGATTTCTATTCTACAGGGAACTTGCAGTGTGATTTGCAGTAAATAATAAAAAAATCTAATTGCAATACTATAACAATAGATAATACAGCTGATGATGGGTCAATTAAATAATGGGGTTTTAACATCATAAGTTTATATCACAGGCGGATACAATTAAATAAAATAAATTTACAATTACACTTGTTATCCATCTACAGATATATAGGTATGTTTTTCTGGTGAGAAATACTCACCTTAAAGCTGTAGAAAATTAGATTCAAACGATTGTATCACTTAATAAAGAAACGTACAAACGGCACGATCAGATTTCCGTGGAGGCAACGTCTTGATTCAAATCTTGAACAAGATGAATGAAAAACTAAGTATTCGCATTTTACTATGATTATTGAAAACAGAATAAAAAAAATTCGACCCAAATTCTCGACCACTCCACCCACATCTTTATTGAATATGCACTTATAAGATTTTTGTTTGATGATAATAAACATATATATATATATTCATTAAAATGTATTTCTTAATGTACTATTTTATTTTTCATAGATTAAATAAATATTTGTTAAATAAAATAAATTACACAGAATTTGAATTCAAACAGAAATTTTAGTCAAACAAATATTTATTACAATTTTGAATAATAAAAATTCAAGCTCTCACTATACATATGCAATTTTGATTCTAATTACATCACAATTCAATTTACATAAATTTCTCACTACATATCACTCACACTCGTAGTTTATCTTCAACTTCATTCCAGTTAGAATCCAGCATCTGAGCAATCTGCAAAAATATTCACTAAAGAAGTAAAATTGAAAAAGAAATATTTTTGCAATGTAAAATAAAATATGGATTTTTGAAAATATCATTTGCCTCAGTTATTTGGGTTGTTCGTCATCATTTACATTTGAATTCATCATGCACGAACAATGTGACATGCACAGTGTATCACTGTACATGCCATAAGGCCGTGCACATCGATATACACTTGATAATGCTATAGGGACAGGTGAGCACAGGTCAAACCCAAAGGAAAAGCCGGGTTCAACTCACGTGCAATACATTTAAAATCACGACACGAGCAAAAGGTCAAACCCGAAAACTGGGTTCAACACAAGGCACAATAAAACTGAAGCATGAAGCAGTCTCAAGTGGTACAAATGCACAACAACATGAATACTGCAACAACCAAAGCCAAGACTACAAGTACAAGGCACAGTGCACCACTGACCATGAAGCAAAACCAAGTTCAGATTAATTCAAGAAATATAACATGCAGTTTTGCAGTGATACAAGGCAAACTGGCAACAACAAGTTAAAGTGAAACAATACATGATGAATCAGACCAAACATCAAGACCAACTGCATAATGCAAATAAATTCAAACCAAGTCCATGAAGCACAAAGACTCCAAGCCTTCAAGCTACAACTGAAGTGAAACTCCAGCGGTAATGCAATAGTGACATGCACAGATGCATTCAAAGAACAGCAACCAACAAAAGAAGCAGTGACAATGAGTATTGCAGTAATGGATGCAGACATAAGCAACATCAAAGAATCAAGTCTCGACCAAAATCAGTTACTCAATGCATGCAACATGGTGAGCAACACAAGTGCAACAAAACATCAACTGGGAGCAACTGAACATCAACTGGGCACATGAAGATCAATCAACCAGAATGGATGCAAAGATACCAAATGAAACAATGAACGGGATACACAATGAAACACAATGCAAATCAAAACATAGAGTACAATGCCACTGCAGATCCAAATAAGTGACGAAGTTAACTTGTACAACAGCAGACAACAAGACTCAAGTATGCTCAAGTCCAAATGCATCAGGTTGAAATATTTCAGATCCAAGTACAAAGCATAACCAGAGTTGTACATCATGAAAGACCACCAAGTACAACAATGCACAAGTGACACAACGACCATGAAGCAGTGCAGACTCAAATAAGCAAGTGTCCAGACAACAACATGAATGCAATAACAAGTGCAGTAGCTACAACTTCAACCACAAAACCAAAATATGAGTGCAATGAAAACATATATGTGTATGCAACCAAACAGTGAAGTCAATAAGGAAATTCACGAAAACAAAATTGACCGAGATCAAAGTGTTAAACAAATCTCAAAGTCCAGTGATGCAAACAGTGAATAGCATGGCAATGTCGAATACATGAACAAGTGAAGCATTTGTGTCAAAGCAGAGCAAATGTCAACAGTGAAGTATAATCAGGAGACAGAGCTCAAAGTCAAAGATCAGAAATAAACATGTTCGAAGTCGAGAGCAATAAACAAGTTCAAGTCGAGATCATGGAAGCATACAGAAGTCAAGCAAGGAAGCATACTGGAGTCAAGTCAGAATAATTCATGAATGCAACAACCAGATGAAGTCGAAGCCAACTAAGTAATTCATAGTGAAAGTCGAAAAATTAAAAATGCATACCAAATCAAAGCCGTAATTCACAGTGAAGTCGAAGTTGACAAAAGATTAAAAGTGCAGGGATGACCAAGTCAAAAAATTCAAGTGCGTATCTTTGAAAAAGTCAGAAATCAAAAGAGGAATTTTTTTTCGTATGACTCAAGAAAAATCGATTGCTGCAAAATCAAGACCGTGTGCATCAAGTCGTAAATATATCAGGAAAGCACAATTTAGGAAAGTATCGAATTGATTAGGGTCTGAGAATCCATATAAATATTCACCCAACAAATTCATCATCGGCATCGAGTTCAAGCAAGCCATTAAACCAGCAACGAAAGGAAAAAAAATACATACAATCTATCGAACTCGATCAAAGGAGCAGCTGCAAACGAGCGCAAGCAAAAGCAACCAGAGAATCGATCATCAGAGAAGCAGTGAACAAAGAGCATCACAAACCAGAGAAATCGAAATTGAGGAAAGCCCTAATTTTCGCAAGAGCAAAAGCCCTAATTCAGATCGAACAGAGCTGCTATTATCAAAAGGAATGGGCTAAAGAAAAGAATAATAAAAGGGCCGGCCTTGTTTTATTATAAAGTGTTTTAGTTTTTGTTTGGGTTTATTTTTATTAAAGGGGGTTTTTGTTTATTAGTTTTATTTTTTATTTGTTCTTTTCGAATCAAGTCTTGGTAAATCACCACCTAGGTTGTAGGTAGTGTCAGATTGTCTAGTTAGAATTAGTTCAGTGAGCAAGGTGTGCGAGTTTGCAAAACTCTATAGGCGGTAGCAGGGTGTGTGAGTCTGTTAGAGTGTTTGTAAGCGGGAGACTGTTTAATTCTAATAGAAATCTGGGAATGCAGCAGTAGACAGGGGTTGTCGAAGCTGGGTAAATTTTGTGTGTGATTTACTTTTCAGCATATTTATTTCTCTGCAATTTGTTTTTGTGTTTAGTTCGAGAAAATTTGCTATAACCCTATTCACCCCTCCCCCCCTCTAGGGTTAATCTAGATCCTACAAGTGGTATCAGAGCGAGGTATTTTTCTTTAACTCTAGAGTCATAAATCCACCAAATAATGCTTTTTCTGAGGGGCAATCTATTGTTAGGCCACCCATGTTTAATGGAAATTATTATACTTATTGGAAAGTTAGGATGGGTATTTATCTTAGTTCTGTTGATTATGATGTTTGGGACATTATTGAAACTGGCTATAAATCTCCCACTATAACTGTTGGTGATACTGAGATTCCTAAACCTAAGGATAGGTGGGATGCTAACGATAAGAAATTAAAAACTACAAATGCTAAAGCCATGAATGCTTTGATCTGTGCTCTTGATAAGTCTGAATTTAATAGAATTTCTCATTGTAAAACTGCACAGGAAATTTGGCATACCTTGGAGGTGACACATGAAGGAACTTCTCAAGTCAAGGAGTCTCGTCTAGCCCTATTCAGCAATGAATACGAGAATTTTGTGATGGACAAAGGCGAGAGCATAAAAGACATGTTTGGACGCTTTTCAACTTTGGTGTACAACGCTAGAGCACTTGGGAAGGTATTCACTGAGGTAGAGCTTGTGAGGAAGGTGCTACGAGTCTTACCGGTGAGCTTTGAGGCAAAAGTCACGGCAATATAAGAATCGAAAGATCTGAGTAAACTAAGCATGGAGGAGTTGATTGGCAACTTGATGACATATGAGCTTGAGCTAAAAGCAAAGGAAGAACGCAACAACTCCGAATCAAAGAAGAAGACAATTGCCTTAAAGAGAAAAGAAGGAGAGGAAGTTTCGAATAATAGGTCAGATGAGACTAACTTGTGTCTTGTGGAAAAATCAGATTCAGAAGCAAGCTCAGAGGAATCTAGTGAGGGAGGTGACTATTCTTATAAAGAACTTGTTTTTATGTGTCTTGATCTTACTAAAGAATTTGATACTCTTGAATCTAAAATTGAAAAACTGAAATCTGATAGGAGAGAACTTGCTCGTGAATTTTAGGTTAGAAACTGAACTTGAAAATATTCAAAACCTAGACTGTAAAAAATGTAAAATTTTAGATTCAGAATTATCAATACTTAAGAATAGCTTTGAGAATCTTGAAAAAGAAAACTTGAGTCTTAAGGAAACCATTGACACTAGGAAAAAGGATTTTATAAATAGATGCACCTCACTTATAACTGAAAATACAACACTCAAAACCAAAGTCCAAAATCTTGAGAAATCTCTGAATAACTTTTCAAGATGGTTTTGGGAAATCAAATTTTTGCTAACAACAGAAAAGGACTAGGTTTTGGGAAAACACAAGTTGATGGTAATGCAAAAGGTAAGAGTGTCTTTGATAGATGTGAAATAATTGGACATCGTGTTGAAAATTGTAGTCATAGGAACAAGAACACAAAATTTATACAAGTTTGGGTTCCTAAGAATTCTACAAACAAATTTCATGTCTATTGGAACAAGAATGAAACGACAGAACAAGTTTGGGTTCCAAAGGGTTTGTTTATTCACAATGCTTCAGCCACTAACAATCATGGACCTATAAAAACAAATAGGTCACAAAAATCTTTCATCATGTAGGTATGGCGGCGGGCTAAGGAACAACAACAGTGTTCGTTGGATTTTGGCTGTTCCAGAAACACAACGGGCAACAAAGCAAAGTTCCTTAGCCTAGTACAAAGGTGACAGAATCACAATGGGGCAACCATGAAAAATTATCGTAAAGGTAAGACAGGTGAAGGTATATTAAATGTGATAATCTGCACCGTATTCCGAATGAAATCAGCCAATATTGAGATATTGTAAAGAGATGATTTTTTGATTCTGTCTTGTTCAACATAGTTAGCCAATTATATTTATGCCAAAAACACTATTCTTTGAATTACTTCGTACATATTTGTTTGGATTAAACATTGTGTTTTGTTGGATGATAATGCATTTGGTTATAATTCGGCTAACTCTATATTCACAGTTTCTGATTATTTACACGACTTCAATTCAAATTCAAGAATGCTGTAAAAATTTGTGAGTTTGAGTTTTCATGCACACTTCATGATTTGGTCTATCAAATTTAGTTAGTGATATTTTGGAGTGAAAGAGAAAGTCAGATGCAGATCATACTGGTAATCTAGTTGACAGAAAACTTACTAGTTGAACGTGATTTATGGTGAGACATTTAGTAACTGCATCGTTTTTCAAAGAAAATATCTGCATATTTTTCATTACAAATAATTTTCAAATAGCAGAAATTTTTCTCATATAACCCCTTCGAGAAAATCATTGTTGACCATATTTTCAGATTAGTCATTTTTATTTGATTTTAAATGACAAATTGCGACTAATCCGACTCCCTACTAATTATCAAAAAGATAAATAGTGATTGAAAAGATGATAAGTGTTGATATTTAACATACATTACTCAAGAAAGTATATTTGAAAAATTTCTTTAGGAATTCAAACAAGAGTTATAAAACTTTTTGTTGGGTAAAGATTCCATGACCTTTTCTATATCTATCATATTTCTATCGACCATTGTTTTTCAAAAATTCAATATAGTTTTTCAATATGTGGTACTATAATCAGGGATCATTTGTTTTTCATTTCACATTTTTTTGTAAAAATAAATAAATATCCAAAGTATTCACTCTCATTTAAAAGTCCTCACGGTTATGCATGGGTGAATTACTTGGATTTTTGATTATGTGCTTTCATGCTCATTTAAAAGTCCTCACGGTTATGCATGTATGGAACGCATATCAAAATTAATTGATTAAATAAACAAGTTGATTCTAATCCCATTTAAAAGTCCTCACGGTTATGTGTGGTTAGAAGATACTTGAATTCACTTTTAAAATCAAATTGGAATACTACTAATCTCATTTAAAAGTCCTAACGGTTATGCATGATTAGTAGATATTCAAATTCCTGATATAAATGTACCACAAGTAGATACAACTGTATGATTTTATATGAGAACATCATTTCCATAATTCTAAAAGTGGAATATGCACCTAACAACGGTAGTTATGATTTTTGTTTGATTTTTATTGAAGTTTAATATTTATATTCAATTTGAGTTTAATGTTGGATTAATATCGATCACTCTATCTCTATTTTCTCTAACACTATTATTCTTTTGCTGATAACAAAAGGGGGAGAGAAAAGTTAAGATTTTGTCAAATAAAATCAAGCAAAGGTCAAATAATTTTCCATTTTCATGTAGGCTCATTTATATATTTCTATTTGTATGCATATATGTAGGGGAAGCATCATGTAGAGAGGAGGTATTTAAATAGGGAGAGCCATTGGAGCATATCATTGATCAAATACATTTAACACAGTCAAAATCTTAAATATATGTTTGTTATCATCAAAAGGGGAAGATTGTTGAATATGCACTTATAAGATTTTTGTTTGATGATAATAAACATATATATATTCATTAAAATTTATTTGTTAACGTACTATTTTATTTTTCATAGATTAAATAAATATTTGTTGAATAAAATAAATTACACAGAATTTGAATTCAAACAGAAATTTTATTCAAACAAATATTTATTACAATTTTAAATAGTACAAATTCAAGCTCTCACTATACATATGCAATTTTGATTCTAATTACATCACAATTCAATTTACATAAATTTCTCACTACATATCACTCACACTCGTAGTTTATCTTCAACTTCATTCCAGTTAGAATCCAGCATCTGAGCAATCTGCAAAAATATTCACTAAAGCAGTAAAATTGAAAAAGAAATATTTTTGCAACATAAAATAAAATATGGATTTTTGAAAATATCATTTGCTCGGTTATTTGGGTTGTTCGTCATCATTTACACTTGAATTCATCATACACGAACAATGTGACATGCACAGTGTATCACTGTACATGCCACAAGGCCGTGTACATCGATATATACTTGATAATGCTACAGGGACAGGTGAGCACGGGTCAAACCCAAATGAGAAGCTGGGTTCAACTCACGTGCAATATATTTAAAATCACGACACGAGCACAAGGTCAAACCCGAGTTTTTAAAACTGGGTTCAACACAAGGCACAATAAAACTGAAGCATGAAGCAGTCTCAAGTGATACAAATGCACAACAACATGAATACTGCAACAACCAAAGCCAAGACTACAAGTACAAGGCACAGTGCACCACTGACCATGAAACAAAACCAAGTTCAGATTAATTCAAGAAATATAACATGCAGTTTTGCAGTGATACAAGGCAAACTGACAACAACAAGTTAAAGTGAAACAATTCATGATGAATCAGACCAAACATCAAGACCAACTGCATAATGCAAATAAATTCGAACCAAGTCCATGAAGCACAAAGACTCCAAGCCTTCAAGCTACAACTAAAGTGAAACTCCAGCAGTAATGCAACAGTGACATGCACAGATGCATTCAAAGAACAGCAACTAACAAAAGAAGCAGTGACAATGAGTATTGCAGTAATGGATGCAGACATAAACAACATCAAAGAATCAAGTCTTGACCAAAATCAGTTACTCAATGCATGCAACATGGTGAGCAACACAAGTGCAACAGAACATCAACTGGGAGCAACAGAACATCAATCACCAGAATGGATGCAAAGATACCAAATGAAACAATGAACAGGATACACAATGAAACACAATGCATGCCACTGCAGATCCAAATAAGTGACGAAGTTAACTTGTACAACAGCAGACAACAAGACTCAAGTATGCTCAAGTCCAAATGCATCAAGTCGAAATATTTCAGAGCTAAGTACAAAGCATAACCAGAGTTGTACATCATGAAAGACCACCAAGTACAACAATGCACAAGTGACACAATGACCATGAAGCAGTGCAAACTCAAATAAGCAAGTGTCCAGACAACAACATGAATGCAATAACAAGTGCAGTAGCTACAACTTCAACCACAAAACCAAAATATGAGTGCAATGAAAACTATATGTGTATGCAATCAAACAGTGAAGTCAACAAGGAAATTCACGAAAACAAAATTGACCGAGATCAAAGTGTTAAACAAATCTCAAAGTCCAATGATGCAAACAGTGAATAGCATGGCAATGTCGAATGCATGAACAAGTGAAGCATTTGTGTCAAAGTAGAGCAAATGTCAACAGTGAAGTAAAATCAGGAGACAAAGCTCAAAGTCAAAGATCAGAAATAAACATGTTCGAAGTCGAGAGCAATAAACAAGTTCAAGTCGAGATCATGGAAGCATACAGAAGTCAAGCAAGGAAGCATACTAGAGTAAAGTCAGAATAATTCATGAATGCAACAACCAGATGAAGTCGAAGCCAACTAAGTAATTCACAGTGAAAGTCGAAAGATTAAAAATGCAGACCAAGTCAAAGCCGTAATTCACAGTGAAGTCGAAGTTGACGAAAGATTAAAAGTGGAGGGATGACCAAGCCAAGAAATTCAAGTGCGTATCTTTGAAAAAGTCAGATATCAAAAGAGGAAATTGTTTTCGTATGACTCAAGAAAAATCGAACGCTGCAAAATCAAGACCGTGTGCATCAAGTCGTAAATATATCAGGAAAGCACAATTTAGGAAAGTATCGAATTGATTAGGGTCTCAGAATCCATATAAATATTCACCCAACAAATTCATCATCGGCATCGAGTTCAAGCAAGCAATTAAACCAGCAACGAAAGGAAAAAATACATATCACAATCTATCGAACTCGATCAAAGGAGCCGCTATGAACGAGCGCAAGCAAAAGCTACCAGAGAATCGATCATCAGAGAAGCAGTGAGCAAAGAGCATCGCAAAACAGAGAAATCGAAATTGAAGAAAGCCTAATTTTCGCAAGAGCAAAAGCCCTAATTCAGATCGAACAGAGCTGCTATTATCAAAAGGAACGGGCCAAAGAAAAGAATAATAAAAGGGCCGGCCTTGTTTTATTATAAAGGGTTTTAGTTTTTGTTTGGGTTTATTTTTATTAAAGGGGGTTTTTGTTTATTAGTTTTATTTTTTATTTGTTCTTTTCGAATCAAGTCTTGATAAATCACCACCTAGGTTGTAGGTAGTGTTAGATTGTCTGGTTAGAATTAGTTTAGTGAGCAGGGTGTGCGAGTTTGCAAAACTCTATAGGCGGTAGCAGGGTGTGCGAGTCTGTTAGAGTGTTTGTAAGCGGGAGACTGTTTAATTCTAATAGAAATCTGGGAATGCAGCAGTAGGCGGGGGTTGCCGAAGCTGGGTAAATTTTGTGTGTGATTTACTTTTCAGCATATTTATTTCTCTGCAATTTGTTTTTGCGTTTAGTTCGAGAAAATTTGCTATAACCCTATTCACCCCACCTCTAGGGTTAATCTAGATCCTACAATCTTGGCCATGTTCTCACTGCTCAGCCCACCTTTTATTTGAGTTATATGAACGCACTCTATACTAAAACAGTGGATAAATCGTTGAGATACTATTTCAAAAAGTGGTGCTCGGCCTATCCATTCTATTTTACTTTTTTTTTCTTTTACTACACAACTGCACTTATAAAAATTTACTTGCTCTTGCTGCTACAATAGGACATGGCCCTGACTATCAAAAAGCATGCACGCATGCACTTGTATCATGAATATTTAACAAAGTTTGTCAAATAAAAGGATCGGCTTGGAGGAGGAGTTGGCGATAGTAGTGATGGAGGGGGTAGGGTGCGGCCGAGCATGAAGTGTATGACAAAATATAACAAAACAAAAGGAAGAAGGAAGGAAAAATAAATAAACCATTACATGATTCCCTGCTCACGAAAAAGAAAGAAGTAGATGGAGATGTAGACAATTTTGAGGTGAGGAAATGTGATACGAGGTTTGTATTTATAGGCACAAGCTTTGTACGCAAGGAAAAGTAACGTGTGCAAATCAATGGGAACAAAAAGGCAAGCAAATATTTTTGCTTTGATATGGGATGTTGAATTATGGCTTTTATAAGGCAAAGATTATTTAAAACAAATAGTTAATTTTTGCAGTGGTACCTTGGACCACATATCCAAAAGTAACGTACATTGATTTGATAAAGGAATGGCAAAAAATCAAAAATGTAAACGGTAAGGAAATCATAAATTTTGAAGGTGTTGTATAAATTAAATCTTGCGTTGATAATGGTGAAAGGAAAGGCAAGGAGAAAAGTTGATATGTGAACCGGTTATGGACTAACAAGATTTTATACTTATTAAAATAAATGGAAGGTGAAATATCTTTGAACGCATTGACAAGGCACGGTTGAATTTCCTCTTTTATAAGTGCATGGGAATTTATTTAGGAACAAAGGCAAAAATTATAGTTGGTTTAGAACGTGTTATAGATAGGAAGCTTGCATTTATCGGGGGAAAACGGCATGTAAATTTTCAAATTTTAGACGTAAAAGGAAGAAAATTATTTCCCTGCATTGCATTAATTAACGGTTGCGCGATTTACAATTTAAATAGGTTGAGCGAATTAAGAAAAGTAACTGTAAGTAATAATATTTGTATTTGAAATGGAGATGGAGTTTGGACAAATTTGTGAACGTTACTCTAATAAAGATTTTATACCAACTTAAGACCAACGAAAGCTATGGAAAGTGTAACTTTTGGCTAAAGCAATTCTTTAACTGATTTTTTTTTATTCATATAGATATTGCGGTATGAATTTTAAAATGCGCAAAATCGACGCAATAAAATACCCCAAATTAATACTAAAGTAACGTTTTTTAATTAATACGTTTTCCTATTTTATATGTTATTTATTCCATTAAATATCTACCCTTATAAGTGCGTAATTTTAACAGTTTATTAATACACTGAATTCTTAAAAGTTACTCCATAACATGTTTACATTATTCTGATTTATTTACCATTTCCAATGAAATTTATTATTCAAAAAATATTACACATTTTTAAAGAAAGTAGATAATCCCTTTCTTTATTTAAAATTCCAATTATAGTTATCCTTAACAAAGTTAAAAATTTCAGAAACTTTCATTTTTATTATAGAATTTTGGAAAATGCTTTACTCAAATTAAAAATTTATATTATAATAAATTCCAAGGTTTTATAAATAAAAGAGTAAAGTACTTGTAATATTTTTCTCTCTCTTATGAAATGAGAAAGTAAAGAAGATGAGAAAAAGAGAAACTTGTACGTGAATTGCAAGGCAAAATATACGGCTAAACTAAAGGAATGAATGGCTAGAAAGGAACAAATGTTAGGAAAACAAAAAGGCAAGAATTAAGGCAACCTTTCATTTCTTTCCCTAAGAACAGGTAATTAATATAGAGCTTAATTATGTATATGGAGAGAGAAACCTATCATTCTTTCTCTAATCAAATTTAATAAATGTCATTAACAAGCTATTTATTCATGGCACGGAATGTAACTATGTCCAAATGTATTCTACAGTAAATTATGTAAGTGCAATATTAGATTGTGTACAAAGATGATGTTTTCTTCATATATATCTTTATTGATCATAGTATTATTAAAAACATATACGTATACGTATATATATATAATAGACTTATACATATAAATGTGTTAAAATTAAGTTTCACTATTTTATGAGCCTAAAATTAAAGACAACAATTTTGAACCTAATCTCCAGATTAAAAGGGTTTAAGATAAAAAAAGTTATGACTTTGCATACAAGTCCATCTTATAAATCTTAAGTCAAATTAACGCACACACATATGTATATACAAATCATTATAAATAATATCTTAAACTTAATACAACATCTTTATGTTAAAATTTATAAATTAATAAATTCTTTAATGTTTTGGAAGGAAATAAAAGGAATCGTGATACTTTGTAATAAACTCAAGTTATTTTTACAAAGAAGCCCCCCTCCCCCCCCCCCCCTCCCCCGTTTTTTTTAAACAAAAGTATGCGAAAACCAAAAGATTGGATTTAAATAATGAACACATGCAAACATTAATAAACTACATATGTTTTCTATTTGAATCAATAACAGAAATATTACATCAATTAAGGCTTAAATTTAAATTACAATAAGTTTTTTTTTTCTCTCTTTTTTCTTACCAAAACTTATTAACTTAAAATTTTTAATTATTGAAAATTTTAATTTCAAAAAAAAAACAACGTTTTCAAGTAAAACTTAATTTAAATATTTACAAAATTATGGGTTGTTACACGATCACACAATTTCACTTCCGAACTAGTATCGTCCACCCGACTTCCTAATGCGGACACAGATCTGGTTTCTTGATCACAAACCATCATTCTCCTTCCATCGTCATAACTATGATAGAGAATATCCAGAACCAATCAACAATCCATATCCAGGTTCGCCGTCGAAAATCGAGTGAAAAATCCCACTCGGATCGATATAACTATCTCGAAATTTTGTGCTCGAATCTGGATCGAATCACTATGCGAATAGAATAATATATGTACATCCTACGTATTTAACTTCATTGATTATTAGCCAAATCAATTTCTCTTTCTATTCACGTTTCCTTTAGATTCTATCCACTTACTCACAATTGCCTTAATCCACATTTGGATTATCACCTCAATTCTTATCTTGATTGGGTATTTAACCAATAAAAGTTTGAACTCCGACCAGTTTATTTAGAAAATAGCTTGAAAATTTTAAAAATAGATAAGTAGTTGGAAAATAATTACTAGTTTGTAAAATAGGTGTAAAATAGTTAGAAAATAGTTAAAATAATTATAGAAATTTTAGGTAATTGCAAAATAATAGTAAGATAGTAACTAGTTTTGTAAAATAGTTGAAATATAGTAGTTAGTTTATAAAACAGTTGGAAAATTGTTAAACAGTTTCAAAAATAATTGTAAAACAAGTATAAGATAGTTTGGCTTTTAAAAGAAAGGTTGTATATATAATGAATAGCTTGGAAAAAAATAGGTTTATATTAAAAATAGTCCAGAGTCAAAACTGCTCACTTCCCAATCAATTCAATTTAAATTTCCACTTCCATTTAAATTGACCCAATTCCAATTTAAATAATTTCAATTTCCATTGAAATTGATTCAACCCCAATTCAAGTTAAATTAATCTCAGTTTCTTTCCAAATTTAACTTTATTCAACCTTCTTTTCAAATTCTACTAATTCAAATAAGTTTCAATTGAACTAGTTCAAATTTCAATTCATTTCAGCTCCAGTTTGAATTAATCCCAAATTCAAACTCTATTTCCAAATCAAGTTGAATTATTCTTGATTACTTTCCAAATTCAATTCAATTCCATTTGAATTTAAAACTATTAAACTTTAATTCCAATTCCAAATTATTCAAATCAATTCGGACTAATTTCAAATTGAACCCACTTCAATTTCACATCGTTTCCAATTAATCCACTTCAAATTTTCCATTGGAATTTTTAAACTTATCCATCTTCAATCACAATTTTGATTAATTCAAATCAAATTTAATTTGAACTAATTCAATTCAAATTTCAAATTTAAACCATTTAATTCTGAATCCAAATTCTATTTCAAAGTTCAAATAATAATAATTCAAATCCTTTTTAAACAATTAAATCTTTGAAATTCAATTTATCACCAAACTTAAATTTTTATAACCCAACCTTTGAAGTTTTACCTTAAACATTTTAGTCTTAAGTCCAAAATGATTTCATACATTAATTCACTACATATTAGTAGTTCTTACATTACATATATTATTCCAAAATAAGAGTCTTACAAAAGTCATAAATCTATATGTCTTCCAATTACCTAGAGGTTTGGAAAGAACAGAGCCCTAATACTTCTACAAGTATTCTTCCTATGGACTTCCTTTCAAAGGGCAGAGCCCGAACATACACTTCTCAACTGGGTGTCCCCACTTATAACATTTACCACAAAATGTTTCTACCCTGTCATCAATCTGGATAACCTTCACGCCTCCAACAGTACGTTCTACAGCCTTAATCCTCTTCTGCCTCTTGGAACAATTCCTAGCAATGTGTCCTGCCTTCTTACAATGATTGCAGATAGTCGACACATTGACCAGTTCCACAGGTTTACGCTTCGCCTTTCTCACTTCAGGGCAATGATTTAGAAAATGTCCTTTCTTATGACACTTAAAGCACAAGATTTCAGAGCGAAATCGATGGGATGTACCCTTCAATTCCTCCCTTGTTTTACTGCACTTGGCTGCGTAATGTCCCTTACTGAGACATCTGTAGCAGGTGACATTATTACAAGGTCCTGGTTCAACCTTTTCCTTAGCCTGTTCCTCATACTCCCGAATTCCTTCTTCTCGATCCCTACATGCACCTGCTCTTTTCTCTCTGCGCCTAACCTTCCCTTCTTCACTCTTAGTCATCTCTTTCAAGGACTGAATTCTAGAGGAGCTTCCTAACTTATAAATTAGACTTAATTAGATTACTAAGTTATACCTTATGTTTTAACATCTTTGGTTTTTAATTCAAGTCCAACATTCAAACAATCCATTGTTTGCAATAAGTCTCTTTTATTCAAATAATACTTATTTATTCTTTAAGCACTTTGAAACAATTTTCCAAATTTATGAACCTAGATTTAAAATTTCACAATTTAGGTGTTTTCAATTTCAATTTATAAGTCATACTTTACTTAAATGTTTACTTCTTTAGAACATTTCATATTGCTTACTCAATAAAACACATCTTATTATTAAACACACAACAATCATTTATGATAATAACCAAGACTATCATATCTAAAACAATCCATCCATCTTATTCTAAAATACTTCTCCAATTCAAGATTTCAGTTTTAGTTTGAATCCATTTCAAACTTATCTTTATTTAATTTCAGTTTGGTTGTATTTCTAATACCACCTAATCTAATCCCAATTTCAATTTGGTTGTATTATATTACTTCTTAATTTGATTCCAAAAAATTTAACAACCAATTCCCTTAATATTAATTAGAAAGAAATATTGCTTTATATATTAAATATAATCTTATATAAAATCATTTAAAATCTTTATATAAGAGAATAACAAGTACGTTCTCTCATATATATACTCAACTTATTCTAGGGTACCATCGACCCTATTCTTAATGAGTAAACCCACCAGAGCCAAGGTTCTCGCTTAACCTTCCGCTCTGATACCAAATATAACGACCCAGAAATTTCGATCTCGAAAATTCTAGATAGTTAGAGAAAAAGAAGAAGAGATAGAAGGAAAAGAAGAATCAGAAACACCAAAACATAAAAACTTCACATTCGCAGCAGATCAAAATATAATATCACATAAATAATAGTTATACAAAGGAACACTGTACTTGTCAATTACACTTTAATATATTAGAGTTACAACATATCTACAAACACATGACAGATGAATCAATCTGTTTCAAATAATATATCACAGCAGAAACTCTCCATACGCTCCTGCTCTCCAGCTCGCCTCCTGAGCTCCAGAACGTCCTTACCTGAAAATCTGTAATACTCGGTCTGACCCGAGCATTACATCACAGTAACACCCGGGTCAGGCTGGAAACCAGCGTGAGTAAACCCATCTAACATACTAATCAACAACATAAAACTTATTTTAAACCCAGGGGTAACTCGTACTTCACTATGAGTTCTCAATTTATTATAGTCAACACTTTCACACATCCATATCTATGTACCTCTACATAGTTTAAAGGGTCCAATTTCTTAAATCATTTCATTTCCAGCCTATTGATTTCACATATTAAATCCATAAGGAATTTATTGAGGATTATAAATCGAAGTGGTTTCGGGTATTCACTGATACCCGACGCCGGTCTCTTCGAATCCATGTCATCTTAATCCAAGTTATTCAAATGAAAAACAATTCAGACTTTAAATGCAGGATATCACTTTTTACGTGGCAATTCAACATCGATGGATAACCATATTATCACTGTCCACCCAAGCATATCACGCAACCTTACATATCAGAATATCAAATAATCCAAGGCATTCAACATCATTCAATCATTTATAAGCAAGATTAATTAGTCACACCATTCCAATCAATTTAAATAAATTAAATTAATTACTTCAATCACCTTTTAAATCCTGCTTACTCCAACATTAATTGATTACATACCATTAATTAATCATCCTTTAAGTACCCATTAATTATCCACAATTACTTCCATTTAGTAATTATCCCGTTAGTTAATTATCCTCGATTAATTAACCTTTAATTATTAATTAATTATTCTCTAATAATTAACTCATTTAATTTACCCTTTACAAATTAATACTTAATACTTACACTAAGTAATTATTGTTTAATTAATTAATCTCTAATTACTAATTAATTTATCCCTAACTATAATTAATTAACTTATAACCCTCAATTATAAATAAATTAATCCTTAATCATTAATTAACTAATTTCTCTTTAATTACTTAATTAGATAATAAATCAATAATTAATCCTTAATTACTTCATTAATTAATCTACAATTATCCATTTATTAATTAATTGCTCTTTAACTACCCAAACCTAAATTTATTAAAGATGAACCATTTATCTTAATTACTTTCTTAATTATCCTTCAAAATCTCATTTAATAATTTTGAAATTAATTTATCATTAACTGATAATTTAACTTAAGACCTTTAATTTTAATTAATGATAAACATTTATTCCCTTAATTTCCACTTAATCACATTATTGATTAAGATTAAATAAACTAAGAATCTATCTTAATTAATTTAAGTAAAAATAAATTTCATAACTTTAATTAACCGGCCATTTTAAATAACATTTATTATTTAAAAGAAAACGTTAAAAAAAAATCAGTTTAACTTGATTATCATTAAACTTTTAAACATGCATTGATAACATTTTCTTATTCATTCCCTTTATTTAAATTAACTATTCCTTATAAAACTTTGGCCCTCCCCCTGGCCCAACCTCTTTCAAAGCTCAGCTTATCCTCCTCTTTACTCTACAACAAAACATAAAGCAAACCCGATCCAATACCTAAACAAACCCAAAAATCTTTCCGTCTTCCCTCCATTTCCTCGAAGCATAAAACTGTACACGCACGTATATCCGTGCACACACATTTCGGTCGGCCTGCCGCAGCGCCGATCATCCCTACCAGTTCCTCTCGGCCTCTACACCTCGTTCAACCACCCGAGTATCAATGAAAACGTCCTACTCGAGAATGGAACTCCCAACACAACTCGACCCGGAAATCGTGATCGTCGATACGCCTCGACCCATCAACTCTGACCATCGGATCCCAAGCCCATACATCAAAAGCTCCGCCTTACCTATCTCCTCCTTTCCCTCTTACCCTACAAACCTAAAACTTCAACGCGACGCTACAGTTCGACGCTAATCGAACTCGCTCTAAACCCTAATTCTCACCTTACCGATCACCACGATGATCGTAAAAATAATCGTACATTTTCCCGAGCTTATTGACCTTTATGCTATCTCCAGAAACAACCATGACTCTCCCCCATCGCTCCGATCACCTGGAAAACCCCAAACTCATAATTTGATCAACATGAAAATTATCAATATCTAACAACTTAAAAATCTCCATATTATTATTAAAATTCGTCAATTTTGTAAACGAATACGTTTATATAATCAAAGTATGGGAATTTGATAGTTGATATTCTGGCACTAATTTGTTCATCACTGTAATATTTCATTTCTGAGATAATTACTAATCATACTCACTTGAATCAAATTTTAAAAATGATGATAGATACATACAAACCCTTTCATGTAGAGATCAAAGTCTAAAAATCATTTAATTGGATGATTTGAATTTTTTGAACTAGATTTCAAAACCTGTAATGTTAAACAGAGGCATACTTGCCTGCTCCAAATATTGTACCCAGATGCCAACACACTTATATCATAAAAAAAATCATTTTTTTAAACAACGTGCACCGCATAGTTCAAATCATACTTCAATGATCACCATATACTAATTCAAGATATACCAATTTTCAGTGTTTACTCACATATTTACTGCATGCAACAGTGTTTTAAAAAAAAACAGATTAAGGCTCTGTTTACTCACCTGTTTTAGAGCTCAAATTTTGAAATTTGGAAACGCTGAAGAAGATGTTTGAAAGCTTGCTTTACTGACCTTTTATTTGCTTCAGGATTCTTGCTTTGTTTTGATTGAAACCGTTTACAATTTGATGAAAAACATTTACAGGCTTTTGATCTTTGTTAAAGTATTCACAGGGTTTAGCTATTTTTCTTGGTTTCTAATTTTGGAGATGAAGGAGTAAAAACTTGGTTTTTTTTTATTTTTTCTAAAGAAATGAGGTTGCCACATGTATTTCTTTTAATAAATCAACTAACACTTGTAATTATAAGATTTACACTTGTCATTGTTGTTTTATAGATTGCTTACATTTGTAATTATAATGTACTTAATTTGTTTTATGTATTTATTAATTTTCTTAAATCTATATAATACCTTTATACATGTATATTTTAACCTTATATATTTATATTATAAATTTTCAATCTGCTTTAATTAATGTCTTATGTGTTTATATTTAAACTTTATCTCTTATTTATCTATATAAAATTTTAAAAGTAAATGATATAAAATTTCAATTATACATTTATAAATAGTTGTACAATATACTAGTTATATATATACACACACTTTTAAATCCAATTTATTTTAAAATGTTTATTCTTTGAATTTCAAATATTAACTCACATATATATTAAACAACTTAAATTTGTTTGAAAATAATAATTTAGCTTATTTTAAATAATGTATAAAAGAATTCATCACATTATTATTTTCTCGAAAGATAAAGTTTACAAATTAAATATTATTGTCCTTTGAAAAGATAAATTTAGCCAAAATAAGTATTTATAAAAGAAAAACATTAAACTTATATAGTAAAATTTAATAATTATCAGGAGATTATCAAATACATATCTATCTAAATGTTTTTTTTAAAAAAAAATTAGCATTTATTATAGTTCAAATCCATCTATATACAATTTCCAAATATAGAGTTCATTTGTTCGAACTACAAATGAGTATTTTAACAAATCTAATCCTGTTAATTTCAAATTAGCAGATGCCCAAAAATTTGGGTTATCACACAAGGATACAGCCAAGAAGAAGAAATATGCTTTGATGAAGCTTTCCTTTATAGCCAAATTAGAAGCCATAAGAATTCTACTCGCTTTTGGAAACCATAATAATTTTAAATTATTTCAAATAGATGTCAAGGTGCATTCTTAAATGGTTTCATTAAAGAAAATCTATATATTGAACAACCACCACTTTTTAAAGACAAAATACTCTCTAATTACGTTTACAAATTAAAATAGGCAGTACATAGTTTATAAGAAGTGCCTAAAGCTTGGTATAAAAGACTCAAATCATACTTAATACAATCGAATTTTGAAATAGGTAAAGTAGGTACTACGTTATTTATAAAAAGTGTTAACAATGATATTCAAGTTATAAAAATATATGCGGATGACATTATTTTGAATCAATAAATGAACAACAAGATAAAGAATTCGTTGATATAATGACTAAAGAATTTGAATGAGTCATATAAGAGAACTAACATTCTTTCTAGGCTTACAAATTAAACAATTAAACAATGGAATATTTATAAGTCAAGAAAAATACACTAAATAATTAGTAAAGAAATTTGTAATGTCTAACACAAGCAGTAAACCAACACCAATGGTAACTGGTAAGAAACTTAATAAAGAAGACAATTCAAAAGACATTGATCGAAAATAATATAGATTTATAATAGGATTTTACTTTATATCACAAGTAGTAGACCCGATATCATGCATAGTGTATGCCTATGTGCAAGATATCAGTTACAATCTAAGGGGATACATCTTAAAGCTGTAAAACACATCTTAAGATATGTTAATAACAATTTAGACTATGGGCTTTTCTATCAAAAAAAGATTAATTTGACTTAATATCATATAGTGATGCTTGTTATGCTGGATGCAATCTGATCGAAAAAACACGAATGGAACCTATCACTTTTTGGGACACTTTTGTATCCAGGTTCAGCAAAAAATAAAATTTTGTATCTCTATCTACAACAGAGATAGAATATATATCGACAGCATTAGCATGTTCATGGGCCATATATATGCAACAAACTCTAAGATATTTGGATTAAATTTAAAACAATCACCATTATTATGATAACACTAGTGGAATAAATATATCCAAAAATCCAACACATCATGTTAGGACAAAACATATTAATATAAGACATCATTTTCGAAGAGATAACGTAAAAAAAAAATATTACACTAGAATTTATAAATACAGAAAATCAAATAGAAGATATTTTGACTAAACCATTAGCACAAATTATTTTCATCAAATGACATCTATTTACAAATTAAAAAGAAAATTGAAAAACAAAAATATTCTGTATATGTCGAAATACCTGGCAGTTTCTAGAAAACCCTTTTCCCTCCTTATTTCAAAATTCAAAATCTAATTATTTGACCAAAATATTTCAAATGTAGACCCATTTCTTCATCTTCTTCCTTTTGAAAACTCAAAATTAATTAATCAAAAAAGGTTCCATCCAACTCCAAACGTCTAAGAGAAGAAACAAGCCCATTTCGCGAGTTCACATTCTCCAATCTAGGCGATATTGAAAAGGAATTGAAGCATGTTCTCACCATGCTTATTGAAATTGAAGTTATTCAAATACGGTGCAAAAGCACATAAGGGAAGCAAGTGAGAATATTAAGGAATTTGCAGAAACATCTATTAGATAACCAAGCAAATCCAATAATCATTGAAGAAGAAGATACTCGAATTAATCTTGTGATTCATTACCCTATATAATGAAGAGGAAGATGAGAAGAAGAGGAGGATGATGATAATGAGGATGAAAATGAAGATGAAATGCGTTATATAGGAGAGGTTAATTACGACATTCCTGGAAATTTAGTGGAACAAAAGGGATAATTTTGTCTTTACTATCTAAATTAATCTATTCATAAATCACCAGTAATTAAACCAAAACATTAGTTTGTATTTTGAGCATGTATATATTAGTTTGGTTTGTTTGTTTAGTTTGAACTTATAGGTTTGTTTGAGTTTGATTGCATGGTTTGGTTTGTATTATTAAACTCGTGTAAGTGCTTAGTTTAAACTTACAGTTTGGCTTGGTTTGACGATAGAGTTTGATTTTCTCCGAATAAATTGTTTTATATGAATGATGTGTCTTGAATATATGGTTGAAACACATGTAATTATAATTGTATATATTATATATATATATATATATATATTTCTCAAAAAGATTATAATTAATATTGATTTTGATTCCATATATAACATTATCACATTTCATAATATATGTCACATTTAAGAGAATTTTATTTTTCTTTACCCATTTCTATTGATGACAAAGGGGGAGAAAAATATAAAATATAATATATGCATATACTAAGGGGGAGTTATCCAAAATAGGAGGGTTAACCAATTTAGGGGGGGTTACGTTATATTTTATAATAAATATATTTACATGGTTGTTATCATCAAATGGGATGTTGTTAACACCACATATATTAATTTTGATGACAACAACCATATAAATATAGGTACTAATGTGTTCCCAAGTTGTATATAATATTTTATAGGATATCACATAGGTTTATACAAGTATAGAATAATCGAGTCTGAAGACTGATCAACAAAAAGACTAAAGATCAACATTCAAAGATGATCGAGATAACTAAAGACTCATGACTTTAGAGACGAAAATAAGAAGAGTTCAAGACTATAATTTATAGTTAATAGAAATTAGATTAATTTGTTTAAGTCCCTGAATAACAACTTTCTTTTCTTTAAACACTCTAGTTATTTCATTTTCAAAATATATTTCTTCTAATATTTTATAATATTTTTATATGTTAAATTATTCAAAAACTATGTTTAAATGATTTAATAAAATATTGGAATTTTATAACACTTGAAATGTATTATTATTTTTCAAAACTAAAAAGGGTATGTCGACATACCCTACCTATGTATGTCGACATATGTACCTTGAAGAGGTGCCTTTTGAATTTTGAATAGTTGTGATTTTTGGTTACATCTTTTCGCAAATAGACATGTCCCTTCAAAAGCTAAATAAAGGGAACTGAAAACGAATTTTAATTACTTTCTCTATATTCTTCTTACTCCAAATTCTCATTATATATCTTACAAAATCCACTTTCTATACTCGTCAAATTCACTCAAATTCAATATCGACCTTACTATATTCATTCTCTACAATCTACTCACTGATTTGAAAGTATTCTCTCATCATTCAAAGATCAAAGTGTTATCAAAGAGTTATAGGATATTATGTATCCAAAGTACAACTATTTGTATTTGCAATCAATAACTCTGTATTAATAATTTTGTGGATGTGCTTGTTTTCCATTCAACTTAAGTGGGTATGCTTGTTTCCTGTTATGCTTGTTTCTCGTTTAAATCAAGTGGGTGATTTTGTTGTTCGATTAAATCAAGACAACCATGAGCTCGGAAAGTCGGGATGGTGTATTTTGTTGCCCTGAAATCAAGATTCTATCCGGTTTTCTTGCTACCTAATTAAACTAGGTGTTAGAAAGAAAATCTATACATATGTTGTACAAGACTGGATGTAGGATTAGTTAATCCGAACCGATATAGAACTTCTAGTGTCATCTCTCTTACTTTTACTTTAGTTTTGCTGTACGTGTGCGTTTATGTATGTATGTATGACTGTTTGTTAATATATATATATATATATGTGTGTGTGTGTGTGTATGTTAATTTTACTAAATTTATACTACACTGTTTCCTATAGAGTGATGGTAGGATAAGCTAAGCTTCCAACAATGGTATGGTATAAAGTATGATCTGATAGTTGTATACCATCCGAAGGAGAGTATTTTGTATTAACTTCCATAGGAGTATCAACGACCTTATTATCAGTAAGTCTAGCTTTCTCAAGAACATCTATGACATATACTAATTGAGAAAGAAGGTAACTTTTTCATGAGTGCTACCTCAATTCTAAAAAATATTTTAGAGGAACCAAATCTTTCATTCTAATTTTTTTAGCTAACTCCTTTTCAAGGAAGAAATATAATGCATACCATCTCCTGTAATAATCATATTAGCAACATATAACGATAGAATGATATGTCCTTCATTAGTTTTTTTTGACAAAAAGTCCACTACATGAAAGCTAGAGACAAATCAAAAGATTTAATCACGGAAGAAAATTTCTCAAACCAAACACGTGGTGCTTGCTTAAGTTCATAAAATGCTTTCTTAAGCTTGCAAACATATCCAGATTCATGTGGAACACTTGAAGGGGGTTCCATATAAACTTCTTCTTGAAGATCGCCAAACAATAATACGTTTTTAACATCAAGTTGCGAAATGGTTCATTTTTGAAAGAAATATACTGCAATGAGAGTACGAGTAGAAGTTATTTTCACACCATAGCAAACATCTCTTCATAATCCATGTCATAGTACCGAGAGTTACATTTTGCAACTGATCTAGTTCTACATCTTTCAATTGATCCATTACATTTGGTTTTGATTTTATATACCTAACGACAACAAATAACGCTCTTACCATAAGGTAGAGGAACCAAACCCTATGTACATGTCCTTTGTAAGGTAGAAAGTTCTTCATTCATAGCCTCTGGCCAACAAGGATTAAGAACTACCTCTTTATAAGAAGTTGGCTCAGAAAGTTTATGAATTGAGGTTAAGAATGAAGAAAAAGATGAAGAGTAACAATAATAAGACAAATCATGTAATTTTTTAGACTTACGAATATGTATGGATGACGAAGAGATGAATCTACAAGCCCATTTAGAGATTGAAGGGCCATATAGGAGGTAGATGCGGATTCAGGCGTTCTAGTTGCTTCAGTTTCGATGGGGCTGTTATATTACTAATATCCTTAGAAAAGGGATCGATATAAATTAGATCGGATTTGGTTAAACTATAAGTGTTGGATGGAATAGAGTAAAGTGGTATATGTTCAAGAAAATAACATTTCAAGACAAATAAATTTTTTGAGAGGTTGGATCTAAACATCTATAATCCTTTTTACCCTCACTATAGCGAAGAAAAATACAAATAGCAGATCAAGAAGATAATTTGTTATGTTCTACATGAGGAAGGAGAACAAAACAAGTGCATCCAAACACTTTAAAAATAGAATAATTAGGTGCATGTCCATATTATTTTCCAAAAGGTAAATACATGAAATATGAGAAGAAGGAATAGTGTTAATTAGTCCTACAATCATGAGAACAGCTTCGCCCTAAATCTCCCTTAGGAACAGAAGCAAAAAGTAACATAGATTGAACAGTTTTAAGAATATATCTATGTTTTCTTTCTACAACTCCATTTTGTTGAGGAGTATCAGTATATGAGGTTTATTGAATAGTTTCATCCAAAGAAATTAATTCACAAAAATTTTAGATGCGTATCTTTACCTAAATCACACCTAAAACATTTTAAGATAGACGAATGTTGTAGATATTTTAAAGTGATCTAAAAAGTTTGTATATTTTAAAAAAAAGTGATAACAATGTTTCATTAAATAGACCCAGTTGTAGCATGTATAGTCATCAATAAAAGGGACATGATATCGGGAACCTCCTTTAGTGGGAACCAAAGATGGTCCCACACATCTGAATGAATTAGATCATGAGTTTGCAAATTTTCTAATGCATATGTGGATGCTAAAAATCTCAAACGAGAAGAAGAAACATAACCTAAACGAGAATGTCATAAATAAAAACTTGAGGAAGAAGGACACAAATGATACGAAGATAAATCAACATTAGTAGCAGTACTAACTGGAACTTTTAATTCATTCAAAACATATAGTCCCTCTTTCCAATGGTCTGTCCCAATCAGTTTTTGAGATTGTAGATTTTGCACAAAACAAGAATTAGAAGTAAATGTTACTATAATACCAAAATCGTGTAGCTGACTAATAGATATAAGGTTTAATGTAATATTGTGATATGATAAACATTAGAAATGGATAGGTTTTGTAGTAACACCAGAACCAACTCCCGCTGAAGGCATAAGAGTGTCATCAACAGTCATAACAGCAATGGAGGATGATGAAGACAAAGTAGAAAAATATAAAGATTCTCGAGACATATGGTAGGAAGCACAGAATCCAAGACCCATAAAGATGACTTACCTTAAGAGCTATTATGTATTTGACCTAATAATAAAGAGGTAGAAATAACATGTGGCTGCAAAGAATGAAAATTCTAAAGAGACTTGCAGCCGATGAAATGAATAGTTACGCTCGAAGAATCGTGAGACAATTGAATTTCTTTTTCTAGTTTTAAATTATGACATATCTGAATACATTTTTTTGCAGAAAGAGTTGCAATAATAAACTTTTGATTGTCTACTATCATAGAAAAACAACATTCTCCCCTGCTTTCTTTGATTCTTCGAGCATAGTTAATAAAAGTTGTAAATATTTATCAAAATCTAGTTTGCATTTAAGATTTTGTTTTGGGTTTCAATTTGGCACCCCAAAATTCCATTATCATTATTTTTTCTTTCATTTCTTTTTCTTCTCTTTTTTGTTCTTTTTTGTTTTCTTTTTTTCTTTTTTCTTTTTTTTCCTTTTTTCTTCAAAAAATAAAATACAATAATAATAATACCCAAGAAATATAGTGATTGTTCTATCCTTTTTTCATTCTCATCCCAAACCAAAATAACTTAGATTAGCAAACACAACCTAGAAACAAAGATGGACCTTGGAAATCAGGGGCAGGCATCAAGCAGTAGATGCGAAGGTTGTAACATCCCGTATTTTTTAGCCCTTGAATTTGAAAATTTAATTCGTTTTAAATGTTAATGTGGATTCTTAATTGATTTTGTAAATGGATGGATTCGGGTTCAATCAGAGAAATAAGCTATAATTTTTAATTATAGTAATTCAGGTTGAATTTGAATAATGGGAAAATAATAATTCAAATATTCGGAATTGAAATAAAAGAGAATCTGGATGTAAATAGTAATAAAAATGGTTTTAAAAATTTATTTTTGAGTTATTTGAGTGTAAATAGCGTGGTGGGAATTTTAGAAGAATTTCAAAGTTGATAAATTAATATTTGGGATTTTATATTAAATTAAAAATGAATTTAATATTAGTAAAATGCAATTTAATCAGATTTTGGTCCGGAATGAGCCAGAATGATTTTTATTGTGTTTATAAATTTTATATGATTTATTGTTAAGTTATTAAAATTTCAAAAGTGAAATTTTAAGCGTTTTCGTCAATTTTGGGAATCGCCCGATTTAATAGACGAGTTAAAATAGCCTTCCGGGGCACAGTCTCGGAATTTGACGAAACTAGTTCCATTGGATCCGTAATCGTTAGTTATTATCGGATTTCAATTTTCGTAGCAATCGGAGTTGTCGTTTGACCGTGGCAGCTCAAAACGCTTAGAAATCGATTTAACCGATTTAATTTTAAATTGATCGTTTAATTCTGTAACTCGCACGTATGACTGAATTAGCTTCAGGAACTTGTTCCATTGTGTTCGGAACGCGGAAAAACCCTAGGAACGCCTGTCGGAATGCGTAAATAGGAGGTTGTTTGCATAAACTGTGAAATTGGGAATTTTATTAATTAAATAATATTAAAACTATTATATATATATTAAATTCTCTCTAAACCCTAGCAAATAGCACCGGCCGCCGCTTATTTATTTCTATGAACAAAAATAATCGATTTTCCCTTCCAATTTGCGATCAATCCGTCAAGCAATCGCGGAAACTTCCAACATGAAGATCGAAGAGCGCATCGTGAGCTTCAGATCCAATGGTTGATTTAGGTTGAAGATGTCGTTTGGAGGTGCAAATCGACTCCGTCTGTAGTAGAGTCGAGCGCGTTTTCTGAGCATGGCCGCGACTGAGCTCTGCGTGCGTTGGTTCGAACATGGAGGTGGAGGCGTGCTTCGTAGGGGTAGCCTTCGATCGAGGTGAATGCCTTCGTGGAGGGTGTGATTTCGTGCCCTAATTTCGTGATGATGGGTTCGTGCATACTGTCGCTTGATTTCATGAGAGAGAGGAGCTTGCGTGCGCGTTTGGGAAGATGTGTTGAACGGCTATGATTTCGTTTGGTATAATAAAATTAAATTTAAACGAATTTGTTTTCAAATTGGTATTTAAACTTCAAAAATTCATAACTATTGCGTACGATATCAGATTGAGGCGAATCTGGAAGCGTTGGAATCACAGAAACGAGTGCTACGTGATGGTGCAGATCTGGATTCATTCCGGGCAAGTAGAAATTTGGGTTAAATCGGACACCGTCCGGTTTACTTTAAATTTCGAACGCTCGCCGAAACCCAAGGTGAGTTAATCTCACTCACATCTGGAATGTTAGCTGATTTAAGTATTTAATATTTAATAATTGTGTGATTGGTTGAAATGTTTATTTATATCAGCCTGGATCGATTTATATTTATAGTGTTGTGCTAATATTTGTGGATGTAGGGAAAACAGGTTGGAGGGATCCAACTGGATTCCTCACAATGTAGTAATTATTTTTATAATTGATGATGATGCCTGCTCTATATTGTGATTGATAAATTTTGGATTAAATTGTATTGTGAAATTGTGGGATAAACTATAAGCCCAGAATGTTAAATTATAAAGAAATTTGGAGTTTTAATTATAAAGGAATTAAATCGGGTTTCAAAAGAAATTAAGAAATTAATGAATAAGGAATTTAAAAGAATGTAAAAATTAGAATCTGTTTGGATGGAAATTGAAAATTGGTAAATTTGGGATTTTAAATACCGTGGAAAATTTATCAATCGATAAATGTGATGTATAGATTTCTGAAAGTGAATTCTATGGAAATTATAAATTTGTTTTAAATTAACGATGGGATTATTTGGCAAATGATCTTGAAATACATTTTCACCATCAGGATTTTATTTAGGAAATTCATAAGTATTGTTTTCCTTTAATAAATTCTCACACGTATTATTTAAAAGGTTTGTAAACCTGAATTTTGGAATTGAATTTCCGGAAATGGAAATGTGGTTAAGCTTCGTAAGAAGTTATTTCAACGAGAAAAGTAAATTTATATTATTAACCATAAAACTAAATTGAATAAATCGACAAAATTTATAAGAAGGATTTTCTGAGATGTTTAAGTGGAAATGAGTTCCTTGGGAAAACCAAGTTCGACATTTAAACAGATTTTATTAAAAGGAAGTCTAAAATTCAAACTTGTTTAAAGGGGTGTTTTGGAAATTATTGTTTTAAGGTAATTATTAATAAATTAGCGATAGTAAATATTTATAAATACCTTAGTAATCATTTTTACAAATGGATTTGTTTAAAAGGCTAGTTTTGACCTAAGTTATTTGGAATTAGTATAAACCTTTTACAACTCTATTTTTAAATTTAGTTTAACTAAAACCTTATTTTAAAATCAAGTTATATCTTATAAAATAGTTTTACTTTAAATATTACGAAATTATATTTTGAGTAAATAACTAGAAGTAAATTTGCATATTTTAAAGTATCTTTCAGTATAAATATTTTAACTGTTTTAAATCTAAATGTTTTGAACTTGGTTATTTCCAATGGGAATTAATGGTAAAGGATTTACCTTGTAAAGGAAGAACTTTGGGAACTGTTTCAAACGAGCTTTGACAATTGGAAGTATATCTTGTAAAGATATTGGGCAAATAAATAATGTGGGAATTATTTATTGTGTGATGGATGCTTATGGATGTTTATGAATATAAATTGATAGTTAAATCACCGACTATCAATATTGGACAATGCGTTGATCGTTTCGAAGAGACCGGGATCGAGATTTATTTCTCGAAAACCACTTCGATCCGGTTTGTACGTTTCGTGCGGAAAACGTGTTCGGAGTCGAAGATGGAGCAGTGAAGTGCAAGGGCTAGTCGCTACTAATCCTGAGGATATTTCCAAAATGGATGTAGTAGGAGTAGTGCCTTCGGTTCCGTTCGAACCCGGGACGGACTTGTATGGACGAATGCTTGCGAAACATCGTCAGATGGGCGATGGGCATTCTAAGTGATAACGTTCTAAAGGTTTCGCTTAACCTCAAGCCTCATCAACCGGGAATGGCTAAAATAGGGGAGGTGCAGCAAGGTTAGGTGGGTCATGCCCAAGCAGGACAAGATTTTCCCCTGTCTAGATGTCCCTTTATATTCGACTTAGTGGGTGGTTGGTCGCGCCAACCACGGGGTTATCTTGTTCGGGACTGTTCAGTAAGGAATGGTTTCGGCCTTGTGTTGCAGGGGAGCGGGCGTACTCCTCGTTTTACTCTGATCTAGGCCAGAAACTGTGACGGGCGGTACCCCAGTAGCCCAACCATTGTTGGAAATCCGTTCTCCCTACGAGCCTTGTACGAGTTTTGTTTGTATTACCCACTATTGTGGCTAGTAGCTGGAATTTAATGAATGTAACAATTTCGGCTATTTTATAAGTATTTGTGAATAGACCCTATTATAATATCAGAGGATTTCTATAAAAAGTGATTTAGCTATCGTAAGGTAAAAACCCGACATGTTTATTTGTGGCGTGGTCTTACGAGATGCTTTTGTTTTTCAAAGGATTTTTAAAACTTTACTAATCAAGTTGGATGCATATTTAGTATCAGCTGGTATTCCAGACTGACTCGGGTGTTATTTCATTATAATGCTCGGGTCAGACCGAGTATTATATGAACAGGACTTGATGCCATGGAGCAGGAGAGGAGCTGGAGTCCGAGGCGTATTATCTATACCTATATATATGTATATTCCACTGCTGTGAATTGTCTGGTATATCTGTTTGGTAATAGTTGATGTATGAGATACTCTGATGATATGATGTATAATACAGTGATAGTTTTCATTTTGTGTAAAGATCTATATTTACTATTATATTTATTTCCGCTGCGACTGTGAGATTCTGATATTGTTTAGTTTTCTTCTTCTATCTCTTCTTCTTTAACCCTAATGGTTCATAATTCTGTGCCACTTGAGTTAATAGAGGCAGAATAGTGTTGATTCAAGGGGTACGGATTTGCGGGCTGTCACACTTGGTATCAGAGCTTAGATTGACGACAACCTAGGCTTTGGTGGGGAAATTTCTCATTAACAGAGTCAATAGTACTCTACAATGAGTTGAGTGTATTAATAAATATGAGAGCATACTTGTTAGTGAATATAAAATTGTTTTTATACTGTGTTGACTTATCGGTTGAGTGTTTATGAATTCTGGTCGGTGCGGGAAGTACAACCGCATCGATAGGGGTTTCTAAACTCTTAAACAAGATAAACCGACATAGTAACGTTTTAAAAGTGGGTAAATGAAATAATTTTGCCCAAATTATATTTTGGTATAAAAGAAATAATTTTCTGAAATTATTATATATATATTTGGATGATTGGTTGTTAATGTCTAAATCAAATAAGAATCTAAAATTTAATCTGGAAATTTGAAATAATTACAATGAAAATAAAATTCTACAAATATAAATTATATAAAAGGAAGAATAACTAAATTTGAATTGAACCAGGATTTAAATCCCGGAAGTTTTGGGAAGGATTTTAAATGTATTGAAACAAAAGTTTGGAAATTTAAAATCCTGGGAAAGTTTGAAATGTTTGCTAAAGTGTTTGAAAGTAATGATGGAATATTGTTTTGGGTAATATTTTTGAATGGGAAACTGTTTAGAAATGAATTTGGGAGAGTAAGAAAGCATTGAACTCACTTCAGTCACTGGAAAATAATCCTGATGATGCTGGCCACATCATTAGAATTCATTTTCGAGTTTCTAAAGTGATGGATTGCTACCAAAATGGTTGGTTATGATATTGTTTGGATTTGTTGGGTATGCCAGTTGTTTTGGAAATTTCAAGGGAGGAAATTTGTTTGGTATAAACAAGTTGTTTTGGAAAATCTGGAGATTTGATTTGATATACCAAATGAGTATGAATTGATTATTATTTCAAAATGGTTTTGGAATAAAGCTGGGTAATTGAATTCTGGAAATTCTGTTTAAAAGTAAAATTGTGAAGTTGAAATGCATCAACTATTGAGCTTATTAAGTGAAGTTGATATTAATAAGAAGGAAGAAATGAGAATTTTAATCTTGGAATTAAAATTTAACTTGAGTAATTGGAAGTGAATAGAAAATTTGAATTTAACTTGGGATAAGTTAAAATATATTGGACTTAGAGTTAAATTGATTTGGATTAAATTGAAATATAAAATGACTTTGTAATTGTGGGTCATTGTGTAAGGAATTGTACCCATGAGCTATTAAGTATTATGCTTATAATTTGAGGTTATGGTTTTGAAGTTGCAAAGAATTAAATTGGAAGAAAATTTGTATCCTTAAGTATTCAGTGATACACATATATATAAAATTTGAAATTGTGATTATATGACGTAGATGGATTAAAAAGAGCAATATGAGATTTAAAATAAATAAGTTGGTGAACTTATGAATAGAAATGGGATTGTAATTCATAACGGGAATAGTTAAATGGCATGGTGAATTCAAACCTAGTCTCAAATAAAATGTAAATTGAAATAAGGTAAAGTGAGATATAAAAGAAGTGAATGAACTTAAGTTAGTAAATATGTTTTGAACTTGTATATGGAGATTAAAATTGAGAATTTGAATTGAATATAAGGTGGAATGTAAATTGCTTAGAATTGCATAATGAAATTCATATTCTTAAGTTATTAAGTGTTATAATTTGAATTTGTGATTATAAAATGGAAATGGACTTAAATAAGCAATCTAAACTCTTGAATAGAAGTGAAATTGTAATTCATTAATGGAAAGAGTTGGATGGTGTGGCAAATTCAAAATTTGACCATAAATGAAATGTAAAGTATAAGGAAGAAAAGTGAGAATATAAAGGTGGATATTCTTAAGTTAGCAAATAAATTTTGAATTTATGTATGGGAAAAAAATAAATAAATATGTTTTAATAATGAAATTGAAATTTAATTTCAGTTGTGTAATAAATTATATTGAAGGAAATTTAGATCCTATTTAATGGAGTGAAAAGGAAGTTAGGAAATTTAAATTTACTAAATGACATAATTGGAAAAATTGTCATATTATAAAAAAATGAATTCATAGTGAATTGAGGAAGTGAATTAAAACCTAATATGGATTAGGTTATTGACTAAAATGAATTACAATTTAATGGAATTTGTAATGAGATGAATAGAATTTTGATGGGTTGGTCAAAATTTGGAAAGTAAATAAAAACTCCAATTGTGGCATGGGATTTAAATTTGTGATAACAAATAATGAAGTGTGAATGAAAAATGGAATTGGATTATAATAGCGATGGTTGGAATTGTAAATAAATTGAAGCGTGTGAATTGATTTGAAGTGACCTCATTATCACTAAAAGATTTAAATTATTGGATATAAACTAGAATTGGATGAATATACCAATCAAGTTTAATAGAATTGGAATTTGATTGAATGAGAATCAAATGAAGGAAAAAAAATTGATATAAGAAGATAATGGAAATATTGTATGATTTAAACAACATAAGCAAATTGGAAATAATAATGATGGATGAGCTTTATTAAGTAATCTTGAATGAAATTTGTTAGATAATGAAATTAAATTGCAAGTGAAATGATATTAATTAATTATTGTGATAAATTAAGGATGTATGAGTTGTAAATAATCCAGGATGGAATGATATTAATATAAACTTAAGTAAAATGATGAATTTGGAGTGAGAATAAGAATGTGATTTAAAAATTGAAATGGATGATTCAGAATGGAATACAATTAATGTAAATTTAAACTAGAATTAATTTTAATGGTTATGAGTTTAAGTGGTGATTAGTTTTGGCTTGAATGACATGAATATTTACATGTATTCAGAATTGAGTTGTTTAAACAACAAATGAATTGGCTTTGAATAAATTGGAGTGGATTGAAATGTTATTAAGTAATTTTTGCATCAGAATGAAAATGAAATATAAAAGAAATGAAAATGCTTCAAAATTGAAAATAAAATTGGTTTGTAAATCAATTTGGAATTGAATTGAAATAGATTGATGTTAGTGAAACATATATTAATCATATTGAAATAGAAATGAATTGGTTGTAATTAATATAAATGGTATATAATGAACTTGAATGTAAATCATTCAAGTGAAATAAATGAGGTTAGTTTGGATGAAATTAGAATGGGTTAAAAATCTTGGTAAACGGATTGGAGTATAAATGTAAGTGAATCATAATAGAAATGCAAATGTAGCAAATTGAAGTAAAACTTGCTTGGTGAATCAATTCAAAAATTGTATAAAGTATGAATTGGAATGGCGAAACTTGTTTGTATATCTTTGTGTGAAATAAAATGGAATTTGGCATTAGAAAAGGAACTTTGTGCATGTTATAAAGTCTGGTTTACTTATGAAATTTTGCAAAGTGTTGTTAGGATATGAAATGGATATGTTTTGGCTTATACTTATATTGGAAATGTTGTAAAGTGTTCATATCTTTGAAAACTGATGAGTTTGTTGAGTAAGTACAGGTATAGAAGGCATTCGAGAGAGTTGGAGTGCGTATATGCGTTATATTAGCCGCTCGCTATTAAATTTGCTAAGAAGGTACGCCTACGCAAATATAATTGGGAAAATGATATATATGTTGAGATATATTTTGGTTTTCGACCGTGTGGGTCGATGTATATATATTTATCTGTATCGCGATATCGCGAAAGGTCCTCCGTGCAGGGGAGACTCTGCCGAATTTTTTCGAAATTTTGGGAGTTAGAAAATTTTTGGGGTTTTAGGGAAAATTTAGTGACTAGTAATGTTGTTTTGAAATAATATTGAAACCAAAGCTTTTGATTATAAATGAAGCACATGGGTTGGGAGTTTGAGCTAAAGGATTTTGGAAAGTGAATATAAGCTTTTAACTAACCAACTTGGATGAGTATGTGAGTTTGAGCATAGTTTTTACCTTAGCAAATTTCGGGGACGAAATTTTTATAAGGGGGGAGGAATGTAACATCCCGTATTTTTTAGCCCTTGAATTTGAAATTTTAATTCGTTTTAAATGTTAATGTGGATTCTTAATTGATTTTGTAAATGGATGGATTCGGGTTCAATCAGAGAAATAAGCTATAATTTTTAATTATAGTAATTCAGGTTGAATTTGAATAATGGGAAAATAATAATATAAATATTCGGAATTGAAATAAAAGAGAATCTGGATGTAAATAGTGATAAAAATGGTTTTAAAAATTTATTTTTGAGTTATTTGAGTGTAAATAGCGTGGTGGGAATTTTAGAAGAATTTCAAAGTTGATAAATTAATATTTGGGATTTTATATTAAATTAAAAATGAATTTAATATTAGTAAAATGCAATTTAATCAGATTTTGGTCCGGAATGAGCCAGAATGATTTTTATTGTGTTTATAAATTTTATATGATTTATTTTTAAGTTATTACAATTTCACAAGTGAAATTTTAAGCGTTTTCGTCAATTTTGGGAATCGCCCGATTTAATAGACGAGTTAAAATAGCCTTCCGGGGCACAGTCTCGGAATTCAACGAAACTAGTTCCATTGGATCCGTAATCGTTAGTTATTATCGGATTTCAATTTTCGTAGCAATCGGAGTTGTCGTTTGACCGTAGCAGCTCGAAACGCATAGAAATCGATTTAAACGGTTTAATTTTAAATTGATCGTTTAATTCCGTAACTCGCACGTATGACTGAATTAGCTTCCGGAACCTGTTCCATTGTGTCCGGAACGTGGAAAAACCCTAGAAACGCCTGTCGGAATGCGTAAATTTGAGGTTGTTTGCATAAACTGTGAAATTGGGAATTTTATTAATTAAATAATATTAAAACTATTATATATATATTAAATTCTCTCTAAACCCTAGTAAATAGCACCGGCCGCCGCTTATTTATTTCTATGGCCGAAAATAATCGATTTTCCCTTCCAATTTGCGATCAATCCGTCAAGCAATCGCGGAAACTTCCAACATGAAGTTCGAAGAGTGCATCGTGGGCTTCAGATCCAATGGTTGATTTAGGTTGAAGATGTCGTTTGGAGGTGCAAATCGACTCCGTCTGCAGTAGGGTCGAGCGTGTTTTCTGAGCATGGCCGCGACCGAGCTCTGCATGCGTTGGGTCGAACATGGAGGTGGAGGCGTGCTTCGTAGGTGTAGCCTCCGATCGAGGTGAATGGCTTCGTGGAGGGTGCGATTTCGTGCCCTAATTTCGTGATGATGGGTTCGTGCATACTGTCGCTTGATTTCGTGAGAGAGAGGAGCTTGCGTGCGCGTTTGGGAAGATGTGTTGAACGGCTATGATTTCGTTTGGTATAATAAAATTAAATTTAAACGAATTTGTTTTCAAATTGGTATTTAAACTTCAAAAATTCATAACTATTGCGTACGATATCAGATTGAGGCGAATCTGGAAGCGTTGGAATCACAGAAACGAGTGCTAAGTGATAGTGCAGATCCGGATTCATTCTGGTCAAGTAGAAATTAGGGTTAAATCGGACACCGTCCGGTTTACTTTAAATTTCGAACGCTCGCCGAAACCCAAGGTGAGTTAATCTCACTCACATCTGGAATGTTAGCTGATTTAAGTATTTAATATTTAATAATTGTGTGATTGGTTGAAATGTTTATTTATATCAGCCTGGATCGATTTATATTTATAGTGTTGTGCTAATATTTGTGGATGTAGGGAAAACAGGTTGGAGGGATCCAACTGGATTCCTCACAATGTAGTAATTATTTTTATAATTGATGATGATGCCTGCTCTATATTGTGATTGATAAATTTTGGATTAAATTGTATTGTGAAATTGTGGGATAAACTATAAGCCCAGAATGTTAAATTATAAAGAAATTTGGAGTTTTAATTATAAAGGAATTAAATCGGGTTTCAAAAGAAATTAAGAAATTAATGAATAAGGAATTTAAAAGAATGTAAAAATTAGAATCTGTTTGGATGGAAATTGAAAATTGGTAAATTTGGGATTTTAAATACAGTGGAAAATTTATCAATCGATAAATGTGAAGTATAGATTTCTGAAAGTGAATTCTATGGAAATTATAAATTTGTTTTAAATTAACGATGGGATTATTTGGCAAATGATCTTGAAATACATTTTCACCATCAGGATTTTATTTAGGAAATTCATAAGTATTGTTTTCCTTTAATAAATTCTCACACGTATTATTTAAAAGGTTTGTAAACCTGAATTTTGGAATTGAATTTCCGGAAATGGAAATGTGGTTAAGCTTCGTAAGAAGTTATTTCAACGAGAAAAGTAAATTTATATTATTAACCATAAAACTAAATTGAATAAATCGACAGAATTTATAAGAAGGATTTTCTGAGATGTTTAAGTGGAAATGAGTTCCTTGGGAAAACCAAGTTCGAGATTTAAACAGATTTTATTAAAAGGAAGTCTAAAATTCAAACTTGTTTAAAGGGGTGTTTTGGAAATTATTGTTTTAAGGTAATTATTAATAAATTAGCGATAGTAAATATTTATAAATACCTTAGTAATCATTTTTACAAATGGATTTGTTTAAAAGGCTAGTTTTGACCTAAGTTATTTGGAATTAGTATAAACCTTTTACAACTCTATTTTAAAATTACTTTAACTAAAACCTTATTTTAAAATCAAGTTATATCTTATAAAATAGTTTTACTTTAAATATTATGAAATTATATTTTGAGTAAATAACTAGAAGTAAATTTGCATATTTTAAAGTATCTTTCAGTATAAATATTTTAACTGTTTTAAATCTAAATGTTTTGAACTTGGTTATTTCCAATGGGAATTAATGGTAAAGGATTTACCTTGTAAAGGAAGAACTTTGGGAACTGTTTCAAACGAGCTTTGACAATTGGAAGTATATCTTGTAAAGATATTGGGCAAATAAATAATGTGGGAATTATTTATTGTGTGATGGATGCTTATGGATGTTTATGAATATAAATTGATAGTTAAATCACCGACTATCAATATTGGACAATGCGTTGATCGTTTCGAAGAGACCGGGATCGAGATTTATTTCTCGAAAACCACTTCGATCCGGTTTGTACGTTTCGTGCGGAAAACGTGTTCGAAGTCGAAGATGGAGCAGTGAAGTGCAAGGGCTAGTCGCTACTAATCCTGAGGATATTTCCAAAATGGATGTAGTAGGAGTAGTGCCTTCGGTTCCGTTCGAACCCGGGACGGACTTGTATGGACGAATGCTTGCGAAACATCGTCAGATGGGCGATGGGCATTCTAAGTGAAAACGTTCTAAAGGTATCGCTTAACCTCAAGCCTCATCAACCGGGAATGGCTAAAACAGGGGAGGTGCAGCAAGGTTAGGTGGGTCATGCCCAAGCAGGACAAGATTTTCCTCTGTCTAGATGTCCCTTTATATTCGACTTAGTGGGTGGTTGGTCGCGCCAACCATGGGGTTATCTTGTTCGGGACTGTTCAGTAAGGAATGGTTTCGGCCTTGTGTTGCAGGGGAGCGGGCGTACTCCTCGGTACTCTGATCTAGGCCAGGTACTGTGACGGGCGGTACCCCAGTAGCCCAGCCATTGATGGAAATCCGTTCTCCCTACGAGCCTTGTACGAGTTTTGTTTGTATTACCCACTATTGTGGCTAGTAGCTGGAATTTAATGAATGTAACAATTTCGGCTATTTTATAAGTATTTGTAAATAGACCCTATTATAATATTAGAGGATTTCTATAAAAAGTGATTTAGCTATCGTAAGGTAAAAACCCGACATGTTTATTTATGGCGTGGTCTTACGAGATGCTTTTGTTTTTCAAAGGATTTTTGAAACTTTAGTAATCAAGTTGGATGCATATTTAGTATCAGCTGGTATTCCAGACTGACTCGGGTGTTATTTCATTATAATGCTCGGGTCAGACCGAGTATTATATGAACAAGACTTGATGCCATGGAGCAGGAGAGGAGATGGAGTCCGAGGCGTATTATCTATACCTATATATATGTATATTCCGCTGCTGTGAATTGTCTAGTATATCTGTTTGGTAATAGTTGATGTATGAGATACTCTGATGATATGATGTATAAAACAGTGGTAGTTTTCATTTTGTGTAAAGATTTATATTTACTATTATATTTATTTCGACTGCGACTGTGAGATTCTGATATTGTTTAGTTTTCTTCTTCTTCTATCTCTTCTTCTTTAACCCTAATGGTTCGTAATTCTGTGCCACTTGAGTTAATAGAGGCAGAATAGTGTTGATTCAAGGGGTACAGATTTGCGGGCTGTCACAAAGGTAGTTTGTCAATCTCCGCTTTGACGAGTCGCCTGAGATGAATTTGGATCTGGTATCTAGGTCAAGTTGTAGGTTATATATTATGTTTTTGGTTGGAATTTTTTGGTGTAGATGTCAAATTTGATGACAGTAGATATGAGTAGGGGTAGAACTGACGTGGAAGTTTGGTAAGTAATTTGGAAGCGGTCGAATTTGATTGGAATGGAGTTGTGATGTTTTTGGATTAGACAAGATGATTTTTGGGTGTGATGTTCGGTGATGGTGAAAATAAACAAGGAGAAGAGAGAAAGAAAGGGGAAAAATTAAATTTGTAACAAAAAAATGAGTTTAACAACAAAAAACGTTCTGATACCATGTTAAAGACAATTATACAATTGATTTATTAAATACAAGAATAGTTTATTACCACTTGATGATGTTATACAACTCATAAGCTGTTATTTATGGTCCTACTATATTTAAAGTCTAAGTGATTATACAATATGAATACTACTATGATAAGGGAAAGCCTAAATATTGAACTATCCCTGATTCATTTCTTAACATATAATAAATATCTACTCATAAAGTTGACTAACTTTGAATTGGTCCACACTCGTATAAGTCAAAGCTCTTGCTTGGATTAACTTTAACTCAATATTACAAACTTTCTAATAGCACTGTTAATTTAGTTCCATTTTGTCTTGTTGATAGGTTTAATTAGGAAATAATTCAATTAAGAGATGCGGTGCATATAAATGTGATTAATTAGCACAAGCATATGTGTGTTCCAATGCTATTGTCCATTAAGATTTCCTTTAGTATCCTTCTATGAGAAAGACTAACCATTCGAACGATCAAATTTCATATATTAATACATATAGTCTTAACACAATATAAAATAAGTTTAAAAAAGTTCATTTCTGTATCAAAGTGTTAACTCATATTTTAACAAAACAGATTTCAACTGGACTTAGAAGATTAAAATGAAAACGAAATGATTCATTGACTCTGTAACGACCCACTTTTCTGTACATTCTAAGCTAACAAATAACCGCACATGTCAACTCAAATTGAACAAAAAGGCGGATTGTTAGGGGTGAAGAAAGAAGAAGAAACTAAATAACAACATATAATCTCACAATCGCAGTGGAACAATAAATAATAGATAATAAACTCTTTACACAAAAAGAACTATAACTATCATTATACATACCATAATCAGAATACAATAATCAACAAATCAATTCTGGACAGTTATAATAACTAATCCTCACAGGTGCTGAATATAAAGTATACACACACAGCGAAATATAATCTAGCACGTGCAATATGCCTGAGACTCCTCCAACTCAACTTCTGAGCTCCATAGTATCCTAACCTGAATTTGCAATACTCGGTATGTCCCAAGCATTATAATAAAATAACACACGAATCGGTCTGGGAAACCAGCGTGAGAAAACACATCCAACTGCATTTAAAGTTATAAGAAATCTTTGAAAATCAAAGGTATCTTATAAGACCGCATCACACATAAACACGATGATTTTTTACCATACAATAACCAGACCACTTTTATATACAATTCCTGTGATGTTATAATAGTGTCTAAGTACAAATACTAATTAAAATAGCCGAAATTGTTACACTAATTAAATTCCAACATACTAGGCTCTAAAATCAAAACCGTAAGGCATGTATTGGAGAATGAATTCCATACTATGATCAGGTAAGGAACTACCTCCAATGAGTGCATTTCTATATCAACGCACCCGGGCCTGACAAGAACATTTTGTTCCCTGCCACACAGAACCGGCCTAGCACTTGACTACTACTACTGAATATGTCATCATCCCGATCTTCTAACCTTTTCGAGAACTCCATGCACAACCAAATCCATACACTACACCAGAAAAGGCCTTTTTTAGCGTTGAAAAAACGCTGCCAGAACTTTTAGTGGCATTTCGATAAACGTTGTGATACGACATGCAACTAAAAGTTTGAAACTTTTTGCAGCGTTGTAGAAAAGTGTGTCAAAACTTGCCCTATTGTAGGGTTCTAGAAACGCTACAAAAAGTTTCAGGCTTTTAATTGCATGTTTATCGCAGCGCTTAACGAAATGCTACTAAAAATTTTGGCAGCGTTTTTTCATCGCTCAAAAGTCGTATTGCATTTATTTACATTTATTTTAGTACCGTTTTTAAAACGCTACCGAAAGTTATTAACTTTTTTGTGCATGCTTTACATGCTTCTAATCCATGTTAATGGTATGTACCATCTCCAGCCATCGCTCACATAATAGTCTTATTACAACCAGCAATGAATCACATAATCCTCCTATTCAAACAATCAATCACATAATCATCGTATTCAAACAATTAAAAAACATGTTAATCACATAATCAATATAATATCCATAACCATTTCGATAATCGTTTTTCAACAAACAGAGCAAATTCACATAAAATCCATAACCATTTATAAATAAGTTTGCACAAGTGCTAACAAAATGTTATAGTATATATAACAATTAAAGACATTTTCATTACTTGATTACCCACAATTTTTTGTTGCAGCTGGTCTTTACTCCTAAAAAGTTAATTACCTGTAGACAAGTTTAACAATCAACAAATGATTATGAAACTTTTTCATGTTTAAATTATATCAAACATCCTCGGTTGAAATTTTCTTAAATTTAAATAATTTTAATAAAAGTTAGTTAAATTTTTATAAAACTTGGTTAATTGTTATAATAAACTTGTTTAATTTGTAAAAACTTATTTACGTAGTTAAATTCTTGTAAAATTGAATTAATTTGTATAAATTTATTTAATTTTTATAAAACGTAGTTAAATTATACAACTATTAGTTAATTTTTAAAATTTTGGTTAATTTTTATAAAAATTAGTTAAGTTTTTATAAAGCTTGGTTGACTTATGTATAAATTTATTTATATAAACTCAGTCTTATAAATTATCCCAATTTGTAAAACTTAAATGTCATGACTTAAACTTATAAATTATCTCAAACTTAAATTTTATTAACTTGGTTAATTTTTATAATTTATCTTAAACTTATAAATTTTTCATAAACTTAGTCAATTTATTATTATTATTATTATTATTATTATTATTATTATTATTATAAACTTAATCAATTTTTATAAACTTATATATTTTTTATAGAACTTAGTTAACTTAGTTTATTTGTTTAATTTTTATCAAACTATAGTTGTTTTATCATTATTATTACAAACTTAGTTGATTTTTTTATAAAGCTTTGTTTATTCTTATTAATATTATAAACTTGTTAATTTTTATAATCTTAGTTAATCTTTATAAATGTATTTAATTTTTATGAATTTAGCTAATTTATTCAAACTATTATTTATTGTTATTGTTGTTGTTATTGTTATTATTATTATTAAATTTATAAATTATCTCAATTGCTAAAACCTAAAATGTCATAACTTATATTTTAATTAACTTAAACTTATAAATTATCTCAAAATTATAAATTATTCATAAACTTAGTTAATTATTTATTATTATTATTATTATTATTATAAACTTAGTTAATTTTTATAAACTTATTTAATTTTTACAAAACTTAATTAACTTAGTTAATTTTTATAAACATAGCTTTTGTTATTACTGTTATTAATTATAAACTTAGTTAACTTAGTTAATTTATTAGTATTATTATTATTATTATTATTGCCATTTTCTAAGCTTGTTTTCCAAGCGACTTTATTATGCTGTCTTTTTCAAGGCCTAGGCTTTCTGATATCGCCATTAGTATCAATGCTAGTTCCCTCACATTCTTTAAATATTCAACTGGCACTTCTTTGTTGTTTATTGATCATTTTAGAAGAATAATTTTAATATATGATGAATAAAGTATTTCTAAATGTGCAGATAATGAATAAAACCTGAACTGAGGAGGATTAGAAAGCCAGTCATGAATAAAGTTTTCAAGAGGAGAGCAATGAAGTCTCTAATAATCTCTCCAGTTGGTTACATTTTCGGTGGATACATTAAAGCTAGTTTATAACCTTGTCTCCTTTGATGTGTCACTTGAGTAGTTCTTTAGCCTTTCGGACTAAGGTAGATCGAAGAAATCTTTAGCGGCACTTAGCATTGAATTGATCAAATCTTCAGGTATGCCATGATTGTTCATCTGAGAATGACAGTACGCTTAGAGCATGCTTTGAAGTGCATATAGCTTATATTAGTATATATATGTGAAAATGATTAGAGAGGCATATGCACTGAATAACTTGAAAAAAAATCCACTTGAGTAACATGCCAAACCAATTTCTTTTACCACTCTTTGTCAGTCAAAATCTTTGATGCCTTGAACATCAACAAGTAGAATAGGAGAATCAGCAATGCCAATGAGATGTGGTCGCTCATAAGTAGATCTGATATAATTGGGAGGAACAGTTTTAAGCTGTGATACAAAGTTGCTGCAATAACAATAAAAACATACAAAATCTATGTGGTGCAAACTCAAAAGAAGAAAAACAACCCCATACCTAAAAAGGAAATCGGGGCGAGATATAATGTTCGAAAAGTTAAGTACCCGTATGTATCCGTTATATCCAAACCACATATGAAATCCATTGCATAGACCTGCACCCAATAGCATCTCTTAAAAATGGATTACAATACTAACTCATCCAATCAGATCCCATAACGATTACCTAGTAGGACCTTACTTCTCTAGTGTTACCAAAGTTGCCACTGCTATAAAAAAAAAAGTGAACTGTAGTGGTCCACAGCTGCAATAAAATGAAGCCATACATGTATTATTATATAGCTTACATGACCAAAAAATCTTATACTACAAAATGAATATGAATCAGATTGCAAAAGCAGTGAGTGGAAAGATTGCACGTGCCTATAATGGATGTTTAAGAAGACGTGTGTTAGAACCTCAATTGTTGGATTTTAATGACAACAACTATACAATTATGTCAAAGAATCTCTAAGCTAATTTGCAGGTATATGGGCATCAAAAAGAGATAATCAAAATGAAGATACACAGTTCAAAAGAATAAAAGAATGCATATGGAGATACAAGAAGAGATATATACAATAGAGACAAGACAAAGGTGACAAACAAAGTATTATTAGTCATAGAGTGTCGTGTCTAGAGTTTACAAATGTTAAAATCTTCTCCAAATGGTATACACACATATACATTCATATTCTAAATGAAAAATCAAGTTTTCAAAAAGTGCATGGAGCAGGACTCGAACCTGGGTCACTAGTTCAATAGGCAAGTGCTCTAACCATTTGAGCTATGGTAATTTTTAGTTATAGGTCAAATTCAGACGTCTGAATTGACCATTTCAGACGTCTGAATCTGGGCAAAAATAGCCTATTTCTTTTCTGGTTTGCACGTTTCAAATTTCAGAAGTCTGAAATTTATTTTCAGACGGCTGAACTTCTTCAACGGCTATTTTTTTGAAAAGGCATTTCCATTCATGAAGAGTTGCGACCTTTAATTCAACAGCTTTTGATGATAACTCTTCATGAACAATTACAACCATTTATTACCTATATAAACACATTAGAATCAAGTTTTAAATACACCAATTTCTATTGATTATTATTCTATTATTGAAATTCTTGATTCTAACTCATTTGTGCTAAAAAATATCATTCAAATTCAAATTCTACTTTCTTAATCTTCACGCATTCATACATATATCATAAAGGAGAAAGATTATAGGAAGATTGTACTATCAAGAGACAAATTCGTGTTATTGAGAACACACTGTGTTATATACTTTCTGTATAAGTTGAAGTCCTGTTCTGTTGTTCAGGCAAGTAAAGTCCTCTTCGGCTGTTGAGGCGAAATCCTATTCTGCTGCTCAGGTCCCTTGTTCGGCTGTTCAAGGGTTGTTGTAAACCTGTTCCTCCAGGTTAAGTGAGGATTGTTGTTAGTGAAATTCCAGAAGAAGTCTGGGACTGGACGTAGAACGGGAAGTTCGAACCAGTATAAAAATTCCTGATGTGCTTGTTTGATTTTTACTTATTTACATTGCTCCAGTAATTTTAGTTTATTTCCGCACTAGTATAGTATAATTCCATATAGCACGATCCGCACCTTCACTTTCATTTGGTATCAGAGCCTGGTTTTCTAGAGATCGTAACAACATCCTAGAATAAATGGCTACAAAGAGATCTAGTCAAGGCAATAAGAAGAGGAAGAGCAATAAAGAAAAATCAAAGGAGAAAACAAACAAATGCTTCATGACAAAAGATAATGAGGTTTGTGATCTAACTTTTGATGATATGATAGAAATAAATTCAGAACTTCTATGCACTTTAAAAAGTCTCAAAAGAAAATATAAGGAAGCTCTGGAAAATTAGAAGAAAGCAGAATTCGAAAGAGATATGCTTAAAGACGAGAAGAGAATATTAGAAGAAGAACTTGAGAAAATTCAAGATTCAGACAATTCTCAACTCGCTCTATTGAGTCAAGAAATAGAAGCTCAAAAAGAAAAGAATAATGCTCTAGCTTCTGAAAATCATGAGTTAAAAACAAAAATTAAAATTGTTGAGTTAGATAACACTAGTCTCAAAACTAAGCTTAATGACATTACTAAAAATATTTCCAATTTTAATAAAGGGAGAGAAAATTTATCCAGGATTATTGAAAATTCTCAACCTGCTTCAAATAAGAAGGGATTAGGTTATGTTAATAATTCAAAAGCTCATAATGATAAAAGCGGTTTAGGCTATAAACAAGCTAAAAGTAAAAATAGTACTAGACATGCATTCATGTATACTAACTTTAGTGCTAGTACTAGTAATCAAGATAGTTTTAAAACTAGTTATATTCATAATAGTACTTTGTTTAGAAATGATAGAAATTATTCTTCAAGTACTAAGCTAATGACTAATAATATTAAGATATGGATTCCAACTAATATGATTGATCATGATAAACAAATTTATATTAATAACTATTATAAGAATGTAATTTGTAATGAAAATTATATTTATAAAGGTTCAACCACACCCAAATGGGTATGGTTTCCAAAGACCTAACCCCCCCGGACCCTAATATAGCAAGTGGGTACCGAAAATTATTATTATTTTTTGCAGGTACTCAGAGAAACAAAAGGGAAAGGATAGATTGTGGAATTTTAAAGAATGTTCCATACGTTTAATAGAATTACGTGCTTACAATAAAATATGGACTTCAGTAAATATGGTAAAATTTATTTTATTTTTCCTTCATAATTAATAATGAGTTTATCTCGTTATATACAAGATATTTTATATAATTTTATATATTCCCTCATTCTTTTTGATAATGACAAAGGGGGAGAAATTTGTATGCATATTAATAGAGGAAGATATTATACTTAGGGGGAGATGTTATACTTAGAGGGAGCTTTAAACATATTAATATTATTTTTTATATAAAATGAATATTTTTTAAAAATTGTATAGTTGTCATCATCAAAAAAGGGGAGAATGTTAGAACCTCAATTGTTGGATTTTAATGACAACAACTATGCAATTATGTCAAAAAATCTCTAAGCTAATTTGCAGGTATATGGGCATCAAAAAGAGATAATCAAAATGAAGATACACAGTTCAAAAGAATAAAAGAATGCATATGGAGATACAAGAAGAGATATATACGATAGAAACAAGACAAAGGTGACAAACAAAGTATTATTAGTCATAGAGTGTCGTGTCTAGATTTTACAAATGTTAAAATCTTCTCCAAATGGTATACACACATATACATTCATATTCTAAATGAAAAATCAAGTTTTCAAAAATTGCATGGAACGGAACTCGAACCCGGATCACTAGTTCAGTAGGCAAGTGCTCTAACCATTTGAGCTATGGTAATTTTTAGTTATAGGTCAAATTTAGACATCTGAATTAACCATTTCAGACGTCTGAATCTGGGCAAAAATAGCCTATTTCTTTTCTGGTTTGCACGTTTCAGATTTCAGAAGTCTGAAATTTATTTTCAGACGGCCGAACTTCTTCAACGGCTATTTTTTTGAAAAGGCATTTCCATTCATGAAGAGTTGCGACCTTTAATTCAACAGCTTTTGATGATAACTCTTCATGAACAATTACAACCATTTATTACCTATATAAACACATTAGAATCAAGTTTTAAATACACCAATTTCTATTGATTATTATTCTATTATTGAAATTCTTGATTCTAACTCATTTGTGCTAAAAATATCATTCAAATTCTACTTTCTTTATCTTCACGCATTCATACATATATCATAAAGGAGAAAGATTATAGGAAGATTGTACTATCAAGAGACAAATTCGTATTATTGAGAACACACTGTGTCATATACTTTCTGTATAAGTTGAAGTCCTGTTCTGTTGTTCAGGCAAGTAAAGTCCTCTTCGGCTGTTGAGGCGAAATCCTGTTCTGCTGCTCAGGTCCCTTGTTCGGCTGTTCAAGGGTTGTTGTAAACCTGTTCCTCCAGGTTAAGTGAGGATTGTTGTTAGTGAAATTCCAGAAGGAGTCTGGAACTGGACGTAGAACGGGAAGTTCGAACCAGTATAAAAATTCCTGATGTGCTTGTTTGATTTTACTTATTTACATTGCTCCAGTAATTTTAGTTTATTTCCGCACTAGTATAGCATAATTCCATATAGCACGATCCGCACCTTCACTTTCAACGTGGAGGTGGTACTGCACTACACAAAATGTCTTCATGTGCCAGCCTTGCCAACAATCTGCTCACTCTACAAACCTACTTGCAAGCGGGCATGAGAGAGTTAGGCCGAAGACAACATCATCTAGAGATGATAGTTTTCCACACAAGAATCAGGGGTTTAAGAGAAAATCACGAACGCCAAGATGCCATGCAAAGAGTTCTGTTGTAGTGAAGCCAACGGCTCAAGTGTCGGACATGGAAGCATTAGCTGAAGAGGAGAATGCAATGGGTGATATCGTGACTGGAGAAGGAGAGGACGTTGAACAGATGCTTCTCTAAGCTCCACTTCTCAAGCATCCATATTCCCTTCGCCTATCATCTCGAACAACACCACATGACTTAAAGTACATCACATATGTCATTCGAATAAATAAGTCAACCTATTTTTTTCCTAATAGTCCAATTGAAATTTAAAAAATAGTATATCAATTCCTAAATCCTAACTTTGATCTTCTCCAAAGAATCATATCAGATTATCCAACTCCATCAAGCTAACAACTACGCAACATGTTTAAGTTTCATTTGATGTTAAACCAAAATGACTTCCTCGATAACTAGACCTAGGTTAAAAGTCAAAGAATAACAATAGTGCGAATTCTGCATACATTTAAGAAAAATTAATCGAATAATATGGTTGTAAAGAATACTGGTTGGTTAACAATTAATTTAAATTGATCCAAAATATAATGCTGACAAGCTAATACCTCTAAACATCTGTAAATGGTAATGTTTATTAACCAGTGTATTATATGACACCTATAGAATAACAATATTACCTTGATATCTGATTAAACCATATTCATAGAAAAATGAAAGTAGTTCCTTCACAAACATAAGAACTTTGCTTAACATCTTAAAAGGGTAGGTTTAGTATAAAAAAAAAAGCATCCAACCTAGTTCAGTTACCGTAATCTCCTAAGTTTTCGAATCCTCCAAATAAACCCTAAGTGGATTAAAATCACGATTAGCAGTTGGTTTACTAATAAAGCTTAATTGGTTTGATCATGAATTTGAGACTGACTACGATGGTGGCAATGAAGCAATCGATGCTCGAATTGAAAATAACATCTTCTCCATTTCCTAATTTGCAGAATGACTTGGTAATTTATTATTAATTTATAATTTTGTTGGCTTAATGAAAAATAATTAAATAGCTATTCACGAATGAAAACTAATCGAAATTAATTAAAAGGTCAAAACTAATATGAAGGTATTCAAGAAAAAATAATACGTGCACTATCTCAAAGAATTCTATCAGTATATTTTTCTATATCCCATAGCGTTGAAAATTTCAAGCATAAAAACTTGTGTGAATAAGAAGAATATATATATTGTCAAGTAGATCCCTAGTCTGCGAATTGTGGACTTAAATAATTGCAACTGGACTATACACTATAGTACTGACAACTAAAATGTTCAATGTAAACTTAACAACTAAAATAATTGTATACCTTTAGAAGTATTCTGATAACAACTCTAAGACAGTAATTTATTAGTGCTCCAACAATTACATATACAGGAGTAGGAGGATCAAGTGACATAGCTTCAGCAACAGTAAGAACAATTTGATCACATGTTCAAATTGTGGCTCATGCTATTGAGCACTCATAACATCGTGCCCAAATTCTACCCCCCCCCCCCCCCCCCCAACCAAACCCCCCAAACACATACAAGTCTGAACCGAATCCCTATTGCACATTCAGTGAGTAAGAATCAAGTTAGGTGTTACACAAAAATAATTGATGAGTGAAAATTTTGTTACACACTTCTTTTTCCAACTCTGTTTAAGTATCCAGATCTCCATAGAAATCTCCATAGTCGCTTAATGGCGTTTCTACCACTGGGACATGGGCAAGATGATCAATAGTAGAAGAATATGAAGATTTAGGCTGAAGCTGCCAGAGAAATCGCAAACCCACCAATGATGAGAATACATTGCCTGCAAGAATTAGCAGATAATGACATTTTTTGGGAATGTAAACAAGATTGGGTTCTCAATAGATATTGCAAAGAAAATCATAAAAGGATCGACCATCCGAAAATTAAAATTAAAATACATGTCGAACCTAGAAAATGAATTGCTTAAACCCCTAAGTACTGTTTCGAGCTAAATTTGTACAAAACTAGCTAATTACTCATCCTATGAGATCGACATTTCCTGTATGCTACAAAAATTCAATTTGTACTCTTAGTTACATGTGTCCTTTTTATGCAGGAACCTCAAAAAAATTGAAAAGATGACAAAGTTTGTAGGGTATTCCAATCTCAAAAGATATATTATTTACCAGTGTAAATAATGGATGGAAAAAAATTGAACATTCAATTTTTTACAAACATAATGTAAATAATTGAGTTATGGACAATATTAGAGTTTTAAATTTACTAGGTAACACAAACTTCTTTGTTTTATACAATGATAAACTGTAACTAACTGACAATTCTGAACCAAGCTTTTTAATCTCGGATTTCAATCGAAATCATGGACTGACATCTCGGTTCATATCTCGGGTTCTTAAGATCTTGAATGAAATGGGTGTTAAACAATTAAAAATCATGTTTGAAATATTGCCTCGCCCAAGTGCAAAAGTGGATCTCGGGTGAAATCTCGAGGGAGATGAAGGAGATTTATAACTCTGTACTAAGTACAATATTTAGAGGTCTAGCACAGCAAACATGACACATGACTCAGCAAAAGAACTACTTAGGAAGCCAGTCTGAATTTAGTGACAGAGAGAATGGAGTGGCAAACTGTTATTAAAGAAGTATGTGTTTAGAATATGGGGCACACGCTCTCTATCACAAAATTTAGATCAACTTCTTAAGGAGCTTTTTTAACAATCATGTGTTAGGTTAGATTTGTTGTGCTAGACATCTAAGTACTATATACAAAAAGTCACCAACAAATTACATTTTAAATATTATACCAAATGTATAAGCTTTATCCAAAACATTTTAGTTCTATTTCACTTTGATGAGGGCAAGCTAGTTTATGTTGCAACATGATTAATGTTGAACATATTAACAATAATGCAAACATTAATATACTGCACACCTTCTTCATCAAATGCACGAATTCACAAAGTAGCAAGCTCCTCCAAATCAATTTTAAATGCGTGATGAAATATTTGAATTTGTAAAATATAGTCGATAAATACCTTACAGCTAATAGTAATTCTATCCGCTTATCAGTAGCATAAACCGTAGTCTCCTTCCTCTTTGAGCTAAAAGGAGTGACCGATGTCAATCGTGCACTCATCGAGCATGCATTACTATTGTTATACTCAGGTTTCACATCCAATATATCATGATGATCCCATGACCTACCAAATCAAAAAAGGTACCATATGCTCAATTTAGAACACATAAGGTTTCCTCTGAAAATACATAATAGATACATTGTACCAAACTAGTCTGATATTTGCAAAATTTGATCATAGCATCTTAAACACCCACAAATGTTGAAAAATTATCTCTTTTGTCAATAAGTAAAAGAAATAATGGAACAAAAAAAATACCAAAAAAGGTGCAAGGGTTATTTGAACACCCTCAAATTTAGAAACTGTAAAATATCGAGCATTCACTATGTACTTGAATGCTGCTGAAGTTCAACGAATCAAGGAATTTTAGGGTAAATGCAACTTATATGGTGAGTGCTTTATACACTCCAATTCCATCTATATAAACCCTACTCACAAGAACATCAAATGAAATTTTGTATTGCTCTCTAAAACTCAATACATCCCATGTTGATGAAAAACAGAAATCTTAATTGATTGCTCTTCTCCCTTCTTACATTATGATTCTATGTTAACTCATCGATAAAATCTTTTCCAAATTTGATCAAATAGAGTCATGCTTTAGAAAATCTTCACCATGGTGATCAATCAATACATGCTGGGCATTATTAAAGTTATAATATAATTAATAAAATTAAATCACGAACGTTAGAGTAGAGACATATGGAATCAATTATCATGCACAATAAGAATCATATGGAAATCAATGTCAATGATGTTGCAAATCGAGTAACAAATACATGGTATCAATCATTAATTGTGCCGTAATATTAATATATTGCAATGTTTGCATGCTATATGTGAAATAATTTTTCATCGATTGTATATTTGATTTAATTTTTGGGTTTATTTATCGTTTATTTTGATCAATTATGTATCTTCTGGGAATTGTCTATATGATGTTGTCCTTCATAAAACACACATAAATACAAATTATTGTCATTTTCTTCTTATTCCTATTCTTTCATGACTCGGGCATCATACAGGCAAACGATTGGCTAACTAAAAGAGAATCAAATCTAGAAATATCAAAAATATCTTCTCCATAAAAAATCTATGTATGTAACAAAATGGATTGGTTGTATTTATAAAATATTCTATAAACCATCTTATAGTGAAGTGAATCATCTTTGATAACATAGATTACCGGAATCTTGCATGGTTATATGCTGATTGATTAAGCTAGTTATGTTCAATGCTAACAAGAATGAAATTTGAACCTTACTACCAACAGAGATAGGAGTAGCCATCCCTTTCCAGCATAGCACAACCCTTGAATCTCCATTATCGGAAAATTCAATTTCGTTGACATTAACTACGACGGCAGTACCATTGACCAAACATGGTCGCACTTCAACGTTGGTAGCTTGCGGCTACATTTCACTTTCTGACTATCGACCGCCTGTCACATCACCACCTCCGCATCCACTCTTCTGAAGAAACTTTCCAATATCTCTTTCCAATTCCTATTTGAACTCGCATCCGTCATTTTGTCTTGCAAGATGTAACCACATAAAATCGATTTCAATTTAAAGGAAGGAAAATAATCAGATACCAAAATAGATTGAATACCTAAATCAGATTAGGGAAAGGAAAAGATTTGGATACCTAAATCAATCGATGGTGGTGAGTAACATACATTCTAATTCAATTTTCAACCGATTATCATTTTGATAAATAACAATATGTTTTCAGGTGGTGGGAATGATCTCTTGATAGTAGATACTTTTGAGATTTGAGAAGAGGAGTTAAAACTAGTATAATTGCTAACGGTGGAGAAACCGACCGTTCGATTGTATAAATTTGATAAGAAATATACATTTAAATTTTTTGTTAATATTACTTAAACATTAAGTGATAATATGTTGGAAAAGAATAAAATGAGATTTGAATCTGAAAATATGAATTTCAAATTTAAATATTAATCAAAGCATTCAAAATTGCCGATTTGAAATTGAAATTTTAGAATTTTAAAATCATAATAAATTTGAATTTAATCAAAGCATTCAAAATTGTCGATTTGAAATTGAAATTTTAGAATTTGAAAATCATAATAGATTTGAATTTAGAATCTTTAATGCGCGAAGTAAAAGTAGGAAGTTTAGGGAAACCGCGAAGAGACAAAATCCACGTTTCTAGGGGAACCGCGATCGATGAGACAAGATCCACGTTTTTAGGGAAACCGCGATGAGACAAGATCCACATTTTTTTGGCTTCAGAAAAATTGATTTTGGCCAGTGACAGTAAGCAAAACTCTCTAACGGTCGATTTGATTAGACAAATTTCAGGCTTTTATTTTGTTCTGGCGCTAAGTAAAAAAGAGAATGAAAATTAAACGGCATAATAGGCAGGAATGAGAAAACAAAGCCTTCCTAGAACGTGTCAAACATTACAACACTGCAACTATAATGGAGTAAAAGAAGACAGTGACATTTAGCATTCAAACGCTGCTATATAATGCAACTAGAAACACAATTTCTTGCAGTGGTAATAATATAGGGTAATATAGAAAGACGATGACATACCCAAATGGGAGCGGCCCACTTAGCCCTGCTGATGCCCTGTTTTAGTCATTTTCCGGTTGATGAAGCTTGAGGTTATGATTACTGTGATGACCCGCAAATCCATACCTTTTGAATCGATAATAATCCACACATGTCCGATCCAAAAAGCACAGACTGACAGAAAGTCGGGAGAAAGAAAAGAAGAGAGAAAAAGAGAAGAGAAGAAAGAGAGAAGATAGAACCAAATAGAATAATACAGAATCTCACATCCCAACGGAAAATATATAATATCATATCAATGATCATTACAAAACAGAAACTGTATATACATACATTAATCCGAGTTCAACAATCAACCACAAGTTATCAACTTGGACAATTATAATAACATGTCCTTACAATTGCCGATAATATAAACAACAATAAAAAATGTGAACAGCGGATAATCAAAACAGATACGTGTATACGAAAATGAAGATCTCCAGCTTGCTTGCTGAAGCTTCAAAAGCACCAAATCTGAACCTGTAAATATACTCGGTCGACCCGAGCATTGAAAGGGAAGAACGCCTGGATCAGTATGTTAAACCAGCGTAAGAAACACACTCAACTGAATTTATTAAATTACCATACTTTTCCTTTATCAAAACAAAAGTATCTCGTAACACAATTCCACACATAAACACGAACATGTTTTTACCTTTCGATAACTAAAACATTTCATATCAATTTCTCTTATATTATACTAGTGTCTAATGTATACAAATAATATTAATCATAGTCGAAATGGTTACCCATATAGCATTTCGAGGCTATTCATTGCGCATTTACAAACAAAACTGCAAGCTCGTACTGGGCTTTGGATTTCCATACAAATGACTAGGTGAAGGGACAACCTTTCGGTAGTACATCACTAAACGAATGTACCGAGGCACAGAACATCGACCCTCTACCAACACAAGACCGGCCCACCTTTATAACTAGATGGTATAGAGTATGTAATCCTCCGGTCGTTACCTCTTTTCCGATGGCCCTCTAGCATACAAACCACAGTAATCAGATACATGATGTCATAGCGTGTAAAGATATATCTAGAAGAGGATGATCATATCCTACTTGGAAATGACCCATTAAACCTACTGCATCTAACCCTGTTTTGGTCATTTCCGACTGACGAGGCTAGAGGTAACGATTACCTTTCACAAATCACTTATCCACTTTGAACGCCACATGGCCATTTCCGTTGACTGCTAATTGCCTTCCACAAAAATACAACACGTAAGCTCATACGTCTCAAGGGGGGTGTTAAGCTAAGAGAAGTCTTCTCCGCTACCCCTGATGTACGTTTGTAAAAACCAATGTACGTAATCTGTAGAAATGCAATGTCAAACAAACATCCATACAAGTTGTTCAGGAACAGGACAAACCGAATGTACTTTCATACCACATCGTGTCGGGAAATTACTAAGATTAGTAGCGAATGGTACTTGCATTGGATATTTCACAATGCAGAGACCACTGCTACTATATGTATATTGAGATTTTAACCCAAACGATCAACAAGCAGTTTTTTACTATGAAAATTCTAAATATCAATATCATCAATAACCTGCACAATCGAATGCATATACGTTGGTCCGAAATGGTTTTCAAATAAATCTGATACCGGTCTCTTTGTACCAACAACGCAAAAGTGTTACTCAACCTCACACAGAAACTAAGTCTCATAGACTTATCACGTCTCCAACTTTCAACTTGCTATCCTTTGGGCCAAGAAGGAAGCTCAATAGATTGGAGTAATACTCCACACTACACAAATCAACATCCTCAACACAAACGAAAATCAAGCCTACACGGAAGGCTACGTACTAAGTGTACGACTAAATAGTTCCCACATCAAGTCGAGGAACTAAAGTGGCCAAATTTGATAGTCGGTTATTTAACTATCAAAGCAAACAAACAAATATTTAGCACCATATGCAATCACTAGGCCCTTTTAATGAATCTTTTATTAATTAAACTGTTTGCCAAATATTCACTTCAAATTATCTTTAAAAAGATATAATCTCAAAACCATTTCAACTTCTATATTGGAAAACATTTTCATATACTTATTTAATGTTGAATAACAACAGTGTTATCGTCCATCATTTCCCTACTTCTCAAAAATGTCTATTTCAATAATGAATGTTGAAATCTATGGTTTCGATACTTAACACATTTTAAAACATCTTCAAACCATTTAACTTCATTTAAAATACCGTTTCCAAAACATTTATTTAACTTAAAATATTATTCACTATCTAAAATCGTGAATATAGTCCATTTACCAAATTCAATACTTTTACACATTTATTAAAGGATAATCCATTGTCCAAAATTGTGGATATAATGCCTTTACCAAATTCATCACTATTGCAAATTTAATTAAAGGATTATCCATTGTCCAAAATCATGAATATAATTCCTTTAATAATGTTCTATATTTAGCTTATCAAACTCAACTAGTTTCGCACTTATAAAACAATGTTTATAAATTCACATTTCTATTTTATAAAAACTTCACATTATAAAATCCCTTTATTTACCAAATTCCATTTATCTCGTTTGCATGCTAAAAATCCGAATTATAAGTTAATTACTTATAATTCACTTATTTCCAAAATTCGTTCTTTTTATAACTTCACAAATTATAAATCTTATTCACTTATAAGATCCATTTATAACTCCATTTTAACATTTATAAAAACTCTATTAATATTCCATTATTCTGATTTATAAAAATTCAATTTTATAAATCTTATATAAAAGACACTTATAATAAGTAAAAATTCCCAATTTAAATTATTTTACAAAATAATCAATTTCATATTTCGAAAATCACATTTCAATCATATTTCACAAGAATCATAATTTTTATAACATAAAAACTATATCTTTTATTTGTTTAAAAATCAATTCATTCCCTTTACCATTCAAAATTAACAAAACGTACAAATCCAAATCACTTTTAAAATCCTTTTTAAATTTGGAAATCATCACTTTAACATTTTCAAATTCCTAAAAATAGGCCCAATGCTACAACAGCACTAAATACATCAATCACGATATCTAAAACATCATATATCACATGATAACAGCATATATATCAATATCTATAAATAAATCGACACTGGTGAGGAATCCAGTTGGATCCCTCCAACCTGTCACCTGCAATAAATATACATATTAGAAATATATATACAATGTCCGCTTTGAGGCAGACATGTGTACAAAAGGTCATCCTCTCATGCACGGGGATGTATAGGGTCTCATTTCCTCCAATAGGCAAGAATATATCCACATACCAATCAATATATAGATAATATATCATATATCATCCAAACAATCATCATAAAATAAATTTATTCTCACTTATATAAAAATAACAATGAGTTAGAAAGAGTGGGTTGTACTCACATTGTTTCCAATAGCATTTTTAGTATTTTATTCCGAATAAAATTAAACAGCCATTTAATTACTCAAAATTTGCACTAGCTCCAATCAACTCCGAACAAGCTCTAAAATGTAGTACTCATCAATACGGACCCAACACAACTTGTTTCGTCAAAAACGGACCTTGTACGAAGAAGTTATGATATTTTAAAGTTTATACAATTTAATATATATATTTCACAATTTTTATTAATTTTCAAAACCCTAGATCAACCGTGGTCGCTCGATCTGCTTGCATCCCATCTCGGCGGTGCGTCTTTTCTTCCTCCCCAAAACCCAATTTTATAAAAATTCAGTTTTATAAATCTTATAAAAAAGACACTTATAACAAGTCAAAAATCCCAATTTAAATTATTTTACAAAATAATCAATTTCATATTTCAAAAATCACATTTCAATAATATTTCACAAGAATCATAATTTTTATAACATAAAAATTATATCTTTTATTTGTTTAAAAATCAGTTCATTCCTTAACCATTCAAAATTAACAAAATGTACAAATTCAAAATCACTTTTAAAATCCTTTTTAAATTTGGAAATCATCACTTTAACATTTTCAAATTCCTAAAAATAGGCCCAATGCTGCAACAGCACTAAATACATCAATCACGACATCCAAAACCTCATATATCACATGATAACAGCATATATATCAATATCTATAAATAAATCAATACTGGTGAGGAATCCGGTTGGATCCCTCCAACCTGTCACCTGCAACAAATATACATATTAGAAATATACGTACAATGTCTATTTCAAGGCAGACGTGCATACAAAAGGTCATCCACTCATACACAGGAAAGTATAGGGTCTCATTTGCTCCAATAGGCAAGAATATATCCAAATACCAATCAATATATAGATAATATATCATATATCATCCAAACAATCATCAATCATCATAAAATAGATTTATTCTCACTTATATAAAAATATCAGTGAGTCGGAAAGAGTGAGTTGTACTCACATTGTTTCCAATAGCAGTTGCAGTGTTTTATTCCGAATAAAATTAAACAGTCGTTTAATTTTAACCAAAATTTACACTATCTCCAATCAACTTCAAACTAGCTCTAAAATGTAGTGCTCATCAATATGGACCCAACGCAACTTGTTTCGTCAAAAAAGGACCTTGTATGAAGAAGTCATGATGTTTTAAAGTTTGTACGATTTCAATATATATAAATTTCCCAATTTTTATTAATTTTCAAACCCTAGATCAATCATGGTAGTTAGATCCGCTTGCATCCCATCTCGGCCGTGTGCCTTTCTTCCTCCCCCAGGTTATATTCACGCATGCAAAACCCATGGAGCCGCCACCCTTGCACGAATTTTCACGCCTCCATCACAATGTTTGAAGACGATCGGAGCATACCACGTCGTAGCCCCACGCATGCTCTATTCTCAGCTCGAATATCGACGAACTCGGTCGCACAAAGGCCTCAATTTTCATGCTCGAACGTGTGACTTTCCAAGCCATTTTCTCCTCGATCGTTGCACCATATTCGATCATCACTGTTGGATGTGAAGATCTCGACGTGCTCTATCATTTTGTAGCTGAAGATTTTTGCTAATTGTTTGTGCATTGAGAGAAAATCGAGGGAGAAAAAGAAAAATTCTGGCCATCGAAATTAATGGCGGCTAGGGCTTTTAAATTAGGGTTAGGTTGTAAAAGTGAAATCCTTAAGTCCTTTTGTAGAAAATTTAAACGTCACTATTCACCCAAAAATCTTCCGAACTCGAAACAAAGCGTTTCGCTTGGCATTTACAATGTTTTACCCATATTCCGAACACAATGTAATATATATCAGGAGCCAATTAGATCGTATTTGGAAGATAGATTTTCGAATCGACCTATTTAAATTTAAAATTTACTTAAACCAATTTCTACGTGTTTTAGCTTGCCATGGACAAACCGTAAATCTAATTGACACGAAATTTGAAATCCTACAATAATATAACATTACGGATCCAATGAAACTTGTTTCGTTGAAATCCAAGACTGCATGAAAAATACCTATTTTACTCGTTAATTAATTATTAAAATATTCAATTTCTACAATTTAACTTTTAAATCAATTTTAAAAGTTCTCTAACATCATTCTAATTCAAATAGAATTTAATTCATCTTTATAAATCATTTTTATTCAAATTAAATTCAAATTCCAATTATTTCAGCAATTTCAAATATTAAATTAACAATTTAGTTATCCAGTTAAATCACTATATTTCAAATATAAGTTATTCAGCTTATAAAATTTACTTTCCAATATTTAATATCAATTAAATATACGAATTTCAAATGACTAAAATTCTGGATCGTTACATTCTCCTCTACTTACAAGAATTTCGTCCTCGAAATTACCAAGTAAGAAAAAGTAACAAAATCCATTAACTTTTCAAAACAAATCGTTCAAATTAGATATCAAATTCATTTAATCATTTTAACTTTTCCAAAATCCTTAGTTAAAATACTTTTCTAAGTTTTCATATCCATTCATAATTATCCTTTCAAAACCACTAATACCGTTTAACTTTCAACTCAATATCAAAATTTTAGTTATAAAAAAAATTTCCCATTTCTCAAAAAATTTCCAACGCCTCAAATTTTCAAAACATTCGCCAGCGTCTCCTTTGCATGGTTCGATCATAGTCGGATCACAACATATATATATCACAAGTATACATCTCATTTTCAAGGATAAGGCATCCCGTATGGAAAAAAGTGTAAAAGTACGATATGTAATCCTAGATATACACCTTACATATTATTAGCGAGCATGTACGGCTAATATAACACGAAAGCGAGCACCAAATGCAAAGCATATGCCATTCGTACCTACTAAATACTTAACAAACAAAGAGAAACATGAATATATAAAGTCATATCAACATACAACATATACCAATACAACTACTATATATGCTAATATAGTAAATGCAAACGATAAGCAACAAATCCAACCATCAAACAAATATCATCCAACTAACATTCAACAAATCATATCTATCCAGTCAATCCATAATCAAATCAATATGTATTCATTGAATTGATTTTCAATTTAATCACATTTGATTCATTTACATTGGATTTTTCTAACATTCATTTATTCAAATTCAATTAATTTACATTCACTAATTTATATTCAAGTTGGTTCACTTCTAATTCAAATAAAACTCAATTCTATTTAAATTTACTTAATTCCAGTTTGGATTCAATTATTTAGCTTTCAATTTCACTAGTCCAACTTCATTAATACTTAACGAATTTTTATTCAATCAACTACAACCATCTAACAATCAATGCATATCCAACATAACCAAATTTATTTAACTTAAATTCAACATTTATATTTACTTTGTTTACATCCAATTTGGTTTAACACTTTTAATTTCAATTGGTTTAATATCTAATTGACTTTCATTCAATTTCCAATTTCGTTAGCTTTTTAATGAATTAACACTTACATCCATTATTCCATCTCAATTCATTTACATTCGATTGATTAATATTCAATTCATTCATTAATTCAATTGCTAATTCATTTTACCACTAAAGTTGAATTTCTTTGTATAACTAAAGTTCACATTCATTTAATTCACTTTATTAATTTATTTCGAAACCAAAATCAACTTCATTAAACATCACTTAAGTTATGTTTCATTTCAACTTCATTTACATTCACTTTCACTATACAACTTAAGTTCATCTCTAATTTATTTCAAATTCTATTTCATTTAACTTTTACTTAAGTCAAATTCATATCACTATTCAAATTCAGATTTTGTTTTGCTTAACAAAATTGTTTAACCATTTTAACAATTGGTTCCACTTACAATTTCTCACTTTATAAGTTATGCAACTTATTTATTCAAACTTCCAAATTCATATTATATGATCACTTACCACTTGCGTTTAATTTTCATTTCAATAACTTATCAAATCTAGTTCAAATTCAATTCAATTTATTTAGCCTTCCTTTAGTTAAATTTCAAATCATATATTTTATTATACTAACTCAAATTTATTTAACTTTACTAAAGTTAAAAAAAAATATTGACATTATAAGTCCAAAACTCGTTTCACTTATACTCATCAATTTCAACTTCGATTTTAAATTCAAATTTGTTTATCAAAACAAAACTTAACTTTTCAATTTACTATAGGTAGCAAATCCATCATATAGAAACTCAAAAATGATGCTGCAGTCATCACCCTTATTATTTTCGAGCAACAGTAGTGATTTCAGTGCTTTATGTTCATTTTTTTTTAAAAATTCTCTTTATATTTATAAATCACATTTATAAATCTTTGACTTATACAATTTCAATATTTTACTTCACTTATATAAGATCATTTCAAATTTATTTATCTTATTTACACTTATAATAATATAACATCTTTAATCTTTGAAAAAAATAACTTCCAAAATCAATGGGATTCAAATTTTCAAATAATTGGTTTAAATCCATTTTTATTTACAACTCAAATAGTTTCATTTCTTATATAAGATTATTTCACAATTGTATATAATATTAATTATTATTCCATACTAATAATTTATTTTCTTTATATAATTTATTCTTTTACAATTGTTGTTTTTATTTGAATAATTCAACTAGCTTTTATTAACTTGTATATTTACATTTTCAAACAACCAAATAATTAGTTTATATACACTTTAATAATTTTGGAAAAATTATTCCCTTATATATAAAATATAATCGAGGTAAAACTATTACATTTACCCAATTAAAAATAATACTATGTTGACTTGTCTCGTTTAAGTGTTTAAAATCCCTATCGATAACATGGCGTCCCACATACCGATCAGAATTTACAAACAACTCAATGAATAAGTAAACACAATATAATTTTTTTTTATGATAACTAACAAATACGCGCTCATATATATAATACACTCAACTCAATCTAGGGTGCTACTGTCCTTGTCTAAACTGAGTACACGTCAAAGATTAGGAATGTACAAAATCCAAGCTCTGATACCACATGTGACGAGCCGCAAATCCATACCCTTTGAATCAACAATAATCCACATATGTTCGACCTAAAAAGCACAGACTGATGGAAAGTCAGGAGAGAGAAAAGAAGAGAGAAGAAGAGAAGAGAAGAAAGAGAGAAGATGGAACCAAATAGAATAATATAGAATCTCACATCACAGCGGAAAATATATAATATCATATCAATGATCATTACAAAACAGAAACTGTATATACATACATCAATCCGAGTTCAACAATCAATCACAAGTTATCAGCCTGGATAGTTATAATAACATGTCCTTACAATTGCCAATAATATAAACAATAATAAACAATGCGAACAACGGATAATCAAAACGGATATGTGTATATGAAAATGAAGATCTCCAGTTCGCCTATTGGAGCTCCAAAAGCACCAAATCTAAACCTGTAAATATACTCGGTCTGACCCGAGCATTGAAAGGGAAGAACGCCCGGATCAGTCTGGAAAACCAGTGTGAGAAACACACTCAACTGAATTTATTAAATTACCAAACTTTTCCTTTATCAAAACAAAATTATCTCGTAAGATAAGTCCACACATAAACACGGACATGTTTTTACCTTACGATAACTAAAACATTTCATACAATTCCCCAATATTATACTAGTGTCCAGTATATACAAATAATATTAATCATAGTCGAAATAGTTACCCATATAGCATTTCAAGGCTATTTATTACGCCTTTACAAACAAAACTGCAAGCTCGTAGTGGGGTTTGCATTTCCATACAAATGACCAAGGGAAGGGACTACCTTCTGGTAGTACATCTCTAGGGGAATTTACCAAGGCACAGAACATCTTCCCTTTATCAACACAAGACCGGCCTACCTCTATAACTAGATGTTACCGAATATGTCATCCTTCGGTTAAAACCGATCTTTTTCGAGGGCCCTCTAGCATACAAACCACAATAATTAGATACACAACGTCACAACGTCATAACATGTAAAGATATACCTAGAAGAGGACGATCAGACCCTACTTAGGAATGACCCACTTAGCCCTATTGCATCTAACCCTATTTTGATCATTTTTAGTTGATGGGGTTAGAGGTAACGATTACCTTTCACAAATCACATACCACATCACTTTGAATGACACATGGCCATTTCCATTGACTACTATTTGCCTTCCACAAAAATACAACCCTTAAGCTCATATGTCTTAATGAGGGTGTTAAGATAAGAGAAGTTGCTTTCTCCACCACCACTGATGTATGTTTGTAAAAACAAATGTACATAATATGTAGAAATGCAATGTCAGACAAACATCCATACAAGTTGTCTTGAAACAGAACAAACTGAAGGTACTTTCCTACCACATTCTATCAGGAAATCCCTAGGATTAGTAGCGAATAATCTTTGCGTTGGATATTTTATAATGAAGAGACCACTGCTACTATATGTATATTGGGATTTTAAACCCAAATGATCAACAAGCAGTCTTCCATTATAAAAGTCTTAAATATCAATATCATCAATAATCTGCACAATCGAATGCATATACATTGGTCTGAAGTGGTTTTCAGATAAATCTGATCCCGGCGCACCAACAATGCAAAAGCATTTCTCAACCTCACACAGAAACTAAGTCTCATAGACTTATCACGTCTCCAACTTTCAACTTGCTATCCATCGAGCCAAGAAGGAAGCTCAATAGATTGGAGTATTACTCCACACTATGCAAATCAACATCCTCAACACAAATGAAAATCAAGCCTACATAGAAGGCAACGTACTAAGTGTATGACTAAATAGTTCCCACATCAAGTCGAGGAACTAAAGTGGCCAAATTTGATAGTCAAATAATTAACTATCAAAGCAAACAAACAAAAATTTAGCATCATATGCAATCATTAGGCCCTTTTAATTAATATTTTATTAATTAAACCATTTGCCAAATATTCACTTCAAATCATCTTTAAAAAGATATAATCTCAAAACCATTTCAACTTCTACATTGAAAAATATTTCCATGTACTTATTGAATAATAAGTAATTCACAATTCAATTTATTTTCGACACTTAAAAAATATTGCATATACTAAAATCACAATTAAGTATATATTTCATTCTTTATTCTATAAGGAAAACATTCTTTTAAACATATTTATTTGGGTCAAAACGAATGTTGCGTAAAACATCGTTACGACAACCCAAAATCACTAGTATAGGTATTCGAAAATTAGATAGATATATAAATCTCATATATTATACAAAACATTTCCTTCCAAAAATTATTTACTGTAACAACAGTGTTATAATCCATCATTTCCTTTCCTCTCGAAAATGTCTATTTCAACAATGAATATTGAAATCTATAGTTTCGATACTTAACACATTTTAAAAAATCTTCAAACCATTTAACTTCATTTAAAATATCATTTCCAAAACATTTATTTAACTTAAAATATTATTCGCTGTGCAAAATCGTGAATATAGTCCATTTACCAAATCCAATATTCCTACACATTTATTAAAGGATAATCCACCGTCCAAAATCGTGGATATAATACCTTTACCAATTCATCACTATCCAAATTTAATTAAAGGATTGTCCACTGTCCAAAATCGTGAATATAATTCCTTTAATAATGTTCTATATTTAACCTGTCAAACACAACTGGTTTCGCATTTATAAAACAATGTTTATAAATTAACATTTCTATTTTACAAAAACTTCACTTTATGAATTCCCTTTACTTAGCCAATTCCATTTATCTCGTTTACATGCCAAAAATCCAAATTATAAGTTAATTACTTATAATTCTCTTATTTCCAAAATTCGTTCTTTTTATAACTTCACAAATTATAAATCTTATTCACTTATGAGATCCATTTATAATTCCACTTTAACATTTCTAAAAACCTCATTAATATTACATTATTCTGATTTATAAAAATTCAATTTTATAAATCTTATATAAAAGACACTTATAATAAGTCAAAAATCCCAATTTAAATTATTTTACAAAATAATCAATTCCATATTTCAATAATCACATTTCAATCATATTTCACAAGAATCATAATTTTTATAACATAAAAACAATATCTTTTATTTGTTTAAAAATCAATTCATTCCCTTTACCATTCAAAATTAACAAAACGTACAAATCCACATCACTTTTAAAATCCTTTTTTAATTTGGAAATCATCACTTTAACATTTTCAATTTCCCAAAAATAGGCCTAATGTTGCAACAGCACTAAATACATCAATCACGACACCTAAAACATCATATATCACATGATAACAGCATATATATCAATATCTATAAATAAATCGACACTGTTGAGGAATCCAGTTGGATCCCTCCAACCTACCACCTGCAACAAATATACATATTAGAAGGGGGCATTTCACTAGAAGGACAAACTTTGCACTCCAATTAGTTTCTAGGACACATCCATAAAAATTAATTTCAAAGGCATAGTCAACAGAATAATTACTTTTAAGGAAAAATTCAACAGTCCAATTACTTTCAAGGACATAATTTCATAGGTTTTTGGGCCTTCGAAACTAATTATTTTGCATTTTGTCCTTAAAAGTAATTATTTCAGTTGTGTGTCCTAGAAACTAATTGCACTTTCTAAAGAGGCCCTTGTGGCTAATTTCCACTGTTAGAAATATATTTACAATGTCCGCTTTGAGGCAGACATGTGTACAAAAGGTCATCCTCTCACGCACGAGGATGTATAGGGTCTCATTTGCTCCAATAGGCAAGAATATATCCAAATACCAATCAATATATAGATAATATATCATATATCATCCAAACAATCATCACAAAATAAATTTATTTTTACTTATATAAAAATAACAATGAGTTAGACAGAGTGGGTTGTGCTCACATTGTTTCCAATAGCAGTTTTAGTATTTTATTCCGAATAAAATTAAACAGCCATTTAATTTTACCCAAAATTTACACTATCTCCAATCAACTCCAAACAAGCTCTAAAATGTAGTACTCATCAATACGGACCTAACATAACTTATTTCGTTAAAAACGGACCTTGTACGAAGAAGTTATGATATTTTAAAGTTTGTACGATTTAATATTTATAAATTTCACAATTTTTATTAATTTTCAAACCCTAGATCAACCGTGGCCGTTCGATCTGCTTGCATCCCATCTCAGTCGTGCGTCTTTTCTTCCTCCCCATGAAGCCCATGGAGCCGCCACCCTTACGCGAATTTTTCGCCTCCGTCACAATGTTCAAAGACGGTCGGAGCATACCACGCCGTAGCCCCACGCGTGCTCTACTCTCGTCTAAAATATCGACGAACTCGCTCGCACAAAGGACTCAATTTTCATGCTCGACCGTGTGACTTCCCAAGTCGTTTTCTCCTCGATCGTTGCACCATATTCGATCATCATGTGAAGATCTCGACGTGCTCTATCATTTTGTAGTTGAAGATTTTTGCCAATTGTTTGTCGATTGAGAGAAAATCGAGGGAGAAGAAGATAAAATTTTGGCCATCAAAATTAATGGCGGCTAGGGCTTTGAAATTAGGGCTAGGTTGTAAAAGTGAAATCCTTAAGTCCTTTTATAGAAAATTTAAACGTCACTATTCACCCGAAAATCTTCCGAACTCGAAAAGCATGCCGTCTGGCGTTTATAATGTTTTACCCCTATTTCGGACACGATGGAATATATATTGGGAGCCAATTATTCGTACTTGGAAGATAGATTTTATAATCGATTTATTTAAATTTGAAATTTATCTAAACGAATTTCTACGCATTTTAGCTTGTCATAGACAAATCATAAATCCAATTGACACGAAATTTGAAATCCTACAATATATAACATTACGATCCAATGAAACTAGTTTCGTTGAAATCTGAGACTGTATGAAAAATGCCTATTTTTACTCGTTAATTAATTACTAAAATATTCAATTTCTATAATTTAACTTTTAAATCAATTTTAAAAGTTCTCTAACATCATTCTATTTCAAATAATTTAATTCATCTTTATAAATCATTTTTATTTAGATTAAATTCAAATTCCAATTATTTCAGCAATTTCAAATATTAAATTAACAATTTAATTATCCAGTTAAATCACTATATTTCAAATATAAGTTATTCAGCTTATAAAATTTACTTTCCAATACTTAAAATCAATTAAATATACGAATTTCAAATGACTGAAATTATGGGTCGTTACAACTACCTTTCAAAAAAATTATATTTAGAGTGCTCATTGCCCTCCAATGACAACGTGCTGATAGCATTCATCCATACAAGTTTTTCTGGGTTTGAAAAAATCAAATCTCCAAAATCGCCATCTTTATTATCTTCACGATATCACAATTCGTAATGCTCAAATTGGATCGAAGTGCAAATAATTAAACCCAATCCCGGTCTCTTTGAAATGATCAACGAAATTGACCAGGTTTGATTGTCGGTTATTTAACTATCAAATTTCACACATAAACGGTCACTAAGCCATATTATAGATCTTTTTCAAAGAATTTATTTCAAAATATCTTTACAAAGATATATATCATATCTCTTCCAATATTCAATCTTTGAAAACGATTTCAAATACTTAAATCCGTAACAGGATATTTCAACACATATCATCCTTTTGGAATATTTGTAAACCCAACTTATAATTCATTACTTGGAAAAAGTTTCTATACAAATCATTTCATTGCTAAAATATCTCCAAAACCTTTAATTCTAATACTTAAGAATTTACTATAAGTCTATTTCGTAAAATTATTTCTAATATCCATACCTAGGAAATATTCCATACCAATCTCATAAATCTCCGGAATTTCATTTAATTCCCTTTATAATTTCTAAAAATTATCGATTATACTTATTTATAACCCATCTAACAATTTATAACTCCTTTAATGAACTCGGTTTCATTTCCCAAGTTCTCATATCTAAACATTTGGAAATTCTCTTAAATTTCCAGAATTCCTTTATAAGATTCCTCTTATCCAACTTCATCCGTAAATTAAACCTAGTGTACAATACCTCGAGAGGATTCATAAATAAATTTAAAACACTTACCTTTAAATCCTATATATAAAAATAATAATTATATTAAATAAATGATAATTTATTTCCAAAAGATTTTTAAGCAATTATTAAAAACATCAAAACCCTTTTAAATAAACATCGATACCGTATTCCAAATTCATTTTTAAATAAAACTAACCAATTTAAAAAGATTATTATAAAGTTTAATTTATTTTCAACCGCTATTAGATATTAAAATAACTAACTTTATGAAATATTTCAATACTACAAACAGTTTTAAATTACATAGCTAAATAAGTAAAAAAAATCCCCTTTGAACAAACTTAACTTCTCAATAACAATATATTTTTAAAATTCCAATATAACCAATCTCAATTTATAAATCCCCTTCGACTTATCACCAAACGGTTACATTCCCAATTTGTAACGACCTGCCTTTTTGGAGGGTTTAAATTGACGATAAACCACACATGTCAGACTCAACCATTCAAAGGGGCGGATTGTTATGGGGTAAATAAGAAAAAGAAGTGAAAGAAATAAAACAAATATAAAATCTTGCAACGAAATGACAAAATATAATTATCAAATAACAGTTCATGAAGCTGTTTTACAAATACATTTGGTTATTCTTTTACAACACAAAACCACAGTTACATATAACAGAAATAAATAAATAAATGCAGCGGAACAACATGATGCAGTGGAATACATATAATAAGTAATAGTAGTACAAAATCTTTGTCTTCATCTTCCAGGAAGCAGTCTTCAATAAACTGAAAAGCTCAGACAGACCCAAGCGAATTGAAAATACAAAACACTCGAGTCAGAACTAAAAGATCTTGCGTAAGTTAAATCAATAGTAAATAAATATGAGTGTAACAGCATCGAAGATGTTTACAGGATTTGACATCTCCTATCCAGTGTCAACATAAGTGCAATAACTAAAGAGATGTTCGGGATTCCAATCCCATAAGGATCCGTTAAACTATCTACTACGTATTACAATACGCTATTATAATAGTGTCTATAGTAAAGTAAAGTTTAAAAATAATTTAAAATAGATTAAAATAGTATTTAAATAGTAAAATAGTTTAAATAGATTTAAATTTTATTTAATTAGATTTTAAAATGATTTAAATAAATTTAAAATAGATTTAACATATTTAAATTATCTTAAATAAATTTTTAATATATTAGATAAATTTAAAATGAATTAATTAAATTTAAAATAGATTAAATAGATTTAAATTATATTAAAAAGATTTAAAATAGATTAAATAAATTTAAAATAAACTAAATAGATTTAGATTATATAAATAGATTTAAAATAGATTAAATAAATTTAAAATAGATTAAATAGATTTATATTATATTAAATAGATCTAAAATAGATAAAATAAATTTAAAATAGGTTAAATAGATTTAAATTATATTAAATAGATTTTAAATAGATTAAATAAATTTAAGATAGATTAGATAGATTTAAATTATATTAAATAGATTTAAAATAGTAAATAAATTCAATTAGTTTTTTAAATTGGATTAAATAGGTTATAATTGATTAAAATAAATTAACATAGTTTTAAATTGATTAAAATAGTTAATTTAATTAAGATAGTTTAAATTAGTTTAAAATAGATTTCCAGGTTATCAAAACATTTTCAATTACTCGATTCCGATAAATTCATTTATATTTGACACTTCAACTTTGAAATTCCATTTTAAATCATTTGAACAGTTTGTTAAATCAATTCCAATTTCAGCATTAACGGTTGGATTATCGAAAACAATTCAGTTTATATAAATACATTTCTATTTCAAAATGCCAGTTAACTGAATTCGAACTTTAAGAATTAAAAATCATTTAATTTACCCAATCTGGTGTCCGTATATAATTTTCTATCATATGGTCACGTGATACGGATATTTATCGTTTCAATCCATAATTTAAAATTTCACGGTTATATATCATTTCAAGCCGTAATCCCAAATTAAATAAAAATCCATAAGATCGCTCAAGTCTATCATTTCAACCCATAACGAGTTTTCCCTAATCTATAAATCGTTTGGCTATGTATCATTTCAACCCATATGAAACTTGCAGTGTTATAACAATATAAAAATGCACTATCCAGTCACTTAATATCAACAATCAAATATCCATCACAATCATCATCCAAATAAACCAATGAACATCAATAGATAACTGATTATCATTAACAGGTATTAAATTAACAATTAAATTCAATATTAAATTAAACGATGATTAAATGCATTTAAAGTCAAATTTAACTAGAATGATAATTTAAACCTACCAAACATCAATCAATAAATTTCTAATCGCATTATAAATTTAATCTATCTAGCATAAGATAATATAGTAGTTATGAGTGGGTTAAAACACTCACCTTTGATTTCAAATTGAATTGAAATCCAAAATAGTGCTCAAAATTCAACAGTCTTATAATTCGTCCAAACTAGTTCCAAAATATCCAAAATTTCGCTAAGATCGCAGCGGAGAAAACTGCGCGTGAATCCGAGCTCGTATGGAAAAATTATTAACATTAGAGGTTTGAAATTCAAAATTTAAATAAAATAACAATATAATTCATAACTTACACGTCACTCCCTCTCTCTTCCATTCACAGTAGAACCTTATGCAAATAGGTAGCCTCCCCCCGTCCTTTGACCATGTTCTTATGCCACCTCCGGCCGTCATTAGCCACGCCACCTTCATCGTCGAGTCCCCATTTCCACGCCGCACCACCAACCTACGCCGCGCCACCAAATCGCCCATGATTTACACGGCCGCTGCCACCAATATTAGGGTTTCCAACCCTAGATCACCAACTTCGGTCACCACAAGGCACTTACAGGCCATGTGACCACCTCCAAACAACTCCAGGCATCGAGCACGAAAAAACCCACAAATCAATTTCATGGATCGATGTTGAAATCAAAACGCAAAATTTTGACTTTGACCGTGATTTCTGGTCGATGTGGTCACTGTTACAGAAAATGAATACTAGACATTGTTTCATATCATCTAAAGCTTCCAATCCCATATTTTATTTGAATTTTTCGAGTAGTTTGGATTTTTGATAAAATTTGGAATTGCAATTAGGTTATATGACATTAGAGAAGAGAGGCAGATGAAGAACAGAAGAGTACGTACAGAATATACTGAATGGCTGCTAGGAGTTGAGGAACAGATTTATTTTTTAGATATAAACAAAGTCCGATAAGAAAATGGGCACATATCGATTGGTTCGAACGGCAACAGCGACCCGAAAAGCCCGTTACGCTTCCAAAACAAAAGTAGGTTATCCCAATATCAAAATAGATGTTTTTGATATTTTTAAACTCAACGGAACAGACTTCAAGTCCTAATTCCATCATATGAAGAAGTTGGCTATAAAATCAGCTTATTTCAAATTGATTTCAATTGAATTTAATTAAATTGATTTCAGCTGAATTTAATTAAATTGATTTCTACACGTTTCGAGTTCGTACGATCAAACGACAAGTCCGATCGCTGCGAAACTTGAAACCTCAAAATAATTCACTGTTACGGATCCGATGAAACTGCTTTCATCGAAATCCAAGTCAATGGCCAAAATGGCTATTTTCATGTTAATTAAATAAATTATTATTAAATTGACTAAATCACTTTTTAATTCCACTTTTAATAACTAATAAATTTTATCATTTTTGATTACTTAGACATTTACAATAATTTAAAACAAATTTACATATCAATTCAGTGTTAATTATTACACCAGTTACAGTGTTCAGTTTCACCTGAATAAATCCAATTAAATGTAATTTAATTCCAATAAATTGATTTAATTTGATTTTAATCTTTTTTATTCAATTAATTATTACTCTATATAGTAAACATTTGCTTATATCTTATTACACTAATATTCTAAAATTATCATCTTTTGCCATATTAGTTTCAAATTTTCAATTACATGGATTTTTTTTTCAATTTTATTACAATTTAAAATCTCGATAAATTAATTTATCTTGTTTTCACTCTTTTTATTAAATCAATTATTAACTTGTGAATATAATTAACATTCTTATACCTTATATTACATTCATAATTTGCAGTTATCGGCTTAGCTCATATTAACGTGATATCTAATTACATTTAATTTGCAATTGATTTCAAAGTTAATTCAACAGATTAAATAAATTGGTAACAAATGTAAATCGTTACATTTTCTTAATTTAATAACATTTATAAGTTTGCTATCTACACAAAATGCAATAACTACTACCACAACACTACTTTTATCAATTGCAATTAATCACATACTATTTCATAAATTTTTACATATTTAAATTATCAATTACACCTTTTATCCAATTTATCAATTAATACACACATCATTACAATTTATTTACAATCTATAACCAATTATAACTTTTAATAATTTTAATTAAATGGAACTACATTTAAAGCAGTTATCAATTACCTTAAATTAATACTATTACATTTTATTCTAGTTATATTCTTATTATTAAATCATAAAATTTTGTTTCATCCAACATTACATCACAACGTTTCGTCCTCGAAAAATTTTCCAACATTATATCACAACGTTTCTAACATAAAATTTTATTTCTTCCAACACACATCATAGTTTATTAGGGGTTGTTACTCTCCCCTACTCAGAACGTTTCGTCCTCGAAAATTTAAAAAAGCAATTGAGGAATTAATATATCTTATTCAAAATATTAACTTTATAACAATTAATTTACATAAATAAATAATTTAAATAAAATATATCAATTTATAACAATTTAATCCTTTCGTATTCCAGTTAATTAAAGTTTGGAAAACATTACACAAAAATTTTCTAAGTCCAAAATTCATAGAAAATTTCGAGTCTCCTTTGTATGGAGAGGCCTGGGAGAAATAGTAATATCAATAATAACAATATATATCACATACTTCAAAATAAAATATCCCAAAGCATGGGAAAACAATATAATGTCGCTATAAAACCGTAATCTGAAAACGTACCTATTTGTCGGGCAAACAACGCTTAATTTATGAAACCAAAAGCAGCAGCAATTGCTTCCATAAACCTGCATTTCACTTATATAATCCAAAGAAGTAAATAATTATATAAAAGAGAAATATTTAAGTTGTTTCAATATATAATAAACAAAACATCACAACATAACAATAATCATTTGTAAATAAATAGTACAAACATCATTTCAACAAAGAAATCAATCATCCATCCATAGCAACCAAAACAAATGGTTTGTTCGGGTTCAGAACTTCTAATCATATGAAATGATAAATAAACTATGAAGTAAACGATACACTCAACATTCGCAGTGAAAACTTAATTGATCGTTTATATATCCTTACATAATAGAAGTATCCTTTCCCAACCAATCCATAAGCCACCCAAACAATATTTCAAATAATATTTAAGTTTTATTCTTATTACTCTCTTTTTCCAACACATTATTCAGTGTTCATTTTCATTTGTTCATACAATGCTTGTTTAATTTCTATACATTTATCACTTACAAAATTCATTTTCCATTCATTTATACAATCCCCTTTTTCTTTCCATTACTATACATTCATTGCGTACGTAAGTTATTTCCATTTCAATTATCATACTATTTATTATGTAAATTTCTTTATAATTTAATTCACCATTAATAGATTATTTCTTTTTCACATTCATTCTTCCATATATAATATTATTGAATATTAAACCCATTTCTAAATCATTTCAATGTTTTCTAAATGGCTTCAACATTACTTAAGTTTATAATTATTTCCTTACAATATTAACCTTTACCATTCAATCTGATTATAAATAGCTTAAAATATAACTTAAGTTTATAATCATTTTTCTTACATTATCACTTATATTACATTTAATTAGTAGCATTTCAAATTATTAACTTAAGTTTATAACAATTTATAACGTCAGAATTCTTATCTAGAAGAAATTCCATTGAACACTTTCATTTACTAAAGTTTACTTGCACAATATTCTATTACATATCCTATTTAACATTACAACTTTTTACATTTTGGTGAGTTATATATATATGTCTCTTAGAATGCAATAGAAAGTAACACAAGTTATCATATTCATTTTATTAACAAAATGTCAATTGTTACAGTTTCTTATTTCTATTCCTTAATTTATAAATGACAACCTTCCATTTCTTTATATCTCTTTAATTTCTTAACATCTAATTTCTCATTTCACATCTTATCAGCTTCCAAACATTCAAATATTTAAGATTTCATTTATTACATTAGCCAAAAACTAGTAATCATCGGAAAATTTAAGAACTAAACTTCAGGTTCAATTTGGTCGCTTAGAAAATAATATATGTTTTTATCCTTTATAGCTCAAATCATATTTAGAAATTCAAAATTAAGGTTTTATTCATCAAAATAGATATGAGTAAAACTACTACAGCCGTCTTTCCACTTTGAAACTCGAAAATGAATGTCGATGATGCGTGCATTCATCACCAAATTATTTTTCAACGACAAAGAGGAGAGTCCAGAACTTATTTCCTTTAAATTCCTTTTAGAACTTCCTTCCAAATCACATTGAAATATTTATATCGAAAAATACTTCCAAATAATACTAATATTATATTTCAAAATCTTCGAAAGGAATTTTCAGAATCTCAAAACTTAAGATCTAAATTTCCAATTTATATTTACTTTGTAAGTCCCATTTCCAATCAATATTTATAAAATTTTCTACCTAACAAACAACATATTACATCCAACTATATCATTTATATAATATGTTATTTTATATGAAAAATATATAATATGAAAAATAATTTCATTTACCTATATTTCAAAACAATATTGTGTCGGTCTGTCGTATTATGTGTTTAGAAATCTCTTTCGATGTCATAACATCCTATGCACCAACCAAAATTTATAAATTCAAAACGGAACAAATTAACACAATACAAAAACCTTTTATAATACTAAAAAATATGCTCTCTCGTATATATACACTCAGCGACTCATTCTAGGGTATTATTACCCTATTTCTAAAGAGTCGGACCCCACAAAGCTAAGGTTATGGCTAAACAAAAGCTCTGATACCAACTATAACGATCTACCTTTTGGACGGTTTAAATCGATGATAAACCAAACACGTCAGACTCAAACTATTCAAATGAGGAAGATTGTTATGGGGTAAATAAGAAAAAGAAGAGAAAGAAATAAAACAAATATAAAATCTCACATCGTAATGACAAAATATAATAATCAAATAATAGTTCATGAATCTGTTTTACAAATACATATAATTATTCTTTTACAGCACAAAATCAAAGTTACATATTACAATAATAAATAAATAAATGCAGTGGAACAACATGATGCGGTGGAATACATATAATACGTAATAATAGTACAAAATCTTCGTCTTCATCCTCCAGGAAGCAGTCTTCGACAAAATGAAAAGCTCAGACTAACTCGAGCGAATTGAAAAGACAAAACACTAGAGTCAGAACTAAATGATCTTATGTAAGTTAAATCAACAGTAAATAAATATGCGTGTAATGGCATTGGAGATATTTACCAGGTTTGACATCTCCTATCCAGTGTCAACGTGAGTGCAATAACTTAAGAGATGTTCAGGATTCCCATCTTCTAAGGATCCATTAAACTATCTACTATATAGTACAATACGCTATTATAATAGTGTCTATAGTAAAGTAAAGTATTAAAATAGCGTAAGGTGTTACCCATTCCCCTTTAACACATTTTTATATATTTCCATAGTCTATACAGTATGGTAATTCCTTCATAAACTGGAGGGCTATCAGAGGGCACTCCATAGGTATGCTACAAAAAAAACTCGTAGAAGGCACGCTAGGGCATGTGAACATGGCACTAGAGGCAATGTCAGGGTAGATATACCAATTGCACTCCCCAACTGGTGGTAACGCATAGCAGCTACTACTGCCTACCTCGAACACTTCCATAATCAAAATCGAGAGGTGGCCACCAAATCAATCACAAAGTCAAAGTATAGCATCGAAGAAATTTGCCCGATAGGAGGAATGACCTCACTTGGCCCGGTATAGCTCCTGTTTTAGTCACATTTAAGCTGACATACGGGAGTCGGGTTCATGTAAATACCTCATACAGGATCGTTCGCCAAACCATCCTACTTCATTTATGGGGTCTCCACCACGTACACAGTTGTTAAAGTGGTTTTCGGTATTGACAAAGAGTTTGACAATATCTGATCCCGATCTCTTTAACAACCAAACGCTTATTTCACACCGAATAATTCCTTCACATTTCAAAAAGTCAATTCATAATTGATATCAAAATATCATACTTGATTTCAAATCATATCTCTCTCGAAATCATATTCACTTTCAAGACTATATTCACTTTCAAAATCATATTCACTTTTGAATTTATCAATAAGATAGGTTAAATAAATCCTAGTTTCATAATCATCATATTTACTCAAATATGTTATTTTCTCAAAAAGGTATCAACTCCAAATTCCAACTTAGGTTGTATCATCATCATGGATATAAATATAAATACATCAGCTTTACACAGTCTAAAATTTTAGAAAATTGTTTAGATGGCCATATATAGTTTTAATAGTTTGGAAATAATTTAAAATAGATTAAAATAGTATTTAAATAGTAAAATAGTTTAAATAGATTTAAATTTGATTTAATTAGATTTTTAAATGATTTAAATAGATTTAAAATAGATTAAATAGATTTTTAATAGATTAGATAAATTTAAAATAGATTAATTAAATTTAAAATAGATTAAACAGATTTGAATTATATTAAAATGATTTAAAATAGATTAAATTAATTTAAAAGTAGATTAAATAGATTTAGATTATTTTAAGTAGATTTAAAATAGATTAAATAAATTTAAATTAGATTATATAGATTTAGATTATAATAAATAGATTTAAAATAGGCTAAATAGAATTAAATTATATTAAATAGATTTAAAATAGTTTAAATAAATTTAATTAGTTTAAATAGGTGAAATAGATTAAATAGGTTATAATAGATTAAATAAATTAAAATAGGTTTAAATTGATTGAAATAGTTAATTTAATTAAGATAGTTTAAATTAGTTTAAAATAGGTTTCAGAGTTATCCAAACAATTTCAATAACTCGATTCAGATAAATTCATTTATATTTGACACTTCAACTTTAAAATTTCATTTTAAATCCTTTAAAAAAATTATTAAATCAATTCCAATTTTAACATTAACGCTTGAATTATCGAAAATAATTTAGTTTATATAAATACATTTCTATTTCAAAATGCCAGTTAACTGAATTCAAAATTTAAAGAATTAAAAATCATTTAATTTACCCAATCTGGTGTCCGTATATAATTTTCTACCCTATTGTCACGTGATACAGATATTTATCGTTTCAATCCACAATTTAAAATTTTACGTTTATATATCATTTCAAACCGCAATCTCAAATTAAATAAAAATCTATAAGATCGCTAGAGTCTATCATTTCAACCCATAACGAGTTTTTCCTAACCTATAGATCGTTCGGGTATGTATCATTTCAACCCATAGGGAACTCATATGTTATAACAATATAAAAATACAATATTCAGTCATTCAATATCAACAATCAAATATCCATCACAATCATCATCGAAATCAACCAATGAACATCAATAGATAACTGATTATCATTAACATGTATTAAATGGATAATTAAATTCAATATTGAATTAAACGATGATTAAATGCAATAAAAGTCACATTTAACTAGAATGACAATTTAAATCTACCAAAAATCAACCAATAAATTCCTAATCACATCATAAATTTAATTTAACTAGCATAAGATAATCTAGTAGTTGTGAGTGGTTTAAAACACACACCTTTGATTTCAAATCAAATTGAAATCCAAAATAGGGCTCAAAATTCAACATTCTTAGAATTCATCCAAACTAGTTCCAAAATGTCCAAAATTTTGCCATGATCGCAGCAGAGAAAACCGTGCATGAATCGGAGCTCGTATAGAAAAGTTACTAACATTAGAAGTTTAAAATTCAAAATTTAAATAAGTAATAAAATAATTCATAACTCACACGTCACTCATTCTCTCTCCCATTCACAGTTGAACCCCATGCTAAAACGCAGCCGCCCTCTCCCCCCTTTGACCACGTTCTCATGCCACCTCCGATCGCCATTGGCCATGCCGCCATTGTCATCGAGTTCCCCTTTTCACGCTGCACCACCAAGACCTACGCCGCGCCTCCAGATCGCCTGTGATTTACACAGCCTCCACTACCTATATTAGGTTTTCCAGACCCTAAATCGCCAATTTCGGCCACTACAAGCGCTTACAGGTCATGCGACCTCCTCCAAACAACTCCAGGCATCGAGCATGACAAAACCCACAATTCAATTTCATGGATTGATGTCGAAATCAAAACCCCAAATTTTGACTTTGACTGCGATATTTGATCGATCCGGTCGCTATTACAGAAAACGACTACTAGATGCTGACTCGTATCGTTGAGAGCTTTCACTCCCATATTTTATTTGAATTTTTCGAGTAGTTTGAATTTTTGATAAAATTTGGAATTGCAATTAGGTTATCTGACATTTGAGAAGAGAGGCAGATGAAGAACAGAAAAGTACATACAGAATATACTTAATGGTTGCTAGAGTTTGAGGAACAATTTTTTTTTATATTAACAAAATCCGATAAGAAAATGGATACATATTGAATTGGTTCGACCGACGATAGCGACTCGAAAAGCCCATTTTGCTTCCAAAACAAAAGTAGGTTATCCCATATATCAAAATATATGCTTTTGATATTTTTAATCTCAACGGAATAAGTTCCAAGTCCTAATTTCATCGTATGAAGAAGTTAGCTATAAAATCAGCTTATTTCAAATTGATTTCAATTGAATTTAATTAAATTGATTTCTACGCGTTTCAAGTCCTTACGATCAAGCGACAAGTTTGATCGCTGTGAAACTTGAAATCTTACAATAACTCACTGTTACGGATCCGATAAAGCTGGTTTCGTCGAAATCGGAGTCGGTGGCTCAAATGGCTATTTTCACTTTAATTAAATAAATTAGTGTTAAATTGATTAAATCGCTTTTTAATTTCACTTTTAATAAATAAAGAATTTTATCGTTTTTTACTACTTAGACATTTAAAATAATTTAGAACAAATTTACATATCAATTTAGTGTTAATTATTACATCAGTTATAGTGTTCAGTTTCACCTGAAATTAAATCCAATTAAATTTAATTTGATTCGAATAAATTGATTTAATTTGATTTCAATCTTTCTATTCAATCAATTATTACTCTATAGACATAGTTAACATTTACTTATATCTTATTACACTAATATTCTATAACTATCATCTTTTACCATATTAGTTGTAGAATTTCAATAACATTGAATTTTTTTCAATTTGATTATAATTTAAAATCTCAATAAATTAATTTATCTTTGTTTCGCTCTTTTTATTAAATCAATTATTGCCTTGTGAATATAATTAAGATTCCTATACCTTCCATTACATTCATAATTTGCGGTTATCGTTTTAACTCATATTAACGTGATATCTAATTCATTTAATTTGCAATTGATTTCAAAGTTAATTCAACGGATTAAATAAATTGGTAACGAATGTAAATCGTTGCATTTTCTTAATTTAATAACATTTGTAAGTTTTTTATCTACACAAAATGCCATAACTACTACCACAACACTACTTTTTATCAATTGCAATTAATCACATAATATTTCATAAATTTTTACATATTAAAATTATCAGTTACACCTTTTATCCAATTTATCAACTAATGCATACATAATTATAATTCATTTATAATCTATAACTAATTATAATTTTTTAGTCATTTCAATTAAATCGAATTACATTTAAAGCAATTATCAATTACCTTAAATTAATACTATTACATTTTTGTCTTATTATTAAATCACAAATTTTTATTTCTTCCAACATTACATCACAAAACTTTATTAATTATATTTTTAACTCCTTTACCATATTTCCAGAAATATCACTTAAAATTCATTATTAAAATTCATTTTCCATCACTTAAAAATCCATATTTAAAATCCCTTAGGGAATAGTTAAGTGAAAATCCCAAAATCGAGTCATTTATTTTATACAATAAATTTCTTTTTGATAATACCATATTCACCAAAAATGATGATTATTTCAAAAATCATTTTTAATTTCTCTTTAAAACTCAAAATATCACTTATAATATTCCAAAAAGTCAATCTTTTATTGAATTCAAATTCATCTCTTTAAGATGATCCAAATTCAATATAAATATTATTATTTCAAAATCACCATTGAATTTCTTTTTAAAATTTAAAATTTTAATTTATGGTATATAAATACAAAAATTAAGGCCAGTGCTACTATAGCATCCAATAAATCGAATCATATCGAATCATATCAAATTCTATCACAGATTGTTCAAAAACATCATATATCACTATATATGAAATTAAAATCAACATTTTTGAGGAATCCAATTGGGTCCTCCAATCTGTTTTCCCGCAACCACAAGTGTTATATAACATAAAAATACCAATCGCACTTCGAGGCGGGATATCGCGGTAGCATAGGATCATCCGCTATTATGTGGGGCGCATAGTGTCTCACCCGCTCCAATCGGCAGGGAAATATCCAACTACTAATATATATACTACTATATATATATTATAACATCCAACTAATAATAGTTTATCAATTCAACCAATCATCCAATAATTAGTTTTTAATATTATAAAATTAAAACCAGCAATCCAAATGAGTGAGGTTTACTCACCTTGATTCCAGTTAGCGCTGAAGCGTTTTGGTTCATCTAAAATCAAGCAGACGTTTGATTTTAGTCAAAATTCCAATAGCTCAGATCTCACCTAATTCAGTTTCATAACATAGTATTCTCGATAAAGAACATAACTGAACTCATTTCGTCTCAATCGGACCTTGTATACGAGAGTTATTAATTTAAAACAATAATTTATATAATTATATAAATTATTTTTACCCCAAATAGCAACAAGCCCGGCCTACTATCACAAACCTGATTAACTATCCCTTTCCTTCTTCCCCAAGGATCGTGCACAGCAATAACACTCTCCAAGCGTACGCACACGGCCAAATGCCCACATTCCTCGACTAAACCCCTACAACCTTTGACAATCATTCCCTCTCCGCTCGAGCTTTCCGATGGACCCCACCTTATTCCACTCGAATAACCAAAACTCTGATCGACCTACTCTCATCGCCTTGCCTCGCTTTTGCCCAAGGTCGCGACTCCCTACTCAGCATCGTACATAACCAAATCCCACCAGAAGATGTACTATTCCACCACGAATTCGAATCCATAGCCGCCCTCTCCCAGCCGATAATCGAAGCCCTAGCCGACAGCCCCTTTACTCCCGAGTTCGAATATGAAGTTGCACCCCACAAAAATTATATCAGATCAAAGCAAATGGCGAATCTCAATTTTTAAAAACGTTTTCAAATATTTCTTTTTTTCATTTTCTTAATGAAAATGTTTAAATAGAAGAAGTGGGAGGGAGATACATAGGGTGGCTTGAGCAGGAAGGGTAGGGTGGCTGTAGGTCGGCTTGAAAAAAGTAGAGGATATGCAATCATGTCGACTTAAAATATATTATTAAAAATTTCAAAATATCTCGTTTAAAGTAACTTAAGATCCTGAACCCCTATTGAGGCATGTCGCCAGGCATTCCTAATGTTATAACTCTATTTCGAATAAAATGGAACAAGTTTCAAGACCTAATTCGATCATATGGAGAAGATATCTTTTTGAATCCAATTATAATATTAAATTCCCGATATTAATTCAACGCGTTTATATCCCATACGACCAAATGGTAACTCGAAACGCTACAAAATTTGAAATCCGAAAATAATACACTATTACGGATACAATGACACTGGTACGTCGGAATTTGAGACCGTATCTTGGAAGGCTATTTTTATATGTTAATTAAAACGATATATTTTAAAAATTAGCCAAATCAATTTTGAATCCATTTTAAACGTTTATATTATCTTCGTTCTTATCAATAAAAGTTAAAAATAATTTTTATCCAACTTAGAACTAAAGATTCCATTATTTAACCAATCCTAATTATTAAATTCCACAATTAAATTACTCAATAAATCGTTGTAATTGAAATTCAAGTTATTAATCAATAACGTAATTTTTAAATATTAAAATTAATTAAATATTCTAATTTCAAACCACTAAATTTCTGGGCCGTTACATTCTTTCCCCCTTAAAAGAATTTCATTCCCGAAATTGCCAAGGTAGGAAAAATGTCCAAAGCCATTCTTTTTCTATGAAATAACTTCCTAAATCCATTTAAGCCTTTAACTTCCCAAAATCAATTTGTTGAAATCTGGTTATAACTTTACTAAGTTCCTAAATTCATCCAAAGATTCCAAATAATATTACCCATTCAATCATTTCAACTTATAATTCAAAATCAAATTTTGGTTATTAAATTTTTTTTCAAAATTTCTAACTCTCTAAATTTTCGAAAAATTTCGCCAGCGTCTTGTTTGCGCGGCTAGATCAAAACAACTACAAATCGCCACTGCGGGCCCAAATCAATAAAAGAAAACTAAATCCAAGTGGCTAAATCATAAAACCAACAAATCAATCAATAACATAAACATGTACCTTTTGTTGGGTAACCCAATTTTACTTACAAAACCAAGGCCTTAAGTTGGCTCTTGCTTTTATAAACTTGCATCTAATTTATTAATGATATCCAATCATATTATTCAAAATCATTTAATTTTGAAATTTCCACTTTCAGCACTTGATTTTACTAAAGCCTATATGGTGTACATATATATCATTTATATGCAATATCAAATCCGATCGATCACTCGATCACACAATTTCACTTTCAAACTAGTATCGTTCACACAACTCTCTAGTCCGGACTTAGATCTTGTCCTTGATTAGAAACCGTCGTTCTCCTTGCATAGCCATATAATATGATAGAGAATCCTAGAATCAATAAAAAATCTATATCCAGTGTTCATCGTCGATAATCGAGTGAAAAATCCAAACTTCGATCGATATAAATTATCTTAAAATTCTTTGCTTGAAACAGGATCAAACCATCATGCGAATAAAGTAATATACATACAACTGTATTTATTTCCATTGATTTCTTAGCTATACCAAATTCCTTTTATTCCCATTCATTTCCTTTACGAATATTCACAATTGTCATTCACGTTGTATTATTCACATTTCCTTATTTCTTAGTATTCCTTTCCATCTTGATATCATTTAAGAATTATTCCACCAGATTCAATGTTTAACACATTTCGCCTAGTAATTACTTCATTTACACTTATTTACAATCAATATCCACTTCTTTACATAGTATATTCCAGGATGCTATTATCACCGAAACATCATTCCATAAAATTTGTTTACTTAAGGTCATTTTAAAATATTTTATACAACTTAACTTTAAATCCATTTTACCTCAAATCCAATTTCATTTTCAACATTTGATTTTTATCAATCAATGTTCCAAACCATATCCAATTCACTAAAAGTTTAATTAGTTTGTTTCATTAATTTATTTTAAACCTCAATAAATTCCATTTTCAATAATTTCTTCATCCAGCCCAACTTATGCTAAATTTTCAGAATTTACTTTATTTGACTTAATTTAAGTTAAATTTCATTCTATAATTCAATTCCAAATTTTACTAAAGTTAAGTTCAGTTCCATAGTTCAATTCCAAATTTACCTTCCTTAACATTCACATGTAACAATTTTACATTGTTTTAACCTGCAAATTTTCAAATTTTATAAGTTATCAAACTTATTTTCTCATATATTCAATGAGACAATTTAAATGAAAATCCCAGAGTTTAAACACCTCGTCCTAAAGTATTTCAAATCATTTCTGAAACCATATATATACATATATACATACATAATCCCTGGTATATCAATTTATTCATTTGAATTCCAAAATCAAAACAAGTTTTACTAAAACAAAACTCCATGCTAGCAATTTCTCTCTTGGAAACTCGAAAATGAACGTTGATGATGCTACAGTCATCACCGAAATTATTTTCCAACGAACAAAGTGAGCTTAATGCTTTCATTCCTTTTAAAATTATTTTAAAATATTCTATTCAAATTTGTTTTCCAAATAATGCTATTGATATTCTCCAAAACTTTGAAAAATCATTTTCAAAACCAATGGGATTTAAATTTCTAATTTTTCAGCTTTAACCCTTATAAATTGTATTTAAAACATACTTCTGAAATTTCCTTTTATTCATAAATCGCATTTAAAAATTGTATATTATATAATATCACCTTGGTTATATGAAATCACCTCTTAACTGTTAATCTTGTTTACATTATGTTACATCCTGTATTTGATCGTAAACAACAATCAACAAATGATAATAATCAAACATCATCATTCTCTAACAACCAAGCACACCATATATACCGTAATAATTCTCTGAAAAATTACTTATTTATATATAAAATATAATCAAGGTAAAATTATTTCATTTACTCAATTTTAAAATAGTACCATGTCGAATTGCTCTGTTCAAGTGTTTAGAGATCCCTATCAATAACGTTAATTATCTGTATTGACCAGAATCCATAAGCCACTCAATAGATCAACCAACACAATGTAAAACATTTTAAATTCACTAACAAATACGCGCTCATATCACTCAAACTCATTTTAGGATGCTACTGACCCTATCTTTAATGAGTTACCCCACCAAAGACAAGGTTCTCGCTCAACCTTCAACTTTGATACCGTGTTGTAATGACCCACTTTTTTGTACATTCAAACCTAAAAAATAACTGCACATGTCAACTCAAATTGAACAAAAAGGCGGATAGTTATGAGTGAAGAAAGAAGAAGAAACTAAATAACAACATAGAATCTCACAACCGTAGCGGAACAATATATAATAGATAATAACATCTCTTTTCACAAAAAGAACTATAACTATTATTATACATACCATCATAAGAATACAATAATCAACAAACCAATTCTGGAAAGTTATAATAACTAGTCCTCACAAGTGCTGAATATATAATATACACACACAACAGAATAGAGTCAAGTATATGCAATATGCCTGAGACTCCTCTAACTCGTCTCTTGAGCTCCATAGCATCCTAACTTGAATCAGTAGTACTCGGTCTGACCTGAGCATTATAATAAAATAACACCTGAGTCAGTCTGGAAAACGAGCGTGAGAAAATACACTCAGTCAGATTTAAAGTTATAAGAAATCTTTGAAAATCAAAGGTATCCCGTAAGACCATGCCACACATAAACACGATGGGTTTTTATCTTACGATAACCAAACCAATATTATGTACAAATCATGTGATATTATAATAGTATCTAAGTACAAATACTTATTAAAATAGCCGAAATTGTTATATTAATTAAATTCCAGCATACTAGGCTCTACGATCAAAACCGTAAGGCAAATATTGGAGAATGGATTCCATACTATGATCAAGCAAGGAACTACCCCCGATGAGTGCATTTCTAGATCAATGCACCCGGGTTTGACAAGAACATCTTATACCCTGCCATACAGAATCGGCCTAGCACTTGACTACTAGTATCGAATATGACATCATCCAGGTCTTCCAACCTTTTCGTGATCTCTCATACATCCCTAATAATATAAGGTAATCTAGAAAGATGATGACATTCCCTAGTGGGAGCGACCCACTTAGCCCTGCCGTCCTGTTTTAGTCATTTCCTGGTTGATGAGGCTTGAGGCTACGATTACCTTTCAAGAAATTTACACTTGTATGCGAGAGTTATTAACATTATAAGTTATCGATTTATTTTGAAACAATAATTTATATAATTATACAAATCCTTTTTACTCCAAAGGGCAACAAGCTCATCCCACTGTCACCAACCCGATCCACTATCTCCCCTTCCTTCTTCCTCGATGATTGTGCACAGCAATAATGCTCCCCAAGCATACATGCATTTCCAAATGGCCCCATTCCTCGAAGAAAACTCTTATAACCTTTTCCAATCACTCCCATCTTATTCCACTCGAATGAACAAAAATCTAATCGACCTGCTCTCTTGGCCTCACCTCTGCCCAAGGTCACGAATTCCTACTCACCGTTGCACATCACCAAATCCCACCAGAAGATGTGCTCCTCCACCACGAATTATAATCCGTAGTCGCCTTCTCCCAGTACGCCACCAATCAGCCGATAATCGAAGCCCTAGTCGGCTGCCCCTTTACTGTCGAGTTCGAATATGAATTCGCACCCTACAAAAATTATATCAGATCAAAGCAAATGACGAATCTCGATTTTTAAAGTCGTTTTCATTTCTTTTGTTATGTAAATTTGAAGAAATCGATTTTTGAATTTAACATTTTTTTCATTTGCTTACTAGAAACGTTTAAATAGATGAAATGGGAAGGAGATACATAGGGTGGCTTGAGCAGGGAGGGTAGGGTGGCTGTAGGTCTGCTTAAAAAGAAAGTAGAGGCTATGCAATCATGTCAAATTAGAATATATTATTAAAATTTTCAAAATATCTCATTTAAAGTAACTTAAAATCCCAAACCCCTATCGTGGTGTGCCGCCAAGCATTCCTAATGTTATACCCCTATTATGAACGAAATGGAACAAGTTTCGAGGCCTAATTCGATTGTATGGAGAAGATAACTTTTTGAACCCCATTATAATATTAAATTTCTAATATTAATTTCAATGCGTTTCTATCCCGTGCGACCAAACGGTAACTCCAAATGCTACAAAATTTGAAATCTAATAACAATACACTATTACGGATCCAATGACACTAATTTCGTTGAAATCCAAGACTGTGCCCAAAAGGCTATTTTTATATGTTAATTAAAACGAGATATTTTAAAAATTAGCAAAATCAATTTTGAATCCATTTTAAAATTTTCTATTATCTTAATTCTTACTAATAAAATTTAGTAGGCCTTTAAGTAATTTTTATCTAACTTAGAACTCAAGATTCCATTATTTAACCAATCCCAATTATTAAATTCCATAATTAAATTACCCGATAAATCGTTATAATTGAAATTCAAGTTATTAAATTAATAACACAAATTTTAAATAATTAAAATTAATTAAATATTCTAATTTCAAACCACTAAAATTCTGGGTCGTTACAGACTTGAAACATCCTGGAAAGACTAGAGAATTGAGCTTAGGAACTTTGGTTGAAAATTTGGCTAAGTCCTCAACTCAGCATCAAATTAAGGCCTTTGGTCTACCACGAGCAAAAACTTTAATGAATGTTGAAGCATCGAGATGAAGATGGAATGACTTGGAATTTGGCATGAGCACTTAGGAAAATACCATAAAAGACTTAGAAAAGGTTTCAGGTGATTTGAATCAACCACCTAAACTAGGCCCCGAGTTAAGGCCCTAAGTCAAGTCCGACTTATGGATGCTCATCCATTCACTTCCATGACTTCATACACTGATAACACTATTTCATTGATTCATGACCAAATAATTCTCTAAGGATTCGATTACTTGCTCTAAGGATTGGCTAGAACAAAGCTAAGAAGATGAATATCCAAGAAATCGTAAGATTTAACACGAAGACGATGGAAAATAGGTTCAAACAACTCAAGAAAAGGTCGAAAAGTGGAACAAGAGAAGAATTGGGCAAGACATCAAAATCCTTAACTCGGCACCAAGTTAAGGACCTTAACTCGGTACCGAATGACTCAGGATGGCTTGGGTTTTCTAATGTGACTTCACGCTATCTCCTGAACTTCATTGTTATTGGTCCTTTGACTCTATGTTATCCAATTCCTCTATAAATACTAGCCTATCTACTACTAGAAATAGATCTTAATATTCTCGTTGTTGGATTTCCATTAACACTCTTAGACCTGAAGCTTCCATTAGACCTTCTTTGCTGCTATTCTCCACAGCATACTCTCTTAACTCCATTGTAAATCTAAGATCCACTAGGTTGTGGCCGGATCTGTTGTAATTAGTTGTAATCTAGTGAAAGAAAAACTAATAAAGTAGAATGAAGGGGACATAGGTTAGAAATTATGTTAAACCACTATAAAAGATTCTGTGTGTTCTTGTCTGCTTTCTACCTTTTCTTTCACTTTTATCTGAATTGGTGCTTTCATCCGATTTTTGAGTGTTGATCCATTTTTTGGGTTAACATTTTGGTACTTCCACAGAGAACAAAACTTTTTTCTAAAGACTTTAAGCTTGAATCTGAGATTTGGATAAGATGAAGAGGTGGAATGTCGGATCTAAGGCTGGAAGAAATCAACCATAGCCTGGAGGCAGCCAGGAGGTGGCTTCAAATTTTAATCAATGTGTCTATGTCCCAAGAAGGGTGATGGAGAAAATGATGAAGGAGGTGTAGGATGGATTAATGGCTAGATAACAGGAAATGCTAGATGGATTTTTCCAAAGTATTGGACAACTGGAGTAGTGGAGTGGTTGGAACTAAACAAAAAAACCAGGAACCAACGCAGGAGCATTCAGAGTTAGAGAAAAATAAACTTAAACGATGCCCCTACAACTCGGGGGCACAATTGATTTTGATCTAGGACGAGCTTTAATGCTTAGAAGCAGGCAATACTGAAGCTAGAGAGGCAAACCTGAATGCAAATGCATTACAGCAGGAGTTGGAACCGGAAGCTTACCTTTGGCATAAGGGGCATAATGAAGTTATGGATCAGAGACATCCATTTGAGGGCAACTCTATTATCGGGATGGATTGGGTCAGATTCAGTTCCTTTACCCTAACTTTATATAAATGATGCAATATAACCTCAGGCCACTTTACACATGTACCGGATCCTGAACGGTCTTTAGGGACACTCTGAGTCTGATACCTGAGATGACTATTTAGGACAATAATAACCCCAAATCACTTAGATGTGCACAAAACCTAGATTGGTCCTTAGTCGCGCTCAACATCAGGTGTCTGGGATGAATGCTTAGGATAATATAGACCTTGGACCACTTACATGTATACGAGACCTAGATTGGTCTCTAAACACATTTCGAGTCGTATGCCCGGGGATAAAAGCGTTGTTGATTTGAATACTTGATTTTTGAAAAATCCATGGGAACGTGATGATTGATATTTATCTCTTTATGTCTCTTCAGGAGAGATGAGACCGGATTGAAAGGTACAATTCCCCTTGCCAGAGAGCAAGCGGATGGGCTTGTATAGATTTGATTTCCATAGAGATTTCGTCTTGAGAGACGGGGTCGGAGTTCATGGTGCAAGTCCCCTTGCCAAAGACCAAGCAGATGAGCTTGTATGGATTTAGATGGCCTTAGAGCTACCATTCAGAGAGATAGGGCCGGAGTGCAAGGAGTGAGCCATATCACCGGAGAGTGAAAAGGATGGGCTTCTTTGGTCATTATAGAGCTTGTAACGACCCGTATTTTTAACTATTTTAAATTATTAAATTTAATATGGTTATTGATTAAAAATTGTTAGAATAAAAAATATATGTTTTGTTTGTGTAATTTATTTGAAATGGACTCGAATAAATTTTGAAATAACCAATTTCAAAGATTTTGGCAATAACAACTATTGAAATGAAATTTTAGATACCAATGTGTTTTATAATCAATAACTGGACTTGAATAATAAATGTTGAACCATTTAATTGAAAATAGAATAATTGTTGATAATTGACATTCAATTGAAATTTATGATTTATTAATGTAATTTATTGGATAGTTAAATGGTTTAAATTTAACATTGGAGTTATTTAAATAATTGAATTCTGGATTTAGTATGATTGTAAATGATATCGAAAGTTGATTTAAATTTTATTTCAATACAAATGAAGATCACTAAAATTTAAAATTGGATTTAAAAGTGAATAAATAGAAATTGAAAATTTATATTTTAATTAACAAGTAAAAATAGCCATTTTGGCCACTGTCTTAGATTTTCCGAAACCAGTTTTGATCGGATCCATAATAGTGAATTATTATAAGATTTCAAGTTCCATAGCGATCTGACTTATCATTTGATCGTGCATGCTTGAAACACATCGAAATTAATTAAAGGAATTTAATTAAAATTAATTGATTTTAAGAAGCTATCTTCCATATACGATGGAATTAGGCCTCAAAACTAGTTCCATTTCAAAATGAGAGTAAAACATTAGAAACGTTAAGCGGCATGCTTTGTTTGGAGTTCGAATTTCGTGGGCCAATCGAGCTAGATATTTTATAATTTAAATAACGTATAAAAGTCAATCTTATTTGAACCCTTCGTACACACTGCAACCTTTATGTCTACATCGTACCTCCCCTTTCCTTTCTCTTATTTCAGCAGGCAGAACGAATAAGGAAAAAAGAAAGAAAAAAGAGAGACAAAGCACGAACTATCCGCGTTCGACCAGGGTGGAGGAAGCGCATGCGGCGGCACTGGAGGAAGGAGAAAGCGGCGCTAGGGTGGATGGCTATAGCACATTGTTCGATGTTAGTGTTTTGGGCTACTCGTGTTTGCGCACGCGATGGGGCTCAGGTGGTAGCGAGTGTGCATTGATGAGGGCGGTGGCTCGAGATGGGTGTAGCGATGGCATGCTTGGATGGAGGTACGGTGGTCATGGTGGTGGAGTGCGTCATGGTTTTTGTCACATGGTTGGGTCCATGCGTATGCTTGAATGAACAGGGAAGGAGAATCATGTATGAGATAAGGGACGATGGTAATGTCAGTTAATTTCTTTCATTTTGTTAATTATATTTAGATAATTTAATTTTAATTATCTCAAATATTATTTGGCATATAACTTTTGCATACGATGTCCGTTTCAGATAGAACGAGTTGTGTAGGGATCGTATCGAAGACGTCTATGCCGTGGAATCAAAGTGAAATTATTTGAAGCTGCAAAAAAATTTAGTTTCGAATAAAAGGTGAGTGTTTTATACGCTCACGACGAACTAAATATTTTTATGTTAGTTAAATTTATATCGTGAGGTGATTTAAATTTATTGGCTGTTGTTTGGTAAATTTAACTGACATTTAAATTGACATGAACTAAAATGATAGGAATTTGAATTGACAATTCAAATTTGGAATGGGAATTAAATTGCTAGTTAAATTCCCGATTTTTGATAACTAGTAAATTTTTGTGGTATTTTGACTGATTCGGATGTTGATTGTAATATATGGTATTAATCGATATTTTGGACGATTTTGATGTTTATATATTTTGATATATCCTGTTGTCATATGTATATAATTTACAGTATATAAAATTGTAAATCTAGTTATTTCGAATAAATGAAGAGATTATTTGAAATGATATACGCCTATTGCATTTATTTTGGATTGAAATGGTATATATCCATTCCTGAACTAGATTAAAATAGCCGATTCACATGACCATAGGATAGAAAACTATGTACGAACACTGGATTTGGTTAAATAAAATGATTTAAAAAAACTAATTTGAAATTATTTAAATGATTTTGATTCAAAGAAATAAAAATCGAATTTATGGAAATCGAATTAATTTCAAACTTGAGCTTAAATGTGGAACTAAAATGTGTTAATGAATTTATTTAAAAATCAAATTTGAGATTCTGAAGTTATAATTGAAATATGATTTAAGCCTCGAAAATTGACTTGTTTTATTTGTTTTTTATTTGAACTTTGAAATATTGCTAAGTAAACGTAATTTAAACAATATTTCAAAATTAAGCTCAGAATCGAATTAATTTGAAGATTTGAATCTTGAATTGAATGTTGAAGTTAAATTTGAGTTAAATGATTTAGATTGATATTCTGAAATCGACATGAATTCATATGAATTGAAATGGTTCAAAATTGAGAATTGAATTGAAATTAATTCAAACTGGAATCGAAAATTGAATTAACTAGAATCGAAATCGAAAACGAATTAATTTGTTGTCGAAATCGAAAATGATTTGAATTGAATTTGGAATCTAAGTTAACTCGAATTGAAATTGAAATCGAATCGATTTGAATTGAAATGGGAATTGAAATTGATTTGAATTGGAAGGTTTAGAATTGAATCTGTTTGACTTTGAAATTATTTTCAAATAAATTATTTTAATATAAACTGTTTAAAACCTATCTTTTTAAATATTCAAATTATTTTGATTTTCCAGACTATTTCCTATATAAACCATTTTTAATATGCAAGCCATTTTGTTAAACTATTTTAACTTTTAAACTATTTAAAAATTTTCAAGATATTTTTAAATTGGTCAGAGAGGGAATCATTTATATTTAAATCATGGATTTAAATATAAATTTGGTTAAAATGAAGTTATAACCTAAATTGAAATTTGGAAAAAAAAATCGAAAGCGAAGCTGAGATATTAAGCCGAAAATTATTTTTAAGTTAAATAATATAATTTTAGTAAATATGATGATTTCGAAATGAAATTGTTTTTGAAGCGAATATGATATTTTAGTATCAAGTATGAATGGTTTCGAATTGCAAAAGAACCAACCGATGTGTAAAACGACGTTTGGGTGTTAAAGAGACCATGGCATCTTATTGGCATACTCTATGTCAATATTGGAACCACTTTAACAAATGTGCACGCAGAGAAGACTCTAGAACGAAGTGGTTGGATTTGGCATCGTTGATGGATTTGAAGAAAAGAACGATGATGAATAAAGCCCGACATTTGTGCCAATTTGAAATGACTAAAACAGGACTGCTTGACAGGGCCAAGCGGACTAACTACCTCCACCACACAACCGTTCTTCGATTTTCTCAGATTGGTCCATATTATTACTTTTATAATTGGTTTCGATTGGTACACCTTTATTTTGGTATAACATCCCCTTGACTCGATATGGGATGGATGTACGTGGTAGACGGACGTGGCTAAGTTGCATTACCACCAGCTCTGCGACCCTAACAGGGAGTATCCTACCTTGGGCATTGCCTCACATGCCTTATCATACTTTTATCCCTATACGAGATCCCTACGATTTTAGTTTAGTATTGTCGCATCACGGCGCATCGCTATCCCCCGACGTGCTATTGGGGTGTTATATGGAAACTGTACGATGATGCTTAAAAACGCATTAAGGAGGATTTAAAGCCTTAACGCTAAGAAAAATATCTGTTTTACTGATTAGACATTATATGTATAACGTATCATACTATATATAAATATTTTTACGGATCATTAATTAAGAGATGGATAATCCTGTAACATCTCTTGAGTTATTGCACACACATTATGCACTGGATAGGAGATGTGAAATCCCGTAAACATCTCTGACGCTATTACGCTCATGTTATGTGATATCGATTTGAATCACATGAGGATATTTTAGTCCTGACTCGAGTGTTTTGTTTTTCATTACGCTCGGGTTAGTCATGATTTTTTCAGCACATTGGAAATGATTCTCTATAGGTGAAGACGAAGATTCGTCGTATTATTATTACTAATATTATTCATGTTATTCTACTACATTATATTTTGTTTCTGCTGTATTTGTATAACTTTAATAAATGATGTATCAATTATAATCAAATGTATAGTAAACAGCTTCATGAATTGTTTATTTGCTTACTATATTTTGTCACTCCACTACAAGATTCTGTGTTTGTTTTCTTCTTTTTTTCTTAATTTTCTTAATTAACCCCATTGATTATTTATATTTCAGATTGTTTAGATTGGACATGTGTCAATTATTGTAGATTAACCTTCTAAAATGTGGGTTGTCACATTTGGTATCAGAGCTTTGGTTTAGCGATAACCTTAGCTTTGCGGAGTTTAACTCATTAGAGATAAGGTAGTAATACCCTAGAATGAGTCTGTTTGAGTGTGTATGTGTTTGTGTGTGTGTGTGTGTGTATATGAGAGCATACTTGTTAGAATTATAAAATATTGTATATTATGTTTACTTATTCGTTGAGTTTATGAATTCTGGTCGGTGCGTGGGACGTTATGCTATCCAATGGAGTTTCTAAACACTTAAACGAGAAAAGCCGACATAACATTGTTTTAAAATATGGCAAATGAAATAATTTTACATACATTATATTATATATATATATTTATAAATTTTATGAAATTATTATTAGAAGATGATAATATTTAGTTATCATCGATTATTGGTTGAATTAAAATAAAACGAATATTTTGTAAATATTGTTTTACGAAGCATTTGATAATTAAATTGAATTGAGATCCAATTGCAATAAGAATAGTTCACAATGACAAAGATGTAAATTAACGAAATATTTTCATAATAACGTAATGAAATTGAATAAGTATATTTACAATGTAACTTATAAATAGAAAGGATTTAAAAGCTAAGAATTTTTGTTTTTAAATTTCGTTGCTTTCAAAATTATTCTCAAAGCCTTCAAAATTAATAACGATATAATTTGAAAGTTTTTTGGCAAGAAATATACTTTGAAAAGATTTTTGAAAGAAATAAAAACTTTGCTTTGGTAGTTGGGAAATAATTCTGGGGATGACTACAACGTCGCTAGTATTCATTTTCGAGTTTCTGAGTGAACCAAAAGAAATTTATTTTCGATCAAAACAAGTTTTGATTATGAAAAAAATATATTCTAAGTATGATTTGATAAATATATGAAAACAGTTTTGAACTTATAATTGAAAATAGTATAGATAAAAATAAGTTTATAACTTATAGATTTGAATAGGAAAGAAAAATTAAAATTTAAAACTATTGAATATTTTGGTTAAGCAAATAAAAGAAGATTCAAATATAAGATATGAAAATAAAAGAATTAACCTAAGAAATGTTTTTAATTGAGTTAGTGAAATGGGGTAAATAAAATAAAATTTAACTCCAGAAAGCTTAAATGAAAGTGAATTGTATTTGAAATGAATTAAATAAAATAACGAAATGAAATTTTAAGTGAATTAAGTTGTATAACTTATAGATTTGAGTAATATCAAACTAAAAAAATTTAAATTGGTTAAATGTGAATGATAAGAAAATTTTTAGCTTGAATAAAGTTAAATAAAATGAGTAATGGATTAAATGAAATGGAATTTCACTTAGTAAAGATTAAATGAATCAAATTAGATTTGAGTGGAACTAGATGAATTAGTAGAGTGAATTAATTCCACTTAAGCTATAAAATAAATTAATAGTATGAATATGAACTTGGATTATAAATTAAAATGCAATTTCATTGTGAAAGAAATTGAATAAAAATTAATGAGTATAAGAAAAATTAATATGAGTAATTGAATTTATTTAAAATTGGATGTAAGTAAATTAAATGCAAATCGAATGAGTTTCAATAAAAATTGAATGTTAACTAATTTAATATGGAAAAAGTTAAACAAAATGAATTATAAGATGAAGTTAACTTAATAAGTCGAATGAAATTGATTGTGAGAAAAGAAAATTTATTAATATAAATTTGAATTATAAAATAAATGTACTTAAGTAAAATTATTAATATGAACTTGAATTTATGAAATGAACCTATGAACAGAATCGAAGAATTAATATGAATTTAAGTTATGAAAAATAAATATGAAGTGCATTTTATAAAATGGATGCAATGGACTTAAATAGTTTATAAATGATATCAGTATTAAATAGAATATACTAAGTGGTATTGAAGAAAAATTTAATTTAGATAGGAAGAAGTGAAATGAGTTATAAAATGGTCAATAAATGAATTTATATGAAATGTCGTTAAACATAAAGTGAAATAATTAAATTTAACGTACTGAATTGAAAAAATTGAATGTGAATAAATTTGAAGTGAATCAATTAAATGTTAATAAAAATTGAATGTTAAAAGAAATGAAGTGTATAAATTAAATATTGACATTGAAACGAAAATTGTGATAGTTTGAATTAACTAGATGAATATTAATAATTGTGAATGGTTTATTTGGTTATAAATTATTGATTTTATTGTTTTTGCTGCAAATGATTGTTTTGTCGTGTATCGGTGCTAATGTTTATGATTCGGATTCAAAATTCTTGTTATGTGGTTTTATTTAATTCATATATGTTGTTATATCTTTTATAAGTTACTAATATTCTAATTTGAGTAGAGATAGGTACATATGAAGGCCATTTGGACGTATATGCGGATTTTATTTTGCTTGCTTAATACGAGTGAACTCGCTCGAATTAATAATTATAAGCTACATATCTCCGATTACATACCGCACTTTTATATTTTTCCCTATGGGATGCCTCATCATTGAGATAAGATGTATATTTAATATATTTGGTATATATTTGGGTTATATATTGTATTGTAAAAATTTCCAATCGAGCCGTGCAAAGGAGATTATGCCGAAATTTTTCGAAAGTATGGATGTTAGAAAAATGTTAAGGTTTTAAAATTTTTATAACTTGTTTTTATAAGTTGTAACTTTCGTAAAACCGACATCGGGCAGACGTAGTGAGAGTGTAGTAAAGGTTTTGTAAATAAGATGTTTATGTTTATATATGATTATTTTGAATAAATATATCGTGTGTTAAATTCTCTATTTAACCCCTTTTCGAGGACGAAAAGTTTTGAGTGTGAGGCGAGCAGGAGTGCAAGAACTAAGTCCTTTCACTGGAGAGTGAGCGGATGGACTTACTTGGTCGTTGAGTCCCTTCACCGGAGAGAAAACAAACACGCAAGGATCCAGAGAGATCGAAACTCTAGATTGGAACACTAAACCATCCGAAGAGATCGTCCACTTAACTTAAATATTAAACAATCTGGGGAGATTGTACGTTAAACTGAATATAAAATGATCCAGAGAGATAGCACATTAAACTGAATATAAAATGATCTAGAGAGATCGAACCTTAGAATAGAAACATATTTGATAAAAGAACTTGAATGCTTTGTAATTGGAATTAAATAGATAATCCTAGATGAACACAGGATAATTTTGATATGTGATGTGATGCTCTGAACGTAATTGGAATGATAATAATGTAAATCTCGAATTAAAATGGGAGATTTTGATATGTGGTGTAATATATATCATGTAATCACTCTGAATGGATTCAGAATGATGATGATGTACAGATTATGCTTATGTAGCATTTAGAGTTTTAGGCTATAACATGTTTGGAATGATCCATGATTGACAATAGAATCCCAAGGAACTGGAAGACTCCCTAATATTGAAGTCGTCGAAGAGCTCAACTATCAAACATTGATTACTGAAAATTGTGCTTGAGCAAAGCATACTTCACATTCGAAAGACATACTTTGGAGGGCAAGTATTAACCCGCTTCTTAGCAAAGCGTATTTTTAGCAAAGTGTATTTCAACTGGATCTAGAAGATTCAAACGAAGACGAAATGATTCACAGAGTTGGAAACACCCTGGAAAAGACTAGAGAATTGAGATGAGGAAGTTAGGTTGGAAAATTGGCTAAGTCCTTAACTCGGCATCGAGTTAAGGCCTTAGGTCAACCACAAGTTAAAACTTTAACGAATGTTATAGCATTGAGATGGAGATGGAATGGCTTGAATTTGGCAAGAGCACTTAGAAAAACACAAGAAAGGACTAAGAAAAGGTTTCAGGTGATTTGGATCAACCACCTAAACTTGGCCCTGAGTTAAGGCTCTAAGTCAAGTTTGACTTGTGGATGCTTATCCATTCACATCCATGATTTCATAGATCATATTACTTCATTGATTCGCGATCAAATAATTCTCAAAGGATTTGATGACTTACTCTAAGGATTGGCTAAAACAAAGCTAAGAAGATGGATAATCAAGAGATCGCAAGACTTAACTTGAAGACAATGGAAAAGAGGTTCGAATGAATCAAGAAGAAGGTGGAAAAGTGGAACAAGAGAAGAAATGGGCAAGACGTCAAAATCCTTAACTCGACACCGAGTTAAGGACCTTAACACGGTACCGAGTCAAATATTTGACTCGGGATGGCTTGGGTTTCTGGTGTGACTTCGAGCTATCTCGCGGACTTCATGGCTATTGGGCCTCTGACTCTATGTTGTCCAATTGCTCTGTAAATATCAACCAAGCTGTTACCAGAAAATGATCTTGATCTTCTCTCTACTGGATTTCCATTAACACTCTTAGACCTAGAGCTACCATTAGACCTTCTCCGCTTCTATTCTCCACAACATACTTTCTTAACATCCATTACAAATTTGAGATCCACTAGATTGTGGTCATGTCTGATATAATTAGTTGTAATCCAGAGAGAATAACTAATAAAATAGATTGAAATGTACGTAGGCTGGAGATTATGCCGTACCACTATAAAAACTTCTGTGTTCTTGTTTGTTTTCTAGTTTTCTTTTACTTTTATCTAAATTGGAGCTTTCATCTGATTTTCGAACGTCTATCCATTTTTGGGTTAACACAAAAGAAAATTAATTCCTTAATAAAATGCACCAATATTTTCAAGTTTGAAATTAGTACTTTGTTTGAATAAATATGCTATCAGATTTTGATGCATTTATAAGTATTTTTTGCGATATCGGTTCAAGATGTATGAAAAATGTCAGCTCAAAAATGTGGATATTCGGATTCTTCTTTACAAATTACATCCTATTTCTTCGTTGGTAAATTATCTTTCATTAGACTATTTCCTGATACAAATGAGTGCCCTCGAGCATCGTATAACAAGTTATATATCATATAGTCGGTTAAGAAATCTTTAGGGTATGTATTTAATCATATTTCATGTGTAGGATAAAAGCAATGTTGTTATGTCAAGAAAAGACATTTAACCTCTTCAACCTTATTAGCGCTTGTAATTAGTACATAAGAAACAAATCATCAAAGCTTAATAAATTTAAATAGATCATGCGTATCAAATTTTATAAGAATACGAGGTCTTGTTTGGTTTGTCATTTTTAGTTTTGTATTTTCGTCCAAACAGAAAAGCGCACAATGCATGTATTTTTTGATAAACCAATTTGAAAAATAAATTAACACGCAAAATGGAAAACAAAGTTATTTTGTTTTTTGTATTTTGGAAAACCAATCCCTCTGCCATCTTGTAATCCCCTTCACGGTCCTCCGTTGCACTTTCATTCCTTTCATCGTTCCTCAATCGTCATCATAATATCTTAAAGTTTTAAACATTTTTTCTGTTCTGTGTTTTATGATTAATGTTGGAAATACGAAACACAAAACTTAAAATGAACCAAACAAACCCTTATCTCATGAAAAACTACAATAAATAATCCAGTAAGAAAAAAATAACACGTGCGATTTGTAGTGTGATCAAAGCTTACGTTTGTAAAGTAAATGAAAGTGAAAGATGAATGAAAATGGAGAAAATTGTAGTTCTTAAATCTGAATACATATCGACGTTAAGATGTAATTTGTTCATTTGTGTTTCTTAGTTCATTAGCCAAATTTGCTACAATGAACCCAATATCAGTTAATAAAATGTTTCATTGGTCTGCTACTCACCCAAAATAAATTTTGTGATAAATAAATGAACATAAAATAGATTCATGTAGTTTATACCTATATTCGGTAATTGGTGTCAATAGTTTGTAATTCAATCTCAACTTGCTAGATTTTCAGCCAGTACTCCATTTAAGAAACCAAAATTTTGATTTTATGTTGAATGGAAGGAAAAATGAGCATATCTACAATGAACGGAAAAGGTGTAGATCAAGGGGTTGAAATTCAGAGAATTAAAGCAACGTTAATTAATAATGGAAGGTTTTGCGCTAAGGGAATTAAAGCAACATGAAGTTTTCCAAAAGCTTTTGAATTTTTTGATCTGTCTAGTTCTTCTGTTTAGCATAAGAAAAAGAATAGAGATGCTTAGAGATGAATTCATAATATATAATTATGGTTATTTGGTAAAGGGTTAGCTAAAAAAATGAGTAAACCATTTGACATTTCATGTGATTAAATCATAAAATAACTGAATAAAGATTGGTGGAAAATTGAGAAAAAATAAGAAAAATAGGGGTTGAATATGAAAGTCCCTCTATGCACGAATCAGTATGGAAGCATAGTCATATTATGGGAAAATAAGAAAACTCGCATTTAATATATGTTTATATCAAAATTGGGCACAACACTCTTCGGATGTAATTAAAGAGATTAGAATAAAGAAATTAAATGCAAAAGGAGGCTAATCGAACAATCACACCAATAAAATCAAACAAAAAAAGAAAGAGACAAGAGTTTATAGTGGTTCGGTGTTGTAGCCTACGTCCACTTTGAATAGTTTTGCTGTTTATTGATGATTGGCAACAGATTATAACAGTACAAATCACTAGCTCTCAAGTTACAATCGAGTTGCAACAGAGCAACGACGTAGAAGCATCCAAAGTACTTTTTCTGTAGGCGTAGGGGTGCTATTTATAAGAGTAGATCTAAAAATATTTCCCTCAAAGCTCGGAATACCTCTTCTCTCATGTGGGTGGGCCCACCAAATCGATCTGGGGTCATTTGGAATCGATCCTGATCAATCCCCATCATCTAGTATCAATCAATTTTAGCTCTATTTAAGCCGCGGTCGATCATGGTGGTCCATCAGATAATAAGAAAGCTTCTGTGAAAATTTAGAGGCATTTGGACTTGTATTTTTTGAGTTATGATCGATTCAAGGTTGATTTTGTAGTCAGGCTGAAGCATGCATATTGATGCTCCTTCGTATCGATCAGTTGTGCATCGATGATGTAGAGCGAGAGTTCAGGGAAGATCCACATTTCATGTTGAGAGGCTGCTTCCTTTTGTTAGACGATGTCTTTCATATCGATGGTAAGTTGTTTCCTTCACAACGATGCCTGCAAGTCGTCTTCGTATCGATGCTTACGCATTGCCTTGGTGTCGATGCTTGATTGATCGACGCGAAATGGATGGAAGTGAGATTGATACGAATACGGTAGTAGTTGAGTAAGTGGATTGTGATCGATGTCGTTGCCTGATGGATACGCAAGGGATAGATGTGAAGTTGATGGATACGAAGGGGATGGATACGAACAAACATGTTTCATATGAAACTTGATCAATACATAATTTGAGCATACAAACTCCGATTGACCTGAAAATTGGAATGTTGTCTTTCATAGCCTTATTGTTATACCATGCTAATTGTAGCTCGATCCAGACTCGGACCATATTTGTCTGTATCCATTGTGAACTCATAAATAGCCGACATTTGGGACGAATCGTCTTCAATCTCTAGTCAAGTCCAAGGTGTCATGGCCTTGCCAAAAGCAGGATAACATTTGCCCCCCAAAGTACGTCCTATATGAACATGACATGCTTTGAAAAGCTGCATTCTTTATTCTGAAAAAGTTCTATCTGATTCGTTGAACAGTCGTTGTCTTGTACCAGGGGATGTAACCTTTGATTAATTTCTAGTAATATAAATGTTGAATTGTAGACTGCTAATGATCATGCAATGTTTTGTTGTAACTAAAGGTTAAGTGCTAGCAATTTGTTGTTTACTATTTTGGTTGTCACCGGGTAAGCATTCAATTCTTGTTAATTTTGAAAATCGAATGTTAGTTTGTCATACATGCACTTTTGTTAACTTGACTCCCATTCAAGTTTGCACGTTCACTGGTCGTTTCCATGTTTATTTGTTCCCGTTTGGATCGAGTTTTGTATCGATTCTTTCCTAGATCAATGTGAAATTCGAGTGGTAACAACAATGGATGGTTGTTTTAATTCACTCCTCCGCATCGATCCTTTCCGTGATCGATCTAGGATATAGGAACATATACTTCGTATTGATGGCTATCGATACGAAACAGATAGGTCTGGGGATGCTTCATGTCGATGGATATGGAGCTTAGGGTCTTCGAATAGATGGATACGAAACTGAAATTTCGTATCGATGGAGTTGAATGGTTCAAATATGATCTTGCAATGACTTTCGTACCGATGAGCCTCGTATCGATGGATACGAAGTACATGGCTTCTCATTGATGGATACGATGTGCTAAACTTTGGATCGCTTTGAGTTGATGGATACGAAGTTGTGCCTTCGTATTGATGGAAGTGACTGATTCTCTCGGTATAGCAACTGGGATACGAAACATTTTCTCTCTTAGGTGCGAACCCATATAAATACATTTTTTACTTAGAAAATTTTTCACTTGCCTTTGTTTTTACATTCTATTTTGATCGATTAGAAATACGAGAAAACTGTAAAAGCCTTCGTCTTCAATCAACCAGTCTTTAATCCCTAAACTTGTTACTTAAAACTAGGTAAAAGATCGATTAAGCCACTTTAAAATGATGAGACTCGAGTCCTGATGCCATTTCGTCCAATCTAACGGCCAATTCCGACGTTGTTGATGTCGGAACAGGGATGGGGGTCGAGGAAGTATTTTAATAGCATCTTGATAGGTTGGGGAAGAAGGAGAGCAACCGATGAAGATGAGGAAGTCACTGGCTTCCCATCTCTTGCCTCAAACTCGTAACGATACGAGGTGGTGGAAGCTGCTTAGTGTCGATCTGGAATTATGGGAGTTTGTATCGATTTAGGATGATGGATACAAAACTGTAGGCTTTGGAATCGATACAATGAGCATCGGTCTAGGAGATCGATACGAAACCATGGCTTTGGTATCGATACTAAGTGCGGTGACCTATGGATCGATTGATATGAAATTTAACCCCTAGGATCGATACGAAGAAAGACTTTAGAGGAACGATCTAAGTTGAACCTTGATGGATACGAACTAGTTGCCATTTCCATACTCGAATATCTGACTCCGAAGAGCTTTAGCCTTGCATGAGTGGAATTGACCATTAAACTGCATATTTGATTATCCTTCAAAGCTCGTCGATGGAGCTGTAATTTGACAAACATAACGAGCTTTAACATGGACATTCTTCGAAGTCAGGATGGCATGGTGGGGACGGTCAGTGATGACGGTCACTTCGGTCGAATCTCAAAGTCTTGTTGTTTTACCATATTTCGAACTTGTAGGAATTTAAAGTATTATGTAACATTGCACTATACAACACAATCACTCACTTTACACCGGGGGGTACAAGGGTTTCTTGCCATCTAACAATGGTTTTTACTGAGTTCAATAGCTATGGATCCCTAAAGTTTAGGGTAATAGGAAGTTCAGAGTTCTCCACTTTCCATTATAGAAATACCAGAAATCGGGGCTAATGCAGTAAGTCCTACTCCGGATGAACTACAGGGTGCAATGCTAGTTTTGAATCCAGAGGACTCAATTCCTTCCAAAATCTCCAAAGATATACTAGGCAGGATTTTTCTCAGGCATGGATTATCTCTAGAAGATGTTCTACTACCGGGGCAGGAAGACAGAGCGCACAATCCCCCAAAGGGGTTTACTGCTTGCAACAGATTTTTGTGCGTAGCCAGAACATTGCCTCTGTTCAACCAATTTATTAAGGATTTGTTGTTCTTTTTGAGGATTGCACCTTGCCAACTGCATCCGAATGGATATGCACTTCTCGATAACTTATACATCATCTTCATAGAGCATCTTTTCCGACCCTCGACCATAGAGGAAATTAGATACTAGTACAACATCAAGAGTCGCGGGGATAATCCTTCGTTTACTTTCCTAGAAGTAGTCAGAAACTGCCAAGTAGTGGCAGGTGCTTGGATTAAATTGAGGTACTTCAAGACTATATGGTTCTTCGTTAAATGTCCACCAGGATTTTCTAGATGGTGGCTGTTTAGACGTAAGTTTTCCAACTTCTTCATCGATTAAATGGGAAATATAAGTTGATGTTGAGTCCAATACTGCATTTCTTTTACAGCTTCGATTCCATGACCCGAAGGAGCGCAATTCAAGGAGACAGTAAGTACTCTCCAATCGGTCTCAGCTGAACTTAGAGAAATTGATGAAGTCCATAGCGATGATAATTTGATCGTCGTGGGGCTCATGGTGAGAGGCCAAAGCATTGGATTAACAGTAGTTCCCAAAGTGGCTCCTGTAAGGCAAGGAGGAAGGAGAGCTCCTGGAGTTATAATCACTGAATGGGGTGATGACGAGAGTATGCCAACTAGGGATAAGCCTGCAGTTGCACCTCCGTAGAGTCCCTGATTATCATAATCAAAAAGAAAAGGCAAGACTCTTGTCCACAAATCCAAGAGGCATAAGACTGTCGTATTATCTCTGCCTACTGCGACTGCTATAAGTCCGGATACTTCCTCTCCACAAATGGAAAGTTCTTCGAGAAGATTATCTGATGTCACTATTCCAGATGACATAGCTTCATTCCAAGATCTTGGATTAGAGGGACTCCTTTCCCCGCTGCGAATTGGCGCAGGCTGAACTTCTTTAGACATAGGGGAGCTAATTCCTACGAGCAAGGGCACCAAAATCGGTTGATTTGGGGGTTTGCACATGCGTACATACACTTTATGGCATCACACAACTTCTAACCACATGTTTTCTAGCCTCTGGAGAAGATTAATTCTGCTTCTCTTTTCATTTTACAGATACGATGGTAAAACATGGGTTTATGCTCAGCAACCTTCATTCTTCACGCCGTTCTTCCGGCTCTTACTCTAAATCTCATAGGCATGAAGGTGAAAGGGACTATGAATGCGACCACCACTCCAGCCAAGAACATGAGTGTTATGAAAGGGAGAAATAAAGGTCATATCAAAGTAGGTGTCGTTCCTCAAAACCATCTGGCTTTTGGCAGGCAAACTTCTGAAACTGCACACTAAGTAGTGCCTCCTCATACTTCGAAATCTGACGATCAATGTCGTAGAATGAAAACGGAAATCCCGTCGTTACAGGGCAAGCCGCAATTGAGCCTACAAGGGAGAGATCCATTCGAATTGCAAAGTTAAAGAATGATTTTCTTACTATCTGCTTCGATGGATTTCACTTCCCTACGAATCTAAAAAGGATTCCCAATGATGTAGAAAAACTGGTATAGGATTACGTGCATGACGTTTACAGCCAGTACTGGGAGTGGGTTAAAACCGCAGAAAAGGCTTCGGCGATAGCTTTCGAGTAGGCTAAGACAATTGAGAAAATGGAGGCCGACCTTGCTCAGAAAAACAAAATAATAGGAGAGCTTAATAACGAAGTTGAATCTTCAAGGAAATCGAAGATAGAAGCCAATTAGAGAGCCAAAGAGGCCACAAAATCCATGTAAAACATGCGAAAAACTCATAGACCTAGTAGAGGAAATGGGCCACCATAATACTATTGTTACCGAAGAGAGGGATGCCGCACTAAAAGAGGTTGGCGAGCTAAGGGAAAAACTGGCCGAGGTCACCAAGGAAAAAGATGAGGCCAACAAAGCCGCCCAAGAAGCATGTGAACAGGCGGTGGCACTTAAGGATGAGAGGGACGTAGCGAATTTAAAGACTTAGGAAGCCGATGCCAGGATTGAGAACGAAATTAAAGCGGTGGAGGCCAAGATGAAGTACGAATTTGAAGATCTCCTGGTGACGTACAATGCCAACATCTTGAGAAACCGCAACTTAAACTGGCTCGGTGAAGATTACCCCTTCCAATTATACAAGGCATGGAGTCGCATCGTAGAGGAAGAAAAGGTGATCCACAATGCTGCAACTATCGATGAGTTCGAACTGGAATCTCAAATACTTGTCGGAGATGAATCGAAGGTCCTCTATGAAACAATCGTCGCTCTTGGAGAAGAAAAGTTGGCTGCCAAGTATCCGAACGTTAGAGAAGAACTGGAGTTGAGCATCATAAAGTAGGTTTCGAAGCACTCCCAGTCTCTTTATTTGAGCCTACTTCTTCTATCGATCCTCAAGTTGTCCGAGGATATGACCCTGATAAGTTGCACCTTTCTCCGATATATGAACGCAGCTCGGTAGGCACATCAACTCAACACGAGAGTCAACCCAAGGAAGGTATTTTGGACATTTCTTCCATTCATCCAAATGTAGGAGCACTGTCAGAAGACGTTACTAATGTTTTCTCCTATCTTTATTCAGCTCTAGATTCTACATCAGTCGATCTTCCTGCAACTCAGGAAATGCATCATGAGAAGGAGGCGCTTATAATAGAGGCTGTGATCGCGACGACCACCACTTCAGCCGAGGAGACACACGACGACAATTATATGATGATGACCAATTAATGGAAGCGCTCGTCGACCACCAAAGCAATCCAAGTATTGAAATGTCGTTCAATGTGGATGAAGATGTGGTCATTACGAGCTCCTTGGGTCCAACCAGCAGCATTCCATGAGCATACGTGCGGACCGAGAAGAAAAGATAATGGAGGAAATAAAAGTCGAAATCGAGCAAGCTGAGCATGCTCATGGAGCTGGTGGTGGTATGGTGGGTCTCGGTCCGGTCCGGTCCTGATACTTATTGTTTCTCTAGGTGGCACTATCATTGATACCAGCGCGGCTCCTTCTTCTAACATCGAGAGTGCCACCATTCCTCCAGTTCCGCACACAGAGGACATTCCAATCCCTGTGATTTCTACGGAGTAGACTACTACGAATCCCCCGACCGGAGACAAGCTAGCTGGAGCAGGCCGAGGAGGGGAAGGCGCAAAGAGACATCCGAGTGGCAGCTCGAGCGGGTCTACGTCGAACAAAAGCAGGAAAGATAAAAAATCAAAGGCGTAGACTTGCACTTTTGCTTCTTCTTTTTCATAGATAGCTTGAAACAGGATTTCCTTTTGCTTTTGTAGGCAATGTATAGGCGCGGGTTCGGCCACTGCTTATAAGAATTCAACAGATTTTTGTACTTATCTTTTTCAAAAAATAGTGAAAACAAAACTTCTTTTTGTTTTTTCCTGCATAAATCAATGTTTATTTGTTTAAGTATTTCAGCCTTGCGTTTCAATTAAATGTACAGGTGAGGCTCTAGTTTCTGAGTTGAACTTGAGTCCAGTCGCTAAGTCCTGAAATCATAGCTTCGAGTCATAATCAAATGTCGAGTCGAATCCCAATGTTGTGCTGCCTCGATCAGCGACTGGCACTTGAGTTATACCCCCAGTCCTGGGGAGAATTGAAGTAGTCATTCGGCAGTCGTTTTCCGCCTTTGTTAATTTTAATTTAACTAAGTCGGAACAAAGTTAAACTGAAATGAGTTTGAGTGGTCGGATCACACTCGCTCATCTGCTAGTATTTGCATCCACACTCTAGGGAATAAAATTGTATGTCGGCGGTCGGTTGCACCTGTTTATCGCTTAGAATCATATCCATGTTCAAGGGACAAGAACTAATTTACGGGCGGTTAGTCACATCCATTCGGTATTCAAAATTATATTCACAATCCAACGATGTAAGTTAATTTACGGACGGTTGGTCACACCCGTTTAATGTTTGGAATCATATCCGCACTCCGGGGACATGAATTAATCTACGGGAGGTCGGTCACTCCCGTTTAACGCGTATACTCTGGTCCACGTTCTTGGGGTCAGAGTCAGTTAATGGGTGGTCAGCAACGCCCATCTAACGTTCAGGATTATATCCACACTCTGGGGACATAAGTTGTTTCGCAGGTGGTCGCTCACACCCGTTTAGTGTTTATACTCCGGTCCACGCTCTCGTGACCAGAGTTAGTTGATGGGTGATCAGTCACACCCATTTGGTGTTTATACTCCAGTTCGCGCTCTCAGGACCGGAGTTGATCGATGGGTGGTCAGTCACACCCATTTTATGTTTATACTCCAGTTTGCACTCCGGGAATCTGGAATCGGTCGACAGATGGTCAGTCACATCTGTTTAAGTATTAGGATCTCGTTCGCACTCCAAGAACAAGGAGTTGATCAAGGTTGTGGATGGTCGGATCATATCCATCTTGATTTGGCAAGCGAAGTTAAAGATGGACGGATCCATCCTCTTCGTACTTGGAAGAATGAAGGAGAAATAATGGATGGATGGATCCATCCTTCTCGAGCATGGATTCTGGAGTTTTGTACTTCAGCTCGCACTCTCGAAGCTGGAGTTTGTTAGAGGATTGTCGTGTTTCAATCCTTCTTAACTTTATCGTTGCTTGCTCCTGAGCTTGGGGTTTCACTTAACGAATGACCGGTCAGATCGCGATTAATCTCTATTTGAACGAGTCCCACCGTAGGATAGGACTTAGATCTTCGTACTTCGTGATGGTCGCATGATGCAATTCGAGAATTTAGACTCTTGCTTAATGAGTCTGCATTTTATTTCTGAGATAAGAAAGTACAGCAAAGTCAGTTGCCTTATTACAAGTTCAAATTCAAAAAATGCATAAACAAATTTCAAAGGAAAAGTAGACTAAAATGAATAAAAGCCAGTTATGAGTAATAGCAATGGAGACTCTCGCTGTTCCATGCCCTTGGTAAAGTAAGACCGCCAATAGTTGATAGTTTGAATGTGCCGTCTCTAAGTCTTTGTTAAATGGCATATGGTCCTTTCCTTGTCGGTTTCATGTGTGAAGGGACCAGATAAATTCTCTTAAGTACGAAATCGCTAACTTCGAACATTCTAGGTCGGACTTTAGCATTCTATAATCAGGAGACTCGACTACGGTTTGTGGTTGCCTTCTAATCGGCCTCTTCACGCTTCTCATCTAGTAAATCCAGTGATTCTACAAGTAGGATGGTGTCCGTCTTTGGATTGTAGTAAGTCACACGGTGAGAAGGCACTTCTAATTCAGCTGGAATAACAGCTTCAGAGCCGTAGGAAAGTGCAAATGGAGTATGGCCTGTCACGGACTTATGGTTAGTTTGATATGCCCATAGGGCCATGGGAAGTTCATCGACCCACTTGCATCCGGCCTTCTCCAGTCGTTTCTTCAGAATGGACTTGATAACTTTGTTGACAACATCTACTTGTCCATTTGCTTGAGGGTGAACTACTGCAGAAAACTTCTTCTGGATGCGATAGCATTGCCAAAAATCATTGAACTCGACACTATCGAATTGGGTCCCATTATCAGTTACAATGGTGTGTGGGAGGCCAAAGCGACAGATGATGTTGCGCACAATAAAGTTGATTACTTTCCTTGTCGTGATAGTGGAAAGGAGCTCAGCTTTCGCCCATTTAGTAATGTAGTCAACTGCAATGATGGCGTTCTTTGCACCACCCTTGGCTAAAGGTAGAGATCCTATTATATCAATGCCGCACATGGAAAACGGCCATAGACTGACCATCTGAGTAATTTCTGTAGGCGGAGCTCTTGGAATTCTGGCATGTCTCTGGCGCCTATCACATTTCTTGGCATAATCTGATGCCTCTGATTCATAATTGGCCAATAATATCCATATTTGAGTATTTTCTTCGTAAGGACTTGCCCCCAAATGTGATCGCTACACTCTCCCTCTTGCACATCGTGTAACACACGTTTGATCTCACAGTGGGTGATACACTGGAGTAAAGGAACAGAATATCCCCTCCTATATAGGACCCCATTCTGGATAATAAATTACGAAGCCTTTCGAGGAACCTGTCTTTTCTCACTTCCGTATTCGGGTAAAGCTCCGTTCTCAAGATTAATTCTAAATGGAGTCATCCACGACTCCTTCTCGGGCGTTGCCTCATGCACCCAATCTGTCTTCATTTGGTCAATGCTGGGAGCAGTAAGTGTATCAACGGGGATGAGTCCCATTTGTTGTACTTCACCAGTGTTGGCCAATTTTGCTAAAGAATCGGCTTTCTGATTTTGCTCTCAGGGTATACAGTGGATAGCATAGTAGTCAAACTGATTCAACACTTCTTGAATCCGAGCAAGGTAAGTAGCCAATCTTCGGTCTCTGGCTTGAAACTCCCCTCGAACCTGGCATACGACCAATTATGAATCATAGTAAATCTCCACATCAATGATTCCCAAGTCTCTAGCGAGCCTTAGTCCAGCAAGCAAAGCTTCATACTCGGCTTCGTTGTTAGTTGCACGAAAGTCAAACTTCAAAGCATAGCATATGGATCGACCTTCTGGGGTTTCAAGTACCAATCCAGCATCTGAGCAATGGTCATTTGATGCACCGTCAATGTACAACTTCCACGTATGCTTAGGAGATTCACTGGTTTTGAGCAAGTCCTTTGGTATGGTGAATTCAACTATGAAGTCTGCCAGAACTTGTCCTTGAATGGCTCGCCTCGGGGTATAAGCAATATCAAATTGACTCAACTCGATGTTCCACTTAAGTAACCTACCAGACATCTCAGGTCATGTTAGAATCTGTCGTAACGGTTGGTCGGTATGGACAGTGGTCGAATGAGCCTGGAAATATAGACGGGGCTTCTTCGAGGATATGACGAGACAAGAAGCCAGCTTTTCCTCCTTTAGGTAGTTTCTTTCTGCCCCCATTAGCCTTTTGGTAATATAATAGACTGGTCATTGGATCCGATCCTCTTCTCGAATTAACGCAGCATTGATTGTGTTTGCTGAAACCACCAAATAGATGTATAATCTCTCGTGATCGACTGGTTTCGATAAAATAGGTGGTGTCGTCGGATGTTGCACTAGTACTTGGAATGCGCCTTCAGACTCCTCTGTCCATTCAAAATTTTGCTTTCCTTTTCTTATTACATCAAAGAAAGGGATGCACTTGCCTTTGGATCTGGAAATAAATCTGCTTAAGACTGTCACCTTCTTATTGAGGCTTTGCACCTGCTTTATGGTTCTAGGAGTTTTGAAATTCTGAATCGCCCATATTTTCTTGGGGTTGGCTTTAATTCGTCTGGTGTTGACGATGAATCCAAGGAATTTTCCCGACACTACCCCGAAATGACACTTCAACGGATTGAGCTTCATTTTGTACCATTGGAGTATGTTAAACATTGTTTCCAAATCATTATGTGGTTGATAGATAGTCACGACTCCATAAGCATACCATCCACGTACACCTTCATGGTCTTTCCGATCTGGTTAGCGAACATTCGATTCACATGCCTCTGATAAGTTACTCCAGCGTTTTAAGTCCAATGGCATCACCTTATAGCGATAAATCCCCAGATCAGTGACAAAGCTAGTATGTTCACTACAACAAAACAGGCCATTTGCATCAGTTGTTTACCCCCCTTTTGCATCAGTTCAACAACCGATGCATATGCAGCCGATGCAACAAGGTTAATACTTTTGCATCAGTTCTAAAACCGATGCAAAAAGGAACTTTTTGCATCAGTTGTTAGTAACAACTGATGCAAAATATCATGGTTGGTTGCTTGAATACAGCCCATTTTGCATCGGCTGTAATGAAATCCGATGCAACAAAGTATCTTGTTGCATCGGTTTTTTATAACAACCGATGCAAACTTATCCCTCTATTGCATCGGCTTATTATACCAACTGATGCAAATTAATTTCCATGTTGCATCGGTTATAATGAAAACTGATGCAAACTAATCCTTCTATTGCATCAGCTATTTATGCCTGATGCAAAAAAGCCATTCTTGTCAACATGCATTCATCTGGAGTCTCCAAACAAACAGAATGGTACGTAGAATGATGTTAAAAATTGTCCGACAAGATTCATCCTTATTTGTTTTGACACACGAAGTTAAAGACAAACGTCCACAAAAGCATCCATGGCATAGAGTACAAATAGGACATTTACGTAAACATAGTTGATATACAATTTAAGTATAGGATTACAAAATAGCATAACAAATACTTGGAAAGAGAAGGAAGCCCCTCATTTTTTGGCAGCATGTATTTTCTTCGGTAGCTTATCAGAAGGAATGGTTTTAAGCAAGAAAAGTCTAGCCGCCCTCTCAGGCAGAGTTCCACCACACTTTAAACCTTGCCTTTGCAGCTCCGTTTTCAACCTCTCCAATCCAAGAGCCTTAACAAAATAACCAAACCAGTTATTTACTATATAACAAGCCAAACGGATAATGTTTAAGTTAGTTAAGTAACAAATATCAACATATATCAACCATGTTAAAAAGCTTATGCGCATGTCAGTATGTTACTTTAAGTATACATGTTGCCAATAATACGCAGTTGTCACTGAGAAACAGGTCTTTGTACTCATTTTTATGATTGAATATAAAGACGTTTTCTTAGTACTCATTTTTTAAAAATGCTGAACTTGATAGTAGAATCAGCCAAACCGGTCAACTTTGTCCATCACATATATGAACCTTGAATTAACAATTATAATTATAATTAAAGGTATAAAGGGGCATAATAATTACTTTGCACGGTTGACACATCGATAGTGGAAAATTTTAGCAAACAGTAAATAGTAGTCTAGATTCATGTATATTACATGTCAGTTGAGGATCCATGTCTATATATGTTAAGCTAAACATATTGGATTCACATATCTTATTTCTCAACAGAAAAATCATGTTGGAATTTTGTAAGATAAACAACATAACTCATGTAGATGTGTGTTTTGGGACCTGTTCAATCATTGATACTTTGATGAACAGGGGCAACACTAAGCTTTAGAATGCACTGTCTCAGACTAAACGATGTAGAATATTAATCTAAAAATAAGCCTGATAATGAGGCTAGTTATTATGGCTAGAACTCTGCTTCTGAATATGCAAATCTGAATCTGAGATTGTAGTTTAGTTTAGTTAAAGGAACCACCAAATTTAGAAACTGAGGTAGAAATGAACTGCAATATTGGGGCTTGATAGAGGTAGAAAATTCTAAAGCTAAGCTTCAGAAAATGCAGTTGTGTATTGTAGCTGTGATTAGTTAAGGTATAAATAAAACAACAAGTTAATTCCAAACCAGTTTTCCAAATTTTTATCACTGACTTATAAATAAAACAACAAGTTAATTCCATTTAGCTGAAATATCCAAAGTTTATGCACATTATCACATTTACACGCCTCTTTTGAGTCTTTGGTTGCAGGTAAGTGCGGCAAAATGATAAGTGGTAAAGAATATTTGACAAATGCGACAAAGGCTTGATGCCACACAAAATTATGTTAACCGTTGACGAGCATGAGTTTTCTAACATGAGTTATATTACTTGTCTGATTTTAAACAAGTTGATTGCACAGGTCAGCTTGAGCACTTTGAGACTTATTATGAAAGACATTGGCATTTTGAAAAAAAGAAGAAGGAAAAAAAGGAAATAATTCATCTGGCGACGATCTTAGGCCCTGCCGTTTTAGAAGTTTAGTTATCACACCCGTAATGCTAACATGTATTAAAACCGTTCATCCTAACTTGTTTATTACCAAACTATCATACTGTTTTAAGACCTAGTAAGGCAAAAAATATCTGCAAATGGTTGAGAAGCACAGATTAAGTTATAAAAAGTAGTATCATTTTAAAGTAAAAGTTTCCAGTGGTGTAATCGTGAGTTCCCAAACAACACAACCCACAGTCGAACTTCAATTTGAACCATTCCCAAATTCAACATCGAAGATCGCTTCAATTTTGAGCAATGGATATGTACGTTTAGCTTTTAACTATTTTTTTTTTAACAACATTGTGTCATTATTTAAAAAATGTATTCAATTATAATTATTTTATTTTTAGCTCCTAATCATGTAATGCTGAAAGTATGAAAGAGACAAGAATAAACTCACCATATAGTAGCATATAAGAAGACTACATCCAGTTATGCATGATATAGCTAGCTAAATTATCACGAACCTCATCTATCTCTTGCTGGCTATAAGAACTATCTTGTACAAAGTACTGCAATTACAAGATTGTTTCGAAACATTAATCGAATAAGTACTTAACAAAAATTATGAAGGAAAAAAATTAAAGTGGTACCTCAAGCATTTCGGTGCTTTGATCGTGGTTTTTTACTATATCATACATATACCTCATCACATAATATACACAATCCGTCGTTCTAGATTGTTGAGGACACTACAACAATATTACACAATAATTTAATAGATAGGTTAATTTGAATTTATATCCAATATAGAAGATTATTTTTATTTTGTACAAAATAAATCACCTTAATAGTCTTCCATTTCAAGTAAATTCCTCGAGATTTTCCACCATACGCCTTATAAGTTTTAAACGCCCTACACATAAAATAAAAATTTAAATACAACGTACATACTCACTTTCATCAAGCAAAAAAGATATCAGAAGGCAAATAGATAAAACGTACATATTCACTTGTGGTCTAATTTCCAGTTTAGATTTGCGTTCGACTCGGGGATCCAAAACATAAACCTCATTCTTTTCTATACGAAAAACAAGCAGTAGACAATGTTTCTTACATTATAAGATTTATATGAAGTTAATATCAACATTAGATTTGCAAACTAGTTTATAAAAGTTTATTGCTCATACCCTTCGTAGTGTGGGGCTAAGAGTAAGCTCTTCGATTGTGACGCACGCCATGTGTTCGATATATATATATATATATTTGTCGCGTCTGGATATTTCCGCACTTGAGACAACTTATATGGACACATAAACCCGATGGTCTCCACTCCGATGTCATTGCACATATGATTTAACCACCTAAAAATAAGTACAACATACAAATATTGTTATTCTACCATTTCATGTATAATACATAATATAAAATAGAACATATACAATGAATTTATAAGCTATTTGTTGTAAATGTAACCTAAGTATTTCACATAGTAGCTATATTGGTACACAGATAGAAATATTCATCATATATATATATATATATATATATATATATATATATATATATATATAATACTCACATGATGCAAATTTGCAACCATTCTCCATTCAACCATCCCATACTAAGGAATTGGATAATGTCATCCATAGTGACATGGATTTCAAAGTCCTCATCGTATGTAAATAAATCCTTGTTCACATGAATTGCATTGATGAAATTATTATCATGGGATGGCACTTGAACTATCAGGTCATGGAAATATTTGCACTCATCCGTTAAAGTGTTAATGATGTCTTCACCCAAGATCGTCCTACGCTTTTGTAACATCCCGGAATTTTTGACAATATCAATTTAATAATCTGTAGTTAAAATTAAATTGATATTGATAATCTGATAATAATTATTCAAGTGAATATGATAATTTTCTTCAATAAATATTTAAATTGGTTATTTTATCTTTTAAAATAATAAATTGATTTCTATTTTCAATATAAATATTTGGTTTATATTTTAAATAGATTGGTATTGTTTTAAAATTTAAAATAAATACAATAAAATGTTTTATGGTTTAATAAAATGGATATTTTATTTAATAAAATATAATTTATTGTAAAATGATTTTAAATTAATAAAAGAGATTTATAAAAATAATATTAATATTGTATTGTCTTTCTAAAATAAATTTTGAATAGAAATTGCAATTGGTTATTTCAAATTGAATTTTTATTTTGAAATTGTTTGGTTTTGAATCTAGTTTGAATTTAAATTCAAAGGTATAAAATCTAAATTTGTTTTAATTTTTATTTGTATAAGTTTATAAACATGATTTGTTTTTGTTTTCATTTATAAATTTATACATATAAACTAACAACTTAATTTAAGCTAATATAACATTAATTTGTAATTAAAAACTAATTGTCTTTAAGAAAACATTGGTTGTTTCTATTTCATACACATGTTTAAATATAAATTAAAAAATTGAAACTAAGTTAATATATGCATTAGCTTGTAAATAAATACTAATTTTCCTTAAAGAATATACATGTGTTAAATTAATATGCAATCATATAGACAAGTGTCTCATTTATGACAAGTGTTGAATTTTGTTTTTATTTTTCTTTTCTTTTCTTAAAATCTGAAATATGCATATAGTTAAGTTTACATCTTCATGCATATTTTTCCATTTTCTTAAATCAACAAAGATCAAGCCATCTTCATATTCATTTTAAAATCTGCATTTCTCAAACAAATGAAGACCAAATCCTACAATCTGCATTCACAAATGCATATAAAATCCTAAAATCTGCATATTCAAATCTGTAACTCATCAAAGATCAAAACTCCTCATCAAATTCAATTTGCATTTCCTCAAAATTCAAGTGAGCCTGCACACCTTAGTCTCTCTGCATTCTGTTAAAACTGGGAAGTTTAGCCACTGCATCATCTATTTCTGCATGCTAGCATCCTGGTCATGGAAAGCATGAGCAACCCAGACTTATAGCAACAGAGGAAGCATGCATGTTGTCTTCTGCAAATTTCAAATAAACAACTGGGGGTCTGCAATTGTTTTCTGCATTCATCAATTAGGTGAGTAACAATTTATTTTTAAAACTAAATTAAAATATAGTTGCTAAATCTATTGCTTGTTGAGTATGTTGGATATGCCTGTGTTTGTGTATGAGATGGAATGCTTGCATTTTTGAGTTTTCTGCATATTCAACTGAGCTCTGTATTTTTCAAAGTGAGTAACATTGAAACCTTAAAAATTTATTAGGTTGTTTAATTTAATATTTGAGATAAAGCAGAAAAATTATGTCTGTATGTTTATAATGTCTGCATATATGTATGAGTAGAATGCCTACATGCTATGGATAATTTATTTTCCTGATCTAGATTCCAAATTCAAAACCTATGAACTCCAGATCTAAACTATGTTTAGATGTAAATTCTCAAATAAAATATGTAATATATGCTAATTAAAGTATTAGTTTTTATTTAGGATAATAACATGTTTCTGGACTCTGGAAATTGTGAGAACATCATGCATGTTCCATTTTATTCAAGCCCAATTTAATTATTTTGACAATTCAGGTAATACAAATCAAAATTATAAAATGGATCTTGATTTTTTTTAAAATCAAGTATTGGTATTTTTAAGTATATATTCTATTTGCAGTTTGACCTGGAGCAAAAACATGAATATGAGCAAATACTTGCAATTTGTAATTTAAGTAAATTTAGAGTCTTTCAGGATTGTAAAATAAGGATCATTGATCCTCAGTAAAATCTGAAATGATTTTAATAATGACTAGAGTAAGTGCAGTTGGAATTCTTCAGTTAACCCTAGCTTGGAAGTGGGTGTGAACATGGGATCAGTGAGAAGGCCAGGATGGACCGAGTGCTTTGATGTTTGGGATATGGGTAGAGGGTGTGTAGAAGTGTTCTTGGCCAAAGAGGGTGGTTGTCAGATGGTCGGAGATGTAAATGGTGGTCGTTGACAGGTTTTGAGTAAAACCTGTAGAATACTTTTCCAGGTTTTTAAATTTGGGGGTTGGTCCTTGAATCTTTGGATTTTGTTCGACCTGATGGTAGCTGTGGGCATGTTTGTGTTTAGAGAGGTTGTTGGATCATCGAAGTCGATCGCCAGAGGTGGTGCGACATGATTTCTGATGAACTGTTGTGGTTTGGTGTGTTTCAGGGGATGGTCTGTGAATGACTCGAGTAGATTGTAGAAAAACTCGAAGTAAATGGTTCAGAGACTCGAAGTGGGCATGTGTTTGACCCGAAGTAAAAATAAGGGTTCTCGGGTCTCTGTAGTTACAGGAAATAGAAACTGTTCTTATGAAATCTGGGTTTTGAAATTGTAAAATCTGAAGTTTATGTTTTAAGAAAAGTTTAAGTTTAAATCTAATTCAAATGGTATTTTGATTTGAATTCAAATTTTCAGGTTTTGAAACCTGTTTTTCTTTTTTTTAAAATCTGGGTTGAACTTTTTTAAAACTGCAGTTTTCTGTTATGAGAAATTTAAGTTCATATTTAAATGCAAGTTTAAATTTCTCATTTGAATTTAAAATTCCAGTTTTAAAAACAGAAACTTAAGTTTTAAATTTAACTTAATTAACTATTTTATTTTGTGTAAAATAGTTGGAACTTTAATAATGAAGTTTTTAAAAGGTGATTAAGATTTAAGAATTAAATTTAAACTGGAATCTGAGTTTAAAATAAAGTTCAGTTTCAAAATTTAAAAGAAGATTCAAATTTGAAAGATTTAAAATATAAATGATTTGAAACTTCTAAAATTTTGAAATAGATTTAACTTCAAATTCTTATGATTGCATTTTTAAGTCAAACTTTTGTTTTGACTTGTAATTTTAAATAAGTTTCAAATTATTTAAAATTTGATAAGTTTAATATTATTCAATTTTGACTTGAATTTAAATTGAAATTTAAAGGGAAATTTCTTAAGTATTTTGTTTTGGATAATATTGTTTTAAACATAATTAAGATTGATTAATTTGAAAGGAAATTTCTTAAGTTATGTTTATTTTGAAATTTTGATTAAGAATTATGTTTTAGAATTAATTAACAAGGTAATTAAGATTAATTAATTAATTTAATTAATTAATTGTATTTGGGATTAATAATTGATTAATGATAAATCAATTTGAAAATTAAGATCATTAATTAAGTTATTAATTAATGATAAATGAATATTAATTATGTAATTAAGTTTTAAATTAAGGTTAATTAGTTTAATAATTAATTTTAATTAATGAATGATTAAAGATAATTTAATTGGTAATTAATTTAAGTTAATTACTTTAATAAATAATTTGAGAATGGTTTATGAAGGTCATTAACCATGATTATTTAACAATTAATTAATGTAGTTAATTTTTATAATTAATTAGATTAATTAATTTAATAATAATCAATTAATGGTTTGGGTAATTACTTGATAAAGTAATTAAGAAATTAATTACTTAATGTAATTAATTTAATTGAATGAGATTGTTTAATTTAATTAATTAAGTTTAATTAATTTTAAACACTTGGGTTAAGGATAATTACTTTATGTAATTAATGTTTTGGAAATTACTTAGTTAAGTAATTGTTTAATAATTACAGATTGTAATTAAGGAGATGTTTAAGTATGAAGAAATTTGGATTAATTATTTAATAATTAATCAAGGTATTAATTAAGAAATTAATTTAAGGGTAATTAATTTGGGTTAATATAGTAATTAAGTTGTTAATTACTTTGAGTAATTAATTTAAGGAATAATTAAGGATCATTAATTATTCTAATTAATGATGTAATTAAAGGTGATTAATTATGATTAATTAATCAATAACAGGTAATTAATTAATGTAATTAATTAAGGATTAGGATAATTAATTATGATTAATTAATTAGTTGGAGTAATTAAAGGTTAATTACTGTTTAGTTGAGAATAATTAATTTGTGGAATTAATTAAGGATAATTACATGGATGTAATTAAGGATAATTAATCAAGAGTGATTAATTAAAGTAATTTATGATTGATTAATTGATTGTAATCAATTAAATGATTAAGTAAGCAAGATAATTTGGGTAAAGCAATTAATTTAATTTATTTTAAATTAATTAAAGATAAAGAAATTAATTTAATTCATTTTAAATTAATTTGAGATAGGGATAATTAATTTAATTCATTTTAAATTAATTATAGTATGGTATGAGTAAATCTTTGCTTATGTATGGATGGATGTCATGGATTGACTTGGATGCTTTGTGATCTCAATAATGAGATAAGTATTGTGGTATGGATGTTTGATGATATTGTGATGATAACATAGGTTATCTATTGTGATGATGATATATGGTATATCTATTTGATATTGATGATGTGAATTACCTGTTATGTGATAATGTTGATTATCAGTTATGATTTATAAGTTATCTATCTGTGTGTATATAGATACTATAATTAAATTGTTTTAAAACCTTTAAAACAACTTGGACTTAAAAGACACGCTTTGGATTTCGATGAGACCGGGATCGGGTTTCCATATTTGGATATCCGAAAACCACATCGATTCCAAATAACGTTAGGTCGTGAATTCAAAGTGGAGCTTTGTGAAGACTCGAGGTGTAAGGACTATGAGTCATTATAACTCTGTGGGTGATTCCGTAATGAGTTGACGGAATTAGTCCTTATAGATTCGAGATGGTGATTTAGAGTGCAAGGGTTATTGTCGTTAACTCTGAGGGTGATTCCAATACGAGTGTAACGAGATAATGCCTTCGGTTTCGTTCGAACCCGGAACGAACTTGTATGGATTGAATGCTTTCAGCACATCGTCAGGTGGACGATGAGCATTCTAAGTGATATATCCTTTAAAGGTAATCGTAGCCTCAAGCCTCATCAACCGGGAATGGCTAAAACAGGGGAGGTGCAGCAAAGCTTCGTGGGTCGCGCCCACTGGAGAGCAAGATTGATCCCTGTCTAGAAGTTCCTTTATATTCGGCTGTGTGGGTGGTTGCTAGCTACAACCACGGGGTTGTCTTGTTTGGAACTGTTCAGTAAGGAACGGGTCCGGCTTTGTGTTGCAGGGGATGAAGGGAGTAATCCTCGGTACGGTGATCTAGGCCACGTACTGTGACGGGCGGTACCCCAGTAGCCCTGCCATTGTATGGAAACCAAAATCCAATAAGTGCCAACGGTTTTGATTGTATTACCCACTTTTGTGGCTAGTAGCTGGAATTTAATGAATGTAACAATTTCGGCTATTTTCTTATTTACTTGAAAACCCTAGACACTATTATAATATCATCGGATTTCCTATCAAATGTTTTGGTTAGCGTAAGGTAAAAACTTTTCCATGTTTATGTGTGGGAAGTCTTACGTGATATCTTTTCTTTTCAAAGGTTTTTCAAAGTTAAGCAACTTTAACCTGTTACTCACACCAGACCCATGTCTGACCCGGAGTTATTTCTGTTTTTTTCCTATAACTCTTGGGTACTCAAATTTTTATGAGTAGTCAAGGGATTCAGGTTAGGATTCTGGATTAGCTTTGACGACTTGTGGAGGAGCAATGGAGCAGGAGGCTTCTGCGAGTAGATATATACCTGGTTTTCCGCTGTGTGTTCTTTGAGAGTTTATTGTATTATGTTGTATAACTGGACAGGTGTCTATAACTGTCTAGTATGAGTTGTTTATGCTGTGTATCCCTGATGTATATGATACTATGTAAAGAATTATGTTATTAATATAATTTATTCGTTCCGCTGTGTTAGATTCTGATGTTGTTTCTTCTTCTCTTCTTTCTTTTCTTCTTCTATCCCTTTCTTTCTTAATTCATGACGCGATTTTCTGGGAGTGAAATTCGGGTCGTGACAGCTTTGCATGCTCATTTGTCATCTTTTGGTTATTATTCATGTCCGTAGCAACACACTCTTCCACTTTGTCTTTGCTCCTAATATGTGTAGCCTGCACACAAAAAATTCATAAGCAGCATGGATTCTGTATATTTTATCCAAGCAAAGCTCAAAAAAAATACAAAAAGTGTTTTCTTTACTTTATCATCATCGCCTAAAAGCACAAGATTTTTAGGCCATTGTACAAAACTACAAAGTGCTTCTCCTATCGTGATGTGATATTTACTTGGAACCGGAAGAGGGGTTCCTACATGAATAGGCTCTACTGCGTCAATTCCAACCTTTACATGATTGGTCAAGATATGTTGATTATGACATTGATCTCCAAACCCAGAAGCAGGATGCACCATGTCGTGACCCACTACGACAATTTTGGAGTCCAAATTAACAGCTAAACGACATTTAGTTGGCCTCTAGAATGACAAGTACAACATTAAAATTATTGACTTACACATTTTAGAATCGTATAATTTTACAAAAATAGACTTTTGAATTAGTTACCTGCAAGTTTTCATAAGGATCTATCTCTTGATTTGTGCTGGTATTTTGTAATTTGTCCAATTGTACTGATTGACAGCTGCTACGATGACCAAATGATGGTACATTTTCGACCACAATATCATTGGGCATTTGCATACCCATCCTATTGAAAAAGTTTGCAATCTTTTGCTCAACCACCGTATCTACCATAGACTCGAACCTTTGGCTCACTTTAGTTTCTATTTCCTGAGTGATACGATGTAGTTCATCTGCTGATATTACACCACTTGGACCTTTATATTTAACTACCTTTCCAAATACATCTTTGATACCGACCGTCCCACCAATTCCTCTAACTCGACCTGGATGTTCTTTTTTTTCAAGAGCACGATTTAAGACATCATCGTATCTATTTGGAACCCATGTTCCTTCGATGGCTTTTTCTCTCCAAGCATTCTGCCAACAACAAAAAAAATAGTTTTCTCAATAATTTATTGCTTTGTTTTGTAAGAGATTAACCAAATGGGACAAAATGCATCGAAATTAGTCATACCGCTTTGTCTGCAACTATCCTAGTTTTCTCATTAGGGATTACATAACTTCCATTAGCTTCTTTTTTTGATCTTGCCAAAACCCAGTCAATACTTCGATCCAAAAAAGAACCACTTGGTAATGTAGTCGATGAACTATGACCTTCGGTTATCCATTTAGCTTTCTTCCCTGCATATCCAGCTTGCCCCAAATATTGAGGATGCTCATTGTATGCTTGACTCTTCCTACCCTTCTCGCTTAATCGCTGTCAAAAATAATGAATATTAATGTATGCTCCACTGCTAACATATACTCCACTGCACAAAATTCTTGCATTATCACATGTCTGCAACCACTAACATAAAAGAAATCTGGACATGGAAATCACACACAGCAAAACTAAAATGCCCCAACAGTTAATGAGAATGAATAATCGCTAAATATCATGCATTCTCATATATCACAAATATCAAGATTCTTGTGGCTATTATACTTGAGCCATACTGTGTATCATACCGATATCAGGATATGAAATTTTATTCATATATTAATGTCTTAGTATTTAATATTGATTTTGTTTCTATGTCGCTGAAAGAGATCATTTCACGCAACTTTCATATTAACAAATAATGTAGTTAGACTTCAGCTTCTGAGAAAATCAGCAAGCACATCCTTAGAAGTCACACACACAAAGGGGGAAAAAACATTAAGAATGCCCAGATCACTATCCAATTGTAGTCAGTAAAACCGTGAGGTTCTAGGACCACTTTCATTCAATGATGCTTTGTTCGATAAAAAATATTAAACCATATATTTATTTGTAATAAAGTCATTTGCCATTGGCTATTTGATTCTAAGATAATGTTTTACCCTTTTGTACGTTTCGGTGACTACTGATAATAGACACTTTATTCTAATTTCATTTTACTTTTCTCAGAAATGTCTGTCTTCAAACTGGAAAATACGATTGTGATTCCCATCTCATGGATTATTTTTATTTTATTTTAACACCTGAATAGTTATAATTGTGATGCGCCTAACATTTGCAACATTTACAACTCTTGGTTATAAGTGCTTGATGACCATAGCATTGAAATTAATGTTTGATATTACAGTGGTTTCAATATAATTACTGACTACAATATATTCTAAGTCTATGGTTTCCATAATATCAAGTACTGCACAGTTTTTTTTACAAATCAGTCATTTAAATATGGACTCTCCATCACTTCCATCGTTGTATAATAATATTATCACATCTTTGGCAGCAGATGCATGTGCTTTGAATTTTAAATCAGTGATGATTTAAATATGTACACCATCTTTCGCCAACCCATGGACGAAGCAATGGATTCGCACCAGCAACTTTTTATTGCTGACTTAGTCACTCAAGTTCCAATACCACAACTAATTTTAATCAAGTTCGATCGATTATTTCATAGTCAATGATTATATTTTCAACCCATCTTTAAATACAATCTAGATTATGCTTAGCCACCATACAGTAAAAACCTTGAATAAGATAATTATAGAAGTAAACTGGTTTTTTAACTCAGGTAGCAATATCATAAATATCAGTGCACCTACAAATCAACAAGGCAAGAACTAAACAATAAGTGTAGAATGTTTCTGTAATATTTTTGTATTGCTTCAGCTTTAAAACGAAGACCTGCAATTTTGAAAAAGAGGGGTGAAATCATGTTTACTTTTTTAGTGTAAAATTGTTGAAAAAAGGAAGAAATTAGGAAAATAAGAAGGAAATAAGTAAATCTGTGTTGATTTTATATTTGGTTCTGGTCACTAATTGCAAACTTTCATCGCATAAAAAGTAGATTGCATCAATTAGTTCAAAGTGTGATTCGGAAAGAAATAGATTGCATTTCCTTGCATGATAATCCAAGGCCAACCCTTTTTTTTAAGACATTATTTCATTTCATGGAAGATGAACTTGAAAAGAAGGTTGGCTTCAATGAAATAAATCCACGGGGTTAACATTACTTCCATTGTCTGCATACTTTTTCCAGTAACAAATTCAGATAACGTATGACAGTCTTGTATATGCAACACACGTTATTAACAGCAGTTACAAAACCAATTTGAACACACTTACTGTGAAAACTGATCAATTACTAAATATTTTCTCAAACTTCATTTTCTTCGATCAAAAGCCAAAGACTTTATCCAATACTTGTATACTCTAATCTCGTGTTAAATCAAGACAGTCAATAATGTACGCAAGAAGTAATTACAATTATTACTTTCTTCGACATCGTCAAGGAAACAAAAATACGTTTTAAAAGGATAAAGTATGAAATGAACAAAAAAATTACCTTAAATTTCTCAGTTTCACAATTCTTCTTGAACGTTTCCCACTGTGCTTGTGTAATGCCATCATAAAGCTCGTACGGCTCTTTATGGTCCACTGGAAGTTTTCTTGTCTTCGTAATCCAACCACCCACCAATTTTGTTTTGAAATCTTTCCATCGTCCATAGACATATTTTAACACGTTATCTTTCATGTTGCCGTCAATGTGGTACTCGATCTGAGATTTAAAAAAATCATAGTTACATACGCCTTATAAGACTTCAAATGTCCAATTTGGTCTTAAAGGCGAATAAATAATAAGTGAATAAATGAATTTATAATACCTTAACATCTTCCCATATAGTATCTTTAAGCCCTTTACAAACGTCATCCCAATTTTTAATATTGATATCAATTTTAGATCTAGCAGTATCGCCCACATGCGCCTTATAAGACTTCGCCCACTTTCCAATGGGGTTGCCGTTATCACTCCACTCAATGAATTTTGGTTCTTGTGTTTTATATTTCTTCCCGGTTGTTAGGCCTCTTCGCCTCTTCTTAGACAACGACTGTGAAGTAGAAGGATCATGTTCTTCATTTTGTCCAAATTATTCTATCTCCATTATCACTATTCTGAAAAAGAAGGCCTGGAGTCAGAATTACGAACAGAACTGCTGCGAGTTTTCACACATTACAATACAAATAGCTTTCTTGTACCTATTCTCAACTCAAATAAAAAACATAAGTCTCGTATATTAGGTGTTAATGAACATTGCATTCGTTTAATGAAAGAATGCTATTACATTCTTGTTAAAACTATTTTCTATCTAACTTTAAAGTGTCAAAAACACACAACTATTTCAGGTTTCCAAAATTAAAGTTCTATCATAATTTGTAGACTTTCCAAAATATTTTACGGATTGCAAAAACAGGGTTTCCACCAAAAGTTATAAGGATTTTATCAAACATCGTAAAATCTGAAATGACATTTTTAACACAGGACTACTTCATATAACTGCATTTTTAGCTAGCAAATGTTAAATTTTGTCAAAACCTTTAAAATAAAAGTTTTCATTATCATGTTAGCTTACTGCATAAACTGAATCAAGTCTATTTAATCCTAATGAATCCTAGTGTATATGTGTATGATGACTGTTCCGTATTATGAACAGAAGATGAAGAAATTCCACAAATTCCATACGAATTTGAAACTTAGAAAAAGATAACAAAATTATTACATTCAATGGAGAATAATGTACATCATTTATGATGCAAACCAGCGATACGTAGCTGATAACAACAAAACAACCCCATAAAATGTGTAACATATAGTTTCTTTATTTATGGAAGAGTTACAGTGAATAGAGTAGTATATATTACTCTATAAACATGTAAAAAAATGATAATCAGAACGAATAGTTAAGTTGAAGATAAACATGTTCGAAGTTCAGTTGTATAACAAGGAGGATGGGTGAATGTATGAAGTTAGGTTGTGAATGGAGATTCAAACAACATGGTGTAAATATGCAGCAATGTCGATAGTACAGTCTCCTCCTTGTACATACATAGATGATCGTAAATACTTAGAAACATATTGTTAAACAACAGAGTTTATGTGTATATGTCATGCAGAACCACTAACAAACTTATACAAAATTATCATAGGTACAACTAGCGTACAAATATATAACTTTTTTCAGCAGCAGTACAAAAATTATAAAAAGAGCATATTCGAGTCATTCGTAACGCGATATGAGCATAGCCTGTTGAGATTTCAGGCATCATACAGGGTTGTTTCTATACAATCATATCAGCATTTGGTGTAATTCCAAAAAGCAGGGGTACATAATTTGTGTTAGTGCTCTTGAACTAATGGTAGACTGAAAGTCACAATGTAACAGCAATATGCATATAACCAATTTTTTATCTTTTGGCTTACACAATCAACTTATGTTTTACTGTATTTATAGTAGATGTAACAGCAAGTCATCCGTATTCGGAATATGCCAAGATGCGAAGACGGCATAGATAAATAGTAAATCAACTAAGTGAATAATTAAATGAGTCACACCTTACTTGAGCATGTGGTAATTTATTTTATGGATACTTAGTATATATATATTTCATCAAATTTGGATAAAATACAGTCAGACAAACATTCAGTTTATTGCCTTTTTGGTACATTTCTACATCAACCATCAATTGGCATACGAGATTACGATTAAATAGCTATGTATTTTTTGTCATTTTTAAATAAAGTGAATAATATTTTATCACTCACATAGCTATCAATTTTTATTTTTGGTTATTTGAACTCATAATTTTGCTAGCTTAAATCTGGATTTTGATCATCATTTGAAACTAAACTGCATTTCTCAACTTGGGATATAACAGTGATTATTTGATGTTGCCTTTGATGCTAAGCAGCAAGTAATTTCAATTAGTAATCTTTTTTTAACAGCAAATTGTTTGTAACAAAATTATATTATCTTTATGTATGAATTTAGGCGCTGGAAATGCATGGTTATTTGTTGAAGCCCTTAAGGCTATAGGATTTAAGCTGGACTCTATCACTGTTAACATTCTCATTTCTTATAGTTGCAGACAGAAAAAAATTTACCAAATAAAAGTTAGCTCACCTGAACTATTATAGCCTCTTCCAGTGCCAAATAAAAGTTGGGAGGACCTTTCAATTGATTTTATTGTTCAACCATCAACGTGTCATTCCCTATTCAGTCATATTGGGAGGATGTACTCTCTAACAACAAAATACTGAAAGATGTGATCAAAATCTCTAATAACAAAGCTCACTTCATGCCTCTTTCCATTCAGCCTGCACAAAAAATGTTTAGTTTAAGTTAGACATTAAAAAGTACATGTACTTGTATGCATTCAACAAAAAAATTTCACTTAGTTTTATTTTATCAAGTATCTACCTGATTTCGAAAACTGACGAAAGACAAATTAAATGATTATAATATAGTAAGTAGATTTAATTTATTTGATGGAACAATTCAAGAAGCAATTGTGTCCATTATTCATATCCGAAGTCTGCAACAAAAACAGCGATCAAGTACCCCTGTAAAATATCTTATTAGTAATTATTCTAAAAAAACTAAAGAATTACAGAAAATGAAAGATTTCAACTGGCAAATAAAGCATGATAAGCATAAAAAAAATTACCCAACTATCCAAACCCCCTCATCGTGATCAGAACGTGCATAAATTGCATTTAAATCAACTTCTTCTGGTAGACTTAAGCCGATGGAGAAAGGTGGATTCTCATCAAATTGATTATACTCTTCTTCATCCACCACATCACCAATCCCAACAATGTGTCTTTTGCCGGAAAGAACAATAGACCACTTATTATCGGCAGGATCAGTCACATAAAAAACTTGTTTTGCTTGAGATGCAAAGATGAGTGGATCATTATCATGACTCACTTGACCAAAGTCAACCAATGTGAATCCATGTTCATCCACTCGTACAGCACGACGATTATCAGCCCATCTACATCGAAATAGCGGGATTGTGAAGTCTTTATACTCAAGTTCCCAAATATCCTCGATTATCCCATAATATAGCATTGTCGCATTTATTGGTCTGTTATCTTTAGCACTAGCAAATTCTCTTGAAGATGCAACGATGCTAACTCCACTATTTTGCATTTCGCTCTTATCATCCTGAAGCTTCGTATAAAAGACATAACCGCTCATATCATATCCTTCCCATGAATTGACATGCAATCGAGGCCCATATGCTAACTATTTTATTGTATCTGAAATACCATGATTTGTTTGAGACAATTGAAACATTATCGTATGTTTAAACCATATGACAAAAGAGCGGTTATGTTCATTCGTCAACCACCTTTCGTTCTTTGAAGGATTCTGAGACTTTAGAATTGCCATGTGCTCCTCCAAGTAAGGATGTACCTCACTAAGGTGCTGCAAAACAAGTAGCTGAGCTTTGTGCAACATCTCATCACCAATTGAAATCAATTTTGATCCAATTATGCCCTGGCCATCAAGTCGTCCTTCATGTCAAGACTTACGAAGTCCAATAGGTTCAACACCAGTTAAGTATGGAGTGACAAATTCTATAACCTCCTCAGCTATAGTAGCTTCTACGATACTGGCTTCAGGTCTATATCTGTTTTTTGTTTTTGTTTTTAAAGTTCCCATATGCATTTCAAACGGATACATGTATCTCATAAATACAGGACCACAAATTTTGATTTCTCTTACAAGATGAACAACCAAATGCAACATAACATCGAAAAATGAAGGTGGAAAATACATCTCAAATTGGCATAAGGTAACAATAACATCGGCTTGTTGAGCATCCAGCGTATCACGATCAATTACCTTGCTACAAATTATATTAAAAAAGAGACAAAGCTTTGTAATAACATGCCTAACATGTTTAGGCAATATACCTCTAATTGCAACAGGTAATAAATGTTGCATTAACACATGGCAATCATGAGACTTCATACCGGTCAATTTCAAATCCTTCGCTGATACACGACTGCTAATGTTTGAAGAATAACATGTTGGAACCTTCACACCACAAAGACACTCACATAAACTAGTTTTCTCTTTTTTGGACAATGTATAACATGCGGGGGGCAAATAGGTACGTTTACCTTTCTGCACCGGTGCTAACTCCTTCCGGATACCCATTTTCAACATATCTTGCCTAGCTCTCACACCATCTTTTGTCTTACCAGGTATATTGAAGAGTGTCCCAACGATACTGTCACAAACATTTTTTTCTATATGCATTACATCTAGACAATGTCTAACCTGTAAATGTCTCCAATATGGAAGTTCCCAAAATATAGATTTCTTCTTCCACGAGCCTTCTAAAAGAGGAAATACTTTGCCAAATGCATTTTCAATATCCTTGACCCGTTCGTAAACATCATTTCCTGTTAATGGAAAGCGAGCAACTCCATTCTCTATCTCCCCATTAAAAGGCTTCTTCTTTTTACGATAAGGATGATTAGGAGGGAGAAATCTACGATGATGCATATACACATTTTTTTTGCAATAATGTAAACGCTCAACAACCATATCATCTTCACAAATTGGGCATGCTTTGGCAGCTTTTGTACTATAGCCAGACAAGTTACCATACGCAGGAATATCATTTATGGTACAAAAAATCATAGCGCGCAATGTAAAATTACTTTGACTATATGCGTCAAACACACGCACACCTTTATCCCATAGAAGTTTTAGATCATCAATAAGAGGAGTTAGGTAAACATCGATGTCGTTTCCTGGTTGTTGTGGTCCAGAGATTAAAAGAGACAACATGATATATTTGCGCTTCATACTCAAATGAGGTGGAAGATTGTAAATCACCAAAAGAACAGGCCAAGTACTATGTTGACTACTAAAGTTGCCAAATGGGTTTATGCCATCTGTACAAAGACCAAGTCTGAGATTTCTAATTTCTTCACCAAAATCAGGATACATTGTATCAATGTTTCTCCACTGTGGAGAATCAGCTGGATGCCTCAATAATCCATCATTTTTCCTCACATCTGCATGCCACCTTAAGTTTTTTGCATTTTCTTTATTTGCAAATAAACGTTTAAACCTTGGTATAATTGGCAAATACGTCAAGACTTTTGCTGGAGGCCATTTCTTATTTGGGTCATTGTGAACGTTCCCTCGCGACTTGTAACGGGATAATCCACACTTGGGACGCTCGTGCAAGTTCTCATATTCATTTCGATACAATATACAATCATTTGGACATGCATGTATCTTTTTATATCCTATACCAATTGGGCACATAATTTTCTTTGCCTCATAGTTAGAAGTTGGAAGCTCATTACCTTCCGGAAGCATGTCATTCAAAAGTTCCAACAAAGATGTAAAAATTTTATCACTCCAACCATGCTTTGCTTTTAAATTGAAAAGCTTGAGCACAGCAGACAATGTTGTGAACTTAGCACAATTAGGAAACAAAGGCTTCTCGGCATCAATTAATATTCTTTCATGCAACTTTGGCTCTTCCATCAAATGTTCTTCAGCATCACGAAACATCTCATGAACACAATCATTCTCATCATTCGCGTCATTATTCATGTTATCTTCTCAGTCATTCTCATCATTCTCATGATTATTAGAACTAGCTCCACTAAGTATACTTTCACCATGCCATATCCACCGCGTATAATTTTGCTTAAACCCATAACGGATTATGTGATCTCTAATCTGATCTATGTTACGAAGTCTTCTCTTATTTTTGCAGTGTCTACAAGGACAAAAAATAGTTTCTTCCCCTCTTCTTAATTGATCATTCAGTGCACAATTGATGAACTCTTCAATTTTGTTTAGGAATTCGTCATCGTTGCGTTTTATGTTGTACATCCAACTACGATCCATATGCAAATGCTAGAGACACTACACAAGCAAAAAAAACATTGGATTACGAAGAGCATTCATTATTAAATCAATATTTTTAGCTAATTCAAATGGAGTGGATAATCAGGTCAACATCACTCCACAAACACAAGCACACTAAACTGCACAACAAACAAAAAAATTCTCACCTAATGTTATTATTCACGATGGGAAGGAAACAGAGTCTATTCCGTGGAGGTATGAGAAAGTTTCCTTTGCATATTTAAAATACACAAACAATTTCATTTGAAAAAGATCTCATTTTCAGTTTTCAATTATAATTTTCAATTACATTTACATTTCTACGCTACCCTGTGCATTTGTTGTTGTATGCACATTTGCATTCAAAACTTGCTTTCCAGCCATCCAAATTGTGCAATACATTTACACCTGACCATCTGCCACTGCACTGCAAGCCACTTCATCCATACAACCCAACGTTTCCACCAAACAACCATCTAACTCCCCTCTGATCAATTTCCTTCCCTACTGCTGCCACCCACTACCCCCCCCCCCCCTCCCGGGGTTGAACACCCAGTTCTGCCTCTGTCTAAAAACCACTCCACTGATCATTTCAGTTGCACACCAACATCCACAGACCACTGTCATCATCTTACCACACTTCCACATACCACTGTCAGTGTGTAGCTGTCCAACCATCACCAGTGACCAACCATCCACCCAACAACTTGCATCATACTCCTCTCCACATACTCCTCTGTCAAACCACCTACTGTCAAGCATCCCTGACAATCATCTCTGTGCACCAGTCACCAAGCAAACCACCATACATCACCTTCACAAACTTCTCATACATCACCTTCTCAAACATTCATCAACTACCTTGCTGCACCAAACTTCATATCACCAATGACATATACTTTAACATCCGCAGAACCAAACCAACTGTTCAACTGACTAAACCTCTTTGACCATCAACAGTGTACGCCCTTCACTGCTGTGTACAAACTGCTGCATACCACATTCCTCTTTCTCATTTAAAAAAAAATTCATTTTCATTTTACAATTTCTACTTTGCTTTTACAAAGTTTCACTTGCAGTTACAAAAATGCCAACTTTTTCTTCAATTTTGTGCACTACTGCGCACTACTATGCACTCTAACCCTCTGCCACAAATACATCTCCTTACAAAATTCAACTAATCCTCTCTGCCCAGACTTCAATACTTCCCCTCTGACACCACATACCACCCATCGCACTACATACCACATACTGCTGATATACCTCCTCTACAACCCCTTTACGGCCATATCTGTGCACAACTGTGCATTACTGCACAAACAAACATAGCAATTCAATCACCATACAACTTGCCTGCTGATCAACTAGCTTCACCTCAAATCCATCTTCACCTTTTGCAACTATATATACAACACCCTTCAACTAACTTCGCCACTTCGCCATCTGCTGACCACCCTGTTCAAACCTTGTCAGTCCATTCATTTCACATCATATTGCTGCTAACTACTCTTCATATCATATTGCACATATCATCAACAGCCTCTATCACTTTGCAACAACATACATACACACTTCAATCACTCTATCGACCACCAAGCAACTCACTGCACTCAACCATAAAGGTACACTTTTCATTGTAATTTATTTTTTGGATGTTGAATATATATTTAAAATGTACTAGTTTAGTTTTGGCAATTATTTGTATCATAAATTTCAAAACATATGAGTGGACACTCAATACAGTACTAGCTTGGATTGCTTTATCTCTCATTTTTATATTTTATGATCAAAACATTTAAAAATTTAAGATCGTATTCCGTGTTTTTGCAAGTACGTGTGTGTATGAAGAGTTTGAATTTCATTATTTGATCCATTCTTAAATTTATGACTTTGCGACTGAACTACTAACTTCTGTAAAACCATTTACCATTCTTTACTTAACTAGTACAACCATACATCGGTGGAAACGAATTATATAACATTTTCATTAGTTTCATCTGAATACATAATAATAATATGTTTGACAAATGATTATTTACAATTTAAAAAATAAAAAAAGAAGTATGAAAAAGTATTTATAATTCATGATTTAACAGATGGAAATTAATTTATATTATATTATATTACACACACACACATATATATATATATACACATACACATATATATACATATATAGCACATGCCCATGAACACTCAGTTATGCATGCAAATTAAGAAAAACAAGCAGGGAGAACCCAAAGCATTCTAGATAATAATATGTATCTACCTTCGTAAATATTCAATCGGGACAAAACGAAATCTAAAATATGCATAATCTTGTGAACTGGGATAATGACCATTGTTCATTGGGACGGGGCAGGGAAAAAGACCGCATGTGCCGATCCTATTTTCGAACATAATATGTGAACATAACATCCCCATTGCATTCAAAAAATATACAATTCAAATAAATTTTGTATGTCCAAAATATATCCATCAACACACGCACTGCTGCATCAACAAGGCAGTTTGGTATATGTTCAAAGAAATCGGAAGTGATAAAAGTGTTGCACTCGCACCGAATTATTCCATGTACGACTATTCCATTTATACCATCTTTTCCATGATCAGAACAGTTGATAGCAGTTACTTTTCTGCTTCTTTTTCTAAATACTGTAATCAATACATGGTCAAATTCAACCCATAGGTCGAGTGAAAATTCCATTTCTAAAACTAATGATTCTTACAATGATCCATGAATCTCAAAAACCATATACGGATTGGAAAAGCATCCCAAACTCATTTAAATACTGCCAAAAAAATTATGACGAATCAATTTCAAGTCAACTATTATGAATCGGTCATTGTTTTCATAAAGAAGAATCGTAAAATCAAGGGCTTCAAGTTTCCACTGTGGCTCAATAACTCAAGCTATCCTTCAAAAATATATGAATTTTTCTCAAAAAAGTGGATGTCAGCAAGAAAAGTAAATTTTATACCTGAAAATCAATCAGCAAACTCGAAAGTTGAAATCAATCAGCAAAATCAAACACTCGAAATCAAACGATCCGATGATTTTAGGGTTTTTTTTCTTTTTAGAAGCGGCGAATTATTTTGGGGGAATAGAATGGGACGGCGGCAAACGCGGGAATAACCTAATTTTTGAAGTTGCATCGCGTACGAAACGAAACCGATGCGAAAAATATTACGTTGGACGTAGTTGCATCGGTTTACTTTAAAACCGATGCGACTAAAACAATTTGCACCGACGTATTTGCATCAGTTGTTGGTGACAACTGATGCAAATTTGACTTTTTTATTACCTACTGCTTTCCACGTACCAATTGCATCGGTTATTAAGACAGAACTGATGCAAATAGTTCTATTTGCATCAGTTTTTACTTAAACCGATTCAAATGAGGCGATGCAAATGGCATGTTTTGTAGTAGTGGTTCCAGGTCTGGGAGTTGCATCAGTATTTGATTGCAGCCGGAATATGCGTCCATGAAAGATCAGAGCTCGTGTCCGGATGTAGAATCCACCAGTAGATCAATTCTAGAAAGAGGGAAACGGTCTTTAAGGTAGGCTTTATTCAAATCTAAGTAGTCTACACATCTTCTTCATTTCCCGTTTGACTTTTTGACAAGCACAGGATTAGATACCCACTCTGGGTATAAAGCATTATGAATAAACCCATTCACCTTGAGTTTATTTACATCTTCCTTCAGGGCGACAAATCTCTCTAGATCCATACCGCGCCTTCTTTGTTTGATCGGGACGTGTCGTGGATCAATATTTAATGCATGGCTCGCGATGTCCGACGAGATCCCACACATGTCTGAATGAGTCCAAGCAAACACATCAAGGTTTGCCCGGAGAAAATCAACCAATTCTTGTCTCATTTGGTGGCTAAGTTGAGATCCAACCTTTACCATTTTGGAATTATCGTCATCGTGGATCGGAATATCGACTCCACCGGGGAAGCCTGACTATCTTTGACTTCCTCCTCGTCATTATTGTCTATGGGATCAAGGTTCTTAAGGAACTGGTTGTAGCGCCTGAGCCTAGGCTCAGGCGTTAGTTGTTAATTTTCTGAAAAACGGATGTAGAGAGATTTCTCTATGCCCTTCCCCTTCTCCTTCCCGCTGTGCATCCTACAGCACCGTAACATAACAGGCGCGTCTAGCCGTCTGATTACCACATACTACTCCAACCCCATTATCAGTGGGGAAATTCAGAGTTAAGCACTATGGGGCAATCGCTGCCCTAAATTCAGCAAGAGCCGGTCGGCCCAAGAAAGAATTATAGGGGAAAATGTGTCTAACACCACAAACTGCAACACTCGGACTCTCTGGCAATCTCCAATACCCAATTCAACAGGTAGCTCTACCATGCCAACTAGTATGATTGCACTTCCATCAAAACCATGTATGCGTGACTGACACAATTTTAGATCTTTCGCCTCCATTCTCATTTGGTCGTAGGCGCATTTGAAATGTATATTGACAGAACTTCCGCTATCGGCTAAGATCCTCTTTATCCAAGCAGGACCTATCTGGGCTGGTATAACCAACGGATCGATAGTGGGGGCCTCGATTCTATAAGCATCGCAATTTTTGAAAACGATGTTGTCTGTCATCATTCTCTGTTTTTTTGACGAGGCCCCATCATCAACATTACTACAGCATTCAAAGTCCACATGCCTAATAGAACTGGCGTATGATTCCATTTCCTTCCAGCTTCGATCAGCCGGATGAGGACTGCCACTCACACTATTTATTACCAACTGACCACCAGTACGCGTGGTTCTTCGAGCTTAGCTTGGCCTTCACCTTGATTTGGATTGGATGGACCCGCACCTCCATTCTGCGGAGCCCGAACAAACTGCTCTAACTTCATTTCTCTAATCAACTTTTTAATAATGTCTTGTAAATGATGGCACTCATTGGTATTATGGTCGTAATAATTGTGAAATCTACAGAATTTCCCAGTTTAAATTTGTTTCTCAAATGATGGTTTCGGAGCCGGCTTCTTATAACAAGTGTGAAGGTATTCATTTTCGAGCGATGTGTTTATGGGAGTATATTGGTCAAACATGGGAGCTTTGTGTCTCGGTCTGCGATTTGGGTCTCTCTTCTTTTCGTGACCTTGCGTATTCTGAATATTCAATTGCATTTTACCGGAGTTCTCACCGACCTGCTTCACAGCAACATTAGTTTGAATGCCTTCACCATTGGGCCCCGCTACATCCTGCTTCCTAGATCGTCCAGCGTATTCTCTCCTCAAGAACTGGGCCACCTTAGCATAAAAACGATCCAACGAAGTAGGGGGTTTCCCAGCCAACCAATCATCAAACTCGAAATCGGGATCGATCCCTTTAGTCAATGCCATCAAAATAGAATTATCATTGGGGTTGCTGACCTCTGCACAAGCAGTATGGAACCTTTCCAGATAACGTCTAAGAGTCTCTCCTGGAGCTTGACAAACACTGAACAAGGTGTTGACATCCTTTGGCCTCATGGCATGCATACTAAATTGTTCGACAAACTTAGTGGCCAATTGATCAAAACATGAGATGGATCTGGGTAGTAGACGAGTGAACCACATAGTTGCAATGCCTCCTAAAGAGATACGAAAACTTCTACACTTAACCGCATCGTCAACTCGAACGGCTTTCATGACCCATTTATACTTTAAGATATATTGGTTAGGATCCGAATTTCCTTCGTACACCGGCAAAGTCGATATCCTGAATCGACGGGGTGGCTCTGCATAAAAAATGTCATCGGTGAATGGAGTATGACATCTGAAGGTTATCATCGTTTGTAAGGCCTTGACTTTCTTTGATCAATTGGTATATCATGGTTGGAACGTCAGACATCTGGATGTTTAGGGCCAAGGCATGGTCGGGTTCCTTGTTGCGAAGACGGTCTGGTTGCTGTCTACGGTCTGTTCCTTGCCTCCTTGGCTCCCAATGTTTAGGGAAGTGAGGATCCTGAGCATGACATGTTGACGAAGAGCTGGATCCGGTTGGTTCTGGATCTTGGCTTTCATATTTATAACGGCGACAGCTGCGTGGTCATGAGTGGTATGATAAAGAAGTGCCCCTCCTCGGGAGGAGGGTCCAACTTAGTGCCTTGAAGAAGGACCAATCCTGGCCTATCCGAGATTCGCAGCACGCAGATGCCCGGAGGCTTCCACATAGTTTCCATCCAGCCGACGGCGTGTAGATCTACGGTTGAAGTCAGATGAAACCGAGCTTTCGGTTGAGGAGTGAGAGATACGATCCCATTTAAATCTCCTTCGTCTTTCTTCGTTCACCTGGCTTGCGAGCTTTGTGTTGGCATGGATCTGTTGAGTGAGCTCCTGACGGCCCTGAGTAAGCTCTTGCATGAGGGTCTGCAATTTCTCCCTTGTCTTGTGGAACTGGAACTCCAACTAATGTTTGGCCTATTATGGTCATCTGTGTGAGATTTTGTCTATCCCATCCTTCTGTATCTGCAGCATTTGAAGCAGTTCTGCTAGTACGCATCATGATAAATGTAGCTCTTTCCTAGATCTGGAGTAATCTGAGTAGAATGGAACGAACTAGGGGAAGACAGATCTGGATCTCCTTCTTAGATTTTAGCAATCCCACAACGGCAGTAGATCCATCGAATCGGAGAATAACGCAGTTTTCTCAATGAAAGCACCATAGTGTTTGTATCAAAATTGGGCACAACACACTTCGGATGTAATTGAAGAGATTAGAATGAAGAAATTAAATGAAAAAAGAGGCTAATCTAACAATCATACCAATAAAATCAAACAAAAATAGAAAGAGATAAGAGTTTATAGTGGTTCGGCGTTGTAGCCTACATCCACTTTGAATAGTTTTGTTGTTTATTGATGATTGACAACTGTACAAATCACTAGCTTTCAAGTTACAATGTAGTGGCAGTAGAGTAATGACGTAGAAGCACCCAAAGTCTTTTTTCTATAGGCGTAGGGGTGCTATTTATAAGAGTAGATCTAGAAATATCTCCCTCAAAGCACGGAATACCTCTTCTCTCACGTGGATGGACCCCACAGATCAATTTGAGGTCATTTGGGATCGATCCTGATCGATCCCCATCATCTTCGTATCGATTAATTTTAGCTTCATTCGAGCCGCAATCGATCATGGTGGTCCTTCAGATGATAAGAAAACTTTTGTGAAAATTTGAAGGTTTATGGACTTGTAGTTTTTGAGTTGTGATCGATCCAAGGTTGATTTTGTAGTTAAGCTGAAGCATGTGTATCGATGCTCCTCCGTATCGATGTCCTTCATATCGATCAGTTGTGCATCGACAACGTGGAGCGAGAGTTCAGGGGAGATCTATATTTCATGCTGAGAGGTCGCTTCCTTTGGTTAGATGATGTCTTTAGTATCGATGGTAAGTTGTTCCCTTCGTATCGATGCCTGCAAGTAGTCTTCATATCAATGCTTGCGCATTGCCTTCGTGTCGATGCTTGATTGATTGATACGAAATAGAGGAAAGTGAGATTGATACGAAATGTGTAGTGATTGAGTAAGTAGATTGTGATCGATGTCATTGCTTGATGGATACGCAAGGGATGGATGTGGAGTTGATGGATACGAAAGGGATGGATACGAAACAAATATGTTTCACATGAAACTTGATCGATCATAACTTGTATACGAACTCCAATTGATCTGAAATTTAAAACGTTGCCTTTCAGAGCCTTGTTGGCCATATCATGCTAATTATAGTTTGATCCAAACTTGGGCCAAATTTGCATGTATCCATCATAGATTCATAGATAGCTGATCTTCGGAACGAATTGTCTTCAATCTCTAGTCAAGTCTTTGGTGACACGGCCTTGTCAATAAACAGAAAGCAGGATAACAATATAAAATATAATAGATTGCACAGATTCCCGTCATCCTGAAATATTCTTATGTCCTAACAACTCAATTATTCCGTCTGGTTTTGTTTTGTACTGAAAACATGAAAGTTTTGGAAGAGTACTGATGATGCGGGCACATTGAAAAATGAATATTGTGGGCGGATGAACTAAATGGACCTTTCATTCAGCATATCTCAAAACCTGGCCATTCATACATAAAGAAGAAGTTGCGAATGCTGTAACAATTTTAGAACTCTGTTTCTCAAAGCAAAACAATGTACAGGACAACTATCCAAAAAGTTTGAAATCCATTCAAGGCTGCACAAATCTGCAATAGATAATTTGAGCTGAAAATCAACGTATTAGCTAAATAAACTTAGTCAAGTTTGTAGGTATGAAAATTGATGATGAGTGAAAATATACATATTTTGAAATTTACAATTCAGGTAACAAAAAAGGTACACAGAAATATAAACAAAGGTTTTGACGTAAATAGAAAAAAAACGTCTGCATCTACGTCCATCTATCCGTACGACCGTAACTACATTGTAATGAAGATTGGACAAACTGATCCATACCAGGTCATTAAATTCATATTCAATCAAGGGCTCTTGCATACAAAACTAGCCAAATACAAAGAGTTGCATGTAATATAAATATCGACTCGTCTACCTTGATACAAAATGAATCGTTGCAATGACAATGTTAAATATACATAATTTGTAAATATCTTAGAGAACTAACTAAACAATTTTACATGGATAATATGATAACGATTCAACTTAAAATACAATTACAGTATGTCAACGCTCTTTGGATTTGCAAAATAATGCTTGCGGCAAACTGAATTTGGTTTAGTGACGTCCGAACTAAAGAAGCTTTGAAGCATTGATGGCGGACTGGCAGAAGCGGTCTGGTACATCGTCTTTGTAAATATGTGACCATCCAGGATCATGACTTCAATAAGCTTCAGGCAGGTCTACATATATTTGATGATGATTAATACAGTTGAAACATGTGGCCATTTTGTTTCGGCATACATTTACAAAAGAATATTTATGTGATTAAATACTTGACAAAGAATAAAGAAGAGGAGGTTTCTCAGTACCTTTCCTATTTGCATTATCATAACTAGCATTATTTATTTTATTGGAGAATTTCGTAATATTTATCAATCAAATGTGCAAATCTCGGTGACGAACGCTACTCATTGGGAAAAGGAAGGGTGTAAATCATCATAAACATTAAAGCTGAGGATTAAATGCAAGTAGCAAAGTATTGACATAAATACCTGAGGATTTAAAACATCCATCCGATGAATAATGTCTTCCTGCAATCATCAAAATTTGATTACATGTTAGAGCTTACCCAAGAAATAAATTTATGAGGAAACAATAGTGATTATCTATAAAAAATAATAGAGATGTGGACGAGCTAGCCAATTGGATATATTAGACAGTGCATATGTGTTTAATAAGCTAACCAATTGGAATGACGTGTTTAATAAACTTATGAGAAACTTTCTCACCAAAACACGCACAGGCGTGGGCGTGCGTGCATATGTGAAATAAGGCTAAGTTCCTTTTTTTTCTCTAAATAAATTATATATCCTTGCCACTTCTATAGTGATCCGTAATTTCGAATACTTCGTCTTTGAATATCGTAACTTTTGAACTATAGTTATGTGTTATAAATTTGATTTTATAACCTTGTTAAACATTTCTAATTAATGGATAATGATAAGAAACTTGTTTTTGAAATTTATTTACGAAAATAAATAATTTGAAAAAATATCAATAATGTGAATCGATAAACAGCTTTTTAATCAATATAAGTTGTTTGATTTATTTTGTGCTAATCTAAGTAGCATACGAAGACAGTAGGAACTAATTAATACACTTTACATCAAGTAGAATCTTCTAGAAACTTCTAGAAGATGAGATATTTTTGTGTAAAGGGTAGTTTAGTCTTTTACTAAAAGGAGGTGTAAAGGAGATGCGATGGAGCATGTGGGGGTTACTTCATGCCTATATAAGAGTTGGCATACCTATTGAATTCGTTTTCGCTAATGTAGAAAGTAAAATCAACACACTTCATCTCTTTCCCTTCATAAATTTTTTGTAGAAAATAATGCCAAAACAACTTCAAATTCCTTCAAACTTGACCAAAAACCTTAAAACAGCATCACAACTCTTAATAACTTGGATCTTTGAAGAATCGAAGCACAATCCTCCCCTTCACTTTGAGGCCTTAAGCAATTTCAAGGGGAATTGGGCAAAAGGCAAGCAAGGTTTTCAAAATGTGATTCAAATCATAAATCTAAAAATTCAAACTTTAAATCGAAACAATATTTAAATCGTAAATCGTGGATTCAAAAAACCTATATTATAAAGTTTGCATACACTTCGAACCTAAAACATCATTTTCTCTTATATTCCAATTTTATTTTGTTTGAAAATGATTAGCATTAGAATTGTGCATTCAAAGTATACATAATATATTAATTTGGGCTGAATGATTTTTTCTAGTGTTGTATTAGCTGGGTTTGAATCAGAATATAAATTGATTCGTAAAGGGAGATTCAATATGAAACAGAATTCAAGTCGTAGGATTTTAAGATTTTTGCCATGAAGTGCAAAGCTAAGGATTGGTGAAAAGTAAGGTGCTAGTAAGGTTGAGGTAGTACATGGAAGTTTGGACTTGCTTGTTTGATTGGTTAAGGATGAGCTAACCACCATTAAATGAATTCAAATTTGAACATGTGCTTGTGTTTTGATTGTTTCTTTGTGATTTAATTGATATTGTTATACGTTGAAATATTTAGATTTGATTCTTGCTTTTAAAGCAAATGACATATGTAATCCATATGTATAGACTTGAATGACTTGTTGCATAGTCTTAAATCAAAGTACATAGGTTGCAGATGGACTTTAGTTTAGAATGGACTTGGATATGAAAGTGCTCTTATAGCGATAGTTGCTTTAGATGCATTTAAGATTTGCGTTATGTTCGGCAATTTCCAAGGAGCTTGCTGCCATAAAAGGCTGAACATTAAAGAGCTAAGTAACATATGTATGCAAACTGCTCTGCTTTACCTTTATTTCGAACTTCAAAGGTTTCAAAATGACTTTAAATTTAAGTATTTTGTTTCATTTTGTTTACAAGTCTTTGCTAATTCATATTGGAGTATTTCAAAAGTGTTTTGAGATTTTTATGTATTTTAAGAATTAATTATGAATTTTTAAAATAAAAAATTTATTTTCAAATATAAGAAAAACATGATTTTTTCCGACTATTAAATAATTTAAAAACATGTTATTTTTAAGTAAATTTTGAATGAATGTTTTAAAATCTATTTAAATATTTTGAGATATGCTAAAAGCATTTTTAAGTATATATAGTTTTTAAAAAAATTGTCAATTATTTTAGTAAAGTATAAATATCTTATGTTATACATTATCCTTTAAAATTGTTTTAATAAATATCTAGTTTTATAAAGAAATTAGTATACATAAATATATCATTTTAAAAAGGGTTTAAATTATAACCAAAGGATTTAAAAGGGGTTACGAATTGCTTAATGGTTAGCCATATCTTGTTTAATTACTTGTTTGAAAAGTATTTAACTATGCTTAACGCTAAAAGCCAACGAAGTAAGTTTATCTATTTTTGAGAGTTAAAATTGCTGCTCGAGTAAGTTTAGAGGCAATTGTGCTCTAACCTACCGTCTTCACTCTTGACCGAGGAATAGCTAAGTTGGGAAAGTCGGAAGCGTGTTGATCGTGTTGATTACTTAATTGTTTATGGAAAGTTATTAATACTACAAGCCGACGAAGTAGGCTTATTTATTTATGAGAGTTAAGAATGTTGTTTGAGTAGAGTTTAGAAGCAATATTGCTCTAACCTACCGTCTTCATTCTTGATCGACGAATAGTTAAAATGAAAAGGTCGAAAACGTGTTAAACATACGAACCTTAATTTCTATAAGCAATCGACTTTAGAACTAGATAGTTGATTAGTCGACTGTAGAACTTCACCAATTATTAACTTACAAAGTATCTAAAAGCTTCACGGCCTTATATGCTCTAAGATCCCTTGGAAAGGAGCATTCGCATTAAACGTACCTAGCTTTAAGAACTTTATATACGAGATCATCTGGGAAGGACTCCTTTTTATATAGTTCGCTTACTTCTAAAAGAACCAGAGTTGAGTTTACCAGAGATTTATCGAATTAGTTTTGAAGAGTCCGGTATCGAATAAGTAGACTAATGTACTACTTACCGAATACCACTTCAAAAGTAGTCTACGAGTCTATATTTTGGAAGCAGTTGTCAAGTGAAATGTTATAAAGTTGAACCGTCTATCCTAAGATTAAGTCCAAGGGAGATGCCAGCGTTGGTATTTTAGACTTATGCTATAGAGCTGAACTATCTATCTTAATGTTATGTTTAAGGAAGAGATCAACATTAGCATTTGTCAAACAAGCTCATGTAGGAATCCATAGAGTGATTCGTGTTTTGTTCGAGTGATGAAGACTCATGTGAGAGATGCAGAACTTAGCCTCGACATCGGTAAATGACTAAACCCAAAGTATGGTGTATAACTGTGACGGGTTTAGCGAGCCCAATAGGGTATATCTAACTTCATATCTAGAGATGTTTATCGATATTGCTAGCGGAAGTTGATGATATTCGGTGTAACGCCTCCGAGCGTTGACCAACTATGGCTTACCTTAATGTATATTTTATCTGGAGATATACGACACTAGAAAGGATATCTCAAATTCTTGTGCAGGAGGTCGGACTCGGCTACACCGAAGAGATCTCCACGGAAATCGTTACAGATATACGAATGCGCCTTAGCGGACTGATTGTATATATATTACTGTTGCGATGTACACACTACTTTCTGATTTATGTTCTACAACCTAGACACCAACTATTATACCGCTATATTCACTCATTAGATGGTTGATTTCTTTTGAGAGAAAATTTGTTACGGTAATCCGTACGGTCTCAAAAGTTACTATTATATGTATGCATGTACCTTAGATTTTCTCAAACCAGTCTTATGTCTGACACGTGGTTTTTGTTTTCCCTAAATTTCGTATACTCTTTCGAGTGGATGAGCAAAGCAGATTTACTTAGAACACTTTCTATTTTCGTTGCACTGTATTATGTATGTATGTATCAACGTTACGAAAACAAACAGTTATAACTATTCAGGCCGATGATAGTACTTAGTAAATCTGAAATTATTATGTATTCTGAGTAACCATTTGTATTGTCCTTTTGATATTATATGTTATTGCTCCGCCATGAGATTCTAATATTGTGTTTTTTCTTTCTTGTTTTATTCTTTATTTTATATCACCCTAACTATATGTCTTTCCAACACTTAATTGAGCGTTACACAAATACCGTAAATGTATTTAGGTCGACATTCGAGGGTCGAAAAGTCATGTTGTTACATTTGGTATCTGAGCTGAAGGCTAAACGAAAACCTTGGCTTTGGGCTATGACTCATTAGAGATAGTCAAAAAGGGTGACACCTTAGAATGAGTTGTGTATTTTATATACATACACATGAGAGCGTATTTGTATTTTTCTATGAACCTATACCTTTATAGTTTTTCTTTAGGAATAACTCTTCCTTTGAAATTAACGCTATGTCCTAAAGAAGTTCTGTTTTGATTAGGTAGTAAGAGCTATAAATATTAGGGATTTTGATGCTGAGGAAAATGTAGTAGAGGAAGGGTGCATGTTCAAACACAAAAACTTTGCTTCGCTATATGAAGAATTTGAGATATAGAGCAGGAAGACGTTCAACGGCACAGAGACTATCATCAAGATCCAGGCTTGGCTTAGTTTGTGCGACAGATTATGTAAGGACTGTTAGGAAATCAAATTTACGATTTCGATGAAAACAACTATACAATGGAAATTGAATATGCATATATATACATTTCTACATACATGTACTTGCTAGAGAAACATCACTAGAAAGACAAGTACAAAACTCAAAGAACGATACAAGAGACTACAAATCGATAAGATCAAGAAAGTAAAAAAAAGATGCACAAAACAAACATGCACAACTTTCAGACGTCTGGGTGCACAAACCAAACGTTTGGAAAAGTCCTCTGGAACAACAAAACAGACAGAACCAGACGTCTGGTAGATAAAACAGACGTCTGAAAAATCTCTCTGACTATCAAATTTTACAACTCGACCAAATCCAGACGTCTACCACAACAAACCAGACGTCTGATTTATATTCCAGACGTCTGAAATTCAATCGACACATTTATATGCCCAGATACCGTCTATTTTTTTTACCTTTTTCACTTCATTTCATTTTATTTCTACTGCGATTCCGATTTTTTGCTTCTCCAAAATCCTTCTCTTTCAAACTTGATCGAATTTGATGGCTCCTAAAACAAAAAATCCTAAAATTTCTAAGCGAAAACAAAATCAAGCAACTTCCTCAAATCCTCAAGTTTGCTCAGATGATCAAATTGAACGATAGATGAATCGAGTACCTCATTCACTTAAGAGATATGAGGATATTCAAAAGAAGAAACTCCACACAGATCCATTTTATAACTTGCTCAAATCCCCAATGTACGATTTAGATTAAATGTGTGAAAATGTCGGTTTAGAAACTTTGATATCTTTCAATCCCAATAACATCTGAATTGATCAGTTGGCTATATTTCTCTTCTATGCTAATTTGTATAGTACAGCGGTTTGTAACACTGAAAACGAGGATAATTGGTTATGGTCTAGTGTGTATGGCAACACAATTAAGTTCACTCCAGGAATCATCGGCAGAACTCTCGGATGTTCCGACTCCGGAGAAGATTTATATAGTATTCCCGATATGCGTCTCAAACCAAGAGACAATATAACACATCAAATGTGGGAAGACGAAATGCCAAAATTCGCATCCAAATATCTACGACCTAAGGCGAGACTTCTAGCTCGAATGATTATCAACACTATCATTCCTCGTCTTGGTAGTCATGAACAGATAACGGAATTAGAGCACAAGGCCCTGTATGCTATATTCAGCGGAACAAGGGTAAATTGGGCTAAATTTATATTTGATGAGCTCAAACATTTTTGAACTTGATCACGCCCATCGATTATCTACCCCACATACATCATGAGGCTTCTACATGCTCACAACATCCCCTAATATTTATCCACTTTTGAAGAAATTTCTCAGAAATATGTTTCCACGAAATTTTTCTCCCTAATGCTTCTACCGTAAAATCCGCCGGAGTTTATATCTTTTGAAGAGTGGACGCAACGTCGTCAAGCCAGACAAGCTGAACCTCTACCTCAACCACACCCTGAACCACCACAAGAGGTAAAACGATATCGCGAAGCTGCTACTCCTGCACCATTTGATTATACGTATCATGATGAGATTTTGGAGACTCGAACAGAGTCGAATCCAAACGAAAGTATTCGAGACCTCACTTTTCAAAATCAGCATATCTTATCTCGAAATCAAAAAATTTTAGCTAAGCGCATTAACAGTTTTGAAACATCTTTTGTTACACGCCTAGCCACAGTTGAAACATCACTTTCAACTGTATTATCGGTTCTCAAAGAGGTTCTTCAAAGGGTTCGTGTCCCTACACCACCATCCGAAGATTGGCCACCTCAGTACCTTCCCCTCCTTTTAAACATTCCAAACTTTTTGAGGAGAATGAACCTTTAGAACAAGCTCCGACATATCCTATGAAGCAACCTAGCTCTTTCAAAAATGAAGGTAAAGGAGATGATCAACAAAAAGCTTCCCCAAAAGACTCATGGATTTTTAGGACACCATCTTATGTAAAATTGTTAAAAATCTATGAATGTACTCGATTATTGTAAATCAATGAAATTTCTCTTTTGGTATGTTATTTCTGTATATATCGTTGTCTTACAACGATTGGTCGATATTTAATAATTTCTACATTTAAAAGGTTAGATATCCTTTTTGATAATGTCAAAGGGGGGAGAAATAATAAAGATCACAATAAGTTATGAAAAACACATATTCAGGGGAAGATTTATAAAATTATATATAAGTACATTGTATAGTTGTCATCATCAAAAATGGAGAGATTATTAGAAAATCAAATCTACGGTTTCGATGACAACAACTATACAACAGAAATCGAATATGCACATATATTTCTATATACACGTACTTAGAGAAACATCACTAGAAAGACAAGAACAAGGCTCAAAGAACGATACAAGAGACTACAAGTCGATAAGATCAAGAAAGCAACAAGAAAGATGCACAAAACAAACATGCACAACTTTCAGACGTCTGGGTGCACAAGCCAGACGTCTGTCTAGAAAAGTCCTCTGGAATAACAAAACAGACAGAGCCAGATGTCTGGTAGGTGCATTCAGACGTCTGAAAATCTACTATATACAAAAAATATATAGCATCAGACATCTGATACAAATACCAGACGTCTGATTTCGAACTCGGAATTTAAATTCAAATTTCAACTGCCACATTTGAATAGACATCTCCGCTTCTCTTCGTTGCAACTCTTCATCATCAACAAAAGCAACTGTATAGTACTTGTTAATGGATGCAACTACTCAAGGAACCTCTCTACAACTATATATATCATCAAGAATCAAAGAGAACCTTCACCTTACTAACTTACGCTCTCTACTTACATACTCTGATATATATTCTTGATCTCTAGCAATCTATACTTGTATTTCACTCTTCCATATATTCAGTTCTTCACAGTCAATACTTTCTAGACATATATTGGAAGTATTTGTACTTATTAGTCAATATCCGTGTTATAGAACACATGTTTGACAAGAACAATTTATTGTAACCAAGCCTATTTCTCCAGGCGAAGCGAGGTATTTGATAGTCGAATTCCGAATGGGAGCTTCAGGACTGGCGGTAGGACGGAAGGTCCGAACCAGTATATAATCCTGGTGTGCTTATTCTATATTTACCCAGATTAATATTGTTTTGGTTGCATCATATATTTTGTCACATATACTTGCATATACACTATACGATCCACCCTATAGAATCACAAGGACGTGACGAATCATATCCAGGGTTCGTTTGTAAATTTAATGGGTATGGCTTTAAGGTTTAAGGTTTGGGCTCCAGAGCTGTTTACACCTGCACTAACCGGAAGCAACAAGCACAAGTTCCAACCACCGAAGGATCTTTTCGAATTAGCTTGCTTTACGTGTGGATAGAAGCGGTATTTTGCTAGAAAGTGTAAGATGGGCAAAGGAAGACGAGTAGCCAAGGCACCAATTGCTAAGGTTCAGAAGCTAGAGCCACATATAGCTAAAGCTCGGTTTGCACCGAAGAGTTGCAATAACTGCCATTAGTCGGGTCATACTGTTAGGGATTGTCTGATGCATTAGAAGGAACAACGTCCTAGAGTTTTCGCACTTGCTTCAGCACCTTCCACTTCTTCAGCTGCAAAAGGAAAGCAAATTCCAGAGGATATACTATCAGTTTATGGCTATCGTATTCGTGTTTGGCTTGATCCTAGTGCTTCTCATAGTTTTATATCCCGTAACCTTAATGATTGTTTAGTCATGCTCAACCAGTTTAGGAGCATGGATTATTGTTTGCTAATTGTTTTTGTACACCAATTTGTGAGTAGTTTGCCTTTTTATTGCATGGGCTGGGTAGGTAGTATTTGTAGATGCATTGAAACGAACATCTTGTGAATTGAGTTTCACGATTTGACTATAAGACGTTCGGTGACAATGTTGAATTAAAAATTAAGTTTAGTAAAAGATGTTTATGATAATCTAAAAGAAAGATAAGATCATGATTTAAATCTCCTATATATCGTCCAAGATCTCCTCCGAAATCTCCTTTTCACACTTAAACGAGACAAGCTATCAAATCTCCTTCATATCTCCCTTGACACCCATCTCGTCCGAGATATTCAAATCTCACCCTTAATATAGATCAAAATCTCAATATGAAATCTTAGCTGAAATTATACATTTTTCTTATTTTGCATAATATTTTTTATTTTCATATTGATTTAAAAGAAACTACTCATCCCAATTATAATTTACCGACTTCTTGAATATATTCTTTACTTTTTAGCTTACAGAGTCATAGCGAAAGATTTCACTTCTTTATTATGTTCAAATAAAAGGATATTATACAATCATTACCAAATCAATTAAGCTAATCAAGCTACTACTCTTCTAAAAATATTCTTTTTTCCATGTAAATCAAGTATGTTACCATTTTAATTTTGCTAAGAAAGTTATAACTGTTAAATAAATTTTTGACACATCAATTTTAGACACATAAGTACATCCGAGATATTACCGAGATGCATTATAGGACCCGAAATGTCAATCCGAGAAGTACACCCGATATGTACTCATCTCGTCCGAGATCTCCCCCGATACGAGATAACTTGTTTAAAAATTCCGAGACAAAACGTGACCCAAAATACGATATATAAAACCTTGGATAAGATATTTTGAAGACAAGCATCTGTAAAAAGATTTTATATAAGAAAATGACTTTATAGAAATATGGTTTATAAATAAAAAGGATTTAAATAGAGAATTAGAGAACTTAATTCTCAGTGTTTTTGAATTGGTTTTATAAGATTTGAAAAATAAAAGTAGTATTATTTGAAAGTATTTGTGAATAATAATATTTTAAAGAGAGTTTTACATATGTTCGAGTTTGAAGTTAAGCTCGGGATCACAAATCAATTCAAGGACAAAGCATTTTATGTTATCTAGTTCGAGCGGTTCGAAAGTGACTAAAAATGGACAAGAAATGTGTTCAGTTTGTAGCACTTCTCGTAGGAATTTTCCTTCTTAGTAAAGGAATATAAGGTACGACTTGGTAAGACCCGTTTCCATAGTATTATTTTTATGTTACTCAATCATATGTATATCTTCTATAGATAGTAAAGTAGATTTTTGTAAAGTTGGTTTATGAAATTAAGGTCATGATACTTAGTAATATTATACAAAGTGTTTGATAACTGTAACGACCTGTAATTTTGGACATTTGAAATTGAAATATTTAATTGATTTTAAATAATTAAAAGTTAATTTTTAACTTGAATTTCAAATATCACTATTCATTGGATAATTAAACTATAGAATTAACAATTGAAAATTGGGTAAAATGTTTAATCTGGAGTTTCAAGTTTGTTAAAAATATTTCAAAGGCTTATAAAATTTATATTAATAATACTAAAGGTGATAGAACCTTTGAATTTGAATTTAAAAGTGATTTGCTCGGTTTTAAAAACATATCGTTTAAATTGATGTTTAAAAATAGCCTTCCAAGGCGCAATCTCGGTTTTTAACGAAACCAGATCCATTAGATCCGCAATAGTGTATTATTATCGGATTTTAAGTTCCGTAGCGTTTGGAGTTATCGTTTGATCGTACGAGATATAAACGCCTAAAAATAATTAATTTAATTTAAATAGTCAATCTAAAATACTATCTTCTCCATACGATCGAATTAGAACTCGAAACATTTTCCATCACGTTCAGAATAGGGGTATAACATTATAAACGCCTAGCGGCACGCCTCGATAGGAGATCGAGATTTTAAGTTGCGGATTCGAGATGATTTTAATTTAAATAAATATATATATATATATATATTTATTTATTGATTGACATATATACTCACATCAGCATACAAAACATTATCTCGTTTCACTTTAACCCTGAAAACACGCAAGCCAACTTTAACACGCAAGGCATATTTCACTCATTTTAAAATCACGTCTTCGTTCATTCCATTTTCACGAGCTTCAGTATCCACAAAATCAAAATAATGGCCGAGCTTTGAAAAATTAAAATCTCCAGTATATTTCACTCCCGTCCTTATTTCAAAACTTGAACTTACAGCTTCCATTTCCCCCTCTCGAACAAATCAAAATTCGTATATTTTAAAAAAAATCTTGTTGAACGAATCAATTCGAACTCGTTTGTCGATTCACCGAGCTAGGGGACTCGAGGCGACATGGTGATTAGAGAGGGAAGCTTGGGTCCGGTCTTCGATTTTGGGATGGCGGCGAGCTCGATGGGCAAGTCGAGGCGGAGCCGGTTGTCGCGATTTGATTGGGAAGCCTTGAGGAGGCGAGCGTGCGAGGGAAGTGGGAATTCGTGAGCGCAACATGGTTCGAGGCGCTGTCGATTTGGGGCATGGGGGTTTGGCCGTGGGGTTAGCTTGGGTTCGATCGCCGGTGGAATCGCGTACGAGGAGGGATCTGGGTTCTCATTTTTGCTGTAAGGTATAGATTTTTATTAATATATATGTATGTATATACAGGGCAGAAAAAAAGTATATACCGCAGAAATAAGTATAGTATGGTATTTTTATTTTATCTTAATTTATTTAATAAATACATATATGTGCATATATATAAATATATATGTTAGGAAGAAGATTTTGAAGTAAAGTCAAGTTTTATTTTAAAATATATATATACAAGGTTTAAAACAGGAAAATATATGTGGGGAAGAAAAGAAAATTATACATACATGTTCTAGATTACTGTTTATTTAAAAAAGGAAAAAAAAGAGATATTTTTAGTATAAGCTGTTTGAAAAAAAGAAAAAAAGAGAGGTAAGAATTTTAAAATGGTTGAAAGTTTACATAAAAGTAGATTTTAGAAGCTATATAGATTTTTTAAAGTATGTATGTAGTTTCAAAAAGGAATTAAAGATACATGTGTTTAAGGGAAAAATATTTTAAATTGAATTATTGGTTAATTAAATTTATTAAATGGTAATTGACTATTCGATTATTTAAAATGTTAATGAACCATATAATGTTATACAAGGTCTAAGATCGGGGGAGAGACAAACCGGTTTGGATCGAATTGCAAATTAAAGGTCAAAGGTAAGTTAATCTCACTCAAATTAGATTACTAGCTAATTTAAATTAGTTAAAATGAAGTTATTAGTTGATTGCTTGAATTGATGATGTGCTATAAGTCTGGTTATGATATTATATATAGTAGTGTATGTGTGTATATATATATATATATTGAAGTGATTGATATTCCCGCATTATATAGCGGATGAGACCCTATGCGACCCGCATAATAGCGGATGACTCTATATACCACGATATCTCACTCGAAGTGGGATTGGTATTTTTATATTGTGCTAACATTTATGGATGTAGGGAAACAAGTTGGAGGGATCCAACTGGATTCCTCAAAATATTTAAATTTATTTTCATATTCAGTCATATGATTTATTTGATAATCTGTAATAGATTATATTGAAAATTTAAGTTATTGATTGCTTGGTTTGCTGAATATATTTTGGGTATATTGAGATATCAAAAAGATAGAGATTGGATTTTTGAAGGGAAAAGAAAAATTTTAAGTAAAAAATTATAGTGAATTTGAATAAATTAAAAGAATGAATTTGGAAGAGAATAAAGAGTTTGATTTTTGAAGTCCTATTTATTTAAATTCCGAGTATGGAAAATAGGGATTTTTGAATAAAAGAGTTTTAAGGACTTAGGCGATATTGTTTAAGAATTAAAAGGTTTATTCTTAAATTCAAGATTTAAATGAGTTTGGAAAAATAAAATGAGAATTTTGAAATAAAGTATGAAGTTGATATTTCAAATTTAAATAAGAATTTAAATAAGAAGAGGCAAGTAAATTTGCAGTTAAGGGTTAGGGTAATGTTGAGAAATAAATTTAAAGGGAATTTAATTCAGAGAATCGATCTGAAAATCGATTAAGTGATTTTAAAACAGTGATTAAAAGAGAATAAGATTATGGAATTTATAAACTGGGTTTATAAATAAAGTGAAGTAAATATCAGTGGATATTTGAGAGTTTAAATTCATGATGGGAATTTATAAGGAAATGGTAATTTTTTTAAAAATAAATTGTGGTTTTATTTTTAAAAGTGTGGAAAAGAAAATTTACGGCATTGGGACGTAAATTAAATTGGGATAAATCGAGAAGGATTTATAAATGATTAGACGGGTTAGACTAGAATGGAAAGTGTACTTTTCTAAAAAGCTAAGTATATTTCCAAAGAAAGATTTCAAAGTATAAATTAGAAGTTTTAAAGATTTTTTTTAAAGGAATGTTTTAAGAAGATTCATTATTTAATTGTTTTAAATTTTTTAAAGTAAATAGTAATTAAGTTAATTATAGTAGTTAATTATGTTAAAGGTTAAATTGGTATACTTTTGGATGAAGTAATTTAATTTATTTAAAATATAAATTTAATAAGACTTGGGTTTTTCGGTGAAAATAAAATATTTGGTCGAATGATTGTTTTAATTTGATAGTTAAATAACCGACTATCAAATCTGGACCAAAATATAACTTTCGAAATATCTAAAAGAACTACAAGAATTATATGGTACCGTTACCGTTCAAGGTGCTATACTGTACGTATAAACTCATTCGTTCTTCTAGGACGTTTATAAGAAAATCCGTCTACAAACGGTTAGGAGGTAATCTCCGATCTTATTTTCGTCTGCGTATTTTCTAAAGAACCGGGGTAGAGTTTACCAAAAAATAGCGAACGTTGTTTCGAAGAGACCGGGATCGGATTTGTGATTCGAAAACCACTTCGATCTAACGAGTACGTTTTCGAAAGGAATACAAGAGTTTGAAGTCGAAGATGGAGCAGTGAAGTGCAAGGGCTAATCGCTACTAATCCTGAGGGTGATTCCAAAATGAATGTAGTAGGAGTAGTGCATTCGGTTCCGTTTGGACCGAAAACGGACTTGTATGGATGAATTCTATCAATACATTGTCGTTGGAGGACAATGAGCATTCTAAGTGAATATTTCTAAAAAGGTAACGCTTAGCCTCGAGCCTTATCAACCGGGAATAAATGAAAATCAAGGGATATGCAGCAAGGGTAAGTGGGTAGCACCCGATTAGGGTAAAATTTCCTCTGTTTATATGTTCTTTTTATTCGGCTGTGTGGGCGATTGCTAATCTCAACCGCAGGTGATCTTATTCAAATTATCCAATAAGGGGTGGCTCCGGTCTTGTGTTGCAGGGGATCGGGAGCGGTCTTCGGTATGCTGATATAGACCAAGTACCGTGATATGTGGTACCCCAGTGCCTAGTCATTAGTTGAAAATCAATTCTCCCTACATGCCCTTTACGGTTTTGATTGTAGAGCCTAGTATGCTGGAATTTAATGAATGTAACAATTTCAGTCATTTGAATAAGTATTTATACTTAGACATTATTATAATATCAGAGGATTTTAATAAGATGTTTTGTTATCGTAAGGTAAAAACCCGGCATGTTTATTTGTGGCGTGGTCTTACGAGATACCTTTGATTTCAAAGGATTTTGAAAACTTCAATAATTCAACTGAGTGTGTTTTCTCACGTTGGTTTTCCAAACTAACTCGTGTGTTATTTTATTATAATGCTCGGGTCAGACAAAGTATTACAGATACAGGATAGGATGCTGTGGAGCTCAGGAAACGAGCTGGATGGTGAGACGTATCACACATACTTGACATATATTCCGCTATGTATGATGTACTGTGTATTAAGTTTTGTGGGGATAAGTTATCATAACTGTCCAGTATTATGCCATTGATTGTGTACTCTGATGGTTGTAAGTATTAAACAGTTATAGTTCTTTTGTATAAAGATCAGTTGTTATCTATTATATGTTGTTACGCTGCAATTGTGAGATTCTGATATTGTTTTTTTATTTCCTTCTTCCACCTCCTTTTTCCCTGATGGCTCGTATATCCGTCCAATTTGAGTTGAACTGATGGAGAATATGTCGACTCAAAGGGGTACGAGTTTGCGGGCTATTACAATAACGCTTTGAAAATGATTATGGTTAAGTCACAAAAAGTATGATCAAGTGTACTGAACTAACTTCTATCATTTGAAATAATTCTGGTGATGACTGCAGCATCATTGTCATTCATATTCGGGTTTCCAAGTGAGAAATGCTACAGAGTAGTTTTGGTAAATCAAATTTCAAATTAATCCTGAAAATGCGATTTGATTCAAAAATGATATATGTGTTATTGTTTCAAATGATTTGAAATGAAACCCTATATTTGGTTCTAAAGTCTTCTCAAGAAAAATATATAGGAGTTTAATAAAGACTTTGAAATAAGCTTTACTATATGGAAAAAAATTATATGCATGTCATGTAGGGTACCTAAGTGGTAGGTCATAGTCCGAATAAATACGAAACAAATTATTGTTTTCTCTTTGTAGTAGTGTGTCTAACAACTAAGTGAAATTTTGTTAAGTTATTTTATGGATGCATATATCCAATGCATTATGACAATAAGGTATGTTTATCATGTTTGATAGTTTTCACTTGTTAAAATAAAACGGATTTTTCGATGATCTTGGCACTCGGAACTTCTGTATTGTTATAAAACTTAAAGCTAAGTGTTTTGAGGATATAAAGATAAGTTTATGTAACTCTTTAATGGAGAACGTGGCAAGTTAGAACGAGTTTTAAAATGTGTGGAACGTCTTTGTTAATTACACATTCAATGTTATTGGGTCAACTAATAAACGTCTTTCCCTTAAGGTTGTCTAAAAAAAGTACACTCTAGTCTTTAGTTTGGATACAAGTATCCAACTAGTCCTAGCTACTTGCCTAACTCAACGGTTAAAGAAGTCAACAGGTTGACTCAGTTATAAAACCCAGACTTATTTTGGGCTTTCATCTGAAAGTAAAATGAATTTGATGTTTTATATATACTCTTAGAATGTAGTAAAATATTATACGATTCATAACTTGAGTTATGTTTTATGAAATGTTTCGTAAATGATTTTAGTAGTAAATAAGAGATACTATATATATATATATATATATATATATATATATATATAAATGTGATATAAAAAGAAATTGGTAGTTAAGAAACCAATAGGATAAGTTAATAAGTTGTACGTAGATTGTTTTATCCACATGACTATTCTTGATCCAATGTTCGAGTACATGATTTCGAGGTGATTTACACCGGTCTAAATAAGGATTTTTCATTCGATTCTTGACGGCGAACACTTGATAGAAATTCTTGATATGATCTCAGGGTTTTCTACCATGGTATACGACTATGCAAGGGAAATAAATTTTCTAATTAAGGAACCTAATCAAAATCCGCACTGGAGAGGTCAAGTGATATATACTAGTTTGGAAAAAACTATGTGATCGAGCAAGTGATCAGAACGGATATTGCATACGGATGATCCATGTACATCGTACGGCCTTTAGTACATTTATATGATATGTTGGATTATGAAGAGTTTGGAGAATAACTCTTCGATTTGTCATAAGGTAAAACGAATAATTGTCTAAGTAATAACATAAGGATATTGAGCGTAAGGTATGCTTAGTAAATTGTTTATCGTCCTTAGATGATGAAAGAGTTTTGAACCTGAGCAAACTGTGAGCTTTGTTTCCTAGTAATTGTGAATGTTGTTGAATACAGTTGTATGCTTGTTTCTTTGTTAGGTTAGTTAAAGTGAAGTGGAGCGATGGTGCTAGAGATTGCACTTGAAGACGGAGGATAATGTGAGGGAGCTCTATGCGGAGTTGCTTTTAGACTAGTGGTTTCTTCTTATCGTAGTATCGTATCTTTTGTTGTATACTCATCGCTTGAGATGGAATCATTTGCAGTTTGGTTTGTATATAGTTTCAGCGGTACTCTATATATGTATATTGTTTTTTCTATCTTTAATTATCATTCTTATTTGAATTTCGAGGACGAAATGTTCCAAGTGCGGGAGAATGTAGCGACTCATAATTTCGAACATTTCGTCTTCGAATGTTATAACTTTTAGAATATAGTTAAATGTTATAAATTTGATTAACATCTTTTAGTTAATGAATAATGATAAAAAACTTGTTTTTGAAATTTGTTTCCAAAAGTAAATACTTCGAAGAAATATCGATAATGTGACCGAAAATCGGTTTATCGATAAATTGCTTTTTAATCGATATAAGTTGTTCGAGCACTTTTGTACTAATCTAAGTAACATAAGACATTAATAACTAATTAACACACTTTGCACTATAAAGTAAGTAGAATCTTCTAGAAGCCTCTAGAAGATAAGAGATATTTTTATAGAAGGGGCAGTTTGGTGTTTTACTAAAGGAAGGTGTAACGAAGTTGTGATGGAGCCATAGTCATTAATGGCGTACGGCACAAAAAGGCACAAAGCCTCCTTGGAGCCTTGGCATACGGCGTGGCAAATGGCGCACGATTTTTTAATTTACTGCGCATGTTTAGAATTTTTTTTATAAATTTAATATATATATATATATAATTATTAATTTAAAAGGTTCATTATAATTTATATTTAACATGCCATAAAGATATTTTTGACATTTTGCAAAAAACATCATCAAATATTGTACCATAAGCATGGAAGTTCAAACATAATGGTCTTTAAAAATAGAACCCTAATAATAGTACATATTACCGATAAACTATAGATACATATAATCTAAATTTGATTTAACAATCATATTTTCTAAATCAAACTCTGCATAACCATATTTATAAGATTCGACATATTTCTCGTTTATCTCATATCGATTGACAATTTATTTGGTGCAACCATAATAGGAACAGACAATTTGAAGTTCATTGGAGATTACAAGACATCCATTCAAGACTATTTGTTTGGAGCAACGGTAATTAAAACAAATAGTTCAAAGTCCGTCCAAGAATAATTTGGAGAATGCGACAAGATTATTTGTTCGGTGAGAGGATGGCAATTAGACCTGTCGGGTCGGATCTGAAATCTGGACCCGACTCCGTGTGTCTCGATTCTAGTCGGATTGGGTTTTATCGAGTCTAACATGTATACTTTAGAACATTAAAGCGACCCGAGGTACTGAAATGAAAATTATAGATCGACCTCACTACTGAAATCGAAAGAACAGATTACCAGGAGGAAGATCGACATCAACTTTTCATCCTCGGTAGCAAGATCGACCTCGAAGTGTAGGGCAGTGAAGATCGAGCAAGATCCTCGTTGAAGTTTTTCCTTCTTTTTTTCGCGCTTCGGCGTTTTTCCCCTTTCGATTTTGCTCTGGCTTTGAGCGACAAATGAAAATTTGGGCGGCAGACTTTGCCCTAATTCCATTTAACCTACTATGTTGTGTGTTTGTGTGTTGGGCTGTATTAAGTTATATTTAATTTGTTGTCTTGTGTGTTTGTGTGTTGGGCTGTACTAAGTTATATTTAATCTGTTGTGTTGCATTGGGCAGTGTTGGGCCGTGTTGCTTTGAGCTGAAATTAGTTTAATTTCCCTTAGTTTAATTATTTTGGGTTTATCCATATTTAAGTTATATGGACTGGAATTGTTTATTTTGGGTTTAAGTATATTGGGTTGTGTTCTGTAATGTTAAGTTTTAATTTAATTATATTATTAAGTTTAATTTAGTTATGATGTACTATAATTTAATCTAAGTATAGTTTGATTTAATTGTTATAATATAATCTAATTGTTAAGAAAACTGAAATCGGGACCGAAACCGAAATCAAGACCGAAACTTCCAAAATTTTCGAAATCGTCCAAAACTAATAAAATTTCAATTGACCGAAACCGAAGTCGAAACCGTGTTCTCGAACCTTGGCAAATACATATTTAAGGTGGAAGACGATAGAAGATACTAGGTTGGATTGGTTGCACAAGGGTTTTCATAGAGGAAATGTAAAGAGTATGATGAGATCCTATTGTAGTTCAACATACTTCTATCCTAAATTTGAGTAGCTTCATGTGAAGACAACATTTTTACATGGAGATTTGGAAGAAACTGTTTATATAAATCAACCATATGGACTAATGGTAGATGATAAGTTTGATTCAGTTTGCAAATTGAAGAAATTCCTTCATGGTTCAAAGCAGCCGCCTAGACAATGATATAAGAGTATCTAATGTTTGTTATTCTATTACATGCGATTGTTTATTGTTTGTGAAATCAGGATTGTAAGTAAGTGGATATCATGAATTTATTGCCCTTAGTTTTAACACGTCTACAACAATTTGTCTATAGCAATTTATCCGTTTTGTTGGGCGAGGTTGATTTAGGTGATTTTTGTTAATTAGAACCCTAAATTCTGCTGTGCTAAGCACAAAATGATATCTCTAAACAAGAGGAAAAAAAAAAGTAGTACAAATATATTATGGCTGGAAGGCTAACTTGTGTCAAGCAAATCCTATTTCCTCATATTTTACATTGTCAAATCAAATGTTTACACTTTCGCATTTCTTTTATCTTAGGGTGTAAGGTGTTATTCTGGATTGTGGTTTGGATTTCAATTAATATAAGCAATACTGATAAGGATGTATGCGGATAAAGGGTCATATATTGATGACATTTGAGGACATAATTGGAAACCGACGTAAATAACAAGATCCTGTAATAATGTATTCGAGTCTTGCAGCTAAGGGAGTCATGTTTTGTATTCTAGATTTCCATAATAACAAGATCGACCAAGTTAAGAACAATGGGCGAGGAAAACATGTTTGTTGCATCACAAACCCTTTCAAATAGGAGAGGAAAACATGTTAGTTGCATCACAAACCCTTTCAAATAGGAGAGGAAAACATGTTAGTTGCATCACAAACCCTTTCAAATAGGGGATAGTCGACAGACTACCCACCATACACAAGTTTTTCCATTATTGGACTGGACACAAATCATATCAAACTGATTTTCATCAAAACCCTCCTCAAACAAATGGTAATCTACTACTAGTTTGGATTCTACTAGGTGCAAAGATCAAGGAGAACAATAATAAACCATTCTCAGACTATCTAAAGAGAGAACACAAAAAGAGCCCATGATCATTATCACAAGAAAGTAATACCAGCTATGAATGAACCACTGTTATATTGAATTTCAGCGGACTAAAGAAGCCAGAGGAAACCATATAAACTGCTGGAGAGAGTTGCTAACAAGCATAGGTATAACTTGTTTATAGCTCAACCAAAAAAACTTTATCAAAATAATCACATCTTTACGGGAGTCGACATATGTTAGGATTTTTAGGTTTTTCTTAATCTTCGAGGAAGATAGAACCTATAGCTCTCTATCTATATAAAGTACCGTGGTGGCCACTCGCCTTGCAACGTTTTCAATTATGGATTAAACATATTTAGCTTATAGTGTGTGTGTTTGTGAGGAATGTTCAATAGCCCCCTTATGTAGCTCCATAATTTCAACCACAATTTTTAGATTCCTTAAAACAAATAGTTGTAGTCTCTCCCCCTTCCATAAAAACCGGCAGTTAAAATTAGAGGGCTACATGAGATGGCTAAATACTGGAGGCAATTGAATATTCCTCTGTGTATGTACACCATTAGTCGGTGAGAGAAATGAACTCCTAATACAATCGTTGGGGTTCAATTCTCAATCCATTAGTATTCTTTACTGCTTTTGTTTTGTAAGTAACATTCTGCAGCCTTCACTTCTTCATAAAGACATTCACAAACATATGATTTAGGTATTAACATTATTAGCTTCTCAAACCTATTCAGCTAAGTATATGATATAATGATTAGTTTTTAAACCGTATAGAACTCCAAAGTTTATAAAATATTTTTTAGACAAAATTTGCCAACCTAATTATTTCAGTCCATATTACACCACCTACAGGAACTAAAGCCCAGATCCACCTCTGCTCATATGATAATTAGACTATTGGATTAAAATAATCATATTGACAAATATAAACAAGTGTAATTCTCATACATATGCAAAGCATAATGACACACACATCAAATGTTACTGAAGTACATTATTAAGTTTATGTATTAAGGAATAATTTAAAATTTGAGGACCTCTTGTCAACCAGTACATGCACTAATAGATAAAGCAAGCCTTTATTTATAGCATTTAAGGACAGAATAAAATATCAGAAAAGTGCATGTGGTTAAATGTAATGCACCTATAAGACTAGAAGAAAAAGAATCCATACCTCCAATATACCAGGATTCTGCATGACGGTCCCAAGAACTCGACGTCTAAGACCCGTATATATAACGGTATTGCTGCTTCCATCACAGTTAATCCATGGCAAAATTGAGTGATAAGCGAACTTATTTGTAGGCTCGTTTAACTTCTCTAAGGTAACATCCAAGATGTTAGATGTGACATTTTCTGTATTTGGTTCCCTTTCTACTTGAGGTTGACCATTATTTGAAGGAAAATCAGACACAGAGACATTATGCCCTTCAGTTGTGCTTGGATCATTAGCATCAGCATGATCTACATTTTTATAACTTGCACCTTGGTCTTTCATTTGTGATTTCCCATTAATATCTTGATTATGATGACCCATAGGAAACCGAACAAAATACTTTGACCTATATGTGGAACTAACCAATCGGACTGAGTCAAATGCCATTACCTATTGATAACTATTATTGTTAGGCTCGAAGAACATGATATATTTATGATACATTTGTAACTGAGTCAAATCAGACTGAGTCAAATCCATAATATGCATTTTTTTCCCTCCCTTTATTTATCTTCAATTTTTTTCTAGATTTTTGAAAATGATCTTTGATCAATTCTACTGGAATCGTTCTTCATTACAAGCAGTGGGAGTTCATGTAAGTTATTACTTTGTTTTATTTTCCTTCTACTAATGTAAATCGATCAGCAAAATTTATTCGTTTGCTGATACAATTCGGTAATTTTCTTTAAATAGCAATTGAGAAAATTCATTACGTAGCTCTAAATCATTGTTTCTAAAACAATCTTACGTAATCATGTCGATATTGAAATTGAAACGTGAAAAAACACCAACTTATATTTTCCCAAATCTTTAATAATGGTTGTAATAGCTTCGGTATCACACTTTTTGGTATCAACGTGACCTATCAAAAATGCCCCTCGATATATTATCAAATTCCAATTACTCAAAAATAGGATCTAATATTAAATTTTTTTTACAAATTCAAACGCCCCTAAAAGTAGGATCTAACAATTAAACAAGCTTTACAAATTAAAAACGCTTCTAAAAATAGGATCTAAGATTAAACTTACTTTATAAATTCAAAATACTCTTTTACAAATATACAAATCTTAATATCAATTGAAAATAAAAAAAAAATCATTTTTTGACTGATTTAAACATATATACAATTTATAAGGAAAATGATTCATGCCCGAAGAGCACCCCGTGACACTCGTTTTATTATTTTTTGCTTATTAAATAAATGAAGTTGAATAACTTCTGTTACTGTCAATATTTACGATTAGCGGTAAAAAAAATATATTAAGTCACATGCCTCTAAAGTTGATGCATGCGAGGCTTGCGTTTTGTTCATTTCATATGCCTCAAATTGCCAAGGCATCCGAGGTGAAAAGCCTATTTGAGAAAGCATCTAGACGTTTTATCTCAACTTGCCTTAAGGCGCTCCTTGAGACAAGTATCGAGGCTGGTTTTCAAAACAATGATGTAATATATAAGACAAACTAAAAGTAAAATTAGAACCAAATACTATTCCTATAACATAGTTTAGGAATCTCATAAATCTCAAACATTTTAGTGCCATACAACCATGGTTCAAAATTCTATCCAAAACACCGGGAATTCCCGTGATTCCATCCTGGTTTCGGTGAGGACCCAAAAAGAATTTTGGATGAAATTCCAGGTCAAGTGCTAAGAAGCAGGGTCATCAAAATGAGATTCAAATCGTAAACGGTAAAGTTCAAATTTAAATTGAAATGGGATTTCAATCATAAATAGTAGATTTGAAAGATTCACATATTAATGTTTGTATACACGTTGAAATTGATTTTGATGTTGTAACTTCCACATCTAAACCTAAAACTCAGTTTTTTCTTTTGTTCCATTTTTATTTTGTTTGGAAAAACTTAGAATTGAAATTGTAAACCAAATAAGTATATTGAATAAATCAATTTGTATTGAACTATGATAAGTAAAATTGGAACCAAATACTATTCCTATAACATAGTTTAGGAATCTCATAAATCTCAAACATTTTAGCATCTTACAACCATGGTTCAAAATTATGTCCAACACCGGGAATTCCCATGATTCCGTCCAGGTTTCGGTCGGGACCCAAAAAGAATTTTGGCTAAAATTCCAATTCAAGTACCAAGAAGCAGGGTTATCAAAATGAGATTCAAATCATAAACAGTAAAGTTTAAAATTTAAATCGAAAAAAGATTTCAATCATAAATAGTAGACTTGAAAGATCTATTGTATACACATTGAAATTGATTCTGATGTTGTAACTTCTACATCTAAACCTAAAACTTATTTTTTTTTCTTCTTTTGTTCCATACTTATTTTGTTTGGAAAAACTTAGAATTGAAATTGTAGATCGAATAAGTACATTGAATAAATCAATATGTATTGAATGTATTTTCTCTACTGCGGTTTTAACTAATTTTGTATCGGAATATAAATCGAATCATAAAGGGCGAGATTCAATCTGAAATAAGATTTAAATCGTAAGATTTTAATATTTTAAGATTTTTGACAACAATGCTAAGAAGATAAAAGAAAAGTGTTTACATTGAAGGAAAATTAGCAAAATAATATTTAAAGCAATCAACTCAAATTCAACTTTACCCAAAAATATATGTTCAAATTTAAAGAAACGCCCTCGGCATTTTGTTTGTATATTTATTAATATATTAGTGTAGAAAAAAGCACCAAAAAGTACCAAAATTTAAAAACGGGTTGAAATGAAATTATCGGAATCTCCAAAACAAAACCGAAAATTCAAAATTTTCAAGTGACTGAAACAAAATTGAATACCGGAATTTTAAACCTTGCTTACAACATATCATCACATGCCCTGCTAGCACATAATAACATATCTTGAATAGTTAAATTTTGGCAGTTAACATTTTACTTGAACAATGTGGAGAAATGAAAGAAACTGTATGTAAAGAGTCATAATCCAACTGTCACAAACAAATTGGTCTGCAAAGTATCTAATAAGATTATTCGGCTCAGGAAAGAAAAAAAGATAATACAACAACACAGTAATAGCAATAGTCATGATAATAGAGGTTTATTAATGTTACCTTGAAAGCGACATTAAATACTTCAAATGTGTTCACCAATACTCCAGAAATTTGCAAATCTACAAGAAAATTTTGAAATATGAAATGTTTGACAACTAGCTACAATATGTTCGTTGGAGAAAGGATTAGTGTACCTCGTGTGCCGATGACATTAGATACTTCTTTAATATTCAACCCTTGTTCACCAGCTTGATCAATAATAGAATAAACAGATCTAAATGTTTCAGGACTAAGCGTAAATGATTTCACCCTATTAGCAATTGATGACACAAACAATTCAGCATATACTGTCATCTCAACATACGGTGGAGCATGATTACAAAAATTGTTCTGACTGCTACTGGAATATGCACAAGACATGACTTCTGTATTTGTATTGCTCCATCTATCTATCCTATTGTCGGATAAGCAAGAGAAAGCATCTCCTTTCGAAATTGAAGTACGCTGAGAAATTACTTTAATGCCAGGAAATCCCTTTTCTCTACGACAAGTAAAATCACTATCCAATTTTCCTAGTGATGTGCTTTTGTTATCCTCGGTTGGATATCTTACACCCTCATCATTTGTGTCCAATCGTGAACTTTTGGACTCATCTGCCTCACCAGTTCCTTCCTCTGGTAAGCTAGGTGATATAAACAGATCTTCTGAAGAAAGAAGTGCGCAAATTTGGTAAAGCTCTCCACAGTATATATCAATGCATAAATCAATCTCATCTTCAAGGTCCTTATTTTGCTCAAGAAACCATGCCAAAAAGTTTGCAGCTCTTTTTCCTGAATCAACTGGAAAAGGTGAAGAGGATGCACCACGCCAAAAAAACTGTGTAAGAACAGGTCCCCGCATTTCATTCCCGACAACCTGCAAAATTGCAATTACAATAAAAATAAAAATAGAGCGCATCAAAGCAACCAATCAGAAAGTTAAAAAGATTTGATACCACATATTCTTTATCTTTAAGGTAATTAAAAGCTGCAATGATGTCACTCTTAGGATATAGCTGAAGTGTTTCAGCTAATGAAGATTGCAGTCCAGAAGATTTAAGGTTACTCAAAAAAACAAGCTTAAGAAGCTCCACAGCATTAGCAACTGATGTTGATTCATTTACTCGTTTGTATATCAAAATCCTTGAGGAATCAGGAAGTTTTTTAGGTCTTTTATAAGATTTTGTTTGGCCATCCCTTGTTTCTGATTCATCCGGGTCACCACATGGCTTATTAATAGTATTTTCTTGAACATCCGTATTAGCCTTTCCTGTTGAAGTATCTTTCCAGTCTTTTGCATGTTTTGAACCAGGTTTATTAGTAGGTTCAAGCTTTGCCAACCTTTTGCATCTAAGAACTTCTTCAAAAGCCAACTTGATCTCTGGATCTTCAAAATCATCCCAGCAATCTTGCTCATTTAAATCAACCTGTTGATTCTCCACTGTATCCTCTTGGGAAACCTTTGCTAGCTCTGTTTGCAAGTTCTGCAAATACTTTTTATACCTTTCAGTGAGAAGATTACAAAGTTTCATTACTGCTCTTCTAGTACCTCTATCACTCTTTAATTTATTCATTCTCCTTCCGCACGAAAGTGGATCAGTTGGAAGATTCTTCAGTGAAGACCACTTAACATGATAAAACCTATCTCCTAACATTACACACTCTCTTGCATAAGTAGCCACAATTTCCCTGATGAAAAAGATAAGTACATAAAAATATGAATCAACATTTTCACATAGAATGAAGAGTGATGCCAAAATATCAACAACAACAAAAATCACAATTAAGATTGGCACATGATGAGAAAAGACACAAAAGTCACTTGCCATACCACATCAATTGTTTATAGTTTTAAATTAACGAACACTGTAGAATAATCATCGTACCACAAATCCTTAATTACTAAGTATTTGAACATACTACCCTTACGTTCTACATAATATTGATTGAGAAAACAGAACATGGGAAAATTTGGTATGTGAAAACCATGGAACCATGACATCAATAGATGTGAGGATCACCCACCGTGGGGCCAGTTCTATCAATAGATATGTCAAAATCAGAAGGTGAAAGGAATATACAAGATTTTTTTCCCTGTTTTTTTGTTTTGTTTTTGTTTTTGTTTACCAATTTTTATTTTTATTTGGTAGAACAAATAGGGAGAAGCAAATTCTGGTACCTTATTAGAATTAACTGCAACCATTTGTAGCATACACATATGTATGTCTTACAACTGAACGGATTACGGCATTCTCAATGTTGATTCAAGAAGGAATACAGAATCATCTATAATATGTACGTACGTGAGCACGTGATTATTGGATCAGATATCAGTACCATTTTAGCAATTTCCTCAGTATCTTGGATCAGTTCCTAAGATCAGTACGTTAGTTAATCCTTACATCTGAAAGACTTATTTAAACGATAAAATACTATTATTAGGGGAGCATATAAAAACCTTAGCGATTTAAAGTCTTAAACACTCGACTTTTTATTTATAGCAGAATAATAAATTGAAAGATTTTCCAAAAAGAGTCCATTGATCCCAATAGTGATTCATTAAATTAAGTAACTAAAGTTTGATTTACCTAAAACATAAGAATAACATCAAAAGGAGTGGATAACTGTTACGTTAACAAAAATTATACAAACAAAATTTGTGATCCATAATGAAACTATTTGTTACCTGTCTAATTCATCGGTCCATTTAAACCTTTTTCTTAAAGGATCTTGTGTTGTCCTTTTGGAGCCTTTTCTTTTACGATTTTGTGTTGTCCCTTTGGACCTTTTTCTTACAGGTTTTTGTGTTGAAAAAACACGATTCCTAATTAATGAATAACTCTGCTCATCAGCTTCATGAAGATCCTCAACTGCATGACCATCATGAATGTTATCAGTGCAAACATCCACAGAATTATCTTGCATCTTAGTATCATTTACCACAGAAGGATCGATATCCATATCATATTCACCAGTAAAAGGTGCAATAGATAATTTGTCACTGCACGATGCCTTTACGCCTTCAGCATCATTAGAACAGTTGATTGATCTATCTATTGAGCATCTTCTTCTTTTAAAAGCATGTTCACTACCTATGCCAGGAGAATTTTGTTGCTCTTTTGATTTTTTGGCTCTAAAATAAATATTCTGCATGCGCCTTTGTTGTTTATCATAAGAAACACGGAGCACCTGACAGAATTTTATGCAGGGGTATGTAAATAAACCGCTACAGAAAACTGACACATCAATATGTGTTGTTGTAGCTCGAGATTATAAGACAGGTGATTCTTGACTAGACTCAGAACATATTTTGTATAATTTTCAACACCTTATAAATATTATAAAGCTCTCACATACGAAGGGAAGTTTCATTTATGAGGAGTTAATCTATCACCTGATCTACAGAGAGGTTAAGCTCCCTGGCGATATTCACACATTCATTGAACGGAACTTTAATATTGTCATCAACTTTCATCCGTTTAAGAAGCTCCGCGCGCTGGACAGCAGTCATTACTCGAACTGAAGCCCACGACCGGAAACGGAAGACCTATCACATATTTATTTTCAAATTCATTACTATTATACATAACAGTGCGCATATCACAAATATATTCACAAAAAATGAAACAATTTGATGCATGGAACAAAAATAAGTGCATAAGCTGCAGATGAGATGAGTAACATAGAACTCGACTAATGGTGGCAGATATCAATGTTAGTATCTCGATAGATTAGAAATAGACACAGATAATAAACATTTTAGCACCATTGGTTCTAGCCTTCCATGTGTTTAATCAAGAAGGTTGGTAAGTGAACATGATATCTTCATTGTATATTGATCTGTGCATATTGTAACCATGATCTGGCATGACCAATAACATGCTTTTGTTTCTGAGTCACACTTTGAATTGCGCTAGCAATACAAAATCTTGCCTCATTTAACACATTCCAGAAAATGATTCATCTTCAGCATATTTAAGTGAAACTGAAGCGATGACCTGACTCAATAGTTGATTTGGAGAGTAACAAAGGAATAAGGAAACACTAGGAACACATTAAGATGACATATTAATGAAACAAACCTCACTGACGGCAGTACCAGGGAATGAGAGCTTAGCAGAAGCTGGATCGGCATTTGCATAACAATACTCCAATGTTTGCCAATAAGCCTCGACATCTTCCTTGTTTGAGAAGACAAAATTATGTCGAACTCTTGGACGAGGATCAGATGAGCTGACTTTAAAAGATGATGGAACTCTTGTTGAAGGCTCTTCAATATAAGATTCAAGCTCCATTACATAATTTGGGGTAGTGCCGGTATGGAGTTCTGCACCTTTAAGCTCTTGACATTCTAGACAAATCAACTGAACATAAAATAGAGATAACGGTAATAACTAATTTTTTCGTTACATGTAAATATATGAGGATGATCAAGTGAGATATATTTTCCTATAAAGCCATGTTGCAAACTCATCTTATGGCACACAATATATATATATATATATATATATATATATATATATATATATATATATCTTTAATAATAGTTGTAATACCTTTGGTGTCACACTTTTTTGGTATCAACGTGAACTACCAAAAATGCCCCTCTATAAATATTATTAAATATTACTATTGCTTAAAAATAGGATCTAACAGTTAAATTTTTTTAACAATTCAAAACGTACTTATCTTATTATCACTTAGAAATAGGATCTTACGAATAAACTTTTTCCAAAGTCATTTGTTACCAATTAATAACAGAAATAAAAATTTAAACCAATATAAAATTGAACCCATTATTTAGTAATTAATAATAGAAATAAAAATTCAAACCCCCCTCACATAGGATCTAATAATTAAACACACTTTACAAATTCAAAATGCTTCTAAGAATATGATATAAAATTAAACTTTTTTTAAAATTCAAAATACTTCTCTACAAATATACAAATCTTAGTATCACTTGAAATAAAAAATTATTTTTTTGACAGATTTAAATATATACAATTTATAACAAAAATAATTCACGCGCGAAGCGCGTGCCATTACACTCGTATATATATATATAGTGTCACGGCACGCGCTTCCCGCGTGAATTATTTTCCTTATAAATTGTATATGTTTAAATCGGCCGAAAAAATGATTTTTTTTATTTCAGGTGATATTAAAATTTGTATATTTGTAGAGAAGTATTTTGAATTTTAAAGAAAATTAATTTTATATCTTATGATTAGAAGCGTTTTAAATTTGTAAAGCATGTTTAATTATTAAATCATACTTTTAGAAGTGTTTGAATTTCTAAAAGAAATTTAGCATTAGATCCTATTTTTAAGTGATTAAGATTGAATAATATATACATAGGCATTTTTGATAATCCGCGTTGATACCAAAAAAGTGTGACACCGAAAAAGTGTGATAATGACATGTGTCTCGCGCATATATTTAGCCATGTTTTTACATTGAAATAACGTGTAGTTAATTTAAACTATTATTACTAAGTTGAAACATCTAAGTTTTTTTGTTAGTTTGAATTTTATTTGTATTATTAATTAACAAACAACGAATTTATAGTTAATTAATAAAGAAAAAATATTTATTTGTTAGATCCTATTTTTAAGTGTAGATTGACATTTTGAATTTATAAAGAAGTTTAACTGTTGGATCCTATTTTTAGGGGATATTAAGATTTGTTAATCTCAGGCAAGTTTAACTATTATATCCTATTTTTGAGTAATATTGAGATTTGTTAATAATATAGAGGGGCATTTTTGGTAGTTCATGCTAACACTAAAAAAGCGTGACACCAAGTTTAACTATTATATCCTATTTTTGAGGAATATTGAGATTTGTTAATAACATAGAGGGGCATTTTTGGTAGTTCATGCTAACACTAAAAAAGCGTGACACCAAAGTTATTACAACTATTATTAATGATAAATGTCATGACACACGCTTTGCGCGTGAATTATTTTCCTTACAAATTATATATGTTTAAATCAGTCAAAAAATAATTTTTTATTTTCAAGTGATATTAAGATTTGTATATTTATAAAGAAGTATTTTGAATTTGTAAAGCAAGTTTAAGAGCCTATTTTTAGAAGCATTTTGAATTTATAAAACATGTTTAAGTGTCAGATCCTAATTTTATGGGCGTTTGAATTTGTAAACGAAGTTTAATATGGGATCCTATTTTTAAGTCATTAAGATTTGATAATATATAGAGGGACATTTTTGGTAGTTTGCGTTGATATCAAATTATATATATCTTTAATAATAGTTGCAATACCTTTGGTGTCATGCTTTTTTGGTATCAACGCAAACCTTTAAAAATGTCCTCTATGTATATTATCAATATCACTTAAAAATAGGATTTAACAAATGATTTTTATTTACCAATTCAAAATGCAATATTATCAATTTTAGTTACACTTAAAAATAGAATCTAACAAATAAATTTTCTTTACGAATTCATTTTTTATTAATTAATAATAGAAATACAAATTCAAACGAACAAAAAATAGATTTTGCAACTTAGAAATTAAAATTAAAATTAATTAAAAACACTTCATGCGCAAAACGCGTGTCGTAGATATAGTCGTAATACCTTTGACGTCTTGCTTTTTTGTGTAAACATGAACTACCAAAAATGCCCCTATATAGATTTCATCAAAACTTAATCACTTAAAATTAAGACTAACAACGAAATGCACTTTACAAATTCAAAACGCTCCTCTACAAATCTCATCAAATCTCATCACTTAAAAATAAGATCTAATAAATAACTTTATTTACAAACTCTCCTATTATGGATCTTATTTTTAAGTTATTTATTAGATCTAATTTTTAAGAAAGTTATTTATGGATAATTTGTAAAGAAAGTTATTTATTAGATCTTATCACTCAAATCTAAATGACATATTATCTCAAGAAAGTTATTTATGGATAATTTGTAAAGAAAGTTCTTTACAAATCTTATCACTCAAATCTCAATGACAGCTAAATCCCATAAAATAATGATATATATTTACTCAAGAATTTACGGATAATTTACATTTTACTTGGTATTATACACACATATGCAATGTGCGTGTGTATGAGAAACTATGTTTGATGACAACCAGAAGATAACAGCGCATTTTCATGAGTGTACGTTATTGAATTGAACCTGCTAAATAACAAATATAAATAACAACGCTCACATGATTATTTAAGAAAATTTATTATTGTCATATCATTGATCAATACTAACCGGCAGTTAAATGGATATAAAGGTTTATATTAGAAGGCACATGAGGTTTTGATATGAGAGGTGCTACTAAACCTTATACATACATGCGTGCGTGCGTGTGAGCAGTAGCAGTATTTTACTATATTGATTGAGATTTCCAAAAAGTACCAAGGAACTTTCTAAAGCATGGATATGATAAGCACTAGTATTCTGAAGATGTGTTGCACACATGCAAGAAAACAAAATTGCAAAGATCTTCCTAACCAAGAAAACAAAAATGCACTCATAGAACATGTCTCCATGGTGCATTTCCCTAAATAATTATAGTAACAACAACAATAATAAATAAACAAAAATTGTAATATTAAACAAACTTGATTCTGCGGTGTATAAATGTCTAGATTCTTTCTCCATCTCCAATATTTGCAACACATAAAATCGGTAGTAGTATTAACATCAGTTTCGCAACTTTCATAAGACACATAATATACGATTGTAATCAAAAATAAATAAATAAAATTAAACTAAATCTGACATGTAATGATTATGGTATCACAACTATCTGTCGTAAACATGAACTATTGAAAATGCCTTTATACTACCGAATAAATGAATAAGGTTGTATCATTTTAGAAAGATGTTGAAGATTTTACATGTACAATTAACAAATTATATAGATATTTTTATTTAGTTAGCCAACAATTTACTGAATTAAGGAATATACATAATGCTACTTTTTAGCTTGTTTCAAAAAAAATGTTATTTTCATCATTACTTCGTAATTTAGTAATCAGTTCTTATTTTCATTCCAATCATGAAATTTTTTTTACCTACGTTAAGTTTTATCTTATTTTCTTTTTCTTATTGAATATATTATGTTTATAAATGCTATATTTATATAGTTGATTTCTTTGTGTTCATCATAATGAGATCTCTATAAAGGATCAAAATATGTTAAATTTTAAATTTACTATACATTCAATGTATTATTGTAATAACATTGATCAAAGAAATTAATGACATAGTTGATAAATTGATAACTATTTAAACTTCTTTATCTTTATTTTCTCTACTATGTGTTAAAAAAAAATTAATCTTTCTATCATTTAAGTAAACAATTTTTATGCATTCTAGATTGAAAGGTTGACTTAACTGTGTTCACTACAACGCGATAATTATCCACCTTTACTTTTAACAAAGGAAATTTAGAACATTTATATACAGCTGTGGTATCTTAAACATCACATGATTATTAATCTAACAAAGATTAATCTATCTTTTTGGATTTGAAAATAACCATGATTATCAATCTACTAAAAATTTATTGCATAAAACAAAATATTGCATCAAATAAAAGAAAATTGCAGAAAAGTATCATGTAAAAAAATCACCACAAATGACTTTAAATTAAATTAGATAAGTTAACTAACTGGAAAAGAAGGGTTAAGCAGGAAAATTATCGCATACCATAAATAAAAAGAATATTGTAGATAAAAGAAAAGGAAAGAGACAACGTTGCAAATCAAGAAACCATTTAAGAAATAAATTTTTTGAATTTTTTTATTTAAAAAATACTCACATATGACTCTCTCTCTTCACGCACACACATTCATACATACAAGGATATAAACATATTAAAACTTTGAATTCGATGAATAAAATCACAATATTAATTTAATGAAATAAAATCCCATTTTTACATACAAATGATATGCACGTGCCAAGGTATTGATGATGATGATGATAACAATCACCATCACAGAAATATGATTATTACCTTTAGACGGATCAAAATATCAATTAAACGAGAAAGTCGTCCGGTTGCTTTAGTATCCAATAAGCTCCTGTTTTCTAATTTTGATAGATCCATAAGCTTCAACCCACGCTTGCATTTATCAACCATGTCGTTAATTTCCTTGGCTACTCCAACAATTTGTGAAAAGAGTTCAAGTGGCATGGCCTCTATAGCATATTTCATATCAAACTCAATTTTTTTATGATCTTTTTTATTTGAGTTAGATAAGCTGCTAATGTTCCATAAATGTTGGTGGAAAAGCTTTGCACATATCATTTTCGAGGGGACATAACCATTTGCACGCATGGCATCTAATGACGCTTGACAATCATCTGTTTGGATTGACGGCCTTTCAATATTTGTTAATACAGGCAGAGGTTCGCTGGTTGACTTAGTAAATTCATGAGAGCGACTCTGAAATTCAAAGGTTCTGTGACTTTTGTATATTTGATCCATTATTTCTTTAGATTCAACGGTAGGGTGCAAAATTACAACTAGCTCACGATTCTGATTATAATTTGTCAATGCAGGAATTGAAACTTGACTGATTTTGCAAAGTCCATGCTTTTGTAAATTCTTCAAAGTACGATCTAGAGTTTTCCTATCTAATGTTGTGGTATTGACATCTTTCTCGCTGTCTTTTAGCCATTTATAGAGTTGTCCAAGTAAGACAAACCTGCATTCCTGCACATAACACATAAAAACATTCATAAATCATGGTAGTGGCTGTGACAGTTAGCAACAAGAAAATTTGTTTACTCTCCTTGTTGTGGAATCAAAAAAGCAGAATAATATAGTTACTGTTTTCACTTTTTTTTTTCTGAAGGGTGGAAGGTTATCAAATAAATCATATATACCTCTGTATAATCAAGCATAACGCGTGCAACTCATAAATAATTTGTTGCTTGTTTTCCGCATCTTCATTTATTTATTTTCTTTTTTCCTCTTCTCTATCTTTTCCAATTTCCAACTAAAATATGAATATCTGTGTCGGCATTCCCAAAATTGGTATGTTTCATGACCAATCAATGGTTGGTAGCAACTTTCAGCTACGGTAAGAAAGGCTAGTTTCACCATTTTTGTGAGTCATGGTCAAACTTTATGGATTTTGGTTATTAATATTATACATATATAAACATATATGTATGTGTGACCGCACGCATGTAACAATATAATAGTTTGTCATGTGGTATACAAAAACTATGATATTATCACATTAGCATGAATGCAAATCTGTCACAACCTACTAATCGTAGAAGCAACTGCACAAATATATCCATGTTCCGGTAGAGGTGAGTGATTCTTTACCCCATACTTATGAAAAAGGATGGTTAACACTATTGACCACAGTTAAAATGTCATACATTGACACCATTCACCGCATTGGCTGTCTATTGAAGGATGCTAAGACACAAGATAGCTCATTCTACATCTAAAGAGGCAAAAATGAAAGTACATACACGATAGTCCTTTCTAGATTATATTCTGTAGAAAACGATATAAAAGAAGCATAGCTCTGTCAAAGAATAACAGATGCAACCTACAATATGTTATACTGAAGAAAAATAATCAGTTTTGAACGTATGCAGTGATTATAAACTTAAAGCAAAATTCAAAATTCATTCTGAAGCAAACATAAGGTTTGCAATCAATAAGCCAACCTCTAATCTTTCTATTATTAGCTGTTCTCTCCTCGTGCCACAATCAGTTGATGAAATCAATCGCCAATGCCTTTGTTTTGAATTCAATGGTAAAATTGGTGAATGCCTTTCTGATGCCAAAATACAAGAATTGTTTGAGATGTTATTGGTGCGCAGTTTAGCACCATTCTTTCCAACTATAATGTCATCTGCAACCTCCCACTCTTCAACAAGACTTTTTGGTTTATTTGAGTTAATATCTTCATCAGATTTGTTTTTGTCCAAAGAACACAGAGGTTTCTCATCTTGCAAGTTGGCTGAAGCAAAATTAGTACAATGCCGATTGTAATTTTTGCGTGTCCAAATTCGATAAAGCACTGATCTGTTGGGCTTTTCACATTCCATGCACATCCCAAATCTACGGCACATAGCACTGATTCTGTCGTACATTTTCTTAGAATTCAACCCAAGCCGCTTACTGATCTGCAAATAACATATTTAAAAGTTAAATAAGGTCCTTAGAAACCAAATCATGAAGGAAGAGGATGTTTTCTAAATATAAAAAACATTTCAACATATAAAAAACATTTCAACGTCCCATGAAAATTTGATAGAGATGGTTCTACAAAACAGAGCATGTTCCAAAATAAAATAGATGGAAATGCATATTTTTCAGAAAAGGTACATTACAATGCAAAACAAAAATATAAACAAAAAAAGTCTCTCCCTCTCCCTTCTTATATATGCGTGTGCATATGTATCTTATATATGTGTGTGCATATGTACGTATGTATGTATAAGCGTATGTGCGCCACCTTAAGCTAAAGAGAGATCCGCTGATCCCACTATGAATCATATAGCATTAATGAAGAAATTTTTGATATCTGGAGCTCCAAATTGAGAAATCGAGTTGTTCAAGGATGAGAAAATAAAGTCGAGTGACCGTGAATTGTAGATTTGTCGGATTTATGGTCCAACCCACTAACTCTAGTTATAATAAAAAAATGGATTTGATGAACCAATTTATGTATCTTTGATAAATGAGTCATAAGTGAATTGACCCGTTATTAAAAAGGTTACGAAGGGTAACCCGTTTACACATTTATTAATAAATTGAAATCTAAAAATATAAATTTGAAAATACGAATTTTGAAAACTAAAAATCCAAATTTAGGAAATTTGAAAAATTGTACTCGGACGACTAGGCAGAAATTGCTCTTTTTTTCCTTTAAACTATAATAACTTCTTTGTACAAACTCGGGGCCGACGAGATTTTGACCAATGAACTTGCTTCGTCGTTATAGACGTATGAAACACTCAGACATTTTATTTTTTGAACGTACAATGTAGTTTTTCATAGTAACTAGCATTTGTGCATGGCAAATAACAAGCTAGATTCTCATTTCCAAACGCCGATCAGGCAGAAGTCGGTATTTTTACTTTCAAACTGCGTTAACCTCCTCATACCAGCTCAGAATCAAATGAAACTTTGACCAATGAACTTGAGTCTACATTACGGACAATACGGAACACTCAGATACTTCGTATTCTGAATGCACGTTGTATTTTTCATGTTACTTACAGTTGTACTTAGCAAACGACATATTATATCCTCAAATCTAAACTCCAATTAAAAAAAAGTCCCTAATTTTTTTCATTCAACATGCAGTAGCTTCTTCATGCTAACTCAAAATCAAACAAGAGTTTGACCGATTAACTTGCATTAACATTATGAATAATACAGAACACTTGAATACTTCGCATTCTAAACGTATGCTAGAGTTCTTCATAATGACTAACGGTCATACTTAGCAAATAATATGCTACATCCCCGTATCTAAACTCCGATTAGACAAAAGACTCTATTTTTTAGTTCAAAATGCAGTGACTTCTTTATATGACTTGAAATCAGGCAAAACTTTAGTCAATGAACTCGCATCAACATCACAGACAGTACAGAACACTCAGATATTTCATATTATGGAGGTATGTTGTAGTTCTTCATAGTAACTAACATATATAAGCAAATAGCACACTACATCTCCCTGTATTTGGACAATCCATTCGTCTCAAAATCATTGGGTAGTCGTGCAAAAAATTGGCAATAACAATTTGAATTTTGAAAATTCGAATTTTGAATTAAAATTTGAACTTTGAAATTTTATATTTTGAACATTTGAATTACATAAATTTGAAACTAAAAATAGAATTCTAAGTTTGAACATTAAAATATTTGAATTTCATATTAAATTTGAATTTAAAATTTTGAATTTACATATGAAAATTTAACTTTTGAAATTTTGCATCTAATTTTGGATCTGAGAATTTAAAATATCAAAATTTGACATCTGATAAAAATTAGAATTAAAATTCAAAAAATTTATTATTTTAGAAATTTTAAAAAAGTAAAATTTCAAATTTGAACTTATCTTGTGTATTTTCTTGATTTTTATAAGGCAAATCTAATTTTATTCTTTAAATGGGATCAAAACAGGTAATCAGCATATTAAATGGATTGGGATTGGGTCGGACGGGGTCATAAATGGTTGGGTCAAAATTTGACATCTGATAAAAATTAGAATTAAAATTCAAAAAAATTATTATTTTAGAAATTTTAAAAAAGTAAAATTTCGAATTTGAACTTATCTTGTGTATTTTCTTGATTTTTATAAAGCAAATCTAATTTTATCAAAACAGGTAATCAGCATATTAAATGGATTGGGATTGGGTCGGACGGGGTCATAAATGGTTGGGCCAAAATCGCACAAACCCAACCCGTTTGATGGGTCTAGTGAATCGTAACATTTAATGAAAAAATTAGGCATCTGGAGTTTACAATTGGGAACATAAACTGTTCAAAGATGATAAAATAAAGTCAACCCCTTTGCAAATTTTGCATTCGTCGAGAGAGGTAAAAAAATTATTTTTAGAATCAAGAAGTACAGCATTTGAAGGGAGAAGGAGATGGTGTTTCTTTATAAGGAATGACATGGATGTTTTCATATGAGTAGTGGTATACACGTCTCCGTATATATTTTTTCCCTTTATTCGTATTTGTATTCCTCTTTTTGTTAAGTTCTATTTTGAGGCATTTTCATTAAAGTCATTTACCTTTATTTCTCACTTTACTATACATGCATCTGTATTTTAGCAATACCCATAATATTCTCATGTCCCATAATGTCCTCTTTTTGTGGTTAAATACTGAAGTCTGGATTGGGATTTTAGCTAAATTCCAACTAGAACCGGGACAGGATGGCCAAAATTTCGATATTTCGACCGAAGCCTAATACCCAGATTCAAGTATATAAATGAGGCGCTAGTTTAAATCTCACTTTCAACAAAAATAAATCTCTTTTTCAACAAAAATAAATATATTATTTATCTTTATATTTTTCAGTTTGTGTTCATTGAAACAGTATGCAGAAAATAAGAATTTAATGATTTAATAGCATAGTATATATAAGTTCAAATATTTGTATATGCATGTACATTGTATATGCTAAAAATCCCATTGTAATACTTTGTTTTTTGATCCTTCCAAATTATATTAAATCTCTTTAAATCTTTTTAAATATCCACTTTTTTTCAAAAAAAATATCATAAAAGTAACTCATTTCGACAATTATGAAAGAAAACCATCATATTGTTTACATCAAATTTCATATTAGCCTCTACATTAACTTACTGGTTTATATAATAAATGCAGTCATATCTCTCTCATTTGTATGGACGAAGCTCAATTCTAGTATAATCACAGTTATTAATAGCACACGGCACAAAAAGATGCATAGTCTCCCTAGAGCCTTGGCACACGAAACGATAAATGACGCGTGCCTTTTTTATTTACTGCATATGTTTAGAATTTTTATAAATGTAATACATATAATAATTGATTTAATAAAGTTCATATACATTTTTTTACTGAAAATACTCAACAAAGATCTTTTAGACATTTTGCAAAAAACATCATCAAATATGATACCATAAGCATAAAATTTCAAGTATAATAGTTTCAAAAGGCCAAATCCAAGACAATAGTACATATCATTAATAAACTAGAAATCAAAACCTGATTCAACAATTATATTTTTTAAATCAACAAATGCATCATAAGCTTCAGCAATTTCCTTATTATGTCTCAATTAGATTCATTTCTTCTTCGTGAAGATATATAAAAGCTGAATCGGATGCTAAAAAGCTCTTGATATGGATGCTCTTCTACTTGGATATCTAGCTTCCTCCACTTTTGATGCTTTAGCACCAATATCCTACGTCAAATCATCATTATCATCATCAAATAGTCTTATTTTCAACAACAGATCAACATCCATATTTCTCGGTAACATTATTGTAAATACTAATTTTTATGCAGTTTGGATTGTCAAAAAACGTTAAAAAACCAATAAAATAACAAAAATCGCGTCATTTTTCTTCCCTGAGCCATTTGTTGTGTTCGTTAAAGGGAAAAAGGAGGCAAACGTTGCGCCACCCTTGCGTCATGGTGTGCGCCTTAGCGCACCTTTCATAACTATAAGTATCATAAAATTCATTCAACCATCCTAACGTAAATCTCTATCTTCGTCTAGGGATACTCATGGCTCGATTATCTAACTGATTTAATCCAATGCAATCCGAAGAAATTGGATTGAACTAATCCAATTCAAAAATCGGATCAGACGGGGACGGGTAGGTTGGTGGATCCTTATGGTCAAAACCAATTGGATAACTAATCTAGCTTATTTTGAATTGTAAAAAACCAAATGTCCACCTTTGATTTTAAAATTGACAAATTGATTGATTATCGTACAATCTCTTTTCACCTTGGGTTTTAGCTCTCATTTAGTTTGGTTTTGTAGTTTTTTTCATTTTAAATTTGAACTCTAAAATCAACATGTTTTTCATATCTCCGTATTTTTATGATTCACTAATCAGCATGTATGAAATTTAAGTATTTAAACAAAGATTATGCATATTTTATTTTATTTAAAAACTCATATTTCAATGATAAAATAATATAATATAATAAATTTTGGCTTTTGCTCTACTAGTAAGAGGTTGTTTGTTTTTCTATATAATATCTTGTGGTTTTTGCCCTGCTAGCAAGCGGTTGTTTGTTTTCTAAGTATATGAATCACTCAAATTTTATTCAATGTTTTTTTATTGCAAAAGTGGTACTTAATTTAAGCAAAACATTCATTTGGTTTCTTAGAAGATCGAACTCAATACCTTTAAACAAAAATCTAGATATCTTAAGCTAGTGATCTTTGACTTTATTAAGTCAAATGTTTATAAAATAAAAATTATAGTTTTTTCTTTCTAATTTGATTCGGTTAGAGACTGAAATAATAATTTTATACTATATTATATTCTATGTTTAGTTTCAATTTCTCTTTCTAAGAAGATAATTTATACCTTCAATTAGCAAACACCTAGTTTACAAGCTCAAACTTCTAATACAAACAACTATTTATGATAATGTTATATATCCACAATAAAGTTAATCAAATAACGAAAACCAAACATTATAAACTAGGTAGTAAATAACAAACATTTTTAAAAATATATTAAATAATGTATTTGATAAATCAAGACCTGCCATATGATAACGATTTTCATATATCAAATTGGAAAATCTACCACAAACATTAACCAATATATGATTCAACTCAATCAAAAAAAATTCTTGATCGGATCGAATTTAAATATTATGTAGATCAAATACAGATCAGAAATCTAAGATTCAACTATAAATTGGATTAAATCGACTATTGTCAAAATCTGTTGGATCGGTCAATCATGCGCTCTACCTTTGCCTTGAGATTTTCTTTTGATTTATTTCAAATATCCACTTTTAATTTTTGTCCAAAAAGAAATCTTAAAAGTTGCTCCTTTTGACAATTATGAAAGGTTCATCAAAGTTCATACACACCTCTGCATTATTCTATTGGTTTATGCAAATAAGCATGTAATGCAGTTATACTTCCCTCGTTTTATAAGAAACGCTTGATTTCACTATCATAAAAAAATTCTGACCTTCTTGAGAGGGCCAGCAAAAAGGGAAGCTCAGCAAACCCGTGGGCTGGGGTAACCCGTGGATTGGGACAACAATGTAGATTTATAATAATTAATAAGTGATTGTTTATATTATATTTAAGACAATCACAAGTTTATACAGCTCAGCTGATACTTGTTCACTAGTCTAGATGAAGTGTTGAGTTTAAGTTTGTGTTGGGACAACACAACTTTGTTTTATATAATTATTCTCCAATTATTTGCTATAAAAAAAATTGAGTTCGGGTATCAAAATTTTTGCGCCGGCCCTACCTCCTAATGTGAATTTCTATTCACCCCTATATGTATGCATGGATTCATTATATATGTTTTCAGCTTGTTTCAAACTTTAGACTTTCTAAAGTCGTATTTCCATTTTTCTTACTGCATATGTTCCTTCTTTAAGCTCTTAAAATTAGTTTAAGGGAGAAAATCAAACTTAGATACATATACATACACACATATATTATCAATACATGTCTTCGCCTTGTTCCGAACTTTGAACTTTCTAAGAGCCGTGTTTTTTTTTTCATTTTACTTTCCACATTTGTTCCTTTGAGCTTATGAGATCAGATTTAATGGAAAATACCAGACAATGACATACAACTACAGTGCGAAGTGAAAATGATAATAATTATCCTCGATTTGTCAATGCTTGGTGTATGAATTTTTCATTCCCATTGAGTTATATTATAAGATTATAAACAATGGCCACTATTCCAGCAGGAAGTAAATAATTTAGCAGCTTAGAATGTCAATAAGATGCTACAATTAGATAAGTGAAAAAAGGCGCAAACATGGTTGGTGCAGCTAGTTGACGGTTCGAACTGCGGACCAAAGGTCATGAGTTCGAATTCTGAAACTAACAACCATGTAACAAGTATCCGGAGTATGTGTTTGATAGGCACATACTTTTCAAAGTTACAAACGAAGCTTGGTTCTTTAGGTAATTCAAAATAATTAAAAAGAGGGAAAAAGAATCAGGCATCGTTATTAAATTAACACCAGTTAAAGTCAATGATTCCTTCGCCAATGTCAACAAAGAGGAAAACATGAAGAAAATATGTGCCCTTTGAAGTTATATCAATGGCACTAAGACATTTGTAACATAAAAAGAATATATATTCACGATTGGGATTTTTCATCAACTATAAGGTCAATCGGAAAAAATGGGTCTCAAGAATTTAAATTTCCTAGCATTTCAAAAACAACCATAAAGAAGCAGACGAATCTCAATGTTATAGATATTGTCAAAGAATAGAAATGCATATATTACTAAAATGTGGAAATATGAGAGTGATTAGGAGATTATTAAGCTAATGAATTTTCATTAACCAATAATGATTGCATTTTACATTGAGTCATAAATGGATATTAGATAAGTAGGATAGCATTTGTGTAAAAAGGCAAGTGAAATAAAGATAATATTATTCATCATAGGAGGTAAGCATTATTTGGTTAAACCAAATAAACCAATCAAGCCAATTCATTTTGACCGGTTTGATTTAGTTTTGAAACTAGATTGGTTTATAATCGGTCCGTAAAAAATGATTATCAGTTTAACCAAATTAACCGAACTTATATTATATTTTCAAAATTATTGATGTTGTAATAAAAAATTTAGATCAGTTTAGTGATCCAAATAAATTTTATTATATACGTGTTAAAATTACTTTTAGAAAATATAAGAATGATAAATTAGAATATTTTAATCGTATATTTATGTTTTATTTCAAATTACAACGAATATTTCAAACATAAGGGTAAAACATTTTTAGTTCGGTTAAATCGGATAACCAATCAAACTTAATTTAGTTCGTTTGGTTTGGTTTTCATTTTTATTGGTTTTAGTTTGGTTTAACAATTTTCAATATCGGATAAACCAAACCAACCAAACGCTCACCCCTAATTCATCATCAATCATCATTGAAGTGTATACATACAGTTACTCAAGAAGATAAGAAATACCTCTAAAAGTGTAATTCCTTTGCGCCCTTCCGCATCAACCATGTCATATACGCAATTTTCCACTGGAAGCTCAAGCAATTGATCAGTAGCATATCCTCGTTTTACATTTTTTACCGAATTATCATTATCACAACCATCATGTTTAGGTTTTGACTGAAAGTCATTAGGATCAAACTTCTTTAGTAAACGCAAACATTGGACATCCTGAACAGTTCAATGAATAAAATGAATAAACCCATTAATAATAGGACTTGAATATATACGACTAAGAAAACAGTGGGTCAATTTTAATGTTCATTTACACTAAATAAAAGATGTCAGTTCAAAATCAGTCAACGGAGGTAGGATAATGAGAACATAAGGTAACTGCATATATAATTATACATAAGGTGCGTATGTAATTATATATAAGGCAAAATTAGACCGGGTGGCATGAAAGATAAGAAAAGCAAAACAATGAACCATCAGAGTTGATTACAGCTGGGACCATACCTTTCCATTAACTTTGGCTTGAAATTTGTTAACAAGTCCGGCGTTTTCCAACCTATGGACAATCTGCACATTAACTATACTTTAATGAATCTGCAAAGGAATAGAAAACTAACAAGCACTTGCAAGATTCAGCACAAATTTAGGAATATCAGAAACATTCTACTTGAGTAAAAGAAACATGTACATTTCTCCAAGCTCTATGTCCTTTTGCCTCCCTATAGTTGAGTGCCACTTTTATATCTGCCACAACAAGAACCTTCGACAAAATAAAGCCAAAATATAAACTATTAACCAACTAAACTGAATGAGATATAAAAAGATGTCAACGGTATAATGTTAACCTTCTCATTTGTTTCGTCCAGTTTGTCACATATAGCTTTCATCTCAGGTAAAAAATTGTTTACACGTGTGTTTTCTTTCATATACTCTGTGTGGGTTTCATCAACATCTCCAATATTTAAAATATTGAGGCACGCTGGTTTTGTAATCTCAACTCTCTGATGGGTGTTCAAATCACCAAATTTCGAATAACGATAAAGTTGCAATAGCTGAGTTTGCGCGACTGCGCTGTTTTTTACTTCACTATCCACTTCATTTCCTACTTCTTTCTCCCTCACTAATGCTGATCGTTTCACGATCAACTGTTGAGCCTCAAGGTATCGTACATGGTAAAAGAATTTATTGGGTTTGATGCCTAATTCTTTAGCAAGGTCGCGCTGAGTTACTCCATTAGTCCTACAAACATATATATTCAAACAGAAATAATATATTTATCTCTAATAGTATAAGAACACAAAACAATATCATCGCTATTTGTATAACACATAATATAATAAGAGGAAATGGAACTAAAACCAAGAGCGTTTATTTTATATCTATTCTGTGCTTCTAGTACTGATTCTGTCTTCTTCGTACATCTGATGTGAAGTCTTTTTTGCTAATAGTAGTATTGTTATTACTTTGGTTGACACTGTTATCCTAATGAGACAAAAAACTACAAATCACTATAACAAGATTCAGCATAGTAAGCATGATTGCATTTCAAGCGTTTTCCTATGCACAAGTATGATTTAACTGTTAAAGCATATCACTAATAACCTTCACATCAAATTCATCCATCTGAACAAAACAAAGACACTACGAACAAACCTAGTGGATGCGATTCTGTGAAGAGTTCTTTTCTGCTCATCAGGAATCTTCCAAGCGGAGGCGTTCAAGTCATCAAATCCAACAAAACTGCTCCTAAGCCCTTCATCCGCAACTATTTTCAATTTTAACCCCTCCAACTTCTCCCATTGTTTCAGTTTTTCCAAATGATTATTATCGATTTTTTTAAAACCATCTTCAGACACAAATTTTAGGAATGGGAGGGATAAAAGTCGATTAAAAATACAGCTTTTGACCGAATTGGATGGAGCTGGGTTTATGGATTGGAAGAGTTCGCAAATTGACAGGCCGTCAGAGAAGGATGCACAAATTGATTCTAGGGTTTGATTTAGCAGTGCGTCCATGATAGTTTTGGTTCGGCGCTTGCGTATTTTGGAGGGAGAGACCAACTGGAAAAAGGTATGTTTACTCTTTGCCCATGGTGGTTATATTGAGGGGCAAGATATTTAAACTGGTGGCCCAATATGTGTGTTATTTCATTTAGTGAGTTGAGCCTACAAATCTTATTTGGACAAATTTTCAAAGTAGATTACTTTCTGAAACAATTTGGCGATTGACGTTGGTTTTAAAACTTATTACCAAACAGCGCTAGTTTCAGCCCAGTCAACATAATCGTAACTGTCACGTAAATGTGCAACTATGAGTTGCTCATATTATGTTTTTTTAAAATTGTCTTAAAACATGCGCAACTATTAGTTGCGCGCTTATATTTTATCCTTGCGTGCAACTAACAGTTGCGCATTTTCTAATATGCTAAGTAGGCGCAACTATGAGTTTCATCTGCACATGCCGCTGCTCACAGAGGCAGCAGCAACCTTTATCTTCAAATCCCCAAAAACGTTTTCCAACATTCTTCATCTTTTTCATGACTAAACCCAAGATCCTCAAACTATATTTTTAGCCAATTTTCACCAAATTATCACAAATTTTTCAAATTTTTTCTTCATTCTTTGATTAAATAAAGCTACAATAATGGAATCGGATCCTCTTCAACACAATAGATTTTGGTAATTTCTAAACCCTAGTTTTTTTTATTAATATCTGATTTGCGTATTATTTGGTTATATTGCTAGAAACATTGTCAACTAGCTTGTTATACATGTTAGTAATCCAATTTGTAGAGTTGAATCACAAATTGATTGTAAATGATTTATAAAATTTGATTTTTTGTATATGAACTTTGATAAACCAGAAAGCGGACTCATCGATGGTAGCGTGCTTTATTTGTAGAATAATCACCGCACTAATTTTGAAGATTTAATGAGGGTAATAGGAGCAGCAACCAAAACAGGCGCAACTTATAGTTGCACCTGCACCATAATAAAGCAAGCGTAACTCATAGTTATGTCTGCTTAGTATATGCGCAACTGTTAGTTCCGCGCAAAGATAAAATATAAGTACGCAACTAACAGTTGCGCATATTACAAGACAGTTAAAAAAATAAACATGATATGAGCAACTCATAGTTGTGCATTTACCTAACAGTTACAATTATGCCGACTAGGTTGCTGACTGGGCAGAAACTAGACATGTTTGGTAATAAGTTTCAAAACCAACACCAATTGCGAAATTCCTTCGAAAAGTAGCCTACTTTGAAAATTTATCCATGTTATTATTATGGAAATTTTGCAAATCAAGACCACATTTCGAAAAAAATAACAAAACTAGACCTATTTTTAACTTAATTACAAATATAGGCATGTTTTGGCCTTTTGGGAAATACGCGTGGGCGATTTTTCAAAAATCGCCAACGGGCGATTTCCAAAAATCGCCAAAAGGAATTTTGATATTTCGTGTTGGCGGCTTCTCAAAAATCGCCAACAGAAATAATGTTATATGGTGTGTGTGATTTTTGAAAAACCGCACGATAGCTGCATTAAAACCAGCAAGCCCCGCTCCTTCTTCTTTACTTTCTACTTTACCAAAATCAATTCCAAACTATTCATAAAACCTCTAAAACCCAATTTCTTCATTGAAACCTCATACAAGTCTAATTCTCTCAAAATCTAATCAAAGTTTTTCAAGAACTAGGCGTATTCTTTAGTACAAGGTAATGATGTAGTTTAACGATTTTTAATTTGTTTTTTTAGCCTCAAACGTGTCTTGGATTTGTTGCGTAATCTAATCAATGTTGATGCGCTTGCAGTTGAACTAGATATGGATGATTGGAACATTGATGATGAGGCGACGACAAAATGCTACGATGAATTTGAAGCTCAAAGAGGCATTGCGCACCACGGTGGTGTAGAATTTGTTCCAAAGACGCAATTTGAACTGATACCTCATAAGTTCAATTCCGGAACATCATCTCTCAATACTCGCTTATGTGAAGTTGTAGTGAACCAAAGACCGAGCAAGCAAATTTGCATTGATGGGAATATTCTAAAGCCTCTACATCCTGTTGGTTTTACGCTACCATTCGGTGCATATCCAGTTTGTCGATATAGAGATGAATGTGTGGTTGTCATAGCCAAAAGTGAAACTAATGCCGGACGTATATTTTATGGTTGTGTTTCGTATGGAGATCACATGTTGAATCCTGGTGAAGTGCAGTGCCGTAATTTTGTGAAGTGGATTGATCCTTCACTGTGTCCTCAAGGAGAAGAATATGCCCTCGAGATGCAAGCCGAAGTTATGCGTTTGAAAAGGTTAGTTGAAGAAATGAATATAAAAGGTTGAGAGAGAAAAAAATGTCTGCATTAGCTTATGTTATATGTTTTGTTCGTAGTGGATATGTTTATGGAACCGTTTCTGGTCAAGAAGCTTTATGTGGTGTAGTTTGTTTATTTTCAACTCTACTTTAAATGAAAAAAAGAATGAGTACAATCGGACAAAAAACGGAAGAGATACATTACCATAAAGTTGGACTCTATGCCTGTAAAATTTCAAGGCTTTTAGACCAAGTTGCAGGTTAAGTTTTATGGGCTTTTGCATAGCTGTTCCTTTGGATGATTCTATCGACTTTTAGATTAGTTGCATAGTTTTTGTGTAGCTCCCTTTTGTTGTATATCATGCTTATGTATATTATTTTTGTGGGACTGATGTATGTATATATATTGTGGTTGTAATACCACTTCTAACACTATGTGGTGTATTTGATGTATATTTATATGTACGTATTCAATTGTGCTTGATGATTTTTGATCTCTATTATCATTTATATTGTATTTTGTTATGAATAGATCTTGTAGCCACTATAGCTTGTATTAAGCATTTATTGAATATGTCGATCCACTTGAGAAAGAAAGAAAAAACGGAGCACAAAATCGACGTATTTAATTGATATTTAAGACAAAGCTACTCCTAACCAGCCATATTCTCCGCATTAGCAGACAGTATTACGTAGTAATGCTCTTTGTTAATGTGGGTCTCGGGGTGGGACATCAGAAGAGCCTTTAGAAAGTTATAAATTTTCTTTTTAACACATTGGAAGATTTTTGTAACGACCCGTGATTTTTAATAATTAAGTTGGTTATTTTAATTGAAATTTAGTAATTAAATTTAGAAAAAAAGAGAAAAAAAAAGAAAAGAAGAAAAAAAAATGCTTTATAAGTTAATATTAAAATGAACGCTGAAATAAAAAATATTGAATAGTAGTTGAATGAAAATGATGTGAAAAGGTTAATGCAAGTTGATAAGTAACGATATTTGTGCAATACCTATTGATTGGAAAAAAAATTCGTAAAGTTATATTTGAGTGAAATTGTAAATCCAAAGTTAAGTAATAATGGACATAGTGGAGATGGCAATTAAATCAAATATTTGGAAATCAAATTTTATCTAATTTTGAAGGTAATCAATAATTTATGAATTAAATGGTAAGTAATTAGAACTAAATTCTATATTAATTGAAACTGAATGTAGATTTAATGTAATAACGTTAAGGCTAACTAAATTAGCAAGTTCCAAATTATGAAAACCAATTACAATAAATGTTAGAAAAGTAATTTTAAATGGTCATTGTTGAAATTATACATTACCTCAATAATTATTAAAAGGGTAACGGAGGTGAATGAAAATTTAATAGAAACAATGAAATTTAAGGTCAATGATTTATGAACTTGCATAAAATTCCAATTATAGAAAATAATCTAAATGTATGTTTGGCTACAAATTGTATACAAGAAAATAAATAGATTAAGAATATAAATAGTAAGTAGTGTACTTACTTGGCAAATATAACTAAATAGTATGGAATGAAGCATGCATTAATGAAATAACTACGAACCAATGAATGTATTTAAGTTGTAAAATAATCTAAATGTATGTTTGTCTACAAATTGTATACAAGAAAATAAATGGATTAAGAATATAAATAGTAAGTAGTGTACATACTTGGCAAATATAACTAAATAGTATGGAATGAAGCATGCATTGATGAAATAACTATGAACCAATGAATGTATTTAAGTTGTAAAAGTCATAATTGATTGCATTAAATAAATTGAGAATTAAATTCAAAGGTTATGTTAATTGAGAAATAGTACGTAATAAATTGCAATGTGATTAAATAAAGGCTAGGTAAGTAATTTTAATAAATTGTAGTTGATATTTAAGTATGAATGCGAGTAAATTTGGCATTTAGCGATAATTGTTAAAATTTACCCATTCATCTAATTTGCTTTATTAGAGCTAAGTCAATGACAACATTTGTGTTAATAATAGCTTGTAAGTGGAAGTAAAAGTTAAACGGTAACAATTATTTAGGTTAACCATTTATTTAGTGTATTAAAGTATAACTGGTAATCGATTGCAATAAATATAAATAAATTATGACATTAATGTTAATATAAAGTAATATTTGAAAATAATGTCAATTTCATTCATAATATGATCATTGGTTGATATAAATATTGTAAATCAAAATTTAATTAATGAGTAAAATTGACAAAATTTTCAATATAATTGAAATACAGTAATTAATGCAAATTAAAGATGAAAATTGGAAAATATTAATGTAATGAAATGTAAAAAAATGTTAGCTATGTTAGTTGAGTAATAATTGATTGAATATTAAGTTGTAATCGAATAAAATCAAATTTATTGGAATTTATTTGCAATTAATTGGATTAATTGCAGTTGACATTTGAACAATGTATTTACTGGGATAATTGACACTAAGTTGTTATGTGAATTTGCTTTTAATTATTATAAATATCTAAGGGATTAAAAATGACAAAAATCTACTAGTTTATAAATATTGAATTTAAAGGTGGTAAATTTACTTATTAATTTATTTAAAAAGTGGAAAAAATAGCCATTTTGGCCACTGACTCGGATTTCGACGAAACAAATTTCATCGGATCCGTAACAGTGAATTATAATATTGTTTCAAGTTTCGTAGCGATCGGACTTGTCGTTTGATCGTACGGACTCGAAACGTCTTGAAATTTATGCAATTGAAATCAATTTGGAAAATATTGTTTTCAACACAACTTCTTCATACAACGTCATTTGGACCTGAAACTTTTTCCATCGCGTTCAGAATAGTTTAAAACATCTATTTTGATATATGGGTTGACCCAATTTCGTTCCGGAGTCAGAACGGGCTTTTTGGGCCACGTTAGCGTTAGCACGTATATCTATCAACCCAATCCATCTATTTTTCAATTTGCCTATAAATACCCTGCTAAACCCTAGCCTCCGCCTTTCTCTTTTATCTGCGCGTAAAGATTTCATCAGTTCCTCTTCTTCTTCAATGGATGCAAACCCTAAATCCAATTTCAATCCAAAATCAAAGTCAAAAATTCAAACCCCATAAAATATAGCAAATTATATATGGATTCGAAGCTCTCGAAGAGCGTAACTCAGATTTGAAATTTCTTTTTCAGTTCGAGGTTTGTTGTAGCCAGAAATCGAGCAAACACTCACGACTGTTCGTTGAGCGTCGATGGATTGTGACGGATCGACAAACCCTTTCTGGGTTTTGAAGAGAGGACCGAGAGAACTTCATCCATGCAGTTTTTTCCATGAATCGACGGTTGGATTGGCGACAATTTTCGATTAGGCTTGATGAAATATGGGTAGCCGTGGCTTGCAGCATGCGTTCGGGCTAAGCTATGGTGCGCGCGTACGTAAGGGAGAGGGAAGTGGTGACGTGGCATGTTGAAGGTGATTAATGTGTTCAATTTATTTTATTTTACTTTTTATGATTTAAATCACATTTACCGGCACAACTTTTGCATACGATATCCGTTTTACGCACGGTTAGGATCGTATTGAAATTCCGGACTTGATGACGCTGGTTTGGATGAATTCTGAGACGGTCAAATTTTTGGGTTTAAATTGAATTTAAATTCAAAAGGTGAGTGTTTTTAACTCATTCACAATTTCTAAAATTTCTTATGTTGTTAAATTGATTTATGATGGGTTTAAAATTTTATTTATAGCTGTTTGGCATATATTTCATCATTTTCTCAGTTTAATTGCATTCATTTAATTTATGCGTTATTTAATTCATTATTGAATTTAAAACTGCCAGTTTATTTGTTAATTCATTTATTCATTGCATTTAAAACTGCCAGTTAAAATTTTAGTTAAATTTATTACTGCATATAACCTGCTAGTTAAATTTATTTATTATTGCATATAAACTACAGTAAACAGTTATTTAATTCATTGTTGAAAATTTACCGTCAGTAATTTATTATTATTTATTGTTGTGATTGTTTGAAATTGAATGATGATTATGATAAATGGATGCATGATTTGATGGATGAATGGATGATTATTTATATTAACTACAAGTTGTTATGTATTTCATTTCATTTCATTCGGGATTGCGGTTTGAAATGATATATAACCGCAATTTTTATTTTTAAATTGCGGATTGAAATGATAAATATCTGTATCACTTGACCATAGGATAGAAAATTTTATACAGGCACCGCGGTCTATATATAGAAATATTTTAAAAATGATTTCTATGGTTTGGATAGGATACGGTTAAATTAATATTATATTTTGTTATTATATGAATGTTATATATATATATATAGTCAAATTTTGAATTTAAGCTATGTATAAATTTGTTAAATAAAATAAATAAGTGGAATAATGGAGTTTGATTATTTTATATTATAGAGTTTAGTACATGTTAAGATATTGAATATATATAGAGTTTTAAATAAAATAAATCAATTAAGATTGGTAGTTAAATTGAAAATTTATTAGGAAATTTGAGCTTAATTAAGAATTTAACTTCATAAGCTGTTGTAGAATTTATTAACTTGAAATTTTAAAAAGTTATGATTTTTATAACTGAAATTTTCATTGAAGATGAATTAAATGAATATTTCTAGTATAAATGAATTGAAGGACATGTTTAGTTATAAGTAATTTGAGTTTTATTTAAATGAATATGGATTCATTATGCAAATATTTCAAACTAAATAATAGAACAATAAATTGTGGAATAGAATTTCCAACCTTAGTTTTGAAATTGTTAAATACTCAAAGTTTGAATATATTGAATTCGAAGTGTTTATTTGAAACTGAAAGTGAATCTAAATTTATGGGGTTTAGACCTAAAATTTTAAATGAATAAAATTGTGAAGTCGCGGAAATTATTTTATAAAGAAATTTTAAATTCAACTATTTTATTCTATATACTGTTGAATATCCAAACCATTCAAGTTTTAGAAGTTATGGTTTTAAAGGTATGAATTTCGAAGTATTATGTTTTGGAAGTTATAATTCAAAGGTTTGGTTTCCAGGTATTATAAATTTTAAAGCAGTATGATTTTAGAAAAGAAATATATTTGAAATAAAAATGATATTATTTATTTGGCTTTTATAAAAATAATAAAAATGAGTTGTTTTGGAAATGGAAATGATATCGTGTTTATACGGTTTTGAAATAGATATTTTATTCGGGTTTTGAAAGTATAATTATTTTTAAATGACCGCGGTGTTATAATAACGTTTGGTTGTTAAAGAGACCGGGATCGGAAGTTGTCATACTCTCTGCCACCCCGAAAACCACTTTAACAACCGTGTACGCGGTGGAGATTCCAGAATGAAGTAGGTTGACGACGTTTCCTGTAAGGTAAATACGTGGACCCAACTCCAATGAGTTGGCATAAGGTGGCTAAAACATGAGCGATTGACGGGTTAATAAGGTAGCACCTTTGATCGGACACTTCCCTTCGATACTATACTCTGACTTTGGATTGATTCGGTGGCCACCTTCACTTTTGATTTCTTTGATTTGGGGGAGTTTGTTCGAGGTGGGCGGTAGCTGCGCGCTACGCGTTACCACCGACCCGGAAGCGTAATTGGTATATCTACCCTGGCATTGCCTAGTTGTGCCGTGTCACCTACCCTATCGCGCCTTGTACGAGTTTGGTTTTCTCCCATAGCCCGTGTGGTATCCTCTGGTGGCTTCCCGATCAGGAGGGACTATAATATTGGATGGACTACTGGGACTATTATTGTGTTAATGGAGAGATTGGGTAACTCCTTAACGCTATTTAAAAGTAAGTTTATTTTACAAATAGACACTATTATAACAGCGAAATATACTACATAGTAAATAGTTTAACGGATCCTTAAGAGATGTGAATCCCGAGCTTCTTTTAAGTTACCGCACTCGTATTTATTTCTGTTGATTTAACTTACATAAGATCTTTTAGTTTTGACTCGAGTGTTTTGTCTTTTCAATTCGCTCGGGTCAGTCCAAGCGTTTCAGGATCGAAGACTTTAGTCCTGGAGGACGAAGACGGAGATTTCTATTATTATTATTTATTATAGTCCACTACACACCGTATTCCGCTGCGTTGTTATTATTGGTATGTGTACTTTGATATATATTGTATAAGTATAATTAAATATTTTGTAAACAGCTTCATGAACTGTATATTGATTATTATATTTTATCCTTCCGCTGTGAGATTCTGTTTTCTTTTATTTCTTCTCGTTTTTTTCTTATTTACCCCATAACAATCCGCCTTTTTGTATGGTTTGAATTGGCACGTGTGTCGATTTAAAGCGTGCGAAGAGGAGGGGCGTTACATCTGGTACCAGAGCTTTGATTTAGCGATAAACCTTAGCTTTGTGGGGTCTGACTCTTTATTAATAAGATAGTAATACCCTATGGGAGTCGCTGAGTGTGTGTCTATATATATATATATATGAGAGAGCGTATATGTTAGTGTTATAAAAAGGTTTTGATATTGTGTTAATCTGTTCCGTTTTGTATTTATAAATTCTGGTTGATGCATGAGACGCTATGACATCAATTGAGATTTCTAAGCACTTAGTAGGACAGACTGACATAATCTTTGTTTTAATATAGGTGAATGAAATAATTTTGCCTATTATATTTTCTATATATAAAATAAAAAATTTCTAATGATATCTATATTTGTCTACAATAGATTGGTTGCTAGATAATAAAGTGTATAAATAATAATAGAAATAAGATTGAAAAATAAAATAAATGAAATTTGAAAATTTAGAACTTAAGATCCGGGGTTTGAAATTTTTCGAATAAATTTTGGAATATAATAATATTGTTTATAAGTATTTTCTGATATAGATATTTTAATATAATTCGGAAGAATCGTTTAAAGAAGATTTTGGACAAAATAAGTTTTGTACTTTCCTCTCTGTCGTTGGAAAATAATTTCGGTGATGGCGGCCGCATCATCGACTTTCATTTTCGAGTTTCGAAGGGGAAGACCACTGTAGTAGTTTTACTACAGATTTATTTTTGAAAAAGAATTATATAAATTTTAAATTGTTTTAAATATAATTAGAGATATATAAATTGTAAGAATATATTTATCTATTATTTTAAAATAAATTAAAATTTAACCCGGTATTAAATTCTTAAATTTCCAGTAATTAATTGGTTCAATTATTGTAGTGAAATGAAAGGTAAGTAATTAATAATTGAAACCTCTAATTTAGGTAAGAGATTTAATGCCAAGTTATAAAGGAAATAAAATGGAAGTTGAAATTGTAACTTATAAGAAAAAGGTAAAAATTTATTGAACGATGAATTAATTAAAGGAAATTGAACAAACTTGAATAACTTTCAAATTACACCCTTAAATAACATATATATAACTTACCAAATTATATAAAAGTGAAAGTGTTAATAAGAAAAGATAATAGATATTATACAAGTAATTAACTTGAGATAATGAAAATAATTAATGGAATTCTTTAATGAATAAGAATTGATGTGTAGGGTTATAAATTTACATGTAATTAAAATGCTATTATAATTAAATATAATATAAATGAAAGCATTAAATAAATGAATGGAATTGAGAAATGCATAAATATAATGCAATAAAAGGAACTGGTATGATCTGGATTAAAGAAAATGAATAATTGTAAGTAATAAGTGGAAAAAAATGAAACAAACACCAAATGAGTAAATGAAATTAAAAGTTTGTTAGAAATAAATGTAAATTAAAAGGATAAATCATTGTATAAGTAAAAAGGAAATCAAACAACAAATGTATGAAATGAAATTAATAAGAATGAAATGGAAATTTTGGTTAAATGGTTGTTTGTTTTGGTTTATGGTTGTTTGGGATAAGGAAACTTTGAAATGGGTTTGGGAATATGAATAATCTATTTAGTTTCACCTAAGATTGTTGAGTAAATGATGCACCAGTAGTTTATTCTTCATTCCGTACAATTTAAAAGTTTTGAACCCGGACAACTATTTGTTTGTTTGATTGAATGGTTGTTTTGTATTTGTTGTGTATGCTGTTGCTGAAATTGATGGTTGTTGTATTGATTTGTTGTTAGCGATTGAAACCACTTAAATATTTCATTTTATATAGATTGTTAACCCTTGCATTATATAAGTGAAATGCAGGTTATAGAAGCAATTGCTACTGCTCTTGGTTCCATAAAATAAGCGTAAATTGGCCGACAAATAGGTACGTTTCGGATTACGATTTATAGCGCTATTTTATATATTTTCCCGTGTTGGGATATAATATTTTGGATTTTATATGTGATATTTTGTTATAATTGATATTATATTTTCTCCCGAGCTTCTCCGTACAAAGGAGGCTCTGCCGAAAATTTTCCAAGAATTGTGGACTTAGAAAAAATTTAAAAATGTTTTCCAAACTTTGTTAATTTAAGTATAAAAGGTTTTGATGGTTGTAAATTTGTATATTCTATTCAAAGTAACTAATATTGTAAATTTAACTGTTATAAAAAAATTTATATTTTTAAATAAAATATATTGATTTCTTAATTCTTCTTTTCCTTTTCGGGGACGAAAAGTTTTGAGTGGGGGAGAGTGTAACGACCCGTGATTTTTAATAATTAAGTTGGTTATTTTAATTGAAATTTAGTAATTAAATTTAGAAAAAAAGAAAAAAAAGAGAAAAAAAAGAAAAGAAGAAAAAAAAACGCTTTATAAGTTAATATTAAAATGAACGCTGAAATAAAAAATATTGAATAGTAGTTGAATGAAAATGATGTGAAAAGGTTAATGCAAGTTGATAAGTAACGATATTTGTGCAATACCTATTGATTGGAATTTTTTTTTGTAAAGTTATATTTGAGTGAAATTGTAAATCCGAAGTTAAGTAATAATGGACATAGTGAAGATGGCAATTAAATCAAATATTTGGAAACCAAATTTTATCTAATTTTGAAGGTAATCAATAATTTATGAATTAAATAGTAAGTAATTAGAGTTAAATTCTATATTAATTGAAACTGAATGTAGATTTAATGTAATAACGTTAAGGCTAACTAAATTAGCGAATTACAAATTATGAAAACCAATTACAATAAATGTTAGAAAAGTAATTTTAAATGGTCATTGTTGAAATTATACATTACCTCTATAGTTATTAAAAGGGTAACGGGGGTGAATGAAAATTTAATAGAAACAATGCAAATTTAAGGTTAATGATTTATGAACTTGCATAAAATTCCAATTATAGAAAATAATCCAAATGTATGTTTGGCTATAAATTGTATACAAGAAAATAAATGGATTAAGAATATAAATAGTAAGTAGTGTACGTAATTGGCAAATATAACTAAATAGTATGAAATGAAGCATGCATTGATGAAATAACTTCGAACCAATGAATGTATTTAAGTTGTAAAAGTCATAATTGATTGCATTAAATAAATTGGGAATTAAATTCAAAGGTTATATTATTTGAGAAATAGTACGTAATAAATTGCAATGTGATTGAATCAAGGCTAGGTAAGTAATTTTAATAAATTGTAGTTATATTTAAGTATGAATGTGAGTAAATTTGGCATTTAGCGATAATTGTTAAAATTTACTCATTCGTCTAGTTTGCTTAATTAGAGCTAAGTCAATGACAACATTTGTGTTAATAATAGCTTGTAAGTGGAAGTAAAAGTTAAACGGTAACAATTATTTAGGTTAACCATTTATTTAGTGTATTAAAGTATAACCGGTAATCGATTGCAATAAATATAAATAAATTATGACGTTAATGTTAATATAAAGTAATATTTGAAAATAATGTCAATTTCATTTATAATATAATCATTGGTTGATATAAATATTGTAAATCAAAATTTAATTAATGAGTAAAATTGACAAAATTTCCAATATAATTGAAATACAGTAATTAATTCAAATTAAAGATGAAAATTGAAAAATATTAATGCAATAAAATATAAAAAACATGTTAACTATGTTAGTTGAGTAATAATTGATTGAATATTAAGTTGTAATCGAATAAAATCGAATTTATAGGAATTTATTTGCAATTAATTGGATTAACTGCAGTTGACATTTGAACACTGTATTTACTGGGATAATTGACACTAAGTTGATATGTGAATTGCTTTTAGTTATTATAAATATCCAAGGGATTAAAAATGATAAAAATTTACTAGTTTATAAAAATATTGAATTTAAAGGCGGTAAATTTACTTATTAATTTATTTAAAAAGTGGAAAAAAAATAGCCATTTTGGCCACTGACTCGGATTTCGACGAAACAAGTTTCATCGGATCCGTAACGGTGAATTATAATAGTGTTTCAAGTTTCGTAGCGATCAGACTTATCGTTTGATCGTACGGACTCGAAACGTCTTGAAATTTATGCAATTGAAATCAATTTGGAAAATATTATTTTCAGTATAACTTCTTCATACGACGCAATTTGGACCTGAAACTTTTTCCATCGCATTCAGAATAGTTTAAAACATCTATTTTGATATATGGGTTGACCCAATTTCGTTCCGGAATCAGAACGGGCTTTTTGGGACACGTTAGCGTTAGCACGTATATCTATCAACCCGATCCATCTATTTTTCAATTTACCTATAAATACCCTGCTAAACCCTAGCCTCCGCCTATTCTCTTTTATCAGCGCGTAAAGATTTCATCAGTTCCTCTTCTTCTTCAATGGATGCAAACCCTAGATCCAATTTCAATCCAAAATCAAAGTAAAAAATTCAAACCCCACAAAATATAGCAAATTATATATGGATTCGAAGCTCTCGAAGAGCGTAACTCAGATCTGAAATTTCTTTTTCAGTTCGAGGTTCGTTGTGGCCAGAAATCGAGCAAACACTCATGACCGTTCGTTGAGCGTCGATGGATTGTGACGGATCGACAAACCCTTTCTGGGTTTTGAAGAGAGGATCGAGGGGACTTCATCCATGCAGTTTCTTCCGCGAATCGACGGTTGGATTGGCGACGATTTTCGATTAGGCTTGATGAAATATGGGTGGTCGTGGCTTGCAGCATGCGTTCGGGCTAAGCTATGGTGCGCGTGTACGTAAGGGAGAGGGAAATGGTGACGTGGCATGTTGAAGGTGATTAATGTGTTCCATTTCTTTTATTTTATTTTTTATGATTTAAATCGCATTTATCGTCATAACTTTTGCATACGATATCCATTCTATGCACGGTTTTTTTTGTTGGGATCGTATTGAAATTGCGGACTTGATGACGCTGGTTTGGACGAGTTCTGAGACGGTCAAATTTTTGGGTTTAAATTGAATTTAAATTCAATTTAAAATCAAAAGGTGAGTGTTTTTAAGCCACTCACAATTTCTAAAATTTCTTATATGGTTAAATTGGTTTATGATGTATTTAAAATTTTATTTATAGCTGTTTGGCATATATTTCATCATTTTCTCAGTTAAATTGCATTCATTTAATTTACGCGTTATTTAATTCATTATTGAATTTAAAACTGCCAGTTTATTTGTTAATTCATTTATTCATTGCATTTAAAACTACCAGTTAAAATTTTAGTTAAATTTATTGCTGCATATAACCTGCTAGTTAAATTTATTTATTACTGCATATAAACTACAGTAAACAGTTATTTAATTCATTATTGAAAATTTACCGTCAGTAATTTATTATTATTTATTGTTGTGATTGTTTGAAATTGAATGATGATTATGATAAATGGATGCATGATTTGGTGGATGAATGGATGATTATTTATATTAACTACAAGTTGTTATGTATTTCATTTCATTCGGGATTGCGGTTTGAAATGATATATAACCGTAATTTTTATTTTTAAATTGCGGATTGAAATGATAAATGTCCGTATCACTTGACCATAGGATAGAAAATTTTATACAGGCACCGCGGTCTATATATAAAAATATTTTAAAAATAATTTCTATGGTTTGGATAGGATACGGTTAAATAAATATTAAATTTTGTTATTATATGAATGTTATACATACATATATAGTCAAATTTTGAATTTAAGCTATGTATAAATTTGTTAAATAAAATAAATAAGCGGAATAATGGAGTTTGATTATTTTATATTATAGGGTTTAGTACATGTTAAGATATTGAATATATAGAGAGTTTAAATAAAATAAATCAATTAAGACTGGTAGTTAAATTGAAAATTTATTAGAAAATTTGAGCTTAATTAAGAATTTAACTTCATAAGTTGTTGTAGAATTTATTAACTTGAAATTTTAAAAAGTTATGATTTTTATAACTGAAATTTTTATTGAAGATGAATTAAATGAATATTTCTAGTATAAATGAATCAAAGGACATATTTAGTTATAAGTAATTTGAGTTTTATTTAAATGAATATGGATTCATTATGCAAATATTTCAAACTAAATAATAGGACAATAAATTGTGGAATAGAATTTCCAACCTTAGTTTTGAAATTGTTAAATACTCAAAATTTGAATATATTGAATTCGAAATGTTTATTTGAAACTGAAAGTGAATCTAAATTTATGGGGTTTAGACCTAAAATTATAAATGAATAAAATTGTGAAGTCGCGGAAATTATTTTATAAAGAAATTTTAAATTCAACTATTTTATTCTATATACTGTTGAATATCCAAACCATTCAAGTTTTAGAAGTTATGGTTTTAAAGCTATGAATTTCGAAGTATTATGTTTTGGAAGTTATAATTCAAAGGTTTGATTTCCAGGTATTATAAATTTTAAAGCAATATGAATTTAGAAAAGAAATATATTTGAAATAAAAATGATATTATTTATTTGGGTTTTATAAAAATAATAAAAATGAGTTGTTTTGGAAATGGAAATGATATCGTATTTATACGGTTTTGAAATAAATATTTTATCCGGGTTTTGAAAGTATAATTATTTTTAAATGACCGCGGTGTTATAATAACGTTTGGTTGTTAAAGAGAACGGGTTCAGAAGTTGTCATACTCTCTGCCAACTCCGAAAACCACTTTAACAACCGTGTACGAGGTGGAGATTCCAGAATGAAGTAGGTTGGTGGCGGCGTTTCCTGTAAGGTAAATACGTGGACCCAACTCCCATGAGTTGACATAAGGTGGCTAAAACATGAGCCATTGACGGGTTAATAAGGTAGCACCTTTGATCGAACACTTCCCTTCGATACTATACTCTGACTTTGGATTGATTCGGTGGCCACCTTCACTTTTGATTTCTTTGATTTGGGGGAATTTGTTCGAGGTGGGCGGTAGCTGCGCGCTACGCGTTACCACCGACCCGGAAGCGTAATTGGTATATCTACCCTGGCATTGCCTAGTTGTGCCGTGTCACCTACCCTATCGCCCCTTGTACAAGTTTGGTTTTCTCCCGTAGCCCGTGTGGTATCCTCTGGTGGCTTCCCGATCAGGAGGGACTATGATATTGGATGGACTACTGGGACTGTTATTGTGTTAAGGGGGAGATTGGGTAACTCCTTAGCGCTATTTAAAAGTAAGTTTATTTTACAAATAGACACTATTATAATAGCGAAATATACTACATAGTAAATAGTTTAACGGGTCCTTAAGAGATGTGAATCCCGAGCATCTTTTAAGTTACTGCACTCGTATTTATTTCTGTTGATTTAACTTACATAAGATCTTTTAGTTCCGACTCGAGTGTTTTGTCTTTTCAATTCGCTCGGGTCAGTCCGAGTGTTTCAGGATCGAAGACTTTAGCCCTAGAGGACGAAGACGGAGATTTCTATTATTATTATTATTATTTATTATATTCCACTACACACCGTATTCCGCTGCGTTGTTATTATTGGTATGTGTACTCTGATATATATTGTATAAGTATAATTAAATATTTTGTAAACTGCTTTATGAACTGTATATTGATTACTATATTTTATCCTTCCGCCGTGAGATTCTGTTTTCTTTTATTTCTTCTCGTTTTTTTCTTATTTACCCCGTAACAATCCGTCTTTTTGTATGGTTTGAATTGGCACGTGTGTCGATTTAGAGCGTGTGAAGAGGAGGGGCGTTACAATTTTGCTTTTTATTCTGTCTAAAATTTGATTTGAAAAGTGCTATGATATATCTTTGAGATGATTTCATTGATTATTTATGATTTTTCAAGTGTATCGCCTTTTTACATATTTGGTCATTTGAATCGTTCGAGACATTATATATGGCGATTACATCTTTGAAAACTTGAACTCCTTATCGAGTTCTATATTTGAGATTTGGATTTGCTAACACTTGGCGTTTATTTTGAGATTTGAGATTTTCCATTCCATGGCGTTTATTTGAGTTTTTCACTCTCCTTTAAGGAGATACATGTAGTTGTCATTATGGCATATTTTCAAGATTTGAGATTTCTCTATTTCGAGAATAAATTTTTGAGATTGTCATTTATGGCGAGTTTAAGTTTTGAGATTTCTCCTATTTAGGAGTATGGTTCATCGAAACCATTATTGTTATTTTGGGTTTATGCCGATGATATAAGGCATGCTTATGCTTAGTTGCTTTTGCATTTGAGTTTATCTCTTTCAAGACTATATAGATGCTTAGTGATACTACTTCACTTGAAGTAATGACATGTACTTAGTTAAGCTATTATTTCTTCTCATTTAAGAAGAATCATCGCCCTTTACCTTATGCTTCATATTATCATTTATCTTACTAAACTGATTGTTTGCGCTTGCATTTGTGAGATTATACTCACATTGCAATTTAGAGCAAATTCTCGGACTTACAGCTGAAACTGATACCAAGCTGTGACACCCCGCCCCGAGACCCACATTAACAAAGAGTATTACTGGGTAATACTGTCTACGAATGCGAAGAATGGGGCTGGTTAGGAGCGACCATCTATAGCTTTGTCTTAAACATCTACTGAGTACGTCGATTTAGTATTCTATTTTTCTATCTCAAGTGGATCGACATATTCAGTAAACGATTAATAAAAAACTATAGTGGCTAATAGATCCATCAGAACAAAATACAACAACAAAATGTACATCACACCACAGACAATAAACAAATATGCATATACACATATACACTGATACATCCCGATACAATACAAAATGATAATCATAAGTGGTACTAAGACCACACTATATACAACAAGTCAAAAATATTAATACATATCAGAGTTAATCAAAAAGGCTACTCAAAAATAGATAAGCATATATCCAAAGCGGAAGCAGCAAAGCAAAGTCCAACAACAGGTATCTAACCTGGAACAATTTGGTCTGACTCGAGTATATAAAAATACACGGATCGATCTAGCTTAAACAACTGATTAGTATAAGATATGAGTAAAGCATATGGATTAAAGATAACAATTCTTCTCGAAGAGAAGAAGCAACACTAAGTCTAAGTCAATGGGGTTTTTAAGCAGAGATAAATTGAATTCAAAATCAAATATCCATAAATGTGCCTCATATCATCGGCTTTATCCAATAACTATATAATAGCTAAGTCAAACAACAACAAAATCTATTATCTACAAATATACACCTCATCTCATCGGCATATACAAATTTCAAAAAGGCCAAAGAATGGTAATATGAGCCACAATATAAATAGAACTCGAATAAGAGTTCGAAACTCCAAATGTAATCACCATTTAGTCAATACTGTAGCACTCAAGCTAAATAAATAACTCAACAAAGGTGACTATGGTGAAGACATATATAAATCATTAAAATTCTAGAAATCATCACAAAGAAATCTAGAAAACATCAATATAAGAAATAGGACCCAAAAACCTAATAAAAGCCCAACGGCTATATGAAAATAGGACCCAACAGCCCAATAAAAGCCCAACGGCTATACGAAAATAGGACCCAACAGTCCAATAAGTGGCCCAACAGTCGTGTATAAGAGACCCAATAGTCTCAATAGTACCTCAGTCGATGATTAACCCAACAACTATATATATACAAAGGACCCAACAATCCAATAAGTGGCCCAACAGCCTAAGTACTGGCAATAACTCATGAATGTGTCACAAACTCTCAGATATGAACCCAAAAAGTGGTAACAGTGCGTCACATACTACACGTTCTCACTTATCGGTTTACTAACCGCTAGTCAATGCCACACTATAAAACAAAATCAGTAATCACAAATATTTGCCTCATCTCATCGGCAAATACGACTCGAAGGTCAACACATTCAAACAGACAAGTCAAAGTAAACACATGTGTCTCATACCACATGTTACTAAACCATTTAATTCCCCTTTTCATATGCTCGAATAGTGTAAAAACGTGTATTTTATATAGAAAATAATTTGTTTGAGAAAACAAGCTTTTAAAACAATTTTTCGAAATCATTTTGGAAAACACTTTTGAAATTAGAGAATATATAATTTTATAGCTTTAAAATAATTTATAAATATTATATAATAATTATTTCAAAAGCTAATTTATTATTATTATTTTTAAAAACCATTTCAAAATTATTTAGAAAAAACCCGAGCTCGAAATCAGGGAAAATCATTGAAAAACACCAAAATCGACATTCCAAATCATTCAAAAACGATTCAATTTTGAATCATAAATTCACCCAAATTTAGGCTCGCCGCTTCATGGCCTTCAAAAAAGACCAAAATTATCACAGATACAATATGTAGAAGTCAGAAAACGAAAGGGAAAACAAGGCAGAACAAAAAAATTTGCACAGGCAAAAACAATACTCGGGTTTGAAATCTTCTTCAGGTTCAACTTTCAGACATAATTTGAATGGCTTAGTAACATCTAAATGGTTTGAAATTCGATGCACACAAACTTGAAAATTTTATCTATGAACTGGAAAAAGATTCACTGAATTCCGACATGAAATGGTAAATATATGAAATTTGAAACATGGACTCAGGCCATGTTGAATTCTGCCCAGGTCTGAAAACCCTCTCGAGTTCAACTTACAGGCATGAAATAGGTGACTAAACGACCTTATATCGAACTGAAATCGATATGCACATAGAAGAAAACATTAACTTTCAAATATAAAAAGAACCTACGAATTTCGACAGGAAATAAAAAAGATACGTTGTCTCAAACATGGACTCGAGCCATGTTTGCAACAGCTCAAAAAACAAAAATGTACAGGCCTGAAAACCATCTCGGGTTCAACTTACAAGCATGAAACAGAGGACCAAACGACCTAAATTGAACTGAAAATTGGTACGCACATAGTAGAAAACTCTAAATTTCAAATAAAAAAGAATCAACGAATTGACAGGAAATTAAAAAGATACTCTGTTTCAAACATGGACTCGGGCCATGTTTGCAGCAGCTCAGAAAACGGAAATGTGTACAAGCCTGAAAACCATCTCGGGTTCAACTTACAGGTATGAAACAAAGGACCAAACGATCTCAGATTGAACTAAAATTGGTATGCATATAATAGAAAACTTCAACTTTCAAATAAAAAAAGAATCAGCGAATTTCGAAATAGGAATAAGAAGATATGGTTATATAAAAAAGAAACTCAAAACTGTTATTACCGTAAATTCAAACAACACAGTATTCATTTATAGTAAACTATTTTTGGCATTTTAGCTTGTGATTTTGCTTTTCTTAAGCTAGCATTTGTGAGGTTTCAACTCACCCTCAAAAATAGTAGAGCAACAAGAACGAATTGAAAAGAAGATGCAAGCTCTGGCCTTGTGAAAGCTTCAACAACCTGAAAATGAAGTTTCCAGAGACATACAAACACAAAACCACAAATATAGACAATCAAACATCTTAAAATTAGAATTTGATGAAGTATCTTTAGTTTAGAGATAGATTACCTGATTGACTTTAATTTGGTTATTACGACAAAAGATTGAATAAAATTGGAGAATTTTGCTTTTTATTATAAAAGAGGAAGGCGGGTTTTCTTTTTCTGTAGAAGGAAGAAGAATTTTACTATACATTCTAGAAAATCAGAAAGAAAATTTCTTTTTCTTCTTTTCTGGTTAAGGAATTAAATGGGTCAAAACCCAATAACTAATGTACTTAGCCTCTAAATCAAATCAACACACAAAATCACTATTGTACACTAACATATAAAAAAGTTATAACATGTATACACATAATTCAACTTATAAAAATCACAGAACATATTTTTATGTTTTAAAATTATTTTACATCAAATTTTGCTCTAAAAATTATTTTCATTATTAAAAGCTCTTATTTAATTTAAATGCACAAATTACACAATTATTACATAAAACTGTATTTTTAACTCTAAAAATTATACAAAAAATTATTTTCTTGTGTAATAAAATATGACAAATCATTTTAACATCATTATTACATCCAAAACTTATTTTTAAACACAATTCTCTTTTTTATTTATAATGTACCACATATTAAAACAAATACTTCTTTTAAAAAGTAATAAAAGAAACATTTGGCAATAATTACTAAAATTATTGCATTTCCCAAAATTAAAACCATGCTTTGCATATTTTTAACACAAATAACCAAAATAAAGTTTCAAAACTTTATTTTAACATTTTAAAACCATTGTTTATTCAAAATAAACAATTTTATATCTCCAATTTATTTTATTTCACAATATTAAATTATAACCACTGTTATAATTTAATATTATAGGTAATCATCGAAACTAGGGTTGTTACAAACTCCCACCCTCTTATAAAAATTACGCCCTCGCAATTTCTAGAGAAGAGCAAAGGAAGATAGATAAGCTCGAGTTTACAATTCTCCTTCGAAGCAAAATACAGGTAGGACGCCATACAATAGACAAATCAAGTGAAATCGGTTCTTCAAAAAGCTTCAAGAATAGGGTCGGGACTTACATAACTTTATCCTAGACTTCAATCAACAAGATAATTATCGACGTGTCCTCCTGTGTGACACTATAAAGGTACCACACCGATATTAGATTGACAATAATTGAGCTAAGAAAACTCAAGGAGAGGTGGCTTCTTCAAAGGCTACCAAACTCAAACGACCGCATAAATGCACTACATTAGACAACTGCACAAAGGCAAGAATAACTCAAGGAATGGATTTTTATACTCCTATTTTACTAAACAAGTATTTTTAAGGTTTTCAAAACCCACTTTCTTCATAATCAAATTCTCAAACTTCAATACTTTGAAAATTTTCAAAATCTTTTACAAAATCCAATTTAATCCCTAAACTCTTCATTTAAAGTGAAAAAAATGTTTTACTCTTAAATTCTACCACAATATATTTTAGTTTGAGACATATATTTCGTTAACGCAATTACATTCACAAAATAGATAGAATGCACCTGACCATTAAGAAAACGAGCCATTTTCAATTTCAAACCAGCTGTAAAGAAAACAAGTTTTGACATAGCAAACAATAGAATCAAAGAACTCTTATAAAATAAAATTTGTTCTACTAAGTCTAAGCTTTCCATCAATATAAGGATCATCAAAATCGGATTCACGGTTTGAAAGTTATGCAAAATTTACTTTCACGTTAAATTTTAGAAATTTTATAATAAGTTGGAAATGTTCGTTCACTTCCAAGCCTATATTAGACAGAATAAAAAGCAAAATCTTCCAAAGTGGTAAAAAGAAAATTTATAGCTTTCTGAAAGCTCTTCCATTACCAAAACTTTGAACTCATTTATAGTTATAAATCTCAAGTTATTGTTGTTTTAGTACATCACTTTTCCAAACCAAATCTCAGCTTTCAAATCAATTTGAAATTTGAAATTTTCCCAATCCATTTTAATTTTAAACTACATTTCCAAACAAGCTTTTTACTAAATCATTTATTAAATGATCTTCTTTTCCCTGGAAAGCTAAGACATACCAAAAACAATTCATTAAGTGGAAACATTTTCATTACTTTCCAAAATCTAACTTTAAAATAATTAACTATGAAAACTCATTCTGAAAGAGATAACTAATCTATTCTATTATTAAGAAACAATTGTTGATTATCCATAAAACAAATTTTTAGGATATATATATATATATATATATAAAATTTTAAATTATTCTCACAATAAAAATGATTATACTACATAAATGGTTCATTTATCAAAACAATTCAAATTTACATTTCCACTTTGTCATAAAAATTAAATTTCCAACTAATTATCAACATAAAACTATTTAAAGTTGATAATTAATTCAAACTTATTTTCCAAAAGAATTTTACAAATTCATACCAACAAGTTTTTAATACAACCAAAATTTAAAGCAAAACTTACTCACAAATTCATGCTAAAAATTTAAAATTAGCATATTCAATTTCAAAAAATTTAAATAATATAAAGGTATTGCATCGCCATTGGTTTATAGTGAACGACCCTATAAATTGGCTGTAGAGTTGACCAAATGATCAAAACTGCCTCGCCCCTCGTCCGACCCTTACCATGGTTCAATGGTTGCTTTATACATTCAAGTAAAATTTAATACTCAAACCATATTAATTTATTCCCAAACTATACTTGTTAAAACTCAATTTACCATGTCCGATTGTCGCATCACAGCGTTTGGAAAATTCTTATTGATAACATTGATCAGGTGCATCGACCAGAATTTTTAAAGCACTCAATTGATAACCCAACACAAAAATCATTTTCTATAAAAATAAATGCCTCATATATAATTCACAAAATATATATCTTAATAAAAAAATCCAATTGCACTTAAAAACATATCTTCGATTTGAAAGATTTGAATATTCAAATTGTTGCCACCACTCATCATCAGGGAACACAAGGAGAACTCATCGAGATATTCGCAGAATACTCGATTCACAAGATTGACAAAATAAACTGGAGTGTTCGTTAAACTGAATGGTATAATGAGCCACTCGGAAGAACCATAAGAGTGTGGAACACGGTAAGAGGAGCGTTATCCTCCACAACTCGTAGCTGATGTAAATCGGTGTAAAGTTAAGCTGAGGGAAGACCTTAACACCTCTCGACTGACCGAACGAGAGATCAATGAGATAAAAGGGTAAGGGCAAGGTATCTTCTCAAATTAGAAGAAGTAACATTAACAGCATAACATTACTTCGAGTGAAGTAATATCACAAAGTATATTGACAACCGAGTATCCTAAGAGGATATCTCGAAAGAGGCAAGAACAACAACATCAATTAAATTTAATTAATCGCCTCATTTCCTTAGTGGACATCCTCATGTTGATGTATATATTCATTTTTTGTTAAATGTATGTTATCTATTCTCTGCAATTGCGCTATAAATGGTACGTATGTTTCGCTAAATGAATGTGTGTTTGATGTTCTCTGTAATCGATGGTTATTTTCATGTAATTGATGGATGTTTGCATGTTTCGTTGGATGAATTTGTTTGGTTTTGTAGAGTTATTCGGCGCCAGTTATCGAGCATGCATGGTGATGATAAGGGAAGATCGGTCGTTTGTTTTGGTAAAGGGAACCACCATGGCGAATTTTCAAAAATCGCCCTTGAAGATTTTTCAAAAAGCGCCAATGGGCGATTTTCGAAAATCGTCATGGTTACATGTAACAAAATAGACAGCAACCTCTCTTCTCCCCTTATTTATAAAACATCCCCCTTCCTCCACAAAACCTATTTCTGCCATTAATATCAACCACCCCTCGTTAGGAACTGAGATGTTGTTTTTGATGACAACAACTTTTTTAACTTATCTTATTATAAAATATATACTTACACTATTGTCAAGATAGATATGTATATGCAGGAACTGTGCAGGATATATACATATGTATGTACGTATGTATGTATGTATACATATATATGCAGATATTGATTACTGAAGACTGGTCAGTATAAAGACTCAAGACTCAAGATTCAGAATGGAGATATCAAGATTGAAGAATCTAGAGTATCAAGATCAAGATTCAAGATAAGTGTCTAGTTTTTGTTAAAATTTCAAAATAGCACGGAAATTTTCATTCCAAATTCCATTTGGGATGAACCCATTTCTATCTTCTTAGTGGCTTATAAACCCATGACAAGTAGCTTACAAACCTATGACAAGTGGCTTACAGACCCACGAACATCCTGGTTTTGTACAAATTCTCGAGTCCTGATGTGATGAAATATGCTACAGGAAGAAGTTTGCAATTCTACTTCAAAATGGTTTTTTAAATGATTTTCAAATTTTTCTAAAAATGTTTTAGCTTTAAAAATTATCTTTTCAAATGATTTTCAACTAGATGTTTTAGCCTTAAAATATTCTTTTTTTTGTTTTTAAATAAACTCTTGTTTTAAACTTCGTTTGGTTTTAAACCATCTTTTGATTTTTTAAAAATTCTTATATATATATACTTGAGATTTATAATCAAATATATATATATATATACATACATTCTAAAAATATATTTTTCTACTCTTCTTTATTTTAAAACATAGGAAAATTGGTTTATTTTATTCCAGAATCATTTCATCTTGTTTTCTTTTCAATACCATTTTCAAAACAAATTTTACATAGTTTTTAACTAAGGGATGTCGAAATCATGGGATACCCCATGTCGACATGGTGGCCATTAAATTCAAAAGTTTCAATTTTCAAAAGAAATGCCTATTCATTTAAATCTCTTCACGAATGGTTATGACCGTTACTGGTCTATAAATAGCCTTCACAAACAAATTTTTTAACTAACTATTTTCTTATTTTCATCACTCCTTCTCCACAAATCCATATTCTAAAATTTTCATATTTTTAAGATCGCGACGAAATTCTGTCGAATTCTCAAGTGAATCAAATTAGAATCTCATTCTTGTTTGATTCTCTGCTCTCTCTCAAAGATCAAAGTGCTATTCAGAGTTATAGGATAAATTTATAATCAAAAGTTTATCGAGTCTCTCTAAAAGGTGTGGTTGTGCTTGGAAATTAATTGGGTGATCTTGTGTCCCGTAAATCAAGAGAGTTTTCCCCGGACTCGAAGACAAGAGGGTACTTCAAGGCCTTTAGAAATTGAGGATTGTAATCTCGACATTGGTATAATAAAAATCTATACGAGGTGTTTACCTTGGTATGGGACTGGACATAAGGTTACTTCGAACCAGTATAAAATCCGTTTTTTTTCTTTCCTTTTACTGATTTTATTTACTTTCTACATCTGTGTTTGATTCTGTGGTTAAGTTCTGCATTTGTTTATGTCCTAATTTCAATTTAGTCCAAGTCTTAGAATCCATTAAACACTATCCACCCCCCCTCTAGTGTTAAATTAGCCTTAAATCCTTAATCCGCACTCCCTATCAATTGGTATCGGAGCAATGGTTTTCATAGTTTGAAACTTGAAAATTTGTTTTAATGGCTACAAAAACTGGTAATATCAATTCTGGCACTAGTTCTGTTGACACTAGCACTAGTTCATTTATAGAAGGTCGGTCTACTATCAGACTACCATTTTTCAATGGCAGTAATTATGCATATTGGGCTTGTAGAATGAAAATTTATTTACAATCAGTAGGACTAGACACTTGGAATATCAAATAAACTGAGTATGTTGAACCAACTACCGATTTTGCCCAGTGGACCGCTGAGCAAAAAGGTGTTGCACAAAATAACTCAAAGGCCATGAATATGTTATTTTGTTCACTAGATAGGAATGAGTTTAATAGAGTGTCTGTTTGTAAGCCTGCATTTGAAATCTGAAAAACTTTATAAGTTACTCGTGAAGGAACAAGCAAAGTTAAATAGACTAAAATTTCCATATTAACTAATCAGTTTCAATTGTTTAAAATGCAGGCGAATGAGTCCATTCCAACATGTATTGTCGATCAAGTATTGTTCATTCACTAATTGCACTGGGAAAATGTTTTTCGGAGGAAGACCAAGTCAGAAAATTCTAAAATCACTCACTCCAGAATGGGATCAAAAGACACTTGCAATCGAATAAGAAAATGATATCAGTCTAATGAAAATAGAAGAAATGATTGGGAATCCGATGTCTTATGAAGTTCAACTACAAGGAAGAAAAGAAAACAAGGCTATAGAAAAGAAGTCATTAGCATTCGATGCAACAACTGAAGATTCGGAACCAGACAGTGATGAGGAGATTGTTTCATGACAAAAAACTTCTGGAAATTCCTAAAATATAGAAAAATGAATAATTACAAAAGAAATGATCAAAGAAATTGCAGAAATAATACGGAGAACATCAACAATGATGGATGCTACAATTGCAATAAAGCCAGGCATCACAGGAAAGATTGTTTGTATCCATATAAACAGTTGTTCCCTTCAAACAATGATTCGTCAAGGAAAAGAAAGAAAGCATACATAGCAAATCCTGATGACTCGGACTCATCATCCAGTGACGATGAAAAGAAGATGGATAATTCAAATATGTGTTTCACTGCTATTCATGAGTTACATGACGATGGCAGTATGGATCTAAATATTGGTACGCATTTACATTATTTTTAATTTTTCTTGTTTGAATGGATGCTTGTTTGCTTGCTTGATTTTTAAAAATTCCTTGAATTTTAAATTCAAATTTATCGCTTGAAATTTAATTTTTAAATTTAAAAATAATACTATTTGAATAATAATTTAAATATTAAATTATTAATATTTAAGTATTATTATATTTAAGGTTATCACAGGAATTATATAAGTAGAATATAGGATAATATATACATTTATTAGAAGTTAGGAATAGACACTTGTCCTTTGATTCAATAGGAATATGTCGACATACCTGGATACCCCATTTCGACATGCCCCTCAGAAATTTAATTTGAATTCAAACTTTTGAATTTTCCTCCATCTTTTCACCAACTTCAATGCTTTGAAGAGATGCCTCTTAACCAAAGAACATGTCTATAGAATCTCTATTTATTCAGTCTCTTTATCATCACTTTTCACTTTTATTTCAAATTTCAAATTTATCTTCATTCAACTCCTCTCAAACTTCTTCAATGGCCTCTTTAAGCACTCCTAACACGATTAGGCTTCCAAAAGCTTCCAAAAACACTTTTTAATGACCCGAAAGCTATCAAAGCTTACATCAACTATATAAACTTTGGTAAAATTCATACAGGGAAATTTGCTATTTTTGAAAATTTTCTTCTTATGAAATTGAAAATCTTTTTCAACAATGTTCTATTCTTAGTGTAGTAGATAACAAACAAAATGATTTTGTATGTTATCCAAATCTTGTTAAGATGTTTTATGCGAATTTAAATCATGATTTTTATGATGGGCAAGATGGACAAATTTGGAGTAGCGTTACAAATAGTTTTGGATTGTGAAATTTTAGGAAGTATTTTGGGATGAAAGTATACAGGAATAAATCTCTCGGAATTTCAAATAAATGAAAATGACCGAGAGACATTTCATCACATCTTTGAAGGGGATGACAATTTTGAATTCAAAAGTCGTTATTTTCGTCCAAAAGCAAGAATAGTTAACCTTCTTATTCAACCCACCCTTATACCAAGATCGGGAAACTACAACAACCCAACTTTGAAAGTTTGCAAAGCTCTTTTTGTAATTTTTTGTAAATTATGATATCAATTGGGCTCAAGTTATTTTGGATGAGCTAAGGCCAAAGAATTTTACTATGGGTGAAAACACATTACATCATGGAGTTTATCTCATTCAGATTTTTAATTACTTTGCAGTTGATTTCAAAAGGGAAGAATTTATAACTAGAAAAGCGTTCAACCATGGAAATATTTCCCTTATGCAAATTCCATTAGTGTTTCAACCATAAGAAACACTTATGGAAAAGGAAGAAAGGCTTGCTTACAAAGAGATGGAAGAAATGGAGGAAGAGGAAGGGATGGAAATTGAAGAGGAGGAAGAGGAAGATCAAGAAACTTCCTTAGAGAGTATTGAATATCCTACTAATCCCGCTAATCCATCCAATAAGAGTATTCTCAATAATCAAAGAATTATAGTGGAAAATCAAAAGACACTCAAAAGATCAATGAGTAAGAAAATGGATAAGGTTTCCACTAAAATCAACAAGTTCTACGGAAAGTTAGTAGAAAGCTTGGACTATCATCTTCTCATTTTCATCTAATTAGTCTTAGCACATGTTATCTTGTTTGCTTCAAGATCTATCCATGTATTTTCCTTTATTTTAGTTAATATATTATTTTATGTAATGTTGAATAGAATCATTAATGAAATCTTTTATTTCTTGTTATTCAACTTCACTTGTCTCTGTAATTGCTTGTTTTTATATTATACAAATTTTAGTTGCATAAATATGTTCGTAATATTCAAAACAAAGCAAATTGTCACTTTAGGCAGAGACATGTCGACATACCCCATCCTCCAATGTTGACATGCAACTGGCAGAAAGTAGTTACACTTTCAAATTTTAATTTCATGTAACTAACTTGTATCTATTCATTTTAATCGACTTTCTACCCCTATTTATACCCGTTTCTTTCAGAATAAATTATCAATCTTCATTTCTAATCACTCCCTTTCATATTTCTTTCTATTTCTTGAATTATGGCTTCTTCGATTAAGAATCTAATTTGATAATCTTGAAGAAACTCTCACTTCCGTCAAGAATATCCTTATAATCATACTTCATAATTAGCGCCACTTAGAACTGATTCAAATGCATATGATCAATGATCAAGTGAGACATTTTGATGCCCTTCATTGGATGATCTCAGCCTTCAACAAGGAAGATCTCGAAGGAAATCCACCAGTCACTCTCGACAAAGATAAAGAAGAATGGGATGCCATCAAAATAGACCCTATCTTTGGAAAAGATGGATGGGTGGAAGTACCAAGGAATGTCTAGTCATTCTATATGTTATTTTTTTGATTTGATTGGTGTGTTTTAAATTTGATTGACTATACTTATTTAAATCATTTGGTGTGGTTTGTATATACGATTGAATTGAATAATTAATGTAAATATGATTGTCTGATGGTTGATTTACTTCTGGATTACACTTATGATCACACTCATGATCACATTTCACATTTATGATCACATTTCATACATATGATCACACTTAGCACTTATTACACTTATATACGGATTACTCTATTGTATTATGGTTGATTATCTTATATCAAGTTCAAGGAATTTATTAGTAAGAAGTTTTTATTGACGACAAAGGGGGAGAAGTTATAAAATAGTAGTTGACTTGGAGTAAGGGGGAGTTATGATTGGAGTAAGGGGGGTTCATGGAGTAAAGGGGAGTTATATAGGAATTATGGTATGGTAAGTATAAGTATATTTTATAAATATAGGTTGTCATAATAAAAAAGGAAGAGATTGTTAGGAACTGAGATGTTTTGATGACAATAACCTTTTTAACTTATCTTATTATAAAATATATACTAACCTATTGTATAGATAGATATGTATATGTAGGATATATATATATATATATATATATATATATATATATATATATATATATATATGCAGACATTGATTGCTGAAGACTGATCAGTATAAAGACTCAAGACTCAAGATTCAGAATGGAGATATCAAGATTGAAGACTCTAGAGTATCAAGATCAAGATTTCATAATTTTTGTTAAAACTTCATAATAGCACAGAAATCTTCATTCCAAATTCCATTTGGGATGGAATCCATTTCTATCTTCTTAGTGGCTTACAAACCCACGACAAGTAGCTTACAAACCTACGATAAGTGGCTTACAAACCAACGAACATCTTGGTTTTGTACAAGCTCTCGAGTCCTGATGTGATGAAATATTCTAAAGAAAGAAGCTTGCCAACCTACTTCAAAATAGTTTTTTAAATGATTCAAAACTTTTTTGAAATGTTTTAGCTTTAAAAAATTATCTTTTCAAATGATTTTCAAAAAGATGTTTTAGCCTTAAAATATTCTTTGTTTTTTTAAATAAATTTTTTCTTTAAAATTTGTTTGTTTTTAATCTATCTTTTGATTTTAAAAAAATTCTTTTATATATATATATATATGTACACTAGAGATTTAAAATCAAATTATATATATATATACGTTCTAAAAATATTTTTTTCTACTCTTCTTTATTTTAAAACATAGGAAAATTAGTTTATTTTACTCCAGAATCATTTCATCTTGTTTTCCTTTCAATACCATTTTCAAAACAAATTTTACAAAGTTTTTAACTAAGGGATGTCGAAATCATGGGATACCCCATGTCGACATGGTGGCCATTAAATTCAAAAGTTTCAATTTTCAAAAGAAGTGCCTATTTATTTAAATCTCTTCACGAATGGTTATGACCATTACTGGTCTATAAATAGCATTCACAACGAATTTTTTAACTAACTATTTTCTTATTTTCTTCACTCCTTCTCCACAAATCCATATTTTAAAATTTTCATATTTTTAAGATCGTGCCGAAATTCTGTCGAATTCTCAAGTGAATCAAATAAGAACCTCATTTTTGTTTGATTATGTGCCCTCTCTCGAAGATCAAAGTGCTATTCAGAGTTATAGGATCAATTTGTACTTAAAAGTTTATCAAGTCTCTCTAAAAGGTATGGTTGTGCCTGGAAATCAATTGGGTGATCTTGTGTCCCATAAATCAAGAGAGTTTGCCCCGGACTCAAAGATGGGATGGTACCTCAAGGCCTTTAGAAATCGAGGATTGTAATCTCGACATTGGTATAATAAAAATCTATACGAGGTGTTTGCCTTGGTACAGGACTGGACGTAGGGTAACTCCGAACCAGTATAAAATCCGGTGTGTTCTTTCCTTTTACTGCTTTTATTTACTTTATACATCTGCGTTTGGTTATGTGGTTAAGTTCTGCATTTGTTTATGTCATAATTTCAATTTAGTCCATATAAGTCTTAGAATCCATTAAATACTGTTCACCATCCCTCTGGTGTTAAATTAACCGTAAGATCCTTAATCCGCACTCCCTATCAATTGGTATCATAGCGTTGGTTTTCATAGTTTTCATAATCTGAAACTTGAAAATTTGTTTTAATGGCTACCAACACTGGCACTAGTTCTGTTAACACTAACACTAGTTCATTTATAGAAGGTTGGTCTATTGTCAGACCACCATTTTTCAATGGCAGTAATTATGCATATTGGGCTTGTAGAATGAAAATTTATTTACAATCAGTAGGACTAGACACTTGGAATATTACACAAACTGAGTATGTTGAACTAACTATCGATTTTGACCAATGGACTGCTGAGCAAAATGGTGTTGCACAAAATAACTCAAAGGCCATGAATATACTATTTTGTTCACTAGATAGGAATGAGTTTAATAGAGTGTCTGTTTGTAAGTCTGCATTTGAAATCTTAAAAATTTGCAAGTTACTCGTGAAGAAACAAGCAAAGTTAAACAAACTAAAATTTCCATATTAACAAATCAATTTCAATTGTTTAAAATGCATGAAAATGATTCCATTTCCAACATGTACCGTCGATTTCAAGATATTGTTCATTCACTAATTGCACTAGGAAAATGTTTTTCGGAGGAAGACCAAGTCAGAAAATTCTAAATTCACTCACTGCAGAATGGGACCAAAAGACACATGCAATCGAAGAAGCAAATGATACCAGTCTAATGAAAATAGAAGAATTGGTTGGGAATCTGATGTCCTATGAAGTTCAACTATAAGGTAGAAAAGAAAACAAGGCTATAGAAAAAATCATTAGCATTCAATGCAACAATTGAAGATTCGGAACCAGACAGTGATGGGGAGATTACTTTCATGAAAAAAAACTTTCGAAAATTCCTAAAATATAGAAAAATGAATAATTACAAAAGAAATGATCAAAGGAATTGCATAATAACGCGGAGAACGTCAACAATGATAGATGCTACAATTGCAACAAAGTCGGGCATCATAGAAAAGATTGTATGTATCCAGATAAATAGTTGTTCCCTTGAAACATTGATTTGTCAAGAAAAAGAAAGAAAGCATACACAGCAACTCTTGATGACTCGGACTCATCATCCAGTGACGATGAAAAGAAGATGGATAATTCAAATCTGTGTTTCACTGCTATTCATGAATTAGACAATGATGGGAGTATGGATCTAAAAATAGATACGCATTTACATTATTTTTAATTTTTCTTGTTTGAATGGGTGTTTGTTTGTTTGCTTGATTTTTTTAATATTCCTTGAATTTTAAATTCAAATTTATCCCTTGAAATTAAATTTTAAATTCAAAAATAATATTATTTTAATAATATTTTAAATATTAAATTATTAATATTTAAGTATATTATATTTAATGTTATCACAGGAATTATATAAGTAGAATATAGGATATAATATATACATTTATTAGAAATTAGGAATAGACACCTGTCCTTTGATTCAATAGGCACATGTCGAGATACATGGATATCCCATGCCGACACGCCCCTTAGAAATTTAATTTGAATTTAAACTTTTGAATTTTCCTCCACCTTTTCACCAACTTCAATGCTTTGGAAAGATGCCTCTTGACCAGAGAACATGTCTATAGAATCTCTATTTAATTCACTCTCCTCATCATCACTTTTCACTTTTGTTTCAAATTTCAAATTTATCTTCATTGCCTTCAACTCCTCTCAACTTCTTCGATGGTCTCTTTAAGCACTCCTAACACCATTAGGCTTACAAAAGCTATCAAAAACATTCCTTTTAATGACCCGAAAGCTATCAAAGCTTACATCAACTATGTAAACTTTGGTAAAATTCATATGGGGAAATTTGCTATTTTTGAAGATTTTCCTTCTTATGAAATTGAAAATCTTTTCAACAATGTTCTATTCTTAGTGTAGTAGATAACAAACAAAATGATTTTGTATGTTATCCAAATCTTGTTAAGATGTTTTATGCGAGTTTGAATCGTGGTTTTTATAATGGGCAAGATGGACAAATTTGGAGTAGTGTTAAAGGAACACAAATAGTTTTGGATTGTGAAATTTTAGGAAATATTTTGGTATGCAAGTATACAAGAATGAATCTCTCGAAATTTCAAACATATTAAAATGATCGAGATACATTTCATCACATCTTTTAAGGGGACGACAATTTTGAGTTCAAAAATCTTTATTGTCGTCCAAAAGCAAGAATTGTTAACCTTCTTATTCAACACACCCTTATACCAAGATGAGAAACTACAACAACCTAAATTTGAAAGTTTGCAAAGCTCTTTTTGCAATTTTTGGAAATTATGATATCAATTGGGCTCAAGTTATTTTGGATGAGCGATGGCCCAAGAATTTTACTATGGGTGAAAACACACTATATCATGGAGTTTATCTCATTCGGATTTTTAATTACTTTGGAATTGATTTCAAAAGGGAAGAATTTATAACTGGAAAAGTGGTTAACCATGGAAACATTTCCCTTATGCAAATTCCATTATTATTTCAACCATATGAAACATTTACAGAAAAGGAAGAAAGGCTTGCCCACGAATAGATGGAAGAAATGGTGGAAGAAGAAGAAGAGGAGGAGGAAGAGGAAGGAATGGAAATTGAAGAGGAGAAAGAGGAAGATCAAGAAACTTCCTTAGAGAGTATTTGATATCCTACTAATCCCGCTAATCAATCCAATAAGACCATTTTCAATAATCAGAGAATTATAATGGCAAATCAAAAGACACTCAAAAGATCAATGAGTAAGGAAATGGATAATATTTCCACTAAAATCAACAAGTTCTTCGGAAAGTCAATAGAAAGCTTGGACTATCATCTTCTTCATCTTCATCTAATTAGTTTTAGTACATGTTATATTTTTTGCTTCGAGATCTATCCATGTATGTAACATCTTAAATTTTATCAATTTAAATTAGTAATTTGTTTTAATTTTTTGAATTTAATTTGAAAAAAAAAATCAAATAAAATAAAATAAGTGTTAAATTGTATGAATAAGATTTCAATTTCATTTGAGTTTAAAATTTGAAATAACAAATGTTTTTAAAATCATTTGAATTTAAATTATATATGTGTGTGTGTATGAGTAGATTTGTATTTGACTTTGAATTTGAATTTGAATTTTAAATAAATGCTTTAGTAAAATAATTTGGATTTACAAATATATATATATATATATGTGTGTGTGTGTGTGTGTGTGTGTGTAATTTATTTAATGTGTATTTAATTTCTAAACATTCTCTTTTTAATAATATTTATTAATATAAAGCAAATGTCTTTAGAAAATGGAAAGTGTAAATTTAAATACAATTTAAATAATTTAAAAATATTATTATAATGAAAATTTACAAATGCTAAGTAAGTAATATATATAAAGACAAGTGTTAGAATTTTAAGTAAATGGATTAACAAGTGTAATCCATGTAGAAAAAATTAACAAGTGTCATTACATTATTTTTATTTTTGAGAAATTCATAAAAAAAGGATAGAGATATATACGCTACTTCATCTCCTTCCTCTTATCTCTTTTATTCATTTCCTAAGCCCTGTACAAATTTTTAAACCAGAAAGAAAAAATCATCAGCAACAAAGTAATTAAAGTAACAACTTCCACAACATTGAAACCAAGACCAAATTCTAATAAACAAAAAATCTATAACAACTTTCTTAAAAAACTTAAGCCAGAAAAGCAATTTCAACTAAAACAACTTCAACTCTTCAACAAACAGTTCAACAATCAAAGCAAGATATCAACCTTCAACAACTTAAGCAAAGCAAGGATCGTTACAAAATCAAGCCTAGATCAAAAAGTCAACAATCAAACTTCTTCCAATTTTCAATTTTAAACCAAGCTTCTTCTATGTTTTTCAGAAATCCATGGTGAGTAGATTCCTGATAACTTGATCTATGATATGTTGTCTGTGAAGTTAAGCTGTGCAAATCATCTGGGTATGTGAAAATTTGTTGTATGTATACAAAATGCATATACATAGGTGTGCATGTTTGAGTTACAGGCATGTTGCCTCTGTCATGTCCAGGTCTCCAGAAACCTGTTTAAAAATTCAACTTCCCTCTCCCTAATTCTTGTTAAACTTTATAATCTAAACAAAAATTGTTTGCAAGTTTTTAAAAATTAATTTAAGCAAAAAGAAAACAAGATTTTCTCTAGAAATAGAAAACATAGGGAAAATTAGGAATGCATTAAAATTCAAACATCATGAATTCTAGTTTCAAATATATAGTCTGAATTGCTTTCGAAAACAAAGATTTTTAAAAGTGAAACCATATTTTTTAAGCATGAATTCACTGATAAATTCGAGAATGATTAAAATTGGGGTTATTGCAAAATCTGGCGATCGACGACATTGTTGTCCTCGTGATCGAAGTTGAAGCTCCTTGGTAGGTTGTGGAGTTTGGTAAAAATGCTCGGAATAATTCATAATCGATGTGGATGATGATCTAGATCGATTTATGGTTTGGGAGCTAAAATAAGTTGAGGTCGGAAATCAAATGGCTGCAGCATCTCTGGTGTATCGAGTGACACCGGACATGGGGGGATCGAGTATCATACGTTGGCGAAGTTCTTGGCATAGACGCGTGACCTCTGATGGTTGGAGGAAGGAGAACGAGGCGGTTTTTGGTGGCTCCGTATTGTTCGAATCTAGGTCGTACAGTCAAATTGCAAATTAGTCGTAAATTCGCATCGCTGGGTGTTTTGGTTGGTCGAGTAGATGATCGTCATTGGTCGATGATCATAGCATCGACCATAGGTGATCAAAACAGTTGTGCATGTGCACAACGAACTAGGGGGTGTCAGTAATATTGAATGGGGGAAGAAGGGTTATGACTCGAAGTAACCCTTGGGAAGTTGGTTTGATGGCTCGAGTTTAAGCTCGTGCATTTACATGTGCGTATCGGGTTTGTACTTAAAACAAAATTTAGTTTAAAAAAATAGGGCATACGGGAGGGTTTCGGAAATGACTCAAAGCAAGGGGCGTGTTCTTTTCGAGAGAGACTCGAAGTGGTCTCAAGTTTGGCATACAAACAATTTTCACTTTAAAAATAAAATTCAATTTTAAACATTTTTCAATCTATGTTTGCAAATGATTATTTTGATAAAGTTTGAACTAATTAAGGTTTTAAGTAAGATATTTTTAAAAGTAATTAAATTTAATTTATTTAAATTTTGTTACATTATTTTATAAAATTATTTATATTAATTGAATAATGTAATTAAAAGGATAATCAAGATAAAATGTTATTTTAAACTAATCTTAACCTTTTAAAGTGGCTAATGTGATAAGGATGATTGTTAAACAAGGTTTATAAGATAAATCAAAGTAATTAATAAAGATAAAAGGATTTATCTTTTAATTTATTAAGTAATTAATGATTTGTTAATAAAATTACTTAAAAATATAACTATTCAATTAATTACTCAATATTAAAGATTAATTAAATAGATAATTAAGGTTAATTGATTTGTAATTAATAATTAATTAATTAAGGAATAATTAATTAATAAAAGTAATTAAGATTTTATTAATTAATAATTAAAAATTAATTAATTAAGGTAATTAATTAACAAAAGTAATTAAAATTTAATTAATTAATAGTTAAGGATTAATTTATTAAGGTAACTAATTAAGAATAATCAATTAATGAAGGTGATTAGAATTTAATTAATTTATTATTAAGGATAACTAATCATTGGTCAAAGATAATTAATGAAACTAATTATGTGATTAATTTATTTAAATCACACGATTAATTCATCTTAATTATAGATGGTTGATTATTATTATTGAATGTTGTATATTGGATTTATATCTCTAAATGTGATTGTGATGTTATGTGATTTGAATTTCTTTGTGCTGAGCTATGATGTCTGTGATTTGTTTCTGTGTGAATGTGAAAACCCATTGGCCCGTAAAAACGACATTTGAATTTCAATGCGACAGGGAGTCGAATTCCAGTTGGTTATCCGAAACCCACATCGAACATGTGAATCTTTGTGAATGATATATCCGCGTGTTTTAAAAATTAAGCGCTCACTATTCGATTTAGCCAGGAAAGGACCTTTGTGTCATATAACCCATTCCGAATTATGATACAACAAAATGGATAGCATTTGAAGACGGTAGTGAAGACCGGATGTCTTCAAGAACGACAGGATAACCTGTTGAATGACTCTGCACTGAGTTGCTCCGGTATAGAGATCTCTATATCTGATGGGGAATCCGATCGGGATTGTGGATGCCCGGATTGCAAGGGATTCTTCTGAAGTGCCTTCGGTTCTGTTCGAACCCGAAACAGACTTGTATGGTTGTATGTCTGACATTACACTTTGAGATATAAAGCATATTTCTTTCAAATACATTTCTGTTTGTGGCGGAGAATTTATTCTCTTAGCTTAACACCCTTCTCTGAGACGTACGAGCTCAGAGGTTATGTAGTTGAAGGTTATCAGTGATATACTCCCAACTTGGTAGTATGCCATGCCGAGTGTTGCTGATCATTTGTTGATCGAAGCATGGCTTTTGTGAAAAGCGTATCTTTGTGAACGAGACATCGTCGAACCTCACAACCCGAAAATGGTCAAAACAGGAAGGATGCAGTAAGGTTATTAGGGGTAGCTCCCCTCAGGGTATGTGTATTTCCTTCTGGATAGAAGTGGTATCATGGTATGGAGCCCCGATACTTAACTTATGTTGATATTGCAAATTTGTTGCTTTGTGGTTGTTGTTGTTGGGTCCCCGGGTAAAGGTCGGTTATGACCGGGGGATGGCATACTCGTGACAGCTAGTTACCTAGTTACAGAGGTAACCCGGCCTTGTGTTGGCAGAGAGTTGGTTAAGTTCTTGGGACGTCCCTCCAGAGGCGTACCCATGTGGTCCAGGAAGTTCCTTAGCCTAATCATTTGTTGGAAATCCAATCATCAATACAAACCCTGTACGGTTTTAGTTGTAGAATCTGCCACCTAACATGGTAGCTATAGTAGGCATACTATAATGGTACGTATGATGGATAGGATTAATATTATACTTTCTAAAATGTTTTCTACACTATGCACTAATAATAACATCAAAGATTTTTCTCGTATAAAGCATATTTGACTATCATAAGGAGAAATCTCCCCCAAATGTGCGATTGCATTGTGTGTGTGCCAGGAGCCTTATGGTAGTTTCATTTTCCAAAAGCATGAACGTTTTTCTTTTATAAACTGTTTTTGTACAAACAACTATTTTTGTTTACTCATACCAGTCCCATGACTGACTCGGAGTTATTGTTCCCTCCGTAAGCTCTGGGTGTCCATAATTTCTACACGGGTAGCCTAGAAGCTGGTTATCCGTGTTTTGGGGTTGGCTTGGAATCTTTTGAATTCTTTTAGTTTGGAAGCTACCAGATTTTGGAAAGCTTTGGTTTGGATATCTTTTGAAGTGTTTGGAGTTTTGAAGACCTTATCGAAGTAGGAGTATGTTGGAACCTTGAAGACTCTATTGTCGTTCCGTTTTGAAGTTGTCATTATCCTGTTGTTATATCAATATGCAACACTCTGATGTTGGTGATAATGGTTGTAATCAAATATTGTAATGATGTTGTATCTGTGATGTTGATTAATGATAATTCATTTTGTTCCGCTGTTTATACTCATCTAATGTTGTTATAAGCTCTAGCCGAACTGGAGTTCGACGTTTGAATCTCCGGCAGTCGAATATAAGTGAGGTATTTGATGTCGATTTTCAAACGCTGGATTTTGGGTCGTGACAATGTATTTTCCTTTATTTCAGTTAATATTATATTATTTTATGTAATGTTGACTAGAATCTTTAGTGAAATCTTATATTTCCTGTTATTCAACTTCACTTGTCTCTGTAATTGTTTGTTTTTATATAATACAAATTTTAGTTGCATAGATTTGTTCATAATATTCAAAACAAAGCAAATTGTCACTTTAGGCAGAGGCATGTCGACACCCCATCCCCCAATGTCGACATGCAACAAGCAGAAAGTAGTTACACTTTCAAATTGTAATTTCATGTAATTAACTTGTGTCTATTCATTTTAATGGACTTTCTACCCCTATTTATACATGTTTCTTCCAGAATAAATTATCAAATTTCATTCTAATCACTCCCTTTTATATTTCTTCCTATTTCTTGAATTATGGCTTCTCCGATTAAGAATCTAAGTGATAATCTTGAAGAAACTCTCACTTCCTTCAAGAATATCCTTACATTCATACTTCGTAATCAGCGCCACTTAGAATTGAGTCAAATGCAGATGATCAAAGGGAAAGAGAGACATTTCGATGCCCTTCGTTGGATGATCTCAGACCTTAGTAAGGAAAATCTCAAAGGAAATCCACCAGTCACTCTCGACAAGGATAAAGAAGAATGGGATGCCATCAAATTAGACCCTATCTTTGGAAAAGATGGATGGGTGGAAGTACCAAGGAATGTCTAGTCATTCTGTATGTTATTTGTTTGATTTGATTGGTGTGTTTTAAACTTGATTGACTTGACTTATTTAAATCATTTGGTGTGGTTTGTATATATGATTGAATTGAATAATTACTGTAAATATGATTGGATGATGATTGATTTACTTCTGGATTACACTTATGATCACACTCATGATCACATTTCACATTTATGATCATATTTCTTACTTATGATCAAACTTAGCACTTGTTACACTTATATATGGATTGCTTTATTATATTATGGTTGATTATCTTATATAAAGTTTAGGAAATTTATTAGTAAGAAGTTTTTGTTGACGATAAAGGGGGAGAAATTATAAAATAGTAGTTGGCTTGGAGTAAGGGGGAGTTATGATAGGAGTTATGGTATGGTAAGTATATTTTACAAATACAGATTGTCATCATCAAAAAAAAGGGGGAGATTGTTAGGAACTGGGATGTTGGTTTTGATGACAACAACCTTTTTAACTTATCTTATTATAAAATATGTACTAACCCTATTGTCTAGATAGATATGCAGATGTGTGTGTGTGTATATGAAGATATTGATTACTGAAGACTGATCAGTATAAAGACTCAAGATTCAGAATCGAGATATCAAGATTGAAGACTATAGAGTATCAAGGTCAAGATTTCAAAATAAGTGTCTAGTTTTTATTAAAACTACATAATAGCACGGAAATCTGCATTTCAAGTTTCATTTGAGATGGAACTCATTTCTATCTTCTCAGTGGCTTAAAAACCCACAACAAATAGCTTACAAACCTACGACAAGTGGCTTACAAACCCACGAACATCTTGGTTTTGTACAAGCTCTCGAGTCCTGATGTGATGAAATATTCTACAGGAAGAAGCTTGCAAAACTACTTCAAAATGGTTTTTTTAAAGTGATTTTCAAAACTTTTTTAAAATGTTTTAGCTTTGAAAAATTATCTTTTCAAATGATTTTCAAAAAGATGTTTCAGCCTAAAATATTCTTTGCTTTTGTTTTTAAATAAACTCTTGTTTTAAACTTCGTTTGTTTTTAATCTATCTTTTGATTTTTTAAAAACTCTTTTATATATATATACACACTTGAGATTTAAAATTAAATATATATACATACATTCTAAAAATATATTTTTTCTACTCTTCTTTATTTTAAAACTTAGGAAAATTAGTTTATTTTACTTCAGAATCATTTCATCTTGTTTTCCTTTCAATACCATTTAAAAAAATTACATAGTTTTTAACTAAGGGATGTCGAAATAATGGGATATCCTATGTCGATATGGTGGCCGTTAAATTCAAAAGTTTCAATTTTCGAAAGAAGTGTCTATTCGTTTAAATCTCTTCACGAATAGTTATAAACGTTACTAGTCTATAAATAGCCATCACAAACGAATTTTTTAACTAACTATTTTCTTCACTCCTTCTTTTCTACAAATTCATATTCTCAAATTTTCGTATTTTTAAGATCGTGCGGAAATTCTGCCGAATTCTCAGGTGAATCAAATTAGAATCTCATTCTTGTTTGATTTTGTGCCCTCTTTCGAAGATCAAAGTGCTATTCAGAGTTATACGATCAATTTGTAATCAAAAGTTTATCGAGTCTCTCTATAAGGTGTGGTTGTGCCTGAAAATCAATTGGGTGATCCTGTGTCCCGCAAATCAAGAGAGTTTGTCCCGGACTCGAAGACAGGAGGGTACCTCAAGGCCTTTAGAAATTGAGGATTGTAATCTCCACATTGGTCTAATAAAAATCTATACGAGGTGTTTGCCTTGGTACCAGACTGGATGTAGGGTAACTCCGAACCATTATAAAATCCAGTGTGTTCTTTCGTTTTACTGCTTTTTATTTACTTTCTGCACCTGTGTTTGATCATGTGATTAAGTTCTACATTTGTTTGAATCATAATTTCAATTTAGTCCATATAAGTCTTAGAATCCATTAAACACTATTCACCCTCATCTAGCGTTAAATTAGCCTTAAGATCCTTAATCCGCACTCCATTTCACCCTCCTCCTCCAAAATTTTCATTGTCTTAACTTTTATTTCAAATTCAAAGACTATTCGGACCATGACTAGTACATCCGGCGTTGTGGAGGACATTGGTAATGAAATCTTATCCAATTTGGCGATTTAGGGCAAATTTAGGTTTTTTTAGGTTTGCTATTTTTGCAAAATTTTGTCAAAGTTGGCTATTGTAGATTAAAGTAGGCCGTCGTAACTAGTTTATGTTCATTCAATTGTGTAGAAATTAGTATAGATGGATGAAAATAAAATTTGTTGAACATTAGGGTTTAAGACATTAATTTTTGTGTTGTAGATTATGTTGAGATGATGCCTGGTCCAGTAGACCCAAGTTGCTATATCTACAGCCTAGACACCGCACGTCAAGTGAAGCATATATGATATAATTTCCTATAATTTTTCTTTTGACAAATCGTGTAAATAATATATGTAATGTTAAACAGTGAAGAAGCAGAATTCACAATTGATCACTCCATTTCTCTCAAAAAAGTCACTTCTCAACATCCTAGAATTTTAGAAGAGATTGACCGAACTGGACTTTCAACAGTGCTGAGGTTAGGCTACCTTCAGTTAGATCATCATCTCATTACTACTCTTATTGATAGATGGAGACCTGAGACGTTTACTTTCCATCTAAATGTCGGAGAGATGACGATTACACTAGGAGATGTGGCTGTGCTTTTAGGTTTTCCTATAGAAGGAAATCCATTGATTGATGATAAACAACATGACTATCTACAGTTGTGTACCGATTTGTTGGGTATTACTCCTCCTTCGGGACAAGCAAGGGGTAACGACGTGGCGAAAGTGAAATGGTTAAGACATGCTTTAGCTTATGATATACCTGCAGATGCTACAGAGGTTCAGATCCAGCAGCGTGCTAGATCGATTATTCCACACCTTATCACTTACCGTTTGATGTGCGATCACTCAAAAAATCGAGTGGATTTGAAATGGTTATCATATTTAGCCGATCTAGATGAGTGCTCCCTATACTCATAGGCCAGTACAGTTTTGTGTTACATCTATATGGAGCCCTCTAATCTTGCTCTTTTGCTCAATAAATTTATAGGGGTATGTTTGACACTTGTTCTGGTATGCATCTACTTTAGCTAGCTAATTATGTGTTATGCCATTCTTTAATATGCACTTTTGTTGTTAATTAGTTTTTTTCCTAAACTTTGGTCATGGACATATCTACCTATTGGACGGATCCAAGTCTGAAATGTTGTCATTGATCACACAAAGCTTCATGGATCTCAATATAACTTCTTCTGTTATAAAACTAATTTGCTAATTCAATATGTATTTTGTGACGCCCGATATTTTCAACCATTCGCATCCGCACATGTCGGACTTGAATTGTTCAAAATACCGCGTTGTAAATAAAATTAGGCAAATCTCAAAATATACAGTAAATAATTAATCACAGAATCACAGACACAGAATCAGAATACTCGCAGCGGAATTTAAAAATACTTAGTGGTTCATGAAGCCGCTATAAATAGTCTCAATCAAATAAAAATTACATGGTCTTTAATCCAAATATAGTTTTAAATCATCAGTAGAACAATCCAAATGTCCACTAGTCTTGATTTCAAAATTTTAGATAAAGAACTGGAAAGGAAGTTTGCCAGCAGCTTGAAAGTGATCTACAGAAATCCTAGCTCCGGGATGAAAACTGAACTGCAACTCAGGCTGACCCGAGCGTAAAATAAAACATAAACACTCGAGTCAGGACATACATACTTATATAGTGTAAGCTAATTCAAGTGTATTGTAATATAGAGCAAGTAACTTAAAGGATGCTTGGGACCGCCCATCCTCTAAGGATCCGTTAAACTATGTACTATGTAGTAATACCTCGCTATTATAGTAGTGTCTATTTGTAAAATAAACTTATTTTTAAATAGCGTTAAGGCTTTACATTTTCCACCTTAACACATAAATAGTGCCAGAGTCTATACAGTACCTGCATATCTCCTGATCGGGAGACTACGAGAAGATACTCCATAGGTACGACACAAATCAAACTCGTACAAGGCTCGCTATGGTAGGTGACAGGGCACAACTAGGCAATGCTAGGGTAGATATACCAATTGCTATCCGGACCGATGGAAACGCGCAGCGCGCAGCTGCCTCCCACCTCGAACAACACTCCCAAATCAAAGGTGCGCACCAAAACAATCACAAAAGTAATAGAATGGCATACGAAGAAGTGCGTCCGATCAGCGGTGCTACCTCATTAATCTGAGAATCTCTCCTGTTTTAGCCACCTTATGCCAACTCACGGGAGTCGGGTCCACGTATTTACCTCAAAGAAAACGTCACCGCCATCCTACTTCATTCTGGAATCTCCACCGCATACACGGTTGTCAAAGTGGTTTTCGGTATCGACAGAGAGTATGCCAGATATCTGATCCTGGTCTCTTTAACAACCAAGCGTTATTATAACCCGTGGTTACAACCTTTTTAAAAATGGTATTTATACTTTAAAAATCAAAATAAATTTCAAATACCTTTCAATATCATAATATCATCTCGAACATCATTTATTTAAACATCAGTCATTTTATTTAATATAATATACCATTTAAATCTATTTAATTTATTCAGGAATTGATTACCTTTCAACTCACATTTAAAGGTTAAAATCTTCCATTTAAAACCATTTAAAGTCAATTCCTTATTTTTATTAATTACATATTAAATTCCAAAATTTAAGCTTTTCCCAAAGATTATTTCCATTAAATTCTTTTATTAAAACAATCAAAATTCAGTTTCCGTAGCATTTATAAAATGCTACCTAAAGTCATAGGTTAAAACAGTTCATTTACAAAAGACAGCATTTAAGTGCTGAAATAAATTATTAACTTAATAATTAATTTTAAATTCCCAAATATAACTTATTATCAATTATTTTACTTAACTAAAATATCACTTTTAACAAAACTTCAGAGTAAGTTATATTCCAAAATTTTACTTAAACTTCCATTTATTTAACATTTTGACTCATTCAAAAATCATTATAAATTTCATAAAATCCTTTAAATACATTAAAGCCAGAATATCATAAACTTTCTATTTAAAATATTTTTAAAACATTTCATAAAATATTATATAAACCACGGGTCTGTATATAGTTTTCTAGCCTAGGTCAAGTGATACAGATATATATCATTTCAATCCGCAATTTACAAAAACCCCGGTTCTATCATTTCAAACCCGCAATCCCAAGTTGAATAATAAATAATTAAACAATTAAATAAATAAATGGGTAAATAATTATCGTTCAGGCCTATCATTTCAGCCTATAACGATCCCAAATTTACAGGGAACTTGCAGTGTGATTAACAGTAAATAAGCATTAAATAGTATAACTGCAATAATACTTCAATAAATAAACAACTGATGATGTGTTAATAAATAATGGGGTTTAACATCATACGTTTATATCACAGGCAGATAAAATTAAATAAAATAAATTTTACAATTACACTTGTGATAAATTCACAGATATATAGGTATGTTTGTCTGGTGAGAAATACTCACCTTAAAACTGCAGATAATCAGATTCAAACGATTGTACCACTTGATAAAGGAACGTACAAATGGCACGATTAAATTTCCGCGGATGCCACGCCTTGATTCAAATCTATAATAAGATCCAAATACCAAATACGCGACTTTAAAATTACGGTCAAAGCAAAATTTTCGAAACAACTGGAACGAATAGAATTTGATTTGACTCGACCACTCCCACTACTCGACTCGCCCACGTTCTCAAGGCCAGGTAGTGAAATCTTAACTATTTACGTACCCATGAAAATTATAGTGGAAAGTTTTAGGCAAAAGCTGGAAAGAAAAAGGTGTACACAATACGTTATTCCCGTTCTACTAACAGGTGGCGTACACTAAAATTCTTCAGAATTGAAAACAGTGAAATTTGCAACTAATATATCTTTTTTTTCTTTCTCTGTATAAATAATCACGTTGCATAAAAGTGAAGCATGTTGGTTCCCAAAGCTTGAACACGCAACATAGCACAGCCACTCCTACCTCGTCTTTTAAAACATGCATTTCTCGTCTTTTGTTTTTTTGTTTTTTTTAAAAATACTTAGGAACAACTCATGCATGCATTGATGCATTTTTTTTATTATAAATGAATGCATGCACGTGCACGTTATGGCCGAGTACACCATTTTGCGTGCTAAATATTCAAAGTGCCACACTCATGCAATACACGTGGCCCCAACTACAGGCACATATATTTTTTTCTTCTTCCAGAGATGCAAATGAAAATTTACTTTTTTTTCTTTTGTTAACATTTTATTAAAATGACTCATGCCTGAATTCACAAAACAAGGTGATACAATCTAAATAAATGGCACGGTCTCCTTGCCTATTTTAAACCCCGTAAGCATGCACTCAAAATATACAAGTCACTGCATATTTTGAAAATAATTTAGGTAATAAAAAGTTCTATCCATCTGCTGAAACAAACGTGATTTTGCACGTGTGAGTGTATGCAAAATGAAGGATATTAGTTTTGTTTGTTACCCTTTTTTTTCAAAGATGACACACTTTAGCAATTCATATTTAAAAAAAAGACTCACACAAGAAGTTCAAGTGGCCACAACTACAGGGGCGCATGCATTTTTCTACAGAGTGCAAAAGGATATTAAGCTTGACTTCCTACAACAATCTGACATGTATGTCAAAATAGATCAGAGAGGGAAAAAGGAGATGTGGCAAGGACAGGTGGTGGAGCAGCCGAGTAGTGTGGACATCGGACCAAATGAAACAAGAAGAAGAACAAAATAAATGAAAGCAAGGTTCGGCCATTTACCTGAAGAAGTTTTTCATGCAAGCAACTGAAACAATGCAAATGGACAATGTTGAGGTGGTGAAACTTTGTGGTGTGGGTTTGATTTATATAAGAGACGAGTTGCGATAATTTAGGCATGAATAGAAATTTGGGCAAGAGTCTCTTCGGCAAGGAAATCAATGCAGAGAAGAATAAACGGCAAGTAAAAATCTTTATATTTTTTTTCTCATTTACTTGCGTACATGCACTAGAATTTTGGAGACAAACTTGCGGTATTTAGGAAAGTATTTAATTCCTTTGATTGAAATTAAGAAAACGGTAAACAATACCATTTCCATTTTGAACTGAAATGGAGGTTTCTTTTATTTTTTGAACGTTGAAAACTTTCCAGGTAAGAAAAATTGATTACGGGAGTGAGTATGGGAAGAAAATAATTATTTGCATTGATTGATAAAAGAACGGTAAGGAAGCACGATTTGAAGAATTTCGAACGTTACCTTCTTTTTATATAATAACTTGCGTTGATTTGTCCGGTCAAAATTATTAGATTTGAAACGTTATCCCATCCAAAGATCCTATTTGATTTTGTTCGTGAATTATATGCGAAATCTTAGGTGGAGAAATGGCAGAATTAATTGCTGAGAATGTAAAAGGAAATCACAGATTATATACCTATTAACCAAATGAAGTTGTACGTAGACCAGCATTGATTTATAAAGAAACGGTAAAAATTTATTAGACAATTTAAAGCAAATTGAATGCGTTGATTTTTTTTTATTAATACGTTTTCCTATATACGTTATTTATACCATTAAAAATTTATGCCCTTTTTAAATGCGAAACTTCACGGTCTATAAATACACTGACTTGTCAAAAGTTATTACTTAACTTAAAATTAAATTCGTTTACATTCTTCGTATTTAAAATATACATAATTCATTTTTATTAAAATTCCAATTGGAGTTGTCTTTTAACAAAGTTAAAATTTTAAAACTGCCAATTTTATATTTAGACTTTTGGGAAATGATTAAATCAAGTTAAAATTTATATTAAATTTCAAGGTTTTATAAATAAAAAGAAATAAAGAGTAGACAATTAAAAAGGCAAGCAATTAAGACAATATAATGCATACCCTTTTAGTTTCTTCCAAGCCATAAATAAAAGATATAGACAAGCAATAATCCAATAAATAAACATGACTGTCTAGACAAAATAAAAATAGAAAGATAAAATAGAGGTGGATATAAGAAATAATAACAATAAGAACATATATATATATATATATATATATATATATATATATATATATATATATAATATGTAATAAAAGCAGAAAAATTTATTGCGTGTAAAACGCTGTATTTTATCAAAAAAAAGTATAAGTTTTAAATTCCCAATAAATCCATATATTTGATTTCTCAATCACGTTATTGAATCGACTATTAACTTATCCTCTTATGGGTAATATTAAAATTGGTTTTTATACTAATACATAAAAAAAATCCCAATTCATCCAAATTCCAATTAATTATTTTCCAATAACTACCATGCTTTAATCCTACTCTTTTACTAAATCTGTTATCACTCTATAAACCTAGTTATTATTTGTATATCTTTCCTTACAAAAATATATATTCCAATTTTCATCTTTCTTTTGTAATAACTTGTTATTTTCAATTATATTGAATTTCCCAAATATACACATTTATCATAAATAAAACCTAAATCAATTTATTCAACTTGGTTTCATTCCTTTATTTCATCTTATGAATAAAATATAAATTTCCATTTATGTCATTTCATTTACATTCACACATTACAGTTACAGTCCTATCTCACATTAATGAACATTTACCTACATTTAAATGTAATTGACTTCCTACTCCGAATTTAGCAGCCCTAAATAAAAAGGTGACTTGCATAAATGTTGTCACTAACCTTATATTATTACACTCAAGTTTATTATTTCCACTAATTATCAGAATTGCTTATATAATGTTGAATTGCTTATATAATGTTGAATTCACTCCATTACCATACGTTTATTTGCTATATTCAATCTAATACCCAAATGTGATAGTTATAACTGCATTAATAGACCAATTAAATAGTAACTTGCAACCGTTACTATATCCATTTTATTTTCATTTCATTTTAAACACTCACTTCATTATAAGTTATAAAGGTTTTTTTTTTTCTTTTTAAATTTAATTACAAAAATCTTATTAATAATGTGTTTTATATGTTTGACAAATGGATTGGTCCAAAAAAAACCTCTCAAACTCCTCGACCGAATGCACGCTTTTACCGCAGTGTGCTAGAAGTGCTAGACCCTACTACGGTGACATGGACTCGATACACGCAGGATGTGCTCGAGGGACTTCCCGCTATCTGTAAACCCGCCAGATATCTGTGGACTATTAGGCTTCCACTCATTTGCAATACACGTACATCACACCACTTACCCGATCGGGTGATGCGAAAGTTTGGCATGGCGCAGCATATACTTGAGAATGCTCCCGTATATACCGGGGAGTATCAGGAGGAGGAAATTGCAAGTGCTATGGAGATATGGAATCAAAACCATTTGTTTGCTCAACTTGAGAGAGAGGTGATCACCCCTCTTGAGACTTATATGAGGTGGTATTGGAACGTCATGCGTAGATATGTTCTACAAGCGCCGGTACAAGCTGTTCCCAACTATCCATACACCCCCTGTGCACCTCTTGAGAGAAATGTTGTAAGTATACTCAATTCCGTTACTTTAAATATACTGAAATAAAGATAACTAATTTTCACTGCGATGTACAGGCTGATGGCATTTACGAGGCGTTGAAAATAACAGAAAAGCTCGAACAATGTCTAGAACATGATGCGCAGTCGAAGGGAATATGGATGAACATAAAAAACATTCTACGCACTATGTTGTGAAGGAACAAATTAGAAAGGCCGAGTTGTCCTTCTCCCCTTATACCACTACCACCTACAGACGTACCTCCACCTCATGTAGATGCACCTCCACTCCTACTTACATATAGTCGTCGACGCAAAAGAGGCGAAGGTACTTCGTTCGAAGGAGGAGGTTCGACATCACAAGAACAAGAATATTACAACCATAGTCCTTCTCAACCAGTATGCACAATTGATCCTTCAACTGAGATCGACGAAGAAGAATACATATCTCAACGACCGGAACGTCGCCATCGTCGTACACCTAGGGAAATTCGTCGCTTGCGAAGATGATACACGCTTTTTAGTGGACATGGCTTTATAGTTTGTGGCATGGATTTTGCATTCGTTGTCATTTCTGTGTGTTGTTTATAGTATGAATATGTAGCTTTTATCATGAACATGTTATTATTTCAATATCTCCATTTTTTTGTAGTGGATATACATTGGTATGTGAATTTATGTCGTTATTGTGCCATGCATAGTATAAACAATTTGTATTTTTGTCGTCGTTGTTTGCTTTGCTTGATCAGTTTAGTTTGCCGCGTTAAACGACGTGGAAATGGGCTGTGGTACTTGCTGCCGTGTTTTAATAGTAGAAGTGCACTGACGATTTTTCAAAAGTCTCCTATTGACGATTTTTGAAAAATCACACGTTGGCCATTTTCCAAAAATCGTCAATAGGCGACTTTTGAATATTCATCGATACATACCTACTGCAAAACCCTTTAAAATAGAGTGTTGTTTAAACACATACATCATGCGGTAAAAAATAACCAATAGCATTCAACTTAGTCCTAGAACCACAGTACACACTAGCCAAAAGCATTCAAAAATATCCCAAAAGCTACAGTAAAGTCACGGTAACCAAAATAACCAAAAGCAACATAATCCCACAAGCCACAATAGGCGTTTAGCCTACACAACATAAAGTCGGGTTCAATTACATAAAATTTAAATAATACAAAAACACTAAACGACGGTACTACATCGCTTACGGTTATACCCTTGCATACCGCATTTACTATACCTATCAGATTTGGATGACTGGCTCTTGTCCATCATACCTTTGATCCATGTAGAATGCGGCCTCCGCGGTTGTCGTTTCAAAGATGGCGGCAATACCTTAGGACCATTATATGCGCTCCAATATCTCCCATCATGCAAAAGATGAAACTCGGATTTATAAGCAGCTTTGTAACGGTCAACGGAGTACCACGTCGACGCGAAGTCATGGTGTGCTCTATTAGCCCCACTTGTTTGCGCTGAACAAGCTGTCATTACATGAGCACATGGTATCTTCTGGAGTAGCGGAATGTTGCATGTGCATGAGCAATTGTTGTCATCGATTATAACTTGTATTCATCACTAAAATATTCAATAATCTACCATTATGCTTAGCTAAATCGTACAAGTCCACAGCGATGCGCTTCGCTGGCCTTTTCAGCTACTTTAGCTTCCCACTTTGGAGTAAAACATGTCGACGGTTCATCAGCAATTTGATGACGCTTACAGAAATATTTTACTGAGCAAAAGAATGTCCTTACAACCGAAGTCTTTATAGGTAAAGGTCTAGCCACTTTTAATACACTATTAAAACTTTCAGACGTATTAGTGGTCATAACATGAAAGCGTCCTCCATCCTCTTTGCATAATGCCCAGTTTTCTTCAAAGTTTCCAAACTCCTCTCAATCCAATCATGTACATGCCTATTTTTTGCTTTGATCTTTTCTCTAATTTTCATACACTCAACTTCCTCAGACATGCACGCTGCTAAATAAAATAATCTTATTAATCGCTTATCTCTTAATCATGCCGTTTGAAAGTTGGATTTTATATGCCTTGCATAATATCGATGTTTGTGTGGTTGTCGCCATTTTCCATGTAAAGCTTTCAGAATTCCTTTCACCTTATATGATATGAAAGTAATACAAAGACCGTATACACTGTGTATGAATTCAAGCATGCACGAAAAAAACCAACCCCAAGAATCACATGACTCGGATTCAACAACTGCGTATGGCAAAGGAAAAAGACAATCATATGCATCTACCGCAGTAGCAACACGCAATGTGCTTTTGTATTTACCATACAAATGCATCCTGTCGATACACAACAATGCTGATAATGTATAAAACCTGTAATGCAAGGCTCAAATGTCCAAAACGCATGATCGAATACTCCAATTTCATCATGTGTCACATTACCTATAGAGCCATGGTTCGTTCTCTTTATCCCCTCAAAGAACTGTGGTAATGTTGCTATGATTCTGCCCAATCACCATAAATTCTCTCCATTGCTTTGCTTAATGCTCGCTATGCTTTCAAGTAACTAATGTTGATGAACAACTGATCGTGTGCGAGCATTTGCACTGTACCAGCAGAAATATCCAAATCAGCTTTGACAAAGGACACGATTTTTGTCATAAGAAATTTCAAAGTCGCTTGCTTATGGTTGGAATTTACTATTGGGTTACATAAGTATGTTTGCTTGAATACTTTTGAATTTCCACCATCCTGACTCAGATTTTTTCGAAACCATCCTCCATAGACGATTACCTTCAACGGTACATATAACCGTGTATTTTGTTTTATTTCACTTGATTGTCTTGTATGAAATAGCATGCAAAATAGACCATTTTTTTAGTTGTTGGAGAAACTTCTCTTTTGTCTCAAAAACCATTCTAGCACTAAAACTGCCTTGAACGCAAGCAGTTGAAAATCGTTCGCCCATAAATTGAAGATTAACAACAACAGATCTTGCCAATAGTTGCGCGGTGCAAAGATCATCATCCAAAGGTACTTCCATCTCTAGTTCATCACTACTACCATCATTGTCATCTACTGTAGGAAAGTAAAAGTTCAATGGGTCGTTGTTGACTTGCATTCTTTGAATCCAAGAGTCTTCATTAACATTCCTAAAAGTAACAACCATGCTATTGACTTGAGGTTCATCACCCACCGCTTTGGCAAACTGGAAAAAAACGTGGATGGCACAAAGTAAATCTGATTGGCTCCCCGTCACCCTATTGTAATGGGATAGTTCATTTTGGTTCGAATAAATCCGAAACTCAAGGCATCGAATATGAATTATTGTCCATTTTAGCCGGATAACTAGCAGCCCTCGGGAAAGAAGTCATTATTCGCTCCGTCCCTATTGTACACAAATAAGGTAACCTTTGAGCAAGCCGAACTCAACGTCCATATCATTGTTAACATTTGCATAAGGAGAATGGGCTGATGGTCCAACAGTCCATTGTGCAGCAGAATCGACTGTCATATACCTGATTGAAATATAGGAGTCAACGAACCAATGATACATACTAGAAGAGATGAAAACAAGGGTCTATCTGTAAACATACCTCTGACTCATATCATATAGTTCGCATGGATTGGAATACATTGACTGCGACATATTAGCATTTAATGGTTCATCACTTTTGTCATGATGAATGCCTTGGTTAGAAGCTATTTACATTACAACAAAGCATAAGAAAATATAACTACATAACATCATGTTCACCTATTCATGAAAAAAATGTTACCTCGCACTAATATTTGCATCCATAGGCGATGTGCAATAAAGAATGCTTTGTTGCATAGAAGATTGCAAGTTTGTGTACAGCATGAATCCGTACTGCATAGATAGAGGACAATATCTTCCATTAGTTATGTAAGGATTACTATAGCTAGGAGATACGTAGCCAATAGATGGATTCACCGTCTTCAACATCTGTGTATAGTACCCAATTCCAGTACTTACTACAGGAGATGCCACCTGCTGTTTTGTTGTTGTTTATCAATTTTACCTAGGTATAACTCAATCGATTTAGCAACAGCAGAAAACATTACTTCTACATCATCATCGTCCGCTAATGCTATTGCTTTAGAACCCGAGTCCGTGGGCCAGTTAACCACTAATTCAATTTCCAATTCTTCTTTATTAATCTTCGTCGTTTTATAAACAAATTCTTTTAATTCCATCAATTTGCAACCTTTTCACAATCTTCCTGGTTTACACATAGCGTCAACATATTTACCATTTATCTGATCATCGACAATTAGTTCGCCATCGTAGTAGCAAAGCGTAGAAATCATATTTTTTGCCACTCTACAAAGCAATATACAAATCTTTCACTACGTCGCATGTACAAAGTTTGTTAACTTACTCACACCCATTTTTCACCTTATCAAATTTCAGAAATTACAAATAATAACTAGGATTTAATGATTGTACCTTCAACTTGATGAATTTGTTGAACACCGTCAACTAGATATATAAATTTAGCCCTAAACCAATGTTTTAAAGATAGAAATTTGGATTTCAGATTACAACAGCCATTAATAGTCTTTTGTTTTATTTTTTGGTAAAGGTAGAAGTGAAAGAGGAAGGTGGACTACTGGCTGGATTTATTTCAGCATAAGCCATTTTTCAAAAATCGCCAAAGTTGTCATTGGCTTAGGCGATTATTGGAAAATTGCCTATGGGAGATTTTTGAAAAATTGCCAATGTCATAACTAAAACAGGCCTATTTCTGTAATTATTTTTCAAATTGGCCTATTTCTGTTATTTTTTCCATAAAAAGGCCAAAGAAGAAAATTTTCCCATTATTATTTATACAACTTACGTTCCGCTATTCTTTTGTAGCTTTATGAATTTAAGCATATTATGTTTTTTTAGACAGAAATGTCTTGCGTAAGTTTGAGTTAAAGCTGAAATTAAAAGGGTTGGATATGCTAATGGCTGCATAACGATGGGAAATCACCCAATCATTTTGTTAAAAGGATTTTAGTTAAAGCTAAAATATTATTACCTTAACAGTTTATGAAGGATTTTTTGATTTTACATAATTTTATTTTGCAAGCCTATGGTAAGTATATCTCTATAACGATTATTTTGTTTATCATCAGCCTTACCATATAGATTATTCATGAATTGTTAAGGTAATGGTATTTTGCTTCGTCGTTACATGAGTATTATTGCGATGATAATAGTTAATGATAAATTAGCGATAAAGAAATGTTAAAATATATGATTATGGTAAATTCACCGATGATTTTAACTATTTTTGTAACGACCCACTTCTTTTGTACAGTTTAAGCAGTCAACGAACCACACGTGACCAACTCAAACTGAACATAAATATGGATCATTAGGGGTGAAGAAGAAAAGAGATAGAAGAAAAACAGAAACAATAACAAAGAATCTCATCATCGTAGCGGAACAATGTATAATATATAACAACAGATCTTTATACAAAGAAACTATAACTATAATATACATATAATCATCAGAGTACAATAGTCAACAACTCAATCTGGGCAGTTATAATAACATGTCCTTACACATACTGAACATTCAATTTAACACACACAACGAAAAATAATCAAGTACGTGGATTACGCCCGAGTCTCCTCCAGCTCATCTCCAAAGCTCCATAACATTCTAACCTGAATCTGTAATACTCTGTCTGACCCGAGCATTATAATAAAATAACATACGAATCTGTCTGAAAAACCAGCGTGAGAAAACACACTCAGTTTGAATAATTACTGTTGTCTAAATCCTTTAAAAACAAAGGTATCCCGTAAGACCACGTCACACATAAATATAACGACTTTTTATCTTATGATAACCATAACATTTTATATCAAAATCATTTGATACTATAATAGTGTCTATAGAAAATAAACTATAAAATAGCTGAAATGCTTGCAGCTCATGTTTCAGCAAAGTTGGACATAATCAAAAGCATACAGGCTCGTAGTGGATATTTGATTCCATACAATGACCAAGTTACTGGGATACCGTCCACCGCAGTACATCTCTAGAAAAATGTACCGAGATCGTACCTAACGATCCCTGCCAACATAGGACTAGCCTACCCCTTACCGGATAGTACCGAATATGTTATCATCCCTGGTGTCCTCACCCTATCGTGTGCTCTCGTTTCCATGCACAACCATATCGATAATTATAGTATATCTAAGGATATCTAGAAAAGTGATGAATCGGGATCCTGATGCATATAGATACAAATGGTCCAATGGTAGCAAGAATTTACAGGAACATTTGGAACATTTCGTTTCTGAACAGAAGAACTGTTTTCAAGTAGTGTTCGGTCGATTACGTATGAGTAAATATGACAACATACCCTACTTGGGTGTGACCCACTTAGCTCTGCTGCATCTCCTCTGTTTTAGTCATTCTTGGTTGATGAGGCTTGATAAGGGTAGGGGTGGCTGATAAGATGTTTAAACGACTTCGATTTAAAATTTTATATTTTTGTATCCAAAAATATCTCATTTACGTACCTCGAAATTCTGAACCCCTATCGAGGCATGCCGCCTAACGTTTTCAATGTTATGCCCTTAATTCGAATGCAATGGAACAAGTTTCGGGACCTTATTCGCTCGTATACGGAAGATAGCTTTTTAAACCCAATTAAAAGATTAAATTTTCGATATTAAATTCAACGCGTTTCTAACCCGTACGACCAAACGGTAATTCCAAACGCTACGAAATTTGAATTTCGATAATAATACACTAATACAGATCAAATGAAACTAGTTTCATCAAATTCCGAGACTGTGCCTTGAATCATTATATTAACGTGTCGATTAATCGACGATTTCAAAAATTGACGAAATCGCTTAAAATTTCAATTTTAAAAATTTACTAACTCAATTCTAATTCAAATAGAATTTATATCAACATTAGAAATTGTTTCGATTCATATTCAACTCAAATTTCAATTATTCACCATTTCCGTATTATGATAAATCGTTATATTTGAAATCTAAATTTATTTTATAATTTCAACCAAAATCTTCACATTCAAAAATCATTTTATATTCCAAATTCAATATTTAAAACCATTTAAATATTCAAAATCAAACGACAGAATAACCCGAGTCTTTGCAATTTTTATTATTATTTAACTAACACTAACAACATGCATTTCTTGAAGTTGAATGTTAAGAGAACATTGTTGTTTTATTCATGATATTGCCACACAATTTTTTTTCCTAACTTTAGCATATGAGATTAAACCCAATATATTAATGTACGTAGTTGTAAATAATTTGTTATTAGTCGAGATAATTACCTATATCAAATAAAAATCTTCATATGTGTAAAAATGTATCTAGTGTCAACAAAACAAACTTATTTTATATCATTAAAGGGTAAAAATAATAAATTTTAATATTTTTATATCTTAATAAATATATCATTATTAGTCAATGGTTTATCACTTTATCAGTGCACTAGCGATCACTTTACAAGCGATATTGGTAAAGTAATGATACTCATTTTTAGGTTACCATTATGATCAATAAGGTAATAGTTTTCTCATGTCTGTAATGATAACCTTTGTCATAACAACCATATATGTTTAGTAGTTGCCCAACCATTACTCTTTAATGTCACATTCTTGGTGCAGATGCGAATTTCTAAAAAAATTCCTGCATTCTGAAGGAACCAAGCCAGGTCACGCTAAGTTAATGGATGAATTTAAAAAAAAAATCCATTTTTGGATTTTTGTTGGACCTATGAAATCTTATTAATTTTAGATCCAACCTAAAATTTTGTTTGAATAAAAATTGGTTTTATTTAATTTACTGTTTTATTTAAATAATAAATATAATTTGAATTTGAATCTAAGTATATCCAAATATATTCATTTGTATTGTGCATGTCTAACATGCAAATGGTGTACATAATTAAGGTGTACTTTTTTACGTACTGGGATTTACACCACAACAATCATATTCCCTCTTTATATATGTCTATGTTCTCCATAGTTGTATTTTAAAACTACATATAAAATAATAAATATATTTTTTAATTTAAATTGATTTTGGCTAATTCAATATATTTCCAATTAACGTCTTAAAATCTAGTTTTGACTTAGAAATTTTTTAGAATCAAATATATGTTTTTAAACAAAATATCTAGATAAATTTTTTGAATTAAAACCATATTATGTATATATATTCATAAAATTTATTCTATGTTCAAAACATACACATACACACACATCCACACTTATATTCAATTTCATAAAATTATATTTATTTATAAGCTTGATTACTTTATCATTAAAATAAATATACATTAATTATTTAATTCAACCTTAGGGTTTTAAAAGTTATTTAAAAAAAAATCCGTATGGATTTTGTTTTGTTTTATACAAACACATACATGTTTATTACTTAAAATTTAAAACAGAAACTTCTCATTATACCGTAGACATCTCAAGTCCTCTCATTTTAAATATTGCTTGGTCGTTCACTTCATTTTTTTAACATAATAGAACATTAGTGAGTAGTCCATGCTTTGCACACGGGCATTGTTATAATTTGTGAATTATAATCTCCATTGTCGAAACGTGAAGGTATTACAGAACAGTGATCACGTATTTCGTATACATGTTAATGGACAATGAAAATCGAATTCATATGACAACATAGACATGATGTGAAATTACAGTGGTAATGTGAGTAATAATGATATTTATAAATAATAGTTTAAGTCAGAGCTGAGATTTATAAAAAAAATCACATATATAATGCGTATGAAAGAAAACGAATTAAATGTATACAGTCTGAAGTACGGTTAGAGAAAAAAGTGCAAAATGAGTTACTGGGAAAAAGATAGAGTCGATGGCTACGTTGAATTGAACAGTAGTAGGCACAGATATAAAAACGTAAATGCACCATAATATGAAATCATGAAATGGGACAAATTAATTTTTTTTGCTTTTTCTCTCAAATCTTAATTCCAGTAAATGCTGCAGTCAGCTGATCTATATCAACATCCTACAGATGAGGGAAAAAAACAACGTTTAAGTTTGGGAGTACAAAACATGTTGAAGGTGGCAGTATGAAGTAAATGTACATTGCTACAATATCGGTCTGAAAGTTGAAACAGTTCTAAATGGGAGTATTGATACGTTGAGCAGCTCAGTAATGTTTGAAATGGAAAAATAGGTGTGATTTCCACTAATGTAGGAAAGTATAGTGTTATGAAATTCTGAACATTGGTACAAAACGTATCAAAATCTATTGCGGATGGTTCACAAATCACTAACATACTATTGAAAATAGTAAAAAAAGGATAAAATTTCCTTAATAGTTGATTTAAATATTGCAAACCACCTTCAAGGATTTTTATTTTTGTTTTTATAATCCTAACATACCAGCATGTCAACACATCAAAGAAAGAAAATTCAAAGTTGCATGTGTACTAAACTATAACTTCACTGCTCTCATATATTGTTTTAATAGACATCTTGGTAGATATACTGTAAAATATATGTTGTGCATAACTTGGGCGCAAAAATTCTTTTTCTCATGGATTTACTCAAAAGGTATAACATAATTGTTTGAGTATATTAAAAGGGAAATTCCGTATTACAAAGCGGTAATGCATTACAGAGCAAAAAATGAAACTTCGATAGATAAGTATAGTGAAACCAAATAGATGTAATTGTTTTGAGTAATTTACAAAAAAGAATTTTAAATGCAGGCAAGAAAATCACATTATAAAATGGTATGTAGTAAAATTGAGGCCAATATCCAACATAAATAGGAATAAGTAATGTACTTTTGTGTATAATCTTATAATTGCCAGCAAATAGGATCACAAATTCATATAGTATTCGTGCACAGTAACATCAAGACAAAGAAACGAGTCGAACATAACTACATTATATACTTCTACATAAAAGTCAATAATCATTTCAATTAAACGTTAGTCATAATAGGTTTTTGAAATAATATGATCAAAAAATTCAAGACATCTTGACATTAATAGGCAAATTCTTATCACATACCCACTATAGAACATTATATTTTCTTTCACCTCTAAATCAATCATCAACCATAAAGTTAACCTTAATGCTACAAACATCACAATTACTTATAGTAGCACAATAAAAAATGCATGTAAAACCAAGAAAATATCTTATATGAATATGAGAATATAATATAGAACTACCTGATTGTACTTATATATTGTAGCATAAGTAAGAGGATGAAAGAAATTAAAACCAACTACTATCAACATCTAGCTATTTCTTCAATGATGTTCGTGCCTTTACTTTTCAACACACCTAAATTAGAACAAAAAAAGAGTTCCTTTATTAGATACGAGTACTTTGGCACTGCGATGCACGTATGTATGAGGAATTGCTATTAGAAAATACCATTGTGAGATATTCTAGTTATGATTTTCTCTTATCCTTGTTCCGGGCTTGAGATCGGTATTAATAATAAGTTGACGCAGAGTTAAAAACGTTGTATAAGGGATTTTTTATGTTAACTACAAATGTATTTTCAATAAAGTTGAAAATTTTCTTCCATACATGTATAAAAATTAACACAAAGCTATAATTTATAGAAGCAGTACTCGAAAATATAAAGGAAAAAAAACAGTAAAATGGAGAAAATGATTTGAGCTATAATTATTACTCATTGTGGTCATATCAACATCAGTTATTTAAATGAAGTGATACTACAGTTGTGAAGAATATATTTATATACACGTTGAAGAATTATATTATTGTCAAACTATTACATGTGAAGTGAAAACATGAAGTACAATTTACTAAATACATGATTACATGTTAATAATACGTCCTTATATATAACATTTCTAGTATGTGTACAATTTCTATTTCGAATCCTTCCATTTTTCGCCAAAAATTTAGTTGTTTTTCATACAACTCCTCTAGATAAAGCAACATGTAGTTGATCATGACTGAAACATGTTCGGGAATATAAATACGAACATGAGGGATGGTTTGTCCTTGTGATTTATTAATTGTTAAGGAAAAAGCAATTTTGACAGGAATATAAAATAGGCACTTACATATAAACATTGTATTAAACCAATAAAAGAACCCAAGGCAAACGCACAGGTGGAGAGCGAGAATAATAAAGTAAAATGCTTTAACATATTAACCAAACTTTACAAATAACATGCTTAAACTTTGGTGCATGGGACGTACTATTGGTTATAGAAAATTATTAGTTGACAGTCTAATATGTATAATGTAACACCTAATTAATTTTCACACGGTCAATTTGTCTGATAGTAAAATCTCTTAGGCTACAAAAACAAAGTATTCAAGTACTAACCTATAGCATTGAAACTGAAGCAAAGAAAAAGTTACGTCCTTATCATAGGCACTTACTAGGCTTTTGGGAAAAAAGTACAACTAAAATGAAGCTTAAAAATATAATTTGTCACTTCACGTGACTAATAAATTTACTAAAGTGCTGCATAAAAGTAAGCATATCCGAGAAAACTTAACGGTTAATATTTTGAATAAAAATGAAATAAATGAATAGTTGGTCACAATGGTTAGATATAATTCGAAGTTAGTACAAAATATATGCGCAGTACTAAATTTAAAAAAAGTGCGTAGTACTAAATGAAACTGAAAGAATTTAGAGAAGATGTAAGTTGTATTTTATTGATACAATGATAGATAGTACAAACAGTTGTATCTGTACTCTATATATACAGTTCACAAGCAATGAAATAAAATAAATATGGGTTCAACCCCAAGGCCCGCTATCTATTGTATCTTTATATGAAACCCTAATGTTATGCTGCGGCTCTTAACTGTCTTATACTTCTGATATCTTCCCTCAATATGAGCGGCGATTTTGCGATTCCTTGCAATTCCCTGAGTCTTTTGAGAGATCTAATATCTTCCCTCAAAATGAGTGGCGATTTATATGTTTTGCGACAAAGTTTCAGAAGAGCTTTTCAGATCTATTCGCAGAACTTTATTTTTGCCGCTTGTAATTAGCCGGATTGGGGTTTCCTGAAAGATTGACCTCAAAGTAGAGTTGATCTTTGGAGCTTGAGGTGAAAACTCGAAGAAAGCTAAGCAGCGGCTGATCTGATCCTAAACTTGAAGCCAGATTTCAAGTTTAGGGTTTTGGTGAGGTTAATTGCTGAAAGTTTCGATTTTGCCCAAGCTTTCTCAATTTGAAGAGCCTTGAACATGAGATTAATTATAGATCTAAACTTTCTGTTGATGATTAGTACAATCTTCAACATCGAGTTTCTGTTTCAGACGAAGAAAGCTCTTGGCGGAGAGGGCTTTGGTGAGTATATCTGCTCTTTGGTAAGTGCCCGGTAAGTGATTGACTTCGATAATTCCTTGCAGTAGTTTCTCTCTAAAAAAATGCAAATCCAGTTCTATATGTTTGCTTCTGGCATGTAAGACTGGGTTGGCAGTAAGGGAGACAATGCTTAAGTTGTCGCACCATAATGTAGCTTTGATTGTGATATTGATGTGAAGTTCACTAAGTAGGGATTTGATCCATAGCAATTCTGCTGTAGCATTAGCCACACTCCTATATTCTGCCTCTGTACTAGATCGAGATGTGGTAGTTTGTTTCTTTGAACACCATGATATGGGATTTTTTTTCCAATATAAATGCAACAGCCAGATGTTGATCTTCGATCATCTGGATCTGTGGCCCAATCGACATCTGCAAAACCAAATAAATTTATATTAGGACAATTTTTTAATATTAATCCACAATTCACTATACCCTTTAAGTATCTAAGAATCCTTTTCACTGCCTTCCAGTGTTCATCTAAAGGATTTTGTATGAATTGGCTAGCTTTATTTACACTATAAGTGTTCTCTGGCCTTGTGATTGTCACATATTGTAGTGCTCCAACAATACTTCTGTAGTATTTTACATCAGTAAATGGTTCTCCACTGTTTTTTTATAACTGTAAGTTCTATATCATTGGTGTAGGTAGACTGTTTGCCTGATCCATCTTTGTTTTGAGTAGTATCTCAGATATGTATTTCTTCTAGCTTAGCTGTATAACTGAATTGGATAGTCTTTTAACTTCTATCCTTAGAAAATAGTGCAAATAACCAAGATCCTTAATTGAGAACTCATTATTTAGTTGTTGAATAATATTGTTGATTTCAGTCTCATTGTTCCCTGTAACAATGAAATCATCAACATATATCAGTACATACAGAATAATATTTTTAGAAAATTTAATAAATAGAGAATTATCAGATTTAGTATGATTGAACCCAAGTTTGATCAGTGTTGTTTTTAACTTCTCAAACCACACTCTTGGTGCCTGTTTGAGTCCATATATAGTTTTATTTAGCCTACAGACCAAGTTGCTTCCATTTTTTCTGTAACCCTCAGGTTGCTTCATGTACACTTCTTCTTGAAGTGTTCCATTTAGAAATGCTTTATTGACATCAAGCTGCTTTATTTTCTAATTTTTTGATAAAGCCACTGTAAGAATTACTCTGATGGAAGTTGGTTTGACAACTGGTGACAATGTTTCATTAAAGTCAAAACCTTGTTGTTGTGAGTAGCCTTTTGCAACAAGTCTGGCTTTGTATCTTGCAGTAGACCCATCTGCATTTCTTTTTAGTCTATAAGTCCATTTACATCCAAGTATATTTTTATCATTTGGTACAGTAACAAGACTCCATGTCTTATTTTTCATAAGTGCTACATATTCTTCATCCATGGCTTCTTTCCACTTTTCACTTTGTATTGCTTGTTGATATGTACATGGCTCATCAGTGTCCAGGTTAACAGTATACAGTTTAGGTTTAAAGATACCACTTTTTGCTCTAGTGATCATGTGATGACCAGTTGTTGTAGGAGTAGAAGATTGATTCTAATTTGATACTTCCTCAGATTCAGATTGTGAACTAGGTGTCTGAATTTGATCACTTTTGTGCTCTTCACTAGATTGATAACTAACATCAGGATGTGTTGCATGACAATTACTTGTGAATTGGCTGTCTGGCTCATGACCTGACCCAATATTGGGTACAGTGTGTTGTGATCCAGTACTGCCAATTTGATCCTCTTCATACACTTCATGTGGCAAGGGAGGTATAGAGAATCTTGAGTTGTAAATTTTCTATGCTGTCTTTATTTCTTTTTCACTGAATGGGAATATGTCTTCATTAAAGACTACATGTCTTGAAATGAAGACTCTACCCTTACTATCAAGACATTTGTATCCTTTGATGTTGTTAGCATATCCCAGAAATGTACAGGGTGAGGACCTGAAATCCAGCTTGTGATTGTTGTACTGTCTTAAGCATGGAAAGCATAGACATCCAAAGACTTTGAGGCTTTTGTAGTCAAGTTGCACATCAAGTAACACTTCAGTTGGGCTCTTCCCTTGCAGAACCTTAGTTGGTAGTTTGTTGATTAGAAATACCGCTGTGCTGAAAGCATCTGGCCAAAACTTTAAGGGTAAGGATGCTTGGGCTACATGGTAAGTCCTGTTTCAACCACATTCTGTGTTTTCTTTCAATCAATACATTTTGTTCTGAAGTGTAGGGACAAGTAGTTCCGTGTAATATTCCTTTTCTTTGAAAGAATTCTTTGAGCGTTTTAAATTTAGCACTACCATTAGTTTGTATAATCTTGACTTCATTTCCAGTCTGCTTTTCTACCTGTGCAATGAACAGTAAAACGGCATAATATGATTCAGATTTCGTTTTCAGAAAATATATCCATACATATCTTGAATATGCATCTATGAATGATATATAATACTTGAAACCATAATCTGTATCAATGGGTGCAGGACCCCATAAATCTGTAGCTACAAGCTCTAATGGTTTATTATAATCGGTTTCAGAATTTTTAAAAGGTAGTTTATGATTTTTTCCTGGCTGACAGTATGTACAGATATATGAAGTTAATGCATTGTCAAAAGAAATTTTATTACAATGAAGTATTTTCTTTACAATGTGTACACTTGTATGACCAAGCCTATAGTTCCATAGGTCAAGCATACTCATACTTCTTTTGCTTTAAGATATTTCACAAGCATTACAACACAGATTTTGTTTTCCACTACTTCTTGGATCAGTTAGAGTAAACTTGTACGAGCCCTTCACTGTTTTACCCCACAAGAGAATTCTATTTGTTAGAATGTCTTTAACAAGACAATAATTTGGATAGAATTCGAAATATACATTTTTATCACTGGCAAATTAAGACACACTGAGTAAATTTTTCTTAATTTGTGGAACTCTTAAAAGATGATTAAGATATAATATCTTTTCACCTTATATGTAACCATTACCAGTGTGAGTAATTTTGGTCGCCTCACCATTGCCCATGTGCATACACTGTTTGCCTTTGTACTCTTTGTTCCCCAAGTTTCGACTGCTCAGGTTGTTTGTTACATGATTTGTAGCTCTAGAATCTGGATACCAAGTGTCATCATGAATATCTTCCACTTTAGTTAATTCAGATTGTTGTTTTGCATCCGTTTGAATGTTAGCCATGTTAGCACTTGGTTTCTGATTGTTTTGTTGCCCAGGTGTGTAGTGAATATCAAATCTGAAGTAACATTTGTTTGCAGTGTGACCAACTTTTTCACAAATTTGGCATCTTTGTCTTCCATTGTTGTTGTTATTATACCTTCCACCTCTGCCCCTGCCTCTGTAGAGTTGATTGCCTTTCTGATCGTTATCTGATTCATTTCTTGATTGAGTCTTTTCTTGATTTTTTCCTTTGCTTGAGATATAATTGACTGAGAGATCATAGACAATTGGCTTCCTCTGCTCTAATCTGCCTTTATGAGCAAGAAGAATGGAGTGAACATATGACAGTGATGGTGTGATATCTCTAGATGATTTCACTGCCACAATGGATTCATACTCATCATCTAATCCACCTAAGATATGCAAGATCTGTTCAATATCACTGACAGTATATCCAACAGCACCAAGTAAGTCACACAATGTTTTGATTTTGGAAAGATAGTCTCTCATGACCATACCATTCTTTTTCAAGTTTTGTAATTGTCTCTTATAATGCATTACTCTTGCTGTTGATTGAGAACTGAATACCTGTTCCAAAGTATGCCATATTTCATGTGCGTTCTTGCATCCTATAAGCTATGGTAATAAGTTTGCACTTATTGTTGTAAAATCCAAGAAGAAAGTAAGCTGTCTTGTCTTTGATGAATGGTGTATTCTCTATTTAATGTTGAATTTCCTTCATTGTTGGTGATAAATCATTGTGGTACTTCTTTGGTGCCAAGAATATAATCTTCTAATCCATAACCTCTTACTGCTGTTTGGATTTGAAATTTCCATAATAGATAGTTTGTCTCATCCAGTTGAGTCTGAATTAACTGTGGTTGTGGACTAATTATGATTTTTGATATGTTTTCAGTGGTGATAGATGGTGCAACAGAATTTGATCTCAGATTTGCAAAAGTTGAGGAGTTATTATCTAAATCTCCTTCAACCATGATTGAAAAACAATAAAGATTCAATGCAGGATGTATACAGAAGAGAAAACGTAATCAAGAACCTGAGTTGTGAATTGAGAATAGCAAGGAAAAAATAAGCGAACAATTGCTTTTCAGGTGACTTTGTTTAGATTTCTTTCCAGTGAATCTGAGAGCAGCCAGTTATCAAGACTACTGGCAAAGCTCGATGATGATTCTTGTTTCAGTTCTTGATTTTTTGATGATGATTTCTTTTTAAAGAAAACTAAAAGCGGTCGTTGAGTTGGATGATGATAATTTCCTGAGAACTCTTCTTGGCAAGGCTTGATGATGTTTTTTGTGATTCTTGATGAAATTTAAGAGCTGAAACACCAGTAGTTTCAGATGAAGAGATTGATACTCTGATGAACCGTAGTAAATCCAAATGATGAGATAATCTCTGATGGATTCAAAAACAGAAAACATCACTCTGTTGTTACACAGTTTTTATGGCTCTAATACCATGAAAGAATTTAGAGAAGATGTAAAGTTGTGTTTTATTGATACAATGATAGATAGTACAAACGGTTGTATCTGTACTCTATATATACAGTTCACAAGCAATGAAATAAAATAAATATGGGTTCAAGCCCAAGGCCCGCTATCCATTGTATCTTTATATGAAACCCTAATGTTATGCTGCGGCTCTTAACTGTCTTATACTTCTGATAGAAACAATACATGCAAAACCAAAGACATCAATATACTATAGATCTAATACAGTAGAGTGGTGAGAACCAAATGAAATGGGAAGAGTCTCTTCCAATGGAAATACCCCTATATTTTTGGCTTTTTGAAACGTTGAAGGATTGTAATAATATTAGGAACTCCGCCTTCCTTGCATTGGTATAACCTGTAGTAGTACACCGGAACTAATGGTCAGAATTAGCAAGTGATAGTGAAAACTATATATGTTAAAAAGAAATAGTAAAGCAGAGGCTAAGTCAATATAGATTCTCTTGTGGAAACCAAATGCAAATGAACCACAACAAGCTAGGTACTATTAAGCTAGTATAACACAGGAGAAAACAAAAGCTAAATACAAAGTTAAAAATAAGGACCAAAATGGTCCATGCGTCATCATGTGAAGAAATTTCACATATTGTTATACATGAAACGTTATCTTTAATGCTGTGCTTAACTTTACACCTAGCATTTCATTAAGAACCATGCTTTACCTATACAGCTTGAGAAAAAAAATGAATATCTGCCATGTATAAAAATATTAAACATTCATTAAAATGAATCTTATAACATTTATCTACACCATAGGGTATTCAATTATACTACATGTAATCATAGACAACAATGCATAAGGATGATATGTTATAAACATCAAGTACCAATTATTTGGAAAAATAATCAAGTGAAAAATTAGATATGAATACAGTATTCTTACATACCTAAAAATATGAAGTTCACGCTTCAAATATCAAGAAGCCAACCATAAATTATAATTCTAAAAAGATAATACTCATTAGTATCATGCTGGAGCATATAAAGAGCCACTATAAGCAATATTAAATGGAAAAGACAAAAATATAATGCTAAAGGAAAGAATTAGAAGTTTCATTTATAAAAATAATCTAAAAAGATGTTGGAATCATTAGAACAAATTACTTTTCCATTTAGTTTATTTTTATGGTAATTCAATCTTGTAAACAAAGCATAATACGATAAGCACCATCATATTTATCCTATATTAAGAAGCATATCATCACCAAATGAATGAAATATGCATGCCACAACACCACTTTTTACATAAAATAAACAAATTGACTGAAAAGGATAATTAATTTATAGTTGATTGAATCTTATATATAGTGCCAAACTAATAACCCACAGTCTAATAATTAATTATGAGATATCTTACCCCTTTGGACGTCATTCTAATATTGATGAAAAATTTATTAGTCAACATATTCCATGCTGGTACGAATTAATTGAAATGTGGGTTATTAATTCAAATTAGATTGAATTCTAAATATTAAACGACTTACAAATTAGAAATATATGATAGTCGACCATCAATTATGAAATTTATTTCCACTCCAGACCTCATGGTTTTACCTTAATTGTGTAAAAGGATTGTACCAAATGTAGCATTAATGACAATTTAACATTTCCTCAATACTTATTATAGAATTCTTTAGCAGTAATATAAACAAAGAAAAAACAAAATTTGTACATATGTGTGTGTAATTACACAGTAAACGTAAATTTGAAGCACGAAAATTGGTTAAATTGATTACAAAGTAAACTTCCATAGCAATCTTTTTTATGTATGCATCACTTAGGAAACCGAACAAACCAAATTATTCAATTACTCATATTTATATATAATATATAGTAAGAAATCCATATTTTAGGTTATATTTTTATTAGGAACTCTAGGTATCAATATACTTTAATGGAAGTTTTCTTAGCTTATTATATACATGTATATGATTATGAATTGCCAAACATACTAAGCACTAGTTCTAAATACAAAACAATTTTTTTTTCTAGTTGTTTGATTAGTAAATTTTTAAATACCAAAAAAAGTTTAATCATCTCAAATGAATTTTGATGACAACAAAATTTATAGAAAAGTCCAATCTAGAGACTTAATAAACCACAAATGAATCATAATCAAACCAAGTAGACTTAAATAATAACAAATATAGAATGAAAAAAAATGCTTATATCTTCATGGTCTAAAATCAACTATTGAACTTAATGTTTCTTAAGGTTCTACTTTTGTTAATGAAGTGCAGGTAAAATTCTAGTTGAAAATTTTCTTTCGCTATAAAATACATGTATGTTTAGCAAGAATTCTCAAAAACAATAAAGATAAGTTTAAGACAATGAGAATATAATGGTCTGTATAACTGTCCTTCAAAACATAAATCAAGTTTCTATTTTTAATAATACATATTCAAAGTGAGAATGCGCATCTAATTACTTGAATGGTTTTACCAAATACATTTATTTTTTTCCTTTACTTATAATTGTACATTTATAGAACTTTATTTTTTTGCATGCTTCACATTATGCCTTTCTTACCATATCGCTCAGATAAGATATTAAGTGCTTGTATTAGTTGTAGTAACTGTGAACTAAAATCTCAAAGTCCCATGAAAATACTTTTAATGTAAAATGACCGCATATCTTCACGATTTTGCAAAAAATGTATTTAGGACCAAATGATGACGGACTGATAAATAACATGATATAGAAATATTTATGACAGTTATAATGTTTGAAAAAGTAAAACATCATGATTATTATAGTCGCTAAACGTTTACTAAACTAATACTAAACATATGAAAGAAAATCAAATAAAAATTCATTTACCATTACAAAAGTATTTCACACTATCAGTTTTAAAATTATAGTTCTAGCATGGTATTTATCCAAAATGATTGTCTACTCATTAACTATGGATATAGTTTGTTGCACGTCAATATTTGAAATTAAAATGAAGGTATATTAAAGTGTGCGTCCATGTAGATTTAAAAGTTAGTTAAGTGAAGGATATGTTGTAAGTTAAAAGAAAGGAAAAACAATTAAAGTTACAACGCACATAAGAAATAGCAGAAATTCATAACTTTGTGTACAAAGTTAAATAGAAGATCCGATATATATAAGAAAGAAAATAATCAGTTTGTGATATCAAACCTGAAGCTGAGATCATCCATAGTAGATCTATTTCTATTAACTACCCTTCATTCCGATTCAGCTTTATCCTAAGACAAACAATGATATATATAATTATTTGGAGAGTAATCGAGAACAAAAATAGAAGACTTCATAAGAAATGACATTTTGTAATGGGCACCATTCAGATCTGTTCACCGCTCAAACATACTGTACAACCAAATGCATATGCCCAATCACGTAAAGTAAATGAATGTTTAAACTGTAACTGTACGTTTGTAATTGTCAATTAAACAGAATGTATAATTAACAATCTCAGAAACGGAAGCAGCCTACTAAGTTACTCATCTTAGTTGAAACTGCGTCAACTAATAGTTTACTTACAAACATGTAAATTACTATTGAGCTTGTCAATTAATAACCAATGTCAAACCATTTTGGTTGAACATTTATCATCGAGAACCATTTATTGTTGTGTATATGCGACTAAAATATGACAAAATATACGTAATAGCATGTTTCCACGTATAATGATTTATCAAACCAAATACTGTACATCAGTTATATTATGGAAACAAAGATTTGTTTGAAAGTGAAAAAATGATACATTATTATTGTTCATTAGAGTACTAACAGTTGAGTAACACATTTGGAAGAAGGACAGATGGATCTAATTATGTTTACATTCATATGTAATATATAGAAATTTAATATAGTATTTGAATATATATTTATTATGTATATTCATTTTGGTTTACTTATATTTTAATATATATATATATATACTATATACATATATGTATATACATATATATAGAGTAATTTGGCACGTGCGATGCACGTGCATATGGAAAAATAAGTATAGAAAAATTGTGTTTGTTGGATTTTTGGATCTTACAACATGACATTGAAATCAATGAAACGTTCTATGCCTTTATGTATATGAAGGCACAAATTAACCATTTGATGAAATGCGAGGGAGACTAAGCTAATTTTAGGAAACAATAATATAAAGTAAAGTAAATTATAAGCAAACTTTGTGTTTTGGATAATAAAAAATAAACATTCATGGGATAATGGTACATCTTTTCATTTAAGATTATGAGTAACGATTTCATGGATTTGAATGCCAACATGCAACATGTAAACGCATTTAAGGATTTGAATACCAACATTTTCTTCTTTTCAGCAAGTGCTAAAAAAATATCATCTAGTTTACCAACATACAATGACCGCACAAAAAATAAATTAGCATCATTGCAACAAAAACAGTTGTATTAGATTAACACCATTATTATATAATATTACTTTCTAAGTTCCTCTGTTTACATATTAATCCATCAGTATAAGAGAATTCAAATATTATTTGGATAAATAATGTAACATAAACATAAAACTTACATGTGAAATATTACAGGCTTAGTACAACATAGTATAATCTTTCGAATTAGCCACAAACTTCTAGAGTCCAATGCCAATAACTATCATCAACTACTTAATATACTTCTATATGCACATAACTGCATAAAACTTCATTTATAATGGAAACTTAGCATAAGTGGAACATGTTAATAAATAAGTTGCTGGAAATTAAAAACATTAAGATGAGAAATATAAATAGACAACGTGATCATAGTACATCACTTATTTAACAATGCAATAAAATATTTTAAACTTACTCTCAAGTACATGTGTATATTTTAGCTTTATCCTTGCTTCTGTTCAGAGAGAAAAAAAAATTCTTCTTGATTGAGTGATATCTAGCCACTTCTAGTCAGCAGAAAAATAAAGGGTATTCTGCTCCAGAAAGGCAGTTGCAAAAATCCGCTTAAAATCACAAAATCAGAAAGCTGAAAGGTTTTAACAAAAAATTGAAGAACTGCCTTTAGAACTTCCTCTTTTAATCCAATCTTCCTCATCAAAACATCTCCTGAATTTGCATCTAGTCTTGGTTAATGTTTCTTGATAGAAACAAAGAGTGAAAACTAAAAATGAGATGAAAAATCAAACTAAAATTAGGATTTGACTGGTACTGAAAAGAGAAGTTTTAATTTTGCACTTAAAACAAAGAAGTGGAGAAGAAGGGTTGTTATAATATTATCGTCTTGTGTTTGAGAATGTGGTCCAAGAGAGTTATAGAAACATCCTTACCTAATTCTATCACGATCGTACATATTAATATTGAAATAAAAGTGACAACATATGCATGCAATACACACACAGAGTTGTGTATGTAGTCCCTCCTATCTCGTATGCTTCGTTTAGAAAAACTTTTTTCTTGTTAAAGTAATTAAAAAAGAATAGAAAGGTTAACATAAATAGTTGTCAAATGATGGGTCATAGCATAGAACTGATTAGCTTTAATGTCGCCTATTGATCATTGTTGTTCAAATCTAAAGAATTATAGAGAGGCTTAGCTTCAGTTACCTTGGTAAGAATATGTAAAGATGCAAGTAGGAGGAAAATCAAGGATTTGCAAGCTCAAATATAGTGCACAGTGGATAAATATATAGTGCTTGAGAACTGAAACATATTTCATGGATTTGAATATACTTTATTAGGATGAATTCAGCCATACCTTCTAGCACTTTCAATGAAATCTTCATACATCCTCAATTGCCTTAGGCTTTTAACTAAAAAGTATGTCAATATATCCGCCTAAGTTATAAATTTAAGTTTACTCATGTCAGAATAATTTATAAATTTTGGGCTGCTTGGTAGTAATATTAGTACCAATAAAAACACGTCCAATAGCTCCAAGGCCACATATATATATTACATGTCAAATTTATGTTTTGAAACTGTAATCTTCAATAAATAGTTGCATTCTCCTTTTTAAGCCAAACTTACCTTCAAACCTTAGTTTGATTTGTAAAGAAAGGCGAAGCTAATTGAACTCTACTTTAATCAACTTGATTCACTAAACCCTTTCTCTGGAAACTACACTCAAGTTAGTTGGGTGGCTCAACATATATAAGGAAACCTGACAAATTTAGTGTGGTTCATGAAAATCGCTATGCTCTGATACCAAATGAAAGTGCGGTGTGTATACAATTATATGTGCTAATATAGTATACACGGATCGTGTAATATGGATTACAATACAAATGCAGAAATAGATGATAATAGCATTGTAAATAGAAAATAGAAAAATCACACCAGAGATTTTTATACTGGTTCGGAGCACCGTCCTACGTCCAGTCCCAGACTTCTATCTGGATTTTCACTATTAACTACCTCGCTTCACCCGGAGGAACAGGTTTACAATACCCGAACAGCCGAACGGGATTTCACGCCTCTAATACACTGAGGACTTCAACACTTGCCTCTTACAACACCGAGGACTTCAACACTTGCCTCTTACAATACGAGGACTTCAACAAAAACAAATACAATTGTTGTTGACAACTTGTGTTCTTGAAAACACGGATTTGTCACTAGTAGTACACCCTTCCTATAATCTTATCCTCAAAGTATATGACTGATGTTTTGTGAAGATTAAAGAAGGTATATTGCTTATTGAATCAAAAGGTTTAAAATAGTTTCAATGATTCAATAAGATATTAATTAAATGAGTGCTTTTAGAATGCAAGAATGTTAGAAAGTAAGATCAGAGAAAGCATATAATAATCATGTATATTCTCTTTTGAATCAACGATTTAGATGAGTATATATAAGAAGAAATAGTTGTAACTCTTGGTGAAACAGTTGCCATTAGGAGTTGTGATTATTGGTGAAAGGTAGGAGATGCAACTCTTGGAGAAGTGAAGTGTCTTTTGGAAAACTTGCTTTCTGTTTAAAAACGGTCGACAGGTCAAAAAATGACCGGTAGACAGGTTTTTTAAATATATAGTCGTTATGTGCATGTGTGCACGTTTATTGTGCACATTTAACAGGAACGGTCGACCGTTCATTTTTGGACCGGTCGACCGGTCTCTGTTAAGTTGCACAATAAATGTGCACATTACTATAAATGTATATATATATTGATTATATTTTGTGCATGACTATTTGAGGATAGATTTTAACAAGTTTATTACTATTATAACATCAAATAATCAATCTATAATCTAGAGAACCATATGAAGGTCTTGATTTGTCGATTGCCTTTATATTGTTGTCAGCAATCAAAATCTTCATAGAAGCCGTGTCTCAACATTCTCCCCCTTTTTGATTGATGACAATATATAATTAAAGTATTGAGTCTCCCCCTGAATATGTGATTTCCTGCAGACAATTATTAGCACCTTTCTCCCTGCAAACAATTATTAGCACCTTTCTCCCCCTTTGTCATCGACAAAAAGGAGTAAACAGAAAAGAATATGAACCAAAAAGACCAATGCATAACACACATTCAAACACAAGATGTTTTGAAACTACCATACATGCCAAAGTTCACTAAAAAAGATGGACACTAATTAGTACAAGTGTCACAAATGTTTTTAAAGGACTAAAAAATAAAATAAACAAACTAGCTTTAGTCCGACTGAATCTCCTCCTCATCATCTTCATCATCATCATCGTCATCATCGTCATCGTCATCATCGTCATCGTCATCACCTCTAGATGTCTCTCCATGACCTTGTCCGCTTGTACCAGCAGATTCCTCGGATGTTGACCAAGTGAAAGTGGGAGGAGCCGGACGCTTTCCGGGGTCTTGATGTTGGGTAGAGACAGATGTGCTACATGATATAGCATCCCATATAGCACTGAAGAAAGACTTGACCTTGTTGAATCGTTTGTCAATTTTTGAATCCATACGTTTGAGTCTCGCTTCAAGTAAGAATTGATTACGAGCGATGGTTTCAAGAGATTCTCTTGTAGACGACTTAGATTTCAACAACCTAACTTCTCCGGAACGAGGTCGCGAAGATGGAGCTTGTTGTGCTTGTGTACCTCGTTGTTGCCATTGTTCGAATGGCATAATCTGAACATAGGGAGGAGGAAGTTTCATGCGCTTGATGGTAGTGGAGTCAATGCATTTTGGTGTAGATGTTGCTGAATCAGGGGCTGTTACTCCACATGCTAGCAATATGCGCATAACATACTCATTATAGAAGAAATGAGGTCGAGTGGAGTTATTTACTTTTAAAATTTCATCGAAAATCATGTGAGCCCAGTTGATTTCGATTTCCCCGTATATAGCATAAAGAGCCTTGAAATTTTCCTTGTAGACGGCATCATAATTTCCTAATCGAGGAAATAGAGAGTGCATCAAGACACGATGTAATAGCCTTGCTGTCGGTCGTAGCCCAATCGATTTGGTGCTGTCACTATTATCTTCTATAAACTTATGGCTAGTGCTATTTCGGGTGAATACTTCACAAAATGTCGATGAAAATTCTTCACCTCTATTTGGTATTCCAAGAATAGAAGCTATTCTATCATGAGTAAGATAAATTCGTTTGCGGCAAACTACCGACCAAATAACTCCATTTGGATTATCCGGTGTATATTCTTCTAAATTCATATTTGCGTAGAATAATTTAATCATTAAGTGATTAATTTCTACGCTATTATCTGAAAAATCTATGAGAGGAGAAATATTGGAATTGTTTGCTAAACGCCGAATACCGTATGAAGTGAAGTCTTCGAATTTGATGAATGAGCCCGGATGGAATTTATAATTTGTCATTTGATTCCATCGAGTTACGGCAACTGGAGTTTCAAGCCACTTTCTGGCAGAGAGAGTTAGAGATGAAGATTCTGAAGATGCTCTTTTCTTTGATTTCTTTTGTGGTGGAGCCATTGATGAGGATTTGGGAGTTTTGGAGCTTGAGAAATATGAACTAGGGTTTGGAAATTGGGAATGCTTTCAGTAGGAAGTAGAAAGAAATGAGTGGGGGGTAAAAATATATACGTGGAGTATATAAAAAACTGTAAAATGCTCGACCGGTCGACCGCCTAATTTTTACCAGTCGACCGTTTTCAACCCGAGAGCCTTTTTGGTCGACCGGTAGAAATTTTGGTGGTCGACCGGTTTTGCTCTGTGTTGAAAAACTGATTGTTTTCGCAAATTTTTTTTTTTTAAAAAATCGATTGTATATATTATATATCATATTATTATTACAGAATATATGTTATTACAAACAATATATGAAAACAAAACAATATACATTATGGAAATCTAATGAGAAGTAGAGTTGTCATTAGAATTTTTGTTGTCTCCAATGCGTTTAGCCCATGAACTCCAGTTATTTCGAGCTCCTTCGTTCTCGTTATAATTTCTATCCCAAGAGTTTGGAGTCGTTGAAGTCGATGGCCTGCATGGCATTGGTTCATGAACATTGTGCTTGTTTGATCCGCAGAAGAACGATGCCATTCTTTCTAAGACGGATAAACGTGCCGACGTACGTTGTTGTTCATGATAGAGTTGGTTTTGTCCATAATGCAATTGTCTCTGTAGGTCGATTTGATGCTTTTGGTAGTGATGTATCTCATCGATTTGTGCCTTCGTGCGTGGAGAGCAAAATAGTGCTTTCTTTACACGTTTAGATGATGGCGTATGACCAGGAGTGCGAGAACAATGGTGATAGCACTCCGGTTTCTGTTTCGGTGTAATCGGAGAGTAATTCTCCTCCGAATCCGAGCTTGTGATTGAAATATGGGATTCTTGTGCGCATTTGTCACAAATGTGTGCCATGATAGCTTGTTTATGGTGAGTATAATTTTCAGCAAAGAAGGGAATGATTAGAGATGTAGTTTTCATAAGTTTATATAGGAAAATTTGCAAAAGAACTTGTGGATAAAATTTGGTAGAAAGAATTGACCGTAAACATAAACAAAGGTTTATAATATTTGGTTTAAAAATAGCTAGAGTTGGTTTCTAGTTCTGAATTTTAAGATTGTTATCATATTAAAACATATAGTTTAAGAATGTGAATAATTTATTCTATTCTAGATCTTTCCGAGATATTAAGCCAAGCTCTCTTCGTAGTTTAATAAAACTAGATTCAAGTAAAGGCTTAGTGAAAATATCGGCTAATTGATTGTCAGTATGAACATATTCAAGACATATATTTCCTTTTTCAATATTATCTCGAAGAAAATGATGACGGATATCAATGTGTTTAGTTCGAGAGTGATTCACTGGATTTTTAGAAAGATTTATAGCACTTGTGTTATCACAGTATATAATAGAATTTGATAAATGAATATCAAAATCTTGAAGTGTCTGTTGCATATATAGTACTTGAGTACAAGCGAGAGCCGCTGATATATATTCAGCTTCACATGTTGATAGTGAAACACAATTCTGTTTCTTACTAAACCAAGAGACAAGTGATTTTCCAATAAAATGGCACGTACCACTTGTACTTTTTCTATCCGTTCGTGAGCCACCAAAATCAGCATCACTATATGATACTAATTCAAATGGACATTCTTTTGGATAGAAAAGACCAAAATCTTTGGTATTATTAAGATAACGAATTATACGTTTCACTGCTCGTAAATGTGATTCCTTTGGATCGGCTTGAAAACGAGCACATAAACAAACACTCATTAATATATCTGGACGACTAGCTGTAAGATAAAGAAGAGAACCAATCATGCTTCGATATAATTTCTGGTCAACATTCTTACCACTTTCATCTTTTTCAAGATGTGTAGTTGTACTCATAGGAGTTGGTTTACCAGATGTATTTTGTAATCCGAAGCGTTTGATAAGATTTTCACAGTATTTTTCTTGATTGATAAAAATACCGTTTGAAAGTTGTTTGATTTGAAGTCCAAGAAAATAAGATAGTTCTCCCATATGAGACATTTCGAATTCTTTGGTCATAATACTTGCAAATTCCTTGCAGAGTTTATCGTTTGTTGAACCAAAGATGATATCGTCTACATATATTTGGATAACCAGAATATCTTTTCGAGAATGTTTAATAAACAAAGTTTGATCGACTTTGCCTATTTCAAATCCTGAATTAATAAGATGGCTACGTAATCGTTCATACCAAGCACGAGGTGCTTGTTTTAAACCATACAGAGCTTTCTTAAGTTTGAACACATGGTCAGGATATTTTTCATGTACGAATAAAGGAGGTTGTTCGACATAGACATTCTCTTTGATAAATCCATTGAGAAAAGCACTTTTGACATCCATCTGATAAAGTTTGAAATTATGATAACAAGCAAAAGATAATAGAATTCTAATAGCTTCTAGTCGAGCAACTGGTGCAAAAGTTTCTTCATAATCGATACCTTCTTCCTGATTGTATCCTTGTGCTACTAATCTTGCTTTATTTTTGGTGATATTTCCTTGTTCGTCAGCCTTATTTTTATAGACCCATTTAGTACCAATTACTGACTGATCAGTTGGTCTCGGAACAAGTTCCCAAACGTCATTGCGCTCAAACTGATTTAGTTCTTCTTGCATGGCAATGATCCAGTAATCATCTATAGCAGCTTCTTTTGGATTCTTGGGTTCGATATTTGAGAGAAAAGCGACATGACCCATTTGATTGAGTTGACTCCTTGTTCTGACATGTGATGTTATTTCACCTATTATATTTTGGGCCGGATGGTCTCTTAATATTCTTGGTGGTGATTGTAATTCACATATTTGAGGAGTATTCTCAATAATTACTTCTGAGTCAGAATCAGTATTTGAGATGATTTGATTATCAATGACTATTGATTCGTCATCATCTGATATTGTGTGAGGATGCTGATAAATTTCATCAAAAGAGACATGAAGTGATTCTTCAATAGTTTTGGTTCGTTTATTAAATATCCGATAGGCCTTACTTCGTTCCGAATAACCGACAAATATTCCTTCATCGGCTTTTGGATCGAATTTTCCAAGCTGGTCTTTCGTATTTAAAATAAAGCACTTGGAACCAAAAACTTTGAAGTATGAGATTTTGGGCTTTCTTTTGTTAAACAATTCATAGGGAGTATTCTTGGTAAGAGGTCTTATGGACACATGATTTAAAACATAACAGGCAGTTGCGACAGCTTCTGCCCAAAAATGTTTTGGTAAGGTGGTTCCATTCAATAATGTTCTTGCACATTCTTGTAAAGTTCGGTTCTTTTGTTCTACTACTCCGTTCTGTTGTGGAGTTCTGGGAAACGAAAAATTATGATATATACCTTTCTTTGTACAAAAATGTTCAAATTCATTATTTTCAAACTCTCCGCCATGATCACTTCTTATATTTTTAACTTTAATCCCTTTTGATTTTTGAATTCTTTTGACGAAATATTTGAAATGATCGAAAGTATCACTTTTATTTTTTAAGAAAATTGTCCATGTATAACGAGAGAAATCATCAACAATTACAAGCACATATTGACTGTGATTTATTGATTGAACTCTAGTAGGTCCAAATAAATCCATGTGCAGTAACTCAAGCGGTTGTAATGTTGATATGACTTTCTTGGATTTAAACGATGATTTGGTCAATTTTCCTAATTGACATGCATCACAAATGTTGTTAACTTTAAAACTCATTTTGGGTAGTCCTCTAACTAGATTGTTTTTGGCTAGCTTGTCAATAGTTCTGAAGTTTATATGACAGAAACGTTTGTGCCATAGCCATGGATCATTGTCATTAGCCACAAGACACATATCTGAATTATGATTAATATTCATATTTAGAATATATATATTTCTGTCTCTATAACCTTCAAAAACCAAATTATGGTCTTTATCTAAAATACTACACTTATTATTTGAAAAGGAAATTATAAAACCCTTGTCACATAACTGACTAATACTAAGTAAATTGTGTTTTAAATTTCTAACTAGCATGACATTAGTAATAAGAGGTAAGTTAGATGTACCGCAATTGCTCACATCGCCTTTGCCGATGATATAACCTTTTGAATTGTCTCCAAAAGTGACTGAGCCACCATCTGAGTATTTAATATTTGTTAATAAGCTCTTGTCTCCCGTCATATGCTTTGAGCAACCACTGTCCAATATCCACTTTCCTCTTTTCTTCAGTGGGACCTGCAAAAAATAGAATTAAGTTCATGGTACCCACTTTTTATAGGGTCCTAAGAGTTAGGTCTTAGGAGTCCAAACCCATTTGGGTCCGGTATCCCCTTTATATATATAATTGTTATTAAAATGTACATTATTCATGAATTGCTGAATGTATTTGTTCCTAATCAAATTATTATTTGTTTTAGGAACCCATATTTTGATAGTCTTGACATTTCTCTTTTGAAATTTCACAACTGGTTTTGGTTTGAAATATAATAAACTAAGATTTTTCTTAGCTTCAGTTTTTTGTACTTTCTTCTTCCTTTTATTTCTAAGATGTTTCTTAGTTTCATGTTTGTTATATCCCAAACCTTGTTTATCTGAAATAGATTGTGAACTTTCAATGATTTTAGTCAAATTTTCTCGACCTTTGTTAAAGTTAGAAATATTTTGAGTAATGTCATCAAACTTTGTTTGTAAACTAGCTTTTTCTAGGTCTAGAATTTTGACTTTTGCTTTAAGTTCATGATTTTCAGTAGTGAGAGCATTATTTTTCTCTTTTTGAGCTTCTATTTCTTGACTCAAAAGAGATATTTGAGAGTCAACATTAGATGATGATTCTTGAATATTTTCAAGTTCTTCTTCTAATATTTTCTTCTCATCTTTTAACATATCTCGTTCAAACTCTGCTCTACTTAAATCTGCTTTGACTACTTTTAATTGACGTTTTAAGTCTTTATATTTGACTATCAATTCAGCATTAATATCAAGTAATTCATCAAATGTAGGAATCTGTACCTCATCTTCTGTTGCCATAAAGCAAACATTAGCTTGTTCATTCTCCGAATCACTTTCACTTTCTGATGAAGATGACTCTGAATCATCCCATGTTACTGAGAAGGCTCGTTTCTTTGATTTGTCCTTCTTATATTTGAATTTGTCATTTTCTGACTTTTTCTTTTGTTCTGGACAATCCTTCTGCATGTGTCCCTTTTTATGGCAGTTGAAACATTCTATAGCAGATGAAGATGGTTTATTTGATCCCGGTTTCCTTTTATTGTAGCGACTGGCTTTTCGATATTTTAGGAATTTTTTGAAACCTTTAGCAATGAACGCCAAATCTTCATCTTCAGAATCTGATTCATTTTCATCTTTCTCAACATGAAATGCTACATTTTTCTTTTCTTCTTTCTGTTCTTTTCTAGCCTGCAAATTTGCTTCATAGGACATTAAATTTCCTATCAATTCATCTGGCTTCATGACGGAAAGATCATTAGCTTCTTCAATTGCTAATACTTTTCCTTCCCATTCATTAGTCAGAGAATGTAGGACTGTTGAAACAACATCAAAATCAGAATACTTTTGTCCTAACCCAATAAGTGCATGGTGAATAGTTTGAAACCGTGAATACATGTCATTGATTGTTTCATTAGGTTTCATTTTGAAATTTTGAAATTGACTTTTCAGCATGGCTATTTTGGCTTGTTTAACCTTGTTAGTACCTTCATGAGTGATTTTTAGCGTTTGCCAAATTTGATATGCAGTAGTGCAGATACTAACACGGTTATATTCATTTTGGTCTAATGCACAGAACAACATATTTATTGCTCTTGCATTTACGGCTGCTGCCGTTTTCTCAGCCACAGTCCATTCTGAATAATCAGTTGTTGGATTTACTATTTCTCTTTGAGTAGCATTCCAAGCATCATAGCTACTTGATTGCATAAAGAATGACATACGTGTTGCCCAATAACTGTAGTTAAGACCATTGAAAAATGGAGGTCTTTGTGTCGATTGCCCTTCTGTGTAAGTGGTGTTTTGAGTGCTAGTACTTGCGTTATTTGCCATATTACAAGAATATATCAAATAACTGTGTTATGGTTATATGATGACCGTGCTCTGATACCAAATGAAAATCGCTATGCTCTGATACCAAATGAAAATCGCTATGCTCTGATACCAAATGAAAGTGCGGTGTGTATACAATTATATGTGCTAATATAGTATACACGGATCGTGTAATATGGATTACAATACAAATGCAGAAATAGATGATAATAGCATTGTAAATAGAAAATAGAAAAATCACACCAGAGATTTTTATACTGGTTCGGAGCACCGTCCTACGTCCAGTCCCAGACTTCTATCTGGATTTTCACTATTAACTACCTCGCTTCACCCGGAGGAACAGGTTTACAATACCCGAACAGCCGAACGGGATTTCACGCCTCTAATACACTGAGGACTTCAACACTTGCCTCTTACAACACCGAGGACTTCAACACTTGCCTCTTACAATACGAGGACTTCAACAAAAACAAATACAATTGTTGTTGACAACTTGTGTTCTTGAAAACACGGATTTGTCACTAGTAGTACACCCTTCCTATAATCTTATCCTCAAAGTATATGACTGATGTTTTGTGAAGATTAAAGAAGGTATATTGCTTATTGAATCAAAAGGTTTAAAATAGTTTCAATGATTCAATAAGATATTAATTAAATGAGTGCTTTTAGAATGCAAGAATGTTAGAAAGTAAGATCAGAGAAAGCATATAATAATCATGTATATTCTCTTTTGAATCAACGATTTAGATGAGTATATATAAGAAGAAATAGTTGTAACTCTTGGTGAAACAGTTGCCATTAAGAGTTGTGATTATTGGTGAAAGGTAGGAGATGCAACTCTTGGAGAAGAGAAGTGTCTTTTGGAAAACTTGCTTTCTGTTTAAAAATGGTCGACAGGTCAAAAAATGACCGGTAGACAGGTTTTTTAAATATATAGTCGTTATGTGCATGTGTGCACGTTTATTGTGCACATTTAACAGGAACGGTCGACCGTTCTTTTTTGGACCGGTCGACCGGTCTCTGTTAAGTTGCACAATAAATGTGCACATTACTATAAATGTATATATATATTGATTATATTTTGTGCATGACTATTTGAGGATAGATTTTAACAAGTTTATTACTATTATAACATCAAATAATCAATCTATAATCTAGAGAACCATATGAAGGTCTTGATTTGTCGATTGCCTTTATATTGTTGTCAGCAATCAAAATCTTCATAGAAGCTGTGTCTCAACAGTTCACGACAATCGCATGAATATAATTGAAATCAATGTGGGGGACCTAACTACATATGCAGATGTAAACCGAGAATTGATAATGTAGATAGCTTATGAGCATCCTTCTGTATGATTGTATGTATGCAGTTAGCTGTTATACCAAGTAAGACTGTAAATTATGCAACTGAATTTAATGGCTTTCACAATCACATTAAGGTCAACTGTTCTTTTCTTTTTCTATCCATATGAAACAAAAGCTACACTTGTGATGAGAATACTTCTTAGTGTATCAGTTTCAACAACAGAACCATGCTTTGAATTACAATAACGTAATACAATATGACATAACATAAACTAATTCGTACGAACTAAAATTAAACTTACTCGATAAGCAAATACCCAAGCAAATTAAGCCTTTTTCTGACTGTCAAAATTTCCCTTTTACCATGGTATTAACTTCTTCGTGCTTGGAAAGGATTAATGTGCCTTTTAACTGAGAAAAACCCACGTACTCCACCTAATTGCAGAATGGTCGGCACTTAGAAAATATTTTCCAAACCATATCAATTTAAGTATAAACAGATTTAATGGTAAAAATTTGGCATATTTTATTTAAAATAATTAAATTAGGAAAAATTATTTGTTTATAAATTTAATATTTTAAATAGGATATACTGACTTCTTAATTCTTCTTTTCCCTCTTTTTCCTTTTCGGGGACGAAAAGTTTTGAGGGGGGGAGAGTGCAACGACCCATAAATTTTCAATAATTTTTTTTTAATTTATTGAGATTTTTGAAATTTAATACCGAAGAAAATAATTTTTTTTGAATTATTGATAAAAGTTGTGATAATGTAATGAAAATTAACTTAGAGGAAACGTAACAAGGTTAATTAAAGTTAATAATTAATGACTTGAATGAAATTCCAATTAAATAAAATAATTTAAATGTTATGACTTGGTTATAAATGGAATATGAGAAAACAAATGAAATTATTGGATTAATGTATGAAATAGTGTAATAGATGGAAATCATTTGTAAAGAATAAACATACATGTATTATAAAGGGAAAATGGTGACAAATGGTGGTCGTTACCAGTGGTTTACCAATTTAAAATAAAAGGTACTTTAATGATAATTAATATAATAACGGAAGTGTGAATGTGAATTGAATAGAAAAGGAAATTTATTTATAAGGCAGTAATTGATGTAATAAAAAGCATGAAACCAAGTAAATAAATTTATTGAGAATATTAATTGTAATTAATGAATCAAAGAAATAGTAACGGTCGTAAGTCACTATTTAATTTTCCTATTAATTTGTTGTAACTGTTATGTTTGGGAACGAGATTTTATTACAAGTAAATAAATGTAAGTATTGTATGAATATATGAACTAATGTATGATTTATGGTAATAGAATGAATTCATATGATGTAAGTAATTATAATAAATAAGGAAATAATAACTAGGATGGAATATAACAACGAAGTTAATTAAAGCTGAATTGTGTAAATTGAATGAGATTGCAATAAATGAAATAATGGAAAATGGTATAACTTGGTTATAGGATGATGTAAGCTAATGAATAATTGACTGTAAATAGGAATATTTGGTAATAAATTAATACAAGAAAAATAAATGTAAACATTGGATTAATCAATGAATTTATAATGAATAAATAGTGATTGAATAAAATCAATGTTCTGCAAGTAATTATAATATTTATTTGAAAGTAACAAACTTAAAGTTAATTAAAGTTTAATGGTTACAATTGTTATGAATTACCTATTTGTTTAGTTCATAGAATTTAATTTGAAAGCAATTGTAGTAATTGACTTAATTAGTGCAATCCCAATTAATTAAAGCAATTGGTTGGATAAGAAGAATGGAAGTCAAGATTTATAAATTTATTGGGATTTGGACTATGATAATAATTGGAGTAATTGCAATTCAATGAAATTAATCTCTAATTTTTGCGTTAATTGAAATCAATATGGAATGTAAGAATATTAAGGTAATAGTTTGTAAATCCAATGTTAAATTTTATCCATTTGGTAATAATGAATTGAATAATGGAATGAAAGTGAATTTAATAGATTTATTGTAAATAAAATTTATAATGTTGAATTTAATGAAATCGAGGGTTAATATTGAAATTTATAAATTAATCATCTCTAAATTGACATTCAAGTTTGTTTAAATCATTGTAAATGATGGAGGAATCATAACTGATGAAATTTGTTAATTTTCGAATTGAAATTTAAAATTTGATTTAATTAATAAAATTTTAATTTATTTAATTAATGTAAAAAATAGCCAATTTGGCCACTGACTCGGATTTCGACGAAACCAATTTCATCGGAACCATAACGGTGAATTATTGTAGGATTTCAAGTTTCGTACCGATCGGACCTGTCGTTTGATCGTACGAACGCGAAACGCACTGAAATCCATAAAATAAAATCAATTGAGATCGATTTGAAATAATTTGTTTTTAGCATAACTTCTTCATATGATGAAATTTGGACATGAAACTTAATCCATTGCGCTTAAAATATTTAAAAACATCTATTTCGATATACGGGTTGACCCAATTTCGTTCCGGAGTCAGAACGGACTTTTTGGGCCACTTTGTCGTTAGCGCGTATATTCAATCATGTCCTTCTATTCTATTTCAACCCTACCTATAAATACCATGTTATAAACCCTAGCCTCCCTAATTCTCTTTAGTTTGTACGTATAATTCCTGCCCAGCTCCCCTTTCCAATGGCTGCAAACCCTAATTCCCAAATCTAAATCAAATCAAAAGCCAAAATTTCTAACTCCACAATATATGCCAAATTTTATATCAATTCAAAGCTCTCGAAGAGCGTAACTCAGATCTGCAACTCATTTTTCGATTCGACGCATTGTTTGTCTAGAAATCGAAGAACAATTTTCGGACGTTCATCGCACGTCGATGAACATTGATGGATCGGCGAACCATTTCTGGGTTTTGAAGAGGGGACGGAGGGGAGTTCATTTGTGGTGTTCGTTGGTCGTTTCATCGGTTTGATTTTGCGTAAAAATTCAGAAGGGTTTACTACACTTAGGCGGCAGCTGCAGTTTTGGCACGACATGGGCGTGAGCGAAGCCTCAAGGCAAGGCACAGAAGGTGAGGCGCGGCCTCTGCATGGGTGCGCGTGCGTATAAGGGGGAAAAGGCGAACATTGGGAGTCACGATCGTGTAGGGCTGCGCGTTTAGGAGATTGCGTGATAGGATTTTCGCACTATTACTCGTTCTGAAGGCGGTAGGGGTGTGCTGATGTGGCAAAAGATTTGAGACATTGTTTTATTTAATTTATTTAAACTGTAATTATCTAATGCTTATAACTTTCGTATACAAGGTCCGTTTCACGCGCGGTTTTCTCCGCTAGGTTCGTATTGGAATTTCGGACATTTTGGCGCTAGTTTGGACAGATTTGGAGACTGTTCAATTTTTTGATTTAAATTGGATTTAAATTCAAAAGGTGAGTGTTTTAACTCACTCGCAGCTTCTAAAATTTCTTATGTTTGGTAAATTAATTTATGTTGTGATTATGCATTTATTTATGGCTGTTTCATATATTTTAACCATTATCTCAGTTAATTGCATTTATTGAAATTAAATCGTTATTTGATTTATTATTGAATATAACTGCCAGTAAATTTTATATATTGATATTGATTGATTATTTTGTATGATGATTGTGATGGATGTATGATTTTATGATGGATGAATAGATGTTTTATTTATATCATCATAACCTGCAAGTTGTTATGCATTTATTTTGATTCGGGATTGCGGTTTGAAATGATATACAACCGCATTTTTATTTTTAATTGCGGATTGAAATGATAAATATCCATATCACTTGACCATAGGATAGACAATTTTATACGGACACCGCGGTATATAAATAAAATTAATTTTGAAATGATTTTGTGGTTTTGTAAAGAAATATATGGGATATACATATATTGATTTAGATACTATATAAACGCTATTTTATTATTGATTTAGCTATGTATAAATTTGTTTTGAATTATAAAATAAGCTAAATTATAAAGTTTGAATTTCTTTATAATATGGTTAAGTATCTATTTAAATTCTATTGTATATAGAGTTTATAATGACTCAAATAAAATTAAGGTTGGAAGATAAATGTGAATTTGATTTGAATTTAAGATTTAAGGATTACCCTCGAAAAAAATTGATTTGAAATATAAATAAATTGAGATTTAAAAGGTATGATTTTATAACTTGATTTTTGTTAAAGGATTTAAATGAATATCAAATTGATTTAAATGAATATTATCAATTTAATGTAATTGAAAGAATATCCAGTTATTTGAAGTCTAAAGGTTTTACTAGAATGATATTTATTAAGTAAACAAATCTAAGCAATAGTAGTTGAAATAGATATATATGAAATTATCAAAGAATAAGTTTTGAAATGGTGGAATAATTAAAGCTTTGAAATATATGGAAATTATATTGGTTTATTTGAGAATTTAAAATCCATATTGGAATTGATTTGTGAAGGTGAAGAAGCTATTTTACTATATAAAGTAATTAAATATTTAAACCATTTAAGTGGTGTAGTATGTTTCAAAGTTATGAAATTCAAAGTTTTATTTTTGGAAGGCTATATTTCAAGTTTTGGTTTTGAAATATTATAACTTTGAAATGTTATTGTTTTAGAAAAGGATATATTTGAAAAATGATATTTTATTGATTTGGGTTTTATAAAAATAATATCATATTGATTTGGGTTTTTAAAATGAAAATGATATCGTATTTATATGGTTTTGAAAGGGATATTTATTTTGGTTTTGAAGTACAATTATTTTGAAATGACCGCGGTGTTATAATAACGTTTGGTTGTCGAAGAGACCGGGATCGGAAGTTGTCATACTCTCTGCCAACTCCGAAAACCACTTTAACAAACGTGTACGCGGTGGAGATTCCGGAATGAAGTAGGATGGTGGCGACGTTTCCTTTGAGGTAAATACGTGGACCCGACTCCCGTGAGTTGGCATAAGGTGGCTAAAACAACAGCGATTGACGGGCTAATGAGGTAGCACCTTTGGCCAGACACACCCCTTTGATATTATACTTTGACTTTTGGATTTATTCGATGGCCACTTTTGATTTCTTTGATTTGGGGGTGTGGCTCGAGGTGGGCGGTAGGTGCGCGCTACGCGTTACCACCGGCCTGGAAGCGTAATTGGTATATCTACCCTGGCATTGCCTAGTTGTGTCGTGTCACCTGCCCTATCGCGCCTTGTACGATTTTGGTTTTCTCCCGTAGCCCGTGTGGTATCCTCTGGTGGCTTCCTGATTAGGAGGGACTGTGATATTGAATGGACTACTGGGACTATTACGTGTTAAGGGCCATATGGGTAACCCCTTAATGCTATTAAAAAGTAAGTTTATTTTACAAATAGACATTATTATAATAGTGAAATATTACTACATAGTAAATAGTTTAACGGATCCTTAGGAGATGTGAATCCCGAGCATCTCTTGAGTTACTACACTCACATTGACACTGGATAGAAGATGTCAAATCCCGTAAACATCTCTGACGCCGTTCCACTCATATTATTTACAATTGATTTAACTTACATAAGATCTTTTAGTTCTGACTCGAGTCTTTTGTCTTTTCAATTCGCTCGGGTCAGTCCGAGCATTTCAGGATTTGAAGATTTTATTCTGGAGGAAGAAGACGAAGATTGGTATTACTATTACCTATTATATTATTCCACTACACCATTTTATTCCACTGCATTATTATTGTTCTCTGGTATGTGTAACTCTGATATGTATTGTATAAGTATAATCTAATATTTTGTAAAACAGCCTCATGAACTGTATATTTGATTATTATATTTTATCTTTCCGCTGCAAGATTCTGTTTTGTTCTTTTCTTTCTCTGCTTCTTCTTATTTACCCCATAACAATCTGTCCTTTTGTATGATTTAAGTCTGACGTGTGTGGTTTATCGTCGATTTAAAGCGTGCAAAAAGGCAGGACGTTACATCTGGTATCAGAGCTTTGGTTTAGCGATAAACCTTAGCTTTGTGGGGTTTGACTCTTTACTAATAGGGTAGTTACCCTATGGTGAGTCACTGAGTGTATATATATATATATATATATATATATGAGAGAGCGTATTTGTTAGTGTTCAAAAAAAGTTTTAATATTGTGTTAATATATTCCGTTTTGTATTTATAAATTCTGGTTGGTGCATAAGACGCTATGAAATCAATAGGGATTTCTAAACACTTAATAGGACAAACAGACATAATATTTGTTTTTAATATAGGTGAATGAAATAATTTTGCCTATTATATTTTCTATATATAAAATAAATTTCTATAAAAGTCATATTTGGTTGTAATATATTGGTTGTTAGGTAGTGAAAATTTTAAATATTAGTTGAAAATAAGATTTAAATAAAATAAATGAAAACTTCGGAGAACAACAACAATTACAACAACAACAGCAGCAATGGTGATAGATGCTACAACTGCAACAAAACAGGGCACTACAAGATAGATTGTCCATATCCAGACAAACAGACATTTCAACCAAACAACGAGCAACTAAGGAAAAGAAAGAAGGCATATGCAGCAACTCTTGACGATTCAGACTCATCCACTGATGACGAGAAGAAAACTGATAATTCAAATCTGTGCTTCACTACTATTCTCGAATCAGAAGACGATCGGAGTTTGGATCTAAAAATAGGTAAATCTTTTATTCCTTTTTGCTGATGTCAAAAGGGGAGAAAGTTATAAAAATATATGTGCTTGGTGTAAGGGGGAGTCATGGAATAAAGGGGAGTTGTAGTTATAAGAAGAAGTCACGGAGTAAGGGGGAGTTATGGAGAGTTATGGTATGGTAAGAATATTTTATAAATAAAGGTTGTCATCATCAAAAAGGGGGAGATTGTTAGGAACTGAGTTGATGATGTTTTGATGACAACAACCTTATATAGCTATTATACTTTAGTTTATAAAATGTATACTAACATTTCCATATATATATATATGTATATAGGAAGTATATGCATGTATCATCGAAGACTGATCAGTATAAAGACTCAGGAGTCAAGATGAAGATTAGAGATTCAAGATTCAAGACTCTAGAGAATCAAGATTTCAAGATCTCAAGATAAGTGTCTAGTATTTTGTTAAAACTTCATAATAGCACTCTCATCTTTATTCCAATTTTCTTTTGGGATGGAACCCAATTTCTGTCAAAACCAGTGGCTTACAAACCCACGACAAGTAGCTTACAAACCTACGACAAGTGGCTTACAAACCCACGAAAATCAAAATCGTTTAAACTATTTTGTACAAGTTCTCGAGCCCTATGGAGGAGCTTTGTAGGAAGGTTCTTGCAATTTCAGTTTGAATAGATTTTTCAAAATGTTTTTAAATCTGTTTTCAAAATGTTTTAGCTTTCAAAATCATGTTTTCAAAAATATTTTCAAACTTTGTTTTAGCCTTGAAATATTCCTCTATTCTGATTTTAAAAACTTCTATTTTTAAAATATCAAAACTTATTCTAATTTTAAATATTACTTACATAATTGACGGTCTATATCAATTATATATACATATTTAAAATAATGTTTTATATTCATTCTCTATCTCAAAATAATTTTTAAACACTTTACTTTGCTTCAGAGAAGTTTCAACTTGTTTTAAATTCAATTGTCTTTACAAAACAACATCTCTATAATTTTGAACTAAGGGATGTCGACATAAGGGGATACCCCATGTCGACATGGTGACAGTTGGATTCAAAATTCAATTTTCAAAAGAAGTGTCCATTCGTTCGAAAACCTTTCGCCAATGGTTATGACTGTTGTGCATCTATATGAAGGCTTCCAAAACGAATTTTTTTAACAACTACTTTCTTATTTTCTTCACTCTTTCTTCTCTACCATTCCATATCCATAAAACTTCATATTTTCAAGATCGTGCCATCATTCTGCCAAATTCTCAATAGGAAATCATTTAGATACTCTCTCTATTTGATTCTCCATCATTATACTAAAGATCAAAGTGCTATTCAGAGTTATAGGATTAATTTGTATTCAAAAAGTCCATAGTGTCTATCCATTCAAAAGGATTGCGATTAAGAAGTATTAGGGTGATCTTGTGTCCCGAAAATCAAGAGAGTTTACCCCAGACTCAGAGATAGGAGGGCTCCTCAAGGCCTTAGAAATTGAGGGTTGTAATTTGGATATTGGCTTATAAAAATCTGTACAAGGATATTGCCTTGGTGCAGGACTAGATGTAGGAGGATTCCGAACCAGTATAAAATCCGGTGTGTTCTTTCCTTTTACTTGCTTTACTTTACTATTTGCATTCGTTATATGTTCTGTGATCATTCTGTGTTAGAATTCTGTTTTGATTTGTGTTGAAAGTTTTAATTTAGTCATATAGTTCATATATTCTTTAAAACACTATTCACCCCCCTCTAGTGTTATTTCTGCCTTAAGATCCTTAATCCGCATCCCTAACACGTTTATTTATTATTTTAAAATGATTTGAGATTTAACCCAGTATTTAGTTCTTAAGTTTTCTTTAATTAATAGTTTCAATTATTGTAGTGAATTGGAACATAGGTAATTAATAATAGAAACCTCTAAAGGAGATAAGAGATATAATGCTAAGCTATAAATTAAATAAAAAGAAAATTTAATTCTGTAAACTTATAAGACAAAAGGATTATTATTGAATAGTAAATTAATTAAAAGAAATGAGAACACTTGTATAACTTTCAATTACATTCTTTAAAAATATATATATATATAACTTTCCAAATATTAAAAAGTTGAGATGTTAATAAGAAGATGTAATAGATATTATACAAGTAATAACTTGAGGTAATGAAAGTAATTAATGAAATTCTTTAATAAATAAGAATTTGGTGTTGTAGTTGTTATAACTTAAGTATAATTGAAATAATACTAATTAAATTAATAGAAAGCAGGTGTTGTAAGTAAGAAATTTCAACCTTAAGTAAATAAGTTGAAATTATTTCTAAATAAAATTGTAAGAAATAAATGTAAATTAAAAAGATAAACCATTATATGAATGAAAAAGAGAAATCAAGCAGCAAATGTATGAATAGAATTAATAAGGATAAACTTAATCCGTTGTTTGGAACTATTGTTGTTTGTTTTGGGTTATGGTTGTTTGGGTAAGGATACTTTAAAGTTGTTTGGATGTATGAATAATCTATTTAGCTTCATTAGAGACTGTTGAGTAAATGGTGCGCTTTGCGGTTTATTTTTCATCCTGTACAACTTGAAGTTTTGAACCCGAACAACTATTTTTTTTTTTGATATGAATGATTGATTTAGGATGATTCTATGTGATGGTTGTATGCCTGGTTGCAAGTGATTGTTATTTGTATTGATTTGTTTGTTATTGATTAAAACAACGTTAAATATTTCATTTTATATAATTGTTAACCCATTTGGATTATATAAGTGAAATACATGTTATGGAAGCAATTGCTACTACTTTTGGTTTTATAATTAAGCGTAATTGCCGGACGAATAGGTACGTTTTCGGATTACGGTTTTTAGCATTATTATATTGTTTTCCCGTGTTGGGATATATTTTATTTTTTTGGAAAATATATGCTATATATTGTTATATTCGATGTTATATTTTCTTTCGAGCATCTCCGTACAAAGGAGACTCTGCCGAAATTTTCCGTAAATTTTGGACTTAGAAAATATTTTGAAAATATTTTCCAAACTTTATCAATTTAAGTATAAAAAGATTTAATGGTAAAACTTTATTATATTTTATTTAAAATAATTAAATTAGGAAAACTTATCTGTTTATAAATTTCATATTTTAAATAGGATATATTGACTTCTTAATTCTTCTTTTCCCTCTTTTTTCTTTTCGGGGATGAAAAGTTTTGAGTGGGGGAGAGTGCAATGACCCGTAATTTTTCAATAATTAATTTTTTTAATTTATTGAGATTTTTGAAATTTAATATTGGAGAAAATAAAAATTGTTGAATTATTAATAAAAGTTGTGATAATCTAATGAAAATTAACTTAGAGGAAACGTAACACGGTTAATTAAAGTTAATAATTAATGACTTGAATGAAATTCCAATTAAATTAAATAATTTAAATGTTATGACTTAGTTATAAATGGAATACGAGAAAACAAATGAAATTTTTGGATTAATGTATGAAATAGTGTAATAGATGGAAATCATTTGTGAAGAATAAACATACATGTATTATAATGGGAAAATGGTGACAAATGGTGGTCGTTACCAGTGGTTTACCAATTTAAAATAAAAGTTACTTTAATGATAATTAATATAATAACGGAAGTGTGAATGTGAATTGAATAGAAAAGGAAATTTATTTATAAGGCATTAATTGATGTAATAAAAAACACGAAACCAAGTAAATAAATTTATTGAGAATATTAATTATAATTAATGAATCAAAGAAATAGCAACGGTCGTAAGTTACTATTTAATTTTCCTATTAATTTGTTGTAACTGTTATATTTGGGAATGAGATTTTATTACAAGTAAATAAAGGTAAGTATTGTATGAATATATGAATTAATATATGATTTATGGTAATAGAATGAATTCATATGATGTAAGTAATTATAATAAATAAGGAAATAATAACTAGGATGGAATATAACAACGAAGTTAATTAAAGTTGAATTGTGTAAATTGAATGAGATTGCAATAAATGAAATAATGGAAAATGGTATAATTTGGTTATAGGATGATGTAAGCTGGTAAATAATTGACTGTAAATAGGAATATTTGGTAATAAATTAATATAATAAAAATAAATGTAAACATTGGATTAATTAATGAATTTATAATGAATAAATAGTGATTGAATAAAATCAATGTTCTGTAAGTAATTATAATATTTGTTCGAAAGTAATAAACTTAAAGTAAATTAAAGTTTAATGGTTACAATTGTTGTGAATTACCTATTTGTTTAGTTCATAGAATTTAATTTGGAAGCAATTGTAGTAATTGACTTAATTATTGCAATCCCAATTAATTAAAGCAATTGGTTGGATAAGAAGAATGGAAGTCAAGATTTATAAATTTATGTGGATTTGGACTATGATAATAATTGGAGTAGTTGCAATTTAATGAAATTAATCTCTATTTTTGCTTTAATTGAAATCAAAATGGAATGTAAGAATATAAAGGTAATAGTTTGTAAATCCAATGTTAAATTTTATCCGTTTGATAATAATGAATTGAATAATAGAATGAAAGTGAATTTAATAGATTTGTTGGAAATTAAATTTATAATGTTGAATTTATGAGGATTAATATTGAAATTTATAAATTAATCATCTCTAAATTGACATTCAAGTTTGTTTAAATCATTATAAATGATGGAGGAATCATAAGTGATGAAATTTGTCAATTTTCGAATTGAAATTTAAAATTTGATTTAATTAATAAATTTTTAATTTATTTAATTAATGTAAAAAATAGCCAATTTGGCCACTGCCTTGGATTTCGGCGAAATCAGTTTCATCGGATCCGTAACGGTGAATTATTGTAGTATTTCAGGTTTTGTAGCAATCCGGCCCGTCGTTTGATCGTACGAACGCGAAACGCCCTGAAATCGATAAAATAAAATCAATTTGAAATAATTTTGTAACGATCCGGAATTTTGGGCAATAACAATTTAATAATCTGTGTTAATAATTTAACTAGTTTGATAATTTTCTTTATAATTTTAATTTAAAATCTGTGAATTTGATCTTTTAAAGGTTAATAAATATTTAATCTGTTAATAGTAATCAATATCTTTCTGACAATTTAAATATTGATAAGATTTGTTTCTCTAAGCTAATAAATTTTTATTCTATTTATAATATATATAAAATTGATATATATTGTGAATAGAAGATCTTTTGTTTTAAATAAAGTTGAATTTTCAAATTGTAACGTATATGTATGTATATGTTATAGTTTGATATTGTTTTGAAATTGAATTTTAATCCATTAATAATTTATATATGAATGAATATGGTAATTTAAAGCTTTGTTTAATTTATATTTTCAACAGTTAATTTAGAATTAATTCATTTGTTTTCAAAATGTAAGATAATTGTTGTTTTAAAAATATGATAGTTTATAAAAAGGATTTAAATAAAGTTTTGTTTTATTTCTTTAAAATGTTTAATTTGAAATGGTTAAAAATGTATATGTATGAGTTTTAGATTTTTAAATACATGTATGAGAATATATATTTGCATTATAATTAATTTTAGAATATTTTCTTTTAAAAGTGATACATACATATGTAAATTATATTTGTTAAGTAGCTTAAAAAAAAGAAAAAAAAAGAAAAGAGAAAATGTAAGTGTATATTTACACTTAAATTAAATAAAAGTTTAAAAACACTTTAGTACAAATGTAAACATGTTAATTCTTTTAATAACACATGTAAGTAAATTAAGCAAGTGGAGTGACATTTGTTTGAATTAAGGAACATGTGGCATTATTTTCATTTTAATTTTAATAAATGTTTTTAGAAAAAGAAAGTTAGTTTTTCACAAACATTTTTCCTTTGCCTTCTTTCTTAGCTCAAAACAGAAAATTTTCTTTCTTCAAACATGAAATTAAACTAAAAACAATTCCACAAAGCAAAAGAATTATCAACCTGCAACTGATAGAATCAAACCTACAATTCAGAATTAAACTGCAATTTTCAACATGCAAGGGAAATCAACAGCAAACCAAAGCACAATTTTCAGATTTAAGATTCAACCTGGAAATTTGAAATTGAGGAGTTCAAAACCTGCTCTGCATATTTCAATGAGGTGAGTAAATTATTTAAAAACAGTTTGAAAGTGGTTTAAACTTGAATGCATGTTAAATCTTTGAATTGATATTGGTATTGCCAGAAAATCACTCAGTTTTATTTATTGAATTCATTATTACATTTATATATGTAAATATATGACTGTATATATTGACGTTCTTCTCTGTTTGAAGAAAACTGTGACCCTTGTTTTCAAAAATTAAAATTTCCCAAAATGGTCCATATTAGCCTTGAATATATGAATGAAGTTTGCTTGAAAATGTGTAATGAAGATCACAAAAATATCTCTATGATTTTTAAGATATCAGATAAGTATAAATAAAAGAATTACAGTGAAACTAAGATATTGGTTAAAAATTAACAACCTTAATTTTTAATTTGGATTACATGCATGTAATCTTGGTAGGAAATCATGAATTTTGATATGTAAATTGTGATTTTTAGTTGAGTATTCATTGAGAAATTTGGGTTTGAATGTTTTGGGGGTTTTAGTAATTGCCATTGATTGGCATGATAATCGGAGCTTGAATCTTGTTCGGAGTTTGTTTATGAATCAAGGATCATGGGAAAAATGTAATTTGATTTTTCTAATGACTGAGGAGTTGGAAATCGAGCAAAGTAGGGTTTTAAAGCTTGTTTTACTGGGCTTAACTGTGGAGGAGCTTGCGCCGCGAATGAAGGTTTGGGGGTGATCGCACATGGGGGGAAGTGGAGCTCGAGTCGTGGCGGTGATGTGGTGGGTAGAGCAAGGCACATCGGCGTGGGGTTGACCGGCGGCGATAGAATTGGTGGATGATGTTTTTGCAGTTGTTCGAGTTGGGTGTTTGAATTTTGATTCAAGATTGGATTCTCGAATCTGGGTTGATTATTATGTTCGCACGAAGTTTTGGGGTTGTTAGGGGTTGCCGTGTCGATTGACGCTAGCCAGAATGGACGGTGCACGTGCACCGTGCAGGACATTGATCTGGGGGAATTTTGTTTTGGGGGAAGATGATGGAATCTCGGGTGGGAACTCGCATGTGACTCGGGGGTAACTCGAAGTCAGGGTGGTTTGGGTTTGCTTCGGGGTTAACTCGGGTTGATGGGTGGTTTGCTTCGGGTTTTCCTAGTGTGTTATCTGATAATAGTTTTTTTTAAAGGAAATAAAATGAAAACTCTAAACTTGTTGTTTAAAAATTTAATGTTAATCAAATTTATAAAGTATAAGTTGAAATTATATAATTTATTTCATTTTAAATTTATTTAAAGTGATTTCATATTGAAAGTAATTTAATTACATTTTGGATTTCAATTTAAAAAGGATATTTTGAATTAAAATATCAAATCAAAATTTAAGTTAAAATGTTAAGAAATGATTCAAACTTAAGATTTCAAATTTTATATTGAAATAAATAAGATTAATTTAAATGTTTTAAAGTATTGGAAATTTCGGAAATTGTTACTAAATTTTCTAATTTCAAATAAGATTATCACTATGATTTTGGAATCCAAGATTAATAACTTGTCTTTAAAATTAATTTATATAATTCAAATGATTTGTTTATAGAAATAATTAAGGTTAAATTATTTGAATATGACTTAAGAATACTTAATTAAGTATAATTGTTAATAAGTAAGAGATTCAAAACTTCCTCTCTTGTCTGCGCATGGAGCCTCCAACCCTACCTGCCTTGTCTCATCAGACGTACCCCCCCATCCCCACTGACAACTCCATTGAAACAACCTTGTACCTCTCCAACAGTCTTGTCCCTTCTTCTGCCACACCGGCGTCTCCTCCTCCTCATGTTCCAACCAATACCACCTCATCCCTTTCTCATACGGTTATTCCTCCCCTTGTCCCCCCTGACCCTACCACGGCACCTCTGCTACCCTTAACCTCCGATCCGCATGTTCCCCCTTCTAGTGAACGGTCATGGACTTCGTTGTTCAAGCGCATCCCTAAGAATGCTGGGAAGTACATCCCCGTTCACTTGTCTCCAGTTTATGAAGATGAAGTAATGGTTCCACCATCTGAAGTTATTGATGCTGGTGCATCGATTTGGAAGGAAACCTTGGTGGGTTTCTTCCTCGACAAACCTCTGTCATATACAGCGGTGATCTCCAAACTCAAAGCATTATGGAAGCTAAAAGGAACGGTTACAGTTAAGTCAGATGGTATATTATTCTTATTTAACTTTTCCTGTTCTGAAGACAAAAACAAGATTTTACAGTGTGATCCAATTATCATGAACAACAAGTTGTTTATTATCAAGCCATACGACCCAGCTATCAGTAATGTCACTGGCACGATTACAGCGGTACCGGTTTGGGTTCATTTGTACAATCTACCGCTTTATGCCTGGTCTCCGCTAGGAATAAATTGGCTTTGTAGCCATTTGGGCAAGATGTTATGTATGGATGAAATGACAGAAAAGCAGGAGAGACTGAGCTACGCTAAATGCTTAGTGGAAATAAGGCCACACAAGGAGCTTCCTGATGAGTTCATGGTAAAGTTGGTTGAAGGAGGGCAACAAAAAATATTTGTGCAGTACTTGTGGAAACCTGATGTATGTGTGATATGTAAAGGCTTTGGTCATAAAACTGTGTGTTGTGACAACAAGAAAGAAAATATGTATGAGAACAAGGAAGAAAACAACAGTAAAGAAAATAGAGATAAGGTAGTGGTATCTGTTAACTCAAACAAAGTGAAAAGGAATGTAAGGCAAACTCAAAAAAGGAACTTCAAAGTTTGGCAACGTGTAGGTAGGAAGAAGGTGGAACCAGAGAACAAGGGAGAAAAGGAGGAGGAGAAAAAAGGAAGTATTAATGAAAAAGGAAAAAATGATAGAGAAATTAAGGCAAACTGTGAGAATGAGCAAAGTGGTGATAAAGAAGAGATTAACACTGATACAAGAGAAGCTGATATAAATAAAAACATTTTGCAAGATGATGTGACCAATACTGGGAAAGAAGGGGAAAAAGAAGTGGATTTAAGTGAATTAGAGACTGTAGGTGATGAGAAAGAAAAGGAAACAGAAGTAGAACTTTGTGAAATAGAGTCTGAAGGCAACTTGCTTACCTTCAACAAGTTTTCAGTGCTACTTAATATGGACGATGAGGATAATGTGATTGAAGTGAATGACGAAAGCAAGGAAATTAGTGAAAAATGTCAAGAAGATCAAAGTAAAGTTGTTGAAAAGCAAAAGAAAATCAAAATGCAATATTCACATAAAGAAGAAGGTGGTAATAAAGAAAAATATGGAAGCGAGGAGGTTGAGCATACTATGGATGTTACTCACAATCATGAAGATGCAGTACACGTAGACAAAGGAGCGAGACAAGGTCACCAAGTTGAAGAAAGAGATTGCACACAGCAGGAAGGAAAAATAGGCAAAAAGAATAACACCAAGCATATTAACCTCAGTTCAAAATCTCATGAAGCAGTGAACGTGCACCATGCATGCACAGAGAATAACACAATGCAAACAAACAATACAGCAACCCAAAGCAATGTAACAATCCCCAACCCCCCAACCCAACATATTTACTCTAAAATCATTCCTCCCCAAGCATACAAAGCTCCACCTCCTGTCGAAGTCCCATCTCTTTCAACCAACCATCTTTCTCCCCCTCAGCCCAACTACCATTTGCATGAGGAATCAACTAAGCAAGCAGTGACACCACTATCAGCCACCATTCCTAATTACTTGTCTACGAAGCAAGCTGTGACTAGGAATATGAAGATTGAGATCCTTAATGCACGTGTTGCCCAATGATGTTACGCATTGGAGCATGGAATATACGCGGTGCACATCATGTGATTAAGCAGGACCAATGCAAGCAACTCATTAGAACTCATCAACTAGAAGCCATAGCAATCTTTGAAACAAAATTGAATCTTGCCTTGACATCCAAAGCAGCTGAACACATTAATCCTAGGTGGAAATATATCCATAACTTGAATGAAGCTTCGTACGGTAGGATTTTGATTCTTTTCAATCCCAATACGATCCAACTCACCCCCATTCTATCCACTTCCCAAATGATTCACTGTCATGCCATAGACCTTACTGACCAAACATCCTTCTATGTTACCTTTGTGTACGCCTTTAACACATTTAATACCAGAGATCCCTTGCTTTCGCTCATCCCTTCTCTCAGACAAAACACTCATCCATGGCTAATTCTTGGAGACTTTAACTGCTGCTATATGCTCTCTGATAGAATTGGAGGAAACCCTCTCTCTCTTAGTGAAATCAAGCCCCTTGCTGATGCTCTCTCCGATGCTGAACTTGTTAAGGTTAGGACTGTGGGCATGCCTTACACGTGGAACAATAAAAGAAGGATAGGAGGCAGAACATTCTCTACCATTGACCACACTTTCTCGAACCACAATGCTTTAACAAAATGGCCTTTTCTCTTCAACCTCCTTCCCCCTCCTCTCCTATCTGACCACTCCCCCCAAATAATACACCTTCGTGAAGCGGATTTGAGAGGGAAAACAAATTTTAAATTTTTTAACACCTGGGTTGCTGAACCTGATTTTAAAAATACTGTGGCAAATGCATGGAAAAAGCCTAAAAAGGGAAATCATTTGTTTGTTTTGCAGGAAAAAATCAAGGAGACAAAGAAAGAATTGAAGCAATGGGCGTACAATAAATATGGTCAAGGTGACAAGTTGAGTACTATGATCAAGGCAAGGCTTATTGTAGTACAGTCAGCAATGATGGCCTCAGTCAATAATGTTAATCTATCCGAAGAGGAGAGTATTCTCACTACGCAATATCATCAAGCTTTGAGTAAAGAGAGTGATATGATTAGGCAGAAGTCAAGAATCAAATGGCGAGAAAAGGGTGACAGAAACAGCGCCTACTTCCACGCCAGCCTAAAGAATAAGCAAACAAGCCAAAATTTCACAACAATATATGACAAGTATGGTAATCTTCATAACACACCTGACAAGGTTAAGGATGCTATTGTCAAACATTTCTCTGACCTATATGGCAATATGAACGACTTCATGCCACTAATTGACCAAATACCCAGTGACATACTTCCAAGACTCAATATAGCTCAGAAAGCTAGTCTGTGCAATGAAGTAACTCATGAAGAAATAAAGCAGGCTATGTTCTCTTTAAATACTGAATCTTGTGGTGGACCGGATGGTCTGAACGCCTTATTCTATACAACCTGTTGGTCTATTGTCTCTGACGACGTTACTAATGCAATTCTTCTCTTTTTTAAAAAAGGTAAACTCTACAGGTCATTCAACTATACTAACATAGCACTGATTCCCAAGACCAAGAATGCTCACAATGTTAATGAATACCGTCCCATCTCCTGTTGTAATACGATATACAAATGTATCGCCAAGGTCATAGCTATCAGACTTAAGAATGTGCTTCCAACCATAGTGTCTAAGAATCAGGCTGCCTACTTACCTGGTAGGAGCATCTTGGATCATGTTCTCCTATCCCATGAACTCATTAAGGGATATAAGCGCAGGAATGTTACTCCTAGAGCAATGTTGAAATTGGATATAATGAAGGCATTTGATATGCTGCAATGGAACAGCATTGTTAGGGTCATGGGGTTCATGGACTTTCCACCACATTTCATTGCTTGGATTTACGAATGCATCTCTACTCCCGCCTTTTCTGTTAGTTTGAATGGCAGGAATGAGGGTTTTTTCGTCAGTAAACAAGGGATTAGACAGGGAGACCCCCTATCATCTTATATTTTTATTCTTGTCATGGAGCTTTTAACAAGAATGATTGACAGGATAATTAATCAAGGTAAATTCAAGCTTCATCCTAACTGCACTGAACCAAGGATCTCTGCTCTGTTGTTTGCTGATGATCTTGTTGTGTTCTGTACTCCTGACACCTGTACTCTTACTAACATCATGCACATTCTTGACAAATTCTACGAAATGACGGGGTTGAAAGTGAATCTCCTAAAATCTGACATCACCGTTGCTGGTGTTAGTTCTGAGCAATGTGCTCTTATTTCTCAAATCACTGGGTTATCTCTAAATCACAATACAATTTCTTACTTGGGTCTTCCAGTTACAACCTCTAGAATCACTTCGAACCATTGCCTTCCTCTTTTCGATAGAATTACTGCCAAGTTGAGCTGTTGGACTTCCAAGTTGCTCAGTCAAGCTGGAAGATTAACTCTCATAAAATCCGTGATCTTCTCTATGCAAGTGTACTGGGCTAGAACCTACATTCTTCCCTTTAAATTGATTAAAATGATCAGAGGTGCTTTCATGAGATATCTTTGGAAGGGCAGGACTTCAGGTAGATATATAGCTCCGATCAAATTTAGTTTAGTTGAAATACCAATGGATAAGGGGGGGTTGGGTATTCTCAACTTAAAACAATGGAACATGGCAGCCTTCGCTAAGCATATTGATACTTTTTATAATAGCAATGACAGTCTTTGGGCTGAATGGTCTGACAAGAATGTGATCAAAGGGAGGAGTATATGGTGCATGACCAAGCCTCAAAATTTGAGTTGGACGTGGCAGTGCATATTCAAACTCAAAGATAAGGTTCTTCCTCTCATCCAAATGAACACGAACCCAAGGTATAGTGTGAAATTCTGGGATGACCCTTGGTTGGAGGCGGGTCTCATCCTAAGGCGACAACTTAATCACTGTGAAACGCAACAGGCTGGTATTCACCATGCAGCCAAAGTTAGGGACATTCTACACAACATACAAAATGCACGTACTTCATGGTCAAACCCGAGGATACATGATATATGGAGAAGAATTAGCAACTTTACGCCTGTCTCAGATGTAGCTGCGCGTATACTGTGGGGGGACAAGAGAGCTACCTTCAAAATTGGAGACATATACGAATTTATGATGAAGAACAGAGCTAGACCGCAATGGAAATGGTGGAAACGTACGTGGGGAAGAGATAGCAGTATGAGACATGACTTCATGCTTTGGAAAGTTTTGAATCGCGCATTGCTGACTAATGCGAAGCTTGCTTGCATGGGTTTGGGCTTTAACCTCTCATGCAAATTCTGCAGTTATATGCCTGAATCGGTCGAACATCTGTTCTTCGAGTGCGCCTTTATTAAACTAATCTGGATATCCGTGATGGCGAGGCTTCATAGGCAGAATGTATCCCACGACAATCGAACTGAATGGGAAAGAGTTTATCATCATGCTGGAATCAATAACGAAAGAGGAAGAATCTTCAATGTAGTTCTTAAAAGCTTTATTTCTGCTGTTTGGAGGGAGAGAAATGCCAGGGTTTTTGATGTTGTCAATGCTAAAACTGACGTGGTGTTTAAAAGGTGGATAATGTGTGAGATATGTCTTTCTTTGGGGCAGCTGTCGTTCGCAATTGAGCCTGGGATACGAGCTTCCTTTCTACTAAACATTTAGTTGTTGTCTTCCTCTCTTTCTTTTGTTTTTGTTTTTTCCCCCGTGCTTGCTATGCCAAGTGTTCCCTGTATTCTGTTGTTTGTGTGTAGTTTTCTATGGTGTAGTAATAAATGGTCGGGGTCCATTTAACCCCGTCGGCCTTGCCAAAAAAAAAAAAGAGATTAAATAAAATTTATGTTTTTCTTAATTAATTAAAGTTTTGCTTTAATTATAAGAAAATTTATTAATTAATTAATTGTTTAATTAATTTTAAATAATTAGTTAATTATTTATTAAATTTTAAATAATCACTTAACTATGGATTAATTAAGTATAATTACTTAATAAAGAAATTAATGATGAATTGTTGAACGTAATTAAGAAAGTTAATTACTTATGGAAGTAATTAACGGGAAATACCCATGGGAGTAATTAAGTTGAAGTGATTATGGGTAATCACTTGTTGTTATCAATTAAAGAATTGATTAATATAATTGTTGAAGTTAATTAATTATGAAGTGATTAATTAATTAAAGAATTAATAATTATTTAATGATGAAGATAATTGTTAGTTTAGTAATTAATTAAGAAAGTAATTAAGACTTATTAATGAAAGTAATTAGAGATAATTACTTATGTAAGTAATTAAGAGTTAATTACTTAATTTATTTTAGTTAATTAATTAATGTAATTAATTAATGAATGAGATTAATTTAAGATGAATTACTAAGTGTAATTAATTATAAATGTAATTAATTAATTAAGTAATTAATTAAGGATTTATTTATTAATTTAATTGTTTAATAATTACTTAATGAAGCAATTAAAGATTAATTGAATTAATTAATCAAGCATTAATATAATTAAATTAGAAATTAATTAATTGAGAAGTTAATTAATTTAGTTAAGTAATTACAAATTGTTAATTACTAATTATGATTAATGAGTTGATTAATTATATGTTAATTATTTAATTAATTAAAGTAATTATTAATTAATAAGGATTGATTAATTAATGTAATTAATGATATTAATCAAGGTTGATTAATATAAGTGATTAATTTAAGTATGATTAATTAATGGTAATTAATTAAGAATTAATGTAATTAATTATAGTTAATTAATTAATGAATGATCATTAATTATTGTAATTAATGATAATAATTAAAGGTTAATTACTGAATATGGTTAAAAATAATTACTTGAATGTAATTAAAGGTAATTAATCAAGGAAGATTAATTAGTGAAGGTCATTAGAGGTGATTAATTTATTTGGGATAATAATTAATAAAGAAGGATTATGGTAATTCAATTGATTAGAGATAATCAATTCTGTTTTGGATGTTTGATTAATATGGCCTGATTGGATAATATTGGTTAACTGATTGATATTGGATGATCAATATTTTGGTGATTGCTATTGGATGATTGATTTTGATTGATATTGGTTGATACTGGGTGATTTGGTTATATCTGTTATGTGATATGCTGCTTTGTGAAGATGAATGTTGGTATGAATTATCTGTTATGATAATATAATTCATCTATTTGTTTATATCATCCTAAATATAAGTTAAATTGTTTAAACTCTTAAGTACAACTTGGACATTAAAATGACATTTGGTTTCGGTGAGACCGGGATCAGATTTCCATATTTGGAATCCGAAAACCACACCGATTCCAAATTAACGTTAGGTCGTTAATCCAAGTGGAGCAAGTGAAGACTCGAGGTGTAAGGGCTATACGTCAGTATAACTCTGTGGGTGATTCCGTAATGAGTTTGACGGAATAGTGCTTATAGATTCGAGATGGTGAATCAGAGTGCAAGGGCTATGGTTGTTGATTCTGAGGGTTATTCCAATAATGAGTGCAACGAGATAGTGCCTTCGGTTTCGTTCGAACCCGGAACGAACTTGTATGGATTGAATGCTTTCAGAACATCGTCAGGTGGACGATGAGCATTCTAAGATATTGTGTTCTATAAAGGTAATCGTAACCTCAAGCATCATCAACCGAGAATGGCTAAAACAGGGGAGGTGCAACAAGGCTTCGTGGGTAGCCCCCACTTGAGAGTGAGATTTACCCATGTCTAGAGGTCCCTTTATATTTCGGCTTAGTGTGTGGTTGGTCGCGCCAACTACGGGGTGGTCTTGTTCGGGACTGTCCAGTAAGGGATGGTTCCAACCTTGTGTTGCAGGGGAGTGGGAGTACTCCTCGGTACGTTGATCTAGGCCACGTACTGTGACGGGCGGTACCCCAGTAGCCCTGCCATTGTATGGAATCCAAAATCCAATAAGTGCATGTATGGTTTTGATTGTGCCCAACTATGTTGGAACGTGAGATGTAAGCATTCCAGCTATTTCTGTATTTTATTTTGAAAACCCTAGACACTATTATAATATCACTGGATTTCCTATCAAATGTTGTGGTTAGCTTAAGGTAAAAACTTTTCCATGTTTATGTGTGGGAAGTCTTACGTGATACCTTTTCTTTTCAAAGGTTTTTCTAAAGTTAAGCAATTTTAACCCGTTTACTCACACCAGACCCCTGTCTGACCCGAGTGTTTATTTTCTGTTTTATTAAACTCTTGGGTACTCATATTATGTATGAGTAGTCGAGTGGATCAAGTTAGCTTGACGAATTCTGGAGGAGTAATGGAGCAGGAGGCTTCGACGTGTAGTTATATATTGGTTCCGCTGTGTTTGTTTGGTATCTGTTTCTTGCATACTTGAGTTGTATTGTTAGACAGAAGTTTATAACTGTCTATTATCTGTTGTTTAAGTTGTGTACTCTGATGTAATTAGATACTATGTAATATTTTATGAGATATATTATATTTTATTCGTTCCGCTGTGAGTTCTCTGATGTTGTTGTTTCTTTCTTTCTCTTTCTTTTCTTCTTCTATCCCTTTCTTTCTTTAAGATGATGCGATTTTCTGGGAGTAGAAAGTCGGATCGTCTCAATTTTTTTTAGCATAACTTCTTTATATGATGGAATTTGGACGTGAAACTTATTTCATTGCGTTTAAAATATTTAAAAACATCTATTTTGATATATGGGATGACACAATTTCGTTCCGAAGTCAAAATGGGCTTTTTGGGTTATTTTGTCGTTAGCGCATATATTCAATCATGTCCTTCTATTCTATTTCAACCCTACCTACAAATACCCAATTATAAACCCTATCCTCCCTAATTCTCTTTTGTATGTACGTATAATTCATGCTCAGCCCCTCTTTCCAATGGCTGCAAACCTAATTCCCAAATCCAAATCAAATCAAAAGCCAAAATTTCTAAATCCACAATATATGCCAAATTTTATATCAATTCGAAGCTCTCGAAGAGCGTAACTCAAATCTCCAACTCGTTTTTCGATTCGACGCATTGTTTGTCCAGAAATCGAAGAACAATTTTCGGCCGTTCATCGCGCGTCGATGAACATCGACGGATCGGCGAACCATTTCTGGATTTTGAAGAGGGGATGGAGGGGAGTTCATCTGTGGTGTTCGCTGGTCGTTTCATCGGTTTGATTTTGCGCAAAAATTCGAAAGGGTTTACTACCCTTAGGCAGCAGCTGCAGTTTTGGCACGGCATGGGCACGAGCGAAGCCTCAAGGCGAGGCACAAGAGGGGAGGCGCGGCCTCTGCGTAGGTGTGCGTGCGTATAAGCGACAACAGCGAACATTGGGAGTCGCGATCATAGGGGGCTGCGTGTTTAGGAGATTGCGTGATAGGGTTTTCACACTATAACTCGTTCTGAAGGCGATAGGGGTGTGCTGACGTGGTAAAAGATTTGAGACATTGTTTTATTTAATTTATTTAAACTGTAATTTATCTAATGCTTATAACCTTCGTATACGAGATCCGTTTTACGCGCGGTTTTCTCCGCTTGTTTCGTATTGGAATTCCGGACATTATGGCGCTGTTTTGGACGGATTTGGAGACTGTTCAATTTTTGGGTTTAAATTGGATTCGAATTCAATTTAAATTCAAAAGGTGAGTGTTTTAACTCACCCACAGCTTCTAAAATTTCTTATGTTTGGTAAATTAATTTATGTTGTGATTATGCATTTATTTATGGCTGTTTCGTTTATTTTAATCATCATCTCAGTTATTGCATTTATTGAAATTAAATCGTTATTTAATTTATTATTGAATATAACTGTCAGTAAATTACCTGTTATATATTATCAGTTATATATTGATATTGATTGTTTGTTTTGTATGATGATTGTGATGGATGTTTGATTTTATGATGGATGAATGGATGTTTTATTTATATCATCATAATCTGCAAGTTCTTTTGCATTTATTTTGATTCGGGATTGCGGTTTGAAATGATATACAACCACAGTTTTATTTTTAAATTACGGATTGAAATGATAAATATTCGTATCACTTGACCATAGGACAGAAAATTTTATACAGGCACTTCGGTATATATAAAATTAGTTTTGAAATGATTTTATGGTTTTGTAAAGAAATATACGGTGTATACAGATATTGATTTTAGATGTTATATAAATGCTATTTTATTATTGATTTAGTTATGTATAAATTTATTTTGAATTATAAAATAAGCTAAATAATAAAGTTTGAATTTCTTTTATATAATACGGTCAAGTATCTATTTAAATTCTATTGTATATAGAGTTTATAATGACTTAAATAAAATTAAGGTTGGAAGATAAATATGAATTTGATTTGAATTTAAGATTTAAGGATTACCCTTGAAAAAAAATTGATTTGGAATATAAATAAATTGAGATTTAAAAGGTATGATTTTATAACTTGATTTATGTTAGAGGATTTAAATGAATGTCAAATTGATTTAAATGAATATTATCAAGTTAATGTAACTGAAAGAATATCCAGTTATTCGAAGTCTAATGGTTTTACTAGAATGATATTTATTAAGTAAACATTTCAAATCTAAACAATAGTAGCTGAAATTGATATATATGAAATTATCAAAGAATAAATTTTGAAATGGTGGAATAATTAAAGCTTTTAAATATATGGAAATTATATTGGTTTATTTGGGAATTTAAAATCCATATTGGAATTGATTTGTGAAGGTGAAGAAGCTATTTTACTATATAAAGTAATTAAATATTTAAACCATTTAAATGGTGTAGTATGTTTCAAAGTTATGAAATTCAAAATTTTATTTTTGAAAGGCTATATTTCAAGTTTTGGTTTCAAAATATTATAACTTTGAAATGTTATAATTTTAGAAAAGGATATATTTGAAAAATGATATTTTATTGGCTTGGGTTTTATAAAAATAATATCATATTTATTTGGGTTTTTAAAACGAAAATGATATTGTATTTATATGGTTTGAAAGGGATATTTTATTCTGGTTTTGAAGTATAATTATTTTGAAATGACCGCGGTGTTATAATAACTTTTGGTTGTTGAAGAGACCGGGATCAGAAGTTGTCATACTCTCTGCCAACTCCGAAAACCACTTTAACAACCGTGTACGCGGTGGAGATTCCAGAATGAAGTAGGATGGTGACGACATTTCCTTTGAGGTAAATACGTGGACCCGACTCCCGTGAGTTGGCATAAGGTGGCTAAAACATGAGCGATTGACGGGCTAATGAGGTAGCACCTTTGATCTGACATATCCCTTCGATATTATACTTTGACTTTTGGATTTATTCGGTGGCCACTTTTGATTTCTTTGATTGGAGGGTGTGGCTCGAGGTGGGCGATAGCTGTGCGCTACGTGTTACCACCGACCCGGAAGCGTAATTGGTATATCTACCCTGACATTGGCTAGTTGTGTCGTGCCACCTACCCTATTGCGCCTTCTATGATTTTGGTTTTCTCCCGTTGCCCGTGTGGTATCCTCTGCTAGCTTCCCGATCAGGAGGGACTATGATATTGGATGGACTACTGGGACTATTACGTGTTAAGGGCTATATGGGTAACCCCTTAATGCTATTAAAAAGTAAGTTTATTTTACAAATAGACATTATTATAGTAGCGAAATATTACTATATAGTAAATAGTTTAACGGATCTTTAGGAGATGTGAATCGCGAGCATCTCTTGAGTTACTGCACTCTCGTTGACACTGGACAGGAGATGTCAAATCCCGTAAACATCTCTGACGCCGTTCCACTCATATTATTTACTATTGATTTAACTTACATAAGATCTTTTAATTCCGACTCGGGTGTTTTGTCTTTTCAATTCGCTCCAGTCAGTCCGAGCATTTCAGGATTTGAAGATTTTATTCTGGAGGAAGAAGATGAAGATTGGTATTACTATTATCTATTATATTATTCCACTGCACCATTTTATTCCTCTGCATTATTATTGTTCTCTGGTATGTGTAACTCTGATATGTATTGTATAAGTATAATTGAATATTTTGTAAAACAGCCTTATGAACTGTATATTTGATTATTATATTTTATTGTTCCGATGTAAGATTCTGTTTTGTTCTTTTCTTTCTCTGCTTCTTCTTATTTACCTTATAACAATCCGCCCTTTTGTATGATTTAAGTCATACGTGTGTGGTTTATCGTCGATTTAAAGCGTGCAAAAAGGTGGGATGTTACATGCCTCCACCGTCCGTCCGACCGACCCGAACCGGGTCGGTTTCGGGTCCGAAGATATTTTTGGATCATATGTGAACAGTAACGGGCCAAATTTCAACCCATTGAGGATCAAGAACCGAAATTTCTAAATTTGAATAAGGGCGGGAACTTTTTAACGATTTTCTAAACGTTGCAAAATGAATAGATGCGACGTTTCAATTCAAACGGAGTGACTGTTAGCGACGGTTTTGAAACATTACGAAGAAAAGCAACCCTTCGCGAATGGATACCTCTTCACCTCTATAAATAGAAACGCCCAAAAAACGTTGGAAACAGTTTTTTCTCTGAATTTTTCTTCTTCTTCTTCCTACACAGGTTTGCGACGCTAGGGAGTGTTGCTAATCGCTGCACTTCCATTACTCTGTATTTTGTAACATCCGCAAGATGTTGCAAACGCTGAATCGTTGTAGATTTGTTTCTTCTTCTTCTTCATCCCTTTCTCTGCATATTGCATCGTTAGATATCAAATACTAAAGTGTTCTTGGTCGAATCAAAAGCGTACAAAATTTGAATCCGATTACGCTGTTATAAGGCTTCATTGAATCCTAAAAGTCGATAGTTCGATAACCCGTTTGTACCTGGTGGGTTGAACTATTGTCTAAAAGAATATATTCCATAGATCCTTGAAGTCGGAAGTACAACATTATCTTCATCGCAATCGCCATCAAATTTGTCTAGAATCGTAAAATCCCTAACAGATTTTCAGACAATAATTTTGAACCATGGAAGGTTCGAGCGCTTGGCAAGTTATGAATCAGTTCTAACTCGATTGGAGCGTTTTGATGGCGACAATTTCACTCGTTGGCAAGAGATGATGAAATTTTTCCTGGTCACCATCAAGTTGTTCTACATTTTGGAAGATGACTTGGAAGAAATCCCCAAGGAAACTGATAAAGATGATGCTGCTCTAAAGGCTAAACGTGCAAAGCGCAAAGAGGACGATTTCCTATGCAGAGGCCATATTCTGAATGCGCTATCTACCCCTTTCAACAATGTTCATAGGACCTTAGAAACAGCGAAGGCACTCTGGACTGCACTGGAGAATAAGTACCGCATATCCGAGGCAAGCAATAAAAAGTTTCTTATTTCTATTTTTATGGATTTCAAAATGGTCACCAATAAGTCTATAATTGGACAAGTAAGCGAGATCTTACTGTTGGTGATTCAACTTAAAGATGCTGGAATTGATCTCTCTGGATCTTTTGTTGTTGGAGTTATAATTTCTAGACTTTCGCATAGTTGGAATGATTATAAGAGAAGGATGAAGCGTGCGGAAACGGATTATAATTTAGACGATTTACAGCGTTATCTTCGTATTGAAGAAGACTCTCGTAAATGCGATCTAGATGATAATCCGCAAATTGAGTCTCATTCTAAGGAAAATAATGTTGAAATTACTGATAAGTTAAAGCCAAAGAATGAGACATAGTTTAAGAAGAAAAATCATTTCAAAACCAACAACAAAAAGAAAGGTGCTTGTTATTTTTGTAACAAGCCCGACCACTATGCCCGAGACTACCGTCTGCGGAAGAAACAACAAAAAGTGAATGTGGTCGAAGACTCGCTTGTGGCTGTAGTGCAAGAGGAGAACTCCGCTAACGGCAATGATAATGATTGGTAGTTCGATACTGGAGCAACCATTAACATTTGCAAAGACCATAATCTATTCAAGAGTTACGAAGAAAATAAAGGAGAAGCCGACGAAGTTACTGGAGCAAATAAGGTTCCAAGCAAAGTTCTGGGAAAAAGGCACTGTAGAACTTTCTTTCACCTTTGGAAAAGTTCTTACATTAGTCAATGTATTTTATTACCTGATATGTGTACGAATTTGGTCTCTGAATACCTTCTTAACAAAGGAGGATTCAAGATGGTGGATGAGTTTGATAAGTTAGTGTTGTCTAAGAATTGTAGATTCATTGGACATGGATACTCTTGTAATGACATGATTAAGTTGAATCTTATAAAGAAATCTTCTGTTTATATTGTTGATTCTATTAATTTATGGCATGGTAGATTAGGACATGTTAATTATAATTCCATTAGAAATATGAATAGATTAGGATTAATTTCTGAATGTGATTTCGATACCATCTCTAAATGTGAAATATTTGTTCAAGCAAAAATATACCGGAAATCCTTTAAATCCATAGAAAGGAAAACTGGTTTGCTTGATTTGGTATATAGTGATGTGGGTGACTTAAAAAGTCATATCACCTATGGTGGTAACCAATACTATATAACATTCATTGATGATTACACTAGATATGCATATGTATATCTAATGAAAACTAAAGATCGGACTTTTGATAAATTCAAAATTTACAAAGCAGAGGTCAAAACACAATTAGGAGTTAAAATTAAAATATTACATTCAGATCGTGGTGGTGAATATTTCTCAAATGAATTCACGTTGTTTTATAAACAAGAAGGTATAATTCACCAATGTACTGCCCCACATACACCACAACAAAATGGCGTTGCTGAAAGGGAGAATAGAACTTTAGTAGAAATGGTTAATGCCATGCTCATAAATTCTAATTTACCTTATAACCTATGGGGCGATGCTATGTTATTTGCATGTTATATTTTAAACAGAGTACCACTTAAAAAGAATAATATTCCCCCTTATGAATTATGGTTTAATAGGAAACCTAACCTAACTAGACTTAAAGTTTGGGGTTGCTTAGCATATGTTAGAAAACCAGACCCAAAACGACCAAAGTTAGAAATAGAGCATTTAAATGTGTTTTAATCGGATATTCACTTAATAGTATAACTTATAGATTCCTTATTCTTGACACTCTAGAAGTTATAGAATCTGTAGATGTAGAATTTTTTTGAAAATCAAACTGTTGAAATCCCATTGAGATCATCTAGTCCAGAACCTAGTATGACTAATGATATCAATGACGATGATTATGCTCCTGCTTTAAACAACAAGGAAGTGTCAGTACCAGATAATAGTACCGAACAACGGAGAAGTGAAAGGGCGAGAATAGAGAAGGACTATGGTCCTGACTTCATTACATATCTTGTAGAAGGCAGTAAGGACGAAGTCCTTAATGTGACTAAATATGTAATGAACATCGATGACAATCACAAAACTTATTATGAGGCTATGAGTTCTAGAGATTCCAATTTCTGGAAAGAAGCTATCAATGATGAAATGAATTCCATAATGTTAAACCAAACTTGGGTTTTAACTGATTTACCTCCTGGTGCTAAACCTACAAGATGTAAATGGATATTCAAGAAAAAGTTGAATACAAATGGATCCATTGATAAGTTTAAAGCCAGATTAGTTGCTAAGGGATATAAGCAAAGACATGGAGTATATTACTTTGATACATATGCTCTAGTTGCTCGCATATCTTCTATACGCTGTTTAATTGCACTTGCATCAATTCATGAATTAGTCTTACATCAAATGGATGCAAAGACTGCTTTTCTAAATGGAGATTTAGAAAAAGAGATATATATGGAACAACCTGAAGGTTTCAAAACCCCAGGCCAAGAAAAGAAAGTTTGCAAATTAGTGAAATCTCTTTATGGCCAGAAGCAAGCTCCTATGCAATGACATGAGAAATTTGATAAAGTTGCACTATGGATTCATTGTTAATGATGCTGATAAATGTATTTATAGCAATTCAGATAACAACGGTAGTGCTATAATATGTTTATGCATTGATGACATGCTAATATTTGGTTCCAATATATCCTGCGTGAATGAAACTAAAAAGTTTCTATCTTTTAAATTCGAATTTAAAGATCCAGGAGAGGCTGATGTAATTTTGGGAATTAAAATTGTTGGAAAAGAGGAGGAGTTATTACTAACTCAATCTCATTACATAAAGAAATTCCTACAAAAGTATGGTCATTACGATGACAAACTAGCACCAACTCCTTTAGATCATAGTATTAAATTAGAAAAGAACACTGGACATACTATCTCTTAACTAGAATATTCCAGTGTTATTGGGAGTCTTATGTATGCTATGCATTGCACTAGACCAAACATCGCACATGCTATAAGTGTATTGTGTCGATTTACGAGTAATCCAGGTTTTGAACTTAGCTTATTTGAAAGGAACCATTGAATATGGTTTATCTTATAAAGGATATCCTGCTGTGATAGAAGGATACAGTGATGCAACCTGGAACAATGTAGAATCCAAGTCTACGACTAGATGGATCTTTACATTAGGAGGCGCTGCTGTGTCATGGGCTTCCAAGAAGACCTGTATTTCTGACTCAACAATGTTGTCAGAATTGATTGCATTAGCAGATGCATGTAAAGATGCGGAATGGCTTAGGAATTTATTAATGGAAATCCCTTTATGGAAGATGGCATCTCCAGCAGTCTTGATTAACTGTGACAATCAAGAAACGATATATAACGTGTCTAATAAGACATATAATGGAAAGTCTAGACATGTGAGTCTAAGACATCAAATGGTGAGACAGTTACTCAAAAGAGGAGTTATAACTGTTGACAACATAGAAACGAAGAAAAACTTGGCTGACCCACTTACAAATAGTCTTCCAAAGGAAATTGTTTCTATAAAGTCACAACAAATGGGACTAAGGTCTGTGAATGAAGGTTGATCATTCTTAACAGAAACCCAACTTGTGTCTTGAAAAGGATAGACAAAGTTCAATGGCTACCAACAAGTTAAGAGAATGACTATGAAACACTAAATTGATAATCCCATAATATTTAGTGTTGGATTCTACAAGAAAAAAGGATGGATTTATATCCTTAATAAGTCTAGAAACCTTAAAAGGTGTATCGTAGAAAATCCTTTAGAGACTTACATATATGAGTATGGAATTCAGGCCATTTCCTAGGAAAGTAAGACTGCTTTCTAAGTTGACTCATGAACCAGGATCTAAGCACGTGGCCATTAACATGCTGAGCAATACAAAACGCTTTACCTAAGAAAATCAACATGTGTGATTGTTCCGGTTTTATCATTAGGGATACTTGGTTCAAGATTCGTTTACCATAGAATCTCAATAAGGTTTTGAATGGTTTACACTAAGTAAAAGTTCAAATTCAAAAGATACCTTTTATTTATGTGTTGGTTTTCATGATGATGCAAAACTTGATCTTAGAACTACATAGGCTTGATCTACTTGGGTATGTAGGAAGTCACTCTAGTGATTCAGTCATCCTATTTATTTAATTTTAAAATTGGGGGAGATAGTTGTAAAATTTTCAAAAAAAAATTGTTTTGGATCTTTGGGTTTTGATTTGGAAGAGAAGAAGTAAAGAGGAAGAAGAGAACAATTAATCCCACATGCTAGAAAATTATACAATAATTTTGTATAAATATAGCTTTCTCATGTGGATGTTGGGGCCTTGGGGCTCCCACATGTTTGCTTTGTTGTGAGGAGAGAAGTCATGCAACACCATACGCGCGCCGCCGCCGTCCGTCCGACCGAACCAAACCGGGAGGGGTCGGGTACGGGTACATGTACAGATTTCGGGTTCGGATCCGAAAATATTTTTGGATCATTTGTGAACAGTAACGGGCCAAATTTCAGCCCGTTAAGGTTCCAGAACCGAAATTTCTAAATTTGAATAAGAGCGGGAATTTTGTAACGTTTTTCTGAACTTTGCAAAGTGAATAAACGCGACGTTTCAATTCAAACGGAGTGATTGTTAGCGACGGTTTTGAAACGTTACGAAGGGACGCAACCCTTCGTGAATGGATACCTCTTCACCTCTATAAATAGCAACGCCCAGAAAACGTTGGAAACAGTTTTTTCTCTGAATTCTTCTTCTTCTTCCTGCACAGATTTGCGACACCAGGGAAGTGTTGCTAATCGCTGTACTTCCTTTACTTTGTATTTTATAACATCTGCAAGGTGTTGCAAACGCTGAATCGTTGCAGATTTGTTTCTTCTTCTTCTTCTTCTTCATCCCTTTCTTTGCATATTACATTGCCAGATATCAAATACTAAAGTGTTCTTGGTCGGATCAAAGGCATACAAACTTTGAATCCGATTACGCTGTTATAAGGCTTCATTGAATCCTGAAAGTTGGTAGTTCGATAACTCATTTGTACCTGGTGGGTTGAACTATTGTCTGAAAGAATCTATTCCATAGATCCTTGAAGTCGGAAGTACAACATTATCTTTGTCATGACCCGAAGTCCAATGTTTGAAAATCGACATCAAATACCTCACTTATACTCGACTGCCAAAGATTCAAACATCGAACTCCAGTCGGATGGAGCTTATAACAACATTAGATGAATATAAAACAACGGAAACAAAATGAATATCATGCACTACATCACAGATACAACATCATAATAATATCTGTTACAACATCAGAGTATCATAATACATGAATCACAACTCCAAATATAATGTCATAATAGAACAACAAGACATCATACGCCAAAAATTATCAAGAAGATAGAGTGATAGTGAACTTCCAAACTAAGCACCTTGAGATCCAAAAGCTTCCAAAATGTCTCTAAAGTAAAAGCCTCCAAGAACCGCTAATCTCCAAACCAAAATACAGCTAATGCCAAAATACGAAAAACCTGCTACTAGGCTACTCGTGTAGAAATGGTGGGCACCCAGAGTTTAGAAAGAAACAATAAACTCCGGGTCAGTCATGGGACTGGTATGAGTAAACAAAATAGTTGCTTTTAAATGGAACAGATTTATACAAGAAAAACCGCATGCTTTTGGAAAATGGAACTACCATAAGACCTCCCGCCACACACACAATGCAATCGCAGAAGTGGAGGAGATTTCTTCTTATGATAGTCAAATATGCTTGATACGGGAAAAATTCTTTGATGTTATTACTAGTGCATAGTGTAGAAAGCCATTTTGAAAGTATAATATTAATCCTAGCCAGCATAGACATTCCGAACTATGCCTACTATAGCTACCATCTAAACAGTGGTGACCACCATAAGTAAATGGCAGGTTATACAATCAAAACAGTACTGGGTTCATATTGGGAATTGGATTTTCAACAAATGGTCAGGCTAAGGAACTTCCTATGCCACATGGGTACGCCTCTGGCGGGACCCCTCGTGAACTTAACCAGTTCTCTGCCAACACAAGGCCAGGTTACCTCTGTAACTAGGTAACAACTACATGACTATGCCATTCCTCGGTCTTTTGGGACCTTTATCCGAGGGCCCTCCATAAAAAAGCAACAACCACACAGTAAATGAGATTGAAGCAACCACATAGGTGAAGTATCTGGGCTCCATACCTTGATACCACCTTTTTCTGGAAGGAAATGACATACCTAAAGGGAGCGACCCTCATAACCTTGCCGCATCTTTCTTGTTTCGACCATTTCCGAGGTGTGAGGTCCGATGAGGTCTCGTCCACAAAGCTACGCTTTACACGAAAGCCATGCTTTGATCACAAATGATCATCAACACACAACAGCACTTAACATGACACACTACCAAATTGGGAGTATATCGCTGATAACCTTTAACTACATAACCTCTGAGCTCGTACGTCTCAAAGAAGGGTGTTAAGCTAAGAGAATAAATTCTCCGCCACCAACAGATATGTCTTTGAAAGAAATCGGCTTTATATCTCAAAGTGTAGTGTCAGATACATGACCATACAAGTCTGTTCCAGGTTCGAACAGAACCGAAGGCACTTCGTCCAATAAAGGAAGAAGCCCTTGCAAATCCGGGCGTCCACAATCCCGATTGGACTTCCCATCACTTAGGGAATCTCTATACCGGAGCAACTCAGTGCATAGACAATCGATAGGTTATCCTATCGTTTTCGAAGACACCCGGTCTTCATCACCATCTTCAAATGCTACCCATTTCGTCGAATCATTATTCAGAATGGATTGTATGACACAAGAGTCCTCTCCCGGCTAATTCGAATAGCGAGCACTCAAATTTAAAACATGTGGGTGTATCAATCATAAGAATTCATATTCAAGGTTCGATGTGGGTTCCAGATAACAAACTTAAATCCAACTCTCTGTCGCATCGAAGTTTAAATGCTGTTTTACGGGCAAAAGGGGTTTCACATACATATAGGAACAAATCACAAATCACAGTTCATCACCATGCAATCACGGTATCACAACAGAAATATTAATCTAGTACAGAATACTTGATGATGGTCAATCATCTTTGATTAAGGTGATTGTGATTAAAGTGAATTAACCATATAATTATCTTTGTTAAATATTTTAAATCAATGTTTAATTTTACTTAATATAGATTAATCTAATCTTAATTGGCTTTATTAATTAATTATTCTTTAATTAACTATTTTAATTTACTAATTCTTAATTGTTAACTAATTAAGTCAAATTACTTTTATTAATTGATTATTCTTTAATTGATTAATTATTTATTTATAAAATCATTACAAAACATTAAATGTTAATTACCATTTCATCATTATAATAAATTTGGTTAAAGTTAATACTTGAATATTTGATTTATTTTTTTTAAATTTTTATTAAGTTAAATTTTAAAACAACTTTTATAAAATTTAAAAATATTCTTGAACTTCATAAATTTTAAATAATTGATCTCAATATCATTTACCTCTAATTCCATTTACAACTATTATTAAATTTATTCACAAAATTATTTACTTGTTTTCCAAAATTTAATTAAAACTGGGTTTCTTTGCTGTTTGCATGCCTACCCGAGACTGCTTTGAGTTTTACCCCAAGACAAACATCCCGCTGTTTCGAGTTTCAACCAAAATCTACCCGAGTGACATTTTTTTCAAAATTTTGTTTAAGTTTTAAAACATCTCGATACAAGTTAAAAAGACACGGGCTCGTCTTCGAGTTTTCCCCTCAATCCCCCGCGTACTGCTTCGAGTTGCCTCCCTTCTTTTCCAAACCCATCACTACTGACACCACTTCCTCCACGTGCACGTGCACGGCCAGATTCGCCATCGTTGGTTGGAGCTGCGGCCACCAACGAGTCGACTACCATCCCCCAAAACACCACAAGTACCCAGGATTTGAAAAAGATTTGAAAACGAGAATCGAGACACTTCGACCCAAAACCATCAGAATCATTATCAGTAAAACGTCTCGTGCCACCTCCTCTGACCGTTATCGGTCAGCAAATTTGGACCCAAGCTCCATCATCGTGCGACGCATCAATTTGCACCATTGACACGCAGTCCTATCATCCCTGGATGGCGCAGCACCATCATTTCGATCATGAGCAGAAATGGATTCTTAAACCCTAATTTAATCTCGAATTGAAAATTTAAGAATTTATAAATCCTACTCATATTTTTCTTGTAATCTCGCACATTTAATCTACCCCTGACGATGAACTCGAGACCCACCATCGTTTGGATCACCAGAATTGGTCAAAAGTTCATTTTCTGTTCAACTTCCATTTCCCAGAGAAATGTTCAATGAAAAATTTAATTTTTTGTTTCTAAAATCATTATTTTTGAAGGAGATTCAAATGATATTACTGAAAAAAGAATTTGTGATGTTCAAATTTCTTTCTTATTTGGATGGTGACAGTGTTTTGCACTTTCCAGGAAGAAAACTATATAAAATTTGCCTTAATTCATTACTGAAATACAACACATGTTTAAACAATATTTTTAACTTGTTTTACATTCCTTTTTAGAAGTAAAGAGGAAGAGAGAGATTTAGATTTTTGATGTAGGTTACCCTGTAAACCAAAATTTAGAGGTAACTGTATTTTCCATAGTTACAGTAAAAAGAAAATTTCAAAACTTGCTTTGATTTGGTACTGAAAAACATAGTACAAGTTTAAACAAAACTCCATCTTGTTTACTGAAACATAATGCATGACCAACCATAGTTTATCATTCAGATTCAATAGAGACAGAGGGAAAGAAGGGGTTTGACAGGTTTTTATATCCTGAAGCTAAACAAGGATTTACATTCTTGTACAATCAACATACACAAGCCAAAAACTCATTCATATACTCAAGATTCTTCCATACAAACCAAGTTTAAACTTTTCTAATCATTCAACCATTCACACAACAACAAATGATTAAAAGAAAACAGGGGTTTACTCACCTTATTTTCCAGAAGACAGGAATGTTTCCTGACAGTTTTCAAAAGAAAATGAAGGCCTGCAACTTTTTTATATTCTCCTACCTTAATTCTTTTAAGTTTAGATCTGCAAATTATAAACGCAGATCTTGGTTTACTCTTTGTTATGTTCATTCACTTAATTCATTAATAACAGTAGTTTTTTAATTACTTACAGTTGAATGACAGAGAAGTTTTCTTTTTTTCTCTGCAACTATGAAAACAGAAATTGCTTTTAAATCTTGATTCTTCCTGCAAATAATTGAATGTTATTGTATTAAATTCCTGCTTAATTACAAATTATAACTTCAAGTTCAAATTTTATAAAAACAAGAAGGTTACTTGCCTTAAAAATTCTTTCCAGAAAACTTGCACTGCCTAAAACCTGAAGCTCTTGTTTTCTTACAAATCTGCAGTTTTTGAATTTGTTGTTAAAATATGATTTCAAAATCATAATTTCATTAACTATAAAGTTAAAAAAAAAACTTTCAGAGATGAAATATATCACTACAGTTTGATGCATAAGAAAAACACTTCAAATTTAACCTTTGAATTGAATTGAAGAAGAGTTTGACAGTTTTTTTCTAATTCTTTTTCTTGCTTGAGTGTTGGAGTTAAGATTGCAAAAATCATTTTGGTTACTGAAATTTTCAGAGATTTGGAGGTTTAATAATTTGAATTGGGAAGCTGAAAGGTTTTTCTAAAATTTTTTATTTAAATATTTTATTAAGGAAATGATGTCTCATGCCATTTGTAAAAAGATATCATAAGATCTAGATTTTGTTAATTATTCCACTCTATCTCCTATGTGCATGTATGTTTACATTTGTGATTTTTACAAGACAAAATAAATTTATAAACTTTATTTTTTATATTATATACACTTTATAAATAAATGTATTCCTTTATTCGTTTGTTTATATATATATATACAATGTTAAAAGAATTTAACCAATATTTTCATTACATATATTATATCTTAATAATTTTTAAATGCTACTTATTTTAAAACATTTAATTTAAATTTAAATTTCGATTTCAAACTTGAAATATAAACTCTCATGTCCATTTATATATTCACACTTACCTTAAATTAAATTAAATTAAATTTCAATATGTATTCAATTTTACCCATATATGTAATATACATGTATGAAAGATTTTAAATTTAAATGACTTTTCAAGACATTCATTATTTCAATATTTTCAACTTAAATTAAATTGGAATTTTTTTCATATTTTTTTTACTTATTCTTATTTGTTTTTTTTCCAATTTATTCTCAAATTAAATTCCAAAAGTTTAGAATATATTATTAATTTAAATTGGTAAATTTTGGGATGTTACAAATATTCCCCCCTTAAGAAAATTTCGTCCTCGAAATTGAAAGAGAGAGAAAAACAAACAAATAATATATGAATACAGAAAGAATAAGGAAATGACTTACCGGCTTAAGCTGAGATATCCATTCTACATTTGGGATATGATTTCTGCATATTATCTTTAGTTCCCCAACTGCAGTCCTTTGGATCGCCACTCCACTGAACTTTAACTAGCTTCACAACTTTGTTCCTCAAATGCTTTTCTTCACGATCCACAATCTTTATTGGTTCTCTTTTGACTGTTTAATTGGGAGTGATTTCGAGATCCTATTGAGTGGCTTCTTCAATAATACTATCCGGATCGTGCACATACTTTCGAAGGTTAGAAATGTGGAATACGTCATGCACACCAGATAACCAGCTAGGCAACTGCACTCGATAGGCTAAAGAACCTATCCTTTCCAGAATAGAAAAAGGACCAATATATTGTGGTGCTAGCTTACTGGTCTTCCCAAACCTCAATACACCTCACATAAAGATACTTTAAGAAAGACAGAGTCCCCAATCTGGAATTCCAAATCCCTTCTTATGCGATCATAATAACTCGTTTGACGACTCTGAGCTGTCTTCAATTTCTTTCGAATAGAATCAACTTTCTCTATGGCCTCTTTAATCATATCTGGTCCAAGGACGAGTCTATCCCCTGCCTCGATCCAGCATGCTAGTGATCGACACGGACGGCCATATAAAGCCTCAAAAGGAGCCATCTCTATACTGACCTGATAGCTGTTGTTATAAGAGAACTCGACCAGATGCAAATGGTCCTCCCAAGAACCACCAAAATCAAGTATACAAGCGCGCAATAGGTCCTCCAAGATTCGGTTGATCCTCTCGGTCTGCCATCTGATTGTGGGTGATAAGTAGTACTGAAATTCACTTTGTTCCCAATGCGTCTTGAAATGCCTCCCAAAATCTACTTATGAAGATCGGATCACGATCACTCACTATGCTACTAGGAATGCCATGGAGACGGACAATTTCTTTCACATACAATTTAGCTAAGCTCGTTGTCGTGCGAGAAGATTTCACTGGCAAGAAGTGGGCTGTCTTAGTCAAACGGTCCACAATGACCCAAATTGCTTCATTCCATTTCCGAGTACGAGGCAAACTGTCGATGAAATCCATCGATACTTGGTCCCATTTCCACTTGGGTACCTCTAAAGGCTGAAGTAAACCCGCCATTTTCTTTTGATCGCTTTTGATTTGTTGGCAAGTAGCACAGCGACTCACATATATAGATATATCCCTTTTCACCATCTTCCACCAGAAAGTTCTTTTGATATCACGATACATCTTACTGACTCCTGGATGGATGCAAAGCTTAGACTTGTGGCATTCACCTAGAACTTCACGTTTCAGATCAAGGATGTTAGGGATACAGATTCTTCCTTTTAATCTTATAACTCCTCTACTATCCATCTCAAAACTATGTCTTCTTCTTGGCATATTCTTTATAGATTCCTCGAAGAAACTCATCTTCATACTGCTTGCTCACGATCCTTTTAAGAAGAGTAGGATCAATAACAAGGTGAGAAAGAATAGCATGCTTTCGAGCCAAGGCGTCGGCAACTACATTGGCTTTTCCGGGCGTATATAGAATGTCTAGGTCATAAGATGCCAGAAATTCCAGCCAACGTTGTTATCGCAAATTCAGATCTTTCTGGGTGAAGAGATATTTCAAAAATTTATGGTCAGTGAATAATTCGAATTTTTCACCTAGAAATAAAGAGAGCTCGATAAATATATTGTTAAATTAAGTTAATTTCGTAAATTGTTAAGAAAGCTGAAAAGATTCTTACCTAGAAGATAATGTCGCCATATGTTTAAAACGAAGGTAACAGCTAGAAGCTCCAAATCATGAGTTGGATAATTTCTTTCATGAGGACGTAATTGTCTACTTGCGTAGGCAATCACCTTCCCGTTCTACATCAATACTGCACCCAAGCTTCACCACAAGCATCGGTATAAATAGATAAACCCTGATTACCGTTGATAATAGCGAGAACAGGAGCGGTGGTTAATCTCTTCTTCAACTCCTCAAAAGCTTCGTCACATTTTGAAGTCCAAATGAATTTTGCATTGTTCACCGTTAGCTTCGTCAATGGACTAGCTAACTTCAAAAAGTCCTAAACAAACTTCCGATAATAACCTGCTAAACCCAAAAACTTCGAACTTCCTTTGGGGTAGTAGGCTTTCTACAATCAAGAATGGTGGAAATTTTGCTAGGATCAACAGAAATCCCTTCTTCGTTAACAATATGGCCAAGAAATTTAACTTCTTTGACCCAGAAATGGCATTTGGAAAATTTTGCAACTAGAATATTTCTCCTCAATATCTCCAATACGATTCTAAGGTGTTCGGCATGCTCCTCTTCGGTCTTGGAATAGACCAAAATATCATCAATGAATACGAGCACAAATTTATTCAATACATTCCGAAACACACGAGTCATAAGGTCCACGAAGTATGCTGGGGCATTGGTTAGCCCGAAAGGCATGACTAACCATTCGTAGAACATATTGGGACCCCTGAAAGCTGTCAAATGATCAGTCCTCGGCGATTCGTAGTTGATGGAACCCTTGGGCTAGATCCATCTTCGAAAAGAAACAAGCGCCGTGCAACTGATCAAATAAATCATCAATTCTGGGTAGAGCGAATTTGTTTTTGAGAGTCTTCTTATTGAGATCGAGGTAATCCACACACAATCTCAAAGATCAGTCCGATTTAGCAACAAATACGACGGCTGAGCCCCATTCAGAAACACTGGGTCGAATCAACCCTTTTGCAAGTAAATCCCTGGTTTGCTCGACTAATTCAACCCTTGCCCTGGGTGCCATCCTTCAATTTGCATGAACGACAGGACGAGCATTGGGTACAGATTCTGAATTTTATTTCTCGGTGCGGAGGTAGAGATTTCACTTCTTCAAACACATCTGGAAAATTTCTAACAATAAGAATGGACTCCAGATTGGGTTCAGGATAACCCAAATTATACAACAACCCTTCTCTTTTAGGGCTAGGGTCCTCACAAGAAATCTCGATGAAATCTCCAAATTCGGTTTTGATTGAAATCAATCGATTATTGCAATCCAATTTGGCTTCATATTTTGCTAGCCAATCCATTCCGAGTAAGACTTCAAACTTGTTGAAATCAAGAACAAAGAGACCAATAGGGAATTGATAACAATAATATTAAATAGGAACGTCTCTACATCGAAGACAAAGATTCGTGGGACCTCCAACTGGATTCTTTACACATATAGGCTTATCAACAAAATCAGGTTCAAGATTCTATTTATTAATAGCTTGCCGAGAGATAAAACTATGTGTAGCGCCCGTTGTCAAAAAGAACTCTAACAATGCTATCATAAATAATGAGATTACCTTCCAGAGCTCCCTTCCCCTTTTCTGCTTTGGAAGATGCGGGTTTGTCTTTGATTGTGTACACCTTGGCTGTCTGAGCTTGCTTCATAACTGGGCAGTCTTTAACTTCATGTCCCACTTTCTGACAATAATAGCATTTCCTGGGCTTTGCTTGAATGGATTGACTGACTTGTTTCTTAGGCTTCGAATATCTGCTAGAATAATGACCCTTCTTCAAGTAATTATAGCAAGTGACATTCTCTGCTGTGCTTCGTTGGTTGCTGTTCTTTTTCTCCTTACCGTGCCACGGTTTCTTGCCTCCAAATTTCCTCTTCTTCCAGTTCTGATTGCTCGAATTTCCTTTCTCCACTGGGGCTTCTTGCATATCAAGTGTATCATATCGGTATCCCATATCAACCAAATCTGAGAAGGATTCTTTGACGTGGCCAGTCATCCTTTCGTGGAACTTCTTATTCATCCCATGAATGAACCTCTCATTCTTCTTCAAAGGTGTGTTCACTAATTCTGGACCGAAGCGAGACAATTCATTGAATTTGTTTAGATACTCCTCGAATGACAAACTCCCCTGCTTTAAGTCCATGAATTCCTAGTACAAACGAAAAATCCCAGCTGATGGCATGTAGCGCTTCTCAAATACTTATTTGAATCTACCCCAAGTAAACTCGTCTTCAGGCTCATCAATAGTGACTGTCTCCCACCATGCTAAGGCTTCATCTTGAAGTTGCTAAGAAGCTATGAGATGCATGTGATCATCTTGCAGCTTAAGCCCTTTAAAGATTCTTTCACAAGATCTAATCCATGCTTGGGCCTCAACAATCGACTCCTTGCCGGTGAACGGCCTACCACCAAGCCTTGAGAAGCTCTTATATAAATCAGCCAGATTCGGCTGATGCTGAGTAGGTAAAGCCGCTTCAGCTATTGGGGGAACTTGGCTAGGTGCTGTGGCATTTCCTCGCCCCCAGCTCTTCCTCTTCGTCCGCTCATCCTTACTATCTATAATTAGTAAGAAGATTGATTTAGATATTCAAACGAGATATCTTAAGAAATATCAGCAGTTAAAGGAAATAGACTAAGAAAATTTGAGATTTCGGCCTTAGTTATACTCATTCTAGGATATAATTCACCCTATCTCTAACGAGCCATCTAATTTGTTATACTCCGTAGCTAAAGTTCTTACTCAACCTTTAGCTCTGATACCACATGTCACGACCCAAAATCCAATGTTCGAAAATTGACATCAAATACCTCACTTGTACTCGACTGCCAAATATTCAAACATCGAACTACAGTCGGATGGAGCTTATAACAACATTAGATGAATATAAAACAGTGGAAACAAAATGAATATCATGCATTACGTCACAGATACAACATCATAATAATATCTGTTACAACATCAGAGCATCATAATACATGAATCACGATTCAAATAGAATGTCATAATAGAACAACAAGAGATCATTGTCGAAAATCTTCAAGAAGATAGAGTGATAGTGAACTTCCAAACTAAGCATCTTGAGATCCAAAAGCTTCCAAAATGTCTCTAAAGTAAAAGCCTCCAAGAACCGCTAATCTCCAAACCAAAATACAGCTAATGCCAAAATACGGAAAACCTGCTACTAAGCTGCCCGTGTAGAAATGATGGGCACCCAGAGCTTAGAAAAGAAACAATAAACTCTGGGTTAGTCATGGGACTGGTATGAGTAAACAAAATAGTTGCTTTTAAATAGAACATATTTATACAAAAAAATCGATATGCTTTTGGAAAATGAAACTACCATAAGACCTCCCGCCACACACATGATGCAATCGCAGAATTGGAGGAGATTTCTTCTTATGATAGTCAAATATGTTTGATACGGGAAAAATTATTTGATGTTATTACTAGTGCATAGTTTTGAAAGACATTTCGAAAGTATAATATCAATCCTAGCCAGCATAGACATTCCGAACTATGCCTACTATAGCTACCATCTAAACTGTGGTGACCACCATAAGTAAATGGCAGGTTATACAACTAAAACCGTACTGGATTCGTATTAGGAATTGGATTTCCAACAAATGGTCAGGCTAAGGAACTTCCAATGCCACATGGGTACGCCTCTGGCAGGACTCCCCGAGAAATTAACCAGTTCTCTGCCAACACAAGGCCGGGTTACCTCTGTAACAAGGTAACTACTACACGACTATGCCATTCCCCGGTCCTTTGGGACCTTTATACGAGGGCCCTCCATCACAAAGCAACAACCACACAGTAAATGAGATTGTAGCAACCACATAGGTGAAGTATCTGGGCTCCATACCATGATACCACCTTTTTCCAGAAGGAAATGACATACCCTAAAGGACGCGACCCTCATAACCTTGCCGCATCTTTCCTGTTTCGACCATTTCCGAGGTGTGAGGTCCGATGAGGTCTAGTCCACAAAGCAATGCTTTACATGAAAGCCATGCTTTGATCACAAATGATCAACATATGATCATCAACACACATCAGCACTTAGCATGCCACACTACCAAATTGGGAGTATATAGCTGATAACCTTCAACTACATAACCTCTGAGTTCGTACATCTCAGAGAAGGGTCTTAAGCTAAGAGAATAAATTCTCCGCCACCAATAGATATGTATTTGAAATAAATCGGCTTTATATCTCAAAGTGTAGTGTCAGACACACGACCATACAAGTCTGTTCCGGGTTCGAATAGAACCGAAGGCACTTTATCCAATAAAGGAAGAAGCCCTTGCAAATCTGGGCGTCCATAATCTCGTTCGGACTAACCATCACTTTGGGAATCTCTATACCGGAGCAACTCAGTGCAGAGACAATCGATAAGTTATCCTATCATTTTCGAAGACACCCGGTCTTCACCACCGTCTTCAAATGCTACCCATTTCATCGAATCACTATTAAAACTCACCCCGTTTTAATTATATTTATAAAAAGTGGAAGGACCACTATAAAAACTAGTTTTCCTTGCAAAAAAAATTCAGTCGTGGCTCTTCGAAACTCATAGCTGGAACAAGGAATGGGATGGAGCAAAAAGGTAAAGTGTGGGGATGATTTAAATGGTGTTAAGAAGAGGTAAATTTGGAGAAAATATACCATTCTTTCATTACGTTTAAAAAAAAATACTGAACGCTTAAGCTCCCTCCTCATGCACCTTCTTGGCGGCCATGTCTAGGTCCTAATTGGACCTTCGAAAAATCCCAAGCCCATTTAGTAAATAATTAATTAAATCAAATATAAATAGTCGTCAATATCGTATATCGATGCGTACATATATAATTTTTGTATACGCACTTTTTTGAATATTAATGGCATTGGAAAATCAGACAAAATTTAATAAATAATATTTCATAAATAGCAATTGATTAATTAAAATTTGTCAAATCGTATGGTATTTTAGAGTTTTCATCATTATGGTTGTGCAATTCGTAGGTGTAAATTCAGTCAGCGATTAATATCGTACAATTCGAATATTAATGTTCGCATGTCATCTTAGCTGGTGGTGTGACGGTTTGACCAAATTGATCATTTGCACATCTTTAGTAAAAATTAATTTTATTCTTTAAGTTTAAGCTGTATCCGATAGTAATATTTATTTACAACAATTCTCTTCGTCAAACTATATCATTTTAGTTACTTATGGAATTTGGTTTTTTTCAAAATTTCAGTATCATTAACATTCAACTCGGTTAGTCCAAACATAAAGTCCTTGGTTCAACACTAACAATTATTATTAATCATACTGCTTTAGCTAGAGATTTTGACTTTGAGTTGACTATAGTTAAACGCGATACTCTAACCTCGTATAATTGAAGAGACAAATTCTCTATTGAATAGTGTATCGCTTCCAATGCATCAACTTTGACCTAATTATAGCCGATTGATGGTCGTCGTGCTACAATTTAGCTATGATCAAAATGGAGTTTCCTCAATGAAGTTTAACAGTATTCTCAAGTTGAGAGAACTGTGTAATATCATCATTTGAAGATTCACTATTTGACCTTAGTTATAATAACTAACAGAAGACTCCCGAGCGAGTCATTTCATATTTATTCAATAACTATCAGTACGTAATCCCTTGGTACCCTCAACGAGTAATATACTACCCAACATTTGGAGAGTGTTACGTTCCCTAGCTTAACGTATGTATTAATATCCTATTTTGAAACTATCTTATTTAGGAATATTTAAAATAAAATTTTATTTTTAATGTGACAAATTTCACATAATTATAACACATTGTAATTATATCACATAACATATCATTTTAGGATTTTCAATTAAATGTACGTAAATTAAATAATTAATTAACATATCACAACATGATAAATATATAATAGAAAGAAAACACCTTTTATTTCAAAATGAGATTTCACCGTGGAGTTAATAATTCACAATAAATTATAGAATTGCTCCTAGGACATACCCCTAACTTTATCATATTCTTCATAGAAGGTCACGATTTCAAATACCGCTCTTGAAAAATTACTTTGCATTTTTTTATAAGGTCACAAGTTCGATCGCCTTCTTTGAAAACATGCAATTTTACCTTATAAGGTCACGAGTTTAAATCTTTGGTCTGACAAAAGTTATATTTTTTTAATATGTTTTCAAATTACTTATATTTTTAATCTAAATAGCACTAAATATTTCTGTTTAAACATGCATACTTCATTGTTTGTTTAAATACATACATACATACATATACATACATACATACGTATATAATATTATATTTATTTAACTCTCTATCTACATCTTAATACCATAAAAAAATGTAAATATCTATTTTTTGTGGTTTTCTTTTACAAAGGTAATTTTTATTTTTTTATTTTATAAATTTCTATCTTCATAAATAACAATTTTTATATTAAAAGCTAATCATGTTTAATTTATCTTTCAGACCTTAATTTTCAAAAACCAGTTTTAGAATTTCAGTACTGTGCATAAATATTTCATTTTCAAAACTGGACATCGAAATCGTTTTAAAAATGTCTATAACCTCTTCCTAATTTTGAAATTTTATAACGTCCAACTTGAGTATACTTTAATAAAACTTGAATAATTTTGAATTTTCTTTAAATAATCTATTTCTTATATGATTATTATGTAGACATTTTATTACATTACCTTCAATGTTGCACTTATTGCATGATCAAAAACATCCATAAATACCTTTAATTATGGATATCATTATACTACGAATATTAGAAAGAGTATAAAAAGATAATAAAATTGAATTAAATTTGTATAAAAAATACTAATATAATGGAAAGCAAAAAACGGGTATGAAGCAAGTGTGAGTTAACAATTGAGCCAACTTTTTTAAAATACAATATTATGATTTTTTTTAATAAGCAATCATATAAACACTAAATGGTTGAAAATATATATTGAACAATAAAAGACAGCGACTTTCTTTCAAATTTTAGGATAGGCATGTTTTGTTAAACGTTTGTAATTATAAAAATTTATTAGATAATACCCTATAGTAATTTAATTTATTCAGATCGTACAATTACTAAAATTTTAGCAAATATATTTTTATGTTCACAAGTAACTTTAATGCCTATCCTTGTATATGCATGTGCATCACACTTGGAAAAATACTCAAATATATATTTCTTATTTCCTTTGTTATATATCGACTTTTATCACCTCACATCTACCTACACATAAAACATTGCATTAATAATTTAGTGGTAAATTCCTCAATGTTTTTGCTTTACTTTTGGTTTGTCACTTTTAATGGCTTCTTAATTTATTTTGTTTGTATCCTAAACTTTACTAGAATTTTGAAATGTCCTAATGCGTATCTAGTTATTTCACTGTTTAAGAATGAATCTGAATTTACATCTTCATTACTTGTCGCACAACGCGTGCATTTTGACACAAGAAGTAATAAAAAATTTCCTGATCCCGCGGTCATGTAGGATCTTCTATGTTAGAAACAATACTTTTGGAAAATTCCCAACATTCTAGATCTTCTTAAATGTTATTTTTGGTTGTCTCCCATGCTAACTGACATCAAAGTCATCTTTGGAACAACTTATCCAGCTTCTCCCTCCACTCTCCATTTATTAACCTTTACTATGTTTAATAAAGCATGGGTCATTATCAACTATTTTTCTATAGTTTTTTATTTACAAAATTCTTCGTAGTGAGTTGTTCTTCTTAAATTGGGTGTATGGCTTATAAGCATGTTCGTTTCTAATATATTTGAGTTAGTCCTCGCATTACGCTCGAAAATATAATTAGAAAATTGGATTATATTTCAATCTAATGAGTCTTGTATGTAGTTTAACATATGTGTGTGTATGTATGGCCATATAAATGTAAATTAAGCTTATATATAATATAATATAGAAAATATTAATAAATTGTAAAAAATGCCGTTTGCTTCATTTTCCTATAATTCCATGCACATCTTATTTCTTATATTTTTAATCTAGCTTTGCCCTCATCTCTTCTTAACATCGTTCCACCACCATTTTGATTAGTCTTTACCATGGCCAAAAAAAGAAGACTCGTCATTCCCATTATTTCATTCTTGATACTAGATCTGATTCTGATTTCAATATTTCCTCGGTGTGCCTTGGTCGATCATTCAAAGTTCCATTTGCGCTCAAGCATCCATCGTCGTTTGTTGCTACCTACCTCTAGACCTTTCAGCACATTTCAAATCTGAAATGTCTTTATTTACCAAGCCTCTGGCTCCTGTGCCAAGTAAGATTCTGCCCTCGCCTTGTGCTGATGCAGCAAATTGATGCCATGATCTTTACTTTTGCATATGCTGATGTCAATAGCTTACCCATTTTTGGAGTCGACAATGTTGAAACTAGGCCAGCACACAATGGAGTAAATAGGTAAATTTAAAAAAAATTCCATTTGGATCTTTATTGGGCCTTTAAAGTCTAAATTTATATAGAACTCTTCTAAATTTTATATTAAATAAGATTAATATTTTATTCAAATTAATAAATATAGTTTTATATTATATAATTTGTATTATATTATACAAATATGTGTATCATATACATATATCCGTATGCATGTGCGGTAGAATGATGTGTACATGGTTTCGCATGCTAGTTTGTAGATGTTAAGATTTACCCTGCAATAGACATGTTAGTCCCTTGTGTATGCAAATGGATTGTCTAAATGTGTGTGTATGCATAAAATTATGTGTATATATATATATATAAATATAGTTACATAATTATTATAAAATATTAGCTATAAATTACTTTCAATAAACATTAATTAAAATATATATACATATTTGTATGTAAGTATATGAATAATTGAATTATAAAATTATTTTAATTATTAGTTTTTAAAATTATTTAGAATATAAAATTCAAACCGAACCTTTTTTAATGTGTGTGTATTAAATTAAACACGTAATACATATAAAAATGCAACTAGTTATGTATATGTAATTTAAAATTTAAAATTATATTCATTGTCACTTTTGCCTAATAATTTTTTTTAATTTAATGTTTTTTATATAATTTATTTGATCAAAACTTATAATTAAATAATAAACCATGTGGAATTAAAGAAAATAATTTTAATACAACATTTAAAAATTATTTTCGAAACCATGAAATATATTTTATATTATATTAATTATTTTTAGAATTTTATATACACATACATTCTATTCATATAATCAATTTTGAATTAAATGAAAGCATTTACATAGATATAATAATTTTTTATTTTTTATTATTATTGCCAAATTCATACCAACAAAATAAACATTTTCAAACTGATAAAATATATATACTATATTGCGTTAAACTTTAAATTAGAGTTTTTTATTTTAATTTTTTTTATTTTCAAGCCGAGAGCATGTTTAAACAAATATGCATAATACACACACATACACATTATATATATACAACCATCTATATGTGACAATTTATCAATATACCAGTTCATCATATTTCTAACTAAATAACATACCACACAATAATCATTTAAACATCGATACAAGTTTGTAGACCAAAAATATACTTTTCACCAAAGCCTATTTTGTACACATTAAAACAAATAAATGAACTCCTTGAGTCCAATTCCTGTTCCTAAGCTGCTAGCTCCCGAATTCCATAGCCACCTATAATTGTATTTGATTTAATTTGTATTTAAATGCATGAAAATTTGAGGCGAGGAAGTGGGTGAATTCAGCCAACAAAATGGAAGGAATGGAAGCTCCAAAACGTGTTTTTGGAAAGAGTGGGTTAGGTATAATTAAATAAGAGGATCCTAAGGAATAAAACAAGGATCTAGATCCTTATTTTTCTCATACCAATCCTCCTTTCTTTTAATTCTAACTCCCATCTTAACTCTCAAAATGGCCACCCTAACTGTGTATGTCCTCTACGTAAATAATAAGCCATACATGGGCCTCAAATATTTTATATAAGGTATTTGAGTTATTTCAGAAATTTTAGTTAATTAGGATAAAATATGCTCCTTTAATGTGTTTATGTTTATTTTATTATTGAAATAAATTTTAACATGACACTAATTTACATTATGGACCATATAATGGTCGATTGCATTTATTTTTATCATAATTGCATTAAATGTGGTTGAATTTATTATAAAAAATGCAGTAAATGCGTCAGTTTAAATAAATTTAATGATGCAGCATGTTTGTATTTGGAATAAGAAAAGGCATATGGTTTATTATTTGATACATTTACGATTAATAGTTACATATATTTTATATGTCTGATTCATGCTTGTTGAAAATATGTTTCACTTTCGTGCCTTGGTTAACATAAAATTAAAGGAATAATATTTTTCATATTTTGCCAAAATGCATGGTTGCTGACCTTAATTAAGCATACAAATAACAAATTAAAGATAAAGTGACACAGTAGCAATATATATAGCTATAATATGGTTCAAAAATACATCATAGCTACTACATTCATTCATGTTATTTAGTACGACATTTACTATGTCAGTTATGCATAATTTTATGTGTCATTTAATTCTAACGTTCATTCATGACATTTGTTATATGATTTATTTATGATCTCTTATATCATATTTATTCAGGAAATGTCATGAATGTAACCACATACATGAAGTAAAAGATTAGAACAGTTATGATTAAAACATATTGTACCAAAGTTATAGTTTTGAGATATTCAAATGTCATATAGACCTAAGGCATTTTTGAGAGTGTTTTATCGCACTCGAAATATGTTATACATACACTGAGAAATAAATTCAAATATACTTTTGGAGTCTCTTCGCAAACTAATTGTAAATATCCTATGTTCCAAGTGAGCTAGTTGAAATAACATGTCGTCAAAGTGACCTCTCTTATTTTATTTGTTCACGAAAATATTTGATATTTGTGTGTATTTATTCATGCAAATGTTAGCTGGCCCAAAGGAAGACTAATATTTGGCCGAATAACTTACACATGTGTGATGATAAATATGTGACAATTATAAGGTTTAACAAGTGAATACCTAATCGGTCCAAAAGATGATTATTATTTAGCTTGAATTTATTTTCAGTATTTGATCATTACAACAACAGTACCACTTGCAGTTAATACTATTGACCGAAGACTTGATATTAATGTTGTGTTAGATATCTTGAGAAGAGACTTATCAATTATTTGAATTACTATGACTGATATTGGATATGAGCATATACAGTCAATCCTTAATTTTTGTTCAATTTTAAACTAGTTTGACTAAAGTATCTGCCAATTTTAATGTTATCATCTTGTTTGAGACTAACTCTAAGGATTATTAAAAGAACATGTTGTTTATTCTTAACTTTATGAATCTATCTCTTGCAATTAGGAGAGTTACACCGACCCACATTATGGTTGAATGCTCTTATAATGTTATAAAGAACATTCAGAGGTGGGATAATTCAAAAAAAAAGCAAGAGTCAAAAGATCATAAAGTAAAATATTTTAGAAGCTTTCAAGGATGTGGTATCCATGTGGATAGCCAATTTTAAGGGGTTTGTTTACTAAGAATGAAAAACGTTTTATCAAAATGGTAAGGAGAAACAAGCACGTTTTATATTGCTTGATTCTATAAAGTTAAAAAAAAGGAAATATAAATGAGTACTATATGGAAAATATTGCTTTAAAAGTTAAAGGCACTCAAGTTATTGTTATTTTTTGGTACTCGCTTTATTTATGGTACAATCATTTTAAGATTATTGTTAATTATTGTTTTTAAGGATAAAATGACCTCTTATTGAGCTCATGGCATTGTGTTAAAAGAAGAGAGGTTGAAGCATATAAGATTGAAAGTACTCTTTAACATACATTACAAATAAATGTATGAATAAGGATAAAGAAGTCACTAAGGACCTAAACAAAAGAAATAACATAAGGATATATTTATACTTGTTTCATCTACAAAATCTGGGGACATATAAATTAAAGCATGCTAGATATTTTTAAGTTATTGTTGAGACTTCAGTTATTCTGTTTGGATTTATCTGATATTTTTGTTATGCTGTCACTTATACAGATTTCGGTTTCTAATTTTAATATGAGAAAATTTGGTTATTGTTATTCTTTTAGTAATAATAAGATTAATTTACGAATAAATTCAAACATTGTTGGAATGAAAAATACTAATGTTTAAAATATAGCTTATATCTACTTATGCTAAATACCTTTTATAATGAAGTCTCAAATTTTGATTTGGCGATTAATATGATTATTTGTTTCAACTTACTAAACAATTCAAGATTGAGACATTAAAGATAACAAATACTTTATTGATACTCTAAGCGACTTAAATTTATAGTTTTTTCAAACCCCCACTAAGGAAAAGTTTAAAGACGAGAAATGCAACAGTTTTTGAGGATATTGAGTTTAGGGAGTGAAATATCATATGGATCATTGTCTTTAAAGAGAATCATTTTCTTTGATTCAACTACAGTTACTTCTTCGGATATTGTATAGGATTTGTTTCCTTTCATTAACAAGTAGTAAATTGGGAATCACAATAAGACAATGTTAAACAAAATTTTCTTCAAGTTAAGGCTATTACTTCAAGAAAACAAACTCAACATTCTTAGAGTGCAAGATCACAAAGGAAATTCACTTAAAAAGGAAGAAATGCATTTTCAAATGACTATGTAGTATCTTCATAAAGATAAATATTGGATTGACGAAGATGATTCTTTGGACTTACATCAATCCATACAAGGTACTAATTTGAAATATGGATTTACGATATGAATATAAAGTGTAAATCTATAAGGACAGTAAATTTTAAGATCTTTCCCACCACTTAAGGTAACAAGATCATTGATTATGAACAACTATTCAAAACAAAAAGGGATCAAGTGGGTAATGTGGAAAGGTATAATAAAACTCATTATAGAAAAGACTATATTCTAAAGGAAAATAATGTTTTATTTTTAAAGTGACTTTCTCTTTGGTTTTACTGAAAGACACTTTAGAATTATTTGAAAACATGTTGCAGATTATGATTTTAAGTAATATTGAAAGGATATTAAATTCGTGTTTCTCAATGGAGATATTGATGAAATAACTTAAGAAAACCGCTTATGGACTACTCTTTTGTATCAGGGATTCAAATGCACCATTATTATTTATGGGGTGATATTTGGATTATCACAAAAGGGCTAGGCCGATAACGCTTGAAAAGGCGTTTAGTATGCAGACTGCAAATCTATTGATTCTCTTTTGCCAAAATAGACAAATGTTGTCTTATGTAGTAATACAAGAACATCCTTGAAACTAAAGAAATGCAAAAGATTCCCCATGCATTTGCGGTGTGGAGTCTAATGCATTCCAAGATATATACACATATGAATATTGTGTGTATTATTTGGCAGATATCTTACCGACATTAAATATGGATTAATGGTTAGTAAGCAAAATGGTTATAGGATATCTTTAAGGAACAAAAAGATTATATGCTCGTAGATAAAAGATCGGATTGGTTGGAGATCATAAGGCATTACAATCTGAATATTTTGAATGCCAAGAGTACAAAAGATCCAATTCGGATAATAATAATATTATTGTTGTTTTTTTGGTTGAAGTTGTATAAGGAAAATTGTCATACATACACTTATAGCCTTCTTTACTATTTTCTGTTATGGGGCATCTAACGATGGAAAATAATTGTAAAATTTTGTCACAAAATTATGGACTATTGAATAAAGAAATTGAAAGACCATTAAAGTAATACTATGACAATAAACAACATATTATTTTCTAATAAGGGGAGAGTGCAAAATAGATTGTAATTTACAGAACATATTGTGACAAACTCCATTATGGCGGACATGCTTACAAAAGGAATATCACCCAAGATCTGTTGTATCATGAGCATCTTGCTCAATTGGTGTAACATTTATGTAAGAATATTTTGGTACGGGGGAGTTTGTATTTGGTACTGTCATATGACACATTGCTCTATACTTCGGTTATATACTATCAAGTTGTTATTTCTGATCAGAAATAAAGTAATGAAGTTTTATTTGCACTTTAGTTTGTTCAAATATTGATCGTTTTGATCTCACTAAAGTGGAACCAGTTGGAAATAGACATGTATAGATCACATCTCATATAATTTTCATACTAAGCATCCATGATTGATCTATGTCATTTGGTTGTGTTGGTATATGCGACCATTGACTGGTTTTGTTATACTAAAGGTAACAAAAACCTCTTTGATCATTTGTCATGGGTGAGATTGTTTCAGAAACAACTTATGTTATAAATAGCAAATTTTGAAGCTTATAAAGTTAAACATATTTACAAGGTTATTACATATATATCTCGGGGGAGATTGTTGGAAAATTTCAACTTGTGGGTTGTATATGTAAAATAGATATGTCGTGTTATTTTGGTGTAAAGCCTAATTAAAGCGATCAAATAATGAATTAAAGTTAAAAGGCTTACAGATGTAATTGTCATGGTATTAATGCGTAGATACCAGGGCAATTTTAATTTGTTGAAGGGCCAAATTAGAAAATGTCAGCATTATAAATAAGAGTTATGGTCCCCAAATTACACAAGCTCTAGTTATTCTTCTAATCTCTTCTATGGAAATAAATCAGATCTATTGTTTATGTCAATTTGGAAGAACAAACAAATCCTTCTTCTCTTTCAATCAGCAATTATGAATTCAACTTCCACTAATTTATTTAACATCCTATAATTTCTTCTCAATCAATCAACATGAATCACCTATTCAGATCTAGGGTTTCATGATTAAACAATCCTAAAGTATATTGAAATTCTAACATCATTAACAATTGATATTAATCATGATAATCATTTAATAATAAATGATTTATTATCATTTTATCTAGTATTAGAGAGAGTATGAGATTACTAATCAATAACAATAATAAAAGTTGATTACCATTCCACCATATTGTTGAAGATATTATCCTCAAAATTAGTATTTAAAAAATCACTGTAATATGTAGTGGAATATGCATTAAAATAATCTTTTTATATCCTTTATTCAATATAATTTTCAACAATTTCATTAGAGAAAATCTTGAAGGCAAGAAGTCCATTGAAAACTTATAGCAAAAAATAGTTCAACTACATCCCGATGCCAAATATAGACCACATAATATGTTTTGGGAATATCCTTAAATGTTCTATTTTTACTACTCTTCTTTAGTGTAGTGTATTATTATACAAAAAGAAGGCGTAGGACGTGTTAGACACGTTGAAAATAAAGCTTCCAAAATAAGAGTGTGATAAATATACCACTCGCTTATGAAGATCATCGGCCAAAATACATGCAACCTCACACATTACAGTCATTTTACCTACTCCTGGCCTGAGCATAGATTAGCATCGCGTAAGGGTACATTATCTAGCAATAGATACATACTGACAGATCAATTTACTCATCTAGGATAAATGGACTCACATATGGTATTAAATGTTATATAAGGATTAGCCTAACTGTTTCCAAAACGATTAGCCAACCTCCAGCACACTTCCTGCCTAACTGATTCCATAATGATTGGCCAACCACCAAACTCCATCTCCTTGCCTCCTTCATCAACCTCCAACACACTTCCTCAGCAAACCAAAAATAACCACCCATTGCCTGAAACTAGGCCTGTCAAACGGGTTGGGTTGATTCAAAATGGGTTGGGTCGAGTTTGACCCAACCCATTTATGACCCATTCTCTTTTACCCATTTATGACCCAACCCACTTAATAAGCGGGTCACCCATTTAACCCATTTAAAGATTTAAAATTTAATTTGACTAATAAAAAACAAATAAATATAAAATAATTCTAATTTTTATGTTTTGCGATCTAACAAAAATTTAAAATTGTAATTCTAATTTTCATCAAAATTCAAATATGGAGATGCGGTAACTTATTATTTTCTAAGTACAATTGTCAGTCCCCTTGAAGAACTACAGTGTGCGTTCACACGATGAAGCATTCGAGTGTTCCATACTATCCGTAATTTAGGTGTTAGTTAATCGGTAGAAGTCTTTCCCGATTCTGAGGTAAAAGAAGGATTTATTGCAGACTGAACAAAAAAAAAGCGGCTTCTAAACTAGGCGAAGTTCAAGTATAGAGATGTGATAGCCTGTTATTTTCTAAGTACAACTGTTAGTCCCATTGGAGAACTACAGTGTGCGTTCACACAATGAAGTATCCGAGTTTTCCATGCTGTCCGTAATTTAGGTAGAAGTTAATCGGTCAAAGTTTTGTTTGATTCCAAGTTAGAACGTTGCAGTCCGAACAAAAAAAAATAGCGGCTTTTGCACTAGGCGAAGTTCAAATATGGGGATGTGGTAGCATGTTATTTTCTAAATACAACCGTCAGTCCCCTTGAAGAACTACATTGTGCGTTCACACGATGAAGTATACGGGTGTTCCATACTGTCCGTAATTTAGGTGGAAGTTAATTGGTCGAAGTCTCGCTTGAATCCGAGTTAGAACGAAGGAGTTATTGCAATTCGAACAAAAAAATAGCGGCTTCTGCACTAAACGGAGTTCAAATATGGAGATGTGGTAGCCTGTTATTTTCTAAGTACAACTGTCAGTCCCCTTGAAGAAATACAGTGTGCGTTTACACGATGAAGTATCCGAGTGTTCCAAACTGTCCGTAATTTAGGCTGGAGTTGATCGGTCGAAGTCTCATTTGATTCCGAGTTAGAACGAAGAAGTTATTGCAGTCTGAACAAAAAAATAACGGCTTTTGCATTAGGCGGAATTCAAATATGGGGATGCGGTAATTTTTTATTTTCTAAGTACAACTGTCAGTCTCCATGAAAAGTTATATTGTAGGTTCAAAATTCTTATTTTTCAAATTTATAAAAATTATATTGTAGGTTCAAAATTCTTATTTTTCAAATTTATATTAAAATTTAATGTTTTTAGTAAATGGGTTACCCATTTATAGCCCTTTTAAATGGGTCAACCCAACCCATAACCCATTTAATAATATTCATAAATGAGTTGACCCAACCCATTTATAAGTAGGGTAAATGGGTTGGGTTAATGGGTTGGGTCAAATTTTGACAGGTCTACCTGAAACCATCATCCAAAACCAGCACCACTATTCACAACTAACACCTCACTATAACCTCATACCCACTACTGTCTGCATAACCCGACCAACCTGCCACGATAATAAGCAACACGAGCATTGATTTTTGTAATGCATTCTCTGTAGCGTATTCTTTAAACTCCAATAATACCTGCATGGTACAACTTCCTGATGAAAATAGGCAACTTTTGATAGTTTATGTAAAATGAGACTTAATATACTACCACTATTTTATTGGTTGGCACAGATGCTATGCAGTTATGATTTATTCGAGTCACTGCTTTATTTGCATAACTACTGTAAGGACATCAATCCATGTAATTAAGCCTATACCGTCGAACATTGTATCTGCCAAGATCAATGTCTAAATTTATACTACATACCAAGAAGCATATATTCATATACCACAAACATGATCTAACACTTATAAAGCAGATTATACATGGATTGTGATAATTAGTGTCAAAAATTTACCAAACCTTTGTTGTTTCAATTCCTTCAAGAAAAGAACCACCACTCTAAATAAAATTTTCACGTATATGTCACCATCGAAAAATATAAAGGTATAATAAAATAATATAAAATAACAAGTACACTTATGGCATGCTTCACCTGTTATTTCTAAGATCCAGCACAAAGGATTTGACACCATTATTCCTTAATGTTTGCAATGCCTCCTTAATGTGGTTTGCTACCATTAGAAGCATCACTCCTCGATCTAGATTTTAATGTTTATGGATTTTGGTATGTATACGCACGGGAAGAGTGGGATGATGACCTGGTGCATCTATTTGCAACCTTGATGCATGATGAATGATGTAATCCGATATGCCATGTTAAAGGGCAGCCGATTCTATGTTGGTAGGGGGTCAATGTGAGGTCAACGGTACATTGTTCTTGAGATGTACCGTGGCAGGTGGTACCCCAATAGCCTTATCATTGGCGGAATCTAGTTTCAAAATGTGCCTTTATGGACTTAGTTGTATACCTATTATGCCTGAATGTAACTAATGTAACCATTTCGACTATGATTACTATTTATTTTAAACCCTAGGCATTATTAAAATACCACAATATTTTTTTATAAGAAATGGTTTGGTTATCGTAAGGTAAAAACTCATCCATGTTTATATGCAACGTGGTATTATGAGATACTTTTATTTTTGAAAAGGTTTTATAACATAAATATCCATTTGATTTGTGTTTTTCACGCTGGCTTACCAGACTGATCGAGCGTTATTTTCTTATTTTCTCGGGTCAGGCTAAGCATATTTCCAGATTTAGTAATAGATGCTTTGGAGCTTTAGGAGACGAGCTAGATGCCTCCAAGATGTACTCACATACTTTTATTTCTGCTACATTTATCATTCTATATTTATCAGCAATTTTAAGGACATAGTGTTATAATTGTTGAAGCTAATGATAAGTTAGTTATTCTGATTTATGTATGTACATCATAGTTTTCTTTTGTAAAAATCATTGGTATATTATATATTACTTATCATGTTGTGAGATTCTATTCTTTCTTTTCTTTCACCCTGGCAATCTGTCATTTCGGCATAGGGATACTCGGTACGTGAATACCGTGGATGTATTAGTGTTGACTTTTGAGGATCAGAAAGGTGGATCATTACACCATAGTTTTCCAATAACTATCAGTACATAATCCCTAGGTGTCCCCAAAAGTCATAAGTAATACATTATCCAACATTTAGAGTGCATTAAGTACTCTAGTCTCAATGGATATGTTGATATATAGTCTCGATGCATCTTAACTAGGAACATTTAAAATGGTATGTTTGTTTTCACTATGATAAATTACTCACTGTTACAACACTTTGTAACTACTATCACTAAATATATCATTTATGGATTTTCTATTAAATATACTATTAATTAAATTGACTAATTAATATAACACATTATATTAAGTATATAATAAAAAGAAAACACCAACCGACGACCGCTTTGCCAGAACCATCTGCTCCATAAGAGATAGCGATAAAGGTTGAGTATGATAGGATGATGAACGAATTGAATCAGAGGATGGTGGATAGCTAGAAAGCGCTCCTTGATAGGATGGATGCAAGAATTGCCTTATTGCCCCAACAATCCCAAAGGCATAGGAAAAGCCAAAAAGATGTACCGTCTTTAAGTTATGGAGAAGAGAATTTATCTTCATCTGATCAGAATAAAAGAGATGGAAACCAAAAAAATGAAAGAAAAGACTAATAGGGTTCAAGGAAGACCATAAAAGGAAGTGGCTAAGTTTTGGCCATAGCTGGAGTGATCGACACCGATCAAATTCAGGTCGGTACAAATCAAAAAGTGGGTGGCCCCAAAGCCCAATTATCTGATATCATCAACTTGTTAGACAATGAAGACGATTTGCAGGACACTGACAATGACATTAGACAGAGCTCTGGTGCGAGAATGTTGGGGCTCAAATCAACACCATAGAACCAGCCATGCATCATAGAAGATCCGGAGGAATGGTACTCCCATAGACAAGAGAGCCTAGGCGTCATCAAACATATCAAGAGTGCATCCAAAGTCAAACACTTGAGGCTATTCTTGATGGTTGCCTTTTGGATAACCAAGCCAATCAATAATATATTGCTGATAGGGTAAGGAGAGCGATGAATGAAAACCCATGGAGAAAGGATGAGGAATATGGCTCAACACCTAGTAGGACTCTTTGCACTGATGAAATCTTATAGGAGGAACATCCTAGAAAGTTCGTCATGCCAAAGATGGTGTTGTATAATGGGACGCCAGACCCTTGACAACATCTATTGAAATATGAGTGGCACATGGAAGGTGCTAAAGCTACTAATGTAGTAAGGTGCAGATTTTATCCCATATTCTTGGATAAGGTAGCTACGATGTGGTTTACTTGGCTTGTGCCAAAATCCATATCTATATTTGATCAGTGGGCAAAAATGTTTATAGAGCAGTTTAGGCTCCATACTGCTTGACCTAAGGATGTGATGTCATTGTTGAGAATTCATCAGGGTGCTAGAGAGATCCTAAAGGATTTTTTTTGAGTAGATTCAAGCTGCTATAATAGAAGTAAGTAATCTAAAAGAGGATACCGTGTTGATGGCATTGATCCGAGGATACACCCAACATGGATTTTGGAAAATGGTTGAAGATGAAACAGCCACACACCATGTAGGAATTCAATCAAAAGGCGACCCAGTAGTCACGCTTATAAGAGGCAGATATGGCCATCGAAAGGTCGGTGGGAGACGGTCTATTGAGGTTGTGCAAACCAACGTCGCTATCGAGCAAACCTGTAAGAGCACCGAAAATGTTGAAGTGAATGTAAGAACTAATAATAGCAATTAAAAAGGAGAAATCAAGGTGCTGAAGGTAAAAGAAATAGTAAAAAAAGAGTCTAAGAGATTTGAAGCCAAGAGATTATACTGCACTGAATGAAACAGTTGAAAATATGTATCTTGCTATGGAAGGAATTGATACTTATAAGAAGCCATCTCGGTGGGTGACAATTGAAGCTGAACGATGCTCGGGGAATTATTGCCTCTTTCAGGACACTCATAAGCATAATATCAATGAGTTTCATCATTCAAGAGACGTGATCGAAGACTTGATAAGTGAGAAAAAAGTTACAGCAATATGCAAGGGACCCTCAGGATGGCGAGGAAGATTTTAGACCTCTGAGGTAGAAGGCTCAGAAGGACTGACCCAGACCCAACGAAGAGGGACCCAGGTGATTAGACGATAGCAATACAAGAAAACGAGTTGTTTAAAGCACTAATAGTAAGTGTTTCCCTTCTAACTACTATTAAGAGTATTTAAAAAAAGTCAAAGCGATGTGTTTCAGTAGGTGGGCATAAAAAGTTGCTCGCTTTATTTTACTAAAATTTTCACTGCACGGCGCCAAAACTTCCTCTCCCTCCTTCCCTCTACCATCTAAAAAAGAAAAAGAAAAATCCCTAAACCACTCTAAATCTCTTTTTCTTCTTCACCTAGATTTCATGAAATCCCTATATTAACATTAATCCCATAAACGATTCCACTCGAACTCTAAATCCAACAAAAATCCATGTAGAGGTAAAAGAAGAACTCAAACCCTAAATCCACTCCAGTTTAGTCACATGAAATCTCAATCAGTTCCCTCTAAAAATACGATTTAGGTAATTTTTGTTTATACCAATTACATAAATTTTCTTGTTTAGTTTTTGTAGTAATTTGGTCTGATAAAACTCTTAAGAATAAGCGAGGAAAACAACATTAAAATGTTTGGTTTGAGATATTTGTTGTAATTTATTTTCGACACATGTTCTTGAATTTGGTTGTAATTAACTTAAGTGAAATATTTTCTTATATATGGATGGAAATTTGTAAATTCTATTTGCCTAAGATTAAAGATAGAGAAGAAATGTTAAGTTAAATCTATGCAAGGAGGTGTCATTTCTGTTGTTTGGGAAAATCCATTCAGATGATCAGTCTAAGAGAATAAAAAATCCAATGCAGTGGAAAACAACGGGATCGTGATTATAGTGAAATGAAACAATTAGAGATAAACACCAAAACAGACAGTCACAGATCTATGCAACATAGAAAAGTAAATAACACCAATATTTATAGTGGTTCCATTACCACGAGGCAGTGTACATCCACTTAGGGAGAGGAGATTTTATTAATCACTAAAAGATTAGAGTTACAAGATTGATTCACTTTTGGAGGCTATATATAAGAAGAATTTACAATACAGACAAAATTTTGCAGAGTTTCAGCTCTCTAGGATGGCTGTCATTGTTGTCCAAAAGCTCCACTATTTATAGAGTGAAGAAATGAGAAGGGGTAGTTATAGCAGCCCTGAGGTTTGGTTTGGCACATCTGGTCCGGAAAGCAGCACAAAAGCATTTGGTTCGGCAAACAACACTCAAGATCTAGACCGGCATGCTCCAATACATAACTAAATATTTTGTTCGGTCTTAGCATGGTTTGACATCACTTGGACCAGCAGTCCACATCAACGCTACTGGTTCGGTATAAGTCCATAGATTTGGAGCAGCAATCATTGGTTCGCTCATGCTTCAGCACCAGACGAATATCTAGAGCGGCAAGTCTGGACCGGCATCCCATCACCACCGGACGAGAGATTTGGAGCAGCAACCTCTAATCACCACCGGGACAAACCTTTGGTACGACATCTCCCATCACCGAACGAGACTTTCTCTAGCCTTCACTATGGATCGAAGCAATACAATCGGACCAAAATTCTGGTCCGGTCTTTCGCCGAACAAGGTCACCTTCTCACCAAACGAACTCCAACGGACCAAATCTTTGGTCCGACATTTCCTCCACTGAATCAAAATTTCGTTCGGCATCTTCTTCTCCAACGCCAGATCAAAGCCCTAGCACCGAAGGATACTCTTCCTCCTCCACTTTGCTTCAACAATGTGACTTAGGTTTTGGAGCTCCTTCTTGAAGCTTCTCCAATGGCGACACTTCTTCATGAATTTCAAACATCATCTCTAACAATCTCCACCTTGATACCGAATTCCAAACAAGCCTTCCAATTTCATTTACACCTTCATGCTCCGAATAATGGATACTTACCCAATGAGCTTTGACAATGCCATCATCCATTACACTCTATCAACGAACTCCAGTAAGGCCATTTCCCGTCAACAAAGTGTTCAAAGTACCCAGTTCGTGTAGAACCTACCAATCTCCACCATGAAAACAAATGTCTTCATCATCTGACTCAACTCTCCCACCGTGCCACCTTGTGGCACCTAGCACTTCATTAAGCGAATCAAGTCCGAGCAATGCTCGAACTTAACAGGCAATGACTTGGTAAACATGTTTGCTGCATTCTCCTTTGTGTGAACCTTTTGAAGATGCACTAGTTTCTCTTCACTCATCGAGACAAGAAATGACTCTCTCACCTCAATATGCTTTGTCCTTGAGCTGAATGCCAGATTTTCAGCTAAGTGAATTGCACTTTGACTGTCACAATGCACATTTTCTCCTTCGTATGTGAAGCTCAAATCACACAACAATCGCCTTAAATAAAGCGTCTCCTTAGCTACTTCAACCGCAGCTATGAGCTCTGACTCTGTAGTAGACAAAGCCACAATCGCCTACAACATCACTCTCCAACTGATCACTGTCTCACCAAAGGTGAACACATATCCGGAGGTTGACTTCCTTCGATCTCTATCACCGGAATAGTCGGAATAACAAAATCCAACCAAGCTAAAATCTCTTTCTCTGCTGCCAAAGACAAGTCCATGGTTTGGGGTTCCTCTAAGGTATCTGAAGATACACTTCACTGCTTCCCAATGCGTCTTTTCTGGATTTTCCATGAACCTACTCACCAATCCAACAACTTGTGCAATGTCTGGCCTAGTGCAAACCATGGCATACATCAAGCTGCCAGCTGCACTTGCATATGGGACCGTCATCATATAAGACTTGTCCTTTTTCGAGATTGGAAAGCCTTTGCTAGAAAGCTGTATGTGCAAAGACATAGGTGTGATGATTGCCTTTGGCCCTTCCATACTAAACCGAGCAAGCACCTTTCAAATGTACTCCTATTGAGTGAGGCTCAAAAGTCATAGCTTTCTATTCCTTTGGATTTCCATACATAAAATTTTCTTTGTTTCTACAAGGTCCTTTATTTCAAATTCTTCTTTTAGCTTTAGCTTCAAACTACCGATTTCAACTTTATCCTTGGAAGCAATCAACATATCATCTACGTACAAGGGTAGGTGTGCCCATCTATCATTCTTTAAATGTTTGAAGCACATACAAGTGTCTTTGATGCTACGATCAAAACTAAATGAAAGCATAAAAAAGTCAAACCTCTTATACCATTGTTTAGGCGACTGCTTAAGTCTATACATTGACTTCTTCTATTTGCAAACCCAATTTTCTTTTCCATCTATAACAAATCATTTTGGCTGCTTCATGTAGATGGTCTCATCCAAGTCTCTATGCAAGAAAGCAATTTTTACATCCAGTTGCTCCAGATCCAAGTCATGAGCTGCGACAATAGCGACCAAAATACGGATGGACATATGCCTCACTACTGGAGAGAATATGTCATCATACTCCAATCCCTTTATTTGCGAAAACTCTTTAGCAACTAGTCCAGCCTTGTATCTTCCATCATCCTTCAGCTTGAACACCCACTTGCAACCTATGGCTCGGCTTCCTTAAGGAGGTGGTATCTAATCCCGAGTCTTGTTCTTTTTCAACGACTCTAACTCTTCTTCCATAGCGCACATCCACTTCAACTGTTACATGACTTCAAAGCTTCATCAAGGTCAACTGGCTCCTCATGAACCACATGTAGGGCATAATCAAACTAATTACTAAGCCAAAGTTTCACAAAATACAAATCACTATACCTTTCAGGCGGCCTAATAGTTCTACGATTGACCCGGGTAGGTACTGCTTCGTCTAAACTCCTCTCAGCTCCACCTTGAAATGAACTTCCTCGAAATTCCTGCACATCACCAGCACAACTAGAAAGGTACCTATGGACTATCCTGTGATGTTTCATCAACTTCGTTTTTCCTTGACAGCATAAAAAAACAACTCCACTATTTGGCTGGAACATGGGAACTTCTTCCATCTCCTTAGGCCTATTAGAACCTTCTGATGTGGTATGTAGCTTCTCCTTCGGAATGAATAAAGAAAAGTCATCAAAAGTAACATGTCTGGAATGAACAATCTTCTGATCAACAAGGTTCCAAATTCGATACCCTTTGATACCGTCGGTATATCCCATTAGTATGTCCTTGTATGCTCTAGCCTACGACTTGTCATCACCTTATGGTGAACGTACACTGGACAACCAAACACTCGAAAGTAACCAAGTTACACTGCTTTACCTCTCCACTTTTTCTGAAATCTTCCCATCTATGGCTGAGCATGGAATTTGATTTATGATATGCGCCGCAGTTGATGATGCCTAAGCTCAAAAGCCTCTAGACAAGCACGCCGTCAATCTTAAGCAACGAGCCTTCTCTAATAGAGTCTTATTCATCCTTTCTGCAACACTGTTGGATTGCAGATCATCGGGTGTAGTGAAATATCTTTGAATGCCATGCTTTCTATAAAAGTCAAGGAACTCCCTAGAGACAAATTCACCGCCATTATCAGATCTCAGCACATTCAACCAAGAACCGAATTAACTCTCAACAAGCGCTTTCCAGGCTTTGAACTTCTCAAAACTTTCTGATTTGGCCTTCATCACATACACCGATACTTTTCGAGAAAAGTCATCAATGAAAGAGATAAAATACTTTTCTCCTCCAAGAGAAGGGGTAGCAACCGGTCACCATCTCGTACTCAAGTACTCGCCTCGATCTATGGAGTGTAACTCCAAAAGATAATTTAGTTTGCTTGCTTAACACACACTCCTGGCAAAATTCCATCTTGTCGAAGCTTTCTCCTTTAATCATCTTCTATCTTCGAAGAAACTCTAAGCCCTTTTCTAAAATATGACCCAACCTAAGATGCCAAAGCCTTATGGCATCCAAAGCATGAGAACTGTCTACTCCAACACACGACTCTCCAAGAACTATGGTTTCTTTCAGCAAATATAGATTTCAGAACACATCTCTTTTTATAGAAACTAGTGCACCTCTCGAAACCTTCAGACTATCCATTTCGATGGTTACCTTGCATCCCAAAGACGCCAATCGTCCTAAAGAAATTAAGGACTTCTGAAGACCTGAAACATACCGAACACCTGTTAAAATGCGTATCACTCCGTCAAATATCTTGATCCTCACTGCACCTTCACTCATTGCTCTACAACTAGCATTATTACCCATGAGAATAGAGCTTCCCTCTCGTCCAACGAAAGAACTTAAGAAATCCTTATTAGACGTCATATGGAAAGACGCCCCCAAGTCCAGCACCCAATGATTTGAGACATCTGATACTGCTGTAGACAACACTTCGTCATATATAGTTTTCTCCACCGCAAATGATGAAAATTCATCTTGTTCATTCTTCTTAAAATCTGGACAATCATTTCTCTAATGACCAGGTTTCTTACGGATAAAGCACTTTCCGTCCTTAGACTTTCCTCTCTTGCCGTTACCAAGCTTCCTGGACTTGGAACGCCCTCTGGAGTGCTGATTCTTCTTATCGTCTCTTCCTATTTCAACATATAGGCCGTGACTACTACTTCCACCTCTACTTCCTTCACTTATCTCTTTCATCTGATCTCTCAAGCCCTCCGATAGAAGGTCTGACTTCACATCTTCCACTATCAATGTGTCTCTAGCGAAGATAAGGCTGTTAGCGAAACTTGTGTATCACTCTAGAAGAGAACACAAAAGAATCATTGCACTTTGCTCCTTATTCATCTTCAAGTCAACAGTCTTCATCTTCATCATGAGATCTTCAAGGAAATTAAGATGTTTCTTCACTGAAGTATCCTCTCTCATCCGCATGGTGAAAAATGTCTTCAACAATATCAGATGGTTAGTCAGAGATTGCTTCAAGTAGAGAATTTCTAGCTTGTCCTAAATGCCCCTAGCAGTGGTCTCATTGATAATCTCTAAGATAACATTCTCTCCTATAGCTAGTTGTAAAGTAGTAAATGTCCATTTCTCCATCTCCTTCTTTATGCGACTGAAATGTCAGCCGTCAACTCCTTAGGGGCAAACACTACTGGATGAACTGCATTCCTCAATAGAACAATCTTCATCCTCCATTTCCACTTCTTGAAGTCTTTGTTCCCATTCCATTTCTCAATTGCCAACTGTGGCCCTAACGCGATGTACATCCCCCTAGTATAGGGTCTTATAACAAATAGAGTTGCTTCATCTCCTGCAATAGCATCTAACACTCTTCAATCAACCTTGCGGCTCTGAGACCAGACTGTTGGGGAAAATCCCTTCAGATGATCAGTCTAAGGGAATAGAAACCCAACGCAGTGGAAAACAACTGGATCGTGATTGTTGTGAGACGAAACAAATAGAGATAAACACCAGAACAGATAGTCACAGATCTATGTAATGCAAAAAAATAACACTAGTATTTATAGTGGTTCCACTACCGCGAGGCAATGGTCGTCCACTTGGTGAGAGAAGATTTTATTAATCATAGAAAGATTAGAGTTTCAATATTGATTCACTTTTGAAGGCTACACATAAGAAGAATTTACAGTGCAGACAAAATTCTATAGAGTTTTAGCCCTCTAGGATGAGTGCCATTATTGTCCAGAAGCTCCACTATTTATAGAGTGAAGAAATAAGGAGCGGTAGCTGCAGCAGCCCTGAGGTTTAGTTCGGCAAATAACACTCAAGATCTGGACCGGCATAGTCCAATACTAAACCAAATATTGGTTCGGCCTTAACATGGTTCAGCATCACTTGGACCGACTGTCCACATCAACGCTACTAGTTCAGTACAAGCCTATAGATCTAGAGTGGAAATCATTAGTTTAGTCATGCTTCAGCACCGAACGAAATATCTGAAGCGGCAAGTCTGGAGCGGCATCCCATCACCATCAGACGAGATATTTGGAGCGGCAACCCCTAATCACCATCGGACCAAATCTTTGGTCCGACATCTCCCATCACTGAACGAGACTTCCTCATGCCTTCACTGCTGATCAAAACATTACCACCGGACCAAAATTATGGTCCGGTCTTCCACCGAACAAGGTCACTTTATCACCGAACAAACTCCACCAGATCAAATTTTTGGTCCGGCATTTCCTCCACTGCACCAAAATTTGGTTCAGCGTCTTCTTCTCTAATTCCTGATCCAAGCCCTTGCACCGAACGAACATCTTCCTTCTCCGCATTGCTTGAGCAACGCGACTTGGGGCCTCCTTGAAGCTTCTCCAATGGCTATGCTTCTTCATGAATTCCGGGTATCATCTCTAACATCTGTTGCAAGAGCGTGGAGTGGAAGGACGTACTATTACATTGAAGGTTCAGTTTGCTATCAAATTTCAAAAATCTGTAATTTTCTATGATTATTTGCTAAACTGCTCATTTTTATTTTTAAATATTTCCCTATAAGCTATAGACGATGATGTTATTTTGTGTGCAAAATGAATATATTGGCCAATTCTATTTGAATACTATATTGATTTTTATTTTACTGAATAACTTAAACTGCATCACTCATAATGAACTTTTAATCTTTTTTAAATATCGCAATAGTGATCTTATATTATAACTCTACTTTAGGCAATCATGAATTTTTATAGATCAAGAGAAAAAGGGAAAGGAACTAAAGTGCCTGCAAAATTCATAGGTCATAGGTTTGTGAAAATATCGACCTAACCAAAGGCTGCTATCGTGCGGGAGCCCCGTGCACTGGGTTTCATCTTGTATAGGTCTGTGAAAATATGAGCCGTTTAGTTGTGGTAATTGACGTGCTTGCTTTCTTACTATATACAAGTGTATCTTCATCCATGACAACAATAAGTAAAAGATGTCAATAACATTTTTCTACCTTATTTCTAAGCATCATTAATCTCGATCATGCAGCTTTCACTTGCAATCGATAATACAGTTGTGCTTGAAAGGATTGCAAAACAAATTTTCAGTTCTCTTAACATTGGTAAGGAATTATTGATTTTTTTATACTATTTAAACTAATATTATGATTTTATAATAAACAAAAACAATGTACAGGTACATACACACACAAAAAGACGCATACATATTCATACATGTGCGCGCGCGTACGCACACACTATAAACTATAAACACAACAAGAATCCACATTTGGTGTATACTCCACATTAAACCAAACTGTTTATTCAGTTCAATAAGAAAAACTTGTTACATAATTGACATGACACACAGAAGAATTGCTTAAACACTTTTGCCCGCAGTCTCATTTTGAATCCAACTTCCATTCATTTACTTATCACAGTTCCCTTTTGATATAGCATACCACCTTGAATAATGCATCACTGATATTACAAATGCAATTATTTGATTTTCATGTGATGGTATTCACTCTTCGGTGACATTGTTATTGAAAAACATAAAATTCATTTTCTTGTTGTGCAACGTTGTATATTTTCACTTTACTCTTGCATTTGCCTTCAAGTTTGCATGCTCCGCTGTTGAAAATTTGATAACGCCTTTTCACACCCATTTTATGCAAAAATATGTTGATGTAGTGATGTCTTATTATGAAGGTATTATAATCATAGAATGGTGATGGGTTGAGATAATTTGTAATTATGAAGCAGTGAATTGATGAAATATTTCTCAAACTTTGTTTGAATGCATAATTCAGAACATAAATCTTTATTGCATACTGAAAAATACATTTCATTGAGTACAAACTATTTTATTTATATACAGAATTGTAAAAATGGGCCGAGATAGCAATCCGGCCCATATAAGCAATAATATTAAAAATGAGCGGTTGTGATTTGATCTGTATTGATGCACAGATGAGATGGTAATCCAACTATCGTATATATGTGGATTCGTTGATGAAGGCTGCTGAGTAACTTCATAACTTGTCTTAATTAGTTCCCCCCCTCGAACCCTAGCTCTAATTTACGGTTAGGGTTTGAATCAAATCTCTTCTTTGGGTAGAAATTGAGGAGAAATCTATAGATCTCAGTTACTCTATTGTGCCTCCTACTATGCTCTTTACGGATTTAATTTGTGACTGAGATTCTGGATCATATAGAGTTGAGCTGCACGAAAGTTGATGACTTTCTGATGTCTTCTTCTTTCGACTTTCTAGTTGCGAAGTGCGTCCCAGTTTGGGTTTTGAATCGATTAGATCTGAGTTGCTTCCTTGAGATTTAGATCTGTCTTGACTGAGAGGAAGTTGAACTTTCTCTGATTGTTTAACTTGATAGAGGTGTGTCTGGCTTTGCTCGATTGAAGTTTGATTTTCTACAACTCTGAGGTCATTTTTGAATTGCAGAAAGTTTCTTTTTGATAGAGATTTGGTTAGTGTATATGTTGCCTGGTAAGTGGTAGGTAAGTGATTTACTTGTAGATCTCCTTTGAGTACTTGGTCTCGAACAAAATGCAAGTCTATTTCGATGTGTTTTGTTCTTGAATGTAGTATAGGATTTGCTGTCATGTAGACGGCACTTTGATTGTCACACCATAGTGTTGATTTAATGCTTGTATCCAGTTTTAATTCCTTTATGATTGACTGTAACCACATTACTTCTGCTGTTGCACTTGCTATGCTTCTATATTCAGCTTCAGTACTGGATCTAGAAATAGTTGATTGTTTTTTTTAAACTCCATGATATTAAGTTGCCCCCAACAAATATGCAGTACCCTGTAACTGATTTCCTGTCATCTGGGTCAGTAGCCCAGTCTGAGTCTGCATAACCTATGATGTTAAGATTTCTACTTGCTTTGAATGTTGTCCATGATTAATTGTTCCCTTTAGGTATCTCAGAACCCTCTTTACGGCCTTCCAGTGTTCTTCTAGTGGATTCCGCATAAATTGAGAAAGTTTGTTAACACTGAAAGCAATATCTGGTCGTGTTATAGTGACATACTGTAATGCCCCTATAACACTTCTGTATTGTTTAATATTGTTTATGGCTTCTCCCCTATTATTTGATAGGTTTTGATTGCTGATCATGGGAGTAGCCATGGGTTTGGCATCTTCCATTTTTGCTTTGGAAAGCAATTCTGATATGTATTTTCTCTGACATAAGATGATTTATGAATTTGATATCTTGTGTACTTCAATTCCTAGAAAATAATTGAGATGTCCCAGATCTTTGATTGAAAACTGTTTGTTCAAATAGCATATAACTTGATTGATCTCATCCTGGTTATTACCTGTAACAATTAAATCATCAACATAGATTAGTATGTAAATGATTGAGGATAGGTTACTTTTAATGAATAATGAGGTGTCTGATTTGATAGATTGATATCCTATTCACATTAGAGTTGATCTCAGTCTATCAAACCATACTCTCGGGGCTTGTTTTAGCCCATATATTTCCTTGTTTAGTTTACATACAAGACTTGAGCCTTGTTCATATCCAGGTAGTTGTATCATATAAATTTCTTCTTCTAATTTGCCATTTAAGAAGGCATTGTTAACATCCAATTGCCTTATATTCCATCCTTTGTGTAAGGTAATTGTGATGATAAGCCTTATAGTAGTGGGCTTGACTACTGGAGAAAATGTCTCAGTGAAGTCAAACCCATACTGTTGAGTATATCCTTTGGCAACTAATCTTGCCTTATATTTATTGATGGATCCATCAGGATTCCTTTTTATCTTGTATGTCTATTTGCAGCCTACAGTATTTTTGTGTGCAGGTGGACATACAAGATTCCATGTTTTGTTTTTCATAAGAGCATTGTACTCATCATCCATTGTTGCTTTCCAGTTCTTGTCTTTTGCAACCTGACCAAATGTATATGGTTCATCAGAGTTTATGTTGGCCATCTATGCCTTGGGTTTGAAGATCCCACTTTTGGCTCTGGTGATCATAGGGTGACTGGGTTTGACTAGAGCTTCAGTTTGAGGTAAGTCAGTACTTCTATTATGATTAGTACTGTTTTCTAAATCATAATATTGATTTTCCTTATTTGTTGAGTGTGTAGGTGAGTAGATGGCATGACTGTGATCATCTTCCCACTCTAAATTTTGTTGAGCAGATATAGAAGGGTGTGTTTGATGATTGGCAGTAGTCCTCCTTATCTCAACTGAGCTCTTGTCTTTAGATACTAATGGTAATTCAGGTATAGATATAAGGGTTGTACACTTTTCCTGTTGTTTTTACTTCAGAACTTTTTAAAGGAAATACTTTTTCATTAAATACAACGTGTCTGCTAATAAAAATCTTTCCACTATCGTCAAAACATTTATACCCTTTTTGATTATAAGCATATCCCAGAAATGTACATTGTTTTGATCTAAAGTTTAATTTATTACTATTATAAGGTCTTAGACATAGAAAACATAGGCACCCAAAGACTTTTAAGCTATGGTAGTCTGGTTTTATCCCTTGCAATTTTTCAATAGAAGTTATACTATCTAAAGTTTTGGTTGGCAGTCTGTTAATGAGATAGGCAGCTGTACTAAAAGCCTCTGGCCAAAACTTTAGTGGTAGATTTGCATGAGCCAGTAAGCTAAGGCCTGATTCAACTACATGCCTATGTTTTCTCTCTACTAAACCATTTTGTTCTGAAGTATAAGGACAAGTAAAGCGGTCAATTATTCCCTTCACCTTAAAGTAATCTTTAAGTGGCTTATATTCAGTTCCTCCATATGATCGTATAGTTTTGACATGTGTACCAAGCTGTTTTTCAATCATTGTAATGAAATTTATCACAACATTATATATGTCTGATTTGTTTTTCAAAAAATATATCCAAGTGTATCTTGTGTGTGCATCTACAAATGATATGTAATATTTATATCCATAGTCTGAATGTATTGGGGCAGGCCCCCAGAGTTCAGTAGCAATGAGCTCAAGTGGCTTAGTGTATTCAGTTGTGGATTCACCAAATGGTAGCTTGTGACTTTTCCCCATTTGACAACAGGTGCATACATAAGGAAGAGATATATTATTATAAAGTATATTATTCTCAGTGAGAACTTGCTTAACAGTTCTAGTATTAGGGTGGCCAAGTCTGTAATGCCACAAATCAAAAACATTGTTACTATTTTGTATTTCACAATGATTACAACAGTTTTCCTCATTTCTATGATGGCTACATTTAACAGATTTAAATCTGTATAATACTCCTTCAGCATCACCCTGCAATAAGATATCTTTAGTTAGTATATCTCTAACAAGACAATGTTTAGGATAGAATTCAAAATAAATTTTATTATCATTAGCAAACTGAGACACACTCATGAGATTCTTTTTTATTTTTGGAGCTCTTAACAAGTTATGTAAAAATAATTGTTTCTTTCCTTTGATAACAGCACTCCCTACATGTGAAATATTGATACACTTACCATTGCCCATACAAATAGATTTTTTTACCTTTGTACTCCCTATTGCCAAGATTTAAATTGTCAAGATTATTGGTTATATGGTTGGTGACTCCTGAGTTTGGGTCCTAGCAGTCATCATTTATTGGTTGATTATTTTCATTAGAGTTATGATCTTTGCTGTCAGATTGACTGCTAGAACTGGCTTGAGCCATGTTGACACTGTAATTTCCACCTTTTTTATTGCTGTTGTGGTTAGAATATCTCAGATAACATTTTACAGCAGTGTGTCCAATCTTTTCACAGATTTGACATTTTAATCTGTTGTTGTTGATGTATCTGCCCCTTCCTCTTGACCTGTTTGAATATCCTCCTCTCCGTGTACCTCCTCTTTGTGTAGTTTGATATGACTTGTTGTTGCTTTGAACTTTGTTTCTTGAGGTAGCTATATAATTGACTGGAAACTCTTATTCTTATGGTCTTTTATTATCAATTCTGGCCTCATGAGAAAGTAGTATAGAGTAAACATCATCAAGTGATGGAAAGTCCTTCTGTGATGCTATAACAGCAATAACAGATTCATAATCCTCACTTATTCCATTAAGAATGGTCAGAATATGTTCAGAATCTGAAATCTTGTGATTTGCTGCCTCCAGTGAATCACGTATTGCTTTAGTTTTGAAAATGTATTCTCTTATGGTGCTATTGTCTTTCTTTATGCTATGTAGTTGTCTCTTATAGTACATCACCTTGGAAGCTGAATGTGTATTGAATACTTTCTCGATGGTTGTCCATATATCATTTGCAGTTTTGCATCCAATGACATGGGATAGTAAATTTATGCTTATTGATGATAGAAGCCAAGAACAGATTAACCTATCCTATCTATGATATCTGATATAATCATCATTATTTACTATTTTGTTTTCTTGATCAGTTATGCATTTGGGAGGAATTGGAATGGTTCAAAGAATGTGGCCTTCAAGCCCATATCCTTGAACTGCAGTTTCAATTTGCAGTTTCTAGAGAAGAAAACCGTCTTCATTCAATTGAGCTGTGACAAGATTGCTTTGTGGACTAATCACTGTTTTGATAAGCTTCTCTACAGCGATACTGGGTTGACTGTTGTTGCTTTCATTAGCAGAACCAGCAATACTGGGTTGATTATTTGTTTCATCACCCATGATGAATTTTGACACACAAGAAGAATACAAAAAAGAAATCCAGAAAAGCAAAATAATAGAAAAATCAATCTGATGTAGAAATTAAAGGTACCGAGTCAAGAACTTCTCACAGTGAATTTGGTGCAACCGTATGACATATATGATGATCTACCCTTTCTTTTGATCTGATATGTCGTGCAGGAAGGCGCCTTCTTTGTTTTTGGTATGATTCTTGATTTCTTGATTTCTTTCTTTTTTGACTTTCTTGATTGATTTTTTTTGAGGTTGTATGAATGAATTCTGATGCAGCCAAAATAGATTGGCACGACACTGAATTGTATAACTGAATCAACAAACCCTTCATATGATGAAACGCGGTTTCTGATGAAGGTTGATCAACCAAATGATGACAATGTTCTGATGGTACTTGATCAAATGAATAGATGACTGTTAAGCCTTTGTTAGCTCTGATACCATGTTGAGATAATTTGTAATTATGAAGCAGTGAATTGATGAAATATTTCTCAAACTTTGTTTGAATGCAGAATTCAGAACAGAAATCTTTATTGCATACTGAAAAATACATTTCATTGAGTACAAATTGTTGTGTTTGTATACAAAATTGTAAAAATGGGCCGAGATAGCAATCCGGCCCATATAAGCAACAGTATTAAAAATGAGCGGTTGCCATTTGATCTGTATTGATGCACGACTGAGATGGTGATCCAACTATCATATATACTGGTGATCCAACTATCATATATACGCGGATTCGTTGATGAAGGCTGCCGAGTAACTTCATAACTTGTCTTCGTTGGTTTGATGTCTTATGTTTTTATAAATGTCAAGGACACTTGGGGTGTTGGCATGCAATTATCGAAGTTGGAGACTCTAGAATTGAATAAGAAAGGTATCAATTTTTGTCCTTTGAATTTTCTTTTTTTGCTGTTTGGAAAATCATTTGATTTGCTATATCATAAGCAAGGCCCGTTCTAAATGTTTTGGTACCTAAAACCAATTGCAAAACTAAGGCCCTAGTGAGTTACTCTGGTCTTCGTTTTCTAACCCATTTAGCAAGTCCACATTTTTGTTTACGCATTTCTAAACACTATAAAAGTAACATCGAATAATATTGTGTATTAATAATTATTATAATAACATAAATAATTAAATTATGAATGTTTAATCTACTAGTTATAATTTATCAAAAATATTTTCCCAATCTATTTCTTATATACACCCATTTCGTTTAAAAAAATAAAAAACACCACTACAATATAAAATTAAATAAAATTGACATTTATTATTATTATTATTAACCCAATTATGGGCTATGATAGGTTAAATTGGTATTTTCGATGATATATGTTCGTATAATTCGAAAATTTTCGTTGTTGAAAATCTAACTCGCACGACTAATCGATGCAACTTTTAGTCGATTACTAATTCGATAAAGGTGGTTATATGTAGCATTTTCAAGAATTAAAATAATTTTTCAAACCATTGGGCAATCAGTTACGAATTTTTAAATGTATTTGGTATGATAAAATTATATAAATAAAACATGCGGCGTAAAAATAAATTCTTTGAATCTTATGTCGATCTAAGGTATTTTGGACATGATTTCAGAATATGGTTTAAAAATAAACGGATCTGGAGTGTCGACCTTGAATTTCATATTTATGGCCGTTCGTGGACTTTCGGACAAAAAACCCTTCGTTCGAAGGCTGAACGACCTTCAAACGAGACCAAATTTGAACCAGTGATGCTTTGTAGTGTTTTAATCGAATCCGTACGGTTGGATTCACAAAAAAATTATCGCCTTTTTGCGCATCCAACCGTACGGATTCGATTAAAACACTACAAAGCATCACTGGTTCAAATTTGGTCTCGTTTGAAGGTCGTTCGGTCTTCGAACGAAGGGTTTTTTGTCCAAAAGTCCACGAACGAACATAAATTTGAAATTCAAGATAACATCCCAGATTCGTGTATTTTTAAACCATATTCTGGAAACATGTCCAAAATACCTTAGATTGACATAAGATCCAAAGAATTTATTTTTACGCCGCATATTTTATTTTATATAATTTTATGATACAAATACATTAAAAAATTCATGAATCGACTAAAAGTTGCATCGAACTTTCGAGCGAGTTAGATTTTCAATAATGAACTTTTCGATTTACACGAACATATATCATCGAAAATACCAATTTAACCCATCACGACCCATCATTGGGTGAATATTAATAATCATACATGTAATTTTATTTTTTTGCCAATTTAGTAGTGTTTTTTATTTTTTCAAACGTATATAAGAATTAGATTGGGAAAATAATTAAATAGCCGACGCTAGCCAACTCGGACCGTTGCAGGCGGTCTCTAGCCGAAGCAAACTTCAATAGAATTTAGCGCCGTCCCCAGCGGACTCCATAATGGAGACGGAGCCGACTCCAGGCTCCGTCTTCATTTTAATGTATTCTAGTAGTGTATATTCTTCTAAACAATATCAAAAACAATTAGCATAAATTTTGCTACGTAGAGCAAAAATGTTAGAACATTGCAGCAAAATAACGAATGCTTCTGTTAAAGATCGATATTATAGAGTGCAAAACTTGATACTATCATTTGTAAGTTCATCCTAGTTAAAGATCGATAACAAAAATCAAATATCGGAAACAGTTCTGTCTTCTTGACAAACATCGAATAAATTCATCCTAGTCAAAGATCGATATTATATAGTGCAAAGCTTGATACTATAATTTTGTAAGTTCAAATTTCTAACACCCAAGCCAACAAAAACGTTGAGGCCGTAAAATGAAACTACCTATCATTTGCGACAAATAATGATTTAGCTTCATCTCTGTATGAACTTCTCCCAGCTCTAATTTAATTTTCTTAGAAATTGTTACATGCTCACTGTCTTCTAATAAGTCATTCAGCTTCTGTGCCGCGCGCATTTGCTTCTCTCTTAACCCTTCGAAATTCATAATCTCTGAATGACTGAACCAACAAATAACAGTTAACCACAAATTAGTACTTGAATGCTTAAACATACAAAATCCAAATTCCAAACTACTAGTACCTGAATGACTGAATCTAAATCAATTGAGATGGAGCCGGATGAAGCTTACCCTAGCTAGTAGTTGCTGACTTCTTGCTGAGATGAATTGAATTTGAAGCCTGTGCCCTAGATCTAGATGCGGCCATTGTCGAGATAAAGCTTACTTGGAAAAGATGGAGCCACGTAGTTGGATGTTGATCGCCGACTCACCGTGGGTCGCCACCATGCCTGAGTCGCCTCTCCCTTGTCCGTGAATCGTGCATTCGATTTTGGGATTTACTTTTTTGGGTATCGCATAGTCGGTGGTTCTGAATTTGGTGCCCTAGCTGCTTCGGGGCCTTAAGCGGTCGATTCTCCCGCTTTGGGGAAGGGCCAGGGCGCTTGATCATAAGCGAACCTCACCATTTTCTCTAATGTGAAAGTTCTTTTATTGTGCTCCATGTAATGTTTCCATTTATGGACATTGTGCTTTCTTATAATAAGGTTTACTTTCTTGTCTCATGAAATTTGATATTTGTATGTTATTTTGCCTATAGGCTATAGTCTACCTCTTTTAGCAAGACTCTGTACTTGTTCTCTACGCTTTACGTTTGTAGCAATGCTGTAAAACAGTCTACTAAGTATCCGCTATTCAATTCACTTTTTTTCCAAACTTACGAGAGTCTATTGCATTCCAAGACAAGTTTTTTCATCATTTTTTTGTTGCTACTTTTTTTTTCATTGCCCTCTTCTCCCATTTTATTTATGCTCCAATAGTCCCATCAATTAGGCCATATTAATATATTGTACGCTGTGAACATTGGCATTGGTTGACAAATGTAGATACTGTATTTATCTTCTAGCTTCTACTCATTCTGCTCCTATATACTTCTAAATATTTGACAACAATAAGAACTAAAAATGAAGTACAATATTGTTAAAAAGCTATATTTTTTGGACAAGGGTTTTGTAAGCTTCAGTTTATGAGCAAGTCCACTACAAAGCCACAGTTTATGAGCAAGTCCTTTACTCATTCTGCTCCTATATACATCTTTGCATAAAGCTTTTCTAAGCTTCAGTCTGTGAGCAAGTCCACTACGAAGCTACAATTTCAAATAATTCATTGTGCTTACATACTGTCATGGCCATGCACAACAGGCCAAGGAGAACCATCATCGTCCCAGCCAAATTCAGAAAGTAAATAATGCATGGAATCAGTTACAACGTACACCTGATGAAAAGCAGTAAATATGAAAGAGAAAATGTTTTCTAGAAATACCTTTTATTTTGGATTATTAGAATTCTGTTAAACTTTTGCAGTAGCCTAGGAAATGAAGCCACTTGGCAAAATAACATCAAAGTATTGTAATTGCCTTCTTATAAAAAGGCCTGTCATGTTTGAGAAATGCAAGAAAGAATTATTCCATTTTCTTCTCCGTCTCCTTCTTCTCTAAATTTCTTCTATCAGTGCGTTAGCTGCTCTCTGTTGCACAACATTTGGTGCTTTCACCCTACTCTTACCTCCCCGACCTCACATCCCCTCCAACAATGACAAGGCTTGATGATGCTTGCCAACAAATCGACCTCCACCAACAAACCATCAACACCATCCAAGCAACACAAACCACTCAACAAACCCAAATCTCCAACATCGAATCCACCCTCCAAAAACATGGCGATTCCCTCCAACAAATCTCCAAAAGCCTAGCCGACCTCCACCTCAAGCTATCCACCACGCCCAGCTCATCCAATTCTTCCATGACCACCAACTATACATCAAACAGTAATACACGAACCCCCATATTATCTAATCCACATTCTCCATCACCTCGACCACCTAAATGCGAGCTAACCCATTTTGATGGTTCCAATCCATTCGGTTGGATATTTCAAGCCGAGCGATTTTTCGCCTATCACGCCACGCCGGATGAACAACGCATCGACCTCGCTAGCTTCTCCATGACCGGCCAAGCATTATCCTGGTTCCAGTGGATGCATCACAATCAACAACTATCATCTTGGTCCGCCCTCACCAAAGCCATAGAACAACGCTTCGCACCATCCTCGCTCATTAATCCGCAAACAACCCTATTCAAACTCCGTCAAACCACCACCGTCGAAGACTACCAATCCCTCTTTGAAAACACTAGCAACCGCATTAACAACCTGCCACCTGAAGCATTCCTCAACTGCTTTATCTCAGGCCTCAAAACCCACATCAAAAATGAACTTCTTCTTCTTCGACCAACCACCATATCCGATGCAATGGAACTAGCAAAGCAAATAGAAACTAAACTTGCCGACAACAGACCATTTCAATCCCGAAATACCCTTAACCGAACCTACAGCCAACCCCTTCCAACTCTCGCACCACTTCCAGCACCCTCCCAACCAACAAACCAACCATATCCCATCAAACGCCTAACTGCAGCAGAGATGCAACAACGACAAGCACAGGGATTATGTTACAACTGCGATGAAAAATATCAGCGCGGTCATCGATGTAAGAACCGACAGCTCTTTCTTCTAATTCCAGATGAAGATGATGAAGAATCTACCCAAATCGAACATTCAGAAGCAGATCCGCCAGTCATCAGTTCACCAGAAATCTCCTTCCATGCTCTCTTCGGCTCTGTCAGCCCTTCCTCCATCAGACTGCAAGCCACCATTAATAGCACCCAAATCTCTGTCCTCGTCGACTCCGGAAGCTCCCATAACTTCCTCCACCCACGTGTCGCCAAATATCTCGGCCTTCAACAAGATCGCCAGCGAGCCTTTTCTGTTACAGTCGGCAACGGGGAACGTCTTCACTGCGACGGAGTCTGTAAGTCAGTTTTTCTGTTAATTGGAGATCATGAATTTTGCATTGACTTTCACTTGTTAGAAATAGCTGGATCTGATGGAGTATTAGGCGTTGAATGGTTAAGTAAGTTAGGCCCAACTACAACAGATTATTCCCTTCATACAATATCCTTTTTTCATAAAAATAAACCAATCATTTTGCATGGCCTTACCCCCTCACAAAGCACAACACAAATTTCACTACATCAGCTTAAAAGACTACAGTCTACCTCCTCTGTTAACTACTACCTTCACCTCCAATTAGATCAGCACTGTCCCACTCAATCCGAACTGCTGCAAAATACCCATCCCCAGATTAAATCCATTTTATCCAATTTTTCCCACTTATTTAACAAACCCACACACCTGCCTCCCCACCGCCAACTCGATCACCACATCAACCTCCAAAACAATACCCAACCTATTAACGTTAAACCGTACCGCTATCCTTTTTTTCAGAAAAATGAGATCGAAAATCAAGTACGTGAAATGCTTCAATCCAAAATCATACAACCATCTACTAGTCCTTTTTCCTCGCCCGTATTACTTGTTAAAAAAAAAAGATGGTTCGTGGCGGTTTTGCGTTGACTATAGGGCACTAAATGCCATCACCATCAAAGACCGATTTCCTATTCCAACGGTCGACGAGCTTTTAGATGAACTATATGGATCTCTCTACTTTACTAAACTCGATCTCCGTAGTGGATATTTTCAAATCAGGGTCCACCCGCCCGATATACATAAAACAGCCTTTCGCACACACGAAGGCCACTACGAATTCCTTGTCATGCCATTTGGTCTCTCTGATGCACCCTCTACTTTCCAAGCTACAATGAATCAAATATTCCGGCCACATCTTCGCAAATTTATTTTGGTGTTCTTTGATGACATACTAATCTATAGCACATCATGGTCCGCACACCTTGAACATCTTCAAACCACTTTGGATATTTTAGACAGCCATCAGTTTTACGCTAATCTCTCCAAGTGTAGTTTTGGGCTCACCGAAATTGTATATTTGGGTCATGTTATTTCATCCAAAGGAGTACGTGTCGATCCTAACAAAATTGAAGCAATCATAAAATGGCCCACTCCAACCTCTACTACAGCAGTCCGTGGATTTTTGGGTCTCACTGGTTATTACCGTCGCTTTATTAAAAACTATGCTCAACTTGCCAGCCCGCTTTCAGACATGCTCAAAAAGAATGAAACTCTTCCTTTCAAATGGACACCAACAGCCCAAAATGCTTTCACATCCCTCCAAACAGCACTCACAACAGCCCCACTTCTTCATCTACCTGACTTCACGAAACAGTTTGAGGTTTTTACGGACGCCTCAGGCACAGCAATCGGAGCAGTCCTCGCCCAGTCACGACACCCCATAGCCTTCCATAGCAAGCGCCTACCCTCCTCCTTACGCAACGCCTCCACTTACATCCGAGAACTCTACGCCGTCACGGCAGCCGTACAAAAGTGGCGTCATTATCTGCTCGGTCGAAAATTCATCATCGTCACCGATCACCAAACCCTGCGCCAACTCCTAACCCAAACCATTTCCACACCAGAGCAGCAGCGTTGGCTCACCAAACTTCTCGGATTTGATTTCGAAATAATGTACAAACCGGGATCTGAAAACAAAGTAGCTGATGGTTTATCTAGGTGGACCTCTGACACCTTATTATATGCTTTCTCTGTGCCGCATTTTCAAATTGCTGATGAAGTGAAACAAGCTACTCAGCAAGACAAACAAGCCCAAAAACTAATCCAAGCCATCACATCTAACCAAGCAGCAACTTCTCCATTCACTTATAGAAATGGGTTGTTATTTCATGGCAACAGACTCTTCATTCCCAACGACCCAGAACTCCAGCAGAAACTTATCAAAGCTTATCACTGTTCAAACACTGAGGACATTCCGGAATCAAAGCAACTGCCGCACGCCTCTCTAGCAATTTTTTCTGGTATAATTTGCTCTCCACTGTTCAAAATTTTGTTGCTCAATGCAATGTCTGTTTACAAACAAAACCCGAAAATACTCGTCCAAAAGGCCTACTTCAACCACTACCCATTCCATCCAGGATATGGGAAGATATATCTATGGATTTTATCACCCATCTTCCGCTATCATTCGGTAAAACTTGCATTTGGGTAATTGTAGACCGTCTCTCCAAATACGCGCACTTTTGCGCACTACCCACCTCCACTTCCGCAATCCAACTTGCAAACCATTTCATCCAAGAGTATGTCCGGTTACATGGTTTTCCCCGCTCCATCGTTTCGGACCGTGACCGCTTGTTTATAAGTCAATTTTGGCGTGAACTTTTCCGTCTACATGGCACCGACCTCCGAATGAGTAGTGCATATCACCCCCAAACGGATGGCCAAACGGAAGTAGTCAACTGTTGCCTCGAAACTTATCTTCGTGCAATGGTAGGCGATTTTCCCAAACAATGGACAAAATACTTACCTTGGGCGGAATGGTGGTACAATACGTGCAAGCACTCTTCCATTGGCATGTCACCTTTCCAAGCGGTATATGGCCGAGCTGCACCTATCATATCCGATTACATCATTGGGTCTACACAAATCCAAGATATCGAAGAATGGGCTATGACACGAGATCAAATCTTACATTCCATCAAAATGAACTTACAACGAGCCCAAGTTCGGATGAAAAACCAAGCGGACAAACATCGTCAAGATAAGCAATTTTCGATCGGCTCATGGGTTTTTATAAAGCTCCAACCTTATCGACAAAATACAATTCGAACTCCACAAAACAAATTGTCAAAACGCTATTTTGGTCCGTTCCAAATAGTCGAAAGAATTGGATCCGTCGCTTACCGTTTACTACTTCCACAAGAAGCTCGCATTCATCCCGTCTTCCACATATCCGTCCTCAAACTTTGCCCTAACCCCCACATAACAACTACCACACCTCTTCCACCCGAGTTCACCACTCCACACGACCTTGAGGACAAGGCCGATTCTCATGAGGGGAGCAATGTCATGGCCATGCACAACAGGCCAAGGAGAACCATCATCGTCCCAGCCAAATTCAGAAAGTAAATAATGCATGGAATCAGTTACAACGTACACCTGATGAAAAGCAGTAAATATGAGAGAGAAAATGTTTTCTAGAAATACCTTTTATTTTGGATTATTAGAATTCTGTTAAACTTTTGCAGTAGCCTAGGAAATGAAGCCACTTGGCAAAATAGCATCAAAGTATTGTAATTGCCTTCTTATAAAAAGGCCTGTCATGTTTGAGAAATGCAAGAAAGAATTATTCCATTTTCTTCTCCGTCTCCTTCTTCTCTAAATTTCTTCTATCAGTGCGTTAGCTGCTCTCTGTTGCACAACACATACATACATATGTATGTATTTGTTAGAATATTTTAACATCTGAACCGCTTTAATAGTAAATTTTATTTAAAAAAATATTCACACTGTTCAATCAAGCTGAGGGTGGTGGCATGCAAGCATGGGCATGTTAAAATTAACAACAAGGAAGTAGCGAAAATGAGTTCTTGATGCATCTTTACAGTAAATCTATACCTAGTTTCATTGATTGCATTTGTGTTTTTGAATAGTCAGGGAACTGATAATTATGTTTCGCATGGAAGTGCTTTTTTCTGATATTCGATTGCGGAGTTATAAAGATAATGGACTGAATTTCTTTTGGGCTGTGCTTCAATTTTTTTGATCTGAAACAATCAGAATGTCTGGTGATAAATTTTACAATTTCAAATCTACTTTTATTTACGATAATCACCCCTATGCCCAAATTGTATACAGCACAGATTTATGTACGGTGGGCCCCGCTCTGTTTCTGGCATCGTATTTAAAAAAAAGGGAGAGAATAATACTGTGCTACTGGCTTGTCGTTTCATTATTGAGTATATCATTCTAACAAATGTCAATATCAATCAATTAGGGAGAGTATTTTCAAAGATTATAAGGTACACAATAGGTTTGAGACGGTGATGCTAGCCCCTATTGAACGTACCGTGAAGCTTCGTATCTCAAAGCACACGTGTGCCAATCATTATTTGCATAAGCTATTTAATCATGAGCATGAACCAAAATTCATAAATTTCATGGACATAGAAAAAATCAATGACTGCAAAAGCATGCAAAAAGAAAACACCTAAAAGTTGTTCCTGTACTGAAAAACTAACACATATCAATCATAAATTTGTGAAATTCAAAATTTTATTCGTACTGTTTAAACCATATATAATATAATATAATATAATATGCCGGCGTTGAGTTATAAACATTGCTAAAAATGCTTTTCAAGTTATTAACTAAATTACATAACATGCCAAAACCTCGTGATATCACTTGTCATACTTAATATGCGTTACAATTTCACATATTTTGGCCTTATTTTTCATACTCTCAACCACAAACTTGCGCAAACATTCCATAAGCGTGCAAGCTATATGATATTGCTTGCTCACTTATGGAATGCACAAGTACAATTTCGAACACGAAATGAACAGAAAACTGTTTCATTCATCATTTCTTCATCTCTCTTAAATTTTCACAACCCTCCCCGTTCCCAACTCCAAACCCCTTCCAAATCCAAATCTATCACCTTAGAAACATTGCTCTAGCTCTATTTTTTCAATTAATCACTAGATTAAGCGTAAAATGGAAGAAGACTCATCTTCTTCTTTGATTAGAGTAAAAAAAATTATTGCAAATGAATACTGCTTGAAAAATGATTGTTGTTGTTAATGGAAGAGTAGACATGTTGATATTGGATGTCAATGTGTTACAATTGTAATTTTGTTTATTGAAAATGAAAAAGGATTTGGACTGTTCGTATAGCCAAAACCCTAACTTTGTACATAGTTTTTGTAGCGATAAATGCACTACTAAAAAGGCTCTAATTCCGACAGCAAGAGGCGACGGCTTCCAACGGCTGTTTTCCGACAGCTTTCGGCGGGCTATCGGCGGCCGTCGGAAATTCACGAATTACAGGGCTCAGCCGAGCCTTCTTCTTCCTCGGTATCACATACGAAATTTTTTAGAAAAAAACCTCAATTCTCTTCTCCAAGCTTTCAATCTCTAATTTCGAGCTTCATGATCCTTCATGGCTGTCTAATCAACCTATATTGCTCTCAATCTCAGGTATAATATCTTATTTTCGTCAAAAATCAAATTTTTACCCTAAATCTAAATTTGTATAAGTTGATAAATTAGGATTAATTAGTAATTGCAATTGTTTCCAATAGCGTAATAACGGTTTATAGCATCACATGGTATACCTATTTCATCTTTTATCGTGAAATTGTGAAAAACTATATAATTTGTGGTTGTTCATGTATATGTAAATCGTTGTGTATGCCTTGATTCTACGATTGTATATGTGTGTAGTGCTACTATCATTATATTGTGTTAGTTGAAATAAGATAAAATGAATGAACGAGCTAGGAGTATTATATTGTGCACGTATTGACTTATGAAACAAAAAAATGCACGAGTCTAAATTATAATTGTGTGTATTGAAAAATGACAAAAATGTTAAACTAGCCTTAAGGCAATGTAATACGTTGAATAAATGTGTTAAATTAAAATATATTTTTGTAAATGTGAACAGTTAGTAAAACTATATTTTTTTCGTAAAATGCGCACATTTAATTAACTAATGTCTCTTAGACAGTTTTTGGCCCCATCTGACGAGTGTTGTGCATGATCGTTATATAAATAGTCGTCTTTTTCAAAAAACGACAATTTATATTCATTTGGTACAATGTTTGTTGGATTTGTCCATGTATTGGACAAGTTATGAACACAGTAAGCATTTACATTTTGTATACTATTTCGTCTCAAACGGTTCATAAAATTTCGGCCTAACTTTTCTTTTTTGTTTTCTGCGTACACGCATTTGTGTACAATGCAGGGAACAGAAGGGACATGCTGCCGAAATTTTGTTGAATCGTTTGAGACGAAGTAATATACGAAATGTAAATACTTACTGTGTTTGTAATAGGAAGTAGGATGCTTGACCATGGAAAAAAAAATTTATACAATTTTTTATATCGATACGTTAAAAAATAAAATGTGCCCTACGTGAAAATATTTTGAAATTTGTGAAGTAGTTCTTTTATTTCAAATATTATACGACCATGAAAATAATCTTTTTCATTTTTTATTCTTGAAAATAAATATTAAATTTTGAACTTCTCATTTTGTCAAATAGAAAAAATGATTGATTAATTTGTTGATCGGAGGAGATGGGTGTACCAAAGAAAAGGACTGCGGGGCTCAATAAAAGAAGATTTTTATAATGGTATAAACGTGTTTGTTGAATTCGCTTTAACTAATAATGGAAACGATCCAGAAATTCGTTGTCCGTGTAGCAGGTGTAGACATTTGAAGTATTTGTTACCGGATATTGTGAAAGTTCATTTGTGCCAAAACGGTTTCGTACCCGAGTATTATGTTTATGATCGGCATGGAGAAGTTGTTGCAAATACTCCTGTAGAGTCTGAAAGTGTCATTAACGAAATAGTTATGACGACCCGTATAGAAAATATGGTCGAAGATGCAGCAAGATCAATGTTTCTTGTGGTTGAAGTTGACGACGATGATGGAAATGTTGAAAAACCAAATATCGAAGCAAATTTTTTTTATGATTTACTAGATGCTGCTAAGAAACCTATTTGGAATGGTTGTAAAAGCGGCACTCAGCTGTCAGTAATCGCAGAATACATTGCGATGAAGTCAAAATACAACATCACTGAAGCTGGGTTTACGGCTGTTGTATAAGCTGCAAAAAGACATATGCCGTCCGATAATCTAATGTGTGAAAATCACTATGAAGTTAAAAAACTTATGTCGGCTTTTGGTTTACCTTATCAGAAAATAGATACATGTTTAAAAGGCTGCATGTTGTTTTGGAAAGAAGATGCAAACTTTAGAAATTGTAAAATTTGTAAGCAGAAGAGATACAAACCAAGAAAAAAAGAAGGGGAATGAAGTTCCGTACAAGCATATGCATTACTTACCCATAACTCTAAGACTTCAAAGATTATATGCATCTTCTGTAACTACATCTAATATGAGATGACATAGCGTGAGAACGGAGAAAGAGGGTACGTTAACACATCCGGCCGATGGAGAAGCATGAAAGCATTTCGATAAAACGTATCCAAATTTTGCAGCGGAGAATCGAAATGTTATATTAGGATTATGTACGGACGGTTCTTCTCCATTTTCTCAATTTGGTTCTAAATATTCATCCTGGCCCATTATCGTCACACCGTATAATTTACCTACATGGATGTGTATGAAAACGCAATATATGTTTTTTACTATTGTCGTTTCTAGCCCCGACGCTCCGACACAAGGAATCAATGTATATTTACAACCGTTGATTGAGGAGTTAAAAATACTGTGGAACGAAGGAGTAGAAACATACAATTCGTTCAAGAAGAAAAAATTTCGTATGTTCGCTTCTTTGTTGTGGACTATAAGTGATTTTCCTGCCTATGCAATGCTTTCAGGATGGAGTACTGCCGGTCGTCTAGTATGTCCATATTGCATAGATGAAACACGAGCGTTTTCTTTACCTCATGGTAAGAAAATTTCATGGTTTGACTGTCATCGATGTTTTCTCCATGTAAATCATCCCTTTAGAGGAGACAAGAAAAACTTTTTAGCTAATAGGGTAGAAACCAGACAACCAACGACGATATGGTCAAGCGAAAACATATATGAACTTGTTAGGGACTATCCAAAGATATATGAAACTGGAGAGCAAACAAATTGAAGACAAATCAGTTGTTCATAACTGGTGCAAACAAACTATTTTTTGGGAGTTGCCGTATTGGAAACATCTTCTGCTTCGTCATAATATAGATGTGATGCACAATGAGAAAAATGTATTTGATAATGTTTTAAACACAATTTTGAATGTGAAAGGGAAGACGAAAGGATGATTTGAAATCAAGACGTGATATAGAAGAATTATGCAAACGTCCCGAGCTTCATATAAAACCAAATGATAGTAAAAAACCCAAAGCATGTTACGAATTAGATAATAATCAAGTTAAAGCTGTGTTAAAATGGATGAAAGGGTTAAGATTTCCTGATGGGATATAATCAAATCTTTGTAGATGTGCTGACTTTAAAAATGGTAGATTGAGCGGAATGAAAAGTCACGACTGTCACATAATAATGGAAAATTTATTTCCCATTATGTTCAAAGAGCTACTGCCATTAAAAGTTTGGAAGGTAGTAACAGAGCTTAGTATGCTTTGCAAAGAGCTTTGTTCGACTACTTTAAAAGTGCAACGTTTACGTAAACTTGAAGTGGATATTCCTATATTGCTTTGCAAATTAGAGAAAATATTTCCGCCAGGTTTTTTTTAATGTAATGGAACATTTACCTGTTCATCTCCCATATGAAGCACGACTTCGAGGTCCTATCCAATATGGATGGATGTATCCATTTGAGAGGTATGTAATATGTTAGCACGTAATTTAATTGCATTTGAAAGATGAAGTTAATATAAATTAATTTTGCAAAGGTATATGAATCATCTGAAGTAAAAAGTGAGGCAAAAAGCACGAGTTGAAGGTTCGATATGTAAATCTTACATCGAAGAAGAAGGTTCGTTCTTTTTCTCACACTATTTCAGTGACCATGTGAATATTTCCTTTGAAAGTGTTCCTCGTAATGACGAAGGCGACGAACAAGAGTCCTCTCAAGCAAAGTTATCTATTTTTAGACAACATGGTCGGCCTTTTGGAAAATGTGTAGAAATATGGTTAGACGATAGAGATCTTCATGTAGCACACACTTATATTCTTCTAAATTGTGCCGAGGTTGCACCGTTTGTTGGGTAATTTGAAATAATAATTTGTGTTTTATTCTTTTCTATAATGCATGCGCGGGTATAATTAACCTTATGTAATAATTTGTTTATATAAATAGTGTTTATGAATGTGAACATCCTAATGGAGATCTCAGTAAAGAATTTTCCGGTTGGTTTTCAAATTACGTTTATGAGCTGAGAAATTGTGTTGTTGACGAAGGGTTGAAACATCTTGCGATGGGACCAAAAAGAGTGGTCGACATATCCAATATATTTCGTCAATGGATATAAATTTAACACCAAACAATACGGTGCAGAAAAATTAACAAATAATACTGGTGTATTTGCTAAAGGTAGCGACGATCTAGAAAATCACTTGAATGATTTTTTTGGCGTTCTAACACAAATTTTGCAACTGACATATTTCTCACGACCCGTGGAGAAGGTGTTTCTATTTAGATGCAATTGGCATAGCAATGTTTCAGGTTCTGAAATTAATGTGCACAAGGATTATAATCTTATCGAAATAAAGCATACATCGTACTATTACAAGTATGATCCTTTTGTACTAGCCAAACAAGCATTGCAAGTTTATTATGCTTCTTATCCGTCTCTAAAAAGAGATAAAGCAGATTGGTCTGCAGTTTTTAAAACAAAGGCCAGATTCACATTCGATGGGAAGTATATTCTGGATGAACAAGCTTATCAGGCAGATCTTGAGCAAAATAACAAAATAATAATTACAGATGATCATACAGATTTTGGTTCTTTGATCGATGAACCAAATGTTTTGGTAGAAGCGTTTGACAGTGCAGAGGAAAATATCGTAGAAAACGAGACCGAATCTGAATCAAAAGACGATGATAATTGATATAAATCCGAATCTGATTTTTTTGCAATTGATGTAACTATGTTGAATTCTTGATGTATTATGAAATTGATGTGACTATGAAACCAAATATGTTTACCATTGTTTACATGTTTTATGTCATTTTCATTTGTCATTTATTTAGCAATTTTTATTAAAAATGCAAAGAAATCTGGTTATCGTCGGAATAGTACACCCATTATGAATCGTTTATAACACACTTCCATTTCTATTTCCATTTCAGTCATTAATTAAGCAATTTATACCATTGATGTCATTTACATATGAAATATATTTCATTATTATGTTATTATTCTCTTATATAATGATGTGTATATATGTCATAGGTTTATCATAATGTCATATAGAGGTAGGAGCTCTTCCCGACCATCAGGAGGCGATGGCAGTGACACATCGCAAGAGTCACAACGTTTAGTAGTTTCGTTAGTCCCTAAAGAAGAGGGGTAAGAATTAAATTTTATTCAGCATCTTATTTTTTTATGATATACATACGTACTTATCTGTATCGTATTTAAAAACAGGGGGTTCGATTTACTTCGCTCGAAGGTTGTGGTGGATGTCTCTAGAGCTTCTTATCGTAGTAGGATGAGTGCTTGCTGGCCGAAGTGGGATAACATACCTCCTCACATCATAGAGTGTATATGGCAGGATGTCCTAGTATGTATATTCTTCTTTTTTTCATTTTTAATTCGTTTTTGTCGTTTTTCTACTGTTTATCGATTACAGTGTAATCTTTTTTTTACTTTTTATCGTGAAACACAGGCTAAGATAGACATCCAGACAGACGATATGCTGCTAGCATGAGGATACTGGATGAAGAAGATGCGCAAGAACTACAGGGACTTGGTATCTGAGATGAGAAATCTGGTAAAAAACCACGGTGGATGAGGTAGAGCGTATGACAAGCTTAATTGAGATACTGGAAGACGGACAAGGAAAATGCAAGTATAATAATTTTTTTTCAATTATTAATTTGACGTGTTCAAAAAATAATGTATTAAATTTTGAGCGTACAGGCAGAGTCGGATAGAAACTCTGTAAACAGAAATAAAAATCCCGTCACTCATCGCGGAGGGTCGAAATCATTTCAGCAGTATCGGCATGAGTTGGTAAATTTACTGAATGATAATTGTAAATAATTTATGCTATATAATTTTAAATGTATAATAATTATATGTAAAAATCAACTTCAGGAAGCTGAGGCACATGGTCCCGTGGGCTATATGGACGTGGTCACTCGTACGCATGCCGTCGAGCATGTAAATCCAGACGGGACTGTTTCGTATACATGGTAGGACGATAAATCCAGCAAGAGCCATGTAAGCATATTTCATTTTATGCAGTATTAGTAATTGTTCTGCTTGTTAAACTATAATGAAATAAGATATGATATTATTAATTTGTTAATGCAGGAAAAGTTTATGAAGCAGCGCTAGAAACTCCTTGCTGATACGGGTCGAGATCAGCTGACGACTGATGAGGAGGACGCTATTTTTGAGTCCGTTATAGATCCAGCAGAGCATGGCAGGCGATATTGATTCGACAATCAAGCGGTAAATAATTTATTTTACTGCTAATTTGATATTTAAGTCATAATTCTATGTTGGATTATATAATTTTATCTTAAAATACTTCAAATATGCTATTTTGACCTTTTCAAAACAATAACTTTAATTTTATTCATTTTTCCATTATTTAAAAATATTTGAACCTTGAAAAATCCTCAATATTGAATTTGAATTCAAACCAACCAAATGACTTTATCACACCAGTAAAGCACAAGAAGGCAGAAGATATGAACGTTATGTTACTTACTAGCTTAGAGAGATATGCACATACACTTACAGAGATCACACAGCTAAACTAAATATTTATTGCAGGCCAGTAGTCAGAGACGGGGTCGGCAGAATAGAGCTCAGGGTGATCTAGTGGATATAGAAGAAGTGCGGGCTAGAGTGTCCCAGCTGGAGGAGCAGAGCTGCCAACAGGCTATGCAGACCACACAGTTGCTAGAGTACATACAACAGTTTGGTGGCCGCTTCCCTTCCTCAGCTGGCTCTGGATCTGGAGGAGATTGATTCATTGCTTGCTTGCTTTTTCAAGTATGTTTTTTTTGGTTCGGTATGATTTGGTAGACGGTGGAGGTAGTTGTTGATTTTTGTATGATTATGTTTGATACACTTGGTTGTGTGGTCGTATGATGATGTGGATTTTGATGATTTTGTGTTATGTTGTGTATGTATGACATGGTAGAACACTTGTTGTTGGGGTTGTTGTGAATGTTGAAATGATTATGTATATTAAGTATTTTATTTTGATGCAATTTGATGTATTTGTGCGTTTGATGAATTTTGTGTAGTTTGGGTTTTGATATTGGGTTGGAATATTGTATACTGGATTGTCCAGTATTGGTGTAATAGTGTTTGGATGGAAAATGTGGATGGAAGGCTATATTGCAGCAGTTGAAAAAATACAGCAAATTTTCGACGGCTCCCGACAACTTCCAGGTGGTCATTTTCGTACGGCTTCCGACAGCATGCATGTCATTTTTTCCGACGGATTCCGACAAGTGTCGGAATCCATCGGAAACCATCGGAAGCTGTCGGAAACTGTCGGAAATATGTTCGGCACCCTATGTCGGAAGCCGTCAGAAACCATGCTCCCCGATGCCTTATTTTCCGACGGCCGCCGACGGCTTCCGACGGCCGCCGACAGTTTTCTGTCGTCGGAAATCACTGTTCACCTTGTAGTGATGGTTGTTGTTGTTTTTTGTAGAATTGTCTCCCGGGTCAGAAGATAGAAGTGTTCTCTATTTTCAAGAACACCATAGGAGTCAAAATGACACTTTAATGGAGGTAAAAATGTTCGATATTCGTAAACCGGAGGAATGCAAATATGTAGCAATAATTTTAATTTGTTTATACATTTCAGGGTGTTGAAACTGTGAAGATATGCGATCATTCGAGCAAGCTTAAGGAGATCGATTATAAAGAACCAAGATTAGAGACGAATCTACGAATCTTCGGATTTTGAAAAGTTATGCAAATCGACTACATTCGACTCGATCATCACCTTATTACCGCTTTATACGCTAGATGGAGGCTGGAAACAAATATGTTTCATATGAGAGTTGGGAAGATGACAATGACTCAAGCGGATGTGCATTTTCTTTTTGGTCTTAATGCAGACCGTCGCCTGATATTTTTGCAAAATTTAGATATCGATTACATCGATTTGGCTCATGACTTGCTTGAAATTTTTCCGCATAGAGAGGCGGTTAAGTCTAAAAGTGAATTATCAATGACTTGGTTTAAAAGTGAATTTCTCAAACCACTACCCGAAGGGGCGATCGATTTAGATATAATTTGCCAAACTCGTGCCATGATATTGTATTTTCTTAATTGCCGATTATTATCCGATCATTCGAAAGAGAGATTAAATTTGAAATTTTTACCTTTTTTGGATTATTTGGCTGACTGTGGTTATCATTCTTGGAGTAGAGTTATTCTCTGCTATTTGTATAGTGAGTTGTCACACGCTGTCTTGCAGCGTCGAAAAGTTTTAGGGGGCTCTGCAACGTTGTTGCAACTATGGTCATGGTCGTATATTGCTATTGGATGGTTGTCTATTAGAATTCCTACCAACCTAGATCCGTATCTTCCATTTGTGGCGAGGTGGAATTGCGCTAGCAGTTGGTGTGAGAGGCCAAGAAATATACAGTTTTACCGTAATGAGTTGGATTTGTTGGCGGATGATGCGGTTTATAACGATCCGTAAATTTTGATGAATAAATTTGATCAATTTAATTAAATTTTGTAATTAAATTTGGGAAGAAATAAAATTTTATAATTTATACTGAAGTAAATGTTAAAAATGAAATTGCAATTAATTGAAACAGATTGTAGAATTATAATTGATTTAAATTAGGTAATCGGGATAAATTCAAAAGTTATTAACTAAGAAAGTAATACTAATAAATTGAATATAACATAAACTTAAGTGTAAATTTAAGGGTATGATAACAATTATTATAAATTACCTAATTAATTGGTCAATGAATTTATTGGAAATCAAGTTCATTTAAATGTTAAGTAATTGTAATGTTGTTATTGATAATAAACGTTACTGTAATGATTATTAATATAGTAATGGAAGTGTGAATGAAAACTTAATAGAAACATAAATTTATTCTAAGGAAGCAAGAGGTATATATTGTACAAATTGATGAATTAGTATAAATTTAATGGTAATTGGATAAAATAAATATCATATGAGTCATTGCAACATTTGTTGTAAACTACAAACCTATAAATGTGTGATTTAGGGCAAATAGTGACCGTTATTATTTGTTACCAGTTTATTTAGGCTATTAAACTGTGAATGGGAATCAATTGGAATTTAAACTAAATAAATGAACATAAATAAAGGGTACTTTAATGATGATTAATATAATAACGGAAATGTGAATGTAAATTGATTAGAAACGGAAGTTTATTTATAAGTCAGTAATTGATGAATAAAAAGGTTTGAAACCTAGCAGATAAATTTATTGAGAACATTAATAGTAATTTATATAATTGGCAATTGACAATTTATGAATTTGTTAAGATTGTAAATTTATAATCTAATATTACGTAATGTTAACTAAGGTAACTTAACTATGGTAACTATTAATAAATTGAACGAAATGCAAATCAATGGAATTAATGAAGATATGTACGTAGCTACAAATTGAATATATGAAAACAAAATGTAAGCATTGGATTAAATTAAGGAAATTTAATATTAATAAATGGTCATTTAATAAAACCAATGTTATGGGAGTAATTATAATAGTTGTTTGAAATATGTATAAACTTTGATTTGGAAATCAGTTGGATTTAAAATGAAATCTGATATTACATTGATGAGTTTAAATGTATTTTATTTTGTAAAGTAATAAATGGTGTAATAAAAGAATGAAATCAAGATAAATAAATTTAATTGAGACTTTAATTATAAATAATAGATGAAATAATAGGATAGATGGTAATTGTTTGTGGAGAATAACCATACAAGTATTATAAAGAATATATTGGTGATAAACGGTTATTTCGAATAAAGGTAATTAAATATTACTTTAATGGATATAAGTGTAGTAACGGATAGAGTGAATGAAATTAACATTATGAAAATAAATGTTAACATTATTTTGTAAGCAATAAAACCCTATTAATGTGACTGAAGGTAAATGGTAACGATTATTGTATGTTAACTATGTATGTAGCTTGTAAATTTAAACTTTGAAATTTGTTACAATAAGTATAATTTAATATTACGTTAATGTTAATTTAGGTAATATTTGTAAGTAATGTTAAGGTTATTCATATTGGACAATTTGTTGAGTTATAAGGATCGGGAATAAAGCTTTATTAATTTATTGGAATTTAAAATTAAATAAAAGGATTAATTGCAATTAAATGAATTAAATATTTCAAAATGGGAATTTAGATGAAATGGGAGAATATTAATGTAATGAATTTTGAATCTGATGTTAATCTCATCCGTTTGATAATAATGAATCGAATAATAAAATGAATAGTAAATTTAATAGAAATTTTTGGAAATTAAATTTATGATTTTCGAATTTAATGAAATTGAGGTTAATACCGAAATTTATAAATTTATCAACTCTAATTTGACAGTTAAATTGGTTTAAATCATTATAAATGATTGTTAAATTAAAAAGGATAAGAATTGGCAATTATCGAATTGAAATTGAAAATTTGATTAAATTGACTAAATTTTATTTAATTAATATAAAAATAGCCATTTTGGCCACTGACTTGGATTTCGACGAAACCAGTTTCATCGGATCCGTAACGATGAATTATTGTAAGATTTCAAGTTTCGTAGCGGTCGGGCTTGTCGTTCGTTCGTATGGACTTGAAACGCCTTGAATTTAATGAAATTGAAATCAATTTGAAAAAAATATTGATTTTAGCATAACTTTTTCATACGATGGAATTTGGACTTGAAACTTGTTCCATCGCGTTTAAAATATTTAAAAACATCTATTTTGATATACGAATTGACCCAATTTCATTTCGGAGTCGAAACGGGCTTTTTGGGCCACTTTGTCGTTAGCGCGTATATTCAAATAGTGTCCATCTATTCTATTCCAACCCTACCAATAAATACCCAGTTATAAACCCTAGCCTACTCCTATTTTTTATTTCTTTGTACGTATATTTCAAGTATATCTCCTCTTCAATGGCAGACAAACAAATTCTAGATCCAAACACAAATCAAATTTCAATCCAAAGCAAAAAATTCAAACTCCTCAAAAAATTTCAGAAAAATTATATATCGAAGCTTTTGATGTACGCATCTCAAAACAGAAATTCATTTTCCGATTCGATGCATCGTTTGTCCAGAATTTCTGAATCAATTCTCGGCCGTTCATCGTGCGTCGATGAACGTTGTTGGATCTACGAACCATTTCTGGGTTTTGAAGAGTGGACGATGGAGAGTGCATCCGTGGTGTTTGCTCTACGATTCGACGGTTAGATCATCGGGAAAAAGTCGAATAGGGTAATAAAATTTGCGGCGGCTGCTGCTCAAACTCGACGTCGATGGACGTTGCTCCGGCTCTGGCGTGGGCGACTCGAAGGGGGAGTATCGGAGGAGTTGTCTGATCGAAGTGCAGGGCGGTGAGTTGGTCAACGCTTGCGAGGTACGGTGGCAGCTGGGTTTCGTTCGTGCGCGCGTAGTAGGGTTTCGATTGTTTTTGTTCGCGTGCGCAGATGATTGAAAGGTGGTGACGTGGCAGGTGAAAGTGTTCTTTTTTTATTTTTTATAATTAAAATTCGAGCACATTTATCGCTATATCTTTCACATACGAAAACCAATTCGCGCGCGGTTTTTTTTGTTAGGATCGTAATGAAATTCCGGACATTTTGGCGCTAGTTCGGACGAATTCTGAGATTGTCAATTTTTGGGTTTAAATTGAATTTAAATTTAAAAGGTGAGTGTTTTAACCCACTCTCAATTTCTAATTTTTTTTATGTTTGTTAAATTAATGTATGTTGTGATTATGAATTTATTTGTGACTATTTGTATATTTTTAGTCATCTTCTCAATTAATTGCATTTATTGAAATTAAATCGTTATTTAATCTATTATTGAATATAACTGCCAGTTAATTACCCGTTATATATTATCAAGTGTATATTGATATTGATTGATTGTTTTGTATGATGATTGTGATGGATGTGTGATTTTATGATGGATGAATGGATGTTTTATTTATATCATCATAATCTGCAAGTTGTTATGCATTTATTTTGATTCGGGATTGCGGTTTGAAATGATATACAACCGCAATTTTATTTTTAAATTGCGGATTGAAATGATAAATATCTGTATCACTTGACCATAGGATAGAAAATTTTATACAGGCACCGCGACATATATATAATCATTTTTGAAATGATTTTTATGGTTTTGTAAAAAAAAATATGGGCTATACAGATATTGATTTTAGATGTTAAATAAATGCTATTTTATTATTGATTTAGCTATGTACAAATTTATTTGGAATTATAAAATAAGCTAAATAATAAAGTTGATTTCTTTTATATAATATGGTTAAGTATCTATTTAAAATTCTATTGTATATAGAATTTATAACGACTCAAATAAAATTAAAGGTTTGAAGATAAACGTGAATTTGATTTGAATTTAAGATTTAAGAATTATCCTCAAAAAATTTGAGTTGAAATATAAATAAATTAAGATTTAAAAGGTATGATTTTATAACTTGATTTTTGTTTAGAGGATTTAAATGCATATCAAGTTGATTTAAATGAACATTATCAAGTTAATGACATTTAAAGAACATCTAGTTATTTGAAGTCCAAACGTTTTACTAAAATGATATTTAATTTGTTAAGTAAACATTTCAAATCTAAATAATAATAGTTGAAATTGATATATATGAAATTATCAAAGAATAAGTTTGAAATGGTGGAATAATTAAAGCTTTGAAATATATGAAAATTATATTGGTTTATTTGAGAATTTAAAATCCATATTGGAAATGATTTGTGAAGGTGAAGAAGCTATTTTACTATATAAAGTAATTAAATATTTAAACCATTTAAGTGGTGTAACATGTTTCAAAGTTATGAAATTCAAAGTTTTATGTTTTGAAAGGCTATATTTCAAGTTTTGGTTTCGAAATATTATAACTTTGAAATGTTACAGTTTTAGAAAGGATATATTTGAAAATGATATCATATTGATTTGGGTTTTAAAATAGAAATGATATCGTATTTATATAGTTTGAAATGGATATTATATTCTGGTTTTAAAGTATAAATTATTTTGAAATAGACCGCGTTGTTATAATAACGTTTGGTTGTTGAAGAGACCGGAATCGGAAGTTGTCATACTCTCCGCCAACTCCGAAAACCACTTTAACAACCGTGTACGCGGTGGAGATTCCAGAATGAAGTAGGTTGGCCGCGGCGTTTCCTTTGAGGTAAATACGTGGACCCAACTCCCGTGAGTTGGCATAAGGTGGCTAAAACAGGAGAGATCGACGGGTTAATGAGGTAGCACCTTTGATCGGACACATCCCTTCGATATTATACCTTGACTTTTGGATTGATTCGGTGGCCACTTTTGATTTTTTTTATTTGGGGGTGTGGCTCGAGGTGGGCGGTAGCTGCGCACTACGCGTTACCACCGACCCGAAAGCGTAATTGGTATATCTACCCTTGCATTGTCAAGTTGTGCCGTGTCACCTACCCTAGCGCGCCGTGTACGAGTTTGTTTTTCTCCCATAGCCCGTGGAGTATTCATGGCAGTCTCCTGATCTAGAGATGCGCTGATACCGAATGGACTATTGGGACTATTACTGTGTTAAGGGGAATATTGGGTCACTCCTTAACGCTATTTAAAAGTAAGTTTATTTTACTGTAGACATTATTATAATAGCGAAATATTACTACATAGTAAATAGTTTAACGGATCCTTAGGAGATGTGAATCCCGAGCAATCTTTTAAGTTACTGCACTCACGTTAGACATTGGATAGGAGATGTCAAACCCCGTAAATATCTCCGACGCCGTTACACTCATATTTATTTCAGTTGATTTAACTTACATAAGATCTTTTAGTTCCGACTCGAATGTTTTGTCTTTTCAATTCGCTCGGGTTAGTCCGAGCATTTCAGGAATCGAAGACTTTATTTCTGGAGGAAGAAGAAGAAGATTTCGTCATTATTATTATTATGTATTATAGTGTTCCACTACACACTGTATTCCGCTGCATTGTTATTATTCTTTGCTATGTGTAACTCTGATATATATTTTATAAGAATAATCGAATATTTGGTAAACAGCTTCATGAACTATATATTTGATTATTATATTTTATCGTTCCGCTGCAAGATTCTATTTTTTTCTTTCTCTACTTTTCTTATTTACCCCATAACAATCCGCCCTTCTGTATGGTTTGAATCGACACGTGTGTCGATTTAAATCATGCGAAAAGGTGGGACGTTGCGTCTGGTATCAGAGCTTTGATTTAGCGATAAACCTTAACTTTGTGGGATCTGGCTCTTTACAAATAGGGTAGTAGTACCCTATGGGAGTCGCTGAGTATATATATGAGAGTGCGTATTTGGTAGTGTTATAAAAAGTTTTAATATTGTGTTAATTTGTTCCGTTTTGTATTTATAAATTCTGCTTGGTGCATGAGACGCTATGACATCAATAGGGATTTCTAAACACTTAATAGGACAGACCGACATAATATTTGGTTTTAATATAGGTGAATGAAATAACTTTGCCTATTATATTTTCTATATATATAGTAATTTTTTTTATAAAGGTTATATTTGGTTGTAATATATTGGTTGTTAGGTAATGAAACTTATAAATAATAGTTGAAATGAGAATGAAAACAAAATAAATGAAAATTGGGAATTTAGAACTTAAGTCCCGGGGTTTTGAAAATTCTTTCAATAATTTTGGAATATAATAATATATTATTAGAAGTATTTTCTGATATAAATATTTCAATATAATTTGGAAGAATTGTTTTAAAGAAGATTTTCGGAAAATTAAGTTCTGTACTTCCCTCTCTGTCGTTGGAAAATAATTTCGGTGATGGCGGCCTCATCATCGACATTCATTTTCGAGTTTCGAAGTGGGAAGGCCACTGTAGTAATTTTACAACAGATTTATTTTGATAAACAAATATAAATTTTAAATGGTTTTAAATACGATTGGATATATAAGTTGTAAGTATATATTTCTCTATTATTATTTTTAAATGATTTAAAACTAAACCCGGTATTTGGTTCTTAAGTTCCAGTTAATTAATAGTTCAACTAAGTGTAGTAAATTGGAATATGACTAATTAATAATTGGAACCTTTAATTAAATTAAGAAATTTATGCTAAGTTATAAATTAAATAAAAAGAAAATTTAAATTTGTAACATATAAAACAAAGGATATTTTTATTGAGCATTTAATTATTTAAAAGAATTGAGGAAAACTTGTGTGATTTTCAATTACATCCTTAAAACATATATATAACTTACCGAATATTATAAGTTGAAATGTTTAATAAGAAATTGTAATGGAAATTGTACAAGTAAAAGTAGGTAATGAAAGTGTTCAATAAATTGCTTTTATTTATAAGAATTGATGTTGTAATTGTTATTAATTTAAGTTATAATGGAAATCTTGCTATAGTAAAATATGATCGAAGGTAAATGTTGTAAGTAAGTAATTACAGACTTAAGTAAATAAGTTGAAGTTATTTCTAAATAAAATGGTAAGAAATAAATGTAAAATAAAAAGACAAATCATTATATGAAAGAAAAGAAATCAAACAACTAATGTATGAAATGAAATTAATAGTAAGTAAATTTGATTTGTTGTTTGGGATTATTGTTTGTTTTGGTTTATGGTTGTTTGGGTAAAGATACTTTAAATTTGTTTGGATGTATGTATAATCTATTTAGTTTCACCTAAGACTGTTGACTGAAGGGTACACTTAGTAGTTTATTTTTACATTATGTACAATTTAAAGTTTTAAACCCGAACAACTATTTGCTTGGTTTGATATGAATGAATGATTGATTTTATTGATTCTATGTGATGGTTATATGCTGTTTGTTGAAATTGGTTGTTGTTGTATGGATTGTTGTTTGTGATTAAAAAAATTTAAATATTTCATTTTATATAATTGTTAACCCTTTTAGATTATATAAGTGAAATGCAGGTTATGGAAGCAATTGCTATTGCTTTTGCTTTCATAATTAAGCGTAATTGCCCGACGAATAGGTACGTTTTCGGATTTCGGTTTATAGCGTGTTATATTTTTTTCTCGGATTGGGATATATATTATTTTGGAAAATATATGTTATATATTGATATATTTGATGTTATATTTTCTCCCGAGCCTCTCCGTACAAAGGAGACTCTGCCAAAAAATTTCGTAAATTTTGGACTTAGAAATTATTTGAAAATTGTTTTCCAAACTTTATTGATTTGAATATAAGGATTTAATTGTTTATAAATCTATATATTTATTTAATTTATCCAATTTGTAAACTTATTGTTATGAATATAATGTTTTGAATAATATATATTGATTTATAATTCTTCTTTTCCCTTCTTTTCCTTTTCGGGGACGAAAAGTTTTGAGTCGGGGAGAGTGTAATGATCAGTAAATTTTGAGTAATAAATTTGGTCAATTTAATTAAATTTTGTAATTAAATTTAGGAAGAAATATTTTTTTTATAATTTATACTGAAGTAAATGTTAAAAATGAAATTGCAATTAATTGAAACGGATTGTAGAATTATAATTGATTTAAATTAGGTAATCGGGGAATAAATTCAAAAATTATTAACTAAGAAAGTAATACGTAATAAATTGAATATAACGTACTCCTAAGTGTAAATTTAAGGGTATGATAATAATTATTATAAATTATCTAATTAATTGGTCAATGAATTTATTGGAAATCAAGTTCATTTAAATGTTAAGTAATTATAATGTTGTTATTGATAATAAACGTTACTGTAATGTTTATTAATATAGTAATGGAAGTGTGAATGAAAACTTAATAGAAACATAAATTTATTGTAAGGAAACTAGATGTATATATTGTACAAATTGATGAATTAGTATAAATTTAATGGTAATTGGATAAAATAAATATCGTATGAGTCATTGCAACATTTGTTGTAAACTACAAACCTATAAATGTGTGATTTAGGGCAAATAGTGACCGTTATTATTTGTTACCAGTTTACTTAGGCTATTAAACTGTGAGTGGGAATCAATTGGAATTTAAACTAAATAAATGAACATAAATAAAGGGTACTTTAATGATGATTAATATAATAACGGAAATGTGAATGTAAATTGATTAGAAACGGAAGTTTATTTATAAGTCAGTAATTGATGAATAAAAAGGTTTGAAACCTAGCAGATAAATTTATTGAGAACATTAATAGTAATTTATATAATTGGCAATTGACAATTTATGAATTTGTTAAGATCGTAAATTTATAATCTAATATTACGTAATGTTAACTAAGGTAACTTAACTAAGGTAACTATTAATAAATTGAACGAAATGCAAATCAATGGAATTAATGAAGATGTGTACGTAGCTATAAATTGAATATATGAAAACAAAATGTAAGCATTGAATTAAATTAAGGAAATTTAATATTAATAAATGGTCATTTAATAAAACCAATGTTCTGGGAGTAATTATTATAGTTGTTTGAAATATGTATAAACTTTGATTTGGAAATTAGTCGGATTTAAAATGAAATCTGATATTACATTGATGAGTTTAAATGTAATTTATTTTGTAAAGTAATAAATGGTGTAATAAAAGAATGAAATCAAGATAAATAAATTTAATTGAGACTTTAATTATAAATAATGGATGAAATAATAGGATAGATAGTAATTGTTTGTGGAGAATAAACATACAAGTATTATAAAGAATATATTGGTGATAAACGGTTATTTCGAATAAAGGTAATTAAATATTACTTTAATGGATATAAGTGTAGTAACAAATAGAGTGAATGAAATTAACATTATGAAAATAAATGTTAACATTATTTTGTAAGCAATAAAAGCCTATTAATGTGACTGAAGGTAAACGGTAACGATTATTGTATGTTACCTATGTATGTAGCTTGTAAATTTAAACTTTGAAATTTGTTACAATAATTATATTTTAATATTACGTTAATGTTAATTTAGGTAATATTTGTAAGTAATGTTAAGGTTATTTATATTGGACAATTTGTTGAGTTATAAGGATCGGGAATAAAACTTTATTAATTTATTGGAACTTAAAATTAAATAAAAGGATTAATTGCAATTAAATGAATTAAATATTTTAAAATGGGAATTTAGATAAAATGGGAGAATATTAATGTAATGAATTTTGAGTCCGATGTTAATCTCATCCGTTTGATAATAATGAATCGAATAATAAAATGAAAAGTAAATTTAATAGAAATTTTTGGAAATTAAATTTATAATTTTTGAATTTAATGAAATTGAGGTTAATAACAAAATTTATAAATTTATCGACTCTAACTCGGCAGTTAAATTGGTTTAAATCATTGTAAATGATTGGGAAATTAAAAATGATAAGAATTGGCAATTATCGAACTGAAATTGAAAATTTGATTAAATTGACTAAATTTTATTTATTTAATTAATATAAAAATAGCCATTTTCGCCACTGAATCGGATTTCGACGAAACTACTTTCCTCGGATCCGTAACGCTGAATTATTATAGGATTTAAAGTTTCGTAGCGATCGGGCTTGTCATTTGATCGTACGGACTCGAAACGCCTTGAAATTAATGAAATTGAAATCAATTGAAATCAATTTGAAAAAATATTTATTTTAACATTACTTCTTCGTACGATAGAATTTGGACTTGAAACTTGTTTCATCGCATTTAAAATATTTAAAAACATCTATTTTGATATATGGCTTGACCCAATTTCATTCCGGAGTCGAAACGGGCTTTTTGGGCCACTTTGTCGTTAGCGCGTATATTCAAATCGTGTCCATCTTTTCTATTTCAACCCTACCTATAAATACCCGGTTATAAACCCTAGCCTACTCGTTTTCTCATTTGTCTATACGTATATTTCTAGTATCTCTCCTCCTTAATGGCAGACAAACAAATTCTAGATCCAAACACAAATCAAATTTCAATGCAAAGCAAAAAAATTTAAACTCCTCAAAAAATTTCAGAAAAATTATATATCGAAGCTTTCGATGTACGCATCTCAAAACTGAAATTTGTTTTCCGATTCGATGCATCGTTTGTCCAGAATTTCTGGATTAATTCTCGGCCGTTCATCGCGCGTCGATGAACGTTGTCAGATCGACGAACCATTTCTGGGTTTTGGAGAGTGGACGATGGGGAGTGCATTCGTGGTGTTTGCTCTACGATTCGACGGTTAGACCATCGGGAAAAAGTCGAATAGGGTAATAAAATTCGCGGCGTCTGCGGCTCAAACTCGACGTTGATGGACGTCGCTCCGGCTCTGGCGTGGGCGACTCGAAGGGGGAGGATCGGAGGAGTTGTCTGATCGTGTAGGGCGGTGAGTCGGTCAACGTTTGCGAGGTACGGTGGCGGTTGGGTTTCGTTTGTGCGCGTGTAGTAGGGTTTCGATTGTTTTTGTTTGCGTGCGTAGATGATTGAAAGGTGGTGACGTGGCAGGTGAAAGTGTTCTTTTTTTTAATTTTTATAATTAAAATTCGAGCACATTTATCGCTATATCTTTCACATACGAACACCAATTCACATTTATTCTATTACTGATTTAGCTATGTATAAATTTATTTGGAATTATAAAATAAGCTAAATAATAAAGTTGATTTCTTTTATATAATATGGTTAAGTATCTATTTAAAATTCTATTGTATATAGAGTTTATAATGACTCAAATAAAATTTAAGGTTTGAAGATAAACGTGAATTTGATTTGAATTTAAGATTTAAGAATTATCCTCGAAAAATTTGATTTGAAATATAAATAGATTGAGATTTAAAAGGTATGATTTTATAACTTGATTTTTGTTTAGAAGATTTAAATGAATATCAAATTGATTTAAATGAATATTATCAAGTTAATGAAATTGAAAGAATATCTAGTTATTTGAAGTCTAAAGGTTTTACTAAAATGATATTTGATTTATTAAGTAAACATTTCAAATCCAAATAATAGTAGTTGAAATTGATATATATGAAATTATCAAAGAATAAGTTTGAAATGGTGGAATAATTAAAGCTTTGAAATATATGGAAATTATATTGGTTTATTTGAGAATTTAAAATCCGTATTGGAATTGATTTGTGAAGGTGAAGAAGCTATTTTACTATATAAAGTAATTAAATATTTAAACCATTTAAGTGGTGTAGTATGTTTCAAAGTTATGAAATTCAAAGTTTTATGTTTTGAAAGGCTATATTTCAAGTTTTGGTTTCGAAATATTATAACTTTGAAATGTTATAGTTTTAGAAAAGATATATATGAAAATGATATCGTATTGATTTGGGTTTTAAAATAGAAATGATGTCGTATTTATATAGTTTGAAATGGATATTATATTATGGTTTTAAAGTATAAATTATTTTGAAATAGACCACGGTGTTATAATAACATTTGGTTGTTGAAGAGACCGGGATCGGAAGTTGTCATACTCTCTGCCAACTCCGAAAACCAGTTTAACAACCGTATACGCGGTGGAGATTCCAGAATAAAGTTGGATGGTGGTGGTGTTTCCTTTGAGGTAAATACGTGGACCCAACTCCAGTGAGTTGGCATAAGGTGACTAAAACAGGAGCGATCGACGGGTTAATGAGGTAGCACCTTTGATCGGACACATCCTTTCGATATTGTACCTTGACTTTTGGATTGATTCGGTGGCCACTTTTGATTTTTTTATTTGGGCTCGAGGTGGGCGGTATCTGCGCGCTACGCGTTACCACCGACCGGGAAGCGTAATTGGTATATCTACCCTGGCATTGCCTAGTTGTGCCTTGTCACCTACCCTAGCGCGCCGTGTACGAGTTTGTTTTTCTCCCGTAGCCCGTGGAGTATTTAGGGTAGTCTCCCGATCTTGGAGATGCGTTGATACTCGATGGACTACTGGGACTATTACTGTGTTAAGGGGAATATTGGGTCACTCCTTAACGCTATTTAAAAGTAAGTTTATTTTACTGTAGACATTATTATAATAGCGAAATATTACTACATAGTAAATAGTTTAACGGATCCTTAGGAGATGTGAATCCCGAGCAATCTCTTAAGTTACTGCACTCACGTTAGACACTGGATAGGAGATGTCAAACCCCGTAAGCATCTCCGATGCCGTTACACTCATATTTATTTCAGTTGATTTAACTTACATAAGATCTTTTAGTTTTGACTCGAGTGTTTTGTCTTTCAATTCGCTCGGGCCAGTCTGAGCATTTCAGGAATCGAAGACTTTATTTCTGAAGGATGAAGACGAAGATTTAATTATTATTATTATTATATATTATAGTGTTCCACTACACACTATATTCCGCTGCATTGTTATTTTCTTTGGTATATGTAACTCTGATATATATATTTTATAAGAATAATCGAATATTTGGCAAACATTTTCATTAACTGTATATTTGATTATTATATTTTATCGTTCCGCTGCAAGGTTCTATTTTTTTTCTTTCTCTACTTTTCTTATTTACCCCATAATAATCCGCCCTTCCGTATGGTTTGAATTGGCACGTGTGTCGATTTAAATCGTGCGAAACGACGGGACGTTACACGGTTACATTAGTGTATAAGTTTGAGCATCCGGACATTGAGTATTCGTTCGCCGATTGGATAGCTAAGAGCCAACTGGTTCTATTTTTATACTTTGAGTTGTATGCACCCGATCGGGTTATGAGACAGTTTTACTTTGATTATCAACACATTCCCGATCTGTCGTTCCTCTTGACCCAAAACCCACTAGCTGGATGACATTTTTGGAGGAATGTATTGCTATTTGGCAATCAAGAATTGATCGTGCCAAACGAGCACGCGAGCCTCTGACACCTTTGAGCAAGTACGAGTATTGGCGAATTACTCGTCGTTATATTCTTAAAAAGTTGACAAGGAAGTTAATTGCGTACACTCCCTGTGCTCATCTAGAACGTGATGCGGTAAGTATTATAATTTCAAATTTTTGATAGTTTAATTTTTATCTCACATAGATGCATTATTATGACTTATGGTTTAGGTAAGTGAAATATACAGCGCTTTGGATGTGGTGGACGAAATAGAAGAAAGTCATATGAAGCCGGACAAGGTCAAAAACAAGTGTATCGACCTACGATGAATAATTGACACGATTTTGGGTCGGAACAAGCTAAGAAGGCTGACCAAACCGCTGCAGAGGAGACACATACTATGGACAAGCTTAATGGGAGGAGGCACTTGTAGAGAGGGATGCTTCACAACATCCCATGGCGAAACTACAGCTGGATGGTCCGCTTGGCCCGAGGTAGAGCAACAATACACCGGCGGAGAAACTCATGCTGAATGGCCCGATTGGCATGAAGGAGAACAACAATTCGGATATGTTGGACAGTCGACATATGAGCATGTGCAAGAGCCGCCGCAATGGGAAATTCAACAAGAAGAACTCATTTTTGGGCCAAGTCAACAACAAGAAATTCCACTTCCGACACCAGCTCCTACATTCGAAGAAGGCTAAGAATCGGCTCCCATCATGTACAAACGGAAGAAGAAGAAGAGAGACACCCCACTTAAGCTTAGACAGATTTGTGGTTGGCGGTGTTGGTCTTATTGTTGTTGCTTCTTTGGTTGGGTAATTGGTTGTTGACTTATATGTTTCTATGTTATTGTACGACTTGTTCAACCTTTTTTGGATGATTTTCAATTGTCATTTGGATGTTGTGGCATGTTATTTTTTTGTGTGATGGTATTCTTAATGGAATAATGTGTGCATGCTATAGAATGTTGGAATTTGGGGTTTTGTAGTGTGGCAGAGTAGCTCCCTATTGGTATTTTTGAATTTTAGGTTTTGCAGTGTGACACAGCAGCTCTCTTCTTGGAGTAGACCCAAAAACGCTTGCATATATGTGGAATGCGCAAGCTATATTGTCAATATATGCAACGACCCGCAAATCCGTACCCTTTGACTCGAAAATAAACCACACATGTCTGACTCAAAAAGCACAGATCGACAGAAAATCAAGAGAAAGAAAAGAAGAGAGAAGAACAGAAGAGAAGAAGCAAAGAAGATAGAACCAAACAGAACAATACAGAATCTCACATCGCAGCGGAAAACATATAATATCATATCAATGATCTTTACAAAACAGAAACTATGTATACATACATCAATCAGAGTACCACAATCAATTCATAATCATCAGCCTGGACAGTTGTAATAACATGTCCTCACAATTACCGATAATATAAATAATAAAGCACAATGGATAATCAATAATCAAAACAGATACGTGCATACGAAGATCTCTAGTTCTCCTTCTGAAGCTCCAAAAGCACCAATCTAAACCTGTAAATATAATCAGTCTGACCCGAGCATTGAAAGGGAAGAATGCTCGGATCAGTCTGGTAAACCAGCGTGAGAAACACACTCAACTGAACTTATTAAATTACCAAACTTTTCCTTTATCAAAACAAAAGTATCTCGTAAGACAAGTCCACACATAAACACAGACATGTTTTTACGGTACGATAACTAAAACATCTCATATCAAATCATCTGGTATTATACTAGTGTCTAGTATACAAATAATATTAATTATAGCCGAAATTGTTACATTGATTAAATTCTAGCATATAGCCTAAAATGGGTAATAAAATCGAAATGGCAGGTACGTAGTGGAGTTTGGATTTTCATACAAATGACCAGGTGAATGGACTACCTTTCGAATCGGTACACCTCTAGATGGATGTCTCGAGGCATAAAACATCTGCCCTCTACCAACACAAGATCGGCCCACCTCCATAACTAGATGGTACCGAATATGTCATCCTCAGGTCGTTACCGATCTTTTTCAAGGGCCCTCATAGTATACAAACCACAATAATCAGATACACGACGTCATAATGTGTAAAGATATATCTAGAAGAGGATGATCATATCATACTTGGGAGCGACCCACTTAGCCTTGCTGCATCTAACCCTGTTTTGGTCATTTTTGGTTGATTAGGCCCGAGGTAAAGATTACCTTTCACAATCACATATCACATCACTTTGAATGACAAACGGCCATTTCCGGTGACTACTAATTGCCTTCCAAAAAAATACAACCCTTAAGCTCATACGTCTCAAGGAGGGTGTTAAGCTAAGAGAAATTGTCTTCTCCTCCACCACTGATGCATGTTTATAAAAACCAATGTACGTAATTTTTAGAAATGCAATGTCAGACAAGCATCCATACAAGTTGTCCAGGAACAGAACAAACCGAAGGTACTTTCCTACCACATCCTGTCGGGAAATCCCTAGGATCAGTAGTTAATAGTCCTTGCATTGGATATTTCATAATGAAGAGACCACTGCTACTATATGTATATCGAGATTTGAACCCCGAACGATCAACAAGCAGTCCCCTACTATGAAAATCCGAAATCTCAATATCATCACAAGCAACCTGTACAATCGTCGCATATACGTTGGTCCGAAGTGGTTTTCATATAAATTTGATCCCGGTCTCTTCGCGCCAACAACGCAAAAGCGTTTCTCATCTTCACATAGAAACATAGTCTCATAGACTTATCACAACTCCGACTTTTAACTTACTATCCTTCGGGTCAAGAAGGAAGCTCAATAGATTGCAGTAATACTCCACACTATGCGAATCATCATCCTCAACACAAACGACAATCAAGCCTACACAGAAGGCTACATACTAAATGTACGATTAAATAGTTCCCACATCAAGTCGAGGATCTAAAATGGCCAGATTTGATAGTCGGTTATTTAACTATCAAAACAAACAAATAAATATTTAGCACCATATACAGTCACTAGGCCCTTTTAATTAATCTTTTATTAATTAAATCATTTGCCAAATATTCACTTTAAATTATCTTTAAAAAGATATAATCTCAAAACCATTTCACTATTTCAATATTGGAAAACATTTCCATATACTTATTTAATAATAAGTAATTCACAAATTAATTTATTCTCAACACTTAGAAATATTGCATATAATTAAATCACAACTAAGTATATATTTTATTCTTTAAGGAAAACATTCTCTTAAACATCTTTTATTTGAGTCAAAATGAATATTGCGTAAAATATCGTTACGACAACCCAAAATCAATAGTATCGGGATTCGAAAATTAGATAGATATATAAATCCCATATATTATATAAAACATTTCTTTTTGAAAATAATTTACTATAACAATAGTGTTATAGTCCATTATTTCCTTATTTCTCGAAAACGTCTATTTCAACAATGAATGTTGAAATCTATGTATTCGATACTTAACACGTTTTAAAACAACTTCAAATCAATTATCTTCATTTAAAATATCACTTCCTAAAAATATCCATTTTATTTAATATATTATTCGCTGTCCAAATCCAATATTTCTACACATTTATTAAAGGATAATCCACTATCCAAAATCATGAATATAATACCTTTAATAAACTATAATAATTCACTTATCATATTAAATTGATTTTGGATTTATAAAAAAATGTTCATAAATTTCATTTATATTTTATAAAAACTTCAATTTGCAAAATTCCTTAATTTATAAATTCTATATATATCCCATTTACATGCCAAAATCCAATTTATAAGTTAATTACTTATAAATCATTTATTTGCCAATTCATTCCTTTATAACTTCACAAATTCATAAATCTTATTTACTTATAAAATCGATTTATTTTTATCTATAAAATATCCATTTTATAAATATTATATACATACCATTTGTAATAATTCAAAAATCTCAATTTAAACCATTTACAAAATAATCAACTTCATATTTAAGAAATCATGATTTAATATATTTCACAAAAAATCATAATTTTTATAACATAAAATTTATAAATTTTATTTATTTAAAATAAATCCATTTACTTAACAATTCAAAATTCAATAAAACGTATATTTTCAAAACAGTTGAAAATCCTTTTTAATTTGAAATCATCACTTTAATATTTTTAAATTTACCAAAATAGGCCCAATGCTGCAACATCACCAAATACATCAATCACGGCATCTGAAACATCATAAATTATATGATAACAGCATATATCACAATATCTGTAAATAAATCAATAGTGGTGAGGAATCTAATTGGATCCCTCCAACCTATCATCTGCAACAAATATACATATTAGAATATGTGTACAATGTCCACTTTAAGGCAGATGCGCGTACAAAGATTCATCCGCTCATACACGGGAAAGTAAGGGTCTCATCTGCTCTAATAGGCAGAAATATATCCAAATACCAATCAATATATATATATATATATATATAATATCATATATCATCCACACAATCATCAATCAGCATAAATAATATTTATTCTCACTTATATAAAAATATCAGTGAGTCAGAAAGAGTGAGTTGTACTCACATCGCTTTCAATAGCAGTTGCAGTGTTTTATTTCGAATAAAATTAAACAGGCGTTTAATTTTAGCCAATATATACACTAGCTTCAATCAACACCAAACTAGATTTAGAATATAGTGCTCGTCAATACGGACCCAACGCAATTCGTTTCGTGCGAAATGGACCTCGTATAAAAAAAGTTACGGCATTTTTAATATCACACGAATTGTTATATATATAACTTACAATTTTATTTTTATTTTTTTAACCTTTTTAAAATCTGGCTGTTGCTTTTGGAAAATAGGATCTAGGCCGTCATTTTCTTTCTCCTTCCTCAGGCAAACATCATGTATCGAAACCCATAGCCGTTCGAATTTCATTAATAGCCGCAGCGACCACGATGAACGAGACGTCGATCAACCACTACCAATCAGAAGGCCTTGCTCTACTCCACCTTCGCCGAGAACAGCGCGAAGCTTGGTTGCGTGTAGTCTTTGAAAACCGGCTAAAACATACGATGTTCGAATACGAATTGCCGTCGATTTACTCGACTAAAATCGATCATCCCCATATGGATGTGAAGATCTCACCAAGATCTTCAACATTGTAGTTGAAAGTATTCGATAATTGTTGATGGATCGAGAGATTTTGAGGAGAGAAGATTCAAACATGTTCGGCCTTCGAAATAAAAACGGCGGCTAGATCTTGATTGGCTAGGGTTTGTGCAAATGAACGTCTTTATATTGGCAATTACAAAACGCTACTCAACCGAAAAATTTTCGAACTCGCAATGAAGCGTGACGCATGGCGTTTACAATGTTTTACCCCTATTTCGAGCACAATGGAATATATATCGAAAGCCAATTATGTCGTATTTGGAAGATTAATTTTTGAATCGACTATTTAAATTTAAAATTCACTTAAACAGATTTCTATGCGTTTTAGCTTGCCCCGGACAAACCGTAAATTCGATTAACACGAAATTTGAAATATTAAAATAATATAATATTACGGATCCAATGAAACTAGTTTCGTCGAAATCCAAGATAGTTTCAAAAATAGCTATTTTTACACGTTAATTAAATATTAAAATATTCAATTTCTTCAATTTAACTTTTAATTCAGTTTTAAAAGTTCTCTAACATCATTCTAATTCAAATAGAATTTATTTCAATTTTATAAATCATTTTCATTCACATTAAATCCAATTTTCAATTATTTACATAATTTCAAATATTAAATTAACGATAATTATCCAATTAAATCCAGATATTTGAAATACAAGTTATTCAGCTTATAAAATTAACTTGTGAATATTTAAAATTAATTAAATATACGAATTTCGAATGACTGAAATTCTGGGTCGTTATAATATAGCTTGCAGATTCCACATATACGCAAGCTATTTTTGGGTTATTTACAGCAATCCACAAATGCTATATTTGGTCTTTTGTAGCATTGAAATGCTGCAAATAACCCAGTTCTACGCTTGTGCATTTCTGGAATGCATAAGCTATATTGACAACATAGCTTGCACATTCCATATATACGCAAGCTTGTTTTTGGCCCTGTTCGGGACGGAGAGCTGTTTCAACAATATCAATCACACAATTTCACACGAAAAGTTTGAACTACATTCTATATAACATGCAAACACCATTCAGATGACAACAACATCACATAACAAAGTCAACAACACCATAACATCCAAAAAAGTTTCAACAAGTCATACAATAACATAGACATTCTACTTCTTTTACAATTCAAAGCGGACAAGTTTTCTTCTTGTGGCCAATAGAATCACATTTGCTACATCTGTTATGGCCGAATGAAGATGGTGGATCCATGAAATCTTTTATTCGAGTAGACCGAGGAAGACCTGAATTTCTGCACATAAGCGATGGTTGTATAATTGGACCATCGTAGACGTCCCAATGTCGACTATCTGGTGCAGGGTGGAATAAAGGAGCATAAGCTACGGAATACATAGCCTTCGTGTACCATGGAGATTAAGTCAAAATACGATTTATTAGCACCATCCAAACCATGTGAACAAGCCGCTACTACATGAGAGCATGGAAAATGATCTAATGTTGGCATGTTGCATGAACATTTGGCAACATTATCTTCGATATTCACCGTATAATCAAACATATGCACATCTTTCACCTGCTGTTCAATGAAGCTATATCTGTGACGCCCCACCCCGAGACCCACGTTAGTAAAGAGAATTAACGAGTAATTCCGTCTACTAATGTAGAGAATAAGGCTGGTTAAGGGCGATCGAATAGTAATGCATTAGCTAAAGACTAAGTACGTCGATTTTTACCATATTTTTTTTCCGTGTATCTCAAGTGATCGACATACTCAATGTTTAACTAGTACGATACTACACGGCTATAGGATCTATTCAGAAACAAAATGCAATAAATATAACAGTCACATCACAGAACAGCAGCCACACACACACACACACACATATTTACTAATACAAGCCAAACATCAAATGTAATACCCTACATCATAGTGGCGTGTAACCACACAATATACATACATCTCCGTCCCCATAAAATAATATGTCCAATAAGCTGACACAAAGGACACATACGAAAGATGTAGCCAAGTCCATCGTTATGAGCCCCTCAAAAAGAAAAATGGGTCCAAGCACAAAAGATAGATATCCGACCTAACCTGCAACTCGATCTGACCCGAGTGATAAACACACGGGTCAGGCAAACTGAATCTTATCGTTAGAAAAGAAATACGATAAGGAAAAAGGGAACTTTTCCCTTGTAGCCTAAAGGGAAACATAAGCAGATAAGAGCTACTAGAGTAGATAACATATAACTTCTACATGTCACTACAGGTGGTTTGCATCTATATATATACTTGGGTTTAACATAAGAGAATGAGTGAGTAGGGTATAAGGGAAAACTCCTAACAATCATTCATGAAATAATCAACCTTCCAAAATCATATAAAATCCCAAGTATCAATTCATAAATTCGAAATTACCAAAATCCTCCAGGAAATCATATATGCCTTTCTCACATCTATAAAGCTGTAGAAAATACATAAAAAGGTGGTGAAATTGAAATCATCATTAATCATCAAAAGAAACCTTGGATTAGCCAGATCCCACGTGTCGAAGCAATGCTGCACGTGCTACTTACCAGTACTACCATCATTATGGTACCGTATCCATCTATTGACCGAAGTACTCACATAGAATTGTTTCGGTCTATGATGTCATCTATATCCATCCCGAATACCCACCATCATAGTGATTGGAGTCTTCACTCCAATCGATGTTCGCTGAGCCCCCGCCATCACAGTGATCGAGCCAAACTTTGCTTGACCCGATCGGGACCCAAAGTACTGGTAGTCCTTCTAGAATGTGTCAGAAAGCCTCAGATAGTAAACCGAAAAGTGGTAACGTACGTCCCATACCGCACGTTCTCACTTAGCGGTTTTCTAGCCGCTAGTCGATGCCACACTATGAAAATCATCTAAATCATCATAAAAATCGCCTCATGTCATCGGCGAATGGTATGAAATGCCAAACTTGTCTTATCTCATCAACAAGTAAGAATTACCATAAATTCATCGATCATCATCAAATTCCATCGAAATATTTGCCTCTTATCATTGGCAAGAGCTTCTCCATCAATATAGCCCATCATCGAATAAACTCCTATTTAGGAGTTCTTGGACCACACACACACACACACACACACACACACACACACACACAAATATATATATATATATATATCAACCAAATAAATTAATATGGAATAATGCCCTAATTAGGATTTAAATACATCAAAAACATACCACGAAGTGGTTGTCATCAAAGAGGAATTCAAACAATTCCCAAAAGTTGTTTCGATCGTACAAGTCCGAAATTAACCGATAAAGTAAATTCACGAGTCCCATACCTCGTAATTTTACTAAACCGTTTAATTTACTTCCACATACGTCCAAAAAGCATCAAAATAATTAAAATAAATAAAATTAATTATAGTATATTTTACTAGAGAAAACGGGATTTTAAACCAATTTCTAGAAATTTATCTAAAGGATTTTGATAGAAAACTCGTCATTTAAAAGGATTTTAATGATTTTGGAAACCCTAGAAAATAAAGAATAATTTTTAAAAAACCTTTAAAAATTTATAAAAACATTTATTACTCAAACCATGATTTTAGAAGATTTTATGCAATTTATTCGGATTTTTAAAACTCAGAAAAACATCAATTTGCAATTTAATCGGCATTAACCGATATTCAAATTTAAATCGAACTTGATTGAAATTTAAATTCAAATAACATCCTAACTTGACTAGTCCATTGCTTGACATAATGATCAAATATTAGCATCAAATTTCATATATAAAAAAAATGCAAAAGAATGCAAATGAAATTGTCGAAATCGGACAAATATATAAATAATGTGGCTGTCAATGACAGACCAACAGCAAAAACATCAATTTTCCACCATGTAAACAACAAAGTCATACAAAACTTAAAACGTAAAAGTTGTATCATATTTCCTAAGGGTTAAATAACATCTTGAATTTCAAGATTTCGATCAATGACGTAAATGTTATGGTCGAAATACTACATAGAAAGAAATTTATGTGCACTGGTTATCAACACAGACCAACGACGAAAAAGTCAATTTTTCACCATGTAGACTTCAAAATAATTCAAAACTAAAAACATAAAAATTGTGGCATATTTCACATGGATTTCAGAACATCTAAAATTTCTAAATTCCGATTTGAAACGCAAAAGTTATGCTAGAAATACTATTCAGCCAATAGAGCACTATTACTATTTTACGTGCAAATACCCTCTCGGTTTTGCAACTTTGACAACAAATAAGGAGGTCCAAACGGACTCGAAACTCGATAAAATTTTGCAGGAATGAACTCTAACAAATATAATACAAACTGAGAAAGTTTGACAGCAAGTCGGATTGAACAAGATATGGGCAAATGAAATTGGCATTATTTCAGCCAGATAAACATATCAAAAAAGATCAAAAACAAAATATCACAATACCAAACTTTTACACAGCGAAGTATTTTATTTTCTTACGGTTTGCTGCAAGTTTTCACTTACTGTTAGTGGCAAAAGATGATGGTCTTGGTTGCAAAATAGAGACTGTACCGACCCGCAAATCCGTACCCCTTGAGTTAACACTACTCTACAACAATCAACTCAAGTTGCACAGAAATACGAACCATTTGGTTAAAGAAGAAGAGGTAGAAGGAGAGAAAATAGAAAATAACATCAGAATCTAACCATCGCAGCAGAATAAAATATAATAGATAATAATGAACTTTACTCAAAAATCAAATATATATGTTTATACATTACATCATCAGAGTACATCAATCACAACTCAACATCAATATCATACAAATGGATACACAACTCTACACAGCGGAAAATATATGTATATAAACAAGTACGAAATACGCATCGTCATCCAGCTCGGCTCTTGAGCTCCATAACTTCAAATCCTGTATCCTATAATACTCGGTCTGACCCGAGCATTACAGTTAAATAACACCCGAGTCAGTCTGGAATACCAGCGTGAGAAAATCACACTCAATTGATTATTAAAGTTTCAAAAATCCTCTGAAAACAAAAGCATCTCGTAAGACCACGCCACAAATAAACATGTCGGGTTTTTACCTTACGATAGCTAAAATAATTTTTATAGAAATCCTCTGATACTATAATAGGGTCTATATACAAATACTTATAAAATAGCCGAAATTGTTACATTATTAAATTCCAGCTACTAGCCACATAGTGGGTAATACAAACAAAACTCGTACAAGGCTCGTAGGGAGAATGGATTTCCAACTAATGACTAGGCACTGGGGTACCACCTGTCACAGTACGTGGCCTAGATCACAGTACCGAGGAGTACGCCCGCTCCCCTGCAACACAAGACCGGGACTACCCCTTACCGGATAATCCCGAGTGAGATCACCCCACGGTTGGGATCAGCAACCGCCCACTAAGCCGAAATAAAAAGGGACATCTAGACAGGGATGACCTCACCCTGCTTGGGTGCTACCCACCTAGCCTTGCTGCATAACCCCTGATTTTCAGTCATTCCCATTTGATGAGGCTTGAGGCCAAGCGTTACCTTTTTAGAATATATTCCTTAGAATACCCATCGTCCACCTGACGATGTTTCGCAAGCATTCATCCATACAAGTCCGTCCCGGATTCGAACGGAACCGAAGGCACTATTCCTACTACATCCATTTTGGAAATATCCTCAGGATTAGTAGCGACTAGCCCTTGCACTTCACTGCTCAATCTTCGAATCCAAACTCGTTTCCACGAAACGTACAAACCGGATCGAAGTGGTTTTCGAGAAATAAATCTTGATCCCGGTCTCTTCGAAACGATCAACGCATTTGGCCAATATTGATAGTTGGTGATTTAACTATCAATTAATATTCACAAACAACCATCCAACAATAAATAATTTTCCAATTTATTTATTTATCTCAAAATATCTTTACAAGATATATTTTCACTTTCAAACCCTTTTGAAAACAGTTTCCAAACTATCTTCCTTTCCTTGGAACAAATTTCGAGTATTTCCATTTCCACTAGAATCACCAAGCACGAGGTTTTAGATTTTGAAATAATTTCAAAACACCTTATTGTAAAATATGTTTAACATTTAAGTTAGAAAATTTAACTTTAGTACTTAATTTAAAATAATACTTTTAACAAAATACCGAATCATTCTTTAAATAACTATTACGATAATAGATTAAACAAAAATACTTACTTTGGAATTTACCTTTAAACACTTAAGTTAAAACTACTTTAATAATTTACTAAAAATACATACAATATAAAGATTTGAAAATAAAGTTACTTAATAAAATATAAAACTAGATTTCTACTTTTTTTTAGAAACAAAATACTAAGTTACTTCTTAATAATTACTGCTAAATAGATTAAAAGAAAATACTTATTTTAGACTTTAAATATTAGAAATAATAAATTTTACAAACCTTGCTTTCTTTAAAAACAACTTTAAAACATTTAATTTATATTTACAAATCTACTTTTTAAAAAAACATGTACTTGGCCATCCAGAGAAAATTTCAACTTCAATCACTTAAATCAATTTTCCCAAATTGATTTCCAATTTATCTTATTTGAAATAAGTTTCTTTAATTTCTCAATTCATTTCAAAATTCATTAGTTATAGAGTTATTATTAATGTTATTATTTCCCGTTTGTTTTTAAACCTTTTTAACCGAAATATACAGACTCCAGGCTTTTCCCAATTTCCTCTTTATTCCTTCAATAATTTAAATCTTAAATTTTAAATAAATGTTTTGTTCTTTTTAAATAATATCACTGAAGATTAAAATTCGTTAACTTTCCGTTTATTCAAATTTTCTTTCTATACTTAAGATTTATTTATTAGAATTTTAAAGTCACTTTATTTCTTTTCCAATTCATTTTTAAATTTATTCAAATTTCCTATAATTATTTTACTTACAAATTCACTTCTTTTATTTTCTTTCCAAAATCCAATTTATATATTTTGGTAATTCATTATACCCAATTATAACCAATCGAACCATAGCATACAATGTTCTAATATAATTCATCATAAAATATCAAATAATCACAACAGAGGATATTGAATAATAAATGTTGAGGGATCCAATTGGATCCCTCCAACCTGTTTTCCCCTGCATCCATAGACATTAACACAATATAAAATATCTTCGCTATAAAATGAGGGAAATCAATCATTTCAAGGTGTAGTATATACTACTATATATCACAACAATCAATTCAACCATTCAAACAGTTATTTAAATTTAATCATTTAAATTTAAATTTAACCGAGTGAGATTAACTCACCTTTGCCCCTTAAATTTGCAAATCCACTTCATTCTCGCTTTGATTCCACGATTATTGACCTTGTATAAATATTAGATGATTTTACTAACATTTGGGTCAATCGAACAATTAACTGCCATATAATAATTTTAATTAACCAATGATTTTATTTTAGACTAATATCTTAGATTATAAAACCAATTCCTCTTAATAAATTTATTTAACTAAAAACTAAATTTACAACCAATTTATCCCTTAAATAAATACTCATATATATATATTTTCTTATTTGAAACCCCATATATATATATATATTTAAACCGATAAAATAATCCTTATAGATAAAATATATAAAGTTACATAAACTCTTCGTATTTAAAATTCTTATATGTATAAAATTCCAAAATATGTCTGTGTAAAATCCTTTGATGTAAAAAAAAAGAATTTTTTTTGCATACATACACTTGTATATATTAAAGTTTAAAAACAACTTAATTTAAAACCTTACTGTTAAATAAATTTCTTTAACTCGTATATTTACTGTTTTTATTTAAATGAACATTTTTTTTCTGTAAATGAATTCCTGTTCTTAAAACATACATATACATTCAAATCTGCACGAATAAATCAAGGTAAAATTATTTAACTTCAATATCATCCCAGGAAAACGAACAACATCCATGCTTCCCAAACCCTAGCTTCGATGTTCCGCCTCGTCTTGCCGACTCGTGCCCGCGTGACGCTCCAGATTCCCATCGCGAACAGTCGCATGCCCTACTACACATCGATGTCGACGCCGCCGTCGCCGTCGCCTGCCACTCCACGTCGAGCCAAGTTTTCCCCCTTTCTAACGCGACCAAACTGCATCGAGCCTCCATTCTCACGAGCCATCCTGCCTCGCGACGATGCTCTAGGGTGTCGCTGCCTTCGAGCTCCTCAAGGCGACTATGTGCTTCGTCTCGACCGTGCCCCCTCTCTCTGCTTTCGATTTGTTTTACACAGAGGAGGCGGCTCCCTTTTTTTTTTTGATTTCTTCACTCTTTTTTTTAGGGTATTGGATTTGAATTCGATGGAAGGGAAAGGGGGCTTCGAACCGAAAAGAAAGGAAAGGGGATAAACATGGGAAGCAATACCCGAGTCGGCCATTAACAAATTTGTTTTTTTTAACCGATGATTCTTGAAAGGGGAGGAAAGGATCAATTTTAAAAGAAAAGTGTTAGCTTCTGAGGGAAGACAGAGTGCGTGACGTGAACGAGCGTTGGTTGTGAAGGTCGCTTATATGAGAATATATTTATATAATTTTAATTGAATTTTCGATGTAAATTTTCAACGCGTTTTTATATCGTACGTTCACACAACGAACCCAAAATCTATGAAAATTGAAACCCGATAATAACACAATACTACGGATCCAATGGAACTGTTTTCGTCGGATTCTGAAACTGTGCATCGGAAGACTATTTTTAAATTCAATTTAAAACGGTAAAATTTCAAAACTGAACAAAGCACTATTAATTTCAATTTTACAACTTCTATTATCTTTAGTACTATTAATATAAATTTTACAAACCTTCAGATTATTTTTAACAATCTTAAAATTCCAGATTTAACATTTTATCCAACTTCAAATTATTTAATTTTATAATTTAATCATCAAATAAATTGCGATATTCGTATTTCAAGTTAAAATTACTCTATTGAATATTTAAAATCAATTAAATATTCCAATTTTAAATGATCGAAAATTCCGGGTCGTCACAGAGACATTCAGCGAGGATTGGAGCTAGGAGGACATGTGGAAGCTGAAACAAGAACATGAAGAAGAAAAATCATCAAAACAAAACTTACAGTAACAACACCTGAGATTTTTCATAAATTAGGGATTAATGAGGCAGGAGATTACCTTAGATTATGTTTTTAGCAAGAACTCTAGATTTTGCGGATTTAATTAGGAGATTAACACAAAAAAATTTGCATGGAGGCTATTATTGAGGTAGTGGAGTTTTCTTCAGTTTTGAGAAGATGGGAAGGAAGAGAAGTGTCTGTACGTACTTCTCTTTTCTCCAAAGGCCTCTTCTCAAGTGGCTTTGGGTTTGGATTCAATCCATTAGCCCAATTAATAACTTAGCCTAAATAATGAAGTGTTTTTTTCCCATCTTTCTCAATTTTCGTCCTTTTTAAACGAAATAAATTGCGTTGCGATCGTTGCAGCTTCTAGAATTTATTAAGATGATAAAATCATCATATTTCAACAATTTTAAATGTTATTTTATCAATAAACTCTTATTTTTAACAAATTTACACTATTTAAAGAAATAATGCAAATTTGACATATTTAATTTACATAAAACACATTTTCCATTCAATAAAGTGTAAATAATTATTTTAACATCCCTAAAATATAAAAACACCATTACTAAAAATATTTATTGTAATTAGTTAATTAATAACCATTTTCCTTTGTATTATTAACAAAGAAAAGTAATTTTGGCAATAAATTACAATATCACCAAATTTTACATGTTAATTGAATGTAGTTGCACAACACCACTCAAAAATTCATGAAACAAAGTAACAACTTATATCACATGTGTATCATTTTTATTCACAATAAAAATATTTCTTCTTCATTTTAGAATTTATTTCAACCATTTTAAATTGAAATAAATCTCATGTTCTCACGATGAAACACAATCAATTTCATTTACCTAAAATTTTATCCAACAATATTGTTTATATCAACTAAACAATGTACTTCAAAATTTTCTTCCAATTAAATCAATAAATCCAATATTAAATTATAATTATCATTACAATTTAATATTAGCGGTAATCTCCAACCGGGGTTGTTACAATATCTGTCTATCGACATGAGCTTTGATTCTTCCATTCTTCTCCATGCTAATGCTTCCTACCTAGGTGCGAGCTGTGATGTCCACTCTTCCCCTTGAGTTTGTCGTCCGACGAAGTAATGGTTCATTCGATGAACGTACGTGCAACCGATGATCTAACAAGTAAATTTGTAGTTCCTTTAAGCACACTGTTAAAGCTTTCTGAAACGTTGGTCGTCGTCATATTGAATCTTAATCTACCATTGTGACAAAGAGTCCAGTTTGATTCCTTATCTTTTAAACTTCTTTCAATCCATGCATCGACATCTCATTTACATCTCTCAACTATTTTCGAAGATCATTATATTTTATGACCTTTGATGCCGCGGCACATGCGTGTAATAAATTTTGTATCTCATCCGTGCCAAACCCCGCTTTCTTGAAATTTGTTTTAATATGACAGATACAAAAGCGATGATGATGTTTGATTGACCAAGCTTCTCTAAGCGCACGTGAATTCCTTTCATACAATACATCTAGTATGTACGGATGGAATATTATTCCATATGTAATGAATAAATTAACTCCACATTCGCCATGACTCTGTTTGTACAATAGCAAACGCTAAAGAAATTGCCCTTGATTTGCATACACCCCAGTAGCTACTAGTAATGTACCCAGATAATTCCCGTATAAATGAGTGGCATCGATATACAATATGGGTGGACAGTGGTTGAAGCCATGAATAGAAGGTCCGAAAGCCCAAAAAGAACCATAAAAAATCATGACTATGAATTACATCTTATACGGTTCTGAGGTTGGTACGTTATAGGGCTCTAAGATATTTCGACAATTCTATGTACGACGATCCCCAATCGTCATAAATCATCGCAACAGCTTTCTACAGTCCGTGCCAGGCTTGAGAATAACTCACTTTAATATGAAGCATATTGGGCATTGTCTCTTGAACAGTTCTTACAGTCATGTTTGTTTCAGCTTTAATCAACCGAAGTATTTTGCTGCATATAAACTTAGTAGTTGTCCGTCAATGGTTTGAGTTGATTGTTGCATTTAAACAAGTGTGATCGTTGCTATACGTAGTTATCTTCTACCAATTTGAATTTTTTCTTACCAATCTAACCTGCAACTCGGTCTGACCCGAGTGTTAAACACACGGGTCAGGCAAACTGAATCCTATCGTTAGAAAAGAAATACGATAAGGTAAAAGGGAACTTTTCCCTTATAGCCTAAAGGGAAACATAAGCAGATAAGAGCTACTAGAGCAGATAACATATAACTTTTACATGTCACTACAGGTGGTTTGCATCTATATATATACTTGGGTTCAATATAAGAGAATTAGTGAGTAGGGTATAAGGGAAAACTCCTAACAATCGTTCATGAAATAATCAACCTTCCAAAATCATATAAAATCCCAAGTATCAATTGATAAATTCGAAATTACCAAAATCCACCAGAAAATCATATATGCCTTCGTCACATCTATAAAGCTGTAAAACACATATAAAAAGGTGGTGAAATCGTAATCATCATGAATCAGCAAAAGAAACCTTGGAATGGCCAGATCCCACATGCCGAAGCAATGCTGCACGTGCTACTTACCAGTACTACCATCATTATGGTACCATATCCATCTACTGACCGAAGTCCTCACATTGAATTGTTTCGGTCTATGACGTCATCTATATCCATCCCGAACACCCGCCATCATAGTGATTGGAGTCTTCACTCCAATCGGAGTCCGCTGAGCCCCCGCCATCACAGTGATCGAGCCAAACATTGCTTGACCCGATCGGGACTCAAAGTACTGGTAGTCCTTCTAGAATGTGTCAGAAACCCTCAGATAGTAACTCAGAAAGTGGTAGCGTGCGTCCCATACCGCACGTTCTCACTTAGCGGTTTTCTAGCCGCTAGTCGATGCCACACTGTGAAAATCATCTAAATCATCATAATAATCGCCTCATGTCATCGGCGAATGGTATGAAATGCCAAACTTGTCTTATCTCATCGACAAGTAAGAAATACCATAAATTCATCAATCATCATCAAATTCCATCCTCTTATCATTGGCAAGAGCATCTCCATCAATGTAGCCCATCATCGAATATACTCCTATTTAGGAGTTCTCGGACTATATATATATATATATATATATATATATATATATATATATATATATATATATATATATCAACCAAATAAATTGATATGGAATAATGCCCCAATTAGGATTTAAATACATCAAAAACATACCACGAAGTGGTTGTCATCAAAGAGGAATTCAAACAATTCCCAAAAGTTGTTTCGATCACACAGGGCCGAAATTAACCGATAATGTAAATTCACGAGTCCCATACCTCATAATTTTACTAAACCGTTTAATTTATTTCCTCATACGTCCGAAAAAGCATCAAAGTAATTAAAATAAATAAAATTAATTATAATATATTTTACTAGAGAAAACGGGATTTTAAACCAATTTCTAGAAATTTATCTAAAGGATTTTGAGAGAAAACTCATCATTTAAAAGAATTTTAATGATTTTTGAAAGCCTAGAAAATATAGAATAATTGTTTAAAAATGTATAAAAACATTTATTACTCAAACCATGATTTAGAATATTTTATGCAATTCATTCGGATTTTTAAAACTCAGAAAAACATCAATTTGCAATTTAATCGGCATAGACCGATATTCAAATTTAAATCGAATTTGAATTAAATTTAAATTCAAATCTCATCCTAACTTGACTAGTCCATTTCTGGACATAATGATCAAATATTATCATCAAATTTCATATATAATTTTTTTTTTCAAAAGAATGCAAATGAAATTGTCGAAATCGGACAAATATATAAATATTGTGGCTGTCAATGACAGACCATCAGTAAAAACATCAGTTTTCAACATTGTAAACAACAAAATCATGCAAAACTTAAAACATAAAAGTTGTAGCATATTTCCTATGGGTTCCATAACATCTTGAATTTCGAAAATCCGATCAATGACGTGAAAGTTATGATCGAAATACTACATAGAAAAAAAAAATTGTGCACTGGTTATCAACACAGACCAGCGAGGAAAAAGTCAATTTTTCACTATGTAGACTTCAAAATCTTTCAAAATTGAAAACATTAAAATTGTGGAATATTTCAAAAGGATTTCAGAATATCTAAAATTTCTAAATGCCGATTTGAAATGCAAAGGTTATGTCAGAAATACTGTTCACCCAATAGAGCACTATTACTATTTTCTTTGCAAATACCCTCTCGGTTTTGCAACTTTGACAGCAAATGAGGAGGTCCAAACGGACTCGAAACTCGATAAAATTTTGCAAGAATGAACTCTAACAAATATACTACAAACTGAGCATGTTTGACAGAAATTCGATGCCGAATGAACAAGATACGAGCAAATGAAATTGGCACTATTTCAGCCAGATAAACATATCAAAAAAGATCAAAAACCAAATATCACAGTACCAAACTTTTACACAGCGAAGTATTTTATTTGCTTACGGTTTTCTGCAAGTTTTCACTTACTGTTAGCGGCAAAAGATGATGATTTTGTTTGCAAAATGGAGACTTTCAGCGAGGATTGGAGCTAGGAGGACTTGTGGAAGCTGAAATAAGAACATGCAAGAAGAAAAATCATCAAAACAAAACTTACAGTAACAACACCTGAGATTTTTCATGAATTAGGGATTAATGAGGTAGGAGATTACCTTAGATTATGTTTTTAGCAAGATAAACTCTAGATTTTGCGGATTTAATTAGGAGATTAACACAAAAAAATTAGCATGGAGACCATAATTGAGTTACTGGAGTTTTCTTCAGTTTTGAGAAGTTGAGAAGGAAGAGATGTACTTCTCTTTTCTCCAGAGGTCTCTTCTCAAGTGGGTTTGGGTTTGGATTCAACCCATTAGCCCAAAATTAATTACTTAGCCTAAATAATGAAATGTTTATTTTTTTTCATATCTTTCTCAATTTTCATCCTTTTTAAACGAAATAAATTGCGTTGCGATCGTTGCAACGTCTAGAATTTATTAAGATGATAAAATCATCATATTTCAACAATTTTAAATGTTATTTTATCAATAAACTCTTATTTTTAACAAATTTTCACTATTTAAAGAAATAATGCAAATTTGACATATTTTAGTTACATAAAATACGTTTTCCATCCAATAAAGTATAAATAATTATATTAACATCCCTAAAACATAAAAACACCATTACTAAAAATATTTATTGTAATTATTTAATTAATAACCATTTTCCTTTGTATTATTAACAAAGAAAAGCAATTTTGGCAATAAATTACAACATCACCAAATTTTACATGTTAATTGAATGTAGTTGCACAACTCCACTCAAAAATTCATGAAATAAAGTAATAACTTTATCACACTGTATCATTTTTATTCACAATAAAAATATTTCTTCTTTATTTTAGAATTTATTTCAACCATTTTAAATTGAAATAAATCTCATGTTCTCACGATGAAACACAATCAATTTCATTTACCCAAGATTTTATCCAAAAATATTGTTTATATCAACTAAACAATATACTTCAAAATTTTCTTCCAACTAAATCAATAAATCTAATATTAAATTATAATTATCATTATAATTTAATATTAGCGGTAATCTCCAACCAGGGTTGTTACAGACTCCCCCCTTAACAAAATTGCGTCCACGTAATTTCTAGGGGAAAAACCGTAACACTTATGACGATTCAACTAAAAGAAACAAGAAATAGCTTGAAATAATAAATCACCGTCACTGGAAGAAGAAAGAAAGTCAGGAAAAGACCGCTCGATAGATTCTCTAGTTTCCCAAGTACAATCATTGGGGTTTTCTGTCCATTTAATTTTTACAAGAGGTACATTCTTGCTTCAAAGGCGTCTCACCTCTGAATCAAGCACACGAATAGGCTGCTGAATAGTAGATAGACTCGATGAGATCTCAAGCTTAAGCTGTTTGGATGGATCAATAACGGAATCAGAGTCTCGAACGCACTTTCGAAGCTGAGAGACGTGGAAGATGTTGTGAATACCACATAAATGAGACGGAAGAGTCACTCGATAAGCAACTGGACTGATGCGCTCAGTAATCGAAAGTGGTCCTATAAAACGAGGAGCCAATTTCCCTGTAGAGCTAAAGCGCATCACTCCCTTTAAAGGAGATACTCGAATGAACACAAGATCACCGACTTCGAATTCAAGAGACTTCCTACGGTTGTCTGCGTAGGATTTCTGGCGATTCTGTGCCTCTTTCATCCTCTGTCTAATAGAAGATATCTTTTTTGAAGAATCACGAACTGAGTCTGGACCGAGTATAAACTTCTTGCCAAATTCTAGCCAACAAGATGGAGATCGTCACGGTCTTCCGTACAGTGCCTCGAATGGAGCCATACCAATACTGGATTGATAGCTGTTATTGTAGGAGAACTCTACCAATGGTAGATGAACCTCCCAAGAACCACTGAAATCAAGAATGCATTCAGGAGAAAGTCTTCAAGAATACGATTCATCCTCTCAGTCTGTCTATCAGACTGGGGATGATAAGCTGTAGAAAGATTCAGCTTTGTTCCCATAGCTTGCTGAAAACTAGTCCAGAAATGGCTGGTAAACAAAGGATCACGATCACATACGATCGAAGAAGGAACACCATGTAATCGTACGATTTCCTTAATATAAAGCTTTGCCAACAGAGGAGCATTCCTATTAGATTTAATAGGAACAAAATGTGCAGACTTCGTGAGATGGTCTACGATAACCCAAATGCTAGAATGACCAGACCTCGAACGAGGTAAGCCGTCAACAAAGTCCATCGATACCTGATCCCACTTCCACTATGGGACCTTCAAAGGCTGAAGAAGACCAGATGGCCGCTGATGCTCGGCCTTAACAAGCTGACAAGTCATGCAATTGCTTACATAACTTGCAATATCACGCTTCATGCCTTCCCAATAGTAAAGGCGATGCATATCCGCGTACATCTTACTATTACCCGGATGAATGGTATACTTAGTGCGATGACAATCATCAAGTATGTCACGCCTAAGTGCTGAATCAGAAGGCACAACTATACGGTTCTTCAGATGAAGACAACCGTGAGAATCAATAGAAAAATCCCGCAACTCCTCATCACGGGACCCAGATGAGCATGACTGAATGAGGTGCATAGTATAAGCATCATGCCTCTGAGCCTCTGAGATACGATCTAGAAGAGATGGTCGAGCCTCCATACTGAATAATAACAAGGTGAATCAGATGATGGTGCTCGATCGCGAATATCAAAGTAAGATAAGGCCTCCAAAACATCCCATTCGACTATCATGAAAGAAACCACGGCCGAATGCTTGCGACTAAGCGCATCAGCTACACGATTAACCTTTCCAGGGGTATACTCGATATCGAACTCATATGAGGCGAGGAACTCTAACTCCGTTGTTGCCTCATATTAAGCTCCTTCTGAGTAAATAGATATTTCAAGGATTTATAATCGGTAAAATGGACGAAGTGCTCTCCCAAAAGGTAATGACGCCAAATCTTCGAAGCGAAGACAGTGGCTGCAAGCTCTAAATCATGAGTAGCGTACCGAACCTCATTCGGATGCAACTGCCTAGAAGCATAGGCAACAACACGATCTCTCTGCATCAAAACAGCACCGAGGCCACTATGACTGGCATCGGTATAAACAATACGATCTTGGTTCCCTTCAGGAACCACAAGGACAGGAGCATGTGTGAGAAGCTCCTTCAATTGCTGGAAGGAAGCCTCACACTTATCGGACCAAAAGAATCGAACGCCTTTCCTCGTAAGGTTTGAAAGAGGAAGAACGATACGAGAGATATCCTTAATAAAGCGACGATAATAACTGGCCAATCCCAAAAAGCTACGAATCTCATGAACATTCTCAGGCCTCTTCCAATTTTGAATAGCCTCGATCTTAGAAGGATGAACATAAATACCTTCTGAAGATACAACATGGCCTAAGAACTTCACTTGCTTTTCCCAGAAGTGACATTTAGATAGTTTTGCTTTGAGTTGATGCTTTCGGAGAGTACTCAAAACAATTCTAAGATGTCGTGCATGGTCCTCTTCGAACTTGGAATATACTAAGATATCATCGATGAATACAAGCACGAATTTATCGAGATATTCCTGGAATACCCGATTCATAAGATCGACAAAGTAGGAAGGTGCCTTCGTCAATCCGAACAGCATGACGAGCCACTTATAAGAACCATAGCGAGTGTGGAATGTGGTGAGAGGAATTCTATCTTCCGCAACTCGGAGCTGATGAAAACCAGTGGCAAGGTCTAACTATGAAAAGACCTTAGCACCACTTAACAGATCGAACATGTCGTCGATCCTCGGTAAAGGGTAACGATTCTTGATGGTTAACTCATTAAGCTTGCGATAGTCAACGCAAAGCCTAAGAGTCACATCGGACTTCTTCACGAATATTACCGGGGCACCCCACGGTGAAGAGCTAGATCGAATGAAGTGCTTAGCTTCGAGCTCGAGGAGTTGCTTCTTAAGTTCCTCGTTCTCCTTAGTAGACATCCTCATGGGAGGACGACTAACTGGTTGCGCGCTAGGGATGAGGTTAATATGAAACTCTATGGCCCGCTTGGGTGGCAATCCCGAAACAGGCTCAAAAATATCAGCGAAGTCACAGACGATCGGAATTCGAGACACATCATCCTCATCGTCTTGAGAATCAAGAGCATATTAGGATGCCATGGAATCACAATCTGTATCCCAAAGCATAAGAGATAACTATGAAGGAGAGTCTGGATGGCGGAGATAAATGACTCTATCGGAACAAAGAATCCTGGCATCGTATCGAACTATCCAGTCCATACCAAATATCATATCAAAACCAAGTGAAGGAATCATGTGCAGATTCACATAGAAAGAGAATCCACAAAGAAGAACCTCAACATTATCACAATATAAGCTAAGGGTTGCGGACCCCCCGTTGGGATTCACAATCCTCTGAGAAGTAAGCAAGCAAGAAACATCCAAAGAACAGGCATCCATGAGTTCCTTCGATACGAATGAGTGCGACGCATCCGTATCGAAGAACACTCTAATCGATCGATCATGGAAAACAATGGAACCCTCTAAGATGGGAGAAAATGTACCTTTCGACTGAGTCGCATCACTAGAAGTTGCTACATTGAGATTCCCCGGACGAGAACCTCTATTCTTCTTAGGACAAGCAGAAACCAAATGTCCTTCAGCTTTGCAGTAGTTACATCTATTGGGCTTAGGATATTCTCGAACTGGATGATTAGGAGATCCACAATTACAACAAGCAAAAGGCTTAGCTTGAGGAGTGGCTTGAGATTGAGAAGAAGATCCAACTTGCTTCTTTTCCTTAGAAGGAAACAACTTAGGCTTGCGGAAAGGAAACTTCTTCTTCTTTGGATTAGACTGAACACCACCCTCGCCATCACTATATTTCTCGTTCTCAACTGTCTCGAGATGGAGAGCAGCATCAACTAACTCTTCAAAAGAAAGCTTGAGTTGGAGCATTAAAGACTTCTTCAAATATTTCTTAAGTCTGGATACGAACTTAAGATTTTTCTTATATAGGGTACTAATGAACTCCAACCCATACTTAGAGAGGGACTCAAAGGAAGAAACATAATCTGAAACTGAAGAGTTGCCTTGCTTCAGTTCGATGAAGCGGCGAGTAAGAAGAGCCTTTTCAGACTCGAGTACGAACTTAAGCTCAAATCTATCTTGGAATTGCTGCCATGTGAGTTTAGTCTCATCCACTTCAGCGATAAGAAGCTCGTACCAATTTAAAGCACGCTCTTGTAGCATACTGGATGCCACAAGAACTCGATGGTGATCGGAAAGCTCCATACATAATAATACACGCTCACAAGTGCGAAGCCAGGCTTGCATATCAAGAACCGACTCGGAGCCTTTGAATGGCTTGCCTCCGAGATGAGTAAAGTCACTGCATAGTCGCACAAATACAGACTTGCGAGGAGATGAAGAGGGAACTGGCACAGGAGGCTGAGTGCTCCCAAGAAGCTCACGAATCTGATCGGTGGACATGTAAATGCTTTCGGGGCAAGAACCACTAGATGGTCCCGTAGCCGAAGGGCGAGCTCTACCTCTTCCAGACATAGCTGAAAGATAAAAATGAGAGATCATTCAAAGGGTATATATATATATATATATATATATATATATATATATAAAGCAATTGAAATGTAGTAATTAAGGAATACTATGGAATAACATTTAACATTCCTAGACGTATTCCTTTCTATCTACCCAAAGGAATTAAAAAGGATAGGGATATTACTAGGCTGGCCACAATTAAGGGATGAGATGTACAAGGGTATTATACTTGATGTATGGTTCATTGTGATCACTGTTCTGCATTTTGTTCTGAATCCATGCTCTGATACCAAGCTGTGACGCCCCACCCCGAGACCTACATTAGTAAAGAGAATTAATGAGTAATTCCGTCTACTAATGCAGAGAATAGGGCTGATTAAGGATGACCGAATAGTTGTAACGACTCGAAATTTTCAAAGCCGAAAATTCCAGATAATTAAGAAAAAGAAGAAAGAGATAGAAGAAGAAGAAGAACAGAATCAACAACATCTCACATTCGCAGCGGATTAATTATAATAATAATAAAAATAATAGTCTACAAAAGAATATTATATGTGTCGATTACATTTTAATACATCAGAGTTTCACATTTTTTTTACAGACACGGGAATATACAAAATTACTATGTCATAGATATACAACAATATAATATAGCGGAAGCACTCCCTACGTTCTTGCCATCCAGCTCGCCTCCTGAGCTCCAGAACGTCCTAACCTGAAAATCTGTAATACTCGGTCTGACCTGAGCATTACACCAAAGTAACACCCGGGTCAGGCTGGAAACCAGCGTGAGTAAACCCAACTAACATGGAATACCAAAGCAAACAACTTATATAAAACCTGGGGTAACTTATATCAATTTAACCAATTCGCAATTTGCTATAGACAACACTTATTTCACATATAAATTTCTAAGTACCAAACTTTGATAAAATAATCCAATTCACCTAAATCATTTCATTCCTGTCTATTGATTTCACAAATCAATTTATAAAAATTCGAAGTGGTTTCGAGTATTTCCCAATACCCGACACCGGCCTCTTCGAATCTAGTGTCATTCTAACCCAATTTATCCAAATGAAATATACATAACATTTATATCAGAGATATCAACTCATTCAAAGCATCCAATACTATTCAATCATTATAAACAAATTTTATCGCTTCTAAATTGATTCCAATTGAATTTCAAACCTCAATCACTTAACTTCCTTCCTTTAACATTAATTAATTCCAAATCAATTGATTGGTCAACCCTTCATTATTATCTTAATTAATCACCCTGGATTAATTATTTTTAATTACATTCAAGTAATTATCTTTATTTAATCTCATGGTATTAATTATTCTTAACCAAATTCAATAAGTAATCTTAATCACTTCATAAATTAATTAACTATTTTAATTACATTAATCCTTAATTAATTGTATTACTTAATTTTTCATAAGTCATTATTTATGGGTTAATCAACCTTAATTAATCAATCTTTGATTACATCATTAATTATATAAATTAAGGATTTCCAATTATAATTTAACTTATCCTAATCTAAATTAATTACATTAAATAATTAATCATTAATTAAATCATAAATATTAATCTCTCTTGATTTATCTCAACCAGTAATTTACCATCTTTCCATTTACTTCATTAAATAAATTAATTACCCCTTTATTTAACTATTTTAATTAATCTCTTAATTGATTTCACAAAGTAATTATTTTTTTATTTATCACATTAGGTAATTACTTATTAAACCACCCTATGATTGTTCCAATTTAATATAAACTTAATCAATTAACCCAATCATAAATTAATTTAATTAATTAATTTTCCATTTAAACTATCCTACCTATTTAATGAATCACTGATCATTAAACCCTATTTGATTTTAAACAGAACCATTTTCTTATTTATGATTTAAGTTCAAAACCATTTAAAATCCATATGCTTCGAGTCAAACAACAATTAACTCGAGTACTAACCAAAACCAAAGTCACTAGATCATTAGCACACATTCAATCAACTCAATCAATCAACTGATTATTTAAATTTAACCATTTAAATTTAAATAAAAATCCTACAGAGTGAGATTTACTCACCTTTGCTTCACAATTGGAAATCCTCTTCATTCAATTAATTACATCTAGTGATTATAAATTTATTACTTTCCCAAGATATTTTAACTCATTACTCCCTAGCTATTAATTATTAACCTTCATTGTTAATTTCTAAAACCTAATTCCCATTTTTAAATTACTAATTACAAATTGCATAACCAATGATTGCAAATCAGTTACTTAATTAATCTTTAACTTATTTAATAAATTATCAAATCTTAATTATACTTAAGGTAAACATCTTCTTTGTTAAATACTAAATCACAAAAACATTTAACGTTATTTGTAAAATAATTAAGTCTTAAATATCTGTTATGTATTTAACATACTTAGTTTAACAATCAATCAAACTGTCTTGATTTAAGTTTTGAAAAGCACTTAATTTAAAGGATTTATAAATGATTAAATAATTCCATTTTCCTCTATTTGCCCCCCTTTTTTTTAGCGTAGGGTTTAAAACAAACAAAGCTGAAATAAATAAAAATAAAGAAAATAAAATTACTCACAGAAAATGATCGTGAGAGAACCCTAACCACGGCCTCAACGTCGCCGCCCCCAAACCTGACGGACCCCATCGCCATCCAAAGCCACAAGCCCCCTCCAATGACGTCGCGCCCACTTCCAACGATCGCGAGCCCTAGCTCACGCACGAAAACCCCAAATTGAAGTCGAAACCTCCAGAGTCGCGAGCCCTAAACTCCACCGTACTCGAGTCGAACTCGAGTTGCCTCCTCGAATGCGGCTTCACAACAAATCCACCGCAACTCTTCCTCCTTATCCGAGTTGACGCCGCGATGCTTCCCCCCATGATCGATCGCTTTGAGTTCCTTTTATTAAACGTTGAGGACGAAAGGGACGAGAGAGAGAAAGCGTGCTGCCATTTATGATTCGATTTTTTTACGGTTTGATTTCTGATCGAAATAAAGAGGGAGACGGGGCATTTAATACAATTAGTAATGGCTTCCTGAGTACGCTGATTATAATATAATTAAATATTGTAAATATCTCGCGTTGTATAACGCGAAATCCCGAACCCCGAACCCCGAAACAAACCTGCTGACAGGCATTCATAAGGTTTTACCCGCATTCCGAACACAATGGAATGTGTTTCGGAGGCTAATCTGACCATATGCGCGAGTTACAAAAGAAAACGATCAAATTTAAATTAAATCGATTAAAGTAGTTTCTATGCGTTTCGATCTGCCAGGGTCAAACGACAACTCCGATTGCTACGAAAATTGAAACCCGATAATAACTAACTATTACGGATCCAATGGGACTGGTTTCGTCGAATTCCGAGACTATGCCTCCGAAAGCTGTTTTAAAATATTGATTTAAACAATATATTATTAAAATTGATCAAATCACCTTTAAATTAAATTTCAGTTATCCTATTATCTTCAGTATCATCACTATAAATTTTATAAGCCTTCACATTATTTTAAACTGGCTTACAGGTTTCAGATTCGACAGTTTACCCAATTTCAATTATTAAATTCAATATTTAAACTATATAATTCAATGATTTAATTATCAAATAAATATTGAAATCTTGAAATCAAGTTAAATTAACTTTTAAATATTTTAAAATCAATTAAATATTCCAATTTAAATTGTTAGAAATTCCGGGTCGTCACATTCCTCCCCCCTTAAAAGAATTTCGTCCCCGAAATTACTAGTTAAGAAGAACGGTCCAATACCCGTTTACTTTTCCCCAAAACCAACAGTTCAACATCCTACCAGCTATCTTTTATTAAAGATTCACTATAACCTTAACCAACTTCCCAAAACCTTCTATAGTTTTCAAACACCACCCTTCCGCTCAATCATTTAAGTTTCAATTTAAAACCAATTTTGAATTATCAAGATTTTCTCAAAATTTTCCAACTCTCTAAATTTTCGAAAAATTTCGCCAGCGTCTCCTTTGCGCGGCTAGCTCGGTACAACTACAAAAGGCCTCTACGGGCTTCCAAATTCCAAAAGAAAACAAAAGCCAAGTGGGTAGATCAAAAACCCAACCCAATTTCATACATAAATTTAAATACATACCTTTTTGTCGGGCAATTCAAATTTATCTTTTGGAACCAAATCCAATTTCCTTTCCCTTTAATACCTGCATATCTTACTTAGCAATAATATCCAATCGTAACCTTTTTAATCATTTTATACTTTTCCTTACATTGGAAACTACTTCTATTAAATTAGTTTCCCCCGTTTTCATACGAATTCCATTTATTTCAATTTTGAATATTGACTTTTATCTTTCATTTATAACTGATTCATAATAGTATTTTAAATTAGTTTCATCCACTAATTTATTTTGGTTTCAAATTTGAAATCGTTTTATTGCTTAACAAAAAAAAATTTCTCAAAAATTTTTCTAACTCCCAAAATTTTCGGAAACTTTTGGGAGAGTCTCCTTTCTACGGAGGAGCTTTTGCAATTTGACAAGAGATATAAATATATATACATCGACCCACCCGGTCGGAAAAAAACAAAAACAGTTCATATTTCCTATTTTTATTGCGTAGGCGTACCTTATTTAGCATTTTAAGCAAGCAGCTTATTAATTTAAGCAATTAGCGCAATCCAAACCAGCCAAACGGCCTTCAGGTACCTGTACTTACTCAATTTACACATATAAGTACTATATATATGAAGTTTATAACATTTCTCTTACTTAAACAACTATAACACTTTAATTCTAAAAGAAATGCATTCAAAATAACTTCCACAAGCAATTTATATGTTTTCAAACCAATTCAATTGCTTTCAACCAATTTATAAACCATTTCATTCAATTTCAATGGTTTGCAACTCAATTTCTTACATTCCATTGATTTTTGATCCAAATAAGCTCATATTCACTTCAAATGATTCAGAATCAAATTTATTTAATCTCTATTAACTCATAGAATTTTAATTACTTTTATTTACGCCAAACGACAATTTTTTTTATACAATCTCGACGATATTCGCTTAATAGGGTATTTATTTTTAGTTTATAACTGCTTTAAATTAATTTCAACCCATTCTGAATGTAATTCTATTTCAAATTTTTACACTAGCCATACATATGCATTTCTTCTCCGCATCGTTTCCATTTAAAACTACTCCATTGAGCTTGACAATACTCATTTCTTATATTAATATCCATTCCATATTTGAATTTTTAACTCGCTTACTTAATTCATTTGCGAATATATTTTATTTACCCACATCCATTCTCAATTTATTTCCACTCATCTGGGTTTTGTTTGCACGCAAACCATTCCTATTATAATTCACTTTCATTTCGTGCAACAACACTTCTCTTATATCTAATTTACTTGCAAATTTCGTTAAATACTATTCATATCACACTTGAATTTTGTTTGTTATTCAAACCATCACTCTTTCGATCCAACTCCATTTTATTTCTATTTTTATAGCATCTCCACTATTTAATTCATTATCAAATCCAAGTCAAATTCTATTTACAATTCGAATTCAATTCCAAACTCCATTATTAACTTACAATTCATTTTATTTATCCAAGTTAACCTTTATTAATGTACTCTATCGAATAATTATTTAACAAATTAGCTTACCTCCAACTTTTATATCAATATTCGATTTTATTACAACAAAATCACCTTATTAAATTTTTCCTGAATTCAAATTTTTTCATAATTCCAGTTTGAATCTTCTTTCATTTTTTTTCCAAAATTCCATCACTTTTAGTATAAAATTTTAGAAATGCTTTTAAATTCACATCATACTATTTAAAATAGCCTTTCTAAAAATACTTCTTATAACCCGATGTCTCAACCAGTCCATCCTTGTTCTCATAGAAATTCGGTCATATGTTGATCAGGCGTAAGACTGAAAATCTATAAGTACTTAGCAGACTCATTCTCAACATCCAGTGAAGATACTTAAAAAATAATTTTATTGAAAATATCGAAAATAGTTTTTTTGAATATAGAGGAAATATCTTTGGTGACAATGCTCTGGAAATCATCACTCCCATCCTTGGTCGCAGTTACATTCCAGGGTTACGTTGCCATCGCAGCAAAAGTCCATGTAACTGCAGGCTCTCCGCGGCCCCTCGATTACGCCATGGAACCCACAACAGATCGCAGTTACATACCATGGTTACGTTGCCATCACAGCAAAAGTCCATGTAACTATAGGCTCTCTGCGGCCTCTGATTTTCGCTATCGAAATGAAACTTCTCCACTCCTACATAGGTCGCAGTCTACCGATATAAAATCAAACGCAGACTGTTGGCTCTCAGCGGCACGCATGACTTTCGCTATGTTATACCATAGGTCGCAGTCTACCGATATAAAATCAAACACAGACTGTTGGCTCTCAGCGGCACACACGACTTTCGCTATGGTATACTCTACTCAAAATCCTCAGGAACTAGTTTTGTCCGGACTCCTCACAGGATCAACTTTAGAACCCCCCTTGGGCTCAAGGCACCTGGTGGCACTCTTAAGAAGTTCATTTCAAGCGAGCACCTTTTTCCCCAAAGCCATCATCAAAACATTTTGTACTATACATATAGTATCTTCAAATCATACACCTAGTATGATTTCATACAAAATTCCTTTACACAAAATCGATTATTCCAAAATCGATAATTCTCAAGCTAGACTTTTCAAATTCAATATTGATTTTACCCAAAAATCAAAAGCCTTTCCAAATTCAAAGGTTCCCAAAACCTTTTCCAAAATCCTCATAAGATCCTTATATATATATTCAGATATATATAAATTTTTTTTTTAAAAAAACTTTGGATCGTTATCAAACTTGTATAAAACCCCTTTTTATACTTCAAAACACCTTCAAAAATCCTTTTTTCCGGCCAATAGATTCAACAAAGGGAGTTTTATCTTAAATAAAACAAAGATATATACCTTTGTTTATTCAAAATCAAATATTCAAATTTGATTCTTCTCTTTCAATATCAATTTCATCCAAATCCGCACGATGTACACTTATCATCCGTACGCTATACCAATCTGATCGCTCACTCGATCACATAATTTCACTTTCGAACTAGCATCGTCCACCCGACTTCCTAGTGCGGACACAGATCTGGTTTCTTGATCAGAAACTGTCATTCTCCTTGCATGGCCATAACTATGATAGAGAATATTCAGAACCAATCAACAATCCATATCCAGGTTCGCCGTCGAAAATCGAGTGAAAAATCCCAACTCGGATCGATATATCTATCTCGAAATTCTGTGCTCGAATCTGGATCAAATCACTATGCGAATAGAAAAATATACGTACATCCAACGTATTTATTTTCATTGATTATTAACCCAAATCAATTCCCTTTCTATTCACATTTCCTTTCACTTATTTACAATTGCCTTAATTATCATTGAATTATCACTTCAATTCTTATCTCAGTATTTAAATCAATAACAGTTTGAACTCCTACCAGTTTAGAAAATAGCTTGAAAATTGAAAAATAGTAAGCAGTTGAAAAATAATTATTAGTTTACAAAATAGCTATAAAATAGTTAACTAATCATAAAATAGTTGGAAAATAGTTAAATAGTTTCAGCAATTTTTAAATAATTGCCAAATAGTTGTAAAAAAGAAATTAGTTTGTGAAATAGTTGAAAAATAGTAATTGGTTTAGAAAACAGTTGAAAAATGATTAAATAGCTCCATAAATAATCGTAAAACGAGTGTAAAATAATTTAGCTTAAAGAAAGAAAGGTTGTATATATTAAATGGCTTAGTAAAATAAGTTTATGTTAAAACAATTTATATTGAAAATAGTCAAGAGTCAAACTGTTCACTCCCCCAACAATTCAATGTAAATTTACACTTCCAGTTTGAAGCCAATTCTTAAACAAGTTTAATTTACAAACTCAATTATTCAAATTTCCAGTTTAAAGTGATTCCATATCCTTAATTTCAAATTAAATTTAGATTTACCCTTTATCTCAATAATGGATATATTACCATACTTCATTTCTTATTCATTTAAACAACCAATTCGCAATTTATGGATTTTTAATAACAATAGGATGATATTATCCAATTTATTTTAAAACGTCCATCCATTTCCAATTTCCAGATCTCAAACCCATTTTGAGATCACGTAAACTACCAATTCAAATTAACCATTTAACTTTCCAAGTTAAATTCCAATTTCATCTTGAAATTTCCAATTCAGGTTGCTTTTCTACACTTATTTAACTTTACCAAGGTTAAATTCGATTTACTTAATCCAATCAACCTCATTCAATCCTTAAGCTTCACAATAATAATCTTCACACTTAAAAACTTATCATTTTGGGTATCACATCCCATTCCAAATTTCAAACTTAACACTTAGAGTTTATTCAAACTATTTTTGATTTATGTATATTCCTTATTCATACATATTATTTCCTTCACACTCGAGGTCATCCTTAAATTTTAAACCACTTCTGGTTTTTAATTCAAATCAAATTTTCAAACAACCTATTGTTTGCAACAAGTCCCAGTTATCCAAATAATACTTATTTATAATTTTTTTATTACTTTGAAACAAAATTTTCAAATTCTGGGACCAGATTTAGAATTTCATTTTCAAGTCATTTAAATTTTAATTTGGTTGTATTTCTATTTCTACTTAATTTAATTCCAATTCAAGACTTCAGTTTGGTTGTAATATATTACTTCTAAATTTTAATTCCAATAATTTAACAGCCAATCACCTTAATGATTTATTAGAAGAAAATATTGCTTTATATATCAAAATATATTTTTATATAAAATCATTTTAAAACCTTTATATAAGAAAATAACTAGTACGCTCTCGTATATATATATATATATATATATATATATATATATATATATATATATATATATAGACACACACACACACAACTCATTCTAGAGTACTTCAAACTCTATTTAATGAGTAATCCCCAACCAGAGCCAAGGTTCTCGCTTAACCTTTCAGCTCTGATACCAAATGTAACGACCCGAAATTTTCGAAGCCGAAAATTACAGATAGTTAACAAAAAGAAGAAAGAGATAGAAGAAGAAGAAGAACAGAATCAACAACATCTCACATTCGCAGCGTATAAATTATAATACTAAAAAAATAACAGTCTACAAAATAATATTATTTCTATCGATTATATTTTAATACATCATTGTTTCACATTTTTTTCAGACACAGGAATATACACAATTACTATGTCATAATATACAATAATATAATATAGTGGAAGCACTCCATACGTTCTTGCCATCCAGCTCGCTTCCTGAGCTCCAGAACGTCCTAACCTGAAAATCTGTAATACTCGGTCTGACCCGAGCATTACACCAAAGTAACATCCAGGTCAGGCTAGAAACCAGCGTGAGTAAACCCAACTAACATGGAATACCAAAGCAAACAACTTATATAAAACCCGGGGTAACTTATATCAATTTAACCAATTCATAATTTGCTATAGACAACACTTATTTCACATATAAATTTCTAAGTACCAAACTTAGATAAAATAATCCAATTCACCTAAATCATTTCATTCATGTCTATTGATCTCACAAATCAATTTATAAAAATTCGAAGTGGTTTCGAGTATTCCCAATACCCAACACCGGCCTCTTCGAATCTCGTGTCATTCTAACCCAATTTATCCAAATGAAATATACATAACATTTCATGTCAGAGATATCAACTCATTCAAAGCATCCAATACTATTCAATCATTTATAAGCTAATTTTATCGCTTCCAAATTAATTCAATTGATTCTAATTGAATTTCAAACCTCAATCACTTAAATTCCTTCCTTTAACATTAATTAATTCCAAATCAATTGATTAGTCAACCCTTCATTATTATCTTAATTAATCACCCCGGATTAATTATTTTCAATTACATTCAAGTAATTATCTTTATTTAATCTCATGGTATTAATTATTCTTAACCAAATTCAATAAGTAATCTTAATCACTTCATAAATTAATTAACTATTTTAATTACATTAATCCTTAATTAATTGTATTACTTAATTTTTCATAAGTCATTATTTATGGGTTAATCAACCTTAATTAATCAATCTTTGATTACATCATTAATTATATAAATTAAGGATTTCCAATTATAATTTAACTTATCCTAATCTAAATTAATTACATTAAATAATTAATCATTAATTAAATCATAAATATTAATCTCTCTTGATTTATCTCAACCAGTAATTTACCATCTTTCTATTTACTTCATTAAATAAATTAATTACCCCTTTATTTAACTATTTTAATTAATCTCTTGATTGATTTCACAAAGTAATTATTTTTTTATTTATCACATTAGGTAATTACTTATTAAACTACCCTATGATCGTTCCAATTTAATATAAACTTAATCAATTAACCCAATCATAAATTAATTTAATTAATTAATTTTCCATTTAAATTATCCTACCTATTTAATGAATCACTGATCATTAAACCGTATTTGATTTTAAACAGAACCATTTTCTTATTTATGATTTAAGTTCAAAACCATTTAAAATCCATATGCTTCGAGTCAAGCAACAATTAACTCGAGTACCAACCAAAACCAAAGTCACTAGATCATTACACACATTCAATCAACTCAATCAATCAACCGATTATTTAAATTTAACCATTTAAATTTAAATAAAAATCCTACAGAGTGAGATTTACTCACCTTTGCTTCACAATTGGAAATCCTCTTCATTCAATTAATTACATCTAGTGATTATAAATTTATTACTTTCCCAAGAGATTTTAAATCATTACTCCCTAGCTATTAATTATTAACCTTCATTGTTAATTTCTAAAACCTAATTCCCATTTGTAAATTACTAATTACAAATTCCTCAATCAATAATTGCAAATCAATTACTTAATTAATATTTAACTTATTTCATAAATTATCAAATCTTAATTATACTTAAGGTAAACATCTTTTTTGTTAAATACTAAATCACAAAAACATTTAACGTTATTTGTAAAATAATTAAGTCTTAAATATCTTTTATGTATTTAACATACTTAGTTTAACAATCAATCAAACTGTCTTGATTTAAGTTTTGAAAAGCACTTAATTTAAAGGATTTATAAATGATTAAAAAAAATTCCATTTTCCTTTATTTACCCCTCCTTTTTTTAGCCTAGGGTTTAAAACAAACAAAGCTGAAATAAATAAAAATAAAGAAAATAAAATTACTCACAGAAAATGATCGTGAGAGAACCCTAACCACGGGCTCAACGTCGCCCCCCCCCCCCCCCCCCCCCCCCGACGAGCCCCATCGCCATCCAAAGCCGTGAGCCCCCTCCAACGACGTCGCGCCCGCTTCCAACGATCGCGAGCCCTAGCTCATGCGCGAAAACCCCAAATTGAAGTCGAAACCTCCAGAGTCACGAGCCCTAAACTCCACTGTACTCGAGTCGAACTCGAGTTGCCTACTCGAACGCGGCTTCACAACAAATCCACGACAACTCTTCCTCCTTATCTGAGTTGACGCCGCGATGCTTCCCCCCTATGAGCGATCGCTTTGAGTTCCTTTTATTAAACGTTGAGGACGAAAGGGACGAGAGAGAGAGAGCGTGCTGCCATTTATGATTCGAATTTTTTTTACGGTTTGATTTCTGATCGAAATAAAGAGGCAGACGGGACATTTAATACAATTAGTAATGGCTTCCCGAGTACGCTGATTATAATATAATTAAATATTGTAAATATCTCGCGTTGTATAATGTGAAATCTCGAACCCCGAAACAGACATGCCGATAGGCGTTCATAAGGTTTTACCCGCATTCCGAACACAATGGAATGTGTTTCGGAGGCTAATCTGACCATATGCGCGAGTTACAAAAGAAAACAATCAAATTTGAATTAAATCGATTAAAATAGTTTCTATGCGTTTCGAGCTGCCAGGGTTAAACGACAACTCTGACTGCTACGAAAATTGAAATCTGATAATAACTAACTATTACGGATCCAGTGGAACTGGTTTCCTCGAATTCCCAGACTATGCCTCGAAAAGCTGTTTTAAAATATCGATTTAAACGATATATTATTAAAATTGAACAAATCGCCTTTAAATTAAATTTCAATTATCCTATTATCTTCAGTATCATCACTATAAATTTTATAAGCCTTCAAATTATTTTAAACAGGCTTAGAGGTTTCAGATTCGACAGTTTACCCAATTTCAATTATTAAATTCAATATTTAAACTATATAATTCAATGATTTAATTATCAAATAAATATTGAAATCTTGAATTCATGTTAAAATTAATTTTTAAATATTTTAAAATCAATTAAATATTCCAATTTAAATTGTTAGAAATTCCGGGTCGTTTACTCAAGAAGCTTCCCCACCCTATAACTTACCACGTCCCCTCTCTATCCTTCAACTGGAATCGAATTTATTTTAAAAAAAAAATGATTTAAATTTAAACTAGAAATGTTTCCCTTTGAGACTCATATACACTTAATAAATTATAAATTTCAAAACCCTAACTTTTGTAAATGCTTTAAACATTTTAAAATCCCTATATAAATGAATTTAAAACTGCATACATTTTTCTGTATATGATTATACAGATACACTCATCTCTATATATTTTCCTTTTACTGTAGAACCCCTCCTTTTTCATATATATGGATCCCTTAAAAATCTGATTCAAAAACTACTTCTCTTTTCTTTCTTTATATAAATAAAAATCTGTATATATTTACATCCTTCACTGTTTATAAACATATGTGTAGGTAAATTAAATTTAATAACAAAAATTGAAAAGCTATACCTTACTGCTTAACACGATACCGAGCCCTAGGTGGATTCAGACCACGCGACTGCATCGGCGATCGCGCCATCGACCGTCGCGCCATACCACTTGACTCCCACACAGCCGCGTATGCGTACACGACCTCTTCTCATTCACGCCGACATGCCCTTAACAGCGCGCGCGACCTGCCACAATGTGCCGATCAACTTGCCGGCCAGTTCGTCGTGGCGCCTTCCCTCCGATTGTGTCGCGCTTGCCAACCTTCACGCCTTCAACATCGTGACGCCCTTTTTTTCCGATTCGATTTGGGGAGAAAGTTGTGACGTTTTTTTTTTTTAATGAATTCGATTCCTGTTGAAGGATAGAGAGGGGACGGGGTAAGTTATAGGGTGGGGAAGCTTCTTGAGTACACTTGATATTAATAATTAAATAATGAAAATATCTCGTTTTCCAAAACGCGAAATCCCGAACCCCGAATCAGACATGCCGACAGGCGTTTATAAGGTTTTACCCGCGTTTCAAACACAATGGAACGTGTTTCGAAAGCTTATTTAATCGTATGCGCGAGTTACAGAAGAAAACGATCAATTTTAAATTAAAACGATTAAAATAGTTTCTAAGCGTTTCGAGCTACCAGAGTCAAACGACAACTCCGATTGCTACGAAAATAGAAAACCGATAATAACTAACTATTACAGATCTAATGGAACTGGTTTCATTGAATTCCGAAACCGTGCCTCGGAAGGCTATTTTTAAGTTCAATTTAAACAATATAATTTCAAAACTGAACAAATTATCTTTAAATTAAATTCCAATCATTCTATTTTCTCCAGTATTATCATTATAAATTTTATAAGCCTTCAAATTATTTAAACAGGTTTAGAAATTTCAGATTCAACAATTTACCCAATTTTCAATTATTAAATTCAATATTTAAACTATATAATTCAATAATTTAATTATCAAATAAATATTAATATTTGGAATTCAATTTAAAATTAACTTTTAAATATTCAAAATCAATTAATTATTCCAAATTTAAATTGTTTGAAATTCCGGGTCGTCACATTCCTCCCCCTTAAAAGAATTTCGTCCCTAAAATTACTAGTTAGAAAGAATGGACCAATACCCATTTACTTTTCCCAAAACTCACAATTCAACATCCTATGAACTATCTTTTATTAAAATGCCACTATCACATCAACCAACTCCCCAAAACCTTATATAGTATCAAATAATACCGTTTTTGCTCAATCATCTAAATTTCAATTTTAAATTAAATTTTGAATTATCAAAATTTTCTCAAAAATTTTCTAACTCTCTAAATTTCCAAATTTTTTTGCCAGCGTCTCCTTTGCGCAGCTAGCTCGATACAACTACAAAAGGCCTCTACGGGCTCCCAAATTCCAAAAAAAAAAACAAAAGCCAAGAGGCTACATCAAAAACCCAATCCAATTTTATTCAGAAATTTTAAATACATACCCTTTCGTCGGACAATTCAAATTTATCTTCTGATATCAAATCCAATTTCCTTTTTCCTTATAATCCCTGCATATCTTACTTAACAATAATATCCAATCGTAACATTTCCAATCATTTTATACATTTCCTCACATATGTTTCATACCTACTTCGATTCAAATTAGCTTTCTCATTTCATATGAATTCCATTTATCTTCACTTCTGAGTATTAAATTTTACCTTTCATTTATAACCGATTCATATTAGTTTCATCTTCTAATTTACATTAGTTTTTAATTTGAAATCGTTTTGTCGCTAATCAATTTTTTCTCAAAATTTTCAAAAATTTTCTAACTCCCAAAATTTTCGGAAAATTTTGGCAGTCTCCTTTGTACGGAGGAGCTTTTGCAATTTGACAAGAGATATAAATATATATATACATCGACCCACCCGGTCGGAAAAAGCAAAAACAGTTCATATTTCCTATTTTTATTGCGCAGGCGTACCTGATTTAGTATTTTAAGCAAGCAGCTTAATTATTAACAAATAGCGCAACCAAATCCAGCCAAACGGCTTCCCGGTACCTGTACTTACTCAATTTATACATATAAGCACTATATATATGAAGACTATAACATTAAATCTAAACAATTTAAAAACCCGAACACTTCGAGTCAACCACAATTAACTCGAGATCAAATCAAAACAAAGTCACATCATCTTCAATAGCACATCCAATCAAGTTATTCATCCTTAAACTTCACAATAATAATCTTCCCACTTAAAAAAAAACTTATCACTTGGGTATCACATCTCATTCCAAATTTCAAACTATTTTTGATTTATGTATATTCCTTATTCATACATATTATTTCCTTTACGTACGAGGTCATCCTTAAATTTTAGACCACTTTTGGTTTTTAATTCAAATCAAATTTTGAAACAACCCATTGTTTGCAACAAGTCCTAGTTATCCAAATAATACTTATTTATATTTTTTTCATTACTTTGAAACAAAATTTTCAAATTCTGGTCCAGATTAGAATTTCATTTTCAATCCATTAAATTTTAATTTGGTTGTATTTCTATTTCTACTAAATTTAATTCCAATTCAAGACTTCCATTTGGTTGTATTATATTACTTCTTAATTTTTTTTCAATAATTTACAACCAATCACCTAAATATTTATTAGAAGGAAATATTACTTTATATATCAATATATATATTTTATATAAAATCATTTAAAATCTTTATATAAGAAAATAACAAGTACGCGCTCATATATATATATATTCTCAACTCATTCTAGAGTACTACATACTCTATTAAATGAGTAATCCCCACCAGAGCCAAGATTCTCGCTTAACCTTTCAGCTCTGAGACCAAATGTAACGACCCAAAATTTTCGAACCCACAAATTCCAGATAGTTATGGAAAAAGAAGAAAGAGATAGAAGAAGAAGAACAGAAACATCAACAACTCACATTCGCAGTGGATAAAATATAATAATAAATAATATCAGTTTACAAAAGAATACTATATCTGTCGATTACATTTAATATATATCAGAGTTTCACATATATACAGTCACTGAATATACACAATTATAATATCACAGATTTATAATAATATAACACAGCAGAAATACTCTATACGTTCCTGCTATCCGGCTTGCCTCCTGAGCTCCAGAACGTTCATACTTGAAAATCTGTAGTAGTCGGTCCGACCCGAGCATTACACCAAAGTAACACCCAGGTCAGGCTGGAAACCAGCGTGAGTTAACCCATCTAATATGGAATACAAATCATACAACTTATATAGGACCAGGGTAGCTCATATAAATTCACAAAGCCACAATTTAATCTAGACATCACTTACTTCACATATAAGTTTCTAAATACCAAAGATTTAGATTTAAAATAGTCCAATTCCTCCAAATCACTTTACTCCAGCATATAAATTTTACATACCAATCTATAAAAATTCGAAGTGGTTTCGGGTATTTCACAATACCCGATCCGGCCTCTTCGAGTCTCATGTCATTCTAACCCAAGTTATCTAAATGGAATACACAACATTTCATATCAAAGATACCAATCAATTCAAGCTTCCAATACCATCCAATCATCCACAACAAATTTGGTCATTTCCAAATTAATCCAATTAATTATAATTGAATTTCTAGCCTCAATCATTTAGATTTCTTTACTTGCCAATTAATTAATTTCAAATCAAATAATTCAATCATCCCTTCAATATTCATCTTAATTAATTAACCTAGATTAATTATCCTTCAATTTCATTCAAGCATTTATCTTTAATTAACTTCACACTATTAATTATACTTAACCAAAATCAATAAGTAATCTTAATTACTTCATGAATTAATTAACTATATTAATTACATTAATTCTTAAGTACTTATATTAATTAATTCTTCATACATCACTTATTATGGATTAATCAATTCCAAATTATCAATCTTTGATTTTATCATAAATTATATAAGCTTATGATTTCCAATTATATTTCGATTTATCCTAAGCTAAATTAATTATATTAAATAATTAATAATTAATTAAAACGCAAACGTTAATCATTCTTGATTTATCTCAACTTGTAATTATCTACCTTTTCATTTATTAAATAAATTAATTCTCCTTAATTTAATTATCTTAATTTATCTCTGGATTTATCTCACAAGTAATTATATTTATTAACTACACTAAGTAATTACTTATTAAACCATCCAATGATCATTCCAAATTAATAAACTTAATTAATTAACCCAATCATTAATTAATTTAATTAAGAAATTTTCCATTTAAATTATCCTACCTATTTAATGAATCACCGATCATTAAACCCTTATTGATTTCAAACAGAACCATTTTCTTATTTATGATTTAAGTTTAAAACCATTTAAACCCAAATCCCTCGAGTCAAACAACAATTAACTCGAGAGCCAACCCAAAACCAAAATTACTAGATCATCAGATACACATTCAATCAATCCAATCATTCAACCAATTATTTAAATCTAACCATTTAAATCCAAATAAAAATCAAAACAGAGTGAGATTTACTTACCTTTATTTTATTAGCATCCATTCCCAAATTCAGCTTGTTTCTTCTCAAGTTATGACCTTTTATAAAAATTATATGATTTTATTAATATTTGAAATAAATCGATCAATCAATTACCGTCATTAAAAAAAATTGAATCCAAAAATTAGTTATTCTATAATCACTTCCTTTGGTTAATTAACCTTTAATTAGTTTCATTCATAAATCAACAATTGTTTAATTAATTATCTTAATTAGTCAATCCGTTATTTAATTCCATCTGGAAATGAACTACCTTATTATCCTTTAGATCATATTAATTTTAAGCTTGAAATCATTCTATACAAAACCCTTTGAATATACTATCAATTAAAGTTTGATCATCTTAATTCATTATTATTTGATCATATACTTTAAAAATTCAATTACAGAGTAACTTAATATAGAATTCCTCAAGGCAACACATTTTAAAACAAAAACATTTATCTTTAAATTTTGACCATTAAGTTTCTTTAAATTTTTTTTTGATAAACACATGTCCTTAGAAAACTTGTTTTATTTTTATTTAGCTTTAAACCTTATTTAAATTTTGAAATTTCATTCATTACTTAATTATTTACTAAATCTGGTTCCCGTGCCACTTCAACCTGGAAAACATTCCAGACCCAAACGAATGCCCAGAGCGAATTTTCGAGAAAACCCGCTTCTTCCTCAAGCACAAACATTCCAGCCTTCAACCGATACTCCAATGGCCTCTGTGCACGTGCACAGATACTCGACTCACCTCTGACCGATGCTACGGCCACCCACACATCGCCTATGACACTCTCCTCTAATCTGGACACCCAGAAACCCGATATAAACCCACGCGGCGAAATCAACATTTCCGCTCTCTCTAGAACAAACAGCGCTGCTACGAAAACTACAAACTTCGCCTTCCCCCGACCATCTGCATCTCTGTCATCATGACAGGAAATTCGCCAAGTACCCACGTTGTCATTTCCCTACCTCCGATCGAGTTCTCCTTGATGACGAAGCCATATTTCTCTCGAATTCGACATGAACTCATACAGGGTTCAAAACCCTAAAATATCATCGTCAGGATGCTCCGATGATCTAAAAATCATATGACTATTTTTCCTAGGCTCCTCGCCCCTCGTTCCTCCTTCAACAACGAGCACAGTCCTTTCCATTACCTCGATCACCGGAATTTGATCGAAGTATCAGAGGCGTTCAATCGAAAACCCTCAACATCCACTAACTTAAAAATCACCATATCACTATTAAAATTCATCAAGTTTATGGACGAATTCAATTATAAAATCAAAGCGTGAAAATTAGAAAATCAAATTTTGACATTGACATGCTTTTTTGCTGTAATTTTTTTTGGTTTTCTGAGACACTTACTAACATTTTATTTGAATGAAACCTTACAATTAAAGTTGCTCACAGACAAAACACTTTTACTCAGAGATAAGGCTTGCAAAAACATCTAAGTGGAAGATTTAAATTTTAAATCAGGTCTAAAACCTGTAATGATTCTAACAGTGGTATACTCATTTGTTCCAGTTATACACACAGCCACTAACTCTCATACAAAACCTTTTTATAACATTCACAGCATAGATCATATCATATTTCAAGAATAAATCAGATGGGCATTCAGTCAAATCAGATTTTTAAGTGTGTTCTCACCTGGAATCCAGCTGAACAGAGCTTGATAACAAAGAACAGCCTTGTTCTTCCCTTTTGATCGGTATATTTTCTGAAACTTTCTATTACTTAGAAGTTTGAAAAGAACAGAGCCCTAATACTCCTACAAGAATGTAACGACCCACCTTTTTGGACAGTTTAAACCGACGATCAAATACCCATGTCGATTCCAAACCATTCAAGAGGGCAGATAGTTATTGGGGGTAAATAAGAAAAGAAAAGGAAAAGAAATAAAGAAAATGAAACAACACAGAATCTCGCAGCGGAACGATAAAATATAATAGTCAAATAAACAGTTCATGAAGCTGTCTACTATACTTTGACAATTATTTATACAACATTTATCAGAGTTATACATATACAACAGAACAATTTAAATAATGCAGCATATAGCACGATGCACAGATAATAATAGTAATAGCATACCAAATCTTCGTCTCCATCCTCTAGAAACGATCTTCAAAAATCTGAAAAAAACTCAGGACTGACCCGAGCGTAATGAAAAGACAAAACACTCGAGTCAGGACTAAAATATCCTTATGAAAGTTAAATCAATCGTAAATAAATATGAGTGTAACGGCGTCAAAGATGTTTACGAGGTTTGACATCTCCTATCCAGTGTCAACGTGCGTGCAATAACTCAAGAGACGTTATGGGATTTTCCATCTCTCAAGGATCCGTGGAGCTATCTACTATGTAGTAATATACGCTAAGTAGATAATGCCTATCAGTAATATAAAGTATCAAAATAGCGTTAAGGCGTTACCATAATCCCCCTTAACACATTTTATATTCCCAAAAGCATATACAAGACCGTAGTTTCCCCAAAACCGGAAGTCACCAGAGGGAAATCCATATACTCAAGGTACAAATCAAAAACATAGTGGTCGCGAATAGAATAATCAGTATGACAAGGTACATGAGGCGATACCAACTAGGATACTAGTAGTTACGTGATCCGGACTGATGTTGGGCATAGCCAGCAGCTACCCCAACACCGCGAAACAACACTCCGAAATCAAGGGGTTCACCCAAATCGAATCACAAATGTAATAGAAATGGTATCGAAGAAGCGTGTCCGCTAGAGGTGGCGAACCTCAATGGCCCGGCGCGGCTCCTGTTTTATTCATGTCAGGGGTCATCCAATATCGTTCTCTTTCTTCAGTCAACGCGTTCACCAAACCATCCACTTCATTCTGGATCAACACTCCGCGTATAATAGTTATTAAAGTGGTTTCGGTATCGACAGAGAGTATGTCCATATCCGATCCCGGTCTCTTTAATAACTACGTATTATTACACCGTTGGCTCTTTTATATTTCAAATCGATTCATAATTGATATCAAAATATCATATTCGCTTCAAAAATCAAAATCATTTCAAATATCATCGTATCTTTTCAAATGTAGGATTTCGTTCCAGAATAAATTTCGCATCAATATCTCATTTCGATTTCAAAATCATTTCGAATTTCCATTTAGGTTGCAGCTTCATTTAACTCTATTCGTATTTAAATTCAAGATTTAAATATAACATTCCACTTATTTGACCAGCTTAGAATTTGAGAAAATAGTTTTAAGTAGTTTAAAAGTAGTTTAAATAATAAAAAATATTAAAATATTAAAATCTTAAAATGGATTTGAAATAGATAAATTTAGTCTAAAATAATTTAAATTGGGTTAAGTAGATTTAAAATAGGTTAAATAGTTTAAGTATTCAAAATGGTTTATATAGCAGAAAAATTTGGAAAACAAAATAAAACAGTTTCAAAACCAATCCATTTCAATTACATCTTCCCAATTCAAATCAATTTCAATTTCCATTCTACCGATTTCAATTTCGATTTCAATTCAACGTCAACTTTGACTTCAAATTTATTCAATTTTATATCCACTATCAATTAATTCAATTTCAATTTATATCGATTTAGAGCTTGGTTTTTCAAAATATCCATTTAGAACACTTACAAGATTATCCATCAATATACGAGTTTAAATCCAAATTTCAAACATGATTCGATTCCAAGCTCGATTTCAAAATATCGCTTATATCTCACTTTTACTTAATTATCCTTCAATACTCAAAAAAAAAAAAATATCGCTACACACCCGTTCTCCTCAAAAAAAAAAAAATACTCAAATTTAAATCTAAATTTCAAATATGATTCAATTTCAAGCTCAATTCAAAAATATCATTTTTATGTTGCTTTTACGTAGTAATACTCAAAGTTCGAAATAATGTTCAATCTTTAAATCAAATAGATTTTCGAAATTCAATCATATCCCAAATTTTATTCTCAAAGTCTCAACTTAAATTATTTAACAAATTTTTTTTTACCAAAATTTATTCCAACATTCCAAACTCAATTTCCCGATAAATTCGATTTCTATAAATTTATTTCTATTTATAACTTTTAAATCAAACACTTAAATAAATTTCAAATCGATGATTTCAATTTTTTTTAAATTTAGCCAATTCGGTGTCCGTATATAATTTTCTATCCTATGGCCAAGTAATTTTTATTTCAATTAAATGTCAGGGATGAGTATATATTACTTAAATTAAATCACAGTATCATATGTATGCATAACATGATATATATAAACAAATAAACATCCAAACATTCAAACATCAACCAATAACATCCATCAAAATACATCATCCAATAGACAATACAATTCATGGCAGTTTCATAGTTACCAATGTCAGGTAATTTAATCGCAATTCAATTTCAATTTCAATTTCAATTTAACTGTCAATTTAATTTCAACGGTTAATTCAAGCGACAATCTATATGACAATTAAATTTTATCAAACAACGACAAATAAAAATCATAACACTTCATAATGTCAATTTAACTAGCATAAAAATATTTAGTACGGTGTGAGCGTTATAAAACACTCACCTTGAGTTTTACGATTTTAAATCAAATCGAACGACGTTCGATTTAACTCAAAATTTTCTCTAGCTCCAACCGACTCCAATCCAGCTCCATTGCGTAGTGCTCGATAAAACGAACCCGACGCAACTGGTTTCGTGAAATTCTGACCTCGCATCAAAAAGTTATACAGTTTAAAGTTTGAACGGATTAATATAAATTAATTTACACCTTTATTTTATTCAATTTTGAACCTTAGATAATCACAGCTGTTAGATCCAAACCTAAGCAGATCAGGCCGTGCACGATATCTCCTCTCCCTAGCTTTCACGCGTTCGTGCTCAGGTATGAAACCCACGGCCGAACCCAAAACCCTAATACACGCCATCAATACAAGCACCTCCACCTCGATCAAGAAGCACCACCATGAAGAGCATCTTCCACTCCACCACCGCCTCGAGTATTGCAGAGCTTGGCCCTATATTGGCTTCGAGATTCGTGCTCGAACTGTAGGCCAACTCGGTCGCGTTTCTCTCCCATCGTCGCTCGAAACTCGATCTCTACCGTTGAGATCATAGATCTCATCGTCCTCTACCACTCTTCAGTTGAAAGTTTTTGTTGATTGTCAATGGATCGGCCAGAAATCGAGGAAGATGATGGTGAGTTTCTGGCCGTGGGTTGAGGGGTGGCGGCTGCAGTTTTTAACCTAGGTTTATTTATTTTTATTTTTTGTGAAGAGGATGGTCTATTTATAGAAGTTTGAACGACACTATTCATTCCGGAATTTCCAAACTCCGATTTACGTGCCATAACCAGTATTTCTAGGGTTTACCGCGCGTTCCGGACACAATGGAACAGGTTTCGGAAGCTAATTCGGTCATCTGCGCGAGTTACGGCAATAAACGATCAAATTTAAATTAAACCGATTTAACGATTTTCAATGCGTTTTGGCTTGCCCCGGACAAACGGTAAATCCGATTGACACGAAATTTGAAATCTTATAATAATATCACATTACGGATCCGATGAAACTGGTTTCGTCGAAATCCGAGACCGTTTGAAAAATGACTATTTTAACTCGCCAAATTAATATTAAAACAATTTCAACGCGTTTCGAGCTGCCACGGTCAAACGACAACTCCGACTGCTACGAAAATTGAAATCCGATAATAACTAATTATTACGGATCCAATGGAACTAGTTTCGCCCAATTCTGAAACTGTTCAAAAATTGGCTATTTTTCAATCAATAATTAAATATTAAAATATTCAATTTTCACAAATAAATTTTAAATTCAGTTTTAAAAGTTCTATAACATCACTATAACTCCAATATGATAAAATAAAATTTTAAAAATCATTTTTAATCATATTAAACCCGTTATTCAATTTATCCAATAAATTCCAATTTTAAAATCTTATTAACTCTATTAAAATCCAAATATAACTTACATTCACTTTGGAAACCAATTTGAATCATATTAAATCAAATTTCAAATATTCACTCTAATTTCATATATTAAATTTCAGTATCAAATTAATCATATCAAATTCGGAATTTAATTATTCAAACATTTATAATATTAAATTTAAACAAATTTGATTATTCTTAAATCACTATCTTTTAAAATATTCAAAACGAACTTATAAAATTTAACTTTTGAAACGAATTAAAATTATAAAACAACTATTTCCATTATACGGTTATTCAATTTTCATTATTAAATTATTCAATAAATTCCAAATATTAAATTTAAACAATTTCGCTTATCCAATAATTCATAATCTTTTAAAATATTGAAATCGAATTTATAAGATTCAACCTTTAAAACCAATTCACAATTTAGAACACTATTTCATTTTACAGTTATTCAATTATTCAGTAAGTTTTAAATATTTAATTTAAACAATTTACCTGTTCAATATTCAATATTTGATTTTAAATAGATTTTACTTATCAATTAATTACTCTATTATACCCAATGAATTCAACATTTATTATCCTATTCAACTATTGATTGCAAAGGCATTCACTAAGTAGCTTTTATTTTTCATTACTTGGATAGTTATTGTTGCAATTCATTCCAGTTATTATTATTTCAAACAAATTACAAATTTTTTTCTAACATTAAATCACGAAATCTTATTAATTTTGCTATTTTAATTATCGAAAATTTACGGGTCGTTACACTCTCCCCCACTCAAAACTTTTCGTCCCCGAAAAGGAAAAAGAAGGGAAAAGACACTAAGTATAGAATTCAACACTAGCTATGTTTTATTTAAAGTTATCAACTTATAAAACAATGGAATTACATTCATAAATCGTTACTACACTTCCACTAACTTACTCCGAACGGCTTTCTAAACTTAAAAGTTAGTTATCAAAACAAGTTATAAAAATTTTAAAACTTGAAAAATTTTCTAACACCCGAATTTTATGGAAAATATCGGTAGAGTCTCCTTTGCGCGGCTCGATCGGTACAACTACAAAACGCCTCTATGGGCACCCAGACCAACAAAAGAAATCAAAAGCCAAGTGGCTCATCCAAAAATCACCAAATCCAATGATAAAATAAACATGTACCTTATATTTTTATTACGGAGCATATACGAATAATATAGCGCGAAAGCGAGCTCCAAATGCGAAGCAAGCGCAATCCGCACCTACTAAACACTCAACAAACTATGAGAAACATGCATATATGAAAATAATATCAATATACACAATATAGCAACATAACAACTACATGTGCCAACATAGCAAATGCAACAAAACAACAAATGCAACCATCAATCAACTATCATCCAACTATCATCCAACAAATTTAAAATCAATCAATATAAATTCACTTCTCATTAATATTTATTGACTTGGGTTTCAATTTTTAATCACAGTTGGTTCATTAACGTTGGATTTTACTAACATTCATTCTCAATTCAATTAATTAACATTCACTAATTTATATTTACATTAGTTCACTTCAAATTTGAATCCAATTAATTTCTATTTAAATTCATTTAACTTCCAATTTGATTTCAATGATTTATAGCTTTAAATTTTCACTTAATGAATTATATACAATCAACTAACAATCATATAACAATCAAATCATACCCAACATAACCAAGTTATTAATTTTACATTCCATTTGGTTTATCTCTTTTATATATATGTATATCCTGTTATAAAATTTTAAAAGAATCATTTTTTTTATTTGGCATCTTAAATTTCCAATATTAACTTTAATTAAGTCCGTAAGCCGTACATATATCATCCGTGAGCAATATCAATCTAATCGCTTATTCGATCACACAATTTCACTTCCAAACTAGTATCATTCACCCGACTCTCTAGTGCGGACTCAGATTTGGTTCCTTGATTGGAAACTGTTACTCTCCTTGCATAGCCATATACTATGATAGAGAATTCCAGAATCAAATTAAAATCCATATCTGGGGTTCGCCGTCGAAAATCGAGTGAAAAATCCTAAATTGAATCGATATAAATCATCTCGAAATTTTATGCTCGAATTTGGATCAAATCGTTATGCGAATGAAATAATATACGTACAATCTCACGTATTTCCTTTCAATGGGTTTCTATCCAATTTATCTATATTGAATTATTTTATTGACTTCTATTTTTTCCACTTAATTACTCACAATCCATTATTCAGTTAGTATATTCATTTCTTTACATAGCATATTCTTTGACATTATCTTTTCTTAACATCATATCAAAAATTTTCTTACTCAAGTTCATTTTAAACATTCCATGTGATTTAATTAAATTCAATTTCATTTCCAATTGATTCTTAGCTATAAGAAATTCCTTTGTTTACATTTATTTCATTTTCATAATTTCAGTTAATACAAATTTATTTGTGGAACATTTATTAACGCAGAACATTTTATTAATCATCACTTTAATTTATAGTCATTCCATAAAAGCCTAACTTCATATATATGACTTTTCTTAGTTTATAGTTATCTTAAAGGTTACAAATTCAATTTTCTTACAATCCTTTTCAATTTATATTTATTTCCTATAACTAATTTATAAAGATATAATACGATTCATTTATCTTCTTTCTTAGGTTCACTTACTTGTTCCATTTATCCATTCATCATTCATGCAATATTTAAGTATATATATATATAAAAAATGTATCACAACCAAATTTCCATTTATATACATTTTAATTCCTTTTGAGTTTTCCTTACTTGCATATTTCAATTAACTTCAAGTTCTATTTATCTATACAATATCTCATTACATATCCAAAACATTATTTCAACTTCTTAATATTTGGTAAGTCATATTATATGTTATTAGAATGCAAATTCGGTATTATACAAATTTATAGAATTTCATTTTTCTTGATTAGAATGTACACAAATTTGATTTATTTAAATTCTCTTTACCTTTCAACTTTAAGGTTTTCCCAAACAATAGCTTAGATATCTTAATCCTCTTATTTTATAAATTCTGGTTATTCACATTTCATTCAAATAATTTGAAAATTATTAATTAATAGAACTTAGAAATTTAAATGCCCGGTTCTTTTCAAATCATTTGAAATAAACATATACACTTATATCCTTTTTTTTTATATATATCGAATCATACATTTGGAGTTTAAACCAAAGCCCATTTACCCAAAATAATTTCGAAGAAAAGCAAAGCTTCTTAGAAGTCTTCCCACTTTGAGACTCGAAGATGAACGTCGATGATGCTGCGCAGTCATCACCGAAATTATTTTCCAGCGACATAAGAGAGGAGTACTATATTCATTCCTTCTTAAAAATCCTTTCAAAATATTTCCTTAAACAATTTCCAACTAATATTACCATATATTTCTTCAACTTTGAGAACCATTTTCAAAATCTCCAGGTCTTAAATTCAATTTTTTTTCCAATGTAATCCTATTTTTAATTCATAAGTCACCTTTATAAAATATTCTTATAGGATTTTCTTTCTTAAAACATCCCACAAGTGTTTTTATCATTGTTCATTTTGTAATTCACCTTATTTATTTAAATTACAGTATCCGATTAAGGTTAATAGCCAATATTTCATTTCCAACAACCAAATAAGCTAGATTGATCACAATAAATTTTGAAATAAATTCTTTATATACAAAATATAATTAGGGCAAAATTATTTCATTTACCCAATTTCAAAACAATACTATGTCGAGTTGTTCTGTTTAAGTGTTTAGAGATCCCTGTCAATGACGTTAATTACTCGTATTGACCAGAATCCATAAGCCACTCAACAAATCAACCGACACAATATATATCACTAACAAATACGCTCTCTCATATGCACTCAACTCATTCATATAGTTTACCTCTATTTCAATGAGTTATTCCCCACTAGAGCCAAGGTTTATCACTAAACCAAAGCTCTGATACCAACTGTAACGACCCGCCTTTTTGAACAGTTTAAACCGACGATCAAATACCCATGTCGATTCCAAACCATTCAAGAGGGCAGATAGTTATTGGGGTAAATAAGAAAAGAAAAGGAAAAGAAATAAAGGAAATGAAACAACACAGAATCTCGCAACGGAACGATAAAATATAATAGTCAAATAAACAGTTCATGAAGCTGTCTACTATACTTTGACAATTATTTATACAACATTTATCAGAGTTATACATATACAACTGAACAATTTAAATAATGCAGCAGATAGCACGATGCACAGATAATAATAGTAATAGCATACCAAATCTTCATCTCCATCCTCCAGAATAGATCTTCAAAAATCTGAAAAAAACTCAGGACTGACCCGAGCGTAATGAAAAGACAAAACACTCGAGTCAGGACTAAAATATCCTTATGAAAGTTAAATCAATCGTAAATAAATATGAGTGTAACGGCGTCAAAGATGTTTACGGGGTTTGACATCTCCTATCCAGTGTCAACGTGCGTGCAATAACTCAAGAGACGTTACAGGATTTTCCATCTCTCAAGGATCCGTGGAACTATCTACTATGTAGTAATATACGCTAAGTAGATAATGCCTATCAGTAATATAAAGTATCAAAATAGCGTTAAGGCGTTACCATAATCCCCCTTAACACATTTTATATTCCCAAAAGCATATACAAGACCGTAGTTTCCCCAAAACCGGAAGTCACCAGAGGGCAATCCATATACTCGAGGTACAAATCAAAAACGCAGTGGTCGCGAATAGGATAATCAGTATGACAAGGTACATGAGGCGATACCAATTAGGATACTAGTAGTTACGTGATCCGGACTGATGTTGGGCATAGCCAGCAGCTACCCCAACACCGCGAAACAACACTCCGAAATCAAGGGGTTCACCCAAATCGAATCACAAATGTAATAAAAATGGTATCGAAGAAGCGTGTCCGCTAGAGGTGGCGAACCTCAATGGCCCGGCGCGGCTCCTGTTTTTGTCATGTCAGGGGTCATCCAATATCGTTCTCTTTCTTCAGTCAACGTGTTCACCAAACCATCCACTTCATTCTGGATCAACACTCCGCGTATAATAGTTATTAAAGTGGTTTCGGTATCGACAGAGAGTATGTCCACATCCGATCCCGGTCTCTTTAATAACTACGTATTATTACACCGTTGGCTCTTTTATATTTCAAATCGATTCATAATTGATATCAAAATATCATATTCGCTTCAAAAATCAAATTCATTTCAAATATCATCGTATCTTTTCAAATGTAGGATTTCGTTCCAGAATAAATTTCGCATCAATATCTCATTTCGATTTCAAAATCATTTCGAATTTCCATTTAGGTTGCAGCTTCATTTAACTCTATTCGTATTTAAATTCAAGATTTAAATATAACATTCCACTTATTTGACCAGCTTAATATTTGAGAAAATAGTTTTAAGTAGTTTAAAAGTAGTTTAAATAATAAAAAATATTAAAATATTAAAATGGATTTGAAATAGATAAATTTAGTCTAAAATAATTTAAATTGGGTTAAGTAGATTTAAAATAGGTTAAATAGTTTAAGTATTCAAAATGGTTTAATAGCAGAAAAATTTGGAAAACAAAATAAAACAGTTTCAAAACCAATCCATTTCAATTACATCTTCCCAATTCAAATCAATTTCAATTTCCATTCTACCGATTTCAATTTCGATTTCAATTCAACGTCAACTTTGACTTCAAATTTATTCAATTTTATATCCACTATCAATTAATTCAATTTCAATTTATATCGATTTAGAGCTTGGTTTTTCAAAATATCCATTTAGAACACTTACAAGATTATCCATCAATATACGAGTTTAAATCCAAATTTCAAACATGATTCGATTCCAAGCTCGATTTCAAAATATCGCTTATATCTCACTTTTACTTAATTATCCTTCAATACTCAAATTTAAATCTAAATTTCAAATATGATTCAATTTCAAGCTCAATTCCAAAATATCATTTTTATGTTGCTTTTACGTAGTAATACTCAAAGTTCGAAATAATGTTCAATCTTTAAATCAAATAGATTTTCGAAATTCAATCATATCCCAAATTTGATTCTCAAAGTCTCAACTTAAATTATTTAACAATTTTTTTTTTACCAAAATTTATTTCAACATTCCAAACTCAATTTCCCGATAAATTCAATTTCTATAAATTTATTTCTATTTATAACATTTAAATCGAACACTTAAATAAATTTCAAATCGACGATTTCAATTTTTTTTTAATTTAGCCAATTCGGTGTCCGTATATAATTTTCTATCCTATGGCCAAGTAATTTTTATTTCAATTAAATGTCAGGAATGAGTATATATTACTTAAATTAAATCACAGTATCATATGTATGCATAACATGATATATATAAACAAATAAACATCCAAACATTCAAACATCAACCAATAACATCCATCAAAATACATCATCCAATAGACAATACAATTCATGGCAGTTTCATAGTTACCAATGTCAGGTAATTTAATCGCAATTCAATTTCAATTTCAATTTAACTGTCAATTTAATTTCAACGGTTAATTCAAGCGACAATCTATATGACAATTAAATTTTATCAAACAACGACAAATAAAAATCATAACACTTCATAATGTCAATTTAACTAGCATAAAAATATTTAGTACGGTGTGAGCGTTATAAAACACTCACCTTGATTTTTACGATTTTAAATCAAATCGAACGACGTTCGATTTAACTCAAAATTTTCTCTAGCTCCAACCGACTCCAATCCAGCTCCATTGCGTAGTGCTCGACAAAACGAACCCGACGCAACTGGTTTCGTGAAATTCCGACCTCGCATCAAAAAGTTATACAGTTTAAAGTTTGAACGGATTAATATAAATTAATTTACACCTTTATTTTATTCAATTTTGAACCTTAGGTAATCACAGCAGTTAGATACAAACCTAAGCAGATCAGGCTGTGCACGATATCTCCTCTCCCTAGCTTTCACGCGTTCGTGCTCAGGTATGAAACCCACGGCCGAACCCAAAACCCTAATACACGCCATCAATACAAGCACCTCCACCTCGATCATGAAGCACCACCACGAAGAGCATCTTCCACTCCACCACCGCCCCGAGTATTGCAGAGCTTGGCCCTATATTGGCTTCGAGATTCGTGCTCGAACTGTAGGCCGACTCGGTCGCGTTTCTCTCCCATCGTCGCTCGAAACTCGATCTCTACCGTTGAGATCATAGATCTCATCGTCCTCTACCACTCTTCAATTGAAAGTTTTTGTTGATTGTCAATGGATCGGCCAGAAATCGAGGAAGATGATGGTGAGTTTCTGGCCGTGGGTTGAGGGGTGGCGGCTGCAGTTTTTAGCCTAGGTTTATTATTTTATTTTTTTGTGAAGAGGATGGTCTATTTATAGAAGTTTGAACGACACTATTCATTCCGGAATTTCCAAACTCCGATTTACGTGCCGTAACCAGTATTTCTAGGGTTTACCCCGCGTTTCGGACATAGTGGAACAGGTTTCGGAAGCTAATTCGGTCATCTACGCGAGTTACGGCAATAAACGATCAAATTTAAATTAAACCGATTTAACGATTTTCAATGCGTTTTGGCTTGCCCCGGACAAACGGTAAATCCGATTGACACGAAATTTGAAATATTATAATAATATCACATTACGGATCCGATGAAACTGGTTTCGTCGAAATCCGAAACCGTTTGAAAAATGACTATTTTAACTCGCCAAATTAATATTAAAACAATTTCAACGCGTTTCGAGCTGCCACGGTCAAACGACAACTCCGACTGCTACGAAAATTGAAATCCGATAATAACTAATTATTATGGATCCAATGGAACTAGTTTCGCCCAATTCTAAGACTGTTCAAAAATTGGCTATTTTTCAATCGATAATTAAATATTAAAATATTCAATTTTCACAAATAAATTTTAAATTCAGTTTTAAAAGTTCTATAACATCACTATAACTCCAATATGACAAAATAAAATTTTAAAAATCATTTTTAATCATATTAAACCCGTTATTCAATTTATCCAATAAATTCCAATTTTAAAATCTTATTAACTCTATTAAAATCCAAATATAACTTACATTCACTTTGGAAACCAATTTGAATCATATTAAATCAAATTTCAAATATTCACTCTAATTTCATATATTAAATTTCAGTATCAAATTAATCATATCAAATTCGGAATTTAATTATTCAAACATTTATAATATTAAATTTAAACAAATTTGATTATTCTTAAATCACTATCTTTTGAAATATTCAAAACGAACTTATAAAATTTAACTTTTGAAACGAATTAAAATTATAAAACAACTATTTCCATTATATGGTTATTCAATTTTCATTATTAAATTATTCAATAAATTCCAAATATTAAATTTAAACAATTTCGCTTATCCAATAATTCATAATCTTTTAAAATATTGAAATCGAATTTATAAGATTCAACCTTTAAAACCAATTCACAATTTAGAACACTATTTCATTTTACAGTTATTCAATTATTCAGTAAGTTTTAAATATTTAATTTAAACAATTTACCTGTTCAATATTCAATATTTGATTTTAAATAGATTTTAATTATCAATCAATTACTCTATTATACCCAATGAATTCAACATTTATTATCCTATTCAACTATTGATTGCAAAGGCATTCACTAAGTAGCTTTTATTTTTCATTACTTGGATAGTTATTGTTGCAATTCATTCCAGTTATTATTATTTCAAACGAATTACAAATTTTTTTCTAACATTAAATCACGAAATCTTATTAATTTTGCTATTTTAATTATCGAAAATTTACGGGTCGTTACAAAGAATCCTTTCTATGGATTTCCCAATTAATTTTAATTAATCTCTAATTTACTTAATTATTAACTTAATCACTTTGATTACCTTTACTTAACACAATTTAATTACCAATCGATTAATTATTCATTTCATATTTTTCCCCTTAAATAATTACTTATAATTAATTACTTTAAGCCTCAATTAATTACAGTAAGGTATAGCTTTTTAATTTTTGTTATTAAATTTAATTTACCTACACATATGTTTATAAACAGTGAAGGATGTATATATATACAGATTTTTATTTATATAAAGAAAGAAAAGAGAAGTAGTTTTTGAATCAGATTTTTAAGGGATCCATATATATGAAAAAGGAGGAGTTTTACAGTAACCGGAATATATATAGAGATGAGTGTATCTGTATAATCATATACAGAAAAATGTATGCAGTTTTAAATTCATTTATATAGGGATTTAAAATGTTTAAAGCATTTACAAAAGTTAGGGTTTTGAGATTTATAATTTATTAAGTGTATATGAGTCTCAAAGGGAAACATTTATAGTTTAAATTTAAATCATTTTTTTAAGGACGGTAATTGATTGACCGATTTATTTCAAATATTAATAAAATCATATAATTTTTATACAAGGTCAAAACTTGAGAAGAAACAAGCTGGATTTGGGAATGGATGCTAATAAAATAAAGGTGAGTAAATCTCACTCTGTTTTGATTTTTATTTGGATTTAAATGGTTAGATTTAAATAATTGGTTGAATGATTGGATTGATTGAATGTGTATCTGATGATCTAGTAATTTTGGTTTTGGATTGGCTCTCGAGTTAATTGTTGTTTGACTCGAGGGATTTGGGTTTAAATGGTTTTAAACTTAAATCATAAATAAGAAAATGGTTCTGTTTGAAATCAATAAGGGTTTAATGATCGGTGATTCGTTAAATAGGTAGAATAATTTGAATGGATAATGAATTAATTCAATTAATTAATGATTGTGCTAATTAATTTAGTAATTAAGGGTTTGAATTAATTAAGGATTAAGTTAAATTAATTTAGAACAGTCAATTGATGGTTGATATGTAATTACTTAATGAAATTAATAAAATATAATTACTTTGTGAAATTTATCAAGAGATTAATTAAAATAGTTAATTGAGGAATAATTTATTTATTTAATGAAGTAAATAAAAAGGTAGATAATTATAGATTTAGATTGATCGAGAATGATTAATATTGCGGTTGAATTAAAGTAATTAATTTAGATTTGAATAAATTAAAATATAATTGGAAATCATTGATTTATAAAATTAACGATGTAGTTAAAGATTGATTATTTAAGATGAATTAAATCAATAATAAGTGACTTATGAGAAATTAATTACTATAAATAGTTAAGAATTAATGTAATTAATATAGATAATTAATTTATGAAGTAATTGATTAATTTATAAAGTAATTAAGATTTCCTATTCATTTATGGTTAAGAATAATTAATATCGAGAAATTAATTAAAGATAATTACTTAAATTTAATTGAAAATATATTTAATCCAGGGTGATTAATTAAGATGAATAATGATGGATTGACTAATTAATTGATTTGGAATTAATTAATTAATTAATATTAATAAAGGAATCTAAGTGATTGAGGATTGAAATTCAATTAGAATTAATTGAATTGATTTGTATGTGATTAAGCTTTGCTTATGGATGATTGAATGGTATTGGATGCTTTGAACGAGTGATATCTCTGATATTAAATGTCGTGTATTTCATTGTATAACTTGGGATAGTATAACACGAGTCTCGAAGAGGCCGGGGTCGGGTATTAGGAAATACCCGAAACCACTTCGAATATTTTTATAGATTGATATGTGAAATTATATGCTGGAGTGAAGTGATTTAAAGGAAATTTGACTATTTAAATCTAAGTCTTGGTACTTAGGAAATGGATGTGTGAAATAAAGGATGTCTATAACTAATTGTGGCTTTGTGAATTGAATCGAGTTACCCCGGGTTTTATATAAATTGTTTGCTTCGATATTCCATGTTAGATGGGTTTACTCACGCTGGTTTCCAGCTTGACCCGGGTGTTACTTTGGTGTAATGCTCGGGTCAGACCGAGTATTATAGATTTTCAGGTATGAACGTTTTGGAGCTTAGGAGGCAAGCCGGATGGCAGGAACGTATAGAGTATTTCTGCTATGTTATATTATTATAAATATGTGATATGATGATTGTGTATATTCAGTGACTGTATATATGTGAAACTCTGATGTATGTTAAATGTAATCGATAGATATAGTATTCTTTTGTAAACTGATATTATTTATTATTATATTTTATCCGCTGCGAATGTGAGTTGTTGATGTTTCTGTTCTTCTTCTTCTATCTCTTTCTTCTTTTTCTTAACTTTCTGGAATTTTCGGGTGTGAAAATTTCGGGTTGTTACATTTGGTATAGGATCAACCAATATAAAAAGTACATCGATTTTTACCATATTCCGTGTATCTCAAGTGATCGACATACTCAATGTTTAACTAATACGATACTACACGGCTATAGGATCTATTCAGAAACAAAATGCAATAAATATAACAATCACATCACAGAACAGCAGCCACGGATATATACTAATACAAGCCAAACATCAAATGTAATACCCTACATCATAGTGGCGTGTAACCACACAATATACATACATCTCCGTCCCATAAAAGAATATGTACAATAAGCTGACACAAAAGACACATACGAAAGATGTAGCCAAGTCCATCGTCATGAGCCCCTCAAAAAGCAAAATGGGTCCAAGAACAAAAGATAGATATCCGACCTAACCTGCAACTCGGTCTGATCCGAGTGATAAACACACGGGTCAGGCAAACTGAATCTTATCGTTAGAAAAGAAATACGATAAGGAAAAAGGGAACTTTTCCCTTGTAGCCTAAAGGGAAACATAAGCAGATAAGAGCTACTAGAGTAGATAACATATAACTTCTACATGTCACTAAAGGTGGTTTGCATCTATATATATACTTGGGTTTAACATAAGAGAATGAGTGAGTAGGGTATAAGGGAAAACTCCTAACAATCATTCATGAAATAATCAACCTTCCAAAATCATATAAAATCCCAAGTATCAATTCATAAATTCGAAATTACCAAAATCCACCAGGAAATCATATATGCCTTCCTCACATCTATAAAGCTGTAGAAAACACATAAAAAGGTGGTGAAATCGAAATCATCATGAATCATCAAAAGAAACCTTAGATTGGCCAGATCCCATGTGTCAAAGCAATGCTGCACGTGCTACTTACCAGTACTACCATCATTATGGTACCATATCCATCTATTGACCGATGTCACATCGAATTGTTTCGGTCTATGATGTCATCTATATCCATCCCGAACACCCGCCATCATAGTGATTGGAGTCTTCACTCCAATCGATGTTCGCTGAGCCCCCGCCATCACAGAGATCGAGCCAAACTTTGCTTGACCCGATCGGGACTCAAAGTACTAGCAGTCCTTCTAGATAGTGTCAGAAAGCCTCAGATAGTAAACCGAAAAGTGGTAACGTACGTCCCATACCGCACGTTCTCACTTAGCGGTTTTCTAGCCACTAGTCGATGCTACACTATGGAAATCATGTAAATCATCATAAAAATCGCCTCATGTCATCGGCGAATGGTATGAAATGCCAAACTTGTCTTATCTCGTCAACAAGTAATAATTACCATAAATTCATCAATCATCATCAAATTCCATCGAAATATTTGCCTCTTATCATTGGCAAGAGCTTCTCCATCAATATAGCCCATCATCGAATAAACTCCTATTAAGGAGTTTTCGGACTATATATATATATATATATATATATATATATATATATCAACCAAATAAATTGATATGGAATAATGCCCTAATTAGGATTTAAATACATCAAAAACATACCACGAAGTGGTTATCATCAAAGAGGAATTCAAACAATTCCCAAAAGTTGTTTCGATCGCACAAGTCCGAAATTAACCGATAAAGTATCGTAATTTTACTAAACCGTTTAATTTACTTCCTCATACGTCCGAAAAAGCATCAAAGTGTTTAAAATAAATATAATTAATTATAATATATTTTACTAGAGAAAACGAGATTTTAAACCAATTTCTAGAAATTTATCTAAAGGATTTTGAGGGAAAACTCATCATTTAAAAGGATTTTAATGATTTTTGAAACCCTAGAAAATAAAGAATAATTTTTAAAAATCATTTAAAAATGTATAAAAACATTTATTACTCAAACCATGATTTTAGAAGATTTTATGCAATTTATTCGGATTTTTAAAACTCAGAAAAACATCAATTTGCAATTTAATCGGCATAAACCGATATTCAAATTTAAATCGAACATGATTTAAATTTAAATTCAAATAACATCCTAACTTGACTAGTCCATTGCTGGATATAATGATCAAATATTAGCATCAAATTTCATATATAAAAAAATGCAAAAGAATGCAAATGAAATTGTTGAAATCGGACAAATATATAAATATTGTGGCTGTCAATGACAGACCAACAGCAAAAACATCAATTTTCCACCATGTAAACAACAAAGTCATACAAAACTTAAAACGTAAAAGTTGTATCATATTTCCTTAGGGTTCCAAAACATCTTGAATTTCAATATTTCAATCAATGACGTGAATGTTATGGTCGAAATACTGCATAGAAAAAAATTTATGTGCACTGGTTATCAACACAAACCAGCGATGAAAAAGTCAAATTTTCACCATGTAGACTTCAAAATCATTCAAAACTAAAAAAATAAAACTTGTGTCATATTTCACATGGATTTCAGAACATCTAAAATTTCTAAATTCCGATTTGAAACGCAAATGTTATGCCAGAAATACTATTCTGCCAATAGAGCACTATTACTATTTTATGTGCAAATACCCTCTCGGTTTTGCAACTTTGACAGCAAATAAGGAGGTCCAAACGGACTCGAAACTCGATAAAATTTTGCAGGAATGAACTCTAACAAATATAATACAAACTGAGCAAGTTTGACAGCAAGTCAGATTGAACTAGATATGGGCAAATGAAATTGGCACTATTTCAGCCAGATAAACATATCAAAAAAGATCAAAAACAAAATATCACAGTACCAAACTTTTACACATCGAAGTATTTTATTTGCTTACGGTTTGCTGCAAGTTTTCATTTACTGTTAGCGGCAAAAGATGATGATTTTGGTTTCAAAAAGGAGACATTCAGCGAGGATTGGAGCTAGGAGGACATGTGGAAGCTGAAACAAGAACATGAAGAAGAAAAATCATCAAAGCAAAACTTACAGTAACAACACCTGAGATTTTTCATGAATTAGGGATTAATGAGGCAGGAGATTACCTTAGATTATGTTTTTAGCAAGAGAAACTCTAGATTTTGCGGATTTAATTAGGAGATTAACACAAAAAAATTAGCATGGAGGCCATTATTGAGCTAGTGGAGTTTTCTTCAGTTTTGAGAAGATGAGAAGGAAGAGAAGTGTCTGTACGTACTTATGTTTTCTCCAAAGGCCTCTTCTCAAGTGGGTTTGGGTTTGGATTCAACCCATTAGCCCAAAATTAATAACTTAGCCTAAATAATGAAGTGTTTTTTTCATATCTTTCTCAATTTTCGTCCTTTTTAAACGAAATAAATTGCGTTGCGATCGTTGCAGCGTCTAGAATTTATTAAGATGATAAAATCATCATATTTCAACAATTTTAAATGTTATTTTATCAATAAACTCTTATTTTTAACAAATTTACACTATTTAAAGAAATAATGCAAATTTGACATATTTTAGTTACATAAAATACATTTTTCATCCAATAAAGTGTAAATAATTATTTTAACATCCCTAAAACATAAAAACACCATTACTAAAAATATTTATTGCAATTAGTTAATTAATAACCATTTTCCTTTGTATTATTAACAAAGAAAAGCAATTTTGGCAATAAATTACAATATCACCAAATTTTACATATTAATTGAATGTAGTTGCACAACACCACTCAAAAATTCATGAAATAAAGTAATAACTTTATCACATGTGTATCATTTTTATTCACAATAAAAATATTTCTTCTTCATTTTAGAATTTATTTCAACCATTTTAAATTGAAATAAATCTCATGTTCTCACGATGAAACACAATCAATTTCATTTACCTAAGATTTTATCCAACAATATTGTTTATATCAACTAAACAATATACTTCAAAATTTTCTTCCAATTAAATCAATAAATCCAATTTTAAATTATAATTATCATTACAATTTAATATTAGCGGTAATCTCCAACCAGGGTTGTTATAATATCTCTCTATCGACATGAGCTTTGATTCTTCCATTCTTCTGCGCGCTAATGCTTCCTACCTAGGTGCGAGCTGTGACGTCCACTCTTCCCCTTGAGTTTGTCGTTCGACGAAGTAATGGTTCAGTCGATGAACGTACGTGCAACCGATGATCTAACAAGTAAATTTGTAGTTCCTTTGAGCACACTGTTAAAGCTTTCTGAAACGTTGGTCGTCGTCATATTGAATCTTAATCGCCATCGTGACAAAGAGTCCAGTTTGATTCCTGATCTTTTAAACTTCTTTCAATCCATGCATCGACATCTCATTTACATCTTTCAACTATTTTCGAAGATCATTATATTTTATGACCTTCGATGCTGTGGCACATGCGTGTAACAAATTTTGTATCTCATCCATGCCAAACCCCGCTTTCTTGAAATTTGTTTTAATATGACAGATACAAAAGCGATGATGATGTTCGATTGACCAAGCTTGCGCACGTGAATTCCTTTCATACAATTCATCTAGTATGTACGGATGGAATATTATTCCGTATGTAACGAATAAATTAACTCCACATTCGCCATGACTCTGTTTGTACAATATAAAACGCTAAAGAAATAGCCCTTGATTTGCATCCACCCCAGTAGCTACTAGTAATATACCCAGATAATTCCCGTATAAATGAGTGGCATCGATATACAATATGGGTGGACAGTGGTTGAAGCCATGAATAGAAGGTCCGAAAGCCCAAAAAGAACCATAAAAAAATCATGACTATGAATTACATCTTATACGGTTCCGAGGTTGGTACATTATAGGGCTCTAAGATATTTCGACAATTCTACGTACGACGATTCCCAATCGTCGTAAATCATTGCAACAGCTTTCTACAGTCCGTGCCAGGCTCGAGAATAACTCACTTTAATATGAAGCATATTGGGCATTGTCTCTTGAACAGTTCTTACAGTCATGTTTGTTTCAACTTTAATCAACCGAAGTATCTTGCTGCATATAAACTTAGCAGTTATCCGTCAATGGTTTGAGTTGATTGTTGCATTTAAACAAGTGTGATCGCCGCCATACGTAGTTATCTTCTACCAATTTGAATTTTTTCGTACCGAAAGGCTTGCATGAACTCGCCAAGGGTATTTTTCTTCCACATCACAACAGACCGTGTATTGGTTTGCACGCGATTTCAGAACTTGAAACGAAACCGAACATTTAATCGTCTATTCATATAACTGTTCAACAAGCTTCTGCTTACTTTCAAAAATTAACCCAACTAGTGGACCTTTATCCGCACATTCTCTTTCAAAAACTTCCACATCTAGTTGATAATTTTCCATTATTGATTTCACCATCATTGATATCGTGCATAAATCATCTACTAGAGCCTCTTCACATGTGATTTGTTCTTCTTCCGCATTTACATCATCAACCTCCTCAATGTCTGCATATATGATTGTATCATTGCTAACTTACATTTGATGGATCCAAGTTCTATTGTCATCATGCGCGCAAGCTACTTCCATGCTATCCAATTGCCCACAAATCTCGTGTGGAGTATGAACATGATCATCAGCACCATCATCATCACAACTAGTAAATGCATCTTCGAATCTACTAATACAAAAAACAAAGGTCAGATATTTTGCATTAACGTAAGTCAAAATACAAGTGCTAACGTATAATAATACTCACTTTTCAAACGCTTGTGACTGATTTGAATTTATGGAGTTCTGCATCATATTTTGTTCCTAAATAGAAGAAACTACAGCCATTCCGCTGTACATGTGAAGTAAGTTTGTGTACTCTCCACCTTGATGGTTTGAAAGATATGAAGGATACGTCGACCATTGTGTTTCTTGTAATTGTGTAGTGTGCATATACTCATCCATAGAGATTACCGGCGCTTCTGTTTCAACCACATTTTCATCTACGTACCTAAAGGATGTATAGGCGTCGACGAATTTCCGTCAACTGTATGTTGATGACCGAGCATTTTCGTAGAAACAACTTCACGTAAATGAGCGTGTAAGGTTGATGATCCTGAATGGAATTTACGCAATATTGGTTCGAACTACGTTTTCAGAACATGATCAACATCAAAGTCAATATGACTTGAACTTGTAACTCCGATTTTCCCTTCAAGCTCATCAAAATGTTTCTTAAATGTTTCATCGTCTATCTCCCAATCATTAATGTCTACAATCAAAATAAACAATAAACAATTAACGTGTAAATTACTACTACTTAAATAGGATTTTTCAGTTCATTAAACACTAACAACTAATTCAACAACATCGTTGTCTAGCAATTGACACTACCACCACCAATAACTCTTCATTTTCAACAACATCAAGAATAACAAAATTACATCTTAATTTTCAAAAATATTAATTATTATATTACCTTTGTTTTGTAACGATGAAGAAGATGATTGCATATATAGTTTAGCGACTATTTGGTTAATAAAGTAATTGTGGATTTGGATATGAAAGAAAAATGGGTTTGGATTGGGAAATGGGGAGAATTTGGGAAATAAAGTAGAAATAAGATAAATGACTTAGATATGTGATCTCTGTTTATTTGGTGCTAAAAAATAAGCTTGCGCACTTCATAATTGCGCAAGCATTTAATATAGCTTGCGTATTTATGGAATGCACAAGCAATAGTTAAAAAAATTTAACACTTGCGCACTTCATATTTGTGCAGGTTAAAACCGAAATGAGGTCTAGTTTGGTAATTAGTTTTTGTCGAGGCTTAGTTTTATTATTTCTTTTTTTTTTTAGCTGCCTTCATTGAAAAATTGTCCTTTTGGTTTAGTTGGCTAAATGGAACTACCTATAACAACCCAAGACAGTTTGCCCAAAAGTTCACTAATAACCAATTTGTATACCGTTATAATTAGGCACTCAATTTTTAAGTACTTACTGTGCAGATCTGAGTGGAAAAAGTTTAGAATGTAAGATAGCTAGAGTTGCTTGACTGAAAACAGCTAGACTATTGGATGACAGGCTGATTGCTGTGCATGGCTAGTCGAATATAGAATGACAGGCTATTGAAATTGTGTTGTTGCTGCGAGGCCAATGTTGCTACTATGAGGTTGAGTAAGGACAGCTTGTGAGGCTGAAGCAAAGCACATGCATGTGAAATTTATAGTTGCAGTTTGACGAGAATCTGAACAAAATGCAAATGCAATGCAAGGTTGAATGAGGCATCTGTACTGACGTGCATGTGATGAAGTGCACAGCAACTTTAGAAATTTGGGCATATATATTATTTAACTTCGAAATGCAGTAACTGATGCATGAATATAGTAACTGATGCGGCATGCACAATGCAGTGTGATGGCTGTTTAAAACAACATTTAAAAAAGAAAATGATGGTTGCACAAATGACAAGTAATGCGGGGCAATGATGCAGGGCATAAGGCAAGCGTAGAGTCTGATGTCGTGAGCTAACATAGGACAGAAATGCTGTGAGAACTTGTCGACGTGAAGACACATGATGCAGGCTTGTTGAGCATTGCAATCTACAGGTGGATGAAAGCACGTTGCACGGAGAGTGGAGAGTTGAATTTACTCAATGAGTTGCATGTTGCGGTGGTAAGCAAACATGAAAGCTATGCAGCTGAATGTATATGCATCATTTTGGATTGAATGCTGGTATGTATTGTTTCTTTTGGTCATTGGTATTTATAATTTAAACACTTTATCAAATATCATGGACGTATATCATGCTATACTGTAAGAACATTCTATTTGATCACATGTAATATCATGTGTTAGTTTTTAAATGTGTTATTTGTGAAATTTTGAATTATTATAATGTATACGTATTGGAATATAGCTTAATAGAAATAGAAATGGGGAAGAAGAAAATAACATTTTGGAAGCGCTTTAAAAGGTTAACAATAGCCTTTTAAAACCACGATTTTTTTTCAAACATTGTTACTAACATCTGATAGTGTTTATTAAATGCTATCTTAATCGTATGAGCGAGGATATATGTTATGTTAAATGTATGTACATTAGCCTTTAAAATATATAATTATATAATGGTATCTAATAGTATTTATACAAATGCTATCATATACAAACATCTACTAGCATTTCCACAAGTGCTATGATAAGTTCTACACCTATTATAGCATGTCGTTATACAGCATTTTTTAAATGTTTTCTCTAGTTGTGTGTTTTCTATGCTCGTCTTTGTGCCTTTTTCATGAATTCACAACTTCTTTGTGGTTTCATCCAATTTCCTTTTTGTTGTTTGTGAATTTCTTTTCGTTTGCACAAAAATGGGCAAACCCCTTCAATCGATCTGTTGTAGAGTCGTGGATGCGGGGTGTATAACACAGCTGTTATATTTGTGTTATGATTGATTTTCATAGAGAAGATCACATATATGTCATGTAGAAAGCAAATTGCAATAAAGTAAAGATTGCAATAAAATAAAGAATACAGAGATCTATGGTGGTTTGACCAGAATGTGCTTATATCTGTTATCTATTTTCATTATTCTTCATATAGATATTTGATATAATGTCTGAGATACAAAATACAATGATCTGAGGCTTAATAGAATGTAAGATATAGTCCAAGAAAGTTAGTTCAGCTAGTCCTGTTTGGCTATTCCTGGCTGCATGTTTATATTCGGCTATCTTTGTTAGGAAGTTTCTACTAGGTCGTTATTGCTAGGGTGCTCCAGCCAAGCTATTCCTATTAGGCAGATCCTGCTAAGCTGATCATGTTGGGCAGGTCCTTCTAGGTAGATCCTGCTAGGTTGATACTGTTGGGTAGACCTGCTAAGTTGATCATGCTTTCCTTTGACTTGTCTTCCATTACTACTCTAAGCTTGGCTCACCGGAATTGTCTCCATTGTTAAAAGTTGTTCACTTAAAGCACTCAGTGGTTCTATAACGGTGAAAGTGCCAAAAGATAAAGCGGTGATATATTGGAAAATAGCGGAGGTGCAAAAAGCTTCATTATATATAAAATGAAATGTTTAAAGTTAATTTATTCTCATTCTCACATCATTTGTGTAGGAAATAGAAATATTGCTTAATTTTACATAACAAAATCGAAGAGTATCATGATTTATGTAGTCCATATTTGGTAACTATAATAGATTCCTATCTTATATTGAGCGGTTATCTCTTAAATAGGTCTTTACCATAACTTTGTTGATTTAATTAAAATAGAACTACTCAAATCAATATTTTACATTGATGTTGCTAAAGTGGATGCTAAAAAGCCTTGGTCTAATGGATGTACCAGAAAGTAACGTGGCTTAAAGCGATTTTATTGTTTAATAGTGCTATGCTAAAAAAGCGTAGCGCTCGGAGAGCACTATGCACTATACTGTGATTTTTTAGGGCTTTAGCGGGTTATAACTGCATAGGTAGATAGAAGCTTGGATATTTATAGGAGTGAAGGTATATTCCTGAATATACCAAATATAATTAACAATATCTCGATATGTGCGGATTTTATTCCATATATGGCCTTTATGGTTCGGCTAGAGGCTCTGTCTAGGGTAGGTTAGTTCGGTGAAATGTGTGTGGTTATTTTGTTGGCCAAGTTCATACGCTTCCTACCTTGCTTCGACATGCACTATTCTCCTTGGTTCGGCCTTCATGTAATGTCCTCACTTGGTTCGGTGAGCACCTTCACTAACGGCTCGACGAGCTCCTTTGCCTTCGGTTCGGTTCCCTCCCCATGCGTTGATTCGATCTCCATTCGAAGTCCCACCTGGTTCGGCCCTCATGCTCATTTAACAGTTAATCCTATTTGGTACCCTGGGTACCAAACGTGATATTCTTACGTTGGAAATGGTTAGGCACTCAGCGGTCCCTATTGGTCCATTTCTCATATTCCATAATAGTAATGTGCTTGCTAGGAATCGAACTTTTGACTCTCCGTTGGAAGCTTGGTGCTCAGCCAGTGTTTTTATGCCATAACTCCTTCATTTCAAATCAGAATAAAACGAAATTTGGACCAATAGATTTGTACCATCGAGCAGAGAATTCCAATGCCCTTGAATGTTCCATTTGAATAAAGTAAGTAGTAGCTTTCCAAAGGGGACCCAAGTTGGTTAAATAGTGGACAAATTTTAAGATGATCATATCTTTCAATCCGTAGCTTGTATTGAGATGAGGTTTTGACCTAGGTGCATGTCTTTACCTTAAGAACATTTTACAAGTGCTTTGGCTATATTTTCCAATTATACCAAATTTTCTCTAGCACTTCACCTCGCCCTTGTGATCACATGATAATGGATTTATTATGCATACTCTGTTCGTTTCTATACTCCTTAACGTCTTTTCATATTCAACATGCTATGGGAAAAGCCCCACAACACGTGCCCCCCAAAGCATACTTTCGTAGAATACAAAGTGTGTTTTGTTTCATCTAAAATCATCTTTCTTTCTCATGCGAAGATTATCTCGAACCTTGAATATCTATATCCTTATTCATGTCACTTCGGTAATTCTTCCATTGCTAGCATGTTATGGAACCTTGCTCACTCTAGGGAAATCCATTTTTACTTTCCAAGGCATCATCTATCAGTATGACATTTGTAGCTTAAGCTTTCTTGTTAGTATAGTCATCTAGCATGATTTCCCACTGGTTTTCAGCTCTGTTTGTTGGAGAGTTGATCTCTCTAGCTTAACCTACTTGCCCTCGGGTCCTAAGGGCCATGTGTTATCTTATGAATTTTCCAAGTATATTGAGATGCTCTAGGGAAAGGGATATACCGTGGCTTCAGGTCACGTGGATTTAGCAATGTGTTTTGTTGCATTGATTGTAGTTTAGCCAGTTGAGACTGGTGGTCATGATATATTGTTCCTACATGATTGCCAAGTTATTTCACTAATGATTCATTCATCACCACCATGCATACTTGTACAGGTCAATCACCAAAATGTTTGGCTAGGTAAGAGATTTCCGCTGAAGTTTTGAACATGCGTTGATCATGTGCTTATGCCATGAAGCTAACTTTCTTTTGATGTTTATGCATTGTCGCATCTAATATTTTTTCATATCCATATTCTCCTTTACCTGGCTAGTAACCTCTTCTCCTTTTCCTAACTAGCAATCATGATATGTTTATTCCGCATGATTACTTGGTTGCTTGTTCCATTAGATAACTTTTTTGCTGCTATCGCACATACTTGTATAGGATCAATCATCAACAAGTTTGGTAGAGTTATCAGTTTTTGTGACCATGCTTCCCTTGGTCCATACTTTATATTTCATATGCGAACACTTACATATGTGCATACGTATCTTATAGAAATTATAAATAAAATTACCATTCATGATCAGGACTAGTTATTACGTTATGTTTGTATAATATCCTTGCTTAAATATTAGCCTGTTAGTAATCTTTTATTGCACCCTCACATACTTGTGCAGGGTCCATCACTGACAAGTTCGACACTGAAAATACTGGTGAAATAGTTACTTGATGTTTTGCTAGCTCTTTCAACAACTCTTCCTTTTCCCTCTACATATATTTGCATAGGATCAACCACTGATTAGTTTGGCAAGGTGAACACACCCTGGTGAACTGTCTTTGTAATCCATCCCTATGCGTCCCTGTTTGGTCTCATATGCTTTCAGCATTCTATTTTGCTTATTGTCACATACATATTCCATGCATACTTTAAACACGTTTGCCCTAGTGTTAGTCTATTGATAATCTTCATGGGCAATCCTAGTAATGACTACTTGCATTGAGCCTTACGATGGATAGTCATGCTTTTCTACAAGCAAGCTTAGTTATCAGTTGCCGACTGAAATCCAGAGCCGAATATCGAGCGTGAACCAACCAGGCGGCTGCCATGTCCTAACTGTCGGTAAATCAGGTTCTTCATAGCCATCCTAAAAGCTTGTAGCCGATTGTCAATGGTAGACACCTGGTTAGGGTTACTCAAATCTGCAACTGCCAACAAGAATTTTAGGACGATTGTCAGCTATGGACATTCGAATAGGGATCACTTTGGTCCACCACTGCCGGTTGAGAAAGTTAGGCCACTCATCAGCTGTGGACACCCGAATAGGGATCTCTCTAGTCTACCGCTCCTGGCCAAGAGTTGGGCCGCTCCTCAACTGTGGGCACTCGAATAGGGATCTCTTTGGTCCACTACCACCGGTCAAGAGTTTGGTGTTGCGCGTCAGCTATGGACACCTGCAAAAGGATCTCTTTGGTCCACCACTACGGTCCAAGAGTTTGGGGCCGATCGTCAATGGAAACCACCCATTTGGTGGTCAGGTTCTAACCATGGGCTGATCATGCTCACCATTTTCAGTAAAAATGTTTGTGCCAATCGTCAATAGCGAGCAACCATTTAGTAGTCATGTCCTGATCATGGGCTGATCGAGTTTTCCATTGTCGACAAAGAAGTTTAGGTCGGTCGTCAATGGCGGGCACCCATTTAGCTGTCATGTTCTGACCATGGGCTGATTGGGCTCGCCAATCCTAGGAAAGAAGTTGGGGCTGATCGTTAATGGTGAACTGTCACGTTCCAAATTTCAGCGTTCGAAAATCGACACCCGTACTTCAATTGTACTCGAATGCCGCAGATTCAACCATTGAAATTTGACTGGTGCCGGAGCTTATAAAACATTAAATATTAGGGGTGGGCACGGGTCGGTTTGGAGTCCAAACCGCTTCCGCACCGCATCAAACGGTTAATCAAAAATTAAAACTATCATACCAATCCTTTAAACGGTTCAGTTTTGGTCCGGTTTGAATGTAATACAGTTCGGTTTCGGTCCGGTCTGGTTTGAACCCATATTAAATATGAAATAAAAGAATTACTTCCATCAACAATCAATTTACAAAGGCAACCGTGTGAAACTTTTACATTTAAAGGTTAGAACACACAATGTTATACTGAGATGAAAGATTAGTTCTTAATTGTACAAATATTTCAATTTGACATTTACCTACAAGTGAGACTTTTTTTCGTAGATTAACCAAACATCAACATTAATCAATGCATAACTATTAAGGAAAATAACTAGAATAAGATTATAATTAGCATTTATTCACAATAAAATGAGATGAAAAATATTATACCAAACTATAACTTCTTCCTTTATGTCAGGATTATTATTAATATAACAACAACATACACTAAAAATAGAATATACATCATTAGAATCTAAAATAAGATAGGAGTTGCTTATATTTTTATCATAAAATTACTAATTTAAATTTTCGGTTCGGTCCGGTTTACTATGGTTGGTTCAATCGTCCAAACAACAACCGAATCGTATCGATGCGAGTCGGTCCAGTTTGGGGTATCTACTTTGGTTAGAAGATTCAGTGCGGGTTTCCGCACCGCTTTTGCGGTCCGGTGCATGTGGTTTCCATATAGCGGTGCGATTTATGCCCAACCCTATTAAATATAACAATACAGTGGAAGAAAATTAATACTACATTTGATATACAACATTTGATACAATATCTGATACAACTGAATATCAAATACAAATGACTATCAATATATCCAAGATAGACACAAGACAATAACACAGACAACAGCAGCGGAAAGACAATGTCTTCAATGCCAAACTCCAAAAACTCCATCTTCAATCCAAAGCTAGCTCGAACCCTCTTCAAGTCGCACAAAGCTAAGCAAGGTCAGCCGCGAATGCTGAAGTGTAGCAAATGTGATCCACAAATCCGAAGGGGTTTTGAAGGCTATCGAATCAAATTCTACTATTCGACTATCTGAAAAACCCAACTCTAGACTGCCCGTGAGGAAAATTGTGGATACTCAGAGTTTAGGAAGGGAACAATAAACTCCGGGTCAGTCATGGGACTGGTATAAGCAAACAAAAACATTTTTAACTTTAAAACAAACAAAAGATTCTAAAATTTGAAATCCACAATGCTTTTTAGAAAATTAAACTGCCATAAGGCCTCCCGCCACACACACAACGCAAGCGCACACTTGGAGGAGATTTCTCCTTATGACAGTTAAAAATGCTTACTATGCAAAATCTTTTTGATATTATTATTAGTGCATAGTGCAGAAAAACATTTGCAAGTATAATATTAATCTTAGCCAGCATAGACATTTCGAACTATGTCTACTATAGCTACCATCAAAACAGTTGGTGCCACCATAAGTAGATGGCAGTTTATATAACTAAAACCGTATAGGGAGCGTATTGGAGATTGGATTTTCCAACAAATGGTCAGGCCAAGGAACTTCCCATTGCCACATGGGTACGCCCCTGGAGGGACGCCCCGAGAACTTACACAGCTTTCTGCTAACACAAGGCCGGTGCACTCCCTTCTCGGGAGTAACATTTAAGATATGCCACCCCCGATCATTTGCGACCTTTATCTGTGGATCTTCTACACCAACAGCATCACACAGTAATAAATATACAGTGTCCACATGAGTAAGTATCTGGGCTTCATACCATAATACCACCCTTTTCCAGAAGGAATGCACATATCCTAGGGGTGCTACCCTTGAAACCTTGCCGCATCTTTCCTGTTTCGACCATTACCGGATTGTAAGGCTCGATGAGGTCTCGTCCACAAAGCTACACTTTTTCACAAAGTCATGCTTTGATCAACAAATGATCAGCTGCACTTCGCATGCCACATTACCAAATTGGGAATGTATCACTAGTAATCATCAACTACATAACCTCTGAGCTCGTACGTCCCAGAGAAGGGTGTTAAGCTAAGAGAATAAATCTCCGCCACCAAACAGAAATGTATTTGATAAAAACCGGTTTTACATCTCAAAGTGTAATGTCAGATACACATCCATACAAGTCTGTTCCGGGTTCGAACAGAACCGAAGGCACTTCCGAAGAAGCCCTTGCAAATTCGGGTATTCACAAATCCCGATCGGACTTCCCATCACTTAGGGAATCTCTATACTGGCGCGACTCAGTGTAGAGACAATAGACGGGTTATCCTTTCTTTCTCGAAAATACCCCGTCTTCACCACCGTTCTTCAAATGCTATCCATATCGACGTATCATTATTCAGAATGGGTTATATGACACAAGGAGCTCTCCCAGCTAAACCGAATAATGAGCAAAATATTTAGAAACATATGGATATAGGATTTCAGTTAAGTCACAACTTATTATCCAAAACCTTTTGCTAAATGGTTTAAAACAAATTACCATTTCAAATCTTTTTTAAATAAAAAGTTTCATTTGACAAAGTTCACCCACCTTTCACAAAGATGCAATTATAGCTTTCAAAACAATTTCAAATTGGATTAACTCATCCACTCATTTAAATAAAAGACTCAATTCATAATTCCGAAAACCATTTCCAAAAATTCATAGCTTTTCAGAAACAATTTTCATTTCAAATCTTTTATTCAAAAGATACACCTTTTAAATCTTCTTCAATTTCAAAACAAAATTCAATTATCTTTCACAAAGATTAATTCATAGCTTTCAAAACAATTCACATTTTCATTCAAACTTGAAATCCTTGGATACACATCGGAAATTCTTTTCTTATACGAAAGCTTTTATTATTTGAAAACAAATAGTTTTCGTTTGAGAAAAACTGATTACGTTTACATAAGTTAAAGCCATTCAAGTATAAAACTTGGATTTAAATTTAAATTCCCAAAACAGTACTTTTTAAATGGTTAAAAGCCCATATAAACACCATTATAACTTGTATAATCTTTCAAACCGTAATTTCCAAATTATTGAATTCAATTTAAAATATTGAATTCAAATTCAAATCAAATTATTTAAATTTCAAAACTTTATTAAGTTATTCAAAATAACTTTTATTTTTGAAATCCCTTTTCAAAAGCTTTCAATTCCAATTCCAAAACTATTTTGGATTTAAAAATTCAACCTTTAAAATCATTAAAAATCGGTGACTTAACCGATTTCCTCGTGCAATCCATATTTGTATGTGTAAGATGTAGTCCAGGAGGTTTACACACAATAGTGCAACATCATCAATCATTATAGATACAATCACAACAATATCGATAAGCGGTATAATCCTATAACGCTTATCTATATACACAGAATCACAGATAGATAATATAAATGCATTATAGATAAATAAACTACATTCATCACAGCTTGAATTAAAACAATTCAAATCACAAAGCATCACATAGTAGAGATGACAAAACAATTCACAACATTCAATGGAATACGATCATCCATAAACAAGGTTAGCTGATCACCTGATTAATTGAAATCAGATTAATCACATATTCTGGTTGATTAACATTAATTAATTTCAATTTATGTTAATTAAGTATCCTTTAATTATTTATTAATTAAACTTAATTAATGAATTAATTAACCTTAATTAATGAATTAATTAACCTTTAATTATTAAAGAATTAATCTTAATTAATTAATTACCCTTAATTAATTACCCTTAATTAATTATCCTTAGTTAATCCTAATTAATTTAAAATAAGTAATTATCCTTAATTACTTAATTAACTTTTACCATTAATTAATTATTTTTATTAATCAACTAACCTTTAATTAATTACTTCTTAAATTAATTACCTTAATTAATTATTCTTAATTATTTATTAATTAACCTTTAATAATAAATTGATTCAATCTTTAATTATTAGTTAATCATCCTTAATTAATAAATTAATCAACCTTAATTAATAAATTAACCAACCTTAATCTCTAAGTAATTAATCCTTAATTGCAAATTAATTAACCATTTAATCATTAATTAATTAACCTTAATCGATCTCTAATCAACCTTTGATTAATCTTCAATTATGAATTAATTAATCTTAAATTAAAAATTATTTGACCTTAATTCAAATTAATTAATTAACCTTAATTATTCTTTAAGTAATTATCCTTTAAGTAATTAGTCATCAACAGTCGTTCAACACTCATCGACCACCCAGATCGCCAAAAAACCCCCACGAATCAGAATTGAGCTTCCATCCTCAACCTGGAAACATTTATTGATCAGCCAATCACTTCGCCCTATCAATCTAGACCACCAGAAACATTGTCGCTGCCACCATAGGTGCTTCGATAACCCACGAGTCTTTTTCCCCACATGCGATACCGTCCAATCAACCTATGTGGCTACATGATATCGATGAACACATCGATCAAACTGGGTTCTTAAACCCTACAATCACGCCGTGACACCACTGTGATGATCAGAAAACTCCTTGATCATTTTTCTCGAACTCGTGCACCTCCCAGCTACCTACGGCTAAAAGCACGAGACTCAATATCTTACCGATCGCCAGAAAAGCTTCGAGATTCATTTTCCGACCATCTTTGTATTGCACACTCAATATAACACTAAAACTTGTGATTTTACTTTTAAAAATCTTGTTCTCAGATGAGGATTCAAATTTTATTAATAAACAAAGGATTTTAATGATTGAGAATTACCTGTTTTTTTTTGATTTTCACAGTCCTCCCTAATTTTCTAGAAAATTTCAAATTTGATTTACTTAAATATATTTTTAAACCTTAATCTATATTAAAACAAACATATTTAACTTGGGAACTAATCCTATCATTGAATAGATAAGGAGAATAGGAATTTTTTGTTTAAATCTAAGCTCTGTAACTCCAAACAGAGATGAATATAAACATACCAAACATGCACATCTCAACACATTCATATACTAGGAATCTTCATACATGCAAGCATAATCACATCATCAATCAAGCACATTGGGATCATATTTCACAAATCATTCAGATATATATATATATATATATATATATATATATAAGGTTGGGTTTGCTCACCTGTAGTTGAAAATTAGAGGACTAGAATTGAGGGGCAGAGCCTGGAAATAGATTTGAAAGCAAGAATAGATTTTGATCTGCTACTCTGATTTGAATCCACTCGGGTTGGAACTGAAGCTGATAGTTGATTGTCTGAATTAACTTGTTTTAATCCTTTCCTTATTTGATTATTGCACTGCCACTTTGAATTCTTGATTTGCTTCAGATTTCAGCTGCTAGATTTTGATTTGATTTTCCAACTTGAAACTGAAGTTTTTTGATGATCTGAGCTTTTATTTTTGCTTTGGTTTTGTTTTGCTTAGTTGAATCATTAACTTGCTTTACTAGTTTTTTTTTTTTTTTTTTTTTTTGAGTTTGATTTTTCTGGTTTCCCTTTTTCTTCTCAGGTTTGATATTTTATTTTAAAGATGAGGAAAAAAATGAGAAAGAGGGAGATAATATGTTTATATAATCTTGTTTCTATATTTAATTTTCTCAAAGATAAAGACCAACATGACACTTGTTCATTCCTAGTCTTCATGTATTACGCTTCTAATTGTAAGTTAAACTTATTTTACACTTGTTAAATGCAAACAAACTTATGTAAAGTCCTCCTTTTTTATTTTATTTAAAATCATGTATTAAACCTTTATCATTTTAAAGTTTGTGAACTTATCTATCTAACATGATTTTTATTTATATATTGATATTTAAATATATTCAATCTAATTTATGTTTAGATCCTTAGTTAGTTTTATATTTACAAATTTTATTTTCTTATATATATTAACTATGTTTATTTATGTTCTGTACATTTATAAAATCCAAATCTTGTACTTATTACTTTTATATATTTATATACAACTATATTTATTTCCAAAAGATACATTTCTACTTTTAAACCAATACTTTACCTTTATCTCTATATCTATAACTTTAAAGAATGTGATTCAAAATAAATCAAACATTAATAAATAAATATATATAATATGTATATATTTGAATTTAACTTTTAAACAACTCTCTTACGTTTACATATTTACATATTAATTTTAAACAATTTTTTTTCCAAATCATTATATATATACACACACTAAAATTAGAAAACAAATATTCATTGCTTTTAAAATGTAGAGTTTCCAAATTCAGTTTATTTTTCAAAATGTTTATAATTGAATTCTAATCCAAAATACTACATTATAAACACATACTTTTGATTTATTCTGGAATCTTCATATTAATTCCAAAATAAATCCAATTTGTTTCCAAGATATTCATTTTAGTATTTTCAAATCAACAATATTCATTGTTAATATATTTATTAAATTTCAAAATCTAATTTCTCAATTATAATTCATTTGTATAACTAAATGAACAGATATCTTTTTAAATTTAAAGAATTCAATTTTATTTTTATATTTCAAATGCCAATATATTCTAAATAAATTCACAATTAAATCCAAAATTAAATTTGATTACCAATTTTTTTCAAAATCTAATCCTAAATATTAAATCAATTATCAAATTATTTTTAACTAAAATCCAGGAATGTTACAGGTTCCCCCCTTAAGAAAATTTCGTCCACGAAATTTGCCAGGGAGACAACAAAAGAATATAGAAAGATCGAGAAACAGTTTTTCAGATCAAACTGAATGTCTGTTCTGCATTTGGCTTACCAAAGCAGAATATCAACAATAGATACAGGAACGAATCTATTTAACACATCATAAGATATTCAGGTCATCTAGATCTACGAAGTATGCAGGGACATTGGTTAGTTCGCAGGGACAGATAATTTGATACAGTCTTTTGAAATTCTCTAATACCAAGTATGGATTCCAAACTCAAGTTGGGATACTCCAAAGTATATATAACTTGTAAGTCTTTAGACTTTGATATACACCAGAAATCGCAATAGAATTTAAAATTTGGTTTTTAATCGAAATCGTTTTATCAATACAATTTATTTAACTTTATATTTTAGTTCACCAATTTATTTCAATTTAAATTTTCAAATTTATCAAAGTTCAAAATGAAAAGCTGGTAGAAATTTAACGAAGAGAATACGAAATAGAAACTATCTATAAGGATTCGTAGGGCCACCCTCACACTGAAGCTTCTTCCTCGAGCTGCCACTAAGACATCAAAGAAATTGGAATCAGATCAAAGGAGATTGACAGAGAAAGATATCTCCGTTGTTGTGGGGTATCGACCATTTGTAGTTGTACTCCCCTGTCCCCTATCTCGTCCTCTTCTTCCACCCATACTTACTATCAGTGGATAGTACGAGGAGGCACTCGGACAGATATCTTAGGGATATACTCATTCTAGGGTATACTTCACCCTATCTCTAATGAGTTACCTAATATGTTATACTCCTGAGCTAAAGTTTCAACCTTCAGCTCTGATACCAAAATGTCACGTTCCAAATTTCGGCGTTCGAAAATCGACACCCGTACTTCACTTGTACTCGAATGCCGCAGATTCAGCCGTTAAAATTTGACTCGTGTCGGAGCTTATAACACATCAGGTATAACAACACGGCGGAAGAAAATGAATAATTCATTTGATATACAACATTTGATACAATATCTGATACAACTGAATATCAAATACAAACGACTATCAATATATCCAAGATAGACACAAGACAATAATAGAGATAACAGCAGCGGAACAACAATGTCTTCAATGCCAAACTCCAAAAAATCCATCTTCAACCCAAAGTTAGCTCAAACCCTCATCAAGTTGAACAAAGCAAAACAAGGTCAGCCGTGAATGCCGAAGTGTAGCAAATGCGATCCACAAATCCAAAGGGCTTCGAAGGCTATCGAATCAATTCCTACTATTCGACTATCTAAAAAATCCAACTCTAGACTGTCCATGTGGAAAATTGTGGCACCTAGAGCTTAAAAAGGGAACAATAAAATCTGGTTCAGTCATGGGACTGGTATGAGCAAACAAAAACATTTTTAACTTTAAAACAAACAAAATATTTTAAAATTTGAAATCCACAGTGCTTTTTAGAAAATGAAACTGCCATAAGGCCTCCCGCCACACACACAATGCAAGCGCAGACTTAGAGGAGATTTCTCCTTATGACAGTCAAAAATGCTTACTACGCAAAATCCTTTTGATACCATTATTAGTGCATAGTGCAGAAAAACATTTGCAAGTATAATAATAATCTTAGCCAGCATAGACATTTCGAACTATGCCTACTATAGTTACCATCTAAACAGTGGGGCGCCACCATAAGTAGATGGCAGGTTATACAACTAAAACTGCACAGGGCGCATATTGGAGATTGGATTTTCCAACAAATGGTCAGGCCAAGGAACTTCCCATTGCCACATGGGTACGCCTCTGAAGGGACGTCCCGAGAACTTACCCAGCTCTCTGCCAACACAAGGCCGGTGCACTCTCTTCCCGTGAGTAACACCTAAGATATACCACCCCCGGTCATTTGTGACCTTTATCCGAGGATCCTCTACCACAACAACATCACACAGTAATAAATATACAGTGTCCACATGAGTAAGTATTTGGGCTCCATACCATAGTACCACCCTTTTCCAGAAGGAATGGACATATCCTAGGGGCGCTACCCCTAAAACCTTGCCGCATCTTTCCTGTTTCGACCATTACCGGTTGTGAGGCTCGATGAGGTCCCGTCCACAAAGCTACACTTTTTCACAAAGTCATGCTTTGATCAACAAATGATCAGCAACATTTCGTATGCCAGATTACCAAATTGGGAATGTATCACTAGTAACCATCAACTACATGACCTCCAAGCTCGTACGTCTCAGAGAAGGGTGTTAAGCTAAGAGAATGAATCTCCGCCACTAAACAGAAATGTATTTGATAGAAACCGGTTTTACATCTCAAAGTATAATGTCAGACACACATCCATACAAGTCTGTTCCGGGTTCAAACAGAACCGAAGGCACTTCCGAAGAAGCCCTTGCAAATGCGGGTATTCACAATCCCGATCAGACTTCCCATTACTTAGGGAATCTCTATACCGGCGCGACTCAATGCAGGGACAATCGACGGGTTATCCTTTCATTCTCGAAAATACCCGGTCTTCACCACCGGTCTTCAAATGCTATCCATATCGACGTATCATTATTCAGAATGGGTTATATGACACAAGGTCCTCTCCCGGCTAAACCGATATTGAGCGTAATATTTAGAAACATATGGATATATGATTTCAGTTAAGTCACAACTTATTATCCAAAACCTTTCTTTAAATGGTTTAAAACAAATTACCATTTCAAATCTTTTCTAAATAAAAGATTCATTTCACAAAGTTCACCCACCTTTCAAAAAGATGCAATTATAGCTTTCAAAACAATTTCAAATTGGATTAACTCATCCACTCATTTAAATAAAAGACTCAATTCATTATTCCCAAAACCATTTCCAAAAATTCATAGCTTTTCAGAAACAATTTTCATTTCAAATCTTTTATTCAAAAGATACACCTTTTAAATCTTCTTCCATTTCAAAACAAAATTCAATTATATTTTACAAAGTTAATTCATAGCTTTCAAAATAATTCACATTTTCATTTAAAATTTGAAATCCTTGGATACACATCAGAAATTCTTTTCTTATATGAAAGATTTTATTATTTGAAAACAAATAGTTTTCGTTTGGGAAAAACTGATTACATTTACATAAGTTAAAGCCATTCAAGTATAAAACTTGGGTTTGAATTTAAATTCCCAAAACAATACTTTTTAAATGGTTAAAACCCATATAAACACCTTTGTAACTAGTATAATCTTTTAAACCATAATTTCCAAATTATTGAATTCAATTTCAAATATTGAATTCAAATTCAAATCAAATTATTTAAATTTCAAAACTTATTTAGTTAATGAAAATAACTTTTATTTTTGAAATCCCTTTTCAAAAGCTTTCAATTCCAATTCCAAAACTATTTTGGATTCAAAAATTCAATCTTTAAAATCATTAACATTCTGTAACTTAACGATTTCCTCGTGCAATCCATATTTGTGTGTGTAAGGTGTAGTCCAGGGGGTTTGAACACAATAGTGCAACATCATCAATCATTACAGATACAATCACAGCAGTATCGATAAGCGGTATAATCCTATAACGCTTATTTATATACACAGAATCACAGATAGATAATATAAATGCATTATAGATAAATAAACTACATTCATCACTGCTTGAATTAAAACAATTCAAATTGCAAAGCATCATACAGTAGAGATGAAAAAACAATTCACAGCATTCAATAGAATACGATCGTCCATAAATAAGGTTGATTGATCACTAGTTAATTGAAATCAGATTAATCACAAATTCCGGTTGATTAACATTAATTAATTTCAGTTTATATTAATTAAGTATCCTTTAATTATTTATTAATTAACCTTAATTAATGAAAACCTTTAATTATTAAAGAATTAATCTTAATTAATTAATTACCCTTAATTAATTATCCTTAATTAATCCTAATTAATTTAAAATAAGTAATTATCCTTAATTACTTAATTAACTTTTACCATTAATTAATTACTTTTATTAATTAACTAACCTTTAATTAATTACTTCTTAAATTAATTAATTATATTTATTAATTATTCTTAATTATTTATTAATTAACCATTGATAATAAATTGATTCAATCTTTAATTATTAATTAATCATCCTTAATTAATAAATTAATCAACCTTAATTAATAAATTAATCAACCTTAATTAGTAAATTAATCAACCTTAATCACTAAGTAATTAATCCTTAATTGCAAATTAATTTTCCCTTTAATCTTTAGTTAATTAATCTTAATCGATCTCTAATCAACCTTTGATTAATCTTCAATTATGAATTAATTAATCTTAAATTAAAAATTAATTGACCTTAATTCAAATTAATTAATTAACCTTAATTATTCTTTAAGTAATTATCCTTTAATCATCTTCGTTAATCAGTTCTTAAATCTAGCAATTTATTAACCTTTATTACTTATATTAACAAATCATAAATTACTTAATTAATTAAAAGATGCTATCTTTAGTTTTACTTAAATTACACCACTTAATTAATTTAAAATGCTTAATGTTGATTTAAGAAATCTTTGGTTAATCATTTCTTGATTTCACATTTCATTACATTTTGAAACACTTGGAAATTTATTAAATCGTCTTTAAAAAAATAAATAAATAAATAAATATTACAAACCATATTAATAAACTTTTAAAAACACTTCATCCTTTAGGAATAAATCTTGGAAAATTGTTTAAAATCTTGTGAATAAATTTCCTTTGAAAACCTGATTTATCTTCCCTTTAAAAACTTATAAAATTTAATAAATTTTAAAACTTGTTCAATTGTTTACTTGAAATTTATTATTATTTTTTCTTGAATCAACCGGTTTCAATAAAACCCGAGCCAAATTGCTTAAACCCTGAGCACCACTTCGAGTTCCTTATTATTCTTCGTTTCCCTCGAGCCAATTTTCATTTACTTCGAGACAAACCCCGAGACTAACCTTTCTTCCCTAATTCATTTTTAAAATCAGATACAGACACGCGAGTGTGCATGTGTACAACGGGTCGACGATGCTCTGGCCATCGCCTTTGTTACCTTCAGGTCATCAATAATCGTTCAACACTCATCGACCACCCAGATCGCCAAAAACGCCCACGAATCAAAATCGAGCTTCCATCCTCAACCTGGAACCATTTATCGGTCCACCAATTACTTCGCCCTATCAATCGAGACCACCAGAAACATTGCCGCCGCTACCAGAGGGCTTCGATAACCCACGAGGCTTTTCCCCCACGTGCGATACCGTCCAATCAACCCACGTCCCTACACGATATAGATGAACACATTGATCAAACTAGGTTCTTAAACCCTACAATCACGTCGTGACACCACTATATGATCAGAAAACTCCTTGATCATTTTTCCCGAACTCGTGCACCTCCCAGCTACCTTCGGCTAAAAGCACGAGACTCAATATCTTACCAATCGCCAGAAAAGCTTCGAGATTCATTTTCCGACCATCTTTGAATTGCACACCCAATATAACACTAAAACTTGTGATTTTACTTTTAAAAATCATGTTCTCAGATGAGGATTCAGATTTAATAAATAAAGGATTTTAATGATTGAAACTTACCTTTTTTTTGGATTTTCACTGTCCTCCCTAATTTTCCAAAAAATTTCAATTTTATTTACTTAAATATATTTTTAAACCTTAATCAATATTTAAACAAACATATTTAACTTGAGAACTAATCCTATCAGTGAATAGATAAGGAGAATAGGAATTTTTTTAAATCTGAGCTCTATAACTCTAAGCAGAGATGAATATAAACATACCAAACATGCACATCTCAACACATTCATACACCAGGAATCTTCATACATGCAAGCATAATCACATCATCAATCAAGCACACTGGGATCATATTTCACAAATCATTCAGATATATATATCTGGTTGGGTTTGCCCACTTGTAGTTGAAAATCAGAGGACTGGAATTGAGGAGCAGAGCCTGGAAATAGATTTGGCAACAAGAATAGATTTTGATCTGCTACTCTAATTTGAATCCACTCGAGTTGGAACTGAAGCTGATAGTTGATTGTCTGAATTAACTTGTTTTAATCCTTTCCTTACTTGATTATTGCACTGCCACTTTGAATTCTTGATTTGCTTCAGATTTCAGTTGCTAGATTTTGGTTTGATTTTCCAACATGAAACTGAAGTTTGTTGATGAACTGAGCTTTTATTTTTTTTCTTTGGTTTTGTTTTGCTTAGTTGAATCATTAACTTGCTTTACTATTTTTTGTTTTTGTTTTTGAGTTTGATTTTTCTGGTTTCCCTTTTTCTTCTCAGGTTTGATATTTTGTTTTAAAGATGAGGAAAAAAATGAGAAAGAGGGAGATAATATGTTTATATAATCTTGTTTCTGTATTTTTTATATATTTAATTTTCTTAAAGATAAAACCAACATGACACTTGTTCATTCCTAGTCTTCATCTATTACACTTGTAATTGTAAGTTAAACTTATTTTACACTTGTTAAATTCAAACAACCTTATGTAAAGTACTTTTTGAATTTATTTACAAATTATGTATTAAACCCTTATCATTTTAAAGTTTGTGAACTTGTCTATCTAACATGATTTTTATTTATATATTGATATTTAAATATATTAAATCTAATTTATGTTTAGATCCTTAGTCAGTTTTATATTTACAAATTTTATTTTCTTATATATATTAACTATGTTTATTTATGTTTTGTACATGTATAAAGTCCAAATCTTGTACTTATTACTTTTATATATTTATATACAACTAATTTATTTTCAAAAGATACATTTCTACTTTTAAACTAATACTTTATCTTTATCTATATATCTATAACTTTAAAGAATGTGATTCAAAATAAATCAAACTTTAATAAATAAATATCTATAATATGTATATATTTGAATCTAACTTTTAAACAACTCTCTTACGTTTATATATATTTACATATTAATCTTAAACTTTTTTTTTCTTTTTCCAGATCATTATATATACACACACACTAAAATTAGAAAACAAATGTTCATTGCTTTTAAAATGTAGAGTTTCCAAATTCAGTTTATTTTTCAAAATGTTTATAATTGAATTCTAATCCAAAATACTACTTTATAAACACATACTTTTGATTTATTCTGGAATCTTCATGTTAATTCCAAAATAAATCCAGTTTGTTTCCAAGATATTTGTTTTATTATTTTCAAATCAACAATATTCATTATTAATATATTTATTAAATTTCAAAATCTAATTTCCTAATTATAATTCATTTGTATAACTAAATGAACATATATCTTATTAAATTTGAAGAATTCAATTTTATTTTTATATTTCAAATGCCAATAAATTCTAAATAAATTCACAATTGAAGCCAAAATTAAATTTGATTACCAATTTTTTTCAAAATTTAATCCCAAATATTAAATCAATTATCAAATTATTTTTAGCTAAAATCCAGGAATGTTACATGAACACCATTTGGCGATCACGTCCTAACCATAGGCTGAAAGAGCTTGCTATTGCGATAAAGAAATTTGGGCCACTCGTCAATGGGAGCACCCATTTAGCAGTTATGTCGTGACCGTGGGCCGATTCGGCTCGCCATCATCGGCAAAGAAGTTTAGGCCGATCATCAACGGCGAGCAACCATTTGGTGGTCATATCCTGACCATAGGTTGATCGAGCTCATAAATGCTGGCAAAGAAGTTTAGGCTGATCGTCAATGGCGAGCATCCATTTGACGTCACGTCCTAATCATGGGTTGACCTGGCTTGCCATTGACGGCAATGAAATTTGGACTGATCATCAACAGCGAGCGCCCATTTGGTGGTTATGTCTTGACCATGGGTTGATCGGGCTCACCAATACCGAGAAAGAAGTTTGGGTCGATCATCAACGGTGAGCGCCCATCTGGCGGTCATGTCATGACTATGGGTTGATCGGACTCACCATTACCGACAAAGAAGTTTGGGTCGATCATCAATGATGCGCACCCATTTGGCGGTCATGTCCTAAATAGGAGCTGATCGGGCTCGCCATTATCGGCAAAGATGTTTATCCAAGCTTTCCATGATGAGCCAGTGTTGGGTGCTCCCTAGTGCGCAACGACCTCGCCCATATAATTCCAAAAATTAGGAATTTATTTGGCATTGATAGTCGTTCTTGTGTTGGTTTAGTAGTGCTGACCATCTACCATGGTCTAGCATACCCCATCCTTGGGTTCGGGAATACAGCGATGATTTATTAATCCACCAATCCTAATCCATTTAGTTGCAATAGTCAATGCATGAACTAGAGGTTGTGAACATTCCTTGTTTTCTTGGATACCGCTCCATCCATGATGATGAGAATGTAGGCTCTATTCCATGGATCCTCATTGACAAAATATAATCCTTCCCAAATTGGGTCAGTTGCCCATGGCTAAAGGGAGATTTGCTCCAGGACTAGGTTTCCATTCTTGAGTGAGCGTTCCTCCATCCTAGAGTTTTATTGTTTCATCGCTTTCTGCTAGCTTGCCATGGTTTTCAAAGAATTCTCGCCCCATTTCTTCTTAGTCATATCCAGGGACATGTTTAGCAATTCCTAACGCTCCTTTGGGTTAGCTTGGATTCATCTATGAGATTAGACTATAGTATCGATGGAAGCATAATCAACAAATTGTTGGCCAAAGAAAAAGGAGTATATCCTATTGTAGTTTCAAGGGAAGTGCAATAGACATAAAGTCCAACGGTGGCTCTTCTATTCGAGATCCCTTATCATTTTCCAAATGCTTCTTTATGTGAGTTTTGAGAAACATGTTGGCCTCCTCAACCTATCTATTGTCCTACAGGCGAGGCACTATAGCAAAGCTTATCCTGATTCTATGTTGTCAATGGAAGCTGGTGAATTCTTTACTTCGATTGTCTAAGATCATCTGGGGCTGAGATCCATACTCGATAAAATAATCCACTACCACTTTTTCATACTCAGCTTCACCCATAGCTGTTAGAAGTTCTCCAGTTCGGATCAATGCTTGTGAGATATCATTTTCTAGAGTTTCCCCCCATTGTGGTCTTCTCTAGTGCCTTGATTTGCATTATCCAATATTTCCTTAGCTTCTCATGCAGCCGTGCCCCTTAGCAACGGGTTAGTTAGAACTCTTCTACATTGGATGTTATCCTATGTGGTTTACCAAGTTGCCTTGCACATCACCTTCCTTGTTTCATTCCAATTTAATGGTAAAGTTTATCCTAGACTATCCCGAAAAGTGATTCATTTCCTAAGCTGGCCAACTTCTCCAAGCATCCTGATTTACTCCCATGAGATTTGATTAACCACATTGAATTATTGCAAAGCCTTTTCCCCTTGTTTTTTAAGTAGGACGCCAACTATTCTCCACTGACTTAGAACTCCCAATGCTTGGTTCACAGCCATTTGTGGGTCGCTATAAATACTTAGTTCCCAGATTTCCAATTCTTTTGCTATTTCCAATCATGCTATTAGTGTACCATATTCCATCATTTGGTCTAGCCTACAAGGTAAGAGGTATATCCAACCTATAGGGATCAAGAACATTCGTTCTTGCCCAGCTATTAGTATTTTTATAACTTCCATGAGTGTCACATAGTCATGTGACATGGTGTTATTATGCTTTAAGTATTTCTATTAAATATCACTCGAAATTTATTGATTAAAGCAAGTCATACCTTTGCGTTGTTGTCCTCGCACATTATGAGGGTATTCAGTCTCTATAGTATCATGCTTCATATTCATATGAAGTTGACTTTGTCTCTGGGATTTTTAAAAATATTATTATCCACCAACTTTAGAGATGTATGGTCCCACCTATGGAATGGGTTAGAATTACACTTCACTATCCCATGAGGAGAACCCGGTTTTCCATTGTCTTTGATGGTGTTGAACCCTGGCTCTAGGACTAGGAAGTTTATGCTCCACTGTCTGATTACTCCATGCTTCATAATTTTCGTGCACGTCAATCTTCGAATATCTAGTAAGAGGGCACGCTCTATTATTCATAGGGAATCTAACATCGTGCCTCCGAGCATACTTTACACTCTATCTTCGCAGGGACCTATTTCCATCGAGGGATTGCGGTCTAGAGTTTATGGTATTTTCCGTGGAGTTATCCTAGTGTTTCAATCTAGAATATACCTTCAAGATATATCTATGTTGATTAGTCTCATGACCAGAAACCTCATAGAACATGAGGTAATTGTTGGTTTCTGTGTCTTTTGCATCCGATTCTCTACCCTCAATCTACTGTAATCAATTATTTTTATAATAGAAAGATAGATTCTTTTTGGAGTCTCTATAAGCTGCGAACACAAAAGCTTGCCTTTTCTTCTGAAGTGTTTCCTATCTTGAAACTTTTCATCTCTAACCTGGTTGACATCTATCTATCTTTTGCTCGATATCCAAGTGTTAACAGATTAAAACTCTAAGAGACTAAACTAAATGGTCTTTAAATATAAAATAAATGGAGGAAAGCAATGAAATCCTCTACCTTTATAGCTTTAACTGCTTCCATGCGCTAAACCTAGTGCCCTAAATGTGTTCAAGGGTTTGTTTTTCCAATGTATTATTTGTCGACTAGTGTCTTAAAATCCAGGGGTTGAATACATAACTGATGTTTGAAATGAAATGACTATGGTTCATTTTGTCAAGCTCTGGTCTCCTGCTCTTCTTGTCTAACACTCGACACATTAGTCTACCAAATCACTCCTGCTACCGAGATTCTTCTTTAGTTTTCTTGGTGGGCAATGTCATGCCCTTCAGCAATGGATCATCCACATGTATATCAGTCGGTATGAACTTGGGTGGTCTCGTTTCAACAGCCAAGTGTATGGTTCCAACATCAGTGTTGACTTCTGCTAATACATCCTTTTTTGGTTTGGCATGGGCTATATCATTGGTCTGGTACCAATTAGGTCTATATCAATCTAATTTTGTTTGAGCCATAGCCGGTTTGGTTTGTGGAAGTCCAGATTACCATGGCCCTTTCCTGCTTTATCTGGTCCTTTCTGTCCATTTTTGGTGGGTTGCAAACAAAACTCCAGACATGTTTTCTCTAGACCTGCATTGGTGCTGCTTTCTCCATGAGTCTAAGGAATGTTTTACTATGTTTGAATACTTAGCTAGGAAAGGAGCTACCATATCTTCTATCATCATTTGCAATCACTACTAGAATCTTCTCTAGTAGCTATACCGGGATGCCTTCCCGATGCAACGCATTCCAACCTCATGTATTATGCCAGCTCGTAGATCTTGAAATCTCTAGGGTCCTTTGTAGTCCTATCTTTAGGGAGAACGTAATGCTAAGCTAAGCTCTGATTCCTCACTCTACCTGTTCACGTTTAAATGAATCGTCTAATGATTCGGTTCATCCTATCCTCCGGTTTGGGTGGCTGCCAAAGATAGCTCGGCTTTTCCATTCAGGGGGGATGATTCCTTTCATCTTCCTTATGATGACTTGATATGCAATCCTAACTTCGTTCCCTACTCCAAAATCATTCATGATTGTAAGTCCACCTTCTTTTGTCATCTACTTCTATTAAGATTGGAGAGTGTTGCCAAGATCGAGAAGGTTTGGCCCCTAGCATCCCTTGGTTCACCACCTCACTGATTCAGTTCGGTTATGAAAAAGTCCTCGGTTGCGACATCTAGTTGAGATCTTACTCGAATTATTTCCTTGCTATTTGCTCATACAACTCCTTGATTTTGTTGATTTGATTTTCTACTTGAATGCGACCTCCTTCGTCTCCTAGGCCCTCGAGACTGGGTCCTCCCTCTAGTTTTAGTGTTATGCGCGGTTGGTTGTAAGTGTGTCATGATTTTATCCACAATGGCTTGTTATTGAGTGGCGAAGCGATTATCAAGATCCGTAACAACTCTATCTAAGTCTGCTCTAGTAATGGAGTCTGGAACTGGACTGTGGGATGATTGGTTGTCCTGTTTTGTAGCATCGTGGTTGGCACCCGTACTCGTGCCAATGATCCTTCTCTTAGATTTAGGAGGTAGGGTTATGTCTTTTAGACGTCCTAGTGATCATTTTATGCTCCATTGACCATAATTTCAATGAGGGAATAAGAAGAGTTTACAACAGCTGCCCCTAGTTCAAAATCATCCTGTTTGGCTCGGTGTCGAACCACTTCTTGGTTCTAGCTTCGAGCCGAACTACTTCTCATTTGCTCTCTTCAGCATCCCTTCTTCGAGCTCTTAGACCTTCTTGATTGAATGCTTTGTTAAAGTGTTACCCCTTTCATCTTCTGGATTCCCAGACTGGAATCACCCTTGTATTCAAGTGTTGCGACCAATAATGTTTGTTTGTACCAAGCGTGTCATGAGTTAGTCCACCATTACTTGATGTTGGGCAGCGAAATATTCATTTAATTTGGCCAAACCCTATCTAGGTTGCCTTTGGTAATTACATCTACTAGCACCAGAGTACTTGCCAAATGATCATCTTGATTGGCATTTGTTTGATTAGGGTTCACTGGTTTTCCTTGCATTCCCTTTAGCAGCATAAACCTTAATATTTAATCTCAAAGACGTACCGAGAATCAGTTTTCAATGAAAGCATCAAATATATTTGCAGAAAAAATGAGCAAACGCATCCAACCGACTTATTGTAAAGGTGTCGATGTGGGGTGTACAAGACAACTATTATATTTGTGTTATGATTGATTTTCATAGAGCAGATCACGTATAGGTCTTGTAGAAAGTAAATTGTAATATAGTTATGAACAAAGAAATTTAAAGTGGTTCGGCTAGAATGTGCCTATATCCACTGTCTAATTCTATTATTATTTATATAGATCTTTGATACAATGTTTAAGATACAAAATACAACGATCTGAGGCTCAATAGAAAGTAAGATATAAAACAAGGAAGTATGTTCGACTATTCCTGTTTGGCCATTCTTTGCTGCCCATTCATGTTCGGCCATCTCTGTTAGGCAGTTCCTGCTAGTCATTCATGCTAGCTCGTTCCTGCTAGGCAGTTCATCCTAGGCTGCTCCCGCGAGACTGTTCCTGCCAGACAGTTTCTGCTAGGCAATTCGTACTAGGAAAATCCTATTAGGTAGATCATCCTAGGCTGATTCTATTTGGCAGATCCTGCCAGGCTGATCCTGTTGGGTGGATCCTGCTAGGTATTTCCTGCTAGCAGGTCCTGCTAGGTTGATCCTGCTAGGTAGCTTCCACTAGGTTGATCATGTTGGGTAGATTCTGCTAGGTTGATCATGTTGGATGGATCTGCTAGGTTGATCCTGCTTTCCTTTGATTTGTCTACCATTATCGTTGTATGCTTGACTCTCCAGAATTGTCTATTATTGTTAGTGTTAGGAACTGAGATGTTGGTTTTGACAACAACAACCTTTTTAACTTATTATAAAATATATACTAACACTTTTGTCTAGATAGATATGTATATGCAGGATATGTGTGTGTGTATATATATATGCAGGTATTAATTACTGAAGAATGATCAATATAAAGACTCAAGACTCAAGATTGAAGACTCTAAAGTATCAAGACCAAGATTTCAAGATATGTGTCTAGTTTTTTTTAAAACTTCATAGAAGTATGGAAATCTTCATTCCAACTTCATTTGGGATGGAACCCATTTCTATCTTCTTAGTGGCTTACAAACCATGACAAGTAGCTTACAAACCTATGACAAGTGGCTTACAAACCCATGAACATCCTGGTTTTGTACAAGTTCTCGAGTCTTGTGTGATGAGATATTCTACAGGAAGAAGCTTGCAAAATTACTTCAAAATGGTTTTTCAGAATGGTTTTCAAAATTGTTTTTCAAACTATTTTAGCCTTAAAATTATCTTTTCAAATGATTTTAAAAAAGATGTTTTAGCCATAAAATATTCTTTGTTTTTGTTTTTTAAATAAACTCTTTTTTTAAACTTTTTTGTACTGTAGAGTCATTTTATCTTGTTTTCCTTTCAATACCATTTTTAAAACAAAATTTTACACTGTTTTTAACATAGGGATGTCGACATCATGGGATACCCCATGTTGACATGGTGGCCGTTTAATTCAAAAGTTTCAATTTTCAAATGAAGTGTCTATTAATTTAAATCTCTTCACGAATGGTTATGACCATTGGTGCTTTATAAATAGCCTTCACAAACAAATTTTTTAATCAACTAATTTCTTATTTTCTTCACTTATTCTTCTCCACAAATCCATATTCTATCATTTTCATATTTTTAAGATTGTGCCGAAATTATGCCAAATTCTCAAGTGAATCAAATTAGAATATCATTCTTGTTTGATTCTCTGCCCTCTCTCGAAGATCAAAGTGCTATTCATAGTTATAGGATCAATTTGTAATTAAAAGTTTATCGAGTCTCTCTATAAGGTGTGGCTTGGAAATCAATCGGGTAATCTTGTGGCCTGTAAATCCAGAGAGTTTTCCCCAGACTCATGAGACAGGAGGGTACCTCAAGGCCTTAGAAATTGAGGATTGTAATCTCGACAATGGTGTAATAAAAATCTGTATGAGGTAGTTTGCCTTGGTATAGGACTGGATATAGGGTAACTCCGAACCAGTATAAAATCCGGTGTGTTCTTTCCCTTTACTGCTTTTTATTTACTTTCTGCATCTGTGTTTGATTCTGTAATTGTTCTGCGATTAAGTTTGCATTTGTTTGTGTCATAATTTTTAAGTTAGTTCGTATAAGTCTTAGAATCCATTAAACACTATTCACGCCCCTCTAATGTTAAATTAGCCTTAAGATCCTTAATCCGCCACCCCTTACAATTGGTATCAAAGCATTAGTTTTCATAGTTTTTATAATCTGAAACTTGAAAATTGTTTTAATGGCTACCAACACTGGTAATGTCAACTCTGGCACTAGTTCCGTTATCACTAACACTAGTTCATTTGTAGAAGGTCAGTCTACTACCAGACCACCATTTTTCAATGGTAGTAATTATGCATATTGGGCTTGTAGAATGAAAATTTATTTACAATCTGTAGGATTAGACACTCGAAATATCACACATACCGAGTATATTGAACCAACTACCAATTTTTCCCAATGGACTGCTGAGCAAAAGGGTGTTGCACAAAATAACTCAAAGGCCTTGAATATTTTTTTTTTTCACTAGATAGGAATGAGTTTAATTGGGAGTCTATTTGTAGGTCTGCATTTGAAATCTGGAAAACTTTGCAAGTTACTCATGAAGGAACAAGCAAAGTTAAACAGACTAAAATTTTCATATTAACTAATCAGTTTCAATTATTTAAAATGCATGTAAATGAGTCCATTTTCGACATGTACCGTCGATTTCAAAATATTGTTCATTCACTAATTGCGCTGCAAAAAAGCTTTTCGGAAGAAGACCAAGTCAGAAAAATTCTAAATTCACTCATTCAAGAATAGGATTAAAAGACACTTGCAATCAAAGAAGCAAATGATGTTAGTCTCATGAAAATAGAAGAATTGATTGGGAAACTGATGTCTTATGAAGTTCAACTGCAAAGAAGAAGAGAAAACAAGGCTACAGAAAAGATGCCACTAGCATTCAATGCAACAACTGAACACTCGAAACCAAACAGTGATGAGGAGATTGCTTTTATGACAAGAAACTTTCGGAAATTCCTAAAATATAGAAAAATGAATAATTACAAAAGAAACGATCAAAGGAATTCCAGAAATAATACGGAGAACGTCAACAATGATAGATGCTGCAATTGCATAAGGTCGGGCACTATAGAAAAGATTGTCTGTATCCAGATAAATAATTGTTCTCTCCAAACAATGACTCGTCAAGGAAAAGAAAGAAAGCATTCACAGCAACTCTTGATGACTCAGATTCATCATCGAGTGACGATGAAAAGAAAACAGATAATTCAAAGGGGCATTTTACTATAAGGACAAATTTTACGATCCAATTAGTTTCTAGGACACACATCAACATAAATTAATTTCAAGGCCAAAGACGGAAGAATAATTACTTTTAAGGACAAAGTCAGTTTTCCAATTACTTTTAAGGACATAATTTCGAAGGTTTTTGGGCCTTAACAACTAATTATTTTGCGTTTTATCTTTAAAAGTAATTATTTCAGTTGTGTGTCCTAGAAACTAATTATACTTGCTAAAGAGGCCCTAGTGGCTAATTTCCACTAATTCAAATATGTGTTTCACTGCTATTCATGAATCAGATGACGATAGAAGTATGGATCTAAAAATAGGTATGCATTTACATTATTTTGATTTTTCTTGTTTGAATGGATGCTTGTTTGTTTGCTTAATTGTTTTAAAATTCCTTGAATTTTTAAATTCAATTTTATCCCTTGAAATTTGAATCTTAAATTCAAAAAATATATTATTTTAATCATATTTTAAATATTAAATTATTAATATTTAAGTATTATTATATTTAATGTTATCATAGGAATTATATGACTAGAATATATGTATTTAATAGGAATTTGGAATAGAAACTTGTCCTTTGATTCAATAGGCACAAGTCGGCATACCCAGCTACCCCATGTCGACATGCCTCTAAGAATTTGATTTCAAAATTTGAATTCAAACTTTTGAATTTTCCTCCACCTTTTCACCAACTTCAATGATATGGAAAGATGTCTCTTGACCAGAGAACATGTCTATAGAATCTCTATTTATCTCACTCTCTTTATCATCACTTTTCACTTTTATTTCAAATTTCAAACTTATCTTCAATTCCTCTCAAACTTCTTCAATGGCCTCTTCAAGCACCCCTAACACCATTACGCTTCCAAAATCTATCAAAAACTTTCTTTTTAATGACCCGGAAGCTATCAAAGCTTACATCAACTATGTTAACTTTGGTAAAATTCATACGGAAAAATTTGCTATTTTTGAAGCTTTTCCTTCTTATGAAATTGAAAATCTTTTTCAACAATGTTCTATTCTTAGTTTAGTTGATAACAAACAAAATATGTTATACAAATCTTGTTAAGATGTTTTATGCGAATTTGAATCATGGTTTTTATGATCGGGAAGAAGGAAAAATTTAGAGTAGTGTTAAAGGAACACAAATTGTTCTGGATTGTGAAATTTTGAGAAATATTTTGGGATGTAAGTGTACCAAAATGAACCCTTTGGAATTTCAAATCAATGAAAATGATCAAGAGACATTTCATCACATCTTTGAAGGAGATGACAATTTCGAATTCCAAAATCATTATTTTCGTCCAAAAGCAAGAAAATCTTCTTATCCAACACACTCTTATACCAAGATCGGGAAACTACAACAACCCGACTTTAAAAGTTTGCAAAGCTCTTTTTGTAATTATTGGAAATTATGATTGTGACGACCCGATATTTCTAACAATTTAAATTAAAATATTTAATTGATTGTAAATATTTAAAAAAGGTTAATTTTTAACTTGAATTCAAATATTATTATTAGTAGTAATTTGGTTATTGGATTTAATAAACTGAAATTGGATGAATTATTGAATCTTCAGTTTTAAGCCTGTTAAAAATAATTTGAAGGCTTATAAAATTTATAATGATGATACTGAGGAAAATAGAATGGTTGAAATTTAATTTAAAGGTGATTTGTTCAGATAATAATATATCTTTTAAATTGGTATTTAAAAATAGCCTTCCGAGGAACAGTATCGGAATTTGACTAAACCAGTTCCATTGGATCCGTAATAGTCAGTTATTATCAGATTTTAATTTTCGTAGCAATCAGAGTTATCGTTTGGCCCTAATAGGTCAAAACGCTTAGAAACTACTTTAATCGATTTAATTTTGATCGTTTCCTTCTGTAACTCGCGCATATGATTGAATTAGCTTCCGAAACATGTTTCATTGTGTTCGGAATGCGGTTAAAACCTTATAAACACCAAGCGGCACTCCTTAAGAGGAGTTTAAAATTTTAAATGGCAATTAACGAGACGTTTTGAAAGTTTTATAATATAATAAAATTAGAAGTCAACTAGTCAAAGATATTTTTATAAATAAACAAGCGTACTCAAGAAGCCATTCCCAAGTTATAATATGTCTTCGTCTCCCTCAAGTTTCCAGACTGAAATCAAACAAGAAAAAAAAAACGGCCCCTTCCTTTTCCTCTTCCTTCGAACGAAATCCCCCTTTAGCCTTCAAATCGATTACCGTCTATAATAAAAAAAGGAATAAAGGCGAAGCCTTGTTCGAATTGAGTCGCGAGAAGAGGGCGACGATCTAGGGCGAGTCGCGTAAGGGCATGCGATTTCTGGGAAGTCGCGTCTACGACGGTAGCATGTGGCGATCGAGGCGCTATTTGGTTTAGGATTCGCGAGCGTTCATCTTCAAGGTCGTTAGGGGATGCTCGAGGTTAAGGGTTGCGATGGGAAGTTAGGGGCTCATACGGTGATGGGTTGGGTCGCGACGTCAACTGCAATGCTCGATTTGTAAGGGGTCAGTGGTGTGTTCGAGAACAAGCAGCGAGGTATAACTAACCTTATTTTACTTTATTTAATTAGATAAAGTGTGTATATACATCTACACATACAGTTTTAAAATAAATAAATAAATGGATAATGTATAGTAGTAAGTTTTGTAAATGGTTGATTTTTATATATACAGAAATCATTTATAGTAAATGAAATCTTAAATGGTTAAGCAGTTTTGAATTTAAGTTGTTTTTAATTTAATTTAAATATATGTATAAGGAGTCAGAATATATATGCATATTTTCACTTACTGGCTTAGCTTTAAAATATTGTTTTATGGAGGTAGATTTATTTAATAAACCTATTCAATTATTTTAGTAGCTAAAAATATTTTTATTAAAGGGAAATCGGTTTAAAATAAGATTTTTAGTTTAAAATAATTCATTGGTTAATCGAATTTATAAATGGGAGTTTAATTGTTCGATTTTGTAAAAATTAATAAATCGTATAACTGTTTATACAAGGTTTAAATTTGTAGGAAACAAATCGAGATCGGATTTGGATTGCAAAATCAAAGGTGAGTTAATCTCACTCTCTTGGATTATTTGAATTTAAATAGTTAAATTTAAATAATTGGTTGAATGATTGAATTGATTTGATGTGTACTGATGATCTAGTGAATTTGGTTTTTGGTTGGTTCTCGAGTTAATTGTTGCTTGACTCGAAGTATTCTAGTTTTAAATTATTTTAAACTTAAATCATAAATAAGAAAATGGTTCATTTTAAAGTTAATAAGGGTTTAATGATTGGTGGTTCATTAAATAGGTAGGGTAATTTAAATGGATAATTAATTAACTAAATTAATTAATGATTTAGGTTAATTAATTAAGTTTAATTAATTTAGAATGATCATTGGGTGGTTTAATAAGTAATTACTTAATGTAATTAATAAAATATAATTTATTTGTGAAATTAATCAAGAGATTAATTAAGATGATTAATTAAGGGGAAATTGATTTATTTAATGAAGTAAATAAAAAGGCAGATAATTATAGGATGAGATAAATCAAGAGTGATTAATATTTGTAGTTTAATTAATCATTAATTATTAAACGTAGTTAAATTAGATTCGGATAAATTGAAATGTAAATGAGAAATCATTAAATTATATAATTAATGATGTAATTAAACATTGATTAATTAAGATTGTGTAATCAATGATAAGTGACTTATGAGAAATTAATATAGGTAATTAAGGATTAATGTAATTAATATAGTTGATTAATTTATGAAGTAATTAAGATTACTTATTGATTTTGGTTAAGAATGATTAATATTGTGAAGTTAATTAAAGTTGATTACTTGAATGTAATTGAAGGATATTTAACCCAGGATGATTAATTAAGATGAATAACGAAGGGATGATTGATGAATTGATTTGAAATTAATTAATGTTAAATGAAGAAATCTAAGTCTTTGAGGTTAGTAATTCAATCAGTATTAATTAAATTAAATTTGTATGTGATTAAGCTTTGCTTATGAATGATTGAATGGTATTGGATGCTTTGAATGAGTTGATATCTCTGATATGAAATGTTGTGTATTTCATTTGGATAACTTGGGTTAGGATGACATGAGACTCGAAGAGAACGGGGTCGGGTATTAGAAGATACCCGAAACCACTTCGAATTTTTATAGATTGATATGTGAAATCTATAGGCTGGAATGAAGTGATTTAAAGGAATTCGACTATTTAAATCTAAATTCTGGTAGTTATAAAATGGATGTGTGGAATAAGAGATGTCTATAATAAATTGTGGCTTTGTAAATTGATACGAGTTACCTCGGGTTTTAAATAAGTTGTATGCTTTGTATTCCATGTTGGATGGGTTTACTCACGCTGGTTTCCAGCCTGACCCGGGTGTTACTTTGGTGTAATGCTCGGGTCAGACCGAGTATTACAGATTTTCGGCTAAGGACATTCTGAAGCTCAAGAGGCGAGCTGGATGGCAAGAACGTACGGAGTGTTTCCGCCGTATTATATTGTTGTATATCTGTGACATGATAATTGTGTACATTCAGTGTCTGTATATATGTGTAACTCCGATGTATTAAAATGTAATCGAATGATATAATATTCTTTTGTAAATTGTTATTATTTGATATTATATTTTGATCCGCTACGAGTGTGAGATGTTGGTGTTTCTGATCTTCTTCTTCCATCTCTTTCTTTATTTTCATAACTATCTGGAATTTTCGGGATCAAAAGCTCTGGGTCGTTACAGTTGGTATCAGAGCTGAAAGATTAAGCGAGAACCTTGGCTCTGGTGGGGATTACTCCTTAATTAGAGTCCGTAGTACTCTAGGATGAGTTGAGTGTGTGTGTGTCTAAGCGTGTACTTGTTATTTTCTTATATAAAGGTTTTAAATGATTTTATATAAAAATATATTTTGATATATAAAGAAATATTTCCTTCTAATAAATATTAAGGTGATTGGTTGTTAAATTATTGGCATTAAATTAAGAAGTAATATAATACATCCAAATTGAAATCTTGAATTGGAATTAAATTAAGTGGTAATAGAAATACAACCAAATTAAAATTAAATGAAGATAAGTTTGAAATGAATCCAGAATTAAATGGTATAAAGAGATAAGTCGATTAAGTCAACATTTAAAATTTACCTCGAATTTATATAATTCGGGATAGTTTAAATTTGAAATTTGAAATTGAATTTGATTTAAATTAATTGGATTTGTGTTTGAAGATGGATAAGTTAAAAAAAATTAAATGGAAAATTTGTATTGGATTAAATTGAAATGATATTGAAATTGAAGTGGGTTCAATTGATATTAGTCCAAATTGATTGGAATAATTTGAAATTATAATTAAAGTTGAGTAGGTCTAAAATCAAAAGGAATTTGATTTGAAATTGGGGTTATGTCAATTTCAAGGAAAACTGAAGTTATTCAAGTTAGAATTGAGTCAATTTAAATGGAAGTGGAAATTTTAATTGAATTGATGGGGAAGTGAACAGTTTTGACTCTGGACTATTCTCAGTATAAATTGTTTTAATATAAACTTATTCTTCCAAGCTATTTAATATATACAATCTTTAGTTTTTTTTTAAAAGCCAAATTATTTTATATTTGTTCTACGATTATTTTTGGAACTATTTAACAATTTTTCAACTGTTTTATAAACTAATTACTAATTACAACTATTTTGTAAGTATCTAAACTTTCTGAGACTATTTAACTATTTTCCAACTTTTTTACGATTAGTTAACTATTTTACAGCTATTTTGCAAGCTAATAATTATCATTCAACTACTTATCTATTTTTAAAATTTTCAAGCTATTTGCTAAAAATAAACAGGTTAGAGTTCAAACTATTATTGATTTAAATACCCAACTGAGATAAGAATTGAAGTGATAATCAAATGAGGATTAAGGTAAATGTGAATAAGTGAATAAAGTCGAAGTGAGGATGAATAGGAAGAGAAATTGATTTAGTTGGTAATCAATGAAAATAAGTACGTAGGATGTACGTATATTATTCTATTCACATAATGATTTGATCCAGATTCGAGCACAGAATTTCGAGATAGTTTATCGATCCGAGTTGGGATTTTTCACTCGATTTTCGACGGTGAACCTGGATATGGATTGTTGATTGGTTCTGGATATTCTCTATCATAGTTATGGCTATGCAAGGAGAATAACAGTTTCTAATCAAGAAACCAGATCTAAGTCCGCACTAGAAAGTCGGGTGGATGATACTAGTTCGGAAGTGAAATTGTGTGATCGAGTGAGCGATCAGATTGGTATAGTGTACGAATGATAAGTGTACATCGTATAGTTTTGAATGAAATTAATAATGGAAAGAGCACTCAAATTTGAATATTTGATTTTGAATAAACTATATCTTTGTTATATAAGATAAATCTCCCCTTGTTAAATCTATTTCCAGAAGGAAAGGATTTTGAAAGTGTTTGAAGTATAAAAGGAGTTTTATACAAGTTTGGAATGATCCAAAGTTTTTTTTTAAAAAATTATATATATTTATATATATATCAATGATCTTATGAGGATTTTGGAAAAAGGTTTTGGGGACCTTCGTATTTGGAAAGGCTTTTGATTTTTGGGTAAAATCAATATGAGAATTTGGAAAACCTAGTTTGAGAATTATCGATTTTGGGATAATCGATTTTGTGTAAAGGAGATTTATATGAAATTCATACTAGGCGTATGATTTGGAAGATACTATATATGTATATAGTATAAAGTGTTTTGATAAATGGCTCTGGGAAAAAGGCGCTCCCTTGAAATGAACTTCTCAGGAGTGCCACCGGATGGTGCTGCCTTGAGCCCCGGGGGGGGGGGGGGGGGTTTCTAAAGTTGATCCTGTGAGGAGTCCGGACAAAACTAGTTCCTGAGGATTATGAGTAATGTGTAGCGAAAGTCGTGGGGCGCTGATGCCTACAGAGGTATTTGGGTTATGCTGTGACGACGGTGTAACTCGATGTCACTGCGATCTACTACAGACCAGAGCGAAAGTCGTGTGTGCCACTGAGAGCCAACGGTCTATGCTTGATTTTATATCGGTAGACTGCGACATATGGTAACAAAGCGAAAGTCATGTGTGCTGCTGAGAGCCAACAGTCTACGTTTGGTTTTACATCGGTAGACTGCGACCTATGTAGGAGTGGAGAAGTTTCATTTTTGACAGCGAAAATCGGGGGGCGCTGATTCCTACAGTTACATGGACTTTTGTTGCGATGGCAACATAACCCTGGAATGTAACTGCGATCTGTTGTGGGTTCCATGGCGTAATCGAGGGGCGCGGAATGCCTACAGTTACATGGACTTTTGCTGCGATGGCAATGTAACCCAGGATGTAACTACGACCATGGATGGGGGTGATGATTTCCTGAGCATTCTTACCAAATATATTTCCTCTATTTTCAAAAACTGTTTTTTATATTTTCAATAAAATTATTTTCGCAATTATTTTCACTGGATGTTGAAAATGGGTCTGCCAAGCACTTATAGATTTCAGTCCTACGCCTGATCAACGTATGACCGAATATCTGTGAGAACAAGGATGGACTGGTTGAGACATCGAGCTATAAGAACTATTTTTATAAAAAGCTATTTTAATAATATTACGTGAATTTAAAAGCATTTCTAAATTTTAAAATAAATGTGTTGGAATTTTGGAAAATGAAAGAAAATCCAAACTGGAATTATGAAAGAAAATTTGAACTTAGGAAAATTTAATGAAGTGATTTTTGTAATAAAATCGAATATCGATTTAAAAGTTGAAAGTAAGCTAATGAGCTAAATAAATTATTTGATAGAGTATATTAATAAAATTTAACTCGGTTAAATAAATGGATTATAAGTTAAGTTTGGAAATCAATTCGAATTATAAATAGAATTCGACTTGGATTTGATGAGGAACTAAAATAAGTAGAGATGTTGTTAAGATAAAATGAAATTGAATTATAATAGACATGGTTTGAATTGCAAACAAAACCCAGATAAGTAGAAATAAAATGGGAATAGTTTTATTTAAAGAAAATAAATTTGAAAATGAAATAAGTAGATGAATTAAAAATTTAAAATGGGGTGAATAAATGGGTTAATTGAATTAAATAATAAATGGATGAAGTCTGATTGAATAAAAATTAAATCAAAGTTTTAATTGGAGTTGGGTTATCAGAATGGACTTAAGTTATGAGGCGAATTAATTTGAAGTAAAATTACTTAAATAAAAGCTTGGTTTCGAGTGAGAATAGTAGACCATTAAATAAAGATATGGGTTAAATTTAGTTGGAAAATGGATATTAATATAAGCATCGAAGGGTGTCAAGCTCAGTGAAATAGTTTTAAAATGAATCCAATGCAGAGATGAAATGAAATGCAATGAATGGTTGGTGAGTAAATTAGAAATGAAATGGAATTAAATATAAAATGAGTTGAAATTAATTTGAAGTAGTTGTAGACTAAAAATAAATACCCTATTAAGCGAATATTGTCGAATTTGCATAGAATGAATTGTCGTTTGACGTAAATGAAAGTAATTAAAATTCTATGGGTTGAGAGAAGTTAAATAACTTGATTTTGAAATCAATTGAATTGAATATGAGCTTGTTTGGATTAAAAATAAATTTAATGTAAGAAATTGAGTTGTAAGCCATTAAAATTGAATGAAATGGCATATGAATTGGTTGGAAGTAATTGAACTAACTTTAAATCATATAAATCGCTTATGGAAAGCTTATGGTGCTTATTGCTTATTTAATGCATGTGTTTAGCTATTGAAAGTAAGTGAAATGCTAATAAATTTTCTATATATGGAACTTACATATTTAAATTGAGTAAGTACAGGTACCTGAAGGCCGTTTGGCTGGATTTGGACGCGTTAAATGCTATAATATAAGCCGCTCGCTTAAAATGCTAAATAAAGGTACGCCTACGCAATAAAAATAGTAAATATAAACTGCTTTTGTTTTTTCGACCATGTGGATCGATGTATATATATTTATATCTCTTGTCAAATTGCAAAAGCTCCTCCGTATAAAGGAGACTCTACCAAAATTTTCTGAAAATTTTGGGAGTTAGAAAATTTTAGGGAAAAACTTTTTTGTTAGCAACAAGACGATTTCAAATTTGAAATTGAAATAAATTAATGGATGAAACTAATTTAAATTATGATATGAATCAGTTATAAATGGAAGATAAAATTCGATATTCAGAATTAAAGACAAATTAAATTCATATGGAAATGGAAAAAACTAATTTGAATAGAAGTAGATGTGAAAACTTCTGCAAGGAAATGTATAAAATGATTTTTAAGGCTATGATTGGATATTTGTAACGAGACGACTCCGGATTTTGCCCGCTCAAAAATCGACATCCATACTTCAAATCGTATTCGAATGCCATAGATTCGACCGTTCAAATCCGATTCGCCGGAGCTTATAACAACATTAAGTAAACAACACAGCGGAATAAAAGAATAATACATTGATATACAGCTTTGATACAATATCTGATACAACAGATGATCCAATAGATATCAATATACATCAGAGATATGATACAATAAAATAGCAGCGGAAAAGAAAACGATAGATGACAACATCTAGCATACGGAACAAATAACTCTAAATAGTCTTCAAGGAAGAACTCCGAGAACTGCAACTCCATTTCCAAGAATCAATCCAGCAATAGCTCGAACTCCCCATAACAATGCACCAAGCTAGGCAAGTCTGGTGCGAACCAAAGACTGAACTAACTCCAGATAATCCACTATATCTAACTATCTGAAAAACCCAGCTCTAGACTGCTCGTGTAGAAAATAATGAGCACCCAGAGTTTAGGAAATAAACAATAAACTCCGGATAAGTCGTGGGACTGGTGTGAGCAACAAAAACAGTTTATCTTTAAAAACATTCAATAAAAGATTTTCAAAGTCAATTCGCAATGCTTTTTTTAAAAATGAGACTACCATAAGGCCTCCCGCACACACACAATGCAAATGCAGAATCGGAGGAGATTTCTCCTTATGATAGTCAAAGATGCTTGATACGCATTAAAAGAAACATTTGATATTATTACTAGTGCATAGTGTAGGAAAAATTCATTTCGAAAGTAGAATATAAATCTTAGCCAACATACGACCATTATCGTATGCCTACTATAGCTAACCATGTTCAATAGCAGGTTACCGCCACATTCCATGGCAGGTTATACAACTAATACTGTACAAGGTTCGTATTGTTTCTTTGGATTTCCAACGAATGATCAGGCCAAGGAACTTCCCATTGCCACATGGGAATGCCTCTGGATGGACATCCCCGAGAACCAAACCGGATCTCTACTAACACAAGGCCGGGTTACCCCTAACTGAGTAACAACTGACCGAATATGCCATCCCCCGGTCCTTTGGGACCTTTCAACCGAGCGCTCGTAATCAATTCACACAATCATAACAAAGTGTTTTCAACATGAGTAAGTATCTGGGCTCCATACCATGATACCACCCTTTTCCAGAAGGAAATGCACATACCCTAAAGGGCGCTACCCCTCATAACCTTGCTGCTTCTTTCCTGTTTTGACCATTCCCGAGGTGTGAGGCTCGACGAAGTCACGTCCACAAAAACATACTTTATACAAAAGCTATGCTTTGGGTCAACAAATGATCATAGAAATGATCACCAGGATAGACGATCAAACAAATGATCCTATCACAAATAATCAACACAATGATCATTTCACAGCAACACTCAGCATGTCACATTACCAAATTGGGAATACATCGCTGATAACCTTCAACTACATAACCTCTGAGCTCGTACGTCTCAGAGAAGGGTGTTAAGCTAAGAGAATAAATTCTCCGCCACCAACAGAAATATATTTGAAAGAAATCAGCTTTATATCTCAATTTGTAATGTCAGACATACTATCCATACAAGTCTGTTCCGGGCTCGAAGAGAACCGAAGGCACTTACAAAGAAGTCCTTGCAATCCGGATATTCACAATCCCGATCGGATTTCCCATCACTTAGGAAGTTTCTATACCGGCGCGACTCGGTGCAGAAACAATCGATAGGTCATCCTATCGCTTTCGCAAATACCCGGTCTTCATCACCGGTCTTCAAATGCTATCCATAACGTCGAATCACTTATTCGGAATGGGTTATACGACACAAAGGTCCTTTCCCGGCTAAACCGAATAGTGAGCACGATATTTCAAAAACAAATGGATAATGGGATTTCAATTAAGTCACAACTTAATAATTCAAAACTTTCTTTCAAATGGTTTAATCCAATTACCATTTCAAATCTTTTAAACAAAAGATTTTATTTTCACAACCTTTAACGGTTTAAACAATTTTCACATTTTAATCTTTTAAACAAAAGATTCATTCACAGATTTTCCAAATCAATTTTCATTTCAATTTGATTAACTCGTTAAATCTTTAAATCAAAGATTTAACTTATAGCCTTCAAAACAATTTCATTTCAATTTGATTTAAACAAATCATCAATTTAAATCTGTTAAAAATAAACAGATTTAATTCATAGCTTTCAAAAAGAATTCATTCATAACTTAGAAAAATCATTTCCCTATTCAATCTTGAAATTCCCTTAATTAACTGGAATTTAATTTCTTATCTGAAAGCTTTTTATTCTTTTTAAACAAACAGTTTTCATTTTGAAAATTTGGTTCATCTATACGAGTTAAAGTTCTTCGGTTAAATTCAAATTCCCAAAAATAATACCTTTAAAATGGTTTAAATTCATACAAACCTGTTTATAATATCTTTAACCATAATTTCCAATCATTGAATTCAATTCCAAATATCGAATTCAAATTTAAATTGAATTATTTAATTTCAAAACTTAATCAAGTAAATTAAAATAAATTTTAACTTGAAATTTCATTCCAAAAGCTTTTCACATTTATTCCGATTCCATTTCAAAAACATTTGAATTCAAATATTCAATTTTTATAAATCATTTCAAAATCTGTGACTTAATCGATTTCCTCGTGAAATCCATATTTGTGTGTGTATGGTGTGGTCCAGGGGTTATACACAGTAGTGCAACATCATTCAATTATCACAGATCAGAATACAGAAATATAATTGATAAGCGATATAAACTATAACGCTTATCTGTTATATACAGATCACTAATATATATGCCACGGCAAGTAAATTACATCACAGATAATTTATCACAGATCACAACATAAATCCGGATATATACTAAGCATCATAAATCAGGAATATCGAACAATCAAGTCATCCAATAGAATCCAAATATCCATAGGTAAGATCAATAAATTATCTGATTAATTTAAATCGAATTTATTTCTTATGAATTACTAATCCTGGTTAACTAACATTAATAATTTACAAATCATTTTGATTAATTATTCTTTAATCATTTATTAATTATCCATTAATAATAAATCAATTAACCTTTAATTATCAACCTTTAATTATTAAATAATAAAGCTTTAATTATTTAATTCACTATTTTATTAATTATTTTTAATTAATTACTTTGATTAATAATCATTCCTTAATCACCTTCATTTATTAATTAACCTTTAAATTTATTTAATTATCCTCAATTTACTTACCTTAATAAATTAATCTCATTAATTAATTATCCTTTAGATGAATTAACTTTTAAACATTAATTCATCAATCTTAATTAATAATCAATCGATCTTTAATTATTAAATAATTATCCTTCAATGTAATTACACTAAGTAATTATCCTTTAATTCCATTAAGTAAAAACCCTTTTTTTTAATTACATTAAGTAATTATATGCTTAAGTAGTCATCCTTTAATTATTCATTATTAATAAATTAACTCTTAACAAATTAATTAATCTGTAATCAGTACTTAATTTACCTTTAAATTATTAAATAATAAATCTTTAATTAATCACATTAATTTATTCAATCACATAAATTAAATCTTTAATTAATTAATCCTTTTAATTAAATCTTTAAGTAAAACTTAATTAAATTGAAATAATTTACTTTTAAACCTTAAACCAATCCCAAACTTAAATAAAACAATTATTTAAAAGAATGAGTTAAAAATGTTTAAAACTTGAATTTTGTTTTAAAGTTTCAAAAACTGTTTTTATACCTACCCGAGTCAAACCCGAGAAAATCCACGTTCTACCCAAGCCCTGCTTCGAGTCTTTCCCCAAACCAACCCGAGACTCGTAAATTTCAAAATTTTTGTTTAAGTGTAAAAATTGACCCGGATACAACTTAAAACTACCCGAGCTCAAACTCGAGCCAGCCCTACGTTTCCCCGAAGACAACTTCAAGTCACGATGCTTCTTCCCCAAAACTTCGAATGCACAGATATATACATATGCGCGTACACATGCACCAACACCACGACCAGCTCCGATCAACTTCATCGCCGCCTTCAGGTCAACTTCGATCGCCTCAAGCCATCCAAACACCCAGAAACTCGAATTAAATTAGAAAACGAGATCGAGTCGTCTCGACCAAATAAACCCGGCGAAGCATCACCAGATAATTGCTCGGCGCCATCACCTCGGGCCATCGGAGATCACGCGAATGCACACAAACCTCCCCAAATGTTTGACGCCTCGTTTAGCACTGGTGCGGTCTACTCCGGTTCAACGACGAGTTGCCAGCAACCCAAATTCCGACCTTAACTAAATCATGCGCTTAAACCCTAGCCTAGTGATTTCCGGCCACCACGACGATATAAAAATTAGTTGAGCATTTTTCCCACACTCATCGATCTCCCAGCTAGCTCCAGACATGATCGCGCCGACCATTTCCCCTCCGATCACCATCTCCCCTCCGATCACTTGTGTCAATGTATATACTTTAACATTTATTTTTCAAAAATCATTTATTTAAGAATTTATTTAAAATCCAATACATACATATATATTCTCATATATACAAATTTTCAAATTCATACGACTTAATATAATTTCTATTTGAATCGGGGAAACTCGCTGCCCTTTATAATTAATTTTATAAACTTCTATTCAAAATTTCATTTAATTATCAATTTACATTAAATTAAAATCTGGGGTCGTTACAATATTATTGCTAAGTAAGATATGCAGGTATTATAAAGGGAAAGGAAAATTGGTTTTGATTTCAGAAGACAAATTTGAATTGCTCGGCAAAGGTATGTGTTTAAAATTTCTGTATGAAATTGGATTGAGTTTTTGATCAAGCACTTGGGCTTTTTGTTTTCTTTTGAAATTTGGGATCCCGTAGAGGCATTTTGTAGTTGTACCGAGCTAACCGTGCAAAGGAGACGCTAGCAAAATTTTTTGGAAATTTAGAGAGTTAGAAATTTTTTGAGAAAGTTGTGATAATTTAAATTTAAATTTGTATATATGGAGTACATAATGTTGTTGGAAACCATGGAAGGTTTTGGGAAGTTGGTTGAAGTAATAGCGGGTCTTTAATAAAAGATATGTTATGGCAAGTTGATATAACTGTTTGGTTTTGGAAAAAGTAAACGGTTATTGGACCATTCTTCCTAACTAGTAATTTGAAGGATGAAATTCTTTTAAGGAGGGAGGAAGTGACGACCCAGAATTTCTAACAATTTAAATTAGAATATTTAATTGATTGTAAATATTAAAAAAAAGTTAATTTTTAACTTGAATTCAAGTATTATTATTAATAGTAATTAAGTTATTGGATTTAATAAACTGAAACTGGGTGAATTATTGAATCTTCAGTTTTAAGCCGATTAAAAATAATTTGAAGGCTTATAAAATTTATAATGATGATACTGAAGATAATAAAATGGTTGAAATTTAATTTTAAGGTGATTTGTTCAGTTTTAATAATATATCGTTTAAATTGATATTTAAAAATAGCCTTCCGAGGCGCAGTCTTGGAATTTGACGAAATCAGTTCCATTGGATCCGTAATAGTTAGTTATTATCGGATTTTAATTTTCGTAGCAATCGGAGTTGTCATTTGACTGTGACAGCTAAAAACGCTTAGAAATAATTTTAATCGATTTAATTTAAAATTAATCGTTTTCTTTTGTAACTCGCGCATATGATTGAATTAGCTTCCGAAACACGTTCCATTGTGTTCGGAATACGGGTAAAACCTTATAAACGCCCAGCGACACTCCTTAAGAGGAGTTCAAAATTTTAAATGGCAATTAACGAGATGTTTTGGAAGTTTTATAATATAATAAAATTGGAAGTCAACTAGTCAAAGATATTTTTGTAAATAAACAAACGTACTCAAGAAGCCATTCCCAAGTTATACATGAAATTGGTTGAATGATTGAATTGATTTGATGTGTACTGATGATCTGGTGAATTTGGTTTTTGGTTGGTTCTCGAGTTAATTGTTGCTTGACTCGAAGTATTCGAGTTTTAAATTATTTTCAACTTAAATCATAAATAAGAAAATGTTTCATTTTAAAGTTAATAAAGGTTTAATGATTGGTGATTCATTAAATAGGTAGGGTAATTTAAATGGATAATTAATTAATTAAATTAATTAATGATTTGGGTTAATTAATTAAGTTTAATTAATTTAGAATGATCATTGGGTGGTTTAATAAGTAATTACTTAATGTAGTTAATAAAATATAATTTCTTTGTGAAATTAATCAAGAGATTAATTAAGATGATTAATTAAGGGGAAATTAGTTTATTTAATGAAGTAAATAAAAAGGTAGATAATTACAGGATGAGATAAATCAAGAGTGATTAATATTTGTAGTTTGGTTAATGATTAATTATTAAACGTAGTTAAATTAGATTAGGATAAATTGAAATGTAAATGAGAAATCATTAAATTATATAATTAATGATGTAATTAAACATTGATTAATTAAGATTATGTAATCAATGATAAGTGACTTATGAGAAATTAATATAGGTAATTAAGGATTAATGTAATTAATATAGTTGATTAATTTATGAAGTAATTAAGATTACTTATTGATTTTGGTTAAGAATGATTAATACTGTGAAGTTAATTAAAGTTGATTACTTGAATGTAATTGAAGGATAATTAACCCAGGGTGATTAATTAAGATGAATAATGAAGGGATAATTGATGAATTGATTTGAAATTAATTAATGTTAAATGAAGAAATCTAAGTCGTTGAGGTTAGTAATTTAATCAGTATTAATTAAATTAAATTTGTATATGATTAAGCTTTGCTTATGAATGGTTGAATGGTATTGGATGCTTTGAATGAATTGATATCTCTGATATGAAATGTTGTGTATTTCATTTGGATAACTTGGGTTAGGATGACATGAGACTCGAAGAGACCGGGGTCGGGTATTAGAAGTTTCCCAAAACCACTTCGAATTTTTATAGATTGATATGTGAAATCTATAGGCTGGAATGAAGTGATTTAAAGGAATTCGACTATTTAAATCTAAATTCTAGTACTTATAAAATGGATATATGGAATAAGTGATGTCTATAATAAATTGTGGCTTTGTAAATTGATACGAGTTACCCCGGGATTTAAATAAGTTGTATGCTTTGTATTCCATGTTGGATGGGTTTACTCACGCTGGTTTCCAGCCTGACCCGGTGTTACTTTGGTGTAACACTCGGGTCAGACCGAGTATTTCAGATTTTCAGGTAAGGACGTTCTGGAGCTCAGGAGGCGAGTTGGATGGCAAGAACATATGGAGTGTTTTCGCTATATTATATTGTTGTATATCTGTGACATAATAATTGTGTACATTCAGTGTCTATATATATGTGTAACTCTGATGTATTAAAATGTAATCGACTGATATAATATTCTTTTGTAAATTGTTATTATTTGACATTATATTTCGATCCGCTGCGAATGTGAGATGTTGGTGTTTCTGATCTTCTTCTTCTATCTCTTTCTTCTTTTTCATAACTATCTAGAATTTTCGGGTTCGAAAACTCCGGGTCCTTACAATGATATTAATTGGGATCAAGTTATTTTGGATGAGCTAAGGCCCAAGAATTTTATATCTGAAATTTATCTCACCCGGATTTTTAATTACTTTGGAATTGTTTTCAAAAAGGAAGAATTTATAACTAGAAAAGTGTTCAACCATGGAAACATTTCCTTATGCAAATTCCATTAGTGTTTCAACCATGTGAAACACTTACGGAAAAAGAAGAAAGGCTTGCTCATGAAGAAAATGGAAGAAATGGAGGAGGAAGAAGAAGAAGAGGAAGAGGAAGAGGAAAAGGAAAAGGAAGGAATGGAAATTGAATCAGAGGAAGATCAAGAAACCTTCTTGTAAAGTATTGAATATCCTATTAATCCCGTTAATCCATCCAACAAGAGCATTCTCAATAATCAAAGAATTATAGTGGAAAATCAAAAGACACTTAAAAGATTAATGAGTAAGAAAATGGATAAGATTTCCACTAAAATCGACAAGTTCTTCGGGAAAATTAGTAGAAAGCTTGGACTATCATCTTCTCTGTTTTCATCTAACTAGTTTTAGTTCATATTATCTTAAGTTCTATCTTTGTATTTCCTTTATTTTAGTTAATATTATATTATCTTATGTAATGTTGACTAGAATTGTTAATGGAATCTTTCATTTCCTGTTGTTCAACTTCACTTGTCTTGTAATTGCTTGTTTTTATATTATACAACTTTTAATTTAATTGATTTGTTCATAATATTCAAAACAAAGCAAAATATTATTTTAAGCAGAGGCATGTCGACATATACCATCCCCCATGTTGACATCCAACGGGCAGAAATTAGTTACACTTTCAAATTTTAATTTCATGTAACTAACTTGTGTCTATTCATTTCAAACGACTTTCTACCCCTATTTATATTTGTTTCTTTCAGAAAAAATTGTAAAACTTCATCTCTAATCACTCTCTTTCATAGTTCTTCCTATTTCTTGAATTATGGCTTCCCGGATTAAGAATCTAAGTGATAATCTTAAGGAAACTCTAACTTCCTTCAAGAATATTCTTACATTCATACTTCATAATCAACATCACTTAGAATTGAGTCAAATACAGATAATCAAGGAGCAAGAGAGACATTTCGATGCCCTTCATTGGATGATCTCAACCCTTAACAAGGATGATCTCGAAGGAAATCCACCAGTCACTCTCGACAAAGGTAAAGAAGAATGGGATGCCATCAAAGCAGACCCTATTTTTGGAGAAGATGGATGGGTGGAAGTACCAAGAAATGTCTAGTCATTTTGTATGTTATTTGTTTGATTTTATTGGTGTGTTTTAAACTTGATTGACTTAACTTATTTGGTATGGTTTGTATATATGTTTGGATTGAATAATTACTATAAATATGATTGGTTGATGATTGATTTACTTTTTGGATTACACTTATGATCACAATTAGCACTTATTACACTTATATATGGTTTACCCTATTTTATTATACTTGATTATCTTATAACAAGTTCGTGGATTTTTAAGTAGTTTTTGTTGATGACAAAGGGGGGAAGTTATAAAATAATAGTTGGCTTGGAGTAAGGGGGTTATGGAGTTAAGGGTAGTTATGATAGGAGTTAGGTATGATAAGTATATTTTATAAATACAGGTTGTCATCATCAAAAGGGGGAGATTGTTAGGAACTGAGATGTTGGTTTTGATGACAACAACCTTTTTAACTTATTATAAAATATATAGTAACACTGTTGTCTAAATAGATATGTATATGCAGGATACACACACACACACACACATATATATATATGCAGGTATTAATTACTGAAGACTAATCAATATAAAGACTCAAGACTCAAGATTGAAGATTAGAGTATCAAGATCAAGATTTCAAGATATGTGTCTAGTTTTTGTTAAAACTTCATAATAGTATGGAAATATTCATTTTGAATTTCATTTGGGATGGAACCCATTTCTACCTTCTTAGTAGCTTACAAAACCATGACAAGTAGCTTACAAACCTATGACAAGTGGCTTACAAACCCACGAACATCCTGGTTTTGTACAAGTTCTCGAGTCCTGATGTGATGAGATATTCTGCAGGAAGAAGCTTGCAAAACTAATTCAAAATGGTTTTTCAAAATGATTTTCAAAATTGTTTTTCAAAATGTTTTAGCCTTAAAATTATCTTTTCAAATGATTTTCAAAAAGATGTTTTAGCCATTAAATATTCTTTGTTTTTGCTTTTTAAATAAACTCTTGTTTTAAACTTTGTTTGTATTCTAGAGTCGTTTTAGTTTGTTTTCCTTTCAATACCATTTTCAAAACAAAATTTTACATTGTTTTCAACATAGGGATGTCGGCATCATAGGATACCCCATGTCGACATGTGGCTGTTGAATTCAAAGGTTTCAATTTTCAAAAGAAGTGTCTATTCATTTAAATATCTTCACGGATGGTTATGACCATTGGTGCTTTATAAATAGCCTTCAGAAACAATTTTTTAACCAACTAATTTCTTATTTTCTTCACTTCTTATTCTCCATAAATCCATATTCTATAATTTTTATATTTTTAAGAACATGTCAAAATTCTGCCAAATTCTCAAGTGAATCAAATTAGAATCTCATTCTTGTTTGATTCTCTGCCCTCTCTCGAAGATCAAAGTGCTATTCAGAGTAATAGGATCAATTTGTAATCAAAAGTTTATCGAGTCTCTCTATAAGGTGTGGTTATGCCTGGAAATCAATTAGGTAATCTTGTGGCCCGTAAATCAAGAGAGTTTGCCCAGGACTCATGAGACAGGAGGGTACCTCAGGCCTTAGAAATTGAGGAATGTAATCTCGGCATTAGTATAATAAAAATCTAAGGTGGTTTGCCTTTGTACATGACTGGATGTAGGGTAACTCCGAACCAGTATACAATCTGGTGTTTTCTTTCCCTTTACCGCTTTTTATTTACTTTCTACATCCGTGTTTCGTTTTGTAATTGTTTTGTGATTAAGTTTTGCATTTGTTTGTGTCATAATTTTTAAGTTAGTTCATATAAGTCTTAGAATCCATCAAACACTATTCATCCCTCCTCTAGTGTTAAATTAGCCTTAAGATCCTTAATCCGCTATCCCTTATAGCTAGAAGCTTGGGTATTTATAGGACTGAAAGTATTAAAAGTTAGGCTGATAGATTCCCTATATAGCAAGCGTAGATGGAATAATCTTGAATATGCCAAAAGTAATTAATAATTTCTCAATATGTGCAAATTTCATTCCATATATGGCCTTCTTGGTTCGGCTAGGAACTCTATCTGGGATAGGTTGGTTCGGTGGTGTGACGACCCGGGATTTTGGCAATATTATTTTAATAAGTATTTAATCTAATTAAATAAAATACATCATTTTAAAAATAAATAAGATTTTGGACATTTACCATTTATATATATTTATATGTATTTTGAAAGAAAGCTATGATTTGAAAATTCAAAATAACGTCTTTCAAAAATGTTTAAAATAAAATCTGTCTTTTTCACATTGAATTAAATTAAAATACTATACCTTATTAACAGTTGATATATACATATATATGAATGTAATCTAGATAAAAATGTTTAAAATAAAATTAATCTTATCAATACTAAATATAAGTATAAAATAAAATAAATGAATATAAATGAAGTGTTAAATAGTAAGCTTAAAATAAAAATTAAAAAAATATACGAAAATAAATTAAGTGTATGCTAGTATGGTCCTATGAAAACATAAGTTAAAAAATATAATAATAATAATGATAATAATAACCATAACAACTTTAATCAAGCACAAAGATATAAAACAAAACCAGACATGTATGTTTATGAATTATGCAAGGCAAGAAGATAATAAAAAAATATCTACACACAACATTAATAGCTGTAAACATAGATGGAGACATTGCATTTAATACCATCATCTCTAGCACAAAAACAAGGTCAATCGAAATGTTAAAAATCATTTCAATTTCAGAAAAATCTTTCCTGGTCAATGAAACAAAACTCTGACCAAGAAAATATGTTTGTACCAGTTAATACCTCCCCTGTACAAAACTGTTTTCTATATATGCAATGCTTTTTGTTCTAGTTCGTTCATAACTTAGCAAGCCAGAAAAAAAGTGAACATCACCATCTTTACAAACTTAAATAACATTTCAACTAAATAAACAGGAAGATTAAGTGAAGATCAAACTGCAGTTTTTCAAAACAGATATTGGTTCTCTGTTTAACAACATTAGGTGAGTAAACACATTTTTTAAAGATTTAAGTATAATTAAAAGCTGTGCAGGTGATTTATGGCTAATGTTGTGTCTGCATATGTATTATTCTTGAATATAGCTTTGTGTATGTGTATGAGTTGTTCTGTGAAAATTTAACATCATGTTCTTTCTGTTTTTAGTTACTGGGTTGAATAGTTATTCAAAATTCAAAATATTTTCATCTAGCCATTATTTAGCTTAGGGTTTCAAACAAAAAACATTTGTTTAAACTTAAATTTTGGTCTAAAATTTGTTTTAAACTTGGTAGTGAGCTATTGACTTTGTAAATTCAGTTTTACAGTGAAAAGATGAACATATGAAAAATTCGAATATTTAAAACCATCGATTCAATTACACAACTTGAATCAACATTCGAAAATAGGATTTTTAAAACAAAAATGGGAATTTTGAGTTAAGTATACTACGAGTAGTTCGTAGTTGAACCGAAAACACGTTTTAATCACTTTATGGTGACCGAAGAAATTTTGGATGTTGAAATTTTGAACGAAGCAAGTTTGACCATCGATGGTAACGAGAAAATTATTAAAAAAATTCTTTTATAAGAGATGATAGAACGAGGCAAGATTGGGGTTTATGCTCGAGTTTTGACGTGGTCTGGAAACAAGTTATTTTTGTCTCCTCTGGTCGATCGAGCTGCTTGAAACTTTGAGAAAGTGTAGTATAGGGGATTGACGAGGTGAGGGCAGTGTTGTGGATTTTCTGATGGTCGGAATTTGCTTAGACGACGCGGTTTAGAGAAAGATGGAAGTTCGAGTTTTTCGAACCGGAAGCTTGATTTCGATCTGGGATTTTTGGCATCGAATTGATCTATGCAATCGAGTGTAGGGTTGATATGTGACTTGCCGAAGGATGCGTGGTTCACCGAAGCGCCGGCGAGGCGCCGTGCACGTGCACGGCCTTGAGATGGTGTCAGGAAGTTTCGACTGTGAGAAACTCGAGTTGATGCTCGAGAAAGATGAGGGGCTGCTTCGAGCGAGACCTGAGTGCGTGAGTGTTTCCTGTTATTGAAGTTTATAACTTAAAACTTAAAAAAAAAGGAGAAGAAAAGTACGAGAAGAAGAAAGAGGGGAGACTCGGGTGAAATGGTGGAAAACTCGGGTGGAAACTCGAGTAAACTGGAAATATTCTCGGGTTGCTTTTTAAAGTGCTTAGTGAAATCAAATTTAAGTTATATCATCTTAATCAAATTTTAAGTGTTAATCAATTAATTAATGTCTGAAAATTTAAGGTAACAATTGATTTTAAGACATCATTAATTAAGTTAATACTTAACAATGTTTTTAAAATCAAATTAATACTTTAACTAAGTAGTTAATGTAAGTCAAGTGTTAAATTTAATTAACATTAAAGCATTTTAAGTTAGTAATAATTGATTTCAAGATTATTAAGGAAGATTATAAAGATGAATGATTATTATTTTGGGAGGTAATTAAGAATGGTAATCAATTTATAGTTGCGATTAACTAAGAGAATTGAGATTATAAATTTGGTATTAAAGATTGATGAACAAATGATTAAGTGTACAATAAATTTGAAATTAAGGATTTTAAATTAACTACTTAGAGTTAATTAATATACGATTTGTAGTTAACTAAATTAAGTAATTTAATTAAGAATTAATAATTGATTAAGTAATTAGTGATAAACAAATGGGTAATTAAGTAATTTTAAATTAATAATTAAGATTATTAATTAATGATTACGGAATAATGAATTAAGTAATTAAGGTTTAATAAATTGATTAAGAAGTAATTAATAAATTGATTATGAAGTAGTTAATAAATTAAATGGTACGAAATGAAATAATTAATTAATTAATGATTTATCAAGCAGGATTAAAGATGCTTGCTTATGGATGAATGTACAAGTAGAATATCTGGATTTGTGATATCTATTGGGTGATATTCTGTGATACTCTATGATATGCTTTAGATATATTTGTGATGTTGAGTAAAATTTATCTGTGATAAATGCATGTGAATTCAAAGTGTTGAATTAAATTGTTTAAACTATTAAACAACTTGACTTTTAAAATGGCGTTTGGATTTCGATGAGACCGGGATCGGGTGTTAGTTATGATTATTCGAAACACACATCGATCCAAATTAAAAATTAGGTCATAAATCTCAAGTGAAGATCGAGATGGTGTTTCAGAGTGCAAGGGTTATCGTCGTTAACTCTGAGGGTGATTCCAAAATGAGTGTAAAGAGATAATGCCTTCGGTTTTGTTTGAACCCAAAATGAACTTGTATGGATTGAATGCTTTTAGAACATCGTCAGGTGGACGATGAGCATTCTAAGATAGATGTGTTCTATAAACGTAATCATCGCCTCAAGCCTCATCAACCAAGAATGGCTAAAACAGGGGAGGTGCAGCAAGGTTAGGTGGGTAGCACCCAAGAAGGATGAGATACACCCCTGTCTAGATGTCCCTTTTTTATTCGGCTGTGTGGGCGGTTTCTAGCTACAACCGCGAGGTTGTCTTGTTTGGAACTGTTCAGTAAAGAATGGTTCCGGCCTTGTGTTGTAGGGGGTCGGGAGTGATCCTCGGTACGGTGATCTAGGCCCCGTACTGTGACGCGCGGTACCCTAGTAGCCCGGCCATTGTATGGAATCCAATCTCCAATAAGCGCCGTATGTTTTGATTGTGCCCAACTATGTTGGAATGTGAGATGTAAGCATTTCAGCTATTTCTTTATTTTACTTGAAAACCCTAGACACTATTATAATATCACCGGATTTCCTATAAAATATTTTGGTGAGCGTAAGGTAAAAACTTACCCTTGTTTATGTGTGGGAAGTCTTAAGTGATACTTTTATTTTCAAAAGATTTTCAAAGTTAAACAACTTTAACCTGTTTACTCACACCAGACCCATGTCTGACTCGAAGTTTGTTTCTGTTTTTCATAAACTCTTGGGTACCCAAAATTTTATGAATAGCCAAGTGATAGGTTTTGGATTGTTGGAATCTGGAGGAGCTTGGAGCAGGAGTCCAGACATATCTATCTATGTAGTTCCGCTGTGTTAGTTGATGTATGTTGTATTTTGGGATGTATGTAAAGACAGATATATATATATATATATATATATATACGATTGTCTTGTTTGTATGATGTTGTGTAACTCTGATATATGTAAAACTATGTAATGGTTATGTGATGTATTATATTTTGTTCCGTTTCCGCTATGAGATTTTGATGTTGTTATTCTTTCTTTCTATCTTTTCTATTTCTATCTCTTTATTTTCTTATTGATGATATGTCTTTCTGTGGTTTGAAAGGCGGGTCGTCACAGTTGGTATCAGAGCTAGGTTGAGATAATACCTAGGCTCTGGAGTAGTATCTATCTTGAGAATGCGTATTTGTATTTTTATATAACTATATACCTATCTAAATTTATTGAGTTACCTGTCCAGGTGGCCAACATGAGTTCTGAAAGGAGATGCAGAGGTAGGGGCAATACCTCGACCAATAATGGAAGAAGTCATGCTGCTAGTGAGGCAGTGGATCCAGTACCGCCTCAAGTTCGTTTTGCCACTTTATTCAAGGACTTCACCAACCTTGGAGGTAAACCAATTAGAAGGTCAGAGACGATAATTGAGGTCCAAGCTTGGCTACGCTCTTGTGAGCGGATCTTTAAGAGTATGAAATTGTCTGATGAGCGGAAACGGGAAATGGCTTCATAGAAATTGCAGGAAGGCGCTGCAGCCTGGTGGGGTGCAGCGATAGCAAATATCTCTGAGGACGACATTTCTGGGGAAAGATTTAAAGAGTTGTTTGAGGAGAAATTCATGCCAACGGCAATGAAACTCATATGTACCAGGATTTTTTGAATTTGAAGCAAGGGAGCATGACTATAGCGGAGTATGAGACCAAATTCAATGAACTTTCTTGCTATGGACCAGGGCTCATAGACACTCCCCTCAAAAAGAACGAAATGTTTGTGCAAGGCTTGAGGCCAGAATTTCATGAAAAGATGACAGCGCATTTGAAATGATCTTTTATTGAGTTAATTGATATGGCTATGAGATATGAGGATTTGATGAACAAGAAATCAGTGGCACCAGTAGCAGCATCGGGAGGGAATTTTGCTAATCCAAATAAGAGGAAGCTCAATCCCAATTGGAGGAAGCAGAACAAGAATAATCCTGGAAGTAATAACGGACCTCGCAAATGCTATATATGTCTACAAGAAAGTCACTTGGCAAATAAGTGTCCCAGGAAAGGATTTCAGCAACAGCAGTCGTATCAAAGTGGATCGGGTTCGGCTTTGGTTCAGAAATCTCTATGCTTCAATTGCCACCAACCAGGTCATATGATCAAGGATTGCCCGCTACTTCATAAAGCTCGGTAGAATAGAGTATTTTCTTTGGAGGGTGCACATCTACTTCATCTAAAGGCAAAGGAGTATTGGAAGGTACATTGCTTTTAGATGGCAAGTATATTAAAGTTTTGTTTGATTTGGGTGATTCTTTGAGTTCTATTTCTCTGGAATCTGTAGAAAAGTTCTTTCTTGCCCCTAGTACTGTAGACTGTCCCATCTTTGTATCTAATCCCATAGGAGGGGTAACCAAATTGGATATGATCTGTAAGGATTTGAGGATTTCCTGTCTGTCCCGTAGTTTTTCTTATGACCCTTACGTGTTGGATTTTAAGGGATTTGACCTTATATTGGGAATGGATTGACTTGATAAGTATAAGGATGTCCTGAATTGTGATGAGAGAATAGTTTCGTGGAAATCGACTTAGGTAGAATTGCTAGAATGACGTGTGATAATTCTGGAATTCACTTGAGTAGTCTTTTACATGGGGTTGAGACTTCGCAAGAGGAGGTTCTGTCTTTTCTCAATGGGATTTAGCTTCAGGTTTCCATCAGTTAAGGGTAGCTGAGGACAGTATCCCCTTAACTACATTTAAGGGACCAAATTATTTCTATGATTGGTTGGTTATGCCTTTCGGGTTAACCAACGCTCCTGCTTACTTTGTCAATCTGATGAACCAAGTCTTTCGAGATGTGTTGAATAAGTTTGTTTTGGTATTCATCGATGATATTCTGGTCTACTCTAAGACTGAAGAGGAGCACACGTAGCATTTGGGAATTGTGTTAGAGACTTTGAGGAGGCATGTTTTGAAGGTGAAGTTCTCTGCATGCCATTTTTGGAAATCGGAAGTCAAATTTTTAGGGCACATTGTTTCCGGAGAAGGTATCTCTGTAGATCCAGCGAAGGTTGAGACTATTCTGGAATGGAAGCAGCCGCAGACACTGATTGAAGTTCGTAGTTTTCTAGGATTACTTGGCTACTACAGGAAGTTTATCAAAGACTATTCCAAGATTTCTTCGCATCTAACTAAGTTGACAAGGAAAGGAGCTAAGTTTAAGTGGACATCCCGGTGTGAAGAGGCTTTCCTGGAGTTGAAGACGAGGCTAACCAGTGCACCCGTGCCAGCTATTTCTGATGGGAAGAGCAAATTTGAGGTTTATACAGATGCTTGTATAGTTGGACTGGGAGCAGTGTTGATGCAGAATGGTAGAGTTATTGCGTATACGAGTCGGCAGTTGAAGCCTCATGAAAGGAACTACGCTACGCACGATCTTGAGTTGTTAGCCTTTTTTAGCTTTGAAGATCTGGAGATACTATCTTTTGGGAGAGAAGTTCGAGTTATTCACGGATCACAAACCATTGAAATATCTTTTCTCTAAAAAAGATCTTAATTTGAGACAGCAGCGATGGGTCGAGTTTTTGGCATCGTATGATTTGGATATTCTGTATACCCTAGGGAAAGCAAATGTTGTGGCAAATTCTCTTAGCAGGAATGCAGTCCTGTCTCTTTTGGAATTTGTTCCATCTCTCTAGGAAAGAATTATAAGCAAGTAAATGGAGGATAGATCTTTTGAAGAACCGATTCTTGGAACTAAGGATGGTCGATATTCGGATTTCAAGGTGGACGATCAAGGTGTTTTGAGGATTAATGGTCATTCGTGTGTACCTAATATAGATGGATTAAGGCAAGAAGTCTTATCTGAGTGTCATCGCTCCAGACTGAATATTCACCTAGGAATTTCTAAGATGTATAAGGATATGAGAAGGGTTTTCTGGTGGCCGAGCATAAAGAGGGATGTAGCTGCTTTCGTTAACAGTTGTGCTATTTGTCAGCAGGTTAAAGGAGATCAACAGAAGTCGGCAGGTTTGTTGCAGCATTTGGAAATCCCAGAATGAAAATGGGAGATGATTTCGATGGATTTCATCGACGGTTTGCCTAGAACCAAGAAGGGAAATGAAGGAATATGGGTAATTGTGGATCGTCTAACTAAAAGCGCCCATTTTATACCGGTTAAGGTAACTTGTACTGCAGCTTCTCTGGCAGAGATTTTCTTGAGAGAGATAGTCAGATTGCATGGTGTTCCTGTCAGCATATTGAGTGATCATGATCCTATCTTCACCAGCAAATTCTGGTAGGCTTTGCAATCAGCTATGGAAATGTGTTTGAGATTAAGTACAGCCTATCATCCTCAGGCAGACGGACAGATGGAGAGGCTTAACCGAATTCTAGAGGATATGCTACAAGCCTATGTTTTGGATTTTGGTGGATTGTAGGAAGACCATCTTCATCTAGTAGAATTCTCATACAATAACAGTTACCGGGCGAGTATTAAGATGGCACCTTATGAAGCTCTATATGGAAGACCGTGTAGATCCCCATCCTATTGGATAGAGTCGAGAGATCGTCTTGTGCTTGGACCAGATTTGATTCATGAAGCTTCTAAGAAAGTTGAGCTTATTAAGATGAGGATGAGAGCTGCTCAGGACCGTCAAAAGAAATATGCAGATAAAAGGCAAAGACAATTGGAATTTGAGATTGGAGATTTAGTCTTTGTCAAAGTTTCCCCGATCAAAGGAGCTATTAGATTCGGAAAGACGGGAAAACTTACCCCGAGATATATTGGACCATTTCGGGTGTTGGAAAGGATTGGAGCTGTAGCTTACAGAATTGAATTGCCAGAACGGATGTCTAGAATTCATAATGTATTTCATGTATCCCATCTAAGGAAGTTTGTCCATGACACATCATTGGTTGTAGAACCAGTAATCCAAGAAGATTTGGAGGTCGATCCAAACTTGACTGTGGTCAGGAACCCTGTTCAGATTATTGATCAAGACGAGAGGCAACTCAAGAGAAAAATTGCGGGGCTCGTCAAAGAGCATGGAGCGAGGATCCCAGAGATTGTACCTGGGAAACTCTAGATAGTTTTAGGAAATACTATTCAAATTTATGTCCGGATAGCTAGGGATCTTTGTTAGGATAAACTGTTTGATTGTTTTTTAATGTATGAATGATATGTATGTTTGGATTGTTGATATAAATGCTTTTGAATTATTTTTTACTTTAAATTTCGGGGACGAAATTCTTTAAAGGGGGGAGGAATGTGACGACCAGGGATTTTGGCAATATTATTTTCATAAGTATTTAATCTAAATAAATAACACAAATTCATCATTTTAAAAATAAATAAGATTTTTGAACATTTACCATATATATATGTGTGTATGTATGTATGTATGTATTTTGAAAGAAAGCTATGATTTGAAAATTCAAAATAAAGTCTTTCAAAAATGTTTAAAATAAAATCTATCTTATTCACATTGAATTAAACTAAAATACTACCTTATTAAAATTTGATATATATATATATATATATGAATGTAATCTAGATAAAAATGTTTAAAATAAAATTAATCTTATCAATACTAAATATAAGTATAAAATAAAATATTTGAATATAAATAAAGTGTTAAATAGTAAGCTTAAAATAAAAATAAATGAAAATAAATTAAGTGTATGATAGTATGGTTCTATGAAAACATAAGTTAAAAACTATAAAAAATAATAATAATAACCATAACAATTTTTATCAAGCACGAAGATATAAAACAAAACCAGACATGTATGTTTGTGAATTATGCAAGGCAAGAAGATAATAAAAAAATATCTACACACAACATTAATAGCTGTAAACATAGATGGAGACATTGCATTTAATACCATCATCTCTAGCACAAAAACAAGGTCATTCGAAATGTTAAAAATCATTTCAATTTCAGAAAAATCTTGCCTGGTCAATGAAACAAAACTCCGACCAAGGAAATATGTTTGTACCAGTTAATACTTCCCCTGTATAAAACTGTTTTCTATATATGCAATGCTTTTTCTTCTTTCGTTTATAACTTAGCAAGATGGAAAAAAAAGTAAACATCACCATCTTTACAAACTTAAATAACATTTCAACTAAATAAACAGGAAGATTAAGGGAAGATCAAACTGCAGTTTTTCAAAACAGATATTGGTTCGCTGTTCAACAACATTAGGTAAGTAGTCAATTTTTTTTAAAGATTTAAGTATAATTAAAAACTATGCAGGTGATTTATGGCTAATGTTGTGTTTTCATATGTATTATTTTTGAATATAGCTCTGTGTATGTGTATGAGTTGTTCTGTGAAAATTTGACATACCTGTTCTTTCTGTTTTTAGTGACTGGGTTAAATAGTTATTCAAAATTGAAAATATTTTCATCTAGCCATTATTTAGCTTAGGGTTTCAAACAAAACACATTTGTTTAAACTTAAATTTTGGTCTAAAATTTGTTTTAAGCTTGATAGTGAACTAATGACTTTGTAAATTTAGTTTTACAGTGGAAAGGTGAACATATGAAAAATTCGAATATTTTAAACCATCGATTCAATTACACAACTTGAATCAACATTCGAAAATAGGATTTTTTAAAACAAAAATGGGAATTTTTAGTTAAGTGTACTACGAGCAGTTCGTAGTTGAACCGTAAACATGTTTTAATCAATTTCTGGTGACCGAAGAAATTTTGGATGTTGAAATTTTGCACGAAGCAAGTTTGACCATCGATGGTAACGGGAAAATTGTTAAAAAAAATTCTATTGTAAGAGATGATAGAACGAGGCAAAATTAGGGTTTATGCTCGAGTTTTGACGTGGTCTGGAAACAAGTTGTTTTCATCTCCTCTGGTCGATCGAGCTTCTCGAAAGTTTGGGGAAGTGTAGTATAGGGGATTGACGAGGTGAGGCCGGAGCTGTGGATTTTTTGATGGTCGGAATTCGTTTGGACGAGGCGGTTTAGACGAAGATGGATGTAACATCCCAAAATTATGAATTTTAAATTTGATAAACCATTTGAACTTTTAAATTTAAATTGAAAAGTTTCAAATGAAATAAAATATTATTAAAATTAAATAAAAGAGAGATATATGGAATTAAATAAATAATTGATAATTTAAGCTTTAAATAATAATAAATAAAGAATAAATACATATAACAAGCAAGAAATTGTATTAAACAATAAAATGAATATATGTGATGAATTAAATATTGATTGTTAAACTTCAAATAGAAAAAAAAATTCAAGAGTTTGCTTATGATAAAATTTATATAGTTAAAATTATATAGTTATAAAAAGGACATACATTTAGATATAAGTATGCAGAAATATAAACAAGAAAAAAAATCTAAAAAAAACAAAACCAAATAGTACATATAAAAATCAAACAAGGCTTATACAAGAAGATAAATATCTTCAATAAAACAAAAATTAGTACTTACAAAGAAAAAAAATGTGTACTCACAGAAAAAATAATCAAGCAGCCTATATATGTTAACAAAAATGGGGGCATGAGCAATTAATGCTATCTATTCTTCAACATGTACAAGATCATATCAGCAGAAATAATTTTTTGCTTAGTCAACAAAGAAAATAAAAATAATCTGATTAAAGGAAAAACTTTGCACCAGTAAAAGCCTTCCTCTGTACAAACCATCTCCCTTATATATACACATGCATATTTGTTTCATTTCGTTTAAAAGCAGATAGAAAATATAGCATTTCAGAAACCAAATTACACAACTGAAACTCACGTTTATAACTCAACTAAAAAAGAAAAAGAAAAAAGGAGGGAAAAAAAGGAAGAAGGGCGTTCAGGAAAAAACAATCAAATTGTTTTTTTTCAAAGCATCTCTCTGTTCATCAAAACTTTTGGTGAGTAAACTTAATTTTTATCGGAATCTAAGTAATTATTTCATGAATATTGTATTTTTGGTTGTATATTGAAAAAAGTGTTGTCATGTATGTTTCTTATTACTCGAAGTATTTATACAGTTGTTCTTAATACTTTGTTTCAGAACAAAGTAAATTGAAGAAAAAAGATTCAAACAAACTCACACAATCCTTTTTAGCGTAGGATTTTTAACAAAACAAGTTTGTTTCCACTTGAATCACAGTAAAAAAAATTGTTTCAAGCTTGAACAAGGAGGGTTGTCTGCGTAACTGGTAAATTACAGTAAAAACAAAATTCTTTGATGAATTCAACTATTTTAAATCATGGATTTGATCATATAATTTGAATAAACTTATCAAGTTATGATTTTTAAAGGCAATACGATGATTTTTATGTAAGTGGTTCAAGAGCAGTGCACGTTTGAACCAATTTTGTTCCTTTTCAAATTACTGATGATCGATCGAATGATAATGGATAAAAATTGGTGTGAAGCTAGCGTGTTGATCCAGGACTTTAGGAAAATTGTCGAAGAATTTTTCCATTGTGTAAATTGATGTGTCGAGGTTAAATTTGGGTTGTAGCCGAGGTTGTTTGCATGTCTGTAAACAAGGTGATTTCATCACCTAGGAGCGATCGAGCTGCATATGCTTTTGGGGAATGATAGTGCGGAGTGTTGACGTGATATGGCCGGAATCGAGAATTTTCTGGTGAATTATATGAGGAGGACAGGGCGTTTTAGGCTGGGGGGTTTGAGTTATAGTTCGAACGAAGGGGTGAATTTCGATCCTGAGTTTTTTGCGTCGAATTGAGCCTTGATTTCGAGCATAGAAGGAATTTGCGACTCGCCGTAGATGTTGGTGTTCGCTGGAGCAATGGCAACGTGCCATGCACGTACACGACAGAGATGGTGTCAGCATTGGGTGAAATGGCGAATGACTCAAGTCAACACTTTAGGAAATGCACGCGTGGCTTCATATGGAACTCGTGTACGCGAATATATTCACCTATTAATTAGTTTAAGCTTAATGTAAACTTAAACTGGGAAAAAAAAAGAAAAAGGAAGAAGAAGAAACAGGTACGAGGGGAGGAGAGAAAGATCTCGGGGAGAGGACAAGAAGAACTTGAGTTTGAATCGAGTGAAAAACATGGTTTACTCGGGTTTGCATTATAATGGGTTAAGCCCAACCAAAATTTCAAATTTTACAAAGTTAAGTTAATTTCTATATTTACAAGTTAACTAATGTTAATTTATGTTAAGTGAAAAACTTACTATAAGTTTAAATTATTTAACAATGTTTTAAATTTAATTAACCCTTTAAATAAATAATTAAATTTAAAATAAGAATTGATATTAATTAACCTTAAAACTTTTAATGTAACATAAATTGATTTTTAAGATATAAAGAAGATTTTTTAAGTGATAGTTAAGGTGAATAATTTTTATAAATTAATGGTTTTGAAAAGAAATTAAGAATGATTTATAATTTGTAATTAAAGTTGATAAACAATTAAGTGTTTAAATTTATTTGTAAATTAAACATTTGTTAATTAGATAAATTAAGTTGATTAATTGATAGTTAATTAAAATAACTAATTAAGAAACAATTAATCGAGTTAATTAAGATTTAGTTAAATTTAATAATTGATTTTAAACATCACTACGAATAATTGTGTGGTTAATTTATTTAAACCACATTGGAAAATAATTAACTATTGTTGTGCACTGGATTGATATTTCTGTTCTGGTTGTAATACTGTGCGATGTAGATTGCCATGTACTGCACTGTGATCTGTGATTTGTCCTGTATTGATGTGAAAACCCCTTTGCCCGTAAAACAGCATTTAAACTTCGATGCGACAGGGAGTCGAATTTCAGTTAGTTATCCGAAACCCACATCGAACCCTGAATGTGAATCTTTGTGATTGATATATCCACGTGTTTTAAAATTAAACGCTCACTATTCGGTTTAGCCGGGAAAGGACCTTTGAGTCATATAACCCATTCCGAATAGCGATATGTCGAAATTGATAGCATTTGCAGACCGGTGGTGAAGACCGGGTGTCTTCGAAAACGATAGGATAACCTATCGCTTGTCTCTGCACTGAGTTGCTCCGATATAGAGATTTCCTAAATGATGGGAAGTCCGATCGGGATTGTGGATACCCGGATTTGCAAGGGCTTCTTCCTTTATTGGATGAAGTGCCTTCGGTTCTGTTCGAACCCGGAACGGACTTGTATGGTCGTATGTCTGACACTACATTTTGAGGTATAAAGCAGATTTTTTTCAAATACGTATCTGTTGATGGCGGAGAATTTATTCTCTTAACTTAACACCCTTCTCTGAGACGTACGGGCTCAGAGGTTATGCAATTGAAGGTTGTCAGCAATATACTCCCAATTTGGTAGTGTGGCATGCTAAGTGCTGCTGTGTGTTGATGATCATTTGTTGATCATTTGTGATCAAAGCATGGCTTTCGTGTAAAGCGTAGCTTTGTGGACGAGACCTCATCGGACCTCACAACCCGAAAATGGTCGAAACAGGAAAGATGCGACAAGGTTATGAAGGTCGCGCCCTTTAGGGTTTGTCATTTCCTTTTGGAAAATGGTGATGTCATGGTATGGAGCCCAGATATTTACCTGTGTGGTAGCTCCAATCTCAATTACTGTGTGGTTGTTGCTTTGTGATAGAGGGCCCTCGGACAAAGGTCCCAAAGGACCGGGGGTGGCATATTTGTGTAGTAGTTACCGAGTTACAGATGTAACCCGACCTTGTGTTGGCAGAGAGCTGGTTAAGTTCTCGGGACGTCCCTCCAGAGGCATACCCATGTGGCAGTAGAAAGTTCCTTAGCCTGACCATTTGTTGGAAATCCAAAGAAACAATACGAGCCATGTATGGTTTTAGTTGTATAACCTGCCATGCAGCGTGGCGGTAACCTGCCACAAAACATGGTAGCTATAGTAGGCATACAACGAAATGTGGTATGCTAGCTAAGATTAATATTATACTTTCAAAATGCTTTCTACACTATGCACTAGTAATAATATCAAAGAATTTTTCAAAACATGGTAGCTATAGTAATATTATACAAAACATGGTAGCTATAGAAGGCATACAACGAAATGTGGTATGCTGGCTAAGATTAATATTATACTTTCAAAATGTTTTCTACACTATGCACTATTAATAATATCAAAGAATTTTTCTCGTATCAAGCATATTGACTATCATAATAAGAAATTTTCTCCAATTCCACGATTGCATTGTGTGTGTGGCGGGAGGTCTTATAGTAGTTTCATTTTTCAAAAGCATAACGATTTTTCCTTTATACATATAGTTATTTAAAAGCAACTGTTTTTGTTTACTCATACCAGTCCCATGACTGACCCGGAGTTTATTGTTTCTTTCCTAAACTCTGGGTGCCCATAATTTCCACACGGGCAGCCTAGTAGCAGGTTTCTGTGTTCTGGTGTTAGCAGTATTTTGGAGCTTTTACTTTGGAGATATTTTAGAAGCTTTTGGGACCTCAGGTGTTTAGTTTTGGGAGTTCGTTATCACTTCATTCTTTTGAAGACTTTTTGGATATATAATCACAGTTGTATTAATATGATGTTTATTTAGAGTTGTGGTGCATGTATTAAAAATACTCTGATGTAGTAATGGATATTACGATGTTGTATCAGTGATGTATGCATGATATTCATTTTCTTCCACGATTTTCTATTCATCTGATGTTGTTATAAGCTCCGGCGAACCAGATTCGACGTTTGGATCTGCAGCATTTGAATACGAGTGTCGTATTCAGTGCTGATTTTCGAAAGTCGAGTCAGGGCCGTCACATTTGGTATCTAAGTTGAAGGTTGAGTAAGAACTTTAGCTACGGAGTATAACACTTCAGATGGCTCATTAGAGATAGGGTGAAGTATACCCTAGAATGAGTATAACCGAGACTGAAACCCCAAATTTTCTTAATCTAATTACTGCTGATATTCCTTAAGTTATTTCGTCCGTATATCTAAATCAATTTTCTTACTAATTACATATTGTAAGAATGAGCCGACGAAGAGGAAGAGTTAGGGGTCAAGGAAGTGCCACAATAACTAATCAAGATCCCCCAACAATAGTAACAGCAGTACATATTCAGCAATAGCCGAATCTGGCTGATTTACATAAGAATTTCTCAAGGCTTGGCGGTAAGCCGTTCACCGGCAAGAAGTCAATTGTTGAGGCTCAAGCATGGATCAGATCATGTGAGGAAATCTTCAGAGGGCTAAAGCTACAAGACGATCAGAAGTGACTCATAGCTTCTTGGCGACTCCAAAAGGAAACCTTAGTCGGGTGGGAGATAGTTATTGTAGATAAGTCAGAAGATGAGTTTACTTGGGAGAAATTTAAAGAAGTATTTGAGAAGCGCTATCTACCATCAGCCGGAATTTCTCGAATGTATCAGGAGTTCATGGACTTAAAGATGGGGAGTTTGTAATTCGAGGAGTATCTCAACAAATTCAATGAATTGTCTCGTTTTGGGCCCGAATTGGTAAACACGCCTTTGAAGAAGAACGAAAGATTTATTCGTGGGATGAATAAGAAATTCCACGAAAGGATGACTGGCCATGTTAAAGAATCCTTTTCAGATTTGGTTGATATGGGATATAGATATGCCACACTTGATATGCAAGAAGCCCCGTTGAGAAAGGAAATTCAAGTAATCAAAATTGGAAGAAGCGGAAATTTGGAGGCAAGAAACCATAGCAAAGCAAGGAGAAAAGGAAGAGCGTTCAAGGAAGCACGGCAGAGAATGTCACTTGTTATAATTGCGTGGAGAAGGGCCATTATTCTAGCAGATGTACAAAGCCTAAGAAACAAGTCAGTCAATCCGTTCAAGCGATGCCCAGGAAATGCTATTATTGTTAGAAAGTGGGGCATGAAGTTAAAGACTGTCCAGTTATGAAGCAAACTCAAACAGCAAAGGTGTATGCAGTCAAAGACCATCCTGCATCTTCCAAAGCAGGAAAAGGAAAAGGAGTTCTGGAAGATAATCTTATCATTTATGATAGCATTGTTAGAGTTCTATTTGACACGGGTGCTACGCATAGTTTTATCTCTTAGCAAGTTATAAATGAATTAAATTTTGAACCTGATTTTGCTGATGAGCCTATATGCGTAAAGAATCCAGTTGGAGGTCCCACGAATCTTTTTCTTCGGTGTAGAGATGTTCCTATCTCATATTCTTGTTATCAATTCCCTATCGGTCTCTTTGTTCTTGATTTTAACGAGTTTGAAGTCTTACTCGGAATGGATTGGCTAGCGGAATACGAAGCCAAATTGGATTGCGACAATCGGTTGATTTCAATCTAAACCGAATTTGGAGATTTTATCAAGATTACTTGTGAGGACCCTAGTCCAAAAAGAGAAGGATTGATGTATAATTTGGGTTATCCTGAACCCAATTTGGAGTCTATACCAATTGTTAGAGATTTTCCGGACGTATTCGGAGAAGTAAAATCTTTACCTCCACATCGGGAAATAGAATTCAGAATTGACCTAGTACCCAATGCTCATCCTGTCGTTCATGCAAGTTGCAGGATGGCACCTAGGGAAAAGGTTGAATTAGTTCAGCAAACCGATGATCTACTAGCAAAAGGATTAATTCGACCCAGTGTTTCTGAATGGGGTTCTGCCGTCGTGTTTGTTGCTAAATCAGACGGAACTTTAAGATTGTGTGTAGATTACCGCGATCTCAATAAGATGACTCTCAGGAATAAATTCCCATTACCTAGAGTTGATGATCTATTTGATTAATTACACGGCACTCGTTTCTTTTCAAAGATGGATCTAGCTCAAGGGTTCCATCAACTACGAATCGCCGAAGATAGTGTCCATTTGACCGCTTTCAGAGGTCCTAATATGTTCTACGAATGGTTAGTCATGCCTTTCGGGCTAACCAATGCTCCAGCATACTTCGTAGATCTTATGACTCGTGTATTCTTGGAAGTATTGAATAAATTTGTGCTCGTGTTTATTGATGATATTTTGATCTATTCCAAAACTGAAGAGGAGCACGTCGAGCATCTTAGAATCGTTTTGGAGATCTTGAGGAGAAATATTCTATTTGCAAAATTTTCCAAATGCCCCTTTTGGGTCAAAGAAGTTAAATTCCTTGGCCATATTGTTAATGAAGAAGGAATTTCTATTGATCCTAGCAAAATTTCCGCTATTCTTTATTGGAGAAGACCTACTACCCCAAAAAAGGTTCGAAGCTTTTTGGGTTTAGCAGGCTATTACCGGAAGTTTGTTCAGGACTTTTCTAAGATAGCTAGTCCGTTGACTAAGTAAACAATGAAAGATGTAAAGTTCAATTGGACTCCGAAATGTGATGAAGCTTTTCAAGAGTTGAAGAAGAGATTAACCACTGCTCTTGTTCTCGGTATTATCAACAGGAATCAGGGATTATCTGTTTATACCGACACATGTGGTGACGGGGTAGGTGCAGTATTGATGCAAAATGGGAAGGTAATAGCCTACGCGAGTAGACAATTACGTCAGCACGAGAGAAACTACCCAACGCATGGCTTGGAGCTTTTAGCTGTTGTTTTCGCTTTGAAAATATGGCGACATTATCTTCTGGGTAAGAATCTTTTCAGCTTTCTTAATAATTTACGAATTTAACTTAACTTGATAAATATACTTGATGAACTTTTCTTTCTCTAGGTGAAAATTTTGAATTATTCACCGACCATAAATCTTTGAAATATCTCTTTACCCAGAAGGATCTAAATTTGCGACAACAACGTTGGTTAGAATTTATGGCATCTTATGACCTAGATATCCAATATACACCGGGAAAAGACATTGTAGTTGTCGATCCTTTAAGTAGGAGGCATGTTGTTCTTGCGTATCTTGTTGTCACTCCTACTCTCCTTGAAAAGATCGCCGGCAAGCAGAAAGAAGACCCGTTCCTTCCTAGAATTTGTAAAAGAATTCATCAGGATGAAGATTCTAGTTTTGCAATTGATGATAATGGAATCATCATATTAAAAGGCAGGATATGTGTCCCAGACTTCCCTGATTTGAAACGTGAGGTTTTGGATGAATGCCACAAATCTAAGCTCAGCATCCATCCAGGAGTTAATAAAATTTATAGAGATATTAAAAGACCTTCTGGTGGAAGACGATGAAGAGAGACATATCCATATATGTGAGTCGCTGTGCTACTTGTCAACAAATTAAAAGCGATCAAAAGAAGGTAGCCGATTTACTTCAACCTTTGGAAGTACCGAAATGGAAATGGGATCAGATATCGATGGATTTCATCGACGGATTGCTACGAACCAGGAAGGGAAATGAAGCAATCTGGGTTATAGTGGACCGTCTAACTAAAACTTCTCACTTTATTCCAGTGAAATCCACTTGGACTGCAACAAGCTTCGCAGGGTTATATATAAAGGAAATTTTTCGACTCCATGGTATTCCCAGTAGCATAGTGAGTGATCGTGACCCGATCTTCACTAGTAAATTTTGGGAGGCATCCCAAGCCGCATTGGGAACAAAATTGAATCTCATCACTGCTTATCAACCACAATCTGATGGGCAGACTGAGAGGATTAACCGAATCCTAGAAGACCTTTTGCGTGCTTGCATTCTCGATTTTGGTGGTTCTTGGGAGGACCATTTGTATCTGGTCGAATTCTCTTATAACAACAGCTATCAGGCCAGTATAGAAATGGCTCCTTTCGAAGCTTTATATGATCATCCGTGTCGGTCACCTGCATGCTGGATCGAATCAAGTGATAGACTCGTCCTTGGACCAGATATGATTAAAGAAGCCACGGAGAAGGTTGATTTTATTCGAAAGAAATTAAAAACAGCTCAAAGTCGCCAGAAGAGCTATTATGACCTTCGAAGAAGAGATTTGGAATTTTAAGTTGGAGATTCTATATTTTTGAAAGTATCTCCGATGCGGGGTGTATTGAGGTTTGGGAAAACTGGAAAGCTAGCACCACGTTATATTGGTCCTTTTCCTATTCTGGAGAGGATCGGTCCTCTAGCATATCGAGTGCAGCTACCCAGCTGGTTGTCTGGTATGCATAATGTGTTCCATGTTCCTAGTCTTCGGAAGTATGTGCACGACCCAAATAGTATTATTGAGGAGGCAGCTCAGCAGGACCTTGAGATCACTCCCAACTTGGCAGTTAGAAGAGATCCGATAAAGGTTGTAGATCGTGATGAAAAGCAATTGAGGAACAAACTGGTGAAACTTGTTAAAGTTCAATGGAGTGGCGATCCGAAGGACTGCACTTGGGAAACCAAAGATAATATGCAGAAATCATATCCCAACCGTAGAGTAGACATCTCATCTTAAATTGGTAAGCCATTTCCTTATTTCTTTCTAAATTCGTATATTCTTTGTTGCTTTTCTCTCTCTTTCAAATTTCGAGGACGAAATTTTCTTAAGAGGCCTGCATGCATTTATTTTCAAGTCTGATACTCTGCAATTGGAATGTGCTCTGCAATTTTCAAAACTGGAACCTGCATGTTGAAAACTGAAGCATGTAAAGCAAGAAGGGAGTCTGCATTTCATAATTTGGAATCTGCAAGTTGACATATGCTCTGCACTTTGAATTCAGGTTAGGATTCAGGATTGGCTTTGACGATTTGTGGAGGAGCATATGGAGCAGGAGGCTTCTGCGTATAGTTATATAATTCCGCTGTGTTTGGTATCTCTGAGTGTTGTGTTTGATTTGAGTTGTATAACTAGACAGGTGTCTATAACTGTCTAGTATGTGTTGTATATGTCTGTGTAACTCTGATATTTGATGTATACTATGTAATATTTTGTTATAAATATAATTTATTCGTTCCGCTGTTGAGATTCTTGTGTTGTTTCTTCCTTCTCTTCTTTCTATTCTCTTTTCTATCCCTTTCTTTCTTTATTCATGATGCGATTTTCCGGGAGTGGAAAGTCGGGTCGTGACATTTTGAAAAAAAAAAAGAAAAAAAAAATTACCAATTTAGTTCCCGTATTTGAATTTTTGACTAATTTTATTAATTTAACCAAAGTCATCTATCTCTAAATTCAAATTATAATTCATATTCAACATTTAAAATGAATTAAATGTTCAATTTGAATAGCCTAAAAATACGGGATGTTACAGGGGATATTTGTAACATCCCAAAATTTTGAATTTTAAATTCGATAAACCATTTGAACTTTTAAATTTAAATTGAAAAGTTTCAAATGAAATAAAATATTATTAAAATTAAATAAAAGAGAGATATATGGAACTAAATAAATAATTGATAGTTTAAGCTTTAAATAATAATAAATAAAGAATAAAAACATATAACAAGCAAGAAATTGTATTAAACAATAAAATGAATATATGTGATGAATTAAATATTGATAGTTAAACTTCAAATAGAAAAAAAATTCAAGAGTATGCTTATGATAAAATTCATATAGTTAAAATTATATAGTTATACTTTTAGATATAAGTATGTAGAAATATAAACAAGAAAAAATTCTTAAAAAAACAAAACCAAATAGTACAGATAAAAATCAAACAAGGCAAGAAGATAAATATCTTTAATAAAACAAAAATTAGTGCTTACAAAGAAAAAAAATTTGTACTCATAGAAAAAAATCAAGCAGCATATATATGTTAACAAAAATAGGGGCATGAGCAATTAATGCTATCTATTCTTCAGCATGTACAAGATCATATCAGCCGAAATAATTTTTGGCTTAGTCAACAAAGAAAACAAAAATAATCCGATTAAAGGAAAAACTTTGCACCAGCAAAAACCTTACCTTGTACAAACCATCCCTTATATATACACATGCATATTTGTTTTAGTTCGTTTAAAAGCAAAAAGAAAAATATAGCATTTCAGAAACCAAATTACACAACTAAAACTCAAGTTTATAACTCAACTAAAAAAGAAAAAAAGGAGGAAAAAAAGGAAGAAGGGTGTTCAGGAAAAAACAATCAAACTGTTTTTTTTCAGAGCATCTCTCTGTTCATCAAAACTTTTGGTGAGTAAACTTAATTTTTATCGGAATCTAAGTAATTATTTCATGAATATTGTATTTTTGGTTGTATATTGAAAAGAAAGTGTTGTCTTGTATGTTTCTTTATTACTCGAAGTATTTATACAGTTGTTCTTAATACTTTGTTTCAGAACAAAGTAAATTGAAGAAAAAAGATTCAAACAAACTCACACAATCCTTTTTAGCTTAGGATTTTTAACAAAACAAGTTTGTTTCCACTTGAATCACAGTAAAAAAATTTGTTTCAAGCTTAAACAAGGAGGGTGTCTATGCAACTGGTAAATTTCAATAAAAACAAAATTCTTTGATGAATTCAACTATTTTAAATCGTGGATTTGATCACATAATTTTAATAAACATATCAAGTTATGATTTTTAAAAGCAATACGATGGCTTTTATGTAAGTGGTTCAAGAGCAGTTCACGTTTGAACCAATTTTGTTCTTTTTCAAATTACTGATGATCGAATGATAATGGATAAAAATTGGTGTGAAGCCAGCATGTTGATCTAGAACTTCAGGAAAATTGTCGAAGAATGTTTCCATTGTGTAAATTGATGTGTCGAGGTTAAATTAGGGTTGTAGCCGAGGTTGTTTGCGTGTCTGTAAACAAGTTGATTTCATCACCTAGGAGCGATCGAGCTGCATGTGCTTTTGAAGGAATGATAGTGTGGAGTGTTGACATGATATGGCCAGAATTGTGAATTTTCTGGTGAACTATGCGAGGAGGACGAGGCGTTTTAGGCCTGGGGCAGTTCAAGTTACAGTTCGAACGAAGGGGTGAATTTCGATCTTGAGTTTTTTGCGTCGAATTGAGCCTTAATTTCGAGCATAGAAGGAATTTGCGACTCGCCGCAGATGTTGGTGTTCGTCGGAGCAACGACGACGTGCCATGCACGTACACGATAGAGATGGTGTCAGCGTTGGGTGAAATGGCGAATGACTCGAGTCAACACTTGAGGAAATGCATGCATGGCTTCATATGGAACTCGTGTACGCGAATATATTTACCTGTTACTTAGTTTAAGCTTAATGTAAAATTAAACTGGGAAAAAGAAAGAAAAAGGAAGAAGAAGAAACAGGTACGAGGGGAGGAGAGAAAGATCTCGGGAAGAGGACGAGAAGAACTCGAGTTTGACTCGAGTGAAAAACATGGTTTACTCGGGTTTGCTTTATAATGGGTTAAGCCCAACCAAAATTTAAAATTTACAAAGTTAAGTTAATTACTATATTTACAAGTTAACCAATGTTAATTTATGTTAAGAGAAAAACTTACTATAAGTTTAAATTATTTAATAATGATTTAAAATTTAATTAACCCTTTAATTAAATAATTAATTTTAAAATAAGAATTGAAATTAATTTACATTAAAACTTTTAATGTAACAATAAATTAATTTTTAAGATATAAAGAAGGTTTTATAAGTGATAATTAAAGTGAATAATTTTTATAAATTAGTGGTTTTGAAAAGAAATTAAGAATGATTTATAATTTGTAATTAAATTTGATAAACAATTAAGTGTTTAAATTTATTTGTAAATTTAAATTTTTTAATTAGATAAATTAAGTTGATTAATTGACAGTTAATTAAAATAACTAATTAAAAAACAATTAATCGAGTTAATTAAGATTTAGTTAAATTTAATCATTGATTTTAAACATCACTACGAATAATTGTGTGGTTAATTTATTTAAACCACATTGGAAAATAATTAACTATTGTTGTGCACTAGATTGATATTTCTGTTTTGGTTGTAATACCGTGTGATGTAGATTGCCATATACTGCACCGTGGTCTGTGATTTGTTCTGTATTGATGCAAAAACCCCTTTTGCCCGTAAAACGACATTTAAACTTCAATGCGACAGGGAGTCGGATTTCAGTTAGTTATTCGAAACCCACATCGAACACTGAATGTGAATCTTTGTGATTGATATATCGACGTGTTTTAAAATTAAACGCTCACTATTCGGTTTAGCCGGGAAAGGACCTTTGAGTCATATAACCCGTTCCGAATAGCGATGCGTCGAAATAGATAGCATTTGAAGACCGGTGGTGAAGACCGGGTTTCTTCGAAAACGATAGGATAACCTATCGATTGTCTCTGCACTGAGTTGCTCCAATATAGAAATTTCCTAAGTGATGGGAAGTCCGATCGGGATTGTGGATACCCGGATTTGCAAGGGCTTTTTCCTTTATTGGACGTAGTGCCTTCAGTTCTGTTCGAACCTAGAACAGACTTGTATGGTCGTATGTCTGACACTACATTTTGAGGTATAAAGCAGATTTCTTTCAAATACGTATCTGTTGGTGGCGGAGAATTTATTCTCTTTGCTTAATACCCTTTCTGAGACGTACGAGCTCAACGGTTATGTAATTGAATGTTCTCAGCAATATACTCCCAATTTGGTAGTGTGGCATGCTAAGTGCTGCTGTGTGTTGATGATCATTTGTTGATCATTTGTGATTAAAGCATGGATTTCGTGTAAAGCGTAGCTTTGTGGACGAGACCTCATCGGACCACACAACCCGAAAATGGTCGAAACAGGAAAGATGCGGCAAGGTTATGAGGGTCGCGCCCTTTAGGGTATGTCATTTCCTTTTGGAAAAAGGTGATGTCATGGTATGGAGCCTAGATATTTATCTGTGTGGTAGCTCCAATCTAATTTACTGTGTGGTTGTTGCTTTGTGATATAGGGCCCTCGGATAAAGGTCCCAAAGGACCGGGGAGTGGCATATTCGTGTAGTAGTTACCTAGTTATAGAGGTAACTCGGCCTTGTGTTGGCAGAGAGCTGGTTAAGTTCTTGGGACGTACCGCCAGAGGCGTACCCATGTGGCAGTAGGAAGTTCCTTAGCCTGACCATTTGTTGGAAATCCAAAGAAACAATACGAGCCATGTACGGTTTCAGTTGTATAACCTACCATGCAGCGTGGCGGTAACCTACCTCAAAACATGGTAGCTATAGTAGGCATACAAGGAAATGTGATATGCTGGCTAAGATTAATATTATACTTTCAAAATGCTTTCTACACTATGCACTAGTAATAATATCAAAGAATTTTTCTCGTATCAAGCATATTTGACTATCATAAGAAGAAATCTCCTCCAATTCCGCGATTGCATTGTGTGTGTGGCGGGAGGACTTATGGTAGTTTCATTTTTCAAAAGCATAACGATTTTTCCTTTATACATCTAGTTATTTAAAAGAAACTGTTTTTGTTTAATCATACCAGTCCCATGACTGACCCGGATTTTATTGTTTCTTTCCTAAACTCTGGGTGCCCATAATTTCCACACGGGCAGCCTAGTAGCAGGTTTCTGTGTTCTGGTGTTAGCAGTATTTTGGAGCTTTTGCTTTGGAGATATTTTAGAAGCTTTTGGGACCTCAGGTGTTTAGTTTTGGGAGTTTGTTATCACTTCATTCCTTTGAAGACTTTTTGGATATATAATCACAGTTGTATTAATATGATGTTTATTTGGAGTTGTGGTGTATGTATTAAAAATACTCTGATGTAGTGATGGATATTATGATATTGTATCTGTGATGTATGCATGATATTCATTTTGTTCCGCTATTTTATATTCATCTGATGTTGTTATAAGCTCCGGCGAACCAGATTCGACGTTTGGATCTGCGGCATTTGAATACGAGTGTCGTATTCGGTGCTGATTTTTGAAAGTCTAGTCAGGGCCATCACAATGGAAGTTCGGGATTTTCGAACTGGAAGCTTGATTTCGATCTGGGATTTTTGGCATCGAATTGATCTATGCAATCGAGTGTAGGGTTGATACGTGACTTGCCGGAGGATGCGTGGTTCACCGAAGCGTCAGTGAGGCGCCGTGCACATGCACGGCCTTGAGATGGTGTCAGGAAGTTTCGACTGTGAGAAACTTGAGTTGATGCTCAAGAAAGATGAGGGGTTGCTTCGGGTGAGACCTGAGTGCGTGAGTGTTTCATGTTATTGAAGTTTATAGCTTAAAACTTTAAAAAAAGAGGAGATTAAAAGTATGAGAAGAAGAAAGAGGGGAGACTCGGGGGAAATGGTGGAAAACTCGGGTGGAAACTCGAGTAAACTGGAAATATTCTCGGGTTGGTTTTTAAAGTGCTTAGTGAAATAAAATTTAAGTTATATCATCTTAATCAAATTTTAAGTGTTAATGAATTAATTAATGTCTGAAAATTTAAGTTAAGAATTGATTTTAAGACATCATTAATTAAGTTAATACTTAACAATGTTTTTAAAATCAAATTAATACTTTAACTAAGTAGTTAATGTAAGTCAAGTGTTAAATTTAATTAACATTAAAGCGTTTTAAGTTAGTAATAATTGATTTCAAGATTATTAAGGAAGATTATTAAGATGAATGATTATTATTTTGGGAGGTAATTAAGAATGGTAATCAATTTATAGTTGCGATTAACTAAGCGAATTGAGATTATAAATTTGGTATTAAAGATTGATTAACAAATGATTAAGTGTATAATAAAATTTGAAATTAAGGATTTTAAGTTAGCTACTTAGAGTTAATTAATATATGATTAGTAGTTAACTAATTAAGTAATTTAATTAAGAATTAATAATTGATTAAGTAAGTAATTAGTGATAAATAAATGGGTAATTAAGTAATTTTAAATTAATAATTAAGATTATTAATTAATAATTAAGGAATAATGAATTAAGTAATTAAGGTTTAATAAATGGATTAAAAAGTAATTAATAAATTAAATGGTATGAAATGAAATAATTAATTAATTAATGATTTATCGAGCAGGATTAAAGATGCTTGCTTATGGATGAATGTATAAGTAGAATATCTGGATTCGTGATATCTATTGGGTGATATTCTGTGATACTCTGTGATATGCTTTGGATATATTTGTGATGTTGAGTATAATTTATCTGTGATAAATGCTATGTGAATTAAAAATGTTGAATTAAATTGTTTAAACTATTAAACAACTTGATCTTTAAAATGGCGTTTGGATTTCGATGAGATTGGGATCGGGTGTCAGTTATGATTATCCAAAAACCACAACGATCCAAATTAAACGTTAGGTTGTAAATCTCAAGTGAAGATGGAGATGGTGTTTCAGAGTGCAAGGGTTATCGTCGTTAACTCTGAGGGTGATTCCAAAATGAGTGTAACGAGATAATGCCTTCGGTTTCCTTCGATCCTGGAACGAACTTGTATGGATTGAATGCTTTAAGAACATCGTCAGGTAGACGATGAGCATTCTAAGATAGATGTGTTCTATAAAGGTAATTGTAGCCTCAAGCCCCATCAACGGGAATGACTAAAACAGGGGAGGTGCAGCAAGGTTAGGTATGTAGCACCTAAGCTGGACGAGATATACCCCTGTCTAGATATCCCTTTTTTATTTGGCTGTGTGGGCGGTTGCTAGCTACAACCGCGGGGTTGACTTGTTCGGAACTGGTCAGTAAGGAATGATTCCTGCCTTGTGTTGTAGGGGGTCGGGAGTGATCCTCGGTACGGTGATCTAGGCCCGGTACTACGACGGGCGATACCCCAATAGCCCTTCCATTGTATGGAATCCAATCTCCAATAAGCACTATACGTTTTGATTGTGTCCAACTACGTTGGAATGTGAGATGTAAGCATTTCAGCTATTTCTGTATTTTACTTGAAAACCCTAGACATTATTATAATATCACCGGATTTCCTATGAAATGTTTTGGTTAGCGTAAGGTAAAAACTTACCCGTGTTTATGTGTGGAAAGTCTTACGTGATACTTTTATTTTCAAAGTTAAACAACTTTAACCCGTTTACTCACACCAGGCCTATGTCTGACCCGGAGTTTATTTCTTTTTTTCATAAACTCTTGGGTACTTAAAATTTTATGAGTAGCCAAGTGATAGGCTTTGGATTATTGGAATCTGAAGGAGCTTGGAGCAGGATTCTAGACGTATCTATCTATCTCGTTCCGCTATGTTAGTTGATGTATGTTGTATTTTGGGATGTATGTAAAGACAGATATATATATGACCGTCTTGTCTATATGATGTTGTGTAACTCTGATATATGTAAAACTATGTAATAGTTATGTGATGTATTATATTTTGTTCCGTTTCCGCTGTGAGATTCTGATGTTGTTATTCTTTCTTTCTATCTTTTATATTTCTATCTCTTTCTTTTCTTATTGATAGTTGAAAGGCGGGTCGTCACAGGTGGAATTTATGCGGCCATCTATTATCCCACTTCCTACACTTCCTTTCGTGGTTGGGCAAGCGTCGTTCTCCTCGGTTCGACATACGTCATTCTCCTTACTTCGATCTTCATATGATATCCATACTTGGCTTGGTGAGCACCTCCACTCATGGCTCTATGAGCTCCTCTGCCTTCAGTTTGGTTCCTATCTCGCGTGCCAGTTTGTCTCCATTCGATGTCCTATCTGATTCGACCCCCATGCTCACCAAATAGACGATTATGTTTGGTACCCTAGGTACCAAACGTGATATTCTGTTCGGTACCCTGGTGTGCTAAACATGGTAAAGGGGGGAGGGTTGCCTCTTTCTCTACTCATTTTCTCTACCTATCCATCCGCCTTGTGTCTTTCCTTCTCTTTATTCTTTCTTATGTTGGAAATGGTTAGAAACTCAGCAGTTAGATTCCATATCTGACCGTTCCTTATGTTCCATGAAAATAATCTGCTTGCTAGGACTCGAGCTCCTGACTCTTTGTTAGAAGCTTGGTGCTTAGCCACTTAAGCTACACGTGTCTTTGTGTCATAACTCCTTCATTTCAAGTCAGAATGAACAAATATTGACATTAGGATTATCATCTTCGACCCTTAAAAATCGACACTAATACGTCCATTGTATTACATGTCGAACATTCAAATGCCAGAAGTACCAATTGGTTAGGGTAAACGAAGAAGGTAGAAGATTGAAGAAATCCAAACACCATAGAATCTCACAATGTAGCGAACAATATATAATACAACAATTGATCTTTACAAAAATGAAACAACTTTATCTAAATAACATCAGAGTACACTAGACTTATCCTAAATTTGAACAGTTATAGAAACATATCCTTACAATGACAAACATACAGACTCTATAATACAGCAGAATAAAAATATACATGAATACGTCTTAACCATCCCGTTCCTCTCCAACTCCAAAGTATCTAGCTAAACCTAAGAAAACATGCTCGGTCTGACCCGAGCATTACATGGAATAATGTCCAGGTCAGTCTGGTAAACTAGCGTGAGTAAAAATCAATAACAAGTAATAGCCAAACTGATTTCTACATTTGAAAACCTTTCAAACAATGGGTATCTCGTAAGACCACATCGCATATAAAAATGGACGGGTTTTTATCTTACGATAACCAAAACATTTTATATCAAAATCCAATAATATTATCACAGTGCCTAGGTTCAAAGTAAATAGATAAAATAGCTGAAATGAATGCATCTCACATTCCAACATACTAGGTTCTACAATCGAAAACGTAAGGAACGTATTGGAGATTGGACCCCAACAATGGCAAGGTAAGGGACTACCTTCTGATGATACACCTCTTGAAAATGCACCGATGCTAACAAAGAGTCGGCTGTGCCTTTAACATGAAAGACCATGTTACCTTACCCCCTGACATCGAGGCCTTATACTACCATGGTGTTTGCACGCAAACCAACTCTGAAAGGGACAGCTAGAATGAGGTGGTCGCTCCTAATGATAGCTAACCACGTAGCTCTGCTGCATGTCCTGTTTTTGCCATTCCTCCCAGTTGTGAGCTTTAAGCAAGCGCTTTACCTGCCTAAATAGCAATCCATCTTAAAATGCTAACACTGCTTTCCATTCATCAATGCAATGTCAGCATTCATCCATCTAAGTTTGTTCCCAGTCTGAACGAAAGTAAAGGCACTAACTCTACTACATCCATTTTGGAATCACCCATAGGATTAGTAGTAGCCGCCCTTACACTTCAATGGCTCCATCTTTGATCCCATGCTTCAGTATGTCTTCATTTAGAAATGCTTGAGTTAGATCGAAGTGGTTTTTAGATAGCATATCCGATCCTAGTCTCTACAAAACAACTTTCGATATTTTCAGTAAACTCAACCCTGGTTATCGGTAAACTTAACCCTGGTTCTTTAGGAAATAAACAAACAAATGACAAGAGCGGAGCTCACCTCCTAACCGTTTGTGGATGGATTTCTTTATCATTCATCCTAGAAGAACAAAACAAGTTTATACATATAATATAGCACCTTCGATGGTAATTGTAGCATATAATTCTCGTATTCCTCCTATATATTTAAAAAGTTATGTTTTGTCCAAATTTGACAGTTGGTTATTTAACTATCAAATAAACAAACATCCACTCATGGTTTAATTTCCATATGGGATCCACTAATCCTTTATTAATTCTCTTTAATTAAATAAACCACTTTATAAAATTTAATCACAGGATCTTTTCAAAAAACTATTCCCAAACCCCTTAAATTTCCTTACTTGGGAAACATTTATATACTTATCTCATTGTTATAAGTACAATACCAAAACATTTTACTTTTCATGCCTCGAAACATAATCATATACTTATCTTATCAGTATAAATATATTTACAAACTTTTCATAGTTTTCTTCATTCCAAATCCTATATTAAATAACTAAACATTTCTTCCAAATAAAACATTTCACTTATCCTTTTATCAAAATTCCCTTTTTAAAAGAACATCTCATATTTTAATTAACTTATAACTTTTAAAATAAAGTTATAACCCACTTTTATAAACCATCAAGTTAATTTATAACCGTCTTTCCAAATCCCTGAAATGATTTATAAACTTTTGTCCTATTTTTAAAACTCTTTATATAAACCTTTCTATACTCCTTTATCATTTACAAAACATCATTAGTAAAACACTTAAAGTAACCCTTCAGTAAAAAAACCTTTTATAAACAAGTTATTACTTATAAATAACTTTACAACATAATAGCATAACTTAGAAATCATTTATAAATTTTAAACTCTAAATTGATTAAAGAATTTAAGTTGATTCAAAACACACTTTACAAATTCAAAATAAGGATTAACAATCCCAATGGTACTAGTTTAAGTTACCATTCAATTTCAATTCAATTCCCAAGTCACTTAATAATTATTTGCATAAGCTACCGTATATGTAAATATAGTTCATGTCCAATCAAAGAATAACACGTCAGTATAACCAGTTGGCATATACAAGTCCAAATAACATAACAACAGGATGTTGATTTATCCTGCTAAATAGATGTCTAAACAATTCAATCAATTTACAACAGAATAGGAATTTATTCTGTTTAACACATGTCCACACAATCAAATCACTTACACTATAGAAGAATGGTGTTTTGTTCTGCTAACAGATGTCATTTAACTCTCCTAATCATATAGGTTACTTAAGGATCTGGACAAGAGATCATTTGGTATGGAATCGAGTTACTTTGAAAAAGAAAATTGATTAAAACACATTCTATTTATTTTAAAATCACCATTGAAAAGTAAAAAGTATATTTAATTAGCTTAAACCCTAAATAAATCTTCATTAATCCAATTTAAATCAAGATTAAATCATAATTAAACTCTAATTAGGCTTAATGAACTTGATTAAGTACAAATTAACTTCCTAATGCAAATTGGTTAAGGCTAAACCAAATTGCTTAAGAGTTAAATCCTAATTAATCAAATATTAATTAAATAACCCATTAACTAAATAATTAATTAATTAACCAATAATATTAATTAAATAATTATTAATTGCTTAATTACTTCTTAACCTCGTTAGACACTAGTTAAAACTTTATAAATCTATTAATAGTCATTAATTTAACTTAAGTTATGATTAACCTTTAATCACCTTCTTAATTACCAATTAGGAGTTAATTATCTTTTAATTAACTAATGAATTAATTACAACTTAATTACTTTTTAATATTACTAATTAAGAGAAAAAATTATTAAAATAATTTCAAAATAAAATAAATTTGAATTAGAAATTCAAACCTTCTACATCCATAGCGACTATCGCTATGAGCGTAGTTCACTCTAACATATGCTTAGCAAACGACTTCACAAACCCTTAATTTTTCATGATTTGAAACAAATTTAAGAAAGTTTTTTTAAAAAAAAAACTTTAAAACTAAAGTTAAAACTTTAATCCATTTCAAACTTTAAACTTCGAAAACAAACTTCAATTCCAACCGGATCTTATAACACTCGTAATTACACAAAGTAGTTAACTTTGTTTACCAAACTCATGAAAAGCCTTGTTTTACAATCAACATGTTACTACCACCAACCATCTTCATTATAGATTGCAAATATACATCCATATATTCATGCTTAATAACTATATAATAAAACATCGATTTCCATAACCAAACCAAACTAAAATTAACCATCCAAATCATAATCAAACAACATGATTTTCATTTAACTTCTACACTGTATAATCACCATATATAGTGACATAAATAAAGTTACCATTTTCATTAAAAAACGAGTAGTTTACTCACCAAACTTCTGCAAATGCTATCCGAACTTAAGCTAAACTTGCCAACGACTCTCTAACTTTGAAGGATGGAGGCTTTAGGTGGTAGCAAACCTCAAAATGGCTTGGCCCGTGTGTATGCAGGCTCAGCCAGAGGTGTGGGGGTGGATGTGGGATAGTAGCTTGAAGGTAGAGGAGCTTCGGGTTATCATCGATTTGTCGAAAATGAACCCAAAATTAGGTAATTTTCCCACTGGTTTTTGGGCCACCAAATCATGAAATTTGGAAAGTATTCAAAAGGATGTTGTAGGAATTTTTTTCTTTATCATTTCAAAAAAAGAACGACTCATTTATGATTTGTTTTGAAGAAGTTTTGATCAAACGAAGAAGGTTAATTTTCGGCCTTGAAATTCTGAGTTAAAAAATTGCTTTGTAAAGAATTGATGCTTTGACATATCTATGATAAAATTTTGAAAAAGTGGTCAACTAGAATATTGTAGCCATTAAAATATCACACGGTTTCAAGAAAAAGAGAAATTCCATTTGAGATGGAAATGAGGAAGAAAAGGTTGGTGGAAACATGGGGGAAAAATGGAGAAACATATGGGCTATTTATAAGCAAGATTTTACACCTCATCATTTTGTCAAGTCACATCACTCTTATATGTATATATATATATATATCTCTCTCTGTGTGTGTGTGTGTCTAATTATTATGTTTAGTCACATCACTTTCTTTTATATATATATAATTATTACGGTTAGTCACATCATTTTCTTTTATATATAATTATTATATTTAGTCACATCGCTTTCTTTATATATATAATTATTATGTTTAATCACATTAATTTCTTTATATATAATTCTAAGATGTGACAAGAGAGGAATATATATTTATAAATTAGGTAAATAGACACAAGGAAGAAGTTGCAAAAAAATGTAGTCTCAGGAATGACATATTTGCTTTTTAGTTTGAAAGACGTTTTTAGTGTAAACTGAAAATGATAGTTACAACTATCATTCAGTGAATTACACTAGAATGTGCCATTCGACCTAAAAAACAAACTTCTTGTCCCTGAAACTAAATTTTTCTCTAACTTTATCCTTGAGCCTAAAAAGCCCTTTATATATGGTATATTATTATTTTTGAATTTATGAACCGTCACATCACTTGCTGAAAAAATTAACATAAGATAAACTATCCTTCAGTATATTATTATTTAGTTAATTAACTCTTATATATGTGTATATATGGTGCACAAAGTCAGACAACATTCCCGACAATTTTTCGGTGTTGAAACGTCGAAATTTCGGAAAACGTTCTTCGGTCACATTTTCTTTCTTTCTACGAACTATTTAATTTGGTAAAAAAAATTTAAAAACGCTTTTACCATCATTATTATTTAATTAAATGAGTTTATTTTCATTATAAAACCTATATTTTGAATATTTAAAACTAATTAAATATTCATTAATCATAGTAGGTAAATTCCGGGTCATTACATTCTTCCTCCCTTAAAAAAATTTTGTCCTCGAAATTACACCTTGACCTATCCTAGAAAACACTTAACACTATACATCGGCTCATATGATGTACATAGATCATTGTTATGCAAAATCTGATTCGATCTCAACTCGAATACATAACTTTCCTTCCGAACTAGTATCGCTCACTTGATTTTCTACTACGGACTCCGATCAGGCTCCTTGATTTGGAACCTCTATTCTCCTTACATAGTTGTAACTATGACAGAAAAACTTGGTCACACACCATGAACCCTCATCAAGTGCTTACCGTCAAAAGTCGAGTTATAGATCCTTATTCGGAACAGTGCAACACCTTAAAGCCATGTACTCGAATCTTGGACCACTCTATATGGAAAGGGAAATAATCTACATCTAACTTACGCACTTACTTAATTGGTTTTTCCTAATACCAATTCTATTTCCACCAAATTATTTAACCAAAAATTTCATAAACTATTCTTAGATTCAACTTTTATGCTACTCCATTACATCCTAAGATCATATATTTGTATCTGATTCCATTATTCCATTTTTCTTTTATCTTCCTAAGAAAATTCAAGATCCAAATACCCGGCTTTTATTTTCAAAAACTTTTTGAAATGGAACTCTATACTTTAAACCATGCAAATATAGACATAGCTCGAGTAACTCTAAGATGATACAAAGGAACTAGGTATCACCAAACAGTATCATATATTCCTTTACTAAGAAGGGTAATACTCAAGAGAAGTTTTTACAATTTGAACAAATCTCTTTCCCAATTTTAAGTTATTTTCAAGCCACTCGAACTAGTTAACTTAAAAATATTCCTTTTATTTTCAAATTCTCATTTTTGGAACAATACTTTACATTTTCCAATAATATATATCACCAACTCACTTTGGGTTTGTTCGAGTTGAACTTTTTTCGATCGTACAACGATAAAGAGAGTAATTAATTAAGTACCCCATAACGTTCACCTTGGCAAACATCTGATCGTCATTTAGAAGATTATTCTGATTATCAAAAAACAGTCAAGTCTTGTTCTCCGTACCAATCCAAAGATAGTACTTCTTACTTACACTTTATTCCCAAGATTTTGTACTTAAACCGAATTGGTTTCAATTATTATTATTATTATTATCCTGAAACCTTGAAAATCATTTTTCAAAAGCATCTAGATTTAGGTTCTTAATTTTTGAACCTAAATTATTCTAACTTAATGATACATTCTTACAAATCCATTTTATAAATCATTTCTATTAAACCATTTTTAAATATTTATCCTAAAATATTCTAACTTTGAAATCAAATTCTACCTCAACATTAACATCGAATGCCTTTTAGTCAACCATGAAACTTAATTCACAAGGTGTTCGTTTCCATATTTTTCGCAATCCTTATCTATCCAATCCATATCTTAAAAATCGAACATACTAACAATAGTAAATGCTCAACTAGACGAGCACGATTAAACAAACCCTAAATGATAATAGTAACAACATATTATTATCTCCTAACACCTCAACCAATTATATTACACTATTTGTGAAAAACATTCTTTTATATGTAATATATACCTTGGGTAAAATTATTACATTTACCCAATTTCAAAATAGTACTGTGTTGATTTGCCTAGTTTAAATGTTTAGAAACCCCTATCGGTATAGTTGTACACCCTGTATTGACCAGAGTTCATAAGCCACTAAATCAATAAATCAACACAATATAAAACATTTGATAATCACTAGCGAATATGTGTTCATATATATATATATATATATATACACACACTCAAACTCATTCTATGGTGTCACTTACCCCATCTCTAATGAGTTAATCGCACCAAAGCCAAGGTTCTAGCTTAACCTTCAGCTTTGATACCAAATGTAACAAACCGGATTTCGACCCTAAAAAATGACTCTAATACGTCCACTATATTATATGTCGAACATTCAAGTACTAGAAATATCGATTTGTTAGGGTAAAAGAAGTAGGTAGAAGATAGAACAAAACTAAACAACACAAAATCTTACAACATAGCGATTAATATATAATACAACAATTGATCTTTACAAAAAGGAAACATCTTTATCCATATAACATTAGAGTACACTAGATTTATCCTAAATTTGGACAGCTATAGAAACATGTCCTTACATTGACAAATGTACAGACTCTATAATACAACGGGGAAAGAATATATGTGAATATTCTTGACCATCCATCTCCTCTCCAACTTCAAAGTATCTAGCTAAACCTGGGAAACATTCTTGATCTGACCCGAGCAGTACATGGAATAACGCGCGGGTCAGTCCGGTAAACCAGCGTGAGTAAAACTCAATAACAAGTAATCACCAGACCGATTTCTACAGTTCAAAACCTTTCAAACAAAGGATATCTCGTAAGACCACACCGCACATAAAAACGGACGAGTTTTTACCCTTTGATAACCAAAACATTTTATATCAAAATCCAGTGATATTATCATAGTGCCTAGGTTCAAAGTAAACAGATAAAACAGCTGAAATGCTTGCATCTCACACTCCAACATTAGGTTCTACAATCGAAAACATAAGACACGTATTAGAGATTGGATCCCAAAAAGGGCAAAGTAAAGGACTATCTTTTGATGATACACCTCTAGAAAATGCACTGATGCTAACACAATGTTGGCTGCCCCTTTAACATGGAAGACCGAGTTACCTCACCCCCTTGATACCGAGGCCTTATACTACTACGGTGTTTGCACGCAAACCAACTCTGAAAGGGACATCTAGAATGGGGTGACCGCTCCTAATGGAAACTCACCGCATAGTTCTGCTACATGTCCTGTTTTTGCTATTCCTCCCATTATGAAGCTTGAGTCTACGCTTTACGTGTCTAAATAGCAATCCATCTTGAAATGCTAACACTGCCCTTCAGGCGTGAATGCAATGCTAGCATTCATCCAGACATGTTCATTTCTGATCTAAACGAAACCAAAGGCACTAACTCTACCACATCCATTTTGGAATCAACTCAGGATTGGTAGCAGTAGCCCTTGCACTTTAGTGGCTCCCTCTTGATCCAATGCCTTGGAGATCCAACTACAAAGAAACAAGTAGTTTGATACAAGACTGCTCTGGCATCTTTATCCTCTATCTCCTTTTTTTTCCAGGTACCTGAGAAAAAAATAGAGACTTGAATCAACTTCTTTTCGTCGATTATTTACCATCTTTTTTTATGGTAAATGATCCCACCCAATCAAATGAATAGATGTGAAAGAAGTAATTATAAACCACGATCGAATCTATGGAAGCATTGGTTTATACATTCCTTTTAGTATCGACTTTAGGGATAATTTTTTTCGCTATCTCGTTCAAGATGTCTTTATTTCAAAACGCTTGAGTCGGATCGAAGTGGTTTTCACATAGCATATTCGATCCCTATCTTTTCGAAACAACTTTCGATATTTCCTGTAAACTCAACCTCGGTTCTTTAGGAAATAAACAGACAAACGACAAGAGTGGAATTCATCTCCTAACAGTTTATGGATGGATTTCCTGATCACTCATCCTAGTAGAACGAAATGATTTTATACGTATAGTATAGCACCTTCGATGGTAACTGTACCATATAATTATTGTATTTCTCCTAGATATTTCCATTTTGTCCAGATTTGATAGTTGGTTATTTAACTATCAAATGAACAAACATCCACTCATGGTTTAATTTTCATATGGGATCCACTAAGCCTTTATTAATTCTCTTTAATTAAATAAACCACTTTATAAAATATGATAGCCAGATCTTTTCAAAACACTATTCCCAAACCTATTACATTTCCTTTTATACTTGGGAAACATTTATATACTTATCTGAATGTTATAAGTATATTACCAAAACATTTTACTTTTCATGCTTGAAACATAATCATATAATTATCTTATCAGTTTAAGTACAAACTTTTCAAAGTTTTATGCTTTCCAAATCCCATATTAAATAACCAAACATTTCTTCGAAATAAAATATTCCACCTATCCTTTATCAAAATTCTCTTTTTAGAAGAACATCTCATATTTGAATTAACTTATAACGTTCAAATAAAGTTATGACCTACCACTACAACAAAATTTGCTATTTGTTACGCCAATAGATAACTCGATATTGCAAAGCGTTATTAATATAGTTCAACCCTATTTTAGTTAACTTCCGTGTAGTACACATATAACACATTGTTTTCGAGGAAAAAAAATAAACCCTTCCTAAATATTTCTTTTCCCTCCTCTCAGGCAATTATGTGTAGGATCTAGATTAACCCTAGAGGGGGGGTGAATAGGGTTATAGCAAATTTTTCTCGATATAAAACACAGAAACAAAACGCAGAAATAAATATGCTGAAAAAGTAAATCACACACAAAATTTACCCAGCTTCGGCAACCCCTGCCTACTGCTGCATTACCAGATTTCTATTAGAATTAAACAGTATCACGCTTACAAACACTATACTAGACTCGCAGACATTTGCTCCCGCTCACAAACACTCTACTAGACTTGCACACCCTGCTCGCAAACATTTGCTCCTGCTCACAAACACTCTACTAGACTCGCACACCCTGCTCTGCCTATAGAGTTTCGCTTACTCGCAAACTTTGCTTCCCGTCTATAGAGCTTCGCTTACTCGCAAACTCTGCTCCCGTCTATACAGCTTTGCAAACTCGCACACCCTGCTCACTGAACTAATTCTAACTAGACAATCTGACACTACCTAAACCCTAGGTGGTGATTTACAAATTCTTTGATTTGAAAAGTAAAAACAACAATTAAAAAACAAAAGACTAAAATAGTTAAACCCTATTTAAAAATACATTCAAGCCCTTTTAAACATAACACAAGGCCGGCCCTATTCTCTTCTTCAATCCGTTCCTTTTTCTTTTGACTTGTGAAAAATACGACGGCCTTTTTTTTGTAACTTCGTTCGTTCTTCTTTCGCGAATTTAGGGCTTGTGCTCTTTTGCTCCTTGCGATTCAAACTAGGGTTGTGCAAATTGAAGTCGCCACTTGATATGATTCGATCGTATGCTTCGATGCTTTTTGCTTTGCCCACGGCTCTTCAATTTGGATCGAGTTCGTTTTGTGATTTCGGTATGTAATTTATCCTTTTGCTTTTCTTAGTTTGGCTTGCTCGAACTCGATGGATTTGAGATTGCCGATGACGATGGTTTATATAGGATTTGATTTCCTATTTTTTGCGTTCGTATACGTTCATTTGAATTTGTCTTCGTTCGTTCGATCTTGTATTGATGCTTGAGATTTATCTCTGACTTTTTCATATGCGTATATTTTGATACTTGCTTCTCACGGCTTGGTTGACACGATTTTGATTCATGACTGCCTCCATGTATTTCTCTGTTGACTTGCTCAATTAAAAAACTTTGAATTCTTGATATTGCTGATTCTTCGGCACTGTTTTAATTCATTGTGATTTTTGTATCACTACTTGATTCTCTGTGAATTTTTCTGTTGGATCGACTTTAGTATGCTTTGATTCAAACCAGACTTTTGTTGACTTGATCACAACTGATATTAGCTTGTGAATTTCTGATGGACTTATTAGTTCGACCCTTGTGTTCTTCATATCTTCATTTGATCAGTGTGTTTGAGTCTGCATATTGTAGCCGTGATCATGTTGCAGTTTGATTGTGTGATGTTGCCTCTGGTTGCTGTCATATACTAATGTACTTGAAGTGTATCATGCTTATTCACTTGGTGCTGTCATTTTTGTATTCACTTGAGTTCGTACACTTTGTTGCAGTGGTTTACTCGTGCTGTATAAACTGCTGTCATGTTGTCACTGTATTGCCATTGGTCGTGTTGTGGTCTTCAAGCATGTTGCTATTGGGTTGTAGTTTGCATTATGTTGGTCGAGCTTTGATTCTTTGTTGGCACTGGCTTGAACTTGCTATTGAGTCTGATACTTCATACTGGATATTGTTGCAGTATTCATAATTTGCGCTCGAGCTTGCATACTGTTTTCATTTGTTATGTTGTTTGCAACTGTGTTTCATTTGCATAGCTGAACTTCACTGTTGCACTTGAGTTTTTGCTTCTGGCCTGCATGTAGCTGTTGCACCCAGTGTTGCTTTGTCATTGTGTACTTGATGGTTGCTGTGCACTTTTGTGCTTTGAGTCGGTTTCACTTGGGTCTGGTTTGTCTGGCCATTGTAGCTGTATTGATCATGTTTCTTGTTCAATGTTTGGTGCATTGTGCATTGTCATCTTGTGGCAATTGCTTTGTCTCCATGTATTTCATGTAGTATGGGCATTTGAATATGCATTTGTGAACATTGTCGAGTCTAGTTGATGTAGTTGCACTTGTGTACTTCATATATGCACCACCGTGTCTTTTGTTTGCACCTGTTAGCCTGTCCCTTGTTTGGTTTTTGGTGACATCTGTTGGCTGTGCATACTTGTATTTTTGTGCCACTGTTTGATCATTGAAGTGTCTGGCCTGATGCTGCATACGTGTTTTTGTTGTGTATACTTGTGGCTGGTGATTCATCTTTCTGCATTCCTCTATATATGCATTCATCATGTCACTTTATCTGTTTCAACTTGATGTTGCTTTAACTGCCTGTCTGAACTGTGCACATTGTTGCACTTTGGTTGTTTATCATGTTGCATTCACTCCATGGTGCATTACTGTCATGTTGGTTCGAATTGCACTTGTCACTGCTGCAGTCGCTATGCAGTTGCTATGCCTTCGGTCATGTTGCCTTGTGTTGAATCCAGTTTCAAAACTCGGATTTGACCTTGTGCTTGTGTCATGATTTTCAATGTTATTGCACGTGAGTTGAACCCGGTTTTTCATTTGGGTTTGACCTGTGCTCACCTGTCCCTGTAAAACAATCAAGTGTATATATCGGCGTGCACGGTCTTGTGGCATATACAGTAATACACTGTGTATGTCACAAGTTGTTCGTGTATGATGAATTCAAATTTAAATGATGACGAACAACCCAAATAACCGAGGCAAATATCATTTTCAAAATTCACGTTTTATTTTATATCGCAAAAATATTTTATTTTCAATTTTACTGCGTTAGTAAATATTTTTGCAGATTGCTCAGATGCTGGATTCAAACTGGAATGAAGTTGAAGATAAAATACGAATTGAGTGAATGAGTGATGTGTAGTGAGGTTAAATGTAAATATGAAATTGTGATGTATTTGTAGTCAAAATTGTATATGTATAGTGAGAGCTTGAATTTGTACTATTCAAAATTGTAATAAATATTTGTTTGAATAAAATATTCGTTTGAATTCAAATTCCGTGTTATTTATTTTATTCAGCAAATATTTATTTAATCTGTGAAAATAAAATAGTATATTAACAAATACATTTAAACGAATGTATATATGTTTATTATCATCAAACAAAAATCATATAAACGCATATTCAACAATCTCCCCCTTTGATGATAACAAACATATATTTAAGATTTTGAATGTATTAAATGTATTTGATCGTTCAATTTGCTCCCACTATTTGAATGCTCCTTCTCTACATAATACTCCCCCTACATATATGCATACAAATAGTAGTATATAAACGAGCCTATATGCAAATGGAAAATTATTTGACCTTTGCTTGATTCTATTTGACAAAATCTTAACTTTTCTCTCCCCCTTTTGTTATCAGCAAAAGAATAACAGTGTTATAAAAATAGGGATGAAGTGACAGACATGAATCAAACATTTAAATCAATTGAATATAAATATCAAATTTCAATAAAACTCAAACAAAAATCATAATTACCCTTGTTAGACGCATATTCCACTTTCAGAAGTGATGGGGATAAAATCATCAAAAATCATACAGTTCTGTCTATTTGTGGTATATTTATTTCAGGAAATTTGAATATCTACTAACCATGCATAACCGTTAGGACTTTTAAATGAGATTAGTAGTATTCCAATTTAATTTAAAAAATGAAATCAAGTATCTTCTAACCACGCATGACCGTGAGGACTTTTAAATGGGATTATAATCAACTTGTCTATTAAATCAATTAATTTTGATATGCGTTCCATACATGCATAACCGTGAGGACTTTTAAATGAGCATGGAAGCACATAATCAAAAATCCAAGTAATTCACCCATGCATAACCATGAGGACTTTTAAATGAGAGTGAATACTTTGGATATTTATTTTTATTGCTAAATATAATAAATTGAAGCACAAATAATTTTCTTTACAAATTATAAGATATTGAAGAACAAATGATTTTCTTTGTAAACTACCACAAATTTACATACTAAATATGATCTTGATGGGTGATGGTCAATAGAAAGATGAAAGAAATAGAAATGGTCATGGAATTTTTACCCAACAAAAAGTTTTTATAACTCTTGTTATGAAATTCTAAAGAAATTTTCTAATTATACTTTCTCGAGTTATAATATATGATAAATATCAACACTCATCTCCTTTTCAATCACTATTCATCTTTTCGATAATCAAAGGGAGTCAGATTAGTCAAAATTTGTCATTTAAAATCAAATTCAAAAATTATAAGATCAATTTTTCAAAAATGACTAATCTGTAAATATGGTCAAACATGATTTTCTCGAGGGGGTTTTATAAGAAAATTTTCTGCTATTTGAAAATTATTTCAAGTGAAAAATATGCAGATATTTTCTTTGAAAAAAACGATGCAGCAAATGAATGTTTCAAAAATTAATCACGTTCCACTAGTAATTTTTCTATCAACTATATTACCAGTGTAATCTGCATCTGAATTTAAATTTCACTCAATATTCACTCGTTGAACCATAAAGTGTGCACCAAGAATTTCAAACTTAACATCATTCTTTTGAATTTGAATTGAAGCCGTGTTAACACTCAAACAATATCATAGTGTTAATTTCAGAAACCGTAGGATAAACAGTTATATTCATGAGTAATCAACAGTCAATCAACATCATAGTTATTTCAAAAACAATTTCTTAAAATCAGCTTTCATATGAAAATTGAAATCGTGCAGATTTACAAGCAGTGACCAAAATGTCAAAACCAATATATCTACGTGTAGCATGAGTAGCCATCATTTGACCGAACAAATTTATATAAATTAGTTCAAAATTGAAAATCTGATTGGTCATCAATTAAGCACAAATCAATGTCATAAATAAGAACAAGTCAAAAAATCATATTAGTTAAATCCGAATCAGTCAACCATCATAATTACTCCAAGTAATTCTATTTAAAGATGATTGGTCAATATTTTGAAAAAGTCATAACATCAAAATCATCATCTTTTGTTCATCTCAATATTGGCTGATTTTAATTTAGAGTATGGTGCAGATAATCACATTTAATATATCGTTAAAAACAATTTTACCTGTTTTACCTTTACGATAATTTTTCTTGATTGCCCATTGTGATTCTGTCACCTTTGTACTAGGTTAAGGAACTTGCTTTGTCGCCCGTTATGTTTCTGGAACAGCCCAAATCCAGAGAACACTGTTGTTGTTCCTTAGCCTGCCACCGTACCTACACGGGAAAAGATTTATATGACCTATTTGTTTTTATAGGTCCATGATTGTTAGTGGCAGAATATGTTTGTGGAGACCCAAAACTATTTATATATGTTCCTTTTGGCACCCAAATTTGTTTGACTTTCAAAGATTTTATATTTGTGCCTTTTGGAACCCAAATCGGTATAGTCTTTACATGTTTGGGTCTATACCAACAATTATTTTGATTGTGTCCAAATTTTCTACAAATTGTGCACATTGAAATTTATTGATTAATCTCTTTTCTAACATATTCAAAATGAGTATAATCAAGTCCTTGTCTATCAATATTGACAGTTTGCTTTCCTAATAGCATATTCAACGATTTTTCGCTTTTTGAAAATTTATCTAAAGTTGTTGACAATTGTTGGACTTGTATTTTGAGAGATTCATTTTCGTTTAACAATTGTGTGCACTTTTTAATAGAATTCTCTCTTCTAGTATTTTCAATTTTTAAAATCAGAATTTCATTTTCAAGTGATTTCATTTTAATTTCTGATTTTTTAATTTCTTCTTCAATGTTGGACACTTATCACACTTAGGGATCCTACTTTGATAGGTTTTGACTAATTGGTCAAGTAGTTCATTTAATTCTATCAAAGTGTCTTTTTGTGATTCAAGTTTGGCGTATTTTTCCCTAAGTTGTTTAAAACAGCCATTTACTTTGTGGAAATAAATAAGTAATTCAGAGTGAGTAAGTTTTGATACCTCGCTTGGCTCGTCGTCGTCGTCGCTATCGGTTATATTCCCATGAAGGCACATATCTGCTTTCTCACTTTCACTCCTATCGCTTTTATTCCACGTGGCTGCAAATTTCCTTTTTGAATTCTTCATTAATAATGCCAGCTTGGCTGCTCCATCATCATCATCCTCATAACAACTGCTATTTAACAATCCTTTTAAGCATATTTCTTTAACTGAGTCGGTTGTGGAGGACTTCTCATTGTTGTTGACTTTTGCACCATATATTGCATCGAGAGTTTTCCAAATTTTCTGTGCATTTTCACAATGAAAGACGAAATAAAAATTATCACGATTAATATGAGAATATAACATATGCATAGCAAGAGCATTAATCGAGATAATTTCCTTATTTGCTATATCACACCTATTTTCAATAATATCCCAACACTTAATATTAACAGATTTTAAATATAATTCCATTTTTAATTTCCAATTCAAAAAAAATCCGTTCCATCGAAAATAGAAGGAATAATATTGAAACGAACCTCAACAAAAATATTATTTCGTGGATTCATGACTCTAGAGTTAAAAACAAAATACCGGGCTCTGATACCACTTGTAGGATCTAGATTAACCCTAGAGGGGGGGTGAATAGGGTTATAGCAAATTTTTCTCGATATAAAACACAGAAACAAAACGCAGAAATAAATATGCTGAAAAAGTAAATCACACACAAAATTTACCCAGCTTCGGCAACCCCTGCCTACTGCTGCATTACCAGATTTCTATTAGAATTAAACAGTATCACGCTTACAAACACTATACTAGACTCGCAGACATTTGCTCCCGCTCACAAACACTCTACTAGACTTGCACACCCTGCTCGCGAACATTTGCTCCCGCTCACAAACACTCTACTAGACTCGCACACCCTACTCCGCCTATAGAGTTTCGCTTACTCGCAAACTTTGCTTCCCGCCTATAGAGCTTCGCTTACTCGCAAACTCTACTCCCGCCTATACAGCTTTGCAAACTCGCACACCCTGCTCACTGAACTAATTCTAACTAGACAATCTGACACTACCTAAACCCTAGGTGGTGATTTACAAATTCTTTGATTTGAAAAGTAAAAACAACAATTAAAAAACAAAAGACAAAAATAGTTAAACCCTATTTAAAAATATATTCAAGCCCTTTTAAACATAACACAAGGCTGGCCCTATTCTCTTCTTCAATCCGTTCCTTTTTCTTTTGACTTGTGAAAAATACGGCGGCCTTTTTTTTGTAACTTCGTTCGTTCTTCTTTGGCGAATTTAGGGCTTGTGCTCTTTTGCTCCTTGTGATTCAAACTAGGGTTGTGCAAATTGAAGTCGCCACTTGATATGATTCGATCGTATGCTTCGATGCTTTCTTCTTTGCCCACGGCTCTTCAATTTGGATCGAGTTCGTTTTGTGATTTCGGTATGTAATTTATCCTTTTGCTTTTCTGATTTTGGCTTGCTCGAACTCGATGGATTTGAGATTGCCGATGACGATGGTTTATATAGGATTTGATTTCCTATTTTTTGCGTTCGTATACGTTCATTTGAATTTATCTTCGTTCGTTCGATCTTGTATTGAAGCTTGAGATTTATCTCTGACTTTTTCATATGCGTATATTTTGATACTTGCTTCTCACGGGTTGGTTGACACGATTTTGATTCATGACTGCCTCCGTGTATTTCTCTGTTGACTTGCTCAACTAAAAAACTTTGAATTCTTGATATTGCTGATTCTTCGGCACTGTTTTAATTCATTGTGATTTTTGTATCACTACTTGATTCTCTGTGAATTTTTCTGTTGGATCGGCTTTAGTATGCTTTGATTCAAACCAGACTTTTGTTGACTTGATCACAACTGATATTAGCTTGTGAATTTCTGATGGACTTATTAGTTCGACCCTTGTGTTCTTCATATCTTCATTTGATCAGTGTGTTTGAGTCTGCATATTGTAGCCGTGATCATGTTGCAGTTTGATTGTGTGATGTTGCCTCTGGTTGCTGTCATATACTAATGTACTTGAAGTGTATCATGCTTATTCACTTGGTGCTGTCATTTTTGTATTCACTTGAGTTCGTACACTTTGTTGCAGTGGTTTACTCGTGTTGTATAAACTGCTGTCATGTTGTCACTGTATTGCCATTGGTCGTGTTGTGGTCTTCAAGCATGTTGCTGTTGGATTGTAGTTTGCATTATGTGGGTCGAGCTTTGATTCTTTGTTGGCACTGGCTTGAACTTGCTATTGAGTCTGATACTTCATACTCGATATTGTTGCAGTATTCATAATTTGCGCTCGAGCTTGCATACTGTTTTCATTTGTTATGTTGTTTGCAACTGTGCTTCATTTGCATAGCTGAACTTCACTGTTGCACTTGAGTTTTTGCTTCTGGCCTGCATGTAGCTGTTGCTCCCAGTGTTGCTTTGTCATTGTGTACTTGATGGTTGCTGTGCACTTTTGTGCTTTGAGTCAGTTTCACTTGGGTCTGGTTGGTCTGGCCATTGTAGCTGTATTGATCATGTTTCTGGTTCAATGTTTGGTGCATTGTGCATTGTCATCTTGTGGCAGTTGCTTTGTCTCCATGTATTTCATGTAGTATGGGCATTTGAATATGCATTTGTGAACATTGTCGAGTCTAGTTGATGTAGTTGCACTTGTGTACTTCATATATGCACCACTGTGTCTTTTGTTTGCACCTGTTAGCCTGTCCCTTGTTTGGTTTTTGGTGACATCTGTTGGCTGTGCATACTTGTATTTATGTGCCACTGTTTGATCATTGAAGTGTCTGGCCTGATGCTGCATACATGTTTTTGTTGTGTATACTTGTGGCTGGTGATTCATCTTTCTGCATTCATCTATATATGCATTCATCATGTCACTTTATCTATTTCAACTTGATGTTTCTTTAACTGCCTGTCTGAACTGTGCACATTTTTGCACTTTGGTTGTTTATCATGTTGCATTCACTCCATGGTGCATTGCTGTCATGTTGGTTCGAATTGCACTTGTCACTGCTGCAGTCGCTATGCAGTTGCTATGCCTTCGGTCATGTTGCCTTGTGTTGAATCCAGTTTCAAAACTCGGATTTGACCTTGTGCTTGTGTCGTGATTTTCAATGTTATTGCATGTGAGTTGAACCCGGTTTTTCATTTGGGTTTGACCTGTGCTCACCTGTCCCTGTAAAACAATCAAGTGTATATATTGGCGTGCACGGTCTTGTGGCATATACAGTAATACACTGTGTATGTCACAAGTTGTTCGTGTATGATGAATTCAAATTTAAATGATGACGAACAACCCAAATAACCGAGGCAAATATCATTTTCAAAATTCACGTTTTATTTTATATCGCAAAAATATTTTATTTTCAATTTTACTGCGTTAGTAAATATTTTTGCAGATTTCTCAGATGCTGGATTCAAACTGGAATGAAGTTGAAGATAAAATACGAATTGAGTGAATGAGTGATGTGTAGTGAGGTTAAATGTAAATATGAAATTGTGATGTATTTGTAGTCAAAATTGTATATGTATAGTGAGAGCTTGAATTTGTACTATTCAAAATTGTAATAAATATTTGTTTGAATAAAATATTCGTTTGAATTCAAATTCCGTGTTATTTATTTTATTCAGCAAATATTTATTTAATTTGTGAAAATAAAATAGTATATTAACAAATACATTTAAACGAATGTATATATGTTTATTATCATCAAACAAAAATCATATAAACGCATATTCAACATTATGCTCACAAGCTAACAACGCCCTAAATATTCACTTCCCTCCACCATTTTCATTCGATATCCAAAAAAATAAGCCGCCGCTTATAACACATTGCCCCGGCACTTCAATCGACGTCGCGCAGTGCTATTTCAATCATTGCATTGCTATTGGCGTTCGATTTTCCTGTAAATCAATAGTTATTCCAAGAGGTGCTACGCAATTGAATTTGAGGCGATGCTCGATTTCAGTTTTGATTTTGTTGTTATTTTGATATGAAGTTGTTGATTTTATAAATCGATAGTTATTCCTGTAAATTGATGGTTGTTGATTTTTTTCATTTAGGCAAAGTACGAATGAAATGGCTCAAGGTATAAAAAAGGTGATGATAAATTTGGTTTGCGTTTATGTTTTATTTTGAATATTTGTTTGTTTTAGAGAAATCAAGAATTGAGTTGAAAACGAAGTGCTAAATTAGAATCCCTTGTTGTGAAAAAGTTGAGAGGGGTCCTCTTCTCTATACAAGTTTAGGATTTCAAGACGTATAAATTGTTTTGGTACTAAAATATGTTGGTGTTAAGGGGAGTATGCAAAAGATGTTGAGATTGTTTGACTTACATAAAAGAAAGTAAAAATCAATAACAAAGTTGTTGAGGTTTGCTGATTACTTAAAAGAAAAGTACAAATTAATAATTATAAAGTTACCATTATTATTTTTTCGTTCTCTGATTTTTATCATTCTTAAAAAATTAATATTTTTCATTCTCTTAAATTTATCATTCTTAAACAAAAATTTAGAGTTAAATTGTTAGAAGAAAATCTCTGCTTCTTTTTCCCACGTTAAATGCATTATAACAAAGGACATGTGCTAAATACAAGATATATCTGTACTTTTCTATGTTATTACCCAAGTGAGTTTCTATGAAATGCATGAACAAAGAAATTGAATCATGCTTTACCATAATTAAAAAATCAAAAAAGAATTTATCAGCTGATTTACATAACTATATCTGTCTGATTTAGAAGCCATACCATAAAAACTCTTCTTTTGTGTTAAAATATAAGAAAGATTAAAAAAAGAAGATAGAGTAGATTTTAAATAAAGAAAGGATTATATGTTCGTACTACATAAAGAAGACCGTTACTCCATTGTACCTGGAATGCTAGAGTATTGTTGCTTTGAAGTTGATAATAAATTCCTGGACAAAGCAGCTCAATGTCTACCACTTGCTGCTACACTTATTCATAGTCTATTATATATGATTTGAAACATATAAAGTAGGCCACATAGATGTAGACGTATAACATACAACATATTTGTTTGAAGTAGAAGAAGAAATAGATATACGTGGAGAAGTTATTCCCATTCTGCTTCGCTTTTCTTCATTTTCTTAAGTGCCTTATTTGATGTAAGATGAGTCGTTAGATATATATATATGTTTGCAATCACAAATTAATCTGTCTATGATATTGATATATGATATCCATTGTGCTAAGTACTAGCCCGTAACATAATTTTACTGCTTTACTTCTTTGATTTCTTTTTTCTTTATTCTAGCTTTTCTTTTTGTGTGGTGGGATGAACATGTGGTTAAATTTGGATTACTGTTCCTTAACTTTACTGGTGTTCATTTCATGATTGGACAAAATACCAATGGAATCTGATTGGATTCTACTTCATACTAACAATATCACCGTCCTACCTTTTTTTCTTTTTACCTTTTTTATCTCTCTTATATTATTAGAGCATCTCCAATAGTTTGGAGTGCGGAAATTCAATTTTCCGCACTCCAAAATGTTGGAGCCCTCATTTCTACAACAGAAATGAGGGCAGGCGCCTGTTGAACAGGCGCCTGGGCATCAGGCGCCTGTTCAACAGGCGGCCGCGTTTAAAAAAGCCGGGCTCCTGTTGAACAGGCGCCTGATGCCCAGGCGCAACAGGCGCCTGATCAAAGCGCCTATATCAGGCGCGTTTCCCCCCCTCCCCCCTCATTTTCCTCCCCTCCATACTCTTTTCAGCAAAAATTTTTTAACTCAGCTCTGCGTCCAAATGCCGCCCCGTCCGGTCAAAACTGGTAGACGCACCGTTCGATATACAACCGATGCCAATATCGGACCTGTTCATGTCCCTCCTGATGCTACCGTGACTCCAGACGATCTTCGATCTTTGCACGACTTGCCACCTACTGTTTCGCATCGACTTACTGCAGCTATAGCGACGCCACAGGTATACGGTTATTTATTTATTGCTTGATGAACGACCATGTAAATATACGGTTATGTATAATAATTCTTTGTTTATTTTAACGGTTATAATAATCATACATTTAGGTTCGTCACGTAGCGATGCGAGGTTGTTGGTATTGGTGTATGTCTGAGTATTTTGATCAGTTACCGGAGTCGATTTTGGATAGGCTACATGCGTCACCTTTTGGTGAATTTCTTGCTTTACCTAGATTTGCACATGTAGATCGTTGTCTGGTAGAGGCCCTCACCGAGAGATGGTAGCCTACCACTCACACATTTCATTCCCTAATTTTGAGCTAGGACTGACTCCTCTAGATTTTTATATGCTCACTGGCATAGAGTTTGGTAGACCCGACCGTCTCCCTGTTCCATTTGATAGTTCATTTGAGGAGTTCGAGTCATATTCAGCTTATTTACCGACTTTGGCCGGTGAGGAGGTTAGAGGAGGAGCCGTTACTCTCCCTTGTTTGCAGCGGTATATAGTAGAGTACATGGCTGTTGAGGATATGTACACTCCGGTTATTCGTGCCTTCATATTATACCTTTTCGGGTCTACATTTTTTTTAGTAACAATAAGGGCACTATTAGGCTTGGTTTTTTGGCTGGATTAGTTGATGTGGATGGACTACACATATATGATTACGGTACTGCTATTATTGGTTATTTGTACGTAGCATTAGATACCTATGCACTTCAGCAGTCTAGACAGATGTATGGATTTTGGTACATTGTGCCATTTTGGTACTACGAGTATACTGCCAATATGCACCCCGGACTAATTGCAGAGGCGAATGCCACACCTTATATTTACTTTCCTAGATTGCGTTGTTGGGTCCTCCTATGCATTTGCCCCGTGCTGCACAAGGGGTGCACAATGAGCTGATGGAGGCTAGACAGCAGATGGATATGAGGCGGCGTGGTAACATTATTGTTCGTCCATGGGATCAGTACTTACAGTTCCTAGAGCCCGGTCCTGATCATCCACTCACATTTCAGTTTTCCATGTCGCGACGTAGGATTTGCTTTCAGGTTCCTACATGTCATATGGTATTTAGGGGAGCGTTGTTGGCTACAGTTGTATGGTATAGTTCGAAATCCATCTGACCGCTACCATGGGATGATATGTATGGTGATATTAGGGTTGGACCAGCTTATATTCTTGCGATGAGGGGTGCGGGATGGGTGGATGGTGAGCCATTTACAGTTCTTGGGGACTTTGATTCATATTGCACGTGCTTACGCGTTGCCTGATTATATTCGGGGTTTGAACTCCGATCATATTGGTCCGCGTACCTCTTCCGGTAGAGTTCCACTACCACCTGCCATCTTTGAGCCTACATCATCTCAGTACACGCAGCCTCCTAGTTTCGACCCCCCTCCACATTCGTTTAGAGCATATGATATACATGGTCAGGTGGTGGAGTACCCCTTCCAGTATCCTGCCGATGACGATATTACGGGTGTACCATCCGCCGGATTGTATCAGCCTCATCAGGTTTGTACGAAATTTAACTGTTCTTTAATGTATAATTCCTTTATAACTTGTCATTATATTCTCCACCTATGTATAATTCTTTTTTGCACATATCAGTATTCTCAGTACATGGATTATGATAGACGGATGATTGCTGCATTTGAGCGTATGCCGCTCGATTATACACAGATGATGTATCAGAGTTACCAGACTACGATCCAGCAGCAGCAGACTCAGTATGATGCGCAGGTATAGGGATTACAGACCTAGATTCAGCAGCTTCAGGAGCAGCTCAATGCCGGACCTCAGCCTCACGACTTTGATGACGTCAATGGCGACAGTGACGACGACAGTGGAGACGATGAGGAGATTGATAGCGGTTTCGATCACATAGACTGATGTGCTGCATTTAGATGTTTTAGACTGTGTTAGTATTTTTCATACCGTACATTAGTTGGTTGCATATTATGTTGGTAATGATGCTACTGTTATATCTGATTGTCTATATGTTATGGCATTGGGTCGATTATATTTAGTGTTGATTATTGCATTGTGTTGATGTTAATTTACGCTTGTTTATTATTAAGCGTATATGAAGTCAGGATGTTGAACAAACAAACACAGTTGTGTTTGTTTGTCAAAATTTTATGGATGTTTGATACGTGGACGTTAATCTTATGCTTCATTTTTTTGATGCGGATCACGACCTCTTTATTTAAGATAAAGTGTTATATTCTAATGTCACAACATTTAAAAGTTCAGTTAAATCAATCAATGTGTAACATAATATTTTCGGCTACAGAATTGACACTATTAGAAAATTTTTATATACAAACGGATCAAATGTGCGATGATGAAGATATAACGGCAACTCAGTTTTGGGACACTTTTGCTAAATTTTACAATAGCAATGTTGATGGTAGAAGTAGACGTACGCTGGTGGAGTTGAGGACTGGTTATGGGAACTTCTGCAACGTCTGTACGCGGTACAGTACGGTTATCAATGAGGTTATATTTGAAAATTTGTTTAAACCAACCCGTTCTACATTTGAAGGCCGTTACTTTCTCAAATACCACAGCACATTCATTGGACATGAGGCTTATATCATATGTCAAAATTGGCTAGAATGATTTGGATATCCATAATTAGAGTGTATTATTGTTGAATGTATTATTGTTTCTGTGTATGCATATTTAATATTGTCTTGTTTATGAGTAATTTTAACTTTCTAATGCATTGTCAAATCAAAACACAGTGCTAATATTTAAACATAATTAATTTTTAACGTTCACATGCTTCAATATATATGTAAGAGCTTTTCTTCTCCAACACACAATTCAGTTCTCTGCACTTTCAGTCTTCTCATCCTCCTATCAATGCCTTCCTGGTCATCATCTATTGACTCTGATGCCGGGTATGTTCCAACGGAAAGAGAACACACCGATGAAGATTGGAATATCAATTACCAAGACCAACATTATGAGGACCTTGCTCGGGAATTCCCAAATCTTGACCAACTCACACTTCAAGAAGATGTTCAACCAGTACACGAACAATTGGTTCATCAACAATCACAGGAGGTTGAACAAGTACAAAATTTACAACCTTCGGTTGAACAAGAGGCTGACTCTTACATAGTATTTTTCCATTGTGGTTATAAGGTTGAAGTTGTGGTTAGAACTGATGGCGAAGATATTGGTCGTCGAATCCAGTTGTGTCCTTTCTGGCCTGAAGGGTGCAATTATTTAGAATGGGTTGATGAACGGCTTTGCCCAAGGGCTATAACATATGCCAACGAGCTGGAACAAGAAATAAGACGTCTCCGAAATATCGTGCGCAACTTACAATTTGACCGTAACCGCTAGTTTCTTAGTGGAGTGTATCATTATTGTGGAGTGCATTACTGTGGAGTGTATTATTGTGGAGTGTATTATTGTAGAGTGTACTATTATGCAGTGTATTATTATGGAGTGTATTATTATTATGGTTGTACTACTGTAGAGTGTATTATTATGGAGTGTATTATTATGGAATGTATTATTGTTTGTGTATTTATTGTCGTTGAGTGTATTAATGTTTAGGTGTCTCAGTAACAATGACTTGTTTGTTTCTGTATTATTGCGTTAAGAATATGACAACAATTGTATGATGGGAAAAGACAGTGCGGACGTTACATTGCAGACAAGACACTGCATCATCTAATAGTGTATGATGGGACAAGACGCTGCATCAAAAGTCGACAGTTGTATGATGGGACGAAACAGTGCAGACGTTACATTGCAGACAAGAAAATGCATCATCAGTTAATAGTGTATGATGGGACAAGACACTACATCAACAGTCAACAGTTGTATGATGGGACGAGACAGTGCAGTCGTTACATTGCAGACAAGACAATGCATCATCAGTTAATAGTGTATGATGGGACAAGACACTACATCAACAGTCAACAGTTGTATGATGGGACGAGACACTGCATCAATAGTCATAGTGTTTAAGCTATAACAGGCTTGTTAGATGCTGAGAAGTATTATTGCTCATTTTTATTTCATACAATTTCAACTATAAGAAATGGCGGTGGAAGATTATATTTTTTTTGATGATAGCGACGAGGAATTTGATGAAATGATGGAAGATCATTTTCGTCGCGAAAATGAACTATTAAGTATGGCTGCACTACAGGTTGGTCAATCGAGTAGGAAACACGGTGGATCAGTTGTTGGGCGTCGGTATAAAAATCGTAGGCATTCATGGCGCAACGACAGACTGATGGAAGACTACTTTGTTCCAAATCCTTCTTACACAGATGTTGAGTTTAGAAGAAGATTCCGCATGCGGCGTCCACTATTTCTTAGAATCCTAGAATGCGTCAACTAGCATGAAAAATATTTTATCTTCAAAACCAATGCATCTCGTACAATGGGATTGACTGGAATTCAAAAAATGACAGCTGCACTCAGAATTCTTGCATATGCAGGACCAACGGATGCGCTTGATGAAAATTTGAAAGTGGCGGAAAGCACGGTATTAGAGTGTTTGGAGCATTTCTGTCAAGCTATCGTGGACATTTACGGTGATCAATACTTACACAGACCGAACGAGGCGGATATAGTTATGTTATTAAATATGCATGGTAGTAGAGGTTGGCCTGGAATGTTAGGCAGTATAGACTGCATGCATTGGGAGGGGAAAAATTGTCCGAAGGCGTACGCTGGAGCTTATCAAGGTAAGTCTCGTAGGTCCTCTATTATTCTTGAAGCCGTAGCGCCGTATGACTTATGGATATGGCATGCATTTTTTGGAATGCCGGGTTCAAACAATGATCTTAACGTAGTCGAACGATCTACGTTGTTCAATGATTTAGCAAACGGTAGATCAACTTCTTGTACCTTTACTTTAGGAGGTAACACGTACGATCATGGATATTATCTTGGCGATGGTATGTATCCTAAATGGAGTACCATTGTCAAGACAATTCCTAACCCACAAAAAAATAAACAATCAAAGTTTGCAGCGATGCAAGAAAGGCAGAGGAAGGCGTTGAAAGAGCATTTGGGGTTCTTCAGTCTAGATTTGCCATAGTTAGTAATCCATTCAGACTTTGGTCACCAGTTAAAATGACCAAAATGATATACACTTGTATTATTTTACATAATGTGATTATAAAGGATGAAAGAGACATGGAAGAAGATTACTTTTACGAGGGTGCTTCAACACCGCTGCCTGTTTGGCGCAACGATATTATTGGCAGCGCACTAGAACTCGAGTTTCATGTAGAAAGCCATATGTCCTACCGTAGTGTTCAACTGCATCGCAGATTGCAAAATGATCTCACAGATCATCTTTGGAGGTTTTCTGGAAATCAGTGAAACTATATTTCTGTTGTTACTTTTCCTACTGTTGTTTCTGTTGTTGTTACTTATTATTGTTATTGTAATCTGTTTATCTTTAATTAACGTAATGTTGTTGTAATCTTTTTTCAATGCAATGCAATTTCAATTAAAATACTTATATTAATAATTGTTTGCATTCAAAACACAGTACAAATAACGGTAATCAAAAGATACAAAGGTTGTAGAAACAGTAATTCATTTAATGACCCTCTTCAAGTCTACGCCTCATAATTTCTCTCCTTCTTCGCTCCGTATACTCCAGTTGATCTGCAGACATGTGTGACGTATCCATGAACATTATTGCATCTTCGTCTCTTTGGCGGTTTGCAGCAAGAAGTTGATCCATTCTTGATAACTTTTCTTGGGTTGAATTGCTCGAGTCTCCATTGCCCGGTTAAATCTATCTTCAGATTCAAACATGAGTTTGTTAATGTCAACTTGAACCGCACCAGCAGTCTGCTTCTTTTTGGCCGCTTTTGATCCTAGTGGCCTAACAAAATGATTTTCGGTTGGGATTGGGTCTTCTTCTGATCCTAAACCGTAGCTTCCTTGCGATTCTCTAGGACTAGAGCTTTCTCCAACTTTAGGCGTTTTACCCCGACCACTGTTTGATGGAACTTGTTGAACGGTTTTCTGAAGTGATGATTTCCATTTAACATGCTCCACCAACATGTCATAAACATGCATGAATTGATAAATATGTGGTGCTTGTTTACTATCAGGTTTATAGATTTGTTTGAATAACTTGTTTGCGGCCATTCTCTGTTCAAAAAATTATTAGTATAGTTAGAGAACTATGATAAAAAAGTACAACAATGATATTATATTAAAGTTTACCAAATGCGTTTCATTTCCAAATCCACTAGGATTCGTTTGCTTTAGCTTAAACATTTGAGAATCGAACGTTTGCGTTTGGCGATTTATTTTTCCATAATGACCTTTGACTAAAGATAGCGTTCTTTTTCGGTCGATGTTCTTCCGATTGTAGCAATTAGTAACTTTGCCCCAAAAAGATTCACCACTTTGATCGGTCGCTCGAATAGGATCGACCGAGAGGGCAAAGTAAATGTAGCAAAGATCGTAGTCTTCCGTAGGGCTCCAACTTGCATTAGTTAATTCTCCTCCGAGCGGAACCATAACGTCTTCTAAGTCATAGTCTTCAAAAGTGGACCTTGCAGCAACGATGTCGAAATCGGAGTACATTTTCAAGTGAGAGTTATGGCAGAAAAAATTGTAATGGAGGAAGCAAATTGGTTGTGAAGGGAAGAAGAGGTGGGAGTTGCATTTGAAGAGAGAAAATGGCCGTTGGAAAGATCCGTTGGAGGGGAAATAAGTGGGCGCCTGTTAAACAGGCGCCTCATCCTCTCCAGTATTCTCACACCTTCGAGCTTACTTTCTGCACTATTGAGAATTCCCGACCCCTGTTGGAAGCTCCTTCGGGTGCAGATTTGAGAATTCTGCACCTGTTGGAGATGCTCTTAAGTTATCTTCCTTCTAAAGCATACTCTTATTTTCGTTGTCACGTGCTCCCAGGCTTTGAGAATAAGTAGAAAATATAAGCTTTGTTTTTAATTATTATTTGAGAAATACAACTACGGACGTATTTAAGTTAGTTTTTGGATGCTTCAAAAGAAATTTTGAAATGTGTGTCGCATCCATATTTTAGCATATGGCAGGTAAGGGCATCATTTCTGTACCGTGCTTGCCCATGAAAAAAAATCAGGTATCTTGTGTGCTGGCTTAATTTATTCACTAGCTCGAGCCTCCTTGCATTTTTAATTAACTTGATTAATAGTACGTATCCCATTAGCTTTTTTCCCATTTTAGAAATAGTTTAACGTTTGATTGCTTTTATAATTTTTGCATTCATTAACAAGTTGATAGTACCCAAGTGCATAAAGCTATTGTATCTTTATTAAAGGTTTATCGCCCTTTTATTTTCTTAAAAAATAACAGGTAAATAGACACAAGGAAGAAGTTGCAAAAAAATTTAGTCTCAGGGATGACAAGTTTTCTTTTTAGGCTGAATGACACTTTTTAGTGTAAACTGAAAATGATAGTTACAACTATCATTCTGTGAATTACACTAAAAAGTGTCCTTCAGCCTAAAAAACAAACTTCTTCTCCCTGAAACTAAATTTTTCTCTAATTTTTTCCTTGAGCCTAAAAACCTCTAAAAATAATATGTTATTACATCAATAAGTGCATAAATCTATTGTATGTTTTTAAACAGCAATGTGCTTATGGATGGTAATGTCAATCTTAGTCATTTATTATGTGATGAATTTTACCTAAGTTGCATTAGCAACATATTCACTGTTATATGATTACAGGAAATGCAAATTTTAATATTCAATATATAAAGACCAACAATGTTGGATAACAGGACATGCAAATTTGATGTTAAAATAAATTAGCAAATCATTTTGTGTCTAACGTAAGTATATGAGTTTGATGTTAAAAATAAACAAGCACAAACAAGCTTGTGATGAACGTTATTGAAAGTAGCTATGCTATAGGATCGAGTAATATGGATACAAATACTTGTGCGGAATAAGTAAATAAACAGTAAAAGCAATAAAGTAAAAGACATCAGAGATTTTTATACTAGTTCGGAGCACCGTCCTGCGTCCAGTCCCAGACTCCTTCTGGAATTTCACTAACACAATCCTCACTTAACCCGAAGGAACAGGTTTACACTGCCTAAGCAATAGAACAGAACTTCACCCGCCTAAGCAACCGAATAGGACTTCAATACAAATAACAAATGTATATGACTGTAGTGTGTTCTTAAATAATACTGACAAGTCAATTAAGTACAATCTTCCTATAATCTTCTCCTTTGTGATATATAGTGATGTGCTTTGAGAATTGTGGAAGATAAAGAGATCAATGATCATAGTATGTAAGTAATTTGAGTGCAATTTGAAAGCTTGAGATAAGATGAGAATTCAAGAATGCTAAAAGTAAATTCGGTGAATTTGTTATTGAATTCTGTAATCTATTTATAGTATATAAAGAGTTAAAACTATAGATGAAAAGTTACACTGAAAAGAACAGGTGCAACCATTGATTTTGAAATCGTTTCTCTTTGGTGAAGAGAAGTGATTTTTCAAGAAAATAGCAGTTAGAGATATTCAGACGTTTGAATAAAATAATTCAGACTTCTGAATTGGATTTAAACGTAAACAACAAGCTATTAGGCAATTTTTGACTATTTTCAAATGTCTGAATATTTTCATTCAGATGTCTAAATATTGTGAAAACAATATTCTTGTTTCAGCGTTCAAACGTCTGAATGAAAGGTTTCGGACGTCTGAGTTTGCTCTTTTTTGCATGTATGAGCATGTGTGTGTGCATGTGTTTGTGTGTATATATGTATATGTGTGTGTGTGTATATATCATTTCAGGAGAGATTTTAACAAATTTCTAAGTAAAGTATAGACTCTAGACACACAATACTCAGCTTAAAACATCTGAAGAGGAATCTGCAATAAATCTCCTGCAAAGATGGTTACTATACACATAACATTTTATATAGGCTGTCACAATCAAAATCGAGATTGCAATAGTTATGGGCTATTGGATTAGGATACCGATTTGTGTCAGTCTTTGGTGAAATATTTAGGAACATCCGCATCTTCAAATGTCAAACCATCTGTAATTATTGGATGAATATCAATCTCTGCTTCCCCCATTATGTCATCCACAAAGAGCTTCTCATGGTCGAAAACTTGCTATTTTTTGCATCTTCACACACTAATAACCAAATTATACTATGTTTCTTGCATTTAAATAGGAAAATGTTAACTTAGTTAGAGTGGAGTTCCTATCTTCAAATATTATTGTCCCAATCACACGTTGCATTCAGTTCATTAGATTAATTCAAAATAATAAAAACAGAATGAGCAGTTGAGAATCTGGAGATACATCGAGACAAATAAAAATCTACATTTAGAGGCAGATTGTATTATTATGAATTAATGATAAACAACAATTGTTTCATCTTGAAACAATGATTGTAGTTAACTACTGCCACCAATTTTAGAAGTTTAAGTACTTACAATTTTTAGAGTCACATTTCAACTACTGCCACCAATTGTTTCACCTTCAATGCTACTAAATATTTCCTTGTGCTATTGGATGTAGGATTCTAGTTGATATGAAGTTTCGACACTATTCCCTTGTGTTACTATGCATGTATCTTTTTAATTAGTCTGTTTATGTTGAATTTTTCTTCCCTTGATTTTGGTTTTGTTATTATCACTTCATTTCAAATTTTTTAAGATTGCTTTTTTTTTCTATGGCTTGGATGTATTTTGTAGTCAAGTTAAAGAAGGCTTTAGTTTCAACTTATCAGCTCTTTATGCACACATCCTGCACTATGCTATCTAAAAATCAAATTTCGTTAGTGTTTTATCCGTATTCGTTCCTAATGTAAATATTTATCTTATTTGCAGGTATGTGAAAGAAGAAGGATGCGAAAGTTGTGGTCTTCTTTTTAATGCAAACAACCAAATATGTACTTGTTTTTTTGTTAAACTTTACTATTATTTTTTGGCTGTGCTTAAAACATATGCAACTACATTTTGATTTATATGGTTTAAGCTATAAGATATTATGTGTATGAATATTTGATATGTTTAATGTAATGTGTTACATCTCTATATTTATTATCTTTTATGATTCTAGCTTTATTTAAATGATTTTATGTTTAAAATGATTATTATTATGCATTTTGATATTGGTATTTAATACTGTAGTTTATGAATAGGATGTAGAAATTTTTTGAATCGTGAAACTAAACCATAGCACTTGAAAACCGCTATAAATATTTAGTAGCGCCGAATGGGCGCTATTAAATCTATCAGAATTACAGATGCATAACAGAAAAAGCGCTATGGTATTATAAAAAACGCTATAAAGAATGATGAATAATAGGTCAGTAAGCGCTATAAAAGAACATATCGTAACAAAGTATAAGCGCTATTGTAGCTGAATTTATATAGCGACATATTGGTGTTGTGACAAATCAACATCTACAATAACGTGTCCATATACAACACTCATAATCCGCTTTTAATACTTTTTTAGCAAATTATTAATGCTATCTTAGAAAAAACAAAATGTATTTTGTGCCTAATAACGAATTTCATAGCTGACAAATAGCGCAATTATAGTAATCAATAACACATTATTTACCGCTATAAAAATGTTTAAAATAGCGGATCATTTGCGCTATTATATTAATACTTTTTATTGCACTTATTATGCGCTATAAATGGTTCACTGATTTTAATAACATGTCATTATACATCGTTTATTAAACCACTATTATAGGATTTAATAGTGCTATTGTAGGGTCTTTTTACTCTAGTGCACTTTTATAAACCTTTAAGTTAATTTATCAACCTCTTTCCAAATCCCTGAAATGATTTATAAGCCTTTGTCCTATTTTCAAAACTCTTTACATAACCTTTCTATACTCCTTTATCATTTACAAAACATCAATTGTAAAGCAATTAATGTAACTCGTCAGGAAAAACCTTTTTATAAACAAGTTATAACTTATAAATAACTTTAGAACATAATAGCATGACTTGGAAATCATTTGTAAATTTTAAACTCTAAATTGATTAAAGAATTTAAGTTAATTCAATACACACTTTACAAATTCAAAAAGAGGCTCAGCAATCCCAATGTACTAGTTTAATTTACCATTAAGTTTCAATTTGATTCTCAAGTCACTTAACAATTATTTGTATAAGCTAGCATATATGTAAATACAGTTCATATCCAATCAGAGAATAACACGTTAATATAACCAGTTGGCATATACAAGTCCAAATAACATAACAAAAGAATGGTGATTTACCTTGCTAAATAAATGTCTAAACAATTCAATCAATTTATATTAGAATGAGAATCTATTGAACACATGTCCACATAATCAAATCACCTACACTATAGCAGAACGGTGTTTTGTTCTGCTAACAGATGTCATTTAATTCTCCCAATCATACGGGTTACTTAAGGATCTGGACAAGAGATCATTTGATATGGAATCGAGTTACTTTGAAAAAGAAAATTGATTAAAACACATTCTGTTTAGTTTAAAATCACCTTTGAAAAGTTAAAAGTATATATAATGAGTTTAAGCCCTAAATAAATCTTAATTAATCCAATTTAAATTAAGATTAAATCATAAATAAACTCTAATAAGGCATAATGATTAAGTACAAATAAATTCCTAATGCAAATTGGTTACGGTTAAACCAAATTTTTTAAGAATTAAACCATAATTAATTAAATATTAAGTAAATAACCCATTAATTAAATAAATAATTAAATAACCATTAATCTTAATTAAACAAGTACTAATCACTTAATTACTTCTTTACCCCATTAATCACTAATTAAATTTTTATAAATCAGTTAATAGTCATTAACTTAACTTAAGTGATGACTAACCTCTAATCACCTTCTTAATTATCAATTGGGTGCTAATTACCTTTTAATTAAATAATTAATTAATTATACTGCAACATAACCACTTTTTTATATTACTAATTAAGTTTGAAAAACTTAGTAAACTAATTTCAAAATAATACCAATTTGAAATAGAAATTCAAACATTTGCCGAATTGCATCCATAGCGACTATCGCTTGAGCGCAGTTTGCTCTATCATATTCTTAGCGAACCACTTCACAAACCCTTGCTTTTTCATGATTTGAAACAAATTTTAGAAAGTTTTTTTTAAAAAAACTATAAAACTAAAGTTACAAACTTTAATCTATTTCAAAACTTTAAACTTCAAAAACAAACTTCGATTTTAACCGAATCTCATAACCGTCACAATTACACAAAGTAGTTAACTTTGTTTACCAACCTCGTGCCATAGCTCATGTTTTATAATCAACATATTACTAACACCAACCATCTTCATCATAGATTGCAAGTATACATCCATATATTCATGCTTACTAACTGTATAATACAACATCGATTTCCATAACCAAATCAAACTAAAATTAACCATCCCAATCATAATCAAACCACATGATTATCATTCAACTTCTACACTATATAATCACCATATATAGTTACATAAATAAAGTTATCATTTTCATTAAAAATGTAGGATCGATTTCACCCTAGAGGGGGGGTGAATAGGGTGATAGTGTAAATTAAAAATTAATTGCGGAAGCTTATAAAATAATTTAAACACAGATCACAGAATAGTAGCAGCACAGATAAAACAGAATATAAATAGCAGAACAGAACAACACAGAATTTACCCAGCTTCGGCAAAACCCTGCCTACGTGCTGCCCCCAAGGTTTCTACTAGAAATTAGATAGTCACACGCTTACACACGTAAACTCGCGACACCCGCTACTGACTAACCTAACTCTACGCTCAAAACCCTGCCACAACTCAGCCACTGAGTTGCGAATTCTCAAGCTACGCCACGTAGCTTGTCCCCTAGTCACACGACTAGCAAATACAACGGTTTGAAAAGAGATTTAAAAAATTAAAAACAAATTCAAAACTAAAAAATAAGATAAAGCTCTTTAAAAAATTAAAACCCTTAACAAAACCCTAATTAAAAAGACCGGCCCCTTTTATTATTTCGACCCGCTTCCTTTTCTATTCGGTCCTTATGAAAATGGCGGCTTCTTCGATCATAATTTAGGGCTTTTGTCCTTCGATCAAAATTAGGGTTTTGGATGCCGTTTGATATTGACGCTCTATTGATCTTGGAGTCGCGCTCGGCTGCTTCTCTTGATTTGTGAAATTAGGGTTCGGCTTCGGTTGCTTCGAGATAATTGGATTCGCCTTGGTATGTTGTTTGTATCTTTTGCTTTCAGATTCGATTGCTTGAATTCGATTGCTTTTTCATTCATGCCAATGATGATACTTGGGTACTCGTATTTATATGAATTCGAATACACTAATTAACTCGATACTTTCCTGAAATTCACTTTCGTGATGCACACGACTTTCCTGATGCGTTCGATACTTACTTGATTCATACGGCTTTGTTTTGAGAACTTTCAATCCTTCTTGAATAACAAATCAGAAACTTTCCTCTTTTTTATTTGCTGACTATTTCAAAAAAAATACGAAATTTTTTTTTCCCTTTTTTTTTCTTTTCTGTTTCATGCATTCTGTAACTTGCTTCTCTGCTTGAAGTTGCATCACCGTCCATTGGGTATTAGCTGCATTTCCAAACACCTTTTTTATGGTCTGATTCCTTCATGATATTGTTCTTGTATCATTACTATCCACTGAGTTTGAGCATTGCAGTTTCACTTGTATACTTAAGTCAGTGCTGTCTTTGATGTTGTACTTTGGTCTATTGGGCTGCATACATGTTGTAGCTGTACTGTCTTGAGCTCGACATTGTTGTTTACTTGTTTTGATGCATTCACATGCTGCCATACTTGTTCATGCTGCTGGACTTGATGCAGTTTGATTGTTCTGTAGTTGTTGATGTGTTTCCATATCTCTGGTGCACTATGCCGTAGGCTTGGTCTTTGTTGGTTTTGTTGTGCACTTGTTCATTGTGAAGTAGCTGTCTTCACTGATGCTGCACTTAGTCTTGTCTTTGATGTTCCTCTCATTGCATATGAACTTGGTCTACTTGATGCTGTAGCTTTCAAGTATATGTTCATCACTTGACTTCATTCCACTGTGCATTTCTTTGGTTTCTGTAGTTGTAACTGGTCTTTGTAATTTGCTGTGCCTCTGAGTTATTTCTTGCATCATAGTCTGGTTGATGAATTATATTTGTGAACATTAACCTGGGGCAGATGCTATGTCTTTGTGCATTTCACTATGTTCATTTGCTTCATGTCATACTATTTTGTTTCATTGCTGCACTTGACTTTTGTTACTTGAGCTGCTTTCTTGACTGTACTTGTACAACTTCATTGTGGCTTGTACATGCTGTATTGTCTGGACTTGACGTTGCCTTGTGTTGAACCCAGTTTCAAAACTTGGGTTTGACCTTGTGCTCGTGTCGTGATTTTGAATATATTGCACGTGAGTTGAACTCGGTTTTTCATTTGGGTTTGACCTGTGCTTGACTGTCCCTGTAAATCAATCAAGTGTATATATCGGCGTGCACGGCCTTGTGGCATATACAGTAATATACTGTGTATGTCACAAGTTGTTCGTGTATGATGAATTCACATTTAAATGATGACGAACAACCCAAATAACTGAGGCAAATATCATTTTCAAAATTCACGTTTTATTTTATATCGCAAAAATATTTTATTTTCAATTTTACTGCGTTAGTAAATATTTTTGCAGATTTCTCATATGCTGGATTCAAACTGAAATGCAGTTGAAGAAAAAAATACGAGTGTGAGTGATATGTAGTAAGGTGAATGTGTAAAATAGTGATGTAATTGAATTTGTATCAAAGTTGTATAGTGAATAGTGAGAGCTTGAATTTGTACTATTCAAAATTGTAATAAATATTTGTTTGAATAAAATATTCGTTTGAATTCAAATTCCGTGTTATTTATTTTATTCAGCAAATATTTATTTAATATGTGAAAATAAATAGTATATTATCAAATACATTTAAATGAATGTATATATGTTTATTATCATCAAACAACAATCATATAAACGCATATTCAACAATCTCCCCCTTTTGATGATAACAAACATATACTTAGGATTTTGAAACATATTAAATGTATTTGATAATTTCACCATTTCAATGCTTTCTCCCCCTATTTAAATGTTTCATCTTTACGAAACTCCCCCTTCTTATATGCATATCAGTATAAGATTTAAATGCCAAAATCCAACATTTCTCTCCCCCTTTTGTTATCAGCAAAAGAATAAAAGTGTCATGAAATAGAGATAAGGTGATAGATAGTAATATAACATTGAAGCTCAATCGACTATAACTATGTAATTTAAATAGAAAATCAAACAAAAATCATAACCATTCTTGTTGGGTGCATATTCCATTTTAAAGATGATGGGAATGATGTTATCATAAAATCATATAGTTATGTCGAGTTGTGGTATATGTCTATCAGGAATTTGAATTTCTACTAACCATGCATAACCGTTTGGACTTTTAAATGAGGTTAGTAGTATTTCAAAAAAAAAAATTAAAAAATGAATTCAAGTACCTTATAACCACGCATGACCGTGAGGACTTTTAAATGGGATTAGAATCAACTTGTTTACTTAATAAATTAATTTTGATATGCATTCCATACATGCATAACCGTGAGGACTTTTAAATGAGCATGGAACTACATATCAAATTCCAAGTAATTCACCCATGCATAACCGTGATGACTTTTAAATGAGAGTGAATACTTTGAATTTTATTTTATTTTATAAACTGAAAAACTAATGATTCCTGATTATGATACCACATATCGACAAACTATATTGGATTTTTGATAAGCGATGGTCGATAGAATTATGATAGAATTAGAACTGGTCATGGAATCTTTGTCAAACAAAGAATTTTATAACTCTTGTGTGAATTTCTAAAGAAATTTACTAAGTATACTGTTTTGAGGAAAAATGTATGATTAATATCACCCCTTATCATTTTTCAGTCACTATTTACCTTTTTGATAATTAGGAGGGGGATAGATTTGTTAATTAGGCACTCAAATTTCTAAAACACCTAAACCGAGACGTAGTTTGCAAAAACTGTTTTCTGGAAGGGGTTTTGTAAAGATGTCTGCTAATTGTGAATCAGTTGAAATAAAATTTATGCTGATATTTTCTTTAGAAATATGATCTCGAATAAAATGATGTCTAACATCTATATGTTTTGTTCGTGAGTGATGCACAGGGTTATTTGTGAGATCAATTGCGCTTTTACTATCACACATTAGTGGTACACGTTTAAAATTTAGACCATAGTCTTGCAAAGTCTGTATCATCCATAAGATTTGAGCAGCGCAACCACTTAGAGCAATATACTCTGCTTCTGTGGTGGATAATGCAATACAATTTTGTTTTCTGCTTGACCATGCAACTAATGAATGCCCTAACATAAAACATGCTCCACTAGTACTTTTTCTATCAACTAAATTTCCAGCGTAATCAGCATCTGAAAAACCTTTTAATTCAAAGTTATCGTTTGAAGGATACCAAAGACCAAACCGTGGAGTGTGCAACAAATATCTTATAATTCTTTTAACAGCTTTTAAATGAGATTCTTTTAGGTTAGATTGAAAACGTGCACACTGGCAAACAGAAAACATGATGTCAGGTCTAGAAGCGGTAAGATAAAGAAGTGATCCAATCATACCTCTGTACTGCTTTTGATCAACTGTCTTACCTTTTTCATCCTTGTCAAGTTTAAGTGTTGTATTCATGGGAGTTCTTGCTGGTTTGGCATCTTTCAATCCAAATTTGTTGATCAGTTCCCTAATATACTTTGTTTGAGAAATGAATGTTCCTTTATCGCTTTGTTTGATTTGAAATCCTAAAAAGAATTTTAACTCACCAACCAAGCTCATTTCAAACTTTTCCTGCATGACCTTTTCAAATTTCTCATACAATGACTTGTTAGTAGCACCATAAATGATGTCATCGACATATATTTGAACAATCAAAAGATCATCGTTTTCATGCAACAGAAATAGTGTGGTGTCTACACATCCCTTTTTGAACCCGTTTTCAAGAAGATAAGAACTAAGACATTCATACCAGGCTCTAGGGGCTTGTTTTAATCCATATAAAGCCTTTTTCAGTTTATATACATGGTTTGGATATTCATGACTTTCAAAACCTTCTGGTTGTTCAACAAACACATCTTCTTTTAAAATTCCGTTAAGAAAAGCACTCTTAATGTCCATTTGTCTTAGTTTAAATCCTTTGTAGCAAGCAAAGGCTAATAATATTCTAATTAATTCTAGTCTAGCTACAGGTGCAAAAGTTTCATCAAAGTCAACTCCTTCAATTTGATTGTATCCCTTAGCGACTAGTCTAGCTTTATTTCTAATTACATTTCCAGATTCATCATATTTATTTTCAAAAACCCATTTTGTTCCTATAACTGGATAATCCTTAGGTCTAAGTGCTAGACTCCAAACATTATTTCGTTCAAATTGGTTTAGCTCTTCTTGCATGGCCATAAACCAGTTTTCATCGTTAAGGGCTGAATCTATGTTATTTGGTTCTATTTTTGAAATAAATCCACTATATAAGCACAGATCACATAGATTTCTAAAGGAGGAACGAGTCTGTATACCTGCTATAGGGTTTCCAATTACCAATTCTGGAGGATGGTCTGCTTTGTATTTCAGTTTTGCTGGATCTAGATTCCTTTGGACTTCTGGAGTTTTGACAGTTTCTCTGATATCATCAGTTTCTTTTGGTTCTTCATATTCATCTTTTTCTTTCTCCTCTTCAACATTGCTTTTGGATGTTTCCTGATTATCAATGCCTTCATCAAATTTCACATTGATTGATTCCACGATTGTTTGAGTCCTTTTGTTGTAGACTCTGTAAGCTTTGCTTCTCGAAGAGTATCCCATGAAGATGCCCTCATCAGCTTTTGCTTCAAATTTTCCTAATTGATCACCTGTATTGAGAATATAGCAAGTACATCCAAATACTTTAAAGTAAGCAATGTTTGGTTTATTATTGAACCATAGCTCATAAGGAGTTTTGTTGAGAAGCGGTCTAATCATAACTCTATTCATTACATAACATGCTGTATTTACTGCTTCTGCCCAAAAATGTAAAGGTAGTTCATACTCATTTATCATAGATCTAGCCAACTCTTGTAAAGTTCGATTCTTTCTCTCAACTACCCCATTTTGTTGTGGAGTACGTGGAGCAGAGAATTCATGTTTGATTCCATTTTCATTACAAAAAATTTCAAAATCATAATTTTCAAATTCTCCACCATGATCACTTCTTAGTAAAATAATGGAAACTTCTCTTTCATTTTGGACTAATTTTGTGAAATTCTTGAGATAAGAAAAAGTTTCTGATTTCTTGGCTAAGAAAAATACCCATGTATATCTTGAGTAGTCATCAACTATAACAAAACAATATTTTTTACCTCCTTAGCTAGCAATGTCATTAGGTCCGAATAGATCCATATGAACTAGCTCAAGTACTCTAGAAGTGCTTACACTGTTTTTGGCATGAAATGATGATTTTTTAAGTTTTCCTAAAGTGCATGCTTTATAGATGTTTTCTGTTTTAAACTCATGTGAAGGTAACCCTCTTACCAAATTTTTCCTTTTTAATTTGTTTAGCAAATTCATACTAGCATGCCCTAAACGTCGATGCCATAAATCAACTTCTATGTCCTTAGCAACCAAGCATTTCGAAAGGGTGAGATCATCAAAAGATAGAGAATATATATTACCTTTCCTCTTACCTGAAAATAAGATTTCTTTTGATGAATTGTCAACAATTTTGCATAAGTCAGAGTCAAAAATAACATTCATACCTTTATCGCATAGCTGGCTGATTGATATCAAGTTGTGGTGTAGATTTTCAACATACAGTACATCATTCAGGGTAAAAGTATTGTTACCTACTTTACCTTTGCCAACAATTTTACACTTTTCATTGTTACCCATTGTGACCCTGCCACCTTTATACTTTTCTAGGCTAAGGAACTTTGATTTATCGCCTGTCATGTGTCTGGAACAGCCAGAATCCAAATACCATTGCTGTTGTTCCTTAGCCTGCCAGCATACCTACACGAGAGAAAAATTTAGTGACCTATTTGTTTTCATAGGTCCAAACTTGTTAGTGCCAAGATATTTTGGAAAATAATCTAGAGAAGACTGAAAACTATTTAAACATGTTCCTTTTGGCACCCAAATTTGTTTTACTTTGAGAGATTTTATATTTGTGCCTTTTGGAACCCAAATCGATACAGTCTTCATATGTTCGGGTTTATACCAATGACTATTTTGATTATGGCCAAATGAATTGACTTGATTAATTTGGTTTCTATCTTTTTGAAATTTGTTATATCCAAGTCCTTGCCTAGACGTATTAAGAGTTTGTTTCCCTAATAGCATATTCAATGATTTTTCTCCTTTTGAGAATTTATCCAACGTTGTTGATATTTGTAGGACTTGGGTCTTGAGAGATTCATTTTCATTTATCAGTTGTGTGCACGTTTTTATAGAGTCTTCTATTCTTGTGTTTTCAATTTCTTTCAAAAACAGGATTTCTTTTTCAAGCGATTTAATTTTGTTTTCTGAATTTTTAACCTCTTCTTCGAATGTTGGACACTTCTCACACTTAGGGATTCTGCTTTGATAGGTTTTAACTAATTGGTTAAGTTGTTTATTTAAATCAATTAAAGAATCCTTTTGTGATTCAAGTTTGGCATGTTTTTCCTTAAGTCGTTCAAAACAGCCATTTACTTCGTGAAAATATATAAGTAATTCTGAATGAGAAAGTTTTGATACCTCACTTGGCTCATCATCATCACTGTCAGTTACTTCACCATGAAGACATAGATTTGCTCTTTCACTTCCACTTTCGGTGCTATCACTTTCATCTTCATCAATTTCATCCCAAGTAGCCGCAAAACTTTTCTTCCTCAGTTTCTTTCCTTGGTTTGGTCGATTTTGAGGACAATTTGGCTTGATATGTCCAGGTTTATTACATTTGTGACAGATGATCTCTTGCTTCTCCGAAATGTCTAGTGCTTTGTTTATTCTGCTTTTGATTTGATGGTTTCTGGTTGGATTTCCATATTTGCGATTCCACTTTTTGAATCTCTTTATTAATAGCGCTAATTCAGTTTCACCATCATCATCGTCATCATCGTCATTTTCAGTTGTTCCTTTGAGAGCAATTGACTTCTTTCGAGTATCGCCTCCTTCTCGCTCTTCCTTGAACTTTAGCTCTAGCTCATAGGCGGTGAGATTTCCAATGAGCTCTTCCACCTTGATTTGTTTCAAATCCTTTGACTCTTGAATAGCTGTGACTTTTGCTTCAAAGCTTCGAGGAAGGACTCTGAGAATTTTCCGAACTATCTCTAACTCTGTGAACGATTTTCCAAGAGCCTTTGATTTGTATACTATATTGGATAGTCGTCCGTACATCTCTTTGACATTTTCTTCTTTTGCCATTGTGAAATTCTCGTATTCGCTGCTTAACATGGCTAGGCGAGATTCTTTGACTTGAGATGTTCCTTCGTGAGTTACTTCGAGCGCGTGCCATATTTCCTACGCAGTTAAACAATGAGAGACACGGTTAAATTCAAATTGATCCAATTAACAGATAATAGAATTCATAACTTTAGCATTAGCATTTTGTAATTTATTTTCTAGCTCTGTCCATTGGTCCATCGGTTTATCTATTTCCTAATTGTCTACAATTATAGTTGGTGATCTATAACCTATCTCAATAATGTTCCAAGCGTCAATGGTTTTCAGAAAAATTTTCATTCTATTTTTCCAGTAGGCATATTCACCATTGAACATTGATGGTCTAACTATGGACTGACCCTCAGCAAAAGCATTATTAAAAGAAGCCATTTTTTCAAATTTTTAAACAGAAACTGATTTTTGAAAAATGAAAAAAATGACTTCTAAACCTTGCTCTGATACCACTTGTAGGATCGATTTCACCCTAGAGGGGGGGTGAATAGGGTGATAGTGTAAATTAAAAATTAATTGCGGAAGCTTATAAAATAATTTAAACACAGATCACAGAATAGTAGCAGCACAGATAAAACAGAATATAAATAGCAGAACAGAACAACACAGAATTTACCCAGCTTCGGCAAAACCCTGCCTACGTGCTGCCCTCAAGGTTTCTACTAGAAATTAGATAGTCACACGCTTACACACGTAAACTCGCGACACCCGCTACTGACTAACCTAACTCTACGCTCAAAACCCTGCCACAACTCAGCCACTGAGTTGCGAATTCTCAAGCTACGCCACGTAGCTTGTCCCCTAGTCACACGACTAGCAAATACAACAGTTTGAAAAGAGATTTAAAAAAATAAAAACAAATTCAAAACTAAAAAATAAGATAAAGCTCTTTAAAAAATTAAAACCCTTAACAAAACCCTAATTAAAAAGACCGGCCCCTTTTATTATTTCGACCCGCTTCCTTTTCTATTCGGTCCTTATGAAAATGGCGGCTTCTTCGATCATAATTTAGGGCTTTTGTCCTTCGATCAAAATTAGGGTTTTGGATGTCGTTTGATATTGACGCTCTATTGATCTTGGAGTCGCGCTCAGCTGCTTCTCTTGATTTGTGAAATTAGGGTTCGGCTTCGGTTGCTTCGAGATAATTGGATTCGCCTTGGTATGTTGTTTGTATCTTTTGCTTTCAGATTCGATTGCTTGAATTCGATTGCTTTTTCATTCATGCCAATGATGATACTTGGGTACTCGTATTTATATGAATTCGAATACACTAATTAACTCGATACTTTCCTGAAATTCACTTTCGTGATGCACACGACTTTCCTGATGCGTTCGATACTTACTTGATTCATACGGCTTTGTTTTGAGAACTTTCAATCCTTCTTGAATAACAAGTCAGAAACTTTCCTCTTTTTTATTTGCTGACTATTTCAAAAAAAATACGAAATTTTTTTTCCCTTTTTTTTTCTGTTTCATGCATTCTGTAACTTGCTTCTCTGCTTGAAGTTGCATCACCGTCCATTGGGCATTTGCTGCATTTCCAAACACCTTTTTTTATGGTCTGATTCTTCATGATATTGTTCTTGTATCATTACTGTCCACTGAGTTTGAGCATTGCAGTTTCACTTGTATACTTAAGTCAGTGCTGTCTTTGATGTTGTACTTTGGTCTATAGGGCTGCATACATGTTGTAGCTGTACTGTCTTGAGCTCGACATTGTTGTTTACTTGTTTTGATGCATTCACATGCTGCCATACTTGTTCATGCTGCTGGACTTGATGCAGTTTGATTGTTCTGTAGTTGTTGATGTGTTTCCATATCTCTGGTGCACTATGCCGTAGCCTTGGTCTTTGTTGGTTTTGTTGTGCACTTGTTCATTGTGAAGTAGCTGTCTTCACTGATGCTGCACTTAGTCTTGTCTTTGATGTTCCTCTCATTGCATATGAACTTGGTCTACTTGATGCTGTAGCTTTCAAGTATATGTTCATCACTTGACTTCATTCCACTGTGCATTTCTTTGGTTTCTGTAGTTGTAACTGGTCTTTGTAATTTGCTGTGCCTCTGAGTTATTTCTTGCATCATAGTCTGGTTGATGAATTATATTTGTGAACATTAACCTGGGGCAGATGCTATGTCTTTGTGCATTTCACTATGTTCATTTGCTTCATGTCATACTATTTTGTTTCATTGCTGCACTTGACTTTTGTTACTTGAGCTGCTTTCTTGACTGTACTTGTACAACTTCATTGTGGCTTGTACATGCTGTATTGTCTGGACTTGACGTTGCCTTGTGTTGAACCCAGTTTCAAAACTTGGGTTTGACCTTGTGCTCGTGTCGTGATTTTGAATATATTGTACGTGAGTTGAACTCGGTTTTTCATTTGGGTTTGACCTGTGCTTGCCTGTCCCTGTAAATCAATCAAGTGTATATATCGGCGTGCACGGCCTTGTGGCATATACAGTAATATACTGTGTATGTCACAAGTTGTTCGTGTATGATGAATTCAAATTTAAATGATGACGAACAACCCAAATAACTGAGGCAAATATCATTTTCAAAATTCACGTTTTATTTTATATCGCAAAAATATTTTATTTTCAATTTTACTGCGTTAGTAAATATTTTTGCAGATTTCTCAGATGCTGGATTCAAACTGAAATGCAGTTGAAGAAAAAAAATACGAGTGTGAGTGATATGTAGTGAGGTGAATGTGTAAAATAGTGATGTAATTGAATTTGTATCAAAGTTGTATAGTGAATAGTGAGAGCTTGAATTTGTACTATTCAAAATTGTAATAAATATTTGTTTGAATAAAATATTCGTTTGAATTCAAATTCCGTGTTATTTATTTTATTCAGCAAATATTTATTTAATATGTGAAAATAAATAGTATATTATCAAATACATTTAAATGAATGTATATATGTTTATTATCATCAAACAACAATCATATAAGCGCATATTCAACAAAAAATACAAGCAGTTTACTCACCAAACTTTCGCAAAAACAACCTGAACTTAAGCTAAGCTAGCCAACGACTACCTAGCTATGAAGGATGAAGGCTTTAGGTGCTAGCAACCCTCAAAATAGGCTTGGTCCATGTGTATGTGGGCTCGGCCAGAGGCGTAGGGGTGGATGTGTGGCAGTTGCTTGAAGGTAGAGGAGCTTCGGGTTATCACCGATTTGTCGAAAATGAACACGAAATTAGGTCATTTTCCCACTGGTTTTTGAGCCACCTAATCAAGGAATTTGGAAAAGTATTCAAAATGAAAGTTGTAGTAATTTCTTTTCTTTATCATTTTAGAAAAGAATCACTCATTTACGATTTTTTCTGAATAATTTATGATCAAAAGAAGAAGGATAATTTTCGAGCTTGAAATTCTGAGTAAAAAAATTATTTTGTAAATAATTGGTGCTTAAACATATCTATGATAAAAAATTTGAAAACTTGGTCAACTCAAACGTCGTTGCCATTAAAATCTCACATGGTTTCAAAAAAAGAAAAACTCCTTTGGAGTTGGAAATGAGGAAGAAAAGGATGGGGAATAGAGGAGGAAAATTGGAGAAATATATGGGCTATTTATAAGCAAGATTTCACACTTCATCATTTTGTCAAGTCACATCACTCTTATATATATATATATTATATTTAGCCACACATCACTTTATTTTATACACACACACATATATAATTATTATGTTTAGTCACTTCACTTTCTTTATTTGTATATAATTGTTAATTAAAGCTAAGATGTGACATAGAGGAATATTTATTTATATAAGATTATTATTTTTAAATTTATGAATCATCACTTCACTTGCTAAACAAAATTAACATAAGATAATCTAACCATAAGTATATTATTATATAGCTAATTAACCCTTACATATGTGTATATATGGTGCACAAAGTCGAATAACATTCCCAACAACTTTCCAGTGTCGAAAGGTTGAAATTTCGGAAAACGTTCTTCGGTCATAATTTCTATCTTTCTACAAACTATTTAATTTGGTAAAAAAATTTAAAAACACCTTTACCATCATTATTAATTAATTAAAATGAGTTTATTTTCATCATAAAATCTATACATTGAATATTTAAAACTAATTATATATTCACTAACCAAAGCAGCGAAAGCAGTGAAATTTCGGGTCGTTACAATGTTATAGTCATAATTAAATATATGTTGAACCACTTAATGTGAAACACTACCAAAGAGAGGATTCACCTCCATCATTATAAAAGTTCAGTACACTATAATAGATATTCTACTTGAAATCAAAATCTTTGGCCAAAGTGATTTAGTTAATTGATATATTTTATCGGATTGAACCAAGGAATTTAATGTAGTCTACACAAATGACTACAAATATTATTTGAGTTTTTGACCATTCACCAAACTCTATACAAGGTGTAGCTAAATATGGATTATAAATTGAATTTCGCCTAAATGATCTACAGGTGATTAAACTTGTATTTAATACTGTGCTCAGCAAAATACCTATGGGATTTAGTACTTAAATATGAGTAAGGGTTGAGTTCATAGTAAGGAGTCAACACAACCATGTATTAGCTAATTTTCGGGTTCCTCTAATTTTAAATTAATTTATAAATGTTACGAATCAATAATAAAATTAGTAAATTTTTTTTATTGATTTTTCATAAAATTTTAATTAATTATTTAAAGCCTAAAAAATTAATTAAAATAATGAACAATTGTTATATGTTTATTTAATTAAAAATGGATTAAATAATTAAATAAATAATTTTATTACTAAATTAATTAGGTTTGGAGCTCTTAAACTACATAGAAGAGGGCCTATTTATAGCCGCTCTTTCTCTCTTCCCTACATATAACAAAATAATAGAAAACCCAGCCTTTACTGCAACTTATAGTTAAGGACAGGGAACTTGGAGTTCAAAGTGGATATTACCAACAACCAAGGAGTGTCAAGGATCTCTAGCTCGAGTGAATAGCGGTGCGATGTTTTAGGCGAGGCTCTTAAAGGTCACGGGTTCAATTCAACGAGATATAAAAAAAGAGTGCTTTACTTGAATAAAGTATCACTCATGTTATAAAAACACAGCCAAGGAGTTAGCAACCGAAAGGATGGAAAAGGTACATGTTTATTTAAACATAAATATGCATTGTTAGATCTCCCAACTTTCTTCTTCATGTTTTTATATTCGTCCGTTGGAATAAAACAAAAAAATTAAATTTTGAAGCTATTTTAATATATATATGATTTAATTAACATGCACTTATATATATATATATATATATATATATATATATATATATTTAAAATATTTCTTTAGTCGTGGGTTGGCTATGAGTATGTGTATATCTCTCCTTATAAAATAATTTTTGATTTGTCAAAATTAAAATATATTGTATTTGAATGTTTTTTATATAAAAATCCAAAAAAATTCAGTCGTTAATAAAAAAATTGAATTTAATATTATATATATATATATATATATATATATATATGTTTGACGATCTAATTAAAACAAAAGTTCATACATACATATATATTCATATATAATTATTTATACTATGGTTGGAATAGTACGCATACACATATATATTTATTCATAAATTTTATAGAAATTATTTTTTCTTTTTATTTATTTAGATAAATCAGAATTCAAAGTAATTAAATATGTACTTAAAATAAAAATTATAAAACAAAACATTTATTATATATGTCAAAATTCATTAAAAGAAATTTTTTGTTTTATGTATATAATTGAATTTATTTATACATACATATTTAAATATGTGTGTGTGTGTATAATGAACGTAAAATATTATATTAGTTAATTAATAGCTGAAAAATTAAAACTATTTTAAATATGCATATATTTATCTATTCTTAACATTGATAGAATAACCATAGATCTAATGGGCATTTATGAACATGCAATAATTAATTATTTATATACACCTTAAATAATGTACCAAATTTATAATACTTACCATGTTTGTGTTATGAATGCAAACACATCATAAATAAAAATAAAAATTACATAAGTAAAATAATATAACATTAGATTTGATACTTAATAAATAAAAATTGCATCATTCAACTATAGATGATTTAATGTAAATTAACCAAACTAAAACTAAAATAAAAAATCTTTTATTAAAATCACTAAATATGATTTGGTGAAAAACATTATTCTTGTAACAAAAATAAGAGTTTATCCAAATTAACAAAAATATTTTTAAATTCCCCTTTTACCCCACTGTTGATGCACCAGATCCAACAATTAAATCAGAACCCATGTTATGTTCACATGAATAATTAACCAACATGTAGGGTGGTCACTTAAAAAACACATATAAATGGTGTCTAGGGAAAAGATGTTTGACTAAGAAGAATGTTACTCTAATTAAGGAATGTTATTATTAAAAAAATACCTCCCCAATCCTAGCCTTAGTGCAGCTCATCAAAATGGTCCCTTTTCGAGGGAATGCCCTAGTGGAAAGCTCAAAAGTGTTTTGCGACATAGGTTGCAAGAACAACAACAACAGAGCCATTATTCCTAAGCAAGTTGGGGTCGGCTAGAAATGGAACCCGAAACTAAATGACAAAAGTAATTTAAATGTTATAACAATAACAATAATAATAACAATAGCAATAATAAAATTAAGTCAAATAGGTAAATTAATAATAAAAGTAACTAAGTAAAATAAAGATAGAAATACAAAGGTATGTAAAAAAAAATTTAAAAAATAAATAAAAATTAAAATATAATAAAATAAAATTAAAAATAAAAATAATAATAACGGTACAAATAGTAATAATTGTGCTGATAGCAACATTGATCAAAGACCAAACGCTACGCTTAAGCTCTTTTCCCCTAATCATATAATCTAAAACTTATAAGACACATAGTTCATGGTTCTGGTACGTGTATCGCTAACTTCCACGCGCTCATATCCGTTACCAGATCTTCGGCTATATTCCAACCTTTTAAGGACCTTTTAACAACTTCCTCCCATGTCAACTTTGGTCGAACTCTACCTCTCTTTGAGCAAACGACACGACCTATAATTCCAATGCGCACAGGTGCCTCGGGCGGCATTCGTTGGAGATGTTCAAACTATCTTCAGCGATGTTGAATTAGTTTCTCCTCAATTGGTGCTACTTCAAGTTTTTCATGTATATCATCATTTCTAATTCGATCTCTTCTTTTATGATCGCAACTCCATCGCAGCATACGCATCTCTGCTACCCTTATCTTTTGGACATGTTGGTTTTTAGTAGGCCAACATTCTGCACCGTACAACATTTTGCGACATAGGTTGCAAAAAATATATTTGAATATTAGAATTGAATTTAAATTTTAAATTTAATAAACATATAAAAAAATTAATGAGTTACAAAATGCAGAAATTATAATTATTTTTAATTTTGCATAAATATAAAGGTTATATTTAATATTAATTTAAATGTTTACGTAATAAAAGGATACATATAAACACACACAAACTTTAAATGTTTTAATAAATGAATATAAATATTATACGTATAAAGAAAAGAGGGAGATTCAAATGAATTGAAGCCCACTTAGACTTATGGCAGTATATATTGGAGGTGGGGACATATGATGTCATGAGTTCATACTCATCTCTTTTATAGTGTCGATCATACTCATTTAATATTATTTTAAATTATGGATTTAAAATAAAGTTTCTCTCCATCATTTACAACATAAATAGAGTACCGGACATTACCGTAGTTGTTAAGCACCTCAAGCCATGGAGTATCTATGACGTTTACATTATCCATAGATAAGTAATAATATTATGTTGCTTTGTGAAGCGCCCTCAAGGTCATATGATTACCCTTAGGCTATAGCTAAATGATGGGTATTAATACCTAATACACTTTATCATTCATTGAACACCCTCAAGGTCATATAGACTATTAGGAGCAAGGAAAAGGATGGTTAGGAGTAATATACAAGATATAATTAGTAAAGAGTTACTTATCGTTTATTGGGAATATAACTCATTGTGCACCCTTCAGGTTGTAGTTGAAGGATCCTCAGTCATCGCGTAGTAAGTAAATAGGGAAATTCAAAAAAATCAATTTGGATAACAGTGGGTCTATGAAGACTAACGGGTTTCACTAAATCTAATCTAATTATAAAATAAAATTATGTTTTATTCAACATTGTTTTATATTTATTAATTGATCATATAAATTAATTTAACTAAGTGTTTTATTTTGAATGTATCATGTATATATTCAGTTATATAACAACATAACATAATGAATATAAACATGTGTGTATACACACATACACATATAGATATTGGGATTTACGTCTACTATGTGTATGTATGTGTATATATTATACTTACACATAGACATATAATAATTCCATGTGAATATCCGGAATATAAATGCCTAAGTATATACATATGTTTGATATACTTATTATGTGTATATAGTCTATATATAAATATTTATAGTACCGTATATATATAGTTTAGACATATACACACATATATATGATATTTATATTGCCAACTATAAATATATATACATATATGTAACAAAATTAGACATTTTAAAATTAAGAGAATGCTTGATGAAAAAGTAAAGATGGAAATAAATTTTAAATTAATTCTTGACATAATCAAATTAGAATTAAAAAGGGAAACGTATTAAGGTAATATTTTAGATTTCCTCTTTTACAAACACCAATCAATAATAGGTTCAATATATATATGAAAAAAATTCTATGCTTACTCGTAACAAAAAAATTAAGCTTCAAAATTATAGATTTGAAAACAGAAATTTAAAATGAAATAAAATTACTATAAAGTTTGTTACGATCAATATATAGCTTCAATAACAAGATTAATTTTAAAACGTTGCGTGCGCGTATGCGCACACATGTATATTTTAATTAAGAATTTAAATTCCAAATTCTATAATTGACAAAATAATAAACATTGAATATATTAATTTGAAAACAAAACCAATCTAATGTAACAACCCCTTTCTATTCTTATACTACCCAAGAATATTACGAAGTAATACTGTCGGGTAATATGGAGAATGAATCAATATGGTGCACATACATGAATATGCATTTGGACTAATACCGGTACGTATCTCAAATATAAATATAACTTACCATTGTCATACTCAGTCTCGGTGCAAAGAAATAAACATATGTACCTCCAGGATGAACGATACACAATACATTAAGTAACAGAGAATGCCAAGTCAATCAATGCAACAGTAATATATAATAGTAAAAATATACAATATCTTTTAATTATATAACACCAGAATCAAATTATACTTCGACAATATATTACTACATATATAATAAAGTCTTATCCTCCTTCTATGCCCAAGCAATCACAATTGGTCAACTTGTCCTTGAACATGAAATATCTCGGACTGACAAGAGTATTATAAATAACATACATGTCAGACTATGTCTAAATCAAGGGTTCATATCTTTATGATTTAATTAACCAATGTATATTAATACGATAATACCCATAATGTAATGAATACGGGATTATATATATATAGCCACACACACACACACCGAATATTTAATCACAACATCATAAATAATCTCAAATGTATTATATAATTCTAAATGTCACAAATCATACATATCGATGTCGTCACCCATCTCAAAGTAAATCAAATCACAAATCAACTACAAATGGGTGACTCATCCAAATCTAGAAATTATCATCAACAGACAAAAATAGGATAGACTGCCTATCAAAACATAATAAAAGATATGAGGATCCATTATACTCTGGATTCCCATTTAAATATAATCTCATCTCCTCATATACGAATAAACCAAAATATAATCAATATAACGGGGACCGACTACACTTCGGACTCCTTTTATCTTTAGTATAGCCAATTCATTAAAGGAACGAGACATTTATGCCAATCCACTACGCATACATATGCCAAAACCAAATGGCAGACTGATATCCCGTTCCAGGAACCCAAGGTCTACGACTGTATGCCTATAGCTAGATCTATTCCTACAGCCTTCAGTTACCTCAATAGAGATCGTAACACATATCCACCAATGACTTGTCAACGCGTAATCTTGGCCACGGTCCTGCTGCCCTTATAGTTAATAGTCTATTGGACTAAGCAACATAAGGGGCAATAGGGCACCTAAATTATGGGTCACCTAACCCAACAATATATACGGTGCCAAGAATCTGGGGCGCGATCCCATGATCAGGCCGCTAAGGTGGATTTTGGGCAATCTAGTTTACTCCTTAACCATAAAGGGAGTTGGACACAAGGTGGATGGTCATATTATCTCTAAATTCATTTTAAATTACTTTCTTTTCCATTTCAAAATCATCTCTAAATTCATTTTAAGTTCTTTTATCATCATAAAATTCTTTCTACCATCTAAATAAATTCTAAAACATTTATTTCAATTATTATTTACTATAAAACCTCGTAAGGTCTTGTTTTATCAATTTATTTCAAATAGTAATTCATAACCTCACATTTTATAAATAACTAAAGGAATTATTAAACCAACATCCTTTTCAAATTAAATTATTTTTATTATAATGCACTTTTTCCATCCAATTCTCCAATCATCTCTTTACTTGCATAATAATTAATTTCAATCCAAGTTTACTTCATTAGTTATTATTAGTTATCATTAGTTGATTTCTACTTAACAACGTCTTGTTATAGATTTCTGGTTAAGTAAATTGCATCCTCGCAATTCCTACCTAGGAGAATCTCTAACAAGATTGATAGGCTTTAGCTCTCAACACCATTGGTTATCTTATATTTAATACCAGATAATCAAATTGATATTTCTTTATCGTTGCTATTGTGAGTTAATACATACAGTGATTTGTATCAATCCATCAAGCATATAAATAGAGCAATACAAATCAATGAATAGACCCTGCATCGGTGGAATACAAGACTTGGAATATTATCTTCCTTTGCCCCTTGCTCATGTTCATGGACTATGAGCTTGTATGAAACTCACTTGGAAGATTATAATATATATACTCAACTTACCAAAGTATCAAAACTGCCGGGATATATTGAAGTATTCTCTAAGGCACGTAGTATACTTCAAAAACCTTTAGCACTCCAAGCATCATATAAAAATTAAACAAGGAATAATTTCTATGCTTCACAATCTTAAAAATTATTTTTATTACCAAAATCCTATTTGAAATACTTCTTTCCTATTAAAAGAAAATTGTCAAAATTTCCATTACTAATTAGCCTTTCCAATTTTCATTTCAAAATCTTGAATTGGCAAGGCTTATCAATTACTAAATAGTAACATAAAACAAAATGATTCCTTCTTTTATTCAAATAAATTATTCATTAATTCAAACTTTATTTCTAAACTAAACATCAGTCTTTACTAAAATAATTATTTTCCAAACCAATTACTCAAAAGTCACTCTTTTGCAAATCATTCTAATAATATAATTTGGAATAATTATTAGTAATAATAGTAATAGTAGTACACAATTGCTTAAAGAAATATTTTACCTCAAAGCATTTAATTTATAAATTTTCTATACCAAAAATTCCTTACTTACCAAAATATTTTAATTTAATAATTTAATCCAAGTAGTTTTGAAATATTATATTACTACATATAATCCACTCTAACTCACAACATTAAAACATCACCTACCCTTGCCATATATTTTAGATTGCAATTACTTTAAAGTATAATGATGTTGCCTTACCATTTATTTCTTAGTGACTACGTTGCCGATTGACTGCAATGTTATCCATGTGATCAATAATGCCATGCCATTCACTTCAGCTATTCACTAGTACTCGATGGCTGCAATAATCATATGATATATATATATATATACACACGAATAAAAGAAAACAAATTTATTATTCATAGACAATTCATTATATAAAATTGCACTTCTACATACTCATCTCAAAATATTTGTTAAACACTATTTCAATAATGTTATTTTACTTTATCACAATTAATTTATATATACATATATATAAATTTCGCGATCAAAACTATTTCAAAACTTTTTTTAAAAATTTTTCAAAAATTTCAAAGCTTTTTAAAATCTCATAAAACTCTGCATAACTTCTAAAACTTTCTAATGCTTCCTACTCGTATGTCTCGTCCTAATGTTTAGGAAGTCCTATGATAACATTGGCTATATGCATCGACCAGAATTCTTAAGCACTTAACGGACAAATTAGCACCAACTATTTCCAAAACTTGCTCAAATTTTTTATATACATTCTTTTTATAAAATCTCATTTTATAAATAATCATTCAAATAAATCTTCATCAAATACCTTATCTATGAACATAGATTTTATCGAAAAAAAATCTAATAAAAATTATTTTCTAATACCATATATTAAATTTTAAAAAAAATACAAACTTACTTATATTGAAATATTTATGAACTCTCCTTTAAAACTAATACCAAATTACTTCCAAGAATTCATACATCACACTTCATCAAGCAACGTCAAACTATCAAAATTACATTACATAATGATATTTAAATATAAAATACTATGCTATAAGATACAACCTCTAGAAATCCTAGTGGTAACTTTACCAACTAAGACACCGCAAGGTATTAATATTGAATATTACAAATTTGATATAAGCAGTAATCAACCAATAAACATACATAAAGACAAACAATTGATACACCCAGTGGAAAATAATTTGTTATATTTTGCTTCGCACTCTAATCATGAACAAATCAGTTTACACCATAGGTCATCATTTTATATTTCATATTCAATAAATAGTTGTAAAATGAAATAAAATAAAATATTTTCGAAATACAAATATGCTCCCAGATGAATAACCTAGTAATCACCGTAGAGTAGTATATAAATATTTATAATCCTATTATCTTTTATTGTAAACAAACTACACCAATGCTTTGAAGGGGATAAGGACATTAAGTCTCATCTAGGCCAATAATTGGTGCCTCTTATATATATAATGCATCCTTCTAAACCTTGCTTTAATATTATTTTATAACACCCCCACTTCTATACCCATATAACCTAAGAGTATTACGAAGTAATACCATCGAGTAATATGAAGAATGAAGTAATATAGGGAGCATACATGGATATTCCCTTGGGCTAAAATCGATATTATCTCAAATATCACTGTAAATTACCATATTCGTACTCAATTTCGGTACAAAGAAATATACATGTATGCCTCTAAGATGAACAATGCACAATATAACATAGGTAAGAGAGAAAAAAGAGTCAATCAACACAACGATAATATATATAATTGTAAAAATATACACTATCTTTTAATTATATAATAACTGAATCAAATTATTCTTCAACATATTATTACATAATATAAGAAAGTCCTATCCCCCTTCTATGCCCTAGAATTTACAACTGGTTAACTTGTCCTTGAACCTGAAATGTCTTGGACTGACCCGAGTATCATAAAAATCACAAGGCCAGACTATGTCTAAGGGTTAATATTTTTATGATTCAATTTACTAGTGTATATTAATATGATAATACCCATAATGTAATAAATATGGGATAATATATATATATACACACACACACACACACACATAAATACACACACCCCCCGAATGTTTAATCACAACATCATAAATAATCTCAAATGTACTATACAATTCTAAATATCACAAATCATACATATCGATGTCATCACCCATCTCAAAGTAAATCAAATCATAAATCCTATATCAACTACAAATGGGTAAATTATCCAAATCCAGCAATTATCATCAGCATACAAAAATAGGATAGGTTGCTTATCAAAACATAATAACAGATATAAGGATACACCATACTCTAGATACCAATCTAGATATGTTCTCATTTCCTCATATATGTATAAATTAGAATTGTATGGATATAACAGGGACTGATTACACTTTAGACTCATCAATTCTCTAGTATAGCCAACTTATTATATGAACGAGACATGTATGCTGATCCACTACGCAAACATATACCGGAACCAGATAGAAGACTAACGGCCGTATACCCGCTCTAGAAACCCAAGGTCTACTGCCATATGCTTGTAGACAGATCTATTCCTATAGTCTTTAGTTACAGCGAAGGACATCATGACACATATCCACTAATGATTCATCAAGGCATAGTTTTAGTCATGAACTTGCTTTGCCCCTATAGGTAATAAACCGTTGACCTAAGTGACGCAAGGGGCTATAAGGCACCTACACTATGGGTTATATAACCTAATGATAAGTGCGATGTCACAGATCTGGGGCACGACCCCACAATCAGGCCACCAGGGTGGATTCTGACCAGTCTGGTTCACTCTCGAACCTAAAGGGAGCTAGACACAAGGTGGAAGGTCATATAGTACTCATATCCTATAACTATACATATCTCGAATCATAGGCCAACATATGGCTCACATAAGTCTCCGTTTGACTACGACGTACTCATCGTAACTAGTATCACACATGCACATATGTGTAATCCCCATTTGGGTGACATTTACTTAAATGAAAAAACAAAAAAGTGTAATGAGCCAGATTTTTAGCCATTTGATTTTGGGAAAATTAACTAATTTTAAATTATTGAAATATTAATAAGTCCAATATATAAATTCTCCAACTTTGAAAATATCCGAATCTATAAATTGACTTAAACTATATCTAATTTTAAAATATAAATTTTTGGATATGATAAATTTTATATATGTATGTATATAAACTCCACAATTTAAATTTTAAGACAAAATATCCACGTATGTGTGTGTATATATATATATATATCACTATATACAAGCTTTATGATGTTTAAATATATATATATAAATTTATATATGTGTATATATGTTATAAATGTATGGTATATGTAAATAAATATATATACATGAATGTATAACTTCATAATGACAAGATTTCAAACTTATGACTATATATATGTATGTATATACAAAACTTATGATATAAAAGTAATATATATATACACATCTAAGTGGCTATATATGTGTGTATGTTAAATATATTGTATATGTAATAATTTACACAAGAAGCACAAACTTTAAATGATAAAATTATGTTAGTAGGCAAAACATTTATATATGGTCTATGAAATTATGGGAAATCTGTGTATATATATTTATATGTATAATGTATATAAGTATATACATAAGGGAACATTATGAAGAAATATATCAACTCAAGTATGAATTAAATCAAATCATTCACACAATATTCATATCAACTAGGATATCAAGTCAACCTAATTTTTCGAATCAAGTCAATCAATTTTCGAATCAATTAGAAAAAGGAAAAAGAAAAGAAAAGAAAGGAGTACTGTATATGTTCAAAAACTTTAGCCTTGAGACCAACCTGACCCTCTCCTCTATATATATACCCTATGTCATTCACATATAATATTATGGCATTAAAGCGCAAAAAAAGGGTGAAGAAAACTTCCATTAAAACTTTGTAGATAAAAAAGTGCTAAAAGCAGCATGAAGGGAACAAAACAAAAAGGAAGCAGTGTTTCATTTCTCAAATAAAAACTGTGAGCAAAACTTAATCTCTTACTTACTGGATCCATATATGTATCTGCATAAGCTTGAAAATGGAATGAACATTTTTATTCGTTTAGTATTTGTGTGATAATGAGTTTTCTATGCTGTGTGTGTGTGTGTGTTGGTCATGAGAAATACACCCTGTAACATATAAACATCTCTCCTCTTAAAAAAATGATCTTCCAACTTCAAAAATCAGTAGCTCTCAATCTAATTACTTTTAGATGATGATTTCAAAAACAAAGTTGTGCATTTTTGAATGTAGTTTATTCTAAAATTTGTTTCGTTAGTTATCATGAAGCATAGAGGAAGAAAAGATCATTTTACAGTAACTTAGGCATGACCAGAATTCGAGTATCATAATTCAATCTTTTGTTTATATGAGTGTGTTTGTTATAGAAAATCATGAATTTTGGAAGTCGTTTGGAAATGTTTAGTTGCATGTAGAGTGAAAGAGAAGGAGATGACCAAAATATGGGTTTTGGTGAAATTCCGACGGTCGAGGTAGTGGGATTGCTTAGCGTTGGGTGTGGAGGTGGCATGGGTGATGTAGAAGTATGAAAAAATGCAGTGGTGTTTTATATTGGTGTGTGGCAATGGGTCGAGGCGATTCTATGGTTTTAGGGTGGTTTGTGGAGGCTTCTGTAATATCACGGAATTTTTAACAATATCAATGTAATAATTTGTATTAAAAATTAAATTGATATTGATATTTTGTTAATAATAATTTAAATAGATTTAATAATCTTCTTTATTTAAATATTTAATTTGTGAATTTATTTTTAATAAACTAATAAATCTATTTTCTATTTAATATGTATATGTATTTTTATACATATTAAATAAGATAAGTTGTTAAATTAGTATAGCATAATTTTAATATTTTGAAATTAGGAATTGTGATTTATTTTTGATTTAAGCTTTTCAAAAATATTTAATAAAATAACTAAATGATTTTCAAATATGTGAGATAAATGTTCTATTGGTTTAGAAATTCATTTTAATTTAAGTTTGAATGTTTAAAATAAGGTTCTAAAATATTTGTGTTATTCTTTTTAAATATTGATTTATAAAATGTGATTTGTTTATTTAAATATGAAATTTAAAATACAATATTTAAAATACAATTTAAAATAAGAAACATGTATTCAAATAAGTTATAATCTCTTTATAAATTTATTTCAAGTAATTTAAAATATTATTTTCAAATGATTAATTTGTATATGATTTTTATAATACTTGGTTTATTCTTCAGAAATTAATTATATATATAACTAAGTATTTAAAAACTAATTAACTAAGTTAAACTCTCTTTAACACATAATTAAAATACTAATTACTTAGATTTACAAGTGTAAGTGTCTTAAATCTTAAACTAACAAATGTAAACTAAATACCATTTTTAAATGACAAGTGTTAATAGCTTAAGCCATGTGTCAAAATTTGGTTTTAATTTTCTTTTAATTTTAATTTAAATCAAATATTGTTATTTAAACTTGCATATTCTCTTTTTCCTTTCTTTTCTCATTTTTCCCTTTCATAAACAAAGAGAATTTTCAGATAAAAATGAGAAAACACCCTACTCTAAAAACAAATCTGAAACCCCTCTTCATAATCAAGCTCCTATAACCAAATGCAAAATCAAATGCATAGCAATCTGTTCATCAAATACTGGGCAACCTGCATTTTTGTTCTTCAATCTGAAAACAAAAAGGCATGCATTCATTTTTCTAGAAACCTGTTCATCATTAAATCTGCATTCTCTTCTTCAAAAATCTAGATACAAGAAGACCCTGCATTTCAATTTTAAGCAAGGGCCTGCATCTTCTTGGAAGCAGGAGCATGCATTCCTTCAAAACTGGAAATTTGCCTTTGCATAAAACAATTTTTCTACAAGCATTCAAGCAAGTTGATAAATAAAGAAAGAAGTTCTGCATGCTTAATTAAAAGAATAATTTGGGCTCTGTCTGCATTTTAATTTCATGTGAGTAACTTTCTTTTAAAAATTTAAGGTTAAAATTTATTGCATCTAACTTGTCTTCTATATAAATGTATTTGGTGTTTGCTATTAAGTTTTCTGGTTCTGTTTTTGTTCTTGACACAAGTATTTATTTAAATTCTTATATCTTTAAATTTTCTCTGTTAGGATTTAAAGAAGATATGTATGTTGGTTACAGAGTTTAGACTTTAGGATTTTATTAAAGTAAAATTTAAATAAAACTTATTGTAAAATAAGTAGCAGAGCAATTGAATCTTTATAAGTGAAGATATAAAACATTGCAAATCAATGTTTCAGAAATTCAATTCAAAACACCTTCTAAAATTATGACTTTTAAAAATAATATTACAATTTTAATGATTATACCAAAGCACAGTTTTCAAATTTACTGTATCTTATATATTTGATAAGTACAGTTAATGCTTGCATTGGATTTGGGTGAATTTGATTCTGGAGATAGTGTAGCTATCAAAGATTTTAGGAAAATTACTGAATTGGTTTGAAATTAAATTTTTAGGCTATAATTTGGGATTTAAGGTTTTAAACCCTAGTATGACTGTGGTTTCAAGAAGTAATCTTTTCTGCTTAAATACTTGACCGAGTTCAACCATGTTTTGCGTGATGGTAGCTGGTGGTTTGGGGAAGCCTTCTCCGAAGTTTGAGTGGCAACGGCGGCCGGTGGCGTTGGGGAAAGATGATGACAGGTTGGGGTTGTGGGTTTTGTCTTGTTCCAAGGTTTGTAAATTTTGGGTTGTGATCTTGAATTCGAGTAAGTGGTGTTTGGGTTGAAGTTTAGATGAATCTGAGTTGATGTTCGTCGACCGAGGGTAGGTTGCGAAGTTGATCAGGGGTGCCAGAGGCACTGTACACGTGCACGGTAAATTTTTGATCTGAGGTTGTTAGCTGTTGGAGTTGGGGTTGTGGCATACTCGAGTAAGTTATCGTGGAATTTGAGTTTTAGCTCGAAGCGAGGGAGGGCCTGACTCGAAGTAAATTATATAAGGTAGCTCGATACCTGATTGTTTCAGGTTTTAGGAACAGACAGAAACCTGTTCTGTTATTTCAATTTTCTTGAAGTTAAGTTTAAATATAAACTAAAATTTTAACTTAGGATTTTAAACCTGAATTTAAATATGAATTCAAAAAGTTTGAATTCTGGTTTTTGTAATAATTTGAGTTTTTAAAATGTAAGTATGATTTTAAAATAAAAATAAAAAAAACAGAAAACCTGTTTTTGTTTTTAGTTTTCAAAGCAGGTTTTAAAATGTAAACTAAGATTTAAATTAAGTAAACCAGAGTTTGAATCTGATTAGTTTGAATTTGAGTTTTTTTTTTTGAATAATTTAAGTTTGAAATTTAAGTTTGAGTTTTTAAAACTTTTAAGTATAAAAAGGGTATTTGATTTGAATTTAAACTGAAAGTTTTAAATTGAAGGATAAAGTAAGTTTAAATCTGAGATTTTAAAACCTGAAATTGGGTTTTGAACTACAGTTTTTAAAACAAATAAAGTTTAAATTTAAATTATTTAAATTACTTTAAATGGTAAATGATTTGCATTTAAATTGAAGATGTACATTGTAGGAAGAGTTTTAAAGAGTTAAAACTAGAATGAGTTTGGAAGTTGTATTTCAATTTTGAAATTTAAAAGTAATTTTTAAATTATTTTGAATTTAAAACTAAGTTTAAAAATGAAGTTCAGTTTAAATTTAAAAGAAGATCTAAATTGAAAATTTAAACTAAGAATGAATTGAAATTTCCAAAATTTTGTAAAGAATTCAACTTCAAATTTTTATGATTTCATTTTTTAGACAAACTTTTGTTTGTTTTGAAATTTAAATAAGTTTTAAAATTTTCAAACTTTGATAAGTTTAAATTACCTTAAACTTGTATTTAAAATGAAAATTTAAAGTAGTTCAAAAGGTACTTTGTTTCAATATTGTTTTTAAACATAATTAAGTTATGTTTATAAAATTTAATTAAGATTAATATTTCAGGATTAATTTAATTAATAAGGTAATTAAGATTAATTAATTTAATTAATTAATTAAATTTGATATTAATAATTGATTAATGATTAATCAATCTATAATTAAGATCATTAATGAGATTATTAATTAATGATGAATGAATTATTAATTATGTAATTAAGTTTAAATTAAGGTTAATTAATTTAATAATTAACTTTAATTAATGATTAAAGATAATTTAATTTGTAATTAATTTAACTTAATTATTTTATAAAATAATTAGAGAATGGTTAAAGAAGGTCATTAACCAGGATTATTTAACAATTAATTAATATTGTTAATTTTTATAATTAATTAGATTAATTAATTTAATAATAATCAATTATGAATAGTTTGAGTATAATTACTTAGTAAAGTAATTAAGGAATTAATTACTTAATGTAATTAATTTATTTTAAATATGATTGCTTAATTTGATTAACTAAGTTTAATTAATTTTAAACACTTGAGTTTTAAAAATAATTACTATATGTAATTAATGGATTGAAAATCTCTTTGTTAAGTAATTGATTAATAATTACAGATTGCAATTAAGTGAAGATGTTTAAAAATGAAGTAATTTGGATTTAAATTACTAAATAATTAATCAAGGGATTAATTAAGTAATAAATTAAAGCATAATTAATTTAGTTAATAAAGTAATTAAGTTAGTTAATTATTAAATGTAATTAATCTGGAATGATTAATAATTATAAGTTAATTACTTAAGGTAATTAATTTAAGAAGATAATTAATTAAATATAATTAAGGATCATTAAGTATTTTAATTAATGATGTAATTAAAGTTGATTAATTATGATTAATTAATCAATAATAGGTAATTAAAGGTAATTAATTAATGTAATTAATTAAGGATAAATGTAATTAATTATAATTAATTAATTAATTGAAACAATTAAAGGTTAATTACTGTTTGTTTAAGAAGAATTAATTTGTGAAATTAATTAATGATAATTACATGAATGTAATTAAGGATAATTAATCAAGAGTGATTAATTTAGGTAATTAATAATGAATGATTAATTGATTGTAATCAATTAAATGATTGAGAAAGCAAGATTTAAATTGGTGAAGTAATTAATTTAATTTATTTTAAATTAATTATAGATAAATTAATTAATTTAATTCACTTTAAATTAATTAGAGATAGAGATAGTTAATTTAATTCATTTTAAATTAATTGTGGTATGAGTGAATCTTTGCTTATGTATGAATGGATGACATTGATTGTCTTTGATGCTTTGTGATCTCAGTAATGAGATAAATGATATTGTGTGGTATGAATGACTAGATTGTATTGTGGTGATAACATAGGTTATCTATTGTGATGGTAGTATTTGGATTATCTATTTTGATATTGATAATGTGGATTACCTGTTATTTGATAATGTTGATTATCAATTATTGATCTATGAGTTATCTATCTGTGTATATAGATACTATATTGAATTGTTTTAAACTTTAGAACAACTTGGACCTAAAAGACACGCTTTGGATTTCGATGAGACCGGGATCGGGTTTCCATATTTGGATATCCGAAAACCACATCAATTCCAAAATAACGTTAGGTCGTGAATCTTATGTGAAGAGTGAAGACTCGAGGTGTAAGGACTGTGAGTCAGTATAACTCTGTGGGTGATTCCGTAATGAGTTGACGGAATAGTACTTATAGATTCGAGATGGTGATTCAGAGTGCATGGGTTATTGTCGTTAACTCTGAGGGTGATTCCAAAATGAGTGTAACGAGATAATGCCTTCGGTTTCGTTCGAACACGGAACGAACTTGTATGGATTGAATGCTTTCAGAACATCGTCAGGTGGACGATGAGCATTCTAAGTGATGTGTCCTATAAAGGTAATCGTAGCCTCAAGCCTCATCAACCGGGAATGGCTAAAACAGGGGAGGTGCAGCAAGGCTTCATGGGTTGCACCCACTGGAGAGCGAGATTTACCCCTGTCTAGAGGTCCCTTTTATTTTGGCTGTGTGGACGGTTTTTGAGATCCAACCGTCGGGGTTATCTTGTTCGGAACTGTTCAGTAAGGAATGGGTCCGGCTTTGTGTTGCAGGGGAGTGGGAGTACTCCTCGGTACGGTGATCTAGGCCACGTACTGTGACGGGCGGTACCCCAGTAGCCCTGCCATTGTATGGAATCCAAAATCCAATAAGTGCCAACGGTTTTGATTGTATTACCCACTTTGTGGCTAGTAGCTGGAATTTAATAAATGTAACAATTTCGGCTATTTCTTATTTACTTGAAAACCCTAGACACTATTATAATATCACTAGATTTCCTATCAAATGTTTTGGTTAGCGTAAGGTAAAAACTTTTCCATGTTTATGTGTGGGAAGTCTTACGTGATACCTTTCTTTTCAAAAGGATTTTCAAAAATTAAGCAACTTTAACCTGTTACTCACACCAGACCCATGTCTGACCCAGAGTTTATTCTTTGTTTTCTTAAACTCTTGGGTACTCAAATTTTTACGAGTAGCCAAGGGATTCAGGTTAGCTTTTGACGAATTATGAAGGAGCAAATGGAGCAGGAGGCTTCTGCATTAGATATATAGTATTCCGCTGTGTGATCTGTGATTGTCTCTGAGTTGTATTATGTTGTAAATACTAGACAGGTGTTTATAACTGTCTAGTATGTGTTGTAAACTATGTAATATTTTATGTTATTAATATAATTTATTCGTTCCGCTGTTGAGATTCTAGTGTTGTTTCTTCTTCCTCTTCTTTCTTTTCTTCTTCTATCCCTTTCTTTCTTAATTGATGATGCAATTTTCTGGGAGTAGAAAGTCGGGTCGTCACAGCTTCAGTTACGAGGCAATGGTAATGTCGAGTGGGACAGCGAGGCATGCGATAGAGGGGAATAGGAAAAGATGGCTGTGTAGAACTTGTGGATAAAGTTTGGTGATGGATGGGGTATGGTGGTGGCAAGGCAAGGGAAGCCTTGGTGATGTCTCTAGGTTGTGGTGAGTGGTTCAAATTTCGAATGAAAAGCTTGGTCGAGTATCCAAGTGGTGCAGATGTCTGCGATGGTCGAAGGGACTCGCCATAGTGGACGATGGCAAGTAACCATGGTCGGCGGTGATGTATGCATGCACACATATTTGCACGTCTCGTACAGGCCTGGGTGAGTTCATTTGGGAGAGGGAAGGAAGGAATTGAGGATGAGATAGGTTGGCCTTGATTGTCAGCGGGCCGGAGTTGATGGATCAGGTTAGAAAATATTAGAAGTAAACCTAACTTAAATTTATATCCTAATAACTTATAAATCTTAAAACCCCGTTTCCCTTTCATTCCAAATCCAATCGACGAGTAGTTTCCATGTCGAGTTCACATCAACAAGTATTTCGGTACGAGATAATATTGTCAGATTTCCAGAATACAAAATTTTAATGATTGAACCAAATAAACAAGCAATTTTCTTATTTTAAATAATTATATGTTAAATAAATAAATTAATGTAATGGACGATTAAGGATAAATCAATTATTTATTTTCAATGATTAACAAATAATTCAGATTTAAAAATATAAATTGTCTAAATTATTGGAAACAATTCAGTTTTGAATTGTAAATTTATTTAATATTGATTACTAAACCACTAATTGAGTTAATAATATGTACTTTGACTGAAATGGGAGTTTCTAAAACTATATATATATATATGTATATTAGTAGTATATTGCAAGTTGAGTATATTTAAAAGGAAATTTAATTGGATAAAATTTAATGGTTTTGGAAATAGCCGAGCTACGAAATATTAGTATGGAAATGTTTTCTAAGTAATGGATTACAAATTGGAGATTGGGAATATTTCAAAGAGTTGGAAATATCCCATTATGGATATAATGAATATGAAATTGTTTCAATTATTGGATATTGAAGAGATTTGAATATATATATATATATATATATATATATATATACACACACACACACACACACACACACACATATACATACATACATATGTGTGTGTGTGTGTCTTTATAAAGGTATTTTTGAAATAAATGTTTAGAAGGAATTATAGAAAGGGCCGAGTGATTGCTTATATGTGTAAATTGATAGTTAAATAACTGACTATCTAATCCTACCAAATACGTTAACCGTTCGAAGAGACCGGTATCAGATATCATCATTTCTGGGAACCACTTTGACCTAATAACCTCCGCGAACCTTTACGGTAGGGCCAATATTCTGGAATTGCATTAAGGTAACAATTTTGGCTATTTAATAAGTACTATTCTCAGACACTATTTTAGTACCATCGGATGTTCTGAAAAAGTATTTTGGTTATTATATGGGAAAATGCCCATCGTGTTTATGTATGACGCGGTCTTATGAGTTGCCTTTGTTTCGAATGATTTTGATAGCTTAAGTAATTCAAATTAAATGTGTTTACTTACGTTGGGTTTCCAACCCGACTCGGGTGTTATTTATTGTAATGATCGGGTCAGACTGAGTATTACAGATTCGGATTAGGTTGCTTTGGAGCTTAGGAGACGAGCTGATGGCAGAGATGTATTGTGCGTACTTGATTGTATTCCGCTGTGTATTGTAGATTGTATATTCAACATTTGAAGAAAAATTGTTATAACTGTCCAGATTTATATGTTGATGATTGTACTCTGATAATTTGTATGTATATTAATATTTACAGTTTTTCTTTTGTATAAAAAGCTGTTATTGTACATTTTGTTCCGCCACGATTGTGAGATTCCGTGTTGTTATTTCTATTTCTTTTTCTATCTTTTTTTATTAAACCTTAACAATCTAATATATTCGGCACTCGATTGCTCGGCAATCTATACAGTGAATGTATTCGTACTGATTTTCGAGGGTCGAAAATCGCCCTGTCGTATGGTATCAGAGTAGAAGGTTAAGTAAGATCCTTGACTTAGGTGGGGATTACTCATTAGAAATAGGATCAGTAGTACCCTAGAATGAGTTAAGTGTATTATTTATTAGAGCGTACTTGTTATTTTCTTATATAATAATTTTAAACGATTTTAAAATAATTTTAATATAAGATTTATTTTTTGATATAAAAAGAAATATTTTTTTTGAATGAGTTGTTATTATTATAATTCAATATGATTATGAGATCTAAGTGGTTATACAACATAACCAAATAGAAATTTGATAAGAATGAACTATACAAATTGGTCAAGCTAGAAATAGACCAAAACCAGAATTTAAAATTCTGGAAATTTCGAAAGGATTTTTCAAAGTGTTTTGGAAAGAAATAATTTTACCTTGATTATATTTTATATATATAGAAACAATTTCTCAGAAAATTATTATGGAATATATGGCGTGTTTGGTTTCTAGATATGATAATATAGATTATTATCATAAATCGATTGTTGGGTCTTAATGAAAGATGTTTATTACAAAATAAAGATTGATACATATTGTGAAATGTTTTAAGTGGAGTTATATTAGCATAATTTACAAATGTGAATTATAAATTAACATGAATTTAAAGTGAGAAGTTTTGAATCTAAGTCCTGGAAATTTTGAAATGTGTTTCAAAATGTTTGAGGAAATAATAAGTAATATTATTTAGAATATTTTGATATGGAAAAATTCGTTTTGAAAACAAGGTTTGTTTTGGAAATTTCGAAGGAACTTGCTGTGGATGAAACCAAGGGTGGTTTAAATTTAAAAGTGTGATTTGGTATATAAATGAGATATATATGTACTTATATATATATATATGATTTCAAGGTGAGTTGAAATAAATACTGGGCGTTTGAATTCTGGATTCCCATTAGAATGAGAAGTAAAACCAAATGGAAAGTAAGTTTCTGAACTTATAAGTGGAAAATGATGTTGATGATAAAAGTAGTGTAGAGAATTGAAATTTTGGAATGTACAAATTGAGTAAGTCTAAGTGGATTTAACGAATTGGTAATCAACTCAGGCTAAGTTAAATAAATTTTGAACTTATAACCTGAAATTGGAAATTTCATGATAAAACAAAATTTAACTTATGCAAGTTAAATAAGTAAAATTGTAAAAAGGAAAGATATAGATTTGATAACATGGGTGAAAAGAAGTTATGTATAAATGATTTCAAAATGATTTTTGAAATAAAACGGGTTTCGAATTTTGGAAATTAAAATGAATCAAATTATCAAATTAGTGGATTGAATTTTAAAATTTTAACCTTGGATATGGAAAGTTTAACTTGTGCTAAGTAAATAAGAAAGTCAAAGGAAATTAATTTACTTTGTGATGAATTAAAAGGAATAGATGTGGGTTTGGGTCATAAATAAAATTGATTAAAAGGCTAGCAACTAAATACGTTTTGAATGAATTAATAAAACAAGTTGATGGTAAATCTTGATAGGTAGATTGAATGAACTAATAATTTAAAAATGGTTAAGTGTTGGGTAAAGAAATGGAAATTCAATTTTAATGAGAAATAAAGTTGAACCCAAGTAAAACTTGAGTAAAACGATGTTTGGGAAAAAAAATCAGATTTTGGAAGATGGAAATGAACCAATTGGTTAAATTAATTAGTGAATTGAATATTGAAATGGAGTTGGAGCTAGATGAAATTAAATTATAATTGAAATAACTCCGTGGAATAAATATAGAATTAGGTTGAAGATGGATTAGTTGAGCGAACTAAATTAATAAATTGGTGGATGAATAGACATAATTTTTGAACTCACTGGTGTGTAGCCTATCGATGTTGTAAAACATTTTGTAGAAATATGATCTAATATTAAATCACTTTTTATATTTATTTGAATGTAAATTTATAATTCATAATTACTAATGGGGAAATTTATTAGAATGAACATTGAATGGTTATTATAACTGAAATTTACTTTATAAGAAGTAAGAAATGTTACCAATAACTTTGAAAAGTAATCGGACTTGGAAATTTTGGATTGGCATTAACGAGATTATATATATATATTCAAACTCCCCTTATTGAATTTACAACCAGAGGAAATGATCGTCGAAAGATATTTGAAAATACTAAATGGACTTTATATAAGTATAAAGCGGACTCAGAAAACAATTGATCCTTAAAGTATTCGAGTTGGAGAGAATGATCTTATATTGTATGTGGGAATTAAATTGAAATAATTTTGGAACCTATTGATTTTTATAGTCATTTGATTTTAGCAAATAGTCAATTTTGGAAATTAGGAAAAACGAATTTAAAAACTATCGATTTAGAAGATATCGATTTTATATAGATAAAATTTATATATGATACATATGAAGTGTATGATTTGAAAGGTACTATGCATACAGTATGATATATTTTGAAACTAAAATTATGGAAGTTCACCCCACGAAAGTTGATATTTGGAGAAGGAGATCCACTGGGTGGGTCTACCTTGGAATCCACAAGGTGGGTTCAATGAGAATTAGGTTCCTGTAGGACATCCGGACAAAAATTCATGAGTTCCTGGTGATCATTGTTTGCACGTAAATCGTGGGGTATTATACCTATAGATATGTATGGTTTTGCTGTGATAGCAATGTAACCTTTGTGTAACTGCGATCTATCATGGTTCCATAGCGTAATTTGAAAGGCAGCGATCGCTTAAAGTCTATATTTGACTTTGCTGGGATAGCGATGTAACATCGGTAGATAGTGATCAATGTGGTTTGGTTCCATAGTGTAATTTGAAAGGCAGAGATTGCCTATAGTCTATGTTTCATTTCACTAGATAGTGGGCAACCTTTGCGTTGCTGCAATCTATGTGGTTTGGTTTTGTTGATAGCGTAATTCGGAGGGCAGAGATTGCCTACAGACCACTTATGTTTTTCTATGATAGCAACGCAATCTTTGTGTAGCTGCGATCTATCGTGTTCCCAAGGGATAAGTCGAAGGGTGTTGATGCCTACAGTTTACTTATGATTTCGCCGGGATGGCAACGTAATCATTATGTTAACTGCGATCCATGGTGGTAAGAAGGAAAAAGGGGTGATTCTTTTCATATCGTTTTGAAAAGGTTTTGCAAGTATTTTTACTGGGTGTTGAAATGGGACTACTAAGTACTTAGAGATTTTCGGTCCTACGCTTGATCAACGTACGACTAAATTTCTGTAAAAACAAGGATGGACTTGTTAAGACATCGAGTTATGAACAATGTTTTAATATAATAACTAGCTTGGAAATAATATGCAATTCAAAGTGTATGTATCTTTAAATGTGAAATAAAAGAGTGAGGAGTTTAAAATGTTTAAAGGATGATTAGTCTAGTAATATACATCAAAATTTTAGTTCTCGTTTCGTTCCTTTTCGAGGACGAAAAGCCTTAAAGGGGAGGAATGTAATGACCTGAAATTTTAGCCATCTGATTTTGGGATGATTAACTAATTTGAAATTATTGAAATATTAATATTAATAAGTCCAATAAATAAATTCTCTGATTTTGAAAATATCTGAATCTATAAATTGACTTTAACTATATTTCATTTTAAAATATAAATTTCTGGATATGATAAATTTTATAAATATATGTATATAAACTCCATCGTTTAAAATTTAAGATGGAATATCAATGTATGTATATATATGACTATATAAAAGCTTTATGAAGTTTAAATATATGTATATAAGTTTATATATGTATCAAACTTACGACTATATATATGAATGTATATAAAAATCTCATGATATAAAAGTATAACATATATGTATATATATATAAATATATAAATAATAATAAATACATGTAAGTGGCTATATATGTGTATGTTAAATATAGTGTATATGTAATAATTTACACAAGAAGTATAAACTTTAGGCTGATAAAATTATGTTAGTAGGCAAAACATTTACATATGATCTAAAGAATTATAGGAAATCTATATATACATATATCTATATGATGTTATATGTATATACACAATGGAACGTCATAATGAAATATATCAATTCAAGCATGACTTAAATCATATCGTTCATTCAATATTCATATCAACTAGGATATCAAGTCAACCTACTTTTTCAAATCAAGTCAATTAATTTTCAAATCAATTAGGAAAATGGAAAAATAAAAGAAAAGAAAGGAGTATTGTATATGTTCAAAGACTTCAGCCATGAGACAAAACTGACCTTCACCTCTCTATGTATATACCCTATGTCATTCACATACAATATTCTGGCATTAGAGCGCAAAAAAAGGGAGAAGAAAACTTCTGTTAAAACTTTGTAGAGAACAAAGTGCTAAAAGAAGTAGGAAGGAAAAAAACAAAAAGGAAGCAGTGTTTCATTTCTCAAATAAAAACCGTGAGCAAAACATAATCTCTTACTTACTGGATCGATATATATATCTGCATATGCTTGAAAATGGAATGAACGTTTTTAGTTGTCAAATATTTATGTGATAATGAGTTTTCTATGCTACATATATGTGTGTGTGTTGATCATGAGAAATACACCCTGTAACATATAAACATCTCTATTCTTTAAAAAATGATCTTCCAACTACAAAAATCGGTAGCTTTCAATCTAATTACTTTTAGACGATGATTCCAAAAACAAAGCTGTTTTTGTGAATGTAGTTTATTCTAAAATTTGTTTCGTTGGTTATCATGAAGCATAGAGGAAGAAAAGATTATTTTACAGTAACTAAGGTATGACTAGAATTCGGGTATCACAATTCAATCTTTTGTTTATATGAGTGTGTTTGTTACAGAAAATCATGAATTTTGGAAGTCGTTTGGATATGTTTAGTTGCGTGTGGAGTGAAGGAGAAGGAAATAATCAAAATATGGGTTTTGGTGAAATTTTGACGGTCGAGGCAGTGGGATGTCCTGCGTTGGGTGTGAAGTGGGTGATGAAGAAGCTTGGAAAAATGCAGTGGTATTTTATAGTGGTGTGTGGCAATGGGTCGAGGCAATTCTTGGGTTTTAGGGTGGTTTGTGGTTGGCTTCTGTGACGCCCCATCTCTATACCCACGCTAGCCAAGAACATTACGGTGAATGCTGTCAACTAGCACGGAGAATAAGGCTGTTGAGGAGCGACCATCTGTATAATTGCTTTATGCGAGTACCGATATGCCAGATAAAAAGATAACTTTTCATCTCAAGAGGAAATCCGACATACCGACACAAACTCAAAGCTACTACAGTGGCTATAAAGGTCTTCGGAAACAAATATAGAAATAAACATAACACAAACCAGTCACAGATAATTCATATCACAAAGGCGGAAGAAGATATGAATATACAACTAACACATGAAAGTGTATATCAGAGTAGTGGTCAAAAAGATCCACGATAATAAAAAAGAATAGCAACATGTGCTATACAAAAGAATACAACTATGAGTCCATATCTCAAGTGTATACAACAAAATAAACTACTAATCTAAGTAGTTAGCCAAAAGTTAGAGTAGTACATCCCCGGAGAGAAGTCAAGCAGAAGAACATGTAACATTTTGGTCTGACCCGAGTATTATTTAATAAGAAAATAATAAACGGATCAGTCTAACTATAAATATCAGATGAAACGATAATATGACTAAACACATAATAATCACAATGCCAAGCTGTGATATATATAAGTAATTGAAAACCAACAAGAGATTAATCAATATCACAAAATCTACACAAGAATCAAAAAAATGTCATACTCCTTATTTCGTTCACCAAACCATAAATATTGACGATATATCAATGTCAATCACAAAAGTCAATGACACACAAATTCACCAATGCATAAATATTGATAAAACTTATCAATGGAAATCACGAATATTGGTGAAACACAAATTCTAGAAATCATCTCAAGAAATCCAGAAATCACAAGAAAAGGGGGGAGGCCTATCACACGAACGGGAGAATTAAAGCTCACCAACATATGCATCACATGAACGAGAAGCTATCTCATGGTAGCTAGCCATTAATTTTTGACACACGAACGAGAAGCTATCTCATGGTAGCTAGCCATTAATTTTTGACACACGAACGAGAAGCTATCTCATGGTAGCTAGCCATTAATTTTTGACACACGAACGGCCCGAAGGCCATGGGGAGCTACCCTACATGTGTGAGTCGAAATCACATAGAAACGGGGTCTAATCTAAATTGCAGACAAAGAGACATCGCACAATTGCTAGTCTAAATCACAAAAATAATCATCATGATCATCAAGAAGTGTCAATTACAGTAAGCTAGTAAATATATGAGTTAGCTTCATGTCCCATAATCACTAGCTTAACTTAAATATTTACGAACAAATTGTATATCTCCACTAGAAAATTGTCACAAGAGTTTCAACCGAACAAGTCCAAGAATTAACCGGCGAAGAAAACGCAAGCGTTTCATACCACTTGTTTTACTAAGCCGTTTAATTAGATTTCTCATACGAGTGAGGTAAAGGTTTGTGTATACTAGTAGATTGGAAAACGGTTTTATAAACGAGTTTGATATTGAAAATATAGTTGAAATCGTTTTGATGAAGAGGTTTTGATATTTAATACTAGTATTGAAACCTTTAGATTTTTAAAGTGACAAATCACAAAAATGATTGTAGAACAATCAATCACCAAAATTCACATCCGAAGACGTGAATAAAATCCAAAGAAATCGATACCAAATCCATAGAAATGGATATTTCCAAAAATCCATAAAAAGAAGTCATCAGAATCGATAATAAGTGATAACGACTAATAGGATCGCTAAAATCGATAAATAATGGAAATTCACACAAAACAGCCTGAATAGGCAAAAATAAACATCTCCAGACGTCTGATTTGGAATCCAGACGTCTGGATTTGTTTTCTGAAAAATAGTTCAGAAAGCTACCCAGACGTCTGGAATAGCCAAAACAAACGTCTGAGCCATGGCCAGACGTCTGGTTTTGAATCTAGACGTCTGGTTTTGTTCTCTGGAAATAACCTAAAGAACACCCAGACGTCTGAAACATCAAGTCAGACGTCTGAGACTTATCCAGATGTCTGATTTGAATTTCAGATGTCTGAAAATAGTCTCTGGCATTTTTTTATAATATGCGTGCATACATTTTTCTTTCCAGGTCCAAACTAGACGTCTGGACTTGGTCACCAGACGTCTGGTCACCTGGTCTAGGCAACAATTTGCCTAGGCCAAAGTGGCCAAAATGTATCGGAAGCAATCGGACGAGCAATGTCGACTAAGGATTTACGCCAAGCGACAACCCGGCCTTAAAAGCTCTTCGATACACCCCGAATATCAATGTCCAAATGTCCATAAAAGGATTTTCATAAAATTGGACCAAAACACAAAAATTTGGAAAATTCACCAAATCAATTCAAATTGAAAGCAAACGAATATGCACATATGTTAGGAATTCATACCTAACCACAAGGATAGATATAGAAAAAGATGTGAGATAAAAATCTCACCTTTATGCACAAGAACAAGGAGGAAGAAGCTATAGAACAATGACAATGACAATCACTCTTCAATTCCAACTCAACAAGCTTGAATCTAAGCTAAACAGAGAAACATTTCCTAAATTAGGTTTAGGAATTTCTGAAATTGATAAGAGAATGAGTTGGAGAAGAAGAAGAGAAGCTTACCAATGGGTTCTTCTATTAGTTTGGAGCTAGAGCTTGATTTGCAAAAGAAAACTAGGGTTTTGGAGTTTTAATTTCCTCTTCCCTCCCACCATTGATGCTTTAGAACTGAAAAGAGGAGGAAGTGAGAGGGAATGGGGAGAGTGGTTCAGATTTGAGTATAAGTTAAACATAGGGCTGAACCAAACCCAAACCCAAAGTGAAAAAGTAGCAAAACTTGACTAACTCTAAACATATCGAAGCTTATACTCAAAAAGGTCGCAATGACATTTTAAACTCAATGGGAGTGGTCCCGAGTCCTAATTCGACCGTATGCAAAATGTAGCTTTTCGGACTAAATTCCAAGTATCGATAAAATATTTAAATAAAATTTAAATATAAAATCGACAAATATGCGGGTTGTTACAGACTCCCCTCCTTAAAGAAATTGCATCCTCGCAATATTTAAGAAGAAGAAGATATATAGTAACAACCATAAAAGCATATTCAAACACAAAAGAAGTTTGAAATAAGAAGTTCACCTCAAAGAGCCCGAGAAAGTAAGTTCGGATGTGTTCGCTCGATGAATTCTCTAGATTCCCAAGAACAATCCTTAGGATTTGAAGACCATTGAACTTTAACAAGCGGAACATCTTTATTTAGAAGTCGTTTGACTTCCGAAGCAATGATACGAATAGGATGTTGCTCATAAGTTAAATTAGGCGAAACTTCCACCTCTTCCACAACACCGGGCTCAAGAATAAAATCGGAATCTCGAAGACATTTTCGAAGTTGAGAAACGTGAAACACGTCATGGATAGCAGAAAATTGAGTTGGTAATAAAAGGCAATAAGCCATGGAACCAATACGTTCGGTGATAGGAAATGGCCCAATATATCGAGGCGCTAATTTTCCCGATCGACTGAAACGTACAACACCTTTCATGGCTGAAACACGAACGAACACAAGATCTCCCATAGAAAATTCTAATCTCCTTCTTCGATTATCGGCGTAGGATTTTTGTCTACTCTGGGCTTCTTTCATCCTATGTCGAATAAGGTCAATTTTCTCTGTGGAATCCCGAACAAAATCTGGACCTAAAACCAGCTTCTCACCGGCCTCAAGCCAACAAGAAGGAGATCGGCATGGCCTTCCATAGAGTGCCTCAAAAGGTGCCATACCAATACTAGATTGGAAGCTATTATTATAGGAAAATTCAACAAGGGAAATATGATCTTCCCAACTTCCACCGAAATCGAGCACACAAGCACGAAGAAGATCTTCAAGAGTTTGATTCACACGCTCGGTTTTTCCATCGGACTGGGGGTGATAAGCGGTGCTAAAATTAAGCTTTGTTCCTAAAGCTTTTTGAAGACTCTTCCAAAATCCACTAGTAAACAATGGATCACGATCACTAACAATAGAAGTAGGAACTCCATGCAATTTAACAATTTCTTTAACAAAGAGTTTGGCCAAAAGAGGAACGGTTCGGTTAGACCGAACGGGAATAAAATGGACGGATTTAGTAAGTCTATCCACTATCACCCATAAGCTATCATGACCCGAACGAGAACGGGGAAGGCCATCTATAAAATCCATGGAAATTTGGTCCCACTTCCAAATTGGAATTTCTAAAGGTTGCAATAACCCACCGGGCCTTTGATGCTCGGCCTTAACGAGTTGGCAAGTCATGCAACGCTTAAAGAAGTTAGCGATGTCAAGTTTCATTCCCTCCCAATAATAAAGACGCTTCATATCCGCGTACATTTTACTGCTATCGGGATGAATGGTAAATTTAGAACGATGGGAATCTTCTAAAATATCTTTTCGAAGATCACTAATATTTGGCACGATAAGTCTAACAAATTTCCGAATGCCGCCACGAGAATCGATATCAAAGTCTTTTAAACCTTCAATATCAATTTTATCCTTAATATTTTGGCCAAGAAGAGCCAATTCGGGACCTTGCCTTTGAGCTTCAAGAATGCGGTCTAAAAGAGAAGGATGAGCCTCAAGGCTACATAAAACAAGAGATGAGCATAAATCGAAAACACTGTCTCGAATTTCGCAAGTGGATAAAATCTCAAGATCGTTCCATTCGGATATCATCATAGAAACAATAGCTTGTTGTTTACGGCTAAGAGCATCGGCGACACGATTACCCTTACCGGGGGTATAAAGAATATCAAGATCATAAGGAGCAAGGAACTCGAGCCAACGTTGTTGACGCAAATTAAGTTCCTTTTGAGAGAATAAATACTTCAAGGACTTATGATCGGTATAAAGAATAAATTTCTCTCCCAAAAGATAATGACGCCAATTTCGGAGGGCGAAAACAATAGCCACGAGTTCTAAATCATGTGTGGCATATCTAGTCTCGGCAGGCTTTAATTGCCTAGAAGCATAAGCAATAACACGTTCTCTTTGCATAAGAACAGCATCCAAACCAATGCGACTAGCATCGGTAAAAACAACGAAATCTTGATTCCCCTTGGGAATAACAAGAATAGGAGTATCGGAAAGGAGTTCTTTTAATTTCTGAAAAGAAGTTTCACATTTGTCCGACCAAATGTATTTAACACCTTTCTTCGTTAAGCTAGTGAGAGGCACGACAATCTTAGAAAAGTCTTTGATAAAACGGCGGTAATAACCTGCCAATCCAAGTAAACTACGAATCTCCATCACACTCTCCGGTCTCTTCCAATATTGAATCGCTTCAATCTTTGAAGGATCCACGGAAATTCCGGATTCGGAAATAATATGACCGAGAAACTTCACACGAGATTGCCAAAAATGGCATTTAGAAAATTTTGCTTTCAAATGATTACTCCTAAGAGTTTCCAACACAATCCGAAGATGCTTCTCATGTTCCTCCTCGGTTTTAGAATACACAAGAATATCATCAATAAAGATGAGAACAAATCGATCGAGGAAGTCTTTGAAAACTCGATTCATTAGGTCAACGAAATAAGCTGGGGCATTCGTCAACCCAAATGGCATAACAAGCCATTCATAAGATCCCTAGCGAGTACGGAACGATGTCAAAGGAATACTATCCTCTACAATACGAAGCTGATGAAATCCAGTAGCTAAGTCTAATTGTGAAAAGACTCTAGCACCACTAAGTTGATCGAATAGATCATCAATCCGAGGTAAAGGATATTTATTTTTGATAGTAAGATCATTAAGCTTGCGGTAGTCAACGCAAAGCCTAAGTGTACCATCGGATTTCTTCACAAAAATAGCCGAAGCTCCCCAAGGCGAGGAACTAGAGCGAATAAATTGATTCATCTCCAATTCGGATACTTGTTTACGCATCTCCTCGTTTTCTTTATTGGACATACGATAAGGAGGACGAGCGATAGGTTGAGCTCCAGGAATGAGATTAATTCTGAACTCAATTGCTCGCTTAGGTGGTAATCCTAAAACGGGCTCAAATATGTCGGAAAATTCACGAACAACGTGAATAAGAGAAATAATATCTTCCTCATCATCATTATCGCCATCACGAGGATTTAAAGAATATAAAGATGCAACCAAGCTGGAATCCGAATCTTTAAGATTAATTGAAATCTGTTTAACAGATTGAGGATGTCGAAGATGAATAGTCCGGTCAGGACATAGGATATGAGCTTCATAATGGTTAAGCCAATCCATTCCCAAAATCATTCCAAAGCCTAAATAACGCATGACATGCAAATCGGCTAGGAAAGGAAAATCACACAAAATAATCTCGACTTCTTTACACAATAAACTGATTGATGCGGATCCACCAACCGGATTCGCAATTCTCAAAGAAGTCATTAAAGCAACAACACTTAAAGAAAAAAGTATCAACAAGCTCTTTTGATATAAAAGAATGGGACGCACCCGTATCAAAAAGAACTCGAATAGGATGATCACGAAATAAAATAATACCATCAAGAATAGAATGAGAAATACCTTGGCCACGAGATGTGTTGCCAGGGGCTTGAGCAACATTTAACTTTCCCTCCTTCCTGCCCTGAAGCTTGGGGCAAGAAGATAAATAATGATCCGGGCTTTTGCAATAGCGACAAGTACGAGGCTTTGAACGCTTGTTCGCAAAATGGTCTCTGGAACCACAGTTAAAGCATTTCCCTTTAGTAGAGGAAAAGGTCTTTGCAGCAGGAGTTGCTTGCCTCCCTTTCTTATTGGGATAAGGACCTTTGAATTTGTTTGACCTCTTCTTGTTGTTGAAGTTTGGTTTGGAACCCACCACTTCAACATCATTCTCCCTATCCGCCTCTTCAAGACGAAGAGCGATATCAATGAGTTGGTCGAAAGAAATTTCTAATTTTAGAAGTAATGGCTTCTTGAGATTTTTGTTTAAGCCATAGACAAATCTCTGATTTTTTCTTCAATGGGGTGCTGATGTATTCAACCCTATATTTGGAGAGAGATTTAAAAGACGTGACATAGTCAGTCACGGAAGATTCACCTTGAACAAGGTCAATAAAACGGCGAGCCAAAGTCACCTTCTCAGCTTCTGGTACGAATTTTAACTCGAAGCGCTCTCGGAATTTCTCCCAAGTGAGATCCGCTTCATTTATTTCAGAAATCAAAAGCTCGTACCAGTCTAATGCTCTTTCTTGGAGCATACTAGAAGCCACCTGAACTCGATGAAGATCGACGAGATTCATGCGAATGAAGATTCGATCACAGGTCCGCAACCATGCCTGGACCTCGATGACAGTTTCAGAACCTTTAAATGGCTTCCCACCCAGGTTGGTGTAATCATTGCACAAACGTGCAAACCCAGATTTAGGGTGAGTAGGTTCCGGATTAGAACCAGCTGCTTGAGCATTCGTGACAAGGTCAAGAAGTTGTTGGGTAGTCATAAAAAATCCATCTTGGGGTGGAGCACTAGATGGTCCAGCTCTTGGACGACCAGGTCTAACAATTTCTCTTCTTTAAGAAAGAAAGAAGAGGAGAAAGTTATTCTCAAGATAAATATCAAGCAAATCTTGATAGATAAAACAAGGAATCATAAAGAAAATAGGATGAATCGGTACGAAGACCCGAATAAAATCCTAAAGCACGACTCCTAAGAAGGACTTAGGACGATGATCCTTGTTAAATTATTCTACATTGTTCCGAAGTTTGGCTCTGATACCAAGCTGTGACGCCCCACCTCTATACCGACGCTAGCCAAGAACATTACGGTGAATGCTGTCAACTAGCACGGAGAATAAGGCTATTGAGGAGCGATCATTTGTATAATTGCTTTGTGCGAGTACCGGTATGCCAGATAAAAATATAACTTTTCATCTCAAGAGGAAATCCGACATACCGACACAAACTCAAAGCTACTACACAGTGGCTATAAAGGTCTTCGGAAACAAATATAGAAATAAACATAACACAAATCAGTCACAAATAATTCATATCACAAAGGCGGAAGAAGATATGAATATACAACTAACACATGAAAGTGTATATCAGAGTAGTGGTCAAAAAGATCCACAATAATACAAAAGAATTGCAACATGTGCTATACAAAAGAATACAACTATGAGTCCATATCTCAAGTGTATACAACAAAATAAACTACTATTCTAAGTAGTTAGCCAAAAGTCAGAGTAGTAAATCCCTAGAGAGAAGTCAAGCAGAAGCACCTGTAACATCTCGGTCTGACCCGAGTATTATTTAATAAGAAAATAATAAACGGATCAGTCTAACTATAAATATCAGATGAAACGATATAGAATAAGAGATATGAGTAAACACATAATAATCACAATGCCAAGCTGTGATATATATAAGTAATTAAAAATGAACAAGAGATTAATCAATATCGCAAAATCTACACAAGAATCAAAAAAATGTCATACTCCTTATTTCGTTCACCAAACCATAAATATTGACGATATATCAATGTCAATCACAAAAGTCAATGACACACAAATTCACCAATGCACAAATATTGATAAAACTTATCAATGGAAATCACGAAAATTGGTGAAACACAAATTCTAGAAATCATCTCAAGAAATCACAAGAAAAGGGGGGATGCCTATACACACGAACGGGAGCATTAAAGCTCACCAACATATGTATCACACGAACGAGAAGCTATCTCATGGTAGCTAGCCATTAATTTTTGACACACGAACGAGAAGCTATCTCATGGTAGCTAGCCATTAATTTTTGACACACGAACGACCCGAAGGCCATGGGGAGCTACCCTACATGTGTGAGTCGAAATCACACAGAAACGGGGTCTAGTCTAAATTGCAGACAAAGAGACATCGCACAATTTCTAGTCTAAATCACAAAAATAATCATCATGATCATCAAGAAGTGCCAATTACAGTAAGCTAGTAAATATATGAGCTTAGCTTCATGTCCCATAACCACTAGCTTAACTTAAATATTTACGAACAAATTGTATATCTCCACTAGAAAATTGTCACAAGAGTTTCAACCGAACAACTCCAAGAATTAACCGGCGAAGTAAACGCAAGCGTTTCATACGACTTGTTTTACTAAGCCGTTTAATTAGATTTCTCATACGAGTGAGGTAAAGGTTTGTGTATACTAGTAGATTGGAAAACGGTTTTATAAACGAGTTTGATATTGAAAATATAGTTGAAATCGTTTTGATGAAGAGGTTTTGATATTTAATACTAGTATTGAAACCTTAGATTTTTAAAGTGACAAATCACAAAAATGATTGTAGAACAATCAATCACCAAAATTCACATCCGAAGACGTGAATAAAATCCAAAGAAATCGATACCAAATCCATAGAAATGGATACTTCCAAAAATCCATAAAAAGAAGTCATCAGAGTCGATAATAAGTGATAACGACTAATAGGATCGCTAAAATCAATAAATAATGGAAATTCACACAAAACAGCCTGAATAGGCAAAAATAAACATCTCCAGACGTCTGATTTGGAATCCAGACGTCTGGATTTGTTTTTTGAAAAATAGTTCAGAAAGCTACCCAGACGTCTGGAATAGCCAAAACAGACGTCTGAGCTATGGCCAGACGTCTGGTTTTGAATCCAGACGTCTGGTTTTGTTCTTTGCAAATAACCCAGAGAACACCCAGACGTCTGAAACATCAAGTCAGACGTCTGAGACTTATCCAGACGTCTGATTTGAATTTTAGATGTCTGAAAATAGTCTCTGGCATTTTTTTATAATATGCGTGCATACATTTTTCTTTCCAGGTCCAAACCAGACGTCTGGACTTGGTCACCAGACGTCTGGTCACCTGGTCAGGGCAACAATTTGCCTAGGCCAAAGTGGCCAAAGCATATCGGAAGCGATCGGACGAGCAATGTCGACTAAGGATTTACGCTAAGCGACAACCCGGCCTTAAAAGCTCTTCGATACACCCCGAATTTTAATGTCCAAATGTCCATAAAAGGATTTTCATAAAATTGGACCAAAACACAAAAATTTGGAAAATTCACCAAATCAATTCAAATTGAAAGCAAACGAATATGCACATATGTTAGGAATTCATACCTAACCACAAGGATAGATATAGAAAAAGATGTGAGATAAAAATCTCACCTTTATGCACAAGAACAAGGAGGAAGAAGCTATAGAACAATGACAATGACAATCACTCTTCAATTCCAACTCAACAAGCTTGAATCTAAGCTAAACAGAGAAACATTTCCTAAATTAGGTTTAGGAATTTCTGAAATTGATAAGAGAATGAGTTGGAGAAGAAGAAGAGAAACTTACCAATGGGTTCTTCTATTAGTTTGGAGCTAGAGCTTGATTTGCAAAAGAAAACTAGGGTTTTGGAGTTTTAATTTCCTCTTCCCTCCCACCATTGATGCTTTAGAACTGAAAAGAGAAGGAAGTGAGAGGGAATGGGGAGAGTGGTTCAGATTTGAGTATAAGTTAAACATAGGGCTGAACCAAACCCAAACCCAAAGTGAAAAAGTAGCAAAACTTGACTAACTCCAAACATATCGAAGCTTATACTCAAAAAGGTCGCAAACGGCATTTTAAACTCAATGGGAGTGGTCCCGAGTCCTAATTCGACCGTATGCAAAAAGTAGATTTTCGGACTAAATTCCGAGTATCGATAAAATATTTATATGCGGGTTGTTACAGCTTCGGTTACGAGGCAATGGTGATATCGAGGGGGACATCAAGGCATGCGGTAGGGGGGAATAGGAAGAGTTGGTCATGTCGAACTCATGGGTAAATTTTGGTAATGGATTGGGTATGGTTGTGGCGTGGCGAGGCGAGGGAAGGCCACGGTGATGTTTCCAAGTTGTGGTGAGTGGTTCGAAATTCGAACAAAAAGCTTGGTCGAGTTTCCTAGTGGCATGGATTTTTGCGATGGTTGAGGGGGACCCACGAGAGTGGACGGCGGCAAGTAACGGTGGTCGGCGGTGATGTATGCATGAACACATATTTGCATGTCTCGTACACGTCTGGATGAGTTCGTTTGAGAGAGAGGAGGAAAGAACTGAGAAGGACATAGGCTGGCCTTAATTGTTAACGTGCCGAAGTTGATGGGCCGGGTTAGAAAATATTAGAATTGAACCTAATTTAAATTTATTTTTTAATAACTTATAAATCTTAAAACCCCATTTCTCTTTCATTCCAAATCCATTCGACGAGCAGTTTCTACGTCGAGTTCACATCTACAAGTATTTCAGTACGAGATAATATTGTCATATTTCTGCAATACAAAAATTTAATAATTGAAGTGAATAAACAAGCAATTTTTTTTAAAAATAATTATATGTTAAATAAATAAATTAATGTAATGGACGATTAAGGATAAATCAATTTTTTTTTGTGATTAACAAATAATTCAAATTTAAATATATAACTTATCTAAATCGTTGGAAACAGTTCAGTTCTGAATTGTAAATTTATTTAATATTCATTACTAAATAGCTAATTGAGTTAATAATCTATATTTTGACTGAAATGGGAGTTTCTAAAATCATATACATATATATATATAAGTATTAGTAGTATATTGTAAGTTGAGTATTTAGTATGGAAATGTTTTCTAAGTAATGTATTGCAAATTGGAGATTGGGAATATTTCGAAGAGTTGGAAATATCCTGTTATATAAGGAATTTGAAATAGTTTCAATTATTTGATATTGAAAAGATTTGAATATATATATATATATATATATATATATATATATCTTTATAAAGTTTTTTTTAAATAAATGTTTGGAAGGAATTATAGAAAGGCCTAGTGATTGCTTATATGTGTAAACTGATAGTTAAATAACTAACTATCTAGTCTGGCCAAACTCGTTGACCGTTCAAAGAGATTGGGATCGGATATCAGCATTTCTCGAAACTACTTCCACCCAATAATCTCCGTGAACCTTTACGGTATAGAGTGTAGGTTCCTGTACGCTGGAATTAAACTAAAGCACCACTTTTGGCAATTTAATAAGTTCTTATTCTCAGACACTATTATAATATCGCCGGATTTTCTGAAAAAGTGTTTTGGTTATCGTAAGGGAAAAAACCGGTCGTGTTTATGTGCCACGCGTCCTTACGAGTAGCCTTTGTTTCGAAGGATTTTGATAGCTTAAGTAATTCCAATTAAGTGTGTTTACTCACGCTGGTTTCCAGTCCTACCTGGGTGTTACTTTATTGTAATGCTCGGGTCAGACCGAGTATTATAGATTCATGTTAGGTTGCTTTGGAGCTCAGGAGATGAGCTGGATGGTAGAGATGTATTGTGCATACTTGATCGTATTCCACTGTGTATTATAGATTGTATATTCAGCATTTGAAGACAAGTTATTATAACTATCCGGATTTATATATTGATGATTGTACTCTAATAATTGGTATGCATATTAACAGTTACAGTGTTTCTTTTGTACAAAATGTTGTTATTATATATTATATATATATATATATTACATTTTGTTCCGCTCCGATTGTGCGATTTTGTTTTTTGTTACTTCTATTTCTTCTTCCATCTCTTTTCTTCTCAAACTCTAACAATCTGGTATTTTCGACACTCGATTGCTCGGCACTCTATACAGTGAACGTATTAATGTCGATTGTTGAGGGTTGACAATCGCCCGATCGTTACAAAAATAACATAACGACATCTCATACTACCGCACGCTATTCGAATAATTAATCAATGCTCAAAAACTACAACTCGATTTACGCTAGATATCTCTATATGACAAGCCCAATGGATAAGCGAAAAAGTGTTACTGAAAGTCCTATATCAGATGGTATAACTAAACCATTTATTCAAATTCCTCATCACACAGAAACGAGAATTTTATACATATCAAATATATTATAAACATTGAAAACTATTTTCATTTAAAATAAATGATATGTACATATGCATAGATACTAATTAAATAAGTCTAAATGTCATAGTTAATAGTCTAATATATATATAATTAATATATATATATATATATAATATAATTTACAAATAATTCAAGTAAACAATTCAAAAAAAATGAAAAAGAGGTATTCAAACTTCTGGGAACATAGCTTAGATGTCTGGATGCATGTTCCAAATGTTTAAGTCATTATACATATGAAGAAAAACAATAGAAAAGGTTTTCAGTGGTCTAGAGGACCTAGGTCATACGTCTGATTTGATGTAAATTCAAACCAGAGAGTATAACGTGTGCATTTCACCTAATTTAGATGCAGGAATTTTGTATTCAGATATCTAAATTTACAATTTAGATGTCTGACTATTTGATAGTATTAATTGCTGAACTTGATGATTTTTGAAATCGATTCATCTCCATTTTGATTCTTCTTGTTGTAGCTTCTTTTGATTGGGTTCAATGACTACCTACCATTTATTCATCAACTATATGATGATTCTACCCAGTCAACTCAACATATAAAACGAAATTTACCATAGAAGAGGTGTGATCATTCATATCAAAATATATTTGATTACTTGTTCAATTGATATTTAGTCGAATTAGACATAGCAGTGAGTAAGGGAATCTACCTTGAATTGATGATCATTTATCTTCTAACCCCTTCTAGTCTTCACTACATTAATTCATCAATTCAATTTGGATGTACAACACTAGTGCTTTACTATGCTATTTGGTATAGATATTTAATTTGAAGCTTGATCTTGATTGTGTGAATTTATAGTGTTTTAATTGAATTTATTTCGTTTTTAAAGTGACCAGATTTTGGCGGGAAACTCAAATATTTCCAAGTATCCAAAATAAAGGGGTTAGCTTGTATATATAATTGAGTGTGAAGCCTCTAGAGAAAGAAAACTCTAGAACTCATTCTTCATGAAAACAATTTACCTATTCTCTTGTTCTGGGCTAGTGAATCTAGGCTTGTTTCATTTATGATCATTTCTTTTACTTTGTTTACATGAAAACAATTCCAACATTTTACTAGCCCACATTATATACATGAAATCAAGTTGGGCTTGGACTTGTATTGTAATAGGCTTTAAATTTATTGCATTTAAGTTACTTTCTTTTCCATTCAAAATCATCTCTAAATTCATTTTAAATTCTTTTATCATCATAAAATCATTTCTACTATCTAAATAAATTCCAAAACATTTATTTCAATTAATATTTACTATAAAACTCCATAAGGTCTTGTATTATCAATTTATTTCAAATAATAATTCATAACCTCGCAATTTAATATAACTAAAGTAATTATTAGATCAACATCCTTTTCAAATAAATTATTTTTATTATAACACGCTATTTTCCATCTAATTTTCCAATCATCTATTTAATTGCATAATAATTAATTGAAATCCACATTTACTTCATCAATTATTATTTTTTATCATTCAATAATTGCTACTTAACAACGGGTTGTTACATTTAAACAAAACATTTAACTTGAAATAGATTTACAACTCTGGATAGCATGAAGATTAAGCATATGAATATATAGATATATATATATATTCATATACATATGTATACATATGTATTTATGTATGTATATAAACACACACACACAACTGGATTAACTAAATATTAAGTCCATAACCATAAGCGAACTAAATTTTGATAAATAATGTAAATTTTATTACAATAATTCAGCTCTACCGTAAGTAATAATTTCAGAACCACCAAACAATTTGAATGCACAAAGTAAATAAAACACAAGATTGATTTTATTATTAAATAGTAATACACAAAAGAACTTAGATTAGATTAAATAAGAGGCAATCTCTATACACATATATGTAAATTTGGCCAGGATTAAAAATCTTGAATAAAAATAGAAAATAGAAAAATTGAACCCGAAAAGTCATTTCCTTTGTAACACCTTAATTGGAGATTCCTCCCTAGTTCTCTAAGTAAATCCATAACCAAATTTGCAAGGGATGCATGAACCACCTAGCTTTTCATTTTATTTGATGTTTTAATTTGATTTAAAGTTGAAATTTTTGGAAAAATATTAAGAAACTTCAACCATTGCTGTAAGAAAAGAAGGAGGAATGAAGAAAAAGAGAATGGAATAATGAAATGAATGAAAAGAATTTGTGTTAAGGGAAGAATATAAACTTTCCTATTCTTTCTTCAAAACCTTGACCTCGTAATTCCTAACCAAATTTTAATTACTCTACCCTTCTCTCTCTTGATGTGGCTAGCCCTAAATTATCATCATATAAGAAATTTTTTAAAAATTCCCTTTATAAATTATCTTTTATTTAAACCCTTTTAAAGTTACGCCAATATAGTATATCGATTCACACAAATATAACTTTTATACATGCATTAAATAATTCCAAACAACTCCAAAACATCAAATAAATTAAATAATAATATTCAATACTTCTGAAATATAAATTAGTTTAATTAATTTATAACATCAAATGATTCATGCGGTTTTTGGAGAATTCACAAACATGGTTATGTGACTCAGAGGTGAAAATTCACACATTACCGTAACTAGTAGCGTGACTATTTGGCCAAATTCATCGCTTACAGACCTTTTCAATAAAATCATATTTTATATAATCTTAAGTGGTGCCAATGATGATAATAATTTACACATGTTCTCTTTGCCAACATTTTCCACAAACAATTTGATAAGTCCATAAATAAAGTCCTTGGTTCAATAATATCATTTATTATTAACCGTTCTACCATGGACAGAGATTTTGACTTTGAGTTGACTGTGATATTAACCTCATACAACTGAGAAGACAAATTCTCAACTAAATAGTGTTTCACTCCTAGTGCTTCAACTTAGACCCAACTATAGTCGCTTGATCAATTGCCTTGCCCTGATTCACTTACAAACTGTAGTATTCATATTGAAGTTCCACAATATTCTCAAACCGAGGGAACTGTTTAACATCGTCATCCTAAGATTTATTATTTGGCCTAGTTGTTATTAATTAGTAGTAAACTCTGAGACCATTCATTCCATAGCTATCCAGTAACTACGAGTATATAACCAGTTGGTACCTTGCATACCATGAAGGATACACTATCTAAGATTTTGGAGAGCATTACGTGCTCTATTTATGATGACCGCTCTACACATCCAACACATAATATACCTATATAGTGTGTAGTAAATGATGCATGGTTGATGTAGAACTATTATCAAGATTGTGAAATAACTAAATAATCACATAACCTATCGTATAACTCACAACGCAATGATAATATATAATTATATAAGACATAAAAAAAGCGAGACCAAAATATAACTATATGAACCATCACAGATCATAGAAGAGGTTCAAATAGCAATACAAAATAGTAATAAAGTTTATACAATTGATGAATAAACTCCATATATCTGTCTCTAAACAAAATAGTTAAGCACTATCTAGGCTCCACGGTGTTGCACAGCCAAATACGTAGTAAAACTAAATAAATAAATATATGATAGTGCCATTCCCCTGCTTGTTCCTTAAATAGATCCATGCGCTAATTCCACGCCTGGTATATAGTCTACTTATTTAATAGTATCCAATATAATAAAAGCAAAGCATAAAACCTCGAGTTAGACAATAGTCTGGTATGAGAAATAAATAATATCAAGATACTATAAAGTTGATATAGTAAAACAAACACACAAAGTATGGAGATCCATAACTGACCTATCCCCATATCTAGCGAGTAAGCACATAACACCATACATGGCACACATTCTTCATTATCATATGGGTATACTAGAGTAAGTATAATATGGGTGGGGGGTACCCAACACAGTATACCTACATCACGAGACATCCATAACAGACATAAAGCAATCAAACCAATCACGATAACAAACACGCAGTGACAACCTTTACTAGTGTCTCACTTCGCTCCTATCATTACCAAGGTCTCAAATCATCCAACCACCGCCAAAGTCTTGCATCACTACTAAGATACCTCCTAATCCTTGATAGCTCGTACAACCGTCACCAAGTTTTGGCTACACACCACGTCGCCATTGGATCCGATGTTCATTCACATATGGTTACCAAGTTATTGCCATCACCAAGGCAGGGAAGGCCAGACCAACACCAAGGTCCCGGGTACAAAGTTGATATAACAACCCTGATTTTAGACTTACTTTACTAAATTAAATAATGACTTATACTATAGGTTTAAACGAGAAATTTGAATTTCAGTGTTCTTTTATAAAATATGATGAATGCTCTTGGAACGTGAATTCTAATTTTTGATAATATTAGAAAGCTAAGAAATGAAATAATAATTACAAGTTTATGTTATATAGAAAATAGAGATTTTACCTTGTTGAAGTAATTATTAAACTATAAATAGAAGCTTAGAAAAATGAATAAATAATAAACAAGCGCTTCCAAATTATTGGTTGAGATTTTATTTCAATTAATGGTAGTAAATATGAAATTTATGTTATACTGAAAAAGAATACTAAATAGAATTGTAAAATGTTGAATTGAAGTAGGTTAGGAAAATTATTTCATAATTTAATAAAATAACTTTTAAAAGAAGAAAAAGACCTTTATAGAAAGTATAAAAGAAATAAAAATAAACTCTTGCCTTATTGGGCCCATTTGCAACCCAACCCATAGTGTCCATGAACAAAAGAAATGTCTATCTCCTCTTTTCCATTTCTTGTATATTCATTCATAGTCCATAAAAGAAAAAGAAACCAAAAATCTATTTTCTTCCTCTTTGAAAAACCTAGAGCAACACCTTTCAATTTAATTCCCAAGAGAAGTCTACAAAAATCTAATAAAATCAAAGGTAATGATTTCAAACCTTAGTCAACCTTTTTGATCCATTTATTTTAGGTTTTATTATTGTTTGAACCCTCTTTTGTTCTCCATCTTTTATTCTCTTGTATACATTGGATGTCGGGTTTGGCTGAAAGAGGAAAAAGCAAGTTGTGTGTTGTTTCGCTTGAAATTCAAGGTGATAAAGTTAGAAATTCCTCTCACAATTCTTGTTTTAATTTGAACGTAGTTTAGTTTCAATATGGGTTTACAATAAAAAAAGATGTTTGCAAAGTTGAATTGAAACATAGGAAAAAAAATTACAGTTTTTTTCACAAATACACTTTAATCACTATATCTTTGTATGCATGTGCTAGTAATGATCATATCGCTTTTGTTTCTGGTTGGATTTTGATAATTGTTGATGTTTTGGAAAGCTGACTTTGTGTGTGACAACTTTCATGTTGAACATTTTTATAAGTTTTGAGCATAGGTTAACTAAAAACCTGTTGCAAACTCTCAGTCTCGTTCATCTAAAATTTACGTTCCCAGAGCTAAACGATGTTAGTAATTTTATCATATTCTTTTTATTTCTGGTCAGATTTCGATAATATTATATGCTCCAGAAAGCGGACTTCGTGTGTGACAACTTTCATGTTGAAAACTTTTGCAATTTTGAGTCTAGGTCGATGAATAACCTATTGCAAACTCTCAGTCATGTTTCTATAAATTTTACATTCCCTAAGCTAAACATCATTAGTAATTTTATCATATTGTTTTCATTTTTGGTCAGATTTCGATTAATATAGATGTTTTGGAAGGCTAACTTTGCATGCGACAACTTTCGTGTTGAACACTTCAACAAATTTTGAGCGTAGAGATTAAAAACTTGTTGCAAACTCTCAGGCCTAAAATTTATTCTCCTTTGAAATTTACATTTCCCGAGATAAACACCGTTAGGAAATTGATCATATTATTTTAATTTCTAATCAGATTTTGATAATTTTAAATGTTCCAAAAAGCTAACTTCGTGCGGAAAACTTTCGCGTTGAACACATTTAAAATTCTTGATCTTAGCTACTTCGAATACCTGTTACAAAATAGTGTCCTTCGCTATTTCGAATTTGAACTCAATTAAAGCTCCAATCTCTGTTTTTTGTTAATTTTGCTTGAACTTTCTTTTGCTTGTTTTCTTACTTGATTGCTGCATTTTAAATCATGTATTAAGTTTGATAAAATTACCCTTAGCTAATAATAATGCATTTGATGATAATTGTTTATTTAATTTGATGTTTAATTATATTCAAATTATGTAACCTAAACATAAATTATCTAATAAGAATAATAATGTAATTCCTTGCAAATTATTGTTAATTTTATTGACTTATGTATTGTGCTGAAATATTAATGTTTACGGTCCCTTAGTAAATTTTTAACACAAACCAAATTTATTGCTTCTATTTTAATCAAAATAACTATGATGTCATTATATCATGAAGAAAAGGTTTTGAGAATGAATGAATAACTTTGATCGGATGAGCTAGCATCCATTCCACTAGCTGGTTGATTTATCGAAATCACAGCAACTAGCCCTTACCATAGCAGCCAACGACCAACTGCATGGCTAGTGTTAATTAATATTAACACAAACTATCTATCACCATTAGTTTCTTTTATCATTGTTTGAGGCTGCATTAGTACGCCTTTTGAAAGCAGTGTATCAGATTTCGCCGGTTTGACATGTATTTTTCATAATGGGATACCCTGAGATCTTCTTTTTATGGGCGGTAGATGGTCCTGTGGAGGCATCCACTTTGGTTGTGATAATTATACGTCATGAAAATGACTTTTGATATAAACCAAACATCAGCGACACGATGCTATAAAATCACAAGATCCAGGTTATTTCGTGGTTACTCTTCGTACTCTAAAAGTTTAAGCAATTTCATTTATCAAAGAAATGGTTGGACTATTGAGATTAATTACTATGAATAAAGTCCTTCGTTTTATGACAGCTTTAACTTGCTTTCGTGCATGTTTTTAATTTCGACGTGCTTTCATATATGCCCGACTTGCTATAGGCTTGTCTATTTATTTTTGACTTGCTTTTGTGCCGTCTTTTGATTTTAACTTGTTTTCATACTAATCATTTGCTTTTTTAATCATTTTATGCTTGCCTTTTAGTTTTAACCTTCTTTCATGCTCTTTTTTATTCTGATTGGTGATATATTTTGATTCACCATATTTGGGATGATTATTATAATAAGCATGATATATTTTATTACATGGTGAATTATTGTGATTACACCGTTTATTATTTGGATGTTGGCATAATATACAATTATAACTATATTATTAAAATTTACTAATGTTACATTTATGATCTCATATTTGTTGAATTTGAGATAGCCTGACCCGTTTATTATTTATTAGTACTCAGGTCAGGCCAAGACATTTCAGGCAGTAGGACTCAATGACCATGGATGTTAAGCTGGCTTATGAAGATATGTATATATATGTGTGTGTCGTTAGGTCCTATACCTTTGTGCATGTTGTATACTTTGTATGAGCTGATGAATTTTTATATTATGAATTTTTTTGAGTCATGTTGTAGTCGATCTATAATTGTATTGCATGAGTCTAATATTTCTGTTTTATTGACTCACTAATGCATGTATGTATTTTCATTTCAATATTATATATTCCTCTATGTTCTGGGATTCTGCATTCTCTGTGATATTGCGTATTGTTCTGAACTTCTTTTTAGTCATCGTGTTCATTGCTCTGCACCAACACAGTACATATTGTATATGTTTTTTGAGGTATAGTGAAACGTATTAGTGTTATCTCAATGGAATATTCATTCTTGGTCTCTCCAAACCAACCTTATTCTCTGTAGTGCAAACAATATTACCATGTAATATTCTTTGTTGGTATGAGTATAGAGGTGGGGCATTGCAGCTGAGTATCCTAACATACCCTTACCCCCACTAAACACCCTCTTCAACTAGATTTATCATTATCTTTCTTGCACGTGACTCGATACTAGAACGCATCACAACCCACCACTTCTTCTTACCCACCAGATGCGCCTCATCAGACATCGCCAAGTCCACACAGTTAATTGTGCCACCTCGGACATCATTCATAGAGCTAAGTCATCAAGTCAAAAGGTTTTGTCATTGCTTCACTAACCAAAACCGCTCGTCGCAAGGCCATAATGTTGAAACCAAATATCGAACGAATGAAAAAACCCCTTAGCATGACCCCCTAGGCCCATACTCAAATTCACCAAAAATAGGGCTCTACCATTTCAGTTGGTATAGAGCACTCTAGAGTAGTCGCTGAAGACTATTTTCGGCTAGCACTTAGCAGACTTTGGTTAAGTATTTTGAAGTGCCAAAAACATCTCTGCATGCACCACTAGCCCGAAGTAATACTCTCCTTACCTCGAAGCAATGCCTTCATCACACCGAAGTGCCACTACATGAAGCCCAAATTTAAGCATTAAAGCTCCCCAAAACCATTCACCCTCAAAATATCATTCCATCTCACATAGTCGACGCCAGCGACATTTTGGTCGTCACTGACCATATATGGTCATCTTTGACCATGTTGCTTAGCCAAACATTGGATAACTTCTTGGAACTCGAACCCTTTTCAATCTCCCTAAAGTTTTATGCCTTGTGCCGCAAAGCCCACTCCAAGATGCCTTAAAGTGCCTACCCCAACCATAATTTTCTTTACCACCAACTACTTTCAAAACCATACCATTCCTTTCCTAAACTCCACCAGACAAACACTACAACTTTTCTATTCCATCACAAGCTCTAAAAAGTGGCTACAGTGTATTTAGAGCAATGTTGCACCTCGATCCACTTAATAAACTACCCTTCTTTCAATGCATGAAAACAAATCAAAAACACAAGCAACAACTACATCCAAACATCATACAACATCTAAGCATAAATACAAACCAATACATTAAATATCAAGGCAACTCTATCACCCTAGATCTATAAAATAGCATATGATAACCGGTATGGTCAAACGGTTAAAACAACTAAAATTAACATTTATCCTTTTAAAACCATTTAATAACTGATACGTTAGATCTATATTATAAATCGTTTAAACATTTGAAAACCGTTTAAAAACATCTCTATTTACTAAATGAATAATCATAGGATAACCCAAGCACAACCACCAATTTAGATATGAGTTAAGGGGTGTTTCACAATTCCCAATGCCCCCAAATCCATAATTAAGCCCCCTTGCTAATTAACTCATAATTACTTAATTCGGCTACATAAAGTAAAGAACATGAAGGTTTTTTGGATAAAGAGAAGATTAATGGAGTTTAGAATGTTTTTAGGAAGTGGACTAATGATTGGGGAAGGTCTTTCAGCCTCCTTGACTCTGATCCAAAATTGGGCTTTTTGGCTTAACTAAAAGCTCACTAATTACCCTCTTAGCTTCTCAAAAACCGTCTAAATTTTAAATAGCCATATCTCTTAAGCGGTAAGTCCAAAAAGCTATTATGATCACTCCACATTTGGAAATGGTCTCAACTTTTAATTCGGCTCCTGTCAAAAAATTTAGGCCTCGCAAATTTTCTGGGTCAAAAGTGTCAAATTAAATAATTAAGGGTAAAAAATGTCACTGTTCAACATCATCTAAAGTTATACCAAATTCGATCCAATTATTTAAAAACAATATTTTATGATCCTTCGATACATAAAATACCAGTCATTACACTCTCCCTCTCCCCTTAAGAATTTCGCCCTCAAAGTACCATAACATAAGGTCAGTAGAACAACATAGTTATCCGCATGTCTAAAAACCATAAGCAATCATATCAATCATCGAGCATGCACACGTAGTAAAAGTGATGTCTATGTTTACCCAATCATGCATAATATTAAAACTACTTAATATAAATATCAAGCATGATATCAAATGTGAAAGCTAGTGTGACAAACAAGGCGTTTAACAAGTAAAGAGCTCTGGATAAGCGGTTCTCATGCTCTCCTCGGCTTCTCAAGCACTACCGCTTTTGCTTTTACCCCGCTAAACCATCACTAACTACACTATCTTCCTTCTAACCCTTATAATGTCATAACTGACTATATAAATGAGCTATAAGGTCTCAAAGCTTTTGTTCCATGGGCGACATCACACATTCGATCTGGTGCCATATTTCCTATCTCCTCTTGTAAGCTCTTCCCAGAATCCACTCATGGATAGTGGGTATTTGCTGCTTACAATACCCCATGGCACACTCTAGGATTGCACACTCTACTTCATACACCACAATCTGATTCAATATTATTCCACTCGACTCCATGGATATAACCTCAGAACTCCTCATCAATCTTTTGATTGTTACTCGAATGTCACTATACCATCCCCTAACCTTTGGCAATCCATTGATCGTTATCCCTACTCAAACTAGGGAATCTCTAGTGCTTGTAACAAAATACATGTCTTCATCAGCCCAGCTTGCACTACCGGCAACATATACCTCCCAACCTTGATGTTCCTCCTATCCCTCCCCAACAAAATGTCTATCTTATACACTTTGTTGCTATAGGGATGTATAATCAATATAGAATGATGGCACTCTCATAGTGCCCCATCCTTGAGTCCATTAGTATTAGGTAAAATCAATCTATCATCACCATGGAGCCAACCTTCTAGGCTGAGTCTGTACCGCCTCATCACCTTAGGCTCGACCTTTTCTCTCTCTTAGTAATGAAGTTCGCTAGTCCATTATCTCGCCTCTAACTAGCTCTGATCCACTTTATCACAGTAGGTCTAATCATCTAACCTGCTACCACTCCTAGCTTTAGATCCTATCTTAGTTGGAAATCATAACTAGTTATATATTTCAAACTTAATCTACTAGAAACACTACTCCTAAATTGATATGTCTCCTCAATTCTTTTGTTCCATACATAAGTGCGTCTTATACTTCTCTTCTAATAGAAGACAAGAATATAACTAACGACCACTAGTATAAAATCATGCAGCTCTCGATACTTCAGTCTATCTCAAAGATTCATTCGCCTACTATGTGAATACTATAGGTACTGCTCACCTAGGAATACTCCCATGAATGAACCCACTTCTCCCTAGGATATTCAATAACATCTCCACCCCTCATTGCCCTTTGAGTGTCACCCTTCTCAAAAGTGTAGCAACTGGTTGCAAGGTCAAAAATATGGAACCTGACCTCTTTACACAAAGATAGTTCGAACCCCAAATATTTCATCATTATGGGTAATGATGACGACTCCTCATGTGAGACCCTAAGAGTACACAACAAGCTATATAAAAGTGTATCCTCTAATGTATAGTCCAACTCTAGCCTCCACCCTCATCCTACCCCAATCATCATCTTCAACACCTCTCAATGTACCAAAATTCTGTAACCCTTTGCTCACTCCATCCCTAAACGATACCAAACTCAACAAAATCGTTACAAAGTAATCACAATAACCAAACATTCATGACTTGACAATATTAAGTCTCGACAGCATAAGATTTTCACAACCCACACCCAAGTTGGCCGAACAATCCACCTAGCCTGAAATAACCCAAGCTGGCCGAACAAATACTTATACCTAACCTATCTGCTATATCATTGGATGAAAAAGGGCCTAATATATCAATATTGAACAAAGTATGTAGAGGTATAAAATAAATAGAAAGCATACCTTAAATAGTGAAGTCCTTCCCTTTCTCCTTCGCCAATGGAGCAATCAACGAAGTAAGAACGACACCCAGCACATAAGTAGACATACCATGCGTATACTTCTACAACTCTAGGGAGTCTTTCTTCTTCTATTCGATTTATCGCAATTGAAGCACCTTCTCCCCCACTCATTGGGCAATGTGGTTTTTACTAAGAAGACACCTCTTATTGCAATTAAAGCATATTGACACCCATTTGCCTTTCCTTTTCTCATCCTCTTTCAGAGATTGCTTATTTTACTTATTGTTGTTATTCCATTTCCTCTTGCCACCCTGTCCACTTGTAGCTTTAGCATATCTTTGGTAGCAACAGTAGTAGATTTAGGGAGAGATTCTCATGTCTCAAAGCTTTCTACTAGATTCTCGAAGGGCTAGGTAATATCTCCCACTAGCTTTTCCCCATAGATAACTTTCCAAACATGATGAACTTCTCATTTTTCGCAAAGGGGTATCAATGAAAGATAATCCATATTTCGGTCACATACTCTGAGACAATCATATCTCCCTATCCCCACTCATCAAATTTACAGAATAAAACTAACTTCTGGGAAGCCGGTATGAATTTCTCTTCAAACCTCATCTTAAACTGGTCCTAGGTAATTTGATCCTCGAGAGTAGTAATATTGATGATGTTCCATCAACCATCACTTGTCCTTAAAGCTGTCTAGTGGCTAGCTTCCTCTTTATTGCATCTTCCAATTCTAATTCCTTAAAGATCCTTTTACAAGTTTCGATCCACTCTTGGACATCCATAGATGATTTTGTTCAAGGAACAATGTTGGCGAGATTTTTCATCTTATAACACCTTAGGTGATCTTAAAGTAATTAAGGCTTAAATTATTTCCATGATTTTGGAATCAACAAATTTAAGTGACATTAAAATTTTCTTTGAGTAGTGATTGTATCGCTGGAAGCTTACACAACCTAATAGTTGCACTCTAACTGTTTGTTAAAATATCAAATTAGATTATGTTCCATTAAATATTCGAAGTTGAAAGGGATTTGAAATCAAATGGTTGAGTAATAATGCATGAAAATAAATAACATAAGAATTTTACATGGTTTAGATTCTTTTGAGAGTCTATGTCTACGGGTTAAATCTTTGATTATATATTGCTCCTTGATATAACTTTACATAGATGAGAGTAAGAATAATAAATATAATGCTTTTCATTTTTCTCAGAAGAAAGATCCCATTTTTTCTCTGGACTGTCTCCCATTTATAGCGTTGAAGATGCACATTGATTCCCACAATCACTCTTCTTCTGCTACTTTAGTTCTCATTATTGGATCATGCCATGTGTCATCTATCTACACTATTTGTTGGTGGAAATAGACTGTTGATATATCTTTGATGGGAAACCATACTTTGAGCAGTTAAATTCTAGGATTTGGCAAGAAGTTTGAAATCGAGGTGGGAATATCTAAAATTAAAGTGAGAATGATTGAATTTGTGGCAAGAGGTTCCAAATTTGAGTGGGCTATGAATTCCTTCTCTTTGGAGGGTGAATGACCCAGGCATCACCTCTGCGTGCACTTGATTTGTAGACTGTAGTACATTCCATGTATTGTTTCTCCTTGCTATTTTTTTGATTAACTTCTTGTGTGTTGAATATACTAGTATATGATTTTTGTTTGATGGTAATAAACACACACACATATACACACACACTTATATGTATTTTTTATTGTACTATTTTATTTTCACATAATTAAATATATATTTGTTGAATAAAATAAATAACATAGAATTTAAATTCGAACAGATATTTTTTAAACAAATATTTTTTTACAATTTTTAAAATAGTATAAATTTGAGCTCTCGCTACATGTATACATTTTTCAATTACATTACAATTTCGATTACATCACAAATTATCATTTACATTAGCACCTCACTACATATCACTCGTTCACTCATAATTATTCTTCAACTGTATTCCAATTTGTATCCAACATCTGAATTATCTGCAAAATACATTGACATGGAAATTGAAAAAGAAATATTTTTGCAGTGTAAAATAAAATGTGTCTTTTTGAAAATATTATTTGCCTTAGTTATTTAGGTTGTTCGTCATCATATTTATTTTGAATTCATTATGCACGAACAATTTGTGACATGCATAGTGTATCAATGTACATGCCATAAAGCAGTGCACACCGATATACACTTGATAAAACTGTAGGGACAGGTGAGCACAAGGTCAAACCCAACCAAAAGCTAGGTTCAACTCAAGTTTAATACAAATCAAGTCATGACATGAGCACAAGGTCAAACCCGAGCCAAAGCTATGTTCAACTCAGGTGCTTACCAAAACATCACAAAATTATTGAGTACAAGAATTCAAAAACCAATATAAAACAAGCCTCGACCAAAAGTTCAATATACAAGCAAGGCTACGACTTCAAGAATAAATGCACACCATTATAGAACATAACTCAAAAATGACTATACACATGAATAACATTCGAGTTAAAACAAATACCAGAGCTAGCATACCAGATTGCAACAAGGTCAGCATAGTTTCAAGTGCATCATATACATGAGGACCAGAACACAGATGAACATGAGCATGCAACACAGTCATGACCAAAACAACAAATCAGTTCAGGTCAAACCAGTACCAAAACATTAAATAGCAACAAAAACAAATTGTTTTTAACACAAGAGGCATAATAATAATGACTTCGTATGGAACTCTTTTATTTTGTATGGCAACAATGGAAGCAGTTCAAAGCTTCAAATGCAATAGACCATTGAACAAGGAATTGATCAGGAAACAAATACAACCAAACAAGAACATAGCAAAATACCAAGAAATGATAACCAACTGAAGGCTACACAAAGAAATCACAAACATACATATGTATACACACACACATACATATGCATACACACATGTATCCACATATATACAGTGCATAGCAACTAAACATGAAGATCATCAGGGATGCAACTCAAATCAAACTAGACTACAATTACAAAAAGCAACTAGCGTGATGATATATAACAGAGAGGACTGAAACAACACATATACACACATACATATGTATGTATGTACATATATGGTGATAACACAAATATAAACATATCAAAGCATTCAAGAGGAACAGAACAGCACAAACTTAAAGAAATGGAATTCAAGATGAATGCAAATCATCATAATGGAGTTCAAAATGGACTGATACAAGTGCACTCATCATAGCGATATATAGTGACAACCAGTATAATGCAAACCATGATGAACTTAACCAAGACAGTCAGTATATATATACATACATACATGTGCAAGTATACAATAAGCAAGTGAAGACTCCAAGAGGAACAAGTGAAGACAAACTCAAGTGAAACAAAGTTCAGGTGAACCATGAAGTACACAAGCACCTTCGGACTCATGAAGACCATAATAACAACGCAACCAGACTTCAATTGGAACCAGTTCAGAGCATCACACACACATGAAAGCAAGAAGTCGAAGTAACAGGAAAGTAGTTCGCATAGTTATAGTAAAATCCAATGGTTTGAACAAAAACCACGTTAGCAGTTTCAAATTAGGGTAGCGGCTTTCAAATAAAGTCAATAATCATATTATGCTAAAATTAAAGCCGTGTGACCAAGGAAAAGATCAAACAAGCCAAAATCAAAGCCATGGTGACCAAGGCAAAGAATCGAACAACTCAAAATCAAAGCTATGGTAATCAAGCATAGCACATCAGAAAATATACAAATTGAACAACTCTAAAGAAATCACAAGCATTCAAGCATAATCGTATGGCCAAGTTAAATTAGCAAACAAAGTCAAATGAAAATAATCGAACGGTAATTTAGGGTTTATTCCTTATTCAAACCATCAACTTCATCGGCATTCAAATGCAATCGAGTTCAAGCATATCAATGTGAGTCATAAAGGAAATAACATAATAGGATTATTTAAATTGAACTTGACAAATTGAAGCAACGGAGTATAGTAAAAGTAAGACGATCGGTCAACAGAGCAACGCGAGTTTATCTATTCAATCGAAATTGAATCGGCATGCTCAATGTCCAAAAGCCCTAACCTCTTAAAAAGAAACGAAGAAAGAGAAACATTTTCACAAAGTTAGGGGCCGAAGAAATAAACAGTGAAAAAGGGAATAGATTTTTTATCACGTTTTTGGGCTGGCATATAATTGTCTATTGGGATTTATTTTTAAATTAGGGTTTCTTGTGTTTGAAGTTGTTTTTAACTTGTATTTTTCTTTTAAAAATTTTGTAAAATTCTAGTCGTGTGACTAGGGGACGAACTACGGTGGTGTAGTTTGAGAATTCGCAACTCAATGGTTGAGTTGTGGTAGAGTTTTGAGTGTTGAGTTAGATTAGTCGATAGCAGGTGTCGCGAATTTACGTGTGTAAGCTACTGACTACTTAATTTCTAGTAGAAACCTTGGGGGCAGCACGTAGGCAAGGTTTTGCCGAAGCTGAGTAAATCTGTATTGTTCTGTTTATGCTTTTATTACTCTGCTATTATCTATGCTACAATTATTTTATATATTTCCACATTAATTTTTATAATTATTAGTATCACCCTATTCACCCCCAGGGTGAAATCGATCCTACATTGTGCAGTTCATGAACGTTGAACTGAGATTTTGACATGCATATTCTACTGCATGTTGGGCGTGATCTGCTCCCTTGTTCGGGGTAAGGTTCACGTTCATGTGTTTGGTATGGTTTGCCTAGCTATTTGGGGGCAGAATGAAATTTGACTATGAAGTCAGGTCACACATGGTTTTTATAACTGGTTCAGGATGTTTCAATTCTTACATCCAGTGTGGTTATGTTAACAGTATTAATATAAAAGGTTTTTTATACTGAGAAAACTAGACTGCACTTTGTGCAACATCGTTTTGATATCTAGTTCAAGTCGTCCAATATCCCTACGTCTAGTGTGACTATGCTAACAGAATCCAAATAGAAAGGTTTTTTATACTGGTTTGCCCATCTAATATGCCTACGTCCAATTGCTATATTGAAGAGACTAACACCGAGTGATTTTTATATTGGTTCGACCGCCTAACTTCCCTACGACTATATAATAGTCGTACTATTTTCCATAAAAATTACAATGTTTATTGCATAAGTAATGCAAATCATTTAGAATAAGGTCTAAGATCCCTTAGTATGACACCGAGCATTTGTCTTTTTGCAGTTATTGTAGTTACTTTGCTTTTCAAAAAAAAATCTTTAAAAGTCCCCAAGTGCATTAGGCTGCCGATCTTGGTTCTTCTTCTACCAGTGGTACTTCTTTTCCTTGACACTTTCATATTGGTGCGCATCCCAATCACTTCAGCTCCATGATTAATCACGGTGATGGTTGGCGTTGAGAGCATAGCAATAGAATTTCCTAATCTTTAAGTGGAAAGTGCAAACATCCTTAATGATTTGACCATAGTAATGTTTTTCCAAATCCTTTTCTAATGGTTGAAGGGGTTCTCAGGTTCCGGTTCCCCGACTAAGCTTTATCCCAACATCAGAATCATTGTTTGATTGGTAACCCTTGGTTGATGAAGGTGGATAATTGGGAAGGAACAGGTGGACATCTAAGAAGGCAAGAAGTCTAGGGGTGCTGAGGGATCTATGGAAACTGGGATTATTCCTTCCCCATTGCGATGTTATCTTAAGGACATATGGGGTCATTTAGTTTGCCATCCCTCATTACTCTTTTTTTCCTCTTCTTGCTAGTTGGAACATCATATCCATATATTCTTTGGGGATTTCTCTGTTAGAAAGAATAGCAAGGCAAAATGAACTTGCTTTTCTCTTTACAGCAACAATTTAGTAATTGATGGCTTGGTTTTGACTTGCATTATAGTTTCACATTCTTAATTCTAAGAGTGCTGTTATCACTCACCTAATGCCTAGTTAGCATGCTTGGTGAGTGATGCTGGTGCATTGTAGGTAGTGGCAGTGCTGTTGGTTGAAGAGCAGTACCTCGAGTCATTGTTTCCTTTATCCCCTTTATCCTTTGGTCGGCCTAGTTAAAGAAGGTTTGAGTGGTGGTTTGGGCTTCGAAAGCCATGAGTGATCATTTTTGAATAAATGGAACGGATGGATCGGTGGGATCCATGGTTTGTAGAGGAGCGTTGGTAGACTCGTTGAAAATGGAAGACTGAGGATGGAGGTTTGGGCCCTCCTCTTAGCGCCTAAAATGTTGGTGGGATTTTTCGTCTCACGACACCTTAGATGATCTTAGAGTAGTTGTGGCTTAAATTACTTTCACAATTTGAAATTAGCAAATTGAAGTGACATTAAATTTTCCTTCGAGTAGTGATTGTGCCATTAGAAGCTTACACAACTTAGCAGTTGCACTCTAACTATTTGTTAAAATGTCAAATTAGATTTATGTTCTATTAACGATTCAAAGGTAAAAGGAATTTGAAATAAAATGGTTCAGTAGTGGTGCGTAAAAATAAAAGACACAAGAATTTTATATGGTTTGGATACTTTCAAGATCCTACGTCCAAGGGTTAAATCTTTGATTATATATTGCTCCTCAATACAACTTTACATAGATGAGAGTAAGAATAGAAAATACAATGCTTTTCATTTTTCTCTCGAAATAAAGATCCCTTTTCTATTTCGATTGCCTCCTATTTGAAGCGTTAGAGATGCACATGGATTCCCACGATCTCCCTTCTTCCGCTGCTTTAGTTTCCACCATTGGATCATGCCATGTGTCATCCATCCGCATCGTTTGTATGGTGAGCATAGACCGCTGATATGTCTTTGGTGGAGAACCATACTTCGAGTGGTTAAATTCTAGGAGTTGGTGGAAAGTTTGAGATTGAGGTTGGAATATCTGAAAAGGAATGCTTGAATTGGTGGCGGGAGATTCCAAATTTGAGTGGGCTCTGCATTCCCTCTCTTTGGAGGGTAAATGACCCAGGCATTACTTATGAGTGTGAGTACAACAAGCAGCTGTCCCTTTTTTCTTCGAATTGAACTGCGCCGCTTTTATTATTCTTGCCTCGAAGGATGGTTGCTCCTTTGGTCCATCCTAAGCATAGGTGATACTGACGAGGTTGGTTAGGGTGATCAGGTCACCACTTGTAAAGGCAACCACTTTATGCGGCCCTGAGCCAAGCTACTCTAAATAATGGACTGTGCAGTTATCGATAAGGAAGAATTATATTTTTGTCGTTAACTTGTACGTGTGCATCTGTGCTGTTGCACTGTTTGAGTGGTCCCGTGTACATCCCTTGAATTGCTTTTGATTTTTCATGGTACTGCTTAGGTAGCACCCGGTGAGTTTAGTGCAGATCCTTTCTTAGAGGTATCAGCAATGCACAAAATTTGGGAATGACATTGCGGTTTTATCCAGTCATTGATTGTAGTGCAGTCCTCTTGGTGCTCATGTCTTGATGGCGGCTCATTGTGTCACTTTACTCTTTCCTAGTGTCAAAAGAAAATGGGTGCAATGTGTAATATTCCCCACTTTGACGCCCAAAACTAAATGCTACGGATGCGACAACCATCCATAGTATCAATTTCCGGTGACAGAATGCGACTATGGTAATCATATCTTAATCAGAAGCACATGAACATGAAATATTTTAAACATAATTTGATAACAAACTTTAAGGTTTAATCCATAGATAACATTTCATATTATTACATAATCCCATTCATAATCCCACATTCGGAGAAAATATAATTATTACAAAATACTCCAAGAGCGACATATGAAGATGCCCTCTTGGTTGATCAAAAGTTTAATACTTGGCAATCATACAACTTTTCCATTATTTCCATACAGACCAAATCAAACAACACAGCGGATTAGATAAGAACCTAAAATAGCTACATTGCCTCCTACACGTTTTCGAAAGCTTATTCATATTATTGGAAACTTGAAATCCCTTACTCTCGACCCACTCAATAGAGTATCCGAGTGTTTTGGAGAAAAACAAAAATTTCGGGTCAGATGAAGAGTCTGGTGTGAATAATAACCTACCTTTCAAACCAAAAATAGATTTCTAGTGAGACTACGCCATTGAGCGGAATGGGTTTACCCTCACTAGTATCTTAATACAAAAACATAGCAATATACTACTCTCCTACATCCATAATGGTTAGATCATAGAAATTAAACATTTGCAGTCATGCAACATATACTGGACTACCGATCCTAATTTATTAGACTACCCATCTTAATTCTCATCTGACAATCTATCTTAATTACAAATGACCATCCATCCTATATTTATGTGGACTACCCATCTCACATGTAATTATTTGGATTACCTATGCCTACCAAATGGACTGCCCATTCAACATGGTTTTATTAGCAATGTAATGTGGACTATCCATCCCACATATAAACATTTTTATGGATTATCTATCCCCATCCCCTCCATATGGGCTACCCATCACATATGGTTTCATTTATTTAATGATGTTGTGATATCCCGGAAATTTTAGCAATATCAATTTAATAATCTGAATTTAAAATTAAATTGATTTGATAAAATTTTAATAAAAATTAACTTGATTTAATAATCCAATTAGATAAATGTGTAATTTATAAATTTTATCCTTTAAAAGCTAATAATTGTTTTCCTATTTATAATGTATGTGTATATATTTATATATATATATATTGTGAATAGATAAGTTTTGATTTTAGATAAATGAACAAATAAAATATGGTTTTTAAAATTCCATTATTCATTTGATAATTTAAAGATTATTATTTTATATAATAAATGACTAATTGGTTTAAAATACTTAAAGTAATAGTTTTAAACTTTATAATTGTATTTTGAACATAGTTTAAATTTTAATAAGATAAACAAAAGTTTATTTTATTTCTTTTTGAAAATATAGCTTAATAATTATAATTTGGAATTATATGAAAATTTAAAATACTCTTTATATATTAAACATTAATTATTTTAATTAAGATAAATAAGACGAGTAATTTATGATTTCTTTTATAAATGATTTAAAATTGATAAATGAGTTATTTTCTAAATAATAATAAATGTATAAATGTAGATATGTTTTAAAAAGACAATGTTATTATTTTAAAATTTAAAATATGTCGATAAACTAGTTTTAAAATTGGATTTTTAAATTGTATAAATAGCATTTGAATTTGAATTCATTTTGAAATTCAAATGAATAAACATATATGAATAACCATATTTAAATTTTGTAAGTGAGCTTTCATGTTTTATAAATTGTTTTATTTCATTAAAAAGAAATACATATCATTTCATTTATGTAAACTACTTATATGTGTATTTAATAAAGTAAAGAGGATTTTTATTTATCTTTAAATTAAAAATAGTAAGTAACATATGGATTAAACAAGTGTTAGCATCTTAAGAACTTAATAAGACAAGTGTACAAAATTTAATTACTTAATTTGACAAGTGTCTTTTATTTTGATTTTCTTTTAATTTTCTTTTTTTTAAATCATTCACACTTATATAAAATATGTTTTTCTTCACCCTCATTTCTTTCTTTTTCTAAGTGAAGAAATTTTCTCAGCCAAAATCAAATCTGTAACTCTTCTTTTCAAAAACTTCCATGTTTAATCCTGTAATTCACCTCCTACAAATTGTTTTCAATCTCCAACCTGTAATCCATTTTTCAAACATGCAACTGTAAATTCCATTTCCAAATGCAAAAGCATCTGCCTGCATGTTAGCCTGCAATCCTCTGTACAAATTTTCCTCAGCAACCAAATTCATTTTTAAAAAAAAAGCCTGCACCTGAAACCTTTTCAATAGCAAATGTAAAGCCTGCATTTCCAATTGAAACAAGATCAAGCCTGCAACCTGAATTCATATCAAAACATGATTGTCCGCATCCTTTAAACTTGAAGCCTGCATGCAAGTATCATCAGCAAGTAACTAAGTTTCATTAGCAATTGAAGATTTGAGGCAAAGAAATTTACAGTTTTAAAGCAAGGCACACTGGTTTTTGAAATTCAAAACAAAAGCTTTTCCAAAAACTTAAAAGCTCTGTTCCATCTCTACTGCAGGTGAGTAACACATTTTAAAATTTAAACATAAGTTGGTTGCTTAAATAAGTATGTTGTGTATGTTACCTGAATTGCATGTTGATTGGTATGTTTGTGAGTAACTTTTTATTTTCAAAATTTTAAGTATTAAAAAGTTGCCTGATTTTGATTATGTGTGTTACTTGAATTTCATGTTGATTTGTATGATTTACCACATTAGTTTAAAACTCAAGAAGAGTTATGATGATGTCTGTTGTTCCTATAGTATGATTTGTATTGAGTATAAACTTACTGTTTTATACAGTACTTGTTTTACTTAGATTCAGGTCCAAAAAAAAAAAAAAACTTAAGAGCTCCTAAATTAATCTGAAATAACACAAGAGATTTGAACAATATCTGTTCAATGCAGTATAAATAATAAGTTTAAGAATTTGTGTAAGAAGAAAAAAAAATACCTGTAGTTTTTACTGGAACAAGCTAACAACAAAGAAAACTAAAATCATATAAATCCAAGTTGATTTTTCTTAGTTTCAGGTGTATAGATTTGAAGCTAAAACTAAGTTGAGATTTGTAAAACCAAAATTTAAATATTTAGAATTAGGATTTGTGTGCAGTGCTATTTTTTCTCTGGATAGTAAAAAGGGGAAGTGCTTAACCTAATTTAGTGACTGCATGATTCAATCTGTGGGAAGATTCAATGATTCGAGTGCAACTATTTTTGGAGAGAGGGTAGCTCGGGTGTAGAAGAAGAGGTGGACGGGGTTCCATCGTCTCCGATGGTCGGAGGGAAGAGGATGAGGTATTTTCAGGTTTGGGTTGAAGGTTGCCTGTTGTTGCCAGGTTTGAATTGGGGGAAAAACTCGAATTTGACTTCAAGTGGATTGAAGGGTTTTGGATGGTCGCGAAGTACTTCAGTGATGATCGCCGTCGTGCTTGTGGTCAGGGTACTGGCCGGAGGTGGTCAGGATTCCCGTGCATATGCACGGTGCAGTGAGGTGTCGGGGGGAAAGTTTGGTATTGCAGAAATTTTTGACTCGGGTTAAAACTCGAGTAATCCGAGTTGTGACTCGAAGCAGAGCAAGGATTTACTCGAAGTAAATCAGGGGGAACTCGGGGCATTTTCTGATGTTAACAGGTTTCTTTGAAAACCTGTATAAGTTCAAAATTCAATTTAGTTTGAATCTGAAGCAAGTTGTTAACAGAAATGAAACTTAAAGTCAGTATTTCAAACTGAGTTTGAATTCCAGGTTTGAAAATTTAATTTAAATCCTTTAATTTAAAATGTTTTAAACATCTATCAAAAGGGTTTAAAAATCTGAAATTTAAAATAAAGCATTGAATTAAATTAGAAGATTTAAAAACAAGTTTAAATCTGGAAATATGATTCAGATTGGAATCATGTTTTTGAAAATAAAAGTAGTTTTTAAAATGTTTAAAATGTTTTAATTGTTGAAACATATTCTAATTATGATTTGTAATCTTAAAATTTAATATGATTGTAAATTTCTTTTATAAATAAGGAATTACTTAGTATAGGTTTAAAGGTTTTTAGAATGTTTTTAAAACTTTGATAAAGTTAAGTTTGATTTCAATTTAAATTTAAAATTTAAAATGTAACTTGAAAACAATTTTTAAGTTAAATTGTTTTAAGTTACTTTGTTAATGATAAAGTAATCATTAATATGAAATGTTTTATTTTAAAAAGTAAATTTAAGATTTAATGATATTTGTTTCATTAAATTAGTAAGGTAATTTAAATAATGTAATTAATTAATTTGTTTAATCAATTAAAGATTTGAAATTAATTAAGGTTAATGAAATTTGTAATTAATATTAATTAATTCAAGTTAATTACTTAGAAAAGGTAATTAAAGAATTGATGATGAGTTAATAAAGGTTATTAACTTGTGATTATTAATTAATGTAATTACTTTTGATAATTAATTGGATTAATTAATTTAAATAATCAATTATGAAACTTAATTAAGTATGATTACTTATGGAAATAATTAAAGATATTAATTACTTATTGTAATTAATTTATTAATTTGGTTAGTTTAAATTAATTAATTAAGTTTAATTAATTTAGAATAATCATTAAATGGATTGATAAGTAATCAATGAGAAATAATTACTTATATAGGTAATTAAAATAAGTAAATTACTAAAGATAATTAATTGAAGCATAGTATTTTGGGATTAATTACTTTGTGTAATTAATGTGAAGATAATTTCTTTATGAAGTGATTAATAATTAATTACTTAATTAATTTAAGCATTTATTAATTAAGTTATTTGAATAATTAAGTGATGTAATTAATTAAGAGTGATTAATTACTAATGAGGTTAATCAAGATTGATTAATCAATATAAATAATTATTGAATGTAATTAATTTAGAAGTAATTAATTTAAATTTAATTAAGGATCATTAATTAATATAATTAATGATGTAATTAAGGATTAATTAATTAGGATTAATTAATCTAATGATAAGTGATTAAGGAAGTAATTAATGTAATTAATTAATTAATGAGGTAATTAAAGGTTAATTACTGGTTTGGTTAAGGATAATTAATTTGTAAAATTAATTAAAGATAATTACTTGAATGTAATTAATGGATAATTAATCAAGGGTGATTAATTAAGGTGATTAATTTGAGGATAATTATTTAATTGATTGATAATCAATTAAGGGTTAAGTAAGCAAGTTTTAAATGGTGAAGTAATTAATTTAATTCATATTAAATTAATTAAAGATAGATAATTAATTTAATTCACTTTAAATTAATTAGAGATAGAAGTAATTAATTTAATTCATTTTAAATTAATTATAGATGATGTGATTATAGATCTTTGCTTATGAATGGATGTTATAGTTTAACTTGAATGGTTTGAATCTCAGATATGAGATTAGTATTGTGTGATATGGATGCATTGGTTACATTGTGTTGACGTTATGAGTTATCTATTGATGATGATAATATATAGATTATCAATTTGTGATGATTACCTGTTTTTGATAATATTGTTGATTTTCTATTATGATGATATGAGTTACCTATCTGTGTGTATATGGATAATTAGAATTGAATTGTTTTAAACTTAAAACAACTTGGACCTAAAAGACATGCTTTGGATTTCGATGAGACTGGGATCGAGTTTCCATATTTGGAATCCGAAAACCACATCGATTCCAATTAACGTTAGGTCGTTAATCTAGTGGAGCAAGTGAAGACTCGAGGTGTAAGGGCTATACGTCAGTATAACTCTGTGGGTGATTCCGTAATGAGTTTGACGGAATAGTGCTTATAGATTCGAGATGGTGAATCAGAGTGCAAGGGCTATGGTCGTTGACTCTGAGGGTGATTCCAATAATGAGTGCAACGAGATAGTGCCTTCGGTTTCGTTCGAACCCGGAACGAACTTGTATGGATTGAATGCTTTCAGCACATCGTCAGGTGGACGATGAGCATTCTAAGATTTGATGTTCTATAAAGGTAATCGTAACCTCAAGCCTCATCAACCGGGAATGGCTAAAACAGGGGAGGTGCAGCAAGGCTTCGTGGGTAGCTCCCACTGGAGAGCAAGATTGATCCCTGTCTAGAGGTCCCTTTATATTCGGCTGCGTGGGACAGTGGTTCGCGACAACTGCCGGGGTTGTCTTGTTCGGAACTGTTCAGTAAGGAATGGGTCCGGCCTTGTGTTGCAGGGGAGTTAGGGTGGCTCCTCGGTACGGTGATCTAGGCCACATACTATGACGGGCGGTACCCCAGTAGCCCTGCCATTGTATGGAATCCAAAATCCAATAAGTGCCAACGGTTTTGATTGTATTACCCACTTTTGTGGCCAGTAGCTGGAATTTAATAGATTTAACAATTTCGGCTATTTCTTATTTATTTGAAAACCCTAGACACTATTATAATATCATCGGATTTCCTATCAAATGTTTTGGTTAGCGTAAGGTAAAAACTTTTCCATGTTTATGTGTGGGAAGTCTTACGTGATACCTTTCTTTTCAAAGGTTTTTGAAAGTTAAGCAACTTTAACCTGTTACTCACACCAGACCCATGTCTGACCCGGAGTTTATTTTTGTTTTCATAAACTCTTGGGTACTCAAATTTTTACGAGTAGCCAAGGGATTCAGGTTAGGATTCGGGTTAGCTTTGACGAGTATTGGAGGAGCAATGGAGCTGGAGGCTTCTGCGTTAGATATTGTTATTCCGCTGTGTGTTCTATGTTTGACTCTGAGATTGTATTATGTTGTAAATACTAGACGGGTGTTTATAACTGTCTAGTAAGTGTTGTATATCTGTGTATTCTAATAGTGGTTGTAAACTATGTAAATATTTTATGTTATTAATATAATTTATTCGTTCCACTGTTTAGATTCTGATGTGTTGTTTCTTCTTCTTCTCTTTCTTTCTCTTTTCTATCCCTTTCTTTCTTATTAGCGATGCGATTTCCTGGAGATAGGAAGTTGGGTCGTTACAGTGGTATCAGAGCATTAGGTTGAGTGAATACCTAGGCTCTGGAGTGGTGTCTATCTTGAGAGAGCGTATTTGTAATTTTGATATATATATATATATATATATATATATATATATATATATATAATTATTATTTCTACCTATCTATTGGGTTACCTGTTCAGGTTTTCCAATATAAGTTATAAAGGTAGATAAGGTAGTAGTGTGTGTAACACGATAACTACCATTGGTTGGAGTTTGGATGTTTGGGGTTGGAAGTGTATTTGTCGAGACTGTAGACCTAATACCGTCTCGAGTGAGTTGTGCAGAGTGTAGAGATTTCATCGATCTCTGAAGGAAACCTGTAAAAGTTCAGAGTTCATTTTTGAAGATGGATAAGATGAGTTTGGATCTGTCGTTTTGGCAGAAGTGTGTGATGGTATTTTGATACCTAAGGTAGCAGTAGCTGAGTGATGAGATGCATTGAATATGAATGTCTCCGAGGATATTTTCTTTGGAACAGGTTTTGGGAAGTGTGTCTGATTCGGTGATGTGACTGAGTTTAGCTAGTTATTTGTGTTTGGCTTTGAGGTCTGAGTTTCTCAAAGAGCTTTGACTAGGAGCATTTGGCATTGGTGTCAGCAGTGCAGCTCGGAATATCTGTGTTGGAAGAAGTTAATTGGCTGAGTAGATTCTGAAGGTGGAGTTCAGAAGCAGCAGAGTGGACCCAATACTTTATTGGATTGGCTAATTAAGAGTAAGCTGTTCTGTTTGGTAAAGAGAGAACAGTTTTCTTTGGAATTGGTCTATATTGATCGCAACAGTGACTTGCGATAGTTTGAGTGTTCTTTTGAGGTATTGAAGAACTTTTAGTTGTCTTCTGAGAAGTCGAAGGCTTTTCTACTTCTGAAGATTTAGTTTTCTTATCGACCGGATTCCAGGAGTGCTACCGGTGGATCAGCTAGTAGAAGGAGGATTTCTCGAGATAGGTTTGGTGAGGCAGCTCAGGATTGGTGAACATCTGAGTTTTCTTTGGATATGTTGAGCCATATTTCTGGGAAGTGATGTCCAGTTTGTGCTCATATTCTTCATCAGCATTGTCTTCTATTCTAGATTAGAGTTGTGCAGCGGAAGCAGTTTGGGAATGCTTCTGTTTTGTCTTTACTGGATAAAAGAAGTAAGTTTGTTCTTCTGATGTTTGAAGAGTGGAGATGGTGATCTTAGTCTTGGTTGATATTGAGAAGATCGTTGTGTTGGGTTGCTTTTGGTCTTGATTGTTTCTAAAGGAATCAGCAAGAGTTGAGCTGATCAGTTTGGATATAGACAGCCCGGGATCGTCAGAAGAGTTTTGGAGATAAGAGACGAAGGAATTTGGATTCCGGAGTTGGAGATTTGTTTTGGATCTCTTCTGTGTTTTGGTTGGATTTGTGTTTGGTTTTCAAGAGTTGAATTGCCAGTTTGGATAATTGGATTTTTGAGGTTCACGTGTCTCTGAGAGAATACGTGTATGGGTTATCTCTGGAAGTGGAACCAGCTGTTCAGGAAGGTTTGGTTGTTGATTCAGACTCGTCTGTAGTCTGATATCTTGTCTAGTTCTATAGATCTAGATAAGTAGAAGCTCTGTAGCTTCGTAGTTTAGATTGTTTGTTTAGTAGGGCGAGTATCCCGGCATATATATATATATATATATATATATATATATATATATATATATACTTGGGGAAACTCGAGAGATTGTTATCCAGGATTTTATCTGGATAATTAAATTTGTTTGATTAGATAATTTGGTTGCTATGGTTGTTAGCATATGATTGATGTATGCTTGTGATTTAAAATTTAAAATCTAGAATTTTAAATGGGTTATTAAATTACTTTTGCTTTTAAATTTCGGGGACGAAATTCTTTTAAGGGGGAAGGAATGTGATATCCCGGAAATTTTAGCAATATCAATTTAATAATCTGAATTTAAAATTAAATTGATTTGATAAAATTTTAATAAAAATTAACTTGATTTTATAATCCAATTAAATAAATGTGTAATTTATAAATTTTATCCTTTAAAAGCTAATAATTGTTTTCCTATTTATAATGTATGTATATATATTTATATATATATATATTGTGAATAGATAAGTTTTGATTTTAGATAAATGAACAAATAAATATGGTTTTTAAAATTCCAATATTCATTTGATAATTTGAAGATTATTATTTTATATAATAAATGACTAATTGGTTTAAAATACTTAAAGTAATAGTTTTAAACTTTATAATTGTATTTTGAACATAGTTTAAATTTTAATAAGATAAACAAAAGTTTATTTTATTTCTTTTTGAAAATATAGCTTAATAATTATAATTTGGAATTATATGAAAATTTAAAATACTCTGTATATATTAAACTTTAATTCTTTTAATTAAGATAAATAAGACGAGTAATTTATGATTTCTTTTATAAATGATTTAAAATTGATAAATGAGTTATTTTCTAATAATAATAAATGTATAAATGTAGTTATGTTTTAAAAAGACAATGTTATTATTTTAAAATTTAAAATATGTCGATAAACTAGTTTTAAATTGGTTTTAAAATTGGATTTTTAAAATGTATAAATAGCATTTGAATTTGAATTCATTTTGAAATTCAAATGAATAAACATATATGAATAACCATATTTAAATTTTGTAAGTGAGCTTTCATGTTTTATAAATTGTTTTATTTCATTAAAAAAATACATATCATTTCATTTATGTAAACTACTTATATGTGTATTTAATAAAGTAAAGAGGATTTTTATTTATCTTTAAATTAAAAATAGTAAGTAACATATGGATTAAACAAGTGTTAGCATCTTAAGAACTTAATAAGACAAGTGTACAAAATTTAATTACTTAATTTGACAAGTGTCTTTTATTTTGATTTTCTTTTAATTTTCTTTTTTTTAAATCATTCACACTTATATAAAATATGTTTTTCTTCACCCTCATTTCTTTCTTTTTCTAAGTGAAGAAATTTTCTCAGCCAAAATCAAATCTGTAACTCTTCTTTTCAAAAACTTCCATGTTTAATCCTGTAATTCACCTCCTACAAATTGTTTTCAATCTCCAACCTGTAATCCATTTTTCAAACATGCAACTGTAAATTCCATTTCCAAATGCAAAAGCATCTGCCTGCATGTTAGCCTGCAATCCTCTGTACAAATTTTCCTCAGCAACCAAATTCATTTTTAAAAAAAAAGCCTGCACCTGAAACCTTTTCAATAGCAAATGTAAAGCCTGCATTTCCAATTGAAACAAGATCAAGCCTGCAACCTGAATTCATATCAAAACATGATTGTCCGCATCCTTTAAACTTGAAGCCTGCATGCAAGTATCATCAGCAAGTAACTAAGTTTCATTAGCAATTGAAGATTTGAGGCAAAGAAATTTACAGTTTTAAAGCAAGGCACACTGGTTTTTGAAATTCAAAACAAAAGCTTTTCCAAAAACTTAAAAGCTCTGTTCCATCTCTACTGCAGGTGAGTAACACATTTTAAAATTTAAACATAAGTTGGTTGCTTAAATAAGTATGTTGTGTATGTTACCTGAATTGCATGTTGATTGGTATGTTTGTGAGTAACTTTTTATTTTCAAAATTTTAAGTATTAAAAAGTTGCCTGATTTTGATTATGTGTGTTACTTGAATTTCATGTTGATTTGTATGATTTACCACATTAGTTTAAAACTCAAGAAGAGTTATGATGATGTCTGTTGTTCCTATAGTATGATTTGTATTGAGTATAAACTTACTGTTTTATACAGTACTTGTTTTACTTAGATTCAGGTCCAAAAAAAAAAAAAAAAAACTTAAGAGCTCCTAAATTAATCTGAAATAACACAAGAGATTTGAACAATATCTGTTCAATGCAGTATAAATAATAAGTTTAAGAATTTGTGTAAGAAGAAAAAAAAATACCTGTAGTTTTTACTGGAACAAGCTAACAACAAAGAAAACTAAAATCATATAAATCCAAGTTGATTTTTCTTAGTTTCAGGTGTATAGATTTGAAGCTAAAACTAAGTTGAGATTTGTAAAACCAAAATTTAAATATTTAGAATTAGGATTTGTGTGCAGTGCTATTTTTTCTCTGGATAGTAAAAAGGGGAAGTGCTTAACCTAATTTAGTGACTGCATGATTCAATCTGTGGGAAGATTCAGTGATTCGAGTGCAACTATTTTTGGAGAGAGGGTAGCTCGGGTGTAGAAGAAGAGGTGGACGGGGTTCCATCGTCTCCGATGGTCGGAGGGAAGAGGATGAGGTATTTTCAGGTTTGGGTTGAAGGTTGCCTGTTGTTGCCAGGTTTGAATTGGGGGAAAAACTCGAATTTGACTTCAAGTGGATTGAAGGGTTTTGGATGGTCGCGAAGTACTTCAGTGATGATCGCCGTCGTGCTTGTGGTCAGGGTACTGGCCGGAGGTGGTCAGGATTCCCGTGCATATGCACGGTGCAGTGAGGTGTCGGGGGGAAAGTTTGGTATTGCAGAAATTTTTGACTCGGGTTAAAACTCGAGTAATCCGAGTTGTGACTCGAAGCAGAGCAAGGATTTACTCGAAGTAAATCAGGGGGAACTCGGGGCATTTTCTGATGTTAACAGGTTTCTTTGAAAACCTGTATAAGTTCAAAATTCAATTTAGTTTGAATCTGAAGCAAGTTGTTAACAGAAATGAAACTTAAAGTCAGTATTTCAAACTGAGTTTGAATTCCAGGTTTGAAAATTTAATTTAAATCCTTTAATTTAAAATGTTTTAAACATCTATCAAAAGGGTTTAAAAATCTGAAATTTAAAATAAAGCATTGAATTAAATTAGAAGATTTAAAAACAAGTTTAAATCTGGAAATATGATTCAGATTGGAATCATGTTTTTGAAAATAAAAGTAGTTTTTAAAATGTTTAAAATGTTTTAATTGTTGAAACATATTCTAATTATGATTTGTAATCTTAAAATTTAATATGATTGTAAATTTCTTTTATAAATAAGGAATTACTTAGTATAGGTTTAAAGGTTTTTAGAATGTTTTTAAAACTTTGATAAAGTTAAGTTTGATTTCAATTTAAATTTAAAATTTAAAATGTAACTTGAAAACAATTTTTAAGTTAAATTGTTTTAAGTTACTTTGTTAATGATAAAGTAATCATTAATATGAAATGTTTTATTTTAAAAAGTAAATTTAAGATTTAATGATATTTGTTTCATTAAATTAGTAAGGTAATTTAAATAATGTAATTAATTAATTTGTTTAATCAATTAAAGATTTGAAATTAATTAAGGTTAATGAAATTTGTAATTAATATTAATTAATTCAAGTTAATTACTTAGAAAAGGTAATTAAAGAATTGATGATGAGTTAATAAAGGTTATTAACTTGTGATTATTAATTAATGTAATTACTTTTGATAATTAATTGGATTAATTAATTTAAATAATCAATTATGAAACTTAATTAAGTATGATTACTTATGGAAATAATTAAAGATATTAATTACTTATTGTAATTAATTTATTAATTTGGTTAGTTTAAATTAATTAATTAAGTTTAATTAATTTAGAATAATCATTAAATGGATTGATAAGTAATCAATGAGAAATAATTACTTATATAGGTAATTAAAATAAGTAAATTACTAAAGATAATTAATTGAAGCATAGTATTTTGGGATTAATTACTTTGTGTAATTAATGTGAAGATAATTTCTTTATGAAGTGATTAATAATTAATTACTTAATTAATTTAAGCATTTATTAATTAAGTTATTTGAATAATTAAGTGATGTAATTAATTAAGAGTGATTAATTACTAATGAGGTTAATCAAGATTGATTAATCAATATAAATAATTATTGAATGTAATTAATTTAGAAGTAATTAATTTAAATTTAATTAAGGATCATTAATTAATATAATTAATGATGTAATTAAGGATTAATTAATTAGGATTAATTAATCTAATGATAAGTGATTAAGGAAGTAATTAATGTAATTAATTAATTAATGAGGTAATTAAAGGTTAATTACTGGTTTGGTTAAGGATAATTAATTTGTAAAATTAATTAAAGATAATTACTTGAATGTAATTAATGGATAATTAATCAAGGGTGATTAATTAAGGTGATTAATTTGAGGATAATTATTTAATTGATTGATAATCAATTAAGGGTTAAGTAAGCAAGTTTTAAATGGTGAAGTAATTAATTTAATTCATATTAAATTAATTAAAGATAGATAATTAATTTAATTCACTTTAAATTAATTAGAGATAGAAGTAATTAATTTAATTCATTTTAAATTAATTATAGATGATGTGATTATAGATCTTTGCTTATGAATGGATGTTATAGTTTAACTTGAATGGTTTGAATCTCAGATATGAGATTAGTATTGTGTGATATGGATGCATTGGTTACATTGTGTTGACGTTATGAGTTATCTATTGATGATGATAATATATAGATTATCAATTTGTGATGATTACCTGTTTTTGATAATATTGTTGATTTTCTATTATGATGATATGAGTTACCTATCTGTGTGTATATGGATAATTAGAATTGAATTGTTTTAAACTTAAAACAACTTGGACCTAAAAGACATGCTTTGGATTTCGATGAGACTGGGATCGAGTTTCCATATTTGGAATCCGAAAACCACATCGATTCCAATTAACGTTAGGTCGTTAATCTAGTGGAGCAAGTGAAGACTCGAGGTGTAAGGGCTATACGTCAGTATAACTCTGTGGGTGATTCCGTAATGAGTTTGACGGAATAGTGCTTATAGATTCGAGATGGTGAATCAGAGTGCAAGGGCTATGGTCGTTGACTCTGAGGGTGATTCCAATAATGAGTGCAACGAGATAGTGCCTTCGGTTTCGTTCGAACCCGGAACGAACTTGTATGGATTGAATGCTTTCAGCACATCGTCAGGTGGACGATGAGCATTCTAAGATTTGATGTTCTATAAAGGTAATCGTAACCTCAAGCCTCATCAACCGGGAATGGCTAAAACAGGGGAGGTGCAGCAAGGCTTCGTGGGTAGCTCCCACTGGAGAGCAAGATTGATCCCTGTCTAGAGGTCCCTTTATATTCGGCTGCGTGGGACAGTGGTTCGCGACAACTGCCGGGGTTGTCTTGTTCGGAACTGTTCAGTAAGGAATGGGTCCGGCCTTGTGTTGCAGGGGAGTTAGGGTGGCTCCTCGGTACGGTGATCTAGGCCACATACTATGACGGGCGGTACCCCAGTAGCCCTGCCATTGTATGGAATCCAAAATCCAATAAGTGCCAACGGTTTTGATTGTATTACCCACTTTTGTGGCCAGTAGCTGGAATTTAATAGATTTAACAATTTCGGCTATTTCTTATTTATTTGAAAACCCTAGACACTATTATAATATCATCGGATTTCCTATCAAATGTTTTGGTTAGCGTAAGGTAAAAACTTTTCCATGTTTATGTGTGGGAAGTCTTACGTGATACCTTTCTTTTCAAAGGTTTTTGAAAGTTAAGCAACTTTAACCTGTTACTCACACCAGACCCATGTCTGACCCGGAGTTTATTTTTGTTTTCATAAACTCTTGGGTACTCAAATTTTTACGAGTAGCCAAGGGATTCAGGTTAGGATTCGGGTTAGCTTTGACGAGTATTGGAGGAGCAATGGAGCTGGAGGCTTCTGCGTTAGATATTGTTATTCCGCTGTGTGTTCTATGTTTGACTCTGAGATTGTATTATGTTGTAAATACTAGACGGGTGTTTATAACTGTCTAGTAAGTGTTGTATATCTGTGTATTCTAATAGTGGTTGTAAACTATGTAAATATTTTATGTTATTAATATAATTTATTCGTTCCACTGTTTAGATTCTGATGTGTTGTTTCTTCTTCTTCTCTTTCTTTCTCTTTTCTATCCCTTTCTTTCTTATTAGCGATGCGATTTCCTGGAGATAGGAAGTTGGGTCGTTACAGTGGTATCAGAGCATTAGGTTGAGTGAATACCTAGGCTCTGGAGTGGTGTCTATCTTGAGAGAGCGTATTTGTAATTTTGATATATATATATATATATATATATATATAATTATTATTTCTACCTATCTATTGGGTTACCTGTTCAGGTTTTCCAATATAAGTTATAAAGGTAGATAAGGTAGTAGTGTGTGTAACACGATAACTACCATTGGTTGGAGTTTGGATGTTTGGGGTTGGAAGTGTATTTGTCGAGACTGTAGACCTAATACCGTCTCGAGTGAGTTGTGCAGAGTGTAGAGATTTCATCGATCTCTGAAGGAAACCTGTAAAAGTTCAGAGTTCATTTTTGAAGATGGATAAGATGAGTTTGGATCTGTCGTTTTGGCAGAAGTGTGTGATGGTATTTTGATACCTAAGGTAGCAGTAGCTGAGTGATGAGATGCATTGAATATGAATGTCTCCGAGGATATTTTCTTTGGAACAGGTTTTGGGAAGTGTGTCTGATTCGGTGATGTGACTGAGTTTAGCTAGTTATTTGTGTTTGGCTTTGAGGTCTGAGTTTCTCAAAGAGCTTTGACTAGGAGCATTTGGCATTGGTGTCAGCAGTGCAGCTCGGAATATCTGTGTTGGAAGAAGTTAATTGGCTGAGTAGATTCTGAAGGTGGAGTTCAGAAGCAGCAGAGTGGACCCAATACTTTATTGGATTGGCTAATTAAGAGTAAGCTGTTCTGTTTGGTAAAGAGAGAACAGTTTTCTTTGGAATTGGTCTATATTGATCGCAACAGTGACTTGCGATAGTTTGAGTGTTCTTTTGAGGTATTGAAGAACTTTTAGTTGTCTTCTGAGAAGTCGAAGGCTTTTCTACTTCTGAAGATTTAGTTTTCTTATCGACCGGATTCCAGGAGTGCTACCGGTGGATCAGCTAGTAGAAGGAGGATTTCTCGAGATAGGTTTGGTGAGGCAGCTCAGGATTGGTGAACATCTGAGTTTTCTTTGGATATGTTGAGCCATATTTCTGGGAAGTGATGTCCAGTTTGTGCTCATATTCTTCATCAGCATTGTCTTCTATTCTAGATTAGAGTTGTGCAGCGGAAGCAGTTTGGGAATGCTTCTGTTTTGTCTTTACTGGATAAAAGAAGTAAGTTTGTTCTTCTGATGTTTGAAGAGTGGAGATGGTGATCTTAGTCTTGGTTGATATTGAGAAGATCGTTGTGTTGGGTTGCTTTTGGTCTTGATTGTTTCTAAAGGAATCAGCAAGAGTTGAGCTGATCAGTTTGGATATAGACAGCCCGGGATCGTCAGAAGAGTTTTGGAGATAAGAGACGAAGGAATTTGGATTCCGGAGTTGGAGATTTGTTTTGGATCTCTTCTGTGTTTTGGTTGGATTTGTGTTTGGTTTTCAAGAGTTGAATTGCCAGTTTGGATAATTGGATTTTTGAGGTTCACGTGTCTCTGAGAGAATACGTGTATGGGTTATCTCTGGAAGTGGAACCAGCTGTTCAGGAAGGTTTGGTTGTTGATTCAGACTCGTCTGTAGTCTGATATCTTGTCTAGTTCTATAGATCTAGATAAGTAGAAGCTCTGTAGCTTCGTAGTTTAGATTGTTTGTTTAGTAGGGCGAGTATCCCGGCATATATATATATATATATATATATATATATATATATATATATACTTGGGGAAACTCGAGAGATTGTTATCCAGGATTTTATCTGGATAATTAAATTTGTTTGATTAGATAATTTGGTTGCTATGGTTGTTAGCATATGATTGATGTATGCTTGTGATTTAAAATTTAAAATCTAGAATTTTAAATGGGTTATTAAATTACTTTTGCTTTTAAATTTCGGGGACGAAATTCTTTTAAGGGGGAAGGAATGTGATATCCCGGAAATTTTAGCAATATCAATTTAATAATCTGAATTTAAAATTAAATTGATTTGATAAAATTTTAATAAAAATTAACTTGATTTTATAATCCAATTAAATAAATGTGTAATTTATAAATTTTATCCTTTAAAAGCTAATAATTGTTTTCCTATTTATAATGTATGTATATATATTTATATATATATATATTGTGAATAGATAAGTTTTGATTTTAGATAAATGAACAAATAAATATGGTTTTTAAAATTCCAATATTCATTTGATAATTTGAAGATTATTATTTTATATAATAAATGACTAATTGGTTTAAAATACTTAAAGTAATAGTTTTAAACTTTATAATTGTATTTTGAACATAGTTTAAATTTTAATAAGATAAACAAAAGTTTATTTTATTTCTTTTTGAAAATATAGCTTAATAATTATAATTTGGAATTATATGAAAATTTAAAATACTCTGTATATATTAAACTTTAATTCTTTTAATTAAGATAAATAAGACGAGTAATTTATGATTTCTTTTATAAATGATTTAAAATTGATAAATGAGTTATTTTCTAATAATAATAAATGTATAAATGTAGTTATGTTTTAAAAAGACAATGTTATTATTTTAAAATTTAAAATATGTCGATAAACTAGTTTTAAATTGGTTTTAAAATTGGATTTTTAAAATGTATAAATAGCATTTGAATTTGAATTCATTTTGAAATTCAAATGAATAAACATATATGAATAACCATATTTAAATTTTGTAAGTGAGCTTTCATGTTTTATAAATTGTTTTATTTCATTAAAAAAATACATATCATTTCATTTATGTAAACTACTTATATGTGTATTTAATAAAGTAAAGAGGATTTTTATTTATCTTTAAATTAAAAATAGTAAGTAACATATGGATTAAACAAGTGTTAGCATCTTAAGAACTTAATAAGACAAGTGTACAAAATTTAATTACTTAATTTGACAAGTGTCTTTTATTTTGATTTTCTTTTAATTTTCTTTTTTTTAAATCATTCACACTTATATAAAATATGTTTTTCTTCACCCTCATTTCTTTCTTTTTCTAAGTGAAGAAATTTTCTCAGCCAAAATCAAATCTGTAACTCTTCTTTTCAAAAACTTCCATGTTTAATCCTGTAATTCACCTCCTACAAATTGTTTTCAATCTCCAACCTGTAATCCATTTTTCAAACATGCAACTGTAAATTCCATTTCCAAATGCAAAAGCATCTGCCTGCATGTTAGCCTGCAATCCTCTGTACAAATTTTCCTCAGCAACCAAATTCATTTTTAAAAAAAAGCCTGCACCTGAAACCTTTTCAATAGCAAATGTAAAGCCTGCATTTCCAATTGAAACAAGATCAAGCCTGCAACCTGAATTCATATCAAAACATGATTGTCCGCATCCTTTAAACTTGAAGCCTGCATGCAAGTATCATCAGCAAGTAACTAAGTTTCATTAGCAATTGAAGATTTGAGGCAAAGAAATTTACAGTTTTAAAGCAAGGCACACTGGTTTTTGAAATTCAAAACAAAAGCTTTTCCAAAAACTTAAAAGCTCTGTTCCATCTCTACTGCAGGTGAGTAACACATTATAAAATTTAAACATAAGTTGGTTGCTTAAATAAGTACGTTGTGTATGTTACCTGAATTGCATGTTGATTGGTATATTTGTGAGTAACTTTTTATTTTCAAAATTTTAAGTATTAAAAAGTTGCCTGATTTTGATTATGTGTGTTACTTGAATTTCATGTTGATTTGTATGATTTACCACATTAGTTTAAAACTCAAGAAGAGTTATGATGATGTCTGTTGTTCCTATAGTATGATTTGTATTGAGTATAAACTTACTGTTTTATACAGTACTTGTTTTACTTAGATTCAGGTCCAAAAAAAAAAAAAAAAAAAAACTTAAGAGCTCCTAAATTAATCTGAAATAACACAAGAGATTTGAACAATATCTGTTCAATGCAGTATAAATAATAAGTTTAAGAATTTGTGTAAGAAGAAAAAAAAATACCTGTAGTTTTTACTGGAACAAGCTAACAACAAAGAAAACTAAAATCATATAAATCCAAGTTGATTTTTCTTAGTTTCAGGTGTATAGATTTGAAGCTAAAACTAAGTTGAGATTTGTAAAACCAAAATTTAAATATTTAGAATTAGGATTTGTGTGCAGTGCTATTTTTTCTCTGGATAGTAAAAAGGGGAAGTGCTTAACCTAATTTAGTGACTGCATGATTCAATCTGTGGGAAGATTCAGTGATTCGAGTGCAACTATTTTTGGAGAGAGGGTAGCTCGGGTGTAGAAGAAGAGGTGGACGGGGTTCCATCGTCTCCGATGGTCGGAGGGAAGAGGATGAGGTATTTTCAGGTTTGGGTTGAAGGTTGCCTGTTGTTGCCAGGTTTGAATTGGGGGAAAAACTCGAATTTGACTTCAAGTGGATTGAAGGGTTTTGGATGGTCGCGAAGTACTTCAGTGATGATCGCCGTCGTGCTTGTGGTCAGGGTACTGGCCGGAGGTGGTCAGGATTCCCGTGCATATGCACGGTGCAGTGAGGTGTCGGGGGGAAAGTTTGGTATTGCAGAAATTTTTGACTCGGGTTAAAACTCGAGTAATCCGAGTTGTGACTCGAAGCAGAGCAAGGATTTACTCGAAGTAAATCAGGGGGAACTTGGGGCATTTTCTGATGTTAACAGGTTTCTTTGAAAACCTGTATAAGTTCAAAATTCAATTTAGTTTGAATCTGAAGCAAGTTGTTAGCAGAAATGAAACTTAAAGTCAGTATTTCAAACTGAGTTTGAATTCCAGGTTTGAAAATTTAATTTAAATCCTTTAATTTAAAATGTTTTAAACATCTATCAAAAGGGTTTAAAAATCTGAAATTTAAAATAAAGCATTGAATTAAATTAGAAGATTTAAAAACAAGTTTAAATCTGGAAATATGATTCAGATTGGAATCATGTTTTTGAAAATAAAAGTAGTTTTTAAAATGTTTAAAATGTTTTAATTATTGAAACATATTCTAATTATGATTTGTAATCTTAAAATATAATATGATTGTAAATTTCTTTTATAAATAAGGAATTACTTAGTATAGGTTTAAAGGTTTTTAGAATGTTTTTAAAACTTTGATAAAGTTAAGTTTGATTTCAATTTAAATTTAAAATTTAAAATGTAACTTGAAAACAATTTTTAAGTTAAATTGTTTTAAGTTACTTTGTTAATGATAAAGTAATCATTAATATGAAATGTTTTATTTTAAAAAGTAAATTTAAGATTTAATGATATTTTTTTCATTAAATTAGTAAGGTAATTTAAATAATGTAATTAATTAATTTTTTTAATCAATTAAAGATTTGAAATTAATTAAGGTTAATGAAATTTGTAATTAATATTAATTAATTCAAGTTAATTACTTAGAAAAGGTAATTAAAGAATTGATGATGAGTTAATAAAGGTTATTAACTTGTGATTATTAATTAATGTAATTACTTTTGATAAATAATTGGATTAATTAATTTAAATAATCAATTATGAAACTTAATTAAGTATGATTACTTATGGAAATAATTAAAGATATTAATTACTTATTGTAATTAATTTATTAATTTGGTTTGTTTAAATTAATTAATTAAGTTTAATTAATTTAGAATAATCATTAAATGGATTGATAAGTAATCAATGAGAAATAATTACTTATATAGGTAATTAAAATAAGTAAATTACTAAAGATAATTAATTGAAGCATAGTATTTTAGGATTAATTACTTTGTGTAATTAATGTGAAGATAATTTCTTTATGAAGTGATTAATAATTAATTACTTAATTAATTTAAGCATTTATTAATTAAGTTATTTGAATAATTAAGTGATGTAATTAATTAAGAGTGATTAATTACTAATGAGGTTAATCAAGATTGATTAATCAATATAAATAATTATTGAATGTAATTAATTTAGAAGTAATTAATTTAAATTTAATTAAGGATCATTAATTAATATAATTAATGATGTAATTAAGGATTAATTAATCTAATGATAAGTGATTAAGGAAGTAATTAACTAATGTAATTAATTAATTAATGAGGTAATTAAAGGTTAATTACTGGTTTGGTTAAGGATAATTAATTTGTAAAATTAATTAAAGATAATTGCTTGAATGTAATTAATGGATAATTAATCAAGGGTGATTAATTAAGGTGATTAATTTGAGGATAATTATTTAATTGATTGATAATCAATTAAGGGTTAAGTAAGCAAGTTTTAATTGGTGAAGTAATTAATTTAATTCATATTAAATTAATTAAAGATAGGCAATTAATTTAATTCACTTTAAATTAATTAGAGATAGAAGTAATTAATTTAATTCATTTTAAATTAATTATAGATGATGTGATTATAGATCTTTGCTTATGAATGGATGTTATAGTTTAACTTGAATGGTTTGAATCTCAGATATAAGATTAGTATTGTGTGATATGGATGCATTATGTTGACGTTATGAGTTATCTATTGATGATGATAATATATAGATTATCAATTTGTGATGATTACCTGTTTTTGATAATATTGTTGATTTTCTATTATGATGATATGAGTTACCTATCTGTGTGTATATGGATAATTAGAATTGAATTGTTTTAAACTTAAAACAACTTGGACCTAAAAGACACGCTTTGGATTTCGATGAGACCGGGATCGGGTTTCCATATTTGGAATCTGAAAACCACATCGATTCCAATTAACGTTAGGTCGTTAATCTAGTGGAGCAAGTGAAGACTCGAGGTGTAAGGGCTATACGTCAGTATAACTCTGTGGGTGATTCTGTAATGAGTTTGACGGAATAGTGCTTATAGATTCGAGATGGTGAATCAGAGTGCAAGGGCTATGGTCGTTGACTCTGAGGGTGATTCCAATAATGAGTGCAACGAGATAGTGCCTTCGGTTTCGTTCGAACCCGGAACGAACTTGTATGGATTGAATGCTTTCAGCACATCGTCAGGTGGACGATGAGCATTCTAAGATTTGATGTTCTATAAAGGTAATCGTAACCTCAAGCCTCATCAACCGGGAATGGCTAAAACAGGGGAGGTGCAGCAAGGCTTCGTGGGTAGCTCCCACTGGAGAGCAAGATTGATCCTGTCTAGAGGTCCCTTTATATTCGGCTGTGTGGGGCAGTGGTTCGCGACAACTGCCGGGGTTGTCTTGTTCGGAACTGTTCAGTAAGGAATGGGTCCGGCCTTGTGTTGCAGGGGAGTTAGGGTGGCTCCTCGATACGGTGATCTAGGCCACGTACTGTGACGGGCGGTACCCCAGTAGCCCTGCCATTGTATGGAATCCAAAATCCAATAAGTGCCAACGGTTTTGATTGTATTACCCACTTTTGTGGCTAGTAGCTGGAATTTAATAGATGTAACAATTTCGGCTATTTCTTATTTATTTGAAAACCCTAGACACTATTATAATATCATCGGATTTCCTATCAAATGTTTTGGTTAGCGTAAGGTAAAAACTTTTCCATGTTTATGTGTGGGAAGTCTTACGTGATACCTTTCTTTTCAAAGGTTTTTGAAAGTTAAGCAACTTTAACCTGTTACTCACACCAGACCCATGTCTGAACCGGAGTTTACTTTTGTTTTCATAAACTTTTGGGTACTCAAATTTTTACGAGTAGGCAAGGGATTGAGGTTAGGATTCGGGTTAGCTTTGACGAGTATTGGAGGAGCAATGGAGCAGGAGGCTTCTACGTTAGATATTGGTATTCCGCTGTGTGTTCTATGTTTGACTCTGAGATTGTATTATGTTGTAAATACTAGACGGGTGTTTATAACTGTCTAGTAAGTGTTGTATATCTGTGTATTCTAATAGTGGTTGTAAACTATGTAAATATTTTATGTTATTAATATAATTTATTCGTTCCGCTGTTTAGATTCTGATGTGTTGTTTCTTCTTCTTCTCTTTCTTTCTCTTTTCTATCCCTTTTTTCTTATTAGCGATGCGATTTCCTGGAGATAGGAAGTTGGGTCGTTACAGATGTGGACTATCATCACACATCTTATAGTTTTTCTAGGATGATTATGAACCTTTTAATAACCTTACAAAGACTATCCATCTCCGGCGTAATGGCAATTATCCATCACATATCTATAGTTTTTCTAGGATGATTATGAACCCATCACTTTTCAACTTAATTCATATTTAACCCAAATGTTCAACCTATGTTTGTTGGAGTCTCCAATTAAGTTGTATTCCCCTTGAAGTATCTGGGCTAGACATCAGTAGAAGAAATAGGTAAATTTCAAAAAAAATACCATTTTGAATCCTTTGGGCCTATGAAGTCTAAAGTTATATAGACCAATCTAACAAAGTTTTTATATAAAATCTTATTTTATTTACAAATTGATCAAAAGAAGTTTTTGATTAATTTAAATTTGGATATATAGTGTATCAAATATACCCGAAAATTACTCATAAGAGTAAATTAAAAGTAGGAAACTTATCGTTCTTTCTCCAAAACTTATGTAATTTAGAGGAGGGAACCTTTTGTTTCTTTCTCTAAAAGTTATGAAATTAATTTAGGACATACTATGCTTTATATGGAGAGAGAAATCTTTCATTTCCCTCTCTTTAATTAGATTGATTGATACATTAAATGCCATTAATTAGCAACTAAGACATAACATAAAATGTAAGTTTGTCCAAATATATTTTAGTGTGATTTATGAATGTGCAACATTATGGTGTTTATAAATGATATGAATTTGCACTTTTATTCATATATATGCATACCAATACAATTATGGTATAAAATGTTAGAATTTCTAACCATCAATACAATAATAGTAAATTGATTGCAGTTTTAATTTTAAGATGCCAACACCAAATAAAGCAATCCTTGAATAAGTAATAATGGGCAACAAATGACTATTTATATTCTACATACTTATGACCATAAATGAAATTTTTAAATACTCTTAAATACACATTAAATGCACATTAAATAAACTTAAATATACTTTAAATTACAAAATAATTTTTATAACTAAACATATGTTTGTATATAATTATATGAATATAGGGATAAAAACATATGTACATATATATGTTAGTGTGTGTTCATATATATATGTGTGTGTGTGTGTGTAATGGCTCGTTTTTCCGTACCCTTTAAATCGACAATAAACCACACATGTCCAACTCAAATTGCACGAAAAGACGGATCATTAAGGGTGGAAATAAAAATAAAGATAGAACATAATCTCACATGAATGGAATAACATATACTATTTCAATAATAATCTTTACAGCAAAAAATATTAAAATACAATATCAGAGTCTAACCTAGATTCAGCCTGGACAGTTTTAAACTTTTGTCTTTACAAATGCTGAAAACAACAAAACAAATGCAATAGATGTAGCGGATAATAGAATACATCCATACGATGATGAAGATCTCCAGCTCTCCTTTGAAAAGTCCAACCGTCTTCAACTCAACCTGAAACTACTCGGATCTGACCCAAGTATTAAAAATACCAGGATCGGGCTTGATAAACTAGCGTGAGATACTCGAAATTTAAAATGTATAGATCATGATGATGTTATCAAAATCTTTGAAAAGAAGGATATCCTATAAGACCACCACCATACATAAACACAGACGGGTTTTTACCTTATGATAACCAAAACACTTCATAGCAAAATACACTTGATATTGTTTTTGATGACATTCTTTTGAAAACACTTTTCAAATAAACTTATTCAAATAAGGTATCAATATCTGAACTAAGTCTGAGGTAATATATCCAGGCTAGGTCAACGGAATATATGATACCAGAAAGGGGGTAGTTGAAATGTTTGTAAGTCATTACAGCTATTTTGGAAATACAATCAAAATGGTAAATCTCTTATTGGGATTGGATTTCCAACATGATAGGAAACAGTAGAAAGATCAATTTGTATCTATGACTTATGTCCAAGACTTAGACGCCGTTATACGACAACACATGTGGCTAAAAGTGGATACAATCTTCGAATAACTTCCAAGGACTTGGACTTCGCATATCTCTACCATGAGGCCTAGATGTATCTGGTACCTATGGCTCAGAACATATGATAATCCAAATCACTTCTATCCGAAATGTGAGCATACATCTGACCACATAGAATCCCATCATAACCAGAGTGTGAGGCTTGCGAGGCGTAGATCAATTTCTTCAAAGCCACACTTTTCATACAAAACTACACTTTGATCATAATAGGTTCCACTTTGAATGCCACACTGTCTTCCTTTGATCACTGTTTGACTCCCACAAGCAATCTATGAGCTCGTACGTCTCAGAGAAGGGTGCTAAACTAAAAGAAGTTTCCTTCTCCGTAATGAAGCAGATGTACGTTTGTAAAAGTCAAACATTGTGTCTCGAAAATGCAATGTCAGACAATTGTCCATACAAGTTCGTTCTGGTACTGAACGAAACCGAATGCACTCTCCTACTACTAGTAGTAGTAAGTAGTCCTTGCAATTCTAAAAATCTCCACAACGAGGAGACCACTACTATAAATAACTCTATCATGGGAGCTACCCAGAGCATGTTCAATAAGCAGTCCTCACGCTATGAAGATCCACGGTCTTCAATAATCATCATTTTCAACAAGCCCTCACGCAAGTGTTTTAAAAGCTTTATTCTTTAAAATGACTTTTATATCATTAGGAATCCATATTTTCAACTTAAATCTCTTTTACATTTTAAAATATTTTTAGGATTTATTTCATATTTTAAACATTAGAAATGTCAATTTTAAACTTTGGTCACTTTATCGCATAAGCGCAATTTTTTCTGGAAAATTCGTTTTGGACATATTTAAAATATATAAGATGAAAATTTGATTTTCTTTCTTTATTTCTACAAACATATTTAAATGTTTATAAAAAAATTCTAACTCATTTTAAAACTAATTTCAAAAGGTTTAAGCATTCCATATACACCGTTTTATTTTCAAAAGGAAAGTGTTTTCCTTTGTGCTTATCGATGTGTACTAACGTAACTTGGTAAAAAAAATTAACATTCATATCAAAAAATCAATAATTTGAACAAAATTATAAAGTAAAAGTTGTTTAAAATTATTTTCTCTTGAATTAAAAAAAGAATTTCTTGATTTTGATTAATTTTGATGAAGATATGGTAGAATGAAGAAGAGGTATTGTCAGATTGAGAAAAATAAAGTCCAAAAATTCACTTCAAAAAATTAAGTTTTAGGTATAGCAAACTACAAAATTGGAAAAAGAGATAGACATAAAAGTTGTAGCCACTGGAATTTCATATGGTTTGAAAAAAAGAATTTTTTATCTTGGATCTGTTATTATCTAGATATGATCAAAATAAAATGACCTATTCTCCAGCTTAAAACTGGGCCAGAAAATGCACTCGAAAGAAGTGTATTTTTGTCATGGTTAACTTTAGAATAAGACTAAGTCGTCAATATAAAAGTTGTATCCACTGGAAAAATACATGATTTAAAAAAAATTTGCATTTTGGTTCAGTTGTTAAGAAGTTATGGCCGAGAGAAGAAGAGGTAAAATATGGAGAAAAGAGGAGTTTGATTTGAAGAGAATGAACGTTGATTTCTTTTGAATATTTTGTAAATATTTTAACATTATTTTTCTCAAATTTTTTCCAATGGCTTGGAAGCCATTATAGAAAAGAAGAAGGTGAAGAAGCTTGGGAAATGAACAAGAATAAATTGAATGAAAGTGAGAATGAGGTAGGTATTTATAGAAAAAGAAAGAAGTGGTAAATTTATCAAAATAACCTCTTACCAAATTACCAAACTAACCTTACTTCAACCTAAAGAAATCTCCACTTTTTCAAGAATTAACATCATCTTTCGCATCCTTACTTTATTTCTTATTTACTTAAAGATTAATTAAAGAATGTCATAATTATGTTGGTTTTAATTTGATGTGATTTCATGTTTACTTTTTCTTACTTTTGTTAATTCTTACTTACTTTTACTAATGACTTATAGAAGTTTTCTAATCTTATGTGGTAAAAGTAAAATTGATTAGTGAATTAATTAATATTTATACTATTTGAATATATATTCCTATATAAGAAAATATAGATGTGACAATATTGCGACAACTTTTAATTGACAAAATGTTGATTTTCGACAAAATGTTTTATGGTAACATTTTGACGTTTTATTTAAACTATTTATTTATGTAAACCAAATTTAAAATAATTTTTTATAATGCTATTTAAAAATATAAACACTCATAAATTAATTAAAATAATTTATTTAACTATTGAAACTTACTTTTCTGAAATCAGCATTTTGTCACTTTTGTCGATATAGGTAAATGTTACTATTTTTATGTATACTTTTCTTTCCAAATCCTATCTAATTTTGTTTGAATTATATAACCTTACATATTTTATATTTAAAACCATTTTAAACTGTATATTTTAAAGTGGTCAAATTCTAGGTCGTTACAGTGTATGTGTGTCTATACAGTTACATATATGGTTACAAAATATATGAACAAAACTTTGCTTAAACTAAACAAATTAACAAAACTTCCCTTTACATATAATTAGATATATGGTTATACAACACCTTAATAAAAATTTCCTTTCACAAAATAAATTAGCAAAACTTTCCCATTTTATTTTAATTCATATAATTAGTATCTAATAAAATATATATGTGAATTTAATTTGACAAATGTGAAAACAAACTAATGAACATATATAAACGTACATAATTAAATGTAACAACTACTTTTTAAAAATGCAATTTTCGTTGTTATAAAATGAAACATATGAACAAATTCTATTGATTAGCATAATCATATGATTTTACAGTTATATATGAAACTGTTTGTATAAATTAAAGTTAACCTAATAAAACCTATTTCAAAAGTTGTCAAAATTAAAGTTTAGAAGAAGAATATGATAATGAATTCATCAACAAATTTACATCTCCGAACATATAAACATAACAGAGTTTTAACCAAAATATACACATACATATGTTCATGTTTGCATCTCATATCGTTAGCATATATGTATTGGGAAATATGATAGTGGATAAATTAATTGGACAAAAGCATGTAGTAAATGATTATAAGAATTTGTAAATCAAAATGATACATTGTTATTGCCCAAGAGAATACCTTGAATGATGAATCAAAAGCTCTTAGATTATATGAATCGATCTTATTATTCAAGCAAGCACACCTTGAAAATGCATTTCCCCTTAGGATGCTGCCTAGAAGTCACACCATGAATGATGGTATCTCTTCTGATCTTCAAGATCCCTATCCAATCTTTGTAAGAGATGGATAAACCACTTTTATTTTATTTTATTTGATCCTTTTATTTTGGGTTGAAAGATTTGGAATTTTTTTTATTTCTACCATGAAAATTAAGAGGAGAGAAAGAGAAAGAATGAATGAGCAAGAATGAATTGTACATACAGAATGAATTAGAGAATATGTTTTATTTGAAAGAATGTAATCTTTTCCATTCTTTAAATAAAATTTTCATAATTAATTCTCTTGATTGTTTCTCTCTCTCCCATCTTTTATTTTCACATTATATGTCACTAAATGACATAAAATTTCCACAAATCATATTATCAAATGATAAAAAAATTCATAAATCATTTCATGCAATTATCTTTAAACCCATCGATATTGTATATCAATGCACAAAAATATAACTTTTATAAATGCATTCAAATAATTACAAACAACTTTCAAACATCATATAAATTAAATAATAATTAATATTTCTTAAATATCAGTTAATTCAATCAATTTACATCATTTTATAAATTAATTACATAATGTGGTTTTTCAGAGAATTCATCATTATGGTTGTGCAACTCAAATGTGTAAACTCAATTAGCGATTAATATCAAACTATTCCAATATTAACATTCATATGTTACTTAGCAAGGGGTGTTGGCTGAATTTTTTGCTTACACTTCTTTTTGTTAAATCTAATTTAATTTATTATAAGTCATACCCGTAGTGACAATTATTTATAGCAATTATCTTCTTCAAAACTATATCACATTAGGACTTATGGAATTTGGTAATGGTCAAAATTACAATATCGTCCACATTCAATTTTATAGTCCAAACACAAAGTTATTGATTCAATAATAATAATTATTATTAATCGAACTGCTCTGACCAAAGACTTTGACTTTGAGTTGACTTCAACTGACCGTGATACTAACCTCATATAACTGAAGAGACGAACCTTTCTTAAATAGTGTTTCACTTCCAATGCTTTCACTCGACCCAACTATAATGGTTCGATGGTCGCCATCCCGCGATCAAACTATAATCAAAGTGGAGCTTCTACATTAAAGATCAACCGTATTCTCAAGACGAGAGAATTGTGTAAATTATTCACAGCGATATTTTCTGCTTTGCCTTAGTTATATTAACCAACAGAAAATATCAAGTGAGTCATTCCATAATTATCCAATAACTATTAGTAAGTAACCCCTTGGTGCCTCCAACATTTAAATAACGTTACGTACTTTAGTCTCAACGGATGTATTGATATCTAGTCTCGATACATCTTGACCAGGAATATTTGAAATGGTATATTTATTTTCATTATGATAAATTACTCATAGTTACAACACTTTGTAACTACTACACAAAACATGCCATTTATGGATTTGCTATTAAATATACATTTGATTAAATTAACTAATTAATATAACTCATTATATCAAGTACATAATAGAAAGAAAATACCTTTTAGTTTGAACAAGATTAGTTATCAAGTTAGATATGTCTAACAAATTACATAATTGCCCCTTAGACATACCTCCAACTCTTTTAATCTCCCACTTGCACTTGGGGTCAATTATGGAATCTTATTCCAACTACTGCAATCGCTTTCTTCAAAACTAATTAGGTCAGTCCCTTAGTGAACGTATATGCTATTATGCTTCAATTATCTACTCTGTCAATCAACTCTCTCCGATGGCGATAAACTGTTTTATCATATGGAATGATTCGGAGTATGTCTCTCAACTTCAATGAGCTCTAAGTTCTATTACAAACTTTATCTTGACACTGTTATCATATAGCGATGATATAGGATTCTTAGTCGATTATAAGTTTGTGCATTTATATATTTATATAAATTTCTTTTATTGCGGCATTATTCAAGGCGATGTACGTAGCCTTTTTCATTAAATCGGCCATAGTCTACCATTCGCAGCACTTCCAACTTAAAGGTTCTTAACTTGAATTTGTTATCGACGTATTATACTCAAAATCACATATGAAGTTTGGGTCTAAATTACCCTTCAAAAGAAGTTTGTTATTACTGTAAACAATTATCTGTTATTTCATAAATAAGCGAGAACACTTCAAACAACCATATAGTGGTATCATATGGATTTGATATTTGCTTCATGTATTAAATACATAAACAAATTGTAACAACTCAGGATTTTTAACTCTCGAAAATCGACACTAATACATCCACTATATTGTGTGCCGAGCAATTGAGTGCTAGAAAACCCGATTGTTAGAGAAAAGAAAGGAAGAAGACAAAAGAAACTAACAACATAGAATCTCACAGCGGAACGGATAATCTATAATACAAAACAAATCTTTACACAAAAACAAACGATAATATATGTATATACAGACATCAATCAGAGTATACTAACCTATTTCAGCCCAGACAGTTATAACCACCCACCCTTACAATTTGCGATATATACAACTAATAGACAACACAGCGTGTAACAAAGAATTACATATATACATCTTGGACCTCCAGCTCGTTTCCTGAGCTCCAAAGCATCCAAACTAAATCTAGAACCTGCTCAGCCTAACCCGGGCATTATAATAAAATAACACTCGAGTTGGACAGGAAAGCCAACGCGAGAAAACACACCCAACTGGATTTTAAAGTTATAGAAAACCTTTGAAATGAAAAGTATCTTGTAAGACCATGCCTCACATAAACTTGGATGGGTTATTACCTTACAATAACCAAACCATTTCATACGAAATTCTCTGATATTATAATAGTATCTAAGATACAAATACTTATTATTCATGATCAAATTGTTACATTAATTAAATTCCAGCATACAAGGTTCTACATTCAAAACTATAAAGGCTCGTATTGGAGAATGTGTTCCATATGACGACTAGGCTACTAGGGTAACGCCCGTCACAGTGCATCTCTAGATAAAATTACATTGAGTTGCCAAAACAAAACTGACCCACCGTTTACTGGATAGTACGAAAATGTTTATACCTTGTTTAATGGGGCTCGAAGCCTACAAATGAGAGATAATATCGACTGTAGATAGGGATTATCATACCCTATCTAGGAGCAACCTACTTAGCCCTACTACATCTCCTCTGTTTTAGTTATTCTCGGGTGATGAGGCTTGAGGCTACGTCTTACCTTTTATATAGCATTTCCCACTTGGAATGCAAATACTGCCGTCTAAGCAACAATGCAATGCTAGCATTTGCCTATACAAGTTGATTTTAGGATCGAATGAAATGCTTGAGAGCTCCATCTTCAATCCCATCATCTCCAAGATGTCATCACTTCAAAATGCTTGAGTTGAATCGTAGTGGTTTTCGGATCACATATCTGACCTCGGTGTCTTCAAAACAAGATTCGATAGTTTCTAGTAAACTCAACCTTGGTCCTTTAAGAAATGATTAGTCAAAGATAAGAGGGGAGATCACCTCCTAACCATTAGCGAACATATTTCCTTATCTTTTGTCCTAAGAGAATGAAATGATACTTGTATGCACAGTACATCATCATCGGAGATGACTGTGCCATATAACTCACGTGTTTCTCCTAGATATTTCAAAGTTATGTTTTGGATCTATATTTGATGGTAGGTTATTTAACTATCAACAATACATTTCAAATTAGGGATTTAATTCATTAGAGAAAACCAATATTGGTTAAACACATAGGTAACCACTAGCCTCTTTAGTTAATCTTTTCATTAATTAAAATCACTTTGTAAGTATCTGTATAAAAATCCTTTTACAAAGATATATATATATATATATATATATATATAATATATACTTATCTCAACAGTGTAATTATATTCACGAAACGCCGAGGAAGATTTTCTTTTACAAATATATAAAACCATTTATAAAACTTTTTTTACCCTTTTACTAATCATCCCTTAAGTTATGCAAACTATGTTATAAAACACCTCTTATAAAAACACACATCTGCTTATAAAACTCTATTCATAAATCTCATAGACATTTATAAATAAATTCTAATCATTTACTTAAAAACACTATTATATAATAATAAACAATATAAGTAAATAATAATTAACTTCAAAACATCTTAAAAAAATAATTAATAATTTAAAACATTATGTAACGACCAGAGAATTTTAACAATTTTTATAACGCAATTAACTGAAATTTTACATGAAATTTAAATATCGAAATTTAGCTGTGGAAATTTGGTATTTGAGACACATCTATTTAAACATGCCCACACTTAGAAAGTGGTCGGTATTTGATATTTGAGATATGTCTATTTAAATATATTTGATATTTGAGATACGTCTATCTAAACGATACGTCTATTTAAATGTATTTCAGTTAATTACGTTATTTGAGATACGTCTATTTAAACGTATTTTAGTATTTGGTATCAAGATATTTGATATTTGAAATTTACTCAAATATCTTATTTTCAGCGTTTAAACGTGGAAATTAGCCGTGGAAATTTAATTTTGCCAAATTGTAGACATGGCGGATCTAGTTTTGATAGAATGGTTGTATCACAGATATTTTGTACAATTCTGTTCGTCTCGTCATGCTGATCTCCGTAGTATATTCATTATTGTAACTCGGTGTCCGATACGCGGCAAAATCTGCAAAAAGATTAGCTGTATCGGTACCCATTTTGAAGTCTCTTGGTTTTCTTGTGTCTATTCAACTATCCCCGTGTAATTCCAATAGCCATTTTGCTTTTAATATTTACAGAAATCAATATTTGACTTTCCTTATTCCAACCTGTACATTATATATTGATTTGTCCATTCACTTTCCTGGTTTCCTACACTCCATTATCTCTCTGCCCCTTTCTCTCTCGTGTTCTATCCATGTTTTTGAGGGAAAATTATATATATATATATATATATATATATATTATATAATGCGAGGCAAATATTTTTATCTGGGCTGCAACAACCTGCTACTCATCCTCACCTCCTCACCCCATCAAGCATAGACATGCAGCCTCCTCCTCTTCACTGGATCCGCCCACGCCTTCCCATAACCCGAACTCCTTTGGCTCGCCTACGCCGCTTCTCCTCCTGAACACCATAGCTTGCCGAAACTCCATCAGTTCCATCTCTACAGCCTCCACGTAATGAGTACCATCCGCCTTAATATAACCACAGCCGACAGTTGCACGCCCCCCTTCTTTCCTCATCACCCATCTTCTACTAGCCGAACCACCATGACAGCCACATCTCGGCCCACCTTCCTTTGTCTGACCACTCCATGTGAGCATCCCTTCTCTCCTCCCAGCCTATCACCACCTCACCTTCTCACCATGCCATTGCTCCACTGACTACACATTGCTTGCATCAGCCACATCAGCCCACACAAGCAACAACAGTTCAAACCCCAATGCAACCCATAGACGATCCGCCTTGTCCCCTCTCTAGCATTTTCAAAACTCCACTGCCTATGCTTTAGCCCATCACCATCAAAATGTGCCCACACTCTCACAGTTTCTACGCCGATAGCCACCAATAGCCGCAGTTTTCCTTAGAATAGCTCACCACCCTTTTCCACCTTCCCAATAGTTTTACTTCACCCACAGCAGTAGCCCACCACTTCAACCAACCCTCCTCCATTGCAGCCTTCCTTATATATGTTATATTATAAAAGTAATATATTAGAAAGTCCTTAATTTTGTTTGTTTCATAATGGAAAAAATTGTTATGTACAATTTATATATTAAGTTGGCTCATATTTGTCTGCTCCCTCTTTCGTAAAAAGAGTATATTTCATATTTTGACTGTATATATATAGTTATATATATGTATAAATGTTTAAAAGATTTATATAAATTTATGTTGATACGTTTGAAATAGATTTTTGTGACAGTGAATATATGTATAATATGTTAAATATGTATTTGAATTTAAGTTATTATTTTTAAATAGATTTTGTAGTAAATATAAAAATGTTATATATACATATATATGTATATGTATATAACTATCTATTTTCATCGAATTTAAGAACGTGCTTTTTTGTTTCACCAATGTTCGGATTCGTTCGGCAGCAGTTTTATAGCCTTCTCACTTATCCATATGCGTGTCCGTGTCACTGTTTCTATTCTTATTGTTCTTTAGCTTCAAAAGATGAGCGATCACTCATAATTAACATTCTTATATTTAGTGTGGCGACCCGAAATTTTCGATCCCGAAAACTCCAAATAGTTAGGGAAAGAAGAAAGAGATAGATTAAGAAGAAGAAGAAATACCACAAAGATTCTCACATTCGCAGCGGGTTAAAATATAATATCAATAATAACAGTTTACAAAAGAATTCTGTATCTGTCAAATACATTTATAATACATCAGAGTTACACATATATACAGACACTGGATATACACAATCATCATGTCTCAAATACACAACAATATAATACAACAGAAACACTCCATACGTTCTTGTCATCCAGCTTGCCTCCTGAGCTCTAGAATGTCCTTACCTGAATTCTGTAATACTCGGTCTGACCCGAACATTACATCAAAGTAACAACCGGGTCAGGCTGGAAACCAGCGTCAGTAAACTCATCTAACATGAAATACCAAAGCATGAAACTTATTTAAACCCGGGGTAACTCGTGTCAATTTTCAAATTCACAATTTGTTATAGACACCACTAATTCACACATCAATATCTAAGTACCAAAAACTTAGGTTAAGTGGTCCAATTCACTTAAATCATTCCATACAACCCTATTGATTTCACATATCGATTTATAAAGAATCGAAGTGGTTTCGGGTATTTACTAATACCCGACTCTGGTCTCTTCGAATTTAATACCATCTTAGCCAAGTTATTTAAGTGAACCACAATTCAACTTTAAATACAAGATGTCACATTTTACACAGAAATTCATCGTCATTAATAACCACATTATAAATGTCCACCCAATCATTTCATATCACAAAACATTTCATATCACAGAATAACACAGCATATCTCTAATAGATATCATCCAATTCAGATATTTTACTCAAACAATCATTCATAAGCAATCATTGTTAATTCCTATTAGAATTAATTTAATTAACTTAAATTAAATCAATTACTTAAGAATAAATCACCTAACTTTGCTTAATCAACCATTAATTAATTACAACCTTTTAATTTATCATTCATTCTTCAAATATCCATCTTAATTAATCTCCTTCATTAATTATCTTCAATCACATAGAGTAATTATCCTTCAATTAATTTCACAAATTAACTATCCTTAACCATTTACATTAACTAACCATTTATTACATTAATTAATGATCCTTAATTACTTCTTCAATTAATTACACTATGTCATTACCATTACTAATTACCTCATTAGGTAATTATTCTTAATTACAAATAAGTAATTAACCTTTAATTTACTTGATTAATTAATTACTCTTAATTAATCTCAACTTACCAAATTAAGAATAAACTTGCTTTTATATTAAATATCTTCATTAAGACCATTTTAGAAATCAACTTGAAATATGATTTTACTTTTAAAATTAAACAATTCAAACACTTAAGTTTTAAATACACTTAAAATCTCATAATATCCTTTTCAAACATATTAGATTAAAACGACATTTAACCTTCAAATCCAAATGTCAAATCCTTTAAATTTATTCATTTAAAATGAATTTTAAAATCAAATTTACATTCCTTTATAATTTCTTTGAATGTAACTTTAACTTGAAACATTCATATTTCAATCTCATTTGAATTTCTTAATCTTGACCAAATATTTTAAATTGAAAATATATTGAATTAAAAAGTCAAAATCAATTTAATTAACCACTTTAAAATCAACAATCTTATACATTTGAATTTGAAATTATATTCAATTAAAGTACCCTTAAAATTTGATCTCCACTTGTTTGAAAACTTGTTTACAACTTAACCCTTAATTTCTTCTTATAAAACTCTGATTTAAAAATCTACAGGCTTGATTATATTCCTACAATCTTGCACCTACTCAGCTTAGATATACATAATATCATACCCGAGTTAACCCTTCAACAAATCCGAGCTAACCCCTCCACCAACCCGAGCTTGCCTTCGGGACAGACCCCACTCAAAAACTTTGAGACCATCCCGTGAAAATTCGAAGAAATCCCGAGCTCGTCCTTCGTTCCCTGTAACGACCCAGAATTTTTAATAATTTAAATTTGAATATTTAATTTATTTTAAATATTAATAAGTGAATTTATAAGTCAAATAAATTTTTATTTGAATTATTGGATTTAATTGGATTATTAAATCGATAATTTAATGTGTTAAATTATGGAAATAATTGAAAATTGAGTTAAAAATGATTGAGAATAATTTGTAAAATTTTATTTTATCATGTTGGAGTTAGAATGATATTTTAGAACTTTTAAAATCGAATTAAAAGTTAATCTGTGAAAATTGAATATTTTAATATTTAATAATCGACTGTAAAATAGCCAATTTTTGAACAGTCTCAGAATTGAACGAAACCAGTTTCATTGGATCCGTAATAGTTAGTTATTACCGGATTTCAATTTTCGTGTCAATCGGAGTTATCATTTGATCGTGGCAGCTCGAAACGCATCGATTTATTTTTAATTTAAATTTGGCGAGTCAAAATAGCCATTTTTCAAAAAGTCTCGGAATTCGACGAAACCAGTTTCATCGGATCCGTAATGTGATATTATTGTAAGGTTTCAAATTTCAAGTCAATTGGGTTTACCGTTTGTCCGGTACAAATTAAAACGCCTAGAAATCGATTTAAATCGGTTTAATTCAAATTGAACGTTTTCAGCCATAACTCGCACATACTTCCGAATTAGCTTCCGAAACCTGTTCCATTGTGTCCGGAACGCGGGATAAACCCTAGGTACGCTGGTTACGGCGTCTAAATCGGAGTTCGGAATTCCCGGGATGAATAGTGTTTACGCTAGCTTTTTCTATAAATAGGAGTTAAAATCTAAAATAAAAAGAAAATGCAAAACCCTAATTCATATTTGCCTAGCCGCCAGTAACATTATGGATGGCCAGAAATCATCCTCTTTCAACCCTCAATCTCTCTCAATCTACAATGAATTAGCTAAAGCGTTCAACACGAAAAAGGTAGAGCATGAAGAGAGCTTGAAATCCATACGGATATGATCATGTTTGGAGCGACGTGGAGTGAGAAATTTGGGCCGACATTTGCAGTTTTCGCACGCAATTTGAGGCGCCTATGGGGGGCCGAGCTTGCTGGGGATGGGGCCAGAGGTAGAGGTGGTCGTGCTCTTCGTCGTGGCGTTGGTATGATGAAGTATTGTCGTGTGAATGGAGTGTAATTTGAAACCCTAGGAATCATGATGGGTTCGGCCTCTATCCTGTAGATGATACGTGAAGAAGATGAAAGGGGGAACGGCTATGATGAGCTGTTGCAAGATCTTGTGGTCCAGATGAGCTGTAGGTTTAAATATAAAAAGATTATGTTGAAATTAGTTATTAAAATCGTGTGCAAACTTGTAAAATTCATATCTTTTTCATACGAGGTCGAAAAAATGCAAACCCAGTTGCGTTGGAATCGTATGGACGAGCACTACGCGATGGAGTTGGTTTGGAGTCGTTTAGAGTTAGTGAGAATTTCGGGTAAAATTAAACGCGCGTTTAATTTTATTCGAAATAAAAGCTAAAACGGAATTTAAAACCAAGGTGAGAATTTCTCACTCAATCGAATCGGTTTCGATTTTATTTTAAATAGTTAGATTTAAAATATTTGAATGCATGTTTGAATGATGACTGTAAATTATTGATTGTTAAAATAGACATTATGCGCCGTTAGTAAGCGGATGTTATTTAATATAAACATATACCGCGAATATTTCATAAACAGTGAAATTGGTATTATATATAATATCAATATATATATATTGGCATATGTATATATTGCAGTTGATTGATTTCCCGCATTTTTTGTTTAGCGGATGAGACCCTATTACGCCGTTAGTAAGCGGATAATATTTAATAAGAACATGTACCGCGATAATTTCGTACTGGAGCGAAATTGGTATTGTGCTAATGTTTTTGGATGCAGGAAACAGGTTGGAGGGATCCAACTGGATTCCTCAACAGTTTTTATTTTATTTCAGATATTTTGATATTTGATGGATTATCATATCGATATATGATATCGTTGAGGTCGTGATTGACTATTTGATGTGTAGCATCATTGGACCCAGATTTTGGGATTTTAAAATGGTTTTAAAGTGATTTTTGAAATATACTATATTTTTGGAATTGATCCATTATAAATAAATAAACGTTATAAATTTTAAAGTTATAAAAATTATGGTTTTTGTGAAATATAGTTAAAAAGCTGATTTTTAGAAATACGATTGAAAGTCGATTTTTGAGAAATATGAACCAATGATTTTATAAAATAGTTTAAACTGGATTTTTGAGTTTATTATTAAAAGTTTGAATATAAGATTTATAAAATTTGATTATTTTATAAATCAAGAGAACGGTGAAATTTTTAAAGGAATTTAAAGACGTTTAAAAGAATAACATAAATTAATTTATATTAAGAGATTTATAAATGGATATTTATAAATTGAATTATGGACATTATAAAACGAGTTTTTATAAGTGTTTGAATGTAGTGAAAATGAATTTCCTAAATGAATGAAATTTATGAAATTATAAACTGTGAAGTTATAAATAAATTTTATAAGCAATAGGTTTATAAAATTTATAAAGTTACCGAAAGAATGAATTTTGGATAAATAAACAATCTTATAAGTTAAGATTAATAATTTGGGAAGTTAAATGAACGATTTTGTAAAATAATCGTTTTATAAGTAATTAACTTATAATATGAACTTGTAGTTTATAATTGAGTTATAAACTGGAATAGGTTAATAAAGGAATTTATAAAAAGGAAGTTTTTATAAATAAATAGAAATGGAATTTATAAACGTTGTTTTATAAATCCGCAAACGACTTATTTTGATAAGTTAATTGTTATAACTTATAAATGGAGTTATATTCACGTTTTAGACAGTGAATAATCCTTTAAGTTAAAGTGAATAGAAATGATGAAGTTTGTTAACGTAGTTTATTCACGTTTTTGAACAGTGAATAACACGTTAAAGAAATGTTTTGAATGTGATGTTTTAAATAGAATTAAAACGATCTAACGATGTTTTTAGATGTGTTGAGATTCGAAACCATAGATCTCAACATTTATTGTTGAAATAGATGTTTCGAGAAATAAAAGGAAATGGTAGACTATAACACTGTTGTTATAGTAAATGATTTCCGAAAGGAAATGTTTTTAATAGTATTGGGATTTATATATCTATTTTAAATTCGAATCCCTATACTAGTGATTTTGGGTTGTCGTAACGATGTTTTACGCAACATTCGTTTTGGCCCAAATAAATATGGTCAAGTGAATGATTTCCTTAAGGAATGAAATATATACTTAATTTCGATTAAGGTATATTAAATATTTTCTAAGTATAGAAAATAAAAAGATCTGTGAATCACTTATTTTTAATAAGTATTGAAATGTTTTCCAATGGTAAATGAATATTTGGAATTTATCTTTTTGAAGATAAATTGAAAATGAATATTAAAAATTAAATGGAAATCGAATATTCATAAATATTTTGGAAATGTAAATTCCTTATGGAATTTATAAATGAAAAGGAGATTTGTTTGAAAATAAATGTTGATTTATTTTTGAAGTGTGAAAACTATATATCTTATATAAAGATGTTTTTGTGAAATAAATAATTTGGAAAATTATTTGGAATCTGGTGATGTTGGCATATCTATTGATAGTTCAATGACCGACTATCAATATTTACCTTTAAATAGGTATTTGTTGTGAATTGTTTGAAATTGAATGCCACACTTATTTTTTTAAAATAAGCGCTCACTATTCGGGTTAACCGGGAAAGGACCATGGGGTCGTATAACCCATTCCGAATATGTGATACGTCGTTATGAATTGCATTCGAAGAACGGTGTTGAAGACCGGATATTTTCGAAAGCGAAAGGATTTCTTGTTGATTGTCTCTGCACTGGCTGATCCCTGGTATAGAGATCTCCATAAGTGATGGGAAATCCGAACGTGATTAGAGATTATTCGGATTGCAAGGACTTCTTTGTAAGTGCCTTCGGTTCTGTTCGAGCCCGGAACAGACTTGTATGGATTGTATGTCTGACATTACAATTTGAGATATAAAGCCGATTTCTTTCAAATATATTTCTGTGGTGGCGGAGAATTTATTCTTTTAGCTTAACACCCTTCTCTGAGACGTACGAGCTCAGAGGTTATATAGTTGAAGTTATCAGCGATATATTCCCAGTTTGGTAATGTGACATGCTGAGTGTTGCTGAAATGATCATTGTGTTGATTATTTGTGATAGGATCATTTATTTGATCGTCTATCTTAATGATCATTGTGTTGATCATTTGTTGACCCAAAGCATGGCTTTTGTATAAAGTATGTTTTTGTGGACGTGAATTCGTCGAGCCTCACATCCCGGAAATGGTCAAAACAGGAAAGATGCAGCAAGGTTATTAGGGGTTGCTGTAGCTCCCCTTAGGGTATGTACATTTCCTTCTGGATAGAGGTGGTATCATGGTATGGAGCCCAGATATTTAACCTATGTGGTTACTACGAATTTATTACTTTGTGGTTGTTGGTTATCGGGATCCCGTGAAAAAGGTCGTTTACGATCGGGGAATGGCGTGCTCGTGTCAGTAGTTACCCAGTTAGGGGTAACCCGGCCTTGTGTTGGCAGAGTTCCGGTTTGGTTCTCGGGGATGTCTTTCCAGAGGCATTCTCATGTGGCAATGGGAAGTTCCTTGGCCTGACCATTTGTTGGAAATCCAAAGAAACAATACGAAACTTGTACGGTTTTAGTTGTAGAACCTGCCATTTAATATGGTAGCTATTAGTAGGCATAATATAATGGTACCTATGCTGGCTAAGATTTATATCTTTACTTTCGAAAGAATTTGTTCTACACTATGCACTAATAAAAATATCAAATGCTTTATTTTAATGCGTATCAAGCATCTTTGACTAACATAAGAAGAAATCTCCTCCAAGTCTGCGTTTGCATTGTGTGTGTGGTGGGAGGTCTTATGGTAGTTACATTTTTAAAAGCATTGCGACTTGATTTTAAAAATATTCTCTATTTTGATTTTAAAAGTAAATAAACTGTTTTGAGTTCTCACACCAGTCTTGTTAAGCTATTGGGCTATGTGATGGGGGGTTCTCGCTTCGCGGTTTGGTGGCGAACGGGAGACTCTTACTCCCACACATCCTCTTTTAGGGGGTTGGTTAGGCGTAAGCTGTGACAGTCGAGAGGCTGGCCGTAAAAGCAAGTTTGGGGTACCAGTGTAAGCCACGGTGGGGCTGGGATGGTTGAAAAGTCAGCAGTACTCTAGAATGAGTTGAGTGTAATAATAGATATGAGAGCGTATTTGTTAGTGAATAAAAATTGTTTTATATTGTGATGATTGGTTTGTTGAGTGGTATATGGATTCTGGTTAATACGAGTAATTAACGTTGTTGATAGGGATCTATAAACACTTGAATAGAACAATTCAACATAATATTGTTTAAATTGGGTGAATGAAATAATTTTACCTTGATTATATTTTTATATATAAAGAAATAATTTTTCAGAATTATTAAAGTGTATGTAAGTTGATCGTTAGGTTGTTTGAATAATCTAAATGAAAGAATAATTGTATAAGCAAAAGAATTATAAGGATTGAATTATAATTAAGGTGATTTACAATTGTGAAATAAACTTATATGTATAAGAAGTGAAATTATATGAATATATTTATGAATATGAGTTGTAAATAATCAAATGGATTAAATGAATATGAACTTAAGTTATATAAATGAAATTCAACTTTGGAAATTGAATTAAATGAATAGCTTGAATGTTAAATCAACTAAATGTAAATTAAGTTGATATGGACTAATGGATTGAATGATAATCAATTGAATGTGAATAATTGATATGGAATAATGAATGTAAGTGATAATTCATTAAAATCTAATGTTATTAGAAGTTAAATAAATTGGAATGGAAATCAATTTAATGTTAAACCAAATTGAATGAATATAAGTGAAAAGAATTTGGTTGTAATTAATATAAATTGGTTGTTATATGATTGTTATATGATTGTATAAAAGTCATTAAGAGTTAATGAAATTGAAAGCTATGAAATTGAATTCAAATTAGAAAGTAAATAAATTTGAATAGAATTGAATGTGAATTGGATTTAATTAGTAAATGTTAACTAATTGAAATATGAATGAAAGTTGATAAAATCCAATGTAATAAATCAAATGTGATTTGATATTGAAAACCATTTCATTGAATATTAATGAGAATATGAATGAATGTTTATTGGATATGAATGATAATTGGTTGATGGTTGAATATATGTTGTTTTGAATACATTTGCTATGTGACATATATTGTTATGTTGCTATATGTTGTATATTGAGATTATTTGCATATGTGCATGTTCTCATGTTGTTTGTTGAGTGTTTAGTAGGTGCGGATCGCGTTTGCTTCGCATTTGGAGTTCGCTTTAGCGCTATATTAGCCGTATATGCTTGCTAATAAAATATAAGGTACATATCTCGGATTAAATATCGTACTTTTACACTTTTTTCCCTTCGGGATGCCTCATTACTTGATGAGATGTATATTTGTGATATATATACTGTCATTTTTTTTCGGATCGAGCCGCGCAAAGGAGACTATGGCGAATTTTTCCGAAATTTTAAGGCGTTAGAAAAAATTTAAGAAATTGGAAAAATTTTGAAAACTTTAACTTTGTTTTGGAATTGAAAGTTAAAAAAATAGTAGTTGTTTTGAAAAGATAACTAAGTATGATTTGGAAACTTAGTAAAGATTTGTAAGGAGTTTAACTATGAATTTGGAAAGTTAATAAATTCTGTGACTTTTCTTACTTGTAATTTCGAGGACGAAATTCTTTTAAGGGGGAAAGATTGTAACGACCCAGAATTTTTAATAATTTAAATTTGAATATTTAATTTATTTTAAATATTAATAAGTGAATTTATAAGTCAAATAAATTTTTATTTGAATTATTGGATTTAATTGGATTATTAAATCGATAATTTAATGTGTTAAATTATGGAAATAATTGAAAATTGAGTTAAAAATGATTGAGAATAATTTGTAAAATTTTATTTTATCATGTTGGAGTTAGAATGATATTTTAGAACTTTTAAAATCGAATTAAAAGTTAATCTGTGAAAATTGAATATTTTAATATTTAATAATCGACTGTAAAATAGCCAATTTTTGAACAGTCTCAGAATTGAACGAAACCAGTTTCATTGGATCCGTAATAGTTAGTTATTACCGGATTTCAATTTTCGTGTCAATCGGAGTTATCATTTGATCGTGGCAGCTCGAAACGCATCGATTTATTTTTAATTTAAATTTGGCGAGTCAAAATAGCCATTTTTCAAAAAGTCTCGGAATTCGACGAAACCAGTTTCATCGGATCCGTAATGTGATATTATTGTAAGGTTTCAAATTTCAAGTCAATTGGATTTACCGTTTGTCCGGTACAAATTAAAACGCCTAGAAATCGATTTAAATCGGTTTAATTCAAATTGAACGTTTTCAGCCATAACTCGCACATACTTCCGAATTAGCTTCCGAAACCTGTTCCATTGTGTCCGGAACGCGGGATAAACCCTAGGTACGCTGGTTACGGCGTCTAAATCGGAGTTCGGAATTCCCGGGATGAATAGTGTTTACGCTAGCTTTTTCTATAAATAGGAGTTAAAATCTAAAATAAAAAGAAAATGCAAAACCCTAATTCATATTTGCCTAGCCGCCAGTAACATTATGGATGGCCAGAAATCATCCTCTTTCAACCCTCAATCTCTCTCAATCTACAATGAATTAGCTAAAGCGTTCAACACGAAAAAGGTAGAGCATGAAGAGAGCTTGAAATCCATACGGATATGATCATGTTTGGAGCGACGTGGAGTGAGAAATTTGGGCCGACATTTGCAGTTTTCGCACGCAATTTGAGGCGCCTATGGGGGGCCGAGCTTGCTGGGGATGGGGCCAGAGGTAGAGGTGGTCGTGCTCTTCGTCGTGGCGTTGGTATGATGAAGTATTGTCGTGTGAATGGAGTGTAATTTGAAACCCTAGGAATCATGATGGGTTCGGCCTCTATCCTGTAGATGATACGTGAAGAAGATGAAAGGGGGAACGGCTATGATGAGCTGTTGCAAGATCTTGTGGTCCAGATGAGCTGTAGGTTTAAATATAAAAAGATTATGTTGAAATTAGTTATTAAAATCGTGTGCAAACTTGTAAAATTCATATCTTTTTCATACGAGGTCGAAAAAATGCAAACCCAGTTGCGTTGGAATCGTATGGACGAGCACTACGCGATGGAGTTGGTTTGGAGTCGTTTAGAGTTAGTGAGAATTTCGGGTAAAATTAAACGCGCGTTTAATTTTATTCGAAATAAAAGCTAAAACGGAATTTAAAACCAAGGTGAGAATTTCTCACTCAATCGAATCGGTTTCGATTTTATTTTAAATAGTTAGATTTAAAATATTTGAATGCATGTTTAAATGATGACTGTAAATTATTGATTGTTAAAATAGACATTATGCGCCGTTAGTAAGCGGATGTTATTTAATATAAACATATACCGCGAATATTTCATAAACAGTGAAATTGGTATTATATATAATATCAATATATATATATTGGCATATGTATATATTGCAGTTGATTGATTTCCCGCATTTTTTTTTAGCGGATGAGACCCTATTACGCCGTTAGTAAGCGGATAATATTTAATAAGAACATGTACCGCGATAATTTCGTACTGGAGCGAAATTGGTATTGTGCTAATGTTTTTGGATGCAGGAAACAGGTTGGAGGGATCCAACTGGATTCCTCAACAGTTTTTATTTTATTTCAGATATTTTGATATTTGATGGATTATCATATCGATATATGATATCGTTGAGGTCGTGATTGACTATTTGATGTGTAGCATCATTGGACCCAGATTTTGGGATTTTAAAATGGTTTTAAAGTGATTTTTGAAAATATACTATATTTTTGGAATTGATCCATTATAAATAAATAAACGTTATAAATTTTAAAGTTATAAAAATTATGGTTTTTGTGAAATATAGTTAAAAAGCTGATTTTTAGAAATACGATTGAAAGTCGATTTTTGAGAAATATGAACCAATGATTTTATAAAATAGTTTAAACTGGATTTTTGAGTTTATTATTAAAAGTTTGAATATAAGATTTATAAAATTTGATTATTTTATAAATCAAGAGAACGGTGAAATTTTTAAAGGAATTTAAAGACGTTTAAAAGAATAACCTAAATTAATTTATATTAAGAGATTTATAAATGGATATTTATAAATTGAATTATGGACATTATAAAACGAGTTTTTATAAGTGTTTGAATGTAGTGAAAATGAATTTCCTAAATGAATGAAATTTATGAAATTATAAACTGTGAAGTTATAAATAAATTTTATAAGCAATAGGTTTATAAAATTTATAAAGTTACCGAAAGAATGAATTTTGGATAAATAAACAATCTTATAAGTTAAGATTAATAATTTGGGAAGTTAAATGAACGATTTTGTAAAATAATCGTTTTATAAGTAATTAACTTATAATATGAACTTGTAGTTTATAATTGAGTTATAAACTGGAATAGGTTAATAAAGGAATTTATAAAAAGGAAGTTTTTATAAATAAATAGAAATGGAATTTATAAACGTTGTTTTATAAATCCGCAAACGACTTATTTTGATAAGTTAATTGTTATAACTTATAAATGGAGTTATATTCACGTTTTAGACAGTGAATAATCCTTTAAGTTAAAGTGAATAGAAATGATGAAGTTTGTTAACGTAGTTTATTCACGTTTTTGAACAGTGAATAACACGTTAAAGAAATGTTTTGAATGTGATGTTTTAAATAGAATTAAAACGATCTAACGATGTTTTTAGATGTGTTGAGATTCGAAACCATAGATCTCAACATTTATTGTTGAAATAGATGTTTCGAGAAATAAAAGGAAATGGTAGACTATAACACTGTTGTTATAGTAAATGATTTCCGAAAGGAAATGTTTTTAATAGTATTGGGATTTATATATCTATTTTAAATTCGAATCCCTATACTAGTGATTTTGGGTTGTCGTAACGATGTTTTACGCAACATTCGTTTTGGCCCAAATAAATATGGTCAAGTGAATGATTTCCTTAAGGAATGAAATATATACTTAATTTCGATTAAGGTATATTAAATATTTTCTAAGTATAGAAAATAAAAAGATCTGTGAATCACTTATTTTTAATAAGTATTGAAATGTTTTCCAATGGTAAATGAATATTTGGAATTTATCTTTTTGAAGATAAATTGAAAATGAATATTAAAAATTAAATGGAAATCGAATATTCATAAATATTTTGGAAATGTAAATTCCTTATGGAATTTATAAATGAAAAGGAGATTTGTTTGAAAATAAATGTTGATTTATTTTTGAAGTGTGAAAACTATATATCTTATATAAAGATGTTTTTGTGAAATAAATAATTTGGAAAATTATTTGGAATCTGGTGATGTTGGCATATCTATTGATAGTTCAATGACCGACTATCAATATTTACCTTTAAATAGGTATTTGTTGTGAATTGTTTGAAATTGAATGCCACACTTATTTTTTTAAAATAAGCGCTCACTATTCGGGTTAACCGGGAAAGGACCATGGGGTCGTATAACCCATTCCGAATATGTGATACGTCGTTATGAATTGCATTCGAAGAACGGTGTTGAAGACCGGATATTTTCGAAAGCGAAAGGATTTCTTGTTGATTGTCTCTGCACTGGCTGATCCCTGGTATAGAGATCTCCATAAGTGATGGGAAATCCGAACGTGATTAGAGATTATTCGGATTGCAAGGACTTCTTTGTAAGTGCCTTCGGTTCTGTTCGAGCCCGGAACAGACTTGTATGGATTGTATGTCTGACATTACAATTTGAGATATAAAGCCGATTTCTTTCAAATATATTTCTGTGGTGGCGGAGAATTTATTCTTTTAGCTTAACACCCTTCTCTGAGACGTACGAGCTCAGAGGTTATATAGTTGAAGTTATCAGCGATATATTCCCAGTTTGGTAATGTGACATGCTGAGTGTTGCTGAAATGATCATTGTGTTGATTATTTGTGATAGGATCATTTATTTGATCGTCTATCTTAATGATCATTGTGTTGATCATTTGTTGACCCAAAGCATGGCTTTTGTATAAAGTATGTTTTTGTGGACGTGAATTCGTCGAGCCTCACATCCCGGAAATGGTCAAAACAGGAAAGATGCAGCAAGGTTATTAGGGGTTGCTGTAGCTCCCCTTAGGGTATGTACATTTCCTTCTGGATAGAGGTGGTATCATGGTATGGAGCCCAGATATTTAACCTATGTGGTTACTACGAATTTATTACTTTGTGGTTGTTGGTTATCGGGATCCCGTGAAAAAGGTCGTTTACGATCGGGGAATGGCGTGCTCGTGTCAGTAGTTACCCAGTTAGGGGTAACCCGGCCTTGTGTTGGCAGAGTTCCGGTTTGGTTCTCGGGGATGTCTTTCCAGAGGCATTCTCATGTGGCAATGGGAAGTTCCTTGGCCTGACCATTTGTTGGAAATCCAAAGAAACAATACGAAACTTGTACGGTTTTAGTTGTAGAACCTGCCATTTAATATGGTAGCTATTAGTAGGCATAATATAATGGTACCTATGCTGGCTAAGATTTATATCTTTACTTTCGAAAGAATTTGTTCTACACTATGCACTAATAAAAATATCAAATGCTTTATTTTAATGCGTATCAAGCATCTTTGACTAACATAAGAAGAAATCTCCTCCAAGTCTGCGTTTGCATTGTGTGTGTGGTGGGAGGTCTTATGGTAGTTACATTTTTAAAAGCATTGCGACTTGATTTTAAAAATATTCTCTATTTTGATTTTAAAAGTAAATAAACTGTTTTGAGTTCTCACACCAGTCACATGACTGACTCGTAGTTTATTGTTTTCCTTCCTAAACTCTGGGTGCCCACCAATTTCCACACGGGCAGTCAAGAGTTAAGGTTTATCAGGATATTCTGGATATTCAGGAGTTGCTGGAGGCAAGCTGGATGGCATGGCGTATTACTTATATAGTATTTCTTTTCCGCTGCACTTTTTGTTGTTGTTATACACTCTGATGACATGATGTAATGAAATGTGATGTAATGTAATAACTGATATAGTTCTTTGTTTAAAGATTATTCATTTATTATTATATGTTGTTCCGCTGCGAATTGTGAGATTCTGATATTGTTCTGTTGTTCCTTTCTGTCCGTTCTATTTTCAAATTCTCTTTTTCTTTTTCCTCTATATTCTATTTTCTTCTATTTTAAAATTTTCTGTTCTCTTTTCTATTTTCTTTTCTCTCTATTTTCTACCTTCTTCTTCCTTTTTCTTTTTCTTAAATTCTTTTTAAAACCCATAACATTCCGTGTTTCCGGCCTTCGATTTCTCGGCAGTCGATAAAGTGAGTGTCGATGTCGGATTTCCGAAGAACGAAAATCCGTGACTATTACATTCCCAAACCCAATTCTTTCGCTAGACACCGGAATCATGCACGTGCATGTGCACCGGCCACTCCGGCCATCGTCGATGTCGCAATGCTCCTCAACAACTCCACTAACCCACATGATCACGAATACAAACCCAGATTCGAAGATACAACTCAAAATCGAAAACGATCCTTTCAAACAAAATCTAGAACACATGCAGACGACAAATCATCTCGTCATCGATGATCATGGTGACTAAAAATCACAAGCTTCGCTCCAGAGTAGCACCACGTTCCCATACAGCGATCTCTCCCATCGCGATCGCACTCAACTCCTCGTCAACGTTGAAATAGTCTCGTCAACACAGACAACCCAAACCCTATTCAAAACCCAACTCGACCCAATTCCGCTTGACTCAGTCATTGGAAAAATTTTCCAGTATTTTTCCTGCATGCATCCTCCTACCAACCACCTTTGACCAAGGTATCACCCCCGATCATCACGCCGATCAACGGCAAACCAATAAAACACCCAATTCGAAATACACGCGAATTCTTAAGAATTCCCAATTAAAAATTATGAAATGCATATCAGAATTCACGATTTTCAATCATGTTCACATTCATGTAATTCAAATTAGAGTTAAAGATAGTTGATTTTTAACAAGAATTTGAGTTTCACTGTTAATCCCCTATTTAAAATTATCAGTTGCATTTAAAATCACGAAACTATTTTTACGATCTTCATTATACATTTTCAAACAATTTTTCACTTACGTAATTAAGGCTAATATGGATATGATAGAGAGATTTGCAATAAAAGTTTAAAAGCTTTTAATCACTGTTCTTGCTATTTGAACTGCTGCCTTGCTTCTAGCCTCCTTTCCTTTTTCTTCTTGATTCTTTTGTTCCTTTGTTTAATGGCAGATCTATATTTGCTTTCAACTTAAGCTTATTCGAATGGATGAAATAAGAAGACAGGGTGGAGATATATATATATATATATATATATATATATATATATATATATATATAGAAGATAGTATAGGTTGCAGCTCTGTACACAGTGAGTTGTTTTCACTTTTTCTCTTAATTAATTTATTTTATGCATGAATATGAACTATAGAACCATCTATATAAGAGATGGCAAAGAGTATACTGTAAGCTATAGGGGCTGAAGCATTTTGTACAGGCTTGCATCTCTTCCCTTCATTTTGATTTGATGACTTGATTTTTACTTTGACATTGATAAGATATTTTTTATGCTTGGATTTGATGTTGTCTCCTCTTTTGTTTACACATATCTTTATATGAATTTTATATTGTATATATCTTTTGTATATACGTATATACATATGGTTATGTATTTTATCCTATTATACTTGCACTATCCTTATTTAATATATATATATATATATACACACATTTTTCTATTATTATGTATATTCAAATTCATTTGTTTGATTATTTGATATTAAAATTTCAATAACAAAATCAGTTAATTTTCCGACAAACAGACGTCCAAAAATCCAGGTCGTCATATTCCTTCCCTCTTTGAGTCTTTTCGTCCTAGAAAAAGAACGAAGCGAATTTATGAAAATCCTTAAATCAGATACATATTCTTTAATCATTTTTAAAACACTTTTTAATATCTAAATAATAATATTCCAAAGTAGTTTTATAAAAATACTTTTATAACTCGATGTTTGAACAAGTCCATCCCTGTTCTCATAGAAATTCGATCATACGTTGATCAGGCATAGGGCTGAAAATCTATATGTACTTGGTAATCCTATTTTCAACACACAGTGAAAATATTTGGAAAATAATTTTATAGAAAATATCGAAATCATTTTGAAAATAGGGGAAATATCTTTGGTGAGAATGTTCTGGAAATCATCACCCCATCCATGGTCACATTTACATCCTGGGTAAAGTTGTCATTGCAGCAAAAGTCCATGTAACTGTAGGCACTCCTCATCCTCGATTACGCCATGGAACCCACAAAAGATCACAGTTACATTCCAGGGTTACGTTGCCATTACAGAAAAAGTCCATGTAACTGTAGGCATCAGCGCCCTCCATTTTTGCTGCCAAAATGAAACCTCTCCACTCCCACATAGGTCGCAGTCTACCAATGTAAAATCAAACGTAGACTATTGGCTCTCAGCGGCACATATAACTTTCGCTATGTTACCATAGGTCGCAGTCTACCAATATAAAATCAAACGTAGACTGTTGGCCCTCAGCGGCACACACGACTTCGCTATGGTCTGTAATAGATCGCAGTGACATCGAGTTACGCTGTCGTCACAGCATAACCCAAATGCCTTTGTAGGCATCAGCGCCCTCGACTTCCGCTACACACTACACATAATCCTCAGGAACTAATTATGTCCGAACTCCTCACAGGATCAACTTTAGAAACCCCCTTAGGGTTCAAGGCAGTACCAACCTATGGCACTCTTGAGATGTTCATTTCAAGGGAGCATCTATTTCTTCAGAGCCATTTTCAAAACACTTTATACTATACACATATAGTGTCTTCCAAATAATACACGTTATATGATTCTCATATAAAACTCTTTTACACAAAATCGATTCTCCCAAAATCGATAATTCTCAAACTAGGCTTTCCAAATTCCAATACTGATTTCACCCAAAAATCAAAATCCTTTCCAAATCCAAAGGTTCCCAAAACCTTTTTCCAAAATCCTCATAAGATCATTTTAATATATATATATATATATATATATATATATATATATATATAACTTTAAAAGTCTTTAGATCACTTCAAACTTGTATAAAACCCTTTTTATACTTCAAATATTTTCAAAAATCCTTTCCTTCCGGTAATAGATTAAACAACGGAAGATTTATCTTATATAACAAAGATATATAACTTTGTTTATTCTAAATCAAATATTCAAATTTGATTACTCTTTTTTATAAAATTGTTTCCATCTTACTTATCATCATAAAAATATTCAACTTTCGCTTTTATCCATTGTATATTTCACAAAATATACTTTCATTTCAAAAGAAATCATTTCACATTTCTTATTCACAAATTTTCAATATCAATTCATTCAAATCCATATGATGTACACATATCATCGTACGCTATACCAATCTGATCGCTCACTCGATTACACAATTTCATTTTCGAACTAGTATCATCCACCCGACTTCCTAGTGCGGATTTAGATCTGGTTTCTTGATCAAAAACCGTTACTCTCCTTGCATAGTCACAACTACGATAGAGAATTCCCAGAACCAGTCAAAATCCATATCTAGGTTCGCCGTCGAAAATCGAATGAAAAATTACAACTTGGATCAATAATACTATCTCGAAATTCTATGCTTGAATCTGGACAAAACCACTATGCGAATAGAATGATATACATACATCCTACGTATTATCTTCATTGATTATCGGCCAAATCAATTTCCTTTCTATTCATCCTCACTTTGATTTTATTCACATATTCACATTGGCCTTAATCCCATTTGGATTATCACTTCAATTCTTATCTCAGTTGTGTACTTAATCAATAATAGTTTGAACTCCGACGAGTTTATATTAAGAAAATAGCTTGAAAATTTTAAAAATAAATAAGTAGTTGAAAAATAATCATTAGTTTGTAAAATAGTTAAGTAACTGCAAAATAGTTGAAAAATAGTTAAATAGTTTTAATAATTGTAAATAATTACAAAATAGTTGTAAAATAGTAATTAATTTGTAATATAGTTGAAAAACAGTAATTTGTTTATAAAACAGTCGTAAAATAGTTCCAAAATAATTGTAAAATAAGTATAAAATAGTTTGGGCTTTTAAAAGAAAGATTGTAAATAGCTTGGAAAAATAGATTTATATTAAAACAATTTATTTTTGGAAGTAGTCTAGAGTCAAACTGTTTGATTCCCAACCTCCGTGTCCAATCAATGCAATTTAAATTTCCACTTCCTTTTAAATTGACTTAATTCCAATTTGAATAAATTCAATTTTCAGTGAAATTAATTTATCCCCAATTCCAGTTGAATTAACCTCAATTTCTTTCCAATTTTAAAATCAAATTCCATTTGATTTTAAACATATTCACTTCAATTTCAATTCCCAAATTATTCAAATTAATTTAGACTAATTTCAAATTGAATCCACTTCAATTTCAAATGATTTCAATTTCTATGAATTAGTCCCAATTCCTATTTGAATTTGAACTTATTCAATCTTCAATTTTATTTCAAATTTTCCATTTGAATTTTATACTTATCCATCTTCAATTCTAATTAATTCAAACGAAATACAATCTGAACCAGTGAAATCTAAATCTGAACTTTAACCCATCTCGAATTATATAAATTCGAGTTAAATTTCCAAATGTTGATTTAACCTCTTAAATCAAATTAACCTTTATTTTTAAATCAATAATCCAAATCTTTAAACAATTTAATTCTGAGTCCAATTCTCAAAATTCCATTTTAAATTATCTTTACTTAACTTATTTCAAAGTTCAAATAAGAGTTCAAAACAATTTTATCTTAAAAATTAAGCTAATTACCCAATTTTTATCTTCCAGTTTTGAAACCAGTTCTTAAACAAATTTTAATTTACAAATTCAAATTTTCAGTTCAAAGTCATTCCATATGCTTAATTTCAAATTAAAGTTTAATTTCCCTTTTACCTCAATAATGGATATATTACCACCCTTCATTTCTCATCCATTTAAACAAATCCAATTCACAATTTAAAGATTTTTAATAACAATAGAATGATATCATCCAATTTATTTTAAAATATCCATCCATTTTCAATTTTCAGATCTCAAACCCATTTTGAGATCACACAAACTCCCATTTCAAATTAACCATTTAACCTCCCAAATTAAATCCCAATTTCATCTTAAAATTTCCAATTCAGGTTGCTTGTTAACTTATGTAACTGTCCCAAAGTCAAATTCAATTTTCTTAATCCAGCCAACCTTACCATATTTGAATTTCCATTTCAAATTTTAAACTTCACATTAATCATCTTATAAGTTCAAAACTTATCACCATGGGTATCACATCGCATTTCAAATTTAAAACTCAACATTTAGAGTTTAGTCAAACTATTTTTGAAATTATGTATATTTCTCCTATATACATATTATTTCCTTTACACACTAGGTTATCATTAAAATTTAAACCACTTTTGGTTTTTAATTCAAAACAAATTTCTTTTAAAATTTTGAAACAATTCATACGTTTCTAGACCTAGGTTTTAAAATTTCACAATTTAAAACCTAATTTAGAAGTTATACTCATCTTAAAAGTTTACTTCACTTGGCTTACTTAAATATATCATTATTAAACACAATAACTATTTATGATGATACCCAAGAGTATCATATCCGGATACCAATTCATTTTTATCTTATTCTTACATTTACAAATTCAGGATTTTTAGTTCCAACTTGGATCGATTTCAAACTTATTTTCATTTAATTCTCAATTTGGTCGTATTACAATTACCACTAAATTCTCATTATTTAATAATACAACAACCAATTGCCTTAATATATAATGGTTAGAAGAATCATTGCTTTATATATAAACTTATATAAAAATCATTTACTTTCAAAACCATTATATAAGGAAAATAACAAGTACGCTCTCTCATATATATTGCACTCAACTCATTCTTGGATACCATTGACCCTATCCTTGATGAGCAATCCCAATAAAGCCAAGGTTCTTGCTTAACCTCGCTCTGATACCAACTGTGACACCCGAAATTTTCGATCCCGAAAACTCCAGATAGTTAGGGAATGAAGAAAGAGATAAAAGAAGAAGAAGAAGAAACACCACAAAGATTCTCGCATTCGCAGCGGGTTAAAATATAATATCAATAATAACAGTTTACAAAAGAATTCCGTATCTGTCAAATACATTTATAATACATCAGAGTTACACATATATACAGACACTGGGTATACACAATCATCATGTCTCAGATATACAACAATATAATACAGCGGAAATACTCCATACGTTCTTGTCATCCAGCTTGCCTCCTGAGCTCCAGAATGTCCTTACCTGAAATCTGTAATACTCAGTCTGACCCGAGCATTACATCAAAGTAACAACCGGGTCAGGCTGGAAACCAGCATGAGTAAACTCATCTAACATGAAATACCAAAGCATGAAAATTATTTAAACCCGGGGTAACTCGTGTCAATTTTCAAATTCACAATTTGTTATAGACACCACTAATTCACACATCAATATCTAAGTACCAAAAACTTAGGTTAAATGGTCCAATTCACTTAAAACATTCCATACGACCCTATTGATTTCACATATCGATTTATAAAGAATCGAAGTGGTTTCGGGTATTTACTAATACCCGACCCTGGTCTCTTCGAATTTAATACCATCTTAGCCAAGTTATTTAAGTGAACCATAATTCAACTTTAAATACAAGATGTCACATTTTACACAGAAATTCATCGTCATTAATAACCACATTATAAATGTCCACCCCAACATTTTATATCACAAAACATTTCATATCACAGAATAACACAGCATATCATCCAATAGATATCATCCAATTCAGATATTTTACTCAAACAATCATTCATAAGCAATCATTGTTAATTCCTATTACAATTAATTTAATTAACTTAAATTAAATCAATTACATGAGAATAAATCACCTAACTTTGCTTAATCAACCATTAATTAATTACAACCTTTTAATTTATCATTCATTCTTCAAATATCCATCTTAATTAATCTCCTTGATTAATTATCTTCAATCACATAGAGTAATTATCCTTCAATTAATTTCACAAATTAACTATCCTTAACCATTTACAGTAACTAACCATTTATTACATTAATTAATGATCCTTAATTACTTCTTCAATTAATTACACTCTGTCATTACCATTACTAATTACCTCATTAGGTAATTATCCTTAATTACAAATAAGTAATTAACCTTTAATTTACTTGATTAATTAATTACTCTTAATTAATCTCAACTTACCAAATTAAGAATAAACTTGCTTTTATATTAAATATCTTCATTAAGACCATTTTAGAAATCAACTTGAAATATGATTTTACTTTTAAAATTAAACAATTCAAACACTTAAGTTTTAAATACACTTAAAATCTCAGAATATCCTTTTCAAACATATTAGATTAAAAAAACATTTAACCTTCAAATCCAAATGTCATATCCTTTAAATTTATTCATTTAAAATGAATTTTAAAATCAAATTTACATTCCTTTATAATTTCTTTGAATGTAATTTTAACTTGAAACATTCATATTTCAATCTCATTTGAATTTCTTAATCTTGACCAAATATTTTAAATTGAAAATATATTGAATTAAAAAGTCAAAATCAATTTAATTAACCACTTTAATCAACAATCTTATACATTTGAATTTGAAATTATATTCAATTAAAGTACCCTTTAAATTTGATTTCCACTTGTTTAAAACTTGTTTCAACTTAACCCTTAATTTCTTCTTATGGAACTTTGATTTAAAAATCTGCAGGCTTGATTATATTCCTACAATCTTGCACCTACTCAGCTTAGATATACATAATATCATACCCGAGTTAACCCTTCAACAAACCCGAGCTAACCCCTCCACCAACCCGAGCTTGCCTTCGGGACAAACCCCACTCAAAAACTTCGAGACCATCTCGTGAAAACTCGAAGAAATCCCGAGCTCGTCCTTCGTTCCCAAACCCAATTCTTTCGCTAGACACCGGAATCGTGCGCGTGCACCAGCCACTCCGGCCATCGTCGATCATCGTGGTGCTCCTCAACAACTCCACTAACCCACATGATCACGAATACAAACCCAGATTCGAAGATACAACTCAAAATCGAAAACGAGCCTTTCAAACAAAATCTAGAACAGACGCAGACGACAAACCATCTCGTCGTCGATGATCATGGTGACCGAAACTCACAAGCTTCGCTCCAGAGCAGCACCACGTCCCCACGTAGCGATCTCTCCCATCGCGATCGCACTCGACTCCTCGTCAACGATGAAATAGTCTCGTCAATGCAGACAACCCAAACACTATACAAAACCCAACTCGACCCAATTCCGCTCGACTCAGCCGTTGGAAAATTTTTCCAGTATTTTTCCTGCATGCATCCTCCTACCAACCACCTTCGACCAAGGTATCACCCCTGATCATCACGCCGATCAACGGCAAACCATCAAAACACCGAATTCGAACAACACGCGAATGCTCAAGAATTCCCAATACGAAATGCATATCAGAATTCACGATTTTCAATCATGATCACATTCATGTAATTCAAATTAGAATTAAAGATAGTTGATTTTTAACAAGAATTTTAGTTTCACTGTTAATCCCCCATTTTAAATTATTAGTTGCATTTAAAATCACGAAACTAGTTTTACGATCTTCATTATACATTTTCAAACAATTTTCATTTACATAATCAAGGCTAATATGGATCTGATAGAGTGATTTGCAATAAAAGTTTAAAAGATTTTACTCACTATTCTTGCTGTTCGAACTGCTGCCTTGCTTCTAGCCTCCTTTCCTTTTTCTTCCTGATTCTTTTGTTCCTTTGTTTAATGCCAGATCTATATTTGCTTTTAACTTAATCTTGTTCGAATGGATGAAACAAGAAGACATGGTGGATATATATATATATATATATAGAAGATAGTATAGGTTGCAGCTCTGTACACAGTGAGTTGTTTTCACTTTTTCTCTTAATTAATTTTTTTTATGCGTGAATATGAACTATAGAACCATCTATATAAGATATGGCAAAGACTATACTGTAAGCTCTAGGGGCTGAAACATTTTGTACAGGCTTTGCATCTCCTCCCTTCATTTTTATTTGATGACTTGATTTTTACTCTGACATTGATAAGATATTTTGTATGCTTGGATTTGATGTTGTCTCCTCTTTTGTTTACACATATCTATATATATTTTGTATGTATGTATATATGTATGGTTATGCATTTTATCCTATTATACTTGCACTATCCTTATTTAATATATATATATATATATATATATATATATATATAGACACACACATTTTGCTATTATTATGTATATTTAAATTCATTTGTTTGATTATTTAATATTAAAATTTCAATAGCAAAATCAGTTAATTTTCCGATTAACAGACGTTCAAAATTCCGGGTCGTCACATTTGGTTAATTTAATTCACATGAAATGATGATTGAAATACGTTGTTATATTTTAATTGTTAGTTATAAATATGATATGCTATTATCTACAATTGTTCACTTATGACATATGACGCCATAACCTGTTGTATATATTCTATTCAAATGGTTAATTATGATATATGCCTGTAGTTGATATGTATGTCATTTTATAATATTATTCTGTTGTTCTCACACTGCAAGTTCCCTGTTAGTTTAAGAACTCCCTACGGGTTGAAATGATGCATACCCGAACGATCTTATCGATTCCAAGAAAATCATTATGTGTTGAAATGATAAAACCAAGCAATTTTCATTGATTTTGAAATTTTGGGATTGTGGGTTGAAATGATATATACCCGTAATATTAAATTCAAACTGCAGATTGAAATGATAAATATCTGTATCACTTAACCATTAAATAGAAAATTATACACGGACATCGTTGGTCTATTTTTTAAAATGATTTCCAAGATTTGAAAGGAAATATATGGGTTTTAATATATATTGATTTTTAAAACTAATATAAAGATTTTAATTTTAATATATATGTGTAAAAGTTAGATTTTTAAAATTATATGCTTTGGATATTTTAAAATTTTAAGTTAAGTTTTAATATGAAAATTTTAAAATTTTACTTATAACTTTATTATTTTTAAACTATAAATAATATTAGATTAAAATATATTTATTAATAATAAGATTTAATTTAATAATAACTAATATAATAAAATTTATTAAAAATTTAATTTAACTAATAATATATAATATAATTAGTATTTATTTAAATTAGATTTTTGTAATAACTTTAAGTAAATGGAGGTTGGAAAGATAATTTAAATAAAATAGAATTTTAATTTTAATTTTTGATTTATTTTTGTAATTTGTGATTTTATTTAATGTTTAACTAAGTGTGATTAAATGAATATTTCTAATTTAAATAAAATTGAAATCAAATGTTTAATTTTGATTTAAATTCGTATCGGGGATTTTGTTTAAATGGCTATTAAAATTATTAAGTGAATATTTCTACTTTAAAATAAAATTTAAGTTGAATTTTAAATATAAATGAAATTTATCAAATTGAGTTATTGTAGATGTTTGAATATTTAAACTTTGAAATCTATTCAAATTGAAATGGTTTAAATTTGTAGTTCAAACGTGTATTTGAAATCAATATAAATTAAAAATGATTTTTATTGTGAATTTGAATTGAATTGTAATTGATGAACTGAGTTGATTTAAATTGAATTTTGGAACCCAAGTTGATTTGAATCAATTTGTGGAATTGGATGAAACATTTCTAATTTGAAAATATTTTTTATATAAACTCTTTTAATATAAACTAATTTTAATATATAAACTATTTTAACTATAACCTATTTTAAATATAAAATATTTTAATATATATGAAAACTACCTTTAAATATTCAAATAGTTTAAGTGGGAACTATTATGCTTTGGATTTAATGGATTTTAAATGCACATATTTGATAAGATGGTTTAAACTATTTTGTGGTTATGATTTCGAAACTGAATACGATTTCGAAAGTGAAATGATTTTGAAAAGAATATGACAATTTATATGAAGTATAAACTATTTGAAATATTAAATGACCATGGTGTGAAATAAGCGTTTAGTTGTTAAAGAGACCTGCATCGGATATTGTCATACACTCTGCCAATATCGAAAACCACTTTAAAAACTGTGCACATTGTGGAGATTCCCGAACAATGTAGGATGGTTTGGCGATGATTCTTTATGAGGTATTAGCGCAGCCTCGACTCCCGTGAGTCAGCTTGATGTGGCTAAAACAGGAGTCATGGCGGGCCAAGTAAGGTCGCTCCTTCGATCGGGCACACTCTTTTATACAATTCTATTACTCTATGATTCAATCAGGTGCACCTTTGATTTGAGTGTGTTTCTCGTGGTGGGCGGTAGTAGCTGCTATGCGTTACCACCAGTCCGAATCCGTAAAATGGTAGTTACCTACCCTAGGCATTGCTTTACATGCCTTAACACATGCCTTATCGCGCCTTCTACGAGTTTGGTTTGTACCATACCTATGGAGTGCCCTCTGACAACCCTCTAGTTTACGGAGGAATTATGGTACTGTATAGACTATGAGAATATATAAAAATGTCTTAATGGGGATATTGGAAATGCCTTAAAGGTATTTTAATAGCTTACTTTACTATAGACATTATCTATGCAGTGTATTGTACTATGTGTGTTGATAGTTTAATGGATCCTTAAAGGATGGGAATCCCAAGCATCCTTTAAGTTATTTTTTATTTCAATTGACATTTCACTTGATTTGGATTTACTAGTATAAGAATGTTTGTAACATTCCTGGGTTTTAGCTAGAATTAATTTGATAATAAATTCAATTTTTGGAATTACATTATGAGATTTTTGATAATTAATTTTAAATATCTTAGAAAATAAAATTGTATTTGGATTTTTCAAAATTAAATAAGATGTATTTATTTGTGTAAATGGATTTTAATTTGAAATTTGATTTGAGATTCAAGCATAACTATTTTGAAGAATAAACTGTATTTAAGAACTTTATAAACTAATAGAAATTTGTTTTCTATTATATATATGTGTATAAATATATACATTATGATTTGAAAGATAGGATTTAAGATCAATATAACAATCATTTTGTTAAGGTTGTATAAATAGTTATAAAGGAAATATAAATAGAAAATAATATAAAGATATTTGAATTTAATTTTATGAAATAGATTTTTTATAAGTTGTTTAAAGTTAAACTTTTATTTTAAAGACTTATATATATTCTATATATGTGTTTGTTTATTTACTATAATTACATTTCAAACTCATTTTCTTATAAAGTTGTAAATGTAAAAGTATAAAACATCAACCATAAATATATTGACATGAAGGTTTAAAAACAAAATGTATAAATAAGTTTAAGAAAAAGGACTTAGACATAAAAGTTGGGTTTTAACAAGTGTAACCATTTTAAAATCTATTAAGACAAGTGTTAACAAATGAATAACAAGTGGCATTATTACCTTAAAATTGAAGTAAATGGAAAATATATGTAAAAAGGAAGTAAGTAGACTTTAACTTCTTCATTTGCTCAAAATTAAAGCTGAATAAACCTGGGATAAAAGCTTCAACAATTGTGAAAAATCATCTCAAATAGAGCAGATCAGAAACCAAACGAAAGTAGACAAATCCTCACAAAAAAAATTAAAATCTACACAACCTAGAAAATAAAAGAACAAAGCAAAAGATCAAGTAGATCAAAGACATAGGTCTAAATCATAGCCTGGAAATTCTCAAACCAGAACAACTACTTCAAGAAGCAATCAAAACCGAATCAAAGTGCAACCTGGAAACAGATTGGCAAACAAAAGAGAAACTAGAATTCTAAAAACAAAGGCAAAGTTTCAGGCAAATTAAAAGTTCAGAATAGATTTGAATACAAAAAAAAATCAAGCATGCAAAATCTGGGAAAACATGTAAATCTGAAGCATCTCAAATTCAAGTCAAAAGCATTCCAGGCCTGTTGCTTCTCTGCTTTGTGCATATACAGGTGAGCAAACTCCCTTTTTAAGATCCTTAACCTATATATTCTGATGTTCTTTGAAATGTGTTGGAATGATGGGGTGGAATTTGGTTTGCATGTTGATAAATATGCAGATACAAGACGGTGCATGCCTGTACACATGTGTATACCTCTATTTTTATAGTTACAGGTTCTAAAACCTGATTTAAAAATTCAAACTATCCACCTAAATGATTTTTAGGCTTTAATTCTTAAACAAAATGTGTTTGTATGTGTGTAACATCCTTCTTGAAAATTTAGTCAAGTGAAAAAATTTAATTAATATCTTAGAAAATAGAACATTACAGTATAGAATCAATAAATGTCAAAATTTGGATTATCAAATTTCTATGCTATAATTATATAATCGAATTCGCTTACCAAAAATAATGAATTTTGGTAATAATATGGTGATTTTTAAATTGATGGGTATTGAGAATTTTGGGGTTGGTCATAGTTCAATTTTGGCCAAGTTTCGGCGATTGGCGATGGGTGGATTGTTGTGCTTGTTTCTGGAGGTGGGTGGTAGGCTAGGGACTTCAGGAAAAATGGAATCACATTTTTCTGATCATCATGGATGGAGATGCGACGAGATTTAGGGTTTAAAACCCAAATTTAGTTGAGGTTGCAAATCACATTGCTACGTCATCTCTAGGGCTTCAGGTTTCATCGGACCAGGGGAGTCGAGGCGTAGGGTCATGGCGAAGCTCTGGTTATAATTTCATGGCTTCTGGTGATCTTAGGTGGTTGGACGAGATGATTTCTTCGATGATCGATGGGTTCCTGTATTCCAGCAAATTACTCAAATCTAAAACTACGGCGAATTGATGGATGTTGAGGGGTTGTGGTGATCGGTAGAGGTGCCAGTGATGTGTCGAAGGAAGCTTGGTCGGTCAGAAATGGGCAGGGTGGCGTGCATCATGCACGTGCACGTTTGTTCTTTCCTGGTTGTTTGAGCCGTGAAGACAAAAGGAGATAGCTCGGGTTCTTTTCAAAAATTGGTCGCGTAAAGACCCGAAGTTTTAATAGAGAAAGATTACTTTGGACTTGAGTTGATACCCGAAGCAATTGAAAGATTAAACAGTTTTAAGTTTAAAAGAAAAGCGGGTTTAAAATTTAGATTAAATCTAGTTTAAATTATTTTATGATGGTGTTTTTCAATTTATTTGATTAAAAGAAGTTATAACTTGCTTAACCTAATTTTTTTAAGTTAAATGTTTATTTTATTACTTGATTTAATTTATAAAAGGTTATTAAAGATAATTACTTTATGTAATGATTAAGTAAAGTTAAATTAATGACAAGTAAATAAAGGCAATTAATTACTTAAGGACAATTACTTATTTAAAAGTAATTAATGATCAAAGTTGATTAATCAAGTGATTAAAACTAATTTGTGATTATTAATATAGGTGATTAGAGATAATCACTTATTAATTAGGGATGATTAGTTTAATGAGGCTAATTTTTTTAAACCACACGATTTATTCATCTTAATTAAAGATGTTTGATCACTATTGAATGCTGTGTATTGGATTGATATCTTTGTTATGTGGTTGTGATGCTATGTAATATGAATTGCTTTGTGCTGAGCTGTGATATCCGTGATGAATATACTGCTGTGTGTATATGAAAACCCTTTGGACCCTTAAAACGGCATTTGAATTTCGATGCGACAGGGAGTCGGATTCCAGTTGGTTATCCGAAACCCACATCGAACCATAATGGTGAATCTTTGTGATTGATAAATTTACTTTATCTGTGAATATGTGAATAAAGATAAGCGTTATGGTTATACCGCTTATCGATATGGACATGCTTGAATCAATGATGATTGTTGTAGTTGCACTATTGTGTAAAACCCCTAGAGTACACTATACACACACAAATATGGATTTCACGAGGAAATCGGTTAAGTCACAGATTTTTGAAATGGTTTTAAAAGTTGAATTTTGAATTCAAATGGTTTGGAAATGGAATTGGGTTAAATGTGAAAAGCTTTGGAAAAGGAGTTTTGAGGATAAAGTTATTTTAAATAACTTGATAAAGTTTTGTAATTTAAATAATTTGATTTAAATTTGAATTCAAGATTTGAAATTGAATTCTATGTTTTGAAATTATGGTTTAAAAATGTATGCAAGTTATAAAAGTGTTTATATGGGTTTTAAACCATTTTGAAGGTGTTTTGGAAATTTGAATTTAACCTAAGTTTTATATTTGAAAAGTTTTAACTGGTGCAAATGTAATCGGATTTTTCCAAAACGAAATTATTTGTTTTCAATTAATAATAGCTTTCATATAAAGAAAAGATTTTCAATTTTTATTGAAAGATTTCAAGTTTGAAATATAATGGTTTTGAAAGCTATAATTGAATTTTGTGAAAGATGGTTGAATTTTGTTTTGAAATAGAAGAGGATTTTAAATGGTGTATCTTTTGTATATAAAAGATTTGAAACGGGAATTGTTTTGAAAGTTATGAATGAATCTTTGAAAATTGTTTTGAAAGCTATGAAATGAGTCTTTGATTTAAAGACCGGATGAGTTAATCCAACTTGAAATGGAGTTGTTTTGAAAGGCTATGAATGAATCTTTGTTAAAGATTGGTGATCCTTGTTTTAAATTGAAAGGGGTTTTTAAAGATAAATCTTTTGTTTAAAAGATTAAAGTGTGGAAATTGTTTGAATCTTTTTGTTTAAAAGATTGGAAATGGTAATTTGTTTTAACCATTTGAATGAAAGGTATTGAGCTTTAAGCTGTGATTTAACAGAGACCCCAGCATCCATATGATTTTTAATATTGCGCTCGTTATTCGGTTTAGCCGGGAGAGGATCTTTTTGTCATATAACCCATTCCGAATAATGATACGACGTTATGGATAGCATTTGAAGACCGGTGGCGAAGACCAGGTATTTACGAGAACGATAGGATGACCTATCGATTGTCTCTGCACTGAGTAGCTATGGTATAGAGATTCCCTAAGTGATGAGAAGTCCGATCGGGATTGTGAATACCCGGATTGCAAGGGCTTCTTTAGAAGTGCCTTCGGTTCTGTTTGAACCTGGAACAGACTTGTATGGATGTGTGTCCGACGTTACACTTTTAGATGTAAAGCTGGTTTCTATAAAATACATTTCTGCTTGGTGGCGGAGATTTATTCTCTTAGCTTAACACCCTTCTCTCAGACGTACGAGCTCAGAGGTTATGTAGTTGATGGTTCGTAGTGATACATTCCCAATTTGGTAATGTGGCATACAAAGTGCTGCTGATCATTTGTTGATCGAAGCATGACTTTGTGAAAAAGCATAGCTTTGTGGACGAGACTTCGACGAGCCTCACAACCCTGTAACGGTCGAAACAAGAATGTTGCGGCAAGGTTTTTATGGGTCGCTCCCCTGGGGTACGTCCATTTTCTTCTGGATAAAAGGTGATATCATGGTATGGAGCTCAGATATTTAACCTATGTGGTTACTGCAATCTCATTACTGTGTGGTTGTTGGGATCCCGGAATAAAGGTCGGTAACGACCGGGGATGGCATAGCTCATGTGTTATTTATCTAGTTACAGCTTGGTTAAAGTGTTAGGTAGCGTCGGCCTTGTTTAGTAGAGATCCGGTTAGGTTCTCGGGGGTGTCCATCCAGAGGCGTTCCATTTTGGTGTAGGAAGTTCCTTTGCCTGACCGTTTGTTGGAAATCCAGTCATCCAATACGTGCCTTTACGATTTCAATTGTATAACTTGCCATTCTTAAATGGTAGCTATAGTAGGCATATACAAATTGTGGTATGCTGGCTAAGATTGATATTATACTTTCGAAATGTTTTCTACACTATTCACTAATAATAATATCAAATGGTTTTCGCGTATCAAGCATTTTTGACTGTCATAAGGAGAAATCTCCTCCAAGTGTGCGCTTGCATTGTGTGTGTGGCGAGAGGCCTTATGGTAGTTTCATTTTCGAAAAAACATTGCGAATTTCTTTTTATAAAGACAAACTTTTTTTGTTTGCTCATACCAGTCCCATAACTGACCTAGAGTTTATTGTTCCCTTCCTAAACTATGGGTGCCCACAATTTTCTACACGGGCAGTCTAGAGTTGGGTTTTTCAGATAGTAGATATCGCTTCAGTAGATTTCAGCTTTCTCTTTGAAATTCTTTGAAGACTTTTGATATTGAAGTTTTTGGTCAAGACGACTGACCTTGCTTAGCTTGGTGCAACATGATGGGGGTTCGAGCTATTTCTGGATTGGTGCTTTGGAGTTAGAGTTGTTGTTTGGAGTTTTTTTGGTTCTGCTGTTATATCATATTGTTATTCCGCTGTAGCGTTGTTATCTTATATCTCTGATATTGATTCATATTGTATCATTGTTGTATCGAATGTCGTATATCAATGATATTCATTTCTTTTCTTCTGTTGTGTTGTTATACTTAATGTGTTATAAGCTCTGGCAAGCCAGATTCGACGTTTGAATATGCGGCATTCGAGTACAAGTGAATTCGAGTACAAGTGAAGCATGGGTGTCGATTTTCGAAGGTCGAGTCAGGATCGTTAGAATGTTAATCCTGACTCGAGTGTTTTGTGTTTTGCTTTGTGCTCGGGTCAGACTGAGTGTCACGGCATTTGACTCACCTTTAGAATTTGGAGCTTTGCTTGGAGATCTATCTTATCTATCCAGATTTGCAGATATCTCAGTTATTTCCAGCTATTTATGTTCACACTTGTTGGTTGCTATTATATTTGAGATTACTTTGTATTTGAGATTTCTGTTATATCTTGATTAGACTCTTTTAATGTATTAGCTTCATGAACTACTATTTTCTATTCCAATGCTTATTGTTATTACTCTATGTCTGTGGTTATAAGATTGATTTGTTTACTGTATATGCTAAGTTTTTCCAAATATAAATTAACAATCTGTTGTTTTGAGAAATTCAAGTCTAACGTGTGTGGATGATTGTCAATTTGAACGGTTTGAAATAGCGGGTCGTTACAATTGGTATCAGAGGTAGGTTTAGGCAAAATAACATATGGAGTAAAAAATCATTAGAGATAGGGTGGTAATACACTAGAATGAGAAAAACTAATAACAGAATCATTTTTGTTCAAGCTTGAAATTCTTAGTTAGGATCCTTCTAGAGTAGGATTTCTCTCGAATTTCGAAACTTTCCCTTTGTGCTGAAATGCATTCGTGTCCTTCCTATTCGTGTGCTTCTTGATACTGGAGCATCCCATAGCATAATTTTTGTTGATATCTGTAATAAATTTAAGCACATCCTGTCACCTCAATTGGAAACTTCATCATTTTGTGTGACTAATCCCATCGGCGGTCCTGCTAACCTTAGTATGATTTGTAAAGGGGTGAAACTCCTTTACAACAGACGTCGATTCATCGAAGGTTTTTGTGCCCTCATTATTGATGCTATTATTTCATGCAAACCCCGAATTGTTTCTTTAGTAGACGACCCGGGCAATTCTTTCATGATCCAATGTCGATTGCCTCTGAAGTTTATAGGCAATTTATCTTCTCGCTTGATGCGCAGCCCAGTGATCTTGACTCCACCCTAATAGTCAAGGATTATCCGAATGTTTTAGTGAAGTCACTTCTATTCCCCCGAAGTGGAAATTTGATTTCCGCCTTGATCTTATTCGTGGAGCTCGACCTGTTGTCCTTTCCCCCAGATGAATGTTTAACCCATCCTCTTGCCTTCTTCGTCAATCTCTTGAATCGCGTTTCCGCGATGTTCTCATCGAGATTCTCCTAGTTTCAGTGATGATATTCTCGTCTTTTCTAAGTCTCGGTTGACCTGGGTAAGGTCGCTGTGACTAATATAAGTCTATCCATCTTTCCTCTTTTGTAATTTAATTATCTTATCTGCCTTTCGAGCTATCTTCGTTGTTAGAATTCTCTTTGACTAGGGTTTCTCTAAATTTGAGTATCTATCCTTATTCAATAATACATGTTTGAATCATCCTATGAGAGAACATATTTGTAATTGATATAAAATGTTTTATATTGTGTTATTTGAGTTATTCGAATTTGGCGTTTTGATCGATTCGTCGGTCCAACGCTTTCGATAGGAATTCCAAAACACTTGAACAGAGCAAACCGACACAATATTTTTTTCGAAATTGGTAAGAGAAATAATTTTGTGTTTGATTATATTTATACATAAAAGTATAATTTTCTGAAATTGGATAGTTAAATGAATTGGTTGTTAGGAATGATAATACCAGATTATCATTTATTGTTATGTTAACATTTCTAAATCATTAAATATATTGTAAGTTATAAGTGGTTGAAAATTTTTAAATGTGGTTTATAAATCTGATTTGCAAATGAATTGAATTTAAATAATGGATTTGAGGGTTTAAATTTTCGGTGCTTTTCACATTTGGTTTCAAAGTTTTGATTGTATATATATATAAAGTATTTTTGAATAAAAATTGTTTTCAAAGAATTTCAAAAGAAGTAATTCTATACTCTCCTCTTTTGTCATTGGAAAATAATTTTGGTAATGACTGCAACATCATTTATATTCATTTTCAAGTCTCAAAGTGGAGAGATCACTTAGTAGCTTTGCTACGCTTTAGTTCTGGAAAATGGTTTGATTTGAATTTCTTCAGTATCAATTGATATATAAATTATATATATGTATACATTTATTTCATATTGGTTTGAAATGAAACTGAAAATTTAACTTTTAAGTTCTATGCTATGTGAAGATTTCAATTATTGAAATGAAGTAAAATTTTGAATAATTGGAATATCTAAAATGAAAAATGGAATAGGAACAATTTGAAATGGTTGAACTAGGATAAAATTAATTTGTATAATACTCAATTGCATTCTAAAACATATATATCTTACCTGAAATATTCAACAAGTTAAAATGTTAATGTGAATTTGTAATGAATGCTATACAAGAGACAAACTTAAGTAATAAAATGTTCAAACTAAAATTTTGCTTCATATAAATGTTATACATAAAAGGAAGATTTTTATAGTGCTCAATTACCCTCAAAATAAATATAACTTACCTGGAAAAGTTAAAATGTAATAAGAATATATAGTTGAATAATATACAATATAAAATGTAAGTAATAAGATGTCAGAAATAAAATATTTTGTTAAGGGAATTCATAAATAAATTTGAGTTGTTATAATGAATGTCTATACATTTAATTTGTGTTATATGGAATGCAAGTGAAATAAATTGACTAATAAAAAGAGAATGATTTAAATAAAATAAAAAAAATTTGAAACAAATTTTGTAACAAATGTTAATATTTGAAAGCAAATCAATTGAATGAAAATGGCTTGAATTGAAATCAACCAAATGTGAATATAATAAATATTTATTGGTTGAATAAATGGATTAAAACCAAATTAGTTACATGTAAGGCAATTTTAAAAACTAATGGAATATATATATGGTTGTGAATTAATTGTTGTATTTTGTATTTCTAATCTATTATTCCTTTCGGTTGCTTCTATTCTCATATCTCGTTCCTTTTCAGCGACGAAATGTTTTAGAGGAGGGGGGAGTGTAACGACCCGAGGATTTTAATGAATTTTATAACGTAATTAACTAAAATTTTACATTAAATTTAAATGATGAAATTTAGCTATGGAAATTTGATATTCGAGATACATCTATTTAAATGTAGCAAATGTGAAATTTTCATCAGAGAATATGAAAGTTAGTTCTATTATTTTCTATTTCAATTTAAAATTAGTTAATTTAATGGAAATAAAATGTTTTCAAAATTTGAACGTAATAAAATTGTAGACCACTTTTGAGTGAGATGTCATATTTCATTTCATCAAATTTGGAATGCTCTAGCTTCTTTTATCTTATTTTCGGCACTTCGCAGCATTTTAGCAGCGAATATCGAGTTTTGATAGGATGGTCATATCACAGATATCTGTGTACCATTCTGTTCGACTCGTCATGCTGATCTCCATAGTACATTAATTACAACAATTCAGCGTCCGATACGCGGTGAAATCGGCGAATTAATTTGTTGTATCTGTACCCATTTTGAAGTCTCTTGGTTTTCTTGTGTCTATTCAACTATCTCCGTGTAATGCCAATATCCTTTTTGGTTTTAATATTTAACTTTCCTTATTCCAACCTGTACATTATATGTATATATATGTCCATTCACATTCCTGGTTTCCTATGAAGCAAATAGTATGATACGAAGGGAAAATAGTGTGTGTGTGTGTGTGTGTGTGTGTGTGTGTGTGTGTGTGTAATATAATATAATACGAAGCAAATATTTTTATCTGGGCTGCAATAACCTGCTACTCGTCCTTACTCCTCATACCATCAAGCCATAGACATGCAGGCTCCTCCTCTTCACTAAATCCGCTCGCTCCTTCCCATAACCCGAACTCCTTTGGCTCGCCCACGTCGCTCCTCCTCCCGAATACCACATCTTGCCGAAACTCTGTGAACTCGATCTCCACAGCCTCCACGTGACGAGCACCATCCACCTCAACATGACCACAGCTAACAGTTGCACGCCTTACTTCTTTCCTAATCACCCATCTTCCATTGGCCGAACCACCATGACAGCCTCATCACGGCCCACCTGCCTTTGTCTAATCACTTCGCATGAGCATCTTCTTTCCTCCTAGCTTACCACCACCTCACCTTCTCACCACACCATTCCTTCATTGGCTGCACGTTGCTTGCATCATCCTCCTTAGCTTGCATAAGCAACAATAGTTCAAACCCTAAAGCAACCCACAGACAATCCGCCTCCTCCTCTCTCCAGCCTCCACAAAACACCACCGCCTATGCTTTAGCCCACCACCACCAAAACGTGCCAACATTCTCACAGCTGCTATGCTTACAGCCACCAATAGCCGCAGTTTTCCTATGTAACATCCCGTTTTTAAGCCAAATATTAATTTAGAAATGAATATAAATTTCTAAAATTAATTTGAAATTAGTTCGAAATTTTCAAAAACAAATAAGATAAGTGTTGATTTATATATATATATATATATGAATATATTGTAATTTGAATTTGAATTTGAGATTCAAAATATAAATATTTTAAAAATATTTGGAATCAAATATAATATATGTGTGATTTTTATTAATATATAATTAATTTCAAAATCATTTTTCTTTTAAGATTATATGTATGTAAATAAAAGAAATTATTTATAAAAAATAGAATAATATAATTTAAAAATTATACAAAAACATATTCTCATGCAAAAAGACAAGTGTTAAATTTTTAACACATAAATTAACAAGTGTAATCCATTTAGCATAAATATTAAAAGTGTTAAATAAATTAACATGCATTTTTATAAGTGTCTTAATTTTTCTTTTACTTTTAAAATTTATGAATAAGAGGAAATCAAGACTATATTTTTCTACCTGTCCTACCTTTCTCATTTTCTTTGATAATGTTCAAATCTTAAAGAAAGTACAAAAACAAAAACCAGAAAAACAAATTAAAAAAAAACCTCCATCAAATTTTCAAACCTGAAACAAAGCAAACTAAATTCAAGTTTCAGATCATGTTCAGATACATTTTCCAGTTGCAAGAATGCAAAGATCAAAATAATTTCCAAGTTTCAGTTTTCAAAAGATCAACTAAGTTTTAATCAAGCAAGATCATCTCAGATCAGCAAGTAAATCATAAAACAAGATCAACCCAGTTTTCAAATTCAAAAACACATCTAGCTCTCTGTTTTCAAAATAGAAGGTGAGTAAACTCTTTTAAAATCTGGATTATAATTTGTTGTTTGTAATTATGCTTGAAGTCAAGTTGTAAAATTGTTTGCATGTATATAAATATGTGTATATATATAGGTGGATATGATATGTGCATGTCAGGAAAACAAGAACATGGATTCTGTTCCAAGTTTACAGGTTACAAATCTATTTCAAAATCCAAGTCCTCCCTCTCTAGTTCTCTTTAAGCTTTAAGACTCGAACAAAATATGTTTGTTTGATCAAGATCTAGGTTTTTAAAATACTTTTAAATAAAATAAGATAAAGCATTTTTTGAAAATTGGAAAATACAGGAAAACTCAATATATTCTAAAAATTCAAGCATCACGATTTCGGGTTTTAATTATATCATGTAAATTATTTTTGAATGTAATGATTTTTGAAAGTAGAATCATGATTTTTAAATTTGTAAACATGGAGATATCTTGAGTTAATCATTTTTGGGTTTTCTGGTGGTTCCCGGCGATCGGAGTAAAATGGAGGATTGGGATTGATACTGGAGGTAGCTGGCTGATGTTCGAACTCGGGAAAAATGATTGGAGATTTTTCCGATCATCGTGGCGACAGAACGGCGAGGTTTTAGGGTTTAAACCTAGTTTTTGGTGGTGGTCGGATATCGAGTTGCTGCAGCTTTGTCAGTGAGCCGAAGTTGATCGCACCGATGGGAATCGAAGCGTCGGAGTTAGGCGGAGCTTTGGTTGGAGTTTCGTGGTCGCTGGTGGCTTGAGATGGCGGGTTGATGCATTTCTTTGTCGATAATTTTGGTTCAGATGGGTGCTATTTTTCTCGATCTCGAGTTCGTTATTGGTTCGTCGATCTAGGTAGTCATGAGGCTCGGGGAGGTCGCCGCCGACTTGTTAATGGCTGGAGCTTGGATTGGAGGTAGCCAAAACTCCAGTGCACGTGCACATGCTCTTGGGTTGTGTCAGTAAGTAGGAGTTTGGGATGACAGGTTGTGGACTCGAAGTCGATCTCGGGGAATTTATGTGCTGGCTCGAGTTTTGGTTCGGGTGGTTATGAGTACATATCGGGTTTTAAAACTTTAAAAAAATAAAGAAAAAAAATAGAGGCTCGGGAATGACTTGGGAAATTTTGGTCTGGGCTCGGGGGTGAACTCGGGGTTATCTCCGGTTGGTTTAAAAATAGTTTTCAAATTTTAAAACAAATTCAAGTTTGAACAGTTTTTAACTCATTCTTTTAAAAATAATTGTTTTATTTAAAATGGGATTAGTAAAGGTTTTAAGCAAGTTATTTTATCATTATTTACAAATTATACCTATTATTTTAAAATAACTTATGTAATTAAAGAGTTAATTAAGAAGAAATGTTTTCAATTATTAATTAACTTAAATATCTTAAGTTGATTATGTGTTAATGATAATTAATTACAATGTTTATTAATTAATTTTTTTTTATGATAATTAAGTAATTAATTAAAATAAATGGTTTATCTTTTAATTAATTAAAGGTTAAGTGATTAAAGAATGGATGAATTAATGATGGTAATTAAAAGATAACTACTTAAAGGATAATGGCTTAATGATAGAAATTAAGAATAATTAATTAAGTTAGTAATTAATAATTAAGGTTAATTAAATAATGATTAAAGTTTAATTAATAAATAATAAAGATTAATTAATAAATAATTAAGGTTAATTAATAAATAGTTAAGGTTAATTAATTAATAATTAGGGTAAATTAATTAATAATTAAGGATTAATTAATTTATAATTAAGGATAATTAATCATTAATTAAGGATAATTAATGAGAATAATTATGTGATTTATTAATTATAATCACATGATTAATTAGTCTTATAAATAATTGGATTATTATTGAATACCTTGATTTGGTTGATATCTTTGATATGTGATTGTGATACTTTGTGATACGAATTGCTTTGTTCTGAACTGTGACATATGTGATATATTATTGTGTGATTGTGAACTTCTAAATTGAAGTAAAATTGTTAGTCTTTAAACGGCATTTGAATTTCGATGCGACACGGGGTGGGATTTCAAATGGTTATCCAAAACCCACATCGAATCTTAATGGTGAATCTTTTATGACTTATATATCTACATGTTTTTAAAATAAGTGCTCATTATTCGGTTGAGCCAGGAGAGGACATTAAGTCATAAAACCCATTCCGAATAATGAGACAACGAAATTGGGAGTGCATTTGAAGACGTTGGTTGAAGACCGGGTATTTTCGAGAACTAAAGGATTACCTGTCGATTTTCTCTGCACTGAGTTGGTCTGGTATAAAGATCTCCATATGTGATGGGGAGTTCGGTTGGGATCGTGGATACCCGGATTTGCAAGGGTTTCTTCCTTTATTAGACGAAGTGCCTTCGGTTTCATTCAAACCCAGGATGGACTTGTATGGATGTATGTCTGACATTACACTTTGAGATGTGAAGCTGATTCTATCAAATACACTTCTGTTTGGTGGCGGAGTATTTATTCTCTTAGCTTAACACCCTTCTTTGAGACGTACGAGCTCAGAGGTTATGTAGATGATGGTTATTAGTGATATATTCCCAACTTGGTAGTGTGACATGCTAAGTGCTGGTCATTTGTTGATCGAAGCATGGATTTTGTGAAAAGTGTAGCTTTGTGGGATGAGACTTCATCGAACCTCACACCCAGGAAGTGGTCAAAACAGGAAGGATGCGGCAAGGTTAAGGGGGTCGCGCCCCTTAGGGTATGTGCATTTCCTTCTGGATAAAAAGTGGTATTCTAGTATGGATCCCAGATACTTAACTAATGTGGTTGTTGGTTGTTATTGTTGGGGCCCTGGATAAAGGTCGGTTACAACCAGGGGATGTCATACTCGTATCAGTAGTTACCTAGTTACAGAGGTAAGCTGGCCTTGTGTTGGCAGAGATCTGGTTAGGTTCTAGGGGCGTCCCTCCAGAGGCGTACCCATTCGAAATGGAAGTTCCTTAGCCTGGCCGTTTGTTGGAAATCCAAACAAAACAATACGGGCCCTTTAAGTTTTCAGTTGTATAACCTGCCACCTCAGGTGGTAGCTATAGTAGGCATAATATAATGGTACCTATGCTGGCAAAGATTAATACTATACTTTCAAAAGGTTTTTCACACTATGCACTAATAATAATATCAAAAGTATTTTTGCGTATCAAGCATGTTTGGCTATCATAAGGAGAAATCTTCCCTAAGTGTGCGATTGCATTATGTGTGTGGCGGGAGGCCTCATGATAGTTTCATTTTTCAAAAAGCATAACGGATTCCTTTTTATAAATTATTTTGTACAAACAACCGTTCTTGTTTACTCATACCAGTCATATGATTGACCTGGAGTTTATTGTTCCCTTCCTAAACTCTGTGTGTCTATAATTTTCCATACGGGCAACCTAGAGTCAGGTTATCCGTGTTCTGGAGCGAAGTTGGAATGTAAATTTGGATCTAAATGTCTTTTGACTCCTTTGGTCTTTGAATTTTTTGGAAGCTTTTGGTTTGAAGTCTTTGGAGTTTTGGAAGACCTTATCGAAGTCGCAATATGTTGGAATCTTTCTAAAGACCCTATTGTGTTCCGCTATTCTGTTATTGTTCTATTGTTGTATCATGTATATAGCACTCTGATGATGGTGGTTATCTGTTGTAATCAAATGTTGCATCCATGTGTTGTATATCTATGAAATTCATTTTTTTTCCAATTGTGTTGTTATTCATCTAATGTTGTTATAAGCTCCACCAAACTGGAGTCCAACGTTTGAGTTTTCATTATTCGAATACAAGTGAGGTATTTGATGTCGATTTTTAGACGCTAGATTTCGGATCGTGACAAGTGGTATCAAAGCTAAAGGTTGAGTAATAACTTTAGCTTTGGAGTATAACACATTAGGTGACTTATTAGAGAAAAGGTTAGAAATACCCTAGAATTAATATATCCTTAAGATATCTCATCCGTATACCTAAATCAAGTTTTCTTACTATTTATAGATAGGGAGAATGAGCACGAGAAGAAGACGAGTTAGGAGACAGGGAAGTACCACTACAACTGTTAGAGACCCTGCAACAATGGAAGCAGCTATTCCTATCCAACCCCAGCCGAATCAAGCTGATTTATATCGAAGTTTTGCAGGACTTAGAGGGAAGCCATTCACAGGCAAGGAAACTATTATCGAAGCACAAGCTTGGATTCGACTGGATTCGATCATGCGAAAGGATTTTCAGAGGACTGAAGTTGGAGGATGACTAGATGAGGTTGATAGCTTCTTGGAAGCTCTAGCATGGTGGGAGACTGTTACATTAGCTGAGCCGGAAAATGAATTTACTTGGGATCGATTCAAGAAAGTGTTTGAGCAGCGTTATATGTCGTCTGTTGGTATCTCCAGGATGTACCAGGAGTTTACAGACTTGCAGCAAGGAAGGTTATCTTTTGAGGAATACTTGAACAAGTTTAATGAGCTATCCTGGTTTGGTCCCGAATTGGTGAACACCCCTCTGAAAAAGAATGAAATATTTATTCGAGGGATGAATAAGAAGTTCCATGAAAGAATGACAGCCCACGTGAAGGAATCTTTTTTTGATTTGATAGATATGGATTATAGATATGCTACCTTGGATAAGTAGGAAGTTCCGGAGGAGAAAGGAAGTGCAAGCAATCCGAATTGGAAGAAAAGGAAGTTCGAAGGGAAGAAACCGTGGAAAGGTAAGGAGAAGAAGAATAATCAGGAAAACAAGGCGAAGGATGTAAGTTGTTTCAATTGTCTGGAGAAGGGCCATTATTCGATTAGTTGCAAGAAGCCAAAGAAGGAAGGAAAGAAAGATCAACCCGTGAAGACAAGTCAGGGAGCCAGGGAATACTATTATTGTCATATGCCTGGACACGTAGTTAAAGAATGCCCGACAATGAAGCAGGCTCAAGTAGCAAAGGTGTATGCGATCAAGGATGAACCTTCGATTTCAAAGGCAGATAAAGGGAAAGGAGTTTTAGAAGGTAACCTTTTTATTTATGATAAAGTTTTTAGAGTTCTATTCGACACTAGAGCCACACATAGCTTTATTTCCCAACAAACCGTAAACGAATTAAAACTTGAACCTGAATTCGTAGACGAACCCATTTGCGTGAAGAATCCGGTTGGTGACCCTGTGAATCTTTGTCTATATTGTAGGAAGTTCATGTCTCGTATTCTCATCATCAGTTTCCTATCAACCTTTTCATTCTCGACTTTAATGAATTTGAAATCTTACTCGGAATGAACTGGTTAACGAAATATAAAGCTAAATGAGATTGTAACAATCGAATGATTTTCGGTTAAAACCAAATTTGGGAATTTCATTGTGATTTCTTATGAAGATCCGAGTCTGAAAAGGCATAAACTAATGTATATTTTGGGATATCCCAATCGTAGTTTGGAATCCATACCTATTGTCTGGGAATTTCCAAACGTATTCGTAGAGGTTAAATCTTTACCTCCACATAGGGAAATTGAATTCAGAATCGACTTGGTTCCCAATGCTCGTCCTGTTGTTCATACAAGCCGCAGGATGGTACCAAGGGAAAGAATAGAGCTAGTCAAGCAAACTCGAAATTTGATGGAGAAAGGATTAATACGTTCTAGTTGTTCCAGTTAGGGTTCAGCTATTGTCTTTGTAGCCAAGTCCAATGGATCTTTGAGATTGTGCGTGGACTACTGCGATCTCAATAAATTAACTCTTAAAATAAATTTCCTTTGCCCAGAATCAACGACCTGTTCGATCAGTTGCATGGCGTTCGATTCTCTTTAAAGACGGATCTAGCCCAACGATTCCATCAACTGAGAATTGCCGAAGACTGTATCAATTTAACTGCTTTCAAAGGTCCTGACACATTCTACGAATGGTTAGTTATGCCTTTTGGACTAACCGATTCTCCTGCAAATTTCATAGACTTAATGACCCGAGTATTCCGAGAAGTGTTGAATAGATTCATTCTTGTATTTATTGATGATATTCTAATCTATTCTAAAACTGAAGAAGAGCATGCCGAACACTAGAGAATTGTTTTGGAAATATTGAGGAGAAACATTCTATTTGCAAAATTTTCTAAATGTCGTTTTTAGGTCAAGGAAGTTAGATTTCTCGAACATATTGTTACCGAAGAGGAAATTTCTATAGACCTTGGCAAGGTTTCCGCTATCCTAGACTGGAAGCAAACCATAACTCCAAAAGAAGTCAGAATTTTTTGGGATTAGCTGGATATTGCCATAAGTTTTTCCAGGATTTCTCTAAGATGGCCAATCCATTGACTAAGCTGACTATGAAGAATGCCGAGTTTGAATGGAGTCCGAAGTGTGAGGAAGCATTCCAGGAGTTGAAGAGGAGGTTGACATATGCTCCCGTTCTGGCTATTATTAATGGGAATCAAGGTTTATTTGTTTATACAGATGTGTGTTGTGAAGGTGTGGGTGTTGTTCTAATGCAGGAGGGTAGAGTGATTGCCTATGCGAGTAGACAATTGCGTCCACATGAGAAAAACTACCCAACCCATGATCTTAAGCTCTTGGCTGTTATTTTTTCTTTGAAAATTTGGCGTCATTATCTTCTGGGTGAAAAATTCAAATTGTTCACCGATCATAAATCTCTAAAGTACCTCTTACCTAGAAGGATTTAAATCTAAGGCAATAACATTGGTCGGAATTCCTAGCATCATACGACCTGTATATTCTGTATACGCCTGGTAAAGCCAACGTGGCAGACGATGCTTTGAGTAGAAGCCATTTTGTTCTTGTGTATCTTGTTGTCACTCCTACTCTTCTTGAGAAGGTTGCTAGTAAGCAGAAAGAAGAAAAGTTTCTTCGAGAAATTTATGGGAGAATCCTTCGAGGCGAAGATTCCAGTTTTGAAACCGATAATAGTTGAAGTGTAAGACTGAAAGGCAGGATCTGTGTTCTAGACATCCTAGATCTTAAACGGGAAGTATTGGACGAGTGTCACAAGTCCAAGCTCCATCCAGGGGTTAATAAGATTTATCGAGATATTAGAAGGACTTTTTGGTGGAAAATGATAAAGAGGGATATATCTTTTTATGTCAGTCGTTATGCAACTTGTCAGCAAATAAAGAGTGATCAGATGAAGATGGCGGGTTTACTTCAACCATTGGAAGTGCCTAAATGGAAGTGGGACCAAGTGTCTATGGATGTCATAGATGGTTTGCCATGAACTCAGAAGGGTATTGAGGCGATTTGGGTTATTGTGGATCGTCTGACCAAGACTGTCCCAGTAAAGTCCACACGAACAGCGGAAAGTTTTGCAAAGTTATACGTGAAAGATATTGTTCGTCTCCATAGAATACCAAGCAGTATAATGAGTGATCGTGACCCGATCTTCACTAGCAGATTTTGGGAGGCGTTTCAATGCGCACTAGGAACCAAGTTGAACTTTAGCACTGCTTACCATCCACAGTCTGATGGGCAAACAGAAAGAATAAATCGAATCTTAGAAGATCTTTTGCGTGCTTGTATTCTTGACTTTGGCGGTTCATGGGAGGACCATTTGCATCTGGTTGAATTTTCATATAATAACAGTTATCAGGCCACTGTTAAAATGGCTCCTTTCAAAGCATTGTATGATCGCCCTTGTAGATCACCTGCGTGTTGGATTGAGTCGGGTGATAGGCTTGTTCTTCGTCCAGATATGATAAAAGAAGCTACTTAAAAAGTTGATTTTATTCGAAATAAATTGAAAACTTCTCAGAGTCGACAGAAAATTTATGCTGACCGCAGGAGAACTCTAGAGTTCCAGGTTGGAGATTCAGTTTTCCTAAAGGTTTCTCCAATGCGTGGAATGTTGAGATTTGAAAAGGCGGTTAAGCTAGCACCGCGATATATAGGTCCTTTTCCTATACTTGAAAGGATCGGTCCTATGGCTTTTCGAGTGCAGTTACCTAATTGGTTATCTGGCATACATAATGTGTTTAATGTTTCGCACCTTCGGAAATATGTCCACGATCCAGACTATATCATTGAGGAGGCCGCTCAGCAGGATTTACAGATCACACCAAATTTAACAGTGAAAAGAGAACCGTTGAAGATTATTGATCGATATGAAAAGCAGTTGAGAAATAAAGTGGTGAAACTGGTAAAAGTGCAATGGAGTGGTAATCCAAATGATTGTACTTGGGAAACAGAAGAAAGCATGCAGAAGTCCTATTCCAAGTGCAGAGTGGATTTCCGGCTTGATTGGTAAGCAATTTCTCTATCTTTTTATGTGTTCTTATGTTCTTTATTTGTCTCCCTCTCTCTCTCTTTCAAATTTCGGGGACGAGTTTTTCTTAAGGGAGAAATCTTTATCCCATTTTTAAGCAAAATATTAATTTAGAAGTTAATATAAATTTCTGGAATTAATTTGAAATTTTCAAAAACAAATAAGATATGTGTTGATTTATATATATATATATATAAATATATTGTAATTTGAATTTGAAATTCAAAATATAAATATTTTAAAAATATTTGGATTCAAAAAAAAAATATGTGATTTTATTAGTATATAATTAATTTCAAAATCATTTTTCTTTTAAGATTATGTATATGTAAGTAAAGGAAATGTATTTATTAAAAATAGAAAAAATAATTTAAAAATTATATAAACACATATTCTCATGCAGAAAGACAAATGTTAAATTTTTAACACATAAATTAACAAGTGTAATCCATTTAGCATTAATATTAATAAATGTTAATTAAATTTACATGCATTTTTACAAGTGTCTTAATTTTTCTTTTATTTTTAAATTTATGAATAAGAGGAAATCAAGATAATATATTTCTACCTCTCCTACCTTTCTCATTTTCTTTGATAATGTTCAAAACTTAAAGAAAGTACAAAACAAAAACCAAAAAAGTAAAAACCAAAAAAACAAATCAAAAATAAAACAACCTCCATCAAATTTTCAAACCTGAAACAAAGCAAACCAAATTCAAGTTTCAGATCAAGCTCAGATACATTTTCCAGTTGTAAGAATTCGAAGATCAAAACAATTTCCAAGTTTCAGTTTTCAAAAGATCAACTTGGTTTTAATCAAGCAAGATTATCTCAGATCAGCAAGTAAATCATTAAAGCAAGATCAACCCGGTTTTCAAATTCAAAAACACATCTAGCTCTCTGTTTTCAAAGTAAAAGGTGAGTAAACTCTTTTAAAATATGGATTATAATTTGTTATTTGTAATCATGCTTGAAGTCAAGTTGTAAAATTGTTTGCATGTATACAATATGTGTGTGTGTATATATATATATACACACACACATGTGTGTGGATATGATATGACCATGTCTAGAAAACAAGAACATGGGTTCTGTTCCAGGTTACAAACCTGTTTCAAAATTAAAATCCTCCCTATCTAATTCTCTTTAAGCTTTAAGATTCAAACAAAATATGTTTTTTTGAACAAGATCTAGGTTCTAAAAATATTTTTAAGTAAAATAGTTAAAGCATTTTCTGGAAATTAGAAAATATAGGATAACTCAATGTATGTTAAAAATTCAAGCATCATGATTTTGGGTTTTAATTATATCATGTAAAACTTCTTCGAAAATAATGATTTTTGAAAGTGGGATCATGGTTTTTAAGTTTGTAAACGTGGAGATATCTTGAGCTGATCGTTTTTGGGTTTTTTGGTGATTCCCGACGAACGGAGTAAAATGGAGGATCAGGATTGCTACAAAAGGTAGCTAGGTGATGGTTGAACTCGGGAAAAATGATCAGAGATTTTTCCGATCATCATGGTGATGACAAGGCGAGGTTTTAGGGTTTAAACTTAGTTTTTGGTGGTGGTCGGATATCGAGTTGCTACAGCTTCGTCAGTGAGTCGGAGTTGATCGTACCGGTGGAAATCGAAGCGTAGGAGTTAGGCGGAGCTTTGGTCGGAGTTTCCTTGTCGCTGGTGGCTTAAGGCAGCGGTTCGAGGCATTTCTTTGTCAATCATTTTGGTTCAGATGGGTGCTTGTTATCTCGATCTCGAGTTCGTCGTTGGTTCGTCGATCTGGGTAGTCATGAGGCTCGGGGAGGTCGTCGCTGACTTGTCGATGGCCGGAGCTTGGATCGGAGGTGTCCAAAACTCTGATGCACATGCTTTTGGGTTGTGTTAGTAAGTAGGAGTTTAGGATGACAGGTTGTGGACTCGAAGTCGATCTCGGGGAATTTATGTGCTAACTCGTGTTTTGGTTCGGGTGGTTGCGAGTACATATCGGGTTTTAAAACTTTAAAACAAAAATAAAGAAAAAAATGGTGGCTCGGGAATAACTCGAAAAATTTTGGTCTGGGCTCGGGGGTGAACTCGAGGTTGTCTCGGGTTGGTTTAAAAACTATTTTCAAATTTTAAAACAAATTCAAGTTTGAACAATTTTTAACTCATTCTTTTAAAAATAATTGTTTTATTTAAAATGGGATTAGTGAGGTTTTGAGTAAGTTATTTTATAATTGTTTATAAATTAAACCTAATTATTTTAAAATAACTTATGTAATTAAAGAGTTAATTAAGAAGAAATGTTTTCAATTATTAATTAATTTAAATATCTTAGTTGATTTATGTGTTAATTATAATTAATTACAAGATTTATTAATTGAAGGTTTTTTATGATAATTAAGTGATAATTAAAATATATGATTTATCTTTTAATTAAATAAAGTTTAAGTAATTAAAGAATGAATTAATTAATGACGGTAATTAAAAGATAATTACTTAAAGGATAATGGCTTGATGATAGTAATTAAGAATAATTAATTAATTAATTAATTAATTAATAATTAAGGTTAATTAAATAATGATTAAAGGTTAATCTATAAATAATTAAGGTTAATTAATAAATAGTTAAGGTTAATTAATTAATAATTAAGGATTAATTAATTTATAATTAAGGATAATTAATCATTAATTAAGGATAATTAATGAAAATAATTATGTGATTAATTAATTATAATCATAGGATTAATTAATCTTGCTTATAAATAATTGGATCATTATTGAATAACTTGATTTGGTTGATATCTTTGATATATGATTGTGATACTTTGTGGTATGAATTGTTTTATTCTGAGCTGTGACATTTGTGATATATTGCTGTGTGATTGTGAACTTCTGAATTGAACTAAAATTGTTGGCCTTTAAACGGCATTTGAGTTTCGATGCGACAATGGTCGGATACCAAATGGTTATCCGAAACCCACATCGAATTTTAATGATGAATCTTTTGCGACTTATATATCCACGTGTTTTTAAAATAAGCGCTCATTGTTCAGCTGAGCCGGGAGAGGACTTTAAGTTATAAAACCCATTCTGAATAATGATACGACGAAATGGGAGTGCATTTGAAAACGGTGGTTGAAGATTGGGTTTTTTCGGGAACGAAAGGATTACTTGTCGATTGTCTCTGCACTGAGTTCCTCTGGTATAGAGATCTCCATATGTGATGGGAAGTCGATCGGGATTGTGGATACCCGGATTTGCAAGTGATTCTTCCTTTGTTGGACGAAGTGCCTTCGGTTCCATCCAGACCCAGGATGGACTTGTATGGATGTATGTCTGACATTACACTTTGAGATGTAAAGCTTATTTCTAGCAAATTCATTTCTGTTTGGTGGCGGAGAATTTATTCTCTTAGCTTAACACCCTTCTTTGAGATGTACGAGCTCAGAGGTTATGTAGTTGATCTTTTTAGCGATATATTCCTAACTTGGTAGTGTGGCATGCTAAGTGCTGATCATTTTTTGATCGAAGTATGGATTTTGTGAAAAGCGTAGCTTTGTGGGACGAGACTTCATCGAATCTCACACGCCGGAAATGGTTGAAACAGGAAGGATGTGGCAAGGTTATGGGGGTCGTTCCCCCTAGGGTATGTGCATTTCGTTCTGGATAAAAAGTGGTTATCTGGTATGGAGCCCAGATGCTTAACTTATGTGGTTGTTGGTTGTTGTTGTTGGGGCCCCGGATAAAGGTCGGTTATGATCGGAGGATGGCATACTCGTGTTAGTGGTTACCTGGTTATAAGAAATAACCCGACCTTGTGTTGGCAGAGATCCGGTTAGGTTCTCGGGGCGTCCCTCTAGAGGCGTATCCATTCGGAAAGGAAGTTCCTTAGCCTGGCCATTTGTTGGAAATCCAAACAAAACAATACGAGCCCTTTACGTTTTCAGTTGCATGACCTGCCATCTCAGGTGGTAGCTATAGCAGGCATAATATAATTGTATCTATGCTGGCTAAGATTAATATTATACTTTCGAAAGGTTTTTCACACTATGCACTAATAATAATATCAAAATGATTTTCGCGTATTAAGCATGTTTGACTATCATAAGGAGAAATCTTTCCCAAGTGTGCAATTGCATTGTTTGTATGGCGGGAGGCCTTGTGGTAGTTTCATTTTCCGAAAAGCATAACGGATTCCTTTTTATAAATTGTTTTTGTACAAACAACTGTTTTTGATTACTCATACCAGTCCCATGACTGACTTGAAGTTTACTGTTCCCTTCCTAAACTCTAGGTGCCCATAATTTTTCACACGGGCATCCTAGAGTCAGGTTATCCGTGTTTTGGAGCGATGTTGGAATGTAGATTTGGATCTAGATGTCTTCTGAAGCCTTTGGTCTTTGAAGTTTTTGGAAGCTTTTGGTCTGAAGTCTTTGGGGTTTTGGAAGACCTTATCGAAGTCGCAGTATGTTGGAATCTTTTTGAAGACCCTGTTGTGTTCCGTTTTTATGTTATTGTTCTGTTGTTATATCATGTATATAGCACTCTGATGATGGTGGTTATTTGTTGTAATCAAATGTTGTATCCATGTGTTATATATCAATGAAATTAATTTTGTTTCCGATGTGTTATTATTCATCTCATGTTGTTATAACTTATAAGCTCCGCCGAACCAGAGTCCGACGTTTGAATCTTCGGCATTCGAATACAAGTGAGGTATCTGATGTCGATTTGAGATGCTGGATTTCGGGTCATGACAGCCTGAGACCAGCTCACCACCTTTTTCCACCTTCCCGATAGTTTTACTTCACCCACAGCAGTAGCCCGCTACTTCAAAAAACCCTCCTCCATTGCTGCCTTTAAAAAACTCTCCTCCATTGCTAGCCTTGTCGCTTATCTGTGTGCGTGTTCATATCACTATTTCCATTCTCATTGTTCTCTAGCCTCAAAAGGTAAGCGATCACTAACGATTAGTATTCTTATATTTAGTAAATTTAATTCACATGAAACGACGATTGAAATACCTTGTTAAATTTGAATTGTTAGTTATTTAATTGCTAAATATGATATGCCATTATCTGCAATTTTTTACTTATGGCATATAATACCATAACATGTTGTATATATTATATTTAAATTGTTAATGGTGATATATATGTCTGCTATTGATATATATGTCATTTTATAATATTATTCTGTTGTTCTCACATGGCAAGTTCCCTATTAGTTTAGTAATTCCCTATGAGTTGAAATGATACATACCAGAGAACGACCTTATAGATTCGAAGAAAATCATTATGGGTGGAAATGATAAACCCAAGCGATGTTCATTGATTTTTAAATTTTGGGATTGCGGGTTGAAATGATATATTCCCGTAATATTAAATTCAAACTGCGGATTGAAATGATAAATATCCGTATCACTTGACCATAGGATAGAAAATTATATATGGACACCGTTGGTCTATTTTTGAAAATGATTTCCAAGGTTTGAAAGGTAATATATAGGTTGTTATAAATATTGATATCCAAAAATAAAATAAAGATTTTAAATTTAATACATGTGTAAAAGTTAGATTTTTAGAATTATATGTTACGGATATTTTATAATTTTAAGTTAAGTTTTAAAATGAAATTTATAAAATTTTACTTATAACTTTATTATTTTTAAAATATATTTAAAATAAGACTTAAATAGATTTAATAATAATAAGATTTAATTTAATAGTAACTAATATAATAAAATTTACTAAAAATTTAATTTAAATAATAATATGTATATAATATGTTAAGTACTTATTTAATAGATTTTTGTAATAAATTTAAGTTAATGGAGGTTGGAAAGATAAATTAAATAAGAATTGATTTATAATTAAATTTGTTTAAATTGAATTTAAATAAGGTTTGATTTGAACTTACTGATTTTGAGATTTTAAAGATATGTTTTATAACTTGATAACTTGATTTTGATCAAAGAGGACTTAATGAATAATTTTAAATTTAAATAAAATTGAATTTGAATATTTAATTTGATTAAAAAAAATTAATTTGAGATTTTGTTTAATGTTTAACTAAAAATGACTAAATGAATATTTAAATTTAAATAAAATTGAAATTGAATATTTAATTTTGATTTAAATTAGTAATTTGGGATTTTATTTAAATGGTTATTAAAATGATTAAGTGAATATTTCTAATTTAAAATAAAATTTAAGTTGAAATTACTGCGTAAACTATCTACATATTTAAGTTAATGTCCGTTTGGAGCTTCGCTTGGAGAGCTATTTATATTCAGACTTGCAAGTTGTTGGTATGTTTGAGATTACTTTATATTTGAGATTTATGTTTTATCTTATTTAGACTCTGTTTATGTAGTAACTTCATGAATTACTATTTATCTATTCCGCTGCTTATTGTTAGTACTCTGTGTATATGGTTCTGTGGTTGATTTATTTACTGTATATGCTAAGTTTTGCCAAATATAAATTAACAATCTGTTGTTTTGAGCAATTCAAGTCTGACATCTGTGGATGATTCTTGATTTGAGTGGTTCGAAATAACGGGTCGTGACACATTATTAATAAAACTATAATAATTAATCTTTACCATTACTATAAATAATAATTAATTTCCAAAATATTATATATAATCCTTATTATTAATTTCAAGCCATATTAATATTTAAATAATTAACTTTTAAAATTATAAAAAAATTGATAAAAATAACTTTAAAATAATATTATGTATGAATAAATAATTTTAAAACAATATTAATATAATAAATAACTTAGAAAATGTAACGACCCGTAAATTTCCGACAACAAGATTTGTTATTTTAATGAGATTTTGTAATTTAATTTGGAAATAAAAAAACTTTATAATTAATATTGAAATGAACGCTAAAATGAAACTTAGCAATGGTAATTAAAATTAACTATTGATGATTGGAGTGAAATCCCAATAATGAAATATTGCAAATTTGTTGCACTTGGTTACAAAATTGAAACTAAGTAAATAAAAGTAAGTATTGAATTAACCAATGAAATAATATTGATTAATAGTAACTGAATGTAAATTAAGGTAATAATGTTAATGCAAGTTAATAAATAACTAATTTAATGCAGACCCCAATTAATTGAAACAATTATAGGGTTATAATTGATTGCAAATAGTAAATTTAGAAATAATTCAAAGTTATATTAATTGATGAAATAATACGCAATAAACTGTATTTTGATCAAATCAATGTTAGATAAGTAATTATAATAATGGTTGTTCATAATGAAGTATGATTAAGAGTTAGTGGCAACAATTATTATAAGTTACCGATATATTTTTGATCCATTAAATTGAATTGAACCAATTGCAATAAATCTAAATTAAATATTATGTTAATGTTAATTAAGGTAATATTTGGAAATAATGTTAATGTTATACATAATGGACAATTTGTTGAATTAAAGGAATGCAAATAAAGATTTATCAATTTATTGGGATTTGAACTATACAAATTGGATTAATTTATTAAATGAAATTTAATATCTAAATATTACGTTGATTGAAATTTAAATGGAATTTGAGAATATTAATGTAATAGATCATGAATCCAATGTTAATTTCATTCGATTGACAGCAATGAATTGAATAATAGAATGAAAAGTGAATTAAATGGAATTATTGGAAATTAAATCATAATTTCTGAATTTAATGAAATTGAGATTAACACTGAAATTGATAAACTTATCAACTCTAAATTGACATCTAAATTTATTTAAATTTGTGTAAATGATTAAGAAGTTTAAAAATGACAAAATTTGTCAATTATAGGATTGAAATTAAAAAATTGATTTAATTAATTAATTATTAATTTATTTAATTAACGTAAAAGTGGCCATTTTGGCCACTGACTCGGATTTCGACGAAACCAATTTCATCGAATTTGTAATAGTGAATTATTGTAGGATTTCAAGTTTCGTAGCGATCGGACTTGTTGTTTGATCGTACGGGCTCGAAACGCCTATAAATCAATTAATTGAAATCAATTTGAAATAACTTGATTTTAGCATAACTTCTTCATAGGATGGAATTTTGACTTGAAACCAATTCCATTGCATTTATAATATTTAAAAACCTATATTTTGATATATGTCTTGACCCATTTCCGTTCTGGAATCGAAACGGACTTTTCAGGTCAATTATCGTTAAAAACTCAAACAAATCGGGTCCATTCCTTTCTATTTTGTTCTGCCTATATATATATATATATATATATATATATATATATTGTTATAAACTATAGCAGCCTTTCTATTTCTCATTTCTGTACGTACAGAAATTTTTGCCGCTCCTCCTCCTCAATGGCTGAAAACCTTAATCTTCCCAATCCAATTTCAATTCCCAAAAAAAAAATTTGCGGATATGCAGCAACTTCGTGTTGCGCTTCAAGTTTCAGAGGCAAAACCCCTACATCAACTTCGGGTCAGGAAGAAAATGACTCGGGTCGCTTCGGGTCGTTTTGGCGAAAATTCAGAGCAAGCGCCGGGTATTTGAGGCGGTGGGCCAAAGTTGAACCCGAAGTCGACCCAGGACCAGAGTTTTCCAATCTTCTAATTTTCATATCCTTTTCATACAAGTTCGGATTCATGCACGGTTTGTTCAGCTGGGATCGTATTAGAATTCCAGACATTTTGGCGCTGGTTGGGATGGATTCTGAGACTGTTTAATTTTTGGGTTTAAATTGGATTTAAATTCAATTTAAATTCAAAAGGTGAGTGTTTTAACCCACTTACAACTTCTAAAATTTCTCATGTTTGTTAAATTGATGTATAATGTGATTAGAAATTTATTTATGACTATTTGGCATATTTTAAATCATTATCTCAGTTTATTTGAAATTATTTGGGCAAAATAGTATTTAATTTATTATTGAATATAAACTGCCAGTAAATACCTGTTATTAATTATTTGTTCTATATTGATGTTATTGATTAAATTGGATGACGATTTTCATAAATGTTTGGTGATTGATATTGGATGAATGGATGTTGTATTTTATACTTTTCTAAACTGCTAGTCGTTATGGATTTTTATTTCATTCGGGATTGCGGCTTGAAATGATATATAACCGTATTTATATTTTAAATTGCGGATTGAAATGATAAATATCCGTATCACTTGACCATAGGATAGAAAATTATCTACAGACATCGTTGGTCTATATATATATGTAAATATTTTGGAAATGATTTCTATGGTTTTGGAAAGAAATATATGGTTTAATAAATATTGATTTTTGATATTATATAAACATTATTTTTATATATAGTTAAATTCTTGAATTTAATCTATGTATAAATTTGTAAAAAAAAGTTTAATAATAGAGTTTGATTTTTGTTAAAACATAAAGTGGGTAAGTATTTAAATTTTATTTTAATATAGAGTGTATAATGATTTAAATAAATTAAGGTTGGGAGATAAGTTGGAGATTTATTTGAAAGTGAATTTATTTAAGAATTAAACTCAAATAAATTGATGTGAAATTCATAAAATTTGGAATTTCAAAAAGTATGATTCTTATAACTTGATTTTTGTTTAAGGTGAATTAAATGAATATTTCAAGTAAATAGATTGAAGGAAATGTTTAGTTATTTGTAATTTGAGTTTTATTTAAATGATAATGGATTTATTATGTAAATTATTTCAAAACTAAATAATAAAAAATTTAATTGTTGAATCGTAATTACCAAACTTAGTTTTGAGATTATTGAATAATTTAAGTTTGAAATATTTTTGAATTTGAAATGGTTTATTCTGTGGATCAAATCTGTTTTGAAATCGATAAATTTGGAATAGTTTATTCGGGAAACTGAATTGAACTGAAATTTATGATTTAGGATTTGGTTAAATAAAAAATGTAGAAATTCGAGTTGTGTTGGATTTGATTTGTGAAATTGAAGAAGCTATTTTGTTATATATATAGTATTTAATATTTAACCATTTAAGTGGTGGAAGTTATATTTCAAAGTTATGAGTTTCAAGGTATTATAATTTGAAAGTGTTATATTTCAAGTGTTTTGATTTCGAAATGTTATAACTTTGAAAGTGCTATGATTTTGAAAAAAGGATATATTTGAAATAAAAATGATATTGTATTGATTTGGGTTTAATAAAAATGATATCATATTGGTTTGGGTTTTGAAATGGAAATGATATCATATTTGTATGGTTTTGGAACAGATATTATATTCTACTTTTGAAGTATAAACTATTTTGAAAATGACTACGGTGTTATAATAACGTTTGGTTGTTAAAGAGACCGGGATCGAAAGTTGTCATACTCTCTGCTAACTCCGAAAACCACTTTAACAACCGTGTACGCAGTGTAGATTGCAGAATGAAGTAGGATGGTGGCGACGTCCTTTGAGATATGAACGTGGACCCGACTCCCGTGAGTTGGCTTAAGGTGCCCAAAACAGGAGCGATATCGGGCCAGTGAGGTAGCCCCTCTTATCATACACACTCCTTCGATATTATATTATGTCTTTGAGATTGATTTGGTGGCCACTTTTGACTTTGATTTTGGGGGTGTGGCTTGAGGTGGGCGGTAGCTGCGCGTTGTGCGTCACCACCAGCCCGTGTGCATAATTGGTATATTACGCTAACATTGCCTTGTGTGCCGTGTCACCTACCCTATCGCGCCTTGTACGAGTTTGGTTTTCTCCTGTAGCCCGTGGAGTATTTAAGGTAGTCTCTCGATCTGGAGATGCGCTGATACTAGATGCACTGCTGGGACTATTATTGTGTTAAGGGGGAGATTGTGTAACTCCTTAACGCTTTTTAAAAGTAGTTTATTTTACTATAGACATCGTTATAATAGCAAAATATTAATACATAGTAAATAGTTTAACGGATCCTTAAGAGATGTGAATCCTGAGCATCTCTTAAGTTACTACACTCACGTTAGACACTGGACAGGAGATGTCAAATCCTGTAAACATCTCTGACACCGTTCCACTCATATTTATTTCTGTTGATTTAACTTACAAAGATCTTTTAGTTCTGACTCGAGTGTTTTGTCTTTTCAATTCGCTCGGGTTAGTCTGAGCATTTCAGGATTCGAAGACTTTATTTTTGGAAGACAAAGACGAAGATTGTATTACTATTATTTTTTATATCATTCCACTACATGCATACTGTTCCGCTGCATTATTAACTATTCTCTGGTAGTAATTCGATATGTGTTGTACAAGTACAATCAAATTTTTGGAAAACAGCTTCATGAACTGTTATTTGATTATTATATTTTATCGTTCCACTGTAAGATTCTGTTTGTTTTTTCTTTCTCTGCTTTTTCTTATACACCCCAATAACAATCCGCCCTTCTGTATGGTTTGAGTCTGACGTGTGTGGTTTATTGTCGATGTAAAGAGTACAAAAAGATGGGATGTTACATCTAGTATCAGAGCTATGGTTTAGCGAAAAATCTTAGCTTTGTGGGGTCTGACTCTTTATTAATAGGGTTGTAATACCCTATGATGAGTCACTGAGTGTATATATATATATATGAGAGAGCGTATTTTTTAGTGTTATAAAAGGTTTTAATATTGTGTTAATTTGTTCCGTTTTGTATTTATAAATTTTGGTTGGTGCATAGGACGATATGGCATCAATAAGGAACTCTAAACACTTAATAGGACAGACCGACACAATATTTGTTTCGAATATAGGTGAATGAAATAATTTTGCCTATTAAATTTTCTGTATATAAAGTAATAAATTTATAAAGGTTATATTTGGTGTAATGTATTGGTTGTTAGGTAATGGAATTTATAAATATTGATTGGAAATAAAATTTAAAATAAAATAAATGAAAATTGGAAACTTAGAATCTAAGTCCCGGGGTTTTTGAAAAATTCTTTTGAATGATTTTGAAATATAATGATAATATTACTAGAAGTATGTTTTGATATAAATATTTCAATATAATTTGAAAGAATTATTTTAAGTAGAAATAATTTCTGTACTCCCCACTCTGTTGCTGGAAAATGATTTCCGTGATGAGTTAACGCATCATCGACGTTCATTTTCGAGTTTCAAAGTGGGAAGGCCACTGTAGTAGTTTTACTACGGATTTATTTTCATAACCAAATATAAAATTTTAATTGTTTTAAATATAATTGGATACATAAGTTGTAAGTATATATTTATCTATTATTTTAAAATGATTTGAAATTAAACCCGGTATTTAGTTCTTAAGTTCCGTTAATTAATAATTTCAATTACTGTAGTGAAATGGAATGTAACTAATTAATAATTGGAACCTCTAAATGAAAGAATAGATTAAATGCTAGGTTATAAATGAAATAACAATAAAGTTGAAATTTGTAACCTATAAATAACAAAAGATATGATTTTTGAGCATTAATAATTTAAAAGAAATGAGATAAACTTGTATAAATGTCAATTGCATTTTTAAAAAGCATATACATAACTTACCAAAGGATTTAAAAGTTGAAATGTCTAATAAGAAGATGTAGTGGAAATTGTACAAGTAAACTTATGTAATGAAAGTGTTCAATCGATTTACTTTATAAATAGAATTTAATGTTATAATTGTTATAAACTTAAGTTATGACTGAAATGCTGCTAATTAAATATAATAGAAAGGTTATAAATAAATGATAATAAACTTAAGTAAATGTTAAAGTTATTTATAATGAGAACAAGTTGAAAGATGAATCATTGCATGAATGAAAAAAAAAGAAAATTTATAAGAATAAACTTGAATAATGTTATAATTTGTTGTTTATTTGATTTATGGTTGTTTGGGAAAGAATACTTTAAAATTTGTTTGGATGTATGAATAATCTATCTAGTTTCATCTAAGACTGTTGAGTAAATGGTGCACTTATTCCATTCTGTACAATTTAAATTTTTTGAACCCAAACAACTATTTGTGTGTTTGATATGAATGGATAATTGATTGTGTTGATTTTATGTGATGGTTGTATGCTTTGTTGCAAGTCATAGTTGTTTATATTGATTTGTTTTCTATTGATTGAAACAACTTTAAATATTTAATTTTATATAATTATTAACTCTTTTTAGATTATATAAGTGAAATGCAGGTTATGGAAGCAATCGCTACTGCTTTTGGTTTCAAAATTAAGCGTTTGTTTGCCCAACAAATAGATACGTTCTCGAATTACGGTTTTATAGCGTTATTATATTATTTTCCCATTGTTGGGATATATTATTTTGAGATATTGTGATATATATTGTTATATTTGATATTATATTTTCTTCCGAGCCTCCCGTACAAAGGAGACTCTGCCAAATTTTTCCGTAAATTTTGGGCTTAGAAAAATTTGGAAAATGTTCTACGAACCTTACTAAATTTAAGTATAAAAAGATTTAATGGTTATAAATTGGTATATTTTATTTAATTAATTAATTTTGTAAATTTATTTGTTTATAAAGTTAATATTTTTGAATAAGATGTATTGCTTACTCAATTTCTTCTTTTCCCTCCTTTTCCCTTTTCGATGACGAAAAGTTTTTAGTGTGGGAGAGTGTAATGACCCATAAATTTCAGATAATAAGATTTGTTATTTTAACGGCATTTTGTAATTTAATTTGGAAAGAAGAAAACCTTTATAATTTAATATTGAAATGAACTCTAAAATGAAACGTAGCAATGGTAATTAAAATTAACTATTGACAATTGGAGTGAAATCCCAATAATGAAATAGTGCAAATTTGTTGCACTTGGTTATAAAATTGAAAATAAGTAAATAAAAGTAAGTATTGAATTAACCAATGAAATAATATATTGATTAATAGTAACTAAACGTAAATTAAGGTAATAATGTTGATGCAAGTTAATAAATAACTAATTTAATGCAGACCCCAATTAATTAAAACAATTGTAGGGTTATAATTGATTGTAAATAGTAAATTTAAAAATGATTCAAAGTTATATTAATTGATGAAATAATACGTAGTAAACTGTATTTTGATAAAATCAATGTTAGATAAGTAATTATAATATTTGTTGTTGATAATGAAGTATGATTAAGAGTTAGTGGCAACAATTATTATAAGTTACCGATATATTTTTAATCCATTAAATTGAATTGGATCGATTGCAATAAATCTAAATTAAATATTACGCTAATGTCAATTAAGGTAATATTTTTTTAAATAATGTTAATGTTATAGATAATAGGACAATTTATTGAATTGAAGGAACGGAAATAAAGATTTATCAATTTATTGGGATTTGAACTATAATAATTGGATTAATTGCAATTAAATGAAATTTAATATCTAAATATTACGTTAATTGAAATTTAGATGGAATTTGAGAATATTAATATAATAGATCATGAATCCAATGTTAATTTCATCCGGTTGACAGCATTGGATTGAATAATAGAATGAAAAGTGAATTAAATGGAATTATTGGAAATTAAATTCATAATTTCTGAATTTAATGAAATTAAGATTAACACTGAAATTGATAAATTTATCAACTCTAAATTGATATCTAAATTTATTTAAATTTGAGTAAATGATTAAGAAATTTAAAAACGATAAAATTTGTCAATTATAGGATCGAAATTAAAATTTTGATTTAATTAATTAATTAATTATTAATTTATTTAATTAATGTAAAAGTAGCTATTTTGGCCACTGACTCGGATTTCGACGAAACCAGTTTCATCGGATTCGTAACAGTGAATTATTATAGGATTTCAAGTTTCATAGTGATCGGACTTGTTGTTTGATAGTACGGGCTTGAAACGCCTAGAAATCAATTAGAAATAACTTGATTTTAGCATAACTTCTTCATACGATGGAATTTGGACTTGAAACCTGTTCCATTACGTTTAAAATATTTAAAAACATATATTTTGATATATGGGTTGACCCATTTCCGTTCCAGAATCGAAACGGGCTTTTCGGGTCAATTACCGTTAAAAACTCAAACAAATCAGGCCCATTTCTTTCTATTTTGTTTTGCCTATGTACATATCGTTGTAAACCCTAGCAGTCTTTCTATTTCTCATTTCTGTAGGTACAGAAATTTCTGCTGCTCCTCTTCCTCAATGGCTGAAAACCCTAATCCTCCCAATCCAATTTCAATTCCAAAAAAAAAAGTTTGCAGATCTGCAGCAACTTCGTTTTGCTTCGAGTTTCAAAGGCAAAATCCCTGCATCAACTTCGGGTTAGGAAGAAAATGACTCGGGTCGCTCTGGGTCATATTGGCGAAAACTCAGAGCAAGCGTCGGGAATTTGAGGCGGTGGACCGAAGTCGAACCCGAAGTTGACCCAGGACCAGAATTTTCCAATCTTCTAATTTTCATAACTTTTTCATACGAGCCCGGATCCATGCGCGGTTTGTTTTGCTCGGATTGTATTGGAATTCCAGACATTTTGGCGCTTGTTAGGACGGATTCTGAGACTGTTTAATTTTTGGATTTAAATTGGATTTAAATTCAATTTAAATTCAAAAGGTGAGTGTTTTAACCCACTCACAACTTCTAAAATTTCTCATGTTTGTTAAATTGATGTATGATGTGATTAGAAATTTATCTATGACTGTTTGGCATATTTTGAATCATCATCTCAGTTTATTTGAAATTATTTGGATAAAATAGTATTTAATTTATTATTGAATATAAACTGCCAGTAAATACCTGTTATTCATTATTTGTTCTATATTGTTGTTATTGATTGAATTGGATGATATTGTCATAAATGTTTGGTGATTGATATTGGATTAATGGATGTTGTATTTTACACTATTATAAACTTCAAGTCGTTATGGATTTTTATTTCTTTTGGGATTGCGGTTTGAAATAATATATAACCGTATTTATATTTTAAATTGTGGATTAAAATGATAAATATCTGTATCACTTGATCATAGGATAGAAAATTGTATACAAACATCGTCGTTCTATATATATATATAAATATTTTGGAAATGATTTCTATGGTTTTGAAAAGAAGTATATGGTTTAATAAATATTGATTTTTGATACTATATAAACATTATTTTTATATATAGTTAAATTCTTGAATTTAAGCTGTATAAATTTGTAAAAAAATAAGTTTAATAATAGAGTTTTATTTTTTTTAAATATAATGTGGTTAAGTATTTAAATTTTATTTTAATATAGAGTGTATAATGATTTAAACAAATTAAGGATGTGAGATAAATTGGAGATTTATTTGAAACTGAATTTATTTAAGAATTAAACTCAAATAAGTTGATGTGAAATTCATAAAATTTGGAATTTTAGAAGGTATGATTCTTATAACTTGATTTTTGTTTAAGGTGGATTAAATGAATATTTCAAGTAAATAGATTGAAGGAAATGTTTAGTTATTTGTAATTTGATTTTTATATAAATGAATGGATTTATTATGTAAATTATTTCAAAACTAAATAATAGAAAATTTAATTGTTGAATCGTAATTACCAAACCTAGTTTTGAAATTATTGAATACTTTAAGTTTGAAATATTTTTGAATTTGAAATGGTTTATTCTGTGGATCAAATCTATTTTGAAATCGATAAATTTGGAATAGTTTATTTGAGAAACTGAATTAAACTGGAATTATGATTTAGGATTTGGTTAAATATAAAATGTAGAAATTCGAGTTGTGTTGGATTTGATTTGTGAAATTGAAGAAGCTATTTTATTATATATAGTACTTAAATATTTAAACCATTTAAGTGGCGGAAGTTATGTTTCAAAGTTATGAGTTTCAAGGTATTATAATTTGAAAGTGTTATATTTCAAGTGTTTTGATTTCGAAATGTTATAACTTTGAAAGTGCTATGATTTTGGAAAAAGGATGTATTTGAAATAAAAATGATATTGTATTGATTTGGGTTTAATAAAAATGATATCATATTAGTTTGGGTTTTGAAATGGAAATGATATCATATTCGTATGGTTTTGGAACGGATATTATGTTCTGGTTTTGAAGTATAAACTATTTTGAAAATGACCGCGGTGTTATTGTAATGTTTTTTTGTTAAAGAGTTCGAGATCAGAAGTTTTCATACTCTCTGCCAACTCCGAAAACCACTTTAACAACCGTGTATGCGGTGGAGATTCCAGAATGAAGGAGGTTATGTGCAGTTAAAGCGCTCGGCAGATTCGAAGCGGTGGAGGTGCAAAAAGTCATAGCGGGGATACAACGAGGATATAGCGGGATATAGCAGATGACTCTGAAATAGCATATAAAACTCATACTTAATGTTTTTACAATATATAAATGGTAATTAAATGAAAAATTATCATTCAATTGGATTATAATTAATACATAAATAGTTTTAAACAAAAAACATGTGCGAATATACTTTAAATAAATGTAAAACAGTTATATAACATAATTGAATTTAGTAGAATATTAAAGTATTTTCATTTCTAAAAATGAATTAAAAATTAAATCAAATAAATTAGTTTCATAATTTTTATAATGTATAGATGCAATTTTTTAATTCATTTTATTGAAGAAGATATATCGGAAATAGCAAAACATAGCGGGAATAACGGGATATAGAGGAAATAGCGGGGATTAAAGGGGAAAGGCTATATTTGTGGGCTATATGGAAAAATCGTAGCAGTAGAAATCCGCTATGAGATATAGTGGGGTTATAGCGGGGTAATAGCGGGGCATTAACTACACAGAGTGGGATGGTGGCGACGCCCTTTAAGGTATGAACGTGGACCCGACTCCCGTGAGCTGGCTTAAGGTGGCTAAAACAGGAGCGATCTCGGGGCAGTGAGGTAGCACCTCTTATCAGACACACTCCTTTGATGTTATATTCTGACTTTGAGATTGATTTGGTGGCCACTTTTGACTTTTGATTTCGATGGTGTGGTTCGAGGTGGGCGGTAGCTGTGCGGTGTGCACCACCACCAACACGTGTGCGTAATTGATATATCCACCCTTGCGTTGCCTTGTGTGCCGTGTCACCTATCCTATCGCGCCTTGTACGAGTTTGGTTTTCTACCATAACCCGGAGTATTTAAGGTAGTCTCCCAATCTGGTGATGTGCTGATACTGGATGGACTACTGGGACTATTATTGTGTTAAATAGGAGATTGGGTAACTCCTTAATGCTATTTAAAAGTAAGTTTATTTTACTATAGACATCATTATAATAGCGAAATATTTATACATAGTAAATAGTTTAACGGATCCTTAAGAGATGTGAATCCCGAGCATCTCATAAGTTACTACACTCACATTAAACACTGGACAGGAGATGTCAAATCCCGTAAACATCTCTCACGCCATTCCACTCATATTTATTTCTGTTGATTTAACTTACATAAGATCTTTTAGTTCTGACTCGAGTGTTTTGTCTTTTCATTTCGCTCGGGTCAGTCTGAGCATTTCAGGATTCGAAGACTTTATTTCTGGAGGACGAAGACAAAGATTATATTACTATTATTTATTATAACATTCCACTACATTCACACTGTTCCGCTGCATTATTTATTATTCTCTGGTATGTGTAACTTTGATATGTGTTGTACAAGTATAATCAAATTTTTGTAAAACGTCTTTATGAACTGTTATTTGATTATTATATTTTATCATTCCGCTGCAAGATTCTATTTTGTTTTTTTCTTTCTCTACTTTTTCTTATTCATCCCAATAACAATCCGTTCTTCTGTATGGTCTGAGTCTTACGTGTGTGGTTTATCGTCGATTTAAAGCGTACAAAAAGGCGGGATGTTACAGAAAAGACAGATAAAATGGTTGGAGTAAAATAGAAGTTAAATCCTTTAAAACAAAAATATTTTCAAAACCCACTTTCAGATTTGAAATCATTTCGTGTCTCAAAAACCAATTCTAACTCAACTAGCAATTTATTATACTTTTAAAATACTAAATTAAGGCCAATAGCTACCCAATGTCTAACCAATATCGATATTGATTTTCTATTACTACGGGTTTAAGTTGAACATATAACAATGCCATAAGCCAAAGTGTCAAACAATAAGGTTTGGTATCAAATAATTCTTATGACAGGAATATTATTCAAATTAAAATCAATAATGATGAGGAATCCCATTGGATCTCACCAACCAATCTCCCTACATCACAACTCAACATATATCAGCATATATATGTGTGTGTGTGTGTGTGTGTGTGTGTGTGCGTGTGTGTAATAAAATCAATAGCGGTGAGGAATCATGTTGGATCCCTCCAACTTGCCCCACTGCACCACAAATCAATATATAATTATATAGTATGCATCATCTGCTACTAGGCGGGTATATATAAAAGGTCATCCACTCCGCCGGCGGAAATTAAACCAAACCAACTTATAAAATAGTATATCAACCAAACATCCAGTCAACAATTTTTATAAACTATATAACATACTGGTTAACCAAAAACGAGTTTAACTCACCGAAATTTCTGTTGTCAACAAGGTGTTTTGGTTTGGAACTAAAATCGAACGACGTCCGATTTTAGCCCAAATTTCAACCATCTCTAAATTCGTCCAAACTAGCTACATCGCGAAGCTTATGTCATTACGAGCGCAACGCAAAAATCCATGCCTCGATTGGACCTCATGTGAATTAGTTATTGCATTAATAAAAATTAAAATGTAAAAAATAATTAAATTTTATTGATCACATTATAATTAACTAATTATCCATATTTAAAAGTAACTCTCCTTCTTTCCTCTCGTTCGAACCAAAAACAGGCGCCACCCTTCATCGATCCATGCGCCATCTCCATCCTTCTTACGACCATCGTTATATCACCAAAGGAGAGCCCCGACCCTAAGCTTCCCGACGCCACAAAAACGAGCTCCCCAATCACTGCCATCACCTCAAAAACCGAACCCAAACGCCGCGCCTTTCATGGTGAATTCTGTCCACCAAGCGCAACCATAGGCCATAAAACTTCACCGCGACATAGCCCCAACCACCCTCTCCATCTTTCCATTACACTCTATCAACAATTGTCGCCCCAAATCGCCACAAAATTCCGTCGTTCAACCAAGCTCCACCGCCACCTTACCCCATCTTAACCCTATCCAACTGTCCAATAGGTCGATCTCAACGTCGGCAAAAATTCTCCAGTTGAAGACTTTGCCAGAAAATATCGATAATGGCTTCGATGATCGAAAGCCTTGGATGGGGAGGAGTTTGAATTAAAATTTCAAACCAATTTCTTCTTTATTACATGATTTTATAAAGAAGATGGTACCCTTTTTTGAATGTAGGCAAGGGTATGGCTGGTGAATGGCATAGGTATGGTGTGGGTAAGGGGGTTATATATTATTATTATTATTATTATTATTATTATTATATTCTACCTAAACGTACCAAAAAAAACCCAAACTCCAATCAAGGCATGCCCCTTGTCGTTCAATATGTATACCTCTATTTGAACACAAAGGAACTAGTCTCGAGACCTAATTCGATTATATACAGAAGATAGCTTTTCAAACCAGTTATAATACATCAATTCCTTTAATTAATTTCCACGCTTTTCGACCTCGCACGACCATACGATACGTCTAATCGCCCCAAAATTTGATGACATATAATAATTCATTATTACGGATCTAACGACATTAGTTTTGTCAAAATCCAAGATAGTGCCCTGAAATGACATTTTTACACGTTAATTAAAACAAATTATTATTTATAATCAATTCTAATCACTTTAGTTATAAATTAAAGTTTAGTATCTTCGTTCTTATTCAAATATAATTTAATTAAGATTTTGAAATCATTTTTATATTCACATATTCAAATAAATCCCTATATTTGAAATTTAAGCTATTTTGCTTATACAACCAATATTTCATGTTTAAAATTAATTAAATATTTCAAATTTAAACCGTAAAATTTATGATATTATTCATGTTAATGCAGCTTACTATATTCCAACTACATTTTTCTTTCTCTTAAATACACATTTGCGGCTAAAAGGATTATATCCTTTTGGATACATACAATTATCAAAATCATATTTTGATAATTTACTTGGAATCAATTTCGGATTTGCGCATCGTACCACATCATAGAGTCAATGCTCTTAATGGTTTAATTAACCAACAATGATTATCTATTCTCAACATTGATAAGAAACACATAGTTTCTCTTCAGTTTGTGAGGATACTTATTGGACACTCTAATTCACTATGTTCATTTAGGTTAGCTAATTTTATTTCTTCTCATTTAATCAGTTTTATCTACGGATCGTATCCAATTCCATTTTACTATCAATAATTCCTTAAAGAAATTTCTTCGCAATGAAATTGGTATTTCTTGAAACAAAAATTGTTTCTCAGTGCAACAGAATATGTCTTCATAAATGTTTTATGAATTTCTTTATTTATAAGATTGATTTGGTTTTAGTTTACAAAACTTATGTTCAAAACATAAATATGTCATCCAATGATAGACTTCCAAAAATTATTTTAGGGATATTTATACAAGATCCCTTATGAACAATTATAACATGCAACCTTTCGACTCGCGTAACCTGCCAACTCCTTGGCTTAGGATATGTTGGGTTTTCTTATAAATCCTCATCTTGTGTGATTTTGTAAATTGTTATTTAGGTGAAATATTTTTAACCTTATGTACCACTCTTAAGTACATGACCTTATAGAAGGGAACTAACTCAACCTCACTTAAGATTAATCATACATTGTTCAACATAGTTCGATTACTCCTTATATATGCGTCATTATGTATCACATGGAGGAGTGACCTTTGAGATGGCATATATATTAATTTTTAGCTATGTTCGGAACCTTTTTCAATATACGCACTCATTCAATCAAATCGAATCATTTTTATTGCGTGTTATTTTGAATACTTCTATTTTATAATCTATGAGTTTACCACGGACATACTATATATGTATCATATACACATGTCCATGTCAGTGATAACTCATCGGTGAATATGAAGAAGTATGTGGATCCATTTCGGTATTGGTAGACTTATGAATCCATACATCTATATGTATTAATCCAAGAGTTCATCAACTCTTATGATGCACCCACTGAATGGGTGCACATCCCTTAATTATTTGAAATATAATTAACTAGTATCATATGATTCATAATCATATGATAAAATTATTTATCAGAACTACAATTTAGTCTATAATTCCAAAATAGCTGTAAATAATATTAAATACTTCTGTATTTTCCAATGCATTACTTTTGTTATGAAAACAAATACCACAATACAATTTTATTTCATAACGAATATTCATAATATTTATATTAATATATATAGCTATGTGTGTTTTTCAGTCAATACCGAAAATAGTCATTATTTCATTAATAATGTTCGGTACGTTTATGAAAACAATTTTCATAATTCGATGCAATCAATAAGTGCTATATGGCATGCTTCCACTTTTCCGCCATTACTATAATAGCGTACTAAACTCGAAGGTCCATCCTTCAGTTACTATAGATTTATTTATTTCATAGGCTGCAACTAGTTTACCACGGAGAGATCGATAAAATATCTTGCACTCAAAAGAAATAAATATCATAGAAAATAATTTTCTATATGAAAATAAATTTCGAAGTAGAAATCATATTTTTTATTTCAACGTTAAATATCAATCATTATTATTACAATTCTTGTTTTCGTCGTTTCTTTTTGGAGCTGAAATCACTCTCTTTATCCCAACTGTACTTTAAGGCACATCTACTCCTGTACGTTCGTTATTATATCTAAATAGTCTAACCATTCAAATGAAAACCATTACTACAATATAAGAAAAAACATATTATAGAACACATTTGATCATCTTTAACTTTTAAGGACATCAAATATGTTGATTACATAAACTAATCAAAATGACATTTCAACGATCGAGTTCCTAGAATTACATTGTAGTTTTGCCCTAGTGTTACCTTTAACACAATATGATTCTTTTGTAATCAATCAAATTGAATACTCAATTTTGCATTAAGGGTTATTTGATTTTTCAAATGAATTAATTTCATCGAAATATTGGACATTATAAATTTTGACCGTTCGTCATATAACGATTAATATCCATAGTCTTGTACGACTTTTAGAGTTCGAAACTAATAGAATGCAATGCATAATCTCGACCAAATAAACATGCATGTGAACAAATAACGAAAGTATTTAGTAGTTGTAATTTTAGGCTCTTTTATGGGTATAGAACGTTCACATGCAATAACCATTTATTAATAAGTATATGTCGTATATCTATTTGTCAATTTTCAATCCAATTCATTTGTATATGTTAATTGATAAATGTTTTATCAATCATTTTAAAATGCACAAATTTATCATTGTAGATTATTATAACATTTTATAGCATACATTCTTACAATATTAGAAAGGTTAAATGTTATTATTTCTTCCTTCTTATAAGGCCCCAACCAGTCTTTTATGTTTCACTAAGCCCTAAACGAAACATAAAAGTCTTTCAACTTCACTAGTGGGTGTTAGGACTCATATGCCTTGGGATTAAGACCTTGACGAAAGCTCAACAAATCATAGGCCTGTATAAGATGGATAACTCTTAATCGGTTGTATCACATATAACTCTTAACCTTTGTTATCCTATCCTAATCCCACCTTTAACTTGAGGAAAACTCAACAAGTAAAGTGACACTATTCACTCGGACTTATCATTTCACAACAATCTAAGTATAATGCACGTACCTTGGAGAAAGCTCAACAAATATGTGCAGGTATCTTACTTCATCTATTCAATATATTAAAAGTACTACACATAACATTCCTATCTTAAGGAAAGCTCAACAACTACGGAGTATGCAAGTAATCTATTAATATATAAATGATAGAGGACAAGTTTATATTATAGATTCATAATCTTCAATATATTATATCGAGTGATATCAACTTATGCAATAATGTATTTCTTATGAAATACTGTCATGATTCAAGTGCCGGACATATCGAAAATCACAGTATGTGTATATTTACGTTTGTATTTATTCCTTAAGTCTATTTAAGGTTTATTTTAATGTTCCACCTTTAGTTTATACATTCGTATCATATAAGTTTTACTATTATATAACTTTTATATTTCATATTACCTATATAATAGTCTTATGTATAATATTTTATTAACTAAATCTTATTTAATCAATTTTAATTAATTAACTCTTTTATTAATTTTGAATTTGTATTCCAATACAACTTTTATATATTGGACATATCTACTATAACCTTTATAGTGTATACTATAACCATTATGTATAATACATATATCTTATATATGCGTATTTTTTATTTAACTAATAAACCTTTATGTACCGGACCACGTACTACCGGACCCACCTTCACCAAATCAACCACCACACACTGCCGAACCAGAAGCAAGGAAGGACACGACCGATCCAAATTTTCCATGCCAGACCGTTTCAGCCCAGGCCCATCAGCAGCTGTATACATCCAGAACCCCTGCACCCAGCCTCACTCTATAAATAGAGGGGCAGGGGTACAACAATGGAAGACAAGTTTGAGAGCTCAAGCACGGAGAGAACTTTCAAACATCTTTCAGTTACTTGTAATCAAAGCTTTGTACTTGTAATCTGAATAGAAAAGGAGAATAACATATAAAGTGGACGTAGGCACGTTCTGGCCGAACCACTATAAATCTGTGTGTCTTTTACAGTTTAGTCCCTACTTTTTATATATTTGCGTAAATCACTCAAGTCACTAGAAACAACATAAAATCAACTAGTTCATACGACTTGGAGGTTTTTGCCCATTTTTTGTGCAAACATTTTTGGTGCTTTCACTGAGAAGAAGGAGCTCGAAGCTTCAGCTTCTCCCACTCAACCCTTTTCCTATCAACACCGTTCATTGCTTGGAAAATATGGCTCCCGGACGGAAGAAAGATGCTAGCAAAGGAAAGGACATCGCAACTAGCAGTATCCCAGATCCAGTGATCAGGGACCAAGACAATCGTCCAGTTCCAACAGCAAATTTAAATCAGGCAAATCCGATAGCCCCTGCTACGGAACAACCAATTACAAGGGCGGATCTGGACAGGGTTGTGGCTGAAGTAACTAACCGCTTCGCATCTCAACAAGAATCCTTGGTAGACCAACTCATGTCACGCTTAAGAGATGTTGAAGAATCCAACCGCAACACTGAATCATAGGGTGAGTCCCGGTCTGGAGGATCTGGGAGGCGACAAAGGTCTTTCTTCTTCGAAGAGGCTAACAACAGAAACAGCCGTGGTAGGAGCCGAGCCCGGACTCAGCCCGAATTCCGACCCGAGGAAACACTTGGAACCGAACCCAACGGGGGAGTTACCAGGCAAGGGTCGGATGTAGCTGAGCCCGCCATGCTACCTAACCATGGAAACACCAAGGAACGGGGCCGAGCTGGAGCCCAGCCTAAAGTTGGACCCAAGGAAGTGCTGAGAAGAGAACCCAGCTGGGAAAGATCAAGGCGTGGGCCAACTGTGGCTGACCCCAACATGCCCCCGGAAGACCAGAGACAGCCATTGGAGAATGCCAGGAGTGATAAACGATACCATCCTTACAGGTCATCTAGACGGAATCAATCCCGCAGGGAAGAACCAAACTCATTTTTATCCGCTCCAAGTTCTGATGAAAGGATGGCGCGATTGTTCAGAGAGTGCGTCCAATGGGAGCAAAGGGATCGGGGGATAGGTGCTAGGGTAACCAGCCCCTTCACCCGTTATATCGAAACTGCCATCACCCCCCGGGAATGGAAAATGCCAATTATGGAACCTTACATGGGAACCTATGACCCTATCGTACACTTACAGAGATACACCCAGCATATGCTCATGAGCGGAGCAACGGAGGGAGTATTATGTAAATGCTTCCCACTTTTCTTGGCAGATCTAGCTACCTCCTGGTTCTGCCACCTACCCCAAGGGTCCATCAGCTCATGGGAAATGTTGAAAGAAAAATTCATCAGCCAGTTCCGCATTCATGTGGAACAACCCAAGGACGCTTATTCCTTATCTAATATCAAGCAGAAACCCAGAGAGACAGTGCAACAATATCTCACCCGATTCAATGCTGCTGCGGCCGCAGTCCAAGATGCCGACGAGAAATTTATCCTAATGGCTCTCTGCAGAGGTGTACATCCGGATACTAAATTTGTTAGAAGACTAACCAAGGAAAAGCCAGCTACTTTACCTGATTTCTTCCATTAAGCTGGAAAGTATATGAGGCTTGAAGACGCTGCCACTGAGAGGCAGTCGGGGCAACATGCTAAGACAGCTACAGACAGGGTTCCCGTTGCATCAAAGGATGTTATATAGAAAACATCTTACTAGCCACTCGAGACGAAGTTAGATACAAGCGGCCCCCGCACAGGAAGGAATCAGATAACGCACTCAAGTCTGGAAAGTTCTGCCGCTTCCACGAATCCCATGGACATGACACCAATGAATGCCACTATCTCCGGGACTTGATTGAAGAACACATCAGAAGGAAGAGACTGGAACGCTATGTAAAAAGCCAGAACAGGACTTCGACTCCTGCCAATGAGAATCCTGGGCTACCCCTCCCAGAAGTAAGCGGAGGAAATCGCAACACCAGCGGCTCTAGTCAAGAGAAGTTAGTGGTCCATACCGTATCAGGAGGACCACACATCGCCGACAGAAGCTGGGCGGAGATGGAAAGATACGGTAAGTCACTTAGAAACGATGAAGGCTACGTTAACTCTGTTATGGAAGAACGCCACCCGAAACGGAAAGAGAATGACGACATCACATTCAGTAGGCATGATCTAGAGGGAAGACAGTACCCACACATGGATCCTATGGTCATCTCTGCCTGGTTCGGTCCGGCCAAAGTTTTTCGAATTTTAGTAGACACTGGAAGCTCGGTAAATATCCTATTCAAGCATGCTTTCGACAAAATGAAGCTGTCAATGAAGGATGTGTCTCCCTGCAACAAACCACTGCATGGTTTCATTGGAGATGCGAAGATGCCCCTCGGGCAACTGGACCTTTTTGTTGAAATAGGAAGTCTTCCCCGCTCCGTTGTGCGAAAACAAACATTTGTGCTAATAGAAAGCCACTCGGCCTACAACGCCTTTTTGGGAAGACCAGCCTTGTCTGACTTCCAAATTGTCCTAGCCCCATGGTGCCTGAAAATGAAATTCCCAACAGATAACGGAGTAGAAGAAATAGAGGGAGATCAAGACGCCGCTCGAGATTGCTATGTAACTGAGCTTCGCAATAACCGCAGGAAGGATAAAGGGAAGGATGCAGAGACTTCTATCCGCAAGAAAAGCCTAGAAGCATAGAAATTAAAGAAAGTCCATCCTCTTCCATATACCAGTGATCCTTTCAACGAATTAGACCCCAGGGACAAAGAGGAGAAGGCCACCACCGAGACTGCAGAGGCTATGGAATTTGTATCTGTAGACAAACACGACCCAAGTAGACTGCTGAGAGTCGGGTCTAAGTTAAGAGCGGAGTTGAAAGATCAACTCGTCGATTTTCTTCGCCACAACATGGATGTATTTGCATGGACGCACGCCGACATGACAGGAATCTCTCCAGACGTAGCATGCCACATACTGAACATCGATCCCACCAAGGTGCCAGTGAAGCAGAAAAAGAAGAGCATGGGAGCAGAACGATCAGCAGCTCTCGAGGAAGAAGTAAAGAACTTACTTGCCAATGACTTCATACGAGAAGCCATCTACCCAGAATGGATCGCCAACCCGGTACTGGTAAAGAAAGCTAATGGGTAGTGGCGAACATGCATCGATTTCTCCAACTTAAATGACGCTTGCCCGAAAGACTGCTTCCCACTCCTCCTAATCGACCAACTCGTGGACAGCACAGCCGGACACAAACTCTTATCCTTTATGGACGCATACTCAGGATACAACCAGATCCCTATGCACGCCCCCGATCAAGACCACACCAGTATCATCACTGACCGGGGATTGTACTGCTACACAGTAATGCCTTTTGGACTTAAAAACGCCGGAGCTACTTATCAGCGCCTTGTCAACAAGATGTTTGCGAAATTAATAGGGCGAACTATGGAAGTTTATGTGGATGACATTCTGGTAAAATCAAGGAAAGCCAACGATCATATAAACCACCTGAACGAGATGTTTCAAGTATTTCGCCAATATGGAATGAAACTGAATCCTCTAAAGTGCTCCTTCGGAGTATCGTCGGGAAAATTCTTGGGATTCATCGTCCATGCCAGGGGGATTGAAGAGAACCCCGAACAAGTCCGGGCTTTGCAAGATATCAAGATATCATCCACTCGAAGAGAGATGCAAAGCCTAAACGGGAAAGTGGCTGCCCTAAGCAGGTTCATCTCTAAAGCAACCGACAAATGCATCCCTTTCTTCGAAGCTCTTAAAAAAGACAAAGGAAAGTTCGAATGGACTGACAAATGCTCGACAACCTTCCTTAACTTAATCGAACACCTCTAAAGACCACCAGTACTCTCAACTCCAAATGAAGGCGAGAAACTATACATATACCTTGCTGTATCATCCCATGCTTTAAGCGCCGCTTTGGTGAGAGAAGACGACCGCACGCAGCGGCCCGTATACTTTGTAAGCAAGAGATTTACAGAGGCAGAAACTAGATACCCTAAACTTGAAAAGCTAGCATACTGTTTACTAATCACGTCACGGAAACTGCGACACTATTTCCAATCTCATTCCATCAAAGTTTTAACCGATCAACCGCTAAGGCAGGTACTCCATCGCCCCGACACTTCTGGGCGACTACTTAAGTGGTGCATTAAACTGAGTCAATATGATATTTCCTACCATCCTCGCACCGCTATCAAGGGACAAGCCATAGCTGATTTCATTGCCGAATTCACTACTAACGAAGGTAAGGAGCAATATGAAGTAGCAGAAAATATCAGGTGGAATCTCTTCGTTGATGGAGCATCAAATGAGCAAGGCTCGGGTGCAGGTGTTGTGATAATCACCCCCAGGGGAAGGAAGCTACACTACGCCCTAAGGTTGGAGTTCGCTGCCACCAACAATGACGCAGAATACGAAGCAGTGATAGTCGGATTAGAACTTGCCCTGGAGATTGGAGTCGGTTCTTTATGTCTCCATAGTGATTCTCAACTTATTGTAAATCAGATACTGGGAGAATTCCAAACTCGAGGAGATCGACTCACAGCATATCTAAAGAAGACCAAGCTGCTGCTCAATCAGTTGGATCACTATTTAATCAGACACATTCCTCGAGAGAAGAATCAGGAGGCCGACGAACTGGCAAAGCAAGCTAGCATGAAGGACGACACCGCTTCCCGAACAATAACCATCTCACAGTAACTAGCCCCGAGTTACGAGACAATGAATATGATAGCTGCAATCGAAGAGGAAACTTGGATGACTCCTATCCGAAAATATTTATAAGATGTCACACTGCCCGACGAGCATAACGAAGCTAAGAAAATCTTAAGAAAAGCTTCCCGCTACACACTACAAGAAGGCATCCTCTATAGGCGCGGCTTCTCTAATCCCTTATTAAGGTGTATCGCTGGAAGGGAAGCCAGGGAAGTCTTGTCCGACATCCATTAAGGAAGTTGCAGAGATCACACCGGAGGGCAGACTCTAGCCAAGAAAACACTCCGATACGGGTATTACTAGCCCACTTTAAACAAAGACGCCTTGGACTTCGTCAAAAAATGCAACAAATGTCAGAAATTTGCTAAGATTCCTCGACTACCCACAAATGAAATTACTCAAATGACCAGCCCTTGGCCCTTCGCAATATGGGGAATTGACTTGATTGGCGAACTGTCAGTGGGTCAGGGCGGAGCCAAATATGCCACAGTAGAAGTTGACTATTTCACCAAATGGGTGGAAGCGGAACCTCTAAATAAAATATCTTCGGCAAAAGTTATTAACTTCTTGATCAAAAGTGTTTTATGCAGGTACGGGGTTCCACTCAAAATCATATCGGACAATGGGCTTCAATTTGACAGCGAGGAATTCACCGACTGGTGCCAAGAGCACAGAATTCACAAAAGTTTCTCATCTATGGCTTACTCCTAGGAAAACGGACAAGTCGAAGCTGTCAACAAAATCCTCAAAACCCTAATCAAGAAGAAACTTGAAAAGTCAAAAGGCGCTTGGGTGGATGAACTTCCTACGGCACTTTGGGCTTACCGCACATCTTACAGAACATCAACAGGGCATACTCCTTTCTCTTTGGCATACGGATCGGAGGCCATGCTCCCAGTTGAAACTGTAGTGCCTTCCCACCGCAGGATCCACTACAACCCAGAATATAACGAAGAACTCCTCCACATGTCTTTGGATCTAATTGAAGAGAGAAGAAACGATGCAGCACTCAAAGCAGCAGCTCATAAGCAAAAAGTTGTAGCACAATACAACTCCAAAGTCAAGCACCGCAGCTTACAAGAAGGAGATCTTGTCCTCAAGCGGATCTTCCCGCGCCCCGGAGCGCTAGATCCAATCTGGGACGGACCCTATGTAATTCATAAAGATCTCCGCAACGGAGCCTATATTTTGTCAACAGTGGACGGAGAGGTGTTCCAGAGGGCATGGAACATCCAACACATCCGTAGATACTTTTCTTAACTTGTACTGCCCATATGAAGTGAATTAACAAAGAGAATCAGTGGACGTAGGCATTTTCGTGCCGAACCACTTTAAAAATCTTATCTCTTTTTAACTTGTTCCTTTATATCTTGGCTGCTTGTTAAGCTTTATCCTCTTCTGTTGAACAAAATCATGTATGACGACATTTCCATTCTGGACACTTCACGGTGCAACCTCACCTGGACAAGACCCAACAGGTATTATGCGAATCTATGCACTCGCCAATAAGACACTTTTTCTCCAGCATCCCTCTGCTGCGGGTTAACTCGTTGCTCGCGACTGCCCTCAAAGCCAACTGTAATGAGCCGATTATATGCCATCAAGAAGGCCGACTATAGCCGATGGCAGCTCATTACGGCGTTCGGCTCGCCGGCAACTGTGAACCTACTTTAAGCCCCAACATAAGGTGTGGCCAGCCAGGGGTAGTTCTCGGTTGACGATCGGCACCCACGCTAGCCGGCCACAGTAAATCGAATAATACCCACGATTACCGGCCATAATGGCTCGGGTAGTTACTGTGCGCGATCTCGGCTCCGATATGTCTTAAGTGCGGTTGTGGTAAAAATGATAAACTCCCCGCAGAGGCGTAAGATGGATGACAAACGTCTCCAGGACCCACAGCTAGGGAAGTGACTACAAAACCCGTTTGCCACGAACTTAAGCATATCGACGGCCTTCCGTGATTGGAAGTTTTACTGTTTCTCATATTTCCATTACATTTAAAAACTTTTCTCCTATCCTATATAACAATCCCTAAAGTACAGGTCACAAAATAGGGGAACTCTCGCTTGTGGAAATATGAGCTAACATCCGAATGACGGAACACTCAGCTACATTCCATACTCAGTCACGCAAGACATTCAAAGCAACCATCTATAACTAAAACACGAAGGGCGGTACTTTCTTCTCTTTTATACAAATATGTAGCTTTGATTTATTCACACGTCATATTGGCATTATAAGACATGAAATAATATTTTAAGCAGAAACTTAGCATTAAATACGATTGAGTCACATGCATAAACACGCAGCTGTATTTCTTATGCAACATATCAAAATGACAACAACATTCAAACATGATAGAATCAGCTTATGTTATAAAATTACATAAAGTCATTCTTTACAAATAATATAATTACAAGTTACATTAATGTTTCGGACTAACATAGACAGCAACCAGAATATGTACAAGTCAAGTCAAAGAATCGGGGCTTCGCCTCCATCCCGCTAGCCCTCCGGATCTACTTAACTGCAGGATCGGAACTCCCAGCATGTACTCTAGAGGTCCCGCCTGTCCAATTCAGAAGAGAATCCATCAATTATCATAAAAGATAAGCAATCAAATCAGGAAAAGGTTAAAAGGGGAGACTTACCGGCGTCTGCTCCCTGGTCGTCATCCCCCAGTTACGCACCCACTTCCTCGGCGGCAAGCAGCCTCATGCCTTCCTTCACCGCCGCCTTCTCCTCCTTGGTGAACTGTGCGGTAACCACATCCATTCTGAAGGTCGCGCCACCCTCTTTATCCGCTTCGACCTTGGCTTCCTCCAAAGCCCGGAGATATATCCTAGCCATAACCCGGGGATAATCGTCCATCCAGGACAGGTTGCCCTACCTCCAAGTACGGAAATACATGTCCTGGAGCATCTCGTCTATCATCCCCTCGTTCTCCTCAAACTCTTTCATCCGGGCCTCAGAAGCCGACAGTCGTGCGACAGCAGCATCTCTCTCCACTCGGTATCTCGAGCAGTCAGCCTGAAGGGACTTCCGCATCACTTCCATCTCCCCCTTCAGCTTGGCCTGAGCAAGCTCTGTGGCCTCGAGCCTCCCAGATAACTCCTCGACCTTCTCAAGATCCTCTCTCCGAACCTCGTCAACCGTTGCGATGGCCATGTCAATTCGCTCCTTGCAAACAACCTCCATTTTTCGCAACTCAGCCTTACTAGCCTCTTCCATGGTTTTCTTTAATCGTCGGGAGGCCGCCTCATGCTGGGATATCTGGATAGCCTGATCGACAAGCTGTTTGGCCTGATCAGAAACCTGTAGCCGCAACCGAATGTTAGCACTTCCGATTTCCTCCCCAGCCTTGGCCAGTCGAGCGTGATGCTCCATTAGCCTCTTGGTCTCCTCAGCCACCCGATCGATGCTTGCCTTGGCCTCATTCCCCATGGTCACAATCCGAGTAGTAAGCAAATCGAGGTCTAAGGACTTAGCCTCATCAAGCACCCGTACCATGGGATTGCGGGGAAGAAGATGCTCACCCGTGGCCTCGTCAAAAGAGATGTCCTAAAAACTCGGGTCCAGATCCGGGTGGCCGGCAAATGGGTTGCGAACCAAACCAGGATGGTCTATCGGGGTGACGGTTGGATTTTCGGACGGATGTGGGGAAGGCATAAACTCGGTATCCTCCTCAGTAATATCATGGATAGGCTGGACTAGAGGCTGAGGGCCAGGTGAAGGCTCAAACGAAGATCGACCCCTCTTCCTCTTTTGCATATCTTCTTCAATAACTCCAAGAAGAGGGCGATATCTAACCGCATCTCCAGGACGGCTAGTTGACGGCTTTGGTTTGGCAGAAGCTTTGAGTAGCTTGTACTATTCAAGGCGGTGTCGAATATCTGATGTCTTGGCCACCTTACCTGCTCCTGGAATAAAAATTAGGTGTTACAAGCATGCATAAAACTATGATCCAAGAAATATGTTAAGTAGGAAAACGCGCTTATTTTACAAACCCTGAGGGGGAGTGGGATACTGCAATAAGTCCTGAATCTCATTTCAGGACGGGAGTTGGCCATAAAATATTACTAAGTCCTTATCATAAAGGGAGTCTGCGAAAGTTAATAATTCACCTTGAACCACCGGAGTTGCCTTAGCTGAAATACGCTTAGAAGATGGATCGGCACCAGTCCCAGCCTTGTCAACCTTCTTCGCCTTCTCCACCGAGGCTGATCCTTCCTCCAGTCCCTCAAAAGCCTGGCGGAAGGCATCATCCGTCCACTCCTGGATCTCCCCTTCCTGCTCGAAAGACAAAGCCCCAGCACCACTACCACCCTGTCCTTCACCTTCTCCATCTCCTCCGCTCTCCTCCTCGCCTCTTTCCTCCTCTCCACCTTCCTCCTCCGGAATATCTGGACATGTACTAGGGGAGGGTCCATCAGACTTCTTAAGCTTTTTCCCCCCGACAACTGGAGGTATCGAGAAGGGTTTTCTCTTGCTGATCTTCGCAGTGGCCCCATCTTTAGCTTTGGAGCCCTCTCCTCTGATGTATCTCTCTACTTAACCACGGATTGACGTGGCAGAATCAAGTTGTGCTCCAGGAGAGTGGCATTCCTGATCAGGTAAGAAGCCGACCTATCCCTTCCTGAGATGGCCTCTATCTCCTCAGCCATCTGTACCAGGCGATCATTCTCCACAACTGCAAAGCCACCTATCGCTAGCAAGAAATAAAAGCTTATAAGAAGGAGCATTGCAGTCGGGACAAAGAAATTACAAATGAAGTTCAACTTACAACCAAAAGTAAAAAGGCGAAAAGAAACAGAGTCGTCCTTGACGAAGAACCATTCCTTCTTAAACATGGTGAACTTAGAGTATAGGTCCAGGACCGGCTTAAAGAACACGGCCGACTCTAAACTAATGTACGGAGACCCCTTCTTGTAGCCCCTCAGATTATACAAATATCGGATTTCCCGGTTAGAAGGGGGCGCCCATACCTCCTCTGGAAGATAACGAATAGGCACACTAAGATGGCGTAAGAGTTGGGCTGAAGCTGGAAAGGAGCCACCTTCAGGTAAGTAATGAAGCTGACTATCCACGCATTGATCGGAGGAATGGCCTCGCACATGCAATGGTATCGGCTATACGCGAAATATCCTTTAGAGGGATTGTACGGCATCACTCCGTCCCCCGGCAACAGCATACTCGCTCTGTCAATCCCAAAAGAGCGAGAGATGACATCAAGCTGCTCCTCTTCGAGCGAGCTCGGAAAGCAGTCAGGAGGAGAATTCAGGAGCTCCTGAGGGCCATATCCGGCCACTAGTGATCTCGGAGTGGGTCCCTGACGTCCCGGTCCTGGCTGGGCTGGGGGCACAACGGGAGGCTCACATCGGTCCGTAGATTTTCTCTTCTCCGATCGAGTTTCAACTTTACGATACATTTATCTGCAACACCAAAAAACAAACGCACTGTTAAAGTGAGGAGTATAAAGATATAAGTAAACAAAAGCATGTGGTCTGGAATTTCGCTCGAATTCAAAACTCAAGGGATGAAGGTTTTTAAGTTCATTCGGTAACACAGGACCGAGAGGCCATTCGGCACTCGCACTACGGAGCTCATCCAGTAAGTCAAAGAAAAAGCTCATTCAGTACATAGAACACCCCGGTTCCATTCGGTAAATCGAAGACTCTAAGGTCATTCGGTAGTCCCAATACGAAGACATATTCGGCATTAAAAATCTTTTGGAACATCCGGTATTAGGTCCACTCGGTAATCGGCATCACCAGAGTCATTCGGCACTCACGTCGTTCGGTAGTTTATAAACAAAAGAATCATCCGGCAATTACCTAGTCCGGTTGTCAAAAAGTTTCAGCAGTATAGTTGATTCGGCAGAAATCAGTTTCGGCTCCCTCGGTTCGGTAAGGAATAACGAAGGTGTGTAGCCCCTACTTATAGGCAAATATAGGATGCCGGACCAAATGGCTCGGCGCTCTGGGACCGAATGGAAACACCCTAGCTAAAACAAAGAGCGACATATACTAGCATATGCCCCACTTTGGGGGGCAAGTGTTGGGTGCATTTCCACCACCATCGGTCCAAAAGAAAAGGAGCCAAGCCTCTCCACCTCAAAGCCGATCGAAAGCCTCTCATCACCAAATCATCCCCCACCGATCCAAAATCCACACCGGACCGGCCCATGCCGAACCAACCTACCCCAAGTGCCTGCCGAACCAGCCTACTCCAAGTGGCTGCCGAACCAACCTACTCCAAGTGCCTGCCGAACCAACCTACTCCCCGTGCCTACCGAACCAACTCAAAGTACCACCACCGGACCACGTACTACCGGACCCACCTTCACCAAATCAACCACCACACACTGCCAAACCAGAAGCAAGGAAGGACACGACCGACCCAAATTTGCCAGGCCAGACCGTTTCAGCCCAGGCCCATCAGCAGCTATATACATCCAGAACCCCTGCCCCCAGCCTCACTCTATAAATAGAGGGGCAGTGGTACAACAATGGAAGACAAGTTTGAGAGCTCAAGCACGGAGAAAACTTTCAAACAACTTTCAGTTACTTGTAATCAAAACTTTGTGCTTGTAATCTGAATAGAAAAGGAGAATAACATATAAAGTGGACGTAGGCACGTTCTGGCCGAACCACTATAAATCTGTGTGTCTTTTACAGTTTAGTCCCTGCTTTTTATATATTTGCGTAAATTACCCAAGTCACTAGAAACAACATAAAATCAACTAGTTCATATGACTTGGAGGTGTTTACCCATTTTTTGTGCTAACATCTCCAAAACTTATGTAATTTAGAGAAGGAAATTCTGTCTCTCTTGTTATGAAATTAATTAGGGACATGCATGCTTTATATGGAGATAGAAACCTTTCATTTCTCTCTCTTTAATTAGATTGATTGATGCATTAAATGCCCTTAATTAGCAATTCTTACATGGCGAAAAATGTAAGTTTTTCCAAATATATTCCAGTGTGAATTAATTAATGAGTAACATTGTAGTGTTTATAAATGACATGAATTTGCACATTTATTTACATATATGCACACTAATATAGTTGTGATATAAAATGTTAGAATTTCTAACCATCAATACAATACTTGTAAATTAGATTGTAGTTTTAATTTTAAGATATCAACACCAAAGCAGTCCTTGATTAAGTAATAATTGACAACAGATGATTATTTATATTCCACATACTTATGACCGTAAATGGAAGTTTTAAATAAACATAAATGCACATTGAATGCACATTAAATACACTAAAATGCACTTTACATTACAAAATAATTTTATAACTAAACTAATATTTTTCATAGTCACATATATTGTTAAAAAATATATGAACAAAACTTTGCCTACAGTAAGCAAATTAACAAAATTTCCCATTACATATAATCAGATATATGGTCACCCAACACTTTAATAAAACTTTCCTTACACAAAATAATTTAGAAAAACTTTCCCTTTTTATTTTAAATCACATAGTTATTATCTAATAAAATGTGTATCTTAATTTAATTTGACAAATGTGCAAATAAACAATTAGACATATAGAAATATATATGGTTAAATTTAACAAATACATGTTAAAAATGCAATTTTCTTTGTTATAAAATAAACATATGAACAAATTTTATCAAGTAGCATAATCATACAATTATACAATTATATATGAAATTGTTTGTATAGATTAAAGTTAACCTAATGTAACTTATTTCAAAAATTCTCAAAATTAAAATTAAGAAGAAAAATACAATTACGAATTCGTCGACAAATTTACATCTCCAACATATAAATATAATAGAGTTTTAATCAAAATATATAGATATGTATGTTCATGTTTGCATCTCACGTTGACAATATATATATATATATATATATATATATATATATATATATATGCATAGGGAATTGTGATAACGGATAAATTAATTAGACAAAAGCATGTAATAATCGATTATAAATGATTATAAGAATTTGTAAATCAAGATAATATCTTGCTATAGCCTAAAGAATATATTGAATGATGAATCAAAAGCTCTTCGATTCCGTGAATCGATCTGATTACCCAAAGCCATTAAGCACACCTTGAAAATGAATTCCCCTTAGGACGTTGCCTAAAAGTCACACCTTGAATGTTGATATCTCCTCAGATCTTCAAAATCCCTATCCAATCCTTGTAAGAGATGGATGAACCGCTTTTTTTCTATTTTATTTGATCCTTTTATTTGGAGTTTAAAGATTTTGAAATTTGTTTTTTGGTTTCTGCCATGAAAAGTTTGGAAGAGAGAAAGAGAAAGAATGAAACCCTTTCCATTCTTTAATTAAAACTTCCCTAATTAGTTCCCTTGATTGTTTATGTTATCCTGCCTTTTAAAAAGGTCGTGATACCATGGAGTTAGCTAAATGGAATTGCAATCATCAAGGCACGAAGCCCAGAGAGTATTATCAAGTTCAAAGATCAGTTATAAATAAGGCTATGGATGATAGTCAAGCAGATTCAAGCAAGTGGCATTCAAAAAATGCTAAGTATGGATTTTCACTTCCCATAAGCAAGAGACTGGATCGGATCAGTATGATTAGTAATGGATCAGATCGAACCTTTATGGCTATGCCTCACTTAGATTGGTCTTTCAACTCAATGATGATTGCTCAGTATTTCGACAAGCACTGGAATAATTATACAAACAACTATGGAAACATGGAGAAACAGAAGAGGTGGACCGACTATGGAGATCGCGGATCCGCTATGCACCATCTTAGGGGATCGGTGTCGATCCCCCTATAGGGACCATGTCTAGTCCATCTAGAGTCCTAGATGGGCCCTATTTTTGGCGAGCAGGTTGATGTAGGACCTAGATTGGCATCGATCGCCCTAGGCCTAGGGGCATGCCGCCATGCATCTGTTCCACCGTTCGACTGGTGGTTGACGTAGGGCCTGCATCCATGGATCAGAACGTGAAGAGTATATTTCGGAGCATCCTTGCGGAGTCAAGGGCTAGGCAGGTAATATGGATTAGAGATCACCTATGGATAAGAACGGAAGGATGGCTGACCTGATATGATGGATAATAGGAGGCAGATTGCCTAACAGGAACTGGAAGATGCCAATCCGAGACCATTCACTCTGAATATCAGGTAAGCTAGGAACCCACTAGAGTTCAACCTACCAACACTAGAGGTGTACGATGGACGATTGGACCTCATAGTATACTTTATGAGGTATATCTGGCACATAGAAGTGCGGGGAGCATTGGAGGAGGTCATGGAAAGAAGTTCTCCACTTTACTTGATAGAATTAGATGCGCTCTAATTTCATTAGCTGGAGAACGGTTTGAACAGGACATGAAGCAAGTTAGTGGATCGGTACATGAGGTAGTTTAGGGTCTATATTTTAAGACCCAAGAACGTTATGACATTGGCAGCACTAAAGAAAAGGAACAAAGAGTCCTTAAGGAGTTTCTTGACATGGTTGAATGCGACAGTTTCTTCGGTGGATCGGTTGGATCCATCGATGGTTTTAATGGTGGTAATATCTGGAATTGCTTATGACATAGATTTCAAGGATGCATTGGAATGGGATTCACTAATGGATCTTGGGGGAATTTTTCCATGAACTGGATAGGTTCCTGCGACAGGAGGATGCATGAGTCGGCAAACAAGAAGTAAATGTTGTGAAGGGTGAAGGACCATCTGGAGAAGGGTCTATAAAGGACAAAGGCAAATGGAAAAGGATGACGGTTATGATAGATTAAAAATGCAAAGGAAGGAACATAAGCCGAAATTATCATCTTATTCGGATTTGACGGAAAGTTTGGAAGGGATTTACTTAGACACAAAGGAGCAACTCCCGTATTTGAAACCGGCAAGGAGGGATCCTATAGAGCGGGAATAAAGGTTTGGAAAGTATTGCCTATTCCATGAGCTGGATGGGCATACTATGGATGAATGCAGGCACTTATGGGATATGGTTGAGGAATATGTAAGGGATGGAGGATATCACAGTATGTAAGGACTCGGCCTGTGGCGGTGGTACAGGTGCAGCCACCATCCACGTCAAATGGAAATAACCTTGGATTGAGGTCATGGATTGTCATATCTTATTCAGAATGGCATGAACCTAACAATAATAATAAAATCCACAATGAAATGGTTAAGTCACTTATACACATACGGGATCGAGTCAATACCTAGGCATGCTTTGAGATGATGATGAACCGCCATATTTGGAGAGGTAATATTTAGTTTTCTTAGGTTTTTTGGCTTTTAGGATTGTTTGAAACTCAATTTAATGAATGGATCTTCAAAGGCTTAAATCCGTATTAATGTGATAAATAAAACAGGTCGAGGTTGTCTCGACCAGAGAGATAGGGCAATAATCGCAAGGTGCAAGTCCCTTCGTCGGAGAGCAACATGATGGATTCATATGTCATGGATTAAACCCTCGACCAAAGAGTCAAAAACTAAGAAATGAAGTCAGTACGGAATTGATTGTTTTATGTCTCTGACCGAAGAGTTAGGAACCGGAGTGCAAGAAGCAAGTCGCGCAAGTCGCTTCATCGGAGAGCGATAGGATCGACATAGTTATTAGTGTTCCCCCTTTCACCAAAGACGACTAGATATGGTCAAGCAAGGGTCCAAAGAGACCATGATAGACCTAGGAAGGCTAGGACACCACTTTGTGTTCAGAGACACTGAACTAGAGCGTCGAAAGTAACACCGCTTCGCTGGAGATCGACATGATCGGCTTACTTTTCGTTATTCCCCTTCACCGAAGAGTGACAAGATAGGGATCTATAAGAGCTCGGAGAGGCTATGATCGGTCCAAGAGGAACAAGACATCTTTATGTAACGACCCAGAAGTTTGGATATTTGAAGTGGGAATATTTAATTGATTTAAAAATTTTAAAAGTTAATTTTTAACTTTAATTTCAAATATAACCATTTATTGGATAATTAAATTATTGAATTTAATAATTGGAAATTGGCTAAATTATTGTATCTTGAGTTTTAAGCCTTTTAAAAATAATTAAAGGCTTATAAAATTTATATTAGTAATACTGAAAAATATTGAACTTTTTAAATTGAATTTAAAAGTGAATTGTTCAGTTTTAAAAATATATCGTTTGAATTAGCATTTAAAAATAGCTTTCTGATGCACGGTCTCGAATTTCGATGAAACTTGTTCCATTGGATCCGTAATAGTGTATTATTACTAGATTTCGAATTTCATAGTATTTGGAATTATCGTTTGGCCATACAGGATATAAACGCGCTAAAATTCATATCGAAAATTCAATATAATAATTGGGTCCAAAAAGCTATCTTCTCCATAGATTGAATTAGGACTCGAACCTTTTCCATTACGTTCGGAATAGGGGCATAACATTATAAACGCCTAGCGGCATGCCTAGATAGAAATTCGAGAGTTTAGGCTACAAAATCGAGATGTTTTGTAATTTAATTTAAAATATTGTCAAGTCAAAATTTCCACAATAGCCTTTTTTATCACCTAAAATCACTGTACCTGTTTCATTCAAGCACGTTTCCCTCTCCATCAGTTCAAAATCAAGTCCCTTTTTTATTCAAATTATTTTAGTAGGCGAACATGGTGAAACAAAGAAAAAAATGGTGGCTTGAAAATCTTCTTTCTCACAAAATACTAAGTAAAAAAATATCCAGACTTGCTTTAAAAATCATGTTTTGGATCAAGCTTCAATCTAATATCATTTTCGCATAGTGTGGCCTTGTTTTTGATGCTCGATTTGATGTAAGAGCATGAAGTCGAAACTAGTGTTTCGGTTAGATGGGGTTTTAGCCATCGAATGTGGAGTTGGAGCAAGGAATTGGATTCAGGGACAGAAGACGATTTGGAATAGGAATTTTTGGACAGTGCGGCGAAGAAAAAGGTGGTCGTGACATGATTCTATGGCCTAGGAAGGATGGGTTTGATCGCATTTTGATTGATGATGGCATGATTGCCGACAGGGGCATAGGCGAGACGGGATTCTCGTTAGGAAAACAATGGCAAAGTCGAAACTCAATATCGATGAGTGGATCTCAGTATCCATGCTTCTCGTGCACAGCCATGGGTATTAGCGTGCATTCTTGGGTAGGAAAGAAGAAGGAGGGAAAGAAATTGTTGGGCTGGGATTTAGAAAATTTGGTATGGGTTTTGCTTTTTTTTAAAGAAATTGAATTTATATTTTAATTAAAATATCGATGAACTTAAGAATTGCATAACTTCCACACACGAGGACCAATTCGGACGATTCAAGTTGTGCTGGGATCGTGATGTCATCATTTATGCAAAGGAAGTGGTTTGGATGAATTTGGAGCTTCTGAAATTTCAGATAATTTCGAACATGTTCAAATTTAATCGGGACCGGAACGCGAAAGCGACAGAAAATCAAAAGTGAGTTAATCTCACTCAATTTTGGATTTACCTCAATTAATTTTAAATATTTAAAATTAATTATTAATTGATTAATAGAAGTAATAAATTACCATCAGTTGAATGTGATATTATACATAGTCGTATATATATTGGAGTGATTGATATTCCCAAATATATATAGCGGATGAGACCCTATACGTCCTGCATAATAGCGGATGACCCTATATACCACAGCATTCTGCTCAAAGTGGGATTGGTATTTTTATATTGTGCAAACATCTGTGGATGCAGGAAAAACAGGTTGGAGGGATCCAACAGGATTCCTCAAAAATGTTGAATTAATTGCATATATTTATATATGATTTGTTGAATAATCTATGGTAGATTATAGTGTAATTTGAATGTATTGAATGATATAGCAGTGGCCTGGATTTGATGTTTTTAATATCAATAATAAATGTTTTGAACTTGGAAAGGAAATAAAAAGAAAATTTGAAGTAAAAATATTTAGAGTGAAATTTGGATTAATTTAAAGAAATGAATTTGGGAAAACTAAATAGTCTGATTTTAAAATTCTTTTTAATAATTCCGGAATGGGAAAATAAAGATTTTTGAATAAATGTGACTAAAAGGGTTTTTAAATAATAGAACTTAAGTGATATTGTTTAAGTATAAAAGGATTTATTTTTTAAATCAGGATTTAAATAGTTGGAAGAATGAAAAGGGGATTTTGAGAATAAAATATGGAAGTGTCGTACTAGATCTTAAATAAGATTTTAAATTATAAAAAAGGAAGTGGAATTGAAATGTAGTGGTTTTGGAATATTGCTAGGTTATTCTAGTGAAATTAATTTAAAAATGAAGTTTAAACTAGAAATTGATTTAAAATCGATTAAGTGCTGTGAAACCGTTCTAAACGGGAAATGAGACTATGGAATTTATAAATGAAGTTTATAAATAAAGTAAAGTGATTATCAATGGATAAATTGGAAATATAAATTCATGGTGAGGATATATATAAGGGGATTTGTAAATTGTTTTAAAAATAAGTGGTAGATTTATTTTTTGAAATATGGAAAGGGAATTAAAGGAATTTGGACGTAAATCAAATTTGGAATAAATCGAGAGAAATTTTAACTGGCTATAGTGAAACTGAAATTGAAAGGTATACTTTAGTGAGAGGTTAAGTTGGTTTTTTAAAGGAAGGATTTTTAATTATTAATTGGGTAAATTTTAAAAGTTTTTAAAGAATATTTCTAAAAAGAATTAATTATTTAGTGTTTAAAAATTATTTAAAGTATATTCAAATATTAGTTCAATTAGTTTATAGTAAGTCAATTTTTGTTTAAGTATTAATCAGTACTATTATTTTCAAGGATAAACTATTTAATATTAATATTTTTTATAATGGATTTTAAGTAAAAAGTAGTTTGCCTAGAGTTCAACTTAGATAACTATTATAGGAACTTCATAGGTATTATTTTGAAAATTATTAAACAAAGTTTGTGGGAAGTAATGGTATACTCGTATGGCATAATCGAAGGCAGTGAGTTTCTACAGTTAATTCTTAGATTTCTCTGGGATGGAGATATAACCACTGAGCTGTGATTCCGTGGTTTGATACCGTAATGGTACTTTCCAGATTATTTTAAAGGTTTTCAAATTTTTCTAAAAGAATAGTTTGTGAATATATTAAATTCGGTAAGGTAAGTATATATTTTGGATAAAGAGATTTAATTTATTAAAATTAAATAAAAATGAGACCTGGTGTTTTCAGTGGAAAACGAAGAATTTGGTTGAATGATTGTTTATTTGATAGTTAAATAACCCACTATTAAATTTGGACCCAAAATATAACTTTGGAAATATCTAGAATATGGCACAGTTACCGTTCGAGGTGCTATACTGTACGAATAAACTCATTTCGTTCTTGTACGACGATAAGGAAATCCATCCACTGACGGCTAGGACGTGTTCTCCGATCTTATTTCGTTTGTTTATTTCCTAAAGAACCGGGGTTGAGTTTACTGAAAAATATCGAACGTTGTTCTGAAGAGACCGAGATCGGATAAATTATTCCAAAACCACTTCGATCCAACGAATATGTTTTCGAAAGGAAAACAAGAGCATGGAGTTGAAGACAGAGCGGTGAAGTGCAAGAACTAAACGCTACTAATCTTGAGGATTTTTCCAAAATGGATGTAGTAAGAATAGTGCTTCACTTCCTTTCGGATCCAGAACGGACTTGTATGGATGAATGCTATCAGTACATTGTCATTAGAGGACAATGAGCATTCTAATAATAATTTCTTAAAAGGTAATCATGGCCTCTTTCCTCATCAACCGAGAATTACTGAAAAGCAGGGGAGATGCAGCAAGGCTAATTGGGTAGAACCTAATTAGGGTATGTTTATCACCTTTCTAGATAACCTCGAATATTATTACTACGATTTATGGAAGGAACTCGGAAAAGGGTAGGAACACCCGGGGTGATAGCATTTTTGATCTATCCAGGTTAGGGATAGAACGGTCTTGTTTTGCACCGGATTACACGTGGTCCTCGGTACGCTGTTCTAGACGTGTACTGTGATAGGTGATACCCCAATACCTAGTCATTTGTATGGAATTCATTTTCCAGTAAGCGCCGTACGGTTTTGATTATACTCAATTATGTTGAAACGCGAGATGCAAACATTTCAGCTACTTGAATAAGTATCTGTATTTCGACACTTTTATAATATCAAAGGATTTAATATGAAATGTTTTGGGTTATCGTAATGTAAAAACCCGTCGTGTTTATGTGTGGCATAGTCTTACGAGATACCTTTGATTTTCAAAGGATTTTGATAAATTTAATCATTCAAATTGAGTGTGTTTTCTCACGCTGGTTTTCCAGACTGACTCGGGTGTTATTTTATTATAATGCTCGGGTCAGACCGATTATTATAGGTTTAGGATAGGATGATATAGAGCTCAGGAGATGAGCTGGATGACGAAGATGTATCACACATACTTGATTTTATTTCCACTGTATATGGTAAGATGTATATTTAGCATTTTAGAGGACAAGTTATTGTAACTGTCCGGTATTGTGTTATTGGTGCGTTGTACTCAGATGATGTAATATATAATTAACAGATGTTGTTCTTTTTGTATAGAGGCATGTTGTTATCTACTATTTGTTGTTCCACCACGATTGTGATACTTTGTGTTGTAATTTCTATCTTCTTCTTCTACCTCTTTCTTCTTTTCCCTAACGATCTAGGATTTTCGACATTCGATTGCTCTGCATGTATTACAGTGGATGTATTGATGTCGATTTTCGAAGGTTGAAAATTCAGGTCGTCACACTTGGTATCAAAGCTGAAGTTTAAGCAAGAACCTTGGCTTTGGTGGGGATTACGCATTAGAGATAGGGTCAGTAGCACCTTAGAATGAGTTTGAGTGTATTGATAGATATGCACGCGTATTTGTTAGTGAATATAAAAACTGTTTTATATTGTGTTGATTGGTTTGTTGAGTGGTTTATGGATTATGGTCAATATAAATAATTAATATTATTGATAGGGATCTCTAAACACTTGAATAGAGCAACTCGACATAGTATTGTTTTGAAATGGGGTAAATGAAATAATTTTACCCAAATTATTTTTATATATAAAGGAATAGTCTTTCAGGAAATTATTATAGTTATAAATGGTTTGCTTGGTTGTTAGGAAATGATAATATTAAAATGTGACTTATAAATGGAAATGGAATGAAATTCCTGAGGAATATTTAATATAGATTTAAAGGATTAGAAATTTGGAAATTTTGCAATTTAAATCCCTTTGGTTTTAAAATGTTTTTCAAAGTTGGGAAATAATAGTAATATTATTTGGAGAATATTTTTGAATTAGAAATAAAATCTATTGATATTTTGAATAAAATATTTTAAAAAATGGTTTTTAAAGGAATAAAAGCACTGAACTCACTTCGGTCGTTGGAAAATAATTTCAATGATGATCGCAACATCATCGGTGTTCATTTTTGAGTTTCCAAGGAAGGAATTACTTCCTTAATGATTTGCAATTGGAGTTTGCTTTTGGAAAAACAAGTTTTGGTTTGGAATGCAATGGAATAATTTAATATACAAATGGATTGTGTGTATGTAATTGGTTTCAAAAAAATGATTCTGGAAATATTAAGTAATTGTTAAAACTCTCAAGTTTGATCTAAAATGTTTATGGAATATGAATAAGTTTGAAAACTTATAAAATTTGAAAATTGAATTGGAATGGAAATTTACCTGAACTAAGTTAAGTAAGAGAAATCTAAAAATAAGCCTAGTAGGCTAAATGGAATATTTATTGAAATAGAATTTATTAAGTTGGAATTAAATTAGTGGATGAACAAATTAATTTGATATATAAGTAAATGGAATTGAAATTGAATATTGGAATGATATTTAATTTAAATAAAGTGAAATTGAAGAATTAGTTTGAGTGGACTAAATGATATAAAGTTTAGAGATAAAAATTCGATTGAGATATGAAATAAATTAATAGATGGAATAATTCAAAATAATTGGTGGATTAAATATAATATAGTTTGAGAGATGGTTGATAAAAATTCAAAATTTAATTTAATTGGAAATAAATTAGTAAATTGAGTTTAAATGGAATTAAAATTTTGATTTGAATAGAAATGAATGTATCAAAAGCGATGAAGTAGAAATAAACATAAGAGTTATGTATAAAATGTTTATTAAGAAATTGATGGTGAAGCTCTAATGTAAAATTGGTATTGGAAATATACTAAGTTAATATTTGAATGAAGATTAAATAAAAATTGTGTAAAAGGATAATTGTGAATAAGTGAATGGAAATTAAAATAAATGTGAATAGAAAAAATTGGATATAGCTAATAATCAATTGGAAATTAAAACGTAAGTTGTACGTATATTATTTTATTCGCATAGCGATTCGATCTAGATTCGAGCACAAAATTTTGAGATAGTTATATCGATCCGAGTTAGGATTTTTCACTCGGATTTCGACAGCAAACCTGGACATGGATTTTGATTGATTCTGAAATTCTCTATCATAGTTATGGCTATCGAAGGAGGACGACGGTTTCTGATCAAGAAACCAGATCTGAGTCCGCACTGGAGAGTCGTGTGAAGGATACAAGTTCGGAAGTGAAATTGTGCGATCGAGTGAGTGATCGGATCTGGTATTGCGTACGAACGATTATTACATTGTATGGGTTTTGATGAAATAAACATTGGTAATTGAAAATGCTTTTTGAATTATGTGATTGGATATTGTTGGTAATTAAGGGGCAGGCATATAAAAGCAAGAATTGAATTGGTTTATTCGATATCAAAAGCAAATTGGATTGCCTGACAAAAAGGTACATCTTTAACATTGTATGAAATTAGTGATTTTTCTAATTGAGCCACCTAGCTTTTGTATTCTTTTAATCATTTGGGCCCATAGTGGCGTTTTGTAGTTTTTCGGATCTAGCCGCTTAAAGGAGATGCTGGCGAAATTTTTCAGAAATTAAGGAGTTAGAAAAATTTTGAAGAAAATTTTGATAATTTAAATTTTGATTTTAAATTATAATTTGAAATGACTAAGGGGATAATGTAAATTGTATTCTACGGATAAATTTATAAATTAGTAAAAGTGATAATGTGTTTTCAATAAATTGATTTGGGAAGGTTGTTTAAACTAACTAGGTATTGGAAAAGTAAATGGTTTGTGGACCATTCTTCTTACCTAGAATTTCGAGTACGAAATTCTTATAAGGGGGAAGGAATGTAACGACATAGAATTTTCGATATTTGAAATGGGAATATATAATTGATTTTAAATATTTAAAAGTTAATTTTTAACTTGAATCTCAAATATAACCATTTATTGGATAAATAATTATTGAATTTAATAATTGGAAATTGGCTAAAATATTGAATCTCGAGTTTTAAGCTTTTTAAAAATAATTTAAAGCTCTTAAAATTTAAATTAATAATATTGAAGATAATTGAACTCTTTAAATTGAATTTAAAAGTGAATTGTTCAGTTTTAGAAATATATCGTTTAACATAGCATTTAAAAATAGCCTTCCGGGGCATAGTCTCAGATTTCGAAAAAACAAGTTCCATTGGATATGTAATAGTATATTATTATTGGATTTCAAATTTCATAATATTTGGTGTTATTGTTTGGCCGTACGGGATATAAACATGCTAAAATTCATATTAGAAATTCAATATGATAATTGGGTCCAAAAAGCTATTTTCTCCATATGACCGAATTAAGACTCGAAACCTTTTCCATTGCGTTTGGAATAGGAGTATAACATTATAAATGCCTAGTGGCACACCGTAATAGGAGGCCGAGATATTAAGCTACGAAATCGAGACATTTTGTAATTTAAATTAAAATATTGTCACGTCAAAATTTTCACATCAACTATTTTTTTTATCACCTCAAATCATTGTACTCTTTTCATTCAAGCACGTTTTCCTGCCCCATCAGTTCAAAATCACTTCCCCTCTTTTATTCAAATTATTTTTGTAGCCGAACACGGTAAAACAAAGAAAAAACATGGTGGCTTCAAAATCTTTTTTCTCACGAAATACTAAATAAAAAAAATCTTCAGACTTGCTTTAGAAATCGTGTTTTGGATCAAGCTTCAGTCTAATATCATATTTGTATGGTGCGGTCTTGTTTTATGATGCTCGATTTGATGTTAGAGCATGAATTCGAAACAAGAGTTTCGGTTAGATTGAGTTCGGGTCATCGATTGTAGAGTTGGGAGCAAGGAATTGGATTCGGGGACGGAAGACGAGTTAGAGGAGGAAGTTAGGACAATGCGGCGAAGAAAGGGGTGGTCACGACATGGCCATACGGCCTGGGAAGGATGAGTTTGATCGAGTTTTGATTGATGATTGCGTGATTGTCGACAAGGGCATAGGCGAGACGAGATTCTCGTTAGGAAAACGATGGCGAAATCGAAACTCAACATCGATGAGTGGAGCTGCGTATCCATGCTTCTCGTGCATGACCATAGGTATCAGCATGCATTCTTGGGTAGGGAAGAAGAAGGAGGGAAAGAAATTGTTGGGCTGGGCTTTAGAAAATTGGGTATGGGTTTTGCTTTTCTTTTTGAAAAGAAATTGAATTTATATTTTAATTTAAATATCGATGAACTAAAGAATTGCATAACTTCCATACACAAGGTCCAATTCGGACGATTCAAGTTGCATTGGAATTGAGATGTCATCATCTATGCATAGGAAGTGGTTTGGACGAATTTAGAGCTTCTGAAATTTTCAGATAATTTTGAAAATTATATTAAGACCGGAACGCGAAAGCGACGGAAAATCACAAGTGAGTTAATCTCACTCAATTTTGGATTTACCACAATTAATTTTAAATAGTTAAAATTAATTATTAATTGATTGATCGAACTGATAAATTATTATCAGTTGAATATGGTGTTATTATAGTAGATATATATTGGTGTGATTGATATTCCAGCATATATATAGCAGATGAGACCTTATATGTCCCACATAATAGCGGATGATCCTATATACCGCGATATCCCCCTCGAAATGGGATTGGTATTTTTATATTATGCTAACATCATTGGACGTAGAAAAAAAAGGTTGGAGGGATCTAGCAGGATTCCTAAAAAATGTTGAATTAATTTCATATATTGATATATGATTTGTTGAATAATCTGTGGTAAATTATAATGTAATTTGAATGTATTGAATGCCATGGTAGTGGCCTGGATTTGATGTTTTTAATACCAATAATAAATGTTTTAACTTGGAAAGGAAATAAAAAGAAAATCTGAAGCAAAAATATTTAGAGTGAAATTTGGATTAATTTAAAGAAATGAATTTGGGAAAAAATAGTTTGATTTTAAAATTATATTTAACAATTCTGGAATATGGGAAAATAGAGATTTTTGAATAAATGTGAATAAAAGGGTTTTTAAATAATAGAACTTAAGTGATATTTTTTTAAGTATAAAAGGATTTATTTTTAAATCGAGATTTCATAGTTGAAAGAATGAAAAGGGGACTTTGAAAATAAAATATGGAAGTAGCATACTAGATCTTAAATAAGATTTTAAATTATAAAAAAGGAAGTGGAATCGAAATGTAGTGGTTTTTGAATACAGCTGGATTATTTTGGTGAAATTGATTTAAAAATGAAGTCTAAATCAGAAATTATTTAAAATCAATTAAGTGTTGGGAAATCATTCTAAACGGGAAATGAGACTACGGAATTTATAAACAAAGTTTATAAATAAAGTAAAGTGATTATCAGTGGATATATTGGAAATATAAATTCACGATGAGGATTTATAAGGAGACGGGTAAATCGGTTTAAAAATAAATGGTGGATTTATTTTTAGTAATGTGGAAAGGGAATTTACGGAATTTGGACGTAAATCAAATTTGGAATAAATCGAGAGGGATTTTTAAATATTAACTGGTTATAGTGAAACTGAAATTCAAAGATATACTTAAGTGAGAAGTTAATTTGGTTTTCTAAAAGGAAGAATTTTTAATTATTAACTGGGTAAAATTTAAAAGTGTTTAAAGAATATTTCTGGAAAGAACTAATTGTTTAGTGTTTAAATAATGTTTAAAGTATATTTAAATATTAGTTTAGCTAGTTTATAAAATGTCAAATTATTATTTAAGAAGTACTATTATTTTCAAGGATAAACTATTCAATATTAATATTTTTTATAATAGCTTTTATTTAAAAAGTAGTTTGCCTAGAGTTTAACTTAGAAAATTATCATAGGAACTTCATAAGTATTAATTTGAAAATTATTAAATAAAGTTTTCGAGAAGTAATGGTATACTCGCATGGCGTAATCGAAGGCAGTGAGTGCCTGTAGCTAAGTCTTGGATTTCTTTGGGATAGAGACGTAACCATTGAGCTGTGAATCCATGGTTTGATACCATAGTGGTACCTTCCCGATTACTTTAAATTTTTTCAAATATTCTTGAAAGAATAGTTTATGAATATACTAAATTTGGAAAGATATGTATATATTTTGGATATAGAGATTTAATTTATTAAAATTAAATAAAAACGAGACTTGGTATTCCAGTGGAAAATGAAGTATTTGATTGAATGATTGTTTATTTGATAGTTAAATAACCGACTATTAAATATGGACCCAAAATATAACTTTTGAAATATCTAGGAGAAATACGGGAATTACATGGTACAGTTACCATTTAAGGTGTTATACTTTACGTATAAACTTGTTTCATTCTTTTAAGATGATGATAAGGAAATCTGTCCACTAACGGTTAAGAGGTGATCTCCGATCTTATTTCCTCTGTTTATTTCCTAAAGAACCAGGGTAGAGTTTAGCGTAAAATATCGAACATTGTTTCGAAGAGACCGGGATCGAATGAATTACTCGAAAACCATATCGATCCAATGAATACGTTTTCGAACGGAAATCAAGAGCATGGAGTTGAAGATGGAGCAGTGAAGTGCAAGGGCTAATCGCTACTAACCCTGAGGAATTTTCCAAAATGGACGTAGTAAGAATAGTGCATTCGGTTCCGTTCGGACCCAGAACGGACTTGTGTGGATGAATGCTATAAGTACATTGTCGTTGGAGGACAATGAGCATTCTAAGTAAAAATTTCTTAAAATGTAATCGTAGCCTCTAGCCCCATCAACCAAGAATGACTGAAAAGCACGGGAGATGCTGCAAGGCTAAGTGGGTAGCACCCAAATAGAGTATGTTTATCACCTTTCTAGATACCCTCGAATATTATTACTACTATTTATGGAAGGAGCTTGGAAAAGGGTGGGAACACCTAAGGTGATAGCATGTTTGGTCTATCCAGGTTAGGGATAGACCGAACTTGTGTTGCACGGGATCCCAATGTGGTCCTCAGTGCGATGTTCTAGACGTGTACTGTGACAGTTGATACCCCAGTATCTAGTCATTTGTAACGACTTGCTTTTTTGGACGTTTTAAGCAAACACACATGATCGACTCAAACAATTCATAAGGGCATATTGTTATGGGGTAAATAAGAAAAAGGAAAAGAAATAAAACAAATACAAAATCTCACAGCGGAGTGAAAAAATATAATAATCAAATAACAGTTCATGAAGCTGTTTACAAAGTAATTTGATTATACTTATACAATATAGAATTAGAGTTTCAAACAACAAGAATAAATAAATGCAGAGGAACAGCATGATGTATCAAAATATAATAAATAATACTAATACAAGTCTTTGTGTCCGTCCTCTAGGAATGAGGTCTTCAATCCCTGAAATGCTCAGGCTGACCCGAGCGAATTGAAAAGACAAAACACTTGAGTCAGAACTAAAAGATCTTATGTAAGTTAAATCAACAGTAAATATGAGTGAGATGACGTCAGAGATGTTTACGGTGTTTGACATCTCCTATCCATGTCAATGTGAGTGCAGTAACTTAGGAGATATTCGAGATTTCCATCTCCTAAGGATCCGTTAAACTATCTGCTACGTAGTATAATACGCTATAATAATATGTCTACAGTAAAGTAAAAGTATTGAAATAGCCTTAAGGCGTTACCCACATCCCCCTTAACATATTTTTATATATTCCCATAGTCTATACAATACTGTAATTCCTCCATAAATTGGTGGGCTATCAGAGGGCACTCCATAGGTATGGTACAAACTAAACTCGTAGAAGACGCGCTAGGGCATGTGAACACAACACTTGAGGCAATGCAACGATAGATATACCATTTGCATATCCGGACTGGTGGTAACGCATAGTAGCTACTAACGCCCACCTCCGACATACTCCCAAATCAAAATCAAAGGGTGGCCACCAAATCAATCACAAAGTAATAGAATGGTATCGAAGAAATATGTCCGACAGGAGGAATGACCTCACTTGGCTCGGCGTGGCTCCCGATTTTAGTCACATCCAGCTGACTCACGAGAGTCAGGATCACATCATACCTCATACAGAAATCGTTCGTCGAACCATCCTACTTCATTTGTAGAATCTCTACCATGTACACGGTTGTTAAAGTGGCTTTCGGTATTGGCAGAGAGTATGACAATATCTGATCCCGGTCTCTTTAACAACCAAACGCTTATTTCACACTGGATTATTCTTTTAAATTTCAAAAGTTAATTCACAATTTATGTCAAAATATCATATTCTCAAAATCACAAGACTTTAGAAATCATATTCGCTTTGAAATCGTATTTTTCAAGATAGTTTAAATCCCTTATTTCAAAACTTCATATTCAAATCAAATATGTAATTTAAATCCCAACTTAGGCGATAATATCATTTAACCATATTCACTTTAAAATCGAGGATTTAAAATATTAATACGTCTACTTTATTTAGTATGAAATTTAGAAAGATAGTTTTAAATAGTTTTGAATAGTGATAAATAGTTAAAATACTCTAAATAGTTTAATTGAAGCTTAAAGATACTGTTAAATTGATTTAAGAGAGTTCTATAGATTTAAAATAGATTATACATAATTAAAATAGATTAAATAGCTTTAAAATAGATTAATTAGATTTAAAATAAGTTAAAATGGGTTAATTAGTTTTGAAATAAATGAAATGGTTTAAAATGGGTTAAAATAGTTCAATAATTTGAAAATCTTAATAAGTATAAATCTTAAAATAACATAATTTAAACATTTATATTAAAATATGAATTTGGGATTAATATCAAATTTAAACTATTTATTTTATTTCAACACATCTGAACCATTTCAATTTTCCCAATCAACAAAACCCAATTTCGAATCTTTCAATTCAAATTTTGAATAAACTATTAAACTCTATATTGATTTCAATCAATTGTGAAGTATCAATTTCAATTATTCCAATTTCAATACATTCCACATGTATATATTTCAAAAGATTCAAATGACTCGATTCCGATAAATATCAATTATATTTCAAATTCAACTTTGAAATTTCATTTTTAATTCCTTTAAACAATTCCAATTTTAACATAAAATTCGTATTTCGATAAGAATTCAATTTATATAAATCAAATTTTATTTCAAAATATCATTCAATTAAATTCAAATATAAGGATTCAAAATCATTTAATTTAACCAATCCGGTGTCCGTATATAATTCTCTACCCTAGGGTCAGGTGGTACAGATATTTATCATTTCAATCCACAATTTAAAATTTTACAATTATATGTCATTTCAAACCGCAATTTAAAATTTTACGGTTATATATCATTCAAACCGCATTCTCGAATTTATATTAAAAATCCATAAAATTGCTCGAGTCTATCATTTCAACCCATGATGATTTTTCCCTAATCTATATATCGTTCGAGTATATATCATTTCAACCTATAGGGAATTTGCAGAGTGGTAACAATTTATAAATCAAACATAACATCCAATCATCCAACATCAATAACCAAACGTACATCATAATCATCATCCAACTTGACCAATAAATTTCAAAAAATAACAGGTTATCATTTACGGGTAATTAAAACCGGCAAATTAAATTCAATAATAAATTAAATGACAATTTAATTCAAAATAACACAAATTAATAGAAATAGCACTTTAAATGTATCAAACAGCCATAAATAAATTCTTAATCACATCATAATTTTAATTTAACTAACATAAGAAATTTTAGAAGTTGTGAATGGAATAAAACACTCGCTTTTGAATTTAAATTGAATTTGAATCCAATTTAGGGTCCAAATTCAAACGATCTCAGAATTTTTCCAAACTAGTACTAAAATGTCCAAAATTTCGATGTTATCCCAATGCAAGAAACTGCACGTGAAACGGACCTCATATGAAAAAGTTACATCGATTAGAAGATTAAACGATAAAAAATGTATATAAACAAAAAAAGCAACTGGACACGACACCTCCATCTCAAAGCTATAGCAAAGAACGACTATTGAACCCAAAACATGCCCAAACCTGCAACTTTAACTGTGGTTCCTCGCTACTACCGACCGTTGTTGACCAAAGCACAACCACCATAGCATACGCCTCACCAAGCCAAGCCTTAGCAGCTCTCAGTCCGATCACCCAAAAACATCTCCGGCCGCCACCAAAATCGAACCCTATTCGATTAAATCCAGCTGCTATAAGTCGAATCAGCCAATGATTCCACCCCCAATTGACTCTCTATGACGAACTCTCCAAAACCCATATCCTGTTTTTGCCGATTGCTTCCCGTATCAAAAATACCCAATTAGGTTTAGTGTTTCGCCGTTTGGAGCTTTGACCGAGATTTTCTATTGATTCAAGCATCAATTCCAAAAAGGAACACTTATCGCAGATTCTTATTGTTGAGATCTTTGATTTTATATTTTTTTCAAATTTTTTTAAGGAGTTTGGTTTTCCAATTTCATTTTCATTCGCAATTGAGTTTAGAATTTGTTTGGTTTGTCTGCCATCGAGAAGAAGAAGCCAGAGAGAATTGTACGTATAGAAAAATGAAAATAATAAGTGGCTAGGGTTTATAACAAGATATTTATAGGCAAAGCTGAAAATAGAAAGAATGGACAAGATTTGAATATAACATTGAATGATAAATGTCCTGAAAAGCCTTTCTGTCTCCGGAACGAAAATGGGTAGTCCCATATATCAAAATAGATGTTTGTGATGATTTTAAAATCAATGGAACAAGTTTCAAGTCCTAATTCCATCATATAAAGAAGTCAGCTTAAAATCAACTTATTTCAAATTGATTTCAATTAAATTGATTCTAGGCGTTTCGAGCCCATACGATGAAACAACAAATCCGATCACTACGAAACTTGAAATACTACAATAATTCACCGTTGCAGATCCGATGAAACTACTTTCATCAAAATCCGAGTCAATAGCCAAAATGGTCATTTTCACACTAATAAATAAAATTAATATTAAATTAATTAATCATTTTTAATTCAAAATATATAACTAACCAATTTCATTATTTTTAATCACTTAGACATTTACAATGACTTAATTCAGGTTTGTATGATAATTCATTGTTGGTTATTACACTAATTACAGTGTTCAATTTCACTGTAATTGAATCCAATTTATTATATTTTAATTTCAGTGAATTGCTTTAATTTGACTTCAACCTTTATATTCAACCAATTATAAATCTAATAAGATAGTTAACATTTGTTTTACATTTCATTACATTAATATACTCAAATTTCCATCTTTTTTGTATCAACTACTATATTCCAATTTTATTGGATTTTTGTCAATTTTACACATTTATTATAATTTAAAATCCCAATAAATTTATTTATCTTGGTTTCATTCTTTTATTAATCAATTGTTACCTTATGAATAAAATTAACATTTCTATTCATTTTATGACGTTCATAAATTTCAGTTATTGTCTTAATCTCATTAATGTAACATTGAATTTCATTTAATTCTAATTGATTTCCCCTTTCAATTTAATAGACTAAATAAACAGGTAACACATATTAACTGTTACCTTTTATCTTTTAATCACACTTGTAAGGGTTTATTATTTACAATCAACTATTATAATTACTTACATAATATTGATTTTATTCAATCACCATTTATTATACTATTTTATTAATTAATTCTATATTTACATTTGTTTTCATATATTCAATTTATAACCGAGTATAACCTTTACATTATTTCATTTATTGAAATTTCATTTACATTGTTAATAATTAGCTTTAATTAATTATGCTACATTTCATTTTAGGATTGATTCCATTATTAAATTACAAATTTTTATTTCTCCAAATATTAAATCACAAAACCCTATTAAATTAACTATGTATAATTTTTGAAATTTATGGGTCGTTACACTCTCCCCTACTCAAAATTTTCGTCCCCGAAAAGGAAAAATAAGGAAAAAGGAGGAATTTAGTAATCAACATATCTTATTCAAAATATTAAATTTATAAACAATTAATTTTCATAATTAAATACTTTCAAATAAAATATATTAATTTATGAAAATTAAATCCTTTTATACTCAAGTTAAGAATAGTTTGGAAAACCTTTCACAAAATTTTCTAAGTCTATAATTTAAGGAAAATTTCGGCCGAGTCTCCTTTGTGCCGAGAGACTCGAGAGAAATAATAATATCAATAATAAAAGTATATATCATAATTTTCAAAATAATAAATCTCAACAGCAGGAAGATAATATAATATCGCTATAAAATCGTAATCCAAGAATGTACCTATTTGTCGAGCAATTAACGCTTATTTTATGAAATCAAAAGCAGTAGTTATTGCTTCCATACCTGTATTTCACTTATTCAATCCAAAGAGGTTAATACTTATATAAGATAAATATTTATATTGGTTCAGTTTATGACAAATAAATCATAGAAATATTCACTTGCAAATGACATACAACAAGCATTTGCAAACAGAACCATGCAATCATCGCATGAAATCAAAGAGATCAACATTCATCCGTACCAAGCAAAATAAATGGTTTGTCTAGATTTAGACACTTTAATCGTACAGAATGACAAATAAACTACTAAGTACACCATCTACTCAACAGTCTTAGATAAACTCAATAGATTATTCATACATCCTAAACAATTAGAAGTATCTTTTCCCAAACAACCCATAGACCAATACAAACAAAGAATCCAATAATATTTAAGTTTATTCTTATTAATTTCTTTTTATATCATTGCTGTTCAAAATTTTCATTCATACAATGATTATTTTCTTTAACTTACATTTATCTCAAAAAAAATTCCAAATTCCATTCATTTATATAATCCTTAATGTCATTTATTTACATTTGCTTATTTACATAGGTTACCTACATATTCTTACATATGTTATTTACATTTTCTTACATATGTTACTTATACACAAATTTTAAACATACGTAAGTCAATTCTTAAAGTACTATATAGGTTTATTTATAAATATATTTCACATTCATTCATTCAATACTTATTTTCATTTACTTTCATTCATTACTTACAAATTCATTTCATTTATTAATTTAATGAAAATTTCTTTTCATAATTCATGTTCGTTTCTAAGTTCCATTCAGTTTTTTATAATAATGTATGATTTCATTATTCAAGTATTACATACATTTTATTATAGTTTAGCTCTCATTTATAAACTTATATACTTGATTTCCATTAGATATTAATATTCATTAGTGCATAGGTTCATATTTATGTTTCTTACTTTTGTATTTACATTCATTTCCTTTCTTATATACTTTAGTTGAATATTAAATCCATTTTCTAAATCATTTCAACAATTTTTGAAGTTATAATCATTTAATTTATTATAGTATTCATTTTCTATTCATTTCAATTATAGACGGCTCCCATCATTAACTTAAGTTTGTAATCATCTATTTACAGTATTCATCTTTCTACTTATTTTAATTATAAATAACTTTAACCATTTACATAAGTTTATAATTACTTATTTATAATACTCACTTTTCTATTACATTTAGTTAGCAGTATTTAAATTATAACTTAATTTTATAACAACTATAATATCAAAATTCTTATTTATAGAAGAATTCCATTGAACACTTTCATTACTTTAAAACTTACTTGTATAACCTTCCATTACATTTTCTTATTAAACATTTCAACTTTAAATCTTTTGGTAAGTTATATATATGTTTTAAGAATGCAATTTAAAAGTTACACAGGTTTATCTTAATTATTTCAATTAGCAAAATGTTCAATAATTATACTTTCTAGATTTTCATACTTTGGCTCACAGATTACAAGTTCTAAATTTCTTGTATATTTCATTCTTAACTTTGCATTTAATTTTCTTATTTTCGTTTTAGAAATCCTAATTATTAAATAGTTAAAAATTTATTCCATTACAATAATTGAAATCTCTAGTTTATAGAAATTTAAGAACCAAATGCAGGGTTCCCTTTTCAAATCATTTAAAACAATATACATATCATATCTTTTATATATATCAAATCATATTCAGAAATAAATTTTAGTATTTATTTATCAACAAATGTGTAGTAAACTACTATAGCAGGCTTCCCACTTTAAAACTCGAAAATGAACGTCGACGATGCATGCACTCATCACCGAAATTATTTTCCAACTGCAGAGAGGGGGGTACAGAAATTATTTCCTTTCCAAAATTCATTTTAAACATTTTTCTCAAATTATGTTGAAATATTTATATCAGAAATCACTTCCAAAAAATATTAATATTATATTCCAAAATCGTTCGAAAGAAATTTCCAAAATCCCAGAACTTGAGTTCTAAAATTTCCAATTTATATTTATTTTATTTTCAACCTCATGTCAACCACTATTTATAAATTTCACTACCTAACAAACAAATATATTACAACCAAATATATTATTTATAAAATTTATTATTAAATACAAAAATACATAATAGGCAAAACTATTTCATTTACCCATATTTCAAAACAAGTATTGTGTCGGTCTACGATATTAAGTGTTTAGAAATCCCTATCAATGTCATAGTATCCTATGCACCAACCAAAATTTACAAATACAAAACGGTATAAATTAACACAACATAAAAACCTTTTATAACACTAACAAATACGCTCTCTCAAATATATGCACTCAACGATTCTAGGGTATTACTACCCTAATGAATATGAGTGAGACCCCACAAACAACGTTGAGGGGTTGAAAGAGAGAGTCCATCGGGAAAGGGATGCTCACCGGTCAGCTCTCTTGACTGACATAACATGGCAGTGGGCACCTTCATGAACAACTTCCGCCTTCCCATTGTGATCTCGGAGGTGTCACATGCTTTTTCCCAAAGGTGTAGGAGGAAGCAACCGCCAAATTGACCAGGAAGGTGAAGCCCATGCCAGCCATCTTAACGGTTGAGCAGATTGAATCTCTGACCCGACCAAATGAGTAAGAAAGTTGTCGTGTGTTGTTGATTGTAGCCTAATTCTCTTTGTTGTTTCTTTTCCCTTCCTTTTTTGTTCTCTTTTTTTAGTTGCCATAGTTGATTGTGCCTAGCTTGAACAGCTTTGTGTCGTGCCCCATTTGTTATGAACTCCTTTGTTGCATTATGTGGTGTTTGAGATTCTCGTTTCTGTCATTGTACCCACAAATAAAATAAAAGCACAAGGTATGTTGTGGCGAGTATGTTTCGCCTTGGGGGGTTGAGGCCTTAGCAATACCAATGGTGTCTGAACGGAAGGACCTACTTATTTTCTTATGGATATCTTTTTCGGCACCCAGCGATTGGATTTAAGGCCAGAGGGATTTTCATGGAAGGACCTGACTTATTTGTTTTTAAGGCGTCCTTTTTAACACCAAGGGGTTGGAGTTAAGGCCCGTGGTTTTGCATGGAAGGACCCGGCTTAATTGTTTACGAGCCCCTTTTCGACACCCAAGGGTTGGAGTTAAGACCCGTGGGGTTTGCATGGAACAGCGTGACTAATCTGCTAACGGGAGCCCTTTCCAAAACCCAGGGGTAAAAATGAACTCCGGTTTATTTCTTTGCGGGTACACTATGGATGTCGGACCTCGAAGATACTATCATGGCATTGCGCTAAGTTACCATATGCCAGTCTCGACAACAATGTCTCATTCCACCGGGATGAGGAGCATTACGGGCAAGCGGAATTGGATAGTTGCAATTGCCATTTAAATCATCAACGTAACCTAGGAGGCAATGGTCATATCTCGTGTTTGCCTGTTGGAGGGGGTCGAGTAGCATCAGGACGGCCTGCATGTCGTTGGGCATCCCTGACGTGCCTAGGAGAAGTGGATGCATGGTAATCCACCCTCACTGAGTGCATCCTTCTATAGGGAGGGGAGCGGTAGCTCGCACGGTCCCTTGACAGGATATTTTCACTGAACCGAGTGAATGAACATGTGAGACTTCATCCCTATCCAGATATCCCTAACTTTCATGGCCGGCATTGTCTTAGCGAAGAGAGACGACCTTCCATTGATCCCTATAAAAAGAAATGATTACATCTCGAGGTCTGATTTATGGAGTACTTTCATTATAGAAAGTATACCCATAGGTGTACTGGGCTCCAGTTTCGAGACACATGGGTCCCATCAGGGAGAGATAGATGGTATATAATGTTAGCTAGCAAAGGATTGATAACAGACGGTTCTTCCCAATTAGGGCTAAGCACCCACTAGTAGGGTCCTTAGTATTTGCAAATGAACGACATAAAACCAAGTCACCGATGGTGAACTGTCAAAGCTTCACCCATGCATTTTACTATTTTGCGACTTTTCTCTTATAAGCCTCAGTGCGGATTTCCGCTTCAATCCTCTGCTTGTCAAGTGTGTCTAGGTCGATCCTGAGGAGCTCGTCATTTTAATCACGGTTGTAGGTCACTCCATAAAGGGATGGGACGTCTATCTTGATTGGCAGTATGGCCTCGTACCCATATGAAAGGGAGAAGGGTGTGTGGCCGATCGAAGTTTGGATAGAGTTGCTATACGACGACAGTACAAGAGGCGGATCCTCTAACCAATTTCCTTCCCCTTTGGCAAGCCTTTTTTAGAGTAGATTTGATGGTTTTATTGGCTTCCTTGGCTTATCCATTGGCCTGCAGGTGTGTGACCAAGGATAAGCTCTTTTTATTCCATTTCTATCATAGAATTCTTAAAGCATAATGCTTTAGAACTAGGTCTCGTTGTCTGTAACAATTTTCTTTGGGAGGCCGAAGCTGTAAACGTTGTTTTTTATAACGAATTTGAAAAATTTAGAGCCATGACACCGGGCAAAGGTTTTGTTTTAACCCATTCGATGAATAATCTATGGCTATGATTGCATGGTAGTATCTGCTTTTGGCATTTGGGAGCTTTCCAATCAGATCGATCCCCCATGAATTAAATGGCTAGGGAATGTCATGGAGACCATAGGGGCCGAGGAAGCTATAACGACCCAGATTTTTCTTCATTTGATTTTAAATGTTTAACGGATTAAATATTGAATTTGGAATTATAATTTAGTTAGTAAGATTTTAAAATCAATCGATTTCGTAAATTTTTTAAATTTTCAATTTATTCGACGCGTTAAAATAGCGATCCGGGGAGCAGCCTCGAAATTTGACTAAACTAGTTCCATTGGGTCTGTAATAGTGTATTATTATTGGACTCCAAATTTCATAGAGCTTGGAGTTAGTGTTTGCTCACACGGGATAGAAACGCGCTAAAATTAATATCAAAATTTAATATAATATTGGGTCCGAAAAGCTATCTTCTCCATACGATCGAATTAGGACTCGAAATTCGCTCCATTACGTTCAGAATCGAGGTATAATATTATAAATGCCTAGGGGCATGCCTCGATAGAGATTGGAGATTTTGAGTTATGAAAATCGAGACAGTTTGAAAATTTATATGGTGTGTGTATATATATATTTATTTATGTATGTATTTATTTATTTGACTTACCTTTTGTTCACATCAGCTGTTTTTTCTCATCTCAGAACACTATGGCCCCTCCTCTTTATATTTTACACGACATTTCCTTCCTTTTCTCTTTGGAACTTTCAAACGAAATCATAACAAATTCAAAAATCGCGAGCGTATTCCCATCTTCCTTTTATAAATCATGTATATTCCTATTTCCCATCCACTTTCATTTAATCAAAATTGAAAAAGGAAAAAATCGCACACGAGAGAATCGTAACTCACGATGTGGTAAAGGCTTGTCGATGACAGGGTAGGAAGGTGAGTCAAGCTGGCGTGTGCAGTCGAAGTCGCGTATAGGCGAGACGTGCCGGTGTTAATCTTAGAGGTGGCTCGAGGGGCGAGTGCGACTAGGATTCGATCTAGTTAAGAGATTTCGATGGTGGAATGGACGTGCATGAGGTTGAGGTGCGATTCCAACTGGACGAACGACAAGCAAATCGAAGGGGGGCGATGCGTGGGTGCGATTGATCATTATGGAGCAACAGCACAACGTGGAGGAGGGGTATCACATTCGACAAGGTCGCGATTGGCAGTGTGCATATACGACGTTGGCGATGGAGTATCATGTACAGGCGAGTTTGATTTCAAGTTGGTTTTGGCAAAGTCGAAGTCGCATTGTGTTGCAAGCCTAGGCAGTTGCGAGCTTGTTTCGAAAAGAAGGATTAAGCCGATGAAGGTATTCTCTTAGGTTAATTTATTTAGTTAATTTAAATTTATTGATTAAACTTTAATCATAATCATTATATTAAGTAAACTTATATTATCTCGTTATAGTAATTAAAAAATAATATGTTCATACGTGGTCCAAATCAATGAATGAGACAACTGGAATTAATTTGGACTCGATCAAAGTCAGCTGAAATTTTTGATCTAGTTTAAATATAGATGTTCGGAAAATATAAAATCAAGGTGAGTAAACCTCACTGTTTTTGGATTGCTAGATTTTAATTTTAAATAGTTTAAATTAATTTTGGATGTTTGGTTGAATTTAATTATCTATTAAATGATATTATATTATATATATAGTAGTAGATATACTAGTTTTTAGAGCGATATTCCCGTACATTATACTGATGAGACCTTATGCTCCCCACATAATAGCGGATGACACCATATACCGTGATATCCCCCTCGAAGTGGGATTGGTATTTTATGTTGAGTTAACATCTGTAGATGTAGGAAAACAGGTTGGAGGAATCCAACTGGATTTCTCAAAAAATTGAATTTAAATTTCACATATTTTGATATATGGATTATGTAGAATAATCTTTTATAGATTATTGTAGTGATTGGAATAATTGGATGCTAAAGTAGCACTGACCTAAATTTTGGTTTTTTAAATACCATAATATTATTTTTGGAATTTAAAGGAATTTAAAAAGGAGACTTTGAATATAAAATTATTTATATCGGAGTTTGGATTATTTTAAAAGAAATTAATTTGGCTAAAAAAATAAATTGATTTTTGGGATGTATTTAACTATTCATAAAAATATTTTAAATATAGTTTTTTAAAATAATTTATATAAAGGATTTAAATTTTGGATTTTTAAAATGATATTTCTAGAAAATATGAAAAGAAGTTGAAATCGATATTAAAGATAGATTGATAGAAATGAATAAAATTTATAAGGTATTGAATTTATAAAATGGAATTCATAAATTAGGTTATTTTAATAAAAAGTGAAATTCAGAGAAATTGTATATTTATAAACGACGCTATAAATAAGGGAAATCAATAACGGATGAAATTTGGGAATATAAAATTCATAGAGTGAATTTATATTAGAATATGAAAATAAGATGAGAGAAATAGTGGATCCTATTTTTGAAAAGTGAAAATGGTTAAGGAGATCGTAATGGAAGTGATGTGATTCGAGTGAAATTTATAAAATTGAATTGGTTATTGAGGTTTAAAAAATATATTTTAATTCAAGAAGTTAAGTTCTTTTTTTAAAGGAAGATTTTATTGTTTAAAACTATGGAATTTTAAACTTATTAGGATTTAAATACTTCGGCAATTAGATTTTCAAATATTAAGAATTTATTTTAGGAAAAAATCCCAACTTTTAAAATTAGCTTTGAATTTTTTTTATTTATCTAAAAATAAGTTATTAATGTTTATAATAGTGTTTTTTCAATACTTTTAATTACTCTTGAATATGTTTTAAAAATAAATAATTATCTTTAGAATTCTTATTTTATATATATAAAGTTATGAAGTGATTGAAATTTTATTTATAAATCCCCTCGAGATTTGTAAAAAGGGTTTATAAATGGATATGACTTTGAGGAGAGGAAATTTAATAGTGATTCCTGAGACTATGAGATAAGTTACAAAATATTCTCTTAAGTATTGATTTTTGGAAAGATTTTGGAAAATAAGACTTATAATGTTTTCCTAAGTATAAAAAATTGAAATTTGGAAATATTTCTAAGTGTTGAGATAGTTTGAAAATATAATGTTATGGATTTAAGAATTTGAAATTGTTTTAAAATATTTGAATATGGAAAGGAATTTGAATATATATCTTAGTAAAGATATTTTGAAATAAAGTTTAAAGAATTATAAAATAAGGCCAAGTGTCTGCTTAGCCTCAAGCCTCATCAACCGGGAATGACTAAAACAGGGGAGATGCAGCAAGGCTAGGTGGGTTGCACGCAATTAGGATATGTTATCACTTTTATAGGTACCCCCGGAAACCTATATATTATGGACATGGTTGTGCATGAAAGAAGGAGTGCTCGATTTTAAGGATGGGAATACCCTAGGTGATAACATATTCATTCTATCCAAGTTAGGGGTAGGTCGGTCTGGTGTAGTAGGGGATCCCGGCGAGTTCCTCGGTACATTGTTCTAGAGTGTACTGTGTTGGGCGGTACCATAGTGGCCCAGCCATTTGTATGGGATCCATTCTTTAATACGAGGCTTTATGGATTTTTTGTAGAGCCTATTATGCTGGATCTAATTAATGTAACAATTTCAGCTATTTGAATAAGTATTTGTACTTAGACTCTATTATAGTATCACTGGATTTTTTATGAAATGTTTTGGTTATCATAAGGGAAAACCCGTCATGTTTATGTATGACGCGGTCTTACGAGATACCTTTGTTTTTCAAAGGATTTTGATAACCCTAATAATTCAAATTTAGTGTGTTTTCTCATGCTGGTTTTTCAAACTAACTCGGGTGTTATTTTATTATAATGCTCGAGTTAGACCGAGTATTGCAGTTTTAGGTTAAAATGCTATGGAGCTTAGAAGACGAGTTGGAGGAGTTTGAATGTATATCCATGCTTGGTTTATATTTCCGCTATGTGAGGACAAGTGATTATAACTGTCCAGATTGATGTATTAATTATTGTACTCTGATAATTGTTAAGTATAAAACAGTTATAGATTCCTTCGTATAAAAATCTGCTAGTATATATTATACCTTGTTCTGCTATAATTGTGAGATTTTGTGTTTTTTGTTCTATTTTCTTCTATCTCTTTCTTCTTCTTTACCCTAGTTATTCGCTCTTTAGTAAAAATTAGGTTGAACGGGAGTGATTTATTATCAACTCAAAGGGTATGGAACCGCGGGTTGCTACAGATGCCCTGGAGACCTTCAAGAATGCTGGCACTGGTCACGCTTCTTCAAATAGTTCATAGAATCTTTTACCATGGCGGTCCAGTAGTACCCCTGCTGAGCGGCCTTTTTTGCCAAACATGCTCGTATGTGTGATCTCCATAGAAGCTATCGTGCAACTCCTCTAAAAACTGGTCGGATTCATCTTCAAACACACAATATTGTAGCAGGGTTAAGTTTCCTTGCCTGTAAAGCTTCCCTTCGATGATAGTGTAATGCGACGAATGATGTAAATTTTTCCTGGCCTCCTCACGATCGGTTAGTTCCTTATTCATGATATACCTGTTTATGGCTATCATCCAATTTCTTTCGGAAGGCTGATCAATTTCCGTGACGGCTGTCCCATTCTTGAAGCTAGAAGTGATCCCCATGTCTAGCAGTACCCATGGGAAAGTTTCTCCCGAGTCGCTTGCTGCTTTTACTAATTGGTCTGCCTTACCTTTTCGCTCCTCAGGGAATCTTTCTAGTCGGAATTCTTTGAAGGATTTTGTAAGTCTCCGGGCTTCCGTGACATAAAGTTCAAGAAACTTTCCCTTTGTCTAAAAGTGGTCGTTCATTTGGTTGACTACGATGGCGAAGTCACTGTAGGCATATAGTGATTCCATGTGAAGTTCTTTCCCAATTTTAGGCCAGCCAAGTGGGTTTCATATTCGACCTCATTGTTCATGGCCTTGGAGTAAGCTGGATGGCAAAGCAGAGCTCTTTCCCCTCCAACGTAACTAGGACCATTCTCGCTCCTACCCTCTTCTCATTGGATGCACCATCCACATATAGGTACCAAGTTTGTTTCAAAGGGTATTCCTTCTCTCTTCAGTCACCAGGGTCGGAACATTAGGCTATGAAATCAGTCACCGCTTGTCCTTTGATTAATGTTTGTGGGAGAAAATGGATTTGATGTTCGCTCAGCTCGACGGACCATTTTAGGAGCCTCCTACTCATGTAGAGGCGACTAAGGATTTGTCTAAGTGGTTGGTTGGTTAAAACTTTGATGGGAGAGCCTGGAAATATGGTAGCAATTTACGAGCCGCCATTACGAGGAAGAAGGCTAATTTTTCGATTCTTTTGTGCTTTTATCTCAAGTCCGGTCAATTGCTTGCTTACATGGTATTTTAGCCTCTGCACCTTTTCCTCTTCCTAACACGGAGATGCTGATTGCATGGTTGGTGACCTCTAGGTATAGGAAAAGATCTTACCCATCAACAAGTTTTTATAGAATTGGAGGGGTGGCCAAGTGTTGCTTCACGTCTTCAAAGGCCTTAGTGCATTCGTCATCCCAGGCGAAGGTCTTCCCTTTCTTGACTAGGTCGAAGGAAGGCAAGCACCAATCAGTAGCCTTTGAAAAAAATGGCCTTGAGCGGCCACCATCCCATTGAGGCTTTGTACCTACTTCGCCATTTTGGGAACATGCATTTCTGGAATATCCCGAAACTTGTCCGTGTTAGCCTTGATTCCTTTAGCGCTCACAACATACCCTAAGAATTGGCCCGATCAAACAGCAAATCAACACTTCTTAGGAATCAGCTTCGTGTTGCACTTTCTCAAGATGCTGAAAGTTTGGATGAGGTTGAGTATATGGCCATCTGAACCCTCCGATTTTACCAGCATGTTGTGACCTTCACTTCCCTCGAATGACCAGTTGTTCTAAAAATATCCAGTTGACTAAACCATAGCAGGTTGCCCCCACATTTCTTAAACCAAAAGGCATGACCTGGTAATAGTACATCCCGATGTTAGTGATGAAAGGGTGTTTTCTTGATCAAGGCTATGCATGGCGATCTGGTTATAGCCCTAATAGGCATCCATGAAAGTGAGGAGTTCATGCCTGCAAGTTTCGTCCAGGAGTTGGTCGATGCAAGACAAAAGAAAGCTATCCTTTGGATACTCTTTGTTGAGATCTGAAAAGTCAATGCATGTCCTCCATGAACCGTTTGGTTTATGGACTAAGACTGGGTTCACAACCCAAAATGGGTAATCTGCCTCCTTTATGAAGCCATTGGTTAGTAGCTTCTCTGCTTCTTCCTTTTATGCTTTGTACCTTTTGCGGTTTAAGGGACTTCACTTCTGTCGGACGGGGATTGCTTTCGGGTCAATGTTCAGCGCATGGCAGATTATGCGAGGATCGATGCCGGTCATGTCGGCATGCCCTCAAGCAAAGACATCTTTGTTTTGTCCAAGAAATTTTATCTGATCTCTCTTGACCCTCGAACTAAGCTCGATCCCAATCTTGACGACATTTGTGGGATCGTTTTCGTCGATGAATATGTTTTCCAGGGGTCGTGGGGCCTCCATCAGGCGCCTGGTCCCCCGGGTTTACCGGGCCATTTTCATTACTTGTGTTTTTCTCTACATCGCACCGATCCAAAGCATTGATCATACGTTCCATTATTTTCTCGATCGAGTTAGAGAGACATTTTTGTGCCGACCTAGCAGCAACATGCCCGCACTTGATGGATTTTCCATCTAAAGTGTTGCCAGTCAGCCTAAGTTGCCACTAGGGGTTGCCCGTTCGCTCCAACTAGAGATGAGTTCCCATGTTCACTACGGGGATGCAAGGGAAACCGACTCCAAAGTTTCAGTTTCTTCAGCAGATTGGGAACCGCCTACCATGTTGATGACTTGATGGCACATAACTAGGGTGCGTTCAAAGGAGTCACGTTCTCTGGTTCCAGTAGGGTATTGACATTAGTGGTGGGTTCCTCTTGAATCATTAGGACACTCTTCTCTGCTTAACAGAGGAAGTCCCATAGCACTGCCTCACTTTCTATTAGTCTTCCTTAACCTCGCTAATCCAATATAGCATCGGGAATTTCATTATCAAGCGGCTGTATAGGACGATGGCATCTAATTCGGTTAGGGTTGGTCACCCAATGAGCAAGTTGTAAGTAGAAGGGTAGTCCAGGATCACACGGCTGACTTGAATCTTTGCTATGGTGGGTTTCGTACCGACATTATTTATGAGAATTACTACTCCCGTGAGGATTATCCCAACTCCGTCGAGCCTATAAATGGACAATGCGTAAGGCACGAGATGGGAGGTCGACCGCCTGAGCGCGTCATAGGCTTTCTTGAATATGAAATTGACGGAGCTTCCCCCATCAACGAAAGCCCGGTGGACATCGATGCTAGCCATCGACACGGTTATAAGCATTGGGTCATGGTGGGGGTACACCACTACCCCTCGATCCTGAGCTATGAAGGTGATTAGAGGATCTTCTTCCTTCATTCTTGGAGCCTTAAAGGCCCGTCGTTCCAATGAACATACTTGGCCGGAGGTGGCGACTTCCCTCTAACATCGGGTGAGCGCCCTCTAACTTCTCCCTGCTATGTATGGCCCTCGGCATATGGTAAGAATGTTTGTTGTGTCCCCAAGACCTAATCTTATCACATTTCGCTATACCCTTATGCACCTTTACTGACAATTTCTTACTTGCAAGTTCTTCTTTCTTCATAGAAATGGCACCTTCATTAGGGGTAGAAGTACCATTAGTGAGCTGCTTCAAAATAAATTCCCTTGCCTAGTTGAGTTGATCAAGAATCCCGTTAATGTATTCTATAGCTTTGGAATTCAAGTTGTTAATGCACCCCTCAACCTCATATGCTTTATGCTTTTGCTCATTTGTAACCTCTTGCAATTTGGTTGAAGCTCAATAGGAACCTCAAGCATATTGTGCTTATGTTCCAAACTAATCTTAGTGCCCACTTGAGTTGGACCAGGGTCTGCCACTGTCAAAGTAGGTTTCTCTGGAACCGAGTAAAAAGCAACCTCATAACATTGTTTCCCAAGAACATCTACATTGACTTCCTTGTTAGAACCGTCTGATGTTCCTATCATGTTACCACCTGAAGTGGACTTTACAGTCGAGGTATTTGACACCTCACCATTCCCTATACTACATTTGTCTCTAGCGATAGAATCCGACCCCTCTAGCATTGTTTTGTCCTTTGCTAATAGGATCCTGTATTCTGTTAGCAACCTCATCCATTATACTATTTAAAGTAGCCTGGTTAATCTTTCCCAATTCCGCAATAGCCTCAATAGTATACTGCAAAGTGCAATGATCATATATAAGCTCAAGATTTAACAAATTATTTAAATAAGAGCCAAGAATAGGAGATACGGCTTTCACATGACTAATATTCTCCGGGACCTGCTGCTGATTGTCATAACCTGCTACTTCTTTTGATGACTTTTCAGCTAAAGGAATCGAATCCAAACCATTAACAAAAGAATCAATCTGATCTACATTTTAGATACTAATATTCTCTTCCTAAACATTAGCATTAACATTTTGCTTTAGGATTTCATTCATCTCTTTAGTATTTGGAACCCACGTTTTAATAAGTGGACATTGGTTTTTAACGTGACCAAAGCACATAAAGCTATCACAACATGGTAGGGTTTTTTCATAAATTATTTCTTGTGTAAATAATTCTCCATCTTTACTCACAACTTCCACAATATTTGGAAGCTCGAATATCTCTACGACATCTCCTAGAACTCTGGCAATGAAATATGACTCTTAGTTTTAGTTTCCACATCCATTCTAATTTTTTTATCAACGATACTTAATAATAAACTGATAACTTTAGGACCACATAACCAAAAGCTTAGACCAAGAAGCCTAACCCAAGTAGGCATCGAGCTTAATAAGTCTCTATTTATGCTCATAGAAAGGGATAAACGTTTCATGATTATTAATCTTTTATCAAAGAACCATGGACGTCCCTCTAAAATATCATTACAATCTTTGTTATTCATAAATCTAACTATGAAAAATGCATTCTCCCTTGTTAGAACTCTAAATTCCTTCTTCGTCTTCAAAACTCTCTTAGCATACGCTTCAAATGCTTTAAAGAACAGTTGGATACCAACAACATACAGTAATAAGTAATTTTTCCATCCTCCTTCTACCTCCTGAATCACTTTTAAAGGTAATCATCCTCGAGTCTTACCATTCTCTTGAATAATATCCATGAATTCCAAGTTTGAGTTAACCTTGGACTCCTTGCCATAAAATTTAAAAACATCACAGAAGGAAACCTTTTGAGCTTCTTTATGAATGGTGAATTTGATCACATATTTCCTCACTTCGTTTTTATTACCAAAGCCGCCAGATCTGAAATTTTGAGGTCTCCCTTTCTGAATATTATTACTAGACAACCCCTTCTCCATCACCCTCTTATCCTTTCGAATCACCTCTTGTCATCCCTCATCCTTTACCGCTATGTTATTGTTCTTTGCAGCTCCTAAGGAGCCTTTATTTGTAGTGTTCATCCGAATAAAAGGAATAGAATAGAGAAATAGAAAGAAGGGATAATTAAAATGAAGAAAATAGAACCAAAAATAGAAAATAAATTGAAAGGTAGGAGCGGTTAGGGTATCAGAACCCTAGTCGCCAGAGAGGGAGATGCCATTTATAATCATTTAATAAACTATTTTTCATTAATTGAATATATGTTATAATATATGTAAATATAAATAGTGAACATGCTATATACTGTTTTGTATTTAGTCCCACATCGTGGGATTAGTTCTATCCCAAGCTCCTAGGCATTTATATAAAGGTGCTAATGTAATGAAAATGAATGACTAATCTCTGAATGAATAAAATTGTTCTCTCTCTCTAATGGCTTCTGCTTTCTTATTTTATAACATGTTATCAGCATGATCTCTAAATAAAAGGAAAATTTCAGACCTGATTATAAATCTTCAAAGCGGTAAGCTATTTCTGATCTAATTAATCAAATCTTTCGGATCTCATTCTATTAATTTTATTTCTTTTAGATCTCACTGTATCATTGATCTAATTATTTAGATTTGATTCTATTTGTACATCTTATTTTTTGTCCCTGTATTTTTGACCTCGTTTTGTTGCAGATCTTATATTTTTTTCTTCTAATTTTTCAGTTCTCTTATAGATTTTAATATCATGTTCAAATGATATATTTTTTAGATCTGTAGATTTTAATCATCAGATCTCTTATTAATTTTTATTAATGTATATCCATTTTTTATGATAATTTTGAGTTTGACATGAAACTAAAATTGTTTCATAGACTAAAATGTAATTTCAGACCTTATTCTGTTAGTATTCTTTTAGATCTTATCTATCATATATCTAATTTTCCAGATTTCATTATATATATATATATATATATCTTACAGATCTTACTCTATTAACATTATCATTTTAGTCTCATTTTACCGTAGATCTAAACTTTTGGATATCATTCCATTGTTTGGTGTAAAAAAAAGGGTTTTCATTTTGAAACTTTTTCGTTTGAATTTCGGTTTGAATGAGGACAATAGAAATGATTTTGCTACATGATTTATATTTCCAGAAGAAATATTTTATCGTTTCTTAAAGAAACAAATATGAGGATAAAGCGATACAAGCTCATTTTGATCTTCAGCATTAAATATTTGTTAAAATGTATAATGATGCAAAATATTAAGTAACTTGAATAAATTATTAATAATATCCCTAGTAGACTTTCTCCAATATAGGTTTGAATCCTTGAAGGATCAAAATGTGTAAACCATAACTGAAATATGGTACAAAAATCTGTTCGAAATACTTTTGGAGTAACTAATAAAGATGCCAAATAAAAGATGTGAGTGTTCTTGAGAAACACTTAAGGGTGCACTTGAAGAGACTAATGACATGATTGTCAAATTACCCTAGAAGTGGTTTAGGTACCTAAAACATGACAATTAAAGAGATCTCAATAATCATATCTAAAACTGACAATAAATAATCATTGATTATAAATTTATGAATAATAAAGCGCTTATGTTTATTAATGGATAAAGATCCTGGATTAGAGATACACATGATTGGCCATCATGAAATTCTCCTAAATAAGGAATATGGACCTGTAGTGTCAACAACATGTTTAGTGGCATGGGCATGCTATTTTTAGAGATAATTGAGTTGATTGAAACAGTGAAAGTGTTTGAAACACTTAAAATACCTTGAAGGTATAAATATTGTTTAAATTATAATAAATAATGAATGTACACAAATTCCTAAAGAATATAAATAACTTTGGTGGTTATAAAGAAAGCAAAGAACAAGGAGCATAGATTACAACCTACTTTTAAGTATTGTTGTAATGAAAATATTGTTATAATTCATGATGAGTAGATTACTTCCTATTTTTAAATATCATTGTAATGAAACTCTTAATATCTAAATACTTATTAACGTATACAAATTTCTGAAGAATATATATAACTTTTGTAGTTATAAAGAATGCAAAAGACATGAAGTGTAGATTGCAAATTTCTTCTAAGTATTGTTGTAATGAAAATCTTCATATACTTCAAAATGAGTAGATTACTTCCTGCTTTCTAGTAATGTTGTAATGAAATTTTTAATATTTATGAAAGATGTATAGTTGTAATGCGCAAAACTAATATGAAGCACAAAAATGAAAGCACATGAAGTGTTTGTCATAAAAGTAGCATACAAAATGCATAAAATGCAAACCATATTTGGAAGAAACAATCTTAGAAAATTTGATTGTATCGAAGGAAACTATTAATAAATTGTATTACTAATGAGATTCATATTTATAGATCCAGAAGTATCTATAACAAATTTGAGTTATCGAAAGACGAATATGAATTCAGAGGAAAATTTTAAATCAAGGGATGCATCCATAAGTATTTTATAATGCACTCTTTTTCCTTAACTAAGATTTTTCCCATTGGGTTTTTATTAGTAAGGTTTTAATAAGGCATTATCTTGATCCAGAAGTATCAACTCCCAGTAACATTTGAAAATAAGTTACAATGTACTCTTTTTTCTTATTTTAAATTTTTCCCACTGTGTTTTTCTTGCTAAGGTTTTAACAAGGCATTGTCTTGATCTATAAGAATCAAACGTCTTTTCAACAAATAACATCTCAAATATGTTATTTAAGTTAAATTTTATTTTCATCCTTGACTAAGGTTTTTTCCATCGGATTTTCCTTTGTAAGGTTTTTAATGAAGTATTATATTGATCCAGAAGTATCAAACTCTGTTTGATTCTGTAAATTAATGAAATATCTCATATTATATTGTACTCTGTTTCCTTCACTAAGATTTTTCCCATCGGGTTTTTCTTAATAAAGTTTTAATGAGGCATTAGTTTGATCCAGAAGCATTAAACTTCATTTGCAGAAATGAGAAAATAAGATATGTCATTGTACTCTTTTTTTTCCTTCACTAAGATTTTTCCCATTGGGTTTTTCTTAGTAAGGTTTTAATGAGGCATTGTTTTGATCCCGAAGTATCAAACCCTTAGAAAGAATATCATTTTAACATGATTTTACAAGTTGCACTCTTTTCCTTGTTCAAGGTTTTTTCCCACAGGGTTTTCCTAACAAAGGTTTTTAATGAGGCAACGGACCATATCTAGATTGACTGAATGAATAAACGCAAGCAAGATACCAATGAGGGGGAACAATCATCATACACATTACAAAAGGGACAATTTCAAGTTATCAGAGGATTCAAGATTTTGAAGACGCGTATTCAAGGGGGAGTGTTATAATATATGTAAATATAAATAGTGAATATGCTATATACTGTTTTGTATTTAGTCTCATATTGTGGGATTAGTTCTATCCCAAGCTCCTAGGCATTTATATAAAGGTGCTAATGTAATGAAAATGGATGACTAATCTCTGAATGAATAAAATTGTTCTCTCTCTAATGGCTTCTGCTTTCTTTATTTTATAACAATATATTCAATTTTTAAGAAATATGTTATTTTTAAATGTGACAAAGTTCTCATGATTACAACTCATTGTAATTACTATCCAATAATATATATTTAAAGATTTCTGTTTAATATACTTTAAATTAATTACATAATTAAATTTATATTTATTACAATATAGCAAGTATATAGTAGAAAGAAAAAATCTTTTATTTTGAACAAAATTAGCTACCAAGTTAGATATATGTAGAAAATTACATAATTTCCCATAAGGTATACCCCTAACTCTATCACAACACATGATCAAAGCCACTGGCGAAGAAAAGCTTAAAGTGGTTAGTTATGTACCTTGCCAAACCTACTTTCTCCATATGATCATATCACACTCCCTCGATTCTTACGCGACATATTCTCTCTTATAGCAAAGCTTCAACCACTTGCTCCTAATCAACCGACAACATAATGCATGTCCATATTTCTTATGATATTAACTGACCTCGATTTTTGTTACTAAACAATTAAATGTAGTTTTCTTAACTTTAGGGAATAATGGTGTTCACTCTTAGTCATTTCAAGATCATAATGATAAAACCATTGCTCTAAAAACAACTAACCGGCATGGTCTTTATTGTTCTCTTGCAAACAACATAACGCGTGAAGGTATGTTTCAAAACGCTTTAAAGTTTCAAATAATGCGAATAAGGTTCTTGTCCCTCCATAAGCAGTAGTTGATGCGGGTAAAGCATTTGTAAAAACACTATTGTTGGTTTCTGTTTGGGTGATGGTCTCCCATATGCTAGTTAGGAAGTACCTTAAGGCCAAATGAAATTAAAGAGTTCATTGAATGTGAGATTTAATAATGATATCAACATTTTTATTTTGGAAGTGAAGAAGAAAGGCGAATGGTTTTAGAAGAAAATCTGAGTATAATATAAAGGAAGGTATTTATCATTACTCATTGGAGCCCATTGGTTGACTTTGCTTGAGAATAGATTATGTCCATTCCCATCTGGGTGGAGATTTCTAATATCCCATCCTCTCTTCAACCCCCTAAAGGTATAGACTAGTTAGCAAGTCACATTGGAGCGCTTATTTGTTTTGATGAAAATACCAAATGAAAAGACCAATTTGGTTATGCTAGAGCCCTTATTAAAATTACCTCAAATCACCTTTTTCAATCTGGCCTCTCAACGGCGCTCTTTGGTAATAGGACTAACCATTTTAATGTCTCCTACCTAGGCAACCTCCTATTTGCTCTTACTGTCGCTACTTTGGATACTTTAACCCACTTTGTTCTCATCACCTTGTTATAGATGAAGGTATATGCTCTATGCCTCCTCCTATGCCTGAGAATGTTCCTTTTAAGAAGCCTTCACCAAGGCAATGGAGGGTCAAAAATCTATGTCTGAGTCGAAACTGACCACTGCCATGTCATTACAATTATTCCCCTAGTTCGACCCCATGGTTTGGATGCTTACCTCACCACCATCATCACTGATACTTGTTTGAACCAAAAATGGAAAAACACCCAAGAGATTGTGTAAAGAGTAAATAGTGAAGAAAAGTAAATAAAAAAGAATAAGAAAAGAAGATACATCATTTATAGTGGTTCAACTAATCTTGACCTACGACCACTTAGTGACTTGATAGCTTATATCACTAGCTTGCAAGCACTAGTTCTTACAGATTGGTATAAATCTATGGGTGGTTATAAGAAAAGATAGAGCTAGAGTCAAAAGATTCTTAAAAGTAAGCCTTGCCTCTATTTTTATACCAATAGGAAGCCTAAAATCTCGCCCCTACGATATCTACCTCATTTCCATGCCATTAACCACTTCTCTAAGAAAATAGATGGACGCCTTAGCAATAATCATGGATCAGAACCAATCCATAGGCTTGCATCGGTACTGATCCATATATTCTTCATATGGGTTGTTTAAACTCTTTGTCTAGGCTCGATTCATGGTTAACTTCGTGATTCCTTGTTTGCACCATTATTAGCCTTTTGAAGTTTGAATGATGGATCTATGGAAGAATGGGGTTGTTGATTTCAAATGCTTATGGAGATCATCACTGGCATGTAGTTGGTGTGGGGGTAATTTGATGAGATTTCGAGGATCGGTACCTGATGATATTGGATCAGTGCCGATCTAACACAATATTGGATTGGCCTCTTCGAAATCTTTTGGTGGCTTGGTCTTTGCCTCGTGACTCTGTTTTCATTTGGTTTCAGGACCCTTGGGCCATCCCTTTAGGCTTCCTGCCTTGGTAGTTTTCAAGTTTGACACGTCCAACACATCCGAACATTACCTAGTCAAAAGGCTAGATAACACTTGCCTCTTAAAGTACATCTTGTTTCGAATATAATATTCTTTGAATTGAGACAAGTTGGGATTGCTGTAAAGGACTCCACTCTATGCTTTGACCGGTCGTTGTCCTTTTTGCAAATCGTTTCTATGAAGAGTTATGTCTGTTATTATAAATCTGGAAGATATTCTCATGATCTATCATTCTAAGCTTAGTAGTTTTGAACTGAATCCTTTTATGAACTTTCCAGATATGAATCTGATTCCTTTTGACTCCAGTGATCAGATGTTAAATATGTACACACATGTACATACGTGCACGTTCTTGAGTAACCATTGGGATGTGCTCATACACACATCTGCATGAACTGTCCATCAACATCATTCACTCATTTTTTTAATCAAGACTCAGTACAGATACAAGTGATTGGATTGGTACCGATCCAGGACTTGTAAAATGTCTTTAGTTTTGTTGCCTTGAAAATTGGAGGTCATGGGTTATATAACCCGATCTGTTTCATTCTCCTCTTTACATTACTTTGCACTAAACCATATCTTAGGCTCTGCCATTTAAACCTTCCCTACCGAACTTTGCCTTTACTCGAACCTAGGGCTACCGCTGCTTTCTATTGCTTTAACCTGACATCGACCATCTTCCCCGATTCCTAACTCTTCTGCATTACCGATGTTGAATTTGAATCCCTAGCCTCAGTTCCAATGCAACTCCTTACCTAAATCCGCTACTAGATCCTGCCCCAAACTCGATCTTGACTCTCTCTACCGAATTAAGTAAGTAAAGGCATTAGAGTGGGACGTGGATGGTTTCATGTTGGTGTAGGCGTGTGGACTTAGAAGATGGAATGGAAGGAAATCGAAAATCCATCCAAGGGTTTGGTTCGTTACCAAACCGACCCTTGGAGGATTTTTGTCCTCAAATCCTTTCTTTGGAACTTGCAATGTTGATGAACTCTAATTTGCATGGTGCTATCCCCTAAGTCTTGACGCATGTCTAATGCTTAGCTGTTGACTTGAAGTTTGTTAAGACGGTCAACATTGACCATCACTTCGGGCGATGTCCAAACTTTTAAAATGAATTGTTTTATAATATCTTAAATTCGCACTACACGATCCCGTACTAGTTTCATTTTAGCATAGGGGGTACAGCTTATGATTAATCTAATGTTGATTACTATTGTATTTTTATAGAAATGGAACATAGACGTTCCAAGCGTCTTGCCACTTTAGCTTCAAGTCTATCGACTTCCAAATACGTTGAATCCAGTTCGAAGTCGAGTTCGACTGTGACTCCTTCCATACAACATACACTAGGGCAGTTTATACCACTAGTTGAAAATCCACAAGTGGTCAACCTCATCTAGAGGTTCCTCAAATGCCTGCAAAAAGCCTTGAAGTAGAAGCCGCTAATCATTAAGTACAATGCTAATGTGCTCAAGTTCCATAACTTAGAGTGGCTCGATGATGATTATCTCAAGGCTTAGGCTCTGGCCTGGGAGCAACTTATTAAGGAGGAGAAGGGATTTATGAGGCGGTGAGGTTGACCTGACTCAGTCAGAAATGAGGTCTTGATAGGAGATATGCCAAGGGTGCTAAGAGAAGGTGAGCTTACTCTTCATATTGGAGCTAGCCGCTATAGTACAAAAAGACATAGGCGAAGGCTTCGGATCATCACCTTAGGATGTTACCCCTAGCCTCACACCTAGACCCAAAACTGCTCTGATTCATCTTCTATCCCTGAATATGATCCAAAGAAGCCTCAATGCATAAGGCTACCATTCTTTTCCTATCTCGGAAGGGAATTCAATGACACACCGGCCTATACTAAACCCCAGACTGAAGAAGGTATCTTGTAGACTTCATCTATATTTCAGAGAGTCCACATGTCATTGATAGACATTACTAACTTCTTTTCTATGTCTCTTAAGTTTCAGGTCAGCCCTAGGTTATCTCGCTTCCTAGAAAAGGACTTCTGTCGGGAAAAAGGCATCTACAATAAATTAGTGACCGTGGCTATTTCAACAATGTTTTCGAGTACCCCGATTGGCAAGACTCCTGGGGCTGACAAGCAGATGATAGATGCTTTAAATGATGAAGGGACGGTAGGATTTAGGAAGTTTAAATAGCAGATGGTGTTGTCATTACTGGATTCTTCGAGTCCCTGTCGAGTTCCACTATAAGTGAACTTGTGCAACAACTTTTCCTAAATAAAGAGACCAACCTAAAGAAGATAGAGGCCATTCCTCCTCCTTTTTCCATATTTTTTCCTTGTCAAACTATCTTCATTCTAGTTACTCTTCCTCTACCTGGGAGCACTCAATGAATGCCAACTGAATCGCCGTAGAGCACTCCATCCAAGGGCCAACAAAGAACCAGGAAGAAGCCTGATTAAATCATGCCTCCTTCTAAAGAAGAAAAGAAAAAGTTCAAGAGGAAAAAGCATAAGAAGTGATCATAAGTTTGTTTCTTATAAACAGACTCACTTTTGGCTTGCAATTGTATGAGTCTATTTTGAATTTAGGCCAGCGTTGGCTGGTTTGGCCCCCGCTTTTTTTTTCATCTTAGGCATAAATAAAAGTTGTAATTTTCTTTCCATGTTCTATTTCAGATGTGAATAAAAAAGATTTTTGTTTTTTCTATTCAATCCTTGTTTGAATTTATTCAAATTCGAGAAAGGTGCTTTCCATTTGATGTTCTTAAGATCCATTTGTTTTCATGATTATTGTTGGGCTAAGTCATTAGCCTGTTTTGTGATTTTCCAGTCTTTCGTCGTTCTTGCAAACATAAAGCAATTGTTGAAACGCCAATTCAGGGGCATTTATATGTAAGCATGTCGGATTCTGGAATCCGGTCGAATTTCAATCACCTGGAAAGGTGATTTAAAAATTTATTTTGCTGGAACTTTTAATACAATCGCGCCTATCTCCGGGCGTCGATCAAGGTTCGAAAGAGAACTCGCATAACTCTAGGCAATAATCTCTAGCCTTGCCATCCGCTGGGCAAGACATTGGCACTTTTTCAAACTCTAGGCAAAAGCTAATGGACGGACGGTCGAGTCACGTCCATTTTGGGTTTATACTTTTGCCCCCACATCAAGAACAAGAGTTGGCAGATGGATGGTCAAATCACGTCCACTTTAATTTACACACCTACCCTACATCAAGGAAAAGAGCTAGTGGATGAATGGTCAAATCACGTCCATTTAAGGTTCATATTCTTTCCCCCACATTAAGTACAAGATTTTGGGCACTCATCTTTAGAAGCCAAGAGTGGTTGAACTTCAAAGGTTCGATCGTAGGCATAGAAATTTTGTTGGCACCTAACTTCGGGTACCTACGTACCTGCATTAACACATGCAGATATATTCGAGTCGGTTATATTTCAGAACTCTTAAGCTATGTAAAGACAGATTTAAAAATCAGAAAGCCATTTCACTTTATAAGGGATGGGAAATGACAGGTTCTGCCTTATTACATGGCTTTAATTATGTACAAATTTTTTTTAGGTGAAATAATGTTGTAAATTTTCACTATTCCATGCCCTCGGGAGTGAGATCCCGTCCACCGTTGCTAGCTTGAAAGTGCCATCTCCCAGGTTTTTTTCAATTGCATACAGACCTTCCAAACTCTGGCCTAACTTACGGAGGCCTAAGAATGAACTAGGTCATCAATTTCAAACATCTGATTCTTGATCTTGGAATTGTAATATCGAGCAACTCGGCTTCGGTGTGTTGCTACTCTTTAAGTCATCTTCATAGCGCTTCTCGTCAAGAATATCGAGGGACTCCAATAGGAGTTGCTCATTTATCCATGAATTTTAGTGAGTTACCTAATGAGAAGTTACTTCCAGTTCAACTAGAATCATAGCCGCTGATACGTAGGCTAAAGCGAATGGAGAATGGCCAATCATTGACTTGTGGGTCATTCGATATGCCCAAAGTGCCACTAGAAGTTTATCGGTGGACTTGGCCTTAGCCTTTTCTAATCATATTCGTAGCTTTAACCTATCCATTTTCTTATGGGTGTGACACCATAGAAAATCTCTTCTCTATGCAATGTTGGCGGCAAAAAAATTTAAACTCAGCGGTGTCGAATTGGATTCCGTTACCGGTGACAATTTCTTGTGAAACTCAAAAACAATATATGATATTTCGAACCACGAAATTGATTACTTCCTTCATGGTAATTGTGGTTAATGGCTTTGCCTCAACCTATTTGGTGAAGTGATCAATAGCGACAATGGCGTACTTAGTGCCACCTTTGGATATCAACAACACAACGATAATATCAATTCTCTATACTATAAGAGGCCAAGGACTGACCATTTGAGTAATTTCTGCTGGTGGGGCTCTCGGAATCTTAGCAAATCTATAGCACTTATCATACTTTATGGTGTAATCAGCTGCGTCTAGGTTGACAGTTGGCCAGAAGTACCATAGCATAGAATCTTCTTCACTAGGATTTGCCCCTCAGTGTGGTCGCCAGAGGCCGCTTCATGAAATTCTCTTGGGACTATTTGGCTTCATTATTGGCAAACCATAACATCGGGATTGGGAATCCTTTCCTGTAAAGTGCTCCTTGTTGAAAGATATATCTCGAATCTTGACAAAGGAGCTTCCATCGCTCCTTCCTTCTGTCCAGAAGGATTCCTCACTATAAATAGCTTTTACAGTGAAGTCATCCATGACTCCTTATCCCATTCAGCCTCCAAGATCCAATCGACATCAATATGGTCGATGCTGAGAGCCAACAACATTTCTGTAGAAACTAGGCCCACTGGCTAGCTTAGCCAGTGAGTCGACCTTTGCACCCTCTCTTAGAATATATGTTATTCTGTAATATTCAATATTGTTAAGTAGCTCAAGGTCATGGTTTAGATAAGGAGTTAGCCTCGCTCCCTTTTCCTGAAACTCCTTCCTGACTTGACACAAACTAGCTTCGAATGAAAAAAGATGTGTAAAGTTTTAACTCCTAAATCCTTGGAAATTCTAAGTCACGCGGTCAATGCTTCGTACTCCGCTTTGTTGTTTGTTGTAGGGAAATTAAGTCTCAAGTCATAACAAATCGAACATTCCATAGGAGTGACAAGTACAACTCCAGCATCAAAACGGTGTTCATTCGATGCACCATTTGTGTACATCTTCCATCTAACATTCTGTACACCATTGCTCTTCGGAGTATCATCTTGTGCAGTATATTCAGCTATGAAGCGTGCCAAAGATTGACTTTGGATAGCTCTCCAAGTGTAATAAGCTATGTCATATAGGCTCAATTCAATGTTCTATTTAAACAGCCTTCAGGAAGTTTCAAGTCACTACAAGACTTGTCGCAATAGCTAGTTTGTAAGAATATGATCGAATGAGCCAGAAAGTAAGGCGAAGCTTCCTCAAAGTGATCAATAAGCAGTATGCAAGCTTTTCCAACTTGGGGTAATTTCGTTTTTCTCCTGTCAATTGCTTACTGATGTAGTGGACCGGTCGTTGGATGCGGGATTCCTCATGTACGAATGCGGCACTCAAAGCATGCACTGATATTGCCAGATATATAAGCAAGACCTTGTCATCCACCAGTTTTGAAAGAATGAGGGGTCTCTCCGAGTGATCCACCAAAGCTTGGAATGCATCTTTACACTCCTATGTCTAAGTGAAATTCCTTTTTCCCTTCTTAATCATGTCAAAGAAAGGGATGTATTTGTCTATTGCTCTGGAGATGAATCTACTCAAGGCAGCGACCTTCCCATTCAAACTCTGGCCTCTTTGATCGACTTTGGGGCCTCGATGTTTCTTAATGCCTCAATCTTTTGGGGATTAGCTTCAATCTCATGGGAGTCCACAATAAAGCCTAAGAATTTCCTTGACAAAACGTCCAATTTGATCTTTGAACATCTTTTTTACCGGCCTTTGATAGGTTGCTCCAGTATTTCTTAATCCAAAGTGCATGACAAGTTAGCAATACAGTCCAAGGTTGATTATAAAGCTGGTATTTTCCTAGTCTAAGGCATGCATTGGAATTTGATTGTATCCAGAGTATGCATCAATGAACGAGAGCAGTTTATGTTCGCCTGTTGAATCCACCAACTGATCGATTCTTGGAAGCTAAATGTTGTCCTTCGAGCATGCCTAATTCAAGTCAGAACAATCGATACATGTCCTCTACTATTCATTAGCTTTCTTCACCACGACCGGATTGGAAACCCATTTCGAGTATAAGGATTTGCAGATGAAGTCATTGTCCTTCAATATATCCACTTCTTCTTTGAGTGTAGTAAATCTCGCTGTACCCAGGCTACGGCGTTTTTGTTTCACAAAAACGCATTTAGGATTTACATTTAATGCTTGGCTCGCTATCTTTGGCAAGATCCCACACGTGTCAAAGTGCATCCAGGCGAATACATCCAGGTTCATTTAGAGGAAACCAACCAACTCCTTTATTAACCTCATGCCGAACTATGATCCGACCTTTATGACTTGCATAGGTTCACCCCGCTAACCGAAATGTTGATCATCAACTTGGCTGAAGCTTCCTTTCCATCCAGCGGCTCTTTTCACGGATCCATATCATTGTGGAACCGACTGCGTGGTCTAAGCCAGGGCTCAGGCAGTGGTTGCTATATGTCCAACACCTTGATGCAGGAGTCCCTTCTACACCATTCCATTCTCACTTCTTCTTGCCTCCTTTAGCTTAGCGACATATCACTCGTGACCAAGCCCCTGATCTCCTTGTACTATTCACATACCATTCTCTATAGGAAACTTCATTGTCAAACACCAAGAAGCAATAGCCACTCTAAATTCAGCTAGGGCTGATCAGCTCGAAAATGCATTTTAAGTAGAGTAAATATCCAACACCACAAAAGGCACGACCCGCACTTGCTTGCGGCCGCCTTCACCAAGCACTACAAGTAATTCCCTATATTTAACTAGCTCCGTAGCAATCTTGTTAAATCCTTAGATCTAAGATCCACACAGTTTTAAGTCCTTGTCCTTTAGAAGCATCTAGTCGTAGGCTTTCTTAAATAGAATGTTGATTGAACTCCCACGGTCACCCAGCACTTTCCGTACAATCGCAGGGTCAACCATAGCCATAACCATGAGCGGATTAATTATTGGAGCTTCTACCCCATTAGCATCTTTGTTCCAGAAAACAACATTGTCGGTCATGTTTATGAATTATTTTGCCGGGACTACGTCCTCTATAGCAAAGCAGCTTTTATTCTCTACATGTTTTAAAGCACCAACATATTGATCCATCTTGTTTCAGCTCTTATCAGTTGATGTGGCCCATTGATAATTGTATTTATCACGAAATGTTTTTCATGCCACCTAGGCTCTTTACCATAGGCTTTGCTTGCCCCCATTGGGAAATGATCTATGGGGATTAGAATTTCCTTGCTCGCCATCCTGTGCTGCAACTTCATTTCGCGAATCAACTCCTTGATCATATCATGCAAGTGTCTGCACCTATTGGTGTAATGACCATGTGTCTCATGGAACCCACAGAACTTGCGATATTTTTTCTCTTTCTCGATCGACTCTCTTTGAACTGGCTTCCTGTACTACTTAGTACCTTGAGTAGCTAGATAGATAATCTCTATTTCATTATTCAATTCAGTATAGTTGTCATACATAGGAATCTTAGGACCATTCCTATTATCCGTCTTTCCCTTCTTGGCCTCACTATCACTCTGTTTCTTCCCATCATTCTTGTTGCCAAAATTTACATCCACATTTCCATAACTCCCTTCAAACTATTTTACAGTGATATTGCTCTGTATTACTTCGACTGAAGGCCCAGCATCATCTCTTCATAAACGAGTATGCGCCTCTTCCGAGCGCAAGAAATGATTAGCCTTCCTGTAAAAATATCCATCGTCGACGGGGGCATCATTTCCATCCATCTCTGAAAGTTAGTTTTCGGATAAATCACCCTGATCAATTCTATTAGTACTATGTTAGCCTTAACATTCGTAACTTCCGTCACAACTGTATGGAACTAGTTAAAGAAATCCTTCAATAACTCTCCCGCGACCAGAAAGAAGTTGATGACAACATCACATCCTTTAGGAGTGAACTGTGTGGATGTAATTGATTTAGAAACATTCACGTCAACTCAGCAAAAGATGATATGGTTCTTGGTAGGAGCCGGGTGAACCACATCACCGCTACTCCCTCCAAGAAGATTGAAAACAACAACATCTCACGGCATCAGATGCTCTAGCAGAGTCCATATGCCACTCGTATTTATTAGGTGCTACCTTGGACCATTTTCCACCATACAATGGCATCATTGACATTATAAATCTCCATGGACACTTCACGCGCAGAATGTTTTCAATAAACAAGTTCCGACTTGGAGAAGTACACCACTCATCATTACTTCTAAACTGGTTTTCATTTATAAGTTTTCTGACAATCTCCACCAAGTACTCCACTTTTACAGGTTCTACAGAACGATGGTAAACGAGATCCGTTACAAGCGTTCGGCCTGGCAAATGCTCTCTTGCAGAACTTCGATACCTAGGTTCTCCAAACTTTGGACGTCCAAAAGTCCCCCTATTTGACTCGTGTGCCCTGAAACATTAATAGTCATTCAATATTCCTAATTTTGATCATTTGAAAATCTACGCCTCCATCTAAAGAATGAGCTCCAGCTCCAATATTGGTTGGGTTGGTACTAATTCGCCCTCTTGGATTGATACTGATCCACAAACCTGAGCCATGGGTTTATCTTGTTTCTTGATATAAAATCCCAACCTTCTTTGGAGCTATTTTCTACTTCGTATCCCTCTGTGTCTACTCGGATGATCAAGAATTATCAGACTTGGAATCAGAGGAAGTTAAGTCCCTCCTACTCCTTCTATGGCGGTTCTGAGTTTGATCGTTCAGCAGACTTAAGCTCTCCTACATCCGCTGCTTCATCTTATTGTGATTCTCCTAGAACCTATCCTTTGTTTGGTTCATTCTACAATCCATCTCCACCCTAGTAATGACTTTAGTTAGATTCTAGATCTGTGGTTGATTTGGTTGGGCAACTTCATCCACAAGTTGAGAATTTTGGAAATCGACATCATTAGTAGCTATGGAATTTGTAGAATGGTCTCTCCTTGGGGCCATGGAAAATAACTTCTTATAGATAGCGAAAGTATAAGTAGTATAGCAACAAGGTTGAAAGATTGGATTTATTTCTTCCATCTATGAAATCCAGTAGTAGATGATGGATCCAAGTAGCCTGAGAGTAGGATTGTCAGTGAAAGCTCTAAAATGTTCGAACGAAAAATGGAACAAACACCCATGGGATTGTGTAGAGAATATAAAGTAGATTAAAAAAGAATAAGAAAAGAAGATATGGCGTTTATAGTGGTTCGGCTAATCTTAGCGTACGTCCGCTTAGTGATTTTATCGCTTGTATTACTGGATTATAAGCATAAGTTGTTACGGATCGATACAAATATGTGGGCGGTTACAAGAAATTAGAGTAAGATAGACCTAGGGACAAATGATCATTAAAAGTGAACCCTGACCCTCTATTTATAGTAGTAGGAAGCATAAAATCTCACCTACACGGTCTCTACCTCGTTTTCCATGCCATAGATCACTTCTCTAAGAAAATAGATGGACACCTCAGCAATAATCACGGATCGTACCAAACCATGTGCTTGGATTAGTACCGATCCATATATTCTTTATATGGATGGCTTTAAGCTCTTTTTCTAGGTTCGATTCATGGTTAGCTTCGTGATTCCAAACTTGTTTGCACCATTATTAGCCTGTTTCTTAGTCCTAAGGACGGATCTATGGAAGAATGGAGTTGCTAATTTCGAATGCTCATGGAGACCGATAGAGTATCGCATGGAATCAACGAAGTATTGCTTGGAATAGTCTCATGGGATCATCATTAGCATGTAGTAGGAGGGAGGGTGGGTTTTGATGAGGTTTCATGGATCAATACTGATCCACGAGGTTGGTTCAGTACCAATCCAACACATTATTGGATTGGCCACTTCGAAGTCTCGAGATGGCTTGTCTTTGCTTCTTGACTCTATTTGCATTTGTTTTCAAGACTCTTGGGCCATCCCTTTCAGCTTCCTGCCTTGATAGTTTCCAATATTGATTCGTTCAATCTAGCCGAGCATTGCCTTCTCAAAAGGCTCGATAACAATACTCCTCCTTATTTTGATGTTATTGTTCCTAACATACCAACTATGGGTATTGTCCCCCCCCCCCTAAACCCATCATTCAGCCCAATCCTTCGACTACTCCTCACGTCACTATCGATCCTTACTCCTCATGAAAACACGCTAACCCCGCTGACTTAGATGATGTGATTGGATAAAACATTTTGAAATTATTTCCATCTTAGGCATCCTTCTATTACTAGTCGTAGTAGTGGATATGTTGATATTTGAACTATTGTTAGTTTTCTGTTTGTACGGATTTTAAGGTTATTATTATATTTCATGTATTGTATGGATTTGTAGTTGTTGGGGCTTATAGCCTTACACCTATTTTCATTAATTAATAGTGGATATGCAACTTAAAAAATGGCTTTCCTTTTTTAAAGAAAGAAATAAATTGTAAAGCAACTTCGAAATTATTTAATTTCTATACCTTAAAAATTTATACTTAAATTGAATTTGTCGAAATTCGAAATATATATATTAAGAACAATAATTTCTGCCTCATAAATTTGAAAATGAAATGTCTATGCATAATATTATAATATTATAATTTATTTTTAAAATTCAATGTTAAAACGATCAATTATATATAAATAGTTTCCAATAAGAAAAATATAGTTTATAAAGACAGATTGTTAAATAAATAAAATATTAAGTTTATCCACGTAAAAACGCATGAGAGTTTAAATGCGCATTATGGTATTAAGATAAAGACATAAATTTAAGTAATTAAAATAACTAATATATATTTGTAAAAGATATATAAACAATGTAAATTTATAAAGAAATATTTTGTGGTATTATAATAAATAAATAAAGTGGAAACATATGAGAAAAAATTAACTTTTGTCAAAGCTGAGATTTTAACTCTTCACCTTATTATTATAAAGAATGTATTATTACAAAAAACTCCATCCATAAAGTATAAATCGAAAATATTCCCTTCTTACATGAATAATATTCATAATGATTGTAACCGAAATTAACAATACAACTGTAGAATTCAATTTTCAAGGGATAGTAAATATTTGACACACACATTCATTTACAATTATCTAAGTAAATTTTATAAAGGTGTAAAATAGATCTAAATCAAAGTTAGCTTTTAAGTTTTTTTTAGTTTTCAAATTGTCAAAATAAAAGGAGATAAATTGGACAAGTCGGACATATAATATGAATAGACCTGTCAATGGTATGGGTTTCGGCCTGAGCCCAGCCCGAACCCACCCTATTAGTGTAGGCATGGGTTTGCCTTTTACTAGCCAAGCCTGACACAGGCCCGACTAGGTTAATATTAGTGTCGGATACCTTATTATCAAAATCCAGCCTGGTTAGGGCCTGACTCGACTAATAATTTTCCATCATATCAAAATATGAGTGTGTATGTTATTTGTTTACCATTTTGTTTGTTTACATGTAGATGTTTTTGCATACTTTTGTTGTGAACTTAACAACATCACCGCCCAATTTATGTGTATACAGTGTTTGTGTTCAAATTTTACCAAAGTTGCAATTTTAAAAGATGGCTTTAACAAAAATATTCTGAGTTACATATATGGGTATTACCCAGCAAGTTTAAAAAGCCCTGTAGCAACTTGAAAATTTGAACACTTCGTCTTTGAATATCGATGCAATTTGAAATAAAATTAAGTGTTATAAGTATGATTTTATAACGTAGTTTAGCATCAGTTAATTAATAGAAAATGATAAGAAACTTACTTTTGAAAATTGCAAACAAAGGTATATTCTTTGCAAAAATATTGATAATGTGATCGAAAATGGTTTTATCGATGAATAATTTTTTAACCGTTAGAAGTTATTCGGATTTTTTTACGTACACTTATTTTCTTTGAAAATCAATTTAATGAAATAATTTTTTTCCATCTATAGAAATAAATTTTATGGATGATGCAATGCATGAGCTAAGGGAGGATGTTAGGAAATGAGCAAATATGGAAATGCTTAAGTGCTAAGCATATGATAAAGGAGAAGTGATGTGTGTGATTAACGCTAGTAGGGTTTTGAGAGGTTTTTGGTATTTTCCCATCTTTATTCCTAAGCCTATATAAGGAGGGGTACACCTTTAGGAAATATATCACAATATTCCTAAGCTTTGAGCAACAATTTCAATGTTATCGCCTTCTTCATCGTCTTAAATTCCTAAAGCAAATCATTTGCAATTAAATTTCAAATCACCTGAAATTTAAAGTGGGACCATACCAACGCATATCAACACCTTATATCTAGTTATATTGTGAAAAAGAAAAGCCACACTCCATCCACCTCAATAGGCCATGAGCATATCGGAGAAAGAGTGGGCTAAGAGCAAGGCAAAAGTAAGAAAAGAACGAAGGAAAGAAGGTTGCTAACTTGGGTTTGGACTTTGGTTCTGGGATCTTGGTTAATTATGCGGTTAAATGGGAGTTAACACCTCACTTTGAATGGAAAATATCACACACACACACACACATATTGATGTTTGATTATATTAAATGTTGTTTGAATTGTTAAGTGACGTATGTTAAAACATTGATTTGGATTTTTGTTTTGAAAACAAGTGACACTTAAGATCCAGGTACACGGACTTGAACAAACTTCGAATGGACTAGAATAAACTTATATGACATGTGACTAGACCATGAACAAAGCACATAGGTTGTAGGTGAACAAAAGTTGGAATTTGACTCGGATTTAGAAGTGCACTTATAATGAGAGTCGCTATAGAAGCGGTTTGGAATTTCCTTTCTTGGAAATAGTCATGGAACTTTGTAGAGAGATCCTTAGGGATTTCTTTCCATATTTGCCTTTTTTGTATGTATGTTTGTTTTTATTAAAAGCATGAATAGTAAAATGTTAAGTAACATCTCGAGAACAGTCAAAACATCACTAGTGCAGAACGCCTCATTTAGTTATGATTTTTGGACTTCAAATGTTTCAAAAAGGACTCAAGTTTAAGCGATTTGTTTCATTCTTTTAAAAAGGAATTCCTAACTCATATTAGAGCAATCTAAAAGTAGTTTGGAATATATATGAATATTTATGAATTAGTTGTGAATTTTAAAATGAGAGATATTTTGTTAAAAACATGTCGTTTTCAAGTTTCTAATGATTTTTCAAATTTGTTAAACTCAAGTGATATTTTAAAGGAATGTTTTAAATTGTATTATAAGTACTATGAAGTATAAATATCATATATAAATATCTGGGAAAATATCTCATATAAATATCTTGAAAAGTATCTTATATAAATATCTGGTTTTAGATTATAAACAAAAGGTTGGAAAAGGTTAGTGATGCTTAATGGCCAAATAGATAATTTTTTAATTACTTATTTGAAAAGTAATTAACTATGCTTAACACTAATAAATTGACGAAATAATCTTATCTATTTGTGAGAGTTAAGATTGATGTCGTGTACGGATGGAGCCATAGAGCTCTAACCTATTGGGCTTCCCTCTTAACGGAGGAATATGTAAGTGGAAAATGTCAGATTAATCGTGTTGATTTCTTATTGTTTATGGAAATCGTTAATACTATGCTTAACAATAAAATCCGATGAAGTATACTTATCTATTTTTAAGATTCAAGAATAAAGTGTCTAGGCAAGGCTTGGAGCAACCGGTGCCCAAACTTACTCGACTTCACTCTTAAGTGATGAATGGTTAAGTTGGAATCTCGGAAACATGTTAAGCATACAAGTCATGATTTGTATAAGCAATTATTTTGACTAGATAATTGAACTTGACCTAATATAGACTTAAGAAGTTATCGGAAGGCTTTGTGATTTCATACCAATAAGAACCCCCAAGGGAGGAGTAGTGGTATGAAACGTCTTTAGCTTTCGCCTACTTTTGAGAGAACTAGAATTGAGTTAATTGAAAATTCATCGATCGGTTTTGAAGAGTCCGGTAAGTGGACAGAGTGTACTTATATAAGATGACTCGAACCTGAAACCTATCAAAACCATATACGTGATCTATGTTCTGAAAGTGGTTATGAAGTGGAATGTTCTAGCGTTGAAATGTCTATTCCTAGGTTAAGTCCAAAGGAAAGATCAGCGTTAACATTTTGAACACTGCTATCATGAGGGACTGTCTATCTTGAGGAATACTCCAAGAGAGAGAACAGCGTTAGCATTTGTCAAAGGACTTGCATAGGGAAACTATGTAGAAGTTTGAGATCTATTCAAGATGAAAGGATCCAATTGAGGATTCGTATTCTATTCGAGAGATAAAGACTCAAGTGAAAGGTGCCGAATGTAACCTCGGCATCGGGAAAATGATAGAAAACAGAGAAGGGTCATTGCCAAATGGGTTTAGCAACTTAAACAGTATATCAGCTCCATGTCTAGAGATGCTTATCGATATGCTGGTACCAGGAGTTGATATGGCTCGGATCATACACCAAGGGTGGTTAGGTTATGTTTACCTTAGAGCTTATCTTATTTAAAGATAAATGTTGCTCGAAAGGTAGTTTCTGATCCTTGTCATGGAATTTGGATTCGGCTAGATCCAAGGAGATTTCTACGGGAAAATCCATTATGCGAACGTGCCTTAGCGGTATTAATTGTATACCTCTTATTGATGTGGCGTTCACGCAATAACTATTTGATACGATTTATGTGCTACACTTTAGACATTATCTATCATATCATTATATATTAAACTTAATGAATGGTTGGTTTATTTGAGGGAAAAACTACGATGGAGATCTGTATAGTCTTAGTGGTTATTGTTACTTATCACTTATGATTTGAGTTTCTCTCGCTAGTTTACCAAACTGATCTGAGCGTTGTTTTCTCATAATGCTTGGGTCAGCCCCGTGTATGTTTCCAAATTCAGCTTTGGAACATTTAGAGAAGAGTTTGAGTTTTACATACCATAATATTTATTTCTGCTGCATTGCTTTGTTTGCATACATCAGCATTATGAGAACAGGCAGTTATAACTGTCCGGATTAATGCTTAGGCTTTAGTAACTCTAATATTTCTATATTCAGAATAACCCTTGTATTGTTCCGTTGATATTATATATGATCATTTCGTTGTGATATTCTGATGTTTTGTTCTTTCTTTCTTGTTCTATTTTCTTTACTTTTACTCTAACTTTTTACCTTTTCGGCACTTGGATGTTCAGCACACGAATACCGTTGATGTATTTAGTATCGACATTTGAGGGTCAAAATGTCGGGATGTTATAAGCCCGATGGGCTAGCCTCGGGTATTGCTTTGAAATATCCTGTAGGTCCGGGCTCGGCTCAGGTTTTAACTATTGTAATCGGACTCAGGCCCAGGTTTTATGATACCCGGACTGAACATGTTCTATTGACAGGCCTAATTATGAATAATAAATGGATCTTCTAAACAATAATTAGAATAACAACAAATTAGAAAATATGAAAAAGAATCAAGACATATAAATTTGAGATGAACAAATATTATGAAGGGATGAAGAACATACGTAGATTTGAATTAAAAGGATACAATAAAAAAATATTCTATACAGATGGAAGTGGGTTTTGATTCATATATAAAAAATGATCAATTAAAAAAAATCTTACAAAATCTAGGCACACAAATGATAAAGCATATAAATTAATTAATTAGCTTGGATGTTTCCTATAAATCACACCTTGAAACGTTGAATCAAAAGCTCCTAGACTTAATAGAATCAACCTTCGGAGTTTGCAAGAATTAAGAGATGAGAACCATCTTTTGTATTTTGATTGAATTTTCTTTGAAATTTTTTTGGCTTTGAAAGCCATTATTTTTGCCTAGAATGGAAAAGAAGAGGAATGAGCATGAATTTTTTGAAGAGTGTTTTGAAATGAATGAGCGAGAATATGTTTTAAAGGAAACGTTGAGACCTTTCAATTGCCTTCTTTAAAGCTTTCTCTATTTGGTTCCATTGAATTTGAACAAATCCTCTCCTATTCTTTATTATCATTGGCCAGCTATAATAGGTGCCACATGGCCCTTAAAAATTTCCAAATACTTAGCATTTAGTCTTATTGATATCTTATGCCAAAGAACCCGTTTATAACTTTTATATACGTACTTTATTAAAAAATAATGGTATTCAAATAAATTTAAAAATACATAATTAATAGTTCAAAAATATTAAGTAATTTAATTCAATTAAAAATTTGCGTAGTATTTATTTTCTTTAAATTCAATTTAAATACTCTAACAACATCACATATCGATATATGCGTTTATATAACTTTTATATACACACTTTTTTAAATTATAATGGAATTCAAACAAATCAATTTAAATTTAAATTGGTTTAATTAATTTATAATGATTATAAATTAATTAAATTATATGGTTCATTTGGAATATTCATCATTTCGGTTGTGCGACTCAAATGTGTAAATTCAATCAGCGATTAATATCAAACAATTCAAATATTAACCATTCATACATCACCTTAGCTAGTGGTATGATATTTTTGCTAAATTAATCGCTTATGCATGTTTTGGTAAAATTCAACTATACATATTATAAGTGGTACCGAGTAGTAATGATTATTTACATTAATTCTCTTTTTCAAAACTATATCGTATTAGGCCTGATATTTGGTTTTGTTCAAAATTTCAACATCATCCACATCCAACTTCATAAATTCAAGCATAAAATTCTTGATTCGATGGTAGGAATTATTATGACGTACCTGCTGCTTATGATGTAAAGCCAACCTCGGTTTTTGTTACTAAACACCAAATGTTGTTTTTAATTTTAACTTCATGGAATAACGATGTTCACTCCAAGTCATCTCAAGATCATAATAATAACACTGTTGTTCCGAAAGCCGACTAACTGTTATGATTTTCGTTATTATGTAGCAAGCCGCATAATGCGGGAAGATATGTTTCAAAATACTTTAAAGTTTCAAATAATGTGGATGAAATTCTTGTACCTCCATAAGCAGTAGTTGATGCGCGTGAAGCATTTGGAAGAACAATATTGTTGGTTTCTTTTTGGGCGACGGTCTCCTATATGCTATTGTAAGGAAGCACCTTAGGGCTGAATGGAAATCAGAGAGTTCACTGAATGTGAGACTTGATAATGATATTATTTTATTTGGAAGTGAAGAAGAAAGCCGAATAGTTTTAGAAGCAAATCCATGTATAATAGATGGGAAGGTCACTATTATTACTCGTTGGAGCCCGTTAGTTGACTTTCCTGACGATAGATTATGTCCATTTCTATCTAGGAAAATATTTGTATTATCCTATCGTCTCTTCGTTCTCTTGAAGGTCTAAACCTGGTTAACAAGTCACATTCGAGAGTTTATTTATTTCTATGAAAGCACCAAATGAAAAGACTGACTTGGTTTTGCTAGAGCCCGTACTAAAATTAACTTGGATAGCCTTTTGCACTCTGGCTTCTCAATGGCACTCATTGGTAATAGGACTAGCCACGTTAATGTCCCCTACCTATGGAAACCTCATATTTTCTCTTATTGCTGCTATCACTGCTAGAAAGGCTTCGTTTAGCGACGGCTAAAAAATACGGCCGTCGCTAAACGCAATATACAGATCTCCTTCCTGCGAACCGAATTTCATTACTTTCCCACCACAATCAAACCCTCCTTCCCCCAATCCGCCGCCCCCCGTCACCGCAGCCGACGCTCCGCCTTCTGCCGCCTCCTAATCACCCAAATTCGCCTAGATATGCTTCTAATCTCTATTTTAAATGTAAATTTGATGTTTTTTAGGTTTAGTTTAAACCCTAATTAAATTAGGATTTGTTGTTAAATTAGGTATTAGTAGTGTCGTTAAATTAGGTATTAGTAGTGTTGTATGTTGATTTGGTAGATTAATTAGTTTATTATCATGAAGTTAAATTAGGTATTAGATTAATTAGTTTATCATAAAGTTGATTATATAGTTGATGTAGATAACTAGTGTTGGCGATTAACATGGTTAATTGTGTTAGGTGAAAAATTAGTATATATTAATGATTAACTTGGTTATTGATAAATTTACATGAAAGTATTTCATAGTTTATGAAATTGAAAAATTACAAATTTAATTTGTTAAGTGAATTTAAATTGACAAATTTTTATTTAATAATTAGATTTTTATTGTTTTCTATTTATCTATTCGATAATTAGATTTTGTTATTTTCTAATTATCTTCATTGATAATTCTTCTATTTATCTTGTTGATTGAGCGACGGCTAGCGACGGCCATTTTAATAATTTTAGCGATGGCCAAAATGCAAAAGGTTGTACATATTATACAAAAATAAAGTTTATACAAAAAATTAAAAAATGAATATGAGAACATTAAAAATTCTGCAAATATGTAATTTTTTTAAAAAATATTAGGAAATGACTTTAAAAACAATTGATATTGTACTAAAATCGATTTTGTAAAGAAATTAAGAAATGAATATAACAACAGCAAATATTCCGCTAAAATCTATGTCGTAAAAAAATAAAGAAATGAATATTGAACTAAAATTGTTAATTGAATGTTGAACTAAAATTTAAATACACAAATTTGAAAAGAACAACAATATTTGATAAAATTTAAATAGTTGAAACATTGTCAAAATTTGAAAAGAACAATAATATTTGATAAAATTTAAAGAAATTTTTTATCCCTTAGATTGGCTTTGGCCCCGTCGGGCAAGTGTTGTATATGATCGTTATATGGATGTTCGTTATGTAACGGAACGGACATTTATATTCATCTAATACAATATTTGTCGGATTTGTCCCTGTATTGGACAAGTTACAAATACAATAAAGTAATTACATATTATAAATCATTTCATTTTAAACGGTTACAAAATTTCGACGGCACTTCCTTTACGTTTCCTGTGTACACGCATTTGTGTACGATACAAGGAACAGAAGGGAAGTGCTGCCGAAATTTTGTTGAACCGTTTAATCTGAAATGATTTATAAAATATAATTACATTATTGTGTTTGTAATGCGAAGTATGATGACTGACCACCGAAGTGAAAACCAAAAATACCAAAAAATAAAAAAATAAAGTGAAGTTTTTATTTTGGATTTTCTGCAACAATGAACTGTTTACAATGGAGAATGGTTGAAAATTAATGATTTAAATTGTCTAACATACATTTTCAAATCAGGAAAAATGTTCAATTATTTTCTCGACCGTACTTGGATGTATGAAGTCAGAACTTGAAAGAAGGGATCAATAAAGCAACATTTCTACAATGGTGCACACGAATTTATTAGATTTGCTAAATCTAATAACCGAAACAACACAGAAATTCGTTGCCCGTGTAGTAAGTGCCAACATTTGAAGCATTGGAAACCAGATATAGTTGAAGTACATTTGTATCAATATGGTTTCGTGTCTGATTATTATTTCTGGGATCGTCATGGAGAACTTGTTAAACCTACACTTAATACTGAAGTGTTAGAGGACGGTAATATGATGACGAATGTGATAGAAAATATGGTGGACGATGCAGCACGATCAATATTTCCTACAACTAAAGCTGTCGATGAAGACGAAAATGTCGAAGAAGAACCGACTGCGGGAGCTAAAAAAATATACGATTTGTTGGATTCTGCTAAGAGGCCGTTGTGGGACGGATGTAAAAGCGGAACCGTACTTTCAGTAACCGCCGAATACATAACTATGAAATCAAAATTCAACCTTACGGAAGCTGCATTTACAGCAGTTGTACAAGCTGCAAAACGACACATGCCACCTAATAATCTGATGTGCGATAGTCATTATAAAGTAAAAAAATTGATGTCCGCTTTTGGTCTACCACACAAGAAGATAGATGTATGTGTGAAAGGTTGCATGTTACATTGGACAGACGACGTTGACCTCAGAAAATGCAAAATATGTAAGGAAGAAAGATACAAACCAAGAAAGAAGAAAGGGAAAGAAGTCCCGTACAAGAGAATGCATTATTTACCCATCACTCCCAGACTTCAAAGATTATATGCATCTTCTGCTACGGCCTGTCATATGCGATGGCATAGTGTGAGAACAGCGGAAGAAGGAACTTTGATACATCCATCCGACGGAGAAGGATGGAAACGTTTCGATAAGACTCGTCCCACATTTGTTGCGGAAAGCCGTAGTGCCAGACTTGGTTTATGTACGGATGGATTTTCACCATTTTCACAGTTTGGTAGTAAATATTCATCCTGGCCAATTATCGTTACCCGTATAATTTACCTTCAGGATGTGTATGAAGACAACATATATGTTTCTCACCACTGTCGTTCACGGCCCTGATGATCCAACCCAAGGAATTGATGTTTATTTACAACCATTGATCGAAGAGTTGAAGAAACTGTGGAATGAAGGAGTCGAAACTTACGATGTATCAACGAAAAAAATTTGATTATTCGCTTCTTTGTTATTGACTATTAATGATTTTCCTGCATACGGGTTGCTTTCTGGTTGGAGTACGGCCGGTCGTCTAGCATGCCCTTATTGTATGGAAGAAACACGAGCATTTTCGTTACCATATGGGAAGAAAGTTTCATGGTTAGATTGTCATCGATGTTTTCTTCATCCCAATCATACTTTTAGAAGAGATAAGAAAATTTTCATAGCTAACAGAGAAGAGAATCTGAAACCACCCAAGGTTTGGTCAGGCGAGGAAATATACGAAATTGTAAGGGACTATCTAAAGATACATGAAACTGGAGTCCAGACTGAAATCCCAGGAAAGTCATACATTCATAATTAGTACAAACAAAGTATATTTTGGGAGTTACCATATTGGAAAGATCTCTTACTCCGACATAATATTGACGTGATGCACAACGAAAAGAACGTGTTTGATAATCTATTTAATACAATTTTGAATGTAAAGGGCAAAACCAAGAATGATTTGAATTCAAGGCTTGATATAGCAAACTATTGTAAGCGCCCGGAACTTCATATGAAGCCTAATGGCAATAAAAAACCGAAAGCATGCTATGAGCTTGATAATAAGCAAGTAAAACTCGTGCTAAAGTGGGTGGAAGAATTAAGATTTCTCGGTTCTTCCAATCTTCGTAGATGTGTTGACTTCAAAAATAGTAAACTGAGTGGGATGAAAAGTCACGATTATCATATCATGATGGAATATTTATTACCCGTGGTTTTCAAAGAACTGTTGCCCGTAAAAGTATGGAACGTTATAACAGAGTTATGTTTGTTTTATAAACAGCTTTGTTCGACAACATTAAAGGTGGATCGTATACGTAAACTTGAAGTAGAAATACCCATATTGCTATGCAAACTGGAGAAAATACTTCCGCCTGGTTTCTTTAACGTAATGGAGAATTTACCTATTCATCTTCCATCCGAAGCACTTCTTCGAGGTCCTATACAATATGGATGGATGTATCCATTTGAGAGGTAAATTAACACGTGAAATGTTCATATCAATTTCAATTTCAAATTTGTGTATCTAAATATGTAATAAATATCTTAATAGGTACTTGAATCATTTGAAGAAGAAGATTCGACAAAAAGCCCAAGTTGAGGGTTCGATATGCAAATCGTATCTTGAAGAAGAAGCCTCATTTTTGTTCTCTCACTGCATCAAGGACGTTGTGAACTTATCGTTTGCAACTGTTCCTCGAAATGAGGAAGTCATTGAACAAAATTCTTCTCAAACAATGTTACTTGTTTTTAGACAACATGGTAGACCTGGTGGAAAATGTATGGAAATATGGTTGGACGATAGAGACCACCATGTAGCACACATATATGTTCTTTTAAATTGTGTCAAGGTCGCACCATTTGTCAGGTAATAATTAATTCACTTGTAATTTACTTGTACGTGCATAATAATTATAACACATATTACATATATGCAGTATCTACGAATCACGGTATCCATCTGGCGATCTCAGTAAAGAATTTGCCAAATGGTTTTTGAACTATGTTTATGAGCTAAGAAACGGTGTCGTTGATGAAGGCTTAAGACATCTTGCGATTGGACCGAAAAGAAATGTGAAGACTTATCCAATATTCTTCGTCAATGGGTTTAAGTTCAACACGAAAGATTACGAGGCTGAAAAATTAGCATATAACAGCGGGGTATTTGTCAAAGGCAGTGATGGTCCAAATGAGCATTTAAAAGATTTTTACGGCGTCTTAACCCAGATTCTAGAGTTGACATATTATGTTGAACCTTTAGAAAAGGTTTTTTTATTTAAGTGCAATTGGTTCAGTAACGTTCCTGGTTCCGAAATCAACGTGCATAAAGAGTATAAACTTATTGAAATAAGGCATACATCACACTACTATAAGTACGATCCTTTTGTATTAGCCAAGCAAGCGTTACAAGTTTATTTTGCTCCGTATCCATCTTTGAAAAGAGATAAAGTGGATTCGTCTGCTGTTTTCAAAACAAAACCAAGGTTTACGTTTGATGGAAATAATATTTCAGATGAAGCAGCATATCAAGACGATCTTGAACCAAATACAAAAATAATAATAACTGATGATATTGATGTATGGCCACTGAATGATGAATCGAACGTCTTATTTGAAGCATTCGAAAGTATCGAAGAAAATGAGATAGAATACAAGACTGAGTTTGAATCAGAAAATGATGAAGACTGATTGTTATTGATATAATTGTTATGTAATAGTGATTGAAACATGCTATGTAATAGTAAATTTCTGTATTTGTTCTGTGATAATCATTTAGTTAATTTTTATCCACGTTTTGTACTAGTAAATTTTTATAATTGTTCTGTGAAAGTGATTGAAACATACTATGTAGTAGTGAATTTATGTTATTGTTCTGTGATGATCATTTATTTAATTTTTATCCATGTTTTGTACTAGTAAATTTTCATAATTGTTTCTGTGAAAGTGATTGGAACATGCTATGTATTAGTGAATTTCTATAATTGTTCTGTGATGATATTGTTTTCCTATAGTAGATATGTCTGGCAGGAGACGAAGTATGACAGGCACGCCATCCCCATCTCCCGGTGCAGGTGGTAGTGGCACTGCACCGGACTTACGTCCGATGGCAAAAGTTCTTCCTAAAAGTGCCGGGTAAGTATCAATTTTATTTAAAGTATAAGTTTTAAAATCCACTAAACATGTATATCATAACTTTTGCAAGGGCTTCGAGGTGGAGCCATCGGATTATATTCTACAGGTTTCGAGGAAGGCTTTTCAGAGCCGGATGGATGGTTGTTGGCCTCGCTGGGACGACATCCCCTTTCATGTCAAGAACGCAGTACAGGCCGATTTACTTGTAAGTAGCTGTTTGAATTTCAGTTGTAAATTAATATAATCTATAAAACTTAAAATAATTTTAATTTATAGGCTGCAGTCCGCGTTGACCCTGACGACATGGACATCTTCTTAAATCACTGGAACAAACGAATGAGGAAAAATTACAGGGATACATTGTCCAAGGCTAAGAATTCAGACAAAAAGCCGAACTGGATGGGTGACGGTGTATGGGCTGAGTTTCTTCGGCTTTGAGATGGTCTGGCAGCAAAAGTAAGTAATATATGTTTTCTTTGTTATTTAAATCTAATATAAATCTTGCAAGATATATATGTGATAATTTATCTTAATTTGTAGGAATTATCTGCGCGGAACCGGGCCAACAGGAATAAAAATCCTGCATTGCACCGTGGTGGCTCCAAATCCTTCCAGGAGCATAAGACAAAGTTGGTAATTAAATTTATAAACTGTGTTTACATTTTATTAAAATATTTTATAATCAGATTAGCAATAATATTTATATATTTTTAGGCCGTGAGATACAACTACGAGCCCACTATGGCCGAGTTATTCAAGGTGACGCATACCGTGGAGAGGACTGATGAAGAAGGCAATGTTTCGTACGAGTGGATGGATGACAAATCCCAATCCGTAATGGTAAACTAATTTATTGTTAATAACAATATTTTGTCTTATTTTATTTTCAAAAACTTGAAATTCGGTTTTTATCGTGTAAAACAATTGTTTGTAATCGCAAGAGAGGTACGAAGCTGAGCGGGCTCGGGTAGCACAGTCCACTGGTCGGGAAGAGCTTACGCTAGAGGAGGAGAACACTATCTGGGATGCTATTATTGACCCGCCTTCTTGGACCAATCGACGGTATAGCTATGGAAATCTGGAGGTAAATTTTGACATGTACTAATATATAAATTTACACATGCATATGAATAGTTAAATAATTTTAATAATATTATATATATACTAATATATAAATAATTATGAACTATTTTACAGGCGATGAGAATGCAGAGTGCATACAGGATGTCCCAGCAAGAAGAGGAGATTGCTCAGTTGAAGAAAACAGTGGATGAAATAAATGATTGGAGGAAGAGTTTCTTCGAGCAACAGCTGGACGAGCGGATTGCAGCTTATTTCCAACAGCATGGGAGGATGCTTGGAGAGGATGGCAGCGATGGTGAGGAGTAGGTATGCTTGTTTGCTCATGTTACAGTTTGATATATACACATTTTGGTTGGTTTGGTGTGTGTATATTTCGGGATATTATGTACATATTTTGATGACTTCTAGTTGTGTTAACGGTTTATTTGGGTTAACGGTTTGTAGTTGTGGTCGGAAAACTATGTACACATTTTGGTTGGCAAACTATGGACATATTCTGATGACTTGTAATGGTTCGGAAACTATGTTTGGTTTTGTTGGATTTTATATTGTTTGAATGTATAGTGATGTTATATGATGGATATATGATGGTTATAGTTGATGAATATAGTGTATAGTGGCTGGATGATGGTATTTGATAGTTATTGTTTGAAGTGTATATGGGCTGTGCAAGTGCACAGAATTTTCTTCAGTATAGCGACGGCTGGCCACGACCATTTTGCACAGGCTAGCGACGGCCATGTTGCACAGATTAGCGACGACTTGCGACGTCCAATTAAACGTTGAAAAATTTTCACGTAGCACATTTGCAGTCGCGAGCCGTCGCTATTTATGTGACGGAGTCGTCGCTAAAGCCGTCGCAATTCTGTTGGACGACGAGGTAAATAGCGACGGCTGGCGACGACTTGCGACGGCTAAAAGCCATCGCTACCTGATGTCGTTCTTGTGGTGTATTTTAAACACTCTGACTCCTTTTGTTCCCATTGACTTGCAATAGATGAAAGTGTATGCATTATGCCTCCTCCAATGCCTGAGAATGTTCCTCTTAGAAGCCTTCCCTAAGGCAATGAAGGTTCAAAAAACCATGTCGAGACGAAACTGACGAATCCTATGTCATCAAAAATATCCCCCTAGTTCAACCTCACAGACCAGATGCTTAACTCACCACCATCTTCAATGACACAGCTTATTCTGATGTTATTTGTCCTAACATACCAACTATGGATATTGTCCCCTTTCTAAACCCATTACTCAGCTGAATCCTTGAACTGCTCCTTACATCACCGCAAATCCTTCCTCCTCATGCAAACACGCTAACCACACAGACTTAGATGATATGGTTGAGTACAACATTGTGAATTTATTTCCAACTTAGGCATCTTTCTATTGCTAGTCTTGGTAGGGGATACGTTGGAATTTGAACTATTATTATTTTTCTGTTTGTATGGATCTTTAAGGTTATTATCATATGTCTTGTATGTGTGAGTTTGTAATTGTTTGGGCTTATAGCTTCGCACCTATTTTGACTAATTAAAAGTGGATATGCCACTTAAAAAATGGCTTGCCTATTAAAAAATAAAATCGTAAAGCAACTAACTTCGTTATTTTAAAATTTATACTTAAGTTGAAATTTGTCAATATTTGAAATGGATATAAATAAGAATAATTTCAGCTTCGTACTTTTGAACATGAAATACCTACGAATAATATTATAATTTTAAAATTCTGTATTTAAAATTAAAAGTTAAAACTATCAATTAACTATGAATAGTTTCTAATAATAAAATCATTGTTTATAAAAATAGATTGTTAAATAAATAAAATATTAAGTTATCCATGTAAAAAGTGCATGAAGAATTTAAATGATTATTGTGAATTACAATAAAGATATAAATTTAAGTAAATAAAATAAAAAAATATATGGTTACAAAAAAAGTACAAACAATGTATACTTGTAAAGAGATATTTTGTGGTACTAAGATAATAAATAAATAAATTGGAAGCATAACAAAAAATTAACCTTTTGTAAGGTTAAGATTTTAACTCTTCATCTTATAATTATAAAAAATGCATTGATGCATAAAAGTCCATTCATAAAGTTCGGACCAAAAAAAATTCCTTCTTGCATGAACAATATTCATAGTGTTTGTAACCAAATTAACCATATAACTATAGAAATCAATTTTCAAGGGATAATAAACATTTGACATGTACAGTTTATACATGTAAATTTTATAGAAGTATAAAAAATAAATCTAAAACAACTTAGCTTTTAAGTTTTTTGATTTTTATAATCATCAAAATAAAAGGAAATAAATTGGACAATGGCGAATCTCTTGGAGCTGGCGTTTCTTATGGTTCTCTTCTCGTCTGAGCTCTATTTTGATGTCTTCATCTAATTCCTCCTCTCGCCCTCTTCAATTCCTCCTCATCTCTATCTCATGCCTCATAAGAAGAAGCGTAACCCCGCCTTGCTAGATCTAGTTAGCTCCGTTATAGATACCTTTTCGCTCATGGTAAGCGCGTCAGTGGCTCTGCATGATCAACATCTTACAGCCGTGTCAACTCCTCCAGCCCTTGAATCTACCGTGTCAACTCTAATCATTTCAACCTGCGGCAATCCCTTAGCGTGCCTACTCTCTGAACTGTCATCTCCTTATGGTGCGATAACAATATTTCCTATCTCTACTTCGGTTAGTGGTGTACATTTATTATCTCCGCTGTTAGCATCTGTTGGTAATGCTGCTTGGTCATAGTCTGATGTAGGATTGCTCGATGGTACTAAAATTGGTGCTGTTGAGGTTGAGTCTGTTTAAAATAAATTAAACGAATGTGGAAATGGGTCCTTGGCTCAGGCTGTTGATGGCAACGATGCTCGTGTATCTGAGCATGTGGCGGTTGGGTCCAAATCTTTTGACAGTGGCAAACTGTGCGATTGCAATCCAGGTGTTTGTGTAAATGCCAAACATGTTTTTTCCTTATCCTATTCTCATGCTTGTCAACCTACGCTAGCAGTAGATTATGCTGACCCTGTGGAACCCGCTCCACCGATGGCTGCCCCTTCGTGGTCATCTTTGTTTTCCAGAATGCAATTAATGCAGGGGTGCATGCACCACGTTCTTTTTAAATTCTCGCATAGTGATGAAAGATAGCGTATTCTAGAAGCTGACCCAATTCGAAACCATTCATTATTGCTCACTAAAGTCCGTCTATTGACCGAGCTAGAGCTTAGGTTTTATCTATTCCTATTTGCGTCTATTTTTTTCACATTCCGTCTATTCTTTAGCCTCTTATCGAGATTTATTGGCCGGCATGACTTGTGGGTAAGGTATTTTGTTATGATATTAACATTGTGGCCAGAAAGAGATTAGTTTACGCCAAAGCTCTAATCTAAATAACTCCTACCAAGCCTCTTCCTTCCGTCTTAAAAGTTAGACTTTGATGAGGGTCATTTTGCCGAGGTCAGAGCTCGCTACAATTGGAAATCTAATATTTGTATGTCCTGCCAGTCCTTTGGGCATATTTCGTATGCGTGTTCTGCCTCGGCCTCTGCTGGATTTGTTCCCCTTACTTCTTGGATTCCACTTTCTCATCCTCCTATTCGAAAATGGGTTCTAAAGGTTGCTCCTATCGCTTCTGCTGCCTCGTATTGTGTGGCTCCCTTTGATTATGCCCTTGTCGATCCCATTGTTGATGCCCCTGTCGGTCCGGCCTTTACTTTTGTTTCTTCTATTATTGCTCCTGTTGTTGTGTCTCCTGTTGGTGTGCCCAGTTTGAGCATACTTCTTCTACTTTTTCTGATCCCATTGCTTGGAATTCCAAGGAGCGGGCCTGGATTCATGCTTCTTCTGAAATGCGGTACTTGCCAGAGTCTGACGTTTATTTTGCCTATATCAGTGATGTGGTGGGTAAGAGTCGCTTTCTCCATTATCACATCGATGGTGAGGGTCTGATACTTATTAGGGAAGGTGAGATTGGCAAGGAGAACAAAATTAAGTTTTATGACATCACTTGTGATATGAAATTTATTTACTCTCCAACAGCGGTTGGATTGTTCCGAATCTGGCAAAACTTTTCTCTGGGTATATGCATGTTATTGGCCCCTCGTCAGCTATGCGTTGTGGTAGCTCCTCTTCGGAGGACGTGTAGTCTTTTTTATTTTTAGTTTACTCTCTCTTTTCCAAACTCTTGTGCTTTATATTTTTTATTGTGGTCCGGGCTCTGTCCTCCCACTTAGTTGTTCTGTGCTTGTGTAGAACACTTGTTTTCCCACTATTTATACACTGGCACGACCCACTTTAAAGTCGGCTAGCTTTTCTAAAAAAGTAATTAGACTAACAACAAATTAGACAAGGTGATAAAGAATCTAGACATATAAATTTTAGATGAACATATATAATGAAGGGATGAAGAAAATAAGTAGACCTGAATTAAAACAATATGATAGTATATTATTCTATACAGATGGAAGAGGGTTTTTATTCTTATATGCAAAATGGTCAATTAAACACTTGATGAATCTTACAAAATCCAAGCACACTAATGATAAAACATATAAATTAATTAATTTAAGAATTACCTTGGATGTTCGCATAAATCGCACCTTGGAGCGATGAATCAAAAGCTCCTAGAATCAATAGAGTCAATTTTTGGAATTTGTAGGAACCAAGAGGTGAGAACCACCTTTCGTTTTGCGATTGAATTTGATTTTGATTTTTAATTTTTTTTGGCTTTGGAATCTAGTATTTTTGCCTGTGATGGAAAAGAAAAGGAATAAACATGAATTGTTTGAAGAGTGTTCTGCAATGAATAAGAGAGAATATGTTTTAAAGGAATTATTGAAACATTTCAATTCATTCTTTTAGAACTTTCTTTGTTTAATTCCTAATTAAGTTTGATCAAATCCTCTATGTTTCTTTATTGTCTATGGCCATCAATAATAGGTGCCACGTGGACCTTAAATTTTTCTGAAATCACTTAGCATTTATTCTATTTAAATCATATTTAAGCATTTTATAGATATCGTATATCGATACACACATTTATTACTTTTGTATATGCAATTTATTAAATAGTAATGATATTTAAGAAAATCAATAAATTCATAATTAATATTGTAAAAATACCAGTTAATTTAATTAAATTAAAAATGCACTTAGTATTTATTATATCAAAATTAAATTTAAATATTCTACCGACATCGCATATCGATTTGTGCATTCATAACTTTTATATGAGCACTTTATTAATTGCTAATGTTATTCAAACAAATAAAATAAAATTTAAATTAATTTACAATGATTGTAAATTAATTAAATTGTGCGGTTCATTTGATCGGTTGTGTGACTCAAAGTTGTATATTCAATTAACGAATAATATCGAACAATTCAAATATTAACCTATTTTTGTTGAATTTATAGCTTATGAATCTTTTGGTAAATCCAATTTTAATCATTATAAATGGTACTGGGTAGTAACATTATTTACACTAATTCTCTTTATCAAAATTATATCATATTACACTTACGGAATTTGGTATTGGTCAAAATTAAAACATCGTCCACATTCAAATTTGAAAGACCAGATACAAAATCCTTTATTTAATAGTAATAATTATTACTAATCATATTTCTTAAGCCAGAGACATTGACTTTGAGTTGACTACAAGTGGCCATGACACTAAACTCATATAGCTAAGAAGATGAATTCATTGTTGAATAGTGTTTCGCTTATAATGATTTAACTTGGACCCAACTATAATCATTTGATGGACATCATGTCACAGTTTAATTATAATCAAAGTGGAATGTCTACATTGAAGTTCCTGGGTATTATCAAGTCGAGGGAACCTTGTGACATCATCACAAGATTGTATGTTTGACTTTGGTCATATTAACCAACAGAGAACCCTCGAGTGATTAGTTACATAGTTATCAAATAACTATTAGTACAAAATACTTTGTACCCCAATAGTCATAACTTATACATTTTCAACATTTGGAGTATGTTAACTACTCTAGTCTCGGTGGACGAATCGATATTCTTTCTCAAAACATCTCAACTATGAATATTTAAAGCAATATGTTATTTTTAAACGTGATAAAGTTTTCATGATTATAACTCATTGTAATTACTATCAAATAACATATTATTAAAGATTTTCTATTTAATATACCCTAAATTAATTACTCAATTAAATTTATTACAATATAACAACCATATAGTAAAAAGAAACAATCTTTTATTTTGAATAAGATTGGTTATCGAGTTAGATATATGTATGAAATTACATAATTTCCAATAGGGTATACCCAGAACTCTATCAGAACACATGACCAAAGCCATTGGCAAAGTAAAGCTCAGTAGTTGTCTATGTACCTTTCCAACCCCGTTTTCTCTATATGATCATATCACGCTCCCTCGACTCATAGTTGACATAATATTTTGTACAGCACTGCTTCAACCACTTGCTTCTAATCAACTGATAGTGTAATGCACGTACCTGCTGCTTATGATGTTAACCCAACCTCGGTTTTTGCTACTAAACAGCCAAATGTTATTTTTTATCTTCAAGGAATAATGGTGTTCACTCCACGTCATCTTAAGATCATAATAATAACACCATTGCTCTAGAACCAACTAATTGGCATGATCTTCGTTGTTCTCTAGCAGGTAGCCTAATGCGGGAAGACATGTTTTAAAATGCTTTAAAGTTTCAAATAATGTGGATGAAGTTCTTATCCCTCAATAAGTAACAGTCTATGCTTGTGAAGCATTTGGAAAACATTATTGTTGGTTTCTTTTTGGGTAACGGTCTCCCATATGCTATAGTAAGGAAGCACCTTAGGGCCAAATGGAAATTAAAGAGTTCATTGAATATGAAATTTGATAATTATGTGTATATACATATAATGGAATTGAAGAACAAAGGCGAGTGCTTTTAAAAGAAAAACTATGTATAATAGATAGGAAGGTCCTTATTATTACTAATCGGAGCCCATTAATTGACTTTGTCCAAGAATAGATTATGTCCATTTCTGTGTGGGCGAAGATTTCTAATATCCCATCCTCCCTCCAATATCTCAATGATCTAGACTTTTTGGCAAGTTACATTAGAGAGCTTATTTATTTCTTTGAAAACACCAAATGAGAAGTACTACTTGGATTTGCTAGAGCCTTTATTTAAATTATCTCAAATCGCCTTTTGCAATTTGGCATCTCAGTGGCACTCTTTTGTATGGGACTATCATGTTAATGTCTCCTACCTATGGCAACCACCTACTTGCACTTGCTGCCGCTATTTTGGACACTATAACTCACTTTATTCTCATCGCCCTATTATAAATCAAGGTATATGCTCTACGCCTCCTCCTATGCCTAGGAACATTCCTTTTAAGAAGCCTTCCCTAAGGCAATAAAGGGGAAAAAATCTATGCCTGAGCCAAAACTGACCGCTCCCATGTCATCCCAACTATCCCCTACTTCGATCCCATAGTCTAGATGCTTACACCTCCACCATTTTCTTTGTTCTAAAGTTTTTGGTACTAACATACCGACTATGGATATTATCCACCTTCGGAACCTACCATGCAGCTGAATCCTTGAGCTACTCCTCACATCACCACAGATCCTTGCTCCTTATGAAATATGCTAAACCTAATGACTTAGATGATGTAGCTGAGTACAACATTGTGAATTTATTTCCATCTTAGGCACCTTACCTTGGTAATGGATATGTTGGTATTTGAACTATTGTTATTTTTTTGTATAGATTGTAAGGTTATTATCATATGTCTTGTATTGTATCAGTTTGTAGTTGTTGGGACTTATAGCCTCGCATATATTTTGATTAATTAATAGTGGACGGACCACTTAAAATTGGCTTGCCTTTTAAAAAAAGAAATAAATTGTAAAGAAACTTCGAAATTATTTAACTTTATATTTTTAAAATTTTGTACTTAAACTGAAATTTGTCAAAATTCAAAATGTATATAAATAAGAATAATTTTAGCTTCATACTTTTGAAAATGAAATACTTATGCATAATATTATAATTTTAAAATTAAAATTTAAAACAATAAATTAAATATGAATGATTTATAATAAGAAAAATATTGTTTACAAAGATAGATTGTTAAATAAATAAAATATTAAGTTTATCCACATAAAAAAGCATGAAGAATTTAAATGATTATTATGGTATTAAGATAAAGGTAGAAATTTAAGTAAATAAAATAAAAAATATATATTTGTAAAAAATGTATATACAATGTATAATTATAAAGTAATATTTTATGGTACTAAGATAATAAATTACAAACATATAAAAAAAATTAACTTTTGCCAAAGTTGAGCTTTTAACTCTTTACCTTATAATTATAAAAAATACATTGTTATCAAGAGAGAGATTCAAACATTTGAAATCTTAAAAAAATTGTAAACAAATTTTGTCAAAATAGGGTTTCAAACATGTGGTATTGTATGCAATAGCAGGTGCGATTTGGAAGTAAACGTTTACAACAAAAAATGAAGCCAAAACTATTACAACTACTTATAAAGGTTGGATATGAAAAGTCACTACATATATGTACACGAATGTTTCGGCATATGTGATGCGCATGTATATAAAGTAATATGCACAAAAGTACTAATGAATAAATAAAAAATTCAAATATGTTTGTTAAAATTTTAGCAAATATATTATCATTGTAAATAAAAATTTATAGTTGAATATCTAACAAAAGTTCAAAAATTCTTGCATAAACATAATGATTTGTATGAATGTTTAAAAAACATGGGTTTTTAAATTTGAAAGTAAATTGCAATCTTTTTTATTCTATATTTTTCTAAATATGTCCGTTTATTTCACATAATTACTTGTTGAACTTTCATGTAATATTACAATTTATGAAAGTTGGATTAGGTGCGATCTCTCCTGCTTTATACCCATTTTTTCTCTTTTAATCCTAATAGTATTTACAATTTAAAATTACTTAATTTATATTTTGTTAGCCTTATTTTACACTTTTAGTCGATTAGTTTATTAAATTTTCAATTGAAATAGCGGTATTTATGGAAGTTCGCACCTATACAAAAATGTCATATTAAAGTTAACAGAATAACTACTAAGGATAAAGATTGCTAAAATTTTACATAATAAAATTATATAGGAGCTAGAGTTTTTAAAGAAACATCAAAATTATCTAAGTTTAGTATTTAGTCTAGTACATAAGTTTAAATCTATAAAACTTAAAGATAAGAAAAAATATATAATAAAAAATAAGTTCAACTTCCTAGTTTTGAAAATGAAATACCTATATGTTAGTCCAAAAAATGGTATAACACCCTGAATGCCGGTAACGACAAGTTAGCCCTCGACTTTAACATATGTAAGCACATAATTGAGCATTAGATATCAATATCACCGTCTAAAAGACTTGAAATATAACTTGCCATTATGAGACTAAGTATATGATAGAATCCTTAATAAATGACGACAACGGGTCCTTGAGAAAAGGCTCATACTCATTTATCGTTCTTCATCCATTAGGCTCGATATCCCAAAGGGCACTCAACATCCTTAAAGGAGCTAGAATGATATTGTCGCATCATTTCACATAAACTTGTCGATGAGATATTCCCGTAAGGACTTATGTCATATCATATGATCAAATAAAAATGTAGAAGATGTATCAAATTGGGGATATGGTCTATTAGGCATGATAATAGACCAGTTGTCCTTTTTCTCTCATATTTGAGAATTCAGTGGTCATCTAATCTTGCTTACATAAATTCGTCGATGCTTGACACTCGACGAGAATGACCATGTCGAGGCTATGCATTCGTTATTGTAAAAGGTGCATCGACGATGGTAATGTTGGGCTTTGAACTTCACAATGTTTTTATTATAGCTCAAAGCTCATCGAAATTGATTGTATTGAGTTTCAAACTCAGTGAGTCTAAGTATTTGCAAGCCCAAATTAATAATGATTGAATAAATCATAGTCGAACTCCACAAGCCAATTCAAGCATTTTTTGCTATTGATCAAAGATGATTACAATTGAATTCGACGTTTCCCCAATTTGATTTAGGGCTTGCTTGAGTGTAATTTAAGAACAAGAGAGAGAAATGAAAATTTCGGCCCCCAGCATGGAGCCCCTTGGCCTCTATTTATAGAGTTGGACAAGCAGTAGGAGCCATCACTCATTAACGTCATCAGGCATTAATGATAGCAGCCTTATTGGCTTTAGCATGGATAGAGGCATCGCGCTTTAACAGTTGTTCTCTTGTTCCTTTATGATGAGACCTCGGTATGGCCTTAATGCTCAAAGTTATTCTTCCTCGATGATTCTCGGTGCCGTTGAAACGCGGAAACGATGTTATTGATGAATCTCGATAATCGTAGTTGTCGAGCTAGCCCATATAAGGCTGATACTATTTTACTTCTTAACCCTTATCATCGATCTGAAGTGGCCTGTATTGAAGAAATTCGACATCATTGGATAGAAGCGGCATAGTTCTTTTATCACCATCTTACATTCCACGATGTCGACAAGGACTTTGACGTCAATATTCACCTTTGGATTTGAAGCTTCGGACCTCCAGATGGAACCTTAGCCTCAGCATTGATTCTTTGACTTATATCCTTCGCAAATTATTGGGCAACATTTAGCCCCCCCCCCCCTCCCCCCCCCCCCCCCCCCCCCCCCCCGCTCTCGGTATAAAAAAGCTTTTTACCCTTTAGGGTAAAACCTAAAATTCCTTTGCATCATCAAATCTTCAATGAGATTTTCCTACTAGCTTTGTTTTCCTATAAAACATGAAGGGCAAGATATTATTTGTTATCAATTTTCCTTTTAAATTTAACTAAGTTATACCAGCATTCATTGCTATATTATTAGTGTGAGTCAAAATTATAATTTAACTATAAGAGAAAGAGCAATAAATAATGATAAGGTATCGAATGGAAGCCCATAAGATTATTTGGTAATATCATAGGAGGGAGCATCAAAGATCTTTTCTAGTTGAAGTCTAGAATCTCATCTGATAATAGGAGACCATAAATTCATAGCTTGCAATAGAAGAAGAAGATCAGAAATCTATTTGATAATTATATAATAGAAGACCCAAATCCCATCTGATAACAATTAGAAAACCAGAAATCCTCTTTTGGCAATGACCACAAAAGAAGTTCGATAACTAATTTTGACAGTAGTAGAAGAAGAGTAAACTCTATTTGCCAATAATAGGGGAAATACCAGACACCCTTGTATGGTGATAATAACAAGTGAAAACCCAAAGTTCATATCTGGAAATATAGAAGAAGTCCAGAAACTCTTATCTGGTTATAGCAATAGAAGTGTAGAAATCCTTATCTGAAAGTAATTATAATGGAAGATCATATCCCTTTTTGATAGTAATAATACTAGAAGTACAGAGATCTATAGCTAGGAATAATAACAGAAGACCATAAATTCATATCTACTAATTATAATAGAAGTCTAGGAATCATCATCTGGAAATAATAATAGAAGTCTAGAAATCATCATTTAGAAGTAATAATAGAAGACCAAAAACTCATATTTCGTAATAATAACAGATGACCTTAAATCCATATCTATTAATAATTAGAGGAGATCATAAATCATATCTGGTAACAATTAGAGAATATCATAAATCCATATCTGGCAATAATTAGAGAAGACTAGAAATCCAGATCTTGTAATAGTAGAAGTCCCTTGTTCTATGCCACCTTTCGGGCTTAGTTGTCTTAATCCTTTATTTCGTGTTACCCTAGGGTTTTGATGTTGTTAATTCTTTGTTTGTGCTACTCCTTGGGTTTGTAGTTGTCTTAATCCTTAATTTTGTGCCACTGTTCATGGTTTGGATGTTGTTAATCTTTTGTTTGTGCCACTCTCCAGGCTTTTTAGTTGTCTTAATCCCTTGTTTCGTGCCACCCTTTGGGCTTCGGATGTTGCTAATCCTTTGTATGTGCCACTCTTAGGGCTTCAGATGTTGTCAATCCTTTGCCTATGCTGCTCTTTGGGCTTGGACGTCTTAGTCTGTTGTTTTGACCCCTTACCACCATCTTAGGAGATGAATGAGGTTGTCTGGTGCACTTGGTTAGCTTTCATCAAGTAGGACCAAAGACTTTCCCGACCTTCCTCTAGGAGGCGCTTCGAACATGCCTTATAAGCGGGAATGAAGGCTGGTCCGATGCTTTGACCAGGCCATTGTTTGGCGGGACCAAAGGTTTAATCTGTCCTTCCTCTAGGAGGCCCTTCAGACAAGCCTTATAGGCGTAAATGAAGGTTGGTCGGTGCTTTGACCTAGCCCTTTTGAGGCGATGTCAAAGGCTTACTCCATCTAGGAGGTGCCTTGATATGGCTACGTAGGCGGTGTCAAACGCTTGCAGATGCTTTATCCTAGCCATTTTTGGCATGACTAAAGGCTTACTCTGACCTCCCTCTAGAAGGCGCTTTGACCTGACTATCTTGGCGCAGTCAAAAACTTTCTACTATCTTAGGTAGTTCCATTGCTTAAGGAGAATCCTACCCTTAACCGTGTAGATACACTTGAGAATCTGATCTTTATTCATCCATTATTAGGAAATATTGTCGTAAATGTTCTGTATTCCATGTTCTAGGGCCTACGTTGCCATCTGGTCGGCATAATTGAGAAGCTCCTGGTGGAATCACTTTGTGTATAATTAGGGGACCTTCCCAATTTGATCTAAGCGGTCCATCTATCGAATTTTTAGTGTTAGCCATCACTCCATGGAGTACCTAATCCCCATTATCGAAGGACCTTGTCTTTACTTTTGAATGGTAGTATTTGATCATCCTTCTCTGATATTCAGTAGTTCATATGGTTGCTTCATCTCTTAGTTCATGGATTAAGTCGAAAGATTCTTTCTTCAACTCTTGGTTCAGGTCAAATGCATATGCGAATCTTCAATGTGAAGGAATTTCGACTTCAATTGGAAGCATTTTCTCACATCTAAAAGTTAAGAAGTATGGAGTATGACCCGTTGCAGTTTTACGATGTTTTGTACGCCTATAATACAAGTAAGTTCTTCTAGCCAGTTTCCTTTGACTTTGTTTAATCGCTTCTTAGGAATAGTTTTGATAGTTTTATTGACTGCTTTGATGGCTCCATTAGCCTTTGGATGTGCTATGGTAGAGAAACTCTTGATAATTCCATTCTTGTTACAAAATCGAGTAAAGTCTTCATTTTCAAATTGTATCCCATTGTTGGATGTTATTTTTTATGGGATTCCAAATTTAGTAACTATATTATTGATCATGGATTTGAGCAGCTTTCTTGTGGTAATATTTGAAAGTGGTTCTGCTTCCACCCACTTGGTAAAGTAATCAATTGTGACTACCGCATACTCGACTCCTCCCTTATATATGGGCAAGGGACTGATCAAGTCGATTCCCCATATACCAAAGGGCCATGGGATTGAGATCGTAGTAAATTTTCTTAGCGGCAAATGAGGTATTTTAGAATACTTCTGGCACCTTTCACATCTTTTCACTTAGTCGATGGCTTGATTGGTCACCAGCGGCTAATAGAAACTTTGTCTTACGAGCTTTTTGGCTGACTCTATCCTGTTAGAGTGGCCTCCACAAAATCTTTTGTTTGCTTCCTTCAGCAATCTTGATCCATTTTCTGGACTTACACATCTCAAATAAGGAAGGGCGTATCCTTTTTTATAAAATATTCCATCCATCATGGAGAAGGTTGAAGCTTGATGTCTGATTCTTCTTACGTTTGCCTTATTAACTGGTAATGTCCCATTAACTAGGTATTCCACAATTGAGGTCATCAAATTATCTTGGTACTGATTATCCATTTCTGTATGAACAACTCCCTCCAAGGAGCTTCATTTTATGTTTTTTTTCCTCTCCTTCATGGATTAAGTCCTAAGATCTAGTTAGTACTGGTGATTCTTTTCCAGATCTGGGTACTTTATCTTTGATGTTGGGACCTGATTGATAGTCCACTAGTACAATTCGAGTTTCTAGGGCTCCCCTTGAACTAGCCAGCTTTGCTAATGAATCTGCTTGGCAATTTCTTCTCTTAGGACATGGTGTATAGAAAAATCTTCAAATTGGTCTAGCATTTTTAACACTTCCTTCACATATAATACCAATTTTGTAATTTTGGTTTGATATGTCTGTTTCTGTTGATTCACTGTTAGCTGAGAGTCACTAAAGACTTCAGTTCTAAGGATCTTCAGTTGCGAAGCCAAAGTAAGCGTTTCTCTCGTCGATTCATATTCCACTACATTGTTAGTAGTGGGGAAGCCTAGCTTTATTACATGCTGTAAGCGATGCCCACCAGGGATGATAATGATGTATCCTGCTCACGTATCATGTTCATTTGACAAAATAACCTCCATTTGGGCTTTTGGTCCTTTTCCTTTTTTGATTTCTCTTTGACGAAACTTGTGCATTCGTTGAAAAGATCAGCTAAATCCTTCCCTTTGATGGCTGCTTAGGGTGTAAATTCGATATCATGCTGACTGAGTTCTATCCCCCACTTCACTAATTTCCCTAAAGTTTCTGGTTTATTGAAGACCTTCTTGAGTGGAAAATTGGTTAGCACTTTGATTGTATGCACTTGGAAGTAAGCTCTTAATTTCTATTCTGTAAATATGCTAGCTTTTCTATGACTATATATCAGGTCTCGGCATTTTTTAGTCTTCTACTTACATAGTATACAGGAAGTTGAGTTCCATTTTCTTCCTTGGTCAATACCGAACTAACCGCATGTTCTGAGACGGTCGTGTATAAATAAAGATTTTCTCCTTCTAGGGGACTGGATAATATTGGTGGCTTCTCGAGATGGTCTTTGAATTTTTGAAAGCTTTCTGGCAATCTTCTTCCCATTTGAAAATTTTCTTCTTTTCAATTACATCAAAGAATGGGATGCATTTATCGATGGCTTTAGAGATAAATCTATTCAATGCTGCTACTCATCCATTTAAACTCATTACATCCTTACTTGTTTTGGTTCTGCCATGTCTTTCTGTTAATCGACGGAATTTCTATCGAATTAGAAAACCGTCGAAAAATTTCAAAATAAAAATAACCGCAAGCCATGGTGTACGAATGTCACACGTGGCGAATACGGGTCGATCCATAGGGAATTGATGATTTTAAAAATCTATTCAATCAAACTAAACCAAAGTTGAGGAATGTGATTAGCTAGAAAATGAGAAAATTGTCAAAAAGAAAGTGATAAAAATATGAGAGTTAAATGATAATTTAGAGATAATTCCGCTCTCTAGATCAAATAGTTCAACAAATTATGAATTTATGATCTCTCTTTTTTGGTCACAAGTGAATTTAAATGATGTGTTTATCATAAGTATGGCTCATTGGTGCTATTAATTAACTCAACATAAGCCATCAAACTATAACACAACCTTTAAACCACTTATCAACTCTAATGAAAATGACAACAAAGTTGCAAATGAAATCTTTTTAAGTATGGCCTATTAACTATTAATTAGAAATATTGACCATCAAATTTGAATTTCAAATCACTTTCTTATGCCATAATCATATTTTGATGAAGAGACATTTGTGTTAGTGATTGTTTAAGCATAGCCTATTTGGTGTCAACAATATAGGCTATCAAATTCAAAACAAAAACAACAAATTAAACCACTTCAAACATTGTCATTAAGCACAAAAAGAGAGCTATAATTATCAAAATGTTGAAGCTACATGATTAGAGGCTTCATTACCCCTAAATTGAAGGTATTAGTCTCTCATATTTGTTATCAAAACAACAAATATAGCTTGCAACATGAAAGAAAAATAAAAGAAAAAAGAGAGCAAAGTAAAGAAACAAAACTATTCTACTTGCATGAAAAACAAATCTACACTACTAACATGAAAGTAAATAAACAAAAGAAGCATGTAAAAGAAAGAGAGCACTAATTAACATTGCATAGAAAAAATGAAAAATACATGAAGTAAAAATGGCTAAGTAGCAATAGAAAAGAGAAAGAGAACTTGTCTTTTATTTTGAGCCTAAACTAATACTAAAAGGAACTAAGTAAGGGAGAGAGAGAGAGAGATTACACGAAACATATGGGTATTTATACATGTATGAAACCCTAATTCATATTTTTTGGGGAATGCCCAAAATGCCCTTGAGGTAGTATGGCCACCAAGTGATCATTAGCATGTCATAATCCCCCACTTAAATGTGCATGAAGATTTAATGGCCTTTAGCATGTGCATTAGCTCCTAATTGAAAATCAAGGTAAGTGGATAAGTGGTCCTCCACGTTCATGAGTTTGAATTATTTTCATCTCCATTTGCTTTGTTTTCTCTTGTGCATGCATATCTTCATGAAGCCATTTGTATTTGAATTTAAATTCCTACAAAACAACATAGAAATTTTCAATTAAATTTTTAGAAAATTAATATATGCACAAAATGATCATTTTGCCCTTGTATTAAGATGAATATGTGACACTTTGAAAATAGTTTGAACTTTGGTTTAAACAAGTTAAAATACCCAATATGATCATTTATTCAATTTAAATAGATTAAATATGTTGGTAAAAATATGCACATTTACGTGCACATCATTTTCATAGCTTGAATTTGATCTAGGTTGGCTTCAATTCCTCGAGAGCTGATGATGTATCCCAAGAAATTTCCTGATTGCACCCCAATAGAGCACTCTAAGGATTAAGCTTCATTTTATGATTTTGCAACTCTTCAAACATTCCTTCAATGTCTTTTAAATGGTTGCCTTTTTCATGAGATTTCACGAACATATCATCTACATATACTCCATATTTCGACCGATTTGTTCTTTGAACGTCTTAGTCACCAATCTTTGGTGGTAGCACCTATATTCTTCAACCCAAAAGACATCACCTTGTAACGGTAAGTTCCCCAATCTGTAATGAAACTTATGTTTTCTTCATTTGGTTTAAGTATGGGAATTTGATTATAACCTAAGTAAGCATCCATGAAAGACATAAGTTTATGCCCACCGGTCACATCAACTAGCTGGTCCACTCTTGGTAAAAGGTAGCGACCTTTTGGTCATGCTTTGTTTAGGCCGGTGTAGTGAACACAAGTCCTCCATTTTCCATTTTATTTTTTAACTAATATGGGATTGGCTAACCAATTGGATAGAATACTTCCCTGATAAATCCATTCACAAGTAACTTCTTGGCTTCTTTCAAAGCATCCGACCGAATTCTGTCAAATTGCCTCTTCTCTTAGCAAATGGGGGTCATACTTGAATTGATATTAAAGCATGGCACATGACTGTTGGATCAATCCCGACCATATTTGAATGACTCCATGCAAATATGTCTTTACTGGTTTGAAGAAACTGAATTAACTCTACTGTAAGCTTGCTTTCTAACTCCCTTCCAATTTTGACTATTTTTGTTGGATTGCTTGGATCTACTCATATCTCCTCAAGTTCCTCTATGGACTTTAATTCTTTCTATTTTTCTTCGACGATCTAATCCAATGACTATCTCCCTATTTTCTACTTCTTCTTTCACCAGGTTAACATCCGCTCTCTTCCCTTTTCTTTCAGAAGAGTTATATTTTTAAGCACATGCTTAGTTGTTCTATTGTGTCTTGCTTTCACTTTGGATGTTCGATGTAGAAATCCTTCATCCAAAGACTAAAAAATAGTAGATGAATCGTAGTAAGAAGAGTGTTCTCGTTTTTATCATTTCAGAGTAGCAAAATACATTTTGCGAGAGCTAAACGTCACACATAAACATGATGGGTTTTTACCTTACGGTAACCAAAACATTATACGTCAAAATCATCTGATACTATAATATTGTTTATAAAAACTAAATTAGAAAATTGCCAAATGCCTGCATCTCACATTTCAGCGTAGTTAGGCACAATCAAAACCGTACAAGCTTGTAGTGGATATTGGATTCCATAAATGACTAGGCTACTGGGGTACCGTCCGTCACAGTAAACCTCTAGAAAAATGTACCGAGGACCTCACTTGGATCCCCTGCCAACACAAGACCGGCCTACCCCTGGCATGGATAGTACCGAATATGTTATCACCTCAGGTATTCCCAACCTTATCGAGCACTCTGTTTTCCATGCACAACCATATCCATAATTTTAGTATATCTATGGATATCTAGAAAAGTGATAGCATACCCTAATTGGGTTCGACCCACTTAGCCCTGCTGCATCTCCCTTATTTTAGTCATTCCTAATTGATGAGGCTTGAGGCTACATTTTACCTTTTTGAATAGCATTCATACTTGGAATGCTAACACTGCCTTCTAGAACACGATGCAAATGATAGCATTCATCCATACAAGTTGTTCTAGGCCTGAACAAACCAAATCTCCAAAATCACCATCTTTATTATCTTCCCGATATCGCAATTCGTTACGCACAAATCGGATTGAAGTGGTTTTCGTATATTAAATCTGATCCTAGTCCCTTCGAAATAATCAACGTATTTGACAAGGTTTGATAGTCGGTTATTTAACTATCAAATAACTCATAAGCAATCACTCGGCCCCCATTATAAATCTTTCAAAAACATTTACTTCAAAATATCTTTATAAAGATATATATATATATATATATATATATATTCAATCTTTTTCAGTATTTCAATATTTGAAAACAATTTCGAATACTTATATCCATAACAGGATATTTCAACCCATATCATACTTCAACACTTAATGAAATATTTCCAAATTTGATTTATAATCCATTATTTAGAAAAATATCTCAATGTAAATTCTTTATCGTCAAATATTTCCAAAAACCTTTCATTTCAACACTTTAGAAAAATATTATAAGTCCATTTTCCAAAATCATTTCTAATATCAATACTTAGGTATCTTATCTCTTACCTTTCCAGAATTTATATTAATCCATTTTACATTTACAAATTATACTCACTTATAATCTCGTCTATCCATTTATAACTTCTTTATGAATTCAGAATCAATCTATCTAAGTTCTTATTTTTCTACCATTTCAAAAAAATTCCTTAAGCTCCAAGAATTTCATTTTATGATTTTCTTTTATAAAATCACATCTGTTAGATAAACTCCGTTTACAAATCTCGAGAGAATTTATAAATAAATTTCAATCATTTCAAACTATATATATATATAATAAGTATTTTCTCTTTTTTTAAGAATAATAATTTTTTTAAACATGTGTGAGTACTTATTTAAAATATCGAAACACTTTAAATAAACATCAATAACTCATTTCCAATTTATTTTTAAATAAATTAACTGATTCACCAAGCTTATTATAAATATGTGAATTCATTTCAATAATACTAATATTTGAATAATCTGCTTTTCGAAATATTTCAATACTAACATCTTAAATTTACATAGTTTAATAAATAAAAAAATTCTTTTAAAACAACCATAACTTCTCGATAAAAATATATTTTTAAAATCCCAATAACCAATTTCGATTTATAAATTTCCCTTCATTCATAACACATCGATTTCATTTTGATTCTCTACCCATTTCCACATTTTAAAATAGAATCCACTATTTTTTCAAAAAAATATTTTCGCATCTCGATAAAAATTCACACTGTGAATTTTATATTCCCAATTTATCAATCGATATCACTTTCCTTATTTATAAACATTGTTTATAAATTTATAAACCCTTTGAAACTTGTTTATAAAAATAAGTCTCATTTATAAAATCTCATTTCATAAATCCATTCCTTCATAAGCCCATTTATTTTTCAAATCTATATTTAAATATCGATTATAAATTCATAACTCATTCTCGTTTTATCTATTTAACAATAGATCTATATTTCAAAAATCCATTTATAATTCAATTCCTATTTAAAATTCTATTTGGAAATCTATTCCTCAATAAATCCAATTAATATTCCAAATTCACCCAAAAACTCGCTTTCAACTTCCAAATCATATTTAACAGATATCATTAAATTTATTATTCAAAATTACTTTGTATAAATTATTTTCAGAACCTCTATTTAAACATTTAATACAATTGTTAAGAAAATTTCCAAAATCAAATCTTTTATTTAATTCAAATCCATATCTTATAAAATACTCTGACTCTATATAAATGTCTTAAATTCCAAAATTTCCTTTTTAATTTCTTTTAAAATTCAAGAATATAATTTATGATATTTAAAATACCATAATTAAGGTCAATGTTATTATAGCATTCAATAATCCAAATCACAACAATAACCTATAACAGATTGTTCTAACGCGTCGCATATTATTATATATGAAATTAAAATCAACATTTTTGAGGAATCCAATTGGATCCCTCCAACCTGTTTCCCAGCATCCATAAATGTTAGATAGCATAAAATAACCAATCCCGCTTCGAGACAGGATATCGTGGTAATATAGGGTCATGTGCTATTATACGGGGCTCGTAGTGTCTCATCCGCTCCAACGGTGGAAAATATATCCAAATACTAATATATATATATATATATATATACACGCACACACAAACACACGCACTACTGTAATATATATAGTACAACATTCAACTGATAATAATAATTATCAATTCATCCAACCAATCAATAGATAATTTTTAATATTTCAAATTAAAAATAGCAACCTAAATGAGTGAGATTTACTCACCTTAATTTTTGTCGACGCTTCCGCGTTCTGGTTCTGATTTGATTCGAACGATGTTCGTAGTCAGAGTGAAACTCAACAATCTCTTATCGCCACTAATTTCATTCCATAACGTAGTTTACATAGATATAATCCAAACATGATAGACCGTGTTCATTCCGACTTCACGGAGCTTTCAATTAGAATGCCACCACCACTCTTTATAGTACAAGTTGACACGAGAAGCCAAATAACATGGTTGAACTGCCAAAACTGCAACGAAAGCGCAATAGATGATGACGAAAAAGGAGTGCACTTAAAACCGTACAATCCAGAATCTCCTAAACTATAACAAAGTCAGAGGCGATCATCAAACAAGGACTGGGATAACAAAGTTCACCTTCGGTTTCACCATGGCACAGGCCTCGAGCAAGAGAATGGATCTCTTAGGGAAAGGGATAGACGGGCTACTGGGGTTGGGTACCACCTCTACCATGTCGTCTAACTTCATCCCTCCAACCATCTCCATCTTCACCGATCGTGCCACCCCCAAAGTGAGAGACCCAACCCTAAAACGAATCAAACAACAATCCCCTCCCGTCGCTTCCCAATCGATACAACTTGAACTACCGCACCATTACTTGGCCAGAGCATCGCGACTTCGTCGCGATGATTTTTTTGTTTGAACTGATTATTATATTTGAGAAGAAGGGTACAAGTACGTGATTTAAAAAGGTGGAGAAGGCGGCGATGGTCGGGTGTAGGTCGGCCCAATAAAGGCTAGGACGGCTAAGATTTGACTTTGATTAGATTTATATATAAATACATTCAAAATATCTCGTTGCATATCACGAAATCCTAAACCCCTATCGAGATGTGCAACCTGGATTTTCTAACGTTATGCTACTATTCCGAACACAATGGAATAAATTTCGGAACCTGATTCGATCGTATGTGGAAGATATTCTTTTAAATCGACTATTTAAATTAAATTCTATTAATTTTTTCTAGGCGTTTTTAGATCGTATGACCAAATGGTAATTCCAAACGCTATAAAATTTGATATCTAATAATAACACATTATTGCAGATCCAATGGAACTGATTTCATCGAATTCTGAGACTGCTCTGAATCGCTATTTTAACGCATCAATAAAATCGATGATTTCAAAAACTAACGAAACTACTTGAAATTTCAATTTTAAAAACTTATTGTAACAACCCTGTATTTTGTGATTATTTTGATTGTATATTTTAATTTTTTTATTGAATTTTTTATTTAACTTTATTTTATTTAATTTAGTTAATTTTGTTATTTCAAATATAAACTTTGATTTTGATATGAATTATCATTCCAAAATATGATTAAAAAGAATATTTTCCAAAAAGTGAATTTTGGTCAAATTAGTCAAACTTTGACTTTTAACTTAAAAATTTAAAAGTTTTAAATTTTGAATTTTATATTTTACTATAAAAGTAAATAAAATTTTAAGAACACTGCTTTTCGTTTCGTTGAAATCTGATTTATAATGTGAAAGTTATGCTTTTTTAACTTTTGTGTGAAATTTGCTGTATTTAACAAAATTGTTTATTTTAAATTTATAAATAATATTTTATTTGTTCATGTAATGTTCTAATTTATGTTTTCATGTGTAAATAACATGCTATGTATATATTTTGGTTTCTAAACCATTTTTAAAAGTGTAATTGACATTTTCAAATGTTAGTTGTATTCTGTTTGTAAGTTTTAATTCCTAGTTTCAAATAATTAAAGTAATTCTTTATTTATCTTTATATTTTTCTTAAGAACTTATTTTATTCTCGTTTCCACTTTTTTTTGTTCCTCATTTATTTATTTATTTTACTCTTTATTTGTTTTAAAGTGATAGAGAAATTTTATAAGGCTGGTGATATTTTATTTGTAATTTTCATGCCCTGTTTTCAATTTTTAAACAATTTCTTTAATTCTTTTTCTATTTTTCTCCAATTTAATTATTTATTTTATTTTAAAAATGATAAATAAATTATTTTATTTAAAATTTTACTTCATAATATTTTTAAAATGAAGTGGATAATTTTTCAAAGTCAATGGTGATTTAATTGTAATTTCTGGACACTGTTTTGGATTTTTAAGCAATTTCTTTTATTCTTTTCTATTTTCTTTGAATTTTATTATTTATTTTCATATTATTTCACTTGGTTTCGATTTTTAAATGTATTTACTGAACTTTTTTTGGTTATATTTGATTTAAGAGAAAAGGTAAATTAAAGAGACAATTCTCTTCCTTTTCCTATGACTTTTCAAGCGCGTGACTCCTCATTTTCTTCTACCGTTTCCTCATTTACTTTGGGCCGTACATTTTTTTTATGATAGCCGTGAGTTCTCATTCCTTGTTCACGTGAAAAAAAATTTCATCTCATTACATTTCACGACTAAGAGAAAGATGATAATGGCCTCCTTAGTTTTCTCCTTCTCTTTCTTCTTATTTTCTTAGTATTTTGTCTTGCTTCTCTTGCTTTGCATGGCCTAACACCTCCACCATCTCCTCCACCGACCACCACCACTTCCTTCCCCACATCATACAGGGCCAAAATCCTTCCTCCCCTGACCAGAAAGTGCCATGACCATCCCATGATGCAAAATCCACAAAACAATGCAAAAACTCCTTAAAAAGCATGCCTAGCCACCTAGTGTTCATCACCATCACCTTAGATGACCTTGGCCACCTCCTATTGCTCCACCACCACCTTGAAACACCCCTAACCATCACATCTGTCCAGATCTGTACTGAAATGGCCGAACCTAGGTGGGACATAGACTGAGCCAAAAGTGACCCAAAACTCCTTTATGTTGTCTAGTCTCTTCATATCCCTATGTTGTAACCTTCTCCACCATATTCCACTACCTAGGCCGTGCATACACATGACCAAACCTGAGCCAAACTTGTTCAAACCAGAGCCAAACAACATCCCTAGGCCATGCCAAATAGTAGAGAAGGCAAGGCAAAAGACTGTGCATTCATATCTCTTTTTATTCAAAAGTTATTTCATTTCAACTTGGTATTGTATTTATAAATTATTTTGATTTTTGTTTGGGTTGTAACACAAGATCTTTAGCGATTCGCACTCCACTCAAGTCCATAGGCTTGTCATTTTGCTCTTGATTCCATTATGTCAGTTGTATTGCAATCTCCAGCATTTTGAGGTGAGTAAAGCTCACACGACATTTATACTCATGCAGTTGTGAAACAACAACAACTGAATGTGTAGAAAAATATATAATGTTATAATTGCCATGTGGTTATTTATATATGATGTTCAACTTGTTAAATTTCATGTCATATCATCTGTTACTGTTATATCATGCTATTCTGTTATTTATATCAGTTTATCACACTACAAGTTCCATGTAAATTAGAATCACTATGAGTTGAAATGATACATACCCGAACGAACTTTAGAATAGGGAAAAATCGTTATAGGCTGAAATGATAGGCCTGAACGGTTTTTTTTAACTTGGGATTGCGGGTTTGAAATGATAGAACCCGGATTTTTCTTTGTAAACTGCGGGTTGAAATGATATATATCCGTATCACTTGACCTAGGCTAGAAAACTATAAACAGGCCCGTGGTTATATTTTATAATGTATTTTGAATATTTTAAATATTTTTAAAAGCGAAAATTTATGAAATTTGATTTAAATTGGATTTTTAATGTTTAAATAAAGAAATTTTGGTTTTTTCTAGAAGTTAAAAATGCAATTTAAATGAATGGTAAAAAGTGAATTTTTGAAATATAACTTAAATTTGGAAATTTGGACTTTGGCTTTTAAAATGACATTTAAGTTATATAAATAAAATTTTAAGTGGTTTAAATGTAAATTTATGATAATTTGATTTAAATAGATTTTTAAGTGTTTTAAATAAAGGATCTATGATTGTTTTATAAGTGGAAAATGTTAAATAAATAAATGGTTAAGTTGAATTATTGAAATATAACTTAAAGTCTGGAAATTTGGGTTTTGGTTTAAAAAGGGAATTTTAAGTTATATAAATAAAATACAAATTTAATTATATTTGGAAAATGGCAAATATAATGATTTGATTAAATTTGAGTTTAAATGAATTAATAAAGTATTATTGATTTTTCTATGTATTAAAATGGATAAATGAATGAACGCTTAAAAGTGTAATTTTAAAATGAACTTGATCTGGAAATGTCAATTTGGTTTTAATTAAGGGTTTAAGTTAATTAAATAAATTGGAAATTTAGTTTAATTTGTGAAATGATAATTTGAAAATGTAAATGTTAATAAAGTGTTAAATGTAAAAATGGAAAAGTTTGCACTTGAATTTATTAAGGTGATTTGTGAAATTTGATTTAATTATAAAATGTTGCTTTATAAAAAAAATCATTAATTAAAAGAGTATTTTAATGAACATCTTTGAATGTAAAATATATTTTTATAATGTTTAAATGGTTTAAATTGAAACGTTTTCAAGTATAACTTTCAGCAGCCTTTTCTGAATGTTGTGAAAGGTTGAAATTTTCAACGTTATGGTTTTAACTTAATAAATGAACTCATAATGGTTTAAAACTTTGAAAATTGAATACTTGATTTGAAAGTATATAAACTTAAATTTTAAATGGTTTAAATGAATTATTTTGATTAAAATATAAGCTATTTAAAAGGTGATTTGGAATGATAATAATGAATGATATCTTTGAATTTAAAGGATATTTAAAGTATACTATTTGGATTTGAACTTATATGATGATTTGAAATTGAAGCTTTGAAAAGATATGATATTTTGATATATTAAAATTATTTGAAATGTTTTTTTGAAAGATATGATATTTTGATGTATTAAAATGATTTGAAATGTGGTTTTGAAAGATATGATATTTTGATATTTAAAATGATTTGAAATGTGGTTTTGAAAGATATGATGTTTTGATATTAAAATGATTTGAAAAGAAGTTCTAAAAGATATGATATTTTGGAAATGAAGCTTTAAAAATTTATAATATTTTAATATAATAAAATGATTTGGAAGGACGTTTTGAAAGATATAATAATTTAATATATTGAAATGGTTAGAAATGACTTGATAATTATTTTGACAAATATTTGAATTTGAAAGATATGGTATGTTGATATATTGAAATGGTTTTGGAAATGATTTAATCTTTATTTGATAAAGATTTGGATTGAAATGATATCTATATTTTAAGTATAAATATTATTTTAAAGTTATAACCACGGGTTATAATAACGATTGGTTGGCAAAGAGACCAGGATCGGATATGGACATACTCTTTGTCGATACCGAAAACCACTTTGACTAACTGTGTACGCGGTGGAGATTTCAGAATGAGGTAGGATGGTGGCAACGTTCTTGTGGTATGTTACGTGGACCCAACTCCCGTGAGTTGGCATAAAGTGGCTAAAACAGAAGCGATCTCGGGCCAAAAGGGGTAGCTCCTCTGGTCAGACACATTTCTTCGATACCATTCTATTGCTTTTGTGATTGTTTGGGCGCTCCTCCGATTTTTGGGAATGTGTTCCGAGGTGGGCGTATGTGGCTTCTGCATTACCACCAGCCTGTGTGCGTAATTAGTATATCTACCCTGGCATTGCCTTGTGTGCCGTGTCACCTACCATATCGAGCCTTTGCTACGAGTTTCTATTTGTGTCGTACCTATGAAGCATCTTCTCGTAGTCTCCCGATCAGGAGATATGCAGGTGTTGTATAGACTACTGGCATTATTTGTGTTAAGGGCTATATGGGTAACCCCTTAACGCTATTAAAAAGCATGTTTATTTTACTGTTAGACATTATTATAATAGCGCAATATACTATATAGTAAATAGTTTAACGGATCCTTAGAGGATGGGCGGTCTCAAGCATCCTTTAAGTTACTTGTACTTTTACTACAGTTCACTTGAGTTGGTATACATTGTATAAGTATGTATGTCCTGAGTCGAGTGTATGTATTTTTATTTACGCTCGGGCCAGCCTGAGTTATTCACAGATTTGGATTCCACCTTCTGGAGATTGGAATCGCTGGAGATTATCTGCTTGTCTAGTTTTATCTATTTCAGTTCTGTTGTTCTATTCAGCTTGTACTTGGTTATCGTATGGAGACTTCTTTTGTACTTTATTTCTTCTGTTGTATCTTATTTAACTCTGATATATTTATATAGTAGCTTCATGAACTACTATCTCTTTTTTTTCCGCTGCACTATTATTACTCTGTATCTGTGATCTGTGATTATTATTTACTGTATATTCTGAGATTTGCCAAATTTTATTTACAACGCGGTATTTTGAGCAATTCAAGTCCGACATGTGTGGATGGGAATGGTTGAAAATACCTGGTTGTTACATTTGGTATCAGAGCTTTGGCTTTGAGGCAAAACTTAGAATATAAAGTAAATTATTTACAGAATCACTTTCGTTCGAATTTGAATCTTTCCTCTTTGATTCGAATTTCCTTTGAATTTTGGAACGTTCCCTACGGTTCTAAAATTCTTTTGTGTCCCTCACTATTTATCTTCTATCGATTCTGGAGTATCCCATAACTCCACTTCGAATGATCTTTATAATGAGTCGGCAGTCCCGCCAATCTCAAATTCATTTGTAAAGGGGAAACTCCTTTACAGTTAGCATCGATTCACCATAGATTTATATCTATCCTTGGTTTAGATACCAATATCTTTTGTTATTCCAAACTCTATCTCTTGAGATCGAATGTAGATTTACCCCAGAAAAATCCACATTGATCTTATTCTTTAAGTCACGATTGACCCAGTTAAGGTTTCCCGCGATTTACTTAAGCTTATCCATCTCCCTATTCTGTTATTTAATCATCTTGTCTTTTGTTCCCAATCTATTCTTCCAAACATTTTGATTTGTACTTGTAAATCTATGCTTTGTTTTATATATTGTGTTGTTTGAGTTGTTGATGTTGATTTGGGTTTCCGATCAATTCGTCTGATCAACGCTATCGATAGAATTTCTAAAACACTTTGACAGAACAAACTGACACGATATTATTTTAAAATTTGGTTAATGAAATAAATTTTGATATATAAGTAAATTTATGGAACGTAATAAAATTGATTAAATTGATTATTTGAAATGATAATACTTGATTTATCATTTACTGTTCTATAAATGAATTCATAAATAATTGTTTATAAATTGATTTGGGAACTGAAATGAATTTAAAATAAGAAATTTGAGAATTTAATTTTTGATGGTTTCAAACGTTGTGTTTAAGTTTTAAAGTATATTATTTAAAGTATTTTTGAAGAAGAATATGTTTCCAAAGAATTTTAAAATTTAAAAATCAGTGCTCTTCTCTTTGTCGTTGGGAAACAATTTTGGTGATGACTGTAGCATCATCGACATTCATTTTCGAGTTTCGAAGTGAAGAGACCATTCTGTAGTCTTGCTACAGCTTTGTTTTGGAAAATCAAATTGATTTGAATTTCTAAAATTTGACTTGATTTATAATATATATAGATATATGATTTAAATTTGATTTGATAAACTATGTACATACATTTATTTATCTCTAAATGGTTTGAAGAAATCATAAATTTAATTCTTAAATTTTATTTTAAAGAATAATTTCAAATAAAAAAAATCAAAATTTGGATGAATATTCAAGCATGAAATGATTTAATTGTATAATACCATTGCAGTCCAATATAACTTACCTTAATGTTTAGAAGTTAACAATGTAATTGGATAATATACAATATAAAACTTTTCATAAATAAAATTTGAGTGGTTATAATAAATATTATACACTTAAATTTTGTTATAAAAAGATTAATAGAGGTAAATAGAATAAAAGAGTAAATTGAATAATTTACAATATAAGATGATGTTAAAGGAATTAAGAATAAATTAAAGCAGTTATAATAAGTGTAAACATATATAACATAGTGATAAAATATATTGAGAGGAATAACTTTAACTTTAATTAGGAATAAAGAAGAATTAAATTTATTAAGTACATTACGAGTATAATGAATGATTATTTTTTCAAACCCATGGTTTTAAAAAATTGTTAATTTAAGATGATTAGAGGATAAGATAATAAAAATTGAGATAGTTAAGACTATTTAACTTGTGTAAAATTAATTATCTATTTAAGTTGAAATTTCCATGGCTTCAAACTTATTATCTTATTTTGTTTTCAAACTATCTTTTGGTTGTCCTTATTTTCCATATCTTATTTTTTGTTTTTCAAACTATCTTTTGGTTGTCCTTATTATCCTTATCTTGCTATGGACTGGTGTAGGCATTTTTTTCTATAATCTTTCTGTTAGAAACCTTTGATAATCTTTGATAATATTTGGTACTCATTTTCAATCCACTTTTTTTTCGTGCTTGTGTTCTTGATTCTGTAGGATCTTGGGAAGATCATCTCCACCTTGTTAAACTTACCTATAACAACAGTTATCAGGTATAATCTCAATCTTCTTGTCACCTTGTCTTAATCTTATTTCATTTCTATCTTTTCTATGCTTTCCCGTAGCTCATTCCTTTTCGGGGGCGAAAAGTTTTGAGTGGGGGGAGAGTGTAACAACCCTGTATTTTATGATTATTTTGATTGTATATTTTAATTTTTTATTGAATTTTTGATTTAACTTTATTTTATTTATTTAATTTAGTTAATTTTGTTATTTCAAATATAAACTTTGATTTTGATATGAATTATCATTCCAAAATATGATTAAAAAGAATATTTTCCAAAAAGTGAATTTTGGTCAAATTAGTCAAACTTTGACTTTTAACTTAAAATTTTAAAAGTTTTAAAATTTTAATTTTATCTTATATTATAAAATTAAATAAAATTTTAAGAACACTGCTTTCCGTTTCGTTGAAATCTGATTTAAATGTGAAAGTTATGCTTTTTTAACTATTGTGTGAAATTTGTTGTATTTAACAAAATTGTTTATTTTAAATTTTATAAATAATATTTTATTTGGTCATGTAATGTTATAATTTATGTTTTCATGTGTAAAATAACATGCTATGTATATATTTTGGTTTCAAAAACATTTTTAAAAGTGTAATTGACATTTTCAAATGTTAGTTGTATTCGGTTTGTAAGTTTTAATTCCTAGTTTCAAATAATTAAAGTAATTCTTTATTTATCTTTATATTTTTCTTAAGAACTTATTTCATTCTCGTTTCCACTTTGTTTTGTTCCTCGTTTATTTATTTATTTGACTCTTTATTTGTTCTAAAGTGATAGAGAAATTTTATAAGGCTAGTGATATTTTATTTGTAATTTTCATGCCCTGTTTTCAATTTTTAAACAATTTCTTTAGTTCTTTTTCTATTTTTATCCAATTTAATTATTTATTTTATTTTAAAAATGATAAATAAATTATTTTTATTTAAAAGTTTTACTTCATAATATTTTTAAAATGAAGTGGATAATTTTTCATAGTCAATGGTGATTTAATTGTAATTTCTGAACACTGTTTTGAATTTTTAAGCAATTTCTTTTATTCTTTTCTATTTTCTTTAAATTTTATTATTTATTTTCATATTATTTCACTTGGTTTCAATTTTTAAATGTATTTACTGAACTTTTTTTTGGTTTTATTTGATTTAAGTGAAAAGGTAAATTGAAGAGACAATTCTCTTCCTTTTCCTATGACTTTTCAAGTGCTTGACTCCTCATTTTCTTTTACCGTTTCCTCATTTACTTTGGGCCGTACATTTTTTTTTATGATAGCCATGAGTTCTCATTCCTTGTTCACATGAAAAACAATTTCATCTCATTACATTTCATGGCTAAGAGAAAGATGGTAATGGCCTCCTTAGTTTCTCCTTCTCTTTCTTCTTATTTTCTTAGTATTTTGCCTTGCTTCTCTTGCTTTGCTTGGCCTAACACCTCCTCCACCGACCACCACCACTTTCTTCCCCACATCATATATGACCAAAATCCTTCCTCCTCTGACCAGCAAGTGCCATGACCACCCCATGATGCAAAATCCACAAAACAATGCAAAAACTCCTTAAAAAGCATGCCTAGCCACCTAGTCTTCATCACCATCACCTTAGATGACCTTGGCCACCTCCTATTGCTCCACCACCACCTTGATACACCCCTAACCATCACCTGTACCTCTGTCCAGACCTGTACCTGAAATGGCTGAACCTAGGTGGGACATAGACTGAGCCAAAAGTGACCAAAAACTCCTCTATGTTGCCTAGTCCCATCATATCCCTATGTTGTAACCTTCTCCACCATATTGCACTACCTAGGTCGTGCATGCACATGACCAAGCCTGAGCCAAACTTTTTCAAACCAGAGCCAAACAACATCCCTAGGCCGTGCTAAATAGTAGAGAAGGCAAGGCAAAAGACTGTGCATTCATATCTCTTTTTATTCAAAAGTTATTTCATTTCAAATTGGTATTGTATTTATAAATTGTTTTGATTTTTGTTTGGGTTGTAACACAAGATCTTTAGCTTGGATTCGCTCTCCACTCAAGTCCATAGGCTTGTCATTTTGCTCTTGATTTCGTTATGTCAGTTGTATTGCAATCTCCAGCATTTTGAGGTGAGTAAAGCTCACACGACATTTATACTTATGCAGTCATGAAACAACAACTTAATGTGTAGAAAAATATATAATGTTATAACTGCCATGTGATTATTTATATAAGATGTTCAACCTGTTAAATTTCATGTCATATCATCTGTTACTGTTATATCATGTTATTCTGTTATTTATATTAGTTTATCACACTGCAAGTTCCCTGTAGATTAGAATCACTATGGGTTGAAATGATACATACCCGAACGGACTTTAGAATAGGGAAAAATCGTTATGGGCTGAAATGATAGGCCTGAACAGTTTTTATTTATTTTGTTTTAACTTGGGATTGCGGGTTTGAAATGATAGAACCCGGATTTTTCTTTGTAAACTGCGAGTTGAAATGATATATATCTGTATCACTTGACCTAGGTTAGAAAACTATATACAGGCCCGTGGTTGTATTTTATAAAGTATTTTGAATATTTAAATATTTTGAAAAGTGGAAAATTATGAAATTTGATTTAAATTGGATTTTTAATGTTTAAATAAAGAAATTTTGGATTTTTATAGAAGTTAAAAATGTAATTCAAATGAATGGTAAAAGGTGAATTTTTGAAATATAACTTAAATTTGGAAATTTGGACTTTGGCTTTTAAAATGACATTTAAGTTATATAAATAAAATTTTAAGTGGTTTAAAGGAAATTTATGATAATTTGATTTAAATAGATTTTTAAATTTTTAAATCAAGATTCTATGATTTTTGTATAAATGGAAAATGTTAAATAAATAAATGGTTAAGTTGAATTATTGAAATATAACTTAAAGTCTGCAAATTTGGGTTTTGGTATAAAAAGGGAATTTTAAGTTTTATAAATAAAATAGAAATTTAATTACATTTGGAAATTGGTAAATATGATGATTTGATTAAGTTTGAGTTTAAATGAATTAATAAAGTATTATTGATTTTTCTATGTATTAAAATGGTTAAATGAATAAACGCTTAAAAGTGTAATTTTAAAATGAACTTGACCTAGAAACGTGAATTTGGTTTTAATTAAGGGTTTAAGTTAATTAAATAAATTGTAAATTTAGTTTAATTTGTGAAATGATAATTTGAAAATGTAAATGTTAATAAAGTGTTAAATGTAAAAATGGAAAAGTTTGCACTTGAATTTATTAAGGTGATTTGTGAAATTTGATTTAATTATAAAATATTGCTTTATAAAAAAATCATTAATTAAAAGAGTATTTTAATGAACATCTTTGAATGTAAAATATATTTTTATAATGTTTAAATGGTTTAAATTGAAACGTTTTCAAGTATAACTTTCAGCAGCTTTTTCTGAATGATGTGAAAGGTTGAAATTTTCAAACGTTATGGTTTTAACTTATTAAATGAACTCATAATGGTTTAAAACTTTGAAAATTGAATACTTGATTTGAAAGTATATAAACTTAAATTTTAAATGGTTTAAATGAATAATTTTGATCAAAATATAAGCTATTTAAAAGGTGATTTGGAATGATAATAAATGAATGATATCTTTGAATTTAAAGGGTATTTAAAGTTGAATATTTGGATTTGAACTTATGTGATGATTTGAAATTGAAGCTTTGTAAAGATATGATATTTTAATATATTAAAATGATTTGAAATGTGGTTTTGAAAGATATGATATTTTGATATATTAAAATGATTTGAAATGTGGTTTTGAAAGATATGATGTTTTGATATTAAAATGATTTGAAAAGAAGTTCTGAAAGATATGATATTTTGGAAATGAATCTTTAAAAAGTTATAATATTTTAATATAATAAAATGATTTGGAAGGAAGTTTTGAAAGATAATAATTTAATATATTGAAATGGTTAGAAATGACTTATATTTATTTTGACAAATATTTGAATTTGAAAGATATGGTATGTTGATATATTGAAATGGTTTTGGAAATGATTTAATCCTTATTTGATAAAGATTTGGATTGAAATGATATCTATATTTAAGTATAAATATTATTTTAAATTTATAACTACGGGTTATAATAACGATTGGTTGGCAAAGAGACCGGGATCGGATATGGGCATACTCTCTGTCGATATCGAAAATCACTTTGACTAACCGTGTACGCAGTGGAGATTCCAGAATGAAGTAGGATGGTGGCGACGTTCTTGTGGTATGTTACGTGGACCCAACTCCCGTGAGTTGGCACAAGGTGGCTAAAACAGGAGCGATCTCCGGCCAAAAGGGGTAGCTCCTCTGGTCGGACACATTTCTTCGATACCATTCTATTGCTTTTGTGATTGTTTGGGTGCCCCTCCGAATTTTGGGAATGTGTTCCGAGGTAGGCGTATGTGGCTGCTGCGTTACCACCAGCCTGTGTGCGTAATTGGTATATCTACCCTGTCATTGCCTTGTGTGTCGTGTCACCTACCATATCGAGCCTTTACTACGAGTTTCTATTTGTGTCGTACCTATAGAGCACCTTCTCGTAGTCTCCCGATCAGGAGATATGCAGGTGTTGTATAGACTACTGACATTATTTGTGTTAAGGGCTATATGGGTAACCCCTTAACGCTATTAAAAAGTATGTTTATTTTACTGTTAGACGTTATTATAATAGTGCAATATACTATATAGTAAATATTTTAACGGATCCTTAAAGGATGGACGGTTCCAAGCATCCTTTAAGTTACTTGTACTTTTACTACAATTCACTTGAGTTGGTTTACATTGTATAAGTATGTATGTCCTGACTCGAGTGTTTGTATTTTTATTTACGCTCGGGTCAGCCTGAGTTATTAATAGATTTGGATTCCACCTTCTGGAGATTGGAATCGATGGAGATTATCTACTTGTCTAGTTTATATATTTCAGTTCTGTTGTTTTATTCAGCTTGTACTTGGTTATCATATGGAGACTTCTTTTGTACTTTATTTCTTCTGTTGTGTCTTATTTAACTCTGATATATTTATATAGTAGCTTCATGAACTGCTATCTCTTTTTCTTCCGCTGCAATATTATTACTCTGTGTCTGTGATCTGTGATTATTATTTACTGTATATTCTGAGATTTGCCAAATTTTATTTACAACGTGGTATTTTGAACAATTCAAATCCGACATGTGTGGATGCGAATGGTTGAAAATACCTGGTTGTTACACTTATTAACTCAACTATAATTCCAATAGAATTAATATCAACATTAGAAATCGTTTCGATTCATATTCAATCCCAATTCAATTATTTAAACGATTTTCAATTATAAATTCAACAATAAAATTTATTCAATAAATCGCTATATTTGGAACTTAAGTTTTATTCCACTTATTTGATCGATAAACTTCATATTGAAATTCCACTTACATTTCAAATTCAACATTTAAAATAAATCAAATGTTTAAAATCAAACGACTAAAAATCCGGGTCGTTACAGTTAACTTTCAAAACCAAATTATATTCATTTAAATTCTTTTAATTGATTTCTACGTGTTTTGAGCTCGCATGATCAAACGATAAATCCGATCACTATGAAACTTGAAATCCTACAATAATTCACTGTTACGGATCCGATGAAACTGGTTTCGTCGAAATCCATGACTGTGCCCAAAAACCCAATTTTACACATTAATTAAATAAATTATTAATTTAAAATCAATTTAATCATCTTTAAATTCTAAATTAAAAGTTAACCATTTTCATCATTTTTTATTAACCAGGAATTTATAATCTTTTAAAAATACAATTTTCCATATTCCATATTAAATCCAAGATTTAAATATTACATTAATTTCAGTGTTTTTTTTTTTGGCAAGGCCGACGGGGTTAAATGGACCCCGACCATTTATTACTACACCATAGAAAACTACACACAAACAACAGAATACAGGGAACACTTGGCATAGCAAGCACGGGGGAAAAAACAAAAACAAAAGAAAGAGTGGAAGACAACAACTAAATGTTTAGTAGAAAGGAAGCTCGTATCCCAGGCTCAATTGCGAACGACAGCTGCCCCAAAGAAAGACAGATCTCACACATTATCCACCTTTTAAACACCACGTCAGTTTTAGCATTGACAACATCAAAAAGCCTGGCATTTCTCTCCCTCCAAACAGCAGAAATAAAGCTTTTAAGAACTACATTGAAGATTCTTCCTCTTTCGTTATTGATTCCAGCATGATAATAAACTCTTTCCCATTCAGTTCGATTGTCGTGGGATACATTCTGCCTATGAAGCCTCGCCATCACGGATATCCAGATTTGTTTAATAAAGGCGCACTCGAAGAACAAATGTTCGACCGATTCAGGCATATAACTGCAGAATTTGCATGAGAGGTTAAAGCCCAAACCCATGCAAGCAAGCTTCGCATTAGTCAGCAATGCGCGATTCAAAACCTTCCAAAGCATGAAGTCATGTCTCATACTGCTATCTCTTCCCCACGTACGTTTCCACCATTTCCATTGCGGTCTAGCTCTGTTCTTCATCATAAATTCGTATATGTCTCCAATTTTGAAGGTAGCTCTCTTGTCCCCCCACAGTATACGCGTAGCTACATCTGAGACAGGCGTAAAGTTGCTAATTCTTCTCCATATATCATGTATCCTCGGGTTTGACCATGAAGTACGTGCATTTTGTATGTTGTGTAGAATGTCCCTAACTTTGGCTGCATGGTGAATACCAGCCTGTTGCGTTTCACAGTGATTAAGTTGTCGCCTTAGGATGAGACCCGCCTCCAACCAAGGGTCATCCCAGAATTTCACACTATACCTTGGGTTCGTGTTCATTTGGATGAGTGGAAGAACCTTATCTTTGAGTTTGAATATGCACTGCCACGTCCAACTCAAATTTTGAGGCTTGGACATGCACCATATACTCCTCCCTTTGATCACATTCTTGTCAGACCATTCAGCCCAAAGACTGTCATTGCTATTATAAAAAGTATCAATATGCTTAGCGAAGGCTGCCATGTTCCATTGTTTTAAGTTGAGAATACCCAACCCCTCCTTATCCATTGGTATTTCAACTAAACTAAATTTGATCGGAGCTATATATCTACCTGAAGTCCTGCCCTTCCAAAGATATCTCATGAAAGCACCTCTGATCATTTTAATCAATTTAAAGGGAAGAATGTAGGTTCTAGCCCAGTACACTTGCATAGAGAAGATCACGGATTTTATGAGAGTTAATCTTCCAGCTTGACTGAGCAACTTGGAAGTCCAACAGCTCAACTTGGCAGTAATTCTATCGAAAAGAGGAAGGCAATGGTTCGAAGTGATTCTAGAGGTTGTAACTGGAAGACCCAAGTAAGAAATTGTATTGTGATTTAGAGATAACCCAGTGATTTGAGAAATAAGAGCACATTGCTCAGAACTAACACCAGCAACGGTGATGTCAGATTTTAGGAGATTCACTTTCAACCCCGTCATTTCATAGAATTTGTCAAGAATGTGCATGATGTTAGTAAGAGTACAGGTGTCAGGAGTACAGAACACAACAAGATCATCAGCAAACAACAGAGCAGAGATCCTTGGTTCAGTGCAGATAGGATGAAGCTTGAATTTACCTTGATTAATTATCCTGTCAATCATTCTTGTTAAAAGCTCCATGACAAGAATAAAAATATAAGATGATAGGGGGTCTCCCTGTCTAATCCCTTGTTTACTGACAAAAAAACCCTCATTCCTGCCATTCAAACTAACAGAAAAGGTGGGAGTAGAGATGCATTCGTAAATCCAAGCAATGAAATGTGGTGGAAAGTCCATGAACCCCATGACCCTAACAATGCTGTTCCATTGCAGCATATCAAATGCCTTCATTATATCCAATTTCAACATTGCTCTAGGAGTAACATTCCTGCGCTTATATCCCTTTATTATAATTTAAATTCCATACAAATCCTTTATTTAGATTTAAATTCTTATATTAAATCATTATTACCCTATGATAATTAACATAAATTTCCATCTCATTATTCTCATCACCCAACAATTAACATCTTTTACCGTATTAATTGCAATATTTCAATTATATTGACTTGGTTGATTTCCAAATTAATTTCAAACGGGTTAAATAATAAAATAATAATTAAAACGATTATTGCACATTAGTAATTCAAGCACATTTCTAAGTCTATTGTATACAAAAAAAGCTAATTAATTTATTTACTAATTTATTTATTTCATATTCTATAATAAACCTATTTCAATTAATGGCAGATAATTTCAACATTGAATCTAACATTTAATTTTTTTTCCTTATTTACAATTATAACCAAATTAACTTTACAATTATTTCAATTGATTGAAATTACATTATAATAGTTGTCAATAACATTCAAACAACATTGTTAAATCATATTCTAATTATTTTTCTCATTAAGAAATCATAAATTTTAATTTCTCACAGTATTAAATTTTAAAATCTTATTTATTTTAATATTTTTAATTATCAAAAATATGTTTGATTTATATGAATGACTAAAAGTGATTTTTTCTCTAAATTGCTCCTTAATCTCATAGTTTTATTCACTTTTGTTCTATTTTGTTTTCTATAATTTTCTTAGTTTAACACAATTTCAAAACCTTTGGCTAATTTGATAGAGTAATTTTATAATTTTATTCTTCCTTGTGGATCGACCCGTACTCGCATACGTACTACGATTGTACGTCGTGCACTTGCGATTTTTGTCATTACATTTTTGACGGTATTTCTAGTCAATTAAATACCATCGCGAACACTCAGTTTATAAATTTGTTTTTTCTTCATGTTTTAGATAGGGACAAATATATATATATGTGTGTGTGTGTGTGTGTGTGTGTGTGTAAACGACCAGCTTATGATATGCATAGTGTAGCACTATGAATATCATTAGGCCAACCACCGATTAAATCTCATACACTGTTGCATAGGTTAAGCCCAAAGGCTCAACGCAATGAAAATGTGCTCAAGGTCAAGCCCAAGCCTCCTCGGGTTCAACTCAGTTGCACATATCATAAAACAAGTTTTAGCAATTCAATAAGGGTGGTCAATAGCATAACCAGATCAACAAGGGAAAAGACTAAAAGTAAATATAGCAAACCAAACATGAGCATAACAAAAAGAGACTCAAATGCACCAGAAACTTAGTACACACACATAGACAACAAGGGAGGGAACCAAACCATCGAGCATACAAGGCAACAAAACGAGTACAAGTTCAGACTATAACTCAAGAGTACAAAGTGCATATAGGAGCAGGTTAAGGCAACTAGAGTGTACTTATGAACATACAACTACATACGAACATTGTATAAGATGAGCAACATGCAGGAAGATGAAAACCAGGTACAAGTGTAATAGTATGTGCACTAATAAATGTGCAAGTATATACAAGTACATGGGTAAACAACCATAGTTTCTCACAGGTCAGCAAGTTTATGAATCAAACCAAAGTATACATGTACAGCATCAATCACTAGAAACACAAATATAAGTGCAACATACACCCTCGGACACACTCAGGAAATCAAGGCAAATCAAAATCAAAAGCAAATCAGTAGCAATAGAAGCTAGTTCATTGCCTTGTTCAAGGCATTGCCAGTCAGCACTACCTTAAACAAGGCAGGGACAAGTGTAATTACAAAACAATAAGTAGATAAATCAGTAGCCAACAATAAGTAGATAAATCGGTAGCCAACCAGTCAGCACTGCCTTGTACAACAATAAAGTATATTAAGGTGCAAGCTAGATAAATCGGTAGCCAACAAAATAGGATCAATTAAGGTGCAGTCATGTACAAGCAACGGATTTGCAGTAATCAACCAAGCACAAAGATACTCGAACCAATGAAAAATGAAGTCAACAAATCAGATAAAGCATCGATATTAGAAAACCCAATCAAAAACATAAAAATAGCCGAACAAGTCAAAATAGCGTCAAGACATCGATCAAAAATTAAAAGTCAAGTCTGAAATCAAAGGGATTCAACCAATGTCAAAATATTTTTGAAAGAGGTTCAAATATATATCAGAGGATGTAGAATATATCTCAATATATTCGAATAATGACCAAGTCATGCAAGTTTCATATAATCATTCGATCGAAATATAGGGACTCAATCCCTATAAAAACTCATTTCATCATTGGCATTGAAATAAGTCGAGAATGATACAAAGTCAAAAGGGGCAGAAATCATACCAATCAATTACCATCAGAGTCTCCCAACATCGAAAGATGACTCGAAGAATCAGCAATGAACAAGTCAGATTAGGGTTCCACAGCTTCGATTACCATCTAAATCGATAAAGGGAAGCAGGCAATTTCGTTATCAATCGACGCTTCGATTAGGAAACCCTAATTCCAGAAGATGGCTTGAAGACAAAAGGAAGCCGAGTTTAGGGTTCTACCGATTTGATTTTGTGAAAAGGGAAATGAATTTTGAGAAGAGAGAAAATTTTGAGAAGAGGCAAATAAAATTTGAAAAGACGGAATGGAAAGAAAGAGAAGAGGGAAATAATTGAGGAACATGAGGCCACGAAAATATTGAGAGGGAAACCAAAATATTGACATGGAGCTAAAATAAAATTGTTTGATAACTTCAGCCAAACAACAGATAAATATTGTCTGAAATAATAGTTGTCGATCATAGTTACGTCACACAACAGATGATTTTTTCATAAGTTGTATGAAAATGTGGGATAACATAAAATTTACCATATGTCGTGTGATCATTGTTGTCTGATTCACTTTGTAGCTTAATGATACAAACCCCCAAGCATACTTTCCCTTAACCTATCTGCAACGAACTGGATTGCTTTTTGAAAGACTTTCACTTGCTCTCGGGAATGGGAATAGAAGGAATGGATGTAAATCCCTTTTCCATGGGTCCTAAGGTTGGAGATGTCTCACATCAGTGGTAAGCATACATAACGGCTGGTAGTCATTGATTGAAGTGCATACTTCTGTTATGTAACTCTACTGACCTTGCATCCCAACCCACTAAATTAATTTAATTACTCTAAACTTTAATATTAGGCAAAGCTCACTAATCTCTATTTGCATATTTAAGGCTATATAATTTACTCTAATGATAATTATACTACCTTAAAAAATTCAAATTCTACCTAACATTTTTATTTACTTCCTATAAATGTTGGGGTGGCAAGTAGACCTGGCCTAATGGACCCGTACCCGACTGGACAGGTCTCGCTTCTAGCCAAGTCGAGAATTGGTGGGACCAAACTACACATTTCAAAAACATAGAGCCGACACACTCCGAGCTTCGATTCAGGTCGGTTCGGGTCCATTTGGGTAATAAGGCTAAAAATGCATACATTTTAATGTTTTCGATTGGGGTCTTCCAGGTCAGGTCGGTTCGGGTCGGGTTTGATCGATTCTTTATTGTATTTTTCATCACCAAAACCCTATCTGAGATCCATTTGGTTCAAGTCTTTTCGGATAAGTTCGGTTCGGTTTGGTTTTGCGGAACTCAATTCTAATTGCCAACCCTATATAAATGTCACTTTGTGCGAAATAAATGATCATCATCTCAACGAAAATTTCCTAAAGACATTTATTCACTTATTCAAAATTTTCCTAATATTCCTTCTTTATCTCTCTATATTCATAATTCTAACAATCTAGTTAATCAGTCTTGTTACATTATTTGTACCCTATTTAAAATTTTGTTAAGTACCAAATTGATTTCATCTTTGCTCTCTATTAATTGGAATTATAATATTTCCATCTCTATCTCCTAATCTTGTTATTCAAGGCATAATTTATTCTAACGTTCTAATTATACTTAATGTGAATATTATGCGTACATCGTTGTATTAGTTAAGTTTTATTTTAATTAATTAGCATGGTTAAATACATTTTTTTTTTACTAATTATATTTCTAGTTATTGATCACTAACTAGAATATTCTTTTCCATATTTTAATTTGTTGAAACTATATTTCTAAAAAGGTTTTCAATTATAATTTCCATAAATTAGCCCAAATTAAGAGATTTGCTTCGTTTGAAATTATAAGGAATGATTTATTCCTTTTATTTGAAATGGACAGCGTAAACTACAGAAGATAAATCTATACCTTACACATCTATTTTCTCTTTTTATGCATATTCCTTGTTAATCAAACATTATACTTTTCTATGTAGTTAAGAATATTAGGAAAATTTATAAAAATTAAACGGATAGTATTCCCAACAATTAAAATACAGAAAGTCCACATTCCAACGGAATTGGGGTATAAACCTAGGTTATACTAACATCTTTAAAACCCAATTGTAGAGCTAGAATAAATTCTACATGTTATCAACATTCAACACTTAATATCTTAGGAACTGATTTCCAAATCTGGATGTAAATAATATTCCTAATCAAATTGCCTAAGTAGCAGAATATATAGGCATGGTTTATATGTTTAACTCGAGTAAACAACTCTTAGATCTTTATTTAGGCATAGTAATCGAATAAAAATCCAACAAAATAAATTCAATGTTGTAAAAAAATTATATAATTTCTCACTCACCTTTTAGAGCATTCCAAATCTCCAGATCTGACTAATTTCTTGATTCAACACCATCCCATTTTTCATCCAATGAAATATGTATAAAAAGGGTATATACATACATTAGAATTCCAGATCTGAAAAAAGATTTGAGGTTGAAGGAGAATATGAATTTACAATATTGAAATTTACCTTCTTGATTACGCAATGCTGATCTACTCCTCTTCTTCTATTTATTTTCTACTCTTCTCCAATTTTTATAGAGACAGACTATTTTGAAGTTAGGAAGAATTATGGAGAAGAAGAAATGGCAGAGATTCGCTATTTTGATCAGAAAATAAGAAAAAAGAAGCGAGGGGTTAAGCCTGTATTTATAAGCTCTTGAATCATTCGTAACAGTTAGATTAATAATATTAAATCCAGGCCATTGGTCGAGGTTCAGATCACGTTGAAAACCCTCGACCGGTCAGCCGCACCCCTATGAGCTATCGACTGCTACTAGTCGACCGACCCACAGAGGGGGTCGATCGGCGGGTCCTAGTTGATTTATTAAATACATTAATTAATTGTTGTTTAATCATTTTCGTTCGGTATTCTTTAAACATCCGTAACTTCTTCATTTGAACTCCGATCATGAAGCTACAAATATGAACGTGTAAGAAAATTGTCATGAACGCAATGGTACTAGTTTAGTGGTCAAATTTCATCATTTTCTCAAATTCCATTTCTAAAGCCTAATTAATTATTAATCTAAATTTATAGGGTGTTGCAGTTCCTTAAAAAAGGAGTTAGCTAAAAAAGTTGAAATGAAAGATTTGGATCCTTTAAAATAAAAATTAAGGTTGCATACTCATCAAAAGTTACCTTATTTCTCGGTCAAAATATATCACAGATATTCCTAAGAAAGCTAAACTTACTGATTAAGGTCATTGACACTTCTATTGAAGTTAATGCAAAATACCCTCCTTCGGATATTATACTACTGTAATATCCTACTTTATACCGTACCATTATTGGAAGCTTGGTTTATCTTACCATCACTTTCCCGGATATATCATATGTTGTTCAAATGTTAGTCAGTTTGTAACTTCTACTACTGTAGTTCATTGGGTAATCGTCCTTCATATTTTAAGGTACCTTTGAGGTACTATTTTCCATAGCCTTATATTTTCATCCACCTCATCCTAGGAATTGTGTGCCCACTCTGACGCTGACTATGGTAGAGATCTCATAGATTGCCAGTCGATTACCATTTTTTGTATCTTTCTTAATGATTTTTTATATCTTGAAAGAGTAAGAAGCAATCCGTTGTTTCTCATTCTTCAACTGAAGTAGGGTATCATGCTATGACGTCTACCACTAAAGAGATTGTTGGTTGCATAGGTTACTTGCAGATATGGGAGTGCCTCTTTCTGATCCTACTTCTATGTATTGTGACAATAAGAGTGTTGTTCAGATTTCTCGCAACACGGTTTTTCATGAGCCGACCGGACATACTGAGATTGATTGTCACGTCACGCATCATCATCTTAAGAATGGTGTTATTACTCTACCTTTCATTCCCTTTTCCATGTAGATTGCAGACATCTTTACCAAGTCATATTTACTTTCGAGTTTTTGACTTTTAGTTGGCAAACCCTTGATGCTTATGGCCGCCGATTCGTGAGTTTGAAGGGGTAAATTAAGAGATATTCATTATATGTTAAGAAATAAATCAAGGATTTTTCAATATCCATGTTTTTCCTAATTACAACAATTTTCCTATTATACAATTACTTAGATTCTAATCAATGTGGTTATAAATAGTTGGTTTTGAATTATATATTATAAAGTCATTAATAAAAAGGATTTCCTTTTATCTCTCATCATCTTTTTCTTTTCTATATAATTCTTCTTTTTCTTTCTTCAAAAATTCCAACAAAGTAAATACAAGAATGACGACCTAATATGTGTAACTTCCAATTGGGTGAGAAAAAACATTTATATCTATACAAATAGAGGATTGGTCTTATAATTCAAAATAAGGAAAAAAATCTTTATATATATAACCTTCTCCCTTCAATCTATATCAATTGTATCTTTTTAAAATTCTCTTACAAATTATTTTGAAAAATAAAAAGGGTATGATCATCTTCAGAAGCACACCATGATAATTCTCAGTTAGGTTTATCAATAAGATTTTGTTGATAATTTTATTTTATTATGAAATGTATGTGTATACAACATTATATTTCAAAAAAACAAAAATTTAATTAGCTTAAACACATCTTACCATTCAAATCGTTCCAATTTGATATTTATTATTTATATCACATATGAAAATTACACACATTTATATCATATTTGAATTTTGAGTATAATTTATAATACTAATTTTTTTCTAGCATCCATTGCTTGCAAATTTCATATTACATATATATATAAAAAGAAATTCATTTGGCTATATAGTAAATAACAATTATTTAAAATATGATATAAATTCGAGTCTAACTATACATTTAAGGTATAAATATATATGTGTGTGTGTGTATTTATATACATAAACATATACATATACATACATACATACATATATATATATATTGATTTAAAAGTTAAACACATTAAGATTGTTATTACGTAGTAATTATTGCATATGTTATAATAATCAGTGTTACATGAATCACTCATACAGGCCTCATAAATGTAGGACTTCTCTTACCATTCATGTAATATATAAAAAATTCCAACATATGTATATTAATGTCATATAAACGTCTAAGAAGTGTGTGGTAAGTTATACATATATTTATTAATCTGATATGCATTGTGTAGAGGCATATATTGCATATTTAATTTCATATACATATGGGTAAATATTTAGGGTATAAATTGAAATAATGTTGTTAGAAATATTGCATGTGATTTTTTTATAAATTCAATTAACCAGTTCAAGCAATATTTTAAATAATGAATAAGTTGAAAATTAAAACTCAAAACTTGAAAATTAAGTCCTTATTAGAACACTGTTTTAAATTAATGCAAATAAATTTAAATTTAACTAAAAGGAATAGTTAAAAGAAGTTAGTTTGTTGTGTTTGTTTCATAAAACTACAGTTTTAAGAGTCACGTTTGTTTTGATATGAATCGATGCATTCAAGTACCATATATGAATTAAACTATTTTCAGAATCTACTAATTTTTAACTATTTGCAAAGAAATGATAATCCCGCTAAGTTAAATTTACTCGATAAATTAGATAGTTTGACGATTCCATTAGCTAAAGCGCAAGGCTCACATACAAAACAAATTAACTTCCTAACGTGCAATTAATGAATTTTATTATAAATTAACTCTTCCATTACAATATCTTTTCGTAAAAATATTGGAATAACAAATCTTTTTCACAATGGAATAACAAAGGAATTATCATTCCAATGCATGTATCATATATATGTAGAATTCAAATTTACTAAATCAAAATTTGGAAAATATACAGTATTGTAATGAAAATAATTATATGCCATCTTGAAATAATGACCCTTATATAGGATTGAGGAGAAGATGCCCTAAGTAGTCCCAAAGAACTTTTCTATGTTTGCAAAAAGTTGTTGTATGTTGATTGGCGAATCAACAATAGTTTGAGAAGCATGTAGGAAATACAAGAAGTTTTCTAACACCAGTCGCGGGACCGCGACTTTGACTTGTAGTCACTTATGCTACTGGCTAACTCATTAATAGTGGGACCTACAAAGATTTCATTAAAAATTAAATTAATTGCATTGGCCAATCAATGCTTGACACGCAGTTGGTGCTAGAATCCCTTGAAAACATAACAGTCATATTTATGAAATATGATTATTAAGAAAAAAAAAACATAATTAAAATATAGTTAAAAAGCACATAATATAATTTGCATCTATTAACTAGTTCTTTCATTAATAATTTGTGTATTATTATTAAAAGTATCCCAAATAAAAGAAACAGGAAATTTTCCTCAAGGACAGTTTTTAGGGCTTTTTTTAGATGTAGGACAGCCCGCTAATTACTTTCTCACAAGGAAACACGCACGTATTTTCCTTCCAGCCCACATCTCGCGCTTCTTCTTCTTCTTCCCTTCGATCAAATTTTTTGTCACGATCCAATATTACTCTCGCAATCAAAATATCGATCAACCTTGTTCGGCCATTTCAAGTTCGTTCTTCTGAAAATTATAGTTCATCTATCATATTTTTCTCATGTGCATTTGTCGATCTCGTTCTTTTCATATTTCTACTGTGATCTCGTTTTTCTTCAAAGTTTTGATATAAAGTTGTTTGGGTTGTATATAAAGTTGTGATAGAGTGGAAAAGTATCATATTTTAGATTCAGTTTTTGGGTTTCAATTTTATTTTTTCTTATTATCGTTTTTTTATCAGTAACTAAGTATCAGTTTTGTCAAATTGAATAATTAATGTTCTACATAGAACATATTTTTACTAATGTTTTTTTTTACTTTTTCGGGCAGTGGGGATAACAATCTTCTTTGTCTGTTTGTGTTGAATAATAACACTTTTAGCACTCGATTGTCCATTGATTGGGTTGTAGCTTGTGATAGAGTGGAAAAGTATCATATCTTAGGATTAGTTTTCTGGTATCATTTTTATTTTTTCTTAGTATCAATTTTTTTGATTATCAGTAACTAGGTACCAGTTTTGTATACCTTAGGTATCAGTTTTCTGAAATGGAAAAACTAACGTTCTAAACTGAACATGTTTTTACTAGTATTTTTTTTGGCAGTGGTGATAATGTGGCGCAGGTAGACCATCAGTTAAGTCTAAAGGAGGATTTTTCATATTTTTAGAACAAGCATAACAGATGTGGCGTGTGCAAAGCAGCTTGGTCATAATAAATGGAATTGTCAACTTTCGAAGAGGATATGATTTGATTTTTCATTTTGAATTTGTTCAGATTAATAAGTGGATGTGTGACTTGTTTTGTCGGTTTACTGTAATTGAACCTTTTGTTATTAATTTGTATTCAGTATAGCGTATTATCAAATTGATTTTAATTTCAAGTATTTAGTATAAGTGATAGTATCAGTTTTAGTATCAGTTAAATGTTTTTACAGTATCAGTTCCGGTGTTTGTTTTTACAAGTAAGAGCAGCTTTGCTTTAAGAACATTACATCATTACTTCATAAGTATCAAATTGCAACAGAACATCATTACTTCACAAGTATAAATTTCAACAGAATTACATTACTTTACAAGTATCAAATTTAATTGTGAAACATCACAATGTGAATTCAGTTCTTTCCTTTTCTTTCTTCTTCTAAGCTTGATATGTTTTTAGATAGACTCCAGCAATGTTTATCATTTGTCAATATTGCATGTACAATCCTTGCTCTTGTGGATAATATTTCCTTCTTTTCAAGTTTTATTGGTATTCTGCTTTGTTTAGTGAAACGATGAATATCATTACAAATATTCCATAGTCAAGCCTGTCGAAACCAAAATGTAATGTTAGTATCAGTTTGCATAAGTTGTATTATCAGGTTTACAATTAATACAAAACAATGAATTTCAGGGATAATGGTATAAGCATATAGTATGCTTTGAATTAAAATATTTAACAGTTTCACCAGCACACTTAGTATCGATTTGTGTATGAATTTTTGCGTTTGTAGCTATTAATTTAAGATATATTTGCTAAATATTTTGTTTTATTTTTTATTATGTAGTTATCTTTTTTGTTTTTGTAGGTGTCAATTTTGTTTCTGTAGGTATCAGTTTCCGTAGGTATCAGTTTTGTTTCTGTAGGTATCAGTTTCTCTTATGTAGGTATCAGTTTTGTTTCTGTAGGTATCAGTTTCTTTTATGTAGGAATCAATTTTCTTCCTGTAGTAACTGTTTATTTCTGAACTAACTGTTTTTGAAATTGAGAGATAATATTTTTCAATATTTTGTTATGAATCAAATTCAATTAAATATAAAAGTCATATAATGATGTATAGAATTATGTATGAAATATTATAATGCAAAAACACAGATAGTTTGAATAATGAGCAACTTTCAATTGATTATGACTAGTAGTTTCAATTGTATTGTTCATTTTGTTGTCGGTAGATATCATTTTAACCAAAAAAACTTACGTGTCTTCTGCTTGTTGTGCACACTTTATTTGATGCATATCATCTAGTTTCACCTCCATGCCTGCTATGTATTGCTTTTCCAGATTTCTTTGAGCATTTCTTATATTTTTTGTCTCTAATAAAGACAAAATGTTAAAAAGTTAGGTCATATTCACCTTTTTAATCTGTAATAAGTAATTTTTTAAAAGAAAGAGAAATCTCATACCAATTACTCATACCAATTTTATAGCTTCTTTTAAACTGGATGTGGATTAACAAAATCATCATCATCCTATTATTTCAAAATAAAGACAATAAGTAATTTTTGAAACAAATTATGTTGAAATAAAACAATAGGTTGTGTATTAGCTGCAGTGAAATATCTTCAGTCAAATACGTAACGATTTCAAGTTTGCAGTAATTAGGTATCAGTTTGTATTAAGTAGGTATCAGTTTTCTGTAAGTATGTATCAATTTTTTCAACTAGGTTGCTCCACCTTTCTGCATATACAATAAGTTTCTTCTCCGACTTCACTGTCTAAAAACCCAACTCATCTGCCATGGCCAGACTCCAATCTACCTTCCTCGACCAACACAATCATCGCCAACAACTCGCGACCTCAACCTCGACCAAACCGCGACCTAATCAAAATTTTCTCCTCGCCGCCTCCTGTAAACCACCAACCGCAACCGCGACATCAAACACAGACTCAAAAAAATTGAAAATGGTAATTTTGGTTTAGGGAAAGTGATTTTGGTTTTGGGGAGATTGTGGAAATTGATTTTGCTTCTGAGCAATTGAACAAGAAATCGATTTATTTTGATTTAATTTTATTTTCAAAAGAAAGTTCGTCAAATTCTGAGTAAAAGTGAGGAGGAGGAGATGAACAGAATTCTTTGTTTTGTTTTAATTTGTATCTGGGCTTTGGACTTTGTCCTTACGGTAAAAGTTTTTTGCGCGTGTCCTTGTGAGCAATTGTTTACTTTAATTTGTCCTTTAAAATTATTTCTCCAAAATTATTTCCCTATAAAAGAAAAAAGTAATAATTTAATTTTTTTATGTAGTAGCAGCAAATGCAATTATCGTTAAAATCACTCATATGCTGATTTCCAAATCATATCATTCACATTTTGTATAGCGCTACAAATAAAAATGAGCAAAAACGACTTTATTTATCATCAACTCATGTTCACAAGCAGCAGTACACAAGTAGAAGCATTTCTTTGTTTTTACATCTTCTAATATGAAATAGAAAAATGACTATAGTATTTCAGTTTGAACCTAATAATCATTCGCCGACACAAGACTATATTCTAAGTATAATTGTTAATTTAAACATATTTAGCATTTCACTACATATATAAATATGTTCATTTAGCTCATTATGAAAAGATTCATAAACATTATTTTGCAAAACTAAACAAACAACTATACATGGATTCGAGTTTATTTGATTATATTAAAATTTGAAAACAAAAGGAAAACGATGGAGAACCTATCCCAAAAGCACTAATTGACATATTGAACTGTTTTAACTTTCAATTAAAGAAATTCGTATGAAAATCAAAAACGAACATAGTATGGTTAAAATTCAGGATAATATTTGACAACATAATGAAAATGATAATTTCTTGCTATACACAAATCATTCCCTTAAGTTTTGCATAAATTGATTAACTAACACATGCATCATAAAATAACAAAAAAGAAACCTTAAGACCTATTCAGACATGGGAAGAAGAAGAATTTTTTTTACTTCTTGAAGGTCATTAATTAACGAGAGAAAACATTAGTTAACAATTGATTTATGAGTTGGGTGGATATAGATTAATTTTTCAGATGGACATAATATTAAAAAGGAGGAATTAATTTATTGTATATTTTTAGCCTCAAGTATACGACCTTGATATTTTAACCATAAGGACAAAAATTCTCCTAAAAATTATTCATAAGGACAAACATTCTTCCAAAATTATTCGTAAGGACAAACATTCTTTCAAAACTGCTACCAAACTAAAAACTGATACCTAAAATCTGCTGCTGATAACTACAAACTGATACCTAAAAACTGCTATCAATAACTAAAAACTGATACCTAAAAAAGTCGTCCTTCAGTCTAAAATACTGAAGGTCTGTCCTTAAGGCTAAAATACTGAGAAATTTTGTCCTTGCAATAATTTCCTGTATTAAAAATATGTTACAAAATATAGCATAAGATGTTCCTTCTCAAACTGGGTTTTGGGCTGTGACTCAACTTACGCAGCCCATAGGTCGTCCCTAAGAAATAATTCTTTCTTCCTTCAAAGATAGCTATAAGTATCTTTGTTCAGTGTTCCGATATATCTATCTCATATGAAAAACATCAATAACTATCATATTTAAAGATTGCCTCGTTAAGGCCTTACATAAAGGGAAGAACTACTACTTGCACAAAGGTGGTCTAAATTTGTTTCAAACATAGTAAATGTTGCTTCGATAAAATGTTAAAGTTCGGCTAAAAACTTGAAAAGAAGAGCAAAATGAAAAAGAATGATTTCCAACTCTAAATGCATTTGTTGAAGGTAAATCAGAAGACATAACAACGTTTTGTTAAAACTTTGAAGTACAATAATGATGATTTTCCTTACACTGATGTTAAAACAATCTCCTACAATGTTGTTTTCACAATGATTGTAAAATAGGTATATTGCTAGTTTAAATATAAATTATAGTTTATGATTTATATTTGCATTGACGTGAATTTGTTGGGGAGGTTAATAAACACTTAAACTAGTTAATTTTTAAATACCATTAACACATTAATAGTTTTAGGGAAGTTCAATAAGGACAGTTAAATTTGGATGCTACTATGTACGCCCACTAATACACTTCCTAATGCTAGTTGAAGAGATATCGAAAGAATATACGAGAAAACATTCCAAACATCCATCGATGTTGTAAACGTAAAAGAATCATATTTCCATAAACCTTATTAGAGAATATCACATTAAATATATTTTCAACCTTTTTATAGGTCATGCTTGTCATATCTTCAATTTTATCACTTGAAAATAGATTTCAAATGAAATTTTCTAACCTAGTAGACTAGGGTTCGAAAATTATCAAATTAACTACAATTTTCTAATCTAATTTCTAATTTCGAACCAATAGAAATTTGTATAAAGAAAGATTGGAGTTGATGAAATCTGAATTCATGATTTTTATATTTGATTTTTTTTATAAGAAGATGAAAGAAGGAATGCTGGTTTTGTTAAAATACTAAGAAACTATAGCTCGATGTATAGGATTGAAAGAAGTATTTTATATAATATTATTAGATGAGAAAAAAGGTGGTGAGAGAAGGATAAAAAAGTATAGTAGCATCCTCAAAATGTTAAAATACATATTCATTAGCCTTAAATGAATTTATCACATGTATCATGAAAGCGTCAATTTATAAAACATCATGCTTAGTGCATTTTTAGTAGTTTTACGAATTAAAAAATGCACCAAGCGTCATGTTTCCTAAACAAGAAAATACTGCGAAGGACAAAAATTCACAACATTTTATCTTCAAAGGCCCGTCTTCAAATTTTTAGTTTGAAAATCTTTTTTCTACGGTAGGACAATAAAATTAACGACGAGGACAATTGAAGAAAATTCATCGATGGGGAAGTGATCACTGAAGAACTCATCGCTTGAACCTCGAAGCGGTCGTTATCGATTTTATTGTCATCGCCCGAGTCTAAAGATCTAAAGGCTTGAAATGCCTTGCTGAATTGCACGAGGGTTGTGCTTTTGATACTTGAATTAAAATTGATTTCAGGCTTCTGAGGTTTGTCTGAAGTGTTGTTTGGGTGAGTTATGTTGAATATGTCATGGCCTGCACTTGATTGGAGATGTATTGTTGATGATGTGCTAGTTTGTTGAAAGATTGCTGTAGGAGTGTTATTTGATATCGATTGTGATGATGGAAGAAGAAGAGCAAGTCGAGAAAGAAGAAGAAAAGGCCGTGGAAAAATTAGGGGAGAACAAGTGGTATTAGCTGTTAGGTATCAGTTTTCCAGTTTGTAAGTATTATTTTCGAAAATATTTGTTAATTTTGAGTTTATGATTTTTGTTGTATAACAAAATTACTATACTGTAATAAATTCACATTTTGAAGCAAACATTTTTTAATTATTGTTTTGTTTTTTTGCATTCATATTGGTTTGATTGATCGTGTATTATTGCATTAAGTTTAGTAAGGATCAGTTTTTGGGTATCATTTTTGTTTTTTCTCAGTGCTTTTTTTACAATAATCATATGTGGAAGTTTTTTTTACTGCTTTGTTTGTTTGATTATACAAAAAATAAAGTTGTTACAAAGTAAATATGACGATCATTAAGTTGAATTAGTGTTTCATTAGTATCAAATATTTAATGAATTTTGTTTAAGTATTGGTTTTGCTATTAATTTGAGGATCGTTTTTTATATGTCGGTTTTAATGACAATAGGTATCATTTTTGTAAAATATATTTTATTTTTTACCTACAGATGAGTCGCTGTCGTGCTCGCTATTGTGCACACTACCTTAATTGAAGCAATCCATGCTTATGCTAGAATGGAGTCATTTGAACTGGCTTGCATCAGAGAATAGAGATGCTTGAGTCAAAGCGTTGTTATAAGAACTAACGATGCAATTTCAGCATGATGGATGTTGATTATGGATGATTTATTTGTGCTATAAATATGATTGTAAACTGATTTTCTATAAGGATGATTGTAATGATTGAAATGCTTGTTTAAAACTGAAATGTAAACATAGACAATGATGAACGAATTTGATAAATCTGACAATCTAGAAGATTATGGTTTGTTTATTTGAGTATCAACTGTTAGGTATTAGTTTTAGTTACCGGTATCAGTTTTTAGGTATCAGTTTTTAGTGATCGGTTGCAGTTTTTAGGTATCAGTTTTTATGTTAAGAGCTATGGGTAGCATGTATCGGCAGCGGCTGGTGTTGGGGGTGGCGGCAAGGTTGGTGGTGCAGGTAATGGCGGTGGATGGTGGTTGATAATTTTGGCGGTTTCCTTATGACTAATTTTGAAAGAATTTTTATTCTTATCACTAATTTTGAAAGAATGTTTGTTTTTATGGCTAAAATATTGTAATTGTGTCCTTGAGAAAAAAAATACAATTTTTTGTCCCTCGTACAAAAAACCCTATTACATTTACAACCAACGAATAATATTTTAAAACGTAAACACCCATATTGAACTCCATCAAAACTATTAATGCATTTGTCAAAGGTAGCAAAAAAATTAACCAATTTAAGGCTAATTCTATTGAAACTCGCAGAAATGCTGAGCCCTCCTCCCGCCAAAAAACCCTCACACACCTCCTGTTTTCACTACAAGGATAACTCTGTTCAGTGTCGGCCTATAGCCGATTCCAGTCGACTCTAGCCGTCGCTAAAGGCCGACGCTAAATAGCTCGTCGCCAAGTGAAATGGCGATGGCAAAGGGGACGGCTTCGTCCCCTAATTTATCGTCGGCTCGAGTCGGCTAGCCGACTCCGGCCGATGCTAAACGTGTAAAAAATACCTGACCCATAGCCCGACCCTAGCCGACGCAAAAATGGGTAAATTTTTTCTGTATTTCCAACACTCATTTCTACCATCCATCCACACAATCATATATATTCCACAAATATACTTCACCACACAACAATATACATCAAAAATATGTCCAACTAAGAACCAGAAACATCAATATACATCTCCAAATGTACATACATCTCCAAACATTCATCATCACAAATATCCATAATATTTACAAAATTCAACTAAAAGTTCATCAGAAAACATATATAAAAACATACTACCACTCACCCCAAATCATCGTCAGCGTCAGATCCCTGTGATGGCGGCATATTCGTCCCATGCTCTGCCAAGTAAGTAGCAATCGCCTCGTCTATTTGTTGCTTCAATCCAATCTTCCTTCAATCGTTCAACTCGACGACTTGTGCTTGTAGGGCAGTTATTGTTTCTTCAGCCTGTATTGTTTATTGTAAGCGGCTTGCGTCGCACCCTGTATATTAATAAATTCATAGTTATAGTTTGTACGTAATATTCAATAAAATTTGTAAACTGGTTAATGAATTAATTAAATTCAATAAATATTACCGCTTGATTGACATATCCATACCGTCTATTTCTGGTCGGCGGGTCGGTAATACGAGCGAATATCCTTCCTGTCTCCTCAACGGTCAACTGCTCCCTGCCAGACTCTGCAAGCACGCGAGCAATCTCCTGATCGCATCTCTCCTGTATTTAGAAATATAATTTGAGAAGATGAATATTCAATTTAATGTACAGTTAAATAAGAGGAAAAATTTATAGTCCTTATACCCGGATATTCATTGATTTGGCGTCTGACCATTCATATGTTACGTTGCCATATCCATCTGTATGCTCGACGGCGTGTGTTCGGGTGAAGACGTCCAAATGAGACGGTGCAACATCACCTCTCTCCCTCGTTTGAAATTAGATATGATTAAAGAATTTATATAAGTAAATTACAAATAACAATTTTTATATTTACCATTTCTTCTCTATATTGCTGAAAAGACTTGGATCCACAGTGGTGTGTTGCAGGATTCCTAAGCCTGTTTACGGAGTTCCTCGATGCTACCTCCTGTATAATTTAACCATTATATAAATATTTAAACGAATTATAATTATAGACATATAAAAGTAGAAAATTTACCTTCGCGTCTTCGCTTTTCCAATATTGCAGAAACCGCGCATACAGATTTTCACTCATCCAATTTGGCTTTTTACTGGCCTCTTTTATCTTGGAGAGCATACCTCTATAGTTTTTCCTTATCTTCCTCTCCCGGTGCGTCCTGAGCATTCCGAGATCTTCAAGATCCACAATAAAGGACGCCTGCACGTTAAAGTTTAAATGAATTATATAAATTGTATATTAATTTCCAAAGATCAAATATGTCAATCTCAAATTAATTAGAATTTTATACTTACCTGGAGGTCAGCCCATATGGCATTTCTGATATAAAGTGGGATACTATCCCCGTGCTCCCACAAGTCCGTCATCCTACTACGGTAGCTGTTTCGAGACACAGCTAGAATGGGCTCGTACGGCTGTAAATTGGAACCCCTGAATACATTTTGATATTATCAGTTACTAAATCATAAATATACTAGTAGCATGCATTAAATAATATAATGAAGTTGTAGTAAATTGAATACTTACCCTTCATCGGTCTTCGGCACTAAGTATGCTCTCTGGCGATTATCAGCCATACCACTACTACCCTTACCATGATCAGGGCCTCGTGAACCTTGGGACCGCCTGCTGTGTGACATAATATCTGCTAGAAATATGCATATATATATATATATATATATATATCATTTCATATAATGAATAAAACATATAACATTTCATAATTAGAAAACATGCCTGATTAATAATCACATACACATAGCTCACAACAAAATATATAATAAAAGAATAATACAACAAATGACACGAATTTCCATTACATTAACACGGGTTCTAGAATTGACATAATGCAACAAACGATACAAATTTCCATCTTATATACATTACATCATCACTAATTAATAATCAATCTTCGTCATTTTCTGATTCTGACTTGGTCTCGCACTCTATATCGTCATTTCCCTCTAAAGTCTCAAATGCTTCTATTAGAATATTTGATTCATCGTTCAAAGGCCCTATATCAGCATGATCATCAGTTATTATTAATTCATTATTTGGTTCAAGATCTGCTTGATAAGCTTCTTCGTTTGGAATATTATTTATGTCAAGTGTAAATCTTATCTTTGTTTTAAAACAACCGACCAGTCTGCTTTATATCGTTTTAGTGATGGATAGGGGCAAAATAAACCTGTAATGCTTGTTTGGCTAACAAGAAAGGATCTTACTTTGAGTAACGTGAGTTATGGTTTATTTCAATAAGTTTATAGTTTTTGTGCACGTTGATACCAGAGCCGGAACATTGCTAAACCAACTGTATCTGAATAAAAATATTTTTTATGCAAATTGGACAGAATATGTCAATTCCAAAACCTGTGTTAAGACGCCGTAAAAATCTTTTATATGTTCATCTGGATCATCAGTCCCTTTGACAAATACACCGCTGTTATAAGTTATTTTTTCAGCACCATATTCCTTGGTGTTGAATTTAAATCCATTCACGAAGAATATTGGATAAGTGTTGACATTTCTTTTCGGTCCTATCGCAAGACGTTTCAATCCTTCATCACCGACACTTAAACCAGTTAGCAAATTCTTTATTGAGATCGCCAAGTGGATGTTTTGATTCGTAAGTACTGCAAATATATGTATACGTATATTAAGTGCAAAATCAATTTAAATTGGGTAACTCGTAAATAATGCAAATATGTACTACTATCGAGAATTATCATTCAATATTTACCTAATAAATGGTGCAACTTCAGCACAATTAAGAAGAACATACGTGTGTGCTACATGGTAATCTCTATCGTCTAACCATATTTCCACACATTTTCCAGCAGCTCGGCCATTTTGTCTAAAAATGGAAAACATTGATTCAGAACAATCTTGTTCAACGGCTTCATCATTACGCGAAACACTTGCAAGTGATAAGTTCACATGGTCACTGAAATATTGAGAGAAAAAGAATGAAGCTTCTTCTTTGATATATAATTTGCAAATCAAACCTTCAACTCGTGCTTTTTGTCTAACTTTTTTCTTGAGATGATTCAAGTACCTATTACAAAATTTATTCGATTAAAATTTACTTACATCAAATTCAAATTTAAATTATTATTTCAAATATTCATAATTACCTCTCAAATGGATACATCCATCCATATTGTACAGGAACTCGAAAAAGGGCTTCATATGAAAGATGATCAGGTAAATGCTCCATTACATTAAATAATCCTGGAGGAAATATTTTCTCAAGTTTGTAGAGCAGTATATTTTCCAAGAAATATGTCATTTTGTAGGAGTTTTATTCTTGGATAGTTTTTTTTCAAAAAAATCATATTTCTTGGATAATTTTTTTTCGATGATTTTTTTTGTGAATCCAACCATACGGATTCAATTAAAACACTACAAAGCATCACTGGTTCAAATTTGATCTAGTTTGAAGGTCGTTAGGCCATCGAACGAAGGTTTTTTTTTGTCCGAAAGTCCACGAACGGTCATAAATTGAAATTCAAGATCGACACACCAGATCCGTTTATTTTTAAACCATATTCTGGAATCATGTCCAAAATACCTTAGATCAACATAGCACACAAAGAATTTAATTTTACGCCGCATAACTTATTTTATATAATTTTATTATACTAAATACATTTAAATATTCATAATTGATTAGCCAACGGTTTGAAAATTATTTTAATTCTTTAAAATGTTACATATAACCATCTTTATCGAATTTGTATAGCGGATCGACTAAAAGCTTCATCGGTTGGTCGTGCGAGTTAGATTTTCAATAACGATAACTTTTCGAATTACACGAACGTATATCATCAAAAATACCAATCTAACCTATGACGACCCGTCATTGGATGAATATTAATAATCATACATGTCGATTTCATTTTTTTGGCCATTTTAGCACTGTTTTTCATTTTTTTCAAATGAAATAGGTGTATATAAGAAGTAGTTTGAGAAAATAATTAAATAGCCGACGCTAACCGTTTCGGACCGTCACAAGCCGACTCCAGCCGACGCAAAGTTCAATAAAAATTTATGTCGTCCCCAACCGACTCCAAATAAGAGTCGGAGCCGTCCGGCCGACTCCATGCTCCGTCCCTATTTTAAAGTATTCTAGTTCTGTTTACTGAGTTTCCCCACATTGTTTCCAGTTTTCCCCCTGCCTTTTCCACCTGTCCAAATTTTATTCTCCTAGTGAAAAATCTCTTGGTTAATTAGCAATATTTAAAACGTGATATCTTCCAGCAGATGTATTGGATTTCAATTTCGTTTTCACCATTAAATCACAAAGTTTGTTATCTTTCTATTAAGATCCAATTGCGATATGTTTTGATGAATTTTTATTTTTATTGAGGTTTTTTTTACACAATAACGACTGATAAATATTTGCCACCATAAAATTTAAAAAAAAAAATCGTCAAAACATATCAGATATCACGTTTTAAATATTGCAAATTATATTCCCATTATAGTAGATTTTTTCCTATAAAGGAAGGGAAACTCGGCATTTTTCTGAGTTTAAGTAGACTTAGCCCTGGTTTAAATGTTGATTACACCAAATATTCCTGTCGCTCTCTCAAATTTACATTCAGAGGACTTTTCCGAAAGCTAGGGTATAGTGAATATGAGGCTCTGGTCCTTAAATTCAAACTTAATACACGAAAGCTCTTTCTAGAAAATGATTGTAAATTAGGTCTCTAGAATTAAGTGACTGATAATTGCATATATTTATGTAATTTTTCAGTGAATAATTGTAGACTTTTAAAAAATATATTCAAAAATTATATAAATGTCTACATTTTATGGCGAATAATTGCGGAAATTTCTGCAATTTTTCAGTGAATAACTTGGTTAGTGTCTGTAATTTTTGGATATAATATATGCAACTATTTGATAATTTAATTGTAGGGACCCAATTTACATACTTTTTTGGCAAGTATGGTTGATGTATTTTGAAACTTATTAGGGACTTTAGCCAAACTTTTTTTTTTTACTTCCTCTTTTCATTCAAATTTAAGCTACATCCAATCTCGTCCTTCAGTTCAATTTCTTCTTAATCGAAGTTTTATCAGCTTAGTTCAATGCAAGAACTGCAGAATCATGACAAACCCTAAATCGAGGAACCTTAAATATCCATTTTCAAGTAAAATGTTTGTAAAAAATTTATGAAAATTGACGTTGAAATTGAAACTTAGAAGGCGGAATTAGTTCAGCCACAAACGTATAAATCGCAGTATATGATAACAATCAAACAGAGTCAATTTGGTTAATACACTGTTTTCAAACTAGTGTACTAGACATTGATCATTATGGTTAAAAATTAATTGCAAGTACAACTATGTTAAACTTATTGATTTTCATGTTTACATTCAACTTGGAAGTGCTGAGTAGTGTGTGTAAACTAAACATTACTGCGGATTTAATTTATATGAAAAATTAATTTGGAATGTCAGAGAGAAAGAGTCTTGGCATTCTGAAATAAAGTTCTGTCGTATATCCAAATATAACAATCCAGCATCGATCATTTATCCAAATATTTGCAGGCTTTGACATTCTGAAATATACAAGTTAGGAAGAATATATGCATCATAATGTCAAATCATATGTTGACTTTGAATCTTTAGTTATTTCTTCTTTAAACATTCCTGTTGAAACCGCTCTGTTCTGAAATGGGCCTACAATGTATACAGCATTTTACTCATGTCTTATACCGCCCTGTTAGTTTTTACTGCAGATTTTCACTATGAAATTCTCAGTTTGCTAAATTGCATTGTATGACCTGTTGATGAATTTTTTTTAAATGTTTGTGTTTATTATTTTGGTTAGATTTAGCTGCTAGAAAATTCACTGGCTTGTAGTTCCAATTTACTTAATTAAGCCTATTTTCTAATCATTTAAGTAATATGCTGGTTAGATTTAGCTACTAGAAAATTCGCTGACCTGTAGTTGTGTTTGAATTTTGGATTGAAGAAAATGACGGCTATTTTATTTTGTCAAGAGTATGACATGTAGACAATTATATTGATACAGAATATGTGCATGTTTTGCTAAAGGTATTATACAATTAGAGTGACAGATATTCACTACAAATGAATGTTATGTCTTCTATATTAAAAATGAAATTAAGTTTGATTTTATTACCCGTCATTGACTTTTACAGATTATTTGTAATTTCTTAACTCGCATTTTTGAAGAATGCAAATTGAGTTAAATTTCCAGCTTTTTGAGAGTATTTTTTCAGGAAAGTTCAGGATACCAAATGAAAGTTAAGGAGATGGGACTTTACTAATTGATTTCAAGCATGTATTCTTCTCTTGCCATAGTTATTTTTTCTTAGTTGATTTATACTGATTTGAAGCTATCCATTGCAACTTTTTTTTGTCATTGTTTTTGTACTGATTTGAAATTCTCTTAGTCGATGATTTGTTGTATTTAAATTTTATGATAATTATATAGGTTTTATCACGTGAAACCTTATTATGATTACATGGGTTTATCATAATTATTTTGTGATACCAACTATAACGACCCGGAATATTCGATCCTAAAAATTTCAGATAGTTAGGAAAAGAAGAAAAGAGATAGAAGAAGAAACAAAAACAAGACACAGATTCTCACATTCACATTGGATCAAAATATAATATCATATAATATACATTATACATTTATACAAAGGAGGTGTATCAGTTAAATTTCATACAAACATATCATAGCTACAGCCATTCACAAAAACTGGACGGTTAAAATCATATGTCCTAGATATACAACAACATATCATAGCGGAAATACTCCATACATTCCTATCATCCAGCTCGCCTCTTGAACTCCAGAACGTCCTTACCTGAAAATCTGTAATACTCGGTCTGACCCGAATTTCAACCTACAATTTCATAACCTTTTACAGTGACATATTTACTTTTATCAATTATCTTTATATTTCTAATATTATCTTTTATATTTTATTATAATTTGTTTGTCTTTTATATTTGTACTTTTATGATACTTTTACCTTTTATCTTTTACCGTAATTTGTTTGTCTTTTATATTTTATTATAGTTTTATCTTTTATCTTTTATCATTTATCTTTTATCATAATTAGTTTCTCCATATATTATCTTTTATATTTCTAAATATATTTGCTTTCCATAGTTTATCTTTCATCTTTTTTCCTTTTTTGTTTATGTTTTATCTTTGAACATTGTTATGTCTTCCTGAAATGATATTTCTAAAAGAAAAGAAAAGGAAAAAAGCCAGTCATTCTACTATTAAAGCTTTCATATTATTGAGTTTACAGCAGGAAATCCCTTCTACTAAATTTCAAATTACATTCATTAACACATTACAAAAAGTAATTAATTTATAGTAACTAGAATAGCACGTAGTTATTGATGCGCTAATATAAGAAGTAAATAATTCATAGCCTGTAACAACCCTGTATTTTGCAATTATTTTTAAATTGAATTTTTGATTTAAAAACTTATTTTATTTATTTTGAATGATTAATTTTTGTTATTTTAAATATGAATTTTGATTTTGATTTGAACTAGAATTCCAAACATGTATAAATTTAATATTTTCAGAAAATGTGAATTTTGGTCAAATTAGTCAAACTTTGACTTTTGAATTTAAAATTTTGAAAGTTTGAATTTGAATTTTATCTTTTATTATGAAAGTAAATAAAATTTTGAGAACACTGCTTTTCGTTTCGTTGAAATCTGATTATAATGTGAAAGTTATGCCTTTTAAACTATTGTGTGTAATTTGCTGTATTTAACAAAATGGTTTATTTTAAATTATATAAACAATAATTTTTTTGGTCATGTAATGTTATAATTATATTTATATGGGTAAAATAACAAGCTATGTATATAGTTTGGTTTTAAACATTTTTAAAAGTGTTATTGACATTTTCAAATGTCAGCTGTATATTGTTTATAAATTTTAATTCCTAGTTTCAAATAATTAAAGTAATTCTTTATTTATCTTTATGTTTTCTTAAGAACTTATTTATTTTCATTCCTACTTTATTTTGTTCCTTATTTATTTTATTTATTTAACTTTTATTTGTTTTAAAGTAAAATAGAATTTTATAAGGCTAGTGATATTTATTTGTAATTTTCATGTCATGTTTCCAATTTTTAAACAATTTCTTTAGTTCTTTTTCTATTTTCTCTAAATTTAATTATTTATTTAACTTTGAAAATGTTTTAAAAATCCTTTTATTTCAAAAAAAAATTTAGAATATTTTTAAAATGAAGTAAACAATTTTCCAAAGTCAATGGTGATTTATTCGTAATTTCTGGACATAGTTTTGGATTTTTAAGCAATTCATTTTATCCTTTTCTATTTTCTTTAAATTTATTTATTTTCTTTTTATTTATTTTTTTGTTTTCAGTTCTGAAATTTATTTACTTATTTTCATTTGGTTTTATTTAATTTAAAAAGAATGGAAATGTGAAGAGTTTTAAAAGCTTTCTTAACTTAAGTCCTTTCATCTCCTATGTCTTTTCATTTGCCACAACTCCTCATTACTCCTCTTAGCCGTACAATCTCCTATTTTCCTTAGCATTCACGTGAAAAACTTCTCAAAATTTCAGTTCTCGTCTCCTAAAATCACGGCTAAGAAAAATTTGCCAATGGCTTCCATTTTTCCACTTTTCTCCATCATCCTTCCATTATTTTTGCCTTACTTCTTCATGCTTGCTTCAGCAATGGCCTCCACCACCTCCTCCACCGACCATCACCACTTCCTTTCCCACACCATCCATGACCATACCCCCTTCTCCTCTGACCCTGACTGGCCGTGCACTCTCATGACAAAACTCCACACCAAAAGTTACACAAATCCCTTAAAACATTGCCTAGCCTAGCCTAGCCTAGTTGTTTCACCACCTTCATACACCACCTTGGCCGCACCTATTTGCTCCACCATCACCTATTTATGACCACTATCAATCAGCCCCTCCTCTGACCTGACCTGTAGCAGCCCCTAGCCGAGCCCATAGGACCATAGGCCAAGCCTATGTTGCACCAAAACCACTTGTAGCCTTGACCTTTGACCTTCTATGCTTGCAAACTCCTAGACCTTCCACATTCTCAATCCTAGTCGTGCTTTAGTGGTCCAAACCAGACTCATTACCACCTGAAACATGTCATGGCTGAGCCAAATACCATGTGTGGCCGAGCATATGTGAAGTTAGGTTCAAGCAAAATTGATTTGAAAGCTAGGTGATGTTATTTGTCTAGCCTAGTTTCCATTTATTTCAATTAAATCTTTTGTATTGCAATTATATTTATATGGTGCTTTGTTTTATTATTATATACAAGATTTATATCTTGGATCTCTCCACTCAAATCAAAAAAATCGTGCTATTGTATTTTGGATTCCGTTATGTCAGTTGAATGGATATCTCCAGCGCAAAGAGGTGAGCAAATCTCACCAGACATTTATACTTATACAAATGTGAATTGACACCATTTGAATGTGTAGAACTATTATATTATGTTATATCTGCCTGTGATCATTTATATATATGTTAAACCTGTTAATTTATATGTCATCTCATCCGTTACTGTTATATATTGTTAACTGTTCATTTATATCTGTTTATCACACTGCAAGTTCCCCGTAGATTAGAAATCACTATGGGTTAAAATGATACATACCTGAACGGACTTTAGAATAGGAAAAAATCGTTATGGGCTAAAATGATAGGCCCGAACGGTTTTTATTTAATTTATTTAACTTGGGATTGCGGGTTTGAAATGATAGAACCCCGATTTTTCTTTTTTAAACTGCGGATTGAAATGATACATATCTGTATCACTTGACCTAGGTTAGAAGACTATATACAGGCCCGTGGTTATTTACAAAGTGTTTTGGATATTTTTAAGTATTTCAAAAATATAAATTTATTAAATTTGATTTAATTAGATTTTTTAAATGTTTTAAAATAAAGAAATCATGATTTTTCTATGAGTCAAAAATGTAATTAATGAATGGTTAAATTGGATTATTGAAATATAACTTAAGTTTGGAATTTTGGTTAAAAATGATATTTAAGTTATATGAATAAAATGGAAATTTAATTATATTTGAAAAATGGTAAATATGATAATTTGATTTAAATTTGAATTTAAGTGATTTATTAAAGTATTGTTGATTTTTCTATGAATTTAAGTGGTTAAATAAATGAATGCTTAAATTGTAACTTTAAAATATAACTGGACTGGGAAAGGAGAATTTGGTTTTAATTAAAGGTTTAAGTTAATTAAATAAAATTGGAAATTTAGTTTAATTTGTGAAATGAAAATAAAACATAAGTGTTAAATTCATTTGTTAAATATGTGAAGAAAAGAAAATGATACCCTTGAATTTGTTAAGTGAAATTTGTTGGAAATTTGGATTTTTCTGTAATTGATACTTCATAAAAATCATAAATTAAAAGAGTATTTTTAATGAACATTTTTAATGTTAAATTATGATTTTAAAATGTTTAAAGAGTTTAAAATAAAGTTATTTATTTGCTGAAAATACACTAAAAATCTGGAATTCGCTTTTAATAGCATTCAGAAACGCTATGGTTTCTGAATTTAACCAAAACTAATTAAAAAGAGCTATTATAGCATTTCTGAAATGCTGTGGTGGCTGTAGTTGAACTTATAGGCTAAAATTGAACTCAGGCCTATTACAGCAGTTCTGTAATTGTTATATTAGTCTGCTATCTTTACTGAAACTAATAAAACCTTAAATTTGAAACCTGAGCTATTACAGCATTTCTGGAAATGCTGTCTTAGCTGAATTGAACTAATTTTCAACTAAAATTGAGTTTTTAACAGCAGTTTTAATGCTATCTTTACTGAAATAAAATGTTTTCAAGTATAACTTATAATAGCATTTTCTACATGCTGTGAAATACCGAAATTTTAATAATTATGGTTTTTGACTTAGTAAACGAACTCAGAATGGTTCGAAACTTTGAAAATTGAATACTTGAATTGAAAGAATAATAATTACACTTTTAAAGGGTTTAAATGAAGTAATTTGATTGAAATATAAATCATTTAAAGAGTGGTTTGAATTGAAAATGAATGAATGTTATCTTTGAATTTAAAGGATGTTTAAGATAAGATATTTTGATATATTAAAATGATTTGAAATGAAGTTTTGGAAACATATGATATTTTTGATGTATTAAAATGATTTGAAACGAAGTTATGGAAAGATATGATATTTTTGATATATCGAAATGATTTGAAATGAAGTTTTGAGAAGATATGATATTTTGATATATTAAAATGGTTTGTAAATGATTTGATCTTTATTTTGATAAAGATTTGAACTGGAAATGATATTCTATTTGAAGTAAAATATTATTTTAAAGTTATAACCACGGGTTATAATAACGATTGGTTGGCAAAGAGACTAGATAGGATATCTGGCATACTCTCTGTCGATACCGAAAACCACTTTGACAATTGTGTACGCGGTGGAGATTCCAGAATAAAGTAGGATGGTGACGACGTTCTTGAGGTATGTTACATGGACCCAACTTTCGTGAGTTGGCATAAGGTGGCTAAAAGAGGAGCGGTCTCGGTCCAGTTGAGGTCGCACCTCGTAGCGGACGCATTTCTTCGATACTACTCATACTTGGGATTGATTAGATGGTCATCCTCCGATTTTGATTGGGAATGTGTTCCACGGTGGGCGTATGTGGCTGCTGCGTTACCACTAGCCCGAGTGTCATAAATGGTATATCTACCCTGGCATTGCCTTGTGTGTCGCGTCACCTACCATATCGAGTCTTTACTACGAGTTTGGATTTCTCTCGTAGCCCGTGGAGTATTTAGGGTAGTCTTCCGATCTGGAGATATGATGATACTGGATGGACTACTAGGACTATTACGTGTTAAGGTGTAAAATGTAAAGCCCTAATGCTATTTAAAAGTATGTTTATTTTACTGTTAGACATTATTATAATAGCGAAATATTACTACGTAAAAATAGTTTAACGGATCCTTAGAGGATGGGCGGTCCCAAGCATCTTCTAAGTTACTTGTACTTTTATTATAGATCACTTGATTTGGTTTACATTGTATAAGTATGTATGTCCTGACTCGAGTGTTTGTATTTTTATTTACGCTCAGGTCAGCCTGAGTTATTCACAGATTTGTATTCCACTTACTGAAGATTGGAATCGCTGGAGGTTATTTGTTTATCTAGTCTTATCTATTTCGGTTCTGTTATTCTATTCAGCTTGTACTTGGTTATCATCTTGAGACTTCTGTTATACTTTATTTCTTCTGTTGTATTTTATTTAACTCTGATATATTTATATAGTAGCTCCCTGAGCTACTATTTCTTTTACTTCCGCTGCATTATTAAATACTCTGTATCTGTGATTTGTAATTATTATTTACTATATATTCTGAGATTTGCCAAATTTTATTTACAACGCGGTATTTTGCGCAATTCAATTCCGGCATGTGTGTCTACCTATACACTTATAATGGATGCGAATGGTTGAAAATACCGAGTTGTTACAGTAGTATCAGAGCTCTGGTTTTAGGCAAAAACTCAATATATAGAGTAGATTTAATTTCAGGATCACTTTCGTTCGAGCTTGAATTCCTTCTTCTTCAATTCGATTTCCTTTGAATTTTGGAACGTTTTCTGCGGTTCCAAAATCCACTCATGTCCCTCACTATTCGTCTTCTTTTGATTTTGGAATATCCCATAACTCCACTTCAAAAGGATCTTTATAATGAGTCGGCGGTCTCGCCAATCTCAAATATATTTGTAAAGGGGTGAAACACCTTTACAACGGCATCGATTCACCAAAGATTTTATACCCTCGGTTTAGATGCTAGTATCTCTTATTATCCCAAACTCTATCTCTTGAGGTCGAATGTAGATTTACCCCAAAAATCCCCATCGATCTTATTCTTTAAGTCACGGTTGACCCGGTTAAGGTTGCCCGCGATTTATATAAGCTTATCCATCTTCCTATTCTATTATTTAATCATGTCATCCTTGTTTCCAACTTATTTTTTTTAATCAGAATTTCCTTTGATTTGATTAATCAAAATTTGAATCTCTATCCTTCTTTGAAAATATGTTCTTGTATAGTGTATTTGTGAACTAATATTTAAAAATTAAAATGTTTATATATTGTGTTGTTTGAGTTGTTGATGTTGAATTGGGTTTCTGATCGATTCGTCTGATCAACGCTATCGATAAGATTTCCAAAACACTTTGATAGAACAAACTGACACCATATTATTTTAAAATGGGGAAATTAATTTAAAGGACAAAGATTTGTATATTTTTTGCCTCAAGAACACGACCTCAATATTTTAACACAAGGACAAACATTCTTCTAAAAATTATTCATAAGGACAACAAAACTGATACCGAGCTAAAACTGATACCTAAAAACTGCTACCGATAACTACAAACTGATACCTAAAAACTGCTATCAATAACTAAAAACTGATACCTACAGAAAGTTGTCCTTCAGGATTAAATATTGAAGGTCTGTCCTTGAAGCAAAAAAGCTGTGAAATTTTGTCCTTGACAATAATTTCCTGTTTTAAAATTTGGTTAATGAAATAAATATTGATATATAAGTAAATTTTATGGAACATAATAAATTGATTTAAGTTGATAATTTGAAATGATAATACTTGATTTATCATTTATTGTTCTACAAATGAATTTGTAAATAGTTGTTTATAAATTTATTTGGGAACTGAAATGAATTTAAAACAAGAATTTGAGAATTCAAATTCCGATGATTTCGAACTTTGGTTTAAATTTTTAAAAAGGGATATATTATTTAAAGTATTTCAAATAGAAATTTGTTTCCAAAGAATTTTAAAGTTTAAAATTAGTGCTCTTCTCTTTTTCTTTGGAAAATAACTTCGGTGATGACTGCAGCATCATCGACGTTCATTTCGAGTTTCGAAGTGAAGAGACTGTTCTATAGTCTTGCTACATCTTTGTTTTGGGAATTTAATTGATTGGAATTTCTAAAATATTACTTGATTTATAATATATATAGATATATGATTTAAAATTGATTTGACATATTATGTATATATAATTACTTATCTCCAAATGGTTTGGAGGTAATCAGAAATTTAGTTCTTAAATTTTAGCTTGAAGAATAATTTCAATTATGAAAAAAAGAAAATCAAAAATTTGGATAAATGATTCAAACTTGAGATAACTGAATTTGAAAGTTTTATTTGTATAACACACAATTTCATTCCAATATAACTTACCTTAATTTTCAGAAGTTGAATATGTAATTGGATAATATACAATATAAAAAGATTTTGTAAATAAAATTTGAGTGGTTATAATAAATGTCATACACTTAAATTTCAGTTATAAAAGATAAACAGAGGTAAAAAGAGAAAAAGAAAATTTAAAGAATTTTATTTAAATAACTTAATAATCAAATTTGATTTAATATGGAACCTTAAGTCTAACCTAGGAATTTTAATAAAGGTTGTTTCCTGAAATGAATATGTTTGTGTAATAAACAACGTATCTTTGAATAGATAAATAAAATACATTTTAATGGGGCATTTTGTAATAAATTTTATTTAATTTGGAATCATAGTTTAATTGATGTCTAAATGAAAAAGGGAGTAAAGAAATTTGATTGTTGTATTTTCTATGATAAATATTTTATTTATGTAATAGATATGTCTTGAAAAATGAATAATTATGGCTTAAATAGAAAAATGTATTTTTAATATCACTAAAATTAGATAATTGAGAATTTGGTTTTCAAATGGAATTTTAAGTGTAACTTATTGAAGGAATATCTTATTTATGAAATGAGTATTTTAAATAAAGTGTTAGGTTATTTGTTAAATTAAGAGTTAAGTAAAATAGTGAACTTTTGACTTAATAAATGAAGTATAGTTTGATTTGGATATTCCATTCATAAAAGATTGTTTTAATAAATCATAAGTAAACGATATCCAAATGAATATTTCTGAAATTGAACCGATTGAAATACTAATATATCTACTGTAGTACTTTAAAAGTACTGCTGTTTTTGAAAATACAATGTTTTGGAAATTTTATAATTGAATAAATGAACTTAGAAATGTTACAACTTTGAAATGAATATTATTTGACCTTGAATTTAAATGGTTTAAATGAAGATTATTTTAAAAGTGTTATGATTTTTAGTAGTATGATTTCCAAATAATAACATCTCTGAAGTATTATGATTTCAAAGCATTATGGTTTCAAATTCATTATCTTATTTCGTTTTTCAAACTATATTTTAGCTGTCCTTATTTCCCTTATCTTGCTACAGAATGGGAAGGCTATTGCTTATACCAGTCTATTTAGAAACCTTTCTATAATATTTGATAATCTTTGGTACTCATTTTTGAATCTGAGTACTGCTTGCCATCCACAGACCATCGGTCAAACGGGAAGGGTGAATCAGATTCTAGAAGATCTTTTTCGTGCTTGTGTTTTGATTCTGGAGGATCTTGGAAGATCATCTCCACCTTGTTAAACTTACCTATAACAACAGTTATTAGGTATAATTTCAATCTTCTTATCATCTTATCTTAATCCTATTTCATTCTATTTTTTCTGTGCTTTCCCGTACCTCGTTCCTTTTCGGAGACGAAAAGTTTTGAGTGGGGAGAGTGCAACAACCCTGTATTTTGCAATTATTTTTAAATTGAATTTTTGATTTAAAAACTTATTTTATTTATTTTGAATAATTAGTTTTTGTTATTTTAAATATGAATTTTGATTTTGATGTGAATTAGAATTCCAAACATGTATAAATTTAATATTTCCAGAAAATGTGAATTTTGGTCAAATTAGTCAAACTTTGACTTCTGAAATTAAAATTTTGAAAGTTTGAAATTTTAATTTTATCTTTTATTATGAAAGTAAATAAAATTTTGAGAACACTGCTTTTTGTTTCGTTGAAATCTGATTTATAATGTGAAAGTTATGCCTTTTTAACTATTGTGTGTAATTTGCTGTATTTAACAAAATGGTTTATTTTAAATTATATAAATAATATTTTATTTGGTCATGTAATTTTATAATTATATTTATATGGGTAAATAACATGCTATGTATATATTTTGGTTTTAAACATTTTTAAAAGTGTTATTGACATTTTCAAATGTCAGCTGTATTCTGTTTATAAATTTTAATTCCTAGTTTCAAATAATTAAAGTAATTCTTTATTTATCTTTATATTTTATTAAGAACTTATTTATTCTCATTCCTAATTTATTTTGTTCCTTACTTATTTTATTTATTTAACTTTTATTTGTTTTAAAATAAAATAGAATTTTATAAGGCTAGTGATATTTATTTGTAATTTTCATGCTCTGTTTCCAATTTTTAAACAATTTCTTTAGTTCTTTATCTATTTTCTCTAAATTAAATTATTTACTTCACTTTGAAAATGTTATATAAATCCTTTTATTTCAAAATTTTGTTTTAGAATATTTTTAAAATGAAGTAAATAATTTTCCAAAGTCAATGGTGATTTATTCGTAATTTTTGGACACTGTTTTGGATTTTTAAGCAATTCCTTTTATCCTTTTCTATTTTCTTTAAATTATTATTTATTTTCTTTTTATTTTTATTTTGTTTTCAGTTCCAAAATTTGTTTACTTATTTTAATTTGGTTTTATTTAATTTAAAAAGAATGGAAATGTGAAGAGTTTTAAAAGCTTTCTTAACTTAAGTCCTTTCATCTCCTATGTGTTTTCATTTGCCAAAACTCCTCATTACTCCTCTTAGCCATACAATCTCCTATTCTCCTTAGCATTCACGTGAAAAACTTCTTAAAATTTCAGTTCTCATCTCCTAAAACTCACGGCTAAGAAAAATTTGCCAATGGCTTCCATTTTTCCACTTTTCTTCATCATCCTTCCATTGTTTTTGCCTTACTTCTTCATGCTTGCTTCGGCCATGGCCTCCACCTCCTCCTCCACCGACCACCACCACTTCCTTTCCCACACCATCCATGACCAGACCACTTCTCCTCTGACCCATGACTAGCCGTGCACTCCTGACAAAACTCCACACCAAAAGTTACACAAATCTCTTAAAACATTGCCTAGCCTAGCCTAGTTGTTTCACCACCTTCATACACCACCTTGGCCGTACCTATTTGCTCCACCATCACCTTGTTATGACCACTACCCATCAGCCCCTTCACTGACCTGACCTGTAGCAGCCCCTAGCCGAGCCCATAGGACCATAGGCCGAGCCTATGTTGCACCAAAACCACTTGTAGCCTTGACCTTTGACCTTCTATGCTTGCAAACTCCTAGACCTTCCACATTCTCAAGCCTGGCCGTGCTTTAGTGGTCCAAACCAGACTCATTACCACCTGAAACATGTCATGGCTGAGCCAAATACCATGTGTGGCCGAGCATATGTGAAGTTAGGTTCAAGCAAAATTGATTTGAAAGCTAGGTGATGTTATTTGTCTAGCCTAGTTTCCATTTATTTCAATTAAATCTTTTGTATTGCAATTATATTTATATTGTGCTTTGTTTTATTGTTGTATACAAGATTTATATCTTGGATCTCTCCACTCAAATAAAAAAATCGTGCTATTGTGTTTTGGAATCCGTTATGTCAGTTGAATTGGTATCTCCAGCGCAAAGAGGTGAGTAAATCTCACCAGACATTTATACAAATGTGAATTGACACCATTTGAATGTGTAGAACTATTATGTTATGTTATATCTGTCTGTGATCATTTATATATATGTTAAACCTGTTAATTTATATGTCTTCTCATCCGTTACTGTTATATATTGTTAACTGTTCATTTATATCTGTTTATCACACTGCAAGTTCCACGTAGATTAGAAATCACTATGGGTTGAAATGATACATACCCGAACGGACTTTAGAATAGGGAATAATCGTTACGGGCTGAAATGATAGGCCTGAACGGTTTTCATTTAATTTATTTAACTTGGGATTGCGGGTTTGAAATGGTAGAACCCGGATTTTTCTTTTTTAAACTACGGATTGAAATGATACATATCCGTATCACTTGACCTAGGTTAGAAGACTATATACAAGCCCGTGGTTATTTTACAAAGTGTTTTGGATATTTTTAAGTATTTTAAAAATATAAATTTATGAAATTAGATTCAATTAGATTTTTTAAATGTTTTAAAATAAAGAAATCATGATTTTTCTATGAGTTAAAAATGTAATTAATGAATGGTTAAATTGGATTATTGAAATATAACTTAAGTTTGGAATTTGAAATTTTGGTTAAAAATGATATTTAAGTTATATGAATAAAATGGAAATTTAATTATATTTGGAAAATGATAAATATGATAATTTGATTTAAATTTGAATTTAAGTGATTTATTAAAGTATTATTGATTTTTCTATGAATTTAAGTGGTTAAATAAATGAATGCTTAAATTGTAACTTTAAAATATAACTGGACTGGGAAAGGAGAATTTGGTTTTAATTAAAGGTTCAAGTTAATTAAATAAAATTGAAAATTTAGTTTATTTTGTGAAATGAAAATAAAACATAATGAAAATAAAACATAAGTGTTAAATTCATTTGTTAAATTTGTGAAGAAAAGAAAATGATACCCTTGAATTTGTTAAGTGAAATTTGTTGGAAATTTGGATTTTTCTGTAATTGATACTTTATAAAAATCATAAATTAAAAGAGTATTTTTAATGAACATTTTTAATGTTAAATTATGATTTTTAAAATGTTTAAAGAGTTTAAAATGAAGTTATTTATTTGCTGGAAATACACTAAAAATCTGGAATTCGTTTTTAATAGCATTCAGAAGTGCTATGGTTTCTGAATTTAACTAAAACTAACTAAAAAGAGCTATTATAGCATTTCTGAAATGCTGTGGTTGCTGTAGTTGAACTTATAGGCTAAAATTGAACTCAGGCCTATTACAACAGTTCTGTAATTGCTGTAGTAGTCTGCTATCTTTGCTGAAACTAATAAAACATTAAATTTGAAACCTGAGCTATTACAGCATTTCTGGAAATGCTGTCTTAGCTGAATTGAACTAATTTTCAACTAAAATTGAGTTTTTAACAACAGTTTTAAATTCTGTCTTTGCTGAAATAAAATGTTTTCAAGTATAACTTATAATAGCTTTTTCTATATGCTGTGAAATGCTGAAATTTTAATATTTATGGTTTTTGACTTAGTAAACGAACTCAAAATGGTTCGAAACTTTGAAAATTGAATACTTGAATTGAAAGAATAATAATTACACTTTTAAAGGGTTTAAATGAAGTAATTTAATTGAAATATAAATCATTTAAAGAGTGGTTTGAATTGAAAATGAATGAATGTTATCTTTGAATTTAAAGGATGTTTAACATAAGATATTTTGATATAGTAAAATGATTCGAAATGAAGTTTTGGAAAGATATGATATTTTGATATATTAAAATGATTTGAGATAAAGTTTTGGAAAGATATGATATTTTTGATATATTAAAATGATTTGAAATGAAGTTTTGGAAAGATATGATATTTCTGATATATTGAAATGATTTGAAATGAAGTTTTGAGAAGATATGATATTTTGATATATTAAAATGGTTTGTAAATGATTTGATCTTTATTTTGATAAAGATTTGAACTGGAAATGATATTCTATTTGAAGTAAAATATTATTTTAAAGTTATAACCACGGGTTATAATAACGATTGGTTGGCAAAGAGACCGGATAGGATATCTGGCATACTCTCTGTCGATACCGAAAACCACTTTGACAACTGCGTACGCGGTGGAGATTTCAGAATAAAGTAGGATGGTGACGACGTTCTTGAGGTATATTACATGGACCCAACTTTCGTGAGTTGGCATAAGGTGGCTAAAAGAGGAGCGGTCTCGGGCCAGTTGAGGTCGCACCTCGTAGCGGACGCATTTCTTCGATACTACTCATACTTGGGATTGATTAGATGGTCATCCTCCGATTTTGATTGGGAGTGTGTTCCACGGTGGGCGTATGTGGCTGCTGCGTTACCACTAGCCCGAGTGTCATAAATGGTATATCTACCCTGGCATTGCCTTGTGTGTCGCGTCTCCTACCATACCGAGCCTTTACTACGAGTTTGGATTTCTCTCGTAGCCCGTGGAGTATTTAGGGTAGTCTTCCGATCTGGAGATATGCTGATACTGGATGGACTACTAGGACTATTACGTGTTAAGGTGTAAAATGTAAAGCCCTAATGCTATTTAAAAGTATGTTTATTTTACTGTTAGACATTATTATAATAGCGAAATATTACTACGTAAAAATAGTTTAACGGATCCTTAGAGGATGGACGGTCCCAAGCATCTTCTAAGTTACTTGTACTTTTACTACAGATCACTTGATTTGGTTTACATTGTATAAGTATGTATGTCCTGACTCGAGTGTTCGTATTTTTATTTACTCTCGGATCAGCCTGAGTTATTAATAGATTTGGATTCCACTTACTAGAGATTGGAATCGCTGGAGATTATCTGCTTATCTAGTCTTATCTATTTCGGTTTTGTTGTTCTATTCATCTTGTACTTGGTTATCATCTTGAGACTTCTGTTGTACTTTATTTCTTCTATTGTATTTTATTTAACTCTGATATATTTAAATAGTAGCTCCATGAGCTACTATTTCTTTTGCTTCCACAGCATTATTAAGTACTCTGTGTCTGTGATCTGTGATTATTATTTACTATATATTCTGAGATTTGCCAAATTTTATTTACAACGCGGTATTTTGAGCAATTCAATTCCGGCATGTGTGTCTACCTATACACTTATAATGGACGCGAATGGTTGAAAATACCGGGTTGTTACATAGCCACATCCTCACTGTCTTGTCTAGCAACAAAGCTACAACATTTACATCTCTACTGCTAATAAAGAAAATTCGTTGAACTAATTTACTCGATGTCTTTTTGAAATTCCAAAAATGCCCTTTCTTTCCGTTTACATATTTGCACTCAAATAAAATATCAACGTAACAATAACACAAACAGCCAGTGTGCGAAGCACGGGCCCATACTAGTACTTCATAATGATTATTTTTTTCTTCTCAGTTTTAAGATCCCAAATGTAATTCAATAACATTTAGAGAATAAAGTTTTCAACGTTGAAAACTTTAGATTTAGGTTTCCATATATATATATATATATATATATATATGTATGTATATGTATATATGTATATATATAATATGTATTCTATCAACATGTGAAACCTTACTATTTCATAACTATTAACAATGACCTATTTATTTTTACCTTTTATATTTCTAATACTACCCTTTATCATAGTAGTTTGTTTTTTATCTTTTATTTTACTTTTATGTTTTATATATTATCACAATTTGTTTGTCTTTTATCTTTCGTTATACTTTTATCTTTTATATTTTACCATTTATCTTTTATCATTTGTCCAATATTATACATTTATCATTTATCATAATTATATACTATATTTTCTCTTTTATCTTTTATATTTCTAATTATATTTAAATTTTATAATTTATCTTTCAGCCTTTTTTCTTTTTCGTTTATGTTTTATCTTTGAGTGTTATTATGTCTTCTAATTTATCTTTCATATTTCTTCTTTATTTCCAATTTTGAGCTTTAAATTGTTTAGCAATATCATCCCACGGTACCATTCTTGAAAATTTTGTCGCTATGGATCTATTTACCATGTTTACGATTCTTGAAATTTATTGTGTAATTGATAGCTTATACTTGCATGTTATTTTGAACCACATCTAAGTGGTTGAATGTTTGTTGGGTTTACTTTTACTTTTAATTTCATGTTGTCTTTATCTTTCACATTTTGTATGTGTTTTCAATTTTGAATTTAAAATTTTTGTTTAATATTCTAAATTTAGCTTTTAATTTTTATATTTTTAATTTTTATCTTTTATACTTGATATTGGTTTTAATTTTGCACACTACAGCGATGTCGATAAGCATATAATTCTAAGTAGAAAAAATGGGAAGAGTGGACAAACACATCAACTTGTAGTGCTTTGATTTAATTATTCATTCTAAAATGTTCTCTTATAGCTGAATTTAATTTTCTTTTACAAAAATCAGCTTACAAGTTTTGGCCCCAGCTGAATTTAAAAAACCAACCAATGTGAATTAGGTGTGTTGCTATGTTGGTTCATTCTATTTCTCTAGTTCTATATCATAGGCTATCCTAGTAGTTTTTTCTCCGCATTTACTAAAAAGTTTAACACTCCAAAGTCTGCATCGAAAAAAGTTAGCTAATTCTATTGGTCCCTAACAAAACTAAAAAAACCAATATACACATGTTTTTACTTATTATATCCATCTTATTGTTAAAATTTTCTCTTTATACCCTTCTTTAGTAAAAATCAACCAGTAAAAGAATTTCAACATAAGAAAAATCACTTCCGCAAAAGAATTTCACCATGGAAAAAAAATCAGTCCAGTAAACTCACGCAACAACATAAAATTCAAGTTACATCTCTTCTACGAAGTGGGCATTTTCAAATTTAGAAAAACAACATAAAATCCAACTTTTACCCTTTCTAATTCCATTAGGTATGTATTAATGTGACGACCCGACTTCCTATCTCCAGGAAATCGCATCATCTTGAAGAAAGAAAGGGATAGAAGAAGAAAAGAAAGAGAAAGAAGAAACACAACAACATCATAGAACTCACAGCGGAACGAATGAAATATAATATATCACATAAAATATTACATAGTATCACACTACATCGAGTACACAACTTAAACAATACATATTAGACAGTTATAAACATCTGTCTAATTATACAACTTAAGTAGAACAGATACAGATACCAAACAAACACAGCGGAACCACAATATATCTACACGTGGAAGCCTCCTGCTCCATATCTCCTCCAGAATTCGTCAAGCTAACCTGAATCACTTGACTACTCATACATAATATGAGTACCCAAGAGTTTAATAAAACAGAAAATAAACACTCGGGTCGGACAGGGGTCTGGTATGAGTAGACGGTTTAAAATTGCTTAACTTTAGAAAAAACCTTTGAAAAGAAAAGGTATCACATAAGACTTCCCACACATAAATAAGGAAAAGTTTTTACCTTACGCTAACCAAAACATTTGATAGGAAATCCAGTTATATTATAATAGTGTCTAGGGTTTTCAAAATAAAATACAGAAATAGCTGGAATGCTTACATCTCATGTTCCAACATAGTTGGGCACAATCAAAACCGTACATGCACTTGTTGGATTTTGGATTCCATCAATGGCAGGGCTACTGGGGTACCGCCCGTCACAGTACGTGGCCTAGATCACCGTACCGAGGAGCCACCCTAACTCCCCTGCAACACAAGGCCGGAACCATCCCTTACTGGACAGTCCCGAACAAGACCACCCCGTAGTTGGTGCGACCAACCACACACTAAGCCGAAATAGAAAGGGACCTCTAGACAGGGGTAAATCTCACTCTCAAGTGGGGGCTACCCACGAAGCCTTGCTGCACCTCTCCTGTTTTAGCCATTCCCGGTTGATGAGGCTTGAGGCTACGATTACCTTTAGAACACATCTATCTTAGAATGCTCATCGTCCGCCTGACGATGTTCTGAAAGCATTCAATCCATACAAGTTCGTTTCGGGTTCGAACGAAACCGAAGGCACTATCTCGTTGCACTCGTTTTGGAATCACCCTCAGAGTCAACGACCATAGCCCTTGCACTCTAAATCACCATCTCGAATCTATAAGCACTATTCCGTTAACTCATTACGGAACCACCCACAGAGTTATACTGACGTATAGTTCTTACACCTCGAGTCTTCACTTGCTCCACTTCGATTCATGACCTAACGTTTAATTGGAATCGATGTGGTTTTCGAATTATCCAAATATGGAAACCCGATCCCGGTCTCACCGAAACCAAACGCCATTTTAATGTCCAAGTTCTTATTAAGGGTTTAACAATTTAAACTCATTTTCAAGGTGATATATGAACAGATAGATGAATCACATTATCATAATAGATAATTCATATCAATATTCATCTCACAAAGCAGCATATCACATATCATAGATATCCAAATCATCCAGCATCAACCAATATCAATCATCCAATATCAGTCACTCAATATTGGTCATCCAACATCAATCCATCAACCAATATTAATAAATCATCCAAAGCAGAATTGACTAACTCTTAGTTCAATTGGATTAATCCTAAATCCTTCTCCATTTATTTATTCCAAATAAATAAATTAATCATCTCTAATGATCTTCCTAAATTAATCTTCCATGATTAATTATACTTTGATTACATACAAGTAACTAGCCTTTAACCAAATTCAGTAATTAACCTTTAATTAATATCATTAATTACAATAATTGATGATCTTTCATTTACTTCTATTAATTAATCAATTATAATTAGTTACATTAAACCTTAATTAATTATAATTAATTAGTCACCCTTTTATTAATTACTTTTATTAATCAACCTTGATTAATATCATTAATTATATTAATTAATGATCCTCATTGACTAATAATTCTCTTTAATTAAATAATTAACTTGTAATTAATCAACTCATTAATCATAATCAGTAATTAAACAATTTGTAATTACTTATCTTAATTAATTAACTCCTTATTTAATTGAGTTAACCCTTGATTGATTAATCTAATTAATCAATCTTTAATTACTTCATTAAGAAATTATTAATTAATTTAAATTAATAAATAAATCCTTAACTAATTAAGTACTTTATTAATTAATTACAATTTTAATTAATTACACTTAGTAATTAATCTTAAATTAATCACATTTATTTATTAATTAATCACATCAATTAATTAACTAAAATAATTAAGTCATTAACCCTTAATTACTTAACAAGTAATTATCTTCTAATTACTATCATTAATCAATCTTGATTTCTTCCTTAATTAATTATTTAACCGGTAATTATTTCCATCAATAACCAATCCGTAATTCTTTAATTTATTATTTGCTCCATATTTAATTAACTTTAAACAATTATGTTAATCAATTCCTTAATTGATAACAACAAGTGATTACCCAATAATCACTTCAGCTAATTACTCCTACGAGTAATTACCATTAATTACTTCATAAGTAATTAACTTCCTTAATTACATTCAACAATTAACCATTAATTACTTTATTAAGTAATTACACTTAATTAATCCATAATTAAGTGATTATTTAAAATTAAATAAATAATTAACTAATTATTTAAAATTAATTAAATAATTAATTAACTTCTTCTTGTAATTAAAGAAAAATCTTTAACTAATTAAGAAAAGCATAAATCTTAATTATTTTCTTGCTTATTAACAATTATACTTAATTAAGTATTCTTAAGTTAATCATCCAAATAATTTAACCTTATTTATTTCCATAAATAAATTATTTGAATTAGTTAAATATTATTAATTCAAAGACAAATTATTAAACTTGGTTTACAAAATCATAATAATAGTCTTACTTGGAGATAAAGCATTTATAAATCATTTCCAAATTTAAAAACACTTTAAATTACCAAATTAAACTAATTTGTCTAAATATAAATTGAAAATTTTGTTATTAAAAACATTACTTCAAAACTTTAACTTAAAACTTTGATTTAATAATTAAATTCAAAACACTCTTTTAAATTTGAATTTTAAAACTTAATTAAGATAATTATTTTCAAACAAACATTTTTAAATTTGAAATATAAATTAAATTTTCACTTTTAAATGTTTGATTTACTTTCACTTTAAAATAACAAGTTTATCTTTATTTTTCACTTCCTTTATAAACTTGTTCTACAACTTAAACTTGATTTTTATTTATTTTAAACAACAAGTATTAACTTAGTATTTTGTTTCTTTTCTATAAAACTGGTTACAAATTTAAATGCTTACCTATAGTTATACAAACTCAAATTTCATTGTAACCTAATATTTACATAGTACAAACCAGAAAACAACATCCCAAATCTCGAGTCTGAACCCCAAAGTACTCGAGCAAGCCCCGAAGCAAAACCAGCCTCCTTCAACTTCGAGTTACCCCCGATTACAACGCGAGAACCCACCCAAGTTCAATTCGTCTTCTCCAAAACACAGAACTCCACCTACTCCCCATCGTGCACGGTGCACATGCACAACTGTGCCGACCAACGACGATCACCGCCGAAGACCTCCTCAAGTCCACGGCAACATCACCGACCCTCTTGATCTTTCTGATCGAAGAAACTTCGTTCAAATCCAAATTTGGTCACCTCAACCCAACAGCAACCAAAGAATGATTGGAAAAACCGCCTCCAGCTGCCACAATCGATCACCGGCTCGCATGCCCATCACCTAGAAACTACGCCACTACCACCTGCTACGTTTTCCCCCATCGCGATTGAACTCGAACCATCGTCCACGTCGCCATTGCCAAAACAGTCAAGCCGAAACCCAAACTAGTATAAACCCTAAATTGGTCGAATCCCACACCACGATCATTGGAAAGATCCAAGTACAATTTTCCCCACATCCTCAACATCAAAACTTGCTTCGACCAAAGATCCAGCACCAATCAACACGCCAATCAACGGCAATCTCCAAAACCCCCAAAAACACACAAACCCAAAATTCACCTTAAATACACAATTAAAAATTATGATACAAGCTCTAAAAATCTTAACTTTCCAATTGTAATTCAATTATAAATTCAAAACTAGAATTTGAAATCATAAATTTTTGCCCAAATTTGATTTTTTTTTTCACTGTAAATTTGAAAAATATGAATAACTTATTCATTTAAAACCCTATAACTATTTTTAGATGATAAATTACGTGATTGCAAACAACTTTCATCTACAAATCAATATCCAGTTTGTATTCAAAATCAAGCTATTGAATTTAAAAGGGAAAATCAAACCTGTATAACAACAGTATTAATATACAGGCATTCAATATTTTTTTATTTTTTATTTTATAAACATACGTTCAGGTAGACTAATATACATCATCAAAATCAAATCCATTTGCATACAACATTCAATCATAGATTAAATCAAAACTATCTTTAAAATAGAATTTACTCACTTGATTATAAAATTTGCAAAGCAGTTTTACTTCATTTCCCAGGCTTGACCACTTTTAATTTGAAAAATGCTTTTAATTATGCTGTTGATTTCCCTTTGCATGTTGAAAACTCCTTATGAATTGCAGTCTTTAAATTTGCAGGTTTGAAAATTTGAAGTTGCAGGTTGATTGCAGATAACTTGAGTCTTCATATAAATTTGCAGATTTCACTTTTAATTCCAGATTTGTATTTGATTTTTGAATTCAATTTTCAGGGTTTTGAAGAGTAATTTACTGATTGCCATTATTTTGAGAAAGGAAGAAAGGAAAACAAACTTCTTTGTTTTAGCTGAGAGTAGGAGAATAGGTTGAAGATAGGGAGAAGAGATAAAAATGAATTATGTTATTGTTTTTATCAAAATTGAAGAAAGTAATAAATATTATTATTATTTTTTAAAGATAAAGACACTTGTCACATAATTAGCTTAATCTTCTAACATGTGTTTTAGAGATGCCTTAAAATAGTTACACATGTTACTTATGTATTTTTAATAAATTTTATTTAATTTAAATGTTAACGTAAACTAACATATTTAATTTACTTTATTAATTAATACTTACATATGTAAATATAAGTTTAATCCTTTAAAGAAATATTACAAAAAAAATTATAATACAAATATATTCTTATGGATTTAAAAATCTTAAAACATTTATTTATATACATTTATAACTATTTAAATTGAAGCATTTAAAAAGAAAGCAAAACAAGCTTTGTTTAAATTTCTTTTAAACTATCATATTTAAAAACGAACAGTTTATCTTATATTGTAAAAAATAAATGAATTAGTCATTAAATTAGCTTTTGAAGAATATTAATTTTTAAACAAAGCTTTAAATTATAATTTCATACATATTCAAATTATTAATAGATTCAAAACAACTCAAATTATAACATATACAAACATATATATTACAATTTGAGAATACAATCTTTATTTAAAACAAAAGATCTCATATTCACAATATATATCAAATATATATATTATAAATAGAATAAAATTTCATTAGCTTTGAAAATTAAATTCTCATTAAATTTTAAATTGATAAAAAGATATTGATCGCAATTATCAGATTAAATGTTTATTAACCTTTAAAAGATTAAATGTACCAATTAAAATTAAAATTGTAAAGAAAATTATCAAACTAATTAAATTATTAATTTAGATTATTAAATTGTTATTGCCCAAAATTCCAGGTCGTTACAATCCTCCCCCCTTACAAGAATTTCGTCCCCGAAATTTACAAGCAAAGGTAATTTAATAACCCAACAAAGATTTCAATTTCAAATAGCAAAGCATACCTATCAACCAGTTACTAATAACCAAAGCAATCAATCAAACAAATAAACCCAACTAATTATTCTGACACGAATCAGAATAAATCTTCTAATACTATCTCGAGTTTCCCAAGTAAAAATTTACCGGGAGACTCGCTCTACAGAAGCTAAACAAACTACACCACCAAAATCTAGAGCTCTTCTCATCTCTAGATCCAACAATCTGCACAGAACATCAGACTATACTCAAGTCCAGCACACTTAAAAATCCAACTGAACTACAGATTCAACAACCAATCGATGAATCATACACGTACTCCCTCAGAGATATGTGATACACAATGAATTCCAGCTATCCAAACTGGCAATTCGATCTTATCCTATCAAAAACACGGAAAAGAAATCTCAAATGCCAAAGCACTAACCAACCAATCTTATCCAATTACTGTTCTCTTAACCAGAGAAATCATGACAATAATGAATTTTCCAACTTCAAATTCCAAATTCCTTATCTTAATTCAGCATAACTCAACAGACAATCCTGGGCTGCCAATCTTCTTCCTGATCAACTCATCCTATGCTGATACTTCCAGAAACAACTAGACCAAAGCAAACAGTTTCTGGATCCTATCCAACAGAAAAGTCTTCCAAAATTCGTCGAAATCCAGAACTCAAGCTCTACTACTCAAGCAATAGCAAACTGAACTTGCTTCCATCTTTGCACAGCTACTACCTCGCTTCCGCTGCACAACTCTAATTCTGAAATAGATGAGAATACTGTTGATGAACACGAGTACAAACTTATCCAATATATCTGGGAAACTTTGTTCATCAAATTCATAAAAATCTGAGTGACTCATCTGACCCAGTCACACAACCTTATAACAGAAATCCAAACTCAAAAATTAGATCTGACCAATCCAAATTCCAAAGATTTCAGAGCTGCTACACCAACTCTCTCTTCCGACTAACTACCAGAATTTCTTCTGGAACCAAAACAATATGGAACTCAACTCCAGATGCAGACAACTTCTGATTACTTCCATAACTCCTACTTCCACATGAGAATCCCTCCGTTTCAAACAAAAGATTGCCCAAGAAAAATTTCCAAACTAATCGCAAGTCACTTTTGCGATCCTACCTATTTGGATTCCAAAGAAACTGTCCTCTCTTTACCAATTAGAACGGCTTTTAAGCTTTTCCAAACAAGATTAACCTATCAAGAAAACTTTCACCGACTGCCTGAGCTACTGAAAGAGAACCACAAGATTCCTGGACCATCGGAGAAATGGCCACACTGCTGCTTCCAAACTCTACCTCAATAATACTGCAAAGCTAAAAGACCTACTCGATGACACACCGAACACTTCGAATTGCACTGCTACCACAGCTAACCAAAAACTTCTAATCCAAAGGCTCTTCAAAAACCCAAAACCATCAACAAACCACACAACGTACCTTTGAGATGGCAGACAACCTCTCAAGAAATTCGGGCTCCAAACCAAGCATCAACATCTCGCTCTCCTTAAGGAATACCAAATGAGACCATGCCAAAGCGAAACAACTCATAGACCTTAGTCTCATATTCCAAAACAGCCAATCTCCATGCTAAAGATCTAGATAACTTCTACACAGACGAATCTTCTCTGTGGCAGGTAAAAATTGCTCCTCAACTAATTATAAAACTGCTTCAAAGAAAACATCTTCTGAAAATGTCCATGGATACTGCATCTCATCACACAGTTACCAAGATATCATCTCTTACTTCTGCACTACCAACAGATCCAAACTCAAGAAAAAGTCGCTCAACCAAGCGAAATCCAAACTTACACTTCAAAGTTAAACTCCGAATCTTTAAAAAAAAATCCTTCAGATATCAGAGAAATCCTTATTCCAAACTACAAATCTCACTTGAGACGGTATTAGGTCTACAGTCTCGACAAAAACTTCCAACCTCAAACATATGGACCTCTTCCATCAGTGGTAGTCGTGTTACACACACACACCACTACTCCATCTACCTCTAAAAATTATGTTGGAAAATCCGAACAGATAACCCAAAAAATTTAGGCAGATATACATATATATATAGTTATATATAAAAATTACAAGTACGCTCTCTCAAGAAAGACACCACTCCGGAGCCTAGGTATTCACTCAACCTAATGCTCTGATACCAGCTGTGACGACCCGACTTCCTATCTCCAGGAAATCGCATCATCTTGAAGAAAGAAAGGGATAGAAGAAGAAAAAAAAAGAAAGAAGAAACACAATAACATCAGAGAACTCACAGCGGAACGAATGAAATATAATATATCACATAAAATATTACATAGTATCATACTACATCAGAGTACAAAATTAAACAATACATATTAGACAGTTATAAACATCTGTCTAATTATACAACTTAAGTACAACAGATACAGATACCAAACAAACACAGCGGAACCACAATATATCTACACGTGGAAGCCTCCTGCTCCATATCTCCTCCAGAATTCGTCAAGCTAACCTGAATCACTTGACTACTCATACATAATATGAGTACCCAAGAGTTTAATAAAATAGAAAATAAAAACTCGGGTCGGACAGGGGTCTGGTGTGAGTAAACGGTTTAAAATTGCTTAACTTTAGAAAAAACCTTTGAAAAGAAAAGGTATCACATAAGACTTCCCACACATAAACATGGAAAAGTTTTTACCTTACGCTAACCAAAACATTTGATAGGAAATCCAGTGATATTAAAATAGTGTCTAGGGTTTTCAAAATAAAATACAGAAATAGCTGGAATGCTTACATCTCACGTTCCAACATAGTTGGACACAATCAAAATCGTACAGGCACTTATTGGATTTTGGATTCCATCAATGGCAGGGCTACTGGGGTACCGCCCGTCACAGTACGTGGCCTAGATCACCGTACCGAGGAGCCACCCTAACTCCCCTGCAACACAAGGCCGGAACCATCCCTTACTGGACAGTCCCGAACAAGACCACCCCGTAGTTGGTGCGACCAACCACACACTAAGCCGAAATAGAAAGGGACCTCTAGACAGGGGTAAATCTCACTCTCAAGTGGGGGCTACCCACGAAGCCTTGCTGCACCTCTCCTGTTTTAGCCATTCCCGGTTGATGAGGCTTGAGGCTACGATTACCTTTAGAACACATCTATCTTAGAATGCTCATCGTCCGCCTGACGATGTTCTGAAAGCATTCAATCCATACAAGTTCGTTCCGGGTTCGAACGAAACCGAAGGCACTATCTCGTTGCACTCGTTTTGGAATCACCCTCAGAGTCAACGACCATAGCCCTTGCACTCTAAATCACCATCTCGAATCTATAAGCATTATTCTGTTAACTCATTACGGAACCACCCACAGAGTTATACTGACGTATAGTTCTTACACCTCGAGTCTTCACTTGCTCCACTTCGATTCACGACCTAACGTTTAATTGGAATCGACGTGGTTTTCGAATTATCCAAATATGGAAACCCGATCCCGGTCTCACCGAAACCAAACGTCATTTTACTGTCCAAGTTGTTATTAAGGGTTTAACAATTTAAACTCATTTTCAAGGTGATATATGAACAGATAGATGAATCACATTATCACAATAGATAATTCATATCAATATTCATCTCACAAAGCAGCATATCACATATCATAGATATCGAAATCATCCAGCATCAACCAATATCAATCATCCAATATCAGTCACTCAATATTGATCATCCAACATCAATCCATCAACCAATATTAATAAATCATCCAAAGCAAAATTGATTAACTCTTAGTTCAATTGGATTAATCCTAAATCCTTCTCCATTTATTTATTCCAAATAAATAAATTAATCATCTCTAATGATCTTCCTAAATTAATCCTCCTTGATTAATTATACTATGATTACATACAAGTAACTAGCCTTTAACCATATTCAGTAATTAACCTTTAATTAATATCATTAATTACAATAATTGATGATCTTTCATTTACTTCTATTAATTAATCAATTAAAATTAATTACATTAAACCTTAATTAATTATAATTAATTAGTCACCCTTTAATTAATTACTTTTATTAATCAACCTTGATTAATATCATTAATTATATTAATTAATGATCCCCATTAACTAATAATTCTCTTTAATTTAATAATAACTTGTAATTAATCAACTCATTAATCATAATCAGTAATTAAACAATTTGTAGTTACTTATCTTAATTAATTAACTCCTTATTTAATTGAGTTAACCCTTGATTGATTAATCTAATTAATCAATCTTTAATTACTTCATTAAGCAATTATTAATTAATTTAAATTAATAAATAAATCCTTAATTAATTAATTACTTTATTAATTAATTACAATTTTAATTAATTACACTTAGTAATTAATCTTAAATTAATCACATTTATTTATTAATTAATCACATCAATTAATTAACTAAAATAATTAAGTCATTAACCCTTAATTACTTAACAAGTAATTATCTTCTAATTACTATCATTAATCAATCTTGATTTCTTCCTTAATTAATTATTTAACCGGTAATTATTTCCATCATTAACCAATCCGTAATTCTTTAATTTATTATTTGCTCTATATTTAATTAACTTTAAACAATTATATTAATCAATTCCTTAATTGATAACAACAAGTGATTACCCAATAATCACTTCAACTAATTACTCCTACGAGTAATGACCATTAATTACTTCATAAGTAATTAACTTCCTTAATTACATTCAACAATTAACCATTAATTACTTTATTAAGTAATTACACTTAATTAATCCATAATTAAGTGATTATTTAAAATTAAATAAATAATTAACTAATTATTTAAAATTAATTAAATAATTAATTAACTTCTTCTTGTAATTAAAGAAAAATCTTTAATTAATTAAGAAAAGCATAAATCTTAATTATTTTCTTGCTTATTAACAATTATACTTAATTAAGTATTCTTAAGTTAATTATCCAAATAATTTAACCTTATTTATTTCCACAAATAAATTATTTGAATTATTTAAATCTTATTAATTCAAATACAAATTATTAAACATGGTTTACAAAATCATAATAATAGTCTTACTTGGAGATAAAGCATTTATAAATCATTTCCAAATTTAAAAACACTTTAAGTTATCAAATTAAACTAATTTGTTTAAATATAAATTGAAAATTTTGTTATTAAAAACATTACTTCAAAACTTTAACTTAAAACTTTGATTTAATAATTAAATTCAAAACATTCTTTTAAATTTGAATTTTAAAACTTAATTAAGATAATTATTTTCGAACAAACATTTTTAAATTTGAAATATAAATTAAATTTTCACTTTTAAATGTTTGATTTACTTTCACTTTAAAATAACAAGTTTATCTTAATTTTTCACTTCCTTTATAAACTTGTTCTACAACTTAAACTTGATTTTTATTTATTTTAAACAAGTATTAACTTAGTATTTTGTTTCTTTTCTATAAAACTTGTTACAAATTTAAATGCTTACCTATAATTATACAAACTCAAGTTTCATTGCAACCTAATATTTATACCGTACAAACCAGATAACAACATCCCAAATCTCGAGTCTGAAGCCTAAAGTACTCGAGCAAGCCCCGAAGCAAAACCAGCCTCCTTCAACTTCGAGTTACCCCCGGTTACAACGCGAGAACCCACCCGAGTTCAATTCGTCTTCTCCAAAACACAGAACTCCACCTGCTCCCCATCGTGCATGGTGAACATGCACTACTGTGCCGACCAACAACGATCACCGTCGAAGACCTCCTCAAGTCCACGGCAACATCACCGACCCTTTTAATCTTTCTAATCGAAGAAACTTCCTTCAAATCAAAATTTGGTCACCTCAACCCAACAACAACCAAAGAACGATCGGAAAACCACCTCCAGCCGCCACAATCGATCACTTGCTCGTATGCTCATCACCCAGAAACTACGCCACTACCACCGGCTACGTTTTCCCCCATCGCGATTGAACTCGAACCATCTTCCACGTCGCCATTGCCAAAATAGTCAAGCCGAAACCCAAACTAGTATAAACCCTAAATTGGTCGAATCCCATCACCACAATCATTGGAAAAATCCAAGTACAATTTTCCCCACATCCTCAACATCAAAACTTGCTTCGACCAAAGATCCAGCACCAAATCAACTCGCCAATCAATGGCAATCTCCAAAACCCCCAAAAACACACAAACCCAAAATTCACCTTAAATATACAATTAAAAATTATGATACAAGCTCTAAAAATCTTAACTTTCCAATTGTAATTCAATTATAAATTCAAAACTAGAATTTGAAATCATAAATTTTTTCCCAAATTTGATTTTTTTTCACTCTAAAATTGAAAAATATGAATAATTCATTCATTTAAAACCCTATAACTATTTTTAGATGATAAATTACGTGATTGCAAACAACTTTCATCTACAAATCAGTATCCAGTTTGTATTCAAAATCAAGCTATTGAATTTAAAAGGGAAAATCAAGCCTGTATAACAACAGTATTAATATACAGGCATTCAATATTTTTTTTATTTTTTTTATAAACATACATTCAGGTAGACTAATATATATCATCAAAATCAAATCCATTTGCATGCCACATTCAATCATAGATTAAATCAAAACTGTCTTTAAAATAGAATTTACTCACTTGATTATAAAATTTGCAGAGCGGTTTTGCTTCATTTCCCAGGCTTGACCACTTTTAATTTGAAAAATGCTTTTAATTATGCTGTCGATTTCCCTTTGCATGTTGAAAACTCCTTATGAATTGCAGCCTTTAAATTTGCAGGTTTTAAATTTACCGATTGCCATTATTTTGAGAAAGGAAGAAAGGAAAACAAACTTCTTTGTTTCGGCTGAGAGTAGGAGAATAAATTGAAGATAGAGAGAAGAGATAAAAATGAATTATGTTATGGTTTTTATCAAAATTGAAGAAAATAATAAATATTATTATTATTATTTTAAAGATGAAGACACTTGTCACATAATTAGCTTAATCTTCTAACATGTGTTTTAGAGATGCCTTAAAATAATTACACATGTTACTTATGTATTTTTAATAAATTTTATTTAATTTAAATGTTAACATAAACTAACATATTTAATTTACTTTATTAATTAATACTTACATATGTAAATATAAGTTTAATCCTTTAAAGAAATATTAGAAAACAAATTATAATACAAATATATTCTTATGGATTTAAAAATCTTAAAACATTTATTTATATACATTTATAACTATTTAAATTGAAGCATTTAAAAAGAAAGCAAAACAAACTTTGTATAAATTTCTTACTAAACTATCATATTTAAAAACAAACAGTTTATCTTATATTTTAAAAATAAATGAATTAGTCTCTAAATTGCTTTTGAAGAATATTAATTTTTAAACAAAGCTTTAAATTATAATTTCATACATATTCAAATTATTAATAGATTAAATTAAATTTCAAAACAAATCAAATTCTAACATATACAAACATATATATTACAATTTGAGAATACAATCTTTATTTAAAACAAAAGATCTCCTATTCACAATATATATCAAATATATATATTATAAATAGAATAAAATTTCATTAGCTTTGAAAAATAAATTCTCGTTAAATTTTAAATTGATAAAAAGATATTGATCACAATTATCAGATTAAATGTTTATTAACCTTTAAAAGATTAAATTTACCAATTAAAATTAAAATTGTAAAGAAAATTATCAAACCAATTAAATTATTAATATAGATTATTAAATTGTTATTGCCTAAAATTCCGGGTCGTTACAATTAGCATCATCTCAATCCGTCGACTCATGTACAAGATTTGAAAATTTACCTAAAATTTGATCATCGGGGTTTATTTGATAAGAGGAATAGAAGAAGAAAAATATGATGCAAGATAAAAAGGTGGACGAATGAAAAAAGGACAATGCAGTCATAGACTTTTTTTTCAATTTAAGAGGACTACTAACACTACAAGAATTGCTTGAAATACCGATGGCCCTTGGCGATGAATTTCGATGGCGGTTTCCAACGGCTTTCGACGGAACGTCGACGACCATCGGAAGCCGTCGAAAGTTTGCGTTCACTACTAGAAGCACAGTAAATAGTGACGACCATTTCCAACGTCCGCCGACGGCGCGTCGCACAACTAGCGACGGCTGCCGATGGCAAGTAATCCCTGTGGCATAATTGAAATTAAAATAACCTTGCTGTCGGAAGCCGCCGCTAATTGTGTCGTTGGCGGCCGTGAGTAGCCATCGAAAATCGCGAATATCTGCTGCTCCAGGCCGACTGTTTCTTCATTTGTTTTCCTCTCCAAAATCAACCACCCCCTCCAAACCCTCCTCCAGCCCCTCCTCCACGCCATCAATAACCTTCAACGCCGCTAGCACATCGGGATCTTCGACTTTCAGCTAGCTTCATTACCTATTTCTCGGTAAGAATGTTAAATTCCTAAACCCTATATTTAATTTTGATCTGTTAAATTAGGTTTAATTTGTTGTTATAGTTGTATAATACCACATTGATTATTTGGTATATCTTATTGAATGCTAATTATGTTGTTATTACTATTGTTTAAAATTGAAATGTTAAGACAAAAATTTGTTTAGTGTATATATGCGTTAATTGGTGTATATGCGTTGATTAATTAGTGCATACGTGCATTAGGGTTACTTTGGATTAATTAGAGTCGATGCTCGAAATTTGGTGTATCTGTTTTCAAGATGACGAAAACGACGATTTAGTATATGCGTTTTTTAGAATGTAAATAAATTATTGTATAATACGCTTTACTTTTTGTAAATCCCTAAGAGAGTTTTTGGCCCCGTTTGACAAATATTGTATATGAACGTTGTATGAATATTCGTTTTTATCACAAAACAAACATTTATATTCATTTGATACAATATTTGTCGAATTTGTCCGTGATTGGACAAGTTACAAACACAGTGGTAATTATATTTTGCATATCATTTTATTTTAAGCGGTTCACAAAATTTCGATAACACTTTCTTTTTGTTCCCTGTGTACAACAAATGTGTACGATACAGGGAACAAATGGGAACTGCTGTCGAAATTTTGTTGTATCGTTTAAAATAAAATAATTTGCCAAATATAATTACTACTATGTTTGTAATGGGAAGTAGGATGACCAACCATCAAAGTGTAAAACAATAACCTAAAAATTATAGATTATATTCATATAATAATCTGTGTAAATCAGTTTAAAAATAAAATTAAATAGAATAATATTATATATTTGCGAAATTTTAAATATGATTTATTTGAAAAATAAAATGTCAAGACGTAAATGATAAATATGCTTTTATGTTTTAAAGTAGTAAAAAAGGTCAGTCATTTTATCGATCGGAGCTGTATGTACCCACGAAGAAGAGAAACTGGAGGCTCCATAAGTGAACATTTTCAAAATGGTGTACACATCTTTATTGAATTTGCTTTACATAATAATGGAAACGAAGAAGAAATTCGTTGTCCATGTAGCAGGTGTAAACTATTAAAGCATTTGATACCGAATATGGTAAAATTTCATTTGCGCCAATATGGTTTCGTGCCGAATTATTTGGTGCGTGATTATCATGAAGAACTTATAACACCTAATCCCGTACATTCGGAGAAGGAGGTGGATAATGAACTTGTTCCGATGAATCTCATAGAAGATATGGTTGAAGATGCAGGACGTTCAATGTTCCCTAATGTTGAAGTTCATTGTAACGATATTAATGTCGAAGAAGAACCAAGTATTGGAGCAATGAAAATTTATGATTTATTGGATGCTGCTAATTAAGAAATCACTTTGGGATGGTTGTACAAATGGTTTCAACTATCAGTAACTGCAGAATACATTGCGATGAAATCAAAATACAACTTCATAGAAGCCAGGTTTACAGCTATAGTGCAAGCCGTAAAATGACATATGCCATCAGATAATCTAATGTCCGAAAATCATTATGAAGTGAAAAAAATTATGTCTACTTTTGGTTTGCCTATCAAAAAATAGATACATGTTTAAATGGTTGCATGTTGTTTTGGAAAGAAGACATCAGCCTTAGAAATTGTAAAGTATGTAATTAAGAAAGATATAAACCAAAAAAAGAAGGAAAAAATAAGTTCCGTATAAGCATATGCATTACTTACCCATCACTCCTAAGCTTTAAAGGGTACACGCATCTTCTGCAACCGCGCATCATATGAGATGACATTATGTGAGAACACAGGAAGAAGGTACGTTAACACACCCAGCTGATGGAGAAGCGTGGAAGCATTTCGATAAGACATACCCCGCTTTTGCAGTGGAGAGCCGTAATGTTAGACTTGGTTTATATGCACATGGATTTTCACTGTTCTCTCAATTTGGTTCAAAATATCCATTTTGGACTTTAATCGTTACACCTTACATTTTACCTCCGTAGATGAAAACTCCATATATGTTTCTCATCATTGTCATCCCTGGCTTTGATGATCCGACATAAGGAATCGATGTATATGTACAACCGTGGATTGAAGAGCTGAAAACACTGTGGTATGAAGGTATTGAAACATACGACATTTTAAAAAAAATTATATGTTCGCTTCTCTACTGTAGATTATAAGCGATTTTCCTGTGTATGCAATACTATCAGGTTAGAGTACGGCTGGTCGTTTAGCTTGCGCTTATTGTGTGGAAGAAGCACGAGCATTTTTTTGCCGCATGAGAAGAAAATTTCGTGGTTTGACGGTTATCGGTGACCATTTGAACTTATCTTTTGAAACTGCTACACGAAATAATGAAGGCATTGAACAAGATTCTTCTGAATCAATGCTATCTATTTTTAGACAACAGGGACGACCTGCTGGAAAATGAGTGGAAGTATGGTTAGACGACAGAGATTACCATGTAGCCCACACATATGTTCTTCTTAATTGTGCAGAAACCATTTGTTAGGTACTATGAATAACACATCTAAAATTATTTACTTGAATAATATATGTGTGTATTAATTATAATGCAATATATTATCTATATGTGCAGTATTTATGAATCACAACATCCAAGCGGTGATATCAGCAAAAAAATTACTCGAACCATGTATATGATCTGATAAGTTGTGTGGTCGATGAAGAGTTGAAACATCTTGCGATGGGACCAAAAAGAAAAGGCAAGACATATCCAATATTCTTTGTCAATGGATATAAATTCAACAGCATAGAATACGAGGCTGAAAAATTAACTAACAATACCAGTGTGGTAGTGATGATCCAAATGATCACATAAGCGATTTTTATGGCATGTTAACCCAGGTTTTATAATTAACATATTTTATCAGACCAACGGAAGAAGTTTATTTGTTTAAATGCAATTGATTCAGTAATGTTCCAGGTTTTGAAATCAACATGCACCAAAAATATAAGATTATTGAAATAATGCATACATCACGTTCTTATAAGTGCAATCTCTTTATACTAGCAAAAACAGGCCCTATAAAGTTTATTATGCTCCTTATCCATCTCTAAGATAAAGTAGATTGGTCGACGATTTTTAAAACGAAGGCAAGATTTACGTTTGTTGGAAAAAATATTCCAAACGAACAAGCATACCAAGCGGATATCGAGGAAAATGGCGAATTTGCAATAACAGGTGACCAAACCGATTTAGGACCTCTAAATGATGAATCAAATGTATTAGTAGAAGCATTTGAGACCACGGATCAAAACAATATAGAGTACGAGACAGAGTCTGAATCATAAAACAATAATGACTAATATAATAGTATGCATGTTGAAAAAAGATAATTTATGGGAGTATTGATGTTACACTTTTTTATGTTACATGCGATTATTGATGTAAAATTTTGATATGTTTACTCATAATTGAATGATATATTATGCCATAATAAAATAATATGCATGTCATAGGTATTACAGATATCATTATTTAGATGGCGAAGTTCTTCACTGACTGGTTCTCCCTTTGGACCTTCATAGGAGGCACCATGTACTTTAGTTAGATCACTACCGAAAGCCGACGGATCGTAAATATTAAATTTACTTCAGCATTGTAAATATTTAATACGATATATTAGTCATGAATTGTCTGTATTATATTTAATGCAGGGGTTTTGAGCTTGAGCCTTCTAACATTATGCTTAGCATATCGAAGCAAGGCGTACATGAGTCGCATGTCTGCTCGTTGGCCGAAGTGGAGCAGGATCCCGGACCATGTACGAGGGAGCATATGGTAGGACTTCCTAGTAAGTGTAAAATTATATATCATTATATATAATCACTTTACAATTTGTCGATTAAGTATAAATGTATAACTTATATTTTTTCAAAATATATACAGAGGGCAGTAGACTTACAAAAAGAGGACATGTCCCTTTGCTAGAGCCACGGGAACTCAAAAGTGGCAAAGAATTATAAGGATATGATGTTTAGGTTAAGAAAATCTGGGAAGAAGCCATAATGGATGTGCGCCAGCATCTGGGATGCTTGGGTTGCATGGTGGGTTAGCAATGAATTTAAGGTAAGTCTATCGGATATCACCTTAATTTATTCAGTACAAAATACATAATTTATACCTGTAAAATATATTTTTAATTTTTAATTTGCAGACGGAGTCGGATAGAAACTCTGCGAACAGGCAGAAAAATCCTACCACACACTGTGGTGGCTCAAAATCATTCCAGCACCATCATGAGGACTTGTTAAATTAATTAATTGTAGTTACGAACAATTATTACATTTTTAGTATAAATTTATATGAATAACAATAATATACACCAATTATTGCTGGAAAGAGCGCGTGGGTCGTGTCTCGTATATGGACGTGTTTGAGCATACTCATGCCGTTAGGCAGACAGACGACGAGGGATTAGTGTCATATGCCTGACATGATGATGATAGAACGTACGCCGCACATATAAGGATATTTTAAGTTATAAATTATTAATAATGATCATTTTAACTAATTAATTATAAAATATTCTAATAATGTCATGTAATATTTATTTGTATTTAATTCTATGTTGCAGGAAAAATTTATGCAGACACGTGCGCAGATGCTTGAGCATTCTGAACGGGAGAAGTTGACCACTGATGAGAAGGACGTGATCTTTGACTCTATTATGGGACCCACCTAGAAAAACAAGGGCTATAGCTACGACACCAATCGGTAATTTATAAATATTAATTACGTTGTAAAATATTTTATTAATTTTTATAAAAGTTACGTAATAACTTGAACATGTTTCGACTTGTTTTGTAGTCTCGGACATTACAAAGGGCTTATCAAAAGGCTCAGGACAATGCGGAGATTAATGAGCTTAGATAGCAGATTGCACAGCTGTAGGAGCAGGACCGTTTCCAAGTAGTGCAAATGGAGCAGATCAACCAGCATTTAGCCGAGTATGTGCAGCGTCATGGTATATTCCCTTCGTCTGGTGGTTGCGAAGTCGATAATGAGTCTTGAGGTACGATTTACGGTTTTTTTTATGGACATGTAGTGTTGGATATACTTTGTGTACGTATATAAACATTGAGTGATGGTAAAGTTAATTTATGGACATGTGGTGTTTGACATTAATTTGGTGGTGGATTTATGGAGTTGATATGTGGAGTTTGACGTTGAATGTAAATATTGAAGTTGGATGGGTGAGGTGATGATGGAAGGTTTTTTTGTAAATATTGGAGTTTGATGTTGGATAGAAATATGTTTGCCTTTGATATTATGATGTTTGAGTTTTATATTGATATTGATATTGATTTCAGTTTACATATGTGGCTTATATTTTGATTTTGATGAGTTATATATTGATATTAGGATGGAATCCAAACTATGCTACAAAAAAAAAAAAAGAATTTGCCCAGATTACCGAAGGCTCCGGACGGCCTATTGGCCACCTTTTCGATGGTAGGCGATGGCTTCCGACGGCAATTTGGACGACTATTTCGACGGGTATCTACGGCTCTCGACGGTTGAGCGGAAAATTACCACGCCACGTGGACGTCGTCACTGTCAGAAAATCCATCGGAAAAGCCGTCAGAACAGCCGTCACTAGCATATCATCGAAGTCATTAGAATCGGACGGAAGTCATGATCCGTATTACGATGGCATTTCCGACGGTTAACGACGGCCGCCGAAGTCATGATCTGTATTCTGATGGCATTTCCGACAGTTAACGACAGCCGCCGACTTGCTAGCCGTCGAAATTGCATGTTTTCTTGTAGTGATTATAACGGTATCAGCCGAGACCTTTTTTCCTCATTCTAGCTAAAAGGAAAAAAAAGGTTAAATCCCTAAAACCTATTTTCAAGCTTCCAAACACCAAATTCAAGCTTCCGGATCTTGCACGGCTTCTTAATCACTCTCTATTGCTTTTAATCTTATGTATAATCTCTATTTTTGCAAAAAACCTAATTTTTAACCTAAATCTAGATTTGCCTAATTTGGTAAATTAGGGCTAATTAGTGATTTTAATTGTTTCTAATAGCCTAATGGTGGTTTATAGTATCCCATGGAATACATATTTCATTTGTTAGCTTTAAATTATGAAAAGGAGGTATAATTCGTGAATTTGTGTATATGTGTAAACCATTATATGTGTGTGTGTGTGTGTGTGTTATTTTTAGCATTGGCTTGTGTTAATTGGGGTGTTTATGTGTTCATATGTGTGTGTGCATATGTTTTAATCATTATACACACACGCGCACGTGGATACTAATAATTAAATAACTTGTTTTCTATTTAAAACGTCGTGAAAAAATAATTTACATGTCCACTATAATACGCTGAATTAACCATGTTGATAAAATACGCAGAAGGTGATAAATTAATAATTATTCGAAATATATAAAATTAGTAAAATTGCAGCCGTTTACAAACAATATTATATCATATAATAAATAAGAAGTCAAACTATAAAACTTCGAATTTTTATATAAACTACTTTTTTATTTTGTCCCTTAGAGAGTTTTTGGTCCCGTCAGACAAGTGTTGTACATGATCGTTATATACATAATCATTTTGTCATAAAACAGGCATTTATATTTATCGGTAGAATACTTGCTGGATTTTCCCCTATATTTGACAAGTTGTAAATGCAGTAAATAATTATATTTCGTATATTATTTCGTTTTAAACGGTTCACAAATTTTGCCGTCATTTTTCTTTTTTGTTTCATGTGTACACGCATTTGTAATGGAGCATTTACTTGTTCATCCCCCATCTGAAGCACGACTTCGAGGTCCTGTGCAATATGGATGGATGTATCCATTCGAGAGGTATGAAAAATGTTACTTATTAATTTAACTACATTCGGAAGTTAAAGTTAAAGTGAATTAATTTTTCGTAGATATTTAAATCATATGAAGAAAAAAGTGAAGCAAAAAGCACAAGTTGTAGGTTCGATCTATAAATCATATATTGAAGAAGAAACTTCGTTCTTTTTTCTCTCACTATTGCAGTGACCATGTGTCACATCATTTGAAAATGTTCCTTGTAATGATGAAAGCGACAAACAAGAGTCCTCTCAAACAATGTTATCTATTTTTAGTTAACATGATCGACCTTCTGGAAAATAGGTAGACATATAGCTAGAAGATAGAGATCTTCATGTAGCACACATTTATCTTCTTCTTAATTGTGTTGAGGTTGCACCATTTGTTAGGTGATATGAAATAACAATTCTTGATTTATTAATTTCAATAATGCATGCGCATGTAGAATTTATGCAATATTTTATTTATATATGCAGTATTTATGAAAGAGAACATCCACGTGGAGATCTCAGTAAAGAATTTCTGATTGGTTTTCAGAGTACGTTTGAACTGCAAAAATGTGTGGTCGACGAAGGATTCAAACATCTTGCGTTGGGACAAAAAAGAAATGTCAAGACTATCCAATATGTTTCATCAATGGATATAAATTCAACACCAAAGAATATAGTGCTGAAAAATTAACTAATAGTACATGTGCATTTGTTAAAGGTGGTGATGATTCAGAAAATCACATAAATGATTTTTATGGCGTTTTAACCCAAATTTTGCAACTGACATATTTCTCACAACCCACGGAAGATGTTTTTCTGTTTAGATACAATTGGTTCAGCAATGTTGCAGGTTTTGAAATTAATGTGTATAAGCATTATAATCTTAGTGAAATAAAGCACACATCGTGTTATCACAAGTACGATCCTTTTATACTAGCTTAATAAGCATTACAAGTTTATTACGCTCCTTATCTTTCTCTAAAAAGAGATAAAGCAAATTGGTCGGCAGTTTTTAAAACAAATACAAGATTTACGTTTGATGGAAAGAATATTGCAGACGAACAAGCTTATCAGCCAAATCTTGAGTAAAGCAACGAAATAATAATGACGAATGATCGTACTTATTTTGGACCTTGGAACGATGAATCAAACGTTTCGGTACAAGCACTTGAAAGTAGAGAGGAAAATAATATAGAATATGAGAACGAATTTGAATCAGAAGACGGTGAGGATTATTAAAAATATTATGTTGAATATTGACGTATTATGCAATTTATGTAATTGATGATATTTATTTGCAAGTTATGTAATTTATGTTATTTATGAAACCGACTCTGCTTATCATCATTTATGTAATTTATGCCATTCACGTCATTTATACCACTTATGTCATTTATTTAGCAATTTATGTTGAAAATGTTATATTCTGCTTATCGTCGGAATATGAGACCCAATCCTAATCAGGTATATTTTACAATTTATGTACTTTAGGTCATTGTTATACAATATATGTTATTATCATGCTATTATTCTCTTATAATATGGTGTGTCTGTGACAGGCATCATGTCGTCCAAAAGGAGGAGCTCATTCCATTCATCCGTAGGCGATGGCAGCGGCCCATCACAGCCGCCACCGCGTCCAGCTGTGTATCTGGTGCCTAAAACAGAGGCGTAAGTATTAAAAAAAATTAACATCATAAATATTTTTTGTATGATATAATAATCTGTATCGTGTTTAACATAAGGGTTTCGACCTACAGCCATCACCTCTAGTTCTATTAGTTTCTCATATATGAGTAGGATGACGGCTTGCTGGCTTAAATAGGATAATATCCCTTTCCACATCATGGATTGTATATAGCTGGATTTCATTGTAAGTATAATCTTTCATTTTCCATTCTCAATTTGTCTGTCGCTTATTTATTGTTCACCTTGTATTGTTTAATTATATGTCGCTTGTTTATCATGAAATGCTGGCCGTAGTGGACATCCAATCAGACGACACGCAACTGGTACGATACTACTGGATGAAAAAGATGAGGAAGAATTACCAGAGTTATTTATCGGCTGTAAAGCATAAAGGGGAGAAGCCGAACTGGATGGGAGCGAGTGTGTGGGAGGGTTGGCTAGTGCATTGGAAGAGTGACGAAGCGAAGGTAAGTGTACTCATCTTTCATTAATTATTTGATTGATATGTAAATATCAAAAAATATTTGGTAAGTAAATAATGCATTGCTTATTTAAATGTACAGACGGAGTCGCAGAGAAACTCTGCAAATAGGAATAAAAATCCCATCGCTCATCAAGGAGGGTCTAAGTCGTTCCAACAATATTGCCAAGAGTTGGTAAATTTATTAACTGTTAATTGTAAATAGTTATTATGCTGTATAATTTTGAATGTACAACAATAGTACATAATAATCAATTTCAGAGGGCGGAGGTGCAGGGTCTCGTATCGTACATGAATGTATTTACCCATACTCGTATCGTCGAGCATGTAAATCCAAACGGGACCGTTTCATATACATGGCATGATGATAAATCACGGGAGAGTCGTGTAAGCATATTTTAGTTTATATATTATTAGTAGTTGTTTTAATTATTAAAGTATAATAAATTAATATATCATGCTATTAATTTCAAATGTATTTTTATTTGTACATCAGGCACGATTTATGGAACAAAGGCAGAAACTCATAAAGGAAACAGATCGAGAGCAGCTGACTGCGGACGAGGAGGATGTCATTTTTGAGTCAGTCGTAGACCCACCTTTACGGAACAGGCGTTACGGTTCTGGTAATCAACGGTAATGAATAATATATTTAGATATAAAAATACAGTAATCTTTCAGTTCTAAAGAACTTCATGGAACAGGCGTTGCAGAGAAGAGCCAGCCAAAGTAAAGCTCATATCGATCTAGCAGAAATCGAGGAATTGAGAGCTAGGGTGACGCAGCTGAATGAGCATAACCGTTGGTAGGTCATTGAGTTGACATACCTGCTGGACCAGCGTATTGCTGAGTACATGCAGCAGTATGGTGGCTACTTTCCATCTTCAGCTGGTGCTGGAGATTCTGAAGGTGGTTGACAGGAGTAATGGGTATGTTTTTTGTTATGCGACATTGTTTAGTATTGTTTGATGATACGTTGAGATGGTGCGGTTGGATAGTTTGAGTTTTTTTGTATATTATTTGATGGTACATTCGGTGTTGGTTAGTTTGACATTTGTGAGTTGATGGTGGTGAGTTGTTGATGGTGATATTTGAGTTGTTGATGGTGTGAGATTTATTGGTATTTCACGGTGTATATATTGTATGATGACATGTATATATATTATGTTAACCAAGTATTGGTTGGTTTGATGTAATGTGAATTATGGTTGGTTTAATTCTCTTTATGTGATTTGAGTATATTTGCATGATTTGAGATTATATTGAATACTTGAATTCGATATGTGCTTGTGTGTGACTATATTAAAATTCTTAATTGTGTATGTGAGGCTAGCATGTAGCAGAAATGTGGTCCAGAAAAATGCTTCAGGCATTCCGACGATTTTCGACGGCCAGCGACGCTTCTCTAAACTAAGCAGTTGGTTTGTTTACTTTTTTCTTCCTATTTCCACTATATGCACACTAAGTTCGAAAATCTTCCCAATGGCTGCAATCCATGCCATTATAAGGACGCATATAAAATTTAGTTCCAAAGTATCTGGACACCGGCTATACACCAATGGCTGCAATCCATAAAAAGTATGATGTATGGGCTATACACCAATGGTTGTAACATAAATGGGTATAACATCATGATCTGAACAGAAAAGTCGCACTGTTTTCTTTCTTAAGAGATGTTTTTGCTTTATTACACCCGATGAAAGCTTGATTTCTCCCTTTTAAGGATAACTGAGGTTTCTTGTGGCTCGCACTATGTCCACCAAGAGCTTGGCACTACAACAAATATACCATATTACAACGTAAAAAATCGCTGTAATATGGATTTCACAACGTTTTTGCAAACGTGGTATTATGCCAAGTTGTACTAGAGTCGACGTCTTTTACAACGTTTTTTTAATGTTGCAAATAACGTTGTAATAAAATTTATTACAACTGTTTCTAGATGTTATTGTATACTTTTTCACAACATTTTCAAAACGTTGCGATTTACTTTTTTACAACATTTTTTTTAAACGTTGCAGCATAATTTTTTACAACTTTTTTAAAATGTTGCAATATATTTTTTACTTTTGTTTGAAGAAGACGCATGGCTCTTTTGGGCCTTTTCAGGTTATTATTACCGTAAATACAGTTGTTTAGATATTTCAATATACATTTTAACGATACAAACTATAAGCATCATAAATCCATATTGCTTCCATTCAAAATAAATCAACAATCTATTAACACAAACAATATTTACACTAATTTCCACTAATTCAAAGAAACGCTCATACCAAAATTCAAAATACATATGAATTTCACAAAGTTTACAATAGCACAACTTCAACTTACATAACATAAAAATATCATAGTCGATATGTTAAAAAACTTACAAATAATGCAAATAATAATTAGGCTAAATCTTCATTATTACTGGTTTTTGATTTCTTCCAACATTTGTCATTAAAGCCTGCACAAGTATAGAGCCCAATGATACTAGTTCATACCAGTGAGATTATAATAATGGTTACAATAATAATTAAAGGAAAAAGAAAACGAGACAAGAATTACAAAATTGGCAAAGTTTAGAAGATATATATAGACTCAAATGCAAAATTGGCAAAGTTTAAAAGGCATTTTATCTAAAGTTTAGAAGATATATATAGATAAGTATATGATTCAATTTTAGAAGGCATCTTATCTCAAATTTTCATGTAAACATCTGACATCAAGAATGAACAACAAAGAGTTAATTCTTATCACCTACGCATATCACCGGACTTGGGTCTTGCTCCTCTTCTAGTTTGGCGTTCTTTTCCAATTAGCAACCGCTTCATTGCAAGCTTGAAAATCTCCGTTGTTTTCAGCTTCACATCCTTTTGCAACAGCCTGTGATATCCAATTTGAGGTGTCTGGCTCTGCTTTTATAATATGAATCTGTGCCATGCATATATGAAGTATTGATTAGAAGGAAATATCATACGCAAATCAGATGTCATCATAGGAGGAGTTTGAGTTTTAACAAAACTGGAAATTAATGACCAACCTACTTCAGTACTTGTTTGAGTTTTAACAATACTGGAAATAAGTCATCAGCGCACTTCAATACCTGTATCATGACCTGAAAATTCAGGACCGGTCCGTGGAATTTGTATGAATGAATTTTAAACGAGGTTTTCATATTTACAATTGTTGCCAAAGTCTAATTTACTAAAATCCATATGTGCTAGCAATTTTTAAACCACTAATGAAGTAGGCGTCTATTATGGTTTCTCTTTGAGTCCATGGTAAGGGCAAACAATGTGAAAATTCAAAGTTTCACAACGAAATAAGGCTAAATGCATCTCCAACTATTCCAAATTGCTAAAGTCATCCACAACACATGCACATGTGTGCATGTTGATGTGTGTGAATATGTGTGAGTGTGTGTGGGTGTGTGCGTGCGTGTGCGTGCGTTCGTTTATATGTATGTATGTGTATATGTATGTACATACACATTAATATAGAAATATAAGCATAAGCACAATCATACCTTAAATCTTGTTGGCTGAGTTAATTCAAACACTAAAACGTCTCCCAATTCTAATTTGTGAGCCACCGCAAACCTTTTCCATCCACCACTAAGACCATTAGTTCTATCGATATATTTAACATTAAACTCCAAACCCGATTCACCTTATAAGATCATTATAGTTTCTCCATCTTGTAAGTTCATTTTGAAACTTCCAGGAAGACACTTCAAACGTAAACATGTACAAATAATAATAGTTAAATTAACATCCATGCAATACAATTAAATTCATATTTTGAAGTTAATTTACTTACAAGCCAAAAGGCCGCTGAAACATTTGAAGGCACCCAAGGTTTTAAATATCGGATTTCGGTCACGTTTCGTCTCAGGATTTTTACACAAGTTATCTCGTATCGGGGAAGATCTCGGACGAGATGGGTACATATCGGGTGTACATCTCAGATTGATATCTCGGGTCTTATAATGCATCTCGGGAATATCTCGGATGTACTTATATGTCTAAAATTGATGTGTCAAAAATTTATTTAACGGTTATAGCTTTCTCAGTAAATATAAAAAAGATAACATACTTAATTTACATGGAAAAGAAATAGTTTTAGAAGAGGGTGGCTTGATTAGCTTAATTGATTTGGTAATGATTGAATAATATCATTTTATTTGAACATAATAAAGAAGTGAAACCTTTCGCTATGACTTATTAAGATTAAGATAAAAAGTAAAGAATATGTTCAAAAAGTTGGTAAATTATAATTCGATTGAGTAGTTTCTTTTGAATCAATATGAAAATAAAAAATATCATGCAAAATAAGAAAAATGTATAATTTCGGGTGAGATCTCGGAATGAGATTTGGATCCATATTTCGGATGAGATTTGAATATCTCGGACGAGATGAGTGTCGAGGGAGATATGAAGAAGATTTGATGTCTCGTCTCGTTTAAGTGTGAAAAGGAGATCTCGGGCGATATATAGGAGATTTAAAACCTTGAAGTCACCACAGCTTTAATGCATGAAGGATTTTCAAATTTCAAATTCTTTTGAACTTCCTCAACTTGCTTTACTGCTTCAGTAGTTTGTTCCGAAGAAGCGATCCTTCCGGTGTATGCACTTTTACTATGTTTGTTTCTAATATTGAAAGCTAATTTATATGTCACTAAATTATACATTAAATCCACATGATTGTGTAAATGCATTTTATATCCATTAGTGTACCTTTTAATGTAAGATTGAATTTCATGTCCGATTCCTATTAACAAATACTTTACCGATAACCTTTCATATTATTTTTTCATATTTACATAACACTCTCATATGTGTGTGTGTGTCAGTTCCTAGATTCAACTCAAATGTATAAGTACATCTAAAAGGTTTATACAAAAGAAGAAAACTGAAATAAGTATAATTAGTCATGGTGTTAGGCAAGCAATTATAATTAAGAATTGTAAATAAAAATATGAACTTACATACCAAAAATTTTTGTTTGCTAGTTGGACATTTCTGCATTTTATCAAAAATCCTGCAAATATTTTAATCATTAATTATTCAATTAACTGAACTACAATACCGTTTCTACTGTAAAAACTAAAGAATATAAGAGTGAAATCATAGCTAAATTTCAAAAAGAGGACCTGAAATTACAAACTTTATAAGAAGCATGCTTCTTTTTAGCCAACTTCGTATGCTTATTCCTGCTTAACAATGCGCTTACCAGAATCAGATCATTGTCTGAACAGTCCATTTCATCAACTCCAGCCTTAAACCCTATGCCACATCCTCCCAACTACTTGAATGCATCGCTTACTCTTGCTTGGTCACATAGGGCTATCCTTCTTCTAGTCGCGGTTCTCAAGTCCTGCACCATTTCGCGACCTTTGCCATAGTTGCCAGCTTCACCTCGCGTCTCCTCCGCCCGCATCGATTGCCAGACCTGAGCACGATTCTCTCTCTTCCATTTAAATATAAAGTCGTGATTTTTTTATTGGGAAATTAGGTCACGATTAGGAAAGAAAGAGGCTCTCGGGTCTTGTGTTTTGGGGCTAGTTGGAAGATTCGAGAAAGGAAGAATGGGCTTGAATTTAAGGACAAAATTGTGGGCTTGAGTTTTTGATTTGAGCTCAATTATTAATTCATTTCTTTTTTTTTTAAATATCATTATTTTTTTGGAAATTTACTTCAATCTAATTAGATCGACTTCAACGTCTTTCTATTGTTTTTTAATATCACCCGATTTCATTCATTTCAATACCGGTATATTTTTCTCACTATTTTAATCACATAAAAATTATTTATACTTTTAAAAATATTTTATATTTGATTAATATATTTTTTAAAATTTAATATATAATTTATAAAGTATTTAATATATGCTTATGCCGATAAATAATGTACCATGAAATAATAAAACATTCAAAAATAATACAAGTATATGAGATAGGACATACATACCTCAGATTCCCTCTTCAAAGCCTTAAAATGGAAGTGCGACAATCATAAGCTTATAATCGCCTCTATACAATCTCAATCCTCCATTTTCAATTCAACTTAAAACCACCTTATGTTTGAATTTCATGCAAATAACTTCAAGGCGAACGCTTTTTCAATATTTAAGTAAGTATTAAATATTTATTATTAATTATAATTTATTAATTATTATATTACTTTAAACAAAACTAAAAATATTCAAAAAAAATTAACATATATCTATGAGAAAAATTACTTCAATTTTTTTTGTAGTAAGTTAATATCTAGTTGTTAAAACAACAACGTTTTTATGATATTTTTAAAAAAATTGTTAAAAGAGCAATACGACAACGTTTAATAATAAATATTTCTCAAGGATGAAACTAGTGAAGTGATATTGATTTCATGGGTGAAAGGAACATTTTTGCAGTTGAACATGAACGTGTTGGTTATTTTATTTTTATACGAGTTAAAATTCTATTGGGATTCTTACCTTCGAGTGTTCGGTTATATTATTTGTCTTTTCTATCTTATGAGAAGGAAATTTGAACGTTTGAAGAATCATTGATGCGACTAAAACCATTATGATGAAAATTTTGTTTCTCTTTTACGGTGCTTAAATTTACTTATAAAGTTCAAATTTCTTGATAATATGCACTAATTCTTTGATGCAATAAACTAGTTGGGATTAACCAGAACTAGTTTGGGATTATTCAAAACTTAAATGTCTTTTACAAAGCTGAGGGGGTATGTTTCGTTTATAATTTTAGGACAAATTTTCAAAAAAGACTGGTTTTCAAAAGGATTGACATATATAGGCTATTCTGGAAACTATTTGCAATTGTAGACTAGTTTTGGCTAGCTCGGCGATGAGCTGACCATTTAAAAAAAAATACGGGACGCATTTATGAAATGCGCCCCTTATAATTTACACTGGCGCATCTGCCAAATGCGCCAATGTAAATCTCAGGTCCAAACATGGGCAACAACCTTCACCAAACAATCCAAATCCAAATACACAAAATTCAAATCCAAATGCACAACCTTAAACAATAGCAAACGTTTATCTACATAAAAGCCAACAAATAAAACTACCATTAAATAAATTCAAGCATAATATAATTAAAATTTGATTACATTCAAATTAAAGTAGAATTTATAATTCGATTACAAAAGCAAACTAATAGTAAATTAAAAATAGAAATACTCATGGTTGAGTTGAATCGTCTTGAGTAGGTGGGTGTTGAGAAGGTCAAGCGGGTTGCGATTGGTATTAATCCTGCCTTCTTTTAGTTCTTCGATCCCTAGTCCGCATAGCTTCCTTTCAAGAGCTTAGGCATGTTAATCGATTTCTAAAAAAGGGCTTGTCAATAAGTTTCTCCAAATCAAGACATCGTGTTTGGACTTCTCGTTCAGGTACTCTATCATGTCCGATATCGTCTAACCATCTTCCTACCATCTCTAGTACATCGACCTACAAGTTGTAATTATTTATTTAAAGTTAGAAATATAATTCAAGTGAAAAAACTAAAAATATCACGATAATGTGAAGATTTACCACATCTCGCTCAAGCGGTGCACGAGCGGTGTATGCTCGTTCGTGAGAAGTTCGATCTGCAACAATGAATCTTCAGGTAATCGACCAGTCATGTATCTCGAAATAGGAATGGTAGGAAACTGTTGGTGTATGATACAGTTATGTATATCGTCCCACTGGATGATAGAAAACTCCAAATCTGGCTTTGGTTTGCATGGATCAGGTATGTGTTGATGAAGACCAAACTATCGCATCAATCGATCAGGATTATACATCTCTACATCTCGCATGCATATAATAGGTATCTTATAAAGGCAACTATGCATCCCATTTAGACATGTCTGTGGAAGTTCGACTAGCAAATCCTGTGTGTACGGATTCCATATAACAGCTTCATCCATTAACATGTCGAGTTGGTCGCAATAGTAAGTGGCCACCTGCTTTGGAGACTCAACCTAACTCCTTGAACCAAACCACCTATATAAATAGTTATACAATTAGAGTTTTATTAGTACAGATATACACACATGTAAATGTAGTTGGAAATTAACTATCTTGCACTATAAGGCAAAGTTATGTTGATCTGCATGGATGAAGTCACATTTGGACGACCAATGGGTAGATGTGTCCATGCCCAAAGCTGTAAAATCAATCAAAAATTTCAATACATTAGAATTAAATATTATATATGAGTGATAACAAATATATCTATTCATATTATACCTGTAAAAGCGAGAGACAACCAGATATCAATTTGCATTTCATGAGTGCAATATTTGAACTCATTATATAATGTTGCCAGTATAGCACTGCACCAAGAATATAATGCACACTCATCCAAATTTTGCAATAACAATAACCAAAAAAGGTTTAGTCGTCCTTTAGAATGAACGGGAAATAAATGAAAAAATATCAAATGTAGAATACAGCTCTTGCATGATATTCAATTTCTACATCTGAAGCATCCGGTGATGGCCCAACTGTAAACATACCGCGAAGCCATGTCGACTTAACTGTTGCACCTCTTATCTCACATCGCAATATGATCTATTCGCTCCTCCAATGGTTCGAGCACAAGCGGCCATCACATGCAAACATGGAAACTTTTGCACCTCGTAAACCAAGCGTGTGCATCTGGAGCAATAGTTTTCAAGTGTCCCCTTAACTCTTTGTACTGCAAATAATATGTAGCACTGCACATAAATAAAAAAGTCCACCAATTTTTTTTGAGTAATCCAGTAACTTGGATGTTAACTTTGAGATGTCTAGCACAAAAGCAGTGATGGTGTTCTTCTGGCCAATTATCCAATGCTCTCCGAATACCTTTCATTCGATCGGATATGAAAGTTAAACACTTATTGCGAACACTATGTATGTAGTAGTACATGCATCTAAGAAACCAATCTCAACTATCTTTTGATTCAAAGTCTACGATTGCATATGCTAATGGAAATATACCATCATTTTCATCTATTCCTGTCGCGACAAGCAACGTACCTTGATATTTATCATATAGATGGGTTCCATCAATGCAAATTAACGGTCGACAATGTGCAAACCCTCAATAGATGCACCAAATGACCAAAATGCACTCTTAAAAAAGAACTTTATCAATGGTGATACTTTCGATATCAACTTTGAAAACTGTTCACATATTATGTTTTTTAATGGTAGCTAAATATTATGGTAACTCAGCATATTATGTTTCCCATCTCCAAAAACTCTCTAAAGTGCTTTACACAATGCTCTATACGCCTTGAAGTAACAGATTTTGATAAAAGAAAGTTTCAGATATTAGAACTTGAATCGTAGAAGGAGTGGTATTCAAATCCGATTTCACAAAACAAAGTATTTTATTAGCAATAAATCACTTGTAGCTTGTTTATGATTTGAATTAATAATCGGATTAACACAAATATGATTGCAATCATATTTTCTAATTTCCCACCACCCCATCAATGATTTTTTAGTAACAATTGCATATATTCTCCAATGGAATTTTTTAGCAACATTACTATCGCGGTGTATTCTATTTTAGGGGATTTTATGGGTTTAAAAGAAACAAAATTCTTGATGGATCACTCACTTAACTGCTGAATAAGTATTTCCTTTGTTTGAAATTACATTCCCACTTAAAAACCAGAATCAACACATTTCGAGGTAAATATGTCTCTAATAGTAGTAACATTTTCAATCAATGATGCCGCCATAATTTTCTCACTACATAAATCATCTGTCAAATGCATCTCAAATTCCATATGTTCATCATTATTGTCATCATCTTCTTTCGCCAAAGATGCTTCATTATTTTCATTTTCTTTCTCATGATCAATTTCAAACTCTAGAGCTTCATATTAACATCCATATTATCCATCCATGACATATCATTATCCATTGAAGCAATTTGCATTCTATCTATATGCAGTGAACTACGGCCTCCATCTTCATTATTAAACTCTCTAGCATTTGAAGGAACGGAGTGTAAAAAATGATCATTTGCCAATCTAGAGCTTGAACCACCCGGATGCACCATAAAACCGTGAAAAAAGGAGTATGAGATCAAAACACTATAAATTTCAACTACTCAAATGTAAATATGTTAACAAATTACTTACTTCGTATTCACACAAGTAGGAAATACTGGACTTGGATTGCTCTGATAATGATAGCTCGAAATAGTACTAAGAATTTGAGTAGAATGTTGGTTCAAATTAGTAGTAATTGCCTCTTTAAAATGTCTCAACTCCTCTTTTATTACAAATAATTCAATCACTTTCATATTAACGGAAAACATAGCATCAGCATCTTCATCATCATTTACATCGATAGCAGAAGATCTAGAATCTGTTACCCACTTGTTTACTAGTTTTACAACATACTCTTGTGAAACAATTTTTCTAACCCTATACACCGTTTCTATTAGTTCATAATAGGAGCAAAGTTTTTTACCTTCGAACCGTTTTGTTTACCAGCAACATATACTGGTGTATTGTTTTCTTTCATAGTCAATTTTCCATCAAAGTAGCAAATAATTGGGATGAAATCCGACATACTTCTAAGAAGAAAAAATAATTAATTTTAAAACAATCAATTACTAAACAAATACTGATGACATAATAAAGCATAAAAATAAGAGAGTAGATATGTGAAAAGTAAAATATGAAAATACCTAAAAATTGAGCTAGGGTTTGAGTTTAAACTAGATTTATACCTTCAAACTGATGCCAAATAGCTGATAGAAGTAATCCGACTAATAATCCCTGTATATTTTGAGATTTTGAGGAGATTTTGATGAATTTTGAGGTGAATGGAAGAAAGATATGAAATTGGATTTTCTAGCTTGAATATGTTGTGAGAAAAATGAGGAACTTCTGCTTTCAGTTTATGTTAGGCTGAAAAATTAACGCTGGAGCATTTGGCATATGCGCCAGTGTAAATTATAAGGGGCGTATTTCATAAATGTGCCCCGTATTATATTTTTTTCAAAAAATGACCAGCTCATCGCTGAGCTATACAAAACTAGCCTACAGTTGCAAATAGTTTCCAAAATAGCTTATTTATGCCAATGTTTTTAAAAACCAGTCTCTTTTGAACATTTTTCCTAATTTTTATTCCTTTGCGCGGGTCTGTTAGATACAATATAACTTGCGAAAATCAAACATCAGTTGAATTTTGATTTAGACTCTTGTCTTTTTATTTGTACTTCTTTTGTCAAAAATAGATGAATAAGCCCATACAAACATTTTTTTAGTTCAAATGATTATTATGTTGGTAATGATCATTATCTTTGACATTCTTGTACAGGATGATGTTTAGAATTTTGTCTATGTTATACGTCTAGTATACCAAAACAGAGAATAATCAATAATAAACTCGTCTCACAAGTTTACAAATTAGATTTTCACTACTTTGGAATTCTGTATTAGCTATTTTTAACAATACGTATGTTGTAATTAATTATGTATGAATATACGCTTATATGATTTTTGTTTGATGATAATAAAAATATATACATTCGTTTAAATGTATTTGTTAATGTACTATTTTATTTTTCATAGATTAAATAAATATTTGTTGAATAAAATAAATTACAGAGCATTTGAATTCAAACAGAATAAATTACACAGAATTTGAATTCAAACAGAAATTTTATTCAAACAAATATTTATTACAATTTTGAATAGTACAAATTCAAGCTCTCACTATACATATACAATTTTGATTCTAATTACATCACATTTCATATTTACAGTTGTCCTCACTACATATCACTCACACTCAAAGTTTATCTTCAACTTCATTCCAGTTAGAATCCAGCATCTGAGTAATCTGCAAAAATATTCACTAACGCAGTAAAATTGAAAAAGAAATATTTTTGCAATATAAAATGAAATATGATTTTTGAAAATATGATTTGCCTCAGTTATTTGGGTTTTTCATCATCATTCACATTTGAATTCATCATACACGAACAATGTGACATGCACAGTGTATCACTGTACATGTCACAAGGTCGTGCACATCGATATACACTTGTTAATGCTACAGGGAGAGGTGAGCACAGGTCAAACCCAAATGAAAAGCCGGGTTCAACTCACATGCAATATATTTAAAATCACGTCACGAGCACAAGGTCAAACCCGAGTTTTGAAACTGGATTCAACTCAAGTGAAATTTCAAAAATCAACATGAAATACTTGGAGACAAAGTAGACCAGAAGTACAAAATGAAGTCTGCAAGAAGTATGCAATTCGAAGTGATATAACAGCAAATACCACAATATCAAGTTCAAGTCAGACCGACAGCTACATGAAGCAAACAGCATGAATGTCATAAGCATGAACACAGGAAAACATGCATGCAACATGGACTGCAACAAACATCAGAATAACAAACAGTGAATCAAGACATGGCTGAGCATTGATACAAGGCAGCAGTAAAAAATCAAGAGTGTGAAACTTGACTAACAAGACTCAGGCAAATGTCCAGACAACAACACAAATGAGTACTGCAACAACAAAAGCTCAAACCAGAACAAGTGTCACAGCAAACAATGTGCAACAGTCCAGGCTACAAAATATCATAGTGCATGACAACCAAAGTGCAACTACAAAGAGCAACAACAAATTCAAATAACTCAAGCTTAGTACAAATCCAAGAATATATGCATACACACATTCATATGTATGTATGCACATATATATAGTCTTGAGTAAACATGTGAATGTGCAACAGGGAACACAAGTCAGTGGCAAGCATACAAACATACCAGATCAAAATCGAACTAAAGTATGGTGAAACACTGCAACTCAAAGAGCATCAACAATGCAAGTTCATATGTACAACAAACTACAGGAACTCAACAAGGCAGACTACAATACCAAGTTACAAACATATGATCAGTGGAACACATGCAAGCACAGCTTCAAACCAACAAAGAAATGCATCATGCAAGCTATCAAGACTCAGTGCAGCTAGCAACTACATCCAGCAAGTTCATATAACAAAAGTGCATAAGGGTAGTATAATGGTGAAACTCAGAAACCAAATAGAATTCGAATGCAACCATACACTTGCAACAGAAAAACAACAGTGAAGCAATGTAACAAACATAAGAGACAAGCTCAAATATTAATGGAGCAAAAAGATTATCATTGTCAACAAGGCATAATTAGTTTCTGCCGTGTAAATCAATGCTACAGAGATGAAGTCGAAGCCAACTAAGTAATTCACAGTGAAGTCGAGATGAACAATGCAAACTACAATGCAGACACAAACAAGTTGAGATGAACAAATGGAAACAAACTCAAAGTCAAGTGATAAAATTCGTGTTTGAAAAATTCAGGTGCGTATCTTTGAAAAAGTCAAAACAAATAAAATAGGAAAGTTCTTTGCCGTATGAACCAAGGGAAAATCAAACATTTGAAAATCAAAACCGTGTATATCAAGTTGTAACAGTATTAGGAAAGGAAAATTTAGGAAAGTATCGAATTGATTAGGGTCTCGGAATTCATATAAATACCAAACCCCAAATCATCATTAGTGTGTGGAAAAATCGAATCGAATCCAAATATAAACCCACAATCATCATCGGCAAGATAATCACTGCATCGAGTTCGGGTATGAAAATCAGAAAAGCACGAAGCAAGGAAATTTCATACCGAAGCAAACAATGAACTCGATCAAATAGGAGCGGCCGACATCATCACAAAACGATCAAAAGAGGAGCAGCTGCGAACGAGCGCAAGCAACGCAATCCAGAGAATCAATCATCAGAGAATCAGTGAGCAAAGAGCATCACAAACCAGAGAAATTGAAATTGAAGAAAGCCCTAATTTTTGCAAGGGAACGAAGCTTAATTCAGATCGAACGAAGTCGCCGTAGCAAAAGAAAAGGGAACGGGGAGAAGAATTGAATTGGGCCGGCTTGTTTTTTTTAATATAAAACGGCTTTAGTTGTTATTAGGGTTTTAGTTTTAATTTGTTTTTAAATTTGTTTTAAATTTAAATTCTCTTTTTTAGGTTGTCAAACCTTGGTAAATCACCACCTAGGTTGTAGGTAGTGTTAGATTGTCTAGTTAGAATTAGTTCAGTGAGCAGGGTGTGCGAGTTTGCAAAACTCTATAGGCGGGAGCAGGGTTTGCGAGTTTGCAAAACTCTATAGGCGGGAGCAGAGGTTGCGAGTCTATTAGAGTGTTTGTAAGCGGGAGCAGGGTTTGCGAGTCTGTTAGAGTGTTTGTAAGCGAGAGACTGTTTAATTCTAATAGAAATCTGGGAATGCAGCAGTAGGCAGGGTTGTCGAAGCTGGGTAAAGTTTGTGTGTGATTTACTTCTTAGCATATTTATTTCTCTGTAGTTTGTTTAATTCGAGAAAATTTGCTATAACCCTATTCACCCCCCCTAGGGTTAATCTAGATCCTACAAATTACAACAACAAACTAATAACTATAGTAATAATAACTATAGCGATAAGTCAAACATTATACTATTTAAAGAAATAGCACAACGTTGTTACGAAAATGATATATATATATATATATATATATATATATATCAACTAGAAATCTAACCGGTTGAAGAAGAAAATTTCATCTGAGGCTTGTCGAAACAATTTACTTAAGACTTTATTCAAAGTCTCCCAAGATACAACAGACGTAAGCTGTTCAAGATCGTGATGTGTATGATCCTCTATGTGATAGGACTAATTATGATTTAAGAAAATGAAGACAAAGAAGAGATAATTCTGTTTTAAAATTGAGTAAGGAAAGTGATCAGGTTTCCTCCTTATTTATAGCTGAATTCCCAATGGCCACACCCGTTGAGAAAAGTAGCATCCCTTCATTTGCAACGCCAAAAAGTGTTACTGTTCACAACAGTCGCGTCCGTTCGTTTGCAACGCCACAAAGTGTTACTGTTCACAATAGTCGCGTCTGTTCGTTTGCAACGCCAAAAAGTGTTACGGTTCGGAACAGTCGCGTCCGTTCGTTTGCAACGGTTCAGAACTATTGGTTTTCATTGTAACAGTCATTTGGAAAAATCGCGTCCCTTCATTGGTTTGTAACGGTCATAACCGTTGAAAAATCCGTATCTTTTTAAACACACCTTTGTTTCAAAATCAGTCCATTTTTTAGGTAGCAAAAATATATGACACGGTCCAATCTCATTAGACCCACACCCGAACCGACCCGGCCCAGTTCGGTCGGACAGACGGGCGGGTGGCGGCACGCGCGCGTGTTAGTCCATGGCCATACAGGTCATCCCATTTGCACAAAATTACCTGACCCTACGGGCCAATATAGGGATTGAAAGTACACTATATAAACAAGAATATGTACTTATTTTTGGCAATGTGGGATATATCTCATTCACTATTTTGAGAATTCTAACACGATATATGTATCCCCCACACAAAGTGTAATATCACACAGTTCATATGAAAATAATGCTATATCGAGGATAAGTAGATATTTCACTTTGAACTTTCCCTAGTTGAAACTTATCGGATATACTTGGCTAATCGGTGAATTATTTCATCATGAACCGTCAGCCGTTATTGTTTAACCAGACAATAAGCTTTACAAAGCATTATTTTCCTTCACGTCCAATCTCTTGGTTGTGTTCATTTTGGTCCTGAACATTTTGGTTCTGCGAGTGTTTTTAGAAAATAAAAGCATTTAATATTCTCATAGAGCTGACCCAGCTCACACAAACACAGTGACCACAACCATTAAGAGTATCCTACATATACCCTACTTGTTAATTTCAAGATATGGTCATCATTAGAAAACATAGTTTTATCCTTTTAATACTTCTGTAGGCATGCATTTATATTGTGCACCATAGGAATGGAGTAGGACTAAGTCTAAACAAATGCAATACGTCTTGAGTTATTCAGAACTGGTTTGCCTATTGATCCTAGTCTGTGGGATCTCTAGTCGCTAGGATAGGTTTCCGTATAAGATAACTCTTGTTGCTTTAAGCTTTTAAACTCATTCCCCTCGATGCGCAGTTAATTTTCTCTCTTGATAAACCTTTAGTAAATGGATCCGCTAGGTTATCATTTGTTCACACATAATCTATGGAAATAGTTCCATTTGAGAGTAACTGCCTAACTATGTTATGGCGTCGACGAATGTGTCGTGACTTTCCATTGTACACAAAGTGTTGCGCTCTGCTTAATGTTGCTTGGTTATCACAGTGTATGCATATGGCCGGTACAGGTTAGGCCAAAACGGAATATCTCCTAAAAAGTGACGAAGCCATTCTGCTTCTTTGCCTGCTTTATCTAAAGCGATGAACTCCGATTCCTTAGTGGATCGAGCTATGCATGTTTGTTTAGTAGATTTCCATGACACTGGTGCCCCTGCTAAAGTAAATACATAACCACTCGTTGATTTTGATTCCTCTGAATCAGCAATCCAGTTTACATCACTATATCCTTCTAAGACGGCATGATATTTTCCATAATGTAACGAATAATTTGTGGTATTTCTTAAATATCCAAGCACTCTCATTAGTACTTTCTAGTGTTCCTTCCCTGGGTTGCTTGTATACCTGGTTAATCGACTTACAGCATAAGCTATATCTGGTCTTGTGCAATTCATGAGATACATGAGACATCCTATCATATGAGAGTATTCCAGTTGCATCACACTCTCATTAGTGTTTTTATGCGGTACTTCCGATGGATTATACGGTGTTCATACTTCTTTAATTTGAAAATTTTGAAAATTTTCGATTACTTTTTCTACATAATGTGACTGAGATAATTCAATTCCATTAGGTGTTCTTATTATTTTAATTCCCAAAATAACATCTACAACTCATATGTCTTTCATATCGAAATTGTTGATTAACATCTACTTAGTGGTCTCTATTACCTTAGTATTTGGACCGAAAATTAGTACATCGTCTACGTATAGACAAAATCATCACGTATGATTGTCCAATTTGTTTGTAATAAACACATTTATCACATTCATTTATATGAAAACTATTTTTCATCATGACACTATCAAATTTAGCGTGTTGGAGCTTGTTTTAGTCCGTATAATGATTTGACTAATCAACATGCTTTGTTTTCATTCCCTTTGGATATAAAACCCTAAGGTTGCTCCATGTAAATCTCCTCATTGAGATTTCCATTTAAGAATGCCGTCATTACATCCATTTGATGAATCTACAGACTACAGATGGATGCAATTGCTATTAACATTCTTATAGAGGTTATTCATGTTACTGGTGAATAGGTATCGAAGAATTCTTTTTGACGATATCCTTTGGCTACCAATTTTGCATTGTATATGTCGATGGAGCCATTTGGTTTCATCTTCTTTTTGAAGATCCATTTACAACCAATTGGTTTTATTTCAGGTGGAAGATCAATAATTTCCCAAGTTTTATTACTGAAAATTGAATCAATTTCACTTTAGTTGGTTCTTTCCAACATGAGGATTCAGAAGACGATATTGCTTCCTTGTACGTTTGAGGTTCGTGTTCTAACATATATGTTAATAATTCCGAACCAAATGTTTTAGAAGTTCTTTCCCTTATGCTTCTTCTTAGTTCAACTTTCTCAGTTTCACGATGAGTTTCATCTTCATGTGATTTATTCAATTCTTCTCTTGTCATTTTGGGGACATTATTTCCTTCATTTCTTTTGTGTGGAAAAACATCTTCAAAGAATGAGGCATCTCTTGATTCCATGATTGTATTTACATGAATATCAGTTATATCAGACTTGAATACCAAAAATCTATAGGCACTACTATTTTGGGTTGGCCCTAAATAGTAACAATCTTTTGTTTTTTGTCCAAGTTTGACTTTCTTGGGAGGTGGAACCGAAATTTTTGCCGAGCACCCCCACACTTTGAGGTATTTAAAACTTGGTATGTGTCATTTCCATAACTCATATGGAATTTTTTTTCCTGTTTTATTGTGAGGAACCTTGTTTAATATGTGATTAGACATATTAAGGCTTCCCTCCCACAAGTTCGTCGGTAGGCCAGAAGTTAAGAGCGTCGCATTAATCATATATTTTAATGTTCTATTATTTCTCTCGGCTATACCATTTTGTTGTGGTGAATATGGTGCTGTTGTTTGATGAATTACACCAGGTACAGAATTGTTCAAACCGTGATTCATATTCTCCACCTCGATCAGATCTCAATATCTTGATCTTTTTATTTAACTGATTTTCTGCCTTGGTTTTGTGCTTCATAAACGATGTAATTGCTTCATCCTTGTTATTTAAAAGATATACATAGCAATATCGTGTATAATCATCAATAAAGGTAATAAAGTACATTTTCCCACCTCTTAGAGGTAATGATTTGAAATCACATAAATCAGTATGAACCAAACCTAGTGGTTCGGTGCTTCTATTAACTGTATGAAATGGTTTTTTGACCATTTTTGCTTCTACGCATGTCTCACATTTGTAGTTTTTATCTACTTGGAATTTCGGAATTAATCCCAAGTTTGATAGTTTTTTCATTTTTTGGAAATTTATGTGTCCTAATATATCATGCCATAGTAAAATTTCGTACTCAAGCAAATAAGAAAATTCAATTTTTATGAATAGCATAATCAGAATACATAGTTTTATTACCGACAACGGCTGCGTTTTCCTTAAATAGGCCATCACATAAATATCCCCTTCTTATATACGTTCCAGCTTTGGATAGAACCATCTTGTTCGACTCGAAGACCATTTTGAATCCTTTCTTTGATAGCACTGGACCAGAGATGAGATTTTTGCATATGTTTGGAATATGGAGCACGTCATTCAACTTGATAGTTTTTCCAGAAGTAAATTTGAGGATTACTGTGCCACTGCCTTCGATCATGGAAACTGCAGAATTACCCATGTAGAGTGTTTCTTCCTGATCGAATTTCTGGTATGTAGAAAACATGGATTTGTCAGAACAAACATGACGTGTCTGTGTCCACCCACTATTGGTTAGAGTTCTGAACCAAATTGCATTCAGATATAACTGCTGAAAAATTAGACTCGTCTACTTCCATTTTATCCACCATATTTTCCTCTGAGTTGCGTTTCTTCTTGTATCTGCAATCTCTAATAGCGTGTCCTGTTTTTCTACAAATCCAACACTCGCCATTAAACTTCTTGGTTTATTTGTTGTCTTTGGGTTAGTTTTCAGGCGCTTTTCTTTTCTACGGGAATTTCTTCTCTTGTTTTTCATGAAATGCCCTTTGTTCTTTGACTCTTATGCCACAAATGCCTCTTCGCTTTGTTTTGTCGCTCCACGGTTATCAGACTCAATTTTTAGTCTGACAATAAGATCTTTTAAGGAAATCTTCTTTTTCTTATGTTTTAGATAATTGCGGTAGTCTTTCCAGAATGGTGGTAGTTTCCCTTGTTATCGCTTCAACAAGAAAGAATTCTCCAACTTTATGCCCTTCTGCTTCAAGTTCATGAATTATGAGTTGGAGTTCTTGCACTTGACTAGTTGCGGATTTGGAGTCAACCATTTTGTATTCCATAAACTTATCTACGATGAACTTCTTCAAACTGACATTCTGCGTTTTGTATTTATGTGCAAGTGCAGTCCATAAGGATTTTGCTGTCTGGTTTGGCTAATATACTTTATATAGTACTTTATCCAGACGATTCAGAATGTAATTTCGGCATAGGAAGTCTGAATGCTTCCATAAGTCAATTTCGAGAAAAACGGCTGTATGTTTTTCTCTAGTTTGTCTGTCTTTAGGCTTTGGTACTTCCTCCTTGATGCACTTCTGCGGCCCTAGCGTGGTGAGATAAAACAAATTTGATTTTGCCATGTTATGAAGTCATAACCATCTCCTTTAAACAGATCAGGCCTGTTGTGAGTAGTAGCCTTTGTTGATAGTTCGACTGTTGCCATCTCGGTTGAAGTGAAAACAAGAAAGTCTTAAGATGTTACACGTCTAGTATACCAGAGTAGAGACTAATCAATAATAAACTCGTCTCACAAGTTTACAAATCAGATTTCCACTACTTTGGAATTCTGTATTAGCTATTTTTAATAATAAGTATGTTGTAATTAATTACAATAACAAACTAACAACTATAGTAATAATAACTATAGCGATAAGTCAAACGTTATACTATTTATAGAAATAGCACAACGTAGAAACGAAAATGATATATATATATATATATATATATATATATATATATATATCAACTAGAAATCTAACCGGTTGAAGAAGGAAATTTTGTCTGAGGCTTGTCGAAATAATTTCCTTAAGACTTTATTCAAAGTCTCCTAAAATACAACAGACGTAAGATTCTCGAGATCGTGATATGTATGATCCTCTGTGTGACGGAACTGATTATGATTTAAGAAAATGAAGATAAAGAAGAGACAATTCAGTTTTAAAATTGGGTAAGGAAAGTGATCGGGTTTTGTTCTTATTTATAACCGAATTCCTAATGGCTATACCCATTGAGAAAAGTAGCATCCCTTCATTTGCAATGCCAAAAAGTGTTACTGTTCGCAACAGTCGCGTCCGTTCGTTTGCAACGCCACAAAGGGTTACCGTTTGCAATAGTCGCGTCCGTTCGTTTGTAACGCAAAAAGTGTTACTATTCACTGCAGTCGCGTCCGTTCATTTGCAACGGTTCAGAACTATTGCTTTTCGTTGTAACGGCCATCTGAAAAATTGCGTCTCTTCATCTGTTTGCAATGGTCACAACCGTTGGAAAATCCGTACCTTTTTAAACACACTTCTGTTTTAAAATCAGTCCCTTTTTTAGATAGCAAAAATATATGACACAGCCCAATCTCGTTGGACCCACACTCGACCTGACCCGACCCGGTTCGGTTGGAAGTGCGGGCGATGGCACGCGCGTGTGTGTTAATCCATGGCCATATAGGTCCTCCCCATCGCACAAAATTACCTGACCCTGAGGGCCAACATAGGGATTGAGAGTACACTATGTAAACAAGAAAATGAACTTATTTTTGGCGATGTGGGATATATCTCATTCACTATTTTTGAGAATTCTAACAGTCTCTTTCTATGATGAATGGAAAGTTAGTTTACAATGCACAAGTTGACAGTTCTTATGACATTGTGATCGTGTTGACTTAGGCTAAGTCGCTTAGCTAAGAAGAGATTTAGTGAACATAATGACACATCAATATACCAAGAGGCATTGTAGGTAATAGTTGTTTTGTAGTAGCTGTCTTTAAGCGTTTTTTTTCTTTTTCTTTTTTTTCAATCTACATTGGCAGCTGGCTTGCTTATAGCCTATCAGAAGCATGCTCTGCCTACAAAACTTCAATTGCAATTCGTTTTAACCTTTTAGGATTATATTGTTTTGAGTTAGTAAAATAAAATGGGAATTTTACCATTAGGGCCTTTTTTAAACAAATAATAAAGTTGTAGGACATGGCTTTAAAAAAATTATTTCTAGGACAAATTTTTTTATACGTGACGTTGGCCCATTAATCTGTTACTTCATGTCTTCCTTCTGGTCTTTTTTTGTTTTGTTTTCAACCATTTTTTAGTGCGCCAAACAAAATCGAAAACAAGGGTTTAGAATACAAACAATCGATTTCTCTTTTCAAAATCTCAGCTAAATGGATTACAGATTATTTTTTCATGATCGATTGAGCTTTGCGCCGCATTTCAATTACAAGGACTTCTACTTCATCGATTTAAGCCCTATTAATTTCAGCTCAAACTAAAATACTTTCGACAAACAATCTATGGAATCAGCTCGAATACATTCGACGAACGATCTGTGGAATCAACAAGTGAGCTCTCTTTTATTTTCATGTAAATATATTAGTTAAATATACATATTACTTAGATAATAAACCTTAGTTAAATATACCCTACATTTATTGCATATTATTAATGTCGATGACAGTTTTTATAATGGATTTAAAGTATTTTAGTGCTTGTTATGATTTAAATAATTGATAAATGTTTAATCAAGCATATGTAAATATTCGGTGACAGATGATACTAAATCCTAAATTTTTTTACTCGAATATGTTATAGTTTAGCTGTTAAAAAAGATAAATGCATCTATCATTTAATGTAAAAGATTTAAATACATGCTAAACTCTAGATATATTTAATAATTACTGATATTTATTATGTTTGTTTGTTAAATAGTGGTACATGTTAAACATTTTTGCTGTTTTAGTAATGATTTAAAATTATTACATAACATATGAACCAGATTTTAAAGCATACTTAAAAAAAGATAAAAGCATCTATGTTTTTATACAGACAATTTAACAACATAATTAACTATAAATGAATTCTCTTGGTTACTATTAAATATCAAAAGATACGCAATGAAATGTCATAGTTATTCATTTGTTGCTTTTTACTGCAAAAATATAACTCTTCATTATTACAAATATATTGCTACACATGATAATATTTATGCGGCATATAAATGAAGACTAGATCTGCGAAACCAAAGGTTGTTATAGAACAAGCTACATGCATTTTTATAAACAATGGAGGAAAACTGTGCATAAACATAAGACCGGTATCCGGTCCATTTTGCGAGGAGCACAACCAAAAGACAACTTTATCTCTAACTCCTTTGATAACTTTTTTCATTCATTATCTATACTATAACATTTAGTTTAGATGTTCTTTTAGTTTATATATATATAAATGTATTAAATTTAAAATTATATTCCATTAAATATGCAAAGCATAACAAAAGTCTGATATATGATAAAAGAACTAAAAAGGATAGAACATGCTATCTTTTTATAAAAATTCCTACAAAAAATCAATGTTAACAACAAATTCCTAATCATATTTGCTATAAAGTTTACTTAACAATTAAACTGTTGTATCCTAGACAACATTAAAAGTTGTATGACACTACTATATTCAAACTGGTGTATGAAGCAACAATTGTTCATTGATATAAAATATCTTAATTCCAAAAAAACACAAAACAATTAAAAAGATAAAGCATATTATCTTTTTACTCAAATTTTTGTGCATTATGATATTTTTTTGATGAACTTGTTATTTTTACCTCCAATTGATTGTATGATTTTCATAAATTTAGGATCAGACTGAACCAACAGAGGAAAATACGAATGTTTGTGAAAAAGAAGACTTGAAAATAAAGACTTCGAACATAATCAGTTGACAACTCCGATGAAGAAAGAAAAATTTCATAAGAACTAACTGAAGGAACTACTGATTCTGATGATGTCGATTAGTATGAAACAAAAAATAGCCAAAAAGCAAAGAAGTCAGCAGTACACTGGCACATATAGATGTAATTCGGACGCAATTTATAAAGTCCTGTCAATCATAAAGGAGAAAATTATTCTTTCACATGAAGCAACGGCTTATACAGAAAAAACGCCATTCAAAAAATTCTTCAATGTTTTTCTTGGAGATTCAATAGCACGACAAGATTTAAGAAAAAGTGATTCGAATTTAGATGATGTCATTACTTCTTTTGATGTAAAAGAAAATGCTTTCAGAATAAACAAATTTTTGAAAATAAGTCCTGAAGAAGTCAGTCTCATATTCGGAATGCCATTAGCTAGAGAAGACTTATTTCCTACACCAGCTTCTAACAAAGCCTCAGCTATGGAAAGTTTCGTCAATTTTTAAGTACCAATTTTCAAGAAGAAGACATAATCAGCCAAAAAACAGTAACAAAAGATTGAATACAATGTTAGAAGAGGGAAACAGGAATGAAGATTTATTGAATTTATTATTGTTGTTGTTGGTTATAACTTCTCTTTTTCCAAACAACCAAAGCTATATGCAATGAGGTTTCTTGCCGAAGTTGTTAAATTTAAAAAAAATTTAAACTCAATCTCCTAGCCACCGGCAATATGTGAAAATATTTTGAAAAATGTTCAAAAGTATCATGCGGATCCAAGAAGTACACCAAATTATACTATGATGTTACTGGTATGCTTTCATAACTTTAACTAAATATAAATATATTCATATTTATGTTTATTACAAAAATATAAATCTATTTATCTTTTTCTTGCAGTACTAGTTTTATGAACGAACACAGATAATTGACGAAAAGGAAAATCTGTAAACCAAAATCCCAAGAATGAGAAAATGGGATTTATCAAAACTGAAAGATTTGGACCTCACTAAAGTTGACAATGACAAGGTATGCTAGTTTATTTTTTTTAACTGTACTTTTTTTTCCTAATTTCCAACTTGCGATGAATTCACTAATAAATTTGTTTGGGATGAAAAATGTTAGATAATGTTCAAAATAACACTACATCAGAGATAATGTTTCTTTACATGAACACACAAAAGAGGGTTTCAATGACTCTAACACACATGAGAATGGTACAAAATCAACCACTGATGTACAAAAATATTCTCATGTAAATGACATGCTGACGTGGTTCAAACTACCAATAAATATGTATGCTTGTCCAAAGACCTCAACCAATTAAGTTCTGATTTAGTGCTTAACAAAGATCCACCTCCTGAACCTCAAACATCTGATGCACCAATTCCTGAAACAATAGAAGAAGTGAAAGTAACCGAACACATAAGTGATGAAAATATGTTGGTTAATAAAGTTATAGAAGAAGAGCAACAAGTCATATCGTTAATTACACCATAAATTTAGGATAAAGGAAAAGCAACAAAAATTCCAAAATTCGTTCCCCAATTGGTTCAGGCCAATGTAAACTATAAGAAGAAATGTGAAAAATCATCTCAAGCCCCGTCAACCCCTCCTAAAATGTATAAGAGGCTCAACAAAAATCAAATGAATATCATTTTTTGAAATGTTACTAGCCTAAATTACATAAAACGAAATGTTATATGTATTTAGGGTCCTCCAATCTTAGCAGCTTTCATTAATAAGCCTATTTGAAACTTAATTAAGTATATGGGCATTCAAATATTCATGAATAATTAAGTTCCTCACTAATTGGCAGTTTTTACATAATAATGACATGGGGACTAAGCAACCAATATCATCATTGATGCTACTGTTTAGGATATAGTCATCTAGGATAAAAGTTTTTAATAAATAACTGTAATTAGAAATAAAAATAATTATTTGAATTGGGATGAATTCAAATTTGTTTGGGATGAATTTACTAATAAATCTGAACTATACTTGTAATTTGAATTGGGACTGTCCAGAATTCTACTGTAACAATGAACTTAAATTTGTGTGGTCGTTTGGATTGTAATTCACCTTTTCAGTTTTGTCTCTGTCTGATTGTGTAGAATAGTTGGTGTGACTGTTTTGATTTGTTTTTATATTTTGAAAGTCCATCTCATCAGCTTTGTTTGGATTAGGCATATATGAATCATTCCCTTCATGCAGTTGGTTATTTGTCATGTAATTTTTCTTTCTTTATTAAACAAATAAAAAAGATAAAAACATTTTTTTACAGCCTGAGTTTGTCACACTTACTTAAATTTATGCTTCTAACTTATCTAGTACTTGAATGACATTACATGTGCAAGCTTAACTTTAAATATTTTCCTTGCAGGTTTAAGAAAATTTCAAATGTAACAAAAGAAGAGAAAGAAATTCTTTCGAATAAAATAAAGCTATTAAGGTGGAAGAAGACCAAACGAAGAAAAGAAAATTAGATGAGTATCAGGAAGTCGAAAGTCTGAAAAAATATGCCAAAGACTGTGCTAGTAGCACAAAGGAGCTAGAATCAAAAGTCACTTTTTTGACTACTGAGATAAAAAATGTTGCGGAACAATTAAATGAGGAAAGATGTTTAAGAGAAATGGCTGAAAAAAGAATCCAGAATCTTGAAATGAAGCTCCAAAAGTTGAAAATTTTAAAAGAGTATGATGTGAAGGAAGAAAATGATTTGAAGGAAAAAACCGAAGCTAAAAAAGGTAAGGACATTAGAAAAATTGTTGGTATAATTCACATAAACAGTTCTACTAATTTTTCAACTTTTGATATAATGCAAACTCAAGATTCATACTAGAAGAGCAGACACAAGATAGTTTAAAATCTGACAATCTTAAAGTACCTGCTCAAGAAACTGCTCCCAAAAAATCCTATTGTTGTTGAAGATGTTATCCTCAAAGAAACAAAAAAAGCTAAGGAATGTTGAAAAATATCCTCTCCTCAAATATCTTAGTGAAGAACAGAAAGAAATTGTCAAAAAAAAATTTCAAAATTCTTGGAGGAAACAAGTAACAAATTTACTTTTCACTCAATTTACTTAAATAGATTTATTCCAATAAGATATTGTTTATGGTACACTATGTTAACAACGTATAACTCAAATAAAGCCTTTTATTTTAGCATCAAAATCTGATGATTTACAAATAAAAAATAAACATAAAAAATAAACAAAACTAAAAAAGATAAATTAATTTATCTTTATCTTTTCATACAAACTTCTACAATGGTTGTTATTTTCTTTTATTAATAAGAAAATATAAACAACATAGTACGTACTAATTTTAATTTCTTCTGTTAACAACCATCAAATTTTTCAGTGATGAAGCATTTACTTGTGATGATGAAAACTTCATCACCATCACAAAAAGTATGATTGAAAAACTTCTCTATGGAGAATATATTTCTGTTCAAATAAGTAGAAAAACTATACTTTGCTTCATTATAAATTCTATACTTAATCCATATTCTTTTTGAAATGTAGGTTATCAATTGGTTTTGGTTCAGAAAAACAGAGTTATTAGAGCAAAGTTCTAGCATTATCCATGTGAGCACGACAATGACAGTAAGTAAACTATAATGTCAAATAAAAAATTTCTTTATAAGACGAATTTTCTAGAAAAAAAATAACAGAAAAGTGCAACAGACGGAAGCATGGAAATATCAAAATAGATATGTTTAATCCTTTTTTAAACAAACACTTCTAAATTCGTTATGTTGCACTATATTATTGCCAATACACGGCAACAAACATTGGAGCTTGCTAGAACTAGTAGTGGAATCATGTACTTTGAACCATCACGATTCTCTACACTTGACCACAAGATCTAAGACCTTAAGAAGCGGACATTCAAAGTTTGCTAATAATATGATAAGTAAAAATACACAGTAACTAAAAATATAAACATATTTATCTTTTTTCTAAAAAAAAAAATTTTTGACATAAAGTATCTGTAAACACCATTAATAAAGACTACAAGACGCGTGATAGAAGACAGTTCTGGAAAATCTACATTGCCTAAAAATGTTGAATGTGCCCAACAAAGCAATGGGTAATTTTGAAAAAAGTGGAGATTTTTATACAAAAATGCATGTTACACGATAACTAGCTACCCACATATAGCCAATTAGATCACTACAATAAACAAGACCTTTAACAGCGTTTCAAAAACGCTAGAAAAGCTATTAACAGAGCTTTTACAGACGTTGTATATCGACATGCAATTATATGTCAGAGATATACCATGACAAGGAATAAACGCTGTTAAATGTCCTTTTTTACAGCGTTTCCCTGGTGTCATGAAATCATTTAACAACGTTTGGTCTACATTAAAGGCATTTTTAAAAAAGGCTGTTAAAACAATTAAACGACACTTTTAAAACGTTGTTAAAACATTTAACGGCATTTAAAAAACGCCGTGGAATGTTTTAACAGCGTTTTAAAAACGCCGTTAAATTGTATTTGGTTATGTTTTTAGATACAATTTAACGGCATTTTTAAAACGCTGTTAAAACATTCAACGACATTTAAAAAACGGCGTTAAATTGCATACAAAGCTAAGTCCATTAGAATTTTTCTACTTTTCTGTAAATTCTATTTCAGTAAACATCAGTCACAATGTGTATATATACCACATTTCAAAATTGGTATATTATACCAATACCACATTTCAAAATCAGCATATTGTATCAAACCACATTTTGGACACATTTAATAACCAACGTATGAAATTTCTTAATCAATATACACAATATTATTACGCCAAACATAAATAGTTCATCATCAATAGTTCATAAACAAAATATAGAACAAGTAGCAATAGCAAAACTACGTTAAAACCAAAAAGTAGTTCTAGCAGCAAAAATAACTTCGATCCATAACTCGTTGCAACCTTTTTTGCATCACAGTCATCTATCTACCTGTAAAGAAAAAGTAATGCTTAAGAATCAATTCATCAAAAAAGTGTACACAAAGTTAAATCGGATTCATAATGCAAACACTAAATATTCATCACATATTTCACTAGACGATTGGCTAATACAAAGTATACAACATGCCATAAAATCAAGTAGCATTTACAAGTGAAGTAGAGTAAAAAATAGTAAACGAACTCGGTAATTTACTTAGAGTAAAATCAAGCTGCATTATCGGCGTATGAAGTGATCTGTTTACAAATCACGTATACTAATCGTCGATGTTGTTGACTGAGTGGTCCTCTCAGTATACCAATATAGGTGTAGTCGGTTTTAAAAAATTAGACTCGGTTTTTAAGTTGGACTCTGTTCTTGAAACTGAGACTCGGTTAAATTGAGTCTCGGTTGAAATTGAGATTCGGCTAAACTGAGTCTTAGTTCAACTGATACTTAGTTAACTGAGTCTACATTGAAACTGAGTTCAGCTAAACCGTGTCTCAGTTTAATTGAGGCTCAACTAAGTTTGAGACACAATTAGCAGATACTTAATTAACCGAGTCTCAGTATTTGGATAAATCCAATTTAACACGAAATGGATAAAATATTCATAAAACAACAGCAACAACAAAAATAATAATAAGTACTCACCGTCTTCAAGTGGTCATGCCATCAATATCTGGTTTTTTCCTCCAAAAATTTCTAAAACTTATTCTCTTGCCCGACACTGCCAGCTAGGATACATGCTCTATACAATCATTGTCCATGTCAGCAAAACTGAGGTTGTCTCTTCCCCAGCAAAGTAGAACAGTTTGCATTCTCCAATGACTTCTTCAGTACTCATTGGCATATTCTGGGATTTTTCATCTTTATCTGAATTGTATTCTAGAAGCACACCAAGTAAATCATCATTTTTTGTATCATCATTTCACATAACTTTTTCCTTTTTTTCAATCATGCACCTTAGAAGTGACCATATCCCGTTATCTATTGCTTTCATTTGCTTGTTTCTTTGGTTAGGAAGAAACCTGCATATAAGATTAAAAAATGGAAAGTCAAATCTATTTCCAAAATCCAAATTCCGTATTTATAATTGAGATGGTAACTTCTACAATTCAATATGGAACATCCATATGCACTTGAAAGACGTTTTTATGGTAAGAAACAAACTGCTTACTATCACTTCATCTATTCTTAAGCAAATAAATGTTTGTTTCATACAAAGTAAATTGATGAATAATGATAAACATAGTTATATCTACACATTGACAGAAAAAAGTTCATTTGTGCTTACTAGCCTGTCTATATTATGTTCATTGGGGACCCCAATGTCAACGGGCATTTGAAATATACAAGAAACGATCATTCTTGTGTGATTATTAAGATGTCGTATTCTGTTTTTTATTGATTACGTATATTTTTCAACACTAATTTGAATTCCCAATCTCTCCCATTACTAAATTCAACTAAAAAATACTTATAAAAATGAATGAAAAGCCAAACTTTCCCAGCATTAAATATAATAGGAAGAAGAAATAAATGAAGAACAAATCTTCACCAAACATCAAAACATGCGAGCTCTTCCCTTTAGTAGTAAGCAAAATAACCACTCCAGTACACAACCCCTGCATCAAAATTACAACATTCAAAAACTGTTATCGTGAAAAAATCACATAAAGTAAACCAAAATACTAAATTCTAACCCAAAAAAACATACAATAATAAGCGCAGTAATGGATTCGTTCATCCATCTATTTGCTTCTAGCAAATGACCAATCACAATATAAGCACAAAGTAAAGCAGCAAAAAGATTGATTGAAACTATGGAAGCGTGATCTGTAGTATCTCGTAAGAGACCTAAATCAAACCCCATTTTTGAATGAACAAGAACTCAAATTCTCTTCTTGCTTTTTGTATAATTTTTTTTAAATATAAGAAGTCTAGGATTGAAAGAGAGGAATATAGGAGAAAGTTTATTAAGTTGCATTTGATTTTTTGGAATGAGGGGAGCCAGGTGTCAAAAGAGCATAGGATTACATTTGTTGGGTGAATTATATATTGACTGGATATGCGGAACGATATGTAGCTTTTGACAATTGTTCTCATATGTGATTTGTGAGCGACAATCTTGCAATTGACTGCTCATACAAGATCATGATAGTTGGTAAAATTAGATCTATCTGTTATCATTTTTCTGTGTGACTATGAGTTACACATATTAAAAAATAAATAAACAGAAAAAAATCATCATAAGTATCTGTTATCCAAGTCAATGCATTCAGTGGATATAATGAGCTGGTCTAGTTTCCTTGATGGTTATATGTGTTGTAACTGGCCACATGCATATGATGGTTTGTTTGTGTTCAACTATGACATATATGATTTATATGGATGATATGACATCCCATAATGAATCTTGTTAAGTATTATAATCCAAGGAGGGGGATCCTTAATAGCTGTCAATCTTAACCTATAAAAACGAACATAATGGTTATATGTGCTGTAACAAATAATAGTGTTCAGTATTCAAGCTATCCTGTTTAGTTATTTTGTCGTAAATCCATAAAAACACTCGACGAGTCAACTATTTGTATAGTAAAAAAATAAACTATAACTACTAGTAATATAAAGACAAAAGGACTACTGGTACTTAAAGAAACATTCAAGTAAAATGTTTTTAAGTTATTAAAAGGAGAGGAGGAATTTTTAAACAACTTCCTGCTCTAAAGTAAAAATGAGGGATAAGATGCTTAGCTAATTTGAAACACGAGTTTCTCGCACAAATAAGGTACAAAGAAATAGACCTATGACCTGGGATTTGCAAATGCTAAAACGATTGCATAAGTTGCTCAGCTTGCTCCCCTTTGACTTGAAATAAAAGTCTTCCTTCTTCAAAGCTGCTACTAAATGTTGTACGAGAGATTACATCTCCAGTAAAATTTTAGAGTTCTGGCCAAACATCTATTTCACACTCTCCCTTCAGACCAACCAGTGTTTCCCATTGCTTATAAGTTCACAGCAACAAGTTGAAAAGGCTGGAAACATGTGCTGCAAAAGTATATTAATTCATTATATTACAAAACTATAATGCTAACATTACAATGTAGGTTGATTGCTCAAAGATATAGTTTATGTATAAAAATCATCTTAATTTTCATTGTCGACATTCGGAGTGATCAGTTCAATATGATTGCGTACCATTCATTAAATACAGGGCAAATGTATTGATTGATAGCTTAACCTTCCTACATCCTAAAAATCACGCTAAATGGTGAATAATACCGCCATTTATTATAAAAGTAATTAACAAGGGAAGGTAGATTATGATTTTTACAGGTGAGCACAAAGAAATGGTGAAAGAGTGCTATCGCATTGGGATGGCTTTACTAGTGGAGACGGATAAGCATAGGCAATGGAAAGCCTAAGAAAGTAAGCAACAATGAAGATGGATACTTAAATCTATTTGCAATAGAGATGGTACTAAAATACATATAGGACTAATACAATTACAGTGGTAAATATATTTGTATATAATCCACTGATAAAAAAAACAATAGAGATGGCACTAAAATACTTGGAAATTTTTGTAGGGCTAATAGCTTTTCTAATTTTCTTTGATGGCATAATATATGTTGAATTAAGTTGGCGTATTAAGCAGAAATTTGGAGAGAGATCTAAAGGTTGAATCGCTACTGCTAATGAATTTTATAAATTTATTTAAATTTTATAAAACTTAATTGATTTCTATAAAACTTGGGTAACTTTTAGAAACTTAGTTAAACATTTGTAAAACTTGGTTAATTTTAGAAACTTTGTTAATTCATTGAATTTTTATAAACATGGTTAGTTTTCATGAACTTATTTAGCTATTATAGTATTTGGTTAACTTAGTTATTTTTAACATAACTAATTATTTTATAAACTTAACTATTTTTGTAAATTTAGTTAGTTTTTTTAAAAAACTTAGTTAATTTTCATAAGCTTGGTTATTTTTATAGAACTTAGTTAACCTGGTTAACTTCTATAAAATTTAGTTAATTCATTTAATCGCCACTTTTTTGTGGAATGTTATTATAACATGCTGTTATATGTTACATTGATCAATAATTTCTTTTTTCTCCTCTCTTTTTCCAGTCGAAGAAGAGGAACTATTGTCAGAGCAAGTCTTCCCCCTCCAATAAGAAATAGAGATCAAGCGTTTAATAATTGACATTAAGCAGCTTTTCCTATGCTGGTTCTCCATCTACTACAAAAGCGCCATAACAATCAGAATCCTCACTTGAAGATAAAGTGGTATGCAATAACGTTATACCCTTTCCCTGTTATCTATTTATCTATAGAAAATAGAAAGAAAAAAAATAAAGCAATTGACTTAATTATGAATTGCTCTACAGTGGTAATTTCCTATGGGAAACCCATTTAAGCCACTTGTTGTTGGAATAAGTTACACATATACACTACTACCAAAACTATTTGTTTACATTTTCTACTTATGTGTCAGAAAATACATTTAGGTTTTTCAAACAGCGCCATAAAGAACAAAACTATTTATGTCATTCTGTGATGTAGTCCAGGTTGGATTTGTAAAACATGCATTTAGTGATCTAGTCTAATAAAATAAACTCCTATTCATTTAATAAAATAAGTAACTTATTATTCCTGCTTCATCCTAGCCTCGACATGCTCTCTCATATTTTGCCAAAACTCGATGAAGAAAAGCAGAAGCATAGGACATTAGAACATACTCGATCTTTAATTTGAATATAGCATTTCATCAAAATATAACACTATTTTTCTCAATGATAGACTGATAAACTATGTAGTTCATTTTGTTACACTTCTTGAATCCAAGCTCCATCCCTAAGCACCACTACTTTTTTTTAATGAATAAATGTACAGATGCTATTTGGATAGTGCCATAATAAATAAAATAAAAAATATTATCAAATTTTGACATATAAGTAGAAACTCATATACACACACGCATACTCATATACATATGCATATATACATACATGTACATCTAAGCTCAGATACATGCATTTCAAATTAATTCAATTATGAACTATGTTTTTTGAAGTGATTTAGATAGTTAAAATGTCTTCTTAAAGAACTTGGATATTAAATTATAAAACGAGTATTACTATTTTCTTACTCTCTTATTCAAGCCTGTTTTAGAAGTTACAACACCCTTATACATGTTCATGGTATCTGCATATGAGTTTAACCTTTTTATATTTTTCATATATCGATTTCATGACAGCGGTGTCCTATATGTGTAAAGGCCCATTTTCCCGTACCTTTTGAATCGACAATAAACCACACATGTCTAACTCAAATTGCACGAAAAGACGGATCTTTAAGGGTGATTAAAGAAAAGTAGACAGAACAGAATCTCACTCGAATGGAATAACATATAATATTTCAATAATAATCTTTACAGCGGAAAACTTTTAAATACATATATCAAAGTCTAATCTAAATTCAGCTTGGACAGTTATAAAACCTGCCCTTACAATTGCTGACAAACATCAAACAAAATACACTAAGCAAAGCGGATAATAGAATATCTCCATACGTCGATGAATATCTCCAGCTCTCCTCTGGAAACTCCAACCGTCTTCGACTATCCTGAAACTACTCGGATTTGACCCGAGTATTGAAAATACCCGGATCAGGCTTGATAAACCAGCGTGAAAAAAACTCTATAATAAGTGACAGTGTCATATATCAGCCTTTGTTATAAATCCTTTGGAAATAAAGAGTATCTCATAAGACCACACCCGCACATAAACACGGATGGGTTTTTACCTTATGATAACTAAAACACTTTTATATCAAAACGTTTGATATTATTTCTACTGACATTCTTTGAAAACATTTGCAAATAAACTTATTAATCTTAGCCGAAATTGTTACCATTATTAAATTCCAGCATACTAGGCTCTACAAACAAAACCGTTGGTTCTTATTGGAGAATGGATTTCCATACAAATGATCCGGCGCAGGATCTACCTTTCGAAATGGGTACACCTCTAGATGGATGTCCCGAGGCACAGAACATCTGCCCTCTACCAACACAAGACCGGCCTACCTCTTTACTAGATAGTACCGTATATGTCATCCCCCGGTCGTTACCGACCTTTAACCGAGCGCTCGTTTTCCATACACGACATTAATATACATCCCGAACGTCATAGCGGGAAGAAATATATATAGAAGGGGATGATCATATCCTAATTGGGAATGACCCACTTAGCCCTGCTGCATCTAATCCTGTTTCGATCATTTCTGGTTTGATGAGGCTTGAGGCTACGATTACCTTTTCACATAGCACATATCACATCTTTGAATGCCACATTGCCATTTCCGTTTAACTACTAATTGCCTTCCATAAAAATACAACCCTTGAGCTCGTAAGTCTCAAGGAGGGGGTTAAGCTAAGAGAAGTTGCCTTCTCCGCCACCACTGATGTACGTTTGTAAAAACCAATGTACGTAATCGTTAGAAATGCGATGTCAGACAAACGTCCATACAAGTTGTCCAGGAACAGGACAAACCGAAGACACTTTCCTTGGCCATTACTAGGCGAGAAGCTCTTGCAATCCGCAAAATCTCCATCACGAGGAGACCACTGCTATATATAACTTGGGAGCTACCCAGAGCAAGTCAACAAGCAGTCCTCACGCTATAAAGATCCACGGTCTTCAATAATCATCGTCTTCAACAAGTCTTCACGTTCGAACGTATACATTGGTTCGAAGTGGTTTTCGGATAGGAATTAACCAAATCCGACTCCGGTTCCTTCGAAATCCAATCATCGATAAAAGTGAATACGATTATATAGGATTTATTAAGTCACTTTTCACTTTAATTCTTTTCGGATGATTTCGAAATCTCTTTCTTTTAACTTAGAGTAATTCTAAGTAATTCACTCTTTTGCTTTGGAAAATATCTCAAATTTCCTTAGTTAATTCTTCATCCAAATTTCTTTACTTTTAAGCGGGTTAAAAACAATGTTATTTAAGACATCGTTTATGATAAACCCTAAATCAATCTTAACAAACATTTTGAAGTAAATTCGATCTTAGAAATCATTCTTTCTGGAGTTTGCTTAACTTTCGGATAATACCAATCTTCTTTTATTTCGGAAAACTTAATAGAATCTTTTTATTTAAGAGCATCCAGGCTTTCCCTTCGATCTGTTCCACTCCTCGCCTAAGAAAAGAAAACATAGGCCAGATAAGTTCAGGGCACTGGTTGCTCCATCCATAACCTTAGTTAAACACCTTATTTTATCTTCCCAGATCTCACAGGCGGGACAAATGTACTAGTCGTTTCCGCATACTCAGATTTTCAACTTATTTTGGAATTGCTTATAAATATTCCACATTATTTTCCAAAATGCTTAATTATCCTTTTTAAAACGTTCACAATTGATTTTGGGAAACGTCGTTACATTTAAACTCATATTCCAAAAGTTTTACAATTCGCAACGGAAAGTGCCGCGGAAAGTGCTAAATAAGCTTGTTTTGAATTAAACAACTTTTAGACATTCGATAATTCATATTTTCCTATCCAAATATCTTTTAAATCTTTTAAATAGATTTATCAAATTTATTCCATATTTTTCCATAATTAAAAACATCCATTTAAACAAATATTCTGTTATGGTCACTTAACTACACTAGCGCGATTTTTCTAGAAAATTGATTTGGACTTATTTCAAAATCTACTTATCGAAACTTTGATTTTCTTTCTTCGTTTAGAAGATATAGATATAATAGTCCGGAATTTTCTTATCTCGAAGAATTCCGAGTCATATTCCACTCTATGCACTCATTTGAACTTTTCGACGCGAAATCGCGAACTACCGTTGCGCGACGCGTCTAGTTTTAACTCATTTTTCAACACTTGAAATAATCAATTCAAATTTGATTTCAACACTTATAAGATCATTAGAAACCATTTTAAATCAATATTTTCACTTTTAAAAGTATTTAAAATGAATTTTCACAATTACCATATTATAATATTATTATATTCACATTATTTCAATATTAAATTTTAAATTCCAATTCCAACTTAATTTCGATTCTAATCTCAAATTAAATGCATTTAAAACTTAGATTTCAAATCTAATCTCAATTTAAACTTCCATTCAATATCAAACTAAACTTCACTTTTTAAAAATCGATTTCAATTTTACTATTCATCTAAATTTCAATTTCTAATTAGCTATCCTTTTCAAATCCGATTCACTTCACATTTCAAATTCTCTTTCATTTTAACTTTAATTTCACTTTTAAATGAAAAGATACCTATTTTTCCACAATTTCTCATATTACTAAAATATGGTCTTACTAAACAAAGTGATTACTTAACTAATAGGAATTTGATGTCCAAATTATCATAACAACCATACAACATCCATATAACATCAATATTTTCCATACGGTAAATGTCATAACATTACTACGGATTATCCAACATATCCAAACAATCAACCAAACATCCATATCATCAAATAGTGATTATCTAACATAACAATTAAGCATGATAATCAATATAATTTAAAAAGCGGTGAGAATTTCTCATCTTTAACCAAAACGTTTAACTTCCTACCAACATTCATTTAATTCAACGCTTCACTAAACCTTTGTAAACCTTATCATAACCATGTTTCCAAGCGCTCGACCATCTCCATTCCTACTTGTTTTGCTCACGTCCTCCCCTTTCAACTCCCAAACTCACGGCCTAAGGACCTTTTTAAGAAGAGAAGAAAAAAGAAGTGAATTAAGAAGAGGTTAGAGAGTAACAAGTGGATTAATGCTTAAGCACTCCACTATTTTTAACCCTCCTATCTCTCTTAAAGAGAGAAGCCATTAAAATAGCTTAAAGGAAGAAGAAGAAGAAGAAAATTATTTGTGTGAAAATGGAAGAGGTATGCACGGCTATTTATAGGAAAAAGTTTGGAATAAAATATTATTATGTAAAATGACCAAAATGCCCTTTACTTACTTTTTTACTTAACATCACATTTCAAATCATGCTTTATGTCACTTTCATTTAAGAAGCAAGAAAAGCAAAGTAATAATTATGTTTGGTTTGATTTGATGTTTTACTTTTTGACTTTTGTACTTTTTTGTCCTTTTATGCTTACTTTTTGTTAATTATATTCTAGAATTTTCTAAGTATGTTTAGTAAAAGTAAACTTGATCAGTGAATTAATTAATACTTATACTATTTGAATATATGTTCTATATAAGAAAATAAAGGTGCGACGACGTTGCGACAACTTTTAATCGACAAAACGTCGTTTTTCGACGAAATGTTTTACGGTCACATTTTGACGTTTTAGTTAAACTATTTATTTATGTAAACCAAATTTAAAAATGAACATTTTACTTCTTCAAATTAAAAAAACAAGTCACTTTATATTTCAAAACCATATTAAATTAATATCAAAATCTTTAATTTTACCGTGTATGTAAAACTGACAAAATGCGACAAATTTTTCTTATTTTTGTAAAACGATTATTAACAAACTTTTAAATCTTTTAACATACTTTTAATATCTTTGTTAGATGTTTTAAATAAGATTTATCATTTTAAATAAATATTAAAATCAATTTATTTAAGCCTTTATTTATTTTTAACAAAACTTAACTTTTGTCGATTTGTTCTAAAATCCAAATTTATACTTTTTAAACTTGTTAACTATAAGAATAGATAATTGTTTTTATATATAACATATTTATTTAAGATTTAAACTTCTTTTTAAATTTAAAATGAACGAAATCTCTCATTTTCGAAGTAGCGAAATTACGGGTCGTTACATTCTCCCCTACTTAAAAGCATTTCGTCCTCGAAATGAAATCAAAGATAAAGGTTTTCCATACTCTTCTCCTCAAATAATTTGACTTATTTCTACTGATGATAGAAAAGAAGAAGATCAATATCATAACAACACTAAAAAAAAGATGATGTCAAACATACATATAGAGATACCCCCACATTAACCTGAGTATTTATCACGTACTTATGGTTATATATACATACATCAAGCCAAAACTTTTATCCTACCCATCCTAGTGCATATTGCACACTTAAGATAATATATACAACAACCAAACAAGACTACACATCCAAAAACAACCACACTGATACTATAAATACATCCATATAACTCATCCTCTGTCCTGAGCATGTACTATACCTGAGGTCTATATATACACATACCAAAACATCAGTCAAACCACTATATCTTAGTGTCTAAGATGACTATCTAACTACTATGTAGACAGACCCAAAACATCTACTATATGTGATATTTGATTCGATCTATTATTTGAATCCAAAACTTTTCTTTTGAACTAGTATTGATCCCTCGATTTTCTAGTGAGGACTTTGATCATACTTCTTAATCACAAACCCTTGTTTTCCTTGCATAGCTCTCAACTACGATAGAAAACTTGTGTACATAATCATAAACTCTCATCAATGTTCGCCATCAAGAATCGAGTGATAAATCCTTTTCGGATTGGTGTAAACACCTCAAAGTTCTGTACTCAAATCTTAGATCCAAAATTTTATGTGACAAAATGATCTACGTTTAACTTATATACTTATTCACATTCATCTTTACCTAAAATATTTTTTCAAAACTTCTATTAATCCAAGTTTACTTCACAACCATTTACCTGTTACTAAATCCATTATTACTTAAGCTCATAAATATGACTTAAACTTGTATAATATACTTTTACTTCCTAAGAGTATATATACATATCCCTAATCTTCAAACGATCATTACTTCAATTAGGGTCTTCAACAAATGTGGAATTCTATTATTCCAAACAAATAAGTTATAAAACTCAATCCTTAGTTTTCTTTACCTAAGGTTTCAATTTAACTAAAATTATTTATCTAATCCATATATTAATAAGACAACTTTACTAAGTGCACATCCTTTTTCTTACCAATCCTAACTTATTTTCCTATCCATTTTTTAAATCAAAATTCTTAATCTTAAATCCATCAAATACCTTATAGTCAAATTGTGAAACTTAATTCACACGGTATTTGGTATTAACATTTTTCATCCAACAATCAACCTACTAACCATATTATTCAAATATATCCACTTCTATTTTTACTTCATTTTGAATTACAAATGTTACCGTAAATGTATAACTAATTTCAACTTTATATTAGGATGATATTTCTTATATCTCTTATTCCTAAATTTCACCTTGATTTTAACCTAGTCAAAGTGTCTAAATTTCAAATTATCTTAACTCCTTTATAAGTTATAGAACTTACCCTTTCATATTATATTTATCCAAAATCTCAATTTTTGGCTTATCTTTTTCTATCTTATTGATAAGAATTTTCCTAAGTATGCATTTTCTTTTTTACTTTCTCTAGTTACAACTTGCAGCTTCAATATTATCATCAAATATCTTATAATCAAATTGTGAATTTTTTTACTTCACAAGATATTTGTACTTAGCTTTGAAATCCATCCATTATGATAATCACTTAATCATTATTATTTCTTAATACTAAATATCTAAGGGTATATGATTAAAGTTCTAAATTCTAGCTTTCAACTAATTGATCCTATATGAAATATCTTATAGTCAAATTGTGCAATTATAATCACAAGATATTCATATTTTAGTTTTACTAAGAAAAGTTACAATTAATCCTTAATTTCTAACCCAAAAGATAATAATATCCCCTTAATATAAACCTAAGGTAAAATTATTTCATTTACCAATTCCTTTAAAACAAAATCACTTTTTATAAAATTAACAAATACGCGCTCATATATATATAATACTCTCATAACTCATTTTAGGGTGTTGCTAACCCTATCTCTAATGAGTTACTCATCCTAGAATATTATTAATCCTATCTCTGATGAGACTTTACCCATAACAGAGCCAAGGTTCTCGCTTAACCTTCAGCTCTGATACCAAATGTAAAGATCTAGGCTTTTCAACCATCGACAGTGGATATAACCACCGTAGCTTACAGCGGTACCTCACGCTTTGCTTTTACGGCCAGCATCTCGACTGTAAGGCAAACTACCAAATCAACCCCTCGATACTCGATCTTATGGACATGTAGGAGTAAGAGTCTTCCGTTCGCTACCTAACAAGAAGCGAGAACCCCCTATCATGTACGAACCTCACTAAGCAAAGGTGATTAAAGAAAAGTAGACAGAACAGAATCTCACTCGAATGGAATAACATATATTATTTCAATAATAATCTTTACAGCGGAAAACTTTTAAATACATATATCAGAGTCTAACCTAAATTCAGCTTGGACAGTTATAAAACCTGCCCTTACAATTGCTGACAAACATCAAACAAAATACACTAAGCAAAGCGGATAATAGAATATCTCCATACGTCGATGAATATCTCCATCTCTCCTCTGGAAACTCCAACCGTCTTCGACTATCCGGAAACTACTCCGATCTGACCCGAGTATTGAAAATACTCGGATCAGGCTTGATAAACCAGCGTGAGAAAAACTCAAAAATAAGTGACAGTGTCATATATCAGCCTTTGTTATAAATCCTTTGGAAATAAAGAGTATCTCATAAGACCACGCCTACACATAAACACGGACATGTTTTTACCTTATGATAACTAAAACACTTTTATATCAAAACGTTTGATATTATTTCTAATGACATTCTTTGAAAATATTTGCAAATAAACTTATTAATCTTAGCCGAAATTGTTACCATTATTAAATTCCAGCATACTAGGCTCTACAAACAAAACCGTTGGTTTTTATTGGAGAATGGATTTCCATACAAATGACCAGGCGCAGGATCTACCTTTTGAAATGGGTACACCTCTAGATGGATGTCCCGAGGCACAGAACATCTGCCCTCTACCAACACAAGACCGGCCTACCTCTTTAACTAGACAGTACCGAATATGTCATCCCCCGGTCGTTACCGACCTTTAACCGAGCGCTCGTTTTCCATACACCACATTAATATACATCCCGAACGTCATAGCGGAAAGAAATATATCTAGAAGGGGATGATCATACCCTAATTGGGAATGACCCACTTAGCCCTGCTGCATCTAATCCTGTTTCGATCATTTCCGGTTTGATGAGGCTGGAGGCTACGATTAACTTTTCACATAGCACATATCACATCTTTGAATGCCACATTGCCATTTCCGTTTAACTACTAAGTGCCTTCCACAAAAATACAACCCTTGAGCTCGTAAGTCTCAAGGAGGGTGTTAAGCTAAGAGAAGTTGTCTTCTCCGCCACCACTGATGTATGTTTGTAAAAACCAATGTACGTAATCGTTAGAAATGCGATGTCAGACAAACGTCCATACAAGTTGTCCAGGAACAGAACAAACCGAAGGCACTTTCCTCAGCCATTACTAGGCGAGAAGCCCTTGCAATCCGCAAAATCTCCATCACGAGGAGACCACTGCTATATATAACTTGGGAGCTACCCAGAGCAAGTCAACAAGCAGTCCTCACGCTATAAAGATCCACGGTCTTCAATAATCATCGTCTTCAACAAGTCTTCACGTTCGAACGTATACATTGGTTCGAAGTGGTTTTCGGATAGGAATTAACCAAATCCGACTCCGGTTCCTTCGAAATCAAATCATCGATAAAAGTGAATACGCGTATATAGGATTTATTAAGTCTCTTTTCACTTTAATTCTTTTCGGATGATTTCGAAATCTCTTTCTTTTAACTTAGAGTAATTCTAAGTAATTCACTCTTTTGCTTTGGAAAATATCTCAAATTTCCTTAGTTAATTCTTCATCCAAATTTCTTTACTTTTAAGCGGGTTAAAAACAATGTTATTTAAGACATCGTTTACGATAAACCCTAAATCAATCTTAACAAACATTTTGAAGTAAATTCGATCTTAGAAATCATTCTTTCTGGAGTTTGCTTAACTTTCGGATAATACCAATCTTCTTTTATTTCGGAAAACTTAATAGAATCTTTTTATTTAAGAGCATCCAGGCTTTCCCTTCGATCTGTTCCACTCCTCGCCTAAGAAAAGAAAACATAGGCCAGATAAGTTCAGGGCACTGGTTGCTCCATCCATAACCTTAGTTAAACACCTTGTTTTATCTTCCCAGATCTCACAGGCGGGACAAATGTACTAGTCGTTTCCGCATACTCAGATTTTCAACTTATTTTGGAATTGCTTATAAATATTCCACATTATTTTCCAAAATGCTTAATTATCCTTTTTAAAACGTTCACAATTGATTTTGGGAAACGTCGTTACATTTAAACTCATATTCCAAAAGTTTTACAATTCGCAACGGAAAGTGCCGCGGAAAGTGCTAAATAAGCTTGTTTTGAATTAAACAACTTTTAGACATTCGATAATTCATATTTTCCTATCCAAATATCTTTTAAATCTTTTAAATAGATTTATCAAATTTATTCCATATTTTTCCATAATTAAAAACATCCATTTAAACAAATATTCTGTTATGGTCACTTAACTACACTAGCGCGATTTTTCTAGAAAATTGATTTGGACTTATTTCAAAATCTACTTATCGAAACTTTGATTTTCTTTCTTCGTTTAGAAGATATAGATATAATAGTCCGGAATTTTCTTATCTCGAAGAATTCCGAGCCATATTCCACTCTATGCACTCATTTGAACTTTTCGACGCGAAATCGCGAACTACCGTTGCGCGACGCGTCTAGTTTTAACTCATTTTTCAACACTTGAAATAATCAATTCAAATTTGATTTCAACACTTATAAGATCATTAGAAACCATTTTAAATCAATATTTTCACTTTTAAAAGTATTTAAAATGAATTTTCACAATTACCATATTATAATATTATTATATTCACATTATTTCAATATTAAATTTTAAATTCCAATTCCAACTTAATTTCGATTCTAATCTCAAATTAAATGCATTTAAAACTTAGATTTCAAATCTAATCTCAATTTAAACTTCCATTCAATATCAAACTAAACTTCACTTTTTAAAAATCGATTTCAATTTTACTATTCATCTAAATTTCAATTTCTAATTAGCTATCCTTTTCAAATCCGATTCACTTCACATTTCAAATTCTCTTTCATTTTAACTTTAATTTCACTTTTAAATGAAAAGATACCTATTTTTCCACAATTTCTCATATTACTAAAATATGGTCTTACTAAACAAAGTGATTACTTAACTAATAGGAATTTGATGTCCAAATTATCATAACAACCATACAACATCCATATAACATCAATATTTTCCATACGGTAAATGTCATAACATTACTACGGATTATCCAACATATCCAAACAATCAACCAAACATCCATATCATCAAATAGTGATTATCTAACATAACAATTAAGCATGATAATCAATATAATTTAAAAAGCGGTAAGAATTTCTCATCTTTAACCAAAACGTTTAACTTCCTACCAACATTCATTTAATTCAACGCTTCACTAAACCTTTGTAAACCTTATCATAACCATGTTTCCAAGCGCTCGACCATCTCCATTCCTACTTGTTTTGCTCACGTCCTCCCCTTTCAACTCCCAAACTCACGGCCTAAGGACCTTTTTAAGAAGAGAAGAAAAAAGAAGTGAATTAAGAAGAGGTTAGAGAGTAACAAGTGGATTAATGCTTAAGCACTCCACTATTTTTAACCCTCCTATCTCTCTTAAAGAGAGAAGCCATTAAAATAGCTTAAAGGAAGAAGAAGAAGAAGAAAATTATTTGTGTGAAAATGGAAGAGGTATGCACGGCTATTTATAGGAAAAAGTTTGGAATAAAATATTATTATGTAAAATGACCAAAATGCCCTTTACTTACTTTTTTACTTAACATCACATTTCAAATCATGCTTTATGTCACTTTCATTTAAGAAGCAAGAAAAGCAAAGTAATAATTATGTTTGGTTTGCTTTGATGTTTTACTTTTTGACTTTTGTACTTTTTTGTCCTTTTATGCTTACTTTTTGTTAATTATATTCTAGAATTTTCTAAGTATGTTTAGTAAAAGTAAACTTGATCAGTGAATTAATTAATACTTATACTATTTGAATATATGTTCTATATAAGAAAATAAAGGTGCGACGACGTTGCGACAACTTTTAATCGACAAAACGTCGTTTTTCGACGAAATGTTTTACGGTCACATTTTGACGTTTTAGTTAAACTATTTATTTATGTAAACCAAATTTAAAAATGAACATTTTACTTCTTCAAATTAAAAAAACAAGTCACTTTATATTTCAAAACCATATTAAATTAATATCAAAATCTTTAATTTTACCGTGTATGTAAAACTGACAAAATGCGACAAATTTTTCTTATTTTTGTAAAACGATTATTAACAATGTTATTTAAGACATCGTTTACGATAAACCCTAAATCAATCTTAACAAACATTTTGAAGTAAATTCGATCTTAGAAATCATTCTTTATGGAGATTGCTTAACTTTCGGATAATACCAATCTTCTTTTATTTCGGAAAACTTAATAGAATCTTTTTATTTAAGAGCATCCGGGTTTTCCCTTCGATCTATTCCACCCCTCGCTTAAGAAAAGAAAACATAGGCCAGGTAAGTTCAGGGCACTGGTTGCTCCATCCATAAACTTAGTTAAACACCTTGTTTTATCTTCCTAGATCTCACAGGCGGGACAAATGTACTAGTCGTTTCCGCATACTCAGATTTTCAACTTATTTTGGAATTGCTTATAAATATTCCACATTATTTTCCAAAATGCTTAATTATCCTTTTTAAAACGTTCACAGTTGATTTTGGGAAATGTCATTACATTTAAACTCATATTCCAAAAGTTTTACAATTCGCAGCAGAAAGTGCTGCGGAAAGTGCTAAATAAGCTTATTTTGAATTAATCAACTTTTAGACATTTGATAATTCATATTTTCCTATCCAAATCTCTTTTAAATCATTTAAATAGATTTATCAAATTTATTTCATATTTTTCCATAATTAAAAACATCCATTTAAACAAATTTTCTGTTATGGTCACTTAACTGCACTAGCACGATTTTTCTAGAAAATTGATTTGGACTTATTTCAAAATCTACTTATCGAAACTTTGATTTTCTTTCTTTGTTTAGAAGATATAGATATAATAGTCCGAAATTTTCTTATCTCGAAGAATTCCGAGCCATATTCCACTCTATGCACTCATTTGAACTTTTCGACGCGAAATCGCGAACTACCGTTGCGCGACGCATCTAGTTTTAGCTTATTTTTCAATACCTGAAATAATCAATTCAAATTTGATTTCAACACTTATAAGATTATTAGAAACCATTTTAAATCAATATTTTCACTTTTAAGAGTGTTTAAAATGAATTTTCACAATTACCATATTATAATATTATTATATTCACATTATTTCAATATTAAATTTTAAATTCCAATTCCAACTTAATTTTAATTCTAATCTCAAATTAAATACATTTAAAACTTAGATTTCAAATCTAATCTCAATTTAAACTTCCATTCAATATCAAACTAAACTTCACTTTTTAAAAATCGATTTCAATTTTACTATTTATCTAAATTTCAATTTCTAATTAGCTATCCTTTTCAAATCTAATTCACTTCACATTTCAAATTCTCTTTCATTTTAACTTTAATTTCACTTTTAAATGAAAAGAGACCTATTTTTCCACAATTTCTCATATTACTAAAATATGGTCTTACTAAACAAAGTGATTACTTAACTAATAGGAATTTGATGTCCAAATTATCATAACAACCATACAACATCCATGTAACATCAATATTTTCCATACGGTAAATGTCATAATATTACTACGGATTATCCAACATATCCCAACAATCAACCAAACATCAATATCATCAAATAGTGATCATCTAACATAACAATTAAGCATGATAATCAATATAATTTAAAAAGCGGTGAGAATTTCTCACCTTTAACCAAAACGTTTAACTTCCTACCAACATTCATTTAATTCAACGCTTCACTAAACCTTTCTAAACCTTATCATAACCATGCTTCCAAGTGCACGACCATCTCCATCCCTACTTGCTTTGCTCACGTCCTCCCCTTTCAACTCCCAAACTCACGTCCTAAGGCCCTTTTTAAAAAGAGAAGAAAAAAGAAGTGAATTAAGAAGATGTTAGAGAGTAACAAGTGGATTAGTACTTAAGCACTCCATTATTTTTAACCCTCCTAACTCTCTTAAAGAGAGAAGCCATTAAAATAGCTTAAAGGAAGAAGAAGAAGAAAATTATTTGTGTGAAAATGGAAGAGGTATGCATGGCTATTTATAGGAAAAAGTTTGGAATAAAATATTATTATTTAAAATGACCAAAATGCCCTTTACTTACTTTTTTACTTAACATCACATTTCAAATCATGTTTTATGTCACTTTCACTTAAGAAGTAAGAAAAGCAAAGTAATAATTATGTTTGGTTTGATTTGATGTTTTACTTTTTGACTTTTGTACTTTTTTGTCCTTTTATGCTTACTTTTTGTTAATTATATTCTAGAATTTTCTAAGTATGTTTAGTAAAAGTAAACTTGATTTGTGAATTAATTAATACTTATACTATTTGAATATATGTTCCTATATAAGAAAATAAAGGTGCGACGACGTTGCGACAACTTTTAATCGACAAAACGTCGTTTTTCGACGAAATGTTTTACGGTCACATTTTGACGTTTTAGTTAAACTATTTATTTATGTAAACCAAATTTAAAAATGAACTTTTTACTTCTTCAAATAAAATAAAACAAGTCACTTTATATTTTAAAACCATATTAAATTAATATCAAAATCTCTAATTTTACCGTGTATGTAAAACTGACAAAATGCGACAAATTTTTGTTATTTTTGTAAAACGATTATTAACAAACTTTTAAATCTTTTAACATACTTTTAATATCTTTATTAGATGTTTTAAATAAGATTTATCTTTTTAAATAAATATTAAAATCAATTTATTTAAGCCTTTATTTATTTTTAACAAAACTTAACTTTTGTCGATTGTTCTAAAATCCAAATTTATACTTTTTAAATTTATTAACTATAAGAATGGATGATTGTTTTTATATATAACATATTTATTTAAGATTTAAACTCCTTTTTAACTTAAAACGAACGAAATCTCTCATTTTCGAAGTAGCGAAATTACGGGTCGTTACAATATGTCTTTACCATGCAAAGGTTCTTGCTTTTGGATGTGAGCATCAGGTAACAAAATCCAAAATAAAATTAAAAATGAAATTTATAATTAAATTTAAAATTAAATTAAAATTCTTATTCGATCTGTTACGCCAATAATTTTCTAACTGCAGGCTTGCCTGAAGTGTCGGCAGAAACTGCACATATGCCCATTTTTGCCAACGCTTTATATCAACTCGCTTACGACGCTACTAGTGTGGTTCAAACAATCACTGTTGTTTTATTTTGCTAGATTGCATATTATTTTTGTGAATAATATTGTTATAGAGTCTTTGGATTTTGTAACTATTTATAGTCTTCTCTTGTTTCAGTTCTTCTCTTGTTTCAGTTTTTAAGCTTTGTGTAAACAAATATGGTAGTAAACTTGTAGCTAACATTTTTAAAGAAGAGGAATATATGAACATTAAATAGCAATGCTCCTGAATTAGCTAAGCAAATAATAGTCACATTAATTAGCAATGATCCTGTTGTCGAAAAATAATATTTGTAAAAAGGTATCAGTCAGGAAACATCAAGTTGTAGAGGGTTTTTCATCTTAATTTGTACAATCTGCATCACATAAGCAAATACTATTCCAATTGTACTCAGCATTTTTCTTGAGAACCTCCATCAATTTAAAAATATCTTTCAAAACAATACATAAAAAACACAAACTATGTGAACCTAAACACCCACCTAAGATATAAATTTGATAAGAGTAGATGGCAAGAAACATAACATGTAAAACTATATGAATATTATAAAAATAGAATTGCAGCCAAAAATAATTACGACATTGGTCTGCCAAAATTTTCTACCATGCTCTTCTTCATGTTTGTAAATGCATATTATGCTGGAATTCAATAATAATCAACTTTTAATCTAAAGCATTTATGTATCGGTCCAATTAAACCCCTATCTTGAGAAAAATGATCACAAATTTAGAAAAAGCTTACCAATATGCAAGGAACGCTGGCTTCCAATAGATAATGGTGGCAGAGAATGTAAATCAACGTTGATGTGATGTTCAATTTTTCCCTTTGGTATGCTTATAGCTCCATCAAATACGACGATCGCTTTTGGCCCAATTTCCTTATAATCATGTTATACTTTATTCATTAAATTAAATGCATTGCAAATCAAGAGCGTTTTTAAGTAGAATTATTCTCTTACAAACAGAAAAAATAAATTGACTTTAAAGAAGGAAAAAATGAACTCATTAGTCCTGATAAATAGGTCAGAGAATCAAACTCTAACTTCATTTAATGTGTGATATTCAAGTACAATGCATAGATTGATAAAGAATAGATTTCTTATACTCCTTTTCAATCCACCATCTAATTAAAATGAAATAAAAAAATAAAAAAATTCAGTGTTGGCCTATGATACAAATTAGGCTTGCAATTTTACAATTTTGTATATTAATTTCCTAATGAAACAAATAATTTGTTCATACAATTTACATACCAACAGCAAATCTATAATGTGAATGGAGGGTAAGAATGTACAATCTTCATCAAATCTCATTCAATTTACTTACCAACAGCAAGGTAGTATACAAGATTTCCTCCTATCTACTATATAATGGAAAAATATATAAATATAATAAGATGATAAAAAGGCCTAATTGATGTTTATAGAAAATCAATCTTGATGAATCTTACAACAAATCATACAAATCAAATCAGCTAAATTAAAGTTCAATCAAGCTAGAAATGAATTTGGACTAAGGGAACAATTCAGGTTAAGAAATTAAGCAACCACATAGTTCAAATCTTCTTAATAAACAATCAGCTAGGGTTACTTCAGATGACTCACCCATGTGTGATGTTGTGAAGCGCCAGGCTGACCGATGAGGTGATTGAGAAGAGGCGTGCCCGGGTGATGGTAAAAGCAGGTAGTGGGCTGCGATTTCATGCTAATGATCTTTTGCTGTGGCTACGCTTCTGGTGAAAAGAGAAGGCAGAGTGAAACCCTAAGCCAGGTAGGGGTAAAAGATGGAGACTTTAGAGGCAAAGGGATGAAGTAACTTTCAGATTTTCAAGGTTTGATGATTGTGACCAGAAATTGAACCATGGGAAAGAATGAAATAAATTAGAAAAAGAGCGCCTGCCGAAATAATTCATCGTCCCGCCTATTCTATAGCGTATGTGTAATAAGTTTTTTGTTTTAGACCGACTAACGACTGCAAGAACGTTCCAATGCTGTTTTCTAATGCAATTAGTGATAAACTTTCTTGTAGTGATACTATTATTTACTCACATATTGTTACTTAGATTAACACACTACTAAATACAATTCATTATCAAAATGAAGAAAAAATAATCTGTTTTATCATTATATTCAAATTACTAAAATTAAGAAATACAGGTTCGACTGTGGAGTTTCGTAATGATGTTCATACAAAAGATTGCATAGAGAATGCAGACTGCAACAAAAATTAGTCTTGAACAACTCAATGCATTTAGAGTGCAATAAGCTGCACAAATCCTCTCTGACGAACCATAATGCTAGACATTTGAAAATTTTTGCAGCTCAGCTTCAGCTATAAAAAATGCGAGCTGTGAATAATAAGAACAGTTTGTTTGATGTCTGACAGTCTTTTTATGATGCATTTGTTAAAAGTTATTACAATATCCAAAACTATATTGTTCATAATAGATTTTAGGCAGTATATAATTTATTGATGAATTTGATGATGAATTTGTAATGGCTAATGTTAACTAGCAAGTAATTACACAACCGATGTTAATTTGATGATGAAATTCAGATAACTGATCATGAATTTGTAATGGCTAATTTGTTTCTAGTGCTCTAAGAAAGATAAAAGCTTTTATCTCTAATGATAATATTCTTATGTCATGAAATCATACGTTATTAACTGTATGTTGTATCGGTCTTTTATAGTATGCACTGTTTTTATGTCTCCCAGATTTATATGTATAGCAATATTAACTTTATTTCATGTACTATTTAACATTCTGCATATTTTCCTATGTCTAGAGCGTTGGAGACAATTCAGTGATAAGCTTAGGTTACTACTTGAGTACCATAGGCTGAATATGTCTGCAAAAGCTACATGGTTCGAATGTACTACCTGTCACTGAATCACTCTAATTTTGATGATCTATCCTTTCAGAGTTGTAAGAGTTTACTATGCATGTGTCACATTGACGAAGCAGATGATCTGCTTGATTAATAAATAAAGAAGAGCATGTTTTTCTCACCTTTCATTGATAATATTAGTTTTTCAGACAGAGTTTTGAAACACTAATACCATTGTTTATATTCATTGTTTCAGTTTGTAGATTAAACCATTAATTTACACAATTAACGATATTTGGAACATCATATGTTTAACATGTCATGTGATAATGTCATTTATTGAATTTATTAAGTACGACATACTATTAATAAAGCATTTATCTTTTGAACATAAAAGCATTTATCTGAGGTCTATTCTCTTTACATCAGTCATAAACAAACTATTTTTCCAACTCGTGGTTTGCTATGGATAATATTCAAAATATTTGTAAATATATACACACTTTGGTATACTTATTTAGGTTCTTATTGTAACCTGATGCCTTACAATGACATTTGGTAGTCCATAGACCAACAAAATCTAGCAATTAATCACACACACCAACAAAATCAAAACACAAAACAAAGGCTATATAGCAGAACAAAAAAGAGATATATGAATTTATCTTTTTCACAAAACCAACAATAATGTATACCAAATAACAGTTAAACATAAAAATTACTTACAACAAAAAATAATCAGAAACATATCAGCAGCAATTCAACATACGCCATTATTCGAATATTCAACTCAAAATATTCAAAGAACAATCAATCAAATACATTGGATTAAAACACTCAACTCAATTATTCAAAGAACACCCCCTTCTATTATGTCCTAATTTTTTATACTTTCCACATCTGTGTTGCTTATCATGAAAATCAACCCCTTCAATCCTATTCGTCCTAGGCCTACCAGCTCCACGAATAGGCGTAGGAGAAAGACCAGTAGATGATTCTTCGGCTTCAATTGCTTCCTTATCAAAAGTTGGAATATGATTGATCACATGTGAATACGAAGCTCGATAATACTCAATAATAAAGTAATTCTCAATATAATCATAAATAGAATTTTTGGTTAAAGAAATACACTTCAAAGCATGTGCACAAGAAGAACCCGTCACATTCCATTGATTGCAACTACATATGCGATTTTTAAGATCAACTTTTTGCGATGTTGGAGAATGAATTTCAAACATATACCTACAAAATTTCAAAAATGTGATGAATGTATCAAGTATAAAAAAAATCAACAGAGTAAAACAAAAAATGTAAGCAGTGATACGCTTTAAAAATTTAACAACCACAACAGAAAATAAAACTGGGAATTTTAGCATCGAAACAAATATTGGGAAAATCATCATCGGAAAATCCTAATATACTTTGCAATCCACTTGCCTATTCTACCATTAAACTATATCAACAAAGAATTTCATAAACAAATTCATTGATTTAGCAATTCTCATATTCATACAATCTTGTATTCAACATCACTAGTTGAATGGAAATACCAATTGATGAAATAAATGTAAGAAATGATGACAAAAACCACATTTAACACAAATAGAGCAAAAATGATTGTAGAGATATCCTAACTGACATTCTGTCATAATATTCTAGCAACAAACACTTTCACATACACACAATCTCACATATAAGAATACTAAGTTGAATAAATAAACTATTGGAGTTAATCATAGCAACAAAAAGAATACAGGGAAATGATTGTTGAAATATCCTAACATACTTATGCAATCCAACTGTCGATTCTGCCATTATAGTTTAACATACATATGTCACAATCTTGCATATACATACATACATACATACATATATATATATATATATATGAACAAGTTGTATTTCCAAACAAAAGTTATTCACACTATATATATATATATATATATATATATATATATATATAACACATAAGCCTTAAAGTATGTGCAGAAAAGTGTGTCAGATAACAAAATGAATTCTTTAACGCAAAAATAACGTGCAACAACAAAATCAAAACATAATACACATGGTATATATCAGATTGAAAAAAAGATAAATACATTTATCCTTTTCAGAAACTATGAGCAACATGTAATAAAATACAAACACATACCTAGCTGATTTAGAAACACTCCATCCAAATTCTTCTTCCTTCAATTTCAACAAACGAGCTTCCATTGTTGAACAAAGCACACTAGTCTACTTAGATGCCTCTTCTCTTTGATTAGACATTTGTATCATAAGTTTAACCCGAATACCATCAAGACATAAAGTGACAATTAGACTTCTTTCATCCAAAATCCAGGAATCAACTACATTAGACTTATTTTCACCATATCTTTTTTCAGGAAAAAATAAATCAGCACAGTGGTTATATGGGTTATCATTCAAATATTCAATAGCTTTTGCACCACCAATTTCTTTATACTTTGACATAGGTTTTTCAAACTCATAACAATTGGAAGCTAAAGCACAACGTTCTAGTAAATGAGCTACCCACATACCTCATTCACTTTTCACAATACTAGCAATATTACTTTGCATATGATGCAAACAATAAGAATGATAACTATTTGGAAAAAATTTAGGAATACTTAAGAGCAAACCCAAATGTCTATCACTTAAAAAAGTCAATAGTCTATCACAACTAAGAGCATTCTTTAAATGAGTCAAAAACCAACTCCAACACTTTTCATTTTCCTTAGGAACAAGAGTAATTGCTAATGGAAAAAAAAATCTGAACTAAAAAAATAGCAAAATCCATTCACTGGTAATCCACATAACAACAATAATTACAATAGCACAACTATCTATCCCAAATTTATACTAATAAATTACAACATATTTTATTGACTAGAACAATAAATTACAGCAGCTCAACTATCAAGACCAAATTTGTAACAAGGAAAGCATGAAAACACTACAAAGTATAACCCGTATACATTAAAAAAGAAGATAACAAACGTACCTTGATTTCCATTTTCCGCTGTGTCTTCCATCAAAATACCACTTCGACCTTTCAAAAATGCTGCATATAAAAACACCATAGGACAACTATAACAAAATCCGAAGATACATGCCTCATAACAAACAAAAACTCTCTCAAATTGATTAGTATCTGGATCCACTTCCATACTTGAGTAACTATTCAGATTATTTCTTTCCATTGCCTTCAAATACTAAACCAAATCATTATAAGATTTCATTTCATCACCATAAATATCATTCATATCCATTTTATTACCTTTATAAGCAAAATAATAGCTCAAATCCACATCATAATCTCTTCTAAAACTTTTTATAATATCTTTCGTTTTTTCTTTTTGGCTCATCACGAATTTGATTAACAATCAAATTTTTCACAAGATCACTATTAATAGTTGGACTATTAACCGATCGAAATCCATCACCGCAAGAATGATTTAAATGAATATTTTTAACAAACAATTGGTCCAATTGCTTCAATTTGCAAGAAGCATGAATCCTAAAAGGACAACCATCTACAACACATCGAACTGTCAATCATTCCTTACAATTCTTAATATACTATGCTTTAAACTCATTCTTCAAACAATAAGCACTAACTGTTCAACGAAATCCAAGAGCAGAATCAAATTGTTGACCAACCCTAGTAAAAAATTTCAAATTTGAATTTTTCTTCATCGGCTCATGTAAATCCCTTTCTTGTGTAAAACCGGACTGTAAATCCTCATCATACTCTAACATATTACTACTTGATTCTCCAACAACAAGTGAACAAGATTTACTACTTTCACCAACATTATCCATGGAATATTCTTCAGCCTTAGAAAAACCCAAATATTCTTCCTTTTTAAACCAAGATAAGCATAATACAGCTTGAAGATCACTATTTGTTTCAATAAAGGTGGTCTTTGATTCTGAATATAAATATCGAAGCATAATGGAGTAAAACTATTCCACTCCTCACAAATCTTATTCCTAACACAAAAAATAGAAGCATCCAATCCAAAACGAGCATTAAAACAATTCTTATTGAAATCAAACACAACCATAACGGATGAATAACACCAACAATTAAAAATGTAAACAAATAAATATGTTTATGAAAATGTTTGAAAACATTTAATCTTAATTTATAACTAATTACATAACATACTACATGACATATCCTTTTTTAGCCCACTTTTCAGAAAAAATAAAACTATTTATCTTTTTCAGAACTCAAAATTACAATAGCATCCATTTAGCACATTCACCAAGAACTAAAGAAGAAGCATTGTCAACAAGAAATGTCAAAACTAAACAAGAAAGCAACAACTAATAATCAACCTTATTTGTATACTGCTTTTAAAAAAAATACAAATTCATTTATCGCTTAACACTATAGCATAATAACACGAGTTGATGAATTATTATCACAACCAAACAAAATAGATACTTAAAAAAATACATTTCATCATCATAATCCATTAACTGATCTCTTGAACATTGATTTTCAGAGCCCATTATTCCAACAACGATATCAAATCGACATTTTATTTCACCAATTGACACCTTATTCCACCAACGATATCAAATTGTGCACGAAACCAATACAATATGATAAAACCTTCAGATCGAGTCGACATAATCGCCTTGTTTGACCAAATTGAGAAAATCGTCGAAGTAATCAAAAAAAATAACCCCGTCTGATCAAATTAGAAAAATCATTTTAATTAATCAACAAAATAACCTCGTCTGATTAAAGTAGAAAGATCGCCTGATCAAATTAGAAAGATCACCTGATTGATTTAAGAAATTTGCTAGTCAATTTAATTTGAGAAAATGGTCGGACGTATGCTTTTGTCCTGAAGAATAAACCCTTCGAACACGTGTTCTAGAAAATGGTTGGGCTTATAGGCCCCTCCCGCTAATAAAATGTCTACTCCATGTATTCCAACGATCTCACTGTTAGCATATTGGGCTTTTTAGCATATTAGGCTTTTTAGCCTTTTTTCTTGTTTATGCTTTTTATCTATATAAACCTATCTTTGTAACCCTAATGTTATCAATCTCTTTTTTGCTCAGTCGTCTTACTGAATAATATGAATTATCTTTTTCTTCTTATTTGATTATACAAACATTTTACAAACGTTTACATGGTATCGGAGCCTCGTTCCTGTTTCTGCCTGCTGCCTCGTCGCTGTCTAGTCTTCCTGCCTCAACCCAAAACCCTAGCCTGGTATCATCATCTGCTCCAAACCCTAGCATCTAGCTTGTCGTCGATTTTGTCCCAAAACCTCAGAGCCCCGTCCCCAAGTCCCCAGCCTGCCGATCTCCCTGCCTGCCCCCAAGTCCCCAGCTGCCGATCTGCCTGCCCCAGCTGCCGATCTCCCTGCTGAAACCCTAGAACCCCGAAACCCTAGCCTACCGAAACCCTAGCCTGCCGAAATCCCTGTCCCGAAACCCTAGCCTGCCGATCAACCCGAAACCCTAGTTCCCCAAAACTCTAGCCCAATCGATACCTGTCTCGACCTGAAGCAGTTGCTGACTTCAAAATATGGCAGGAGGTGATGATTCAGTACATGCTATTAGTGTTCGTTTAGATGGAAAAAACTATTCTTATTGGAGTTATATCATGAAAAATTTTCTGAAAGGAAAACAGATGTGGGGATATATTTATGGTGTTATTGTGGCTCCTAAAGATGCTAATGTTGAATCGATGGAGAAATGGGATACTAACAATTCAAAGATCATCACTTGGATTAATAATTCTGTTGAAAATAAAATTGGTATGCAATTGGCTAAGTATGATACTGCTAAGAAGTTTGAGACTATTTGGAGCGACTTTTTGTGCGTTCTAACTTTGTCGTTCAATATCAATTAGAGGCTGATATTCGGTCATTGTCTCAGAATGATCGAAATATTCAAGATTTTTATTCTGAAATTACTGCTCTTTGGGATCAATTGGCTATGACTGAGGTTGCTGAGCTTAGGTCATTTGCTCCATATATCGCTCGTAGGGACGAACAACGTCTTGTTCAATTGTTGATGGCTCTTCGACCAGAGTACGAGCATTGTCATGCATCCATCCTACATCGCACTCCTTTGCCTTCTGTTGATTCTGTTCTACATGAATTATTAGCTGAAGAAACTCGCTTGAAGTCTCAAACTGAAAAAGTTACACAGACTTCTTCTGCATCTGTTTTTGCTACAGGGATTTTACCAATCCCATCTCAACGCAACAAGGTAAATATCAAGAATGGTCGTGATTGTAATTATTGTAAACAACCAGGCCATTGGAAAAATCAATGTCCTAAATTATTGGCTCGACAAAAAAATCAAAGTTTTAAGCCAGGTGATAGATCACAACAGCAACAACGTGGTAGCCAACAACAGTCCCTCTCTACTGCACAAGGACATGGACCGTCACGGGGTAATTCCCAGCCTAAGACTGCTGCATTGGTACATCCTTCTGGTGAATCAGTTGTGGATTCCTCTATGGAATCTCTTGCAGAACAATTTCAGAAGTTCCTTGCTAGCCAGTCTTTGTCTCAAAACATGACTGCTCCTCAATCTCATCACTTTGGCATGTCAGCTCACTCCATATCAGGTTTGAATTCTCCTTTGTGGATTTTGGATTCTGGTGCCTCATATCATATGTCCCATGATTTTTCATCATTTATATCTATGTCTTTTGATTTTCGCTCACCTTCTATTTTGACTGCTGATGGCACACCTTTGCCATTAACAGGAATCAGTACAATTCAAACCACACACGTTTCCCTCCCAAATGTTTATTGTATTCCTAAATTAACTATGAATCTTGTGTCGGTCGGACAACTTTGTGATCTTGGATATCTCGTTCTTTTTTCTTCTACCACTTGCTCTGTGCAGGATCCTAACTCCAAGAAGTTGATTGGGACAGGCCGTAGGCAGGGCGGTCTCTATGTTTTGGATGACTTGCACATTCCAAGTCATGCCGCTGCTGCTAGTATTGACCTTTCTTCTTTTCATTTAACTCCATTGTCTTCTAAGTCTTATTTGTGGCATTCTAGACTTGGTCATATTTCAAGCTCTCGTCTTAAATTCTTGTGTAATTCTGGTGTTTTGGGAGATTTACGTTCTCATGATATTTCAGATTGTAGTGGTTGTAAACTTGGAAAGTTTTCTGCTTTGCCCTTTAATCAAAGTGTTTCTACTTCCACTGCACCTTTTGACTTAGTTCACTCTGATGTTTGGGGTCCAGCACCCATCCCCACAAAAGGTGGGTGCAGATATTATGTATCTTTTATCGATGACTATACTCGTTATTGTTGGGTTTTTCTGATGAAACGTCGTTCTGAGTTTATTGATATATATATATTGCCTTTCAAGCATATGTTAAAACACAACACTCTGCTATTGTTAAATGCTTTCGTTCTGATTTAGGGGGGAATACACTAAGGGAGACCTTTCTAACATATTCACGGTTGATGGTACTTTGCATCAGACTTCCTGCACTGATACCCCGCAACAAAATGGTGTTGCTGAAAGAAAACATAGACACATTGTTGAAACTGCCCGTTCTATGATTCTTTCAGCTAGCGTTCCAAAAGAATTTTGGGGAGAAGTTGTTCTTACTTCTGTTTATCTTATTAATAAGATCCCGATTTCTCATAACTCTGGTATTTCTCCTCATGCCAAGTTGTTTGGTCAAACTCCTGATTACTCTCACCTAAAAGTGTTTGGTTCCACTTGTTTTGTTCTTCGTCCACACGTAGAACGTACAAAATTATCTTCACGTATTGCTATATGTGTTTATCTTGGGTATGGTATTGGACAAAAAGGCTATCTCTGTTATGATCCTTCTTCAAATAAACTATATGTTTCTCGTCATGTTTCCTTTATTGAACATATTCCCTTCTACTCTATTCCAGCTAGTCCTCATAGTATGACTAAGTCTGATCTTATTCACATTGATCCATTTCCTGCTGATAACTCCTCTGATTCACCACCTCTTACCATTGGTACTCCGTCATCCATACATTCTGTTCCTCCTCCTTCTGCAGGTGACACTTTATCCCCTGCTACTACGACTATTCAAACACCTCCTATGATGACTGATCATGTTCAACCTCGCTATCCCACTCGCACACGTAAATCTCAATTATCTGATTTTGCTTACTTTTGTTACTCTCGGGCTTTTGCTTCATTTCTTGTTTCCATTGACACTTTCTATGAGCCTTCTTCTTACTCGGAGGCTGTTCGTTCTCATGTATGGCAACGTGCTATGTCTGAGGAAATGTCTGCGTTAGACAAAACTGGTACCTGGGATCTTGTATACATTCCCACTGAGAAGAAAACTATTGGTTGTCGATGGGTGTATAAGATTAAAACCAAGTCAGATGGTTCTATTGAGCGATACATAGCTCATTTAGTTGCTAAAGGATTTGCCCAAGAGTATGGCATGGATTATGAGGAGACATTTGCTCCTGTGGCTAAGATGACATCTGTTCGGGTTCTTATTGCTGTTGCGTCCAGTCGTCAATGGGACATCTCTCAAATGGATGTTAAAAATGCTTTTCTTAATGGAGATCTTAAGGAAGAAGTTTACATGGTTGCTACACCTGGTGTTTCTCATGCTCCAGGTCAGGTTTGTAGGCTTAAAAAAGCTCTATATGGTCTTAAGCAAGCACCACATGCTTGGTATGAGAGATTTTCGACTGTAGTTACATCACTTGGTTTCACCTCTAGTCCCCATGATTCAGCACTTTTTGTCAGATTGACTTCTGCAGGCCGTATTCTTCTTCTACTATATGTAGATGATATGATCATTACAGGTGAGGACAGTAATGGTATTGTGAGTATTAAAGCCACATTGTCTCGTTGCTTTGATATGAAGGATTTGGGTCATCTACGTTATTTTTTAGGCATTGAAATAGCTTCCTCAGAAAAAGGCTATCTTCTTTCCCAGTCCAAATACGCCACTGACATTATTCATCGTGTTGGTCTTACTGATACACGTCATGTTGATTCACCACTTGAGCTAAATGCCCGATATACTCCGACCGATGGGAGTCCTCTTTCTGATCTCACTTTATATCATTATATTGTTGGTAGCCTTGTATATCTGACCATCACTCGTCCAGATATTGCCTATGCTGTTCACATTGTTAGCCAGTTCGTATCTTCCCCTATCTCTGTTCATTGGGCTGCTGTTATGCGCATTCTTCGTTACTTGTAAGGAACACTTTATCAGAGTCTTTTGTTCCCATCGACCTCATCTTTGGAGCTTCGGCCTTCTCTGATGCAGATTGGGCTGGTGATTCAACGGATAGAAAATCCACAACTGGCTTTTGTATATTTTTAGGAGATTCCCTTATTTCATGGAAGAGCAAGAAACAGGATGTTGTTTCTCGGTCTTCCACTGAGGCAGAGTATCGTGCTATGGCCTCCACTACATCTGAAATTATTTGGTTACGTTGGCTGTTGGAGGATATGGGTGTTTCGATTTCTTCTCCCACTCCTATGTATTGTGACAATAAGAGCGCTATTCAAATTGCTCACAATACTGTTTTTCATGAGCGCACCAAACATATTGAGATTGACTGTCATTTCACTCGGTATCACTTGCTGCATGAAACTATTTCTCTGCCTTTTACTTCATCATCGACGCAACTTGCTGATTTCTTCACGAAGGCTCGCACTATCGAACGTCATAGATTTTTCATTGGCAAACTCTCGATGCTTCTTGCCGTACCATCGCGTGTTTGAGGGGGGATGTTAGCATACTGGGTTTTCTAGCATATTGGGCTTTTTAGCCTTTTTTTTGTTTATGCTTTCTATGTATATAAACCTATCTCTGTAACCATAATGTTATCAATCTCTTTTTTGCTCAGCCGTCTTGCTGAATAATATGAAATATCCTTTTCTTCTTATTTGATTATACAATCGTTCTACAAACGTTTACACTCCCTTCCATCTTTCTGTGAATATCTTTGTAAAGGGCCGGGGGCTATATACAGTTAATCACGAGTAATCACATAATCACTTTTCTAAGGCGCATTTCATGTATTGTACGCAGAATCTTACTCAACCAAACATAAAGATAAGCCTGACAAGAATCTTGGCATGTCCTTTGTTGTCTGTATTTTTTAGGAAGTTAGTTATCCAGATTTTTGTTCAAGATTGTGGTCGCTCATGTCTTTACAATAAAAACTTTTAAAAAATTGCTATAAATTTTGATAAACTAGTTAATATATATATAAACTCCCCTGATTAATTGAAAGCCACACTTCACATGATCAACTGCATAAAATGAAAAAACAATCAGACAGAAAGAGCATAATAACCAATTTGACCTCAATTATCCAGTAGCAACACTCTGGAACTACAAAAAGTTATGCAACATTAACGTCAGAAAATTATTTACAGTATATTGTATGAAACCATAAATATTATTTACAACACATTTAATTTGATTACAGTTTATTATAGTTATAGTACATTGTACGATGAGCTGGAGAAACACTCTGCTTGGATCTGTAAGAAATGACCACAGTTGGTCGAGAGCTATAACATAGTTGTGGGTAGATATGTCATGCCTATTTAAATACATAATGGATCACAAACTAACTTGGACATGTTTAAATACCCAATGAATTACAAACTAACTCATCAAAAAGGACAAATAAATGGGAAAAAAGAGTGCACAAGTGCAGCCAATGAGATGGAGTAGATTACGCATCCAGGCTAGTGCAGTGTCTGAGGACTAATAACCACAAGTGGTGGGTAGATTAAGCCCTTCACCTCTTTCCTGCACGTTTATAGCTTCTATCCAGTCACGCTGCAGTTGACACTCCTTAAATCAATGCTCCAACGCAGCCTGGCTTGCTTCCTGCTGCACCGTTTGCGACTAACGGGCGCCCATCTTGGTCGTGTCTGATATTTTCGTAGGCATACAACTACAGCGTGGCCAACATTTGCACCTATCTCCCTCAGTTTTATGCAGCTTTCACGCCATTCATCCTTGCCTTTGCGGTAGTTTATGCAAAATTATTGTTGCACTGTTTCTTTGCAGCAGTACATCTTAAATCTATTCTTGCCTAGCAACAGTTCATTCTGGTCCTCGCAAGTTATGCCAGTTATTCCAATTATTTTGTTTTAGTCTCCTTGTCGTTGCATTGGTCAGGCGGCAGCTATCCCTTTTATCACTTGCTGTGTCCATAATGGTTTGCATTGTTTCAGTCGTGCTAGTTCTTCCTGTTATCAAGGTCATGCATTGTTTCAGTCACTCCAGTTCAATGTATACAGCCCATTGAACTTGGTTAAGTTGCTAGAATAAGGGAACCACTTGGTTCCAATTATTTTGAAACCAAGGAGCATGAACTTGGCAATGCAAATCAATCGACTTACAGAGGCATATCACAAAACAACAAAAATAACAATCCTTGATTGCCTGCCCTAAAATGATCAGCTTTTGAAAATAATCCGAGCTACAATTAAATGATAGAACGTGTTTACTTGCAATGGTTCCTTCATTCTTAGTAATGGATCTTTCAGCTTTTCTAATCCCTGAAAACAAAAGCTCCCTAGATGGTATAAATTTCTAACCAATCTATAGTGGTCCAAACAAAAGCAGGCATTGAACACATGTTTATCATATCATGTATCCTCTTGTCATCCTTTCACTAAACTACAAATCCATTACAACGCGAATCTTTGTGATATATGATATGTCGATGTCTGAAAGAATAAAAAGAAAAAGGCTAAAGCTAACGGATCTTTTATATTTTTATTCTTGAATGTTTTGAGACCTACTTCAACAGTAAGTTACGGTAAATGAATGGGAACATTTTGAGTAAACTTCAGTATTCATTTCACAGCAATGCAACTCAATATTCTTGAATTCATATCTCATACTTGCTAACTTGTACTGTATACAAATTATGGTCATCTTCTTCCAAACTTGCTAAGCATGGAAACAAATAGACCAATCTTATGTATAAAACCTAACAAAAACACCTCAAATGAACCTAAACTTATACAATACTGAGGAGCAAATCTAATAAACTTTTCAGAAACAGTACTGGCTAAAGCTTCCTTAAACCATGAATCACTGGACAACGACAACGCCATCTGCTCCGCTAACTGCCTTTTAAACTCCTCACATTCAGTATTTGAACCACTTGTTCTTTCTTCTTGCTAATGTTATTACATGTATGTTTTATATAAACTGATCAATGATTTAGGAGTTGCTCTTAACAAGGTTCAAATTCATTGAATAAGCTGCTTTTCTTGTTAATAGAGGGTATATATCAAATCTCTACACTGAAATAAATTTAATTATGTTACCTTGCTTCCAGCCCAAGGTTTAAGCCTGTAGGCAAAATGAAATGTCAGATGCAAATATAAAATAAACACTCGTATATAGTCTAAAGGTGCAGAGTTTGTTAGCACTCTTATTGCTTACAGAAATTTGCAGCAGATATTTTTATCGTAAAATTCTGGATTAAGACCAAAAAGAACTTAAAAAATGGACAGCTAAGATATCATTTCTCCTAATAACATTTGCTAATGGAACTTGGTATAATTCATCAAACAAAACCCTAAAACATATAATAGTTGATCCAATCAGTAGCTTTGGACAATGAAATTGATTAACTTTATGGTGAAGAAACCATAAATATCAGCTAGACAACTCTCATACCTAACCGTTTCAGTTTCAAACTAAGGTAACTATTTTTATAATGATAGACTCGTTTCTGCTGAAAATTGAGAAATATATATAATAAAGAAAGAAAGAAACTACAACTTTTTTGTTAAACTTTGAAAATATTTGGCATTGAATGTTTATGAAGAATATCTGATTTGGAGTAAATAACCTGAATAAGAGATGCATTGACATTAATAGCAAAAAAATTAGTTCCAATGATACTGCCCCTGATAATGAAATAATAAAGGCAGGGTGACTACAATTTACAAATTAATTAATACTATACACTATCAAACCATTGTAAGTTTATATTTCTTCCGCTGTTCCCATATTTTGTAATGAATTTTGAAAATGTAAAACACAAAATGCCCCAGATGGTCAATTCTTGCTTGCCCTATGGACGAAAGATAGCTGCTGGTATATGAGGACGCAAAGCAGAGGATGATGGCCACCAACAGTTCAGTAAATGTAAAATGAAACCAAACGGGTCCTAATATTTTCCTTCTTATAGTTTGGATCAGATGTGCTTTGAATTGTTATGTTTGTTTCTGCATCGGGCACATTTTCCAACTGGGTTCATTCTGAGACTGCCAGACTTACGCTAATAGTGTACCTTTTTGTAATCTTGAGGACAACGACCAGAAGCATAAAAAACTAAGCTTCAAATAGTACAGCTGTGGATGCTTCTAAAACCAATAATTTAACACAGAATTTATCTTTTCCAAATATCCCATTTAAGGCGATTGAAATACATTTCCACCTAGCACACAAAAACTACCAAATGAGCAAGGTCTAAGCTTTAGGATTTAATATCCCTTTTAACCTACCAACAACTAATTATTGAAAAGTCAAATTCCACATGTGTCACTTGGGAACCAAATATATATTCCACATGTTGTAATTAGGTAAGCTAAGTCAGTGCAACAATCTCAGCTTGATCTCTTCACCTTTAGTATTCTCGTATATTTTATACAACAATGCGTCTTAAAATAGAAAATAGTATAATGCAACATATTCATATTCTACTGGTTTTACGTTTCGAAATATAGGGTAAATAAATATGAGTGTGAAAACCATAAATAGATAGAAATGAAAAAGCTTTAATAATAGACATTTAAACATGAAATAGTAAGTGAAATCGAGAGAGTGATAAATTTGCTCAGCTGATACATGAAACTGGAAGTCAACTTCAACACGATTGAATAAGAAATAAAAAATAATTTTTTTTCAAAAAAGTGCCAGAATTAGAGAAAAATAAGTAACATAGATAGTGAACTCAACAAACAAAAAACAGAACAGGCTGGGGGCCTTATCATTGAAACTTCATAAGGATGAAATTAGCTGCAAATCAGATACTTAAAAATTTATACAATATTGATATATGAAATGCTAATATACAACCTTGTTAATACGAAAATACATAAAATAAATTACTTCTGATAATACATTATGGTACATATATAAGTAACAAAAGAACAATACCTTCTTTTTAACAGGACACAGTGGGGACAAAAGAGCATTTACAGTTGGCTCTTGGATAAGGATTATCTCTAGTCACTTTCTCGCCATACTTCCTCCACTGATACCCATCTTTTACCACCTATGTATAAAATCAACATTAAGTCAACCTACTTAAAATTACAAGTAATGGGCGCAGAAATGTACCTAATATATGAACCGAAACATAAACCGATCAGATTTGTATCCGACGGATCTGTTTCAACGCTTAGTTTTGATATTCTGGCCTGACCACCTTTTTCATTCAATGGTATTTCTTCATCAATTGATGCACTATTTCTTTTTCGGGTAGGCGAAAAATTCATTGCCATAGTAGAAGATGTAGTGCTGCTTATCATTTTAACATATAGGCTTTGCATATGTTATAATTTCATAGTACTCCAAATTGAAAATAAGCACAAAACATAAGGAAACGATGAAAAGTCAGAATTGATATATGATTTTAACAAAATTAATCCAACAAGTAACCAGATAGAGAGAAAATGAAATACTCTACCTTGAATTGGGGAAAACGATTCATCTTCAATGTAGTGTCTTTCATAATTAACATAGGATTCTTAATTGGTATTGTTTATAGGCATGAAGACTACTTGCTGCATTGTACCTTTATTCTCCTTCACCTGCTGTTCTAGTCGTCAAATATAGCCATCGTGTCCACGTCTGCCATGCTCACGAAGGCTTTAGGCCCTCAACCACTATCATTCGCCTTGAGATATAAATTATCCAACTAGTGCATCGCAGGAAAGACAAGTGTAAATTAGGGAATTTGGGATATTTGTAACTATCATTTTCAGTTTACACTAAAAAATGTCCATCAGGCTAAAAAGCAAACTTGTTGTCGCTTACACTACATTTTTCTACAACTTCTTCCTTATGTCTATTTGCCCGTTCTTGTTAAATCTTGTATTTTCAATTTCTGTTCTATAATTCTGGCTTTTACCGTTGATAAGTTATGTTGTCCATTATTGATCGAATTCTTGCAACAATACCCTCTGTTCAATTCTTGTTAACTTGCAAATATCTGCATCTGTTAATCCTGGTTCTTTGTACATGATCATGAATTTGCCCATATCCATGTCTTTTCCTGTGTTAATCTCTATGTCCTGAACACAAAATCTTTCATTTTTTGCAGCAAATTTGTATTTCTCCTCATCATATCTGGAAGAACAATCGCTGTGCTCTAATTTGGTTCAACTTTTTGCTTGTACAACAAGTAAATCCATATCATTCTTTTGTGTGCATCATTTAATAACAGTGCACAGAAAACTGTCACCATATCTTCGATCCATTTCCTCAAACACCTTTACCTTCATCAGAAAACCCATTTTTTTCATCAATGCAATGATCTCTGATCAACCTGTACCTTACAGTTTGGGATTTCAATCCATTTATGTTTTGATGCGTTGATTTGGTTTCGATCTGTTGGTTTTTTTCATTTTCTTTTTCTTGGAGAAGAATTAATCGGAAATTGAAATTTAAACGGGACACTGGAGGCGAGATATTTTTTGCTTTCAAAGAGGAAACGTAGTACCTTGAAGAACAGTGCTAGAGGGCCCAAAAGAAAACGGTCAGGAAAGTGCGGACCTGTTAATGGGGGGTGAAAACTGGAGGTTTGATAATTCAACATTCAAAAATGCAATATGCCTCATTTACGGTCATTTTGAATTTTTTGCTAAGTAGTCTCACATAATAATTTTAATAATCACTTTCACATAATTAACCAAAATTCATTTAAAACATTAAGTGTCGGTGAATACGCAGATACGCAAATTTAACCATTTTCCTTCCTTATGTTCGCATGTAATGGTATAACAAATAAAAAGTTACAAATTTCTACAAAAGGATAACATATGTTAAATTTTAAAGTAAATGAATGGAGATGTAAGCACATGACAGCAAAAGGATTCATATTATCATTTAAACTGGCGGTATACCTCATTTACAACCATTTTTAATTTAATCATGTTAATGACATTTGTTATGTCCCATGTCATAATAAAGGCTTTCATATTTTTAACCAAAATTCACTTAAAACAATAAGTCAATGAATATGCAGTTACGAAAATTTAACCATTTCCTTTATTGAAGTTAAAACAATGTTTTAAATATATTTTTTAAATGTTGTCATTGATATATATGTTTATGCAAAATGGATAATTAAATACTTACTAAATTCACAATTTAATGATATAACAAATAGTAAATTCGAAATTTCTGTAAGAAGATACCATGGGTTAAAGATTAAAAGTAAAGGAATCCAGCTTTTCGGGCGAGCACATAACAATAAAGGAAACGTAAGTTCTACCATTCGGACTAACTCTTTTTACGGGCATTTTGAATTTAATCACATTAATGTCGTTTGGTTTTCAGTTTTTAACCAAAATTCATTTAAAACATTTAAACGTCTTCCCTTTACTCTGCAGTTAAAACAATGTTTTAAATATTATTTTTTTAAAAATTGTCATTAAAAAAAAGTACAGTTGCTTACTAAATTCACAATTTAATGATATAACAAATAATAAATTAGAAATTTAATTTTAAAGGACACGTATGTTAAAGGTTAAAATAAATGAGTCGAGATTTTAAGGTAAGCCTTATCATTCTAATTCACGATGTACCTCATTTAGGTCGATTATTTTGAATAACTTCTATGTCTAACACAACTATCTTTATTAATACTTGAAATGAAAACACAGTTTTTTGATCTGACTGCAAAGTTTCAAAATAACCTTTTATGTATTTCTTTAGTAATAACCGCAATATATTTGCTTTCACACTCTTTGGATGTCAGTATGAAAAATACAAAAAAAAATGTCTTTCTACCTACATTATTAAATTATTAAAATTTAGAATCACTTAAAAATAGGATCCTTACGAATTCAAAATTTAGTCCACAAATACTTATCAAGTCTTAATATCGCAGGATTTAACAAATAAACCATTTTACGAATTCGTTTTTTATTAATCAATAATATAGACAAAATTTAAACTAAAAAAAAAATAGATATTGCAACTTAGAAATAAAAATTTAATCTAACTACGTTTGATTCAACACAAAAATATTACTATATATTTACGAAAATCATTTTCTTTTGAACGTATTAAACAAATACAATTTCTAGAAAACAATTCAAATGCCTTCATTACACGCGAAACGTGTGTCGTAACGCTCATTTTAATAAAAGTTTTCACGTTTTTAACCAAAATTCATTTAAAACATTTAAATGTCAATGAACATATGGTAATGGAAATTCAACAATTTCCCTTACGGTAAAGTAATATTCTGAATATTTTTCTTTTAATATACTAATGTATATTAATTATCATTTAAATGCCCATTAAATTCTCAATTTAATGATATAACAAATTAGCAATTTCTATAGAAAGATACCGAATGTTAAAATTAAACGTAAATGAATTTCAGTTAAGCACATAACAAGCATTAAACATAAATTCTTTACATTTTATACCATCAAAATAGGACCCATATTACAATTCTACAAGCAACATGTAGGATCGATTTCACCTTAAGGGAGGGGGGTGAATAGGGTGATAGTATAAATTATAAAAATTAATTACGGAAGCTTATAAAATTATTTCAACACAGATCACAGAATAATAGCAGCACAGACAAATAGCAGAATAATAAAATACAGAAATAGAACGACGCAGAATTTACCCAGCTTCGGCAAAACTCTGCCTACGTGTGGCCCCCAAGCTTTCTACTAGAAATTAGATAGTCAGACGCTTACACACGTAAACTCGCGACACCCACTATCGACTAAACCTAACTCTACGCTCAAAACTCTGCCACAACTCAGCCATTGAGTTGCGAATTCTCAAGCTACTCCACGTAGCTTGTCCCCTAGTCACACGACTAGAAAATATAACAGTTTAAAATTTAAAAATAAATTTAAAAGGCAAATTAAAAAATAAGACACGAAGAAACCCTAAAAACAAAATAAAAAAGCCCTTTTAAAAATAGTCGTCCCCTTTTGTTTCGGCCCATTGTTTTTGTGATAGCGGCCCCGTTCGACTTTTATTTCCTCTGTTTCTTTTCGTGAATAATGGTGGCCGTTCCTCTTGCAAATTTGGGGCTTCGTTCTCTTCGGTCTGTAATTAGGGTTTTCTGAAGCGCCGACTCTAAATTGATCGAATCAGTGGTTAATGGCGTGAAGTCTTGTTCGATCGAATGCTTGTTGCTTACTTCGGCTGTTTCGTTGATCGAATTCTTTCCTTACTTCGGTATGTAATTATATGCTTTTGCTTTACTGATTTTATGCTGCTTGAATTCGATACAAAAATTGTGGATGATGATTTCAATTTATAGGGTTCGATCCCCTAGTCTTTCGTTCGCACAAAATATATTTGATTTATTCAATCCTGTTTGATCGGCCATTCGTATTTACTTGGATGTTTGGGATTGATTCTGACTTCTATTTACTTGAATCTTACGGTAGTGATGTTTAACTTGGTCAATTTTCTTTGTTACCACGGTTTCGACTTTGACTTGTTCAACATTGAAATTTTGATCACGGCTTTGGCTTGATGCTGGATAATGTTTGACTTCGACTTGATTTTTGACTTGTTCCAATTTTTGTAATTCCGGCTTCTTGAATTTCTGGCCCCTGTGTAATTTGGCTCTGGCCATCTTTGTTTCAATGTTGATCTTGATTTCAGTTGTACTTTGGTGAAGTGATTTTTGCCTCTGTACAATTGTTGCTTCCCTGACCTGTTGTAGTTGTTCATATGCCGGTTAGCTTGCATCTACTTGTTGTTGTTTGGATTGGCTTGTGTACTTTACTGCTATATGTGCATTGTGCTTCGAGTTGTGTAGTTGGTTCATCATGCAGTCTGGATTTGTGGTATTTGCATTTGAGTTGTAGCTGTTTCATATTGCCACCTCTGTTTGCTTTGGTTACTTGTGCAGTTCTCTGGTCTTGCATCATATGTATGCTTTACTTGATCTTCACTTTGATTCCATGTTGTTCTTGTAGTCAAGTTTTGGTTCTGACCATTCTTTGTTGCCTTGAGTCTGTGCATTGTTGCTCTACTTGACGTCTTCATATTGTACTCTCTGTTTTGAGTCACTTCCATACTTGGTCGTGCTGTAGTCCAGTGCCCCCATGCCTTGTGTACATATCTTGTTCATGCTGTACATATTTTTGCCTTGGTTCTGGCCATGTCTGTGGTTATGTTTGTGTACTTTTCTGGTTTTGGTTTCTTGATACAGTTTGGTCTGGTATTTTAGTCCGATTCAATTTGCAAATAGTTTTGTTCATTTGTGATTATACTGGTCTTGTTTATATTGGACTAGTCGACACTTGATTCTTAAGTTTTGACCATTTATGTGTGTTCATGGATGTGTGCATCAATGTACATGCATTTGCCACTGTTTGATATAGTTTGCATTGCTTGAATTCGTAGCCTGTACAACTGCCCTGTGTTGAATCCAGCTAATAGCTCGGGTTTGACCTTGTGCGCGTGTTGTGATTTTATTTATGTTGCACCTGAGTTGAACCCGTCTTTTTATTTGGGTTTGACCTTGTGCTCACCTGTCCCTGTAGCATTATCAAGTGTATATTGGTGTGTATGGCCTTGTGGCATGTACAATGATACACTGTGCATGTCACATTGTTCGTGTGTGATGAATTCAAATATAAATCATGACGAACAACCCAAATAACTGAGGCAAATAATATTTTCAAAAAAAACATATTTTATTTTATATTGAAAAAATATTTCTTTTTCAATTTTACTGCGTTAGTGAATATTTTTGCAGATTGCTCAGATGTTGGATTCTAACTGGAATGAAGTTGAAGATAAAATACGAATTGAGTGAATGAGTGATGTGTAGTGAGGTTAAATGTAAATATGAAATTGTGATGTATTTGTAATCAAACTTGCATATGTATAGTGAGAGCTTGAATTTGTACTATTCAAAATTGTAATAAATATTTGTTTGAATAAAATTTCTGTTTGAATTCAAATTCTGTGTATTTAATTTTATTCAGCAAATATTTATTTAATCTATGAAAAATAAAATAGTACATTAACAAATACATTTAAACGAATGTATATATGTTTATTATCATCAAACAAAAATCATATAAGCGCATATTCAACAATCTCCCCTTTTTGATGATAACAAACATATATTTAAGATTTTGAATATGTTAAATGTATTTGATCATTGATATGCTCTAATTTGCTCCCCCTATTTAAATGCTTCCTCTCTACACAATACTCCCCCAACATATATGCATACAAATAAAAATATGTAAATGAGCCTAGATGCAAATAGAAAATTATTTGACCTTTGCTTGATTTTATTTGACAAAATCTTAACTTTTCTCTCCCCCTTTTGTTAACGGCAAAAGAATAATAGTGTTAGAGAAAATAGAGATAAAGTGATCGATATAATTCAACATTAAAACTCAATCGAATAAAAAAAAATTAAAAAAAAATCAAACAAAAATCATAAATATTTTGTTAGGCGCATATTCCACTTTTAGAATGATGGGAACGATGTCATCATATAAAACCATACAGTTGTGTCTATTTGTGGTATATTTATATCAGGAATTTGAATATCTACTAACCATGCATAACCGTTAGGACTTTTAAATGAGATTAGTAGTATTCCAATTTTATTTTAAAAAAAATGAATTCAAGTATCTTCTAACCACGCATAACCGTGAGGACTTTTAAATGGGATTAGAATCAACTTGTTTATTTTAAAAATCAACTTTTGATATGCGTTCCATACATGCATAACCGTGAGGACTTTTAAATGAGCATGGAAGCACATAACAAATTCCAAGTAATTCACCCATGCATAATCGTGAGGACCTTTAAATGAGAGTGTATACTTTGGTATTTATTTATTTATTATATTTTTTTTTACTATATAACTTTTTTCTATTATTTTTAAAAAAAAAATGAAAAACGAACGATTCCTGTTTAAAGTACCACATATCGACAAACTATATAGAATTTTGATGAGTGATGGTCGTTAGAAATATGATAGAAATAGAGATGGTCATGGAATTTTTGCCAACAAAAGTTTTATAACTCTTGATTAAATTGATATATTTTTTTTTACTAATTATACCTTCTCGAGTAATAATGTGTGATAAATATCAATACTCGTCACTTTTTCAATCACTATTTATCTTTTCGACAATTAGTAGGGAAAAAAATGTTAAGTATTCAGCAAATTAAATTTCTAACACACCTAAGCTGAGACACATTTTACAAAAACTATTTTCTGGTAGAGGTTTTGTAAAAATGTCTGCCAATTGAAAATCAGTTGAAATAAAATTTATGCAGATATTTTCTTTGGAAATATGATCTCTAATAAAATGATGTCTAACATCTATATGTTTTGTTCGTGAGTGGTGTATAGGATTATTTGTGAGATCAATTGCGCTTTTGCTATCACACATTAGTGGCACACGTTTAAAATTTAGTCCATAGTCTTGCAAAGTTTGTATCATCCATAAGATTTGAGCAGAGCAACCACTCAAAGCAATATACTCTGCTTCTGTTGTAGATAATGCAATACAATTCTGTTTCCTACTTGACCATGCAACTAATGAATTCCCTAACATAAAACATGCTCCACTAGTACTTTTTCTATCAACTAAATTTCCAGCATAATCAGCATCTGAAAAACCTTTTAATTCAAAGTTATGGTTTGTTGGATACCAAAGACCACAACGTGAGGTGTGCAACAAATATCTTATAATTCTTTTAACTGCTTTTAAATGAGATTCTTTTGGGTTAGATTGAAATCGTGCACACAAGCAGACAGAAAACATGATGTCAGGCCTAGAAGCGGTAAGATAAAGGAGTGATCCAATCATACCTCTATATTGCTTTTGATCAACTGCCTTACCTTTTTCATCACTGTCAAGTTTAATTGTTGTGCTCATGGGGGTTCTAGCTAGTTTAGCATCTTTTAACCCAAATTTGTTGATAAGTTCCTTAATATATTTTGTTTGAGAAACGAATGTATCTTTATCGCTTTGTTTGACTTGAAATCTTAAAAAGAATTTCAATTCTCCAACCAAGCTCATTTCGAACTTTTCCTGCATGACTTTTTCAAATTTCTCATACAACAAATTGTTAGTTGCACCATAAATAATGTCATCAACATATATTTGAACAATTAGAATATCATTGTTTTCATGCAACAGAAATAGTGTGGTGTCTACACAACCCTTTTTGAACCCATTTTCAAAAAGATAAGTACTGAGGCATTCGTACCAAGCTCTAGGAGCTTGTTTTAACCCATATAATGCCTTTTTAAGTTTATATACATGGTTGGGATATTCATGACTTTCAAAACCTTCTGGTTGTTCGACAAATACATCTTCTTTTAAAATTCCGTTAAGAAATGCACTTTTAATATCCATTTGTCTTAACTTAAAACCTTTGTAGCAAGCAAAAGCTAGCAATATCCTAATTGATTCTAGTCTAGCTACAGGTGCAAAAGTTTAATCAAAGTCAACTCCTTCAATTTGATTATATCCTTTAGCGACTAGTCAAGCTTTATTTCTAATCACATTTCCAGATTCATCATATTTATTTTTGGAAATCCATTTTGTTCCTATGATTGGATAGTCCTTAGGTCTAGGTGCTAAACTCCAAACATCATTTCGCTCAAATTGATTTAGCTCTTCTTGCATAGCCATAAACCAATTTTCATCATTAAGGGCTGTATCTATGTCTTTGGGTTCTATTTCTGAGATAAATCCACTATATAGACACCGATCACACAAATTTCTAAAAGAGGAACGAGTTTGAACACCCGTGATAGGATTTCCTATTATTAATTCTGAAGGATGATCTGCTTTGAATTTCAATTTTTCTGGATCTAGATTCCTTCGGTCTTCGTTTGTTGTTACGGTTTCTTTTGGTTTTTCGTTCTCATCTTTTCCATTCTCCTCTTCAACATTGCTTTTGACCATTTCCTGTTCATTAATGCCTTCATCAAACTTCACATTGATTGACTCCACGATTGTTTTATTCCTTTTATTGTAGACTCTATAAGCTTTACTTCTAGAAGAGTATCCCATGAATATGCCTTCATCAGCTTTTGCTTCGAATTTTCCCAATTGATCACATGTATTGAGAATATAGCACGGACACCCAAATACTTTGAAATAGTCAATGTTTGGTTTATTTTTGAACCATAGCTCGTAGGGTGTTTTGTCAAGAATTGGTCTAATCATAACTCTATTCATTACATAACAAGCTGTATTTACTGCTTCTGCCCAAAAATGCAAAGGTAGCTTATACTCATTTATCATAGACCTAGCTAACTCTTGCAATGTTCGATTCTTTCTTTCAGCTACTCCATTTTTTTGTGGAGTACGTGATGCAGAAAATTCTTGTTTAAAACCATTTTCATCACAGAAGTTTTCGAATTCATAATTTTCAAATTATCTACCATGATCACTTCTTAACGTAACAATAGAGACTCCCTTTTCATTTTGCACTAATTTTGTGAATTTTGTGAAGTATGAAAAAGTTTCTGATTTTTTAGCCAAGAAATATACCCATGTATATCTTGAGTACTCATCAACTAACACAAAACAATATTTCTTACCTCCTAAACAAGCAATGTCGTTAGGTCCGAACAGATCCATATGAACTACTTCAAGAACTCTAGAAGTGCTTACATTGTTTTTGGCATGAAATGATGATTTTTTAAGTTTTCCCAAGGTACATGCTTTACAAATGTTTTCTGTTTCAAACTAATGTGATGGCAACCCTCTTACCAAACTTTTCCTTTTTAATTTGTTTAACAAGTTCATACTAGCATGCCCTAAACGTCTATGCCATAAATTCACTTCTATATTCTTAGCTACCAAACATTTAGAGAGGGTGAGATCATCAAAAGATAGAGAATATATATTACCTTTCTTTTTACCTGAAAATAAGATTTCTTTTGATGATTTGTCAACAATTTTGCACAAGTCAGAATCAAAGATAACATTCATACCTTTTTCACATAGCTGGCTGATTGATATCAAATTGTGGTGCAGATTTTCAACATATAGTACGTCATTCAAGGTAAATGTATTGTTACCTACTTTACTTTTACCGACAATTTTACACTTGTCATTGTTGCCCATTGTGACTCTGCCACCTTTGTACTTTTCTAGGCTAAGGAACTTTGATTTATCGCTTGTCATGTGCCTGAAACAGCCAGAATCCAAGTACCATTGCTGTTGTTCCTTAGCCTGCCAGCATACCTACACGAGAAGAGAGTTTAGTGACCAATTTGTTTTTATAGGTCCATGATTGTTAGTGGCAGAATATTTAGAAATATATTTTTGTGGAGACCCAAAACTATTTATATATGTTCCCTTTGGCACCCAAATTTGTTTAACTTTGAGAGATTTTATTTTGTGCCTTTTGGAACCCAAATCGGTATAGTTTTCACATGTTTGGGTTTATACCAACAATTATTGTGATTTTGTCCATATTTTCTACAAACTGTGCACATAGAATTAACTTGATTAATATTGCTTTCAACACTTTTAGATTGATTATATCCAAGTCCTTGTCTAACCGTATTAACAGTTTGCTTTCCTAATAGCATATTCAACGATTTTTCACTTTTTGAAAATTTATCTAAAGTCGTTGACAATTGTTGGACTTGTGCTTTGAGAGATTCATTTTCGTTTAATAATTGTGTGCACTTTTTGATAGAAATCTCTCTCCTAGTATTTTCACTTTCTTTTAAAATCAGAATTTCATTTTCAAGTGATTTTATATTAATTTTCGATTTTTTAATTTCTTCTTCAAATGTTGGACACTTATTGCACTTAGGGATCCTACTTTGATAGTTTTGAACTAATTGGTCAAGTTGTTCATTCAATTCTATCAAAGTATTTTTTGTGATTCTAGTTTGGCATACTTCTCCCTAAGTCGTTCAAAACAGCCATTTACTTCGTGAAAATGTATAAGTAATTCTGAATGAGTAAGTTTTGATACCTCACTTGGTTCGTCATCGTCACTGTCAGTTATTTCTCCATGAAGACACAAATTTGCTTTTTCACTTCCACTGCCAGTGCTATCACTTCCATCTTCGTCGCTTTCATCCCAAGTAGCTGCAAAACTTCTCCTTTTCAATTTCTTTTCTTGACTGAGTCGATTTTGGGGACAATTTGGCTTGATATGACCGGGTTTGTTGCATTTATGACAGATGATTTTCTGTTCTTCTGGGTTGTCTATTGCTTTGTTTAATATGCTCTTTGCTTGTTGATTTCTAACTGGATTGCCATATTTGCGACTCCACCTTTTGAATTTTCTTATTAATAGCGCTAGTTCTGCTTCACAATCATCATCATTATCATCATCATCTTCACTTTCAATTGTCCCTTTAAGAGCTATTGATTTTCTTCGAGTGTCTCCTCCTTCACGTTCTTCCTTGAATTTCATTTCTAGCTCATAAGTGGTGAGATTTCCGATGAGTTCTTCAACTTTCATTTGTTTTAAATCTTTCAATTCTTATATGGCAGTCACTTTTGCTTCAAATATTCGTGGAAGGACTCTGAGGATTTTTCGAACTATCTGCAACTCTGTGTATGATTTTCCAAGAGCTTTTGATTTGTATACAATATTGGAAAGTCGTCCATGCATTTCTTTGACATTTTCTTCTTTCGCCATTGTGAAATTCTCGTATTCGCTGCTTAGCATGGCAAGGCGAGATTCTTTGACTTGAGATATTCCTTCGTGAGTCACTTCTAGTGTATGTCATATTTCCTGCGCAGTTAGACAATGTGAGACACGATTAAATTCTGATTGATCTAATGAACAGATAATAGAATTCATGGCTTTAGCATTTTGTAATTTATTTTCTAGTTCTGTCCATTGATCTTTTGGTTTTTTTATTTCCTGACTATTTTCAACTATAGTTGGTGCTTTATACCCTGTCTCAACAATATCCCAAGCGTCAATGGTTTTTAGAAAAATTTCCATCCTATTTTTCCAGTAAGCATATTCACCATTGAACATTGGTGGTCTAACTATAGACTGACCCTCGGCAAAAGAATTATTAAGAGAAGTCATTTTAAAAATTCAAATTTTTAAAACAAAAATAGATTTTTGAAACACGAATTTTAAAAACAAAAAATTGACTTCTATTCCTAGCTCTGATACCACTTGTAGGATCGATTTCACCCTAGAGGGGGGTGAATAGGGTGATAGTATAAATTATAAAAATTAATTGCGGAAGCTTATAAAATTATTTCAACACAGATCACAGAATAATAGCAGCACAGACAAATAGCAGAATAATAAAATACAGAAATAGAATGACACAGAATTTACCCAGCTTCGGCAAAACCCTGCCCACGTGCTGCCCCCAAGGTTTCTACTAGAAATTAGATAGTCAGACGCTTACACACGTAAACTCGCGACACCCGCTATCGACTAAACCTAACTCTATGCTCAAAACCCTGCCACAACTCAGCCACTGAGTTGCGAATTCTCAAGCTACGCCACGTAGCTTGTCCCCTAGTCACACGACTAGAAAATATAACAGTTTAAAATTTAAAAATAAATTTAAAAGGCAGATTAAAAAATAAGACACGAAGAAACCCTAAAAACAAAATAAAAAGGCCCTTTTAAAAATAGCCGGCCCCTTTTGTTTCGGCCCGTTGTTTTTGTGATAGCGGCCCTGTTCGACTTTTATTTCCTCTGTTACTTTTCGTGAATAATGGTGGTTGTTCCTCTTGCAAATTTGGGGTTTCGTTCTCTTCGGTCTGTGATTAGGGTTTTCTGAAGCGCCGACTCTAAATTGATCGAATCAGTGGTTAATTGCGTGAAGTCTTGTTCGATCGAATGCTTGTTGCTTACTTCGGCTGCTTCGTTGATTGAATTCTTTCCTTACTTCGGTATGTAATTATATGCTTTTGCTTTACTGATTTTATGCTTGCTTGAATCCGATACAAAAATTGTGGATGATGATTTCAATTTATAGGGTTCGATCCCCTAGTCTTTCGTTCGCACAAAATATATTTGATTTATTCAATCTTGTTTGATCGGCCATTCGTATTTACTTGGATGTTTGGGATTGATTCTGACTTCTTCTATTTACTTGAATCTTACGGTAGTGATGTTTAACTTGGTCAATTTTCTTTGTTACCACGGTTTCGACTTTGACTTGTTCAACATTGAAATTTTGATCACGGCTTTGGCTTGATGCTGGATAATGTTTGACTTCGACTTGATTTTTGACTTGTTCCAATTTTTGTAATTCCGGCTTCTTGAATTTCTGGCCCCTGTGTAATTTGGCTCTGGCCATCTTTGTTTCAATGCTGATCTTGATTTCAGTTGTACTTTGGTGAAGTGATTTTTGCCTCTGTACAATTGTTGCTTCCCTGACCTGTTGTAGTTGTTCATATGCCGGTTAGCTTGCATCTGCTTGCTGTTGTTTGGATTGGCTTGTGTACTTTATTGCTATATGTGCATTGTGCTTCGAGTTGTGTAGTTGGTTCATCATGCAGTCTGGATTTGTGGTATTTGCATTTGAGTTGTAGCTGTTTCATATTGCCACCTCTGTTTGCTTTGGTTACTTGTGCAGTTCTCTGGTCTTGCATCATATGTATGCTTTACTTGATCTTCACTTTGATTCCATGTTGTTCTTGTAGTCAAGTTTTGGTTCTGGCCATTCTTTGTTGCCTTGAGTCTGTGCATTGTTGCTCTACTTGACGTCTTCATATTGTACTCTCTGTTTTGAGTCACTTCCATACTTGGTCGTGTTGTAGTCCAGTGCCCCCATGCCTTGTGTACATATCTTGTTCATGCTGTACATATTTTTGCCTTGGTTCTGGCCATGTCCGTGGTTATGTTTGTGTACTTTTCTGGTTTTGGTTTCTTGATACAGTTTGGTCTGGTATTTTAGTCCGATTCAATTTGCAAATAGTTTTGTTCATTTGTGATTATACTGGTCTTGTTTATATTGGACTACTCGACACTTGATTCTTGAGTTTTGACCATTTATGTGTGTTCATGGATGTGTGCATCAATGTACATGCATTTGCCACTGTTTGATATAGTTTGCATTGCTTGAATTCGTAGCCTGTACAGCTGCCCTGTGTTGAATCCAGCTAATAGCTCGGGTTTGACCTTGTGCGCGTGTTGTGATTTTATTTATGTTGCACCTGAGTTGAATCCGTCTTTTTATTTGGGTTTGACCTTGTGCTTACCTGTCCCTGTAGCATTATCAAGTGTATATTGGTGTGCATGACCTTATGGCATGTACAGTGGTACACTGTGCATGTCACATTGTTCGTATGTGATGAATTCAAATATAAATCATGACGAACAACTCAAATAACTGAGGCAAATAATATTTTCAAAAAAAAACATATTTTATTTTATATTGCAAAAATATTTCTTTTTCAATTTTACTGCGTTAGTGAATATTTTTGCAGATTGCTCAGATGCTGGATTCTAACTGGAATGAAGTTGAAGATAAAATACGAATTGAGTGAATGAGTGATGTGTAGTGAGGTTAAATGTAAATATGAAATTGTGATGTATTTGTAATCAAACTTGCATATGTATAGTGAGAGCTTGAATTTGTGTTATTCAAAATTGTAATAAATATTTATTTGAATAAAATTTCTGTTTGAATTCAAATTTTGTGTATTTAATTTTATTCAGCAAATATTTATTTAATCTATGAAAAATAAAATAGTACATTAACAAATACATTTAAACGAATGCATATATGTTTATTATCATCAAACAAAAATCATATAAGCGCGTATTCAACACAACCAATGAATTCAAATTTGCTTACAGGGGAAAAAAATCCATCCTTTCCTAACAAATCAATTAAAACCACTAAATACGGATAATAATTACATAATTGCAGCATCATTTCCCAAAATACGTTAGAATTTCCATTATGCAATGCCTTTATTTCTCTCCAATAAAACCATTACCTGTACAAAAGTTACTAGTGTAAATGACTTCAGGAAATTACATAACCGCGTCTTCAATCCAGCACAAAATTTTCTGCCATATATCAATAGTAATCACATGACAGGTCATTTATTTCTCATTTACTATGAAAATTAACATTCGAAAAATAAATAAACAAATCCAACCGTCCGATTAACTTTCCTAGTATAAACACAGGGTTTAGATAACTCAGATCCAATCAGACGCCTTTTTTATTAGAGGACTAACAAGGATTTACTTCTTTGTAAGGTCTCTGGGGTTTTCGCTTTTTTCGCTTGCGAAATACACGAGGTAAGATATAACTAGGGTTTTTATTTACTTCTAATTTTTATTTCTCCGTTTGTTTTCTGTATTCTTTAGGTTGGTTCGACGGTTCTAGTTACTGAGTAGAATTTGTACCGCGTTGGTGAAATTTTTCCATTCCACGTTTATTTTTTGATTCGAGCAGCATTTTTAGTTTACTGTTGTTTTTATTGATTTAAAGTGGTTCAATGATCAACTGGTTAGATTTAGGATTGGAAATTTTGAATTTTGGATTGGTTTTTCCAATGTAGAGGAGCAAGAGGAAAAATTATTAGAAAATCCAAATAAGCTTGATATTTGCGTACTACTGTCATAGCATAAAAGCACATAAGTTCATGTAATCACATGGGAAACAAAAATATGGGAAATGCGGTGTTTATGTGTGATATGGTGCCAGTGTTATTCAGGAATAGGATAGGCCGAGTTCAGCATTTTTTAACCATGATGCCTATAGCAAAAACACTATATAATGGACAATGTATTATTGATATTTACAGAAGTAAGAAAATAACACAGTTAAGATCATAGCATGTATGTGTTGGTATGAATTTTGTTTGCACTATTTTAAGTAGGGATATTTTTGGGCCAGTACGAGGCAGTTAAATTCTTATTAGTATACATTTGGTGGAAAAACTAGTTCTGGTAATCGTCCAGGCTCGGTAGAGCAATGCTTCTTTTTTTTTTCTTCATTTATTTTTTTGTTGTTTTTTTTATTTTACGAAAATTTTCCTGGACTTTGTATAAATGCACAAACAATAGTTCTAAATATGCGAAGTTACAACAGCTTAATAGATTAATTGCAGAGATCTTTCTTAGTTTGGTTCCATGACACACGCAATGGTTCTGGAGTGCTCAAATGGGAAGAAACTGAAGAGAAATCCCAACTCTTGCTCATCTTCAATGATGGGAAAACCACAAAAAATCTCCAAGAATTATTATTCGGGGAAGGTTACAGAATGCAAATACTCAGTTCATGCTGTGGAAGAGACGGAACGGTGTAGCAATTCTTGCCGTGTTGATTCTGAGACTTCTTGTACCCCAAAGAAAAACTTTGCCAGCAAAAATGCAAAAGACAATAGCTTAAATATTCCAATGCAACACATTTCTGCATCAAGTATGTCAAGCAAGGAACTAAAAGACTTAGAAATGAGACTTAGAGGGGAACTGGAGAAAGTACGATCGTTTAAAATGAAAACTCTTTCTAGAGCTTCTGCACCTGTGGTTGCTAATGGTGGTACCTTATCATCTTCTAGAGGTGGACATGATATAAAATCAAGTTTGAAAAGAGGGCTTTCTGATAAATTTGAGGCTGCAAAACAAATCCCATCATCTACAACCAGCTCAAATATGCTTGTTATGAAACAGTGTGAGCCCATTCTGAAGAATTTGATGCAACACAAATATTGTTGGGTTTTCAACACCCCTGTCGATGTAGTGAAGCTTAAAATCCCTGATTACTATAGTATTATTAAGCAACCAATGGATCTTGGGACTGTAAAGAAGAAGTTAGCATCCTGTTCCTACTCCACCCCTTTGGATTTTGCTTCAGATGTAAGACTTACTTTTGCTAATGCAATGAAGTATAACCCCCCTGGCAATGATGTCCACATAATGGCGGACGCTTTGCGCAAAATGTTTGAAAAGAGATGGAAACCGATTGAAGACAAATTGGTCGAAACTGATAATATCAACAAAAAAGAGAGAGAAGTTGTCAGTGGCACAAAGGCAGAACCAGTTTTATCTTCAAAAAAGAGAAAAGCTCCTCCAATGTTTACAGAGGCTGAACCTGTTCTGTCTACAAAGAAGAGTAAGTCAATACCAATGCCCACAAAGGCAGAACCAGTTTTATCCTCAAAGAAGAGAAAATCTCCTCCCCTTTCTGCAGAGGGCGAATCATTTTTATCTTCAAAGAAGAGAATGCCTCCTCCAATATCTGCAAAGGCAAAACCAGATTTATCATCAAAGAAGGGAATACCACCTCCAATTTCTCCAAAGGCAGAACCAGTATTATCTTTGAAAAAAAGAACATCTCCTCCAAAGAAGGATTTGACTACCTTGCCAAAAATTGAAAAACAAAAAATGTCTCACAGTGAGAAATGCAAACTTAGCGATCAGATACAATCATTACAACAAGATCTACCAGATCACATTGTTGTTTTTTTGAGGCAACAGACTAAGAATGGGAAGGCTAGCGATGATGAAATAGAAATTGATATTGACAGTCTTGATGATGATACTCTTTACAAACTGGAGAAGCTAATGGATGACCATTTTGGAACTAGGAAACCAGCACAAAAGGAAGATACTAAAAATTGTGAGATGGAGGTTTTGGTTGAATCCCGAGTTAGTAATTTATCAGTACCATGTCAAGGTTACTTTCATATTGTGTAATTCTCTTGCTTTGTGAGTAGCCCTTTCTATGCTCCTAATTTGTTTGCTATTTTTGTTTTCTCAGTTAATGAGCTTGCAGTTAATGAGCCTGCTGACGAGGAAATTGATATTGGTGGAGATGAATCTGATATTCCTCCTGTTGTAAGCTATCCTCCTTTAGAGATAGAGGAGGATATTGCACCTCAGTGCAGCAGCTCAGGCAGTTCAAGTAGTGATTCTGATTCCTCTTCAGATGGTCAGTGATTTCATGTTTTTCCTCATTTTTTACTTCTCTTTGCAACAGGAAGTATTATTGTGGATATGAGTCTGTTAACCTATCATTCTGTATCCTTAAAAACAATTGTGTTTACACATTGCAAATTGCAATCTAGGTTGTGAAAAAAAAAGGGCCCTGTTTACATGTTGCAATTTTAACTTTTTATACTGCCTTTAACTATGAGTGCAACTATTTACACCCATTTTTCTTCTCCTTAAACCCACTACTTCACTTACCCACTCAAAATATTATACCTTCTACCAAAACCCACTGCACTCACCTCATTGTTATACTTTAGAAACAAAAACAAAAATTCAAACTGAAGTTGCGAGGCTTTGCTTAAAAGTCTTTCGTCTATCTTTGATTCTAGCATTTTTATTCCTAATTCTCAAACTCTGTCAATTCAATTGAATTTATCAATCAAACTTCAAATCAAATATGTGAATGTTGGGCTTAAATAAAAAAAATTCTTATAATCTTCAACCGAGTTAGAGTCTTCAAGGTTTGAACCCATAATTTGCATGTTTCAGTCATTCTTTGTTTTTTTTTGATAAATCGAGTAAAGAAGTTGTTGGTGGAAAGAGGAGGAGAAAGAGGCTGTGGGGGTGGGTATAAGAAGAATTTATTTCTTCATTTTATTTATTTCAAATGGCATTACAGTGAGGTTTGGTTTGTGTTAATAGTAGCACTCTTAACCGTTGATTTTTCATAAGAATCAAGCCAGTTCGTTTTCTGAGCACACATATTGCTTTCGTTCAAAAATTCTGCATTTGGAAATAGCACACTTCAAAGTTTGAACCTACCTCATAAGACCTTGTTGATATTTTTTTGTTGCAAGAGTCTCATGACTTTGCCAAAACCTGTGGTTTCTCTGGCACCATCGGCGTATTTGAAGACATTTAGCTAACATCCTGCTTGCTCAATTTTCTAACAATGGCACACTTTTTTGATTGTTTCAAAAGGTAGCACACCTAGTTATAAATATTAGAATCACTCTTGTTTGGTTTCAAATTCTAAAGGTAAGTTAAATTGAGAATTTGTTAAAGTTGTATTAGTAATCTCTAGTGTACATGAATCGGCTACATGCTTTATCTCCCGGTAGAATAAGCTCATTAGAATAGGCAATTATCAAGTTAATTATGAAATGCAATTAACTATATAAATCATATAGTTTACATCATGGGTATATGCACTTTATTATTCAGTGCCAGCTGTACAAGAGTTAGCTCAGATTGAGGAATTCTCTTATAATGTTCTTGAGTTGAGTTGGTCTTTCTTTTTACCATTTTTGGTTTAATTATCCACATCCTAGACCTGATAGAATACAGCAGGGACTTTTGGTTTGTTATAGCTCAGGCATTGACGGCTAAAAAATGCTGTCGAACATTGAATGAAATGAAGTTTGTCCCTTTAGTATGCTTAAATTTACGCATTTTGTAATCCTGACACCTTCCTTTGTACGATATGAACTAAAAGAACTAAACCGTATTTGTATTGTGTTCAAAGTATTTGCTGATTATTTTTTTCAATACACTTTTGTCCTTGTCCCAACTAGTACTTCCAGTCTCTATATCTTCACTTCTCATACATACATACATGCCGACATACGTTTATATATGTGTATGTATGTGGGTGTGCATGCACACCCCTATATATCATGAGCTAAGCTCCTCTTCTTTGTAGTTGAAGACAAGGATTCAAACTTTAATATATAGGGTTCAAATATTAATTCAAACTGGGATTCAAAAGATAATCGAACAATTAAATGGATTTATATTGTAAAATATCATTATGATTTCTGTTGTTTCAACATTCAAGTGATGTTTTTGATTATGTGATTTCATTCAGCGTTATCCAACTTTTCGGCTATTTAATAGACTTTGATTTATTGTTAGACTATTTTATAGGTTTCGTTGGATGACATGCTCTCTTAGATTTTGTTCAATTTTCAATTATGATTTTCAACTCAAGAAAAAAAAACTTATGATTTATGCTAAAGCAGATTCAAATAAAAATGTTATGATTCAAATAAAGATTATTTAGAATTCTGGTTCAATTTGTATCCTGGTTTGAAATTTCTGATTCAACATTTATTGAAGGTCGTTTTATTTCATTGCCTAGGCAAATCAAGAATTATCATGATTCATGAGTAGGGATGTTATGATAACTTAAATTTAACATCACCACACCGTTACCAAACCTTACGAAATATCAAAATAGGTAAATCTTGCAGTATGATAGTGGTAAATTTATTATTATTATTACAGGTAAGTCTGGCAGTAAAGAAATATCAAAATAGGTGATAATGGTAAATTTTATATTTGTTTTTCTTCTATTTTATTAATACCTATCAATTATCATGAACACTTTCAAGATGCATCAAGAAAATTCTCTATATCAAATAAAATAAATCAGAATGTTGATGTATGCAATAGCAAATTTAGTATCAACATTTTTTTTTATCATTATCAAAGTCTTAATGCAATAAAATTTAAATGTCTTGATGTATTGGTTAATTTATCATTTTCAATCAACGGCTTACTATTCTATCGGTGTACCAACGATTAGTTTACTAATCCTATCGATAAAGTATCCGTGGTCATTTTTAACTTACCACTAGTGTCAGTACGGTCAATGGTTTTCCAATATTGATAGCGGTTGACTTTACCATAACAATCCTAATAATGAGTAGCCCAGGCTGCACCTTAGCTGCTAAGAGGCAACTTTGTATCTAGTCTACCTAATGGATATTTTTCCCTGTGGCATCATCTGTCCCGGCTCTATAATAATTACAATTGCTTATAACCAACTATTTGTTGTCACTGAATTTGGAGGCTGTTTCTTAGTTCTGTAGCTTGGCATGTGTTTTTATCAGCTGGTGTCTCTGGGTTCGCTAGAACAGTCCCCTGAAGTGTCTTGTAATAAAAATAGAATAATAACTGCCAGTTAGTAGTGTTAAACACACAGGACCAAAATCTGGATGGCGGAACCATAAAAGCAAAAAGAATATTTATTATATAATAACTACTGGTACAATGATAGAAAATATTAGTCATATAGCTGCGGTTAAGTGAGATATACTTGTTTGCTGGGGTTGGCAGTAGTAAATGTATTTTAGCCTCATCCAATGGAAGGGCTACTAAGTATTGGTTGCTTAATTCTAAGAGATGCATAACTTTGTTTTGATAGTAAAAACGAATGTATGGCTAGTTAACGTTTGCACTTTCGTATTGGTGCTTTCTTAGACTATTGGCAAAAATTTCAGACACCTTCCTATCTTTGTAAGAAACGATTTCTATATAAAATTATTTATCTTTCTTGTATGGACTGGTCTATGCTCGTACTTCTCTCCCTGTTACCTCCTACTTGATATAACGATATTGTGCTAATCTGATGACATTTCTCGATCAATTTTCAGATTCGGACTCTGATAGTTCATCTGAATGTGACTCTGATGCTTTGGCTCCTACAATACATGGGAAGGTGTGAATCACACTATGGTTAAAATTGTTGCCATGTCTATTTTCTCATGTATTATGTCTAACCGAATTTTTTCGATAGTACAGGAAAATGGTAAATCTGTTATTTCAAAACCTCTTGATAAATTTAATTCGGAGACTTCCGCTGACCCTGCAAGTAAGTAGTGAAACATTGCTTCAATTATTTGCATTATATTTTTCCTAGAATGTATGTATTGATATGCAGTTCAAATACTTTGACCATCATCGTTAAATAATAAAAGTTCATATTGTTTTATCATTATTTACAGTCAATGGGATGGGCCAGGATGAATCTACTGATAACATAGAGCCTTCGTTAAAGACAGAAGAATGTCAAAATGGTAAGTCTGGAATTATATTGTAAATGTAACGTCTGTAACGTTTGATTTGCATTGACCTTGACATGCCATGCCTACCTATGGATGTTATTTTAGGAAACAATGAACCCAAGAAACAATTGTCCCCTGATAAGCGTTATCGAGCAGCTCTATTGAAAAGCCGATTTGCTGATACGATAATTAAAGCTCACGAGAAGACTCTCAATCAGGTTATTGTTATTTCATTACTTTGTCTCATTAGCTTTTTATTCATAATCGGTGTACTTTTTAGATAGGGATTTAAATATTTTCTTTCCTGATTTAGGGTGGGAATAATGATCCTGACGAGTTACGGCGTGAGAGAGAGAAACTTGAGCAGCAAAAAAGAGAAGGTGAGTTTGTTTCAATTAGGCTTTCTAAAGCCTTCCTTTCGTGTTACCTTCTTTTACATAATTTTTAATCCAACAATGACAGAGAAAGCTAAGATCGAGGCAGAGGCCAAAGCTGCTGAGAATGCTCAAAAGCAACAAGCTGCAGCTGAAGCTAAGCGGAAAAGAGAACTTGAAAGAGAAGCTGCACGACAAGCACTGCAACAGGTAAGTAATATCCTTTGGCCAATCTTACACTTGATGTTATAGTGTGATACGAACCACTTTTGTTCATTGGAATATTACCATCAGTAACCATTTTTGCAGCATTTGGCATTGTTTTCATCACTGAATTTCTAATGGGAGCTATTCTTGTAGCATTAGCTACAGCTTTACTCAGTATATTATTATTTGAAAATGTGTAGACAAATAAATTAATATTTGAGGTGTTTTGCATTGCCCTAACAAATACTTGGTGCTGGGAACGTCCCATTAACCAGTTTAAACCAAACTAATGTTTTGTATAAATTTAGTTCAGGTCTCAATTTTTTCCCCTTCCATCCATTCCATTTTGATTCTATTTTCTAGGTCCTTGATTTTTCTAATGGCATTTATATGCCTTGGAGTTTTTCGCACATTAAATATTTGCATCTTGATTTTGCACAACTATAGCTTCTCTGCGAAACTATAAGCTTGAATAGTTCGACCGGAGATATTTAAGAGTTTAAACAAGGAACATACTTGAACAGGTGTTGGTGCACAAGTAAAATTGGATCAATATTCTAGATTCATAAATCATTTAAAATATTAAATTCAATAATGATTGAAGCAAAATTTGCAACACATGGTTTAACACTGTTTTCAACATCATTTTTACATATATAGAACAAAAAATGGACTCGTCTTACATTTTTTTATATGAGAATGTAAGGCTAACATGTATTTCTTTCAAATAAGAATTGGAGCTAAAATGCCTCTAATATTATTCTATTAAAATATACCAATATCCTTAATTCTGCTGATAGTGAATAATTTGGTCATTTTGCAGATGGAAAAGACTGTGGAAATCGATGAGAACAGTTTATTTTTGAATGAATTTGAAATGCTAGGAACCAGTAATGCTGAAAATGCATCAAGTATGGATTTGCATAGTTTAGGTGGGTTTAACCTTGCTGGAAGTAAGAATCCTTTAGAGGAACTTGGTTTATTCAGAAAAGACGACGAGGAGGAGGATGATGATTTCGTAAAACCTAGTAGTAATCAGAATGATGTTGAGGAAGGAGAAATTGATTGATACATCCTCGGCTTCTTTTGCTACTGTAAATGTTTAAAATTTTGGCCAGAATGACGAGATCTTGTAGAAAAAATTTCAAGTTTGCTCGATTTTCCAAAAATATGGATAATGTCAACGAAGAATAAAGGCTTTTTGAGTAGAAGGAGATGAACATGGTGCTTGTTGCAGGTTGTTTGTAATCTAGGAAACAATTCAAATTATTTATACAGGCCAAACTTGGAGATACGAAGAGTTAAGTACTATAAAACAATTTGCAGTCGCTGGTTATAGTGTTTTTTTCTTTTTTCTTCTTTCTTCTTTCTTTTCTTTTTAGCTTCTGTTAGGCAGGATTATTAGTAGAACGGTGTAGATATGAAATGTAGAAACCATAAAGCCTGGAACAATTGGTAAAAAACGAGGGATGCTATGCTTTAAACTATTTACTGGCTAATTTATACTGCTTTATGGAAAAGAAGGATTATTTTCTCTTGGGGACTTGGTGAAAGATTTGTAAGTTGTATATACAGGAAAAATTGGAACAGATTGTTCATTCTGTGTTTGTATGTGCCGTTACTTCCATTTTTGTGTTCGTTATGGTTTTCAATGGTTATTAATCTATCGCTTTAGTACTGCTTTTTGAATTTTTAGGCTGTCCTCAGTAGTTTTATCATCCTGGCTAAATGGGTCAAGTGGTACGCTGTTTTGCCTAACAAGCCATTTGAAGAAGAGGAAACGTACTGGTTCTTTTCTAATATTTTTGTTCTGTTGTAAACTGTAAAGACAATGATAAATTCTATGCCTAAAGAAAATGTTTATGTAGGGCAAAATTTTTGTCTTAGATGTTACTCTCGAACAGTAGAACGTGGATGATTGTTTTATCAAACGAAACCGAGCTGTGAATTTATTTGTTGGAAACTTGTATAATAAGGTTTGGGTTAAATCTGTTTCATTAATCGGAGCGAGAACTACAATAAATGACACTATCGATAAAGGACTTTCTCCTGAGGATATCCGAAAAGCGGTCGTAATGATGTTTAAAGGGAATACAGTATAGTTGCATGATGGGGCTGCTTTTTCAACAGGAGCCGTGAGTGAATAGTTCCAACAGTTTAAGCCTGTTCTATCTACCATTGATTGTATTATCTGAATTTTGTCGGTGGTTTTGTGTAATTATAGATAAGGACCTATGAACTTTGAAGTACATCCACTGATGTAAGGAAGACAAATGTATTAATATTGGAAAAATGCTTGATTCTCGTTCAATTTGGGTGAAATTGAAGGTTATGAAAAGCTTTGTCCTTTTGGATGTTTGGGGTACTTCACCACGTTTTAGGTTGTCAAGACATGTAGTTTAAAATATCAACTTTGCTAGGATACCCGAGTGTCCGGGTAATATGACCGATGCAGAGATAGAGATTGGGGGCAACTTCCGATTTCAAGGTGGAATTCAAAGGGTTCCACTCATTTCTCACATTCATGGGATTTTGTCGATTATTCTTCGGACAGGAAAGCATTTTCTTTAAAATATAGCATGTCACAATTTTTGTTAGGTTGGATGATCGTGTATGCTTGTACTTAAAATCACTTTGACAAAAAAGATTAATGTTTGTTGGTACTACTATCATCATCGTAGAAGATAACGAAGGAAATAGTCTCGAAGAATAACGACGTTACATAAAATTCATTAGCCTCGATAAAGTCAGAACTATGAAGTGTGAACGTCATCTTCCTTGAGTTACGATAACTGTCGAATAATATTATGATTAACATCGAGGCTCATGATTTCTAAAGCCATGCTGAATGAAATCACATCCAATCAATGTTGATGTTGCCAAAATCAACCATTCTTAATGCTGTTGGTGATCAGACTTGTTAAGTACTGATAGTGTTCTCCATCCCAATATCGTTGCTCATCGAAACTGCCTTATAAAGAGAAATACAACTTATAAATGTTACTAAGGTTCAATGCTATTACAACGTTGACTCTTATGAACATGCTTGGGAGACACCATACATTTACATATGTGATGTTGATGACTGTTTGTCATCGATATCCACAAGTGCAGTTAATCCCGTATTTAGTAAGCATCGGCGTCGACGGTTGTCAATATCGCTGCTATGCAATGCCACGACCATCAACCGAAGGAGGTATCAAGATATGGAGTCCTCATCAACAATATTCATGCTGAGAACCATCAATACACCCAAAAGGAATGTCGAAGACGCTTCTACTAATGTCGTCTTCCATCATGTTAATAAAAGTTGATCGACGAAGAAGGAACTATCAATACCTCGTTTAGAGATGTCGAGAGTTGACCTATTGGATTGATATCGAAGTTGAGCTATGTGAATACAAGAATGCTGACTTTGATTTTTGACGATGATGTTAATGTCGAAGCCGATAGAATATCAACATTGATGATTGACGACGCTGCTAATGCCGTTGCTAATGGACGCTGTGGCCTGTCATTTGCCGGACCCTATAAATATGGACCTAGAGGCTACGTGGAAGAGGATGATTTGTTTCTTCTCATTTCTTGCCTTTTAAACTTTGTAAACCTTGAACTGAATTGGGGATTTTGCCTATTGTCGCACTTAAACAATTGTATACATAAGGATTTAGAAAATTGAACAAGGAAGCCTTTTTGACTTGATTTGAACTTTGACTTGCATATTCGTTTGACGTATATTTATCAACCTGGGTTAGTGACTTGCATAGAATATTGAATTTCCTTGAACTTGTGATTTGACCCCTACTATGCATATTGACTCGAACGCCGGTCTTCATATCGCTTAAAAGATTTTTATGCCGACGATGATTAAACTTAGGCCAACATAGATGTATACTTCGATTCAATGACTTTGGTTAGCCTTGATAGGACCTCATTTTGAAATTGTCCTATTCTTTACATACTTTTGAAATTAACAAAGCTATCTGCTAATATTTTTGGTGATAGAAGGAAAGCTAGAACCTCCGACTACGTTAAACTACCAAGTGGAACTACCCTAGCTTGCATATTTAGGGTTTAGAGAACTTGACCCTACCAAGCATATCACATTCAAAGCCAACCTACCCTTGATTCCCAACGCTAGTTAATTGCATAGATTGAGTTTTTCTTAGCCGTGTTAGCTAATTGTGCTAAGTTCTTCGAACAAGGATCTTCCGAGCCTCAAATGACTAAGCCAATCTATCAAGCCAGTAGTGATCTTCAGCATCATGAAGAGCAAGTGCTAAGATTTGTAGTGTTAAGAGTTATGGAAGAAAAGAAAAGGCAAATAGCTCCTTACAATCCTAAAAAATGGATTTTGAATCCATTCCATGTGGGACCGACACCCATCTTTGCTCTAAAAGGATAATGTAAAAAGGATGACACCTACTTAAAACTAAGAAAGGAAATATAGCTTGAAGCTCAAGGAACTATCTTCAAAAATGAAATAAGAATGGACTTTTATCATTTCACTAAAAAAGGGAAAACTATGCTTGATCGATCTTACAAGACAAATACCAAGCTCTCTAAAAAGGAAGTTCACCCCTTATGAGGAAACGAAGGTGAGTAACAAAAGAGACAAGCGTCGGCTAAAATGGCTAATCTCTAAGTCACGACTTCCAAAAGATCGCATTCTCACCACTTTTCTTGAAAACATCTATTTCCCGACTAAAGATGATCTTGACTATTGTCCTCCGCAAAAAAGGAGATGCAAATTCGAATGGAATCGTGGAAAATCGTATTGTCATTATCATCTTGCAAATGGGCATGATACCAATCAATGCTAGAGCTTGGAAGGAGTGATCATCAGTTTTCTAAGGCAAGGAAAACTCAATCAATTTATACAAAGATCTTAAGCCAATCATCAATAAAGATTTTCTTAATAAAATAAGTGTATCTGCATAGCCATCAAAGCCTCGTGACCATAAGAGGATCTAGCTATCAAATGTCCCGGCCATCAAAGGCTCTTGATCGCAAGAGGCCCCGGCCATCAAAAGCCTCATCCACCAAAGGCTTATGAAGGAAGGAGATCTCGGTCATCAAAGGCCACATCCATCAAGGGCTTGACCGCAAGGGGTCCCGACCATCATAGGCCTTAAGCCTTCGATGTCTGCCATCAAAGACCTTACTGAAGCGCCCACTAAAGGGAGGTCAGGTAAGCCTTTAGTGCCTACTATCATATGGCCTCACTATAGCATTGAGAAATCCTTCAACACTGTCATCAAAGGCCTCGATGAAGCGCCTCCTAGAGGGAGGTCGGGAAAGCCTTTAGTGCCGTCATCATATGACCTCATTAATGCACATGGAAAGTCTTTAGAATATGCCTACGTGGCCTGGTTAAAATGCATCCTAGAGAGATGATGGAGTAAGCCTTCAAAGCCTGCCATCAAAGATGTCACTAAAGCACCGAAATCTTGAAAAGAAAGATCAATCAAGATCAAAAGCCAAGCAGTACTCCCAAGTTAACCAAAATTAGAGCCAAGTAGTGCTCCCAGGTCGATCAGAATCCGAGCCAAGTAGCGCTTCAAATTAATTTTTTTAAAGAAGATTCATTAAATATGGGTTATTTATGTCTACAACAAATGCAATTCTTAACCATCAGACAAGAGATTCTGGTCTTCTTCTACAATTTTCTGATATTAATTTTTGGTTTTCTATATTTTTCCAGATATGGATTTCTGTTATTTTTTCAAATATAGATTTCTGGTTTACTGTTATTGATGTCAAATTTGGTTTCTAGTCTTCTTAAAATTCTAGTTTAAGTTTCAAGACTTCTTTAAGTCAGTTTTCAACTCAAAATTTAAGAGGAATCTCCATTACTAAAGCAAACTATCGGATGTTTAAATCAAGCTCAATCAGCAAAGTCATTAATTTTCAAAGCAAGTAAAAAGTTAATCTACACATTGAAAAGCTCAAATATGAAAAGTGAAAGCGATTTCAGATTAAAATCAGAATTCAATTCACGATTATATACCATCTATTTAATGTAACCTTCGTTCAATTGTTAATTTATTTAACAAATGCATTATGTACAAAGCGCCAAGTACAGAAATCTAATGGGAAAAGAAGCTAGCAAATTATCGATGAAGCTTAAGATTTTGTGCAGTCTCCTCTAGACCCTGGGCACTTATGGGGTCAACAGCGTGGCAAATAGCAGCATCTAAGAGTTCCTTGAATTTCTTTTCCTTTTCCTGAATCGTATCTGCATTGTCGGCTGAAGTCATCTGGACATTCAAAACGTGTTGAAGAGTCTTATTGGCTCCTCGTAAAGTTTTTGATGTGCTATTCAACTCTTCAATCTTTCATTTAAAAGTATGTTTCTCACGCTCAAGATTTTGAATTTTGCTCTCATATTCGCTAATATGTTGAGAAATTTTCTCATCCCATTTCTTATCAAAATGTTGTATTACCTCGAATTTGACCTTGTTTGCTCCATAACGAGATTGTTTCATTGCTTAAACCCGAAGGCGGGTTAGCAAAGTAGGGAATTCTTGGCTCGTCGAAGAATGAGATCTAGTAATTCTTCCAGGATTAGGAGTAGGGAGACCGCTTCGCCCTCACTTGCAGTATGCTCAAGTGATTGACAGTAAACTTGACTCTTTGTTAAGTCTACTTCAAGATCATTCTGATATAATTTGGCTATCACCTTGTCAGCTTTGAATGAAGGACCAACTAAGAAGCTGAGTTTTAGCTCTCTCTTTTAACACCTGAAGCTCTTTCTCCCTATCGGTAACGTTACGTAAATTTTAAACAATTTTATAACGTAAATAACTGAAATTTTGCTTGAAATTAAACAATAAAATTCGGCAATGAAATTTTGATATTTAAAATGCATCCATTAAACTTAGCAACTGTCAAATTTTTATCAGAAAATATGGAAGTTTATTTTGTTGTGTAATTTTCAACTTTAATTTAAATCAGTTAATATTTGAGGGAAATAAAATATTTTCGAAATATGAATATTTTTATATAGTAAAAATGTTTATCATTTTCTGAATGAGACGTCATCTTCCGTTTCATCAAATTTGGACTTCTCTAGCCCGTTTATCTTATTTTCGGCATTTTAGTAGCATTTTCGGTACCGCATATTGACCTTTGATAGGATGGTCGTATCGCTGATATATATGTACCATTCTGATCGTCTCGTCGTGCTGATCTCCGTAGTATATTCATTTTGTATTTTGGTGTTCGGTACACGGCGAAATCTGTGAAACGATTAGCCGTACCGGTACACGTTTTAAACCTTTGGGCTTTCTTGTGTCTATTCAGTTATCCACTGGTTCAAATCAAACAGCCATTTGTTTTTATTAATTCCTGAATTCGTCTGTGTGGCTTTCTCTATTTCCACGAGTACCAATATTTGTTAACTGGTTCGTTCAACCTCTGTCTCCTTTCCATTCTTTCATTTGAGAAAAATTATTATTATATATATATATAGTTTATAATTGCATGCCGTGCCATCTCCTTTCATTCGCGTGCGCGACTTTTATTTTGTTCAAACTGCTCTTCTCATTTTCCTCCTAACTACCATGAACCCACCCTCTCGAACCACCTACGACCATCATCCGCCCCTCCATTTCGAATCGCCAGCCATCCACCGAAGTCCTTCCACCTAGGCGATAGCCTCTTCCAGTAGGCAGACCACCAACCCACATCAATTCCTATCACCTCCGCAAGCGACGACCCTACACAGCCAAGTCTTCATCTCCACGCAGTAGCTCCCTGCTTCACATCTCCTCTTGGTCCACGACCCGACCCCACCGAAGTAGCAACACAGCTCTGCCCGCCTCCATATAACTTAGCAACCTCTAGCCAAGAACCCACTTCCAACCGTTCAAACTCTGACAAGCACCCTCCCTTGTTTCACCTCCAGGCTGCCGAGCACCTCTGGCTCCTCCATATTTGTCACCGTGCAATCGACATTGAACTGCACCCTTCACCTCCCTCTGTTCCGCCATATAACCCTCCAACCTACCGAGACCCCATATGTGGTCATTTTTTCTCAGCTGCCTCTCCTCGCTTATATGATAACGTCTGTATTATACAATATAATATATAAAAATATTCCGTATAATATTTTTAGTATGTATTATGTTAGTTAATACGTATCGTTTAAATTATTGGTTTCTATAATATAATATAGTATGAAGATTTTCAATTTTAAATCCGTTTTTGAATTAAACACTTGATTTTGACACACACACACACACACACATATGTATATATAACGATTTTGATTTAGAAATATATATATATATATATATATATATATATATATATATATATATATATATATTATAAAGATTTTGTTTTAAATATGTGTTTTTAAATACGTGTTTTATTTTATGTGTGTGTGTGTGTGTGTGTATAGTTGTACTTTACCTATAGGGTCTACATATGTTGTTATGTATATCAAATCGGCATACATATTTTAGCATGCATATATGTTTAGCTTAGATATTTATTTTGTGTGCATATGAATAGTCTGCATAGGTGTTTAGCCTACATATGTATTTGTTGTAAATATAGTCTACATACTTGTTATCGTTTGCATATATATATATATATATATATATATATAGATTTTCTCTATTTATATATATATATGTGTTGTAAATGAATAAAATCTTATTTCAATATGGGAAAGAATATATATATATATATATATATATAGTTTATTTATATTATGTTTTATCGATCTCTGGTCCATCTTGGCTTACTTTCCCAATATCGATTTGTCACAGCAAATTCATAACTTGCCGCTGTTCAGCTAGTTCGTATCCGTATCAGTGTTCGTGTCCATATCATCTTTCTGTTTTGCTAGCCTCGAAAGGTGAGCATCACTCACGATTAACATTCTTATATTTAGTAAATTTAATTCACATGAAACGACGATTGAAATATATTGTTAATTTGAATTGTTAGTTATCTAATTGTTAAGTATGATATGTCATTATCTGTAATTGTTCACCTATGATATATGACACCATATCCTGTTGTATATATTATATTCAATTTGTTACCGATGATATATGCCTGTTTTTGATATGATATATTTTATCATATTTGTTCCCACTCTGCAAGTTCCCTATTAGTTTAGAATTCCCTATGGGTTAAAATGATCATACCCGAACGATCTTGTAGATTAAGGGAAAATCGTTATGGATTGAAATGATAAACCCAAGCGATTTTCATTGAACGGGTTGAAATTATATATACCCTTAAATATTTAAATTGCTGAGTGAAATAATAAATATCTGTATCACTTAACCATAGGATATAGAATTATATAGGGATATTGTTGGAATATTTTTTAAAAATTGATTTCCAAAGTTTTGAAAGTTAATTTATGGGTTTTAACAAATATTGATTTTTTAAAGTGGAAATTAGCGACAAGGGTCTCTTTATCAAGTGGAATTAGTTTCTAGGATACACAACTAAAATAATTACTTTCAAGGACAAAACGTAAAATAATTAGTTTCTAGGGCCTAAAAACCTATGAAATTATGTCCTTGAAAGTAAATGGACTACGGACTTTGTCCTTGAAAGTAATTATTCTGCTGTTGGCCTTGAAAGTAATTTCTTTGAATGTGTGTCGTAGAAACTAATTGGACTGCAAAGTTTGTTCTTCTGGTGAAATGCCCCTTTTTTAATATTATATATAATTTTTTTTATATATGTCAAGAAAAATTTATAATTTAAATTTATATGTTTTGAATTTTTAAATTTATAAGTTAGTTTTGATTTATTTTTTAAGATTTTACTTATAATTTTTATTTTCTTTTAAATATATAAAAATAGATTTAATATAAAATAAATTTAACGATAAGATTTAATTTAATAAAATTTAATTTAGTTAGCATATGTTTAGATATTTATTTAAAATTATATTTTAAAAATATATTTTGTAATAACTAATAAATTAAGATTGGGAAGATAAATTGAAATTGATTTGAAATTGTATTTGGTTAAGATTGTACTTAAATAAAGTTGACTTGAAACTTATTGAATTTTAGATTTTAAGGATACGATTCTATAACTTGATTTTGATTTAAGGTGGTTAAATGAATATTTCAAATTTAATAAATTGAAATGGGATATTTAGTTTTATTTAAATTTATAATTTGAGATTTTATTTAAATGATTTTTGGATTGATTAAGTGAATAGTTCAAAAATAAATAACAGTAAAGTTGAATTTGAAATATAACCGAAATTTATCAAATGAAGTTATTGTAAATGTTTGAATATTTAAACTTTGAAACCTATTGAAATTGAAACGGTTTAAATTGTAGTTCAAATCTGTATTTGAATCGATATATATTAAAAATGGTTTATTGAGAATTTGAGCTGAATTGTAATTGGTAAACAAGGAAAGATTTAAATTGAATTTTTTGGAATTTAAGTCGATTTGAATCGATTTGTGAAATTGGAGGAAACTAATTTTATTATATTAAGTATTCTAATGTATATATATATATATATATATATTATTTTAATCTGTGAACTATTTTACTATATAAATTATTTTAATATATAAACTATTTTAAATTTATAACTATTTTAATATATATACTATTTCAATATCAAAAGTGTTGTGATTTCAAAAGTGTTATGATTTTAAAGTGTTATGATTTCGAAAGTGTTATGATTTAAAAGTGTTCTGGTTTCAAAAGTGTTATAATTTCAAAAGTGTTATGATATCAAAAGTGTTATGATTTCGTAAGTGTTATAATTTTGAAAGTGGTAATATTCTAGAAATGAATATTATCTAAAGTGAATAATGATATCGAATTGATATGGTTTTGAAATGAATATGTTATTTTGTTATGAAGTATAAACTATTTGAAATGTAATGACCACGGTGTGAAATAAGCGGTTGGTTGTCATAGATACCGGGATCAGATATTGTCATACTCTTTGACGATTGCGAAAACCATTTTAACAACTGTGTAAGTGGTGGTGAATCCAGAACGAAGTAGGATGGTTTGACGACGTTGCTGTATTGAGGTATGAAACGAGACCTAAATAAGATGACTAAAACAGGAGCAACTGACGGGCCAAGTGAGGTAGCTCCTCCGATCGGACACACTTCTTCGATACCATTCTGTTACTTTATGATTTGATTAAGTGCACCTTTGATTTTAGGAGTGTTGTACGAGGTTGGAGGTAGCTGCGTCTATGCGCTACCACCAGCCTGGATGTAACGACCCGGTATTTTCAACCATTCGCATTCACACATGTCGGACTTGAATTGCTCAAAATACCGCGTTGTAAATAAAAATTTGGCAATACTCAGCATAAAAAGTAAATAAATAATCACAGATCACAGACACAGAGTAATATAATGCAGCGGAATAGATAAATAGTAGTTCATGAAGCTACTATATAAACATCAGAGTTAGAAATAAAATACAACAGAATATCTCAGATGCAGTGAAGTCTCTAGTACGAGCAGATGACTTCTCTAAACCAATCAAATGGAAGGGCTGAAAGCGGAATCGATAGTTGGATCCCCAAACGAAGCTCCAAACTCCGAAGGTGAGTCTCAAAAGCAGTATCACTCAGTCTGACCTGAGCGTAAAGCAAAACACAAAACACTCGAGTCAGGATTAACATTCTTATATCAATAAATCCAATTCAAGTGAAATATCAACTGGAATAAAAGTAACTCAAAGGATGTTTGGGATAACCATCCTCTAAGGATCTGCAGAACTATCTACAAAGTGGAAATATACACTATAACATCGTGGTCATTAAAATTAATTTATGCTTCAATACCAAAATATCATTTCCCTTTCAAATATATCTATTTTCCAAAATAGTATATATATTAAATAATTTATAAATTAAAGTATTTGAAATTTCCTCCACTACACAAATTGATTCCAATCAACTCAAATTCCAAATTCCCATTTATTCAAAGCTCAATTCATTAATTCAATTCAGTTCTCAATAACCATTTAAACCTTCGATATATTCAAAGCTTTAATATTCAACATTTTCAAAGTTAAATCTAATAGTTTCATATAGATCTTGATTTAGCTTCATTATTATTTAGTCAGGAAATATCCACTTAACAAGTTCAATATCATTTAAATAGCCTTAGATTACATTTTACAGAATATTTAAACTTATAATATCCATTTAATCCCTTTTACCAAAACCAAGTTATAAAATCATATCTTAAATCCCGAATTCAAAAGTTTCAAACCGATTTAATTGAGTATAATTCTTAATTAAATACCATTTCCAATTAATTCAACATTATCTTCTCAACCTTAACTTATTTAAAATTTTACCTAATCTATTTTGAAATATAAATTTAAACGAATCCTTAAGCATATTATATGTATTAAATCAATCTCAATTAGATTAAATATTATTATTAGGTCTATACATAAAATTTTCATTTTTATACATATAATATTCTAAGAACCAGTCTTTATTAAAACTATATTTTTCTTTCCAAAACCATAGAAATTATTTTCAAAACATTTATATTGGACCAACGATGTCTGTATATAATTTCCTATCCTATGGTCAAGCGATACAAATATTTATTATTTCAATCCGTAATTTAAATATATACGGGCAGATATCCTTTCGACCCGCAATCCCAAATTCAATTCAAATGAAAATCGATTGGGTCTATCATTTCCACCCATAATGATTTTCTCCTATTCCATAGTCCGTTCGGGTATGTATCATTTCAACCCATAGTGAATTCTATACTAACAGGGAACTTGCAGAGTGATAACGGATAGCATAAAATATAACAACATGCATATATCATCAATAACAATATAATATAAACAACATGATATGGTGTCATATCCCACAGGTGAACAGTTACAGATAATAACATATATAACAGTTTAAATAACTAACAACAGCCTATTTCAAATGTCGTTTCAATTGAAATCAAATTTAATAAATATAAGAACGTTAATCGTGAGTGATTGCTCACCTTTCGAGGCTAGAGAGATTCGACACAGAAATGAGCTACTAAATCCAAAGTAACGCAGATGGATATGATTTGATGTAGAAAACAGGCACGACGGACAAGGCTGATAATGGAAAATCGATGAGAACGATTGAATTAGTTTTGATATAACGGAACTATTTCATTTTATATATTATTATTTGTTTCTAAACTAATTTCAAACATATATTTTCAAATCCGTATCATGTCCCAAAATTTTTAATTTAAACAAAACTCAATATACAATGTTTATAAAATTCATACATTTCCTTAAAATTTCCTTAAATCCATCTTAAACACTAACACTAATATAAGTTTGAAAATCGACCCAACAGATATGCAGACAAATACAAATCCATACGCAACAATATTGTCTTCCCATGAAATCAATATTAAATTTTTAAGACGAATGTTGAAATAAAAATCATTGTTTACATTTAAAACGCCTAAACAGTTTAGATGTTGAAAGTAGTACATATATTAAAATACTTTAAATAGTTTATATTTTAAAATAATTTGTATATAAATTCTAAAATTTAAACACATATTAAATTAAATATATATCTAAAATCATCATTTTGACAAAAATAACATATCTACATAATATACTTTATATAATATTTACAGATATGCTGCATAACACAAACAGATACTTTAAACAAATATATTTCTAAATAAGCTAAAATATACACAACAGGTTGAACCCATGTTAACGACTTTACACACTTAACTTATATTATTATACAAATAATAGGTTATATGATTTACATACTTGATTCTATATGCATAACAAAATATACTGTAAGCTTTTCATATTATACTGTAAGCCTATATATGCATGCACTAAATAACTATATGTTGCTAATACAATTTTTATAGCTTAAGTAAACTTATAAAAACAATGTAACTAATAGATTTGCAGGCTCATATAAAACTTATACCTACCTATATTTATTTCATTTTAATTTAATTTAATTTAATTTTATATTTTTATTTTTAAAACACACGTATACATTAAAAAATCAACTTGTATATAACTATACTGTTCGTACTATAACTTATAGATATAAAAACTTATAGATATAAAACAACAAACCTATTTAAGCAAAATCAGATAACAGATTTATATACACTTATGGATATATATACCTTTAAATAAATGGGAGAAGGAAGGCCAAAAGTGGTGGTGGTGAAAGGGCACAGGCCTATCGTGGTGGTGAAGACCCGAGCACTTGATGGAGTGAAACAATGGAAACAAAAGAAGATAAAAGGAAAAAAAACAAGTGCATGCAGCCATTACCTGAAGAGCAAGCTTTACGTGAGAGAAGAAGGCCAATTGATATTCAGTAGGGTATCGTGTACGTGTTTATATTTATTAGAGAAGTTGCGTTGATTAGGCGGAAACAAAAAAAAGGGGCAAGAGATAAAAATTTGTAACGGCTATAGGAATTTGAGTATTTAATTCCTATTATATAAAGAGAAGTAAATGGAAGGTGGAGTGAGATGAAAGTTTTACACGTGAATTTGCAAGGCAGCTTTAAATTATTCCTTTTAAAAAGGCACGGCTGATTGATTTGCAAAGCTAACGTATGGAATCAAAGGGGTGTATTTTAAAGGCAAGAGATAATTTAAAACGTATGTCCAAAAGTAACATATTTAAATTTATTTATTTCTTATTTAATTAATAAAATATACGCTAAAGAATATATCAGGAAATAACGTATCATTTATAACGCCAAATAAATTAAACAAGAACGGATATAAAACGTACCAAATAAAACGTATAATTTATTGCCTTTTTACAACATTATTTATTACTTAATTTAAAAGTATACAACCCATATAAGTAAAACAACAGCGAAATAAATGTTGTAAATATATATATTTTATATAAAATATTTGAAGTTAGAATTTAGAATTTAAAATTTCAATTAGTGTCAAAATTTAACCAAAATCTACCATTACATAAATTGTTTATATTTATTTAAAATTGGGCAAATTAATTCAAGAAATTTTAAAAATTCAAACTCCTTTAAACAATTAAACACCAAGGTTTTAAAAATAAAATATATGCATAACATATCATGTTACACAAATTAGAACATGATTTTACAAACAAAAAATATTATTTATATAAATTAAAATAAACAGATTTGTTAAATAAAACAATTTACACACAATATTGTAAAAAACATAACTTTCACAATATTAATCCGATTTCAACGAAACAAAAAGCAGTATTATTGAAATTAAATCTATTTTCATAATAAAGGATAAAATTTCAAAAATTCAAAAATTTAAATTTTAAATTTAAAAGGCAAAATTTGACCAATTTGACCAAAAATCCATTTTTTGGAATTATTCCATTTATTCAGGTTTGGAATTATAATTCACTCAAAATCAAAATTTATATTTAGAATAACAAAATTTATCCATTTTAATAAATAAAATAAAGTTTTTAAATCAGGAATTTCAGTTAAAATAATTAAAATTTAAAATTAAAATAAACACAAAATACAGGGTTGTTACACTCTCCCCCACTCAAATCTTTTCGTCCTCGAAAATGAACGAGGTACGGAAAACACAGAAAAAAATAGAATGAAATAGGACTAAGATAAGATGACAAGAAGATTAAAATTATACTTGATAATTGTTGTTATAGGTAAGTTTATTGAGGTGGAAAGTAGGAATGGCTAGGTTGAAAGACAAGGATGAACCATTATTTTAAAATTATATAAATTTCAATTATTTAGAAAGGTAAAATAAATGATCAAAACATCCTTTATATGATACTTTATCAAAATAATTTTATAACTCGATGTCTTAACAAGTTTATCCTTGTTCCTGTAGACTCTGGCAGTGCGTTGATCAGGCGCAAAGCTAGAATTCTCTAGGTACTTAGTAGACTTGTTTCAACACTCAGTGAAAATACTTGATTTTTTTTTAAAAACAGATATGGAAAGTACAATCCAAACAAAACAACCAAACCATTTGTCCAACCATGGATCGCAGATATGGTGGGACACTCGAGTATCACATCCGGAAAAGCAAAATCAGAGAGAATAATATCGATAGGATGAATCCAAGATGTAGCCACAAATCGGATATCAAGCAGAAGGCACTTTCCATATCTTTACTTCGAAAATAAGTATCATACAGTACCTTTTCAAATCACTTTCAAATATCATACTTATATAAAGTCCATTATATATAAGAATTCATTTCCAATTCGAATACTTTCCAAAATCAATAGTATATCAAATCACACATATATAGATTTCGATTATATAAGATTTCACTTTCAAATTGAGTACCTTTTTAAATCATAGTTTTCAAATCAACTTCATATTTATACAAATCAAATTTATATAAGTTCGACAATTCCCAAATCAAGTATTTAGTAAAACAAGGTTCTCAATTTCAATTCATTTCAATATCAGTTCAGTTTCAAAAATCATACCCGATTTTCACCAAATTATTTCTTCCAAATCAAATATCTTCAGTTTCAAAGTTTCCAAAATCATAAGTTTAGCACATAATTCAAATTTTCAAATCAACATAATTTAGGTCAAACAAAATTCATTTCCAAAACATCATGTGAATACTGGGTTTAAATTTCAATCTATTTTCGAAACCAGATATTTTTTCAAAATCAATTTTTTCCCCAAAATGGTTACTAAGTTTTACTACCATCCCTTTAAAAACCTTTAAACTATTTATTTCAGTTTACCATTGGAAAGATTATTATTATATATATATATACACTTTATTCAAAACATTTCAAATCTATATTTCCTACTATATAATTCAAAATAGTCTTATTCATTTACTTAACAAAGAAGTTTCAAACTTATTTAAATCATATTAAAACATACAAAACTAATCTTATATACTTATCAAATACTTTATACTTTCCAAAATTACTTATCTTTGAAAAGTTAACCTTGATTTGGAAGTGCTCGAACCTTCAAAATAGTCGAAGAAATCATATTTTCAATCCATGAGTTGGAAATCACCTACAAAGTCAAATTTCAAAAGATAGGTTTATACCAAATCAAATCCGAAATTCGGGGACTGAACACCAGCTTACTTCAAATCGTTTCAAATATATATAAGTATATCTTTTGAATATCGAATTATACTTCAGAATTTGAAATCAAAATTGGTTTCACAGAATCACTCGCATAGCGAAGCTATTAAAGTGGCCTCTCCCCCACTTTGAAACTCGAAAATCAATGTCGATGATGCATGCACTCATCACCGAAATTATTCTCCAGCGACATAAGTGAGTTCTGGACTTCTATTTCTTAAAACTTCTTTGAAATTTCTTTGAAATTATTGGAACTCGTTTGATTCATTTGAAACACTTCTTATTCAGAAAATACTTTCAAATCGTATTATTACATATTTTCAAAATTCTTAAAACCAATTTCAAAACACCAAAATTCAATCTCTCGAATTTCAAAACCCCTCAGTTATAAATTATTTTTATATAAATCCATTTCTTATATAATTTTTAAAATTTCAAAATAAAAACAAAACCCGATTTTCAAAGGATGATTCAAGAATGGATTTCAAAACAAAGATAGAGATTTAAATTAGAGGAACTCTAATCAATAGAATCCTGATTCGAAGATAGACTCGATCAAAGATGAGATAATTAAATTACAAAATAGTAGATGGATATACTTTTATAAATCGTGGGAGACCTTAACCGGGTCAACCGTGACTTTAGGAATATGATCGAATTCCAAGGCAAATCGACATTCGATCGCCAGATATAGAATTCGGCATAACCAGAGATAACAGCATCTAAACCGAGGATATATAAATATTCGGTGAATCGATGCTATTGTAAAGGAGTTTCACACCTTTACAAATCATTCAGTGGAGCTATGGGATACTCCATAATTTCGAAAACACGAATAGGGAAAGACAAGAATGGATTTGGAACCGAAGGGAATGTTCCAAAATTCAGAGGAAACCGAATCAAATAGGAAGAGATTCAAGCTCGAACGAAAGTGATTCTGTAAACAAATTTACCATATATGCTAAGTTTGCCCAGAGCCAAAGCTTTGATACCAACTGTAACGACCCGGTATTTTCGACCATTCGCATCCACACATGTAGGACTTGAATTGCTCAAAAGACCACGTTGTAAATAAAAATTTGGCAACACTCAGCATAAACAGTAAATAAATAATCACAGATCACAGACACAGAGTAATATAATGCAGTGGAATAGATAAATAGTAGTTCATGAAGCTACTATATAAACCTCAGAGTTAGAAATAAAATAAATACAATAGAATATCTCAGATGCAGTGAAGTCTCTAGTACGAGCAAATGACTTCTCTGAAACAATCAACTAGAGGGGCTGAAAGCGGAATCTATAGTTGGATCCCCAAACGAAGCTCCATACTCCGAAGGTGAGTCTCAAAAGCTGTATCACTCAGTCTGACCCGAGCGTAAAGCAAAACACAAAACACTCGAGTCAGGATTAACATTCTTATATCAATAAATCCAACTCAAGTGAAATATCAACTGGAATTCAAGTAACTCAAAGGATGTTTGGGATAACCATCCTCTAAGGATCTGCAGAACTATCTACAAGGTGGAAATATACACTATAATATCGTGGTCATTAAAATTAATTTATACTTCAATACCAAAATATCATTTCCCTTTCAAATATATATATTTTCCAAAATAGTATATATATTAAATAATTGATAAAGTAAAGTATTTGAAATTTCCTCAACTAGACAAATTGATTCCAATCAACTCAAATTCCAAATTCCCATTTATTCAAAGCTCAATTTATTAATTCAATTCAGTTCTCAGTAACCATTTAAACCGTCGAGATATTCAAAGCTTTAATATTCAACATTTTCAAAGTTAAATCTAACAGTTTCATATTGCGACGAAATTTGTAAGCATTTGAAATTGGAATATTTAATTGATTTTAAATATTTAAAAGTTAATTTTTAACTTAAATTCAAATATCACCACTTATTCGGTAATTTAATTATTACATTAAATAAGTTGGAGTTGGGTAAAAGGATGAATCTTCAGTTTTAAGCCTATTAAAATAATTTAAAGGCTTGTAAAATTATATTGATAACACTGAAGAAAATAGAAGTGTTAAAATTGAATCTAACAGTGATTTGTTCAGTTTTGAAAATATACCGTTTAAATTGAATTTAAAAATAGCCTTCCGAGACACAGTCTCGTAATTTGATGAAACCAGTTCCATTGGATCCGTAATAGTTTATTATTATTGGATTTCAAATTTCGTAGTGTTTGGAGTTGTTGTGTGACCGTACGATTTATAAACACGTTGAAATTTGTACGAAAATTCAATATAATAACTGGTCCAAGAGCTATCTTCTCCATACGATCGAATTAGGACTCGAAACATTTTCCATTGTGGTCAGAATATGGGCAAAACTTTATAAACGCTTGACGGCATGCCCCGATAGGATGTCAAGATTTGTAGCTACGAGTTCAAGATGGTTTAAGTTTAAATTTAAAAATATATATTGATTGACTGGTTAAAGCCTGTCTTCTCTTCTGCATTTTTACCTGTGACCTAGCATAGTTGAGCACACAATAATCACGTCCATCACTTTTTTTCTAACGGGACATTTTTATTTTTGACTTGAAGTGAATAAAAGAATTTTTAATTTAAAACCATTGTCTTCCTCAACACGCACAAAATCAAAATCGTTCGTGTATTGATAAAAAAATAAAAATGAGAAATGGCAGCCGATTTCTTTCCTCTTCCCAGATTAAAAAAATAAATCGCAACCTCCCCATCAATATTTAGTATCGCATACTCCATAGGCGAAATCGAATTGAAGCTCGATTCGATCGAAGAGCAAAGAGGAAGCTTCGGCGATGTAGGGTTCGGTGAGGGAAGAGGCGCGATCGCTCGAAGGGGGAAAACTCATTGTGACCTTGGGATTGACGAGCGAAGATTGGAGGTTGGGTACTCGGCTTACCCGATTGGAAGGTAGCAGTGGCGGTTCAAGTGGGACGTGAGCAGCAGTGGCAGTCGAGGGTGAGGAGGGAAGTCTGGCGATGAAGTTCTCGGTTTGGGGTTTCCCTTGCTTGCCGTTGCGATGCGATGTCAGGGGGTCGATCGTATGTCGAGCTTGATGGTCTCAGGGAATCATGTGTGCTGCGATGATGTTAGGTATTTTTATAGCTTAATTTAAAATTAGATGTTGGATTTGAATTTTAAATTCAGAAGTTTTAAATATAAAAATATAAGCACAGAAAGAAAGAAAAAAAGAGTAAGATGATAGAATGTTGTTTTCAAATCTATAGGTATATATATTGTCAGATGCTGAAATTTTTATAAGTTTGGGTTTTAAATTTCAAATTTACTCGAAGATATGGGCTTATATAGGTATGTGTGTGTAGGCTGTAAAATAAATTGTTGAATAGTAGGTAAAACTAGATTTTTTAAAAATCTACATAGATTATTTTTATAAGCAGTTTTTCAATATATATATATATATATACATATATATATAGTTTCCAAATAAAACAAGTATACACATTTTAAATTACTTGTTATTTTAAATAATGCATTATGGGGATTAATCTGTTAATAAACTTATTAAATTGTTTACTTACAAAAGATTTCAAAAGAAAGGGGAAAATTAGTTTAGGAAAATTTAATTATTTGTTTAAATAAAGATTTAGTTAAATTAAATTTATAAAATGGAAATCAATTTATTTAGCTAACTTATATAATTATTTGATAACTGGAAAATATTTTATAAAAAGAAAATTAGTTTAAAATTAACTTATTAGGTAAAATGAAATTTATTAAATAGAAATTGATTTGTCAAAATTGTTCGAATATTCATAAAATCATCTAATATTTATTCAAGGTCAAAAGTCGACAAAACCAAGGCAGTATTGAAGTGGACTGCAAATTAAAAATCAAAGGTGAGTTAATCTCACTCAGCTGAATTTTTATTTAAATTTAAATGATTAAATTTAAACAATTGGTTGAATGGTTAACTTGATTGATGTGCTATATTATATTATGTATTACATCTTGGAATGATTGATTTCCCGCATTATATAGCGGATGAGACCGTATGCGCCACATAATAGCGGATGATATTATATTAATCCCATATACCGCGATATTCCACCTCGAAGTGGAATTGGTATTTTATTTTGTGCCAACGTCTGTGGATGCAGGGAAACAGGTTGGAGGGATCCAACAGGATTCCTCAAAATTATTTAGAATTGTTTGATATTCTGTGTTATGGATATTTGATATTCGGTGATGAATATTATTATTAATTAGAAATATCGATTGCTATGGTTTGCTTGAATATATTTCGGTACAGTGAGTTATCAAAATATATAAATTGGATTTTTGAAAAGACAATAAAAGAGTGGAGTTTTATGTAAAATAATTATAGCGAATTTGAATAAATTAAGAGTTAATTGATAAGGAATGGAAGTGATTAAAATACTAATAAATAATTTTGAGTATGGAGGAAAAAGGATTTTGAATAAACAGAAACTAATGAATAGTAAACTTAAGTGATATCAATTAAAGGAATAAAGATTTTTTTTTAAAATTCAAAGTTTAAATTTATTTTAAAGGATAAAAAAAGTAATTTGAGAAATCTAAAATTGGTGTTTTCAGTTAAAAGTATGTTAAATCATAATTAAGGAATAAAATCTGAAATTAATGGATTTTGGAATAAATGGAGTAAATTGGAAATCAATTTGGAGATTGATTTAACCGTGTAAAATCGAGATTATTAAAAGAGAAATGGGACTTTGGGAATTTATAAACTGGGTTTATAAAAGTGAAGCAATTTTTCAGTGGATATTTGGAGAATAAATTCACAGTGGGAATTTATTAAAGAAAGAGAGAATTTTGTTTAAAAATAAATAGTGATTTTTTTTAAAGGGATGTGAAGAGAAGTGTATTTCCCTGGATAGCCAAGTACGTTTTCAAAGTAATTTTTTAAAAATATATGATCAAAGTTTTAATGTTGTTTTAAAAGCATGTTTTAGAAAATTTATTATTTCTAAAGGTTTAAATTCTAAAATAAGCATTTTTAAAATCTATTATCGTAGTAATTATTTAAAAGGTGACTTAGTATTTTGTTTTAAAAGTGAAAACCTATTTTTATATTTTATAAAGTAACCTTATTTTCAAATATTCGTATAGTATGTACTTTTAACAAATTATTGAAGTAGTTTTAACTTAAATGTTTTAAAGTATATTTCAAAGTAAAGCGTTTTAAATTATGTTAAAAAAAATCTAAAGTTTTGTGCTTAGTGATTTCAGTAGAAATAGAAAATACTTGGAAAATTTATTCTTAGAAAGGAAGATAGTTTGAAACTGTTTTCAAAAGGGTTTGAAAAGTGGAAATATATATTATGAAGATATTTTTGGGATTAATAAATAATTTGGGAAATTGTTTATTGTTTGGTGATTGTTGTGAATGTTAATTTATAGTTAAATAACCGACTATCAATATTGGCCAAATGCGCTGATCGTTTCGAAGAGACCGGAATCGGGATTTATTTCTCTAAAACCACTTCGATCCGGTTTTTACGTTTCGTGGGAAACGAGTTTGGATTCGAAGTTGGAGCAGTGAAGTGCAAGGGCTAGTGGCTACTAATCCTGAGGATATTTCCAAAATGGATGTAGTAGGAGTAGTGCCTTCGGTTCCGTTCGAACCCGAGACGGACTTGTATGGATGAATGTTTTCGGAATATCGTTAGGTGGACGATGGGCATTCTAAGGGATATGTTCTAAAAGGTAACGCTTAGCCTCAAGCTTCATCAACCGGGAATGACTGAAAATCAGGGGTTATGCAGCAAGGCTTGGTGGGCAACACCCATTTCCGGTAAGGTCATCCCTGTCTAGATGTCCCTTTTATTTCGGCTTAGTGGTGCGGTTGCTGATCCCAACCGCGAGGCGATCTTACTCGAGATTATCCAGTAAAGGATAGTCCGGATCTTGTGTTGCAGGGGGTCGGGAGTGATCCTCGGTACTGTGATCTAGGCCACGTACCGTGACAGGTGGTACCCCAGTGCCTAGTCATTAGTTGGAAATCCATTCTCCCTATGAGCCTTGTACGAGTTTTGTTTGTATTACCCACTCTGTGGCTAGTAGCCGGAATTTAATCATGTAACAATTATGGCTATTTTAATAAATATTTGTATATAGACCCTATTATAATATCAGAGGATTTTAATAAAAAGTGTTTTAGCTATCGTAAGGTAAAAACCCGACATGTTTATTTGTGGCGTGGTCTTATGAGATGCTTTTGTTTTCAAAGGATTTTTGAAACTTTAATAATCAATTTGAGTGTGATTTCTCACGCTGGTATTCCAGACTGACTCGTGTGTTATTTAACTATAATGCTCGGGTCAGACCGAGTATTATAGGATACAGGATATGATGTTGTGGAGCTCAGGAGACAAGCTGAATGGCGGTACGTACTTCCGTATTTGATTTTTATTCCGCCATGTATCCAGTTGTATGTTATTAATGTTGTTGAACTCTGATGATGTAATGTATAAACAGATATATTTGTTTTTGTGTAAAGATCTGTTATTATATATTACATTTTATTCTGGTGCGATGGTTAGATTCTGATGTTGTTTTCTATTTTCTTCTTCTACCTCTTCTTCTTTAACCCTAATGGTTCGTATTTCTGTTCAACTTGAGTCGGTTGATGTAGAATAGTGTTGACTCAAGGGGTACGAATTTGCGGGTCGTTACACTTGGTATCAGAGCTTAGGTTGGTGATAACCTTGGCTCTGGTGGTGATTACTCATTAAATAGAGTCCATAGTACTCTAGAATGAGTTTGAGTGTATAAATAGATATGAGTGGGTATTTGCCAGTGAATATAAAATTGTTTTATATTGTGTTGATTTATCGGTCGAGTGTTTATGGATTCTGGTCGATGTGTGGGACGCCATATTATCGATAGGGATTTCTAAACTCTTAAACAAGATAAACCGACACAGTATTGTTTTTAAAGTGGATAAATGAAATAATTTTACCCAAAATTATATTTTGACATAAAAGAAATATTTTTTTGAAATTATTATATATATTTGGATGTTTGGTTGTTAATACTACAATCAAATAAAAATCTAAAATTTGAGTGGTTTATAACCAAATAGAATTGTCTAAGTATGGTTTAAATAAAAAGGAATATAACTAAAATTTGATTTAAAACCAGAATTTAAGTCCCGGAAATTTTGAAAAGTGTTTAAATGAATTTAAAAAAAGGGGTTTAGGATTTAAAATCTTGGGAATGTTTGAAATGTTTTTCCAAAGATTTGAAGGCAATAATGGAGTATTGTTTTGGAAAATATTGTTGAATGGAAATTGTTTTGGAAGGAATTTGTGGTAGTAAGGAAGCACTAAACTCACTTTAGTCGCTGGAAAACAATCCTGATGATGATGGCCACATCATCAGTATTCATTTTCGAGTTTCTAAAGTGATGGATTTTCTACCAGGATAGTTGGTTATGATACTGTTTGGGCTTGTTGGGTATACAAATTGTTTTAGAAATTTCGAAAGGAAATTTTGTTTTGGTAAAAACAAGTGTTTAGAATCCGGAGATTTGATTTGATATACCAAGTGGGTATGTGTAGTTATCATTTCAAAATGGTTTTGGAAATGAAACCGGGCAATTGAATTCTAAGAAATTCTATTTAAATAATGTGAGAAGTTTAAATGAATCAACTATTGAACTTATAAAGTAAAGTTGATATTAATAAGAAGAAATTGGAAATTTTAATCCGGGAATTAAAATTTAACTTAAGTGAATGAAAGTGAAGAAAATATATTTGAATTTAACTTGAGATAAGTTGAATAAAATTGAAATTGAAATTGAATTAAATTGGATATAAAGTTGAAAGGTAAAATGATTATAATTGTGAAATGAAAATTTATACCTTAAGCTTGTAAGTGTTATATATATAATCTGAAATTGTGGTTATAAGATGAAATGACTCAAATGAGCAATATAAGCTTTTAAATAAATAAATAAGTTTTGAACTCATATATTGAGAAACAAAATTTAGTTAAATTTGGATTGAATTGAATCAAAATTCAGTTGTGTCATGAATGATATTAAATGAAATTAAGTCCTTGCTTAATAAAACTTAAAAGAATGGTATGTAACTAGATTTAACTGAGGTTGAGTTGGAATAAAACTGAATTAAAATGAATTCAGTTGAATTATAGATAATATTGAATGGAATATTTTTTTTACTTAAATAGATAAATGTAAACCAAGTAAGTATTAAATTGGATTAAAATAGAATTGGCGTGAGTTGTAAACAAATCCAATTCAAGCATAAATGGAATGACCTTATTATTACTATATTTAATAATGAATTTTTAATGTAAATTAAAATTTAAAAATGGATAAAAGAATAAACTAATCGAATAAATTAGTAAAATGGTTGGGATTTGATCAAAGGAAAATCAAATCAAAGAATTAAAATGGAAGTTGGTTGAATAAAATAAACTTAAGTTATTGGGTTAAATAGTTTGAAGAAAATAAGTAACTTAAGTAAATTGTGAGATGGTTATTTAATATTGGTTGTCGAGTTTAATAAAATGGTTTGGAATCAAACTTTTTGGAAATAAAAGAAGATGCAATGAAAGATTGTGAATAAATTAAAAATTGGGTGGAATCAAGTGTAAATTGAGTTGGAATCAATTTAAATGGTTATAAAGCTTAAGTAATTATTTATTCACATTAATATTGTCGAATTGCATTAGAAAATGGATCGTTTGATGTAAACGGGGTTAGATAAAATTGTATGAGTTATTAGAAGTGAAATAGGATGATTTTGAAATAAATTGGAATGAATATGAGTTTGTTTTACTTAGAATGAATTAAATATAAGCAAATAAGTTGTAAATCACTTAAACTGTATGGAATTGTTTGGAAATTGGTAGTAAGCAATTGTAATAAGTGTCGGAACCTTATATGTGCTTATGGAAATTATATAACATGCGTTATATGTGAAATTTATGTGTTTGCTATTGAAAGTAAATGAAATGTTAATAAATTTGCATATATTTAGCACTTACATGTTTTAATTGAGTAAGTACAGGTACCTGAAGGCCGTTTGGCAGGATTTTGGTCACGCTAATTGCTAAAATAATAAGCCGCTTGCTTAAAATGCTAAATTAAGGTACGCCTATGCAATAAAAATAGGAAATATGAACTGTTTTTGTTTTTTCGACCGTGTGGGTCGATGTACATATATTTATATCTTTGTCAAATTGCAAAAGCTCCTCCGTACAAAGGAGACTCTGCCAAAATTTTCCGAAATTTTTGGGAGTTAGAATTTTTTTTAAAATTTTTTCACTAACGGCAAAGATTTAAAATTAGTAAGCAAACAGATTTAAAAAAAATGAATATTGAAATCTAATTTAAAAAGTGTGAATGTAAAGTAAGGTGAAATTGAAGAAATTGTTTGAAGAAACTAAAGGAAAAAAAAAGTTTGCAAGTAAACTTTTATTTGAGATTTCAAATAAATTAGTAAGCGAAACTAATAAAAGGAAATGGTTAATTACATATGGGTTGAGATAAGGCGAATACAATTCAATATTCAAAGTTTGAAGACAAAATTGAATTCAAGTAGAATTGGAAGATGGAAATTTGGAAATAGTATTTAAATTGGAAAGCAATTAGTAAATTGAAGCTAATTGAATTCAAATGGGATTGTAAAGGCATAATGAATAGAAGTGGACAAACTCGAATAGTGAAGTGAAAATAAATAAAGAAGCATATTAAATGCTTATACTAAATTTAAGAAAGGAATGGTGAATTCTTAATTGGGAATTGATATTACAAATATATTCTAAGTTAATATTTGATTGAATAAATATTGACATTTTATAAGGAAGTCGATAAAATGTTTTTGAATGTTGTGATTGGACATATTGCTATGTAGGATATATAGGTATTATAAAGGAAACGGAAATTGATTTTGATTTCAGAAGATAAATTTGAATTGCTCGACAAAAAGGTATGTGTTTAAATTTTTGTATGAAATTTGATTAGGTTTTTGATCTAGCCACTTGGCCTTTTGTTTTCTTTTGAAATCTGGAGGCCCGTAGAGGCATTTTGTAGTTGTACCGAGCTAGCCGCGCAAATGAGACGCTGGCGAAATTTTTCGGAAATTTAGGGAGTTAGAAAATTTTTGAGAAATTTTGATAATTCAAAATTTGGTTTTAAATTAAAATTTGAATGATTGAGCAAAAAGTATTGTTTGAAAACTATGGGAGAGTTTGGGAAGTTAGTAAGAATGATAATGGGTCTTCTATAAAAAGATAGATGGTAAGATGTTGAATTGTTAGAAACTGTTTGGTTTTGGGAAAAAGGTAAATGGGTGTTGGACCATTCTTCCTAATTAGTAATTTCGGGGACGAAATTCTTTTAAGGAGGGAGGAATCCGACGACCCGGAATTTTAAGCATTTGAAATTGGAATATTTAATTGATTTTAAATATTTAAAAGTTAATTTTTAACTTAAATTCAAATATCACCACTTATTCGGTAATTTAATTATTAAATTAAATAAGTTGGAGTTGGGTAAAAGGTTGAATCTTCAGTTTTAAGCCTATTAAAAAAATTTGAAGGCTTGTAAAATTTATATTGATAACACGGAAGATAATAAAAGCGTTAAAATTGAATCTATCAGTGATTTGTTCAGTTTTGAAAATATATCGTTTAAATTGAATTTAAAAATAGCCTTCCGAGACATAGTCTCAGAATTCGACGAAACCAGTTCCATTGGATCCATAATAGTGTATTATTATCGGATTTTAAATTTTGTAGCGTTTGGAGTTGTTGTGTGAGCGTACGATATATAAACGCGTTGAAATTTATATCGAAAATTCAATATAATAACTGGTCCAAGAGCTATCTTCTCCATACGATCGAATTAGGACTCGAAACCTTTTCCATTGTGTTCGAAATACGGGTAAAACTTTATCAACACCTGGCGGCACGCCTCGATAGGATGTCAAGATTTGTAGCTACGAGTTCAAGACGGTTTTAAGTTTAAATCTAAAAATATATATTGATTGACTGGTTAAAGCCTGTTTCTCTTCTGCATTTTTACCTGTGACCTAGTATAGTTGAGCACACATTAATCACATCCATCACTTTTTTTTCTAACGGGACATTTTGATTTTTGACTTGAAGTGAATAAATGAATTTTTAATTTAAAACCATTGTCTTCCTCAACACGCAGTTACGTTGGTAATTATCTTGAGCTTCCAAGGGTTCTGCTCAAAATCAAAATCGTTCGTGTATTGATAGAAAAAATAAAAATGAGAAATGGTTGCCGATTTCTTTCCTCTTCCCAGATTAAAAAAAATAAATAAATCGCGACCTCCCCATCAATATTTAGTATCGCATACTCCATAGGCGAAATCGAATTGAAGCCCGATTCGACCGAAGAGCAAAGAGGAAGCTTCGACGATGTAGGGTTCGGTGAGGGAAGAGGCGCGGTCGCTCGAAGTGGGAAAACTCATCGCGACCTTGGGATTGACGAGTGAAGATTGGAGGTTGGGTACTAGGCTTGCTCGATTGGAAGGTGGCAGTGGCGGTTCAAGTGAGACGCGAGCAGCAGTGGTAGTCGAGGGTGAGGAGGGAAGTCTGGCGATGAAGTTCTCAGTTTGGGGTTTCCCTTGCTTGCCGTCGCGATATGATGTCAGGGGGTCGGTCGTGTGTAGAGCTCGATGGGCTCAGGGATTCGTGTGTGCTGTGATGATGTTAGGTATGTTTATAGCTTAATTTAAAATTAGTTGTTGGATTTGAATTTTAAATTCAGAAGTTTTAAAAATAAAAATATAAACACAGAAAGAAAGAAGAAAAGAGTAAGATGATAGAATGCTGTTTTCAAATTTATATATATATATATATAGTCAGATGCTGAAATTTTTATAAGTTAGGGTTTTAAATTTCAAATTTACTCGAAGATACGGGTTTATATAGGTATGTGTGTATAGGCTATAAAATAAATTGTTGAACAGCAGGTAAAACTAGATTTTTTAAAAATCTACATATATATAGTTTCCAAATAAAATAAGTATACACATTTTAAATTACATGTTATTTTAAAAACGCATTACGGGGATTAATCAGTTAATAAACTTGTTAAATTGTTTAGTTACAAAAGATTTCAAAAGAAAGGGGAAAATTAGTTCAGAAAAATTTAATTATTTGTTCAAATAAAGATTTAGTTAAACTAAATTTATAAAATGGAAATCAATTTATTTAGTTAACTTATATAATTATTTGATAACTGGAAAATATTTTATAAAAAGAAAATTAGTTTGAAATTAACTTATTAGGTAAAATGAAATTTATTAAATAGAAATTGATTTGTCCAAATTGTTCGAATATTCATAAAATCATCTAATATTTATTCAAGGTCAAAAGTCGAGAAAACCAAGGCAATATTGAAGTGGACTGCAAATTAAAAATCAAAGGTGAGTTAATGTCACTCAGCTGAATTTTTATTTAAATTTAAATGATTAAATTTAAATAATTGGTTGAATGGTTAAATTGATTGATGTTCTATATTATATTATATATTACATCTTGGAATGATTGATTTCCTACATTATATAGCGGATGAGACCCTATGCGCCGCATAATAGCGGATGATATTATATTAATCCCATATACAATGATATTCCACCTCGAAGTGGAATAGGTATTTTATTTTGTGCTAACGTCTGTGGATGTAGGGAAATAGGTTGGTGGGATCCAACATGATTCCTCAAAATTATTTAGAATTGTTTGATATCCTGTGTTATGGATATTTGATATTCGGTGATGAATATTATTGTTAATTGGAAATATTGATTGCTATGGTTTGCTTGAATATATTTCGATACAATGAGTTATCAAAATATATAAATTGGATTTTTGGAAAGACAATAAAAGAGTGGAGTTTTAACTAAAATAATTATAGCGAATTTGAATAAATTAAGAATGAATTGATAAGGAATGGAAGTGATTAAAATACTAATAATAATTTCGAGTATGGAGGAAAAAGGATTTTGAATAAACGGAAACTAATGAATAGTAAACTTAAGTGATATCAATTAAAGGAATAAAGAATTTTTTTTTAGAATTCAAAGTTTAAATTTAGTTTAAGGGATAAAAAAGTAATTTGAGAAATCTAAAATTGGTATTTTCAGTTAAAAGTATGTTAAATCATAATTAAGGAATAAAATCTGAAATTAATGGATTTTGGAATAAATGGAGTAAATTGGAAATCAATTAGGAGATTGATTTAATTGTGTAAAACCGAGATTATTAAAAGAGAAACGGGACTTTGGGAATTTATAAACTGGGTTTATAAAAGTGAAGCAATTTATCAGTGGATATTTGGAGAATAAATTCACAGTGGGAATTTATTAAAGAAAGAGTGAATTTGTTTAAAAATAAATAGTGATTTATATTTTTAAATGGATGTGAAGAGAAGTGTATTTCCCTGGATATCCAAGTACGTTTTCAAAGTAAATTTTTAAATATATGATCAAAGTTTTAATGTTGTTTTTAAAAGCATGTTTTAGAAAATTTATTATTTCTAAAGGTTTAAATTCTAAAATAAATATTATTCAAATCTATTATCATAGTAATTATTTAAAAGGTGACTTAGTATTTTATTTAAAAAGTGAAAACCTAGTTTTATATTTTATAAAATAACCTTATTTTTAAATATTCATATAGTATGTATTTTTAACAAATTATTGAAGTAGTTTTAACTTAAATGTTTTAAGGTAAATTTCAAAGTAAAGCGTTTTAAATTATTTTTAAAAAATCTAAAGTTTTGTGCTTGGTGATTTCAGTAGAAATAGAAAATACTTGGAAAATTTATTCTGAGATAGGAAGATAGTTTGAAACTGTTTTCAAAAGGGTTTGAAAAGTGGAAATATATCTTGTGAAGATATTTTTGGGATTAATAAATAATTTAGGAAATTGTTTATTGTTTGGTGATTGTTGTGAATGTTAATTGATAGTTAAATAACCGACTATCAATATTGGCAAATGCGCTGATCATTTCGACGAGACCGGGATTGGGATTTATTTCACGAAAACCACTTCGATCCAGTTTGTACATTTCGTGGGAAACGAGTTTGGATTCGAAGTTGGAGCAGTGAAGTGTAAGGGCTAGTCGCTACTAATCCTGAGGATATTTCCAAAATGTATGTAGTAGGAGTAGTGCCTTCGGTTCCGTTCGAACCCGGGACGGACTTGTATGGATGAATGTTTTTGGAACATTGTCAGGTGGACGATGGGCGTTCTAAGGGATATGTTCTAAAAGGTAACGCTTAGCCTCAAGCCTCATCAACCGAGAATGACTAAAAATCAGGGGTTATGCAGCAAGGCTTGGTGGGCAGCACCCATTTTCGGGTAAGGTCATCCCTGTTTAGATGTCCCTTTTATTTCGGCATAGTGGTGCGGTTGCTGATCCCAACTGCGGGGTGATCTTACTCGGGATTATCCAGTAAGGGATCGTCCGGGTCTTGTGTTTCAGGGGGGTCGGGAGTGATCCTCGGTACTGTGATCTAGGCCACGTACCGTGACAGGTGTTACCCTAGTGCCTAGTCATTAGTTGGAAATCCATTCTTCCTACGAGCCTTATACGAGTTTTTTTTGTATTACCCACTCTGTGGCTAGTAGCTGGAATTTAATCATGTAACAATTTCGTCTATTTTAATAAGTATTTGTATATAGAACCTATTATAATATCAGAGGATTTTAATAAAAAGTGTTTTAGCTATCGTAAGGTAAAAACCCGACATGTTTATTTGTGGCGTGGTCTTACGAGATGCTTTTGTTATCAAAGGATTTTTGAAATTTAATAATCAATTTGAGTGTGATTTCTCACGCTGGTATTCCAGACTGACTTGGGTGTTATTTAACTATAATGCTCGGGTCAGACCGAGTATTATAGGATACAGGATATAATGTTATGGAGATCAGGAGACGAGCTGGATGGCGATACGTACTTTCGTATTTGATTTTTATTCTGCTGTGTATCCAGTTGTATGTTATTAATGTTGTTGAACTCTAATGATGTATACTGATGATGTAATGTATAAATAGATATATTTGTTTTTGTGTAAAGATCTGTTATTATATATTATATTTTATTCTGCTGCGATGGTTAGATTCTGATGTTGTTTTCTATTTTCTTCTTCTACTTCTTCTTCTTTAACCCTAATGGTTCGTATTTCTGTTCAACTTGAGTCGGTTGATGTAGAATAGTGTTGACTCAAGGTGTACGGATTTGCGGGTCGTTACACATATATATCTTGATTTAGCTTCATTATTATTTAGTCAGGAAATATCCACTTAACAAGTTCAATATCATTTAAATAGCCTTAGATTACATTTTACAGAAGATTTAAACTTAAAATATCCATTTATTCCTTTTACCAAAATCAAGTTATAAAATCATATCTTAAATCCCGAATTCAATAGTTTCAAATCGATTAAGTTGAATATAATTCTTAATTAAATACCATTTCCAATTAATTCAACTTTATCTTCTCAACCTTAACTTATTCAAAATTTTACCAAATCTATTTTGAAATATAAATTTAAACGAATCCTTAAACATATTATATGTATTAAATCAATCTCAATTAGATTAAATATTATTATTAGGTCTATACATAAAATTTTCATTTTTATACATATAATATTCTAAGAATCAGTCTTTATTAAAACTATAATTTTCTTTTCAAAACCATAGAAATTATTTTCAAAACATTATATTGGACCAACGGTGTCTGTATATAATTTCCTATCCTATGGTCAAGCGATACAGATATTTATCATTTCAATCCGTAATTTAAATATATACGGATAGATATCCTTTCGATCCGCAATCCCAAATTCAATTCAAATGAAAATCGTTTGGGTCTATCATTTCAACCCAAAACGATTTTCTCCTATTCTATAGTCCGTTCCGATATGTATCATTTCAACCCATAGTGAATTCTATACTAACAAGGAACTTGCAGACTGATAACAGATAATATAAAATATAACAACATGCATATATCATCAATAACAATATGATATAAACAACATGATATGGTGTTATATCCCACAGGTGAACAGTTACAGATAATAGCATATATAACAATTTAAATAACTAACAACAACCTATTTCAAATGTCGTTTCAATTGAAATCAAATTTAATAAATATAAGAACGTTAATCGTGAGTGATTGCTCACATTTCGAGGCTAGAGATATTCGACACAGAAACGAGCTACTAAATCCAAAGCAACGCTAGATGGATATGATTTGATGTAGAAAATAGGCATGACGGACAAGGATGAAAATGGAAAATCGATGAGAACGATTGAATTAGTTTTGATATAACGGAACTATTTCATTTTATATATTATTATTTGTTTCTAAAATAATTTCAAACATATATTTTCAAATCCATATCATGTCCTAAAATTTTTAATTTAAACAAAACTCAATATACAATGTTTATAAAATTCATACATTTCCTTAAAATTTCCTTAAATCCATCTTAAACGCTAACACTAATATAAGTTTGAAAACCGACCCAACATATATGCAGAAAAATAAAAATCCATATGCAACGATATATATATTGTCTTCCCATGAAATCAATACAAATCCACTTGTCTTTGATGGGGAAGCCATTGTACCACCTACTGAAGTTATACGGGCTGGAAATGATGCGTGGGGCCAGAACCTTGTTGGCTTCTTCCTTGACAATCCTCTACCGTATCTTGTTGTGATGAACCACCTAAAGAGATATTGGAAGCTCAAAGGCTCCATTCAAGTCAAGTCTGATGGGAATTTGTTCCTCTTCAATCTGTCCTCTGATGAGGATAGAAGGAAGATAATCCAGGCAGACCCTATAATTATGAGGAACAAGTTGTTTATTGTGAAGGAATGGGATCCTACCATTGGCAATAGTGTCAGTACCATTAAATCTGTTCCAGTGTGGATTAAGCTGTCCAATATTCCCCTATTCTGTTGGTCTCATTTAGGCATAAACTGGCTAGCAACAAGACTTGGTAGATTTCTCTGTATGGATGAAGCAACCGAGAAGCTGGACAGGATTGGGTTTGCAAAGTGCATGGTTGAGGTTACTGCAAAGTTTGAATTACCTGAGTCTTACACGGTGAAGTTGTTAGATGGCTCGATGCAAGTGGTGAAGGTTGAATACTTGTGGAAACCAAAGATCTGTGTGAGTTGCAAGGAATTTGGGCATGACAAACATGACTGTTTCGTACTTAATAGTATGAGTGGTAGGACAGAGGATGCCCTCAAAAATGATAAATCTGGTGATAAAACGTCTGACAACTCGTATAAGTATGATGTTACTCATGTACATAATAAAGTTGAAGCAGGAAGTAACGGTGGTGGAAAAGGGTACCTTACAGGAAGGGAAAGTCAAGTAATTATGACAAAAGGGAAGGGGTTGAAAAAGAAAATATTTTGATGAAAGGAAAAGTGCCATCAGTGGTAGGGGTTAATGCTGTGGTGGACAAGCCTAAAGCTTCAATGGGTAATATTGTTGGTGTGCCCGAAGCTGTCCCTACTTTTCTTCGAGTTGGTACCGAGCAGTCTGACGATTTACCCGAAGCTTTTACAAACCCTAATCCATTTAATATTTTACACTGCTCTGGAACTGGTGAAGAACCATTCATGGAAATAGGCTCCATAATTGTGGAAGATGATCATGATATTACAGAATTAATGGCAGATAAATTGAAATCATCCCAGTTGCACACAAAATTTGATAAAGCATCAAGTCAAGTAAATAAATGTCAAAGTACCTTGGTCTGTGAAGGAACAGCTTCTGAATTTGGTTGCTCTCCTGATCAACCACCCTCAAATACACATGAATCTCATGCAAAGGTGATTACTAATGCAAACCTTCTGCTGTCCATAGAGCAAGACATCATGCAAAACATTGAAAAAACTGTCCAACCTCTCTTTCAACCATCATCTCTCAATCTGACTCCTCATCAGGAAACCACCCTTCTGACATCACAATCCATCCCTATCACCTCCCTTTATATCTTCAAGGGCACCATACCTGGCTGGGTCTCTCCTCCAGCTGATCCTCCCTCAGACAATCACAAAACTACTAAGTCTCCCTCATTTTCTGCTAAGCTTAAGTCAGTTAGAGTTGATCCTCCTTCAACAAGGAGTAGGGCAGGAGTGTCTCATCTCTCCCTGTAGTTTTTAATGATGAATAAGATCGCTGCTTGGAACATAAGGGGTGCCCACAATAATGAGAAACTTGACCATGTTAAATCCATTATCCATGACCGCAACATCAAAATGTTTTCCATTTTGGAAACCAAGCTCTCTCTCCCATTAACTATCAAAGCTGCAAACTATATTAATCCATCTTGGGACTTCAATCACAATTTGAATGAAGCTCCTTATGGACGTATCCTTGTAGTTCATGATCCTACTGTTTTTTCTCTCAATCATATTCTATCCTCCATGCAAATGATTCACTTCCATGCTCTTTTTCTGCCTTCACAAACTTCCTTTTATATTACCTTCGTTTATGCGCATAATGTTGTTGCCTCGAGGCAACCTCTTCTCAACACTCTCCCATCTTTACGTCAGAACTCCCATCCATGGTTAGTGTTGGGGGACTTCAACTGCTGCATGAATCTCTCTGATAAGTTTGGTGGTCTGCCGCTGTTGCCAAGGGATATTGCTCTAATGAACATCTCCATTTCTGATTCTGATCTTCTCTCTGTTGTCCGCTCTGGTGTTCCCTTTTCCTGGAATAACAGAAGTCGGTTAGGTTACGAACTTACTCAAATATTGACCACTCATTTTGCAATGTTGTTGCCTTCTCTCTCTGGCCTTCTCTTTTCACCTTCATGCCTCACCTAATCTTATCTGATCATTCCCCCCAAATTCTTTCCCTTCCTTGTTTGGCTAGAAGTGGAAAGAGGGCTTTTAAATTTTATAATGCTTGGGTTGTAGAACCAGAGTATGATAACATTATTTCAACCGCTTGGTCTAATAATATTCATGGCAATCCTATGTATGTTCTTTGCAGGAAATTAAAGACAACTAGGAATGCTCTACTGCAATGGGCTCATAACAAATTTGGGGATGGAACACAACAAATCAAGAATATCAAGGCTCAGCTGAAACACACTCAGATCATGTTAAATGAGGACGCAACCAACATTTCCCTTGCTCAGAATGAATCCAAGCTTTTTCTCTTACTCAATGAAGCTCTGAATGCTGAAGCTAGTATGAGGAAGCAGCAGTATCACCAGAAGTGGGTTACTGAGGGGGATAGAAACACTAAATTTTTTCATGCTTCTATCAACGTCAAACGTGCTAGTGATCGTATTGCCACGTTGTGGGATGAAAATGGGAATATACTTAATAAAACTGAGGGGATTGATAGTTATCTTCTACAATCCTTCACAGATCATCTTGGTAACAGCTCTAACTTTATCCCCGATTTTGATATGCTCAATAACATCCCCCTTCTCATGTTGCAAGCTGATATGAAAGTGATGCTTGTTGCAAAAGTGACTAACCATGAAATTAAAAAAGCTTTATTTTCCATGAATTCTAGCTCCTATGGTGGGCCAGATGGATTTAATATGGTGTTCTATAAGAGTAGCTGGAATGTAATTAATTCTGACTTCTACGTTGCTGCTCATAACTTCTTCGACAAATTTTTGTTGTTGAGTGAAGTTAATGAAACAAATCTTGTTCTCATCCCGAAAGTTAGACCTGTTATAAATGCAACATCCTTTAGACCTATATCGTGCTGTAATGTTGTATATAAATGTATATCAAAAATCCTCTCTTCTCGGCTTGTCCATGTTTTGTCTTCAGTTATATCGACAAATCAATCTGCCTTCATTCCTGGAAGAAACATTCTTGACAATGTCATGCTGGCTCATGAATTAATTAATGGTTATGGTAGGAGTCAGACCTCCCCACGTGCAATGATGAAACTTGATATAAGTAAAGCATATGATAGTATCCAATGGTCATCTATTGTTCGAATTATGTCCGCAATGGGATTTCCTAAAGTTTTTGTGGCCTGGGTGTATGTGTGCATTTCCAGTCCCATTTACACTCTTTGTTACAATGGAAAAACAACTGGGTATTTCAAAGGGAAACAAGGTGTGAGGCAAGGGGACCCAATATCATCATACTTATTCATTATAGTCATGGAGGCTCTCTCCAGCATGCTATTCATCAAGTTTGATGACAAAAATGTTTTGTATCATCCTAAATGCCAACCCCTTCACATAACATCTCTCTTTTTCCCAGATGATATCATGATTTTCACTAAGCTGACTGATCAATCCATTCTTCATATTCTTGAAACGTTGAACACCTTTTTCCTAGCCACTGGCCTCAAGCTAAACGCAACTAAATCCCAGATCCTTCTTGCAGGGATAAACAACATTGATAGGGTGAGGATTGAGGGTTTGTCTGGTCTTCAACCTATGAATAATAATATGACATACTTAGGTCTACCACTGTGCACCTCGAGAGTTACTAAAACTGCTTGCCTTCCTCTTTTCAGTAGAATCACTAACAGTTTAACTCTTGGTCAACTAAGTTTCTATCAATGGCGGGAAGACTTGTTCTTATCAAAGCTGTGTGTTTTTCGATGACTGTTTATTAGGCCAGATGCTTCATTCTTCCTACCAAGCTTCTCCACATGATAAGGGCTGCCATGATGAGATTCTTATGGACTGGAACAATACATAATAGGAAGATTATTCCAGCTCACTACTCTTCCTTGGAAAGGCCAATAAGAAATGGTGGCCTTGGAATCAAAAACATCAAACTCTGGAATATTGCGGCGGTTAGTTCTCATGTCAACGCCATCTTGTTTAAGAAAGATAGTCAGTGGGTGAAGTGGACTAGGAGATATCATATAAAGGACAAAGATTTTTGGTCTATGGAGGTCACTCAAGGTAGTAGTTGGATATGGCGGAAGATTTTGGGTATACGGGCCTTGCTGCTCCCCCTGATTAAGTACAGATTGTCCCCTACCAGTACTGTGAGCTTTTGGAAGGATCCTTGGGTCAGCTTTGGTTGTGTATTATCCTCTATGTTGTCTACTCATGATCAAGCTCAATCTGGGATTGGATTCAATGCAAGGGCTGTCAATTTTATTGCTCATGGGAAAATGAACGTTCCTCATTCAAGTAATAAAGTTAATACACTCTGGAGAAACTTGGCTCACCACACTGTTATTACTGCGCATGAGGATGCTCTTTCCTGGAGGGGTACTTCACATAGCATCAGTGCAGTCTATGATCTTCTTGCCAAGGTTGGGGAAATGCCGGTATTCTTATGGGCTAAATTCGCTTGGACTACTTATTCCTCTAGCTCTGATAATCTGTTGTTTTGGAAGGCTGTTAATAAAGCTTTGTTGACTAGGGATAGGCTTGAGGTAGTTGGAATGGATGTGGACAATCTTTGTGTTTTTTGCAACATCACTCCAGAAACTGTTGATCACTTACTCTTTGAGTGCAGTTATCTTTATAATATGTGGTTAACTATCATGCAAAAAGTTGGGGTTAATGGCATTCAGGGTGTAACGATTTCTGACTAGAATGTTCTACGCAAAGCAATGCGAGGGAGATCCGGTATATGGGATATTGTTTTCTATGTTCTGAAAATATACATACGGAACGTATGGATGGAGAGGAATAAGCGTTGCTTTCAATCCGTGTTTCTTCCTGCTATTAATATATGTCAGAAGTTGATGAGAGAAATCAAGTATGGTATTTGTGTTTCTGGCCATAGCTTCTCCCCACATCAGAATGATATGTGGTGTTAGTTCTCTGATATGTCCGGGGGTTGCATTGTGCATGGCCACTGCAAGCTTTCTGTGGTGGGTTTTGTGCTCTGTCTTCACTTATCTTCTTCTTAGGTTTTCTTCCTTCGTTCACTGTATTGTGTACGTGTAGTTGTGTTTTGTTCTTGTTGTGTTTTTCTAGTTCTTGTTTCGTGTTGCTGTTGTTCCCCGTGTTTTCTCTTTTATTCCGTATCAATAAATCTGGTAGGGGCCCAGTCAACCTCGCTGTCTATTCCAAAAAAAATATTAAATTTTTAAGACGAATGTTGAAATAAAAATCATTGTTTACATTTAAAACGCCTAAACAGTTTAGATGTTGAAAATAGTACATATATTAAAGTACTTTAAATAGTTTATATATTTAAATAATTTGTATATAAATTCTAAAATTTAAACACATACTAAATTAAATATATATCTAAAATCATCGTTTTTGAAAAAAAATAACATATCTACATAATATACTTTATATAATATTTACAGATATGCTGCATAACACAAACAGATACTTTAAACAAATATATTTCTAAATAAGCTAAAATATACACAACAGGTTGAACCCATGTTAACAACTTTACTAAACACTTAACTTATATTATTATACAAATAATAGATTATATGATTTACATACTCGATTCTATATGCATAACAAAATATACTGTAAGCTTTTCATATTATGCTGTAAGCCTATATATGCATGCACTATATAACTATATGCTGCTAATACAATTTTTATAGCTTAAGTAAACTTATAAAAACAATGTAACTAATAGATTTGCAGGCTCATATAAAACTTACACCTACCTATATTTTATTTCACTTTAATTTTATTTTATTTTATTTTATATTTTTATTTTTAAAACACACGTACACATTAAAAATCAACTTATATATAACTATACTGTTCGTACTATAACTTATAGATATAAAAACTTATAGACATAAAACATCAAACCTATTTAAGCAAGATCAGATAACATATTTATATACACTTATGGATATATATACCTTTAAATAAAAGAGAGAAGCAAGGCCGAAAGTGGTGGTGGTGGAGGGGCGCAGGCCTGTCGTGGTGGTGAAGAGCCGAGCACTTGATGGAGTGAAACAATGGAAACAAAAAAAAAATACATGAAGGCAAAAAAAAGTGCATGCGACCATTACCTAAAGAGCTAGCTTTACGCAAGAGAAGAAGGCCAATTGGTATTCAGTAGGGTATTGTGTACGTGTTTATACTTATTAGAGAAGTTGCGTTGATTAGGTGGAAACAAAAAAAGGGCAAGAGATAAAAATTTGTAACGACTATAGGAATTTGAGGATTTAATTCCTAATATATAAAGAGAAGTAAATGGAAGGTAGAGTGAGATGAAAGTTTTACATGTGAATTTGCAAGGCAGCTTTAAATTCTTCCTTTTAAAAAGGTACGGTTGATTGATTTGCAAAGCTAACGTATGGAATCAAAGGGGTGTATTTTAAAGGCAAGAGATAATTTAAAACGTATGCCCAAAAGTAACGTATTTAAATTTATTTGTTTCTTATTTAATTAATAAAATATACGCTAAAGAATATATCAGGAAATAACGTACCATTTATAACGCCATAAATTAAATAAGAATGGATATAAAACGTACCAAATAAAACGTATAATTTATTGCCTTTTTTCAACATTATTTATTACTTAATTTAAAAGTATATAACCCATATAAGTAAAACAACAGCGAAATAAATGTTGTAAATATATATATTTTATATAAAAGATTTGGAGTTAGAATTTAGAATTTAAAATTTCCATTAATGTCAAAATTTAACCAAAATCTACCATTACGGAAATGGTTTATATTTATTTAAAATTGGGCAAATTAATTCAAGAAATTTAAAAAATTCAAACTTCTTTAAACAATTAAACACCAAGGTTTTAAAAATAAAATATATGCATAACATATCATGTTGCACAAATTAGAACATGATTTTACAAACAAAAAAAATATTATTTATATAAATTAAAATAAACAAATTTGTTAAATAAAACAATTTACACACAATATTGTAAAAAACATAACTTTCACAATATTAATCCGATTTCAACGAAACAAAAAGCAGTATTCTTGAAATTAAATCTATTTTCGTAATAAAAGATAAAATTTCAAAAATTAAAAAAATTAAAATTAAAATTTAAAAGTCAAAGTTTGACCAATTTGACCAAAAATCCATTTTTTTGGAATTATTCATTTATTCATGTTTGGAATTATAATTCACACAAAAATCAAATTTTTTATTTAGAATAACAAAAATTATCCATTTTAATAAATAAAATAAAGTTTTTAAATCAGGAATTTCAGTTAAAATAATTAAAATATAAAATTAAAATAAACACAAAATACAGGGTTATTACATTGGAAGTGTAAATTGGTAGAATCCTTCCCAGGGTATAATCTTACGTGCCTTGTCATCTACCTTATCGAGGCCACTACGATTTTGGTTTATGTCGTACCTATGGAGTTTACAGTACTGTATAGGCTACAACATTATATAAAACGTGTTAAGCAGGATATGGGTAACACCCCAATGGTATTTTAATACTTTGCTGATAGACGTACTATAATAGCGTATATTACTACATAGTAGATAGTTCCACGGATCCTTGGAGGATGGAAATCCCGAGCATCCTTTAAGTTACTTGTATTTCAGTTGACATTTCACTTCAGTTAAATTTACCGATATAAGAATGTTAATCCTGACTCTAGTGTTTTGTGTTTTGCTTTATGCTAGGGTCAGACTGATTGCACAACATTTGAGACTCACCTTTGGAGATTGGAGCTTTGCTTGAAGATCTATCTTATCTATTCAGCTTTTCCAGTTGTTGTTCAGATATGTCATCGGTCTGTATTTGAGACTACTTTGTATTTGAGATATTCTGTTGTATTTTATTTCAAACTCTGATGTTTACGTAGTAGCTTCATGAACTACTATTTATCTATTCCGCTGCTTATTGTTGTAATACTCTGTGTCTGTAATTCTGTGATTGATTGATTTATTGTATATGCTAAGTTCAGCCAAAAATAAATTTATAATCTACATTTTGAACAATTCAAGTCTGACATGTGTAGACGATTGTCGATTTGAATGGCTCGAAATTCCATGTCGTTACAGTTGGTATCTGGGCTTTGGTTTAGGCAAAACTTATCATAGGGAGTAAAAATTAATTACAGAATCATCTTCATTCGTTCTTGAATTTCTCCTCTTTAATTCGGATTTCCTTTGAATTTTGGAACTTTCCCCTTCGTTTTGAAAATTCATTCTTGTCTTCTCCTGTTTGTGTTCTTTGATACTAGAGCATCCCATAGCTCCAACCTCAACTGTCAACTTCATCCTTTGTGTGATTAATCCCATCGACGGTCCTGCCAACCCAAATATGATTTGTAAAGGGGTGAAACTCGTTTACAACATGCGTCGATTTACCGAAGACTTCTACATCCTCGGTTTTGATGCTGTTATCTCTTGTAAAGCATGAACCGTTTCTCTATTATACAATCCGGGTTTCTCTTATGATTGAAGGTCGATTGCCTCATAATTTTGTAGGTAGCCTTATCTTTTTAATTGATATTCAGCCTAGTAATCCTGAATCCACCCGATATTATAGGATTATCCTGATGTCTTAGGTGAAATAATTTCTTCCTCTCTCAAGCTTGAAATTTAATTCCACATCGATCCTTTTTCTGGGGCTCGTGTTGTTGTCCTCCCTTCCGGACGAGTGGGTTCTAAATGGTTAGTTATCCCTTTCGGATTAACCAGTACTCCAGACTTCTTTGTTGATTTCTTGAATCCCGTTTTCCGCGATGTCTCAACCAGTTTGACCTGGTTTCGTTAATGATATTCTTATTTTTCTAAGTTTCGGTTGACCCGGTTAAGGTCAGCCGCGATTGATATGAGCATATCCATCTTTCCTCTTTTGTAATTTAATTATTTTATATTCCTTTCGAGCCCATCTTCTTTGTTGAATTCTCTATGAGGTGTTCCTCTAAATTTGAATTCCTGTTCTTGTTTTAAAATCTATTCTTGAATCATCGTGTGAAGGAGTGTATTTGTAATTTATATAAAAATGTTTTATATTGTGTTGCTTGGATTGTTAAGTTGAATCAGGATTTAGATCGATTTTCCTGGCCAACGCAATGGATAGGAATTCCAAACACTTAAACAGAGCAAACTGACACAATACTGTTTTCGAAATTGGTAAATGATATAATTTTTATGTATGATTATATTATATGTACATAAAGATATTTTTTTTGAAATTAGATAGTTAATGAATAATTTTTAGAAATGATAGTACTTGGTTATCATTTATTTCTTGGTTGACATTTCTAAATCATCAACTATTGTTTTTTGAAATTTTAAACATGGTTTGTAAATTTGATTTGAAATCAAAATGAATTTAAATTAAGAAATCGAGTATTAAGTGTTTTGTGCTTTTGTAAAATCTGATTTTAAAAGTTTTGGAAAATATATTAATTGAAATATTTCAAGTATAAATTGTCTCCAAATAATTTTAAAGGAAATAGGTCTATACTCTCCTTTTTGTCGCTGAAAAATAATTTCGGTGATGACTACAGCATCATCGACATTTATTTTCGAGTCATAAAGTGGAGAGACCACATAGTAGCTTTGCTACACTTTTGTTGCGACAAAGGAATTTGATTTGGATTTCTTGAATATGATTTGATTTTTGGCATTTTAGCAGCATTTTCGGTTTTCAATTATTGAAATAAATCCTAAACTCTATGTTAAGTTTGGGAAGTGAAATCAGAAATTTAATTCCTAAACTCTATGTTAAGTTTGGGTTTTCAATTATTGAAATAAATCAAAAATTTTGAGATATTTGATGTGTTTAGAATTTAAATTGGGATTTAAAATAACTTGAAAGAGTTGAACAAGGATAAACTTTGTTTGTATAATATTCAATAGCATTCTAATAAACATGTATAACTTACTTGAATTTTAAAAAGTTTAATGTTAAGGTGGAAAATATAATTGAAGATTTTACAAGAGAAACTTAAGTAATAGAAATGTTCAAACTAAATTATTGCTTAATACAATATTGTAAATAAAAGGCAAAATTAATTGTATAGTGTTTAATTTCATTCAGAAAATATTAGTAAAACTTAGCTGGAAAATGTTTGAATGTAATTGAATAACATAAAATATATGAGATAAAATGTTCCTAGAATGAATTTTGATAAGGAAATTTATAAATAAATTTTGGTAGTAAAAGTTTATACACTTAATTTGTGATCATAGGAAATGTTAATCGAGATAAATTGAATAATAATAAGATAATAAATAAATACGAATTTAGGAATAGTTAAGATTGAATTTTAAGTGAATCAAATGAAATAAATAAATGAGCTGAATAAAATAAATTTTGTTTGTAAACAATTTTTTTGAAACAATGTAGTGAATTGAAATCAAATCTACTGAATGAAAATACCTTGATTTGAAATTAACTAAATGTGAATATATATTGATTATTTATTGATTGAATAAAATGGATTTAAACCAAATAAATTGAATATAAATCAATAAAAACTGATGAATTTATATGGTTTTGAATTTATTGTGTATCTGATAATATGTATTTCAATCTATCTTATCTTTATGTTTACTTCTGTTCTCCTATCTCGTTCCTTTTCGGGGACGAAAAGTATTGAGTGGGGGAGAGTGTAACGACCCGTAAATTTTAAACGGTTTTATAACGTAATTAACTAAAATTTTGCTTGAAATTAAACAATAAAATTTGGCAATGAAATTTTGATATTTAAAGTGCATCAATTTAAACGTAACAACTGTCTAATTTTCATCGGAAAATATGGAAATTTATTTTATTGTATAATTTTCAATTTTAATTTAAATCAGTTAATATTTGATGGAAATAAAATATTTTCAAAATCTTAATATTTTTATATAATAAAAATGTTTATCATTTTCTGTGTGAGACGTCATCTTTCATTTCATTAAATTTGGACTTCTCTAGCCCGTTTATCTTATTTTTGGCATTTTAGTAGCATTTTCGGCACCGCATATCGACTTTTGATAGGATGGTGTATCGTTGATATCTATGTACTGTTTTGATCGTCTCGTCGTGCCGATCTCCATGGTATATTCATTTCTGTATTTTGGCGTTCGGTACGCGGCGAAATCTGTGAAACGATTAGCCATACCGGTACACATTTTAAACCTTCGGGCTTTCTTGTGTCTATTCGGTTATCCATTGGTTCAAATCAAACAGCCGTTTGCTTTTATTAATTCCCGAATTCACATGCGTGACTTTCTCTATTCCCAAGGGTACCAATATTTGTTAACTGGTTCGTTTAACCGTTGCCTCCTTTCCATTCTTTCATTTGAGAAAAGATATTATTATGTATATAGTTTATAATTACATGCCATGCCATCTCCTTTCATTCACGTGCGTGGCTTTTATTTTGTTAAAACTGCTCTTCTCATTTTCCTCCCGACTACCATGAACCCACCCTCTCGAACCACCCACGACCATCATCCGCCCTTCCATTTCAAATTGCTAGCCATCCACTGAAGTCCTTCCACCTAGGCTACAGCCTCTTCCAGCAGGCCGACCACCAACCCACATCAATTTCTATCACCTCCGCAAGCGACGGCCCCACATAGCCAAGTCTTCACCTCCACGCAGCAGCTTTCTGCTTCACATCTCCTCTTGGTCCACGACCCGACCCCACCGAAGTAGCAGTGCAGCTCCGCCCTCCTTCGCTAACTCAGCAACCTCTAGACAAGAAATCACTTCCAGCCATTCAAACTCTGATGAGAATCCTCTATTGTTTCGCCTCCAGGCTGCCGAGCACCTCTGGCTCCTCCACATTTGTCACCGTGCAACCGAGCATCGAACTGCAACCTTCACCTCCCTCTTTTCCGCCATATAAGCCCTCCAGCCTACAGAGATCCCATCACATGGTCATTTTTTCTTAGCTACCTCTCCTCGTTTATCTGATAACGTATGTATTATACAATATAATATATAAAAATATTCCATATAATATGTTTAGTATGTATTATATTAGTTAATACGTATCGTATAAATTATTGGTTTCTACAATATAATATAGCATGAAGATTTTCAATTTTACATCCATGTTTGAATTAAAGACTTGATTTTGAAATATATATATATATATATATATATATATAAAGATTTTGATTTTCAAATATATATATTATAAATATTTTGTTTTAAATACGTGTTTTATTATATATATATATATATATATTTGGTTGTATTTTACCAATATGGTCTACATATGCTGTTATGTATATCAAATCTGCATACATATTTTAGCATGCATATATGTTTAGCTACATATTTATTTTGTGTACATATGAATAGTCTACATAGGTGTTTAGCCTACATATATATTTGTTGTAATTATAGTCTACATACTTGTTATGGTTTTCATATATATATATATATATATATATATTGATTTTCTTTGTTTATATATATGTGTTGTAAATGAAAAAATTATTATTTTAATATGGGAAAGAAAAAAATAATATATATATATATATAATTTATTTATATTTTGTTTCATCGATCTGTGGTCCATCTTGACTTACTTTCCCAATATCGATTTGTCGCAGCAAATTCATAATTTGCCGCTGTTCCACTAGTTCGTGTCCATATCCATGTGCGTGTCCGTATCATCTTCCTGGTTTCACTCGCCTCGAAAGGTGAGCATCACTCACTATTAACATTCTTATATTTAGTAAATTTAATTCACATGAAATGACGTTTCAAATATGCTGTTAAATTTGAATTGTTAGTTATTTAATTGTTAAGTACGATATACCATTATCTATAATTGTTCACCTATGATATATGACATCATATCCTGTTGTACATATTATATTCAATTTGTTACCGATGATATATGCTTGTTGTTGACATGTTATATTTTATCATATTTGTTCTCACTTTGCAAGTTCCCTGTTAGTTTGGAATTCACTATGAGTTGAAATGATACATACCCGAATGATCTTGTACATTAAGGGAAAATCGTTATGGGTTGAAATGATAAATCAAAGAGATTTTCATTGATTTGGAATTTTAGGATTGTGGGTTGAAATGATATATGCCCGTAAATATTTAAATTGCGGTGTGAAATAATAACTATCTGTATCACTTAACCGTAAGATAGAGAATTATATACGGACACCATTGGTATATTTTTTTTTAAAAGTCCTTTCCAAAGTTTTAAAAGTAAATTTGTAGGTTTTAATAAATATTGATTTTTTAACATGATATATATAATTTTTTTTATATATGTGAAGACAAATTTTGTTTTAAATTTATATGTTTTGAAATTTTAAATTTATAAGTTAGTCTTGAAATTGTAATTTTTTTAAAGATTTTACTTGTTATTTTATTTTATTTTAAATATATAAAAATAGACTTAATATAAAATAATTTAATAATAAAATTCAATTTAATAAAATTTGATTTCATTAGCATATAATATGTTTAGATATTTATTTAAAATTATATTTTAAAATAGATTTTGTAATAATTATAATAAATTAAGGTTGGGGAGATAAATTGAAATTGTGTTTGGTTAAGAATTTTACTTACGTAAAATTGACTTGAAACTTATTGAATTTGAGATTTTAAGGTTACGATTTGATAACTTGATTTTGATTTAAGATGATTAAATGAATATTTCAAATTTAATAAATTGAAATTTATAATTTGAGATTTTATTTAAATGATTTTTGGATTGATTAAGTGAATATTTTAAAACTAAATAATAGTAAAGTTGAATTTGAAATATAAACGAAATTTATCAAATGGAGTTACTGTAAATGTTTGGATATTTAAACTTTGAAACCTATTGAAATTGAAATGGTTTAATTTGTAGTTTGAATCTGTATGTGAAATCGATATAAATTAAAAATGGTTTATTGAAAATATGAATTGAATTGTAATTGATGAATAAGGAAAATTTTAAATTGATTTTTTTGGGATTTAAGTCGATTTGAATCAATTTATGAAATTGGAGGAAACTAATTTTATTATATAAAATGTTTTAATATATATTATTTCAATCTATGAACTATTTTAATATATAAACTATTTTAAATTTATAACTATTTAATATATATACTATTTTAATATCAAAAGTATTATGATTTCAAATGTGTTATGATTTTAAAAGTGTTATAATTTCTAAAGTGTTTGATATCAAAAGTGTTATGATTTTGTAATGCATGTAGACTTCCTGTATACCTCCATGGAAGCAATGTCTTGCCAATTGCGATGTTTTGAAATATCAATTTCCCCCCCATAAATTCTCTCTTTAACTTGACAAATTTACTCAAGAGCTCCTTAGGAACCGAACTATGTGAGAGGTTTTTATTCTGTAACACATGTTGAGAGGAAATTAAACTAATCATAAGAAACTAAAACAGTAAAATTCATAAGTGAACCTAGTTGAATATTACGAAAATTCGGGTTCAGACAAAATCGATTTCTTACACATTTCATAAATGAATTTCTGCTTATTGTACTTGAGTTTTTTTAGAGGGAAGAGAGCTAAAAGAAAGTGGGTTGGACACCACTCTAGGAAAGATTCCAACACATCTTAGGGTGGGGATAGACTCATACTCGTTAAAAAAAATCTGCAATGAAACCGTCGAAACAAACCACCACATTTATCATCTAAGTATAAGAAACCGATGAATTTACCCCTACAATAAATTTTGTACAAAAAATCCACCAGGGCGTTCCTGTCATTAATCAACATACAGAAGAGAGTCATTAGTTCAAAATTCTCCTTCATGAGTATTTCCTGGTGATGACGGCCTTTCTTCATCTGAGGAGCAATTTCTCTTTCCTTGATGAATCTTAACTTCAATGCACATTCAGCAAGTTTCTTATATTTTTATGATAGCTCGTTATAATCTTTCATTTCTTGTCCAACTCTCTATTTAATCGATCAATTTCTATTTGTTTCTTTTTAAGTATAGTTTTATAGTAGAATTTCGATTTTCTTCTTAATTAAATTAATCGATGTGTTACTAAATTAATCGATGAGTTAACTAAAAATTATTTCATAACTTAACACATTTGAAAAGGGTGACATATACCTGGGAAAGCGGAGCAGACGACGTAGAGATTTCTCCTTTGTTCTTGGGTCCTTGGTCTCGAAAAGCACTGCTTGTCTAGAGGAATCATTTTAGGAACATCCAGTAAGTCAACAGCTTTAGCATCCTGGACTGTTGAGTCCAAATTAGCATCACCAGATCCATCCTTTACCCCTTAAAAAATCCTGCTCCATCACTTCCATTACCTGCCTCATCACCACCACCAACATCATCATAACAATCATCTACATCATCATTGTCATTGTTATCATCATCTTCCTGCTCATCAACTTCTGGCTCTACATTAATGGGAGCGTCATCAAATGATTGTTAGTCTCCAACATCAATTTCTTCCTCCATAAAGAACTCAACATTAAGAGCCTTCTTGTCCTTTTTATTCTAAGGCTGAATTTCCTCTTGCATTTTTAGTTCAAGGGAGGAAGAGATAGGAAATCCAGATCTAGGCATTTCTTGATGTTGTTGGCATATGCCACATATAGAGCATCTTCATAATAATTTTCAGTGATCTTGGGAAGAGCGGCGTCAAAGCAGTATTTATGATATTATTTGAATATTAGATTGTCTTTGAAGTCTTTCTTGTAATGATTTGTTCTTCTGGGCTAGTTCTGAGTTTTCTTTGGCAACTTAGAGTTTTCTTTGATCATCTTCTCTGGATCTGCTTTGAGTCTCTTAAACGACTCGATGTGAGCTTCCAAGTTTTTCGCTCTCTCTTTTGGTTGCTAGCTGGCTTTCCTTTCTTCCTTAAGAGAAGAAGCGAGTTTGCCTTATTCTAAGATCGCCTCATCTCTTGCCACAACAATGTTGATCATATCATTTTGGAGCGAAGAAACTTTTCCTTTAAGCTCAACTGCTTCGTTTGAAGGTCCCTGAGAGGCGCCTCATAGAAGTAACATATGCTTCCTACCTAAAATACATAATCCATATAAATTAAAATAAAATCTATAAATTAAAGCTACCGGGTGAATAGAAAAACGTACCGATATTAGCTGTTGGAGAATAAGAAAAAGATAGTCGTTAGAGTAAATTAGAGGTTGTGATGATCCGATAGAAGAAAGTGAAGGAGATTGAATAGCCAACTGTGCAAGGTCTTCAAAAATTCATTGGCGAAGTTCGAGTTTGAGTCCTCTAAGGAAGAGGATCGTCTAGAGAGAGAGAATCAGACAGAGCTTAGTGCACATGCGACCGATAGACGTTGGAGAAGTAGGGAATGTGAATTAAGAAGGGGGTTAGGATTGGAGCCTCCTTGGATATCTCAGTTTGAATTTCTATGGGCCTTTCTAGAGCTTTGCTTAAATAAGATACTTCAGGACTTAAATCAATGTTTACATGCGTTGTCTCATGTATGATAATGGAAATGAAGTCACCCACAAATTTAGGCCTCTTATCTTGGGGAGAAAAAGGAGCATCAATAGAAACATCATCACATATTTCGTCTTTATCTAATTCTTCGTTGGCTTGAGTGATGGAATCTTTAAAGGAAACTGTCTTAGTTGGTTGGGACAAAGCCAGAACTTCACCTTTACTTTTTCTCCTTTTTGAAGCTTTTTCCATGACTTTTATTTCTTTGGTAGCGATAATAAGAGTTGATGAACCTAAAATAAAAACAAAGTTTGTAAGCTGATATGTTAGAAATTCCATTTTTAGCTATATTAAAACTCATTAGCAGCATCAGGTTGAACTGGAAAATTCGAGGTGAAGTATTGTGACGACCCATAAATCTATACCCTTTTAATCGACAATAAACCACACATGTCCGACCCAAAAAGTACAGAATAATGGAAGGTCATGGAAAAGAAGAGAGAGTGTGAGAAGAAAGGAACAAGAAGAGATAGAAGAAATAGAAACAACACATAGAATCTCACAAATCGTAGCAGAACAATATATAATAGATAAATATAGATCTGTGTACAAAAAGAAATTGTAACGATTAATATACATACAATCATCGGAGTACAATTGTCAACATAGCAATATAGACTGTTATAATAACTTGTCCTCACGAGTTTTGAGTATACAGTTTAACACACAAAGTGGAAAATAACCAAGTACGTGTAATACACTTGAAATCCTTCAGCTCGTCTCCTAAGCTCCATAGCATCCTAACTTGAATATGCAATACTCAGTCTGACCCAAGCATTATTATAAAATGACACCGGAGTCAGTCTGGAAAACTAGCGTGTCAATTTGAATCTAATTATTTCAAAAATCCTTCTTGAAAACAATGGAATCTCGTCAGACCACGCCACACATAAATACGAAGGGTTTTTACCTTACGATAACCAAAACATTATATATTAAAATCATCAGATATTATAATAGGGTTTATAGAAAATAAACTATAAAATAGCTGAAATGCTTGCATCTTGCATTTCAACATAGGTGGTATACAACTAAAACCGTATAGTTCGTATTGGATATTGGATTCCATACTATGACCAGGTAAGGAACTACCTCCGATGGGACATTTCTATATCATGCACCCGGATGTGACTAGAACATTTGTATCCTGCCACGCAGAGCCGACCTACCACTTGGCTAGTAGTACAGAATATGTCATCATCTCGGTCTTCCAACCGTAATCGAGATCTCTCATGCATAACCAAATCCATAAAAAATGGTAATCTAGAAAGATGATGACATACCAAATGGGAGCGACCCACTTAGCTCTGCTGCATGCCCTGTTTTAGTCATTTCTCGGTTGGTGAGACTTGAGGCTACGTTTATCTTTTTGAATAGCAAACCAACTTGAAATGCTAACACCGCCTTCCAAGCAACAATGCAATGATAACATTCATCCATAAAATTTGTTCTGGGTTTGAACAAACCAATCTCTTCAAAGATCACTGTCTTCATTACCCTCAAGATTTCACAACTCATAACGCTCAAATCGGATCGAAGTGGTTTTTGGATAATTAAATCTGATCTCGGTCTCTTCAAAACGATCAACGAATTTGACCAGATTTGATAACTGGTTATTTAACTATCAAGTTACACACATTAGCAATCACTAGGCCCATATTGTAAATCTTTCAATACATTTATTTCAAAATATGTTTACAAAGGTATATATACAAATCTCTTCTAGTATTTCAATATTGGCAAATGATTTTAAATACTTAAATCCATAACAAGATATTTCAACCCATATCATCACTTAGAAATATTTCAGAATTTAATTTATAGCACTTAGAAAAATATTTCTATATAATTCATTTCACACTTAAAATATCTTACAAAACCCGCTTTCCAATACTTAGGGAAATACTTATAAGCAGATTCTCTAAAATCGTTTTAAAATCAAACTTAGGAAATATTTCATAACTTATCTCATAAACTTCTAAAATTATTTATAAATTTCTTTTTACAATTTCCAATACCGATTATACACTTTTATAAAGCCAGCCAACAATTTATAACTTCTTTTATGAATTCAGATTCATTTTCGAAGTTCTTATATTTCTACATTTCGGAAATTCCTTTTTCTTCCAAAATCCCTTAAGATTCCTCTTATCAAAATCATCTTCATTAAATAAACCCTATTTACAAATCTCGAGAGGATTTGTAAATAAATTTCAATCATTTCAACACTCAATATATATGATAAGTAATTTTAAAGAATAATAATTTATTTTTAAACACTTTTAAGTAAATATTTAAAATATCAAAACACTTTTGAACAAATAACGATACCAATTTCCAATTCCTTTACAAATAATACTAATCGATTTACCAAGCTTATTATAAATATTATAATTCATTTCAACTAATAACAAATATTTGAATAACCAAATTTTCAAAATATTTTCTATATTAAAACAGTTTTTAAACAACCTAGTTTAATAAATAAAAATCCCTTTCTAGAAACAAAGCTTAACTTCTCGATAAAAATCTATTTTTAAAATCCACTATAACCATTTTAGCATTTATAAATCTCTCTCGATTTATCACAAATCGACATACGTCTCCAGTTTTATAACTATTTCCAAATTCAAAAATAGATTTGCACTATTTCTTTCCAAACTGATTTCTATATCTTATTATAAATTATCACTACGAATATATATTTCCAATTTATTAAATGATAATCATTTCACTTTATTTATAAACATCATTTATAAATTTATAAACTCATTCAGGTTTCACTTGTTTGTAAAACATTCTCATTAAACTCCATTCTTAAGTCTTTCACATTATAAATCCCGTTTATCTTTCAAATCTATTCTAAATATTGATTTCAACTTCTTACCCATATTTTCAGAAATATCATTTAAAAATCCATTGTTAAAATCCTTTATATAAATTATTTAAAATCTCTATTTAAAATGTTTTATGAATAGTTGAGTACAATCCAAAATCAAATCGCTATTTTATACAAATTAATTTCCTTCAAAATAATCCAAATTGCGATATAAATATTTTTATGTCCAAAATATCCTTTTAATTCCTTCAAATTCAAAAATAATATTTGTATTTAATATACCAAAATTTAGGCCAGTGCTACTATAGCATCCAATAAATCAAACCAGAACATAACCTATAACATATTATCCACACACATCATATATCACTATATATGAGATTAAAAACAAACATTTTGAGGAATCCAATTGGATCCCTCCAACCCGTCTCCCTGCAACCACAGATGTTATATAACATAAATAATAATAGTTCGGCTTCAAGGCAGGATATCAAAATAAAAAAAGTTATTCGCTATTATGCGGGGCGTATACGGTCTCATCCGCTCCAATCGTTGAGAAATATATCCAACAACTAACATATACTACTATATGTATAATAATCTGACATCCGACCGAGAAATTATCATCAATCCATCCAATCAACCAATAAAGAATTTTTAACACTTTATATTAAAACAGTAATCCAAATGAGTGAGATTTTCTCACCTTGATTCCAATTAGCGCTTAAGCGTTGCTTTTGAATTAAAATTAAGCAAGCGTTTCATTTTAATCCAAATTCCTTCTAGCTCCAATCAACTCCAATCCAATTTCTATGCATAATATTCACGAATACGAACCCAACACAATTTGTTTCGTTTGGTGTTGATCTCGTATGACAAAGTTATGATATTTTAAACATAATGATAGTTAATAATATAATTATATAATTAACTTTTTAATTAAAAAAAATAAACCTAATCATCTTCATATTTCCTTCTTCCCCAGGCCTCACGCGTAACAGGCACGTTCGAACCCATAGGCACTCCGTTCATCTCGACGCCGCATCTTCAACGCTCACCCAGAGTTCGATCAAACCACGCATCCTTCTCGCCTGCGCCCACAGCTAGAGGCCGACCACACTCGGTGCCCCCTAGGCCTAGGTAAATGCTCTAGAACGCACTGCCTTTGAGCGAGAATTGATGCCAATCTGCTTCGCTTTAAACAATCCTGACTGTCGGATTTATAGTACTCGATGAGCTCGACGATATTGTAGTTGAGAGTTTTCGATGAAAGTGGATGGATGAGGAGATCAGAGGGAATGATGGTTGGCCATTTTTGGTCATGGAAATATAGGGTGGCAACAGGCATGAAACCCTAGGGTTTTTGTGAACAAAGGAAAAAAAGAGGGGCTTTTCTAGAATTTTTTTTGCGCACTATTCATCCAGAAATATTTCGAACTCCTAACCAAGCGTGCCACCTAGCATTTATACCATTTTACCCCTATTCCAAATACAGTGAAATATATATTGGAGACCAATTTCATCATATTTGGAAGACGGGTTTTTAAATCTAATTATTTTAATCAAAATTACTTAAATAAATTTCTACGCGTTCAGCTTTCCATGATCAAACGGTAAGTCCGATTGACACAAAATTTGAAATCCTAAAATAACTCACTATTACAGATCCAATGAAACTGATTTCGTCGAATTCCGACGCTGTGCTTGGATTGTTTTTTTAATGCGTCGATGAAATCATTTGAAATTTTAGTTTTAGAAACTTACTAACTCAATTCTAATTCAAATAGAATTTACATTCACATTAGAAATCGTTTCGATTCATATTTCAAATTTCAATTATTTGCATTATTCCCGTATTACGATGATCATCATTTTCGAAATTGAACTCTATTACTCGAATTCAGCAATTCCATATTTAAAATCATTTAATATTCCAAATCCAATATTTAAAACCATTTAAATATTTAAAATTAAATGTCGGAAAATCTGGGTCGTTACATTCCTTCCCCCTTAAAAATATTTCGTCCCCGAAATTGCCAAGGTTGGGAAAATGCTCCAAACCCATTAACTTTTCAAAACCCACTTAGTTAAAACTCGACATTTCACTTTTCTAAATCTTTTAGTTTCAACTAAAAAAAATTAGTTTCCATTTCTAATTCAAACCCCTTTATTTCAATTACAATTCAAAATCAAATTTTGGCTAACAAAAATTTTCAAACACCCTAAATTTTAGAATTTTTTTGGCAGAGTCTTCCTTGTACAGAGATCCTTTTATAATATGACAAAATATGATAAAAAGATATAACTCGACTCTCAAGGGCGGAAAATGCAATATATATCAATTTTTTTATTTTTCACGCACTAAATTCGTAAGCGTACCTTATTTTAGTGTTATTAAGCGAGTTCACTTAATTTATATGCAATTGTGCAACCAAAATCAAGTAAAACGGTCTTCTTGTATATGTACTTACTCAATTAAAACATGTAAGTTTCATAATTTATGAAATTTAATTAACTTCACATTCATTTTACTAATGCAACACATAGATTGCACACACCACATATTACACATGTACTTATAAATAAGGGATTTTCTAACATTCAATTTATATTTACACACATTATATTCATATCTATTATAAATTGATCCTAATCAATTTATCCACTTTTCATTTGTTCACAAAATCTTATTCACTTCATTTACATTCAACAACAATCCAATCCATGCCAATTCATTTATGAATCATTTCATAAACTAGTACTTAAGTTGACTATATTCTCATCAACAATATTCCCAATCATATTCAATTTATTTACGCTTAAATTGGATTCATTTATAACTTAAGTTATCACCATTTCAATCCATTCTATTTTATTTAACATATTTCAAAATATATCTAGTTCGCTTACATATAAGTCGAATTCCATTTATAACTCAATTCTCATTTTTAACATTCAATTCACTAATTAATTCTCTAATTAATTTTCTTTCAATTTACTTAACTAAGATAAATTTCATTCCCAAAAATCCTTTATTTAGCTTAATTTAAGTTGAGTTCCATTTGTCCACATCCACAATCAAATTGAATTTTCATTTTATGATTCAAGTCACCTTCATTTCATTAAAATTCAAATCCATTTCTATTTAACCGTTTCATCACAACTTTAATTGTGTTTTGGCAGAAACATTTCATACTAGCACTTTTGATTATTATTATTTACAACTTAAGTCCATATTTCGATTTTTATTTCGAAAATCACTTCAATTGGTTTGACTTGAGTTTAACCTTATTTTATAATTCCAATTTGGATTTTCATCTCTTCACCAAAATGTCAAACCATTTTCACTTTGCTTTGTACATTCTACTATTCCAATTGTATAACTTATTATTTCACCATTTCATAATTTCTATACTTTGGTTTCTTTATTCAAAAATTGTAACTTATAGTTGCATAATAACTTCACAATTCATATTCTTATCTACAATACAATTTGATATTATTTCAATTCCAATTCAATTTTATTTAACTTATCTTAAGTTAAATCTCAATTGATTCGGTCTCAAGTTAAATTTTAAATACCAAAATTTAGTTTTCGCTTTTTCTCTCCTTATTAATATCATTCTCAACTTACAAGTTCAAAAACTTATTTCCTGATTTTTTTCTAAAATATTTAAATTAGGATTCCAGAATTCACACACCTGGTATTTATTTCAAATCATTTTGAAGTCATAGATATATATATATATATGTCTCCATGTATACTAATATCACACTTTTTAAATTTAAACCAATATGATTTTTATTCAAACAAATTCCCTTCGAAATTTCCAAAACAACCCTTGTTTTCTAATAAAAATTCTATATCAAATTACTATAGTGGATATCCGTCTTTTAGAAACTCGAAAATGAACACCGATGATGTCGCGATTATCATGGGAATTATTTTCTAGCGTAAAGTGATTTCAATGCTTTGTCACTTCCAAAATCCATTTAAAACAATTCTTATTCCAAAAATATTTCCAAAACAATACCATTTTCATTTTCATAACACTTCGAAAAATAATTTCCAAACATCCTGGGATTTTAATCTTCAAATTTTGGTTTGAATCCAATTTTTTTCTAACTTATGTGCATAATTCATTCTTATACAATTTTAATTTGGTTATATATAACCATTCCAATTTTATATTCTTGTTTAGGTTATAATAATAACCAAACACACCAATATACTATAATAATTTCGAGAAAATTATTTCTTTCATATCAAAACATAGTTGGGTAAAATTATTTCATTTACCCGCTTCAAAACAATATTTTGTCAAACTGCTTGGTTTAAGTGTTTAAAAACTCCCATCAATATTATGGCATCCCACTACTCGACCAGAATTCATAAGCCACTTATAAGACAAGTCAACACAATATAAAATAATTTATATTCACTAACAAATACGCGCTCATATATATAATACACTCAAACTCATTCTAGGGTAATATTGACCCTTATCTCCAATGAGTAATCCCCACCAAAGCCTAAACGTCCACTCAACCTAAGCTCTGATACCAAGTGTGAAGACCCGTAAATACGTACCCTTTGAATCGACAATAAACAACACATGTCTGACCCAAAAAGTACAGAATGACGGAAGGTCATGGAAAAGAAGATAGAGCGTGAGAAGAAAGAAGAAGAGATAGATGAAATAGAACAACACATCTATTCTCACAAATCACAGCGGAACAATATATAATAGATAAATAGAGATCATTATACAAAAAGAAACTATAATGGTTAATACACATACAATCATCAGAGTACAATAGTCAACATTAGCAATCTGGACAGTTACAATAACGTATCCTCACAAGTGCCGAATTTACAGTTTAACACACACAGTAGAAAATAACCAAGTATGTGTAATACATTTGAAATCCTCCAGCTCGTCTCCTGAGCTCCATAGCATCCTAACCTGAATCTATAATGCTCGGTCTGACTTGAGCATTATAATAAAATAACATCTAAGTTAGTCTGGAAAACCAACTTGAGAAAACACACTCTATTTGAGTTTCATTATTTCAAAATCCTTTTTGGAAAACAAAGGTATCTAATAAGACTACGCCACACATAAATACGATGGGTTTCTACCCTACGATAATCAAAACATTTTATATCAAAATCATGTGATATTATAATAGTGCCTATAGAAAATAAACTACAAAATAGTTGAAATGCTTGCATCTCACGTTTTAGCATAGTTGGTATACAACTAAAACCGTATAGCTCATACTGGAGAATTGATTCCATACTATAAATAGGCAAGGAACTACCTTCTATGGGTACATTTCTAGATCAACGCACCCAGATCTAACAAGAACATCTTGCACCCTGCCACACAAAACTGGCCTACCACTTGACTAGTAATACCAAATATGTCATCGGTCTTCCAACCGAAATCGACATCTCTCATACACAACGAAATCCATCAAAATAGGGTAATCTAGAAAGATGATGACATACCCTAATAGGAGTGACCCACTTAGCCCAGCCGCATGCCTTGTTTTAGTCATTTCCTGGTTGATGAGGCTTGAGGCTACGTTTACCTTTTTGAATAGCAATCCCACTTGGAATGCAAACACTGCCTTCCTGGCAACAATGCAATGATAAAATTCATCCATACAAGTTATTTTGGGTTTAAACAAACCAATCTCTTCAAAGATCACCGTTTTCATTACCCTCAAGATTTCATAATTGGTAATGCTCAAATCAGATCGAAGTGGTTTTCGGATAATTAAATCTGATCCCGATCTCTTCGAACGATCAACGAATTTGGCCAGATTTGATAGTCGGTTATTTAACTATCAAATTACACACATAAGTAATCACTAGGCCATATTATAAATCTTTCAAAACATTCATTTTAAAATATCTTTATAAAGGTATATATTCAAATCTCTTCCAGTATTTCAATATTTGAAAACGATTTCAAATACTTAAATCCATAACAACATATTTCAACCCATATCATCACTTAGAAATGTTTCCAAATTCAATTTATAACACTTAGAAATATATTTCTATATAACTCATTTCACACTTAAAATATTTTCCGAAACCCTCTTTTCAATACTTAGGGAAGTACTTGTAGGCAGATTCTCAAAATCATTTTAATATCAAATTTAGGAAATATTTCATAACTTATCTCATAAACTTCTAAAATTATTTATAATTTTCTTTTTAAAACTTCCAAAACCGATTATACACTTTTACAAACCCAACCAACAGTTTATAACTTCTTTTATGAATTCAGATTCGTTTTCGAAGTTCCCATATTTCAACGTTTTGGAAATTCCTTTTTCTTCCAAAATCCCTTATAAGATTCCCCTTGTCAAAATCATATTTGTTAAATAACGTTTATAAATCTCAAGAGGATTTATAAATAAATTTCAATCATTTCAAAACTCTATATATATGATAAGTATTTTTGAAGAATAATAACTGATTTTTAAAACACGTTTAAGTAGTTATTTAAAATATCAAAACGCTTTTAAACAGACAATGATACCAATTTCCAATTCCTTTATAAATAATACTAATCGATTTACCAAGCTTATTATAAAAATTATAATTCATTTCAAGTAATAACAAATATTTGAATAATCAACTTTTCAAAATATTTTCAATACTAAAATAGTTTCTAAACTACCTAGTTTAATAAATAAAAATCCCTTTCTAGAAACAAAACTTAACTTCTCGATAAAAATATATTTTTAAAATCTAGTCGGATCCCTCCAACCCATCTCCCTGCAACCACATATGTTATATAATATAAATAATAATAGTTCCAATTTAAGGCGGGATACCGAAATAAAAAAAAGTCATCCGCTATTTTCGGGGAATATAGGGTCTCATCCGATCCAATCGGCGGGAAATATATCCAACAACTAACATACACTACTATATATATAATTATCTGACATCTAACCGAGAAATTATTATCAATCCATCCAATCAACCAATGAATAATTTTTAACATTTTATACTAAAATAGTAATCAAAATGAGTGATATTTTCTCACCTTGATTCCAGTTGGTGCTTAAGCATTGCATTTGATTTAAAATTAAACAAGAATTTTATTTTATTCGAAATTCCTGTTAGCTCCAATCAACTCCAATCCAATTCCTATGCATAGTGTCCGCGAATACGAACCAACGCAATTTGTTTCGTCCGATGTTGACCACGTATGACAAAGTTATGATATTTTAAACATAATAATAATTAATAATATAATTACTTAATTAGCTTTTTAATTAAAAAATAAACCTCATCATCTTCACATTTCCTTCTTCCCCAGGCCTCATGCCTAACAGGTGTGTTCGAACCCGTAGCCGCTCTGCTCATCTCGACGCCGCACTTTCATTGTTTACCCGAAGTTCGATTAGACTATGCCATTTCGAAGCTCCTTCTTGCCTGCGCCCAGGGCCAGAGGTCGGCCACACTTGACTCCCCCTGGGCCTAGGTAAATGCTCTAGAACGCGCTCCCTTTAAGCGAGAATTGTCGCCAATCCGCTTTGCCTTAGACGATCCCGACCGTTGAATTTAAAGTACTCGAAGAGCTCGACGATATTGTAGTTGAGAGTTTTTGATGGAAGTGGATGGATGAGGAGATCAGTGGGAATGATGGTTGGCTATTTTTGGCCATGGAAATATAGGGTGGTGGCTGGCTTGAAACCTAGGGTTTTGTGAACAAAAGAAAAAAAGTGGGGCTTTTCTAGAAAAAATTTGACGCACTATTCATTCAGAAATATTTCGAACTCTAAACGAAGTGTGCCGCCTGGCATTTATAACGTTTTACTCCTATTTCGAACACAACGGAATATATATTGGTGGCCAATTTCATGATATTTGGAAGACGGGTTTTTAAATCGAATTATTTTAATCAAAATTACTTAAATAAATTTCTATGCGCTCAGCTTTCCGTGATCAAACGGTAAGCTCGATTAATACGAACTTTGAAATCCTATAATAACTCACTATTATGGATCCAATGAAACTGATTTCGTTGAATTCCGAGGCTGTGCCCCAGATCGCTTTTTTAACGCATCAATTAAATCGACGATTTCCAAAATGGACGAGATTATTTGAAATTTCAGTTTTAAAAACTTACTAACTCAATTCTAATTCAAATAGAATTTACATTCACATTAGAAATCATTTCGATTCATATTCACTTCAACTTTCAATTATTTGCACTATTCCTATATTACGATGATCACTATATTCGAAATTGAACTCTTGTACTCAAATTCAGCAATTCTATATTCAAAATCATTTTATATTCCAAATCCAATATTTAAAACCATTTAAATGTTTAAAATTAAATGTCGGAAAATTCAGACCGTTACATTCCTTCCCCCTTAAAAGAATTTCGTCCCCGAAACTGCCAAGGTAGGAAATATGCTCCAAACCCATTAACTTTTCAAAACCCACTTAGTTAAAACTCGAAATTTCACTTTTCTAAATCTTTTAGTTTCAACTAAAACAATTAGTTTCCATTTCTAATTCAAAACCCTTTATTTATATCCTTTCGAGCCTATCTTCTTTGTTGAATTCTCCGTGGGGTGTTGAATTCCTATTCTTGTTTTAAAATCTATGTTTGAATCGTCGTGTGAAGGAGTTTATTGTAAAAATGTTTTATATTGTGTTGTTTGAGCTATTAAGTTGTATTGGGGTTTCGATCGATACATCTGGCCGACGCTATCGATAGGAATTACAAAACACTTAAAAAGAGCAAACTGACACAATATTGTTTTCAAAATTGGTAAATTATTATGTATGATTATATATTTCTATATATATAAGGTATAATTTTGTTTGAAAGTAGATAGTTAATGAATTGTTGTTAGAAATGATAATACTGGGTTATCATTTATTGCTTGGTTGACATTTCTAAATCATTAACTATTGTTCTTTGAAATTTTAAACATGGTTTATAAATTTTATTTGAAATCAAAATGAATTTAAATTAAGAAATGGAGGATCAAATTTCAGGTGCTTTTCTAAAATCTGATTTTAAAAGTTTTGGAAAATATGTTAATTGATATACTTCGAGTATAAATTGTCTCCAAAGAATTTTAAAGGAAATAGGTCTATACTCTCCTTTTTTCGCTGGAAAATAATTTCGGTGATGACTACAGCATCATCAACATTCATTTTGGAGTCTTAAAGTGGAGAGACCACGTAGTAGCTTTGCTACGCTTCTATTGCGAAAAAGGAATTTGATTTGGATTTCTTGAATATGATTTGATTCATAATATATATATATATATATATATATATATATATATATATATTTCAAAATAGTGGGAAGTGAAATTGGAAATTTAATTCTTAAATTCTATGTTAAGTTAGAGTTTTCAATTATTGAAATAAATCAAAATTTTGGAGATATTTGAAGTGTTTAAAATTTAAATTGGGATTTAAAATAACTTGAAAGAGTTGAAGTAGGATAAACTTTATTTGTTTAATATTCAGTTGCATTCTAATAAACATGTATAACTTACTTGAATAATTTAAAAAGTTTAATATTAAGGTGGAAAATGTAATTGAAGATTTTACAAGAGAAACTTAAGTAATAGAAATGTTCAAACTAAATTATTGCTTAATACAATATTGTAAATAAAAGGCAAAATTAATTCTATAGTATTTAATTTCATTCAGAAAATATTAATAAAACTTAATTGGGAAAATTTTGAATGTAATTGAATAATATAAAACATATGAAATAAAATGTTCCTAGAATGAATTTTGATAAGGAAATTTATAAATAAAATTTGGTAGCAAAAGTTTATACACTTAATCTATGATTATAGGAAATGTTAATTGAGATAAATTGTATAATAATAAGATAATAAATAAATAAATATGTATTTAGGAATAGTTAAGATATAATTTTAAGTGAAATCAAATGGAATAAATAAATGAGTTGAATAAAATAAATTTTGTTTTTAAAGAAAATTTTGAAACAATGTAGTGAATTGAAATCAAATCTACTGAATGAAAATACCTTGATTTGAAATTAACTAAATGTGAATATATATTGAATATTTATTGATTGAATAAAATGGATTTAAACCAAATTAATTGAATATAATTCAATTTAAAAACTGAAGGATTACATGGTTTTGAATTTGTTGTGTATCTGATAATATGTATTTCAATCTGTCTTATCTTTTTACTTACTTCCGTTCTCCTATCTCGTTTCTTTTCGGGGACGAAAAGTATTGAGTGGGGGAGAGTGTAACGACCCGTAAATTTAAACGGTTTTATAACGAATAATCTGAAATTTTGCTTGAAATTAAACAATAAAATTTGGCAATGAAATTTTTATATTTAAGGTGCATCCATTTAAACATAGCAACTATCAAATTTTAATCAAAAAATATGGAAGTTTATTTTGTTGTGTAATTTCCAACTTTAATTTAAATCAGTTAATGTTTGATGGAAATAAAATATTTTCGAAATCTGAATATTTTTATATAATAAAAATGTTTATCATTTTCTGAGTGAGACATCATCATTTGTTTCATCAAATTTGGACTTCTTTAGCCCGTTTAACTTATTTTCGGCATTTAGCAGCACTTTCGGCATCACATATCGACTTTTGATAGGATGGTCGTATCGCAGATATCTATGTACTATTTTGATCGTCTCGTCATGCTGATCTCCATATTCATTTCTGTATTTTGATGTCCGATACGTGGCGAAATCTGTGAAATGATTAGCCAAACCGTTACATGTTTTAAACTTTTGGGCTTTCTTGTGTCTACTCAGTTATCCGCAGGTTTAAATCAAACAGCTTTTTGCTTTTATTAATTTTTGAATTCACGTGCATGGATTTCTCTATTCCCAACGATACCAATATTTGTTAACTAGTTCATTCATCCCCTGTTTCCTTTCCATTCTTTCATTTGAGAAATTTTTTTTTATTATATATATACTTTATAATTACATGCTGTGCCATCTCCTTTCATTTACATGCGTGGCTTTTATTTTGTTCAAACTGCTCTTCTCATTTTCCTCCTCGCTACCATGAACCCACCCTCTCGAACCACCCACGACCATCATCCGCCCCCCATTTCAAATCATCATCCATCCACCAAAGTCCTTCCACCTAGGCGACAGCCTCTTCCAACAGCCCGACCACCAACCCACATCAATTCTTCTCACCTACGCAAGTGACGGCCCAACACGGCTAAGTCTTCACCTCCATACAGCAGCTTCCTACTTCACATCTCCTCTTGGTCCATGACCCGACCCCATCGAACAGCAGCGCAGCTCCGCCCTCCTCCGCATAACTCAGTAACCTCTTGCCATGAACCCACTTCCAACTTTTCAAACTCTGACGAGAACCCTCCCTTATTTTCCCTCCAGGCTGTCGAGCACCTCTGGTTTCTCCACATTTGTCACTGTGCAACCGAGCATCGAACTGCAGCCTTCACCTCCCTCTGTCCCGCCATATTAGCCCTCCAGCCTACCGAGATCCCATTATTTGGTCATTTTTCTCAGCTGCGTCTCCTCGTTTATATGATAACGTATGTGTTATACAATATAATATATAAAAATATTTCGTATAATATGTTTTGTATGTATTATGTTAGTTAATACGTATCATATAAATTATTTGTTTCTATAATATAATATAACATGAAGATTAACAATTTTAAATCCATGTTTGAAGTATAGACTTGATTTTGAAACATACATATATACATATATAAAGATTTTGGTTTTCAAATATATATTATAAGGATTTTGTTTTAAATACGACTTTTATTATATATATATATATATATATATATTTAGTTGTATTTTACTTATATGGTCCGCATATGTTGTTATGTATATCAAATCTGCATACATATTTTAGCATGCATATATGTTTATCCTAGATATTTATTTTGTGTGCATATGAATAGTGTGCATAGGTATTTAGCCTACATATGTATTGGTTATAAATATAGTCTACATACTTGTTATGGTTTATATATATATATTGATTTTCTTTATATATATATGTGTGTATGTGATGTAAATGAATTTTTTTTCTTATTTTAATATGGGAAAGAAAAAATAATAAATATATAAATGTATAATTTATTTATATTTTGTTTCATCGATCTCTGGTCCACCTTGACTTACTTTCCTAATATTGATTTGTCAAAGCAAATTCATAACTTGCTGCTGTTCCGCTAGTTCGTGTCTGTGTCCATGTGCATGTCCGTATCATCCTCCTGTTTCCCTAGCCTCGAAAGGTGAGCATCACTCATGCTTAACATTCATATATTTAGTAAATTTAATTCACTTGAAATGACGATTGAAATATGTTGTTAAATTTGAATTGTTAGTTATTTAATTGTTAAGTATGATATGCCATTATCTGTAATTGTTCACCTATGGTATATGACACCATATCCTATTGTATAATATCAATTTGTTACCGATGATATATGCCTGTTGTTGATATGTTATATTTTATCATATTTTTTCTCACTCTACAAGTTCCCTGTTAGTTTAGAATCCCCTATGAGTTGAAATGTTACATTCCCGAACGATCTTGTAGATTAAGGGAAAATCGTTACGGGTTGAAATGATAAACCTAAGCGATTTTCATTGATTTTGAAATTTGAGATTACGGGTTGAAATGATATATACCCTTAAATATTTAAATTTCGGAGTGAAATGATAAATATCCGTATCACTTGAACATAGGATAGAGAATTATATACGGACACCATTGGCATGTTTTTATAAAAATGATTTCAAAAGTTTTGAAAGTATATTTATGATTTTTAATAAATATTGATTTTTTAATATAATATATATAATTTTTTTGTATATGTGAAGAAAAATTTATATTTTAAATTTAGTTTTGAAATTTTAAATTTATAAGTTAGTTTTGAAATTATAATTTTTTTAAGATTTTAATTATAATTTTTTATTTTATTTTGAATATTTAAAAATAGATTTAATATAAAATAAATTTAATAATAAGATTTAATTTAATAAAATTTAATTTAATTAGCATATAATATGTTTAGATAGTTATTTAAAATTATATTTTAAAAATAGATTTTGTAATAACTATAATAAATTAAAGTTGGGTAGTTAAATTGAAATTGATTTGAAATTGTATTTGGTTAAGAATTTTACTTAAACAAAATTGCCTTGAAACTTATTGAATTTGAGATTTTAAGGATACGATTCTATAACTTGATTTTGATTTAAGGTGATTACATAAATATTTAAAATTTAATAAATTGAAATGGGATATTTAGTTTTATTTAAATTTATAAATTGAGATTTTATTTAAATGATTTTGGATTGATTAAGTAAATATTTTAAAACTAAATAATTGTAAAATTGAATATGAAATATAAACGAAATTTATCAAATGGAGTTATTATAATGTTTGAATATTTAAACTTTGAAACCTATTGAAATTGAAATGATTTAATTTGTAATTAAAATCTGTATTAGAAATTGATATAAACTAAAAATGGTTTATCGAGAATTTGAATTAAATTGTAATTGATGAACAAGGAAAGATTTAAATTGAATTTTTTGGAATTTAAGTCGATTTGAATCAATTGGTGAAACTAGAGGAAACTAATTTTATTATATAAATTTTTTTAATAATATATTATTTTAATCTATAAACTATTTTAATATACAAATTATTTTAATACATAAACTATTTTAAATTTATAACTATTTTAATATATATACTATTTCAATATCAAAAGTGTTATGATTTCAAAAGTGTTACGATTTTAAAGTGTTATGATTTCAAAAGTGTTATGATTTCAAAAGTGTTTGATATCAAAAGTGTTAGGATTTTGTAATGCATGTAGACTTCTTGTAAATCTCTAAGGTAGCAATGTCTTGCCAATTGCAATGTTTTGAAAAATCAAATTTTTTCTCCATAAAATCTCTCTTTAACTTGAAAATTTTACTCAAGAGCTCCTTATGAGCCGAACTGTATGGGAGGTGTTTATTTTGTAACAACATGTTGAGAGGAAATTAAACTAAGCATAAGAAATTAAAATGGTAAAATTCATAAGTGAACCTAGTTGAATATGACAAACATTCGGGTTTGGACAAAATTGATTTCTTATACATTTCATAAATTAATTTCTTCTTGTTGTACTTGAGTCCTTTAGAGGGAAGAGAGCTAGACGAAAGTGTAATGGATACCACTCAAGGAAAGATTCCAACACATCCCGGGGTAGGCCTTTCAACGGATACTTTCGGATATGGATAGTGCAATATCTGTATCCGCATCCGAAATGATTTTCGGATATCAGATATCCACATCCGCAAATATGAACAGATATCGGATAATTATCCTATCCGCCGACGACTGATAAATCAAGAAATATTAATTTTAAGTTTAACATACATTTTTTTTCAATCCAATTGATTATAAAAGTGTTAAATATAAACAAATATGGCGATAATAAATGGTTTTGAGCAGTTAATAAGCATTAAGTGCATATAGTTATAAACTACTAACTTAATAAAATAATAAATAAATATCTTTCATTATACTAAAATACACATAATTTATACTATAATCTTGACAAAGACCGGACGGATAATTTCCAGTTGCGGATGTCTTCATATCCGCATTCACATCTGTTTTTTCGGATATCGAATATTATCTACTTTTCGGATACAGATGCGGACGGATTTCGGATTTTTCGGGTATCCATTGACAGCCCTATCCCGGGGTGGGGTTCTGACTCATACTCCTAAAAAAATCTGCAATGAAACCATCGAAACTAACCACCACATTTATCGTCTAAGTATAAGAAAACGATGAATTTAACCCTATAATAAATTTTGTACAAAAACTCCACCAGGGCGTTCTTGTCATCAATCAACATATAGAAGAGAGTCATTATTTCGGAATTCTCCTTCATGAGTATTTCTTGGTGATGACGGGCTTTCTTCATCTGGGAGAAATTTCTCTTTCCTTGATGAATCCTAACTTCGATACACTTTCAGCAAGTTTCTTATATTTTTTGGATAGCTCATTATAATCTTTCATTTCTTGTCCAATTCTCTATTTAATCAATCAATTTCTATTTGTTTCTTTTTAAGTATAGTTTTGCAGTAGGATTTTGATTCTCTTCTTAACTAAATTAATCGATGTGTTAACTAAAAATTATTTCATAACTTAACACATTTGAATAGAGTGACATATACTGGGAAAGCAGAGCCTAGACGAAGAGTTTTTTCCTTTGTTCTTGGGTCCTTGGTCTCGGTAAGCACTTCTTATTTAGAAGAATCATTTTTAGGAACATCGAGTAAGTCAGTAGCTTCAGCATCCTAGACAGTTGAGTCTAAACTAGCAACACCAAATCCTTCCTTTGCCTCTTAAAAAATCCTGCTCCATCACCTCCATTACCTGCCTCATCACCATTATCATCATCATCACGGTCATCTCCATCATCATTGTCATTGTCATCATCATCTTTGTCTTCCTCCTCATCAAATTTTGGCTATTCATTAATGAGAGCATCGTCAAATGATTGTTAGTCTCCAACATCAATTTCTTTCATGATAAGGAGCCTTCTTGTCTTTCTTTATTCTAAGGCTGAATTTCCTCTTGCATTTTTAATTCAAGGGAGGAAGAGATAGGAAATCTAGATTTGGGCCTTTCTTGATGTTGTTGGCATATGCCACCTACAGAGTATCTTCATAATAATTTTCAGATCTTGGGAAGAGCGACATCAAAAAAGGAAGTGATCTTTTTCTTAGCATCATTTATGACATTATTTGGAAAATCTAGAAGATTATATTTTCTTTAAAATCTATCTTCTAATGATTTGTTCTTCATGCTAGTTCTGACTTTTCTTTGGCAACTTAAAGTTTTTTCGATCTTCTTCTATGGATCTGCTTTGAATCTCTTGAATGACTCGAGATCAGCTTCCAAGCATTTCTCTCTCTCTTCTGGTAGCTGCCTGGCTTTCCTTTCTTCCTCAAGAGAAGAAGCGAGTTTGCCTTTTTCTAAGATCTCCTCATCTCTTGCCACAACAATGTTGATCATATCATTTTAGAGCAAAGAAACTTTGACTTTAAGCTCAACTACTTCGTTTGAAGGTCCCTGAGAGGCGCCTCATAGAAGGAACATATTCTTCCTACCTAAAATACATAATCCATATAAGTTAAAATAAAATCTATAAACTAAAGCTACCGGTTAAATAGAAAAACGTACCGATATTAGCTTTTGGAGAATAAGAAAACGACGGTCATCAAAGTAAATCAGAGGTTGCGATGATCCAACACAAGAAAGGGAAGGAGATTGAATAGCCCACTATGCAAGGTCTTCAAAATTCATTGGCGAAGTTTGAGTTTGAGTCCTCGAAGGAATAAGATCATCAAGAGAGAGAATTAGACCGAGTTTAGCGTATACGCGGCCGATAGACGTTGGAGAAGTGGGGAATGTGATATTAAGAAGGGGGTTAGGGTTGGAGCCTACTTAGATATCTCAGTTTGAATTTCTGTGGGCCTTTCTAGAGCTTTGCTTAAATAAGATACTTCGGGATTTAAATCAATGTTTACGTGCTTCGTCTCATGTATGATAATGGGAATGAAGTCACCCGCAAATTTAGGCCTTTTATCTTGGGGAGAAAAAGGAGCATCAATAGAAACATCATCACCTATTTCATCTTTATCTAATTCTTTGTTTGCTTGAATGATGGAATCTTTAAAGGAGACTGTCCTAGTTGGTTGGGACGAAGCCAGAACTTCACCTTTACTTTTTCTCCCTTTTGAAACTTTTTCCTTGACTTTTATTTCATTGGTAGCGATAAAAAGAGTGGAAGAACCTAAAATAAAAATAAAGTTTGTAAGCTGATATGTTAGAAATTCCGCTTTTAGCTATATTAAAACTCATTAGTAGCATCGGGTTGAACTGGATAATTGGAGATGAAGGATTGTAACGACCCATAAATCTATACCCTTTGAATCGGCAATGAACAACACATGTACGACCCAAAAAGTACAGAATGACAGAAGGTCAATGTAAAGAAGAGAGAGGGTGAGAAGAAAGAAACAAATAGAGATAAAAGAAATAGAAACAACACATAGAATCTCACAAATCGTAGTGGAACAATATATAATAGATGAATATTGATCTTTATACAAAAATAAATTGTAACGATTAATATACAGACAATCATCAAAGTACAATAGTCAACATAGCAATCTAGAAAGTTATAAGAACTTGTCCTCACAAATGCTGAGTATACAGTTTAACACACACCGCAGAAAATAACCAAGTACGTGTAATACGCTTGAAATCCTCCAGCTTGTCTCCTAAGCTCCATAGCATCCTAACCTGAATCTGTAATACTCAATCTGACCCGAGCATTATAATAAAATTACACCCGAGTCAGTTTGGAAAACCAGCTTGAGTAAACACACTCAATTTGAATTTAATTATTTCAAAAATCCTTATTGAAAACAAAGGTATCTCGTAAGACCACGCCAACATAAATACGATGGGTTTTTACCTTTTGGTAACCAAAACATTTCATATCAAAATCATCAGATATTATAATAGGGTCTATAGAAAACAAATTATAAAATAGCTGAAATGCTTGCATCTCGCATTTCAGCATAGCTGGTATACACTAAAACCATATAGATCCTATTGGATATTGGATTCCATGCCATGACCAAGTAAGGAACTACCTCCGATGGGACATTTCTATATCATACACCTTGGTCTGAGAAGAACATCTTGTACCCTGCCACACAGAACCGACCTACCACTTGACTAGTAATACCGAATATGTCATCATCCTAGTCTTTCAACCGTAAAAGATCTCTCACACACAGCCAAATCCATAAAATGGGGTAATCTAGAAAGACGATGACATACCCTAATGGGAGTCACCCACTTAGCCCTGCTGCATGCCCTGTTTTACTCATTTCTCGGTTGATGAGGCTTGACGCTACGTTTAGCTTTTTGAATAGCCAACCCATTTGAAATGCTACCACTGCCTTTCAGGAAACAATGCAATGATAGCATTCATCCATACAAGTTGTTTTGGGTCTAAATAAACCAATCTCTTCAAAGATCACCATCTTCATTACCCTCAAGATTTCACAATTCGTAACGCTCAAATCAGATCGAAGTGGTTTTTGGATAATAAAATCTGATCCCAGCCTCTTCGAAACGATCAACGAATTTAACCATCTTTGATAATCGGTTATTTAACTATCAAATTGCACACATAAGCAATCACTAGGCTCATATTATAAATCTTTCAAAATATCTTACAAAGGTATATATTCAAATCTCTTCCAGTATTTCAATTTTTGAAAACGGTTTCAAATACTTAAATCCATAACAGGATATTTCAACCCTTATCATCACTTCGAAATATTTCCGAATTTAATTTATAACACTTAGAAAAACATTTCTGTATAATTCATTTCACATTTAATATATTTTATAAAACCCTCTTTTCAATACTTAGGGAAATATTTATAGGCAGATTCTCCAAAATCATTTTAATATCAAACTTAGGAAATATTTCATAGCTTATCTCATAAACTTCTAAAATTATTTATAAATTTCTTTTTACAATTTCCAAAGTCGATTATACACTTTTATAAACCTAACCAACAATTTATAACTTCTTTTATGAATTAAGATTCATTTTCGAAGTTTCCATATTTCAACATTTTGGAAATTCCTTTTTCTTCCAAAATCCCTTATAAGATTCCTCTTATCAAAATCATATTCGTTAAATAAACCCCTTTTACAAATCTTGAGAGGATTTATAAATAAATTTCAATCATTTCAAATCTCTATATATATGATAAATATTTTTAAAGAATAATAATTTATTTTTAAAACATGTTTAAGTAATTATTTAAAATATCAAAACACTTTTAAACAAACAACGATACCAATTTCCAATTCATTTATAAATAATACTAATCGATTTACCAAGCTTATTATAAAAATTATAATTCATTTCAATTAATAACAAATATTTGAATAGCCAGCTTTCCAAAATATTTTCAATAATAAACAATTTTTAAACTACCTAGTTTAATAAATAAAAATCCATTTCTAGAAACAAAACTTAACTTCTCGATAAAAATCTATTTTTAAAATCCAATATAACCATTTTTGCATTTATAAATCTCTCTCGATTTATCACAAATTGACCCGCGTCTCCAATTTCATAACTATTTCCAAATTCAAAAATAGATTTCCACTATTTCTTTCCAAACTGGTTTCTATATTTTATTATAAATTTTCACTGCGAATTTATATTTCTAATTTATCAAATGATAATCATTTCACTTTATTCATAAACATCATTTATAAATTTATAAACTCATTAGGGTTTCACTTGTTTATAAAACATTCTCAGTTATAAACTCCATTCTTAAACTTATCACTTTATAAATCCCATTTATCTTTCAAATCTATTTGAAAATATTGATTTCAACTCCTTGACCATATTTTCAGAAATATCATTTAAAAATCCATTGTTAAAATCCTTTATATAAATTATTTAAAATCTCTATTTAAAACGTTTTACGAATAGTTGAGTACAATCCAAAATCAAATCATTGTTTTATACAAATTAATTTCCTTCAAAATAATCCAAATTGTGATATAAATATTTTTATATCCAAAATCTTCATTTAGTTCCTTCAAATTCAAAAATAATAATTGTATTTAATATACCCAAATTTATGCTAGTGCTACTATAGCATCCAATAAATCAAATCAAACATAACATATAACAGATTATCCACACACATCATATATAACTACATACGAGATTAAAAACAAACATTTTTAGGAATCCAGGTTGATCCCTCCAACCCATCTCTCATGCAACCACAGATGTTATATAACATAAATAATAATAGTTCTGTATCAACGCGGGATACCGTAATAAAAAAAGTCATCCGCTATTATGCGAGACGTATAGGTTCTCATCCGCTCCAATCGGCGGGAAATATATCCAACAACTAACATACAGTACTATATATATAATAATCTGACATCCAACTGAGAAATTATTATCAATTCATCCAATCAACCAATAAATGATTTTCAACATTTTACGTTAAAACAGTAATCCAAATGGGTGAGATTTTCTCACTTTGATTCCAGTTAGCGCTTAAGCGTTGCGTTTGAATTAAAATTAAACAAGCGTTTTATTTTAATCCCAATTCTTGCTAGCTCCAATCAACTCCAATCCAATTCCTATGCATAATGTTCGCGAATAAGAACCCGATGCAATTTTTTTCATCTGATGTTGACCTCGTATGACAAAGTTATGATATTTTAAACATAACGATAATTAATAATATAATTAGTTAATTAACCATTTAATTATAAAAAATAAAACTAATCATCTTCACATTTCCTTCTTCCCCAGGCCTCACGCGCAACAGGCGCGTTCGAACCCGTAGCCGCTTCGTTCATCACGATACCGCACCTTCATCGTTTACCCAGAGTTCGATCAGACCATGCCATTTCGAAGCTCCTTCTCACCTGCGCCCACGGCCAGAGGCCGGCCACACTCAGCACCCCCTAGGCCTAGGTAAATGCTCTAGAACGTGCTGCCTTTGAGCGAAATTGTCGCCAATCCGCTTTGCCTTAGATGATCCTGACCGTTGGTGTAACAACCCGCATATTTATCAATTGTATATTTAAATATTTTATTTAAATATTTTATCGTTCGTCGGATTTTGGTCCGAAAACCTACTTTTTGCAAACAGTCGAATTGGGACTTGAGACCACCCCCATTGAGTTCAAAATGCCGTTTGCGACCTTTTTGAGTATAAGCTTCGATATGTTTGGAGAAAGTTGGTTTTTGCTACTTTTTCCCGCTTATGACTTTGGTTTGGACTGCACCCTTATTAGCTCAGCCCAACCCCTTCTCTTCATAACTTCTCCTCTTTAATTAAAACACTTCAAGCTAAAGTAAAAATGGTGGAAGAGATTGGAAAAGGAAATTCCTAAGCCCTAGCTTTCTTTGCAAATCCAACTTCTAGCTCCAAACTCAAGTGAACCCATTGGTAAGCCTTCTCTTCTTCTTCTCCAACTCATTCTCTTTCCAATTTCAGAAATTTCCTAAACCTAATTTAGGAAATGTTTCTCTTTTAAGCTTAGATTGAAGTTTCTTGAGTTGTTATTGAAGAGGAATTGATCTAGCTTGCTTTCAAGCTTCTTCTTCTATTGTTTGGGTTCAAAGGTGAGATTTTTATCTCACATCTATGACTATAATTATCTTTGGTTGTTGGGTATGAATTCCTAACACTTCTTCATGTGCATTTGCTCTTGATTTGGATTGGTTTTGTGAATATTCCAATTTTTGGGTTTTTAAGTCAAATTTGTGTGAAAATCCTTTTATGGATGTTTGATCATGCTTTTGGTGATGCATCAAGGAGCATATAGGGCCGGGTTGTCGATTGGCATAAACCCTTAGAGCCAATGTTCGATCGGTTGCATTTTGGAAGAGTTTGCTCTTTATTTGAATAGGCTGAAAAACAGCCCAGGCATGATTCAGTCGACTGAACCTTCTGTTCAGTCGACTGAACCTGGAACCCGAAAGTTTCCAGGCATGATTCAGTCGACTGAATCTTCTGTTCAGTCGACTGAACCTAGAAACAGAAAGTTTCCTGAACCTGGAAAATTTTCAGATACAGGGTCAGTCGACTGAAAACTCTGTTCAGTCGACTGAACCTGCTGTTTGAGTCCAATTTGCCTTTTTGGATTGAATTTCCAATGTTAATCGATTCGTGTTGATTCCCTTTTGTTATTATCACTTATTATCGACTTTGATGACATTTTCTTCGTGATTTATGGAAATATCCATTTTGATGGATTCGGTATCGATTTCTTTGGATTTTATTCACGTCTTTGAATGTGAATCTTTATGAATTGATTGTTCCTACAATCACCTTTGTGATTTGTCACTTTAAAAATATAAAGGTTTTCTATACTAGTAGTAAATATCAAAACTCTTTCATCAAAATGATTTCAACACTATTTTATTACAAAGCTCGTTTTCTCAAACCGATTTCCAATCTATTAGTATATACAAACCTTTACCTCACTCGTACGAGAAATCTAATTAAACGACTTAGTAAAACAAGTGGTATGAAACGCTTGCGTTTACTTCGTCGGTTGATTCTTGGACTTGTTCGATTGAATCTCTTGTGACAATTTTATAGTGGAGATCTACAATTTGTTCGTAAATATTTAAGTTAAGCTAGTGGTTATGGGACATGAAGCTAAGCTCATATATTTACCAGCTTACTGTAATTGACACTTCTTGATGATCATGACGATCATTTTTATGTTTTAGACTAGCATGTGCAATGTCTTTGCTTTTGATTCATTGGATGTACTGTTTGCACTACATCAATGTATTTGCTTTTGATACATTGGATGTACCGTTTGCACTACATCAATGATATACTTTTGATACATTGGATGTACCGTTTGCACTACATCAATGTCTTTGCTTTTGATACATTGGATGTACCGTTTGCACTACATCACTGTCTTTGCTTTTGATTCATTGGATGTACCGTTTGCACTACATCAATGATATGCTTTTGATACATTGGGTGTACCGTTTGCACTACATCAATGTCCTTGCCATCCTTTTCTTGTGATTTCTGGATTTCGTGTGTTGAATTCTGGAATTTATGTTTCACCCACTTTTAAGATTGGCATTTATATATATGTCATTTATTGTGGCTTGGTGAATGAAATTAGGAGTATGACATTCCTTTTTATCTTTGAGAAGATCTTTGCGATATTGATTAATCTCTTATTGATTTTTCAATTAGTTATTTATCACAGCTTGACATTGTGATTATTATACATTTAGTCATATCTCTTATTCTATATCATTTCTTCTGATATTTATAGCTAGACTGATCCGTTTATTATTTTCTTCTTAAATAATACTCGGGTCAGACCGAGATGTTACAGGTGCTTCTGCTTGACTTCTCTTCTGGGGTTATCATATGATCTTTTGGCTAACTACTTAGATTAGTAGTTTTTGTTGTATACATTTGAGATACAGACTCTATGATGTATACTTATTCTTTTGTCTAGCACTTGTATCTATTCTTTTTGATATTGTGGATCTTGTTAGACCACTACTCTGATGAACACTTTTATGTGTTATATATATTCATATCTATTTCCGCCCTTGTGATATGAATTATCTGTGACTGATTTGTGTTATGTTTATTTCTATATTTGTTTCCGAAGACCTTTATAGCCCCTGTGTAGTAGCTTTGAGTTTGTGTCGGTATGTCGGATTTATATTTTTATCTGGCATATCGGTGCTCGCACAAAGCAATTATACAGAGGGTCGCTCCTCAACTCTCCGTGCTAGTCGACAGCATTACTCCGTAGTGTTCTTGTCCAGTGTGGGTATAGAGGTGGGGCGTCACAGCTTGGTATCAGGGCCAAACTTCGGAACAATATGGAATATTTTAACAATGATCATTGTCCTAAGTCCATCTTAGGAGTCGTGCTTTAGGATTTAATTCGAGTCTTCGTACCGATTCAACCTATTTTCCTTATGATTCCTTGTTTTATCAATCATGTTTGATTGAAATTTATTTTGAGAATAACTTTTTCCTCTTCTTTCTTTCTTTCTTAAAGAAGAGAAATGGTTAGACCTAGCCGTCCCAGCGCCGGTCAATCTAGTGCTACTCCTCAGGATGGAGTATTTATGTCTGCCCAGCAGCTTCTTGATCTAGTAAAGAACGCTCAAGCAGCCGGACCAATCCAGAGCCTACTCATCCTAGATCCGGTTTTGCACGCTTGTGCAGAGACTACACCGATTTGGGTGGAGGGCCATTCAGGGGATCCGAGAGTGTTATTGAAATTCAAGCTTGGCTCAAATCATGCGATCGTATCTTTTCTCGCATGAACTTTATTGATCTACATCGAGTCCAAGTGGCTTCTAGCATGCTCCAAGAAAGAGCGTTAGATTGGTATGAGCTCTTGACTTCGGAGATTATCGAAGCGGATCTTACTTGGGAGCAATTCTGGGAACGATTCGAATTAAAGTTTGTGCCGGAGGCTGAGAAAGTAACTTTAGCCCGGCGTTTCATAGACCTTGTTCACGGTGAATCTTCTGTGACAGACTATGTCGCATCTTTCGAATCTCTGTCCAAATACGGGGTTGAATACATCAACACCCCATTGAAGAAAAATCAGAGATTTGTCTATGACTTGAATAAGAATCTTAAGAAGCCATTACTCCTGAAACTTGAGGTTTCATTTGATCAGCTTATTGATATCGCTCTTCATCTTGAAGAGGCCGATAGAGAAGGTGATGTTGAAGTTGTGCATGCCCAACAAAACTTCAACAACAACATGAAGAGGCCTATTAAATTCAAAGGCCCCATTCCCAACAAGAAAGGGAGGCAAGAAACCCCGGTAGCAAAAGCACCTACCTCTAGTCGTGGACGATGCTACAATTGTGGTTTCACAGACCACTATGCTAGGGAGTGCCCGAAACCCCTCTTTTGTCGTTATTGCAAAGGTTCGGGTCATCTTTTATCTTCGTGTCCTAGGCTTCCAAGCAAGAGAGAAGGAGAGCAGCAAGCCCCTAGCAACTCTTCTCTTGGTCAAGGTACTTTTCACTCAATCCTTGATGGCATTGTTTTATTACGTGATCTTCTTATTTGAGTTCTTGTTGATACGGGTTTCATCTCATTATTTTTATATCAAAAGAACTTGTCGATCCTTTTTCTTTGAATATTTTGGGCTTGATGACTTCTTTGAGGATTGTGAATCCGGATGGTAGATACGCAACACTCAATTTGCTTTCTATTGATGCTGAAACTATTTTATGTGATTTTTCTTTCTGAGCCGATATTTTTACTTAGGCTCCGGAATTGATTTTTGTAAGGATTGGCTTAGTCGTTGTGAGGCCCATATCCTATTTTCCGTGTGGACTATTCATCTCCGACATTTTCTATCTGTTAAGCAGATTTCTATTTTTTCTTGTGATTCCAGTTCCAAATTTTTAAAGGCATCATTTTATTCTTTAAGCCCTCAAGATGAGAAAAGTGTTATTTCTCTTATCTAAATAATTTGTGAAACTTTTCCGGTATTTTTGAGTTTGTCTTAGGACTGTCACCTAAGCAATCTTTTGAGTAGTGTTAAGGTCTTTTTAGTTCGACCTTGCCACCGTTTTTCATTTGCTACGAGTTGCGGGAGTTAGCATTCCACTTACTGCATTCCGCACTCGTTATGATTCTATGAATGAATTATTATGTCATTCAGTTTGCCCATCTTATTTCATCCATATTCTAAATCGAGTATTCTATGAATATCTCGATGACTCCATCTTTGTATTTATTGATTTCGGATGAAAATTGAAATTTAAAATTTTGCAAATCTTTTTCATAAGATTCGTTTATAAGTACAATTTGATTTGCTATTAAACAAGCAAAGAATATTATGAAAGGTTTTTAAGAAACATGTTTACTATATAGAAGATGATTTTGTGATTGTATTGCCCATTTAGTGTGTTAAGAATTCTGGTCGATGCGCTTGATCAACGTTATCGATAAGAATCTCCTAAACGCTTTGATGAGACAATCAGACACGATATATTGACTTGTAAAATGTAAATTTTTCTAGAAATATTTTTACATTGAGATAATTGTAATTTTGAAAGTTTTAACTTTTCGGGAAAGAAAATTATTTAAAAGAAGTTCTTTCTTTTCGATACTCTTATTCTTGTGATTCCCATGGGGAATCAAGACTTTATCTTTTGTACCAATGCTAATCATATTGGTTTGGATGCCGTTCTCTTGCAAAGGAGAACGTGCTATCACTTGTGCTTCTAAATCATTATAGCCTATCGAAACTAGATATACCACTCGTGATCCAGTGCTCGCGGTTATTGTTTCTACTTTTAGAGTTTGGCATCATCATTTTTGGGGGAGAAATTTGTTCTCCACCTCGATCATAAATCTTTGGAATATTTATTTTCTCATAAGGAACTTCATTTGACTCGAGTTCCTAGCATCTTATGATCTTGATATTCTTTTATTCCCGAAAGGGAAATCGTGTTGCCAACGCACTTTGTCGTAGGCAACAAGTTGTTGATTCTTTGATGTTGTCGGAATGGAATTTTCTTTTTATCAAGTTCATCGGGCGTTTTGATGTGCTTCGTTTTATTGAGTTTCATCTTATTTCTTTTATGGACTTGCGTCTGATGTTCTTTTATGGTGTTCGGTTCATCGGATGTACTGTTATTATACTACATCGATGTTCCATCTTATCTGGATCAATGGATGTACCACTATTATACTACATCGTTGTTCCAGTTTATCGGCTCATTGGACGTACCGTTTTTGTACTACGTCGGTGTTCCGAAATTATTCGGGCTTTGGTTCATTGGGCGTACCGTTTCTGTACTACGCCGTTGCACTGGCTCAATTTTCTGCTATTCTTGACGTTCTCCACGTCTTTTATCTACGGAAATGCTTACTCTTTCAAATCTTAGGGATTACTCCTGAGAATCTAGAGAATTCATCGAGCGATCCCGTTCAGGCTTACTCTTTCATGCTCCTTATGGTGAACTTCCTATTTCAAATTTTCTTTTGTGTTGATATGCTTCTATGGTTGTTACTTCTCATTTTCTTCTTAAGTATTGCGAGGACGCAATTTCTTTAAGGAGGGGAGTCTGTAACAACCCGCATATTTATCAATTGTATATTTAAATATTTTATTTAAATATTTTATCGTTCGTCGGATTTTGGTCCGAAAACCTACTTTTTGCAAACCGACGAATTAGGACTTGAGACCACCCCCATTGAGTTCAAAATGCCGTTTGCGACCTTTTTGAGTATAAGCTTCGATATGTTTGGAGAAAGTTGATTTTTGCTACTTTTTCCCGCTTATGACTTTGGTTTGGACTGCACCCTTATTAGCTCAGCCCAACCCCTTCTCTTCATAACTTCTCCTCTTTAATTAAAACACTTCAAGCTAAAGTAAAAATGGTGGAAGAGATGGGAAAAGGAAATTCCTAAGCCCTAGCTTTCTTTGCAAATCCAACTTCTAGCTCCAAACTCAAGTGAACCCATTGGTAAGCCTTCTCTTCTTCTTCTCCAACTCATTCTCTTTCCAATTCCAGAAATTTCCTAAACCTAATTTAAGAAATGTTTCTCTTTTAGGCTTAGATTGAAGCTCTTGAGTTGTTATTGAAGAGGAATTGATCTAGCTTGCTTTCAAGCTTCTTCTTCTATTGTTTGGGTTCAAAAGTGAGATTTTTATCTCACATCTATGACTATAATTATCTTTGGTTGTTGGGTATGAATTCCTAACACTTCTTCATGTGCATTTGCTCTTGATTTGGATTGGTTTTGTGAATATTCCAATTTTTGGGTTTTTAAGTCAAATTTGTGTGAAAATCCTTTTATGGATGTTTGATCATGCTTTTGGTGATGCATCGAGGAGCATATAGGGCAGGGTTGTCGATTGACATAAACCCTTAGAGCCAATGTTCGACCGGTTGCATTTTGGAAGAGTTTGCTCTTCATTTGAATAGGCTGAAAAACATCCCAGGCATGATTCAGTCGACTGAACCTTCTATTCAGTCGACTGAACCTGGAACCCGAAAGTTTCCAGGCATGATTCAGTCGACTGAATCTTCTGTTCAGTCGACTGAACCTAGAAACAGAAAGTTTCCTGAACCTGGAAAATTTCCATGTACAGGGTCAGTCGACTGAAAACTCTGTTCAGTCGACTGAACCTGCTGTTTGAGTCCAATTTGCTTTTTTGGATTGAATTTCCAATGTTAATCGATTCGTGTTGATTCCCTTTTGTTATTATCACTTATTATCGACTTTGATGACATTTTCTTCGTGATTTATGGAAATATCCATTTTGATGGATTCGGTATCGATTTCTTTGGATTTTATTCACGTCTTTGAATGTGAATCTTTATGAATTGATTGTTCCTACAATCACCTTTGTGATTTGTCACTTTAAAAATATAAAGGTTTTCTATACTAGTAGTAAATATCAAAACTCTTTCATCAAAATGATTTCAACACTATTTTATTACAAAGCTCGTTTTCTCAAACCGATTTCCAATCTATTAGTATATACAAACCTTTACCTCACTCGTATGAGAAATCTAATTAAACGACTTAGTAAAACAAGTGGTATGAAACGCTTGCGTTTACTTCGTCGGTTGATTCTTGGACTTGTTCGATTGAATCTCTTGTGACAATTTTATAGTGGAGATCTACAATTTGTTCGTAAATATTTAAGTTAAGCTAGTGGTTATGGGACATGAAGCTAAGCTCATATATTTACCAGCTTACTGTAATTGACACTTCTTGATGATCATGACGATCATTTTTATGTTTTAGACTAGCATGTGCAATGTCTTTGCTTTTGATTCATTGGATGTACTGTTTGCACTACATCAATGTATTTGCTTTTGATCAAACGGTAAGCCCGATTGAAACAAAATTTGAAATCCTACAATAACTCACTATTACAGTTCCAATGAAACTGATTTCGTCGAATTTCGAGGCTGCGCACTGATCGGTATTTTAATGCGTCGATTAAATCGACGATTTTCAAAATCGACGAAATCATTTGAAATTTCAGTTTTAAAAACTTGCTAACTCAGTTCTAATTCAAATAGAATTTACATTCACATTAGAAATCATTTCAATTCATATTCACTTCAAATTTCAATTATTTTCACTATTCCTGTATAATGATGATCACTATATTCAAAATTGAACTCTATTGCTCGAATTCAGCAATTCCACATTCAAAATAATTTTTTATTCCAAATCCAATATCTAAAACCATATAAATATTTAAAATTAAATGTCAAAAAATCCGGGTCTTTACATTCCTTCCCCCTTAAAAGAATTTTTTCCACGAAATTGCCAAGGTAGGAAAAATGCTCCAAACCCTTTACCTTTTCAAAACCGACTTAGTTAAAACTTGACGTTTCACTTTTCTAAGTCTTTTAGTTTCAACTAAAACAATTAGTTTCAACTAAAACAATTAGTTTCCAATTCTAGTTCAAAACCCTTTATTTCAATTACAATTCCAAATCAAATTTTGGCTCACAAAATTTTTCGAACACCCTAAATTTTCAATTTTTTTGGCAGAGTCTTCCTTGTACGGAGATCCTTTTACAATATGACAAAATAAGATAAAAAGATATAACTCGGCTCTCATGACCGGAAAACGCAATATATATCAATATTTTTATTTTTCGCGCGCTAAATTCGTAAGTGTACCTTATTTTAGCATTATTACGCGAGTTCGCGTAATTTATATGCAATTGCACTACCAAAATCCAAAATCAAGTAAAATGGTCTTCTTGACCTATACTTACTCAATTAAAACACGTAAGTTTCATAATTTATGAAATTTAATTAACTTCACATTCATTTCACTAATGCAACACATAGATTGCACAAACCACATGTTACACATGTACTTATAAACAAGGGATTTTCCAGCATTCAATTTATATTTACACATATTATATTCATATCTATTATAAATGGATTCTAATTAGTTTATCCACTTTTCATTTGTTCACAAAATCTTATTCACTTCAATTTACATTCAACAACAATCCAATCTATGCCAATTCATTTATGAATCATTTCATAAACTAGTACTTAATTCGAATATATTCTCATCAACAATATTCCCAATCATATTCAATTTATTTACACTTAAATTGGATTCATTTATAACTTGAGTTATCACCATTTCAACCCATTCTATTTTATTTGACATATTTCAAAATATATCTAGTCCGCTTACATGTAAGTCGAATTCCATTTATAATTCAATTCTCATTTTTAACATTCAATTCACTAATTAATTCTCTAATTAATTTTCTTTCAATTTACTTAACCAAGATAAGTTTCATTTCCAAAAATCCTTTATTTAGCTTAACTTAAGCTCGGTTCCGTTTGTCCACATCCACAATCAAATTGAATTTTCATTTTATGACTCAAGTCACCTTCATTTCATTAAAATTAAAATCCAATTCAATTCAACCGTTTATCACATCTTTACTTGTATTTTAGCATAAACATTTCATACTAGCACTTTTGGTTATTGTTATTTGCAACTTAAGTCCATATTTCGATTTTTATTTCAAAAATCACTTCAATTGGTTTGACTTGAGTTTAACCTTATTTTATAATTCCAATTTTGATTTTCATATCTTTACCAAAAAATCAAACCATTTTCACTTTGGTTTGTACATTCCACTATTCCAATTGTATAACTTATTATTTCACCATTTCATAATTTTTATACTTAGGTTTCTTCATTCAAAAATTATAACTTATAGTTGCATTATCACTTTACAATTCATATTTTTATGTACAATACAATATAATATTATTTCAATTCCAATTCAATTATATTTAACTTATCTTAAGTTAAATCTCAATTGATTCGGTCCATTTAAACTTACTCAAGTTAAATTTTAAATACCAAAATTTAGTTTTCGCTTTTTCTCTCCTTATTAATATAATTCTCAACTTGTAAGTTCAAAAACTTGTTTCCTGATTTTTTTTCTAAAAGATTTAAATTAGGATTTCAGAATTCAAACACCCGGTATTTAATTCAAATCATTTTGAAATCATAGATATATATCTCCCTGTATACCAAAAACACACCTTTTCAATTTAAACCAAATATGTTTTTATTCAAAAAAGTCCCTTCGAAATTTCCAAAACAACCCTTGTTTTCAAACAAAAATATCCATATCAAATTACTATAGCAGATATCCGACACTTAGAAACTCGAAAATGAACACCGATGATTTTGCGATTATCATCGGAGTTATTTTCCCGCGTCTAAAGTGAGTTCAATGCTTTATCACTTCCAAAATCCATTTAAAACAATTCTTATTCCAAAAATATTACCAAAATAATACCATTTTCATTTTCACCACACTTCAGAAAATAATTTCCAAACTTCCCAGGATTTTTGAATCCCCAAATGTTGGTTTGAATTCATTTTTGTTCTGACTTATGTGCATAATTCATTCTTATACAATTTCAATTTGGTTATATATAACCTTTCCAATTTTATAATCTTGTTTAGGTTATAATAATAACCAAACACACAATTATACTATAATAATTTCTAGAAAATTATTTCTTTCATATCAAAACATAGTTGGCTAAAATATTTCATTTTAAACAATATTGTGTCGAATTGCCTGTTTAAAGTGTTTAGAAACTCCTATCGATATTGTGGCGTTCCACTACTTGACTAGAATTCATATGCCACTCAACAAATAAATCAACACAATATAAAATAATTCATATTCACTAACAATTACGCGCTCATATACATAATACACTCAAACTTATTCTAGGATACTATTGACCCTTATCTCCAATGAGTAATCCCCACCAAAGCCTAGGCATTCGCTCAACCTAAGCTCTGGTACCAAGTGTGAAGACCCGCTAATCCATACCCTTTAAATCGATAATAAACAACACATGTCCAACCCAAAAAGTACAAAATGACGGAAGGTCATGGAAAAGAGGAGAGAGCGTGGGAAGAAAGAAGAAGGGATAGAAGAAATAGAAACAACACATCGATTCTCACAAATCGCAGCAAAATAATATATAATAGATAAATAGAGATCTTTATACAAAAAGAAACTGTAATGGTTATTATACATACAATCATCAGAGTACAACAGTCAATATTAACAATCTAGATAGTTATAATAACATGTCCTCACAAGTGCCGAATTTACAGTTTAACACACAGCAGAAAATAACCAAGTATGTGTAATACGTCTGAAATCCTCCAGCTCGTCTCCTTAGCTCCAAAGCATCCTAACTTTAATCTATAATACTCGGTCTGACCCGAGCATTATGATAAAATAACACCTGAGTTAGTCTGGAAAACCAGCATGAGAAAACATACTCAATTTGAATTTAATTATTTTAAAATTCTTTTTTGAAAACAAAGGTATCTCATAGGACTACACCATACATAAATACGATGGGTTTTTAACTTACGATAATCAAAATATTTTATATCAAAATCATGTCATATTATAATAGTGTCTATAGAAAATAAACTACAAAATAGCCGATATGCTTGCATCTCACGTTTTGGCATAGTTGGTATATAACTAAAACTGTACAGCTCGTACTGGATATTGGATTCCATACTATAAACATGTAAGGAACTACCTTCGATGGGTACATTTCTAGATTAATGCACCCGGGCCTAACAAGAACATCTTGCACCCTGCCACACAGAATCGGCTACCACTTGACTAGTAGTACCGCATATGTCATCAACCCGGTCTTCCAACCATAATCGAGATCTCTCGTGCACAACCAAATCCATAAAAATAGGGTAATCTAGAAAGATGATGACATACCCTAATAGAAGCGACTCACTTATCCCTGCCGCATGCCCTGTTTTAGTCATTTCCCGATGGATGAGGCTTGAGGCTATGTTTACCTTTTTGAATAGCAATCCCACTTGGAATGCGAACACTGCCTTCCAGGCAACAATGAAATGATAGCATTCATCCATGCAAGTTATTCCGGGTTTGAACAAACTAGTCTTTTCAAAGATCACCATCTTCATTACCCTTAATATTTAACAATTGGTAACGCTCAAATCGGATTGAAGTGGTTTTCAGATAATTAAATCCGATCTCGATCTTTTCGAAATGATCAACGAATTTGGCCAGATTTGGTAGTCAGTTATTTAACTATCAAATTACACACATAAGCAATCGTTATGCCATATTATAAATCTTTCAAAACATTCATTTCAAAATATCTTTATAAAGGTATATATTCAAATCTCTTCCAGTATATCAACAATTGAAAATGATTTCAAATACTTAAATCCACAACAGCATATTTCAACCCATATCATCACTTAGAAATATTTCCAAATTCAATTTATAACACTTAAAAATATATTTCTATATAATCCATTTCATACTTAATTTTTTTTCCAAAACCCTCTTTTCAATACTTAGGGAAATACTTATAGCTAGATTCTCCAAAATCATTTTAATATCAAACTTAGGAAATATTTCATAACTTATCTCATAAATTTATGAAATTATTTTTAAATTTCTTTTTACAATTTACAAAACTGATTATACACTTTTATAAACCCAACCAACAATTTATAGTTTTCTTTATGAATTCAGATTCATTTTCAAAGTTCCTGTATTTCAACGTTTTGGAAATTCCTTTTCTTCCAAAGTCCCTTATAACATTCCTCTTATTCGAATCATATCTATTAAATAAACCCTGTTCCAAATCTCGAGTGGATTTATTAATAAATTTCAATAATTTGAAACTCTATATATATGATAAGTATTTTTAAATAATAATAATTTATTTTTAAAACACGTTTAAGTAATTATTTAAAATATCAAAACACTTTTAAACTAACAACGATGACAATTTCTAATTCCTTTATAAATAATAATTAACGATTTACCAAGCTTATTATAAAAATTATAATTGGTTTCAACTAATAACAAATATTTGAATAATTAGCTTTCCAAAATATTTTCAATACTAAAACAGTTTTTAAACAACCTAGTTTGACAAATAAAAATCCCTTTATAGAAACAAAAGCTAACTTCTCGATAAAAATCTATTTTTAAAATCCAATATAACCATTTTAGCATTTATAAATCTCTCTCGATTTATCATAGATCGATTTGCATTTCTAATTTCATAACTATTTCCAAATTCAAAAATAGATTTCCACTATTTCTTTCCAAACCGATTTCTATATCTCATTATAAATTCTCACTGTGAATTTATATTTCCAATTTATCAAATGATAATTATTTCACTTTATTTATGAACATCGTTTATAAATTTATAAACTCATTCGGGTTTCACTTGTTTACAAAACATTCTCATTTATAAACTCCATTTTTAAATCTATCACTTTATAATCCCATTTATCTTTCAAATATATTTTAAATATTGATTTCAACTCCTTACCCATATTTTCAGAAATATGATTTAAAAAACCTTTGATAAAAATTATTTATATAAATTATTTAAAATCTTTATTTAAAATATTTTACGAACACTTAAGTACAATCAAGAATCAAATCATTGTTTTATACAAATCAATTTCCTTTAAAATAATCCAAATTACGATATAAATATTTTTATATCTAAAATCTCCTTTTAACTCCTTCAAATTCTAAAATAATAATTTTGGTATTTAAAATACCAAAATTTGGACCAATTCTATTATAGCATCCAATAAATCAAATCATAACATAATCCATAACAGATTATCCACACACATCAAATATGAGTAGATATGAGATTAAAAACAAATATTTTGAGGAATCCAATTGGATCCCTCCAACCCATCTCCTTACAATCACAGATGTTATATAACATAAAATAATAATAATCCCGCTTCGAGGTGTGATATCGCAATAAAAAAAGTCATCCGCTATTATACGGGGAACATATGGTCTCATCTGCTCCAATCGGTGGGAAATATACGAACTACTAACATATACTACTATATATCTAATAATATGACACCGATTGATAAATTATTATCAACCCATCTAATCATCTAATAAATAATTTTCAATATTTTATATTAAACAGTAATCCAATGAGTGAGATTTTCTCACCTTGATTCCAGTTAGCGCTTAAGCATTGCGTTTGAATTAAAATTAAACAAGATTTTTATTTTAATCCAAGTTCCTAATAGCTCCAATCAACTCCAATCCAATTCCTATGCATAATGTTCACGAATACGAATCCAACAAAACTTGTTTTGTCTGATTTCGACCTCGTATGATAAAGTTATGATATTTTAGACATAACGATAATTAATGATATGATTACTTAATAAAAATTTTAATTCAAAAAATAAACCTAATCATCTTCACGTTTCCTTCTTCCCCAGGCCTCTCGCATAACAGGCGTGTTTGAAACCATAGCCGCTCCGTTCATCTTGACGCCGCACCTCCATCGTTCACCCATAGTTCGATCAGACCACACCATTTCGAAGTTCCTGCTCGCATGAGCCCATAGCTAGAGGCCAGCCATACCCCTAGACCTCGGAAAACGCACTAGAACACGCCGCTTTGAGCGAGAATTGTTGCCAATCCACTTCGCCTTTAATCCTGACCGTTGGATTTATAGTGCTCGATGAGCTCGACGATATTGTAGTTGAGAGTTTTTGATGAAAGTGGATGGATGAAGAGATAAGAGGGAATGAAGGTTACCTATTTTTGGCCATGGAAATATAGGGCGGCGGCTGGCTTGTAACCCTAGCGTTTTGTGAACAAAGGAAAAAAAGGGGCTTTTATAGAAAAAATTTCAAGCATCATTTATCGAAAAATATTTCAAATTCCAAACGAAGCGTGCCACCTGGCGTTTATAATATTTTACCCCTATTCCGAACACAATGGAATATATATCGGAGACCAATTTCATCATATTTGGAAGATAGTTTTCCTAATGGAATTATTATAATCAAAATTACTTAAATAAATTTCCATGCATTCAGTAATCAAACGGTAAGTCCAATTGACACAAAATTTGAAATCATACAATAACTCACTGTTACGGATCCAATGAAACTTGTTTCGTCGAATTACGGGGCTGTGCCCTGGATCGCTATTTTAATGCGTCGATTAAATCGACGATTTCCTAAATTCACGAAATCATTTGAAATTTCAATTTTGAAAACCACCTAACTCAATTCTAATTCAGATAGAATTTACATTCACATTAGAAATTGTTTCGATTCATATTCACTTGAACTTTCAATTATTTGCATGATTCCCATATTACGATGATCACTATATTCAAAACTAAACTCTATTACTCGAATTCAGCAATAATTCCATATTCAAAATCAATCTATATTCCAAATCTAATGTTTAAAACCATACCATTTAAATATTCTAAATTAAATATCAGAAAATCCGGGTCGTTACAAGGATTCTGATTTTCCTATCAACATTGAGCTTCCTCCTCTAGCGTTGTGGATCAATTCTATTGTTAATTACCTAATTAAATAATTTTGATTATGGATAACTAATTTTCGTTTGTGGTTTGTGAAATTAAATCATGAAATTTAATCTAATTTTTGAGTATTATTGATTTAATTTAATTAAGAAATGAGTTTCATTTCTTAATGAGAATTTCAATCTAAGTTTGAAATATGATGAAACCAATTATTTAAATTTGCATTTTTTAAAATTGTTAATATTGAAATTATTGTTAAAAATGAGATTTTTGGAAATATTACCATCTTTACAGAAAGAGGTAATAATAATTTATATTTGTTAAAGTTGGACTGAATTTATATAAAACTCTTCAAATTGATTTAAAACGATAATTTCTAACATATTAGTAATTGTCAAGTTTTTGTGAAATCAAATTTATAATTTATAAAATACTATTTATTATAGATGATTATGTAATAAGTGATAAAGAAAAAAAATAAAATTAGCAACATTAGTAATGAAAAGAGAATTAGTAAAACTTGCTTATTGGGTTCGTAATCATACCCTCTTGGTCCAAGAAGATAAGAATATGAGATTGAGAATTAGAGTACGCACAGAATGCTTATTCTTATTTTCTTCCTTTAGCAGAAAATGTGAAACTCAAAACTGCTCTATCATAGACCCTAGTTCTTAAATCACTAATTTGTAGTCTTAGATCTTTGTGTTTTTGGCAATTTTTAGTAGCAATTGAAAGGAAGGTAACCTCCTACACCTTCTGGTTCATCAATTAGGGATTGTTAATTTTAATTCCATCTCTTGTTTGTAATTTTGTTTTGTAAAATCTAAAATGGAAACTAGGTGTTTGCTGAAAGTTCTTAGTCTATGAGAATTGAAGTTTATTGCATCTAATTAAAGCTATAAAGGTGAGTTAACAACTCACACAATCTATCTCTAGATTCATATTAGATGTATCTGTTTTGAATGAATTGGATGTCGTATCTATCTGAATTGCTTAGGGTGTTTGTATTTTCTATTATGGAATTTATTGTTATTGGAAATCCTTGTTTAAATTATCTTTTAAGCCATCAATTTGAAGTTGGTTGGTTTCTGGCATGATAGCTAATTTAGTGTAGTTGAAGTCTAGGTTCAAAACGAAAAACTCCCACCAACGGACGATCCGAGAGCCGCGTGCACTACCAGGGACTCTGCCTAGGCGGTGTCACCGATCCACCAGTCCCACCAGATCGATGCATCTTCCACGGCCTGGATTGATCCTCAGGTCACATTCGTTTCGCTTCTCGATCGCTCCGTTCGTCCGTCTTCTTGCCGTTTGTTTTCTTGTTGATATTTGCTTGTTTTTGATATCCTATTTCGTGCAATTTTGTGATGATTTCAATTTTTTTCAGATTTCGAATTGTGAATTTGTTTTGGAATGGTTATATCATAGAGTCCATAGCACAACATCAAATCCCCGTCGCATGTTTTCATCAAGGATTTTCAAAGAGAATGGATTTTCAAGTTGAACCGTTTTTACTTAATCTTGTAAGAAGAAAGTTATTTTATTTATATGGGATATTTGAAGGTGTAAATAGACATACTAAGTTTTATTTATATAATAAGAATGATTTTGAAATGTAAATAAAGTTATTTCTAATTAGATATTTAAATAATTACATGGCTTTGGATAAGAATAAATATGGATTTTATAAAATACAAGGACTTACATACATTTTCGAAACATGGTTTATTAAATAAATATTCTATATGGAGTTTTTAGATAAATATACATATATAAGTATATTTTTGGAATAATTCAAAATTATGTTATATTTTTTCAAATAGTGAATAGTTATATAAACTTAAATAATAATTAAATGATTGATTTTCAATAAAGGAACTCGAAAGTAACATTTTATGTAAAGTAATTTTAGAATACCATTATATATATATATATTAAGATTATATTAAATTACTTTCAAATCTTAAACTCTTGTAATATTTTCTGCCATTTGGCAATCCCGTGTGACTTTTGTTTTTAAAATGAAATTGTTTTAAGAACCTTAATTCTATAATTTGAAAAATACTCATATTCGACCTAATGTTACCTATTGGTTTAAATGCTCTCGAGTAACACTTCATCGAATATTTGGAATGTTTAAGTGGTACTTACTAGCTCTTTTAGCAAATGTTCGTATTTCACCAGGTAGTATGGGATGTCTTGGTTAAATTCATGTGATTACTATTAGGAAGTATTTAACGCTTTAGAATTGTATTCCCTTTTGGTGTGTGGCATGGTGCTGCTAAATCCTTAAGAGAATATAGTTCAAATTTTCTAGTGGTATCTGTAATGAGTAAGATTTACTAGCTTCTAGTAAATACTGGAATTTCACCAAGCGGTATGGAACGTTTTGGTTAAGTTCTAGCAATAACTGAAAGCGATAGTATTTGGCACTTTAGAGTATATTTGCATGTAGAGTTCTCCCAAGGGCCAATAAATCCTTAAAAGATATACTTATGAATTTCTTAAATCCTTTTGTGTTATGCAATGTGTTCTGTGATCATTTGGATCAGTACAGATAACTCCTAGTTATCGGCTAGGGTTGTTTTATGGTATTGGTGATGCTTAGTATTAGATCGGCACGCGTAATACTAGTTTGTTTCAATGGTATGGACGATCATTATGATTGGTATGAAAGATCTAGGTGATTGATATGTTTTGTTTTAGTTATCACGGATTTCTAGTGTTCTTGGATTTAAAATGTTTTTGAGTTTTGCAATAAGTTTCGAGTTAAATCACTTATGTAACCAATTTATATTATTTGTACCATATAACTTATATTATATCTTTTTCTTACCCTTTGGAATATTTAGAGATAGTCTGACTCGTTTATTTTATAATACTTGGTTCAGACCTAGGCTTTTTAGGTTTTCAGGATGCTCCGGCTTTTTGGTAGGTGTGCTTGTAGATGATAGACATTTTGACTAGTTTATTTTCTGTAGTATATTTATTCTGTAGTATATTTATATGTTTTATTATAGGATGTACTATTTGACATAGTGAATTATTTTGGATGTCATGTTAGTCTAGTATTTCATTTTGTAAACTCACAGTATGTATTGTATATGATGTATATTATCCACTGTGATATGTGACTGTTGTTTATATGATTTATTGTTCTGATTTTGAGAAATCGATGTGTTTATTTCTTTAAATTGAGACTGTACACGTCAAAATTTGATTCTAGATATTTAGCAAAAAGAGTAAGTGTGATGTTTCAGTGTTAGATTAAAGATATATTCACTTTTGGTCACTTTTAAAAAGTTGTATTCTCTACATTATTAGACGACATTATTTATAATGTTTTTTAATAATACGGGTATCATGGTGGAGTCGTTACAGTTTGGTATCAGAGAAGGGTAAGAACATATAACATATCATATCGCATATCTAAACCTTGATTACTTAGTGTCCCATCCCTTGGTTTGTGTGGTAGGTAGTTAAGTAAGGATAGGAATATAAAATGGTAATGGGATAATCATTTGGGATGTATTTTTTATTTTTAAACTTTTATATTAAAAATAATATTACAGTTTTGATTGTGTAGTTAGAGTAATGGCTGAAAGCATACCTAGAGTTTCATAAGGATCGACCAGTACTCCTGTAATAGGAGGGATGTTTTTAACTCCTTAGAAGATTGCAGAGATTGTCTGTGCTGTCCAAACTGCTACTTTTGAGAGTCAGTTGGTTCATTTGATTTTTCTCACTCTTGCAGTGACTTTTTATGTTTAGAGGTAAGTGCTTTAAGGGAGCAGAGAAGCTCATTGAGTTCAGGCCTAGACAAAGACGCATGAGAGGAACTTTTCTCGCATGAATCTTAATGATACCTAAAGGATTCAAGTGGCCTCTAGCCAATTACAAGAAAGGGCATTGGCATGGTATGACTTGTTAGTAGTAGAGGTTGAGGAGGATCAACTTACTTAGGCTCAGTTTAGAGAGAGATTTGAGTAGAAGTTTGTTCCAGAGGTAGAAAAGGAAGCAATGACAAGGAAATTCATTTAGCTTAGGAAAAATCAGATTTTTATTATGGAGTATGTAGCAGAATACACCATAGGAAAATGTAGCAGAATACACCACACATGCATGGTTTTGGATAAGAGTAAATATGGATTTTATAAAGGGAAAGTTTGGCTAAAGTCCCTATTAAATTTCAAAATACACCAAACTTCCTTGCTAAAAAAAGTATGTAAATTAGGTAAAAGTGACTGTAGGATCGTGTAATATGGATATTATCTAAACTACTTGTGCAAAATATAAAGCAAGTAAAAATAGTAGTAAAATAAAATGACACCAAATATTTTTATGCTAATTCGAATCTCGGTTTACATCCAGTCCTGGACTCCTTTTGGATTTAAACTAGCAACCCTCACTTAACCCATAGGAATAGGTTTACACTGCCTGAGAAACCGAATAGGACTTTGACCACCTGAGCAACTGAACAGGGTTTTCCCGCCTAAGCAACCGAACAGGACTTTGATATAAATGAAATGGTTTCTTGACTTTACGTGTTCTTGTTACAACACATATTTGTCAAAATAAAGTACACCCTTCCTATAGTCTTTTCCTTAAGTATGATATGATTATTTGTGTGTTCGTGAAGGTGAAGGAAGTATAAATCGCTTTTGAAAGATAATTATAAACTTAATTTCACAATTTCTAAACAACTGAATATTCAAGAGAGTAGAGAGTAGAAAGTTAAGTGGTTTGATCTTGAGTGAAAAGTATATTTATAATGGACGAAGAGTTACAACAGTTGACAAAGAGTTCTAATGATCGAAAAAGGTGGTAACTCTTCCCGGATGAGATTCCTCTTCAGGAAGAAGAAGCGTCTCTTCAAAAAAATTGAAAATATCAAAGTTTGAACATGTTTTGTCGACTGAATATAATCATTTAGTTGACTAAGTTGAAACAGAAAAATAATAGTTCAAAAATGGTAGTCTTTCGTCGACTAACCATAATATTTAGTCTACTAAGTCATGCAATTTTAAAAAAATTATAACACAGTTTAGTCGACTAAGTCTGTGTATTTACAAAAAGTGCATATTTTAACTTGGGGAAATATTTTAACAATAGATAATAAAAAGTGGAAATTAACTACAAGGGCCTCTTTAGCCAGTGGAATTAGTTTCTAGGACACAACTGAAATAATTACTTTCAAGGACAAATAACAAAACAATTAGTTTCTAAGGCCTAAAAACTTAAGAAATTATGTCCTTGAAAGTAATTAGAGGGCTGACTTTGTCCTTGAAAATAATTATTTTACTGACTTTGGCCTTAAAAGTAATTTCTTTGAATGTGTGTCCTAGAAACTAATTGGACTGCAAAGTTTGTCCTTTTGATGAAATGCCCCTAAAAAAAAACTATACCAAACTTAAACTCTAATTTGTCGAATATTTAGTAATCCACTTTCTGTCTTGAGCTCCTTGTCATGAGTCAAAATCCCAAAGTCCAACATTTTCCCTATTTTTGACCGATGAAAACTTCATATGCGATAAATTTTGACAAAAATAAATAATATATAACTCCCCCTGAATTTGTACCAGTATCTTGTAATCCTGTAAAAAAAATTGGTGATTGCGATATTTCTTCTCCCTCTTTGCCATTGACAAAAAGGAGAAAGATATATATGGGATTATTGTTACACAACATATAATAACTTATAACATCAATAATGATAAACAACACAACACGTACAATAATAATAAGGATAACAACTACAAACAACAACAAACGCAAAACAATTGTACGAACAAAGGGTCCTAAGAGTTATGTCTTTGGAAACCAAACCCAAAAGTGTTCAGAATTCCTTTTGAAAGAAAATCTTAAATTTTGTGAACAGTTTCTATAAAAGATTTTATGTATTTGTTTCTAATCAAAGAATTATTGGTTTTAGGAACCCAAATCTTAATTGATTTAGAATGATTTGGAACTTTTGAAATTGATTTTGCAATAATATCATTGTTCCTTTTAAAATTATTATATAAAGAGTTCATTTTCTTAGGAACACTTTTTGATACTTGCTTATGTCCTAGTCCCGTTTTATTTGAAACTATCTGAGAATTTTCTATAATTCTAGAAAGATTCTCTCTTCCTTTGTTAAAATTAGAGACATTTTTAGTAATATCATCTAATTTTGTTTTAAACTAGAAATATCTAATTCCAATATTTTAATATTGGCTTTTAAATCATGATTTTCAACTAAAAGGGCATCATTATTTTCTTTTTGGGTTTCAATTTTTTAACTTAAAACAGACAGTTGAGAAGTTGTATAGAACAAGATTCTTGAGAAGTTTCAAGTTCTTCTTCTAAAATTTCTTTCTCATTTCTTAACGTATCTACCTCATTTTCAGTCCTATTTAATTTTTCAAGAATTTCTTTATATTTTCTTTTGATGTTTCTTAGCTTATCAAGTAATTCTGAATTTATATCCACTAAATCATCAAAAGTTAAATCACTCACCTTGCCATTTGTGGCCATAAAATAAACGTTACCTTGTTCAAAATCGATGTCCGTGTCACTGTCTAAGGATGAAGATGATTTTGAATCATCCCTTGCAATAGAGAAGGCTTTTTTTGAATCTGTGTTTCTTATTCTTAAATTTGCCTCTCTCAATTAGGACAGTCTTTCTTGACGTGTCCTCTCTTGTGACATTCATAACATTCAAGAGCAGAGGACGATGGCTTGTTGTTGTTATTATTACTGCTGAAGCTATTCTTGTTGTTTCTGAATTTTTTGCTCTTTCTGAATTTCAAAAGCATTTTGAAATTATTAGCAATAAATGCCATATCTTCCTCATCTGAATCTGATTCATTCTTTTCTGCTTGGAATGCTATATTCATCTTATCTTAAGCCTGTACTCATTTTGCCTGAAGATTAACTTCATAAGACATTAGATTTCCTATCAAATCCTCTGGTTTAATGGTTAAAATGTCATTAGCTTCTTCGATTCTAAGACTTTTCGTTCTTACACATCTGTTAAAGAGTTGAGGTTTTTGAAACAATATCAAAGTCTGAATACTTTTCTCCTAATGCTAAGAGGGAATGATATGTCTTGAAATCTAGAATACATTTCATTTAGTGTTTCATCTTGCTTCATTTTGAAATTCTGGAACTGGTTCTTGAGCATACAATTCTTACTTTGCTTTACTTTGTTAGTACCTTTATGTTTAACTTTAAGTGTACGCCAAATTTCATTAATAGTAGTGCACATGCTAACTCTATCAAACTCATTTTTGTCTACTGCACAAAATAACTTATTCATAGCTTTGACATTTGTAGCAGCATATAGTTTTTCTATGTTAGACCATTTTGAATATTCAGTAGTAGGTATGTGATATTTTGCTTGAGTAATATTCCAGGTTTCATAACCATAGCTTGCATATAAATTCTCATTCTAGTAGACCAATAGTCATAGTTCAACCAGTTAAATAGTGGTGGTTATGTAGTAGATTGACCTTCAAAGAAACTTGTGCTAGTGTTATGTTCCATATTACTGAAATATCAGATAACCGTGTTACGGTTATAAGATGACCTCACTCTGATACCAAATGAAAGTTACTATAGGATCGTGTAATATGGATATCATCCAAACTACTTGTACGAAATATAAAGTAAGTAAAAATAGCAGTAAAATAAAATAACACAAGATATTTTTATACTAGTTCGAAATTCCATTCTACGTCCAGTCTCAGACTCCTTTTAGATTTAAACTAGCAACCCTCGCTTAACCTGAAGGAATAGGTTTACACCGCCTAAGCAACCGAATAGGACTTTGACCACCTAAACTGAACATGATTTTCCAGCCTGAGCAACCGAATGGGACTTTGATACGAATGAAATATTTTCTTGACTTTGCGTGTTCATGTTACAACACAGATTTGTCAAAATGAAACACGCCCTTCCTCTAATCTTTTTCTCAAGTATTCTATGAATATTTGTGTGTCCGTGAAGATAAAGGAAGCATATTTTGCTTTAGAAGAGAATTATAAACTAGATTTCACAATTTCTAAACAACTGAATATTAAAGAGAGTAGAGAGTAGAGAGTAGAAAGTTAAGTGCTTTGATCTTGAATGAAACGTATATTTATGATGGACGAAGAGTTACAACAGTTGACAAAGAGTTCTAATGATCGGAAAAGGTTGCAACTCTTCCTAGAAGAGATTCGCCTTCAGGGAGAAGTGTCACTTTAGAAAATTTGAAAATATGGCAGTTTGAACATTTTTATTCGTCTGATTATAATTATTTAGTAGATAAGTTGAAACAGAAAAATAATAGTTCGAAAATGGCAGTGTTTAGTCGACTAACCATAATATTTTGTTGACTAAGTCATGCAATTTTAAAAAAAATTATAACATAGTTTAGTCGACTAAATATAATGGTTTAGTCGATTAAGTATGTGTATTTACAAAAGGTGCAGGTTTTAACCAGAGGAAAGATTTTAACAATAGATACTAAAAAACTATACCAGACTTAAAATCTAATTTGTAGAATATTTGGTAATCCACTTTCTGTCTTGAGCTCCTTGTCATGAATCAAAATGTTGAAGTCCAACATTAGGTTCCTAGAATTAAGCTAACGAACAATTGCGGACATTTATGCAGTTATATCTAAAAAATGCAGATATTTCCGCAATTATTCACTGAAAAATGAGGATATTTTCGCAATTTTTGAAAAAATTGCATATATTTCTGCAATTATTTACCAAAAAATTGTGGACATTTCCGCAATTATTCACTAAAAAATTGCAGAAATTTCCACAATTACTCACTGAATAATTGCAGACATTTATGCAATTTTTGGATATAATTACATAAATGTCTGCAATATTCAGTAACTTAATTCCTGGGATCTAATTTACAATCTTTTTTTGGGGAGGGGTTTTTGTGGATTAAGTTTGATTTCAAAGGCTTGAGCCTAATATTTACATTTATAAAATACAAGGACTTATATATATATATATATATATATGTATATATTTGGAGCATAGTTTATTAAATAAATATTCTATATGGAATTTTGAGATGAATATACATATATAACCGTGTTTTTGGAATAATTCGAATTTATGTAATATTTTATCAAATAGCGAATACTTATATAAAGTTAAATAATAATTAAATTATGTTTTGAATAAAGGAACTTGAAAGTAACATTTTATATAAAGTAATTTTAGAAAACCATTATATATATAACATTAAGATAATATTCAATTACTTTCAAACCTTGGACTCTTATAATATTTTTTGTCACCTGGCAATCCCGTGTGACTTTTGTTTTTTGAAAATGAAAATATTTTGAGAACCTTAATTTTATAATTTTAGAAATACTCATATTCGACTTAGAGTTACCAATTGTTTTAAATGCTTTTGAGTAACACTTCATCGAATATTGTACAACTCATTGAGTAGAATCTTTGAGTTTTACTTACTGTCCCTTTATCAAATGTTTGAATTTTACCGAGTCATATGGGATGCCTTAGTTAAACACATGCGATTGCTATTAGGAAGTATTTAACACTTTAGAGTTGTAATTTCTTTTAGTGTTTGGCATGGGGTTGCTAGATCCTTAAGAGAATATAGTTCAGGTTTGTGGTGGTATTCGTAACGAGTGAGATTTATTATCTTCTAGTAAATAATGGAATTTCACAAGACGGTATGGGATGTTTTATTTAAGTTCTAGCGATTACTGAAAGCGATAGTATTTGCCACTTTAGAGTATATTCCCTTATAGGGTTTGGCCGAGGGATGATAAATCCTTAAAAGATATACTTATGCATTTCTTAAATCCTTTGGTGTTGTGCCATGTGCTCTACGATCATTTGGATCGGGATGGACAACTCCTGGTTACTAGCTAGCGTTGTTTTACGGCTTGGGTGATCCTTAGTATCATATCTGCATTATTTTCCACGTTATGGACCATCCTTATGACCGATATGAATGATCTAGATGATTAATATGTTTTGTTTTGGTTATCATGGATTTCTAGTGTTTCTAGATTTAAAATGTTCTTGAGTTTTGCGATAAGTTCTAAGTTAAATCACTTATGTAACCAGTTTACATTATTTGTACCATATACCGTATATTATATCTTGTTCTCACCCTTTGGAATATTTAGAGATAGTCTAACCCGTTTATTTTATAATACTTGGGTCATGTCGAGACTTTTAGGTTTACTAAACACAGGCTTTTCAGTAGATGTGCTTGCAGATGATAGACATTTTGACATCATAGTTAATCTTCTGTAGTAAATTCATATACGGTATAATGGGATGTACTATTTGAGATAGTGACTTAGTTTGGATGTATATATTTGAGTAGTATTTCATTTTGTAAACTCATAGTATGTATTGTATATGATGAAAATTATCCACAATGATCTGTGATCGTTGTTTATATGATATATTGTTCTGATTTTGAGAAGTTGATGTGTTTATTTCTTTAAACCGAGACTGTACACGTCAAAATTTCATTTCAGATATTTCGCAAAAAGTGTAAGTGTGACGTGTCAGTCTTAGATTAAAGATATATTCACATTTGGTTTCCCTTGGCAAGCCGTATTCTCCGTATTATTAGATGACATTAGTTATAATATTCTTTAATAAAATGGGTATCGTGGTGGGGTTATTACATGTTAAGTCTAGTGTTCAGGGGCTCTCTAAAATATTATGGCAGTCCAAAATGATGGAATACTTAAGGAGGGTAGCTAGGCTCGGTAATTTAAGCCCTTTCCCCATAATCTCTACTGCTTTAGTTAAGGATAGCACAATCTTCTGATCTTAAGTTTTTAGCTATTTAGGAGCAGAATCTAAAAAGAAGCATCCATTAGAAAAGGATAATGAATGGGCATGATATAAAGACAACAACGACAGTAACAACTTACTAGGAGTAGAAAATGTCCCTCTAGTGTTAGAAAAATTCTTGACGTTCCCTTGCTTTATTAACACCTTAAGAGTTCATGCTTTTTGGGTAAGGACGAATGCGGTATAGTTGATAATCTTGTTGATCACCAATTTTAGTAGGAATTGCTATAGAATGGAAGATTCCAGCGCCGAGGGAAGGGAGCACTGCTTCTTGAGCCAAAACTTCTAAGTAGGTCAAGTATGTGTATGAATTAAGTAGGAATTGGATGGGAGTGATGCCTAAGTGCTCCAGATATCTTTGAGGGAAACATGAAAATGAAAGATAGCTAGTATTCCAAATATTTACTATGGTGAAAGCAAAGTATCCCTTAGGTGAATTGGAAAAAGTGTACGAAGGACCTACAGGAATGGCTTTTATTCCAGTAATGCTAAACCGTCCAAGAATAAAACCCACTTTTTCTTATGTCGTTATATATGATGGATTCAAAAGATCTTCTTTCTTGCCAACCAAGGGAGAAGATTTGGACCCCTTTCAGATTTCATATAGAGCTTCATGATGGCTTGTTGACCTTCCATTAACCTACCGGGTGATATATTCTAAGCTTAAGAAGTAATCATGTTCATGCTATAGGAAAATTTAACATGTTGTTGTCTAAGTAATCTATCATTATCTAAATGACAAAGTTTGAACTAGCTAATAGGGAACAACCCTTAGATAACATATGCGAATTTGTTAGCATATCTATATTTTAATCTTAATAATAAAACCCTATGAGAAAACGTTACAAAAGTTGAGTAGGATAAGCATGTAATGAACTCAGGATTCAAAATGATAATAATCTTTGTAACTATATTTAACCAAAAAGTAATAAATGCCATCGACATTAATGAGTAATGGCAACGTAGTTCATCGATGAGCTAACCGGCTAAATTGCTCATAATGTGTTAAAGAAGGTAGTATGTAGATGATGGTATTAAATAAAATTAATTCATGACATGGAAATTACTCATGAAGCAATAAGGTAAAACAAAGAACTCACAAATGTTAAATTAAGGCCTTATAAATCAACGTCAAAGCAAGCAATGTTGACTATGAATGAAATGCCGTCGCCTTTAACCGATATACCTTTTCTCTTAAAAATAGGAGGTTATCATATCTCGTCTTAATCACTAACACTAAAATATGGTAGGATGTCAAAATGTTGGGTTAATAAACGGTATTTTTGGCGTAGTGGGACATACTAGTGTCGTAAGGTGGACTTTAATTGATATGAAGATGATCAATGTCACATTCTAATAACGACGACGTTTATAATTCTATGTGGATTACTGACACAAATAAGTAATGAAGATAAGAGTTAGTAGTGGTTAGACAATGTAACGACCTAGAATTTATGTCAATTAAAATTCGTATATTTAATTAATTTTAAATATTAATAAGTGAAATTTATAAGTCGAATAAATTTTATTTCGAATAATTAGATTTAATTGGATAATTAAATCGATAATTCAATATGTGAAAATACAGAAATAATTGAAAATTGGGTTAAATATGACTGAAAATGATTTGTAAAATTTTATTTTTTCATATTGGAGTTAGAATGGTGTTATAGAACTTTTAAAATCGAATTAAGAGTTTATTTGTGAAAATTGAATATTTTAATATTTAAATCGACTAGTGAAAATAGTCATTTTTCAAACAGTCTCGGATTTCGACGAAACCAGTTTCATCGGATCGTAATGTGATATTATTATATGGTTTCAAATTTCGTGTCAATCGGATTTACCGTTTGTTCGGGCAAGCTAAAACGTATAGAAATTCGATTTACCGATTTAATTTAAAATTGAACGTTTATTGCCATAACTCGTACAGATGATCGAATTAGCTCCCGAAACACGTTCCATCGTGTTCGGAACGCAGGTTAAACATTAGGAACGCCAACCGGCACGCTTCATTTGGAGTTCGGAAATTCCGAGATGAATAGTGTTTGAGAAAATTTCTATAAAAGGCCCTATGTTTTTCACATTTGCAAAAAAAAATAAGAAACCTAACCCTAAAAGCCTTCAGCCGCCGGCCTCATAAACCAATGGCCGAAACTCAATCTTCTTCCCCCTCCAATTTCTTCAAATCCAAGCATTGATTCAAGAAACGTTCAACTAGGAAAACGTAGATCTTGTCGAGACGAAGCTATCCTACGGTTAAGATCGTTAATGGAGCAAAGAATCAATGGAAATTGGAGCTGGAACCGTGGTCGGTCGCACACGTTTTTCGAGAGAGAGAGGGGGCCGAGTTCCACCGTGTTCATGCCGAAGGTAGCATTCGTCATGAGCTTCGAAACCGTGTATCCTGATTGTCCTGAATTTGATTGTGGTGGTCGCGGCATCAAGCCCTAGGGGGCGGCTATGGGTTTGGAGGACGTGCGTGTTACTGGGTAGGAGATGAAGTTGCGTGAGCGGCCGTGATCTTGGGTTGAAGGATGGACGGCTGGGATTAATTAGGTTTAGAAAATATAATATATGTTGTAAATTTATAATTATAAATTCGTGTAACTTTAAAAATTCATATCTTTTTCATACGAGGTCGAAAACGCTCGAAACAAGTTGCGTTGGGTTCGTACGGACGAGCACTACGCTATGGAATTGGATTGGAAACATTTGAAGCTAGCGAAAATTTCGGGTAAAATTAAACGTCCGTTTATTTTATTCGAGATAAAAGCTGAAAACGAAATTGAAACCAAGGTGAGAACTTCTCACTCAATCGAATCGGTTTCAATTTTAATTTTAAATAGTTATATTTAAAATTCTTGAATGAATGTTTGAATGATGATTGTTATCTATTGATTGTTAAAATAGACATTATACGCCGTTAGTAAGCAGAGGTTATTTATTAAAAACATATACCGCGAATATTTCACAGTACAGTGAATTTGGTATTATTTATGTACTTGGAGTTGATTTCCCGCATTATATAGCGGATGAGACCCTATTGCGCCGTCTATTAAGCGGATAATATTTTATAAATCCCATATACCGCGATAATTTCGTACTGGAACGAAATTGGTATTGTGCTAAATTCTTTGGATGTAGGAAAACAGGTTGGAGGGATCCAACTGGATTCCTCAACAGTATTTATTTGATTCAGATATTTTGATATTTGTTGATTATCATATACAGATATATGATGTCGTTGTTGTCGTGATTGACTATTTGGTGTGTAGCATCATTGGGCCAATTTTGGAATTTTAAAAGGATTTTTAAAGTGATTTTTGAAAGTATACGTTATAAAATATTTTTGGAATTGATTCATTTTAAATAAATAAACGTTATAATGTTAATGTTATAAAAATTATGATTTTTGAGAAATACAGTAAAAGTTGATTTTTGAAAATGTGGGGAAAATGATTTTATAAAATAGTTTAAATTGGGATTTTTGAATTTACTGTAAAAAGTTTAAATATAGAATTTATGAAATTTGATTATTTTATAAATCAAAGAAAATGGTGAAATTATAAAGTAGTTTAAAGACGTTTTAAATAATAATACCAATTGATTTATATAAAAGATTTATAAAACTGATATTTCTAAATTAAAATATTTGAATTACAAAACGAGTTTTTATGGATGTTAGGATGAAGTGTAAATGGATTTCATAAGTGAATGAAATTATAGAATTATTAACGGTGAAGTTATAAATGGAATTTTATAAGCAGTAGATTTATAAAATTTGTAAAGTTATTAAAAGAATAGTTTTGGGTAAATAAATGAATCTTATAAGATTTATAATTTGGGAAGTTTAAAAGAACGATTTTGTAAACAAATAAAATTATAAGCATTTAACTTATAATATGGACCTTTAGTATATCACTGAGATATAAATTGAGATAGGTTAATAAAGGAGATTTATAAAAGGAAGTTGTTATAAAATAAATAGAAATGGAATTTATAAACATTGTCTTATAAATCCGCAAACGACTTATTTTGATATGTAAATTGTTATAGCATATTAATGGAGTTATATTCACGTTTTAGACAGTGAATAATCCTTTAAAATAAAATGTATAGAAATGACGAAATTGGTTAACGAAGTATATTCACGTTTTTGGATAGTGAATAATATGTTAAAGAAAATGTTTTGGATGTGATGTTTTAAATAGAATTAAAACGATCTAACGATGTTTTTAAAATGTGTTAAGATTCGAAACCATAGATTTCAACATCCATTGTTGAAATAGACGTTTTCGAGAAATAGAAGGAAATGGTGGACTATAATACTATTGTTATAGTAAATGATTTCCGAAAGGAAATGTTTTGTATAGTATTGGGATTTATATATCTATTTTAATTTCGAATCCCTATACTAGTGATTTTGGGTAGTTGTAACGAAGTTTTATGTAACATTCGTTTTGGCCCAAATAAATATGTTTAAGAGAATGTTTTTCCAATGTGAAATGAAATGTTTTGAGAATTTATCTTTTTGAAGATAAATTGAAAATGAATAATTGAAATCGCATATTCATAAATATTTCGGAATGAAATTCACTATGGAATTTATAAATGTAAAAGGGAATTTGTTTAAAAATAAACGTTGACTTATTTTTGAAGTGTGGGAATTAATTTACGGGTTTGGAACGTAAATATAAAGTAAATCGTTAAGGATTTATTTAATTGGTTTAAATGAACCATGTTGAAATGAAAGTATTTCCGCGTAAGGAAATTGTTTGAAATTTGTTTTCAAAAGTGGTAAATGTGAAAAGTGATTTGAGAATTGTTTTCAAATGGTTGAAGTGTGGAAAATATATATCTTGTAAAGATATTTTTGGAAAATAAATAATTTGGAAAATTATTTGGAATCTGGTGATGTTGTGCATATCCATTGATAGTTCAATAACCGACTATCAATATTTACCTTTGAATGCGTATTTGTTATGATTTGTTTGAATTTGAATGCCACACTTATTTTTTTTAATAAGCGCTCACAATTCGGGTTAGCCGGGAAAGGACCTTGGGGTCGTATAACCCATTCCGAATATGTGATACGTCGTTATGAATTGCATTTGAAGACCGGTGTTGAAGACCAGATATTTTTGAAAACTGAAGGATTACCGTCGAATGTTTCTACACCGAATGGCCCCGGTATAGAGATTCCATATGTGATGAGAAGTCCGGACGTGATTAGTGAATATCCGGATTGCAAGGACTTCTTTGTAAGTGCCTTCGGTTCTGTTCGATCCCGGAACAGACTTGTATGGATGGTATGTCCGACATTACAAATTGAGATATAAAGCTGATTTCTTTCAAATACATATCTGTTGGTGGCAGAGAATTTATTCTCTTAGCATAAACACCCTTCTCTGAGACGTACGAGCTCAGAGATTATGTAGTTGAAGGTTATTAGTAATATACTCCCAATTTGGTAGTGTGATATGCTAAGTGCTGTTGAGCATTTGTTGAATCAAAGCACAACTTTTGTATAAAGCGTAGCTTTGTGGACGAGACTGCGTCGGACCTCACACCCCGGAAATGGTCAAAATAGGAAGGATGCAGCAAGGTTATTAGGGGGTAGCGCCCCTTTAGTGTATGTCATTCCTTCTGGATAGAGGTGGTATCATGGTATGGAGCCCAGATACTTAACCTATGTTGTTGCTGCAAACTTATTACTTTGTGGTTGTTGGAAATCGAGGATCCTCGGATGTAGATCGGTTACGATCGGGGGATGACATATTCGTGTCAGTTGTTACCCAGTTAGGGGTAACCCGGCCTTGTGTTGGCAGAGATCCGGTTTGGTTCTCGGGACGTCATTCCAGAGGCGTTTTCATGTGGCAATGGGAAGTTCCTTGGCCTGACCATTTGTTGGAAATCCAAAGAAACAATACGATCTTGTACGGTTTTAGTTGTAGAACCTATCATTCACTTATGGTGGCGCCCCACTGTTTGGATGGTAGCCATAGTATGCATAAATGCGGAATGCCTATGCTGGCTAAGATTTATATCTTTACTTTCGAAATGATTTTTCCTACACTATGCACTAGTATAATATCAAATGTTTCTTTTTAATGCGTATCAAGCATCTTTGACTATCATAAGGAGAAATCTCCTCCGATTCTACGTTTGCATTGTGTGTGTGTGCGGGAGGCCTTATGGTAGTCTTATTTTTAAAAGCATTGTGAATTGACTTTAAAAATATTCCTCTATTTTGTTTTTGAAGATAAAAATAAACTGTTTTAGTTCTTACACCAGTCACATGACTGACTCGGAGTTTATTGTTTTCCTTCCTAAACTCTGGGTGCCCACCAATTTCCACACGGGCAGTTAAGAGTTAGGTTTATCAGGTTCTGGAATTCAGGAGTTGCTGGAGGCAAGTTGGATGGCATGGCGTATTACTAGTATATAGTATTTCTTTTCCGCTGTTTGTTGTTGTTTGATAGTTGTACGCTCTGAGGATGTAATGAAATGAAATGTAATAACTGATATAGTTCTTTGTTTTAAAGATTATTCATTTATCTATTATATGTTGTTCCGCTGCGATTGTGAGATTCTGATATTGTTCTGCTGTTTTTTTTCTGTTCTGTTCTACCTTTTCTCTATTCTTCTATCTTTTTCTTTTTTTAAAAACCCTAAGAATTCATATTTCCGTTCATCTTGAGCTAAACAATGGAGATTAGTGTCTATTCAAGGAGTATGGATTTGCGAATCCTCACATCTGGTATCAGAGCATATGGTTAAGCGACAACCATGGCTCTGTTGGGTATTACTCATTAAAGATAGAGTCAGTAGTACTATAGAATGAGTTTGAGTGTAATAATAGATATGAACGCGTATTTGTTAGTGAATATAAATTGTTTTGTATTGTGTTGACTTATCGGTTGATTGTTTATAGATTCCGGTCGATGTATTCTAGCTAACTATGGTAGATAGGGGTTTCTAAACTCTTAAATAAGATAAACTGACACGATATTGTTTTAAATTGGGTGATGAAATAATTTTACCTTGATTATATTTTATATATAAAGGAATAATTTTTCAGAATTATTAAAGTGTATATAAGTAGATTGTTTGGTTGTTGAAAATGTAAGAATATATATATAAGTTAATTAAAAGATGTTTGAATAATCTAAATTAAGGAGTTATTGTATAAGCAAAAGAATTATAAGAATTGAATTATAATTAAAGTGATTTACAATTGTGAAATAAACTTATATATATAAGAAGTGAAACTATATGAATATATTCATGAATATGAGTTGTAAATAAAAATGAGTTTGAATAAGTGATAAAATTTGACTTTGGTAAAGGTTAAATAAAATTTACTCTAGAATTGGAATCTGAATTGATTTATAAGTGGGAATTTAAGTTAAGTAAAACCAAATAATGTTGAAATGGAATATAACTTAAGAGATGTTGAATGAAGTTGATTTTGGTATCAAAGTAAATTATTAAAGTTAAGTGATGGATATGAACTTGAGTTATATAAATGAAATTCAACTTTTGTAATTGAATTGAATGAATGGATTGAATGTTAATCAATTAAATGTAAATAATTGATATGAAATAATGCATGTAAGTGTAATTCATTAAAGCTAAGTAAATGTGTTAAACCAAAATGAATATAAGCAAAGGAAGTTGGTTGTAATTAATATACATTGGTTGACATATGATAGATTTTATATAATTCATTAAATGTTAATGAATTAAGTGAATGAAATTGAAAACTAAAGTAATTGAAATCCAATTGGAAATTAAGTGAATCTTAAATAGAATCGAATTTGATTTGGAAGTGAACCAACTTGAATATGAATTAGTGAATATAAACTAATTGAAAATGAATGTTAGTAAAAACATCCACTGTTAATGAATCAAATGTGATTAAATTGAAAACCCATTTCATTGAATATTAATGAGAATATGAATGAATATTTATTGGTTATGGATGCTAGTTGGATGATAGTTGGTTGATGGTTGGATATATTGCTTCTACTGCATTTGCTATGTTGGCATATATAGTTATTTTGTTGCTATATGTTGTATATCGATACTATTGTCTATATACATGTTTATCACTGTTTGTTGAGTGTTTAGTAGGTGCAGATCGCGTTTGCTTCGCATTTGGAGCTCGCTTTCGCGCTATATTAGCCGTATATGCTCGCTTATAAAATATAAGGTACATATCTCGGATTAAATATCGTACTTTTACACTTTTTTCCCTGCGGGATGCCTCATCACTTGATGAGATGTATATTTGTGATATATATACTGTCATCTTTTTTTCGGATCGAGCCGCGCAAAGGAGACTATGGCGAATTTTTTCGAAAATTTAAGGCGTTCGGAAAAATTTGGGAATTTTTGGGAAAGTTTGTGAAAACTATAACTTTGATTTGGAGTTGAAAGTTAAACAATATAGTTTGGTTTGAAAAGATAACTAAGTTGGATTTGAAAACTTAGTAAAGTTATTGTAAGAAGTTTAACCATGGATTTTGGGAAAGTTAACGGATTCTGTAACTTTTTTCTTACTTGGTAATTTCGGGGACGAAATTCTTTTAAGGGGGGAAGTTTGTAACGACCCAGAATTTCTGTCAATTAAAATTCGTATATTTAATTAATTTTAAATATTAATAAGTGAAATTTATAAGTCGAATAATTTTTATTTCGAATAATTAGATTTAATTGGATAATTAAATCGATAATTTAATATGCGAAAATACAGAAATAATTGAAAATTGGGTTAAATATGATTGAAAATGATTTGTAAAATTTTATTTTTTCATATTGGAGTTAGAATGGTGTTATAGAACTTTTAAAATCGAATTAAGAGTTTATTTGTGAAAATTGAATATTTTAATATTTAAATCGACTAGTCGACGAAACTAGTTTCATCGGATCCGTAATGTGATATTATTGTATGGTTTCAAATTTCGTGTCAATCGGATTTACCGTTTGTCCGGGGCAAGCTAAAATGCCTAGAAATTTGATTTACCGATTTAATTTAAAATCGAACGTTTATTGCCATAACTCGCACAGATGATCGAATTAGCTCTCGAAACACGTTCCATTGTGTTCGGAACGTGGGGTAAACCTTAGGAACGCCAACCGTCACGCTTCGTTCGGAGTTCGAAAATTCCGGGATGAATAGTGTTTGAGAAAATTTCTATAAAAGGCCCTATGTTTTCACGTTTGCAAAAAAATAAGAAACCTAGCCCTAAAAACCTTCAGCCGCCGGCCTCATAAATCAATGGCCAAAACTCAATCTTCTTCCCCCTCCGATTTCTTCAAATCCAAGCATTGATTCAAGAAACGTTCAACTAGGAAAACGTAGATCTTGTCGAGACGAAGCTATCCAACGGTTAAGATCGTGAATGGAGCAAAGAATCGATGGCAATTGGAGTTGAAACCGTGGCCGGTCGCGCACGCTTTTCGAGAGAGACAGGGGGCCGAGTTCCACCGTGTTCATGCCAAAGGTAGCATTCGTCGTGAGCTTCGAAACCGTGTATCCTGATCGTCCTGAAGTTGATTGTGGTGGTCGCGGCATCAAGCCCTAGGGGGGGCGGCTATGGGTTTGGGGGACGTGCGTGTTACTGGGTAGGAGATGAAGTTGCGTGACCGGTTGTGATATTGGGTTGAAGGATGGACGGCTGGGATTAATTAGGTTTAGAAAATATAATATATGTTGTAAATTTATAATTATAAATTCGTGTAAATTTAAAAATTCATATCTTTTTCATACGAGGTCGAAAACGCACGAAACAAGTTGCGTTGGGTTCGTATGGACGAGCACTACGCTATGGAATTCGATTGGAGACGTTTGGAGTAGCGAAAATTTCAGGTAAAATTAAACGTCCGTTTAATTTTATTCGAGATAAACCTGAAAACGAAATTGAAACCAAGGTGAGAACTTCTCACTCAATCGAATCGATTTCGATTTTAATTGTAAATAGTTATATTTAAAATTCTTGAATGTATGTTTGAATGATGATTGTTATCCATTGATTGTTAAAATAGACATTATACGCCGTTAGTAAGCGGAGGTTATTTATTAAAAACATATACCGCGAATATTTCACAGTACAGTGAATTTGGTATTATTTATGTACTTGGAGTTGATTTCCCGCATTATATAGCGGATGAGACCCTATTGCGCCGTCTATTAAGCGGATAATATTTTATAAATCCCATATACCGCATAATTCCGTATTGGAACGGAATTGGTATTGTGCTAACTTCTTTGGATGCAGGAAAACAGGTTGGAGGGATCCAACTGGATTCCTCAACAGTATTTATTTGATTTCAGATATTTTGATATTTGTTGATTATCATATACAGATATATGATGTCGTTGTTGTCGTGATTGACTATTTGGTGTGTAGCATCATTGGGCCAATTTTGGAATTTTAAAAGGATTTTTAAAGTGATTTATGAAAGTATACGTTATAAAATATTTTTGGAATTGATTCATTTTAAATAAATAAACGTTATAATGTTAATGTTATAAAAATTATGATTTTTGAGAAATACAGTAAAAGTTGATTTTTGAAAATATGGGGAAAATGATTTTATAAAATAGTTTAAATTGGGATTTTTGAATTTATTGTAAAAAGTTTAAATATAGGATTTATGAAATTTGATTATTTTATAAATCAAAGGAAATGATGAAATTATAAAGTAGTTTAAAGACGTTTTAAATAATAATACCAATTGATTTATATAAAAGATTTATAAAACTGATATTTATAAATTAAAATATTTGAATTATAAAACGAGTTTTTATGGATGTTAGGATGAAGTGTAAATGGATTTCATAAGTGAATGAAATTATAGAATTATAAACGGTGAAGTTATAAATGGAATTTTATAAGCAGTAGATTTATAAATTTTTTAAAGTTATTAAAAGAATAGTTTTGGGTAAATAAATGAAGTTTATAAGATTTATAATTTGGGAAGTTTAAAAGAACGATTTTGTAAACAAATAAAATTATAAGCATTTTAACTTATAATATGGACCTTTAGTATATCACTGAGATATAAATTGAGATAGATTAATAAAGGAGATTTATAAAAGGAAGTTGTTATAAAATAAATAGAAACGGAATTTATAAACATTGTTTTATAAATCCGCAAACGACTTATTTTGATAAGTAAATTGTTATAGCATATTAATGGAGTTATATTCACGTTTTAGACAGTGAATAATCCTTTAAAATAAAATGTATAGAAATGACGAAATTGGTTAACGAAGTATATTCACGTTTTTGGATAGTGAATAATATGTTAAAGAAAATGTTTTGGTTGTGATATTTTAAATAGAATTAAAACGATCTAACGATGTTTTTAAAATGCGTTAAGATTCGAAACCATAGATTTCAACATCCATTGTTGAAATAGACGTTTTCGAGAAATAGAAGGAAATGGTGGACTATAACACTATTGTTATAGTAAATGATTTCCGAAAGGAAATGTTTTATATAGTATTGGGATTTATATATCTATTTTAATTTCGAATCCCTATACTAGTGATTTTGGGTAGTTGTAACGAAGTTTTACGTAACATTCGTTTTGGCCCAAATAAATATGTTTAAGAGAATGATTTCCTTAAAGAATGAAATATATACTTAATTTCGATTTAAGTATATTGAATATTTTTCAAATGTTGAAAATAAACAGATTTGTGAATTACTTATTAATAAATAAGTATGGAAATGTTTTTCCAATGTGAAATGAAACGTTTTGAGAATTTATCTTTTTGAAGATAAATTGAAAATGAATAATTGAAATCGCATATTCATAAATATTTTGGAATGAAATTCACTATGGAATTTATAAATGAAAAAGGGAATTTGTTTAAAAATAAACGTTGACTTATTTTTGAAGTGTGGGAATTAATTTACGGATTTGGAACGTATATATAAAGTAAATCGTTAAGGATTTATTTAATTGGTTTAATGAACCATGTTGAAATGAAAGTATTTCCGCGTAAGGAAAATGTTTGAAATTTGTTTTCGAAAGTGGTAAATGTGAAAAGTGATTTGAAAATTGTTTTCTAATGGTTGAAGTGTGGAAAATATATATCTTGTAAAGATATTTTTGGAAAATAAATAATTTGGAAAATTATTTGGAATCTGGTGATGTTGTGCATATCCATTGATAGTTCAATAACCGACTATCAATATTTACCTTTGAATGAGTATTTGTTGTGATTTGTTAGAATTTGAATGCCACACTTATTTTTTTTAATAAGCGCTCACTACTCGGGTTAGCCGGGAAAGGACCTTGGGGTCGTATAACCCATTCCGAATATGTGATACGTCGTTATGAATTGCATTTGAAGACCGGTGTTGAAGACCGGATATTTTTGAAAACGGAAGGATTACCGTCGAATGTTTCTGCACCAAATGACCCCGGTATAGAGATTCCATATGTGATGGGAAGTCCGGACGTGATTAGTGAATATCCGGATTGCAAGGACTTTTTTGTAAGTGCCTTCGGTTCTGTTCGATCCCGGAACAGACATGTATGGATGGTATGTCTGACATTACAAATTGAGATATAAAGCTGATTTCTTTCAAATACATATTTGTTGGTGGCGGAGAATTTATTCTCTTAGCATTAACACCCTTCTCTGAGACGTACGAGCTCAGAGGTTATGTAGTTGAAGGTTATTAGTAATATACTCCCAATTTGGTAGTGTGATATGCTAAGTGCTGTTGAGCATTTATTGAATCAAAGCACAGCTTTTGTATAAAGCGTAGCTTTGTGGACGAGACTGCATCGGACCTCACACCCCGGAAATGGTCAAAACAGGAAGGATGCAGCAAGGTTATTAGGGGGCAGCGCCCCTTTAGTGTATGTCATTCCTTCTGGATAGAGGTGGTATCATGGTATGGAGCCCAGATACTTAACCTATGTTGTTGCTGCAAACTTATTACTTTGTGGTTGTTGGAAATCGAGGATCCTCGGATGTAGATCGGTTACGATCGGGGGATGACATATCCGTGTCAGTAGTTACCCAGTTAGGGTTAACCCGGCCTTGTGTTGGCAGAAATCCGGTTTGGTTCTCGGGACGTCATTTCAGAGGCGTTTCCATGCGGCAATGGGAAGTTCCTTGGCCCGACCATTTGTATCTTTCACTTATGGTTAATACGATCTTGTACGGTTCTAGTTGTAGAACCTATCATTCACTTATGGTGGCGCCCCACTGTTTGGATGGTAGCCATAGTAGGCATAAGTGCGGAATGCCTATGTTGGCTAAGATTTATATCTTTACTTTCGTAATGATTTTTCCTACACTATGCACTAGTAATAATATCAAATGTTTCTTTTTAATGTGTATCAAGCATCTTTGACTATCATAAGGAGAAATCTCCTCCGATTCTGCGTTTGCATTGTGTGTGTGTGCGGAAAGCCTTATGGTAGTCTTATTTTTAAAAGCATTGCGAATTGACTTTAAAAATATTCCTATATTTTTATTTTTGAAGATAAAAATAAACTGTTTTAGTTCTCACACCAGTCACATGACTGACTCGGAGTTTATTATTTCCCTTCCTAAACTCTAGGTGCCCACCAATTTTCGCACGGGCAGTTAAGAGTTAGGTTTATTAGGATATTATGGAATTCAGGAGTTGTTGGAGGCAAGTTGGATGGCATGGCATATTACTAGTATATAGTATTTCTTTTCTGCTGTTTGTTGTTGTTTGATAGTTGTACACTCCGAGGATGTAATGAAATGTAATGTAATGTAATGTAATAACTGATATAGTTCTTTGTTTTAAAGATTATTCATTTATCTATTATATGTTGTTCCGCTGCGATTGTGAGTTTCTGATATTGTTCTGCTGTTTTCTTTCTGTTATGTTCTACCTTTTCTCTCTTCTTCTATCTTTTTCTTTTTTTAAAAACCCTAAGAATTCGTATTTCCGTTCATCTTGAGTTAATCAATGGAGATTAGTGTCTATTCAAGGAGTACGGATTTGCGGGTCCTCACATTTGGTATCAGAGCATATGGTTAAGCGACAACCATGATTCTGTTGGGTATTACTCATTAAAGATAGAGTCAGTAGTACTCTAGAATGAGTTTGAGTGTAATAATAGATACGAGCATGTATTTGTTAGTGAATATAAATTGTTTTGTATTGTGTTGACTTATCGGTTGATTGTTTATAGATTCTGGTCGATGTAGTCTAGCTAGCTATGGTAGATAGGGGTTTCTAAACTCTTAAACAAGATAAACTGACACGATATTGTTTTAAATTGGGTAATGAAATAATTTTACCTTGATTATATTTTATATATAAAGGAACAATTTTTCAGAATTATTAAAGCGTATATAAGTAGATTGTTTGGTTGTTGAAAATGTAATTATATATATAAGTTAATTAAAAGATGTTTGAATAATCTAAATTAAGGAGTTATTGTATAAGCAAAAGAATTATAAGAATTGAATTATAATTAAAGTGATTTACAATTGTGAATAAACTTATATATATAAAAAGTGAAACTATATGAATATATTCATGAATATGAGTTGTAAATAAAAATGATTTTGAATAAGTGATAAAATTTGACTTTGGTAAAGGTTAAATAAAATTTGCTCAGAATTGGAATCTGAATTGATTTATAAGTGGGAATTTAAGTTAAGTAAAACCAAATAATGTTGAAATGGAATATAACTTAAGAGATGTTGAATGAAGTTGATTTTGGTATCAAAGTAAATTAATAAAGTTAAGTGATGGATATGAACTTGAGTTATATAAATGAAATTCAACTTTTGTAATTGAATTGAATGAATGGATTGAATGTTAATCAATTAAATGTAAATAATTGATATGAAATAATGAATGTAAGTGTAATTCATTAAAGCTAAGTAAAGATGTTAAACCAAAATGAATATAAGCAAAGGAAGTTGGTTGTAATTAATATACATTGGTTTACATATGATAGATTTTATATAATTCATTAAATGTTAATGAAATTGAGTTAATGAAATCGAAAACTAAAGTAATTGAAATCCAATTGAAAATTAAGTGAATCTTAAATAGAATTGAATTTGATTTGGAAGTGAACCAACTTGAATATGAATTAGTGAATATAAACTAATTGAAAATGAATGTTAGTAAAAACATCCACTGTTAATGAATCAAATGTGATTAAATTGAAAACCCATTTCATTGAATATTAATGAGAATATGAATGAATATTTATTGGTTACGGATGCTAGTTGGATGATAGTTGGTTGATGGTTGGATATATTGCTTCTACTGCATTTGCTATGTTGGCATATATAGCTATTATGTTGCTATATGTTGTATATCGATACTATTGTCTATATACATGTTTCTCACTGTTTGTTGAGTGTTTAGTAGGTGCGGATCGCGTTTGCTTCGCATTTGGAGCTCGCTTTCGCGCTATATTAGCCGTATATGCTCGCTAATAAAATATAAGGTACATATCTCGGATTAAATATCGTACTTTTACACTTTTTTCCCTGCGGGATGCCTCATCACTTGATGAGATGTATATTTGTGATATATATACTGTCATTTTTTTTTCGGATCGAGCCGCGCAAAGGAGACTATGGCGAATTTTTCCGAACATTTAAGGCGTTAGAAAAAATTTGGGAATTTTTGGGAAAGTTTCTGAAAACTATAACTTTGATTTGGAGTTGAAAGTTAAACAATATAGTTTGGTTTGAAAAGATAACTAAGTTGGATTTGAAAACTTAGTAAAGTTATTGTAAGAAGTTTAACTATGGATTTTGGGAAAGTTAATGGATTCTGTAACTTTTTTCTTACTTGGTAATTTCGGGGACGAAATTCTTTTAAGGGGGGAAGTTTGTAACGACCCAGAATTTCTATCAATTAAAATTCATATATCTAATTAATTTTAAATATTAATAAGTGAAATTTATAAGTCGAATAAATTTTATTTCGAATAATTAGATCTAATTGGATAATTAAATCGATAATTCAATATGTGAAAATACAGAAATAATTGAAAATTGGGTTAAATATGATTGAAAATGATTTGTAAAATTTTATTTTTTCATATTGGGGTTAGAATGGTGTTATAGAACTTTTAAAATCGAATTAAGAGTTTATTTGTGAAAATTGAATGTTTTAATATTTAAATCGACTAGTGAAAATAGTCATTTTTCAAACAGTCTCGGATTTCGATGAAACCAGTTTCATCGGATCCATAATGTGATACTATTGTATGGTTTCAAATTTCGTGTCAATCGGATTTACCGTTTATCCGGGGCAAGCTAAAATGCCTAGAAATTTGATTTACCGATTTAATTTAAAATCGAATGTTTATTGCCATAACTCGCACAGATGATCGAATTAGCTCCCGAAACACGTTCCATTGTGTTCGGAACGTGGGGTAAACCTTAGGAACGCCAACCGGCACGCTTCGTTCGGAGTTCGGAAATTCCGGGATGAATAGTTTTTGAGAAAATTTCTATAAAAGGCCCTATATTTTCACATTTGCAAAAAAATAAGAAACCTAGCCCTAAAAACCTTCAGCCGTCGGCCTCATAAACCAATGGCCGAAACTCAATCTTCTTCCCCCTCCAATTTCTTCAAATCCAAGCATTGATTCAAGATACGTTCAACTCGGAAAACGTAGATCTTGTCGAGACGAAGCTATCCAACGGTTAAGATCGTGAATGGAGCAAAGAATCGATGGCAATTGGAGTTGAAACCATGGCCGGTCGCGCACACTTTTCGAGAGAGAGAGGGGGCCGAGTTCCACCGTGTTCATGCCGAAGGTAGCATTCGTCGTGAGCTTCGAAACCGTGTATCCTGATCGTCCTGAAGTTGATTGTGGTGGTCGCGGCATCGGCTATGGGTTTGGGGGACGTGCGTGTTACTGAATAGGAGATGAAGTTGCGTGAGCGGCCGTGATATTGGGTTGAAGGATGGACAGCTGGGATTAATTAGGTTTAGAAAATATAATATATGTTGTAAATTTATAATTATAAATTCGTGTAACTTTAAAAATTCATATCTTTTTCGTACAAGGTCGAAAACGCACGAAACAAGTTGCGTTGGGTTCGTATCGATGAGCACTATGCTATGGAATTCAATTGGAGACGTTTGGAGCTAGCGAAAATTTTGGGTAAAATTAAACGTCCGTTTAATTTTATTCGAGATAAAAGCTGAAAACGAAATTGAAACCAAGGTGAGAACTTCTCACTCAATCGAATCGGTTTCGATTTTAATTTTAAATAGTTATATTTAAAATTCTTGAATGTATGTTTGAATGATGTTTGTTATCTATTGATTGTTAAAATAGACATTAGACGCCGTTAGTAAGCATAGGTTATTTATTAAAAACATATACCACGAATATTTCACAGTACAGTGAATTTGGTATTATTTATGTACTTGGAGTTGATTTCCCGCATTATATAGCAGATGAGACCCTACTGCGCCGTCTATTAAGCGGATAATATTTTATAAATCCCATATACCGCGATAATTCCATACTGGAACGGAATTGGTATTGTGCTAAATTCTTTGGATGTAGGAAAACAGGTTGGAGGGATCCAACTGGATTCCTCAACAGTATTTATTTGATTCAGATATTTTGATATTTGTTGATTATCATATACAGATATATGATGTCGTTGTTGTCGTGATTGACTATTTGGTGTGTAGCATCATTGGGCCAATTTTGGAATTTTAAAAGGATTTTTAAAGTGATTTTTGAAAGTACACGTTATAAAATATTTTTGAAATTGATTCATTTTAAATAAATAAACGATATAATGTTAATGTTATAAAAATTATGATTTTTGAGAAATATAGTAAAAGTTGATTTTTGAAAATAAGGGGTAAATGATTTTATAAAATAGTTTAAATTGGGATTTTTGAATTTATTGTAAAAAGTTTAAACATAGGATTTATGAAATTTGATTATTTTATAAATCAAAGAAAATGGTGAAATTAGAAAGTAGTTCAAAGACGTTTTAAATAATAATACAAATTGATTTATATAAAAGATTTATAAAACTGATATTTATAAATTAAAATATTTGAATTATAAAACGAGTTTTTATGAATGTTAGGATGAAGTGTAAATGGATTTCATAAGTGAATGAAATTATAGAATTATAAACAGTGAAGTTATAAATGGAATTTTATAAGCAGTAGATTTATAAAATTTGTAAAGTTATTAAAAGAATAGTTTTGGGTAAATAAATGAATCTTATAAGATTTATAATTTGGGAAGTTTAAAAGAACGATTTTGTAAACAAATAAAATTATAAGCATTTAACTTATAATATGGACCTTTAGTATATCACTGAGATATAAATTGAGATAGGTTAATAAAGGAGATTTATAAAAGGAAGTTGTTATAAAATAAATAAAAATGGAATTTATAAACATTATTTTATAAATCCGCAAACGACTTATTTTGATAAGTAAATTGTTATAGCGTATTAATGGAGTTATATTCACGTTTTAGACAGTGAATAATCCTTTAAAATAAAATGTATAGAAATGACGAAATTGGTTAACGAAGTATATTCACGTTTTTGGATAGTGAATAATATGTTAAAGAAAATGTTTTGGATGTGATATTTTAAATAGAATTAAAACGATCTAACAATGTTTTTAAAATGCGTTAAGATTCGAAACCATAGATTTCAACATCCATTGTTGAAATAGACGTTTTCGAGAAATAGAAGGAAATGGTGGACTATAACACTATTATTATAGTAAATGATTTCCGAAAGGAAATGTTTTGTATAGTATTGGGATTTATATATCTATTTTAATTTCGAATCCCTATACTAGTGATTTTGGGTAGTTGTAACGATGTTTTACGTAACATTCGTTTTGTCCCAAATAAATATGTTTAAGAGAATGATTTCCTTAAAGAATGAAATATATACTTAATTTCGATTTTAGTATATTGAATATTTTCCAAATGTTTAAAATAAATATATTTGTGAATTACTTATTAATAAATAAGTATGGAAATGTTTTTCCAATGTGAAATGAAACGTTTTGAAAATTTATCTTTTTGAAGATAAATTGAAAATGAATAATTGAAATCATATATTCATAAATATTTTGGAATGTAAATTCACTATGGAATTTATAAATGAAAAAGGGAATTTGTTTAAAAATAAACGTTGATTTATTTTTGAAGTGTGGGAATTAATTTACGGGTTTGGAACATAAATATAAAGTAAATCGTTAAGGATTTATTTAATTGGTTTAAATGAACCATGTTGAAATGAAAGTATTTCCGCGTAAGGAGAATGTTTGAAATTTGTTTTCAAAAGTGGTAAATGTGAAAAGTGATTTGAAAATTGTTTTCAAATGGTTGAAGTATGGAAAATATATATCTTGTAAAGATATTTTTGGAAAATAAATAATTTGAAAAATTATTTGGAATCTGGTGATGTTGTGCATATCCATTGATAGTTCAATAACCGACTATCAATATTTACCTTTGAATGGGTATTTGTTGTGATTTGTTTGAATTTGAATGCCACACTTATTTTTTTTAATAAGCGCTCACTATTCGGGTTAGCCGGGAAAGGACCTTGGGGTCGTATAACCCATTCCGAATATGTGATACGTCGTTATGAAATGCATTTGAAGACCGGTGTTGAAGACCAGATATTTTTGAAAACGGAAGGATTACCGTCGAATGTTTCTGCACCGAATGTCCCCGGTATAGAGATTCCATATGTGATGGGAAGTCCGGACGTGATTAGTAAATATCCGGATTGCAAGGACTTCTTTGTAAGTGCCTTCGGTTCTGTTCGATCCCGGAACAGACTTGTATGGATGGTATGTCTAACATTACAAATTGAGATATAAAGCTGATTTCTTTCAAATACATATCTGTTAGTGGCGGAGAATTTATTCTCTTAGCATTAACACCCTTCTCTAAGACGTAGGAGCTCAGAGGTTATGTAGTTGAAGGTTATTAGTAATATACTCCCAATTTGGTAGTGTGATATGCTAAGTGCTATTGAGCTTTTGTTGAATCAAAGCACAACTTTTGTATAAAGCGTAGCTTTGTGGACGAGAATGCGTCGGACCTCACACCCCGGAAATGGTCAAAACAGGAAGGATGCAGTAAGGTTATTAGGGGGTAGCGCCCCTTTAGTGTATGTCATTCCTTCTAGATAGAGGTGGTATCATGGTATGGAGCCCAGATACTTAACCTATGTTGTTGCTGCAAATTTATTACTTTGTGGTTGTTGGAAATCGAGGATCCTCGGATGTAGATCGGTTATGATCGGGGGATGGCATATTCGTGTTAGTAGTTACCCAGTTAGGGGTAACCCGGCCTTGTGTTGGCAGAGATCTGGTTTTGTTCTCGGGACGTCATTCTAGAGGCGTTTCCATATGGCAATGGAAAGTTCCTTAGCCTGACCATTTGTTGGAAATCCAAAGAAACAATACGATCTTGTACGGTTTTAGTTGTAGAACATATCATTCACTTATGGTGGCGCCCCACTGTTTGGATGGTAGCTAGAGTAGGCATAAGTGCGGAATGCCTATGCTGGCTAAGATTTATATCCTTACTTTCGAAATGATTTTTCCTACACTATGCACTAGTAATAATATCAAATGTTTCTTTTTAATGCGTATCAAGCATCTTTGACTATCATAAGGAGAAATCTCCTCCGATTCTGCGTTTGGTTTGTGTGTGTGTGCGGGAGGCCTTATGGTAGTCTCATTTTTAAAAGCATTGCGAATTGACTTTAAAAATATTTCTCTATTTTGTTTTTGAAGATAAAAATAAATTGTTTTAGTTCTCACACCAGTCACATGACTGACTCGTAGTTTATTGTTTTCCTTTCTAAACTCTAGGTGCCCACCAATTTCCACACGGGCAGTTAAGAGTTAGGTTTATCAGGATATTCTGGAATTCAGGAGTTGCTAGAGGCAAGTTGGATGGCATGGCATATTACTAGTATATAGTATTTCTTTTCCGCTGTTTGTTGTTGTTTGATAGTTGTATACTCTGAGGATGTAATGAAATGAAATGTAATGTAATAACTGATATAGTTCTTTGTTTTAAAGATTATTCATTTATCTATTATATGTTGTTCCGCTGCGATTGTGAGATTCTGATATTGTTCTGCTATTTTCTTTCTGTTCTGTTCTACATTTTCTCTCTTCTTCTACCTTTTTCTTTTTTTAAAAACCCTAAGAATTCGTATTTCCGTTCATCTTGATTTAATCAATGGAGATTAGTGTCTATTCAAGGAGTACGGATTTGCGGGTCCTCACAGACAACATTAATAAACCTAAGTCAAGAGTAATAACAATGAAAAGTATCATAAAGCATCATTGAACGTTGCTGTTATAGAGAGAGTTGAAGTAATAAAAATTGCTGATATCAATGAATCGCGACGACATGACTATATATGTATTAATAAGTGACGACTTCAATTATAATCTAATAACTCCGTAACTAATTGGAATGCACTATTTTTTTTGGTAATAAGAAGTTATCACATAATATCTTGATCAATAATCGGATAATGAAGAGCCTTGTCGACGTTAGGGATCATGCCAGTATTATAACGTCAACATTAACTAAGATCAAAATGATCGATGTTGTATTTAATCGATTTAAGTGTCCTAGATTACTTGCAATATAAGAGTTTTAAATCAAAAATGTCAACTGGTAAAATAATAAGGAAATATAACACTTCGTTAATTTTAAGTGTAATAATAACATTGAACAGCATTGTATTGGCATTATTAACGACGTCGTGAATGAAGATAGTGAAAATTGATACCGAGTTTTAGGCCTGGTACGTCGCATTCGTTAATAAATAAACTTAAAACATATCAGTTTTCATACCATCGTCAACTAAGTATCAAGGCTTATTTATGCGGTGTAGAAACATTGCGTAATAGATTAACAACAAGGTTAACCAACCTACTTCGAGTTTATGGCACCATAAACGATGACGTCAACACGAGTCTAAAGAGTTGTGAAATGAGTTGATATGATAACCATTTCGTCGTAAAAAAGAAAATGCCTAAATCCTCAAATCAACATCACTAACCAACTAATCCAATATTATGGAAGGTGAATAACAATAATTCACAATGAAATTTAGGTTATTAGGACAAGATAATTGAACCCGATGCTAATTTCAAAAGTAATAACATTTGAGCGCAACCTTGATTATGATTTAAATATAAAATTCATGAAAAACTAGTTTATGTGTTAATAAAGACAACCGCTATACATGAGTGTAAAATATTGTTATTAAAGAGCTTACGCTTGCTGCTAACTTTGAGAATTTAATTATTTGTTCAGGTTTTTGAAATTGTAGGTAAATGATAAAGGGAAGAGAAGGTTACACATTTATAAGGAGATGTAAGCAAATGGGTATCATTGGATTTGATTCAAATGAATGGATAGATCAAAACAAGAAGATCAAAAGGGGGAAAATGACGCCAGGAATATCGGCTTGAAAAGTCAATGATTTCTTTACACTAGGGGAAAATGTTACTATCATCATCATCATTGAAGGTATTCGAGGAAATAATCTCGATGAGTAGTGACATCACATAAAGTTCGTTATCCTTGATGAAGCCAAAACTATGAAGTGTGAACATCGTCTTCCATGAGTCATGACAACAGCCAAATAATTTTATGATTAATGTCGTGGCTCATGATTTCCGAAGCCATGCTGAATGAAGTCACATCCTATCAATGTCAACGTTGTTAAAGTCATCCATTCTTAATGCTACTGGTAATTAGAGTTGTTAAGTACTAATGGTATTCTCTATCCTAATGTCCCTGCTCATTGAAATTACCTTCAAAAGAGAAATACAAATTATAAATGTTGTCGATGCTATTACAACGTTGACTCTTATGAACATGCTTGGGAGACACTATACATCTACACGTGCGATGTTGATGACTGTCGTCATCGATATCCACAAGTGCAGTTAATACCGCATTTAAAAAGCATCGGCGTCGAGGGTCATCAATGTCATCGCTGTTCAATGCCACCAACCATCAATCGAAGGAGGTCTAAAGATATAGAGTCATCGTCACCGATATTCATGCTGAAAACCATCAATACCCCCAAAAGGGATGAAGACGCTTCTACTAATGTCGCCTTTCAACGATGTTATTAAAAGTTGATCGATTAAGAAGGAACTATCGTCGTCAAGTTTAGAGATGTTGAGAGTCGACCCTATTTCATCGATGCCGAAGTTTAGCTATATGAATACAAAATGATTGTTTTGATGTTCGACGATGTTGTTAATGTAAAAGTTGACAGAATATCAACATTTATGATTGACAATGCTGCTAATGTCGATGCAAATGAACACATAGGCTTGTCATTCGCCGAACCCTATAAATATGGACATAGGAGCTTCGCGGAAGAGACCGATTTCTCTCTTCTCACTTCTTATATTTTAAACTTTGTAAATCCTAAATTGGATTAGGGATTTTTTCTATTATAGAACTTGAACAATTATACACATACGGATTTGGGAAGTTAAACAATAGCAAGCCTTTTTGACTTGATTCGGACTATGACTTGCATATTCGTTTGACAGTGGACGTTGATTGACTTAGGCTAGTAACTTCCATAGCATATTGAACTTCCTTGAACTTGTGATTTGACTCCTACTGTGCATATTGACTCGAATGTCGATCTTCATACTGCCTTTAGATCTCTATTTCAATGATGATTAAACTTAAAGCCAACATAGATGTATACTTCGATTCGATGAATTTGGTTAGCCTCAATATGGCATCACTTTAAAGTTGTCATATTCCTTACATACTTATAGGTTTAGCAAATTTATTTGTTAACATCTGTCTATAAATAGATATGCTATAAAACCCTAATTCTTGAACTCTTAACTACTCTTTAAATGTCATTCTCTTTTATCTCTCTACTGAAAATTTTCTCCATCTAACACCAAACCACGTAAAACAAATGTCTACTTCCAATCTCTACAAATGATGTGACGAATTTTTTGCTTTGCTGAGAGGAGTAAAAAGGAAGTGTTTGTTAGATCAAAGGTACAAAGAATGACCAAAATTTGATCGTAAAAGGCATAAGAGGCCATTTTGGGGTTCAATGCATCGATGCTAAAGATAATGTCCAAGTTGTTTGAGCGTAAATGAGGCACAATAGGCATTAGTGGTAACAATGATGGGTAACTCATTCGAAGGCATGCATGATTTAGCAATTAGGGTTTCAACCGAGAAGAAGGGACTAGGGGAAGTTATTTGTTTATATGAGGTATTGCCAGTACACCTCAAGAGGTTGGTTCTGACGGTGGTGACTATGACTATGAAAGTGGCAACACTAATGATGATAATCTAGTGAAAGTTGGGCAGAGCTAAATCATCTAAAGGCCTTTATCTCATTTTATATTATGTAGATACCCACATAATTAATTGTTATAGCATTTGAATATGAACTTTTTTTTGGATGGAACTTATGCTATTGGGTTCACATTAAGATTCTCTTCGATTTGTCATTTATTTCATTGAATTCTAAGACTTTTAATCAACGAAAACAGATGTAAGTCATTAATATTTATTGTTTGTATTTATCTTATCATCACATATGAAAATATTCTTTGGTGGTAACCATCTATACCGACATTGTTATAGTTGACACTTATATTGGTATGGGATATTTAACACTCTTTATTTAGTATTTGTCATTTATTTAATAGTTGACATCATTAACTTGATAATTGATATTCAATGAACGTCTATATTGATGGTTTTCATAGGACATTTGTGTTAATGGTTGACATTAAAAATTTACATTGGATATTTACATTGATATTTGACTTCAAAATTGATATTGGATATTTAAATTTAACATTTGAAACTATTTCATAGTTTACACTTATATTTGATATTGGGCATTTGTACTTGATAATTTGATATTTATAGTTAGATATTAATGGTTAGATATTATGGATATTTCTATAGTTGTTAGGATTACATCCTATTTGACTATTACTATATTTATCCATACTTCTTGATCGTACTATTTGTTATTAATTCATCGTTTAGTAATTACTATTAGTTGATAATAACTATTTTCCAATATTTACCGTTTATTAGTATAAATATTATTGATATTTACAAACTATGAGTATTTACCATTCATTAGTAATTACCATTTGTTGATGTTAATGTTTCCCATATTACCTTTAATGTTTATTAATAATTGTTGTGCATTTACTTTTTTGATAACAAGAGTGATACTTTAATCTTTGTTAATATTGATATGTATTTACTGTTTTATTCTATTTCCATTATTTGGTAAATATACCGACATTTATCATTTGTTGGTAATTATTTCTCATTGATATTTATTTTTTCTTGAAGTCATCGGTTGCTAATATATTGGATGCGTAGTTAATGTAGTTAGTAGTACACATTTTTGGGTAGCTAACTTAAGGTTTAGTAGTTATATTGATACAGTGCACTTAAGTTGGTTTGCTATTATTGACTGAATTTTGATAGGCATTAGGGTGTGCATAACACTTATCATTTATTATGTATATTTGAGAGAGTTTAAAATATGTCTTAGGGGAAGTTATGTGATTTGATTATATAACTTAATCCTCAAAGAAAATCTTATTTTAAACATAGCATGCTTTCGGTTTTACTTTCGTATTATATATATTGTTTTATTGGATATATGTAATGTTCTATATACATCAAATATATATAAGTAGAAAATACTTAGAGAAATATTTTATGAATTGCAGTTGCGAACATGTCGTGAACATGAGTTTTGAATTGATATTCCAGCACTTATAACTAAATGTTCTTAGTCAGTTTGTATCAAGAAAAAAATAGTTATACATCCATTAAAACTAGTATAAATACTAATCCTTATACGATTTATACCTCCATTAAAACTAGTATACATACTACTCTTTATATGATGAACGTAGAATTACTCATGACCGTTGAGGACACTGCATGATTACATATTGTGGTTGTTTGTAACAATCATAAAATGACTCAGTGAAAGTCTTTTATAGTTTAATACCACTTAGATAAGATAGAAGATCTCATGTAACAACGTGCAGTAGTCTTTAGACTTAAGAGTACTGTAGATCTTAAGTAACTAAACTATATTTTGATTATAGGCAATCACATGACTTTGTATTCATATTATGACCATAGTTGGGTATATGTTGAACTACTTGAAGTGAAACGCTACTCAAGAGAGTATTCATCTTTGTCATTGTAGAAGGTAAGTATCGCCATAATTGGTAATCAACTTAAAGTCAAAATATCTAAACAAATAAAATAGTTAATCGGTAAATGTTATCAGACTGAACCATAGACTTTAAAGTGGTCTATATGATTAACTATGAATATTAACTAAAGTTTTTGATCATTGACCAAATTTAGATATCTTAGTGATATAGTGACATAAAAAAGAAAATATGCATAGAATATTGGCACAGGCGGTAGTTTAATAAAGATTAGAAATTAGATTTCACCTAAATAATCAATAAGCAACTAAACACGTGTCTAGTATAGTACTTCATTGAAGTTTGTACAAGCTTTAGTATTTTAATTCTTTAAATATTTATTGGGATTGAGTTTAGGTTCCTTCACTTGATTTGTTCGAATAATTGCTGGTTTCCTATACTTATGCTTTCCGACCAGAGAATCGCTCTTCCTTAACAAGCAAGACTGGATATTGATTATGGAAAATACTCTCGGAAGTCAACACAACCGAGTTATTAGCTAAATTTCGAGTCCAACCAAATCAAAATTTAGTTGTAAATGTTAGAAATTGATAAAAAATTAATATAAATATTGTATTGATTTTATTTATCAATTTATAACATTTATAACTGAATTTCAAATTGGTTGGACTCGAAATTTAGCTAGCAACTCGTTGTGTTGACTTCCGAGAGTATTTTCCATAATCAATACTAATACAAATATTGTATTGATTTTTTATGGAATTTTAATTGTAACGAACCATAAATTTACATCCAGCAATTAAAGTGGTTAATTTAATAGTGCTATAGAGAAATTATGTAGTTTTTATATGATTGGCTGATTAATGCTGTTAGTTGATTTTATGCTTTGTTATTGGATGATATATGACTAAAAATGGCCTAAATTGTTGCTGGAACGATCAAAGAGAGGAAATGCAAGATTGGTTCGAAGCATGGAGCAAAACTTGTCTAGGTTCGACCCAATCGGTTGATCGATCATAGTACTACATGTCAATTAGTGGCTATGCCTCGAACAATTTTGCTTCGGACATCTATAGTTTTATAAAAAAGGATATCTGAAAAAATTAGTACACAAATGCTTGGAAAAAAAGCAATAATTTTTATGTGAAAAAAGGAATATATAATATATTTTATTCAATATTGTATTTTCTTAATGGTTTATTAAAGGATTTAGAAATACTTCTAAAATTTAAATTTATTTTGATAGCATAGATATATCAAATTTGGCATTTTAAGTGAACTTTGGGAAAATCTATTATGATCATCATTATCAATTAAAAATACGTAAGATGAAATTTCATATTGTATAATTATTTTTAAAAGGGTTTAAATGATTTTAGAACTAAATAAAGGAGTTTAAATATTAATTTTGGAATTAAGTAAAGATTTTGGGAAAATATGAATTTTTATATAATTAAACCCATTTGGAAAATAGTAATATGTTGGATGTATGAATTTGTGTTTCCACTCTATATAATGAGAATTCCAAATAAATAAATTTATAACTCCAAGCCTTATGGGACATTCGGTTGTATTTCTAGGTTATTCCTTTGATTCATTACACCGAGTATTCGTATAATGACAAGTGATAATATTCAAACACTAAGTAAACAAAGTAACAATGTTGAGTAATGCCGGATGCTCAAGTTGATGCTCCTTTAGTTACCATTCATAAGTGAGTATTACTTATTTGAACAATGATGGGGATAAGGGTTTAGTATAAAGAAACTTCTAGATGTGGCTTACTGTGTGCTCGTCGGTGGTGTGCCATAAAGTAACTCTGTAACCGACTATGTGTTGTTTTGTTAATATAAATCTATCGACTATGTGATATATATGTCGTGCGCTATTTGGCCTCATAGTGCAGTACCCATCTTAACTAACTGATTTGGAGGTCGCACCTTGGATCCTATGACATCTCTTTGTATATTATTACTTATTGTGTTCGTATATACCTTTGCACCAATCATTCAAATGTCATAATAAGCCAATCAGTCTTTTTATCTATGGGCAAAGTAGCATCGTGACCTAGCATTATGTAAGTTTGCATGTACGCATATACATGCTAAATAGATGTGAGAGTCACAATGACCGAGAGGTAATTAAAGATTATATGAGTATTGTTATGTGCTATTGGTGTACTGGAGCATAGCTGTGTGCTAGTTAGTCTCTCATCTGGTTTGTTTTGATGATTTATAGACATTCTACATTGTGTTCTCACCTCGACCATAGACGACTACTTGTGAGGTTTTGTGCCATTATGATTAGTGAATAAGCTATGTGCTTGACCAACCCTAGAGACGTGATGTTGGCTATATGTGTGTGTGTGTATTACCCATATGGATACTAATTATACCACTTGATTATTGATGTGATAATCTTGGCATTGCCTTTGTTGTGTGCTTGCCATGTTTTATGTTTTTTCATATGTAAATTATGATTTTGTGATGTTACATGTTATACGGTCTATGGGATACTATTTATTGCCCTAGTCCATAGATGTTGTGCGCATGCCTGGATAATGAATACATTTTATTAGATATATGTTTATACTAAGTATTGGTTTTTTTTCTCCTTGTCCAGATATGATTTATGCTTTTATGATGATACTCGATGGTATATACATGTTATTAAGTGATGTTTGCTATGCATGATATGTTGTGATAGAAGACACACAACTTGCTTTATTAGTTATGCTCATTTATATCGTTTATGCTAGATACCATACTTAATGTTGTATGTTTTGATCTCATATTTCATCTTAGACATAGTTTGATCTGTTTATCATTTATATAATGCTGGGGTAAGTTCAAGAAATTTCAGGTTCAAGTACTCACTAGCCAGCTTGATCCTTTGGGTATACTTTTTGAGGGATTAGTTACATAATAGGCTGTGTATTTGTATATCGTATTTTATACATCCTTTTGTGCAGATGATTTATATTTTTGGGATGTATATGTGATAGACACTGGTTGTACTTATGTGTGGGTTTTGGCTATCATTTTGTATATTACTACTATCTCTATATGTATTTTTTGCCTAGCATATTTTTTGTTACGATATTATCTGTGTTATTGTATTTGTTCTGTTCTAGGAAAATCCACATGTTTATCAATTGTTCTAAGACTAGGTGCATATGTATTTCTATTATATGATGTTGGAAAATGCATTAGTGTGAGCCTAAGGGAATATTTATGTATGACCGCCCATTATCGTCTCATCCATTTATCAGACGATATTACTTAATTATACTTTTTGGTAGTACAGGTATGGAGATGGGGCTTTACAGCCAAAGTTGATGAAAATGTTATGAAGTGGCAAGATTTGAAGCATCAATTTAAGACTCATTTCATTTCTGTCATAGTAAGAGAAGTGCAGCTGGCTAAGTTCATTAACTTAACGCAAGGAAAAATGACCGCGAAGAGTATTTCGCTAATTTTAACTCTTTAGCAAGAATCAAATTAGGACTGATAGATACTTCCTTAGAAAATGCCATGATAATTGCTAGTAATATCTGTCCCTCAACATGCAACCATGTGCTTAGCCACATCTCTTTAGATGTTCCTTTTGAGAAAATTGTTGATATGGCAATTAGGTAGGAAGTTCTTTAACTAGCTCAAAGGAGTTTGAGGTAGCGACTAAAGTTGAAAGCAAGCCAAAATGTTCTGGAAAGAAAAAAGGGCAGAGGAAAAATAGAGAAATTTATTAATAAGAAAAAGAGGGCAGACTTTGCCTGCAAATCTTGTGGCTTGAAGGGACACTTCACTAGTGAGTGGAGTGCTTTGAAAGATAAGAGGAAGTGTTTCATATGCAACCGTCATGCCTATATAAAGAAAGATTGTCCAACTTCAGTGAGGGTGGACAAGTGGTAAAAGCTTACATATCGGACCTGATCCCTGCCTTATCTAAGCAGGTTGGCAATGTAAAGGGCAAGAACGTTGTTATGGAAGGTACGTTTCTAGTATTCAATTTACATATACATGCTCATTTGATACTAAAGCTTCGTGTTAAATTAATTTCAATAGTTTGATATATGACCATCAAATTTGTATTATGGAAAATCTCTTAGTGAGCACTAACTCGATAGGTGGGCCAACTAGCCTAGTTTGATTTGCCGAAATATATACGTGGTTAAGGGTATTATTGACTTGATAGTTAAAGCATTTTTTCTTGGATTTTCTGGCTATGGTTTGATACTGGGTATTGATTGGATGGGAGAATACGAGGTAGTTTTAGATTGCAAGAGACATATGTTCATGTTAAGGGATGATGGGAGTAGACTCGATATACAGTGTGCAAGGGAGCTCAATGATGATGAGTTACCTTTATTCAACCTCTCTCTAGAAAAAATATCCTTAGTATCTACAGTTGAGAATACTCTGAAGTATTTGCAAAGATATCAAGTTTACCTCCCCACCGAGGAATTGAGTTCTATATTGATCTGGTCAAAGATGCAAGTTAATAATTATGCCCATTGGCCAAATGGTGCCTAAGGAATGACACGAGATATTGGTGGAAACTCAATAATTGTTGAAGAAGGATTTTATTCAGGAAAATACTTCTGGATTGGAGCACAAGTATTATTTGCCTATGTTATGCGCTTAAGCGCTAAATGCATGTACAACGCTTATTTTTTTGAAAAGGTAATAGAACTAAATGATAAGCACTTAAGCATGCTTAATTGGTGCTTAACTGCGGTTTATTCATATTTAAGCGATGATTAAGCTAAGAAAAAAAAAATATTTTTCTCAAAATAAGAAGAAATGAGGCTATGTCATAAAAGAGATACTCCTTAACAAATTTTCCCATTTTCATCATATGGCCAATGGATGGTAAGCAGTTTTTTATATTAAGATATGACTATTTGTGTAACAACCCTGTATTTTGTGATTTTTTTTTTTGTATATTTTAATTATTTTAATTGAATTTTTGATTTAAAAAAACTTATTTTATTTATTTTGAATGATAAACTTTAGTTTTGATATGAATTATCATTCCAAAGCATAACTAAAAATAATATTTTCCAAAAAGTGAATTTTTGGTCAAATAGTCAAACTTTGACTTTTATTTTAAAATTTTAAAGGTTTGAAAATTTAAATTTTTTTCTTTTATTTTGAAAGTACATAAAATTTTAGGAACGCTGCTTTTTGTTTTGCTGGAAACGGATTTAAATTGTGAAAGTTATGTATATTTCAATATTGAGTGCAATTCGTTTATTCTGCAATTTTGTTATTTTAAATAGTATAAATTTTATTTTTCTTTGTCATATTTTATTGAAATATGTAATGATATGCTATTTTATGTATGTTCTTGTCTTTTAATATTTTTGAAGTGAGGTAGGAATTTTTCTAGAGCTAGTAGTATTTTTCTTGAAATTTTCATGCCCTGTTTTCAATTTTTAAACATTTTCTTTAGTTTTTTTCTATTTTTCTCCAATTTAATTATTTATTTTATTTTATAAATGATAAATAAATTATTTTATTTCAAAAATTTTCTTTAGAATATTTTTTAAATGAAGTAGATATTTTTCCAAAGCCGTTGATGTTTTAATTGTAATTTTTGAACCCTGTGTTCAATTTTTAAGAAATTTCCTTAATTCTTTTTATATTTTCTTTAAATTTAATTATATATTTTTATTTTTTTTCACTTTTTTTCAGTTTTAGATGTACTTGCTGAAGTTATTTTGTTTTACTTGATTTAAAAGAAAAGGAAGTATGGAAGGTTTTAAATGCTAAGAAACGTAAAGTCGTTTCACCGTTTCTTTTTAAATCAATGCATCAATTTATTGCAGCCGTTCCTTTTCTTTTGCTTATTCACATGAAAGTTTCTCATTCCATCAATAATACACATCCATTTCAGATCTGAGCAAAGAAAAATAAGAAATGGCTTCTTCTTTGCTCACTTTTCTTCCTCTTTTTTCCATGTTTTCACTTGAATTTGCTTTGATTCTTCCATGTGTTTGCTTGGCCATAGCCTCACAATCACCACCACCGACCAACACCACTTCTTCCCCACACAATCCACGGCCAAACCATTCCCCTCCTCTAACCTGAGAGTGCTTTGACCATCCAATGATCCAATCTTCACAAAAACTATGCAAAATCCCTTAAAACATTGCCTAGCCCAGCCTAGTTGTTTCACCACCTTCATACACCACCTTGGCTGTACCTATTTGCTCCACCATCACCTCCTCCATCTACAGCAGCCTTCAGCCCCTCCTTTGACAAAAAAATCCAGGCCATGACCATTGGATGAAGCATCACCACAAACTTTGCACAAAAACTCCACAAACATGCTAGCATAACTCATGTTTCATCACCACCCTTCCATACCTTGCCTTGGCCACCTCATAGCCACCACCTCCAGCCATCACATCACCTCTGACATCAGTTTCAGACCTGTACCTGACATGACCAGACCTGTAGCAATGAAGGCCGAACCCAAACATGATCATAGGTCGAGCCTATGTTGTACCAAAACCACTTTGCCTTGACCTTTAGCATTCTTTGCCTTATAACTTACCATACCCCTTCTCATTTCCATTGTAGCCATGCCTTTCCGAGTCCAAACCTGACCTATATGATGCCATACCTGAGCCAAAACATCATTATGGCCAAGCTAAAGAGTCCCTTAGGCCAAGCATTGAAGTGATTAAGGCATGGTAAAATCATCTTGTTCATTGTTGCTTTTAGTTCAATCTGTTTCAATGTTGTTTTGTATTAGAAATTCATGTGTTATATTTTGTTTTGTTTTTGGTTGTAACACAAGTTCTAAGCTTGGGTCTCTTCCCACTTGAGCCTATTGTTGTGTCATCGTGCCTTCGGGAATCCGTTGTGTCATTTGTATTGCAATCTCCAGCACAAAAAATGTGAGTATTTCTCACCAGACATTATGTACTTTTATAAGTAATAAATTGTCACCCTGTGAATCTGTAGAACTATATTATCATGTTATGTATGCTTATATGATTATCATATGATGTTCACCCATGCTTAAACACCTGTTATATCATATGTTTCTGTTATTTCATGTTATTCTGTATATTTTATCAGTTTATCACACTGCAAGTTCCCTTTAAATTAGAATCATTATGGGTTGAAATAATACATACCCGAACGGACTTTAGAATAGGGAAAAATCGTTATGGGCTGAAATGATAGGCTTGAACGGTTTTTATTTAATTTATTTAAACTTGGGATTGCGGGTTTGAAATGATAAAAACCGGATTTTCTTTGTAAATTACGGGTTGAAATGATATATTATCACTTTACCTAGCGTAGGAAATTATATACAGGCCCGTAGTTAAAATATGTTTTTCTAAAAAATTTAAAATATTTTATAAATTTAGTTATTATAATATTTGATTTGAAATTTAATACAAATATAACTTTTGTAAAGTATTATTTATTTTCTGGAAATCTATAAGTTAAATAAATTATGGAAAAGTTAGAAAATATGAATGTAAATTATTTTGGAAATTTTGATTTAATTTTTAATGGAATTTAAATTAACTTTGAAAATATGATAAATTTATGATATTTTGAATTTAAATTAACTTAAAGTGATTTTATATCATATTAATGATTTTTAATAAAGTTGAAATGTGAAATGAATGAATACTTTAAGTTGAAATTTTGAAAGATAACTAAATTGGAAATTTATGAAATTGACTTAAAAGTGAACTTTTAGTTAAGTAAATAAAAATAAAATTAAGTTATATTTGAGAATTTGAACTTAAGCGTTAAGTTGAAATTTAATGTAATGAATTTAAAATTGAACATTGCAATTTAATAAGTGAATTATTATTAAATCTTGATTTTTGAATGGAAATTTAAGTTTATAGAATCATTAACTTGAGGAAAATTAAATGATGTTTATAAATGTGAAAATGTATGATTTTATGAGTTAAAAATGTTTTAAATAAAAAAATATAATTGGTTGAGAAATTATATTGAATATTTGGAGTTAACTGATTGCATTTTTGAAATGCTATTAATTACAATGTAAATGATATTACAGTATTTGTAAATGCTGTAGTTGATGATAATGAACTAAAAAGCTAAATTGAATTAAAAATTATTTAGCAATTTTGTAAGTGCTATAATTTTTGAATTTAACTAAGTTTATTTGGAATTTAAGTAAACCCTATTACAACATTTTAAAATGTTGTCTTTTGTTAAATTGAACTGTTTTGAAAGTAACTTTCCATAGCGTTTCTAAATGCTGCGAAAAGTGAAATTTCACTGTTTTGATAAACGTAAGTAAATAAATGAACTTTGGAAGTTGAAAATTTTGGAAATTTAATAATTTAACTTTTAACATAATAACTTCATTTTTATGATTAAAAATGATTTTTTTGGAATATAAACTGTTTTGAAATATGAATTGAAATGGTATTTTAAATCGAATAAAATGAATAATGATTTGAAATGTGGTTTCGAAAAGATATGATATTTTGATATATTAAAATGATTTGAAATGTGGTACTGAAAGATATGATATTTTGATATACTAAAATGATTTGAAACGAAGTTTTGAAAGATATGATATTTTGATATTAAATGATTTGAAAAATGAAGCTTTGAAAGGTTATGATATTTTGATGTATTAAAATGATTTGAAAGGAAGTTTTTAAAGGATATGATAATTTAAAATATTGAAATGGTTAGAAATGACTTGATATTTATTTTGATAAATATTTGAATTGAAAGATATGGTATGATGATATATTGAAATGGTTTGGAAATGATTTAATCTTTATTTTGATAAAGGTTTGGGTTGAAATGACATTTTATTTTTGAAGTATAAAATATTGTTTTAAAGTTAACTACGGGTTATAATAACGATTGGTTGTTAAAGAGACCGGGATCGGATATTGTCTTATAGCCGGCCAATACCGAAAACCACTTTAACAACTGTGTACGCGGTGGAGATTCCAGAATGAAGTAGGATGGTGGCGACGTTCTCGAGGTATATTACGTGGACCCAACTCCCATGAGTTGGCATAAATGACTAAAACATGAGCTATACCGGGTTACACAAAGGGTTGCACCCTTTCATCGAGCATGCTCCATCGGAAACCATTCTATTACTTTTGTGATTCGATATGTGGAGCCACTTTGATTCGGGGGTATTGTTCGAGGTGGGCGGAAGCTGCTGGCTTGCCGTCACCACCGGTCCGGGAGTGCAAACGGTGTATCCACCCTGGCATTGCCTCGCGTGCCGTGTCATATCCTTATATCGAGCCCACTACGATTTTGGTTTTTAAGATCCGACCGCGTTAAGGTTCACCATCCCCTTAACGCTATTTTCTATATGATTATACTTTACTGATTAGACACTACTGTATATAGCGTATATTACTATACAATAAATAGTTTAACGGATCCTTAGAGGATGGGCGGTCCCAAGCATCTTCTAAGTTACTTGTACCTTTTCTACAGTTCACTTGAGTTGGTTTACATTGTATAAGTATGTATGTCCTGACTCCAGTGTTTGTATTTTTATTTACGCTCGAGTCAGCCTGAGTTATTCACAGATTTGGATTTCCACTTTCTGGAGATTGGAATCGCTGGAGATTATCTACTTGTCAAGTTTCATCTTTTTAGTTCGGTTGTTCTATTCAGCTTGTACTTGGTTATCATATTTAAACTTCTGTTGTACTTTATTTCTCCTATTGTATCTTATGTAACTCTGATATATTTATATAGTAGCTTCATGAACTACTATCTCTTTTACTTCCGCTGCATTATTTTTACTCTGTGTCTGTGATCTGTGATTTCTATTTACTGCATATTCTGATATTTGCTAAATTTTTATCTACAACACGGTACTTTGAGCAATTCAATTCCGGCATGAGTGTCTACCTATACACTTATAATGGATGCGAATGGTTGAAAATACCTGGTTGTTACAGTTGGTATCAGAGCTTTGGTAGCTCTAGGCAAAACTCAGCATATGGAGTGAATGTATTTACAGAACCACTTTCATTCGAGTTTGAATCTCTTCCTTTTTGACTCGATTCCTTTGAATTTTGGAACATACCCTGCGGTTCCAAAATCCATTCGTGTCCCTCACTATTCATTTCTTTTGACTCTGGAGTATTCCAAAACACCGCTTCGAATGATCTTTCAAGTGAGTCGGCGGTCACGCCAATTTCAAATTGAATTGAAAAAAAGGGGAAAACTCCTTTACAATTAGCATCGATTCACCATAGATTTATATCTATGGTTTAGATGCTAATATCTTTTGTTATTCCAAACTTTATCTATTGAGATCGAATGTAGATTTACCCTAGAAAAATCAACATTGATCTTATTCTTTAAGCCACGGTTGACCCGGTAAATGTTGCTCGTGATTTATTTAAGCTTACCCACCTCCCTACTCTGTTATTTAATCATCTTGTCTTTTGTTTCCAATCTATTCTTGCAAACATTTTGAACTGTACTTCTATATCTATGTTTTTTTTATATATTGTGTTGTTTGGGTTGTTGATGTTGATTTGGGTTTCCGATCGGTTCGTCTGATCAACGCTATCGATAGGATTTCTAAAACACTTTGACAGAACAAACTAACATAATATTGCTTTAAAATTTGGTTAATGAAATAAATTTTGATATATAAGTAAATTTACGGAACTTAATAAATTGATTTAAAATTGATTATTTGAAATGATAATACTCAATTTATCATTTATTGTTCTATAAATGAATTTATAGATAGTTGTTTATAAATTTATTTAGGAATTGAAATGAATTTAAAACAAGAAATTTGAGAATTTAATTTCTGATGGTTTCAAACTTTGTGTTTAAAGTTTGTAACATCCCGCCTTTTCGCACGATTTAAACAGACACACATGCCGATTCAATCCATACGGAAGGGCGGATTGTTATGGGGTAACTTAGAAAAACAAGAAAGAAATAAAAGAAAACAGAATCTCGCAGCGGAAGGATAAAGTATAATAATAAAATATACAGTTTATAAATCTGTTTACAAAACATTCATATAATACATATCAGAGTTACACATACCAACAACAATGCAACGGGATAGTGTGTAGTGCACTAGTATAAATAATAATAATATACGTTTTCGTCTTCGTCCTCCAGAGCTAAAACTTCAAATCCTAAAACACTCGGACTGACCCGAGCGAATTTGAAAAGACAAAACACTCGAGTCAGAACTAAAAGATCTTATGTGAGTTAAATTAACAGAAATAAATATGAGTACAGTAACTCAAGAGATGTTCGGGATTTACATCTCCTAAGGATCCGTTAAACTATTTACTATGTAGTATATTGCATTATAATAGTGTCTAATTGTAAAATAAACTTACTTTTAAATAGCGTTAAGGCTTTACATTTTCCACCTTAACACATTTATATATTCCCATAGTTTATACAGTACCGTAATCTCCCCCGGTACTGGGCGTCGTCAGAGGGCACTCCATAGGTTTGGTACAAAATAAAATCGTATAAGACGCGCTAGGGTAGGTGACGCGGCACAAGTAGGCAATGCCAGGGTAGATATACCAATTACGCTTCCGAGCCGATGGAAACGCGCAGCGCGCAGCTGCCGCCCACCTCGAACAAACTCCCCACGTCAAAGAAATCAAAAGTGAAGGTGGCCACCGAAAAATCCAAAGTCAGAGTATAGTACCGAAGGGAAGTGTCCGATCAGAGGTGCTACCTCATTAACCCGTCAATCGCTCCTGTTTTAGCCACCTTATGCCAACTCACGGGAGTTGGGTCCACGTATTTACCTTACAGGAAACGCCGCCACCAACCTACTTCATTCTGGAATCTCCACCGCGTACACGGTTAGTCAAAGTGGTTTTGGGTATCGACAGAGAGTATGTCCATATCCGATCCCGGTCTCTTTGCCAACCAATCGTTATTATAACACCGCGGTTATTAAAAAAATAATTATACTTTTAAAACTATAATAAAATATCCATTTAAAACCCATATAAACCCGATATCATTTATTCTTAAAACCCCAAATCAATACGATATCATTTATTTTCCAATATATATTCTTTCCAAAATCATAGGGTTTCCAAAGTAAAATATTTAGAAATCAAAACTCTTGAATATAATATTTCCAAATTATACTACCTTGAAAACATAGCTTTGAAACAAAATTTCCATCTCTTAAATGGTTAAATATTAAATTACTTTTATAAACAAAATAGCTTCTTTAGATTTCACAAATCAATTTCAAATATCGATTTAAACTTCCAAATACCATTTCAATTCTTATGTTTCAAGGCTTTAAATATTTCACCATTTCAAACAGACTCATTTGACAATTCCATATATATATATCAAATTCAGTTACTTATTATTTAGACTTGAAATGTTTGCTTAATGAATTCAATATAATTTAAAAAAACCTTTAACTTCATATAACTGGATCATCTTTCAATTTATTATACATTCATTTAATCAACCTGATATTCATTAAAATCATTTTACACAAAAATCAAGTTATAAAAATCATATCCTTTAAAAATTCTAATTTTTATTAAATTTCAATTTAACTTAATATTCATCTTCCAAATCTATTCTCATTTAAGTCATAAGCTCCAGAAATTAAGTTTTAAATAAATGTTTAATCTTATTTGATCTTAAAATCAAACTTTATTTAAACTTCAAATCAAATTTATACAAAGCTAAAAAAACCGAAAATTACTATATATATATAATAGCCTTTATCAATAACCAAATCAATATCTCATAAACCATATATATATATATAGCTTTACAAAACCATAGAAAAACATTTCAAAAATAATTTTATATATTTACCGTGGTGCCTGTATATAATTTTCTATCCTATGGTCAAGTGATACAGATGTTTATCATTTCAATCCGCAATTTAAAATGAAAAAAAAATGTGGTTATATATCATTTCAAACCGCAATCCCGAATGAATGAAATGCATAGCAACTTGCAATTAATAAAATTAATCATCCATTCATCCATCAAATCATACATCCATTTATCACATTCATCATCCAATTTCAAACAATCATCAATATATAACAGGTGATAAATAATGGTATCAATTATCAGATTATACTCAAAATAAATTTAATAACCGTTAATTGGCAGTTTATATGCAAAAATAAACGTAAATTTAACTGGCAGTTAATATGAAATTTTTTTAACATAACTATGACTAGCAGTTAATATGCAATTAAATAAATTCTAACTGTCAAATTTATGCAATAAATAAAATTAATTAACAGTTATATTAAATGAATGCGATTTATCAGAGATAATGAATAAAACATGCCAAACAGTCATAAATAAATTTTTACTCATATCTAAAATTAATTTAACAAACACAAGAAATTTTAGAATTTGTGAGTGGTTTTAAAACACTTACCTTTTGAATTTAAATCGAATTTAAATTCAAGTTAAACTCAAAAATTCGACGGTCTCCGAATTGGTCCAAACCAGTGTCAATAGATCTGGAATTTAATTACGATCCTAACAAAAAAAATCTCGCGTGAATCGGACTACGTATGAGAAAGTTATTCGAAAATTTCGATTGAAACAAAAATTAAATAAAACAAAATAAACAAATATACCTCATCACCATGCCACGTCACAGGCCACGTCCTTCTTCTCAAATTCGAGCACGCTACAGCAACAATAAAAAAAAGGACAGTACCAACAGATTACGCTCTTCGAGAATTATGACATATAATTTTTCTGGAATTTTTAGAGGAGTTTGAAATATATATATATATATATAATATATATATATATATATATATATGTATATATATATAATATATATTGGACTGTAATTGGATCTAGAAATTTTGCAGCCACTGGAAGAGAAGAAGTTGAAGAAAAGAACACACAGAGAGAAATGAAGTTAGATGGAGGCTAGGGTTTACACAGCCTATAAATAGACAAAGTGAAATAGGATAGGTGGGCACGAATCATAAACGCGCAAAAACGGTTGTTGGCCCACCAGAATATTTTATATTAATTGGATACGTTACGGATTAGTAAATAAATTAATTTCTTCCTCATACATTTACATTGAATTTTAAACGTATTTACAAATGTAAGTTTAGATGCTTCATTTATAAGTTTCAATATAAATTCACAATTTCATTAAATTCCAAATTCATAGATAATTTTCCATTTTCAACTAAATTTCTAAATTACCGTAATAATTATCTTAGATATTTATTCATTCTCAATAGATTTAACTATTGTAAATTGACTAAGTTTTCATACTATAAAAATGCACATTTCTATGTATATATACATTTGAATTCCCTACTAAAATATTTTATTTATATTTCGCAATTACTTCCAATCCATTTTTTTTTGCATCGCACTGTTACTTAAATAAATAGCCTATACCAACACTAATTTATATATCAATCCTTATAACTTAATAAATTTGTCAAATATGAATAACCTTAACAATACTTACACATATTATCTTACTTACAATAATGTAATATTAAACGTTGAATTTCATTTATTTTGCAATACTTCAATTTAATTAATAAATACTGCTCTTATACTTAAATCAATATTAACAAATCGTTAGATTTGGATCGATAGAAATCGGTTTACCAAAGCTTACGTACACATTACGTAAATAAACAACTATATAAATTTGCCACCTATTAGCTTTAAATTTTATTCTTAAGTTTGTTACCTATCAATTTAGATTATACTTCCATCTATAATGCAGATCCAAATCTCCTCTAACTACATAAATTAGGGCAATTTATTGAAATTGATTTCCCATTAAACTTCATAAATTAACAAATTGAAACCTAAATAAATACGCTTTTTTATTTAAAAATCTTGTTGTTTAATTGAATTGACCATTCACGGATATAATTTACATTGTTCTCCAATCATTACTTAAATACATCACATAACGTTAAATCTATATTCAATACAATTTGTTACCAAAATTAATTTAACGAAAACAATTACGCCCTTACAATTTCTCTTCATTCATTAATTGCTAACTGTTATTCAATTAAACCTATTCATTTAATTTCCCTATTATGCATCAATTATAAACCCATCATCTTAAAGGTGATGTCTACATTTTATACTATAAATTTACCCTTCTATATTCCAATATCAATGAATGCTCACAAACAAATTAAACTACCCTTAATTTCAATTAACCCTATCATTACTTTTTATATTCCAAACAAATAAATTAATAATAGGTTAATTGAATCAGATTTACAATCCAACTTTAATTATTTGCAAATTTTGTCAGTTTGGACCACTTGGTAAATTCAGAATCCTTTAACAACTTCCTACATTAATTTATTTTTGAATAATCCCAAAATTTTCAATATTAAAGTACAAATCCAATTTATCAAAAATTAAAACTTAAATTTCAAGGAATTTATTTATTTAGGTTTAGATCTCGTTATTCACTAAAATTGGTTGGTATTTATTTCATTCGCCTCTTTAATTGTACGTAAATTTCTCATAAATACACCTAAAATTTCATTTAATTCCAACAGCTTCCTAATTTCCATTTCTACGTCTTAACACACTCTATATTAAACTTCTAGACCTTGTATTACTTATCATATTAATGTAACCTTTATTTAGTGTATTAACATTTATTTCAATTCAAATTCTATCAACCAATTAAACATGTAACCTATTACTATTGCTTACAAATCAAAATATTGCAACCATTGTCATCTTCTGAATGGAATTAGTCTTTATTTCAAAACTTATCTAAATTTACATTGAGACCATATTTAATCCTCTTCGGTAATATTAATCCTCTTCGATAATATGAATCCTCAATTTATTAAATGGAATCAATATATCTTACATACCATGTTTTACGCATAAATTTTTAATTAATATTATTTCAACTTATTCCCCATATTCTCAATAATTACCTAACATAAATCTACGCTTATTTTATTCTACGTTCACACTTCCGTTACTCTCAAATCAATAAGTAACGTTCATATAAATAAATGTTATGTCAGTTTCCTATTTATTGCGATATTTTTATTTATTTATTACTGCATAACTTTACTTATTTTCTTCCGATTACTTTAAAATTAATCGTTAAAGTAACGCTTATCAATACGCATCAAATTATTTACCAAATTAAAAGGTTTTGATTTTTTTAACAAATCAATTGACAGATTAATTAGGTAATGTATACGAATTGTTATTATACCCATAAATTTACACTTCACTAATTAAATGCCTCACCTATATTCTCTATCTTCCCATTATATTCAGGTACAATACTTACACCAATTTTTATTGAAAAATTTATTCATATTACAAACAAAGGCTTAAATTACCATTGTTAAATTAGAGTTCAATATATATTTATCACCTTTTATTATTTCTACTAAATTTTTATTACAAAATTCTATTAAATAAATTAAATCGTCGAAATTTACGGGTCGTTACACTCTCCCCCACTCAAAACTTTTCGTCCCCGAAAAGGAAAAAGAAGGGAAAAGAAGGATTTAGAATCTACATATCTTATTCAAAACATTACCTTATAAACAATTAAATTTACAATATCTGTTACTTTTCTTAAAATATACAAATTTACAACATTATTTTTTTATACTTAAGTTTATTAGAATTTGGAGAACATTTCAAAATATTTCTAAGTCCAAAATTTAAATATCTAAGTAGTTCCAATCACTAATCATCCAAATTAATACAACAACCATCAATTTCCTCGAACAGCATACATACAATTACAAAACAACCATACAATCACACAATCAAATAGTTGTTTGGGTTCAAACTTGAAATTGTACGGAATGAAAAATAACTATCAAGTGCATCATTTACTCAATAGTCTTAGATGGAACAAAATAAATTATTTATTCATCCAACAACTTCAAATTTCCTTACCCAACCAACCATAAATCAAACAATAATAATTCAAACCAGCAACCAAACTAACTTATTATAAATTTCATGCTTTAGTTGTTTGATTTCCCTTTTTGTTTATATAGTGATTTTTTTCTCATTCACATTTACTTATCAAAGGTTTGCTCATTCATTTTTACTTATTACTTACAATTATTCAATTCCATTAACTCGGGTCATGCTGGTTCCTTATATTTTGTTATAATTATTCATTCATTTATAATAGCATGTCCTTATTTATTTACTTTAATTCCTTAAGTTTTATAATCATCTATCTATCATGCTTACCTTTATTTATATTTACTTGGTAAAATTTCAATTATATCTTAAGTTATTGAATACAGCAAATTCATTGAATGCTTCATTACCTACTATTACTTGTACAAATTTCTACTACATTTCTTATTAAACATTTCATCTTTTTATATTTGGTAAGTTATATATGTTAAAGAAAATGCAAATGAACTTATACAAATTTTATCTCATCTTTTAATTAAATTTAATGTTCAACAATATTACTCTTTATCTCATATGTTACAAATTTCAAATTTCTCTTTATAACTTTGCATTAAATCTCTTACCTAAATTAGAGGTTTCAATTTATTAATCACTTACCTTTTATTTCACTACAATAATTTAAACAATTAATGAATGGAAATTTAAGAATTAAATACCGGGTTAAATTTCAAATTATTTTGGAATATTAGATAAATATATTCTTCTAACTTATATACCTCTAATTTTATTTAAAATAATTAAAAATTTATATCTTTTTCGAAAATAAATCTGCAGTAGAACTACTACAGTGGCCTTTCCCCTTCGAAACTCGAAAATGAAAGTCGATGATGCGGCCGCCATCACCGAAATTATTTTCCAGCGACAGAGTGGAAAGTACAAAACTTATTTTCTCAAAAATCTTCTTTAAAACGATTCTTCCGAATTATGTTAAATATTTATATCAGAAAATACTTGTAAACAAAATTATTAATATATTTCAAAATCATATAAAAGAAAAACCCCAGACTTAAGTTCTAAATTTCCAAATTTCATTTATCTTATTTTTCAATCTTATTTCTATTATTATTTACACTTTATTGCCTAACAATCAATCTATTGCAGCCAAATATAAATATCAATTGAAATTTTTTATTTTATATATAAAAATATAATAGGCAAAATTATTTCATTCACCTATATAAAACAAATATTATGTCGATCTGTCCTATTAAGTGTTTAAAAATCCCTATTGATGTCACAGCGTCCCATGCACCAACCAGAATTTATAAATACAAAACGGAACAGATTAACACAATATTAAAACCCTTTTATAACACTAACAAATACGCTCCCTCATAAATATACTCTCAGCGACTCCCATAGGGTATTATTACCCTATTAGTAAAGAGTCAAACCCCACAAAGCTAAGGTTTATCGCTAAACCAAAGCTCTGATACCAACTGAAACATCCCGCCTTTTCGTACAATTTAAACAGACACACATGCCGATTCAATCCATACGGAAGGACGGATTGTTATGGGGTAACTAAGAAAAACAAGAAAGAAATAAAAGAAATCAGAATCTTGCAGCGGAAGGATAAAATATAATAATAAAATATACAGTTTATAAATCTGTTTACAAAACATTCATATAATACATATCAGAGTTACACATACCAACAACAATGCAGCGGAATAGTGTGTAGTGCACTAGTATAAATAATAATAATATACATCTTCGTCTTCGTCCTCCAGAGCTAAAATTTCAAATCCTAAAACTCTCGGACTGACCCGAGCGAATTTGAAAAGACAAAACACTCGAGTCAGAACTAAAAGATCTTATGTGAGTTAAATTAACAGAAATAAATATGAGTACAGTAACTCAAGAGATGCTCGGGATTTATATCTCCTAAGGATCCGTTAAACTATTTACTATTTAGTATATTGCGCTATTATAATAGTGTCTAATTGTAAAATAAACTTACTTTAAAATAGCGTTAAGGCTTTACATTTTCCACCTTAACACATTTATATATTTCCATAGTCTATACAGTACCGTAATCTCCCCCGTACTGGGCGTCGTCAGAGGGCACTCCATAGGTATGCTACAAAACAAAATCGTATAAGGCGCGCTAGGGTAGGTGACACGGCACAACTAGGCAATGCCAGGATAGATATACCAATTACGCTTCCGGGCCGATGGAAACGCGCAGCGCGCAGCTGCCGCCCACCTCGAACAAACTCCCCACATCAAAGAAATCAAAAGTGAAGGTGGCCACCGAAAAATCCAAAGTCAGAGTATAGTATCGAAGGGAAGTGTCCGATCAGAGGTGCTACCTCATTAACCCGTCAATCGCTCCTGTTTTAGCCACCTTATGCCAACTCACGGGAGTTGGGTCCACGTATTTACCTTACAGGAAACGCCACCACCAACCTACTTCATTCTGGAATATCCACCGCGTACACGGTTAGTCAAAGTGGTTTTCGGTATCGACAGAGAGTATGTCCATATCCGATTCCGGTCTCTTTGCCAACCAATCGTTATTATAACACCGTGGTTATTAAAAAAAATTATACTTTTAAAACCATAATAAAATATCCATTTAAAACCCATATAAACCCGATATCATTTATTCTTAAAACCCCAAATCAATACGATATCATTTATTTTCCAATATATATTCTTTCCAAAATCATAGGGTTTCCAAAGTAAAATATTTAGAAATCAAAACTCTTGAATATAATATTTCCAAATTATACTACCTTGAAAACATAGCTTTGAAACAAAATTTCCATCTCTTAAATGGTTAAATATTAAATTACTTTTATAAACAAAATAGCTTCTTTAGATTTCACAAATCAATTTCAAATATCGATTTAAACTTCCAAATACCTTTTCAATTCTTATGTTTCAAGGCTTTAAATATTTCACCATTTCAAACAGACTCATTTGACAATTCCATATATATATCAAATTCAATTACTTATTATTTAGACTTGAAATGTTTGCTTAATGAATTCAATATAATTTAAGAAAACCTTTAACTTCATATAACTGGATCATCTTTCAATTTATTATATATTCATTTAATCAACCTGATATTCATTAAAATCACTTTACACAAAAATCAAGTTATAAAAATCATATCCTTTAAAAATTCTATTTTTTATTAAATTTCAATTTAACTTAATATTCATCTTCCAAATCTATTCTCATTTAAGTCATAAACTCCAGAAATTAAGTTTTAAATAAATGTTTAATCTTATTTGATCTTAAAATCAAACTTTATTTAAACTTCAAATCAAATTTATACAAAGCTAAAAAAACTGGAAATTACTATATATATATAATAGCCTTTATTAATAACCAAATCAATATCTCATAAACCATATATATATATAACTTTACAAAACCATAGAAAAACATTTCAAAAATAATTTTATATATTTACCGTGGTGCCTGTATATAATTTTCTATCCTATGGTCAAGTGATACGGATGTTTATCATTTCAATCCGCAATTTAAAATGAAAAAAAAATGCGGTTATATATCATTTCAAACTGCAATCCCGAATGAATGAAATGCATAGCAACTTGCAATTAATAAAATTAATCATCCATTCATCCATCAAATCATACATCCATTTATCACATTCATCATCCAATTTCAAACAATCATCAATATATAATGTTGGGCGAATTTTCACCCAGAAGACCTCAAGACCGAGAAGCGTCAGTTTCACCCGGGTTCGCAACCTCCGTTCCATCCGGTTCCTAAGACCGTTCGGCAATTCAAGGGTTTAAGGCTCCATTCGGCATTCCAGGCAAAGGTTCATTCGGTATGACACACATCCGGTCCAAGCTCCTGCCGAATCAACCCCCAACTCCACCGGTCCAACACGGTTTCCATCCACCACCGGTCCAACCAATCATCTCCTACCACCGGACCATTCACAGCCGGACCAACACCACCGAATCAACCTCATAACTCACCACCGAATGAACCTCCAAACCACTCCATCACCGGACCAAACTCCATGCCGAACCAGAACGCTGCCAGGCCAGATTACTCCAGCCCAGGCCCACCAGCAGCTATATACATCCAAGACCCCTGCCCCCTACCTCACTCTATAAATAGAGGGGCAGGGGTACAACAATGGCAGACAAGTTTGAGAGCTCAAGCACGGAAGGAACTTTCAAACTACTTTCATATACTTGTACACAAAGCATTGTACTTGTAATCTGAAACAAAGAAGATAATAACATATAAAGTGGACGTAGGCACGTTCTGGCCGAACCACTATAAATCTGTGTGTCTTTTACATTTCAGCCCTTGCTTTTTTCATATTTACATAACTCATCTAAATCATTAAGAATCACGTAGAATCAACTAAATCACACGACTTGGAGGTGTTTGCCCATTTTTTGCGCAAACATTTTTGGTGCTTTCACTGAGAGCTTCGAACTCGAACCTAAAGCTTCCCTCATTCAACCTTCTTTCCCAATAGCACCCTTCATCGCCTAGGAAACATGACTTCCAGGCCAAGAAAAGACACCAATAAGGGAAAGAACGTTGCAACCAGCAGCGCTCCAAACCCAGTGGATCCAGATCAAGAGAACCATCCCACTACAGCAGCAGTGCCGCATGTAGATCAGGCAATTCCAACAGCCCCTGCCGCGGAACAACCGGCAGTAATCACTAGAGCAGACCTAGACAGAGTTGTGGTGGAAGTGACTAACCGCTTTGCATCCCAACAAGAAGCTTTGGTGAACCAACTCATGTCACGCTTGAGGGATGTCGAAGAATCCAACCGCAACACTGAATCATGGGGTGAATCTCAATCTGGAGGATCTCGGAGACAGCAAAGGTCTTCCCTCTTCGAGGAAGCCATCAACAGGAACAACAACGATAGGGGCCGCGCCCGGACTCAGCCCGAACTCCGACTCGAGGAAGCGCTTGGAACCGAACCCAGTGGGGGAGGCGCCAGGCGACGGTCGGAGGTAGCTGAGCCAGTCATGCCACCTAATCATAGAAACCCCGCTGAACGGAGCCGAGCTAGAACCCAGCCCGAAGTTGACCCCATGGAAATGCTCGAAACGGAACCCCACAGGGGAAGATCAAGGCAGGGGGCAACTGTAGCTGGTCCTAACATGCATCCGAGCAGCCAGAGGCAACCACTGGATAACGTCAGAAGTGATAGACTATACCATCCCTACAGATCTTCTGGACGAGATCGATCCCGCAGGGAAGAACCAAGTTCATATCTGTCCGCTCCAAATTCTGATGAAAGAATGGCACGATTATTCAAAGAATGCGTCCAACGGGAGCAAAGGGACCGAGGAATAGGCGCTAGGGTCACCAGCCCCTTCACCCGCAATATCGAAACTGCCATCCCCCCCCGGGAATGGAAAATGCCAACCATGGAACCTTACAAGGGAACTTCCGACCCCATCGTACACTTACAGAGATACACCCAGCATATGCTCATGAGCGGAGCAACAGAAGGGGTGTTGTGTAAATGCTTTCCGCTATTCCTAGCAGATCTAGCTACCTCCTGGTTCTGCCATCTACCCCAAGGATCTATCAGCTCATGGGAGATGTTGAAAGAAAGGTTCATTAGCCAGTTCCGCATCCATGTAGAACAACCCAAGGATGCTTATTCTCTATCCAATGTCAAACAGAAATCCGGGGAGACCCTGCAACAATATCTAACCCGGTTCAACGCCGCAGCGGCCGCAGTCCAAGATGCCGATGAGAAGCTCACCCTAATGGCCCTCTGTAGTGGTGTACACCCAGATACCAAGTTCGTTAGAAGACTAACTAAGGAAAAACCAGCTACTTTACCTGATTTCTTTCATGAAGCTGGAAAGTATATGAGACTTGAAGACGCCGCCACTGAGAGGCAGTCAGGGCAGCAAGGTAAGACAATTTCGGACAAGGTTCCCGCTGCAGCTAAGGACACTCGAAGAAATGAATCTAGAGACAATGCTGGGGGCAGGAAGGTTGAAAAACGCCAATATCGACCGGGACCAAGATTTGACTCCTACACTCCTTTGAATGAAACAATCGAAAACATCTTTCTAGCCACTCAGGGCGAACTCGGATACAAGCGCCCCCCGCACAAGAAAGAATCTGATAACGCACTCAAGTCTGGAAAGTTCTGCCGCTTCCACGAATCCCAAGGACATGACACCAATGAATGCCACCATCTCCGGGACTTGATCGAAGAACACATCAGAAGAAGAAGGCTGGAACGCTATGTGAAAGGTCAGAACAGGACTCCAACTCCTGCCAATGAGAACTCAAAGCGACCCCTCCCAGAAGTAGGCAGAGGGAATCGCAACACCAGTGGCTCTAGTCAAGAGAAGATAGTGGTCCATACCATCTCAGGAGGACCACACATCGCCGACAGAAGCTGGGCAGAGATGGAAAGATACGGCAAGTCACTTAGAAATGCTGAAGGCTATGTTAACTCCATTATGGAAGAACGCCACCCAAAACGGAAAGAGAGTGACGACATCGTATTCAGTAGGCGTGATTTAGAAGGAAGACAGTATCCGCATATGGATCCCATGGTCATCTCTGCCTGGTTCGGTCCAGCTAAAGTTTTCCGAATTCTAATAGACACAGGAAGCTCCGTAAATATCCTATTCAAGCATGCTTTCGACAAAATGAAGCTGTCAATGAAGGATGTGTCTCCCTGCAACAAACCCCTGCACGGTTTCACTGGAGATGCGAAAATGCCCCTCGGGCAACTTGACCTCTTCGTCGAAATAGGAAGTCATCCCTGCTCCGTTGTGTGAAAACAAACGTTCGTACTAATAGAAAACCACTCGGCCTACAACGCCTTCTTGGGAAGACCAGCCTTATCTGACTTCCAAATTGTCCTAGCCCCGTGGTGCCTAAAGATGAAATTCCCAACAGATAACGGAATAGGGGAAGTTGAAGGAGATCAAGACGCCGCTCGAGATTGCTATGTAACTGAACTTCGCAATAACCGTAGAAAGAATAAAGGGAAAGATGCAGAGACTACTCTCTGCATGAAAAGCTTGGAAGCATAGCAACTAAAGAAAGCCCCTCCTCTTCGATACACCAGCGATCCTTTTAATGAACTAGACCCCAGGGATAAGGAGGAGGAGGCTACCGCTGAGCCTGCAGAGGCCATGGAATTCGTATCTGTAGACAAACATGATTCAAGTAGACTATTAAAAATAGGATCTCAGCTAAAAACAGAATTGAAGGATCAACTCATTGACTTTCTCCGCCACAACTTAGATGTATTTGCGTGGACACATGCCGATATGACAGGAATCTCCCCAGACATAGCATGCCACATGCTGAACATCGATCCCACCAAGGTACCGATAAAGCAGAAAAAGAGAAGCATGGGAGCAGAACGATCAGCAGCCCTCGATGAGGAAGTAAAGAACCTACTTGCTAATGACTTCATACGAGAAGCCATCTACCCAGAATGGATCGCTAACCCGGTACTAGTAAAGAAAGCTAATGGGAAGTGGCGAACATGCATTGATTTCTCCAACTTAAATGACGCTTGCCCGAAAGACTGCTTCCCGCTCCCCCGAATCGATCAACTTGTGGACAGCACTGCCGGGCACGAACTCTTATCTTTTATGGACGCATACTCCGGATACAACCAGATTCCCATGCACGCTCCCGATCAAGACCACACTAGCTTCATCACTAACCGGGGATTATATTGTTACAAAGTCATGCCTTTTGGACTCAAAAATGCCGGAGCTACCTATCAGCGCCTCGTCAACAAGATGTTCGCGGAATTAATAGGACGAACTATGGAAGTATATGTGGATGACATGTTGGTAAAGTCCAGGAGAGCCGACGATCATGTAAGCCACCTGGGCGAGATGTTTCAGGTACTTCGCCGATATGGAATGAAGCTGAATCCTCTAAAGTGCTCCTTCGGAGTGTCATCGGGAAAATTCTTAGGATTCATCGTCCATGCCAGAGGAATTGAAGCAAACCCTGAACAAATCCGGGCTCTAAAAGAAATAAGGATACCTTCCACTCGAAAAGAGATGCAGAGCCTAAACGGAAAGGTGGCCGCCCTAAGTAGATTCATTTCCAAAGCAACTGACAAGTGCGTCCCTTTCTTCGAAGCTCTCAAGAAAGACAAAGGAAAGTTCGAGTGGACCGATGAATTCTTAAAAGCCTTCCTTAACCTGATCGAACACCTTCAGAGACCACCAGTACTCTCAACTCCAAACGAAGGCGAAGAGCTATACCTATACCTCGCTGTATCATCTCATGCTCTAAGCGCTGCCCTGGTAAGAGAAGAGGACCGCACACAACTCCCGGTATACTTCATAAGCACGAGATTTACAGGGGCAGAAGCCAGATATCCTAAACTTGAGAAATTGGCATATTGTTTATTGATCGCGTCACGAAAACTGCGACACTACTTCCAATCTCACTCCATCAGAGTTCTAAACGATCAACCACTAAGACAGGTGCTCCATCGTCCCGACACTTCTGGACGACTCCTCAAATGGTGCATTGAACTAAGTCAGTATGACGTCACCTACCATCCTCGCACCGCTATCAAGGGGCAAGCCATGGCCGATTTCATTGCCGAATTCACTACCAACGAAGGCAAGGATCAGTTTGAAACAACAAAAAACATCAAGTGGAACCTCTTTGTAGATGGAGCATCGAACGTACAAGGCTCGGGGGCAGGTATTGTGATAATCACCCCCAGGGGAAGAAAGCTGTACTATGCATTAAGGTTGGAATTCGCGGCCACTAACAACGATGCGGAGTATGAGGCAGTAATAGCGGGATTGGAGCTTGCCTTAGAAGTTGGAGTCAATTCTTTATGTCTTCATAGTGATTCTCAACTTATCGTAAACCAAGTACTAGGAGAATTCCAGACACGAGGAGAACGACTCACAGCATATCTAAAGAAAACCAAACTGCTGCTCGATCAATTGGACCATTATCTAATCAAACACATTCCTCGAGAAGATAACCAAGAGGCCGATGAACTAGCAAAGCAAGCTAGTATGAAGAATATCACCATTTACGGAGCACTAGCCATCTCAACGCAGCTAGCCCCAAGTTTCGAACAAGTGAATCTGATAACTGCAATCGAAGAAGGAACTTGGATGACTCCTATCCGGAAATATTTGCAGGACGGCACACTACCAGACAAACGTGATGAAGTCAGGAGAATTTTGAGGAAAGCTCCCCACTACACAATACAAGAAGGCATCCTCTATCGGCGTGGCTTCTCTAGCCCCTTATTCAGATGCGTCACTGGAAGGGAAGCCAAGGAAATCTTATTCAACATCCATCAAGGAAGTTGCGGAGATCACACTGGAGGGCAGACTATGGCGAAAAAGATACTCCGATATGGATATTACTGGCCCACACTAAACAAAGACGCCTTAGACTTCGTCAAGAGATGCGACAATGTCAGAAATTTGCCAAGATTCCTCGACTACCCACAAATGAGATTCTCAAATGACCAGCCCTTGGCCCTTTGCTGTATGGGGAATTGATTTAATTGGCGAACTGCCAACGGGCATGGGCGGGGCCAAATATGCTATAGTGGTAGTCGATTATTTCACCAAATGGGTGGAAGCGGAACCCCTAAATAAAATATCTTCAGCAAAAGTTATCAACTTCTTGATCAAAAATATTCTGTGCAGGTACGGAGTACCACTCAAGATCATATCGGACAACGGACTCCAATTTGACAGCGAAGAATTCGCCGACTGGTGCCAAGAGCATGGAATTCATAAAAGCTTCTCATCAGTAGCTTATCCTCAGGCAAACGGACAAGTCGAAGCTGTCAACAAAATTCTCAAAACCCTAATCAAGAAGAAACTTGAAAAGTCAAAAGGCGCTTGGGTGGACGAACTTCCTACGGCACTTTGGGCCTACCGCACATCTTTCAGAACATCAATGGGACATACTCCTTTCTCTTTGGCATACGGATCGGAGGCAATGCTCCCTGTTGAGACTATTGTTCCTTCCCACCGTAGGATCCACTACAATCCAGAAGAAAACGAAGAACTCCTCCTCATGTCTTTGGATCTGATTGAGGAAAGGAGAAACGATGCAGCACTCAAAGAAGCAGCTCACAAACAAAAAGTGGCAGCACTATACAACTCCAAAGTCAAGCATCGCATCTTACAAGAAGGAGATCTTGTCCTCAGGCGAGTCTTTCCGCGCCCCGGGGCACTGGACCCCATCTGGGACGGACCATATGTAATTCATAAAGATCTCCACAACGGAGCTTATATTTTGTCAACAGTGGACGGAGAGGTGTTCCAGAGGGCATGGAACATCCGACACCTCCGTCGATACTTTTCTTAACTTGTACTGCCCATATGAAGTGAATTAACAAAGAGAATCAGTGGATGTAGGCATTTTCATGCCAAACCACTTTAAAAAATCTTGTCTCTTTTTAACTTGTTCCTTTATATCTTGGCTGCTTGTTAAGCTTTATCCTTTTCTGTTGAACAAAATCCTATGGCATCTCCACTCAAGACGCACCGCGGCCTCATCTGGATAAGGCCTAACAGGTACGCTACGATTCTATGCACTCGCCAATGAGACTCTTTTGCTCCAGCATCCCTCTGCTGCGGGTTAACTCATTGCTCGCGACTGCCCTCAAAGCCAACTGTAATGAGCCGATTATAAGTCATCATAAAGGCCGACTATAGCCGATGGCAGCTCATTACGGCGTTCGGCTCGCCGGCAACTGTGAACCTACTTTAAGCCCCAACATAAGGTGTGGCCAGCCAGGGGTAGTTCACGGCCAACGGCACCCACGCTAGCCGGCCACGGTAAATCGAAAAATACCCACGATTACGGACCATAATGGTTCGGGTAGTTACCGTGCGCGATCTCGGCTCCGATGTGTCTTAAGTGCGGCTGTGGTAAAAAAGAAAACTCCCCGCGGAGGCGTAAGATGGGTGACAAATGTCTCCAAGACCCACAGCTAGGGAAAGTGACTACAAAACCCGTTTGCCACGAACTTAAGCACATCGACGGCCTTCCGTGACCGGAAGTTTTACTTTTCCCATATTTCCATTTCATTTAAATACTTTTCTCCTATCCTGTATAACAAACTCTAAAGTACAGGAAACCAAATAGGGAGCATTCACTCATGAGAATCTAAGCCTGCGTACTGGGTGGCAAGGTACTCAGCTATATCCATGATCAGTTACACAAGACGCTCAAAGCTACCACCTGCAACTAAAACATGAAGGGCGGTACTCTCTTCTCTTGTACATAAATATGTAACCATAGTTTATTCATACATCACACTAACATTGCAAAACATAAAATTATACTTCAAGCAACAGCTTAACATCAAACACAACTAAAATCACAGGCATATGCATACTTCTCACGCACCACATCAAAATGACAAACAACATTTAAACATAGCAAAATCAGCTTATGTCATAAAATCACATAAAGTTATTCTTTACAAATAATATTATTACAGTCACATCAATGTTTTGGACTAACATAAACAACGATAAAAGGAAATAAAAAGGTAGCCAAATCCGGACAAGTAACCAGCTGCGTCCACACTTCGCTCTCATCCTACCAACTCCCCCAAGCCTACTTGGCCGCAGGGTCGGAGCTCCCAGCGTGTTGATCGGAAGTTCCTCCTGTCCAATTCAGAAGAGGAATTCATTAAACAAACGATAAACGATCAAGTTATGGAAATCCAGAAAGAAAAGGAAAAGAGAAGAATAACTCACCAGCGTCCGCCGCTTGATCCTCATCCTCCAGTTGCACACCCGCTTCCTCCGCAGCAAGCAACCGCATCCCCTCCTTCACCGCCGCTTGCTCCTCTTTCGAGAACTGAGCAATGACCACATCCAGACTAAAAGCCACTCCACCTTCCTTACCCGCATTGACCCTGACCTCCTCTAAAGCCCGAAGATATATCTTGGCCATGACCCGGGGATAGTCATCCATCCAAGACAAGCTGCCCTCCTTCCAAGTGCGGAAGTACATGTCCTGCAGCATCTCGTCCATCATCCCCTCATTCTCCTCAAACTCCCTCACCCGGGCCTCGGAAGCCTGCAACTTGGCGACAACGACATCCCTCTCTGATCGGTATCTTAAGCAGTCAGCCTGAAGAGACCTCCTCATCTCCTCCATCTCCTCCTTTAACTTGACTTGAGCCATCTCCGCGGCCTCAAGCCTCCTAGACAACTCCTCTACCTGCTCGAGATCCGCATTCCGAACCTCATCCACTGTCGCAATGGCCATGTGGATCCGCTCCTTACAGGCGGCCTCCATCTTCCGTAATTCTGCCCTACTAGCCTTTTCCATGGTCTCTTTCAGCCGCTTGGAGGCTTCCTCGTGCTGAGAAATCTGAACGGCTTGACCGGCAAGCTGTTCGGCCTGATCGACAACCTTCAGCCGCAACCGAATATTAGCACTCCCAATCTCCTCCCCGGCCTTGACCAATTGAGCATGATACTTCATTAACTTCTTGGTCTCTTCAGCCACCCGATCGATATTAGCTTTGGCTTCGTCTCCCATGGTAACTACCCGAGTGGTAAGCAGATCAAGATCTAGGGACTTAGCCTCGTCTAACACTCGTACCATGGGGTTGCGGGGAAGAAGGTGCTCACCCGTGGCCTCATCAAATGAAATATCCCGAGAGCTTGGATCTAAATCAGGATGACCGGCAAAGGGATCGCGGGGCACGTCAGGACGCCTTATATGGATAACAGTGGGATTCTTAGAAGGAGGTGGAGGGGGGATAAACTCCGTGCTCTCCTCCGTGGTATCACGAGGAGGCTGAACAGGAAGCTGCGGATCAGGGGAAGGCTCAAATAAGGAACGACTCCTCTTCTTTTTTGAATGCTCTCTTCAATGACCCCAAGAAGAGGACGGTATCTGACCACGTCCCCAGGACGACCAGTAAGAGGCTTCGGCTTATCAGAAGCTCTCATCAACTTGAATTGTTCAAGGCGGTGTCGAACGTCTGACGTTTTAGCCGCCTGGCCTGCCCCTGGAGTAAAAAACAAGTGTTATGAACATACGACGATCCATAATTCAAGAAACATGTTAAGTTAAAAAGAAAGAAAAAGTGAGAATGCACATCTATTATACAAACCCTGCGGAGGAGTGGGATACTGCAATAAGTCCTGAATCTCATTCCAGGACGGAAGTGAACCATAAAATATTTCTAAGTCCCTATCGTAAATGGAATCGATAGAGGACAAAAGTTCACCTTGCACCGCCGGAGTCACCCTGGCTGAGGAGCCCTTAGGGGATAGATAGGCACCAGCCCCGACCTTGCCAGTCTCCTTCTCCTTCTCCGCTTCCGATTCTCCCTCCGATTCCCCAAAGGCCTGGCGGAGGGCCTCATCCAGTTCAGAGTCTTGCCTAGAAGTTAAGGCACCAGCACCACTACCACCCTGACCATCTCCATCTCCTCCGCCCTCCGACTCTCCTTCCATATCGCCTCCTTCGCCCTCTTCCACACCTTCCTCCTCCGGGATGATCGGGCAAGTACTAGGAGAGGGGCCCTTAGACTCCTTAAGCTTCTTGCCTCCCGCGACGGGATGTTGCGCAAAGGGCTTCCTCTTGCCACTCTTCACCGTGGCCCCCTCCTTAGCTTTAGCGGCCTTCTCCTCAGCCGTGTCCCTCTGCTTAACCACGGACTGGTGCAGCTGGATCAAGTTGTACTCCAAGAGGGTAGCGTTCCTGATCAGGAACGAAGCCGACCTGTCCCGTGCGGGAATGGCCTTTATTTCAGCAGCCATCCGCGCCAAAGAATCATCTTCCACGACTGCAATGCCACCTGTCGCTAGCAAGAAATAGAAGCGTGTCAGAAGAAGCACTACAGTCAGAACATGGAAAATATAAATGAAATTCATCTTACAGCCGGAAGTGAAAAGGCGGAAAGAAACAGAATCGTCCTTGGTAAAAAACCATTCTTTCTTGAACATAGTAAACTTTGAATATAAGTCCAAGACCGGTTTGAAGGGCACGGCCGCTTCTAGACTAATATACGGAGACCCCTTCTTGTAGCCTCTCAGGTTATACAAATATCGAATTTCCCGGTTAGAAGGAGGGCGCCCGTACCTACTCTGGAAGATAACGAAAAGGCTCACCAGAATGGCATAAGAGTTCGGCTGGAGCTGGAATGGAGCCACCTTCAAATATGTGGTAAAACTAACTATCCAGGCATTGATAGGAGGGATAGCACCACACATGCAATGATATCTGCTGTAAGCAAGGTAGCCTTCGGGGGGATTATACGGCATCACTCCATCTCCCGGCAACAGCATGCGAGCCCTGTCTATCCCGAAGGAACGGTATATAACATCAAGTTGCTCCTCCTTTAGGGAGCTAGGAAAGCAATCGGGAGGGGAGACCAGAAGTTCCTGGGGACCGTACCCGTCCACTAACGACCTCGGAGCAGGCCCATGTCGCACCAGCCCTGGTTGGGCTGGGGGCACGGAGGAAGATGACTCTCCTCTACCTTTAGACTTCTTTTTATCCGATCGGTTTTCCGCTTTGCGAGACATTTTCTGCAGCACAAGAAAAACACGGTGTTAGAACAAGAAGTGTAGGAACATAAACAAGAAAGTATCTAAAGCAAGCGTATAAAAGCCTAAGACTTCGCTCAAGATTCAAATTTCCGAGTCTCATTCGGTATATGCCTCATTCGGTAGTTCTATTCGGCATTGAAAGTTCATCCGGTATACGAGTCCATTCGGCTATGCAAGCACGCACTTTCATTCGGTAAAAAAGATCATTCGGCTATGCAAGTACTCATCTTCATTCGGCAGTGAAAAAACCTTTCGTGTTTATTCAGCGAAAGGACATGTACCTGACACGAAGCTGATTCGGCAAGGGACTGATTTGGTATAGGGTTGATTCGGCTCTCTCTCTGATTCGGCAAAGGTTTGATTCGATATAGGGTTGATTCGGCTCTCTCTCTGATTCGGCAAAGGTTTGATTCGGTATAGGGTTGGTTCGGCTCTCGTTGGTTCGGTAAGGAATAACTAGGGGGTGTAGCCCCTACATATAGACGAGGGCAGAGGCACCGGACCAACCGGTTCGGCATACCGGACCAAACTAAAACCTAATGAAGCTACCAAACCGGTGAAGACCAGAAGCAGGGGGCATGCAAAGCGCCTCGCTCAGATAAGTACCGGACCCTAGGATCTACTGATAAAATAGAGATTCTGAAAACAATGAACAAGTAGTAAATTCTCACTAACGTGGGTTAATCATTTACACATGTACGCGACCACGAACGGTCCACAGGCATGCTCTGAATGGCTATTAACCCTATCGTTGTGAGAATCTACACTTTGACATCCTTTTAAAATTCATCGGTTGGATGGATATTTAGCTCTGCTAATTCTGAAATGGCTAAGCTACTTACACATGTACGGGACCGCGAACGATCCTTAGGCATGCTCTGAGCTGGCGATAAACGATCTTCACAAACGATCCATGGACCCACTCTAACGTGAACCTGGCGTCGATAAAGCTAAGCCCCCTCGGGGCACACTCTCTCGCCCTGAACGGCACGATTCATTTCATCTCAAATACTGCGATCCCGAACGGTCGTCATTTGAAATCACATTATAACTGTAAATTCCTTTTTCAGGACATCAACAAGATATGAACGTCCAGCTCAATGCATTAACAAATCGCGCCTTCCTACCGCAAGGCACGAGGACACCAACAGGATGTGAACATCCAGTCCATGGCATTACAAAACAAGCCTTTCTTACCACGGGGAAACAAAGCGCGACACATGCAAGCACGTGCCCCACTTTGGGGGGCAAATGTTGGGCGAATTTTCACCCAGAAGACCTCAAGACCGAGAAGCGTCAGTTTCACCCGGGTTCGCAACCTCCGTTCCATCCGGTTCCTAAGACCGTTCGGCAATTCAAGGGTTTAAGGCTCCATTCGGCATTCCAGGCAAAGGTTCATTCGGTATGACACACATCCGGTCCAAGCTCCTGCCGAATCAACCCCCAACTCCACCGGTCCAACATGGTTTCCATCCACCACCGGTCCAACCAAACATCTCCTACCACCGGACCATTCACAGCCGGACCAACACCACCGAATCAACCTCATAACTCACCACCGAATGAACCTCCAAACCACTCCATCACCGGACCAAACTCCATGCCGAACCAGAACGCTGCCAGGCCAGATTACTCCAGCCCAGGCCCACCAGCAGCTATATACATCCAAGACCCCTGCCCCCTACCTCACTCTATAAATAGAGGGGCAGGGGTACAACAATGGCAGACAAGTTTGAGAGCTCAAGCACGGAAGGAACTTTCAAACTACTTTCATATACTTGTACACAAAGCATTGTACTTGTAATCTGAAACAAAGAAGATAATAACATATAAAGTGGACGTAGGCACGTTCTGGCCGAACCACTATAAATCTGTGTGTCTTTTACATTTCAGCCCCTGCTTTTTTCATATTTACATAACTCATCTAAATCATTAAGAATCACGTAGAATCAACTAAATCACACGACTTGGAGGTGTTTGCCCATTTTTTGCGCAAACATATAACAAGTGATAAATAATGGTATCAATTATCAGTTTATACTCAAAATAAATTTAATAACTGTTAATTGGCAGTTTATATGCAAAAATAAACGTAAATTTAACTGGCAGTTAATATGAAATAATTTTTTTAACATAACTATGACTGGCAGTTAATATGCAATTAAATAAATTCTAACTGTCAAATTTATGCAATAAATAAAATTAATTAACAGTTATATTAAATGAATGCGATTTATCAGAGATAATGAATAAAACATGCCAAACAGTCATAAATAAATTTCTACTCATATCTAAAATTAATTTAACAAACACAAGAAATTTTAGAAATTGTGAGTGGGTTAAAACACTCACCTTTTGAATTTAAATCGAATTTAAATTCAATTTAAACTCAAAAATTCGACGGTCTTCGAATTGGTCCAAACCAGCGTCAACAGATTTGGAATTTAATTACGATCCTAACAAAAAAATCTCGTGTGAATCAGACTACGTATGAGAAAGTTATTCGAAAATATCGATTGAAACAAAAATTAAATAAAACAAAATAAACAAATATACCCCATCACCATGCCACGTCACAGGCCACGTCCTTCTTCTCAAATTCGAGCACGCTGCAGCAACAATAAAAAAAACGGACAGTACCAACAGATTACGCTCTTCGAGAATTATGACATATAATTTTTCTGGAATTTTTAGAGGAGTTTGAAATATATATATATATTTATTTTGGACTATAATTGGATCTAGAAATTTTGCAGCCATTGGAAGAGAAGAAGTTGAAGAAAAGAACACACAGAGAGAAATGAAGATAGATGGAGGCTAGGGTTTACACAGCCTATAAATAGACAAAGTGAAATAGGATAGGTGGGAACGAATCATAAATGCGCAAAAACAGTTGTGGGCCCACCAGAATATTTTATATTAATTGGATACGTTACGGATTAGTAAATAAATTAATTTCTTCCTCAGACATTTACATTGAATTTTAAACGTATTTACAAATGTAAATTTAGATGCTTCATTTATAAGTTTCAATATAAATTCACAATTTCATTAAATTCCAAATTCATAGATAATTTTCCATTTTCAACTAAATTTCTAAATTACCGTAATAATTATCTTAGATTTTTATTCATTCTCAATAGATTTAACTATTGTAAATTGACTAAGTTTTCATACTATAAAAATCCACATTTCTATGTATATATACATTTGAATTCCCTACTAAAATATTTTATTTATATTTCACAATTACTTCCAATCCCTTTTTTTTTGCATCGCACTGTTACTTAAATAAATAGCCTATACCAACACTAATTTATATATCAATCCTTATAACTCAATAAATTTGTCAAATATGAATAACCTTAACAATACTTACACATATTATCTTACTTACAATAATGTAATATTAAACGTTGAATTTCATTTATTTTGCAATACTTCAATTTAATTAATAAATACTGCTCTTATACTTAAATCTATATTAACAAATCGTTAGATTTGGATCGATAGAAATCGGTTTACCAAAGCTTACGTACACATTACGTAAATAAACAACTATATAAATTTGCCACCTATTAGCTTTAAATTTTATTCTTAAGTTTGTCACCTATCAATTTAGATTATACTTCCATCTATAATGCAAATCCAAATCTCCTCTAACTGCATAAATTAGGGCAATTTATTGAAATTGATTTCCCATTAAACTTCATAAATTAACAAATTGAAACCTAAATAAAAACGTTTTTTATTTAAAAATCTTGTTGTTTAATTGAATTGACCATTCACGGATATAATTTACATTGTTCTCCAATCATTACTTAAATACATCACACAACGTTAAATCTATATTCAATACAATTTGTTACCAAAATTAATTTAACGAAAACAATTACGCCCTTAAAATTTCTCTTCATTCATTAATTGCTAATTGTTATTCAATTAAACCTATTCATTTAATTTCCCTATTATGCATCAATTATAAACCCATCATCTTAAAGGTGATGTCTACATTTTATACTATAAATTTACCCTTTTATATTCCAATATCAATGAATGCTCACATACAAATTAAACTACCCTTAATTTCAATTAACCCTATCATTAATTTTTATATTCCAAACAAATAAATTAATAATAGGTTAATTGAATCAGATTTACAATCCAACTTTAATTATTTGCAAATTTTGTCTGTTTGGACCACTTGGTAAATTCAGAATCCTTTAACAACTTCCTACATTAATTTATTTTTGAATAATCCCAAAATTTTCAATATTAAATTACAAATCCAATTTATCAAAAATTAAAACTTAAATTTCAAGGAATTTATTTATTTAGGTTTAGATCTCGTTATTCACTAAAATTGGTTGATATTTATTTCATTCGCCTCTTTAATTGTACGTAAATTTCTCATAAATACACCTAAAATTTCATTTAATTCCAACTGCTTCCTAATTTCCATTTCTACGTCTTAACACACTCTATATTAAACTTCTAGACCTTGTATTACTTATCATATTAATGTAACCTTTATTTAGTGTATTAACATTTATTTCAATTCAAATTCTATCAACCAATTAAACATGTAACCTATTACTATTGCTTACAAATCAAAATATTGCACCCATTGTCATCTTCTGAATGGAATTAGTCTTTATTTCAAAACTTATCTAAATTAACATTAAGACCATATTTAATCCTCTTCGATAATACTAATCCTCAATTTATTAAATGGAATCAATATATCTTACATACCATGTTTTACGCATAAATTTTTAATTAATATTATTTCAACTTATTCCCCATATTCTCAATAATTACCTAACATAAATCTACGCTTATTTTATTCTACGTTCACACTTCCGTTACTCTCAAATCAATAAGTAACGTTCATATAAATAAATGTTATGTCAGTTTCCTATTTATTGCGATATTTTTATTTATTTATTACTGCATAACTTTACTTATTTTCTTCCCATCACTTTAAAATTAATCGTTAAAGTAACGCTTATCAATACACATCAAATTATTTACCAAATTAAAAGGTTTTGATTTTTTTAACAAATTAATTGACAGATTAATTAGGTAATGTATACGAATTGTTATTATACCCATAAATTTACACTTAACTAATTAAATGTCTTACCTATATTCTCTATCTTCCCATTATATTCAGGTACAATACTTACACCAATTTTTATTGAAAAATTTATTCATATTACAAACAAAGGCTTAAATTACCATTGTTAAATTAGCGTTCAATATATATATTTATCACCTTTTATTATTTCTACTAAATTTTTATTACAAAATTCTATTAAATAAATTAAATCATCGAAATTTACGGGTCGTTACAAAGTTTTAAAAGGTTATATTATTTAAAGTATTTTTGAATAGAAATTTGTTTTCAAAGGATTTTAAAGTTTAAAATTAGTGCTCTTCTCTTCGTCACTGGAAAATAACTTCGGTGATGACTGCAGGATCATCGACGTTCATTTTCGAGTTTTGAAGTGAAGAGACTGTTCTGTAGTCTTGCTACAACTTTGTTTTCGGAATTTAATTTGGTTTGAATTTTCTAAAATATGACTTGATTTATAATATATAATATAGATATATGATTTAAAAATTTGATTCGATAAGTTATGTACATACATTTATTTATCTCTAAATGGTTTGAAGAAATCGGAAATTTAATTCTTAAATTCAATTATAAAAAGAAAATCAAAATTTTGGATGAATATTCAAGGATGAAATGATTTAATTGGAAAGTTTTATTTGTATAATGCAATTGCATTCAAATATAACTTACCTTAATTTTTCAAAAGTTAACAATGTAATTGGATAATATACAATATAAAAAGATTTTTTTTTAATAAAATTTGAGTGGTTATAATAAATGTTATACACTTAAATTTTAATTATAAAATGTTTAACAGAGGTAAATATAATAAAGGGTAATTGAATAACTTACAATAATAAAAAATATATTAAAAGAACTAAGAATAAACAAAGCAGTTACAATAAGTGTAAGTATATTTAACATAAGTAATAAATATATTGAAAGGAATAAATTTAATTTTAATTGGAATAAAGAAGAATTAAATGTATTAAGTACATTATGAGTATAATAAATGATTATTTTCCAAACCCTTTGGTTTTAAAAATTGTTAATTTAAGATGATTGGATAATAAGATAATGGAATTTGAGATAGTTAAGATTTATTTAACATGTGGACAGATTTATTCTCTATTTAAGTTGAAATATCCGTGCTTTCAAATTCATTTCCTTGTTTTGTTTTCCAAACTATCTTTTGGTTGTCCTTATCATCCTTATCTTGCTATAGATTGGTATAGGCATCTTTCTATAATCTTTGATAGATCTTTGGTAATCATTTTGAATCCACCTTTTCGTGCTTGTGTTCTTAAATTTGGAGAATCTTGGAAAGATCATCTCCACCTTGTAAAACTTACCTATAACAATAGCCATCATGTATAATTTCAATCTCCTTGTCATCTTGTCCTAATCTTGTTTCACTCTATCTTTTTCTGTGCTTTCTCGTACCTCATTCCTTTTCGGGGACGAAAAGTTTTGAGTGGGGGAGAGTGTAACAACCCTGCATTTTGTGATTTATTTTTTTTTTTGTATATTTTAATTATTTTAATTGAATTTCTGATTTAAAAAAACTTATTTTATTTATTTTGAATGATAAACTTTAGTTTTGATATGAATTATCATTCCAAAGCATGACTAAAAAGAATATTTTCCAAAAAGTGAATTTTTGGTCAAATAGTCAAACTTTGACTTTTATTTTAAAATTTTAAAGGTTTGAAAATTTAAATTTTTTTCTTTTATTTTGAAAGTACATAAAATTTTAGGAACACTGCTTTTTGTTTCATTGGAAACGGATTTAAATTGTGAAAGTTATGTATATTTCAATATTGAGTGCAATTCGTTTATTCTGCAATTTTATTTTAAATAGTATAAATTTTATTTTTCTTTGTCATATTTTATTGAAATATGTATTGATATGCTATTTTATGTATGTTTTTGTCTTTTAATATTTTTGAAGTGAGGTAGGAATTTTTCTAGAGCTAGTAGTATTTTTCTTGTAATTTCCATGCCCTGTTTTCAATTTTTAAACATTTTCTTTACTTCTTTTCTATTTTACTCCAATTTAATTATTTATTTTATTTTATAAATGATAAATAAATTATTTTATTTTAAAATTTTTCTTTATAATATTTTTAAAATGAAGTAGATATTTTTCCAAAGCCATTGATGTTTTAATTGTAATTTTTGAACCCTGTTTTCAATTTTTAAGCAATTTCCTTAATTCTTTTTATATTTTCTTTAAATTTAATTATATATTTTTATTTTTATTTCACTTTGTTTCGGTTTTAGATGTACTTGTTGAAGTTATTTTGTTTTACTTGATTTAAAAGAAAAGGAAGTATGGAAGGTTTTAAAAGCTAAGAAACGTAAAGTCGTTTCACCGTTTCTTTTTCAATCAATGCATCAATTTATTGCAGCCATTCCTTTTCTTTTGCTTATTCACATGAAAGTTTCTCATTCCATCAATAATACACATCCATTTCAGATCTGAGCAAAGAAAAATAAGAAATGGCTTCTTCTTTGCTCACTTTTCTTCCTCTTTTTTCCATGTTTTCACTTGAATTTGCTTTGATTCTTCCATGTGTTTGCTCAGCCATAGCCTCACAATCACCACCACCGAACACCACCACTTATTCCTCACACAATCCACGGCCAAACCATTCCCCTCCTCTGACCTGAGAGTGCTTTGACCATCCAATGATCCAATCTCCACAAAAACTATGCAAAATCCCTTAAAACATTGCCTAGCCTAGCCTAGTTGTTTCACCGCCTTCATACACCACCTTGGCTGTACCTATTTGCTCCACCATCACCTCCTCCATCTACAGCAGCCCTCAGCCCCTCCTCTGACAAAAAAATCCAGTCCATGACCATTGGATGAAGCATCACCACAAACTTTGCACAAAAACTCCACAAACATGCTAGCATAACTCATGTTTCATCACCACCCTTCCATACCTTGCCTTGGCCACCTCATAGCCACCACCTCCAGCCATCACATCACCTCTGACATCAGTTCCAGACCTGTACCTGACATGACCAGACCTGTAGCAATGAAGGCCGAACCCAAACATGACCATAGGTCGAGCCTATGTTGTACCAAAACCACTTTGCCTTGACCTTTAGCATTCTTTGCCTTATAACTTACCATACCCCTTCTCATTTCCATCGTAGCCATGCCTTTCCGAGTCCAAACCTGACCTATATGATGCCATACCTAAGCCAAAACATCATTATGGCCAAGCTAAAGAGTCCCTTAGGCCAAGCATTGAAGTGATTGAGGCATGGTAAAATCATCTTGTTCATTGTTGCTTTTATTTCAATCTGTTTCAATGTTGTTTTGTATTAGAAATTCATGCGTTATATTTTGTTTTGTTTTGGGTTGTAACACAAGTTCTAAGCTTGGGTCTCTTTCCACTTGAGCATATTGTTGTGTCATCGTGCCTTTGGGAATCCGTTGTGTCATTTGTATTGCAATCTCCAGCACAAAAATGTGAGTATTTCTCACCAGACATTATGTACTTATATAAGTAGTAAATTGACACCCTCTGAATCTGTAGAACTATATTATCATGTTGTATATGCTTATATTATTATCATATGATGTTCACCCATGCTTAAACACCTGTTATATCATATGTTACTGTTATTTCATGTTATTATGTATATTTTATCAGTTTATCACACTGCAAGTTCCCTGTAAATTAGAATCACTATGGGTTGAAATGATACATACCCGAACGGACTTTAGAATAGGGAAAATTGTTATGGGCTGAAATGATAGGCTTGAACGGTTTTTATTTAATTTATTTAAACTTGGGATTGCGGGTTTGAAATGAAAAACCCGGATTTTCTTTGTAAATTACGGGTTGAAAATATATATTACCCGTATCACTTTACCTAGCGTAGAAAATTATATACAGGCCCGTAGTTAAAATATGTTTTTCTAAAAAATTTAAAATATTTTATAAATATAGTTATTATAATATTTGATTTGAAATTTAATACAAATATAACTTTTGTAAAGTATTATTTATTTTCTGGAAATCTATAAGTTAATAAATTATGGAAAAGTTAGAAAATATGAATGTAAGTTATTTTGGAAATTTTGATTTAATTTTTAATGGAATTTAAATTAACTTTGAAAATATGATAAATTTATGATATTTTGAATTTAAATTAACTTAAAGTGATTTTATATCATATTAATGATTTTTAATAAAGTTGAAATGTGAAATGAATGAATACTTTAAGTTGAAATTTTGAAAGATAACTAAATTGGAAATTTATGAAATTGACTTAAAAGTGAACTTTTAGTTAAGTAAATAAAAATAAAATTAAGTTATATTTGAGAATTTGAACTTAAGTGTTAAGTTGAAATTTAATGTAATGAATTTAAAATTGAACATTGCAATTTAATAAGTGAATTATTATTAAATCTTGATTTTTGAATGGAAATTTAAGTTTATAAAATCATGAACTTGAGGAAAATTAAATGATGTTTATAAATGTGAAAATGTATGATTTTATGAGTTAAAAATGTTTTAAATAAAAAATATAATTGGTTGAGAAATTATAATGAATATTTGGAGTTAATTGACTGCATTTTTGAAATGCTATTAATTACAATGTAAATGATATTACAGTATTTGTAAATGCTGTAGTTGATGATAATGAACTAAAAAGCTAAATTGAATTAAAAACTATTATAGAAATTTTGTAAGTGCTATAATTTTTGAATTTAACTAAATTTATTTGGAATTTAAGTAAACCCTATTACAACATTTTAAAATGTTGTCTTTTGTTAAATTGAACTGTTTTGAAAGTAGCTTTCCGTAGCGTTTTCTAAAGCGAAAAGTGGAATTTCACTGTTTTGATAAACGTAAGTGAATAGATGAACTTTGGAAGTTGAAAATTTTGAAAATTTAATAATTTAATTTTTAACATAATAACTTCATTTTTATGATTAAAAATGATTTTTTTTGGAATATAAACTGTTTTGAAATATGAATTGAAATGGTATTTTAAATTGAATAAAATGGATAATGATTTGAAATGTGGTTTCGAAAAGATATGATATTTTGATATATTAAAATGATTTGAAATGTGGTACTGAAAGATATGATATTTTGATATACTAAAATGATTTGAAACGAAGTTTTGAAAGATATGATATTTTGATATTAAATGATTTGAAAAATGAAGCTTTGAAAGGTTATGATATTTTGATGTATTAAAATGATTTGAAAGGAAGTTTTTAAAGGATATGATAATTTAAAATATTGAAATGGTTAGAAATGAATTGATATTTATTTTGATAAATATTTGAATTGAAAGATATGGTACGATGATATATTGAAATGGTTTGGAAATGATTTAATCTTTATTTTGATAAAGGTTTGGGTTGAAATGACATTTTATTTTTGAAGTATAAAATATTGTTTTAAAGTTATAACTACGGGTTATAATAACGATTGGTTGTTAAAGAGACCGGGATCAGATATTGTCTTATAGCCGGCCAATACCGAAAACCACTTTAACAACTGTGTACGCGGTGGAGATTCTAGAATGAAGTAGGATGGTGGCGACGTTCTCGAGGTATATTACGTGGACCCAACTCCCGTGAGTTGGCATAAATGACTAAAACATGAGCTATACCGGGCTAAACAAAGGGTCGCACCCTTTCATCGAGCATGCTCCGTTGGAAACCATTCTATTACTTTTGTGATTCGATATGTGGAGCCACTTTGATTCGGGGGTATTGTTCGAGGTGGGCGGAAGCTGCTGGCTTGCCGTCACCACCGGTCCGGGAGTGCAAACGGTGTATCCACCCTGGCATTGCCTCGCGTGCCGTGTCATATCCTTATATCGAGCCCACTACGATTTTGGTTTTTAAGATCCGACCGCGTTAAGGTTCACCATCCCCTTAACGCTATTTTCTATATGATTATACTTTACTGATTAGACACTACTGTATATAGCGTATATTACTATACAATAAATAGTTTAACGGATCCTTAGAGGATGGGCGGTCCCAAGCATCTTCTAAGTTACTTGTACCTTTGCTACAGTTCACTTGAGTTGGTTTACATTGTATAAGTATGTATGTCCTGACTCGAGTGTTTGTATTTTTATTTACGCTCGGGTCAGCCTGAGTTATTCACAGATTTGGATTTTCACTTTCTGGAGATTGGAATCGCTGGAGATTATCTACTTGTCAAGTTTCATCTTTTCAGTTCGGTTGTTCTATTCAGCTTGTACTTGGTTATCATATTTAAACTTCTGTTGTACTTTATTTCTTCTATTGTATCTTATGTAACTCTGATATATTTATATAGTAGCTTCATGAACTACTATCTCTTTTACTTCCGCTGCATTATCATTACTCTGTGTCTGTGATCTGTGATTTCTATTTACTGCATATTCTGAGATTTGCCAAATTTTTATTTACAACGCGGTATTTTGAGCAATTCAATTCCGGCATGAGTGTCTACCTATACACTTATAATGGACGCGAATGGTTGAAAATACCTGGTTGTTACAATTTGTTAGACAAATGTGCGCATACGTACTGAACTCGATATGCTTACTTTTAATGAATAACGAAAGTCAAATCCAACTTTTACAACGTATGAGTTTATAATTTAACTTCAAAGTGAAACTTTACTTCTTTGTGATTAATTCGTGCATATATGGACAATATTACACTTAATACAATCAATTTGCATAAATTTATATTGATATGAGTAATGTGTGCTCAAAATTAAGTAGTGCTTAGGCGACGCTTAAGCAACAATACACAAAGCGCGGCTTTTGTCTCCTTGCCTCACTTAATGCTTAAAATAACATAGGTATTTCAACAAAGGCAGATGGATCCTTTGGATTATGTGTTGATTATAGAGATTTGAATAAGTTTACAAAGAAGACAAAGTATCTGTTACCAGGTGTAGATGAATTTTAAATCAACAAGAAAATGCTAAGGTATTCTCATAGTTGGACTTAGCCGTATATTTCCATTAACTTGGAGTATCTAAGGAAAGTTTTCCTATTACGAAATTTAGGACATGAGAGGGTTCTTAGAGAGGTTGGTATGCTGTTCGGGCTGTCGAACGCACCTGATAATTTTATAAACCTTAAGAACCAGTTTTCATGCATCAGTTTAATATATTTGTACTTAGCTTCACTGATGAGATCCTGCTTACTCGTAAACCAAGGAAGAAGACTCACTTGAGGACAACGATGGAGATGTAGAGATGATACAGTTGAAAGAAAAGTCCACTAAATGCCCTTTTGGAGGAAAGAAGTGTGCTTCTTAGGACATGTTAAGTCTATGTATGGGATCTTAGTTAATCCTGATAAAGTGGCCACGGTGTAGGAATGGAAGAAGCTGGAGAGTGCAATAGGTTTTAGCTTTCTTAGATTGGCTACTACTATAGGAAGTTCATTAAGGACATCTTGACGATAGCTGCACTATTGAAACAGCTGATTAAGAAGAATAGACCATTCATATAGGATGCAAGGTGCAAGAAATATTTTGTTGGATTGATGGAGCTATTGATCCATGCACCTATTTTAGTTATTCTCAATGGAACGATAGAGTTTACCATTTATACAAATACATGTGATGCCAACCTAAGAGTCGTATTGATGCAAAAGGGGAATGCAAATCCTTACGTAGGCAGATAACTAAACCACATGAGAAGAACTATTTAACTCATGAGTTTGAGTTGGTGGTGATTTTGTTTGCTCTCAAGACATGGACACACTACTTTTTAGGAGAGAGATTAAGTAGTATAGCAATCATAAGTCTCTTAAATATCTTTTCTTCAAAAAGGATCTCAATCTAAGATGGTGGAGATGGTTGGAGTTCCAAACCTCTTACGACTTTGACATTTCCTATATCTTGGAAAGGAAAATGTAGTGGCTAATGCACTTAGTAAAAGACATTCTGCATTGGGTTCGATGCATATAAAGTTGGCCATGTTGGAATCCATGTTTGATTTCCAATCTAGATGTGAACTTGCGCTCGAGATATTAGCAATCTTAGAGGTTCGACTTACTCTTATTGATTAAACATAGGCTAATTAAAGGCAGGATGTAAAGCTATTGAAAATAAACTATTCCATAGAAGCAAGGGTAGAGTAAGAACATATAAGACAGTAACTTATAGATCATAGAGGTTGGATTTAGAAAGACAATAGACTGATCATCCCACATATGGATGGACTTTGTGAAGAAGTAACTGGACATCATCATCACTCTTGAATGATTGTATAACCAGGAAGGAACAAGTAGAATGATGCTCGGTATACATTTTACTAGAAAAGTATGAAGAGAAATATAACAGAAGAGTTGATTGCCAAATGTCAAACTCGTCAATGTGGTACAACTTGAGCAAAAGATGCCAAGTGGGTTTATGCTTCCTTTAGAGATTCTTTATTGGAAATGGAAGTAGATTATCGATGGATTTCCTAAGAACCAAAGCAGAATTGAGAGGATATGGGTTATAGTAGACCATTGATTAAGAGTGCTTATTTCATTCTTTTAAGGACAATAAGAATAGTTGTACGATTATAAAAGTTGTATGTGAAAGAGATAGTACGATTGCATGGTATCCCTAAGAACATTGTGGGTGATAGGGATCACTTATTTACGAGTGAGTTTTACTAGAGATTGCGGTAATAGTTAGGCACAAAGCTTAACTTGAGTACCGCATAGCATCTGTAGACTAATGGTCAGACAGACATCGTAGACTATGTATTTGACAATTTATAACGAGCATGCATCTCGGTTTTGATGGCTTATGGGAGGTTCATATACCTTTTTATAGAATTAATGCACAAAAATAGTTATTAGGCTAGTATAAGCATGCCATTTTTTCAAAGCCATATATGATCGACCAATGCCGATCGCCATCGTGTTGGTGGAAGTTAATTTTGTGGCTTGATATGATACATGAGACTATCGAGAAGATTAACCTTATCCGTAAGAGAGTTGAACCGGCTCAATACCATCAAAAGAGTTATTTTTATAGAAGATGCATGAATTTTGAGTTCTCTATCAGAGATTTAGTATTCATTAAGGTCTTACCGTTAAAAGACATGATCAGATTCAATAAATCAGGAAAGTTGGCACCATGATTTTTTGTATCGTTTTTGATAGTGGAGAGGATCAAAGTGCTATCATATAAGATCAACTTGCTTGGGAAGATGGCTTGTGTACACAATGTCTTCCATGAATTTTGTTTGTGGAAGTGTATGCATGGTTTCAATGTTATTATCAAACTAAATAAACTTGATGAAGTGCAAGTCAAATAGGAAGTGGACCGACCACAAAATCCTATTTTTATAATTGTATTACGAATCATCGTAGAAGAATAAATGTCAAACTAGTGTGAGCTCAGTGGAATGATGTTGCGAGTGACAATACTTGGTAGCGGAAAAACACCACGAGATCTTCCTATCTGAAATGTTTCATCGATGCATTTACTAGTTACGTTTGATTGTATACTTCCATATGCCAGTTTATTGTAGTCCAATTAGTTGATTGATACACTTGCTATACTTGCCAGTATTGATTTTTTGGCTATAGTACGCGTGCTAGTTAGTTGTTATGTTTGCTAGGTTAGTTTAGTCACATTTTTTTATAAGTAATTTTGGTGACGAATTTCTTTTCATCGGGGAGAATGCAACAACGGTTAAACTTTACACCTAGTAATTAAAGTGTTTAATTTAATAACTAATTCTTTAATTAAATTACTAAGGGTAAAAATGAATTTCTGCAAATTAAAGAATTAAGGCCTGAAAATATTACCATCGCATAGGGAGATTTGCTTTGGTTGAAACAGACTATAGACTTGCGACATTTCAAGTTATAGAGGGTGAGTTATGACCAAAATAAGAGTTTTATTTAATGGGAAAGAGTTTCGAAAAATTTACTAGCCCAACCAAGCCCATTTAAGTAAAATATGGCCAACCCTTGGTTGCTACAATAATTATTTTTTCATACTAGTAATTCCATCCAAACTTCTCATCTTCATTTCACTGAATCCACCTCTAAGCCAAAATAAAATACCTAAAATCAAAGTAAAATCATATTAATTCATATCAAGGCAGGAGAAATCTACCTATATAAGAAATGCTCATTTTGAGGAGGTAAACTCCAAGATAGCAGATCTATATTAGATTTAAGCTTGTATGAATGTTTCTATTGCTTGCACGTAGGTTTTAGGTCAGTAGAAGTCTGTCACTGATGGTACTATGTTCTATATTTGTGTATATTCTTATTTATATGGGTTGACCTTAAGGATATTGCTAGATTCACATCATCAATGAGTTATATGTTGTTATATGGTTAGGTTATGATTAGATATCACCTAAAATCCCCAAATACATGTTGATTTATATGTAGTGTAGGGAAAATTGATATGTTAGGATCTAGAAGACGTATGCTTAATGTTTGCATTATTTTTTGAATTGTATGCTCGTAGTTTAATGCTTGAATTCATAAGATTTTTATTAGGAAAGTTGTGAACAAGGAATAGGCACAACAACATAAAACCATCAATGCAAGGTTGATCACATTATTGAAACATAGAGAACTTGGAATATTTCTAAGCGTATAAATTGGTATCGATCGATAATGGCTAAGTGATGAATAAAAGTCCAAAAATGAAGTTGTGGATCGGTATTGAAAATCCTTAGGTCAAGCCTATGTTCGACATAGGAAAATTCAAGGAAAATCCCAAAGTCAACAAGGCAGGGTTATGGATCAGGGATGACAAGACTCGGAGAAAATGCAAAGAAAATTCAGGGAAAACCTATGGAAAATCCCAAAGTCAGCTTCTGAAAATGGTTAAAGGGTATGCATCAGTTGTAGAAGTATTGATGTGCAAGGGAACGATGTAACATCCTCTATTTTGAGGCTAGAAATTAACCGCTAAAGATGCTGCAATCATTTATAATATTAATTTCTGATGATAAAATACAGATGTTAATTGTTGGGCGTGTTTCCACTAGACCGGTGCTACCGAACCAAGATGAGGGAGGCCACCACCGAACCAAATCCCAACTCCCTCTCCAAGTCCCTACCGAACCATCTCCTCCCCAATGCCTAGCCGAACCAACTCACTCTCCACCTACTACCGGTCCAAACAACGCTCCACCCACTACCAACCCATCGCCGGACCAAGCACTGCCGAACCAATTCCCACTCCAATTACTACCGAACCAAAGCCACTCCAACCACTACCGGACCGAAGGCCACTCTAACCTTCTCCGGACCAAGGCATCACCGAACCAACACTGCCAGGCCAGATTACATCAGCCCAGGCCCACCAGCAACTATATACATCCAAGACCCCTACCCCCAGCCTCACTCTATAAATAGAGGGGTAGGGGTACAACAATGGAAGACAAGTTTGAGAGCTCAAGCACGGATAGAACTTTCAAACAACTTTCATATACTTGCAATCAAAGCTTTGTACTTGTAATCTGAACAGTAAAGGAGAATAACATATAAATTGGACGTAGGCACATTCTGGCCGAACCACTATAAATCTGCACGTCTTTTACAGTTTAATCCTTGCTTTTTACATATTTTCATAAATCACCCAAATCGCTAAGAACAACATAAAATCGACTAAATTATACGACTTGGAGGTGTTTTCCCATTTTTTGTGAAAACATTTTTGGTGCTTTCATTGAGAGATCAAGCTAGAAGCTTCAGCTTCTCCCACTTAACCTTCTTCCCGACAGCATCGCTCATTGCTTGGAAGACATGCCTCCCAGGAAGAAAAAAGATGTTAGCATAGGAAAGAACATCGCAACTAGCAGCGTTCCAGATTCAGTGATCACAGATCAAGAGAACCGTCCCATTTCAATAGCAGTACGAAATGGAAATCAGGCAAATCCGACAGCCTCTGCCACGGAACAACCAACACAATTACCAAGGCAGATCTAGACAGGGTTGCGGCTGAAGTGACTAACCGCTTCACATCCCAACAAGAAGCCTTGGTGGTCTGACTCATGTCACGCTTAAGGATGCTGAAGAATCCAACCGCAACACTGAATCATGGGATGAGTCCCAGTCTGGAGGATCTGAGAGGCGACAAAGATCTTTCTTCTTCGAAGAAGCTAACAACAGAAACAACAATGATAGGAGCCGAGCCCGAACTCAGCCCGAACTCCGACCCGAGGAAACACTTGGAACCAAACCTAACGGGGGAGGTACCAGGCGAGGGTCGATGGTGGCTGAGCCGGTCATGCTACCTAGCCATGGAAAGACTAATGAACGGGGCCGAGCTAGAGTCCAGCCCAAAGTTGGACCTGAGGAAGTGCTCAGAACAGAACCCAACAGGGGAAGATCAAGGCAAGGGCCAACTGTAGCTGACCCTAGCATGCTCCTAGAAGACCAGAGGCAGCCACTGGAAAATATTAGGAGTGATAGACGATACCACCCTTACAGATCATCTGGACGGAATCAATCCCGCAGAGAAGAACCAAACTCATTTCTATCTGCTCCAAATTCTGATGAAAGGATGGCGCGATTGTTCAGAGAGTGCGTCCAATGGGATCAAAGAGATCGAGGGATAGGCGCTAGGGTAACCATCCCTTTCACCCGCAATATCGAAATTGCCATCACCCCCCGAGAATGGAAAATGCCAACAATGGAACCTTACAAGGGAATCTTTGACCCCGTTGTACACTTGCAGAGATACACACAACATATGCTCATGAGTGGAGCCACAGAAGGAGTATTGTGCAAATGTTTTCCACTATTCTTGACAGATCTAGCTACCTTTTGGTTCTTCCACCTACCCCAAGGATCCATCAGCTCATGGAAAATGTTGAAAGAAAAGTTCATCAGCCAGTTTCGCATTCATGTGGAACAACCCAAGGACGCTTATTCCCTATCTAATATCAAACAGAAGCCTGGAGAGACAGTGCAGCAATATCTAACCCGATTCAATGCTGCAACGGCCGCAGTCCAAGATGCCGATGAGAAACTTATCTTAATGGCCCTCTGTAGTGGTGTGCATCCGGATACTAAGTTTGCTAGAAGATTAACGAAAGAAAAACCAGCTACCTTACCCGATCTCTTCCATGAAGCCGGAAGATATATGAGACTTGAAGATGCTGCCACTGAAAGACAGACAGGACAACAAACCAAGGCAGCTCATGGAGACACATCCGCTGTAGCAAAGGACGTTCGAAAAAATGACTCTAGAGACAATGTTGGGGACAAGAAAGGAGAAAAACGTCTATATCGGCCAGGACCGAGGTTTGACACTTACACTCCTTTGAATGAGACAATCGAAAACATCTTCCTGGCCACCCAAGATGAAGTTAAATACAGACGCCCTCCATACAAGAAGGAATCAGATAACGCAGTTAAGTCTAGAAAGTTCTGCCTATTCCACGAATCTCATGGGCATGATACCAATGAATGCCATCATCTCTGGGACTTAATTGAAGAACTCATCAGAAGGAAGAGACTAGAACGCTATGTAAAAGGCCAGAACAGGACCCCATCTCCTGCCGAAGAGAACCCAAGGCTACCTCTCCCAGAAACAGGAGGGGGAAATCGCAACATCGGTGGCCCCAGTCATGAGAAGATAGTGGTCCATACCGTATCGGGAGGACCACACATCGCCGATAGAAGCTGGACAGAGATGGAAAGATACAGAAAGTCACTTAGAAACAATGAAGGCTACGTTAATTCTGTTATGGAAGAACGCCACCCGAAATGAAAAGAGAATGATGACATTACATTCAATAGGCGTGACCTGGAAGGAAGGCAGTACCCTCACATGGATCCTATGGTCATCTCTGCTCGGTTCGGCCCAGCCGAAGTTTTCTGAATTCTAGTAGACATTGGAAGCTCAGTAAATATCCTATTCAAGCATGCTTTCGACAGAATGAAGCTGTCAATGAAGGATGTGTCGCCCTGCAACAAACCGCTACACGGTTTCACTGGAGATGCGAAGATGCCCCTCGGGCAATTGGACCTTTTTATTGAAATAGGAAGCCACCCACGCTCCGTTGTGCGGAAACAAACATTTGTGCTGATAGATAACCACTCAGCCTACAACGCCTTTTTAGGAAGACCAGCCTTGTCTGACTTCCAAATTGTCTTGGCCCCGTGGTGCCTGAAGATGAAATTTCCAACAGACAATGGAATAGGGGAAGTAGAGGGAGATCAAGACGCCGCTCGAGATTGCTATGTAACTGAACTTCGCAATAATCGCAGGAAGGATAGAGGGAAGAACGCAGAGACTCCTCTCTGCATGAAAAACTTGGAAGCATAGCAACTAAAGAAAGCCCCTCCTCTTCGATATACCAGTGATCCTTTCAATGAATTAGACCCCGGGGCAAAGAGGAGGAGGCCGCCGCCGAGCCTGCAGAGGCTATGGAGTTTGTATCTGTAGACAAACACGACTCAAGTAGACTGTTGAAAATCGGATCTCAACTAAGAGCAGAATTGAGGGATCAACTCATTGGTTTTCTCCGCCACAACCTGGATGTATTTGCATGGACGCACGCTGACATGACTGGAATCTCCCCAGACGTGGCATGCCACACACTAAACATCGATCCTACCAAGGCGCCATTAAAGCAGAAAAAGAGAAGTAGGGGGGCAGAGCGATCAGCGTCCCTCGATGAAGAAGTAAAGAACCTACTTGCCAACAACTTCATACGAAAAGCCATCTACCCAGAATGGATCGCTAACCCGGTACTAGTAAAGAAGGCTAATGGGAAGTGGCGAACATGCATTGACTTCTCCAACTTAAATAACGCTTGCCCGAAGGATTACTTCCTACTCCCCCGAATCGATCAGCTTGTGGACAGCACAGCCGGACACGAACTCTTATCTTTTATGGACGCATACTCAGGATATAACCAAATTCCTATGCACGCCCCCGATCAAGACCACACTAGTTTCATCACTGACCGGGGATTGTACTGCTATAGAGTAATGCCTTTCGGACTTAAAAACGCCGGAGCTACCTATCAGCGCCTCGCCAACAAGATGTTTGCGGAGCTAATAGGATGAACTATGGAGGTTTATGTGGATGACATGCTAGTAAAATCGAGGAAAGCCAACGATCACCTAAGCTACCTGAGCGAGATGTTTCACGTACTTCGCCAATATGGAATGAAGATGAATCCTCTAAAGTGATCGTTCGGAGTGTCATCAGGAAAGTTCTTGGGATTCATCGTCCATGCCAAGGGGATTGAAGCAAGCCCTGAACAAGTCCGAGCCCCGAAAGATATCAGGATACCTTCCACTCGAAGAGAAATGTAAAGCCTAAATGGGAAGGTGGCCGCCCTAAGTAGATTCATCTTTAAAGCGACTGACAGGTGCGTCCCCTTCTTCGAGGCTCTAAAGAAAGACAAAGGAAAGTTCGAGTGGACTGACGAATGCTTAACGGCCTTTCTTAACCTAATAGAACACCTCCAGAGACCACCAGTACTCTCAACTCCAAACGAAGGCGAAGAGCTATACCTATACCTTGCTGTGTCATCTCATGCTCTAAGCGCCGCTTTGGTGAGAGAAGATAACCGCGCACAACGGCCAGTATACTTTGTAAGCAAGAGGTTAACAGGGGAAGAAGCTAGATATCCTAAACTTGAGAAGCTAGCATATTGTTTACTAATCACGTCACGGAAACTGCGACACTATTTCCAATCTCATTCCATGAGAGTTCTAACCGATCAACCGCTAAGGCAGGTACTCCATCGTCCCAACACTTCTGGACGACTACTTAAATAGTGCATTGAACCGAGTCAATATGATATCATCTACCATCTTCACACCGCCATCAAGGGATAAGCCATGGCCGATTTCATTGCCGAATTCACTACCAACGAAGGTAAGGAGCAATCTGAAATAGCAAGAGACATTAAGTGGAATCTTTTTGTGGATGGAGCATCAAACGAACAAGGATCGGGGGCAAGTATTGTAATAATCACTCCCAGGAGAAGGAAGCTATGCTATGCTCTAAGGTTGGAATTCGCTGCCACCAACAACGACGCAGAATACGAAGCAGTAATAGCTGGAATAGAACTTGCCTTAGAGATTGGAGTCAGTTCTTTATGTCTTCATAGTGATTCTCAACATATTGTAAACCAAATACTAGGAGAATTTCATACTCGACGAGAATGACTCATAGCTTATCTAAAGAAGACCAAGATGTTACTCGATCAATTGGATCACTATTTAATCAAATACATCCCTCGAGAAGAGAACCAAGAGGCCGACGAGCTGGCAAAGCAAGCTAGCATGAATGACAGTACCATTTCCGGAACAGTAGCCATCTCAAAGCAACTAACCTCGAGTTTCAAGCAAGTGAATCTGGTAGCTGCGATCGAAGAGGAAACTTGGATGACTCGCATCCGAAAATTCTTACAAGATGGCACACTGCCCTGCGAGCGTAACGAAGTCAGAAAAATCTTGAGGAAAGCTTCCCGCTACACAATACAAGAAGGCATCCTCTATTGGCGCGGATTCTCTAACCCCTTATTAAGGTGTGTCACTGGAAGGGAAGCTAAGGAAATCTTATCCAACATCCATCAAGGAAGCTGCGGAGATCACACTGGAGGACAGACTTTGGCAAAGAAAATGCTCCGATATGGATATTTCTGGCCCGCTTTAAACAAAGACGCCTTAGACTTCGTTAAAAAATGTGACAGATGTCAGAAATTTTCCAAGATTCCTCGACTACCAACAAATGAGATTACTCAAATGACCAGCCCTTGGCCCTTTGCAGTATGGGGAATTGACCTGATTGGCGAACTGCCGGTGGGCCGAGGCGGAGCCAAATATGCTATAGTGGCAGTCGACTATTTCACCAAATGGATGGAAGCGAAACCTCTAAATAAAATATCCTCAGCAAAAGTTATTAACTTCTTGATCATAAATGTTTTATGCAGGTACGGGGTTCCACTCAAAATCATATCAGACAATGGACTTCAGTTTGACAGCGAAGAGTTTGCCGACTGGTGCCAAAAGCATGGAATTCACAAAAGCTTCTCATCTGTGGCTTACCCCAGGCAAACGGACAAGTCGAAGCTGTCAACAAAATTCTCAAAACTTTAATCAAAAGGAATCTTGAAAAATCAAAAGGCGCTTGGGTGGATGAACTTCCTATGGCACTTTGGGCCTACCGCACATCATTCAGAACATCAATGGGGCATACTCCTTTCTCTTTGGCATACAGATCGGAGGCCATGCTCCCAGTCGAAACTGTAGTACCTTCCCACCGCAGGATCCACTATAACCCAGAAGAGAACGAAGAACTCCTTCACATGTCTTTGGATCTAATTGAAGAGAGAAGAAACGATGCAGCGCTCAAAGCAGCAGCTCACAAGCAAAAAATGGCGGCGCAATACAACTCCAAAGTCAAGCATCGTAGCTTACAAGAACGAGATCTTATCCTCAGCCGAATCTTCCCGCGCCCCGGAGCGCTATTTCCAATCTGGGATGGACCATATGTAATTCATAAAGACCTCCAAAACGGAGCTTATATTTTGTCAACAGTGGACGGGGAGGTGTTCCAGAGGGCATGGAACATCCAACACCTTCGTCGGTACTTTTCTTAACTTGTACTGCCCATATGAAGCGAATTAACAAAGAGAATCAGTGGACGTAGGCATTTTCGTGCCGAACCACTTTAAAAACTTATCTCTTTTTTAACTTGTTCCTTTATATCTTGGCTGCTTGTTAACTTTATTCTTTTCTGTTGAACAAAATCCTGTGTAATGGAATTTCCATTCAAGACGCATCACGGCGCGACCTCCCCTGGACAAGACCTAACAGGTACTATACGAATCTATGCCCTCGCCAATGAGACACTTTTTCTCCAGCATCCCTCTGCTGCGGGTTAACTCATTGCTCGCGATCGGCCCTTAAAGCCAACTGTAATGAGCCGGTTATAAGCCACCGAGAAGGCCGACTATAGCCGAGGCAGCTCATTACGGCGTTCGGCTCGCCGACGACTGTGAACCTACTTTAAGCCCCAATATAAGGTGTGGCCAGCCAGGGGTAGTTCACGGTTGACGATCGACAGCCATGCTAGCCGGCACGGTAAATCGAATAATACCCACGATTACGGGCCATAATGGCCCGGGTAGTTACTGTGCGCGATCTCGGCTCCGATGTGTCTTAAGTACGGCTGTGGTAAAAAAGAAAACTCCCCGTGGAGGCGTAAGATGGGTGACAAATGTCTCCAAGACCCACAGCTAGGGAAAGTGGCTACAAAACCCGTTTGCCACGAACTTAAGCACATCGAAGGCCTTCCGTGATTGGAAGTTTTACTATTCCTTATATTCCTATTTTATTTAAAAACTTTCCTCGTATCCTATATAACGATCCCTAAAGTACAGGGCACAAAATAGGAGACACCCGCAAATGGAGATAGGAACTCACAACTGGATGACAGAACACTCAGCTGCATTCCATACTCAGTCACACAAGACATTCAAAGCTACCATCTACAACTAAAACACGAAGGGCGGTACTCTCTTCCTTTGTCTATGAGTGCGTAGCTATAATTTATTCACACATCACAATAACATTGCAAGATGTGAAATTATATTCTAAGCAAGAACTTGACATCAAACACAATTGAATCACAGGCATATGCATAGCTGCGTTTCCTATGCAACACACCAAAATAACGAAAGCATTTAAATATAACAGAATCAGCTTAAGTTAAAAATTACATGCCAAGAATAAAGTCGTTCATTACAAATAATATAATTACAGTTACATTAATCTTTTGGGACTAACATAGACAACAATGTCAAGTAAACCAAAAGATGTCCCGGTCAAGTCAAGGAGTCGGCTGCATCGGAGCTTCACCTCTATTCTACTGGCCCTTCGAAATCTACTTAACCGCCGGATCGGAGCTCTCAACGTGTTGACCAGAGGTAGTTGGTGCTTCAGAGGTCCCGCCTGTCCAATTCAGGAAAGAACCCATTAATAGTCATGAACAATAGGCAATCAAGTTACAAAAAGACTAAAAGGGAAGACTTACCGGCATCTGCTCCTTGATCATCATCCTCCAACTGCACACCTACCTCCTCAGCAGTAAGCAGCCGCATACCCTCCTTTACCGCCACTTTCTCCTCCTTAGTGAACTGAGCCGTGACCACGTCCATCCTGAAGGCCATGCCACCCTCCTTATCTGCTTCGGCCTTAGCCTCCTCCAGGGCCCTGAGATAAATCCTGGCCATGACTCGGGGATAATTATCCATCCAGGATAAGTTTCCCTATATCCAAGTGCGAAAGTACATATCCTGAAGCATCTCATCCATTATCCCCTCGTTCTCCTTGAACTCCCCTATTCGGACCTCAGAAGCCAACAGCTTTGCAACGACAGCATCCCTCTCCGATCGGTATCGTGAGCGGTCAGCCCCAAAGGATTTCCTCATCGCCTCCATCTCCTCCTTCAGCTTGGTTTGAGCAAGCTCTACGGCTTCAAGCTTCCTGGATAACTCCTCTACACGCTCGAGATCCGCTTTCCGAACCTCATCCACCGTTGCAATAGCCATATCGATCCGTTCCCTGCAGGCAGCCTCCATTTTTCGTAACTCTGCCCTGCTAGCCTCTTCCATGGTTTTCTTTAGTCGCTTGGAGGCGGCCTCATGCTGAGAGATCTGGATGGCTTGATCGACGAGTTGTTTGGCCTGGTCGGAAACCATTAACCGCAATCGAATGTTAGCACTCCTGATTTCCTCTCCGGCCTTGACCAGTCGGGCATGATGCCCCATCAGCTTCCTGGTATCCTCAGCAACCCGGTCAATGTTTGCCTTAGCTTCGTTCCCCAAAATTAAAATCCGAGTGGTAAGCAAATCAAGATCCAGGGACTTAGCCTCATCAAGCACCCTTACCATAGGATTGCGAGGGAGAAGGTGCTCACCAGTAGCCTCGTCGAAGGAAATATCATGAGAGCCTGGATCCAGATCCGGATGACCCGCAAACGGATTACGAGCCAAGACGGAATGATCTATTGGGGTAACAGTAGGGTTTTCAGACGGGTGCGGGGAAGGTATAAACTCAATATTCTCCTCCGTGGTATCCTGAAGAGGTTGAGTTGGGGGCTGAGGACCAGGTGAGGATTCGAACAAGGAACGGCTCCTCTTCTTCTTTTGGATATCCTCTTCGATGACCCCAAAAAGAGGACAGTAGACGACTACGTCTCCGGGGCGGTTAGTCGGAGACTTCGGTTTAGTGGAAGCTTTGAGGAGTTTGTGTTGTTCAAGACGGTGCCGAACATCTGATGTCTTGACTGCTTCGCCCACTCCTGGAATGAAAACCAAGTGTTACAAGCATACATTGAGCTATAATTCAAGAAACGTATCAAGTTAAGAAGAGTAAAAAGATGCTTTTGTTATACAAACCCTGGGGAGGAGTAGGATACTGCAATAAGTCCTGGATCTCATTCCAGGACAGAAGCTGGCCATAAAATATTCCTAAATCCTTATCATAAATGGAGTCGTCAGGAGTCAAAAATTCACCTTGAATCGCAGGAGTTGCCTTAGCTGAAATGCTCTTAGAATATGAATCGGCACTAGTCCCGGCCTTGTCAGCTTTCTTTGGCTTCTCCACCAAGGCCGATCCTTCCTCCAACCTCTCAAAAGCTAGGCGGAAAGCATCATCTGTCCACTCCTGGATCTCGCCTGCCTGCTCAGAAGACAGAGCCCCAGCGCCATTACCACTCTGTCCATCATCACCATGTCCATCACCATCACCTTCCCCATCACTTCCGCTCTCCTCCTCACCTCCTTCATCCTCACCTCTTTCCTCCTCCACATCTTCCTCCTCCGGGATGTCTGGACATGTGCTGGGGGAGGGTCCATCGGACTTCTTAAGCTTCTTCCCCCTGGCAATTGGAGGTTTTGAGAAGGGTTTCCTTTTGCCACTCTTCACCGTAGCCCCTCCTTTAGCTTTGGCGGCCCTCTTCTCAGCCGTGTCTCTCTGCTTGACCACAGACTGGCGTGGCAGAATCAAGTTGTGCTCCAGAAGAGTAGCATTCCTGATCAAATAAGAAGCTGCCCTCTCCCTTTCCAGGATGGCTTCTATTTCCGCAGCCATCTGAACCAGGCGATCGCTCTCTACGACAGCAAAGCCACCTGTCGCTAGCATGAAACAAAAGCACATAAGGAGGAGCATTGCAGTCAGGACGGAAATTATAAATAAGATTCAACTTACAGCCAGAGGTGAAGCGGTGGAAAGAAATAGAGTCATCCTTAACGAAGAACCATTCCTTCTTGAACATGCGAAATTTCGAATACAAGTCCAGGACTGGTTTGATAGACACGGCCGACTCTAAGCTAATATATGGAGATCCCTTCTTGTAGCCTCTCAAGTTGTACAAATACCTGATCTCCCGGTTGGAAGGGGGACGTCCATATTTTCTCTGGAAGATAATAAACAGGCTCACCAAGATGGCATAGGAGTTGGGCCGGAGCTGGAAAGGGGCCACCTTCAAATATGTGATAAAGCTAACTATCCAGGCATTAATCGGAGGGATGGCTCCGCACATACAGTGATACCTACTGTAAGCAAAATATCCTTCAGGGGGATTATACGTCATCACTCATTCCCCCGGCAACAACATATGCGCTCTGTCAATCCCAAAAGAGCGAGATATAACATCAAGCTGCTCATCTTTGAGGGAGCTAGGAAAGCAGTCAGGCGGGGAATTCAAGAGCTCCTGAGGGCCATACCCTTCTACTAATGATCTTGGGGTTGGTCCATGATGTTCTGGTCCTGCACGAACTGGGGGCACTACAGAGGACTCTTCTTTGTCCCTGGATTTCTTCTTATCAGAACGGGTTTCTACTTTATGAGACATTATCTGCAACACGAGAAAACGCCTCGTTGGAACAAGAGATATAAACAAGCGAGTACGTACGGTCTGGAATTTCATTCGTAATTCAAAACATAAAAGGCTCAAGGTTCATTCGGCATTCAAACTCTCGATCTCATTCGGTATTCCCAACATAAAAAGTTCATTCGGAGGTTCACGGCTAAGAATTCATTCGGCAATCGTAATCCCCATGGTCATTCGGGAGTTCAAGGCCAAGAATTCATTCGGCACTCATGCTCTCCGATCCTATTCGGTAGTCCAACCATAAAAGTTCATTCGGTAGAAGAAAACTCACCTGGTCCGGCAGTCAAGTTTGATTCGGTACTTGGTTGATTCGGCTGTTTCAAACAGTCAAGTTTGATTCGGAACTCGATTGATTCAGCTACCTCGAACGATAAAGGATGAACAGAGACACGAAGCCCATACTTATAGGCAAGCATAGGATACCGGACCAACTGGTTCGGCACATAGGACCAGATGAGAATGTCCAAGCTAAAACAAAGCGCGGCATATGCAAGCATATGCCCCACTTTGGGGGGCAAGTGTTGGGCGTGTTTCCACTAGACCGGTGCTACCGAACCAAGATGAGGGAGGCCACCACCGAAGCAAATCCCAACTCCCTCTCCAAGTCCCTACCGAACCATCTCCTCCCCAATGCCTAGCCGAACCAACTCACTCTCCACCTACTACCGGTCCAAACAACGCTCCACCCACTACCAACCCATCGCCGGACCAAGCACTGCCGAACCAATTCCCATTCCAATTACTACCGAACCAAAGCCACTCCAACCACTACTGGACCGAAGGCCACTCCAACCTTCCCCGGACCAAGGCATTACCGAACCAACACTGCCAGGCCAGATTACATCAGCCCAGGCCCGCCAGCAACTATATACATCCAAGACCCCTACCCCCAGCCTCATTCTATAAATATAGGGGTAGGGGTACAACAATGGCAGACAAGTTTGAGAGCTCAAGCACGGATAGAACTTTCAAACAACTTTCATATACTTGCAATCAAAGCTTTGTACTTGTAATCTGAACAGTAAAGGAGAATAACATATAAAGTGGATGTAGGCACATTCTGGCCGAACCACTATAAATCTGCGTGTCTTTTACAGTTTAATCCCTGCTTTTTACATATTTGCATAAATCACCCAAATCGCTAAGAACAACATAAAATCGACTAAATTATACGACTTGGAGGTGTTTGCCCTTTTTTTGTGCAAACATTAATCGTATCAATAACATCAAGAGCATAGGAACATGAAATTTTCTTAAACATAATTTCAAAAAAAAAAACTTTCACATTTCATTTCAATGATAATATTTCATATTCATTACATAATCTCAAACGTTGCCCATGTTCAAATAAAATATAACTATTATAAAATACTCCAAGAGCGACATATGAAGATTCCCCTTTAATTGATCAAAGTTTACTACTAGATAGTTATAACATCTGTCATTACATACCTTCCAACAAAATAAAATTTCAACACATCAAATAATATATGTTTATATAGATTCCTTTATAGCCAGATCTGCCTTCTGCATGTCTTTGGAAACTTTATTCATCCAACCTAAATAACCTGTAAACTTACTCTCGAACTACTTAATTGAGTACCAAGATTTAAAGGGGAAAAAAAAACTCCGGGTCAGACACAAATCTTGCATGAATAATAATATACCATCTCAGTCAATAGGTATCTAGTAAGACTACACCACTGAGTGGAAATGTTTTCCCCTCACTGGAATCCTCAAAATATCTCTTTTATAAATCTGGTTCCTGCAACCAAAATGGTTAAAATAGCCAATATAAACAATCATATGCATGCATACAACATAGGTAATCATGACCAACCCGTCTGAATAAATGGACTATCTGTCCCACATCTTAGTTTTCTTAGGTTCTTAGGGTAACTACAAACTTATATGGCTGACTCGGGCCTACGATATATAAAATTTTCTATCCAATTATTAGAAGGAAAATGAACGGTCTATTTAAAACTTACTATTCCTAGGGTTACCTTGATCCTAATGGTTTTGCAGGCCAACCAACAATCTATCTCATATTTGTGTATCCCTTTCTATGCGTGAACCTACTTTTGCCTTACCTGTGAGAAAGCCCTACGCATTGGTTTTCTAATCTCTAAGTCAATTCATCCTACCACAATTTATCTAAAGGTGATAAATATAACAATCTCTTTAGTAAAATTCTAGGTTAAATACCCTTTTATACTTCTTTAAAAACACAAATCTTTATAATTGATTTACCTTTGAAATCATACATTAAAACAAGAAAATTATATCCCTTTACTTTCCAAAATATTTATGCTAAGATATATGCTTTCATAAAATAAGTTTGATGAACTTTGAAATCACTTAGAGGTTGTCGCACCTCAAAACTATAGGCTATAAAGTCAAACAAATATTTTTGTACATGGATAAAACGTGGAATCAATATTCCTTATATAAGATTATCACAGCCCTCTTTAACGAAATCATGTTAAAGCCTTTAATCTATAAAGTATAAGGCTGTGGGGCTAAAACCGTTTACATCGCATATATAGGTTGCTAAATATAAGCGGTATCATTATTAGTTTGCATAGTATAAAACTTTACAACTTAAAGTTCTGGAAATATTGAAACTAACGTTAGGCAATATCATTGCCTCTTTGTAATCGATGTCAAAGTAATAGTATACAAGCGACATCATTGCCTTAAGGAAAAGCATGACATCACTAACTTCTTATATGGTTAAAGTCAACAACATGCGGCATGAAAAGCTTACGACATCAAAAATCTTATGGAATTATTATTAATACTACCGGCATTAATACTTGCTGATATAAATAGTTGTGGTAATAAAATAAGTGGCATAAAATAGGCAGATTGAATACATGTGACATCATTAAAGTCGATATAGGTAATTAAAGTATAGGGAATATATGCAGCATCATTGACTTCGTATGCATGCATGCCGACATTGACTCTGACCTAAATGAATTCATTTTATATCACCTGGGAGTGAAATCATATGCATTTACTATTGTCGACATCATATAACTACGGCATTAATGCCTTCGATGTTAAAGACCTCGGCGTAGTAAAACCATAATTAATATAAAAAATGCTATTTTGCTATATAAAGTATTATCTTTTCAACCACTTCCATTCTTCATCAAATTCTTGTTATTTAACAAATACTTTAGAAATTTTCTTTTTAGAAACCTGCTAAGGATCCGATTTCCATCTCCAAAATAATATTGCAACCCTTAACTTTATATTATTATTTTAATATAATTATTAAGATTTTCTAGCCTAACAAGTTCACTCATAAAAACAGGGGAAAATCCCAACAATCGTAATAAATTAGATTAATCGTATTCTTTACATAAAACTTTCAAGGTCAAAAACATTATTTAACTATTTTTAATAATTAAAACTCAAAATAAACCATTTTCTTCCCCTTAAAAAATTCATGAATATTCATATCTAAATCAAAAATTATGAAATTAAAAAGACACTTACAAAATAATGTTTCTAACATTATATCCAAATTTCAAGTCATTTGGGTGTCATATGATAGGTTTTCACATTTCAACCTACTAATAAATTTCATAGTTTAATCAAATAAATCACCCATAAGCATATAATCATTTTTAACATTCATATATGACATAATCACATATATAAATTTTGGATTTAATCATAAAACTGAAATGAAACAAACATATATGAGATGGGTATTATTATTCACCTTGATTTGATAAAGGAACTTAAGATTTGAATGTTGATTAGGTTTCCCTAAGGTTTCTCTTTGATTTCCTACATTTTCTTCCTCCTAAAGCTTTTGGTAATGGTAGGACTATATTCTCTTTTAGTTTGTCTGTATGAATGAAGCAAGGGAGGAATGAGAATGGAAATGTGTATGTTAAGGAAATGTTGCCTTTTCTTATTTTGCCCTTCACATAATCCTCCATCTTATTTAAGTTATAATCATCCTTATTAACTTATTAATTAAGGCACGACTTACTATTAATTGTCAATTCTCCATCTCCTTATCACCCTACATTATTTTATATAATTTACCTAATTAGATATCCTAGATAATATTAATCAAAATTAGGTGTTATAGACCCCTCTCATTCAAGAATTTCTTCCTCGAAATTATGTTAAGGTACATAACAAATATATAACATAGGCATATAACATACCATCAAAAAATTAGTATAAGTGTCTCTAATTCTGTCTTTTGTCCCCCAAGTACAGTCTTTTCCATTGTCACTTTTTTGGACCTTTAATAATCCGACTGTCTTGTTCCTTAGCTTCTTTCATCCCGAGCCACAATACAGACTGGTTGCCTAATAATAGTTATGTCTGGTTCCACTACTAAATAATTCCGTGTAAACGGAGTGACAGTAGTCTTTGAATCATGAATATACTTCTTAAGATGAGAAATATGAAAAACATTGTGGACTCCTGCTAAACTACTCAGTAAATCTATCCTGTAAGCGAGTTTTTTGATCCTTCCTATAATAGAAACAGTCCAATAAACCTACGTGCCAATTTCCTTGACTTTCCAAATCTTACCACGCCCTTCACCAGCGATACTTTAACAAGAACATGATCTCCTACTAAATCGAGCTTTCCTCATCTTATCCTAGATTAACTCAATCTTTTCTATTTCTTCCCTTACTAAATCTGGATTAAGAATCAATCTATCTTCGGTCCTTACCCAACATATGGGTGATTTACATGGTCTTCCATATAAAGCTTCAAAAAGGTGTCATTCCTATACTAGTCTGATAACTATTGTTATAGGAAAATTCAATTAAGTGCAAATGGTCTTCCCATGATCCACCAAAAACTAGTATATAACTCTTAACAAATCCTCCAAGATTTCGTTAACTCTTTTCATTAGCCCATTTGTCTATGGATGGTAAGCGGTATTCATCTTCAGCTTTGTACTTAAAACCTCTTGTATACTTTTCTAGAATCCGCTCGTGAATAAAAAATCTCTACCACTTACTATACTATTAGGAATCCCATGTTGTTTAAAAATATTCTTCGTAAATAACTTAGCTAAAACAGGTACCGTCCTTGTCGACCTAATAGAAATGAAATGTGCACTCTTTGTCAATCTGTCCACTATAACCCAAATACTTTCATCTCACTTACTCGAACTTGGCAATTTCGCTAATGAAATCCATAGATAAAGAATTCCATTTCCATATTGGTATATCTAAAGTCTAAAGAAATCCACTTGATTTCTGGGGTTTGACTTTCACTTGTTGGCAATTTAACCATTACTTCACCCATAAACCTACATACTTTTTCATACTTTCTCAGAATAAACTCCTTTTCATATCTTGTTACATCTTAATTCCTCCAGGATGAATAGTAAACTTCGATCAACGACATTCCCCAAGTACTTTCTTTTTTAGGCCTCCAACATCTGGAACATAAAATCACCCCTTCTTTCTCAACCATCCATTTTGATCAAGATAGAAATCCTTCATGTCATCAATCTCAGTTCCACTTTCAATTCTTCTAACTCGTTAAGCTAATAATGGATCACCACTTTGCTTGGAAGAAATCCTTTCAATCTATTCTAATAGAACTTTGAAGCAAGATAACATTGCAGTACACTGACTAGAACTACCTATTGATATTAACTGCATACTTCAAGTAGTCAATGCTTTCAAATCTTTCTACTTCGCTAACATCGCTAATACTGCATTCTGATGTTTTTTATCAAGTGTGTCTACTACCTTGTTTTCTTCCCTAGTACGTACTATATTCCAAAATCATAAGCTGATAAAAATCCAACTACCTCTGTTGTCTCATATTCAACTCCTTTTGAGAGAATAAATACCTCAAAGTCTCTCGAATCTTTCTTTTAAAAGGTAGTGTCTCAACACTTTCAATGTGAAGATTACTGCTGCCAACTCCAAGTCATGAGTTGGATATCTAACTTCATGCAGTCTAAGCTATCAAGAAGCATAAATAATCACTTTACCTCTCCGCGTCAACACAGCTGCCAATCCTGCTCCTCATGCATCTGTATACACCACAAAATCTTGATTACCACCTAGCACAACTAACATGTGTGCATTGGTCAACAAAAGCTTTAAATTAAGGAATGCATTCTCATATTTATTAGACCAAACAAATTTTACGTTCTTTCTGGTTAGTTTGGTCAGGGGCGTTGCTATCCATGAGAAATCCTTGATAAATCTTCCATAATAGATAGCTAATCCAAGAAAAACTCCTTATCTAGGCCACTATCTTGGGTCTCTTCCAACTGTTTACAGCTTCGATCTTAGCTGGATCTACTGAAAACTTTTTCTGAAACTACATGAGCATAAAACTTCACTTCTTTCTTCCAAAAGTGACACTTTGGAAACTTCTCTTTAAACCGATGTTGCCTCAACGTCTCAAGCACTATTTTAAGATTAATCTCATGATCTCTTTCATTCTTAGAATATATCAAAATGTCATTAATGAACACCAACACAAACCTATCCAAATACTCTTGGAAAATTCAGTTCATTAAGTTCGCAATGAAAGTAGGCGCTTTAGTTAATACGAATGGCGTTACTAACCATTCATACGAACCATACCTTGTTTGAAATGCCATCTACAAAATGCTGTTCTCCACTACCCTTAATTTATGGAGCCCTCGCCAAATCCAACTAGGAAAATACCTTGGCTCCACTCAGTTGATCGAACAAATCATCTATCCTTGGTAACATATATCTATTCTTTATTGTCTTTGCGTTTAACTTACAATAATCGATTCAAAACCTCAACGACTCATCCCGTTTCTTTACGAACACCATGGCCACTCCCTAAGTTGAACTGCTTATCTTAATAAAACCTTTTCCTTCTAAGTCCACCGGCTGCACCTTAAGCTCTTTCATCTCTGTAGGCATCATTCTGCTACTAACGGGTTTAACTTCAGGTACAAGATCTATTCGAAACTCAATAGCTTGTTTTGAGGGTGTCCTATAACCGGCTCAAAGACATCTGCAAATTCACTAATGACAAAAATTCAAGTTCTCTATTGAGTATATAATTAGGTTTCTACTATTAGGGTGTCTTAGTGATATCTCCTTATTTTGGCAAAATATCCAAGGGTCATATTTTATTAAACCAATTCATACACAATATAATCCCAAAGCCCAAAAAATTCAGACGCTTGCAAACTATAGGAAAATATATTGCCTAGCAAATCAAACTCTAAATGGTCATATCTTATCCCTGGAGTTGTATACCCTCATATCGGATTCGCAACTCTTAAAAAAGTAACTAGGTATAATGATTCTAAACTTAGCTTATTTAGCAAACAATTAGAGATAAACGAATGTGATGCACCAATATCAAATAGTACTCTAACAGGTATACCATGAATCAAAAACGTACCTCCCATCATCCCTTTTCCTTTCTCCTCTGCTTTGGTCTTGAGGTAGTTGGTTCCAAAGCAAACACTTTTCCTTTCTCAACCTTAGCTGGATCCTTGCACTGATTCTTATAATGGCCTATCTAGTCAAAATTCAAGCACTTGATGTTCTTCCTCCCAATAAATTTCTTTCCATCTCCTGAACGACAGTCATTGGAAAAAGTGCCCTTTCTTGTCATATTTGTAGCATATAACATCCGCTTTTCATTTCTTGGCAGCTCCACCCTTCCAAGCTCCCTTCTTATGAAAGAACTTCCTTTTATGACTCTGCCCACTTTGAGTCTCCACTTATTTTTTACCACCAAAGAAAGCAAGCATTTTTCATTTCTCAAAGCTATCTCTGCTACTATGACACATGGATCCTTAAGATATGACAAGGTTGCCCTCGCAAGCTCTAGTCTTAATCCATGGATGAGCTTTTCATTTCTCTTAATCGCTGTGTCAACCGTATCATATCCATACCTGGATAACTCCTTAAATCTTGTTGCATACTCCAAAAAAACATGTCTCCTTGCACTAACTCAGCGAACTTCCTATGCATAGTTGACCTGGAAATTTCCGACGTGCACCTCTCATCGAATCACCTCTTGAACTCAGCCCAAGTCAAAGTTTCCTTCGACACTCCAACAATAATACTATTCCATCAATATAATGTAGCTCCTTGTAACTGCCTAGATGCAAACCTCCTTTTTTGCTCATCATTTAGTCCTAAAGCATCAAAGACCCTTTTACAATGAAGCAACTAATTCTCAACTTCGGTAGCATCCTCAATTCCAATGAATGGCTTTCATCCAAGTCTTGCATAATCTCTCTTAAAACATCATAGTTGTTGACAACCTAAACTTCATGGTTTTCTCCTCTAACATATCACCAACTAATCCAACTGCAGGTCCTGCATGCATCATGTTGACAAAGAAATAATACATAGCTCGCATATCCACCGGAGGTGTTCCAGCACTCACATTAGAAGCTGTTTGTCAACCCAGATTCCTCTTTGTATTAGGCCTGACATTTCCTTCGGTTGTGGTGCTTCCTCCACCGAGATTCACTCTTCCGTTTCCCACCTCTATATCTACTCCCCTTAAGTCTTCATTCGAACCTTAGTTAGATATGGAAGAATGACCTAAGAGAGATAAGAAAAATAGCGATAAGATATATACTTATATATAAAAAAAATACAAATACGTTACTATAACGTTGTCCCATATCCTAATCTTATTTTCTAACTCATTTGGATTATGTTTTCAAAATTCTTTTATGTTCACAATTCTCTTAGTTTTTACATAAATTTGTGTTCTGGTACCAAGTTGTTACTCCCTTATTTTGAGCTTCGAAATTAGCTGCTACAGATATTGCAGTTGTCTACAGCATTAATTTCCAGTGACAAAATGCGGTAATATAAATCATATCAATAACATTAAGAGCATAGGAACATGAAATTTTCTTAAACATAATTTCAAAATAAAATTTCACATTTCATTTCACAGATAATATTTCATATTTATTACACAATCCCAAGCGTTGCCCAGTTCAGATAAAATATAATTATTACAAAATATTCCAAGAGTAACATACAAAGATGCATCCTTGGTTGGTCAGAGTTTACTACTAGATAGTTATAACATTTGTCATTACATACATTCCTACAAAATGAAATTTAAACATAGCTATAGCTATGTGTGTGTGTGTGTGTGTGTGTATTCCTTCATAGCTAGTTCTGCCTCCTATGCGTTTTTGGAAACTTTATTCATCTAACCTAAATAACATATAAACCTTACTCTCAAACTACTCAATTAAGTACCTAAGAGTTAAAGGGAAAAAAATTTGGATCAGAAAAAAGTTTGTGAATAATAATATGCCATCTCAACTAATAGATATTAATGAGACTATGCCACTGAGAAGAACATGTTTCCCCTTAGTAATATCCTCAAAATATGTCTTTCATAAATCAAGCTCCTACAACTACAAGGGTTAAACTAGACAATATAAACAATCATTTGCATTCATGCAATATGTGTAATCATGAACAATCTATCTGAATAAATGGACATTTTTCCCACATCATTGTTTTCTAGGGTAAATACAAACTTATATGGCTGATACGGGTTTATCCAATATATCAAATTCTTTAAGCTACCGTGTTAAGGAAACTGGACGATCTGTCCAAAAGCTTCTATTCCTAGGGTTACTCCGATCCTAATGTTTTTGCAGGCCAACCAATAACCTACCGCATCTTTATGTATTTCTTTTTGTTCATTAACCTACTTTTAGTCTTACCCATGACAAAACCCTGTGCATTAGAATTTTTGGACTAATATCAGCTAGGGCTAACAGTTGAAATATATGGCACGACCCTACTCTAGTCCCATATAGATTTCTAATCTCTGATTCAATTTAGCTATCATAATTTATCTAACAGTGAGAAGTTTAACAATCTCTTTAATAAAATTCTGAGCTAAATACCCTTTTATACTTCCTTGAAAACATAAATCTTTATAATTGATTAACCCTTGAAATCATACTTTAAATCGAGAAAAATATAGCCCTTTACTTTCCAAAGTATTTATACTAAGATATATGCTTTTATAAAATAACTTTGATGAACTTTGAAATCACTCAGTGGTTGTCACACCTCAAAACTATAGGCTATAAAGCTAAACAATTATCTTTTTACATGATAAACGTGGCATTAATATTATCTATATGGAACTATCGCATCCTTCTTTAATGAAATCATGTTAAAGCCTTTAATCTCTAAAGTATAAGACCATAGGGCCAAAACCATTTATATTGCATATATAGGTTGCCAAATATAAGCGGCGTCATTATTGGTATAAATAGTATAAAATTTACTACTTAAATTTATGGAAATATTGAAATTAAGGTTAGGTAGAATCATTGCCCCTTTATAATCGGTGTTGAAAGTAATAGTAAATAAGAGGTATCACCGCCTTAAGGAAAAGTTTGGCATCACTGCCTTCATATATGGTTAAGGTCGAAAACATGCCGCATGGAAATCTTGCGGCATCAAAATCTTAAGGAGCTAATATTAAAACTAGCAGCATTGATACTTACTAATATAGAGAGTTGAGGTAACGAAATAAGCAGCATAAAATAGGCAAAATTGAATATATACGACATCATTAAAGTAGGCTTAGATGATTGCGGTATAGGGAATATATACTTCGTCACTGACGTTAGTAAGCATGCATGCTGACATTGACTCCGGCTTAAATGAATTCATTCCATATCACCTAGGAGTGATATCATATGCACTTACTAAGGTTTACATCATATAACCACGACATCAATGCCTTCGACATCAATGACCTCAGTGTGGCAGAACCGTAATTGCTATACAAACTATCATTTTGCTATATAAAGTATTGCCTTTTCAACCACTTCTATTTTTTGTCAAGTATTTCTTATCATAAATGCATTACAAATTTTCTTTTCGGAAACCTACTATGGATTTGATTTCCAACTCCAAAATAATTTTGCAACCCTTAATTTTATATTATTGTTTTAATATAATTATTAAGCTTTTCTAGCTTAATAAGTTCATAATAAATCGTAAAAACATGAGAAAAATTCTTAAAAATCATAATAAATCAGATTAATCATATTCTTCAACATATAAAAATTTCAGGGTCAGAAACATTATTTAATTATTTTTAATAATTAAGACCCAAAATAAACCATTTTCTCTACTTAGAAAATTCATGAAATATACATACTTAATTGAAAATTCATAAAATTAACAATCCACTTCTAAAATAATGTTTCTAACATGATAGGTTTTCACACTTAAACCCAATAAATTTCATAAATAAATCCAATAACTCACTAGTAAGCATATAATCATTCAATTATTTAAACATGGCATAATAACACATACAAAATTCGGATTTAATCAGAAAATTGAAATGAAACATATATATGAGATGGATATCATTATTTGCCTTGATTTGATAAATGAACTTGAGATTTGAATAGTGATTAGGTTTCCTTATCCTTTCTCTTTGATTTTCTAGCTTTTCTTCCTTCTAAAGATTTTGGTAATGGTGGTTTATATTCTCTTTTAATTTTTTTGTATGAATGAAGTAATGAAGGAATGATAATGGGAAGGTGTATGTTAAGTAAATGTGCATTTTCCTATTTTCCCTTTACATAATACTTCTTCTTATTTAAGTTATAACCATCCTTATTAACTTATTAATTAAGGCATGACCTATTATTAATTATTAAATCTCCATCTCCTTATCATCCTATATTATTTTATTTTACCTAATTAAATATCCTAAATATGTTAATTAAAATAGGGGTATTACAAATGAGTTAAGAACCAAATTTTGGCTAAGTTTATGGTTCGGTACCGACCCATTATAGATTTGTGCCAATCCATAAATGTAATAAAATTCATGGATTGGCTTAAGGGATGACACTGAGTCAATTAAGGAAAGGCCTAAATTAAAATTACCGATCGATATTAAACTGCTTTGGGGCAGATGTGGGAAAACCTAAGAAAAGCTCAGGGAAAGCTTAAAGCGGTGAGAATTGATCTTCAAAGTAGCATATCATCCACATTGGAAGTCCTATTCCAATGAAGCTTAAAACATTATGTTCAATATAGAGTTCCCTTCGTTATATGAAATTTTGAGAAAAATATGAATAATTTGATTTTTGATCCACGGTATCATGCTGGTTGTGTAGTAATTGCCGATGAGAGAAACGAGTAATAATTCCCTAGATACTATTACTATTGTTATTATTCATAAATTCATATCGCAGGGTTAAGAGCAATAACTTAAGAGTGCATGGCTACCAAATGAGTAGAACTCATCTCCAATAAGACAGTGAGTTGTTAACATGTAGTGTTAAGGGTGTAAAAGCAAGGTAACGAGGGGCTCTTGGATAACTTACGATCAACCGAACCATATGCTAGTAGTTAATTATTTAAGGGGAAGTGCATATCCATGGAATAACATTAAGAGTGAACCATACCTTACTGCATATATTAAAGGTGAAATGAAAAAACTGTACTTGACTGCACATTAATGTTTAAAAGGGACATCGACTCGTTCGCCCTAGAGTATATGATTCTACAATACTTGGTATGACTGGTAAACCATAATATAATAAATGCATGCATGGAATATGGGGTTGTCAGGATAATACTCTTCACACATAACACTCGAGGCAGATAGGGATAGGTGCAGGTTCTGTACACCTAGAGTAGTGGATGATCAAACTTTACCCAGCGACACAGTAGTATAGACCCATAGTTACTATGCTTTTATAGTTAAACATATTATTATTAGTCTAGCTTGTTAAATGCAATGAGACAAGTTGAGGTATGGCTCCATGTACTAATATAGCTCTTATCCAATATTACATATATTGAGTATATGTTTATATATGTACTTGATATCAGGGGATAATTTTCTCCTCAGGCTAGGTTTTATGTATGATTTGTGTTTTGTCATTTTTGTTTCTCAACAATTCTCGAGTATTCTCACAAGTAGACTAAGAGTTAGGTGTAGAGTGCACTACCTAGCAAGTCTTGTAGTAGATAGTTGAGCTTAGAGAGGTTGATAGCTATTATCTAGATCAATTTTTGTTTTATGTATTAATAAATGGCATGTATGCATATATGAGATGAACTCCCATTTCTTTAGTACTCATATATATCTCATATACTTTATCTGTCATGTTGTATTGCACCAATTTCTATCATATATTTTTCATTTTACTATAAAATTGCAAATAATGATGCATATGGATAGTTTTAGCTTCTATCACTCAAAGGAAAGCAATGTTTCGATACTGGAAAATTGGATTGCTAAGTAACCATTAATTCAAGAAGTCAAGGGAGTGCATCTTCACATGTGATATCGGAGCTTAGGGGGATAAAATGAGTAAAGAGTCTGACTAAAGTGTACATTAAGAAGAAAAATGTAGGAAAGTTCCTTTTAGTAAAATTCATTATGGATTCTTGAAGGAATCTAATAAACATAAGAGCTGAGGCGCTTGGTAAGAAAAAGGACTTACAAGGCCAAATGTACGAGGGAACTTATTTGTATTTTTAATACTACATGGTATGTTCATACACATTTTCCATATGATATTACTTCTAGTTTCTCTTACGATTGCTAACTAACTTTGCCTATAGATTAGTAGCATGAGCATAAGAAGAGGATGATGACAAGTTAGGGAAAGCTCCAAGGTAGTGGACAACATAAAAGTCCTTACTTGGTTTATGTAGTTTTTACAAACCATACCCCAATTGACCCCTGAATGGACTATACGTGAAACTTCTGAAGTTATGGTAGTGCATATATGGTGGAAGCCATAGTCGTTCCATCTCCTAAGGTTGAATTCAATAAAATATGCAAGATTTATATCAATCTAGGTGGTAAACTATATATATATATATATATATATATATATGCACTAAATCGTATGTAGGGACTCAGACTTGGCTATGCTTGTGCAATTGGATCATTAACAAGATGAATCTTGATGATATGATAAAGAGGAAGCTTGCATCTCATCAATATTGTGGTAAAGCCCTGAATCGATGGGATTTAATGGTGGATGAAGTTGATGAAAATGTTTTGCATTAGCAGGAGCTCAAATGATTATCTGACACTCATTTCACCTCTACCACAAAAAGAGAATTGTAGCTAGCTAAGTTCATTAACTTGAAGCAGGGAGAGATGGCTATGAAAGAATGTGTTCCCCAATTTTACTCTTTAGCGATATTTGGCTTGAGATTTATAGATTCACCCTCAGTGAAGGCTAAGAGATTTTATAATGGTCTAGATCCCTTTATATATCTCTTTAGATGTTCCTTTTGAGAGCATTATCAATACAAATATTAGGCATAAAAGTTCTTAGGTTAGCTCAAAGGAGTTCAACACATAAATTAAAGTTTAAAGCAATATAAAAGAGACTAGAAAGCGAGATCAAGGCTAAAAGAATTAATAAAATGAAGAAGATGGCGGAGTTTATCAGCAAATCTTATTGCCTGAAGGAACACTTCATTAATGTGTGTAAAGCTTCGAAAGATAAGAGGACGTGTTTCATTTTCAATTAGAAGAGTCACATGAAAAAAGATTTCCTATGTAACAACCTTCCTTTATTAGCCTCAAGTTCAATGTCTGAATTGATATTCATACCTCGAAAACTGAAAAGGATGAGTTGTTAGGATATGATAACAAGAAAGAGACACATTTCTAATTATGACTTTTTGATCTTGCAGCAGAAGGAAATGAAATATAATACCCAAAAAAAATCATTTATTCAGTAATCATATTATTTCAACTAACATTACTCGTGACCGTTCTATTGAGATAACATATAATACCAAACAATAATCACCTTGGGAGCAGAACATCACTCTCTAGGATCCCATGTTGGAGGTATATCATGCAGAGTGAGCTAGCAGCAATATGGATGGTACTGACTCTAGGGGGTCGTTCAAAACCCTTAGACCAGGATCTTCTTTCAGTGGGGATGTAGATTTTGGAATAGAGCCATTGGTACTATCGGTCTTGTAACTCAATTGTAATCGATCATCTAGCTCTAGTTGGCATAGTTATCATTGCATGAGCTATAAAGGACTTGGCTTTAGAAGGAGTTGATGGCCCAATGCCAATGTTGAAATGAGGTGAACTACAAATCATTATGGAAAACTTGATATTGAACACAGTTAGGTACGTTCTATCTTGAAGTTCTATTTTAACGTGAGCGCTTATGAACAATGCTCAGAATCAAATGGATGTCGATGTTTGTTGGCTAATTGGATTATGAACATCAACCGGGGCAAACGGTGCAGGTGTTAGAGCATTGAGAGGACCTTTCCGTTTTTAGTGTCAATCTACGCGGTGTGTGTCTTGTGTCTAGTACATGATGAATAGGACCTTCTGTGCAGATAGGCCGATCATGCTAGCAAATAAGCTTCGTCATAGATGGAACTATATGTCGGTCTTTACTAATTATCGTCGAATAATCGATAAATCAACCACTGTCCAGAGCAATAAAGAGCTTTCTTTGAGGGAACATAGGATTGAGCAGCAATTCGAATGCCAGAATATGTTCTACATAACCATTCATCAGAACTGATTCATCGAAGTTCAAAGACAATTCATGATTGACCAAGTGTGGACATATTGACCCAAGCACTATGAAGTGCAAGGGGATGGAATAAAGGCAAGGCAATGATATCTATTGAAGGACTCGAAGTAGAAGAGGCAATAACACGGAGTTGACACCAAGTAGAAGGGTATATAGGAAAATTGGGTGTTTTCTGATGCAAACTAGGGTCAAACTTGAGTTACACTCTGGAGCGAAATAGGTCATACCATAGCCTTAAAACTTGGATAATAACTAATCACCATTTGAAACTCCACCCGCTTCTCTAGCCAAAGCGAAACCCCGTCCATCGACGATGACTCCACAACTACACCATGGCACTTGGCTTGAGAGACCCACTTGCATTTGAATCTAGGAATCAAAGGGACTAAAGAGTTGGAACTGAATTCTATAAAACAATAAAGTTTACCTATAATGGAGATTTCAATGATTTGAGGAAGGCGGTGGTGAAACTGGGATGAGGTTAATGGTGGCGGTTGAAGATCCCAGGTTACAAAGGAAATGATTACAGCAGTAGAAAGCAAGAAGTTGGAGTGAGTAAGATTGAAAAGTGGTAAAAAAAATTCTAAGTACATAGTACTTATTATACATAAATGACTTAACATTTCATATTGGTATCGATATGAAGAGGCCGACATAGTTTAGTGAAAAAGGGAGAGAAAGGATTTCTTAATTGGCTGAGGCTTGGAACAATCTTCAAGATGATGTAGATCTGGACCTTGGTAAAGAAAGTGGAACAACTACTATTTAGATTGATTGAGCGATGCTCTTGGAATAGCGATGACATTTCAAAGAAACTCTTGGATAACCAATGGACTTAAGCAGGTGTTTATATATCTTGTCTTGATTTAAAGAACACTTTGTTTTCAACAAAAACATACTTTGTGAGGCAAGTGTTATCTAACTTTTAAACCAAATGGCTTCCAAATATATCTGGATGTCAAGGCGAAGACGAAATGGTTCAAGAACTTGGTGGTAAGCTTGGAATTGGCAGTGGAATGAGCTATATGGGATTTGGAGTTAACGTTCACTAGAAAAAAGAGGTTGGTACTGACCTCATTTCATGTAGGTGCTGAGTTCATTTCGTGAATCATATTAATCTATCATGTATTAGTCAAGGCATAGATGGCTACACTAATCATCCTGGGGCCCCTTTCTAAAGAAGCAGTTAAGCAACTCCTAATAGCTCTACAAAGAAGAATAATACTAGATGTGTTAGAACATCTCGATATTGACCTAATTCCGTAGGAAAAAGTGCTCGTAGTTGGAAGATTTAGAGATACATGATGAAGTAAAGGGTGACATTTAAATTGTTCTAAGTAAATCATCTCGGTATCGACATGATTCATTTCATTACTGACATGATTTTATGGCCAATGGGACTTCGTCTTCCTCCTTACTTTCTCAGATCGATAGTTTTACTCAGTCTTCAGTGATTAGGTGACTATAGTAGGCAATTTGCCTATAAATAGCAAGCCTAGAGCAACCTTTAGAGGACCATTGGACATTCTTCTTCATTCTCTTATCTCTACTAAAGTTTTATCACCTAAAGGTTATTTAGATCCATTCTAACTAGAAAAGCTCTTGTACTTGTGATGAACTCAATCTAAATAAGAGTAAAGTGGATATAGGCCACAGAATTTGCTAAACCACTATAAAAATCCATGTATTCATACCGTTTTCATGCTATTTCTATTTAGATCTACTCGTTTTCATACATTTCGAAACATTGTGCCACTTTTTATCCCAATAATGATTTTCTATAGGACTGCAAATCCGTATATGGCATTCTTCATCACAAAGTTGATCACTTTTCCACGTAGTCATTGTGGTCAACGGTTATGCTTCAGCCCACTTGGTGAAACAGTCTACAACTACGATAACATACTTCTCTCCACCCTTTGACATTAGTAGCACATCGACTACATCAATTTTCCAAATTGCAAATGGCCATAGGCTAGCCACTTGCATAAGCTCTATAGATAGGGCTCTCGACATCTTCACAAACCTTTAGCACATATGACATCGTCTAGTGTAGTCAGCTATGTCTAAATTGATCGTTAACCAAATATATCCATAGTGAAGATTCTTTACCAATGTCTTTCTCATGTGTGGTCACCACAGCTTTCTTCATGTATGTCCAAAAGGATCTTCCTAGCTTCATGTTTATGACACATTATAGCAAGGGTTAAGAATCCTTTCCTATGTAGCACTCCTTGCATAATAAATCATAGCACCTTACAAAGAGCATTCATCGTTCATTCCATAATAAATTATAGCACCTCACAAAGAACACCCGACCACCCAAAACCACAAATGAATATGCAAAACGAGATCGAGCTAGTCGAGCCACCACAGGAACCAAACCTGATCGCAACATCCACCATGCACCGCCTCCTCCGACCACTAGGAGCCTCGTCGTCGAACCAGACCTTCACCACACATCCACGCTTCTTTTCCCCTGCCTCCGACCCCACTTGACACCTCCCCGACGTCGTACTGGCCTCGAAACCATCGTCGACCCAAACAGGGTCTTAAACCCTAAATCATCCTTGTCGCGCCACCACGGCGAACTGAAAAACCTCTGACCATTTTTCCCGAGCTCCTCGACCCCCGAGCTATCTCCAACAATGATCCCGACTTCCCCATAACCCTCGATCGCCAGAAATCGAAGAAAACTCAATTTTCGTTTAACCCACAATTCTCCACAAATACTAACCTAAAAATCTTGATATTACCATTAAAAATCATAGTTTTCAAAATCAAATCTGATGATATAAGCGAAACCAAAGATTTAAACAATTTATTTCCTGACTTGATTTGATTTTCAATGTACTTTTTTTCTTCCCAGTAAAACTACTTGCTGTCTACACTTAAAAATATTTTTAAAAATAGAATTTAGTTATTACAAACATATTTTCTTTAAAGATCATAAACTAAAAGAGATTGGGTGATGAGAATTTAATTTTTGAATTGATTTGAGTCTGTTAGAAATAGAACAGAGACAATAATCTTACATGCACAGACATCCAGATGATCACACGGCAACTTCATACATATATACCAGGCAAAACACATTTATACATCCATGCAAATCATATTCACAACATTACTACCGTTATTTATCACATGCATCAGATAATAAAGTAAGTTTCGTTTTAAAAAGGGTGAAGTTTACTCACTGTAAAAATTTTGAGCAGAGGAAGCTTTGAAATCTGAAAACTTTATTTTGAAACTGTAACTTGATCTACTTTTTTTTAGTTGATTTGAACTTGAATTGAATATAGCTTTGCTTTAATTTGAAAACTTGGTGAAGTTGTTTAGTTTTTCTCTTTTTATTTTCTTGTTTTGGTTTTAGAGTTTGAAAGATGAAAGAAAGAAAGGGATTGAGGAATATGTATAAGTTTATGAATTGTACAACACCTGGTTTCTTATTTTTTCCTTTTTATTATATTTTGAAAATGAGGAAATTCATTTAAACAAGAATTTTGACACTCGTATTCCTAGTCTTACAAATGTCTTAAGCAAATATTTATATTTTATTTTTTTGTTTTATTTTTTGTTTTATTTTTACATTTTATTTTATTTAATTTATGTAACTTCAAAAGAGATAATATAAAACCTATTTATTATTCTTATTTTAAGCTTAAGCTATTTATACTTTAATTAATAACTATATATATACTAGTATTTAAAAATGTAGAATTAAATTTAAATTATTTTTGAGATAATAATTTTTAATTTCAAACATATTTTCATTTACAATCTGCATATATATATAAACAATACTAATTAGAAAGCACATCCTTATTGTTTGAAAAGATAAGTTTGGCAAATTTAAATAATTATATTAGAATATTATCAAATTAAAATTTTCCAAGAAATCCCGGGTTGTCACACACATGCATGCAAACTCTGGCCGTGCAGTCACCGCAAGAACTCCAGCCCCAAGTCCACCTCGCCCCTCTCCACTCCTCCAGCCTATAGCTGTCATCCCTGGAGTTCCCAAACAAAATGCGACCCTATTGCCTCATAGCCAAACGTGTACATGAAATGGATTTGAGCTTGATACGGCCCCACATCGTTGCCACACACCATGCAAGACCATGTCTCTACCATCTATAGGACCTTCGTCCAATGCAGCACCATTTGACCCACCCTCGGCCCATCTGATCACTCCTAATGCTGCCAGCACCATCAAAGATGCATGCACCCCAAAGCCAAACCTAACCCTAACTCGTTCTATATCCGACAAACCAAACCATGATAACTCTCACCTACAACATGGAAAAAGTCTGTCTCTCTCCAACCTTCGTCTCGATATCCTCTGTCAAACCCCTCGACCATTGGTGCACTAGAATTTGATTTTTAACCTAAAATGATCAATAAATAAATTTTAACAAAGCAAAACTCCAAAAATGCTGAAACTATCACTAAAAATCATGATTTGCTATGATGATCATGAATATAAAGGTTGTCTATTGATTCGTAATTGATAAAAACCTAACAATTTTGATTATTTACTGTATTATTCAAATTTCTAAAAATACACTCAACTAAAAATTCAATAACTATTTTTAAAATTAACTATGGACCAAAACAAATAACTTTGTAGTTGATGGCACATTCAAAATCAAGACGGTTTGAGAGTTATTGATTTTTGAAAGTAAGAAATAGTTATGTTTTTAAATAAACAAAGAACAATATATGTTACAGTAAGTAAGTTTTTTCAATTTAGACGCAAATCCAACTAAAATATTATTTTTAACATGCATACCTAACAAGATTTCAAGTCAAACAAATTCCAAAACAAATATATACATGATTCATATTTAACAATAATATTCACAGATTTAGTAACTCATCTTTATATTCTCCATACTTTAGAAAAGTATTTGAAAACTTGCTTTAAGCTTTGATCTAAAAAGGAGTTGAGAGGGGAAAATAAAATGAGATAAGAATGAAAAGTGAGGATATAAAAATATGATAAAGAAAACAAATAAAATAAAGAAAACAAATATCAAAATTTCCATTAATCATCATTTTCAACTCTTATCTAACATCACCAACCACCAAGTGGACAACATTAGCAAACACATTAAGTAATAAGGTGTTTCCATGTACTTAGATTTACTTTTACACTTAAGGTATCATTTCCTTTCAGATTCATTTGAAATTTAAATAACATTTTACATTCTATATACTTATTATTATTATTTTATTCAAAATATAGAGCGTTTTAACATCTTTTAAGTGTTTTTTATACCAATTAAAAATATTACAACTTAAAAATAACTTATTATTCGATAGAAAGCTGAAAATTCGAAAATTGCATTTCGGTCACATTTCCAATTTTCCGTCAAATTGCTTATTTATGTAAACCACATTTAAAAATACAATCTCTATCATTAATTATAAATTAAAGGAGGGTTATTAAATTAATAAATGTGCAACGACCCATAATTTCCGATAATTAAAAATAGTTAATTTAATAAGATTTTGTGATTTAATATTGGAAGAAATAAAAAAATTTGATTTAATAAAGAGAATATAATGGGAATGAAATATAATAGTATTAAATTTAGGTATTTGATAATCGCTTTAAATGTAATTCCAATTAATTAAAATGGTTAAAGAGTTATAATTGGCAATAGATTGTAAATTAATTGTAATAATATGTGTATTAATTGATAATTTGGGATGATGGAGTAATTGATAATTTAAATATGGTATTGATTTAATGAAATAGTAAGTAATAAATTATAATTGAATAAAATTAATGTTGTATAAATAACTATAACATTTGCGTGTAAATAACAAACATACAAATGTGATTAAATATAGAAATGGCGATAATTGTTATCTGTTACCAATTATTTAATCAATTACAATAAAATGAATTAAAATGTTACGTAAAGTGGGTTAGGACAATAACTGTAGAAGGTAAAATGTACAGAAATGTTAATTATATTTACAAGGCAATAATTGATGTAACAAACAGAGTGGGACAAAGATAAATTTATTTTATTGAGATTTTAGATTATAATAAAATTGAAAAAATTCAATATAATTGAAATATAATAGTTAATACAAATAAAAGATGGAAAGTGTAGCATATTAATGTAATAAAATATTAACCAATGTTAACTATGTTTATGGAATAACGATTAATTGAATAAAAAGATTGAAATCAAACAAATCAATTTATTGAAATTAAAATTATAATTAATTGGATTTAATTACAGTTGAAATTAAACAGTATAATTAGTAAAATAATTTGACACTGAATTGACATGTAAATTTGTTTTAAATTATTATAAATGTCTAAATAATCAAAAATGATAAAATTTGTTAATTATAGGATTTGAAATTAAAAGTGATTTAATCAATTTAATAATTATTATTTAATTAACGTGAAAATACCCATTTTGGCCACTGTCTTGGATTTCGACGAAATCAGTTTCACCGGATCCATAATAGTGAATTATTATAAGGTTTCAAGTTTCGTAGCGATCGGACTTGTCGTTTGATCGTACGGGCTTGAAGCGCATAGAAATCAATTTAATTAAATTCTATTGAAATCAATTTGAAGTACGCTGATTTTAAGCTAACTTCTTCATATGATGGAATTAGGACTTGAAACCTATTCCATTGAGTTTTAAAATATCGAAAACATCTATTTCGATATATGGGATGACCCACTTTTGTTTCGGAAGCGAAACGGGCTTTTCGGGTCATTAAGGTCAATTCGAACTGGTTGGATATGTTAATCTTTCTTATCAGGCCTTGTCCATATAATTAATCTTGTTTCCCAAAAACCTGACAGTTATTTTTCTTAATTTGTAAGTACAACTCCATCTGTTTGTTCCTTCTTCTCAAATGGCAAAAACCTAAATTTCTAGATTCAATTGCAAATCAAAATCAAATCGAAAAATTAAAAATCCTCAAACTGTATCATATTTTATATCGATATGAAGCTCTCGACGAGCGCAACTCAAATCTACAGTTCGTTTTTATAATCGGATTCTATTTTTATGGAATTGGCCAAATCATTCTCGACCATCTATAAGGTTTCGATCAACGTCGATAGTTCATCAAATAAAAGGCACCGTTGCGCGGAGAGTGCCGCGCACAGTGCATCTGTGGTGTTCTCTTGGTCAGATGATGGCCAGATCATCATGGATAATTAGATCAGGGTTTGATGGTCGACGATGGCTGCTGTTATTCGTGTCCTTGCTCTACGACACGATAGGTCTAGGGGTGGTCAAGGTCGAGTGGGGGAGGCGCAGGCTCGCATGGGATGGTGGAGGGGCATGCCAGAGGCAGGTAATGAGCGAATTGGGGAGGCAGCTAGGGTTTCGATCGAAACCCAGACGTGTGCTCGAGCGCGCATGAAGAACGAGAAGGCTTGCTGACGTGGCTGGGTAGGTGTGTCTTCTTTTTGTTTTTTTTATAAATTGAATCATACAACTTCTCATGTTAATAACTTTTGTGTACGACGTCCGGTTCACACACGGGTTGTTTTGTTGGGATCGTACCAAAATTCCAGACATTTTGACACTAGTTTGGACGAATTCTGAGACTTTCGAATTTAAGGCCTTAATTTGGATTTCAAATCGATTTGAAATCAAAGGTGAGTGTTTTAACCCACTCACAGTTACTAATTTATCTTACGTTAGTTAAAATAAATTTATGATGTGATTAGTGTAACGACCCGAGATTTTTCGACCCCGAAAATTCAACATAATATGTTCACGGTAGAAGTGCCGAGCAATCGAACGTCAAAAGTTTCAGATTGTTAGAGAAAAGTAGAAGATGGTAGAAGAAAAACAGAAAACAACAGCATCTCACATTCATAGCGGATTAAATATAATATCAAATAATAGCATTTATACAAAGAAAGCTGTATCTGTTAATTAACATTCAATACATCAGGGCACAACCATAAATGGACAGTTATAAATAACTTGTCCCATAATACAACAATGCAACTCCAATACACAGCAGAATATACTCCATACGTTCCTGCCACCCAGCTCACCTCTTAGGCTCCACAACGTCATAGCCTGAAAATCTATAATACTCGGTCAGACCCGAGCATTACACAAAGTAACACCATGGTCAGGCTGGAAACCAACGTGAGTAAACCCATAAAATTTGAAAATACAGAATTATAAGACTTATTTGAAAACCTGGGGTAACTCGTACCTCACAACGAATTCTTAACTTGTTTGAACCAACACTTATTTAACAAATCGATCCCTAAGTACCACAATATAGTTTCAATGGTCCAGTTTACTTAAATTATTCCATTCCAACATATTGATCTCACATACCAAATCTATAAATAATTATTGTAAATTACAAATCGAAGTGGTTTTGGGTATTTACTGATATCCGACCCCAGTCTCTTCGAATCCAATGTTATTCTTTAAGCCAAATGTTTAAGTTTAAACAATACAATTTATATTCAGGATTTCATATTCACACAACAATTCACCTCAGATAGATAACCTACAATATCACAGTTCAACCAAAGTATCTCATATCACAAAGCATCATAAATCACATATAAGAGATATCAAATAATCTAAATTATTCTATATATCTTAATCATCTATAAGCAAGATAAATTAATTGTACCATTTCTAATTAATTTAATTGCTTTTAAATCCTGCTTATTTAACATTAATTAATTACAACCATTAATTAATCATTCTTTAATTATCAATCTAAATTAATTATCCATAATTACGTTCATTAAATTATTCCATTGGTTAATTATCCTCAATTAATTAACCTTTAATTATTAATTAATTATCCTCTAATTACAAATTAAATTAATTAACCCTTAACAAATTAATTCGTTAATTACTTACATTAAGTATTTATCATTTAAGTAATTACTTACATTAGTTATCCTCAAATGACTTAAGTTAATTAATAACCTTCAATTACTTACATTAAGTAATTAACCTTTAATGACTTAAGATCTTATTTAATTGCAGATAAACATTTATTTCAATTAATTACTTAATCATCATTTAAATCTTATTCAAATGATATGCTTGAAATTAATTTATACGAGGTCATTTAAGTCCCTTTTGATTAATTAAGTTCGATACATTAATCTTAAGCACTTACCTAATTACATTAGAAAACATTTAGGAATTTAATTAATTAATTAACTTAATAATCAATACCAAAACAATTTCAATTCAAAGACGTTTGACTCTATAATTAAATTTTAGAAACTTGCTTATAAATCTGATCAATACTTTATTCGAAAACTTGTTAAATTTTCTCTTTGAAAAATGTTTTCTTGAAAACTTATTTTAGAATTTGCTTTTCCTTGCCTTAAAAACTTGATAATTACCAGAAGAAAAACCCGAGCCAACAAAGAAATTCCTCAAGCTATTCTCGAGCTAAAAATCACGTCACTACCTACGAGACAACTCGCGAATGACTCGAGCAATACCCGAGTAACATCCCTCCTCTTCCCCGATGCTAAACATCGCAGCATCATACAGATATGCCTAGACACTCGTGCACATGCACCATCACACGCCACGACTTTGATCGACGCTACGACCGCCGTCAAGTCAGCGAGGACCTCACCGTTGTTCCCAACTACCCAGAAGCATGGAACTACCTCTAACTCGAAATCGAACAAGTCGATTAAACTAAAGCCAAACATGCTCAACGAAAACCACTCTATGCCACCGCCTCAGGTCGCTAAAGACCCCGACACGCCGCCCAAACCTATGTCGTAGACTCATGCACCAATCCCACCTACTTTGACCAAGTCTGATTCATCCTTTCCATCGCGATGAACGCGATAACATCTTCGAACCCAACAGGTCCCTAAACCCTACAATCACCTGGTCGTGCCTCCACGACAAAGTATAAACCCGCCGACCAATAACCTTTAGATCATCGATCAACAAACAACCTTAGACCCAAGTCCTGAGACTGCAGAACCTCGTGATCACCGGAAATTGGCAAATTTCTAATTCTCGATCATCTTACCATATCTCGATCCATAGAAATCTAAATATTTTGATTTTACCATTAAAATTCGTCACTTTCAAATTCAAATCAGATTGTATAATCAAAACTTGAGATTTATCTACTTTAATTTCTATCTTGAATTGATTTACCACTGTAAATTTTTATTCTTGTCATAATTACTTCATGTATAAACCTGAAACCACTTTTATAATCCAAATCCGGCCAATTCTAACATATTTCATATAGAGATTGTGTCCTAAAAGTAATTGGGAAAGAGAATTTGAATTTTTGATCTTATTTTTATCTGTGTAACAAGAACAGAGGCATGCTAACCAAACACAGACAAACAGATGCATATTCAAACTAGGCAATCATGTTTACACATCCACGCAAAACACTTTCACGAAACTATTTTTATGATTTATCACATACATCAGATAAATAAGAAAATTTTGGTTTCAAAGGTGAATGTTTACTCACCTGTATATTCAACAGAGAATAGGCCTTTATTCTTGATCTGGAACTTAAATTCTAAGATGATTTGAAGCTTAGTGTTGATTTTAACTGATTTTGATTTATGTTGAGTTGAATTCTTGAGTTTTCCTTTGCTTGCTCAGGTTAATCTTGCAAGAGTTTGTTTGTGTATTTTGAGTTTTCCTCTGGTTTGGTTTTGAAAAAAAAATGAAAGATGAAGAAAGAAAATGGGGTTGTAAATAGTTTTGAATATAGCCTGATTTTCTCCGTTGATATTTACATTATAATTTTAAAAGAAAAACATACCTTGCCACTTGTAAATTTCATGTTGTAACTATCTTCCATTTGTAATTGCAAATCATATTAAACTTACATATGTTTATTAAGCCTACACTTGTTTAAATCCTTTATCATTATCTTACAAATGTTTAAATGTAAGTATACCAAGCTTATAAATGTTTAAAGCCTTTATTTAATATTTCTTATGTGCTATATATACATATATATTTTATGTTTATTTTTATTAATTTACGTTTATATCTTTATATACAAATCAAAATTAGTTCAAGTAATTTTATAAGAAAGTATAATAAACTCTTTTATTAAATCCTATTTTAAATCTTAAGATATAATACTGTTCAAATTAATAAACAATTATCTTAAGTGTTTTTAAAAATATAAAATTAACTTTAACTAGCTTTTGAAACTAATGCTTCCAAAACACAATATATATATATATATATATATATATATATATATATATTATATACATACTTATATACCTGTATATGTATACACTTTATAATTTTCAAGATTATAGAGTTTGCATATATCTATTTATCTTTGTTAATTTATTATAAGATTTATCATTTCCAGATATTTATAATTCAACTTTTATTATAGTCCAAATCCATTTATATACATCCAAATATTTTAATTATCAGAATTTTATTTGTTCAACCAAATAAAATTAGTATCTCAATAGTAATAATCACTTAATTATCCAACTATCATAAGTTCAAAAATCCAGGTTATCACATTCCTACCCCTTTGAATCTTTCATCCCCGAAAAGGAACGAAACCAGAATTTTAGTTATATTGCTAGTTATCAGTTAAATTATCCTTTAAGCATTTTGAACTCTCAATTCCTATTATTTAAAAATTTTAAAACACCTTTAAAATCTACATAATATTGACAAAATAGCTTTATAAAAATACTTTTTATAACTCGATGTCTCAACAAGTCCATCCTTATTCTCATAGAAAGTCGGTCATACGTTGATCAGGCGTAGGACTGAAAATCTAAAAGTATTTAGCAGATCCGTTTTCAACACCCAGTGAAAATATTTGGAAAACATTTTCGAAATTTTTTTGAAAATATAGAAAACATTTTTGAAAATGTAGAAATCATTTTTTGGTGAGAATTCTTTGAAAATCATCACCCCCTCCATGGCCGCAGTTAACTTGATGGTTACGTTGCCATCCCGGCAAAATCCATATATAACTATAGGCACTTCACGCCCCTCGATTACGCCATGGAACCCCCCACAGATCGCAGCTACACGCAGGTTACGTCGCCATCGCGACAAAAATCCATGTAACTGTAGGCATTAGCGCCCTCGAATTTAGCTGCCAAATGAAACTTCATCACTCCTACATAGATTGCAGACTACATCAGTCGAGTCCCAATGTAGCTTGTAGGCTCTCACTGCCTCATGACTTTCGCTATGCATTCATAGATCGTAGTCTATCGATGTTATGTGGCCATCACAGCAAAATCAAACGCAGACCATTGGCTCTCACGGCCATACGACTTTCGCCATGGTCCGAAGTAGATCGCAGTGACATCGAGTTACACTGTTGTCACAGCATAACCCAAATGCCTCTGTAGGCATCAGCGCCCTCGACTTTCGCTACCCACACACACAATCCTCAGGAACTTCAGTTTTTCCGGACTTCCTTCCAGGATCAAATTTAGAGCCTCCCCCGTAGGGCTCAAGGCAGAACCACCCCATGGATCCCCTATGAAGTTCATTTCAACAGGAGCGCCCTTTTTCCCAGAGCCAATCTCAAAACATTTTATACTATACACTTATATTATCTTCAAATCATATCCTTTATGATTCATATAAAAAATCTCCTTTGCACAAAATTGATATCTCAAATCAATAGTTCCATACTTGGCTTTCCAAATTCTCTAAATTGATTTTTCCCAAAAATCAAAAGCCTTTCCAAAATCCATAGGTTCCAAAATCTTTTTCCAAAATCATTCTCATAAAATCATTTATATATATATATATATATATATATATATATATATATAATCTCAAAAAATCCTTGATCACTTCATACTTATATAAATTTCCTTTTTATACCAAATCTTTTCAAAAATCTTTTCATCTGGCTATAGATTCAACAAGAGGAAATTTATATATAACAAACATATATAACTTTATTTATACCAAATCAAATATTCATGTTTGATTTCCCTTATAAATTTATTCACCATATCACTTACTTTCCATAAAGTGAATTTCAAAAGATATCCAACTTCCACTTTTATTCATATATATTTCTCAAAATGTACCTTTCTTTTCAAAAATAATTTCTCATTTCTTTTAAAATTTCAATATCAATTTCGTTCAAGCACGTATGATGTATATATATCATCCGTACGTAATATCAAATCTGATCACTCACTTGAGCACACAATTCCACTTTCGAACTAGTATCGTCCACCCGGCCTCCTAGTGCAGACTCAAATCTGGTTTCTTGATCAGAAACTATCATTCTCCTTGCATAGTCATAACTTTGATAGAGAATTTATAGAATCATTCAAAATTCCATATCTAGGGTTCGCCGTCGAAAATTGAGTGAAAAATCCCACTCGAATCAATATACTATCTCGAAATTCTATGCTCGAACCTGGATCAAATCATTATGCGAATAGAATAATATACGTACATCCCACGTATTTACTTCATTGATTATCAGCTAAATCAATTTTCTTTTTACCTCATATTCATTTTGATTTTTATTCACTTATTCACAATTGATTCAATTTCCATTTGGGTCATCACTTCAGTTCTAAACAGTTTGCACTCTGACCAACTTGAATTTAGAAGATGGCTTGAAAAGTTTAAAATAGATAAGTAGTTATAAAATAGCAATAAAATAGTTAAGTAATTATGAAATAGTTGTAAAACTGTTAAATAGTTTGTAGTATAGTTAGATAGTTGCAAAATAGTTACAAAATAGTAATTAGTTATAAGTAGTTGTATAATAATAATTAGTTCATAAAACAGATGTAAAATAGTAATTAGTTTTCAAAATAGTTGTAAAATAAGTATAAAATAGTTTGGATTTTAAAAAGAAAGGTTATATAGTAAATAGCTTGAAAAATAGATTTAAAACAGTTTTCTTTAAAACAATTTATTCGAAAATAATCTCAGAGTCAAACTGATTCAATTACCCAACGTCCATTTCTAAACAATTTACCATCTCATTTAATTGATTCAATTCCAATTCAATTTAAATAAACTTCAACTCCTATCCCAAATTCAAATCAATTTTCATTTGAATTTTAAACTTATTCAACTTCAATCTCTCATCCAATTAATTCAAATCAAATTCAATTTGAACTAATTTCAATTCCAATCTCAACTTTAAACCAATCTCGAATTATATAAATTCGAGTAAAATTTTTAAATGTTGATTTAATCTTTTAAATGAAATCAACCTTTACTTTTAAATTAACAGTTTAAATCTTTAAACCATTTAATTCTGAGTCCACATTCCAAAATTCCATTTACTACCTATTTTTAACTTCTAACATTGAAACCAATTCTTAAACAATTTCAGTTCACAAGCTTCTTTCTATCATTTAAATCTTTAAGTTCAAAGTGATTCCATTTCCTTAATTTTGAATTTTTATTTATAAAAATCAAAATCATTAAATAATTTCAATTAAAGTTTTATTTCTATTTTATATCTGTAATGCCTGTATATCATTTCAATCCACTTCTTAATTCATTTTAAATAATTCAATTCACAGGTCCATAAATTATTAATAGCAACAGGATGATATCAGGTTAAGTCAACATAAATAAACATCCTAATTATTTAAAACATTCCTCAATAGCATCCATTACCAATTTTAGAACTCAAACTTGTTTTGAGATCACACATAACTCCCATTCAAACCAACCATCTAACTTCCTAAGTTAAATCCCTATTTCATCTTGAAATTTTCAATTTAGATTGTTTATTCTAAACTTATTTAACTTCCCTAAGTTAAATTTAATTTATTTAATCCAATCAACTTTATTCAATTTGAATTCTCCATTTCAAATTTTAAACTTCTTATCCATATCCTTTCCCATTTATAAGTTCAAAAACTTATTTCTCTTTGGGTTATTACATCACATTTTAGGGAAAATTCAAAACTCAACACTTAGTATTTACTTCAATCAGCTTTGTCCCACATGTATACATATTCATTTCTTTTGCACTCGAAGACATATTTTAAATTTTAAACCATCCTTGGTTTTTAGTTCAAAACATATTTCTTTAAAATTTAAAAACAATTCTTGTTTCAAGATATGATTTCTTCATTTGAAAATATTATTTATTATATCTTTTAACATTTTCAAACAATTTCAAATTTTTTGGACTTAAATTTAAAACTTCACAATTTTAATTATCTTCAATTCCAATTTATAAGTCATACTTATCTAAATTATTACTTCCTTAAAACATTTCATTCTGCAAACATTCCATTATCAAGATACAACAAACATTTTATGATAATAACCAAGGTTATCATAATTGGAAACCAGTTCGCTATATATTATCTCATAATTTATTGGATAATAAACCAGGGTAACTTAATTCAGCATTCTGAAAACACTCTTTCAAATTTCAGGATTTTATTCTCTAGTTTGAATCCATTTCTAGCTTATCTTATTTATTTAGTTCATATTATTCAATTCCAATTTGGACACACACACACACACCACTTAAATTCTTATTCAATTTTAATTACCAACAACCAATTTCTTAATATATATAATAATTAGAAAAAAATAATGCTTTATATATCAAAATATAAACTTATATAAAAATTGTTTATTTTTAAAACCATTTTAAAATCATTATATAAGAAAATAACAAGTACGCTCTCTTATATCATACACTCAACCCATTCTAGGGTACTATTAACCCTATCCTAAATGAGTAAACCCACCAGAGCCAAGGTTCTCGCTTAACCTTCAGCTCTGATACCAAAATGTAACGACCCGAGATTTTTCGACCTCGAAATTTCGACACTAATACGTTCACGGCAGAAGTGCCGAGCAATCGAACGCCGGAAGTTTCAGATTGTTAGAGAAAAGAAGAAGACGGTAGAAGAAAAATAGAAAACAACAACATCTCACATTCGCGGCGAATTAAATATAATATCAAATAATAGCATTTATACAAAGAAAGCTGTATCTGTTAATTAACATTCAACACATCAGAGCACAACCATAACTGGACAGCTATAAATAACTTATCCTATAATACAACAATACAACTCCAATATACAGTGGAACATACTCCATACGTTCCTGCCACCTAGCTCGCCTCCTGGGCTCCACGACGTCCTAACCTGAAAATCTGTAATACTTGATCTGACCCGAGCATTAAACAAAGTAACACCCAGGTCAGGCTGGAAACTAGCGTGAGTAAACCCATAAAATTTGAAAATACAGAATTATAAGACTTATTTGAAAACCTGGGGTAACTCGTACCTCACAACGAGTTCCTAACTTGTTAGAACCAACACTTATTTCCCAAATCAATCCTAAGTACAACTATATAGTTTCAATGGTCCAGTTTACTTAAATTATTCCATTCCAGCCTATTGATTTCACATAACAAATCCATAAAGAATTATTGTAGATTACAAAGAAGTGGTTTCGAGTATTTACTAATACCCGACCCTGGTGTCTTCGAATCCAATGTCATGCTTTAAGCCAAATGTTTAAGTTTAAACAATACAATTTATATTCAGGATTTCATATTCAGACAACAATTTACCTCAGATAGATAACCCACAATATCACAGTTCAACCCAAGTATCTCATATCACAAAGCATCACAAATCACATATCAAAAATATTAAATAATCTAAGTTATTCATTATATCTTAATCATCTATATGCAAGATAAATTAATTGTACCATTTCTAATTAATATAATCGCTTTTAAATCCTGCTTACTTAACATTAATTAATTACAACCGATAATTAATCATTCTTCAATTATCAATCTAAATTAATTATCCATAATTACTTTCATTAATTAATTATCCCATTGGTTAATTATCTTCAATTAATTAACCTTTAATTATTAATTAATTATCCTCTATTTACAAATTAAATTACTTAACCCTTAATAAATTAATCCTTTAATTACTTACGTTAAGTATTTATCATTTAAGTAATTACTTACATTAATTCCTTAAATGACTTAAGTTAATTAATAACCATCAATTACTTGCATTAAGTAATTAACCTTTAATGACTGAAGACCTTATTTAATTACAGATAGACATTAATTTCAATTAATTACTTAATCATCATTTAAATCTTATTCAAACGATATGCTTGAAATTAATTTATACGAGGTCACTTGAGTCCCTTTTGATTAATTAAGTTCAATACATTATCTTAAGCACTTACCTAATTACATTAAAAAACATTTAGGAATTTATTTAATTAATTAACTTAATAATCAATACCAAAACAATTTAAATTCAAAGATGTTTGACTCTATAATTAAATTTTAAAAACTTGCTTATAAACCTGATCAATACTTTATTTGAAAACTTGTTAAATTTTCTCTTTGAAAAATGTTTGCTTGAAAACTTATGTTAACCCACCTTTTGTCAAAGCCATAAGTAGGCGGATTCAACCTAACTAGCTTCACGATTATCGAGGCTGGAATCTGATGGATTCGGTTTCGAAGGATAAAGTTCACTTGGATATGTCATTTGGTCAAGAAATGGGGGGCAGCACGGCTCGGTCTGGAAGATAAGCCTCGTTATGCACACCTCCCCTCGATCGGCATGAAGCCTCGCTCGGCACACCCCCCCCCCCCCGGTCTGGAAGATAAGCCTCGTTCGACACACCTCCCCTCGGTCGACATGAAGCCTCGCTCGGCACACCTCCCCTCGGTCAGCCTGAAGCCTCGCTTGGCACTTGCTTGGCATATCTCCCCTCGGTCGGCATGAAGCCTCGCTCGGCACACCTCCCCTCGGTCGGCATGAAGCCTCGCTCGGCACACCTCCCCTTGGTCGGCATGAACCCTTGCTCGGAATCGCTCGGCATCTCACCTCGCTCAGCATCGTACCTCGCTCGGCGTCGCACCTCACTCCGCGTCGCACCTCGCTCGGCGTCGTACTTCGCTCGGCATTGAACGTTGCTCGGCATCGTGATGAGCTGGGAATGGCTCGGCATTGTGGCTCGGCATTGGCTATTTGGTGACATGAGTCGGCATCAATACATGGTCCGACGCTAGCTTTGCTCCAAGTTCTGGACTAGTCTGCTTCGATATCCAGATAGGCTTGCTTTGGATCAATGCCTGAGTAACTTCCATTTGAAATACCAACTGCTCAGGGTCGGTCGGCATAATGAAGTAGGGTTCAGCTATGGCCTTGGTGGGCCCAAACTACTTAGGAGCCCAACAACCTGGTTTTGCCTATAAGTACAGCATGCAAGTTTCTAAAGGGGGGATCTTCTTTTCGGCTCTTTATTTTTCTATTTGCTAAAGCTGAGGTTACTCTGCCATCTTGTAACTGTAATCGATTATTACAACAATAAAAAGGAAAATTTCTAGAGTAGACGTAGGCCGGAGTTAACCGAGCCACCATAAATATGTTGTTCTTTACTGCTTTCATTTAATTTTGACTATTTTTACATTATTACTCTCTACATATATTCTATCTATAAGCTGTGATTGGTATTTGGTTCTTTCATTTGGATTTGGGTGTTAGTGACCAATTTTGGCGCTAACACTTTGGTGCTTTCACTGAGAACGCAAGCACTTGGGAATTTTGGAGCTTGGAACTTGAATTCTAGGAAACAATGGCTAGGCCATCAGCAAGGAAGCAAGTAACAGAAAGGAGTAATCGGGAGGGAAGTCAAGAGGCTTCCTCTGGAGCTGGAGCTGGAGCAGGTCAAGCATCCATCTACATCACTAGAGATGAGATGGAAGCGATGTTGAAAAGACAAGAGGAGATGATGCAGGCTCTTCTTAGACAATTTGCACAAGTAGGAAATGCAGGAGCTCAGATCCATGGAGCTGGATCAGAAGTGATCAACCAGCAAGCAGAGGGAATGGCTCAGTAGGGGGCCCCCAATCAGCAGACGGCTAACAATCTAGATGGACCTAGACTCGGGGGCACACTACTAGGAAATGCTGGACCAATCCATGGAGAGATACCAGATGATGCTGTGCAACCCAACACCAACAGGAGTGCAGGAGTACGAAATGAGGAGTATGTGCCTGAATTTCCTCATGAACTCGTGGGGCAGACCGGAGGCAACGGACAAGGATTACAGCTTGGCGACAACAACAGACTGACGGAGATGGTTCGACAAGTTGTGAGAAGTGGATTGGTAAACAAAGACTTGAAGGATGTGAATAGGAGTCCCTTTACTCCTACTATCAAGCGAGCTAGGAATCCACCGGATTTTAAGCTACCATCATTGGAGATGTATAATGGAAGGACGGATCCTACGGTTCATCTTACAAAGTATATGAGGCATATGGAAGTGCTGGGGGCATCAGAGGAAGTCATGGCCCGATGCTCCCATTGTATCTGACAGACATAGCAGCACTATGGTTTAGACTATTGAAGAGCGGTTCCATTGGAACGTGGACCGAGTTGACTGGGAAGTTTATGGGGCAGTTCAGAGTTCACATTTTGAGACCTAAGAATGTGATGAGTTTGGCAGCGCTAAAGCAGAGGACCGGGGATTCTTTAAGGAGCTTTCTAACGCGACTCAATGCGGCGGCAGCATCAGTGGATCGACCAGATCCATCCATGGTCTTAATGGAAGCTGTATATGGTGCAGCTAATGGAACAAAGTTCAAAAATTCATTGAAAAAGGATCCACCTATGGATCTAGGGGAGTTTTATCATGAGGCCAAAGGGTTTCTATGATCAGAGGATGCAAATGCTGAAAGAGAGGAAGGAGAAGGAGATAATGTTTATGCAGTCAAGAGTGAAAATCCTCCTAAAAAAGATTCAGGAACTGATAAAGGGAAACGGAAGGCCAAGGATAACGACGATGGACCAACGCGACCACGAAAGGAACCGAGATTCACCTCTTTTACGGAGCTGAACGAGACTTTGGAGTGAATCTACCAGGATACCGGGGGTAGATTCCTTATCGAAAACCAATGAGGAAGGATCCGACCAGCAATGAAAGAAGGTCAGACAAGTATTGTTTATTCCGTGAACTGAACAGTCATAGCATGAAAGACTGCAGGAACTTGAAAGATGAGGTTAAGGGACATATCCGAAATGGTTTGCTATCGCAATATGTGAGAAGGAGAACAACAACGATGGAACGAGAGCGGCCACCACCTACACCAACTGGGAATGGCTTAGGATCGGGGCGTCAGCTTGTCATCAATTGATTGAAATAATGACGAACAAGTGGCAAACTCCACACCAACGCGATTAAGTCATTTACACAGATACAGGACCGCGAACATTCCTCAGGCATACTCTGATACGACTATAAATCGCATCAATGTAGGTGTTTGCACTTGGACGTCCATGTTTTTCTTTTATTTTCCATTTCTCGTGTTTGGACTTGATTTAGTTTGACTTTTCTGTTGAAAGACTTATTTCGGACGAAAGTATGTCATCTGTGATCCCATAACGGCTAAGTCACTTGCTCGTGTAACGGATCGCGAACGGTCCTCAGGCATGCTTTGAGATGGCGATAAACCACCATAACAAACAAGTCAGAAATTCACTTGAACGTGAAATCTGGCATTAATGATACTAAGACCCCCCGGGCACTCACAATCCGATCGCGAACGATCACAACTCGCCTCGAACGGCACCAGATCGTGAATGATCACAACTCGCCTCGAACGGAACCCAATCGCGAACGATCACAACTCGCCTCGAACGGAACCCGATTGCAAACGATCACAACTCGCCTCAAACGACACCCGATCGCGAACGATCACAACTCGTCTCTAATGGCACCCAATCGCGAATGATCACAACTCGCCTCGAATGGCACTCGACCGCGAACGGTCACAACTCGCCTCGACGACACCAGATCTCGAACGATTACTATTCGCCTCGAACAACACCCGATTGCGAACGGTTACGATTCACCATGAACGGCATCCAACAGCGAACGGTCATAGACTACCCCGAATGAGGAATGACATATGATTCCGAACAGTCATCATTGGCAATCAGATAAGATTATCAATTTCTTTGCAGGTCACCAACATGATACAAACATCCAGCTTATTGAGCTACAAAACACACCTTCTAATAGCAAGGCATGTTTTGAGGGGCAAAGTGTTATCCCGCCTTTTGTCAAAGCCATAAGCAGGCTGATTCAACCTAACTAGCTTCACGATTATCGAGGCTAGAATTTGATGGATTCGGTTTCGAAGGATAAAGTTCACTTGGATATGTCATTTGGTCAAGAAATGGGGGCGCTGCACGGCTCGGTCTGGAAGATAAGCCTCGTTCGGCACACCTCCCCTCGATCGGCATGAAGCCTCGCTCGGCACACGTTCCTTCGGTCGGCATGAAGACTCGCTCGGCACACCTCCCCTCGGTCGCCATGAATCCTCGCTCGGCACACCTCCCCTCGGTCGGCGCCTCGCTCGGCACACCTCCCCTCGGTCGGCGCCTCGCTCGGCACACCTCCCCTCGGTCGGCGCCTCGCTCGGCACACCTCCCCTCGGTCGGCGCCTCGCTCGGCACAACTCCCCTCGGTCGGCATACCTCCCCTTGGTCGGCATGAAGCCCCGCTCGGCATCGCACATTGCTCGGCATCGCACCTCGCTTGACGTCGTACCTCGCTCGACGTCGCACCTCGCTCGACGTCGCACCTCGCTCGACGTCGCACCTCGCTCGACATCATGATGAGGTGGGGATGGGTCGACATTGTGGCTCGGCATAATGGATCGACGTCGACTATATGGTGACATGGATCAGCATCAATACGTGGTCCAGCGCTAGTTTTGCTCCGAGTTCTGGATTAGTCTGCTTCGATATCTAGATAGGCTCGCTTCAGATCAATGCTTAGGTAACTTCCGTTCGGCATAATAACTGCTCAGGGTCGGTCGGCATAATGAAGTAGGGTTCAGCTATGGCCTTAGTGGGCCCAAACTCTTAGGAGGCCCAACCACCTGGTTTTGCCTATATGTACAGCATGTGGGTCTCCAAAGGAGGGATCTTCTATTCAGCTCTCTAGTTTTCTATTTTCTAAAGCTGAGGTTACTCTGCCATCTTGTAACTATAATCGATTATTACAGCAATAAAATGGAAAACTTCTGGAGTGGACATAGGCCGGAGTTAGCCGAACCACTATAAATCTGTTGTTCTTTACCGCTTTCATTTTAATTTTGACTGTTCTTCACATTAATACTCTCTACATATATTCTATCTGTGAGCTGTGATTGGTACTTGGTGCTTTCATCTGGATTTGAGTGTTAGTGACCAATTTTGACGCTAACAACTTATTTTAGAATTTGCTTTACCTTGCCTTAAAAACTTGATAACTACCAAAAGAAAAACCCGAGCCAATAAAGAAATTCCTCGAGTTATTCTCGAGCTAAAAATCATGTCTCTACCTTCGAGACAACTCGCGAATGACTCGAGCAATTCCCGAGCAACATCCCTCCTCTTCCCCGATGCTAAACATCGTAGCATCGTACAGATACGCCTGGACACTCGTGCATGTGCACCATCGTACGCCACGGCTCTGATCGATGCTGCGACCACTGTCAAGTCGGCGACGACCTCACCGTCGTTCCCAACTACCCAGAGGCATAGAACTACCTCCAACTCAAAATCGAACATGTCGATTCAACTAAAGCCAAACCTGCTCAACAAAAACCACTCTGCGCCACTACCTCAGTTCGCCAGAGACCACGACACTCCGCCCAAACCTACATCGTAGACCCATGACCAATCCCACCTACTTCGACCAAGTCCAATCCATCCTAGCCGTCGCGATGAACCCGATAACATCGTCAAACCCAACAGTCCCTAAACACTACAATCACCTCGCCGCGCCTCCACAGCAAAGTATAAACCCGCTGACCAATAACCTTCGATCATCAATCAACAAACAACCTTCAACCCAAGTCCCTAGACTACAGAACCACGTGATCACCGGAAATTGGAAAATTTTCAATTCCCGATCATCTCACCATATCTTGATTCATACAAATCTAAATATTTTGATTTTACCATTAAAATTCGTCATTTTCAAATTTGAATCGAATTATGTAATCAAAACTTGAGATTTAACTACTTTAATTTCTGACTTGAATTGATTTACCACTGTAAATTTTTATTCTTGTCATAGTTACATCATGTATAAACTTGAAACCATTTTTATAATTCAAATCCGGTCAATTCTAACATATTTCATATAGAGATCATATCCTAAAAGTAATTGGGAAAGAGAATTTGAATTTTTGATCTTATTTTTCTCTATGTAATAAGAACAAAGACATGCTAACCGAACACAGACAAACAGATGTGCATACAAACTAGGCAATCATGTTTATACATCCATGCAAAATACTTTCACAAAACTATTTTTATGATTTATCACATACATCAGATAAATAAGCAAATTTTGGTTTTAGGGTGAATGTGTGCTCACCTGTATATGCAACAGAGAACATGCCTTTATTCTTGACCTGGAACTTGAATTCTGAGATGATTTGTAGCTTAATGTTGATTTTAACTGATTTTGATTTATGTTGAGTTGAATTCTTGAGTTTGCCTTTGCTTGCTTAGGTTAATCTTGCAAGAGTTTGTTTGTGTAGTTTGAGTTTACCTCTAGTTTGGTTTTGAAAAAAAAATGAAAGATGAAAAAAAAAAATGGAGCTGTAAAAAGTTTTGAATATAGCCTGGTTTTCTCCTTTGATATTTACATTATAATTTTAAAAGAAAAACATACCTCGCCACTTGTAAATTTCATGTTGTAATTATCTTCCATTTGTAATTGCAAATCATATTAAACTTACACATGTTTATTAAGCCTACACTTGTTTAAATCCTTTATCATTATCTTACAAATGTTTAAATGTAAGTATACCAAGCTTACAAATGTTTTAAAGCCTTTATTTAATATTTATTATGTGTTTAATATATATATATATATTTATTATGTTTATTTTTATTAATTTATGTTTATATCTTTATATACAAATAAAAATTAGTTCAAGTAATTTTAAAAGAAAGTATAATAAACTCTTTTATTAAATCCTATTTTAAATCTTAAGCTATAATACTTTTTAAATTAATAAATAATTATCTTAAGTGTTTATAAAAATATAAAATTAACTTTAACTAGCTTTTGAAACCAATGCTTCCAAAACTAAATATATATACATATATATTATATATATACATACTTATATAATTTATATGTATACACTTTATAATTTTCAACATTATAGAGTTTGCATATATCTGTTTATCTTTGTTAATTTATTATAAGATTTATCATTTCCAGATATTTATAATTCAACTTTTATCATAGTCCAAATCCATTTATATACATCCAGATATTTTAGTTATCAGAATTTTATTTGTTCAACCAAATAAAATTAGTATCTCAATAGTAATAATCACTTAATTATCCAATTATCAGAAGTTCAAAAGTCCGGGTTATCACAATTAGAAACTAATCGATTTATGTTTGGTACGTTTAAATTGTTATTCTGGTTAAATTTGATTTTTGTTGCATTTAATCATCGTTTAATTTAATATTGAATTTTAAATGGTCAATTTAATACCTGTTATTGATTATCAGTTATCTATTGATGTTTATTGATTGAATTGAATGATGATTATGGTGGATGTTTGATGATTGATATTGGATGACTGGATGTTGTATTTTATATTGTTATAACACTGCAAGTTTCCTATGGGTTGAAATGATACATACCCGGACGATCGGATAGATTAGGGAGGAATCATTATGAGTTGAAGTGATAGACTCAAGCGATTTTATGGATTTGTAATTAATTCGGGATTGCGGGTTGAAATGATATATATCCATCAATATAAATAATTGCGGATTGAAATAATATATATCTGTATCACTTGATCATACGGTAGAAAATTATATACGGACACCAGATATGTTGAATTAAATGGTTTTAAATCTCTAAACTTTGAATCCAGTTAAACTACATTTTGAAATAGAATTTGATTGATAAAATGAATTGTTTAAGTGAATTACTTAAAGGATTTAAATCGAAATTCTAAAGTTGATTTTCAAATATAAATGAAATTATCGAAATTGATTTATTGAAACATTGAAATTTTGTAATTTTGAAATCTATTGGAATTGGAATAGCTAAAATTAATATTTCAAGATGTAATATTTAGTTTTGATTGAAATTTGGATATGGCCAGATGGGTTGAAATGGAAGAAATGGTTAAATTTGATGTTAATTTCAAATTTATTTCTTAATATAAATTGTAAAATATTCTTTAAAATTCTAAATTATTAAGATTTTCAACCTTTAAACTAAATTTATGTATTCTAATTATTTTAAACCATTTCAAATCTATTTAAAGTATTTTAATATATTTTAATATATTTTAAAACTATTTAAAGTATTTTAATTTATCTTAATCTATTTTAAATCTATTTAAAGTATTTTAATTTATTTTAATCTATTTTAAATATATTTAAAGTATTAATCTATTTTGATCGATTATAAATCCATTTAAAGTATTTTAACCTATTTTAATCTTTTTAATCTATTTTAAAATTATTTGATCTAGTTTAAATCTATTTAATCTATTTAAACAATATTAATCCATTTTAACCTATTTTGAACTATATTAATCGGCTTTAATCAATTTTAAACTATCTTAAACTATATTTTTAAAAATAATTTAAACTATTAAGGCTATTTTCTGAACTTCAGGTTTGTAAAGTGGAAGTTTATATTTAGATCCTTGATTTTAAGTATAATACGAATAAATGATATAATAACATAAGTTGGGATTTAAATGACATATTTGAGGAATATGATGATTTTAAATGAGGATTTAATCCATTTTGGAAATATGAATTCGAAAATGACATGATTATAAATGTGATATAATTTCTAAGATAAATATGAGTTCAAAAATGATATGGTTTTAAGAATATAATATTTTGATATAAATTGTGAATTGATTTTGAAATGTAAAAGAACCATTCGGTGTGAAATAAGCGTTTGGTTATTAAAGAGATCAGTATCAGATATTGTCATACTCTTTGCCAATACCAAAAACCACATTAACAAGTGTGTATGTGATGGAGATTCCAAAAATAAAGCAGGATGGTTTGCTGTACAATTCTGTATGTGGTATTTAGGTGACCCTGACTCCCGTGAGTCAGCTTAGATGTGACTAAAACAGGGGTCATGTGACGACCCAGGATTTTCGAGCATTGAATCGGAATATTTAATTGATTTTAAATTGTTTAAAGGTTAATTATCAACTTGAATTACGAATATCACAATTTATTCGATAATTAAATTATTGAATTAAATAACTTGAATTTGAATAAAATGTTGAATCTGGAATTTTAAACCGATTAAAAATAATTTGAAGGCTTATAAAATTTATATTGATGATAGTGAAGACAATAAGAGTGTTAAAATTGAATTTGGAAGTTGTTTGTTCAGTTTTGAAATTTAAATCGTTTAAATCGAATTTAAAATTAGCCTTTCGAGGCACAGTCTCGAAATTCGACGAAACCAGTTCCATTGGGTCCGTAATATTGAATTATTATCGGATTTCAAATTTCGTATTGTTTGGAGTTGATGTGTGAGTGCACGATATAAAAACGCGTTGAAAACTCTATTTGAAATTCTATTTAAATATTCACGTACTATCCCTATCAACTGCCTTCTTTCAAATCTTGTCTCCCTTTCGCAGCTTTCAGTACGACAACATCTATTCTTGTTCCCTCCTTCCTTCTCCTGGAAGCCAAAATCAAGCCTTTGTAAATAGATACGCGTACCCATATCCTTTGTAATTGGAACGAATTTCAGAAGCAACGTAATGGCCGAACATAAATTATTAATTCCTCATCTCCTTCTATTCTTCGAAATTAAATATACAACCTCGTTCTGAATCTCGTACCCTATGAAATCAAATTTTATACTCTTCCTAAAATCGAGAATCGCGAGTACTGGGGATGGTCGCATTTAGGGTTTGGGTAGCTCGCAGGGGGGAATCTCGAAATGGAAGTCGCGAGCGAGGCCTTGTTGGTTCCAGGCCGAGGCCGCCTTAAGGAGGGAGTTCGTCAACAGAGCAGCGTTTAGATCTGAGGTGTGCGATTCTCATTTTCGCAAGGCTTGAAGGTGGAGCTTTTAGGCGCGAGTCGATTTCGACAGCGGATCGTAGGTGCTGGGCTCGGGGTAGCAGCGATGCTAGCCAGTGGTAATGGCGGGGCTTCAAGCCGGAGTGCATGGTTCTTCTCAAGCTCGCGTGTGTGTCGGCAGTGCAGTCGAGACCAATTGGTCAGAGAGGTATCTTCAATTCGTTTTTTTTTATTAAATAAATCAACTTATATTGTGTAAAGAACATATTTATACATATACATATTATGAGAAGCAGAGATATTGATAGGTAGGATTTTAGATTTACATAATATATATATAGATATATATAGATAAATGCAAATGCAGATTTCAATTTAAAATATATGAAATTTTGGGAGAAAAAAAAGAAATAAAGGGGGGTTTTATGAAAAGTAGATTTTGGAATCCATATAAATAAATTTTATAAGTGGATAGAGTTCAAAGAAATGTGTGTTTTAAAGGCATATATATATATATGTACTTGGACTTGCTAGTTGAATTGAAAAAAAAAATGTATTAAGATAAATTGTTTAATTAACTCATTTACTATTTTAGTTCCTAAGGGATTCTTGAAAGAAAATTACTAATTTAAATTAGGTAATTAGTTAATCGAATGAGAATTTAATTGTTCGATTTATTCGAATAATAATAAACAATCTAATATTTTTACAAGGTCTGAAAATAACAATGGAAAACAAGGCAAGATGGAATAGACTGCAAATCAAAAGCAAAAGGTGAGTTAATCTCACTCAGTTAAATTTAACTTTAAATGATTAAATTTAAATAATTGCTTGAAATGGTTGAATTGATTTATGTGCTGTAGTGTGGTATATATATTTGGAATTGGCATTTTATATTGTGCTAACATCTGTGGATGCAGGGAGAACAGGTTGGAGGGATCCAACTGGACCCCTCAACTTTATTTAATTATTTAATATTCTCTGTTCTGAATATTTGATATTCTGTAATGAATTATGTGGAAATATTGAATGCTATGGCTCGATTGTTATAATCGAGAAATAATGAATTGCCCAAATATATAAATTTGAGTTTGGGAATGGAAATAAAAGAAGTAAAATTGTAAGTAAAATAATTATAGAAAAGTTGAATAAAGTTATAAATGAACTGGAAAGGAAATAAAGTAACTTTAAAATTTTAATAAATAAATCTTGAGTATGGGAAGGAATATTTAATTAAACAGAGAGTTCATGAAACTTAAATCTCAATGTTATTATTTAAAGGAACAAAACATTTATTTTAAATTGAGGATTTAAATTTATTTAAGAAGAATAAAGAAGAAATTGGGAATAACCTGAGATTTGTATATTTCAGCCAAAGGAGTTAAAAAATCAAACTGAAAATAATAATAAAGTCCATAATTAACGAATTTTGAAATGAACTGTTAAGTGAAGAAATTTATTTCAAATGGAATAAATTGGAAATCAACTTGGAAAATTGATTTAAGTGATTGAGATTGGAAATCTCTCTCTGAATAACCGAGTACGCTTTCAGAGTAAATTTTTAAATATAAATTGAATGTTAAAGTTGTTTTAAGAAGTATGTTTGGTAAAATTTATTATTTTTAATATTTAATTTCTAAAGCAAGTATTTCCTTTTAATATATTATAGCAATAATTATTTAAAGAGTGATTTAGTATTTGTTTTAAAAAGTTTAAATCTGGTTTTATGTTTTATTAAGTAACCTTATTTTCAAATATTCCTATAGTATCTATTTTTAACAAATTATTGAAGTAATTTAACTTAAATGTGTAAAGTATATTTTCAAAGTAAAGTGTTTTAAATTATTAAAAAAATTATTTTTGTGTGCTTGGTGATTTCAGAGGAGATAGAAAATATTTGGGAAAGTTGATTCTGAAAAGAATGATGGTTTTGAAACTGTTTTCAAAGGGTTGAAAATAGAAATATATCTTGTGAAGATATTTTGAGGTTAATAAATAATTTGGGAAATTATTTATTGGTTGATAGATGTTTGTGAATATAAATTGATAGTTAAATAACCGACTATCAATATTGGACAAACACGCCGATCGTTTCGAAGAGACCGGGATCGAGATTTGCTTCTTGAAAACCACTTCGATCCGGTTTGTACGTTTCGTGTAAACGATTTTGAATTCGAAGATGGAGCAGTGACGTGCAAAGGCTAGTCGCTACTAATCCTGAGGATATTTCCAAAATGGATGTAGTAGGAATAGTGCCTTCGGTTCCGTTCGAACCCGAGGCGGAATTGTATGGATGAATGCTTGCGAAACATCGTCAGGGGGACGATGGGCATTCTAAGAGATATATTCTAAAAAGATAACGCTTAGCCTCAAGCCTCATCAAATGGGAATGACTGAAAATCAGGGGATAAGCAGCAAGGCTTCGTGGGTAGCCCCTACTGGAGGGTGAGGTCATCCCTGTCTAGATGTCCCTTTATTTCGGCTTAGTGGGCGGTTGCTGATCCCAACCGCGGGGTGATCTTGCTCGGGACTATCCAGTAAGGGATGGTTCCGGTCTTGTGTTGCAGGGGAGTTAGGGTGGCTCCTCGGTACGCTGATCTAGACCAGGTACGGTGACAGGTGGTACCCCAGTGCCTAGCCATCGGTTGGAATCCATTTTCCCTACGCGCCCGTACGGTTTTGATTGTGCCCAACTATTGCTGAAACGTGAGATGCAAGCATTTCAGCTAGATTCTATTTACTTTCTATAGACACTATTATAATATCAGAAGATTTCTATAAAAAAAATTGTTTTAGCTATCGTAAGGTAAAAACCCGACATGTTTATTTGTGGCGTGGTCTTACGAGATGCTTTTGTTTTCAAAGGATTTTTGAAACTTTAATAATCAATTGGGTGTGATTTTCTCACGCTGGTGATCCAGACTGACTCGGGTGTTATTTAACTGTAATGCTCGGGTCAGACCGAGTATTATAGGATACAGGATATGATGCTGTGGAGCTCAGGAGACGAGCTGGATGACGACACGTACTCTTGTACTTGTATATATATATATATATATTCCGCTGTGTTGAGTTGTTGTGTATCCATGTGTATGTTATTGATGTTGAGCTATGATTGATGTACTCTGATGATGTTAAAATACGTAAACAGATATATTGGATTTGAGTAAAGATCAAATATATTCTATCATATTTTATTCCGCTGCGATGGTTAGATTCTGATGTTGACTTCGATATTCTTCTTCTACCTCTTCTTCTTTAACCCTAATGGTTCGTATTTATGTACAACTTGAGTTGATTTAGGTAGAATAATGTTGACTCAAGGGGTACGGATTTGCGGGTTGTTATAGGTCACGCCGGGCCAAGTGAGGTCATTCCTCCTATCGAACATGCTTCTTCGATACCATATAATGACTTTGTGATGATTTGGTGGCCATCCCTTGATTTTGATTTGGAAGTGTGTTTTGATGTGGGCGGTAGTAGCTGCTACGCATTACCACCAGTCCAGATCTGCAATTGGTATATCTACCCTGGCATTGCCTCGAGTGTCGTGTTCACATACCCTATCACGCCTTCTATGAGTTTGTTTTGTACCATATCTATGGAGTGCCCTCTGGGTAAACCTCACGGAGGAGCCTACGGTACTTTATAGACTATATGACTATATAAAATGTGTTAAGGGGGATATGAGTAATGCCTTAATGCTATTTTAATACTTTACTTTACTACAGGCACTATTATAATAGCGTATTGTATTACATAGTCAACAGTTAAATGGATCCTTAGAAGATGGTAATCTCGAACATTCATTAAGTTATTCACTCACGTTAGACACTGGATAGGAGAGATGTCAAACCCCGTAAACATCTCTGACGCAGTAATACTCATATTTATTTACTGTTTATTTAACTTACTTAAGATCTTTTAGTTCTGACTCGAGTGTTTTATCTTCTCAGTTCGTTCGGGTCAGCTTGAGGTTTCCAGTTTATCGAAGACTGCTTTCTAGAGAATGAAGACGAAGATCTGTACTATTATCTTTTATTATATTCATTCCATTGCATCATGTTGTTCCGCTGTATTTATTTATTATTTATTCTTTTTGTATGTAACTCTGATCTGTATTATTAAAGAATAATCAATGTTACTTATAAACACCTTCATGAACTGTTTATTTGATTATTATATTTTGTCATTCCGCTGCGAGAGTCTATACATGTTTTCTTTCTTTCTCTCCTTTTCCTTTTTGCCCCATAACAATCTGCCATTTTGAATGGTTTGAGTCTGACGTGTGTAGGTAATCGTCTATTTACACCGTCTAAAAACACAGGTCGTTGCAACCATCAATTGAATATTTAAATTAAATTAAATATTCGTAAATTAAGACGATAAAATTCCGTATAGTTACATAAAAAGTCATCATGCCCTTTCATGTGTTCTGACATTCTTTATTCCAGAATGTCATATTCTTCTTTATTCCAGAATGCCCAACCATCAGCAGTGCCTCATCATTCACAATGGTGATCCAAATAGCTTCTGCTTTGAATTGGCTATTGAAAATGTCCATGCTTTAATGGTCTCGTCGCTTGATGCATGAAAGAGTGTTTGGGTATGGGGATACTTCTCTCCTGCATTGAACTGCCAGTGGAAGTCTACGACAATTAAGATCATGAGTATATTTAACCATAGCCATATCTAAGAAATCATGTTGACACCGCTTCAATCGGGTAGATTGGGAACAACTTACAACATGCTAATCTTTCCACCTTAAATTATCCATATAATATTCAAATGTGCATAGATGATTATTTGGATTTGATGTTCATCGTATTTGTCAGTAATTTGAGCCTTGAAATCATTAAGGTCTTTAGCGCCCTTGTCTACTTATCTTTCAGTTATTTTTTTTACGAGTCACCCCTTGAAATGGGCTTGACTAAAGAAATTGGGCCAGTCGGAAGTGGGTGAAAAATGTAGATTTCAATTTTCCCCTTATTTTTAGATATATTGGGCATGTGAGGTCAAAAGGGTTTATTAGATCGATCTAATAGAGTTTCGAATAAAATCTAATTTATTTAATTTGTTTAAACAAGATTTTAAATTTGATTTAATTTAAATATATTATAATGAGTGTCATTTATGTGTAGTGCAATATATAAACTATGTACATGATCAATGAGTACATATATCGGTGCCAAGGTTTACACCATAATGGATATAATCACCCTTTATATATGGCTTTGTTGTTCGTAGTTTTATTTTAAAACCATAAAAAATGGTAATATATGTATATATATACATAGTTTACTTATCGTCTCTATTTCGCAAACCGAACTCCAAACCCATCAAAACGTCACATCAAATTGATCGGCTTGAAAAGACCTTCGCAATGTTGTAATTACGATACCCAATTCACCTTTTAAAAACACACTTTTAATTAGTTTAATATTAGTAGCATTGAATTTTTGGGTCATTACAGTCGTTCCCCTTTAAAAGAGTTGCATTCTCGCAATTCGCCAAATACAACTTTCAACCAAATTAGTAAAATCTCATCATGGACTTAATTACAAAATATGGGAAAACATACCAATCACAAATTAACAACTTATAAAACCAGTGTATAACAACCTCATGACGCCATCAATCATGACATAGTACAATTCATTCACAATAATGAATTCAATTTTTTGTATATAAATACTACAATAACATAAGCACTTACTCAATCGTACAATCCAACAACAGTATGTAAAAATGGCCCTCTATTAAGAACATATCATGCATCTCCATAATTCAACTATAACAAAATTCTGCAACAAAATATAGGTTGATCAATACATGCATGTACAAAAAATGAATACACATAAATCATTAACTAGCATAGCCTATTAAAATAAACATGCATACTCAAAATAACACGCTATCATCACCGTACTAACCTATCAACGAATAAAACGTGTGTTAATTCCTACGCTAACTATATATCTGCCATAATATGTGTATCATTAAAACTATTTACAAACTTCCTTATGGTCTCATTTTTATAATAATCGGTGTACCATTCCATTTTCCTACCATCTAGAATAGCTTGTGCATCAACTTATAATCACATCCTCAAAATAACAAATGCTTAGTCATGGCCGAATCTTCAAATAATATATGCATAGTCATGTTTGAATACTCAAAATAATAAGATCATCTACTCATACTACTACTGCATTAATCCTCGATGCTCAAATCCACATCATAAGGTCCATTCCGAATGACTACCATCATAAGGTCAATGAATAGTCACCATCATTAGAGTATTGTACTTTAGAATATACGAGTATTCATCATCATTTAGTTTTCTAGCTGCATCCATGCCACCTAGCGGGCCACAAACTAAAACCGCGTGTCTTAGCGGTCTAGCGTAAGACAGATCTCCTGTCTAAAGATTCAGGGCATGTCTTAGCCCAAGTGAGTATCCTTACATACCACTACTTTACGAGCGTACATCAAAACCTTCGAGTATCAACAACCCTCAGCACACTTTACACACAAAATAGAAAATGTCCTAGCTTCACTTTGCAAGTTTACATCTTAGCACTTATGTGATGCCCAACCTCTATACCCATGCTAGCCAAGGACACTACGAGGTAATGCCATCGACTAACGCGGAGAATAAGGCTGGTTAGGAGCGACCATCTATAGCCTTGCTCTAATTATCTATTGAATACATCGACAATTGTCATACCAAGAGGATCAGCATATCCAATGAATACTTAAAACAAAACCATAGGTGGCTGGAGGATCTATCAGAACAGAATATAACAACTCAAATGTAATATACATCACAAAACAGTAGATCATCATATACACATATATAGATACATAACAGAGTATACAAACTAATACATGTTAAGTGGTATAGCAAACCACAATATACAGACGAGCTAATAGAATACATATCAAAGTTTTAACCAAAAGGACTACATAAAAAGCTATGACAAAAGAAACTAGCGAAATAGTCCATGCGGAAGCAAAAGAGGCTAAGTCCAAATGCACCTAACCTGAAACAACTCAGTCTGACCCGAGTATAAAATACACGGGTCAGTCTAGCTAAACAATCAGTTAGATAAACCGAACAATAATGAACATGCAAGATCATAAAGCATAACAAATATCTCTATATAAGATAACTCAATCATCTAACATAAGATGAATCAAACAAACCTCATGTCATCGGCAGCTGAAATGAACAATGGATATAAATATCCCAAATCAAGCCAAGAAGGCAATAGTAAATACCAATGAAGGTAATACAAGTTCCACAAGGTAACCGCTATGTATCGTGAAACATCCCACCTTTTTGCACACTTCAAATCGACACACATGTCGATTCAAGCCATACCGAAGGGCGGATTGTTATGGGGTAAATAAGAAAAACAGAGAAGAAATAAAACAAAATAGAATCTCACAGCGGAAGGATAAAATATAATAATAAAATATACAGTTTATAAAACTGTTTACAAACATTTGATTTTTCTTTATACAATTAAATATCAGAGTTCACATACCAATAATATCAATGCAGCGGAATACAATGTAGTGGAATAAAATAGATAATAGTAATACAAATCTTCGTCTTCGTCCTCCAAAGCTAAATCTCCAAATCCTAAAACGCTCGGACTGACCCGAGCGAATTTGAAAAGACAAAAACACTTGAGTCAGAACTAAAAGATCTTATGTGAGTCAAATTAACATAAATAAATATGAGTGCGGTAACTCAAGAGATGCTCGGGATTTACATCTCCTAAGGATCTGTTAAACTATTTACTATGTAGTATATTGCGCTATTATAATAGTGTCTAATTGTAAAATAAACTTACTTTTAAATAGCGTTAAGGCTTTACATTTTCCACCTTAACACAGTTATCTGTTCCCATAGTCTATACAGTACCGTAATCTCCCCCGTACCGGGCGTCGTCAGAGGGCACTCCATAGGTATGGTACAAAATCAAAATCGTATAAGGCGCGCTAAGGTAGGTGACACGGCACAACTAGGCAATGCCAGGGTAGATATACCAATTACGCATCCGGGCCGATGGTAACGCACAGCCGCAGCTACCGCCCACCTCGAACAAACACCCCCAAAATCAAAGAAATCAATAGTGGCCACCGAATCAATCCAAAGTCAGAGTATAGTATCGAAGGAGTGCGTTCGATCAGAGGAATGACCTCATTAGCCCGAGAATCGCTCCTGTTTTAGCCACCTTATGCCAACTCACGGGAGTTGGGTCCACGTATTTACCTTATAGGAAACGCCGCCACCAACCTACTTCATTCTGGATTCTCCACCGCGTACACGGTTGTTAAAGTGGTTTTCGGAGTTGGCAGAGAGTATGACAACTTCTGATCCTGGTCTCTTTAACAACCAGACGTTATTATAACACCGCGGTCATTTAAAATAATTTAAACTTTAAAACCAGAATAAAATATCCATTTTGAACCCACATAAATACGATATCATTTATATTTTTAAACCCCAAATCAATACGATATCATTTAGACCCAAAATCATATAATGTCATTTTATTTTCCAATATATATTCTTTTCCAAAATCATAGGGTTTTCAAAGTAAAATATTTAGAAATCAAAACTCCTGAATATAATATTTTCAAATCATACTACCTTGAAAATCATAACTTCGAAACAAATTTCCATCTCTTAAATGGTTAAATATTAAATTTCTTTATAAAGCACAATAGCTTCTTTAGATTTCACAAATCAATTTCCAAATATCGATTTAAACTTCCAAATACCGTTTCAATTCTTATGTTTCAAAGCTTTAAATATTCCACCATTTCAAAACAACTCACTTGACAATCCCATATATATATTAAATTCAATTACTTATTATTTAGACTTGAAATATTTACTTAATAAATTTAATATAATTTAAAAAAAACCTTTAACTTCACATAACTGGAAAATCTTTCAATTTATTATATATTCATTTAAATCAACCCGATGTTCATTTAGATCACTCTACACAAACATCAAGTTATAAAATCATATCCTTTAAAAATTCTAACCTTTTTTTATTTAATCCCAATTTAACTTAATATTCATCTTCCAACTTAATTCTCGTTTAAGTCACAGAAACTCCATAAAATTAAATTTTAAATAAATGCTTAAACTTATTTGATCTTAAAATCAAACTTTATTTTAAACTTCAAATCAGATTTATACAAAGCTTAAAACCGGACATTACTATATATATAATAACCTTTATCAATAACCAAATCAATATCCCATAAACCATATATATAACTTTACAAAAACCATAGAAAATCATTTCAAAATATTTTTATATGTATATATACCGCGGTGCCTGTATAAAATTTTCTACCCTATGGTCAAGTGATACGGATGTTTATCATTTCAATCCGCAATTTAAAATAAAATGCGGTTGTATATCATTTCAAACCACAATCCCGAATGAAAAGAAATGCATGATAACTTGCAGTTTATATAAGATAGAACACATCATCCATTCATCCAATATCAGTCATCAACCAATTTATTTCAATCATCATCAATTTATTCCAATCATCATCAATTTAAACAAACATCAATATATGGCATATACAATATAGCAGGAAATAAATGACAGTTATTAACTAACAGTTTATATTCAAAATAAGTTTAATAACTGTTTAACTAGCAGTTTTATGCAAGTAAATAATTTTTAACTGTCAAATTTATATGCAATTATAAAATTAATTAACAGTCAAATTAAATAAATGCGATTTAACAGAGATAATGAATAAACATGCCAAACAGTCATAAATAAATTTCTACTCATATCTAAAATCAATTTAACAACCATAAGAAAATTTAGAAGTTGTGAATGGGTTAAAACACTCACCTTTTGAATTTAAATTGGATTCAATTCCAATTTAAACCCAAAAATTCAACGGTCTCAGAATCCTCCAAACCAGCGTCAACAGATCCGAAATTTAATTTTGATCCAAACAAAAAAAATCTCGTGTGAAACGGATAACGTATGAGAAAGTTATTAAGATTAAACGAATTGAAATCAAATAAAAAAAACAAAATAACCCACTGGCCACATCACTACCTCTTTCCCCACGCGCGTGCACAGTACCCCACACCCTACAGCTCGCGTTTGCCCTCAAACCTTCAGCCGCCATCTCCTAACCCTAGCCGCAATTTTAGTCGCCAATCTCCTCGCTACAGACATGATCCAAACACGCCTCCACCTTGTTCACCACCGGCCGCCCCTTCTGGTACCCACGGCAAGGCGCGCGCCGCCGCCAAAACTCCCAGGCCGAGATGAAAATCCGGCCATTCCTCTCCATTTTGCGTCCAATCAAATCACCATCTCGACATTCTAGCTGTACAGATGCGGGCTGCCCGACGCCACCTTCGCAAGGGCGTAAGCCGATCGTCGATTAGCTTCAGATCCACCGTTGGATCAAACAATTTCTCATACGAACGGCCAGCGTTAATTTGCGATTTCTGGTTAAAGGGTGAATCGTTTGAAAAACGAACAGTACCATCAGAATACGCTCTTCGAGAACTATGACGTATATTTTTTTTAGAATTTTCTGAGGACTTTGATCATTGGCTTTTGATTTGATTTTTTGAAATTTGAAAATAGATCTAGGGTTAGGAGCCATGGGGAAGAGGAGGAGCTGAGGAAATGAACGCACAAACAAATGAGAATAGATGGAGGTAGGGTTTATAACTGGGTTTATATAGATAGGTTAGAAATTCGAATAGATGGATCCGATAAACAAACGTGCTAACGCCAACGTGGCCCAAAAAGCCTGTTCTGACCCCGGAATGAAATTGGGTAAACCCATATATCGAAATAGGTATTTTAAAATATCCTGAACGCAATGGAAAAATTTTCATGTCCATATTCCATCGTATGAAGAAGTTATGCTGAAATCAATATTTTCAAATTGATTTCAAATTGATTTCAATTAAATCGATTTCAGGGCGTTTCGCGTTCGTACGATCAAACGACAAGTCCGATCGCTACGAAACTTGAAACCCTACAACAATTCACTGTTACGGATCCGATGAAACTAGTTTCGTCGAAATCCGAGTCCGTGACCAAAATGGCTATTTTTATATTAATTAAATAAATTCAAAATAAATAAATAAAATCATTTTTTTATATATTTAGATTCTAAAATTTACCCCTTTTAATCACTTTAAAATTCTTAACCATTTACAAAATTCCAACAAGTTTAGATGTCAAATTTAAAGAAGGTAAATTTTAAATTTCAATATAAATCCTTTATTTCATTAAATTTACCAATTAAAATTTAACTTTCTAAGTTTATATATTCAATCAAAGAGATCAATGGTTATTCCATTCATATATTTCAAGTAGATGGATTTAATATTAGATTCAAAATTTATTATCCTAACATTCTTCAATTACACTTAAATCCCTAAAAATGTAATATTTAGATTTTAAATTTTCATTTATTTCGATTAAACCTATTATCATATATTACTTTATATATACTGACAAGCTTACTTTTGCACCCTCATTTACCCAACTGCCATTTTTATAAATAAACTTAACAATAGATTCATGCTCTATTGCATAAATGTATACCCTTTTATCTAAATTAAAATCTTCGTAACTTCAAACATTTAATCCATTTAATACCCATTACTCCTTTCATTAAATTTTGGATTCAAATCAATTTATAAAGCTTTACCTCCATTCTTTATATACACTAACCATCATTTAATGAAGAATCTATTTACGTTATTCCCCATTTATTACCTTACTTTATTTATCGTAACATTTGATTTATAATTATTGCAATGATTTCCGATTTAATTGAAGGAACTAAGTATATAACTCATAATAGTTGTGGTAAAGCTCTTAATCCCGTATTTATAAGCTAATTATTTCCACTCAAATATTATAGATATTTACATGTATAGGTTTTTTTATTCAATCATTACTTATTATTATGTATAAATTAAATAAAAGCATTATTTAAGTCCGTTTAAGTTTATTACCAAATATCCATTTACCTTTCCCATCAAAGTTGAATTCCATTCAATTAATATAACAATCACTTTCCCCATTCACACCTTATTATCAACCCACAATTATTGCACTTCATTATCTTGTATTGATTTTATACAATTACCATTAACTTTACATTCCATTACTATTCAATATATATTTATTCATCAATCAATTCGATAGTTGCTTTTCTTTCCTTCTATTTGATACACACATTCATTTCATTCCATTCATTTATGGGTATTGCATTGAAATTTAATTTATTAACTAATACCAACGTTATTATCATTAATTACAATTGGATTCCCAATTTTATTCAATACCCTGAACAAATAACATCTATATTAATCAAATCCTTACATTTGTTTTTCTCATGTTCCATAAAAATCAAATCATAACTTTTAAATGATTTTATTGGGTTGGGATCTCATTCAAGCCATAAATTATTAACTTGCCCTAATATGATCCTTAATTTATTCCAATTACCGTTTGCAATCTTTTATTGCATTAAATCAAATTAATACTTTCATAAATTTCTCATATTAAATTCTATATCCAGGTAAGAATCATTTTCTACTTAATTCATTTGGACTTTATTTAAATTTCTATAATAGGCTTTAAGTCACCATTTACATAATTTATTTTAGCCTTCATTTTAACATTTATATCCAAATGCAACAATTTCCATTATTACAAATCAATTTCAATATATAATCTAATTTGTAAATTTTAAATTATCCTTGACACATCTAATTTTCAACATTCTCTTTCATATAAATAAATAATATTTCTATTTCTTTCTAAATTTAAAATAAAATCCTATTAATTTAATTCATTTTAAACATCAAATTTACACGGGTCGTTACACCCTCCCCCACTCAAAACTTTTAGTCCCCGAAAAGGAAAAGGAGGGAAAGAAGAATTAAATAACAATACATCTTATTTAAAATATTTAACTTATAACAATAATTTACTAAATTTATTACCTTAAATAAAATATTCTCGTTTTATAATCATTATATCTTTTATACTTAAATAAATAAAGTTTGGAAAACATTTCAAAATAATTTCTAAGTCCAAAATTTACGAGAATTTTGGCAGGGTCTCCTTTGTACGGGGATGCTCGGGAGAAAATATAATATCAAAATATAACAATATACACAAATATTTCCCAAAATAATATATATCCCTACATGGGAAAATATATAAAATAGCGCTATAAACCGTAATCCGAAACGTACCTATTTGTCGGGCAATTTACGCTAAATTTATGGAACCAAAAGCAGTAGCAATTTGCTTCCATAACCTGCATTTCACTTATAAAATCTAAAGGGTTAACAATTTATATAAAGTGAAATATATTAAGTGGTTTCACTCACTAACAACAAATCAATACAACAACCATCAATTTGAACAGCAGTTTACACAACAAATTAAAAGCAACCATTCAACCAAACAAATAAATAGTCGTTCGGGTTCAAAACTTTTAAATCGTACAGAATGAAGAATAAACCATCAAGTGCATCATTTACTCAACAGTCTAAGATAAACTAAATAGATTATTCATTCACCCCAAATCCAATTTTCAAAGTATTTTACCCAAACAACCATGACCAAACAACAACAATTCAAACAACAATCAACGTAACCTTTTATTAATTACATACCTTTGTTGTTGTTTGGTTCTTTTCATTCATATAATGGTTTATTCCTTTTATTTTCATTTATTTCTTTCAATTTCTATTTGGAAATGACTTCAACCCTTTTCTTAAGTTTACAATTTCTCTTTATTATATTACATCCATTTATTTTCACTTACTACTTACTATTATTCATTTCCATTAACTCAGGTCATGCCATTAACTACTATAATTATTAATTCATTTATTATTGCACGACCTCATTTATTTACACTTTAATTGTTTAATTTTATAATCATCTATTTGTCATACTTACCTTTAATTATATTTACGTGGTAAAATTTCGATTATAACTTAAGTTTATAACATTAAATTCTCATTTAACAGCAAATTTATTGAATACTTTTATTATTTCAAATTCCTACTTGTATAATATTCTATTATAATCTTCTTATTTAACATTTCAACTTTTAATATTTGGTAAGCTATATATGTTATTTAAGGGTATAATTGAAAGTTATACAAGTTTCTTCTATTTCCTTAAATTAAATTAAAGTTCACTAATAATAATCTTTATTTCATAGGTTACAAATTTCAAATTTCATTTAATACCATTTATAACCTATCATTAAATCTCTTACCTAAATTCTAGAGGTTTAAATTTTATTTATTTACTTACCTTTCATTTTACTACAATAATTGAAGCAATTAATTAATGGAAATTTAAGAATTAAATACTGGGTTAAATTTTTAATTCATTTTAAAATAATAGATAAATATATTCTTACAACTTATATATCTCAAATTATATTTAAAATAATTTAAAATTTATATATTTTTCAAAAATGAATCTGCAGTAGAACTACTACAGTGGCCTTTCCCTTTCGAAACTCGAAAATGAAAGTCGATGATGCGGCCGTCATCACCGAAATCATTTTCCAGCGACAGAGAGGAAAGTGCAAAACTTATTTCTCCAAAATCTTCTTTAAAACAATTCTTTCGAATTATAATAAATATTTATATCAGAAAGTACATATAAACAATATTATTATATTTCAAAATTTATTCGAAAGAAATTTCAAAACCCCGGAACTTAAGTTCTAAATTTCCTAAATTTCATTTATTTTATTTTTCAATCTTATTTCAATTATTATTTATACACTTTATTACCTAACAACCAATCTATTTCAGCCAAATACAGATATCATTTGAAAATTTTTATTTTATATAGAAAATATGATAGGCAAAATTGTTTCATTCACCTATATTAAAAACAAATATTATGTCGGTCTGTCCTATTAAGTGTTTAGAAATCCCTATTAGTGTCATAGCGTCCCATGCACCAACCAGAATTTATAAATACAAAACGGAATAGATTAACACAATATTAAAACCTTTTTATAACACTAACAAATACGTTCTCTCATATATATACACTCAGCCACTCCCATAGGGTATTACTACGCTATTAACAAAGAGTCAAACCCCACAAAGCTAAGGTTTATCGCTAAACCAAAGCTCTGATACCAGATGTAACATCCCGCCTTTTCGCACACTTCAAATCGACACACATGTCGATTCAAGTGTGCGAAAAGGCGGGATGTTACATCTCCTAAGGATCCGTTAAACTATTTACTATGTAGTATATTGCGCTATTATAATAGTGTCTAATTGTAAAATAAACTTACTTTTAAATAGCGTTAAGGCTTTACATTTTCCACCTTAACACAGTTATATATTCCCATAGTCTATACAGTACCATAATCTCCCTCGTACTGGGCGTCGTCAGAGGGCACTCCATAGGTATGGTACAAAACCAAAATCATATAAGGCGCGCTAGGGTAGGTGACACGGTACAACTAGGCAATGCCAGGGTAGATATACCAATTATGCATCCGGGCTGATGGTAACGCATAGCCGCAGCTACCGCCCACCTCGAACAAACACCCCTAAAATCAAAGAAATCAATAGTGGCCACCGAATCAATCCAAAGTCAGAGTATAGTATCGAAGGAGTGCGTTCGATCAGAGGAATGACCTCATTGGCCCGAGAATCGCTCCTGTTTTAGCCACCTTATGCCAACTCACGGGAGTTGGGTCCACGTATTTACCTTACAGGAAACGCCGCCACCAACCTACTTCGTTCTGGAATCTCCACCACGTACATGGTTGTTAAAGTGGTTTTCGGAGTTGGCAAAGAGTATGACAACTTCCGATCCCGGTCTATTTTACAACCAAACGTTATTATAACACCGCGGTCATTTAAAATAATTTATACTTTAAAACCAGAATAAAATATCCATTTTAAACCCATATAAATATGATATTATTTATATTTTTAAACCCCAAATCAATACGATATCATTTAGACCCAAAATCATATAATGTCATTTTATTTTTCAATATATATTCTTTTCCAAAATCATAGGGTTTTCAAAGTAAAATATTTAGAAATCAAAACTCCTGAATATAATATTTTCAAATCATACTACCTTGAAAATCATAACTTCGAAACAAATTTCCATCTCTTAAATGGTTAAATATTAAATTTCTTTATAAAGCACAATAGGTTCTTTAGATTTCACAAATCAATTTCCAAATATCGATTCAAACTTCCAAATACCGTTTCAATTCTTATGTTTCAAAGCTTTAAATATTCCACCATTTCAAAACAACTCACTTGACAATCCCATATATATATTAAATTCAATTACTTATTATTTAGACTTAAAATATTTACTTAATGAATTCAATATAATTTAAGAAAAAAACCTTCAACTTCACATAACTGGAAAATCTTTCAATTTATTATATATTCATTTAAATCAACCTGATGTTCATTTAGATCACTCTACACAAACAGCAAGTTATAAAATCATATCCTTTAAAAATTCTAACTTTTTTTTTATTTAATCCCAATTTAACTTAATATTCATCTTCCAACTTAATTCTCGTTTAAGTCAAAGAAACTTCATAAAATTAAATTTTAAATAAATGCTTAATCTTATTTGATCTTAAAATCAAACTTTATTTTAAACTTCAAATCAGATTTATACAAAGCTTAAAATCGGACATTACTATATATATAATAACCTTTATCAATAACCAAATCAATATCCAATAAACCATATATATATAACTTTACAAAAACCATAGAAAATCATTTCAAAATATTTTTATATGTATATATACCGCGGTGCCTGTATAAAATTTTCTACCCTATGGTCAAGTGATACGGATGTTTATCATTTCAATCCGCAATTTAAAATAAAATGCGGTTGTATATCATTTCAAACCACAATCCCGAATGAAAAGAAATGCATGATAACTTGCAGTTTATATAAGAAAGAACACATCATCCATTCATCCAATATCAGTCACCAACCAATTTATTTCAATCATCATCAATTTATTCCAATCATTATCAATTTAAACAAACATCAATATATGGCATATACAATATAGAAGGAAATAAATGACAGTTATTAACTAACAGTTTATATTCAAAATAAGTTTAATAACTGTTTAACTAGCAGTTTTATGCAAGTAAATAATTTTTAACTGTCAAATTTATATGCAATTATAAAATTAATTAACAGTCAAATTAAATAAATGCGATTTAACAGAGATAATGAATAAACATGACAAACAGTCATAAATAAATTTCTACTCATATCTAAAATCAATTTAACAACCATAAGAAAATTTAGAAGTTGTGAGTGGGTTAAAACACTCACCTTTTGAATTTAAATTGGATTTAATTCCAATTTAAACCCAAAAATTCAACGGTCTCAGAATCCTTCCAAACCAGCGTCAACAGATCCGAAATTTAATTTTGATCCAAACAAAAAAAATCTCGTGTGAAACGGATAACGTATGAGAAAGTTATTAAGATTAAACGAATTGAAATCAAATAAAAAAAACAAAAAACAAAACAAAATAACCCACTGGCCACGTCACTACCTCTTTCCCCACACGCGTGCACAGTACCCCACACCCTACATCTCGCGTTTGCCCTCAAACCTTCAGCCGCCATCTCCTAACCCTAGCCGCAATTTTAGTCGCCAATCTCCTCGCTACCGACATGATCCAAACAGCCTATCAAATGGAGGAGCAAACTCACACCATTTACAACCGGTCGAGAAATGGACTTAAGGGGCTTTTGCCAATCGACAACCCAGCACTATTGACTCTCTTATACAACTTCAAAAACATGATCGAACATCAAAGCTATGATTTTTTAGAGTTTTTGACTTCAAAGCACCAAAAATTGCAATGTTCACAAAATCAACCCGAATCAAAAGCAATTACCCATGAATAAGTGTTAGGAATTCATAACTAACAATCAAAGATAGTTCGGACATAGATGTGGGATAAAAATCTCACCTTTAACCCAAAAAAGAAGAAGAAGAAGAAGGAGCTTAATTGCAAGGAGAAGACCAACCACTCTCCACTTCAACTCTACTAGCTACAATCAATAGCTTCACTTTGATTTTGGAGCAAGAATTCAAGTTTGCAAAAAGAAAGTAGGTCTTGGAATTTCTAATTCCTCTTTATTTCCCCCATTTTCAGTTTTAGCTTGAGTTTAGAAGTAAAAATGAGTGAATGGAAAGAGAAGGGACTGAGTTAGGCTATCTAGTTAGCTAGGGGGCTGGACCCAACCCAAAACCCAACTAGAAAACGTAGAAAAATTCAACTTACTCCAAACATATCAAAGTTTATACTCAAAAAGATTGCAAACGCCATTTTGAACTCAATGGAAGTGGTTTGGAGTCCCAATTCGGCCGTTTGCAAAAAGTAACATTTCGGATCTAAATCCGACTAAGGACGCTATATTCAAATAAACACTTAAATATAAAATTGTTAAATATGCGGGTTGTTACAGATCTCCCCTCCTAATAAAATTGCGTCGACGCAATTCCTAAAGACGATATTTGTAACAACTCATACACTTTGATGTACCAGAATATGTACTTCTATTCTGTGTTTATCATATTTTGTTCTGAACCTTGCTCTGATACCAAGCTATGACGCCCCAACTCTATATCCACGCTAGCCAAGGACACTACGGGGTAATGCCGTCGACTAACGTGGAGAATAAGGCTGGTTAGGAGCGACCATCTATAACCTTGCTCTAATTATCTATTGAATGCATCGACAATTGTCATACCAAGAGGATCGACATATCCAATGGATACTTAAAACAAAACCATAGGTGGCTGCAGGATCTATCGGAACAGAATATAATAACTCAAATGTAATATGCATCACAGAACAGTAGATCATCATATACACATATACAGATACATAACAGAGTATACAAACTAATACATGTCAAGTGGTATAGCAACCCACAATATACGGACGAGCCAATAGAATACATATCAGAGTTTTAAGTAAAAGGACTACACAAAAAGCTATGACAAAAGAAACTAGCGAAATAGTCCATGCGGAAGCAAAAGAGGCTAAGTCCAAATGCACCTAACCTTAAACAACTCAGTCTGACCCGAGTATAAAATACACGGGCAGTCTAGCTAAGCAATCAGTTAGATAAACTGAACAATAATGAACCTGCAAGATCATAAAGCATAACAAATATCTCTATATGAGATAACTCAATCATCAAACATAAGATGAATCAAACAAACCTCATGTCATCGGCAGCTGAAATGAACAATGGATATAAATATCCCAAATCAAGCCAAGAAGGCAATAGTAAATACCAATGAAGGTAATACAAGTTCCACAAGGTAACCGTTATGTATCGCGTGGCACAAAAAGACCAACACCGAAGGGCGATATCTAGGGAATATAATTATCAATGAAACAACAGAAAATTCCAATTTCAACAAACCCAAATATCTCATGAGCGGTGGTGAAGAAACCAGTCCAGTATCTCTCGAGCGGTGGTGAAGAAACCACTCCGATAACTCTTGAGTGGTGGTGAAGAAACCACTCCAATATCTCTCGAGCGGTGGTGAAGAAAAACCACTCCGAAAGCAATACTAAAGGTAACCAAAAATCCCAAATATCTCTCGAGCAGGGGCAAAGGACCAACTCCAAAAGCGATATTAAAGGCAACAAGCCAGAAGGAGACAGTCCGAAGGCACTATCCCAAAGGCAACATGTGTCACAAACTCCCAGAAAGGAAACCGGAAAGTGTTAACGCGAGTCCCATAACCACCCATTCGAACTAAATGGTTTACTATCCGTTAGTCAATTTCACACTCAAAGTAGTAAAAAATTTACCTCATCTCATTAGTAAACCAAACCCAAAGGTCAAAACGTTCAATCTAATAGGTCGGGGATTAATTGGAAAGATAAACGCACAGATTCATGGTCTGTGTTTTACCTAACCATTTAATCTCCTTTCCCCTTCGCCCGAAGTGCGAATTTGTGTATTATTTTTAAATATGATTTATAAATTAGAGAAGCAAGCTTTTAATACAATTTAAAAGATTATTTTATAAAAACCCGTGGATTGAAATTAAAAAGGAATCATCAAAGTCAAAATAAATGATAACAACTAATTGGAATCAACCCGAAACGATAAAAGTTGGAATCACAAGAAAATAGGCAAAATAGACCAAAACAAGCAGGTCAGTCGAGTGGCCTTCTGCAGTCAGTCGACCGAACCATAACCCGAGGGTTTTCAGACCCTGCAGTCAGTCGACAGACTGCAGTGGGCCAGTCGACTGGATGTAGCTGGAACTGTTTTCCAGCCTATCAAATGGAGGAGCAAACTCACACCATTTACAACTGGTTGAGAAATGGACATAAGGGGCTTTTGCCAATCGACAACCCAGCACTATTGACTCTCTTATACAACTTCAAAAACATGATCGAACATCAAAGCTATGATTTTTAGAGTTTTTGACTTCAAAACACCAAAAATTGCAATGTTCACAAAATCAACCCGAATCAAAAGCAATTACCCATGAATAAGTGTTAGGAATTCATACCTAACAATCAAAGATAGTTTGGACATAGATGTGGGACAAAAATCCCACCTTTAACCCAAAAAAGAAGAAGAAGGAGCTCAATTGCAAGGAGAAGACCAACCACTCTCCACTTCAACTCTACTAGCTACAATCAATAGCTTCACTTTGATTTTGGAGCAAGAATTCAAGTTTGAAAAAAGAAACTAGGGCTTGGAATTTCTAATTCCTCTTCATTTCCCCCATTTTCAGTTTTAGCTTGAGTTTAGAAGTGAAAATGAGTGAATGGAAGGAGAGAGGACTGAGTTAGGCCATCTAGTTAGCTAGGGGGCTAGACCTAACCCAAAACCCAACTAGAAAAAGTAAAAAAATTAAACTTACTCCAAACATATCAAAGTTTATACTCAAAAAGATCGCAGACGCCATTTTGAACTCAATGGAAGAGGTTTCGAGACCCAATTCGGCCATTTGCAAAAAGTAACATTTCGGACCTAAATCCGACTAACGACGCTATATTCAAATAAACACTTAAATATAAAATCGTTAAATATGCGGGTTGTTACAGATCTCCCCTCCTTACAAAATTGCGTCCACGCAATTCCTAGAGACGATATTTGTAACAACTCATACACTTTGATGTACCGGAATGTGTGCTTCTATTCTGTGTTTATCATATTTTGTTCTAAAACTTGCTCAAATACCAAGCTGTGACGCCCCACCTCTATACCCACGCTAGCCAAGGACACTATGGGGTAATGCCGTTGACTAACGCGGAGAATAAGGCTGGTTAGGAGCGACCATCTATAGCCTTGCTCTAATTATCTATTGAATACATCGACAATTGTCATACCAAGAGGATCGACATATCCAATGGATACTTAAACAAAACCATAGGTGGCTGAAGGATCTATCAGAACAGAATATAACAACTCAAATGTAATATACATCATAGAACAGTAGATCATCATATACACATATACAGATACATAACAGAGTATACAAACTAATACATGTCAAGTGGTATAGCAACCCACAATATACAGACGAGCCAATAGAATACATATAAGATTTTTAACCAAAAGGACTACACAAAAAGCTATGATAAAAGAAACTAGCGAAATAGTCCATATGGAAGCAAAAGAGGCTAAGTCCAAATGCACCTAACCTGAAACAACTCAGTCTGACCTGAGTATAAAATACACGGGTCAGTCTAGCTAAACAATCAGTTAGATAAACTGAACAATAATGAACCTGCAAGATCATAAAGCATAACAAATATCTCTATATGAGATAACTCAATCATCAAACATAAGATGAATCAAACAAACCTCATGTCATCGGCAGCTAAAATGAACAATGGATATAAATATCCCAAATCAAGCCAAGAAGGCAATAGTAAATACTAATGAAGGTAATACAAGTTCCACAAGGTAACCGCTATGTATCGTGTGGCACAAAAAGACCAACAACGAAGGGCGATATCTAGGGAATATAATTATCAATGAAACAATAGTAAATTCCAATTACAACAAACCCAAATATCTCATGAGCGGTGGTGAAGAAACCTCTCCAATATCTCTCGAGCGGTGGTGAAGAAACCACTCCGATAACTCTCGAGCGGTGGTGAAGAAACCACTCCAATATCTCTCGAGCGGTGGTGAAGAAAAACCACTCCGAAAGCAATACTAAGGGTAACCAACAATCCCAAAAATCTCTCGAGGCGGGGCAAATGACCAACTCCAAAAGCGATATTAAAGGCAACAAGCCAGAAGAAGACAGTCCGAAGACACTATCCCAAAGGCAATATGTGTCACAAACTCCCAGAAAGGAACCCGGAAAGTTTTAACGCGAGTCCCATAACCACCCATTCGCACTAAATGGTTTACTATCCATTAGTCAATTTCACACTCAAAGCAGTACAAAGTTTACCTCATCTCATTGGTAAACCAAACCTAAAGGTCAAAACGTTCAATCGAATAGGTCGGGGATTAATTGGGAAGATAAACGCACGGATTCATGGTCTGCGTTTTACCTAACCATTTAATCTCCTTTCCCCTTCGCTCGAAGTGCGAATTTGTGTATGTGTTTTAAATAGGATTTATAAATTAGAGAATCAAGCTTTTAATACAATTTAAAAGATTATTTTATAAAAACCCATGGATTGAAATTAAAAAGGAATCATCAAAGTCAAAATAAATGATAATAACTAATTGGAATCAACCCAAAACGATAAAAGTTGGAATCATAAGAAAATAGGCAAAATAGACCAAAACAAGCAGGTCAGTCGACTGGCCTTCTGCAGTCAGTCGACCGAACCATAACCAGAGGGTTTTCAGACCCTGCGGTCAGTCGACTGACTGCAGTGGGCCAGTCGACTGGATGTAGCTGGAACTATTTTCCAACCTATCAAATGGAGGAGCAAACTCACACCATTTGCAACCGGTCGAGCAATGGACTTAAGGGGCTTTTGCCAATCGACAACCCAGCACTATTGACTCTCTTATACAACTCCAAAAAACATGATCGAACATCAAAGCTATGATTTTTAGAGTTTTTGACTTCCACCAAAAATTGGAATGTTCACAAAATCAACCCGAATCAAAAGCAATTACCCATGAATAAGTGTTAGGAATTCATACCTAACAATCAAAGATAGTTTGGACATAGATGTGGGATAAAAATCTCACCTTTAACCCAAAAACAAAGAAGAAGAAGAAGAAGAAGAAGAAGAAGAAGAAGGAGATCAATTGCAAGGAGAAGACCAACCACTCTCCACTTCAACTCTACTAGCTACAATCAATAGCTTCACTTTGATTTTGAAGCAAGAATTCAAGTTTGCAAAAAGAAACTAGGGCTTGGAATTTCTAATTCCTCTTCCTTTCCCCCATTTTCAGTTTTAGCTTGAGTTTAGAAGTGAAAATGAGTGAATGGAAGGAGAAGGGACTGAGTTAGGCTATCTAGTTAGCTAGTGGGCTGGACCCAACCCAAAATCCAACTAGAAAAAGTAGAAAAATTCAACTTTCTCCAAACATATCAAAGTTTATACTCAAAAAGATCGCAAACACCATTTTGAACTCCATGGAAGTGGTTTCGAGTTCCAATTCGACCGTTTGCAAAAAGTAACATTTCGGACCTAAATCCGACTAACGACGCTATATTCAAATAAACACTTAAATATAAAATCGTTAAATATGCGGGTTGTTACAACTTGTCCATCATCATAACTCCTATTATTAAGTCGTCATATTCTGAACATCAATGTTGGATCTTATATCTTTTAATCTTTAGATCAAGTCAAGAAAATCCGATCTCAAAATCCATTCGTAGTAATTTCTTCATTTGATGATAAGGATAACCAACCCAAAATACTGAAGGGAGATGTAATAACAAGGAATTGTCCAATATATTTACAAATGAAATATTTTTATTTTCAAGTCAAAGCTTCGATGTACCTTTAAAACCAAATCCTTTTTCCTTTTCTAAACTATCATCACCATTTTATAAAAAAAATTCAAAATATTTTCACCATTTTGAAATAAATTCCAAATTATTTTTTTGAGAAAACATTATATAAATATTTCAAAATGGAAACTCTTTATCCAAAATATTTATGGATGTTGATAATTATTTGGAAAATGTAGATTTCGAAGCACATATTTTGATAAATATATATATTGAACCCTTCCGATCACCGTTTTAATTCATCAATGGTACACATCAAGTCTTTAGTCATCAAACTTCTCTAATTACTATTCTCGTTTTCAAGGAACATATTCAAATTTCTTAGTCATTCTGAATATCCAGTCTTCCTAAATTTAGGAAACTATGATATCCTATCATGACTAAACTAAATGTGTCCTTTATTAATTCAATAGTTTCTCCAATGTACATCCCATCAAAATTTAACATTGGACACTTCCTCATCCTACATTTATAATACATAGCTATCAAATAAACCGGCAAGCAAAAAAAGCAACCAAGTAAACAAATAAGAAATAATTAAAGCCAATATTCACAAAACAGACAACCAACACAATATAGGCAAAAGGAAACAATTCAAACGAGCATGTTAAGAATAAATTAAATAGATAACTAAACCATATAATACAATAGAAACAAGGAATCAAACGTATCCTAACAAGAAATAATCAGTGTAAATAATTTTATGAAATGAACAATTATAACAAAAAGGCTCATACTCCAAACATCGAAATGGATAGTCCATATGACATATCAAAACCTCTTTTATAGAAGGGAATAATTAGACATTACTACAAATCCTAAGGGAAACTCACACATAACAGTCATAAGGTAACATCGTCAAATGGGTATTAGGTAGACTCAAAACTCATTCTACCCCGTCATCTTACGCACTATGTTAAGAAGTCTCCTTTTATAGTTCTTAGTTAAATATCCAAATAAAACACCCCGAAAGTTTTCTATTCAATTAAATATTTTACATTTTCAATCATTCACTTTCCAAATCAAATCATCCTCATCTTAGTAAAAAAAAAAATTCTGCAAGGCTGGCCTATTTTATAGTTGCCGTCCACTGTATTATTAAATAAAAGAAAGCAACGAAAACAACACACAGAAAAGCTCAAAAGACAATCAAAAAAATAAAATACAAAATACCACTGTTAGTTATAAATACGCAAATAAATTAGCATATTTAAACCCTAATCGCGTATATTGTGAAAGTACTTTCTGAAACAAAGTCGAATAGGAAGATGACTTCATGAACAGTTTGGCATTCCTTTCTTCCCAGATTGCCGTAATTACTCTCTTCAACAATTTAAGTAATCAAACCGAGGCAGGAGACCTTCATCTTGTAGCTTTGTATATCCTAATCCATTCTGCCGAAAAATTATAAGGAGGTGGCATGACCTTACAGTAGTTTAAGACACGTTTCCATAAGTTAAATGAGTACATGCAGGAGAAGAAAAGATGCCCGACGTTCACGAGAGCACAAAATACATTGGGAAACATTACTATATGCCTTCGAACAAGATTGTCCTGAGTATGAACTGCATTGTTGAGGATTTTCCATAGGAGCATATTTTCTATTGGTTTAGAGCCAGAAGATCAGATTCAGGTGGACCAAGGGAACATAGAGTGACTCTGCAGTTTAAGAAGGGAGACATAAGCCGAAAATATAAAATTATAGTTGTGATTATTCCATTGTATGCCATCATAAGCACCAAGCTTGAAGTTAGATTACATGGAGCTCCACAGGATCTGAGATCGGCAGAACTAACATGAGGGAGAGATATGACATTGTTATATATGTAATCACTAGCAAGAGCAAATTCCCGAATGCCCAAGTTAGTACGTAAGTTGTAGTCAATCATGGATGATAGAATAACCAAGGTTCAAGATTCCGTCCGGTACGTTGGAATTCCGGCCATCCCAGTCCGGTTCCGAGGCTGGCTGGAACGGAATCTCAACCAAATTCCGATTTCAGACCGAGATAGTTAAAAGAAGCAAAATAAATCAATTTTTGAGCAAGATCATATAGAAAACCATGAAGCAACAGTTGAATTGAAGCAAACAAAAACAACCTTTTATCTATTTTGAACATGAGCTATGAATATAAACATATTGAAGCGCATTTTTCCTCAAATAATCCACTGCGTTTTGATTTGGATTTCTAGGGCACAAATAGAAAGGAAGGAAGACGAGTAAAAGAAGCACGTGATTTCTTTAGTTCTTTTTTCTTACTTATCCAGGGTGGGCTTTAGTTTATTTGGGCTGAAATGTTAATCTAAAACTTTAATTTTCTTTTTATTTGGATGCAGTTTAAAATATTTATAAGCTTAAATTGTTTTGTTCATAAGCAAAAATTTAAGATATAACCATGCCATGCTAAAATAATAGTTTTGTAATTAAAAGTGATACATGTTCAGTATTTTTTTTACTTACATGTAAAAAAACCGGAATTCGTATACCGAAATTAAACCAAAACTTCCGGAATTTTCAAAACGGAACCGAAATTTAAAAATTTACCAATGAACGAAATTGAAACGGAATTTCGAACCTTGAGAATAACTCTAGAGGAGCTCTAAGGAGAATGCCAGAAGTTATGTGCACTGCATTTAACCATAGGAGAATAAAGCGGTCTATATTTTAGCACATCTCTCCATAAGTAGCTAGCATCAGAGGGGATGTGCATGGTCCAGAAGGAATTCTTCTTTAGATAAAATGGCGACTCCAAGAAGCACATAAGCTATTGTTACCACTGAGAAGAAGGTTAACATAATGAGAAGCAGCCTGATTCCATAGCCTTAAGTTAATAATACCAAGGCCACCATATTTATGTGGAAGTTGAAGCTTTTTGTATGCAATGGGTACAAGCTTTCTAGAAAAAAATATTCCCATGCCAAGGGAAGTGACTAAAAGCTTTATTAAGCATAGTGATAAGTTTATTGGGAATGATGAAAGTTCTGAAATAATAGGTGCACATTGCAGTAGCATGCAATACTGTTAATAATCACCAATCGGGCAGCTTGAGATAATTTATTGGTAGGCATATTTTTGAGATAAGCAGTAATTTTTTCAAATAAAGGTAAGCATTGGGCTGTGAAATTCTTGCAGTACACATGAGAGCTCCAAGATAAATAGCATCAGAGTTAAGCTGCTGAAAACCAGAAAGATTTATTATGTCATTAGCTTTATAGTTAGCAAGACCAGAAATGCTAACATGAGATTTCCTTCTATTGATGCTTAAACCAGTCATTGTATCAAAGCAATGTATATTTTGAAAATATTAGCTATGGAACCATGAGTAGGTTTAGAAAACAGCAACAAGTCATTAGCAAACATCAACGTGGATATTTTATGTTCCTTGCACCTAGGATGTCTTTCAATTTTCTTGTCTAAAACCTACCGATTGATAAGAATGGTAAGAAGTTCCATAACAGCAATAAAAAGGCTGGAGGAGATAGGTCCCCTTGCCTAATGCCTTTTTGTGTTCTAAAGTAGCCAAAGCTTTCACCATTCAATGAAAGAGAGACATGAACAGTAGAGATACAAGTGTGCAACCAAGCCAAGAAAGGTAAGGGAAAGTTCATTTTAGACATGATGGATATGATAGCTTCTCACTTAATGATGCAGCGTAGGAAGCGAATTCGACGATGTAAATCGAATCCGTGCAGGATCTCACACGATTAGCGGAAATAATCGGTGAATCGATGATAAATTGACGAATTTAAGAATACCGAAAGGCCCAAATCCATTGATCACAAAGATACCGGACTTTAGCAATCTTCGACACGTTGATCGCGCACGATACCGTGAGAGAAGATCTTCAATTCTTCGAACGTTGATCAAGCGCACTTGATTCCATGAATTGGCTTCAACAATCGTTGATTCGAGCGCACTCGAATGCTGAAAGTGGAGAAAGGACATAACACTCAACTTCCAATTTGAATGGAGGCACAAAGCACAAACCAAATTTTATTCAAAATTCAGCAACCTTTACAAATGACTCAACTCGCCTATTTATAGGCTTACAACACACATACACGACCTACACAGATGGCCGACCTAACCTCGATGACCTAACAAACAACGACTTACGATTTACAATTAACGACCTAAGTACAATGACTTAACAACACAATAAAATAAAACATGAATTACAAACAACAAATGTTACAGCACTTCACAACTCACGACTCAGCCCATACGGGCTACGACCTAAAATATTTCAATTGTTCGCGACCTAAAATCAACGTAGTACCCACGATTTCGCCTTTGTTCACGACTTATAAAAATTTGCTCGCGACCTAGAATTCGTTCGACCTAAGAAAGATACGCACGACCTAAGAAAGATACGCGCTCTTAAGCTTGCCGCGATCTAGGGCTTCGTTGCGAGGTCGTTCGTGACCTAGGACTTCGTCGCGACTCAAAGAAGAGAAGCGAGCTGATGGATTTTAAATCGCGTAGCGACGTTCGATAGGTTGGAGATGAATATATGTCGTGGAGCGATGGATATGGGTCGTTGTCGGTGTTAGGTCGTGGGGCGACATATGGTTGTTGTTCGTGATTGAAGATGGAGCGGTTTCGACTTAAGGTAAGTCGTTTACTTCTATCTCGCACTGCATCATCCTCCCCTGGTTGAAAAAAATTCGTCCTCGAATTTACAGTTTCCTCTTCTCTGACGAGCTTATTCTCATGAAACGGAACTAAGTGTTTGACATTGAAAACATCAGAAGTATGGACATCATTCGGCAATCTCAACTGATACGCATTCTCATTGATCTTTTTCAATATTTCTAATGGACCAATCTTTAGTGCCTTCAATTTATTGTACGTTCCTACTGGAAAACGATCTTTTGTCAACACTGCGTAAACCAAATCACCTTCTCTGAAGTTCACACTCCTCCGCTTCTTATCCGCCAGTTGTTTATACTTCTCCATTGATACAAGCAATCGTTCATGAACAGTTCTGTGGCACTCCTGCAACTTATTTACGAAATCACAAGCCCGCTTAACAACTCCCTTCTGATATGGCACTGTCGTTAAATCCAATGGTCCCTTTGGATTTGTCGAATAAACAACCTGAAATGGACTGAAACCTGTATTTCGATTAACTGCATGGTTGTGAGCAAACTCAGCTTGACACAATTTCGAATCCCAGCTCTTCAAATTGTCTTTCACAAGACATCTCAATAAGTTTTCCAACGATCTGTTAACCACCTCCGTTTGCCCATCAGTTTGCGGATGGTAAGCGCTACTAAAATTTAGCTTCATTCCGACCATCTTTCACAAACTCAACCAAAAATGGCTCAGAAAACGAGTATCTCTATCCGAAACAATAGACTCTGGCAAACCATGAAGTCGATAGATCTCTTTGAAATATAATTGAGCGACATTTACAGCATCTGCAGTCTTCTTACAAGCAATAAAATGTGCCATTTTGGAAAATCGGTCAACCACCACATAAATAGAATCGTTGCCACGTTGCGTTCTCGGACAAAGTCCATACTAACGTCTACCCATGGTTTTGTCTGAACAGTTAAAGGCATATACAATCCTGCATTTGTAGCTGTCCCTTTCGAAACTTGACAAACATGACATCTACGCACAAATCTTTCAACCTCTTTTCTCATTGATGGCCAAAAATAAGAATCTGCAATCAACTGCATAGTACGATCCCAGCCCACATGTCCTTCCTCATGCAACTCTTTGATAATCTTCATTCTCAAGCTGCAATCTGGTACGCATAATCAATTCCTCTTGAATAGAAACCCATCTATCATCACATATTCATTCGTCCTCCTCTCCTTGACTTCATCTACAAACTTGGCAAAGTAAAGATCATCAACAAATAATTCTGGCAACACATCAAACCCGATCACTTCAACTTTCATCGTCGTCAAAAAATGATTCCTCCTACTCAAGGCATCAGCTACACGATTCGTCACCCCTGATTTGTACTTTACAACAAAAGTAAACTGCTGTAGATACGCGACCCATGAAGCGTGTCGAGCTGAAATTTTGTCCTGCCCTTGCCAATGTTTCAAAGCTTCATGATCCGTATAAGGAACAAACTCCTTCTGAAACAGATAATGTCTCCAGTGCTTCATAGCTTGAACAATTGCGTAAAATTCCACATCATAAGTGATATATCTCAGTTTGGCTCCAGACAATTTCTCACTGAAATAAGCAACTGGTCTTCCATTCTGACTCAATACTCCACCAATCCCAACCTTCGACGCATCAGTATCTAGTTCAAACAACAACTGAAAATCCGGCAAAACTAGAATTGGTGCTGACGTTAAAAGTGTCTTAACCTTCTCAAAAGCTAACTCTGCTTCCTCTGTCCACACGAACTTCTTTCCCTTCATGCAATCGGTTACAGGTGCCATCACACTGCTAAAATGTGGAATGAATCTTCGATAAAAAGATACCAACCCATTAAAGCTCCTTACTTCAGTAATTGTCTTGGGTTGTGGCCAATTCCTGACAGCTTCCACTTTGCTTTCATCCACTTGAATACCTTCCTTCGACAGAACATATCCCAAAAACAAAACACTATAAGTCATGTACACGCACTTCTTCGTTGCTGCATAGAATTGCTCCTGTCGTAGAATTAACAATACTTCTCGCAAATGCTGGATATGCTCTTTCATATTTCCACTATAGATCAAAATATCGTCAAAGTAAACTACTACAAACTTTCCAATGAATGGTCTGAAAATCTGGTTCATCACTCCAATAAAAGTACTAGGAGCATTCGACAAGCTAAACGGCATAACCAGCCATTCGTATAGACCCTCCCTAGTTTTAAAAGCAGTCTTCCACTCATCACTCGGTCTAATATGAATCTGATGGTATCCACTCTTCAAGTCAATCTTTGAGAACACAACAGCTCCACTCAACTGATCAATCAAATCGTCGAACCTCGGCATTGGAAACCTGTATCTCACAGCGATCTTGTTCAAAGCCCGACTGTCCGTACACATCCTCCAAGTCCCATCCTTCTTCGGTACCAATAAGGCCGGCACTGCACAAGGACTCAAGCTCTCCTGAACACGCCCCTGTTCTAATAACTCCTCCACCCGCCTTCTTAGTTCCTCATGCTCCTTAGGACTCATCCTGTAATGTCGCCTGTGAGGTAGTACAACTCCTGGTACAAGATCTATTTGATGTTGAATGTCCCTCAACGGTGGTAATTCCGTTGGCAGTTCTTTAGGAAACATATCTTCGAATTCTTCCAACACTGGTTTGACTTCCTCTGGGACTTCGACAGATTCAGTAGCTTCACGTACAATCAACAAAAACACCTCTGGACTCTCCTCTACTTCTCCAACAAACTCCTTCAGAGTCAACAAAGTCTTCAGCTCCTCAATCTCTTCTGACTTGCTCTCTCTTCTTCGGAACTAAAATGATCTTAACACCTTCAAACATAAAGCTGTAGCTATTGGTCGACCATCATGTTGCACTGCTCGATCATACTGCCATGGTCTTCCTAAAAGCAAGTGACAAACATCCATCTCCACCACATCACACCAGATCTCGTCTTTATACTTCTTCCCAATAGAAAATGGAACATGAACTCGCCTATCCACCTTCACCTCTCCTCCTTTCCTTAACCACGCTAACTTGTAAAGATTTGGATGCTTCTCCGTCTTCAATTTCAACTTTCTCACAGCTTCGGTAGAAATGATATTGTCACAACTTCCCGCGTCAATCACAAATTTACACACCTTCCCTAGTATAGTGCATGTCTATTGAAAGATATTACTCCTCAACCAACTAGCCTCATCTTCCTACTTCGGTATCAAACATGATCTCCTCAACATTAGATTACATCCTTCATCTTCCGACGCGATATCCTGTTCATCCTCTTCAACTGGACTAGAATGACCTTCATCAACATCCTCATCTTCAATCTCAGCAATCATTGCCCGCTTCTTCGGCTTTAGACATTCATTGCTCTTGTGGCCAAACTCTTGACAATTAAAGCACTTTATACTATTGTTGACCTTGGTCTTTGCTACCTCATTGACAACCGGTTTAGTAACAGCCTTTGAAACAGTAGTATTGCTACTAGCTCCCTTCACTTGATTGTTGGAATTTGTAAACACACCACCTCCTCGTCTTCCCTGCTTCTCCCAAGCCAACGCTTTCTGGTACGCTTCATCCACAGATCTAGGGTCCAACATATTTACCATGTCCTGGATCTGGATCCTTAACCCTCCAACAAATCTAGCGGTCAACTGTTCTTCCGTCTCCATGATGTCATTTCGAGCAATCAGTTGATAAAACTCATCACCATAATCATTAACAGTCTTTGTCCCCTGCCTCAGGTTCTGCAAACGTTGGTACATTAGAGACTGATAATTGTAAGGTAAGAAAGTAGCTTTCATTAGCTTCTTCATCTTCTCCCATGTAATAATCTTTGATTTCCCCATTCTCTCCCGTGTAAGTTTAGTCTGCTGCCACCACGCCATAGCTCTCCCTCTCATCTCATAGCAACCAACTTAACTCTGCGATTCTCAGGAACTTCTTTGAAGTCAAAAATTTCCTCAACATTTGAAACCCAATCCAAAAATACTTCCGCAACCATACCACCCTTGAAATCCGGAATTTTCATTTTCATTCCCGATTCCCACCTACGGTCATCTTCATATTCTCTAGCTCGACTCCACACTTGACCTCGATCTCAGTAATGAACACTTCCTCTATCACCATCAAACTCCTCATCAAAATCTGACGCATATCATTGTCGATCATGACCACCAACATCTCTACCACCACCATTTCTTCGATCTACATTCCTCTGATCATGATAATCCACATCTCTCCAATTTCGTTCATCAACATTCCTATCACGATCGTCAACATTCCTACGATCATGATCTCCTCTTCTCTCCCGATCTGACTGTGGTGAAACTCTGTTTCCCCCATGATTCGATTCAGGTGAAACCCTTCTTCTACTTTGATTCATTTCAAGCATCATTCTCTCTAATCGACTAATCCCTTCATTCAACTTCTCAGTGAAACTCTCGTTGATTCGTTGCTCCATTTCATCGGCCTCTTCTCTTCCATACAAAGCATTAATATTGCGATGACGTTGAGCTCGTCTCGGTGGCATGATTGAACTTCAACAAATTCATAAAAATTCAAACACTTTCCAATCTTTGATCCAAATGATATGGATTGAAACTCCCAACTTGTTGCAACTTCACGATGAACACGATGAACACCAAACTTCTCAACAATTGCAAATCTGATCTCCAAACTACAAATTCTCGAAATCCAATTCTCCAAATGATGCAAACTTCTTACGATCTAGCTTTGATACCAAACTGATGCAGCGTAGGAAGCGAATTCGACGATGTAAATCGAATCCGTTCAGGATCTCACACGATTAGCGGAAATAATCGGTGAATCGATGATGAATCGATGATAAATCGATGAATTTAAGAATACCGAAAGGCCCAAATCCGTTGATCACGAAGATACCGGACTTTAGCAATCTTCGACACGTTGACCGCGCATGATACCGTGAGAGAAGATCTTTAATTCTTCGAACGTTGATCAAGCGCACTTGATTCCATGAATTGGCTTCAACAATCGCTGATTCGAGCGCACTCGAATGCCGAAAGTGGAGAAAGGAGATAACACTCAACTTCCAATTTGAATGGAGGCACAAAGCACAAACCAAATTTTATTCAAAATTCGACAATCTTTACAAATGACTCAACTCGCCTATTTATAGGCTTACAACACACATACACGACCTACACAGGTGGCCGACCTAACCTCGATGACCTAACAAACAACGACTTACGATTTACAATTAACGACCTAAGTACAATGACTTAACAACACAACAAAATACAACATGAATTACAAACAACAAATGTTACAACACTTCACAACTCACGACTCAGCCTATACGGGCTACGACCTAAAATATTTCAATTGTTCACGACCTAAAATCAACGAAGTACCCACGACTTCGCCTTTGTTCGCGACTTATAAAAATTTGCTCGTGACCTAGAATTCGCTCGACCTAAGAAAGATACACGCGACCTAAGAAAGATACGCGCGCTTAAGCTTGCCGCGATCTAGGACTTCGTCGCGACTCAAAGAAGAGATGTGAGCTGATGGACTTTAAGTCGCGTAGCGACGTTCGATAGGTCGGAGATGAATTTAGGTCGTGGAGTGATGGAGATGGGTCGTTGTCGGTGTTAGGTCGCGGGGCGACGTATGGTTATTGTTCGTGATTGAAGATGGAGCGGTTTCGACTTAAGGTAAGTCGTTTGCTTCTATCTCGCACTGCATCACTTAATAATATCATAAGCCTCTTGGATATCTAATTTAAGAACACATCTTGAAGATAAATTATTCCTATAATATCCTCTCATAAGCTCCTAAGAAAGAATAATATTTTTGATAATGGATCTACTGGGAAGGAAATCATTTTGATTGTTAGAAATAATATCACTTAGGCAACTTTTCATATAGGATTTTGGCAATGCATTTGTAAATAACATTACAACACGCAATGGGCCTAAATTGGGTAACATCTTGAGGGAGCTCAACTTTAGTAATAAGGGCAAGCCTTGTATGGTTAATCCCATTTAGCATGACATTAGTTTTGAAAAAGTGAAATATAACTTTGCAGAAGTCATGTTTGATGTCAGTCCAAGAAACTGAAAATAATGAGCAGTAAAACCCTCAGGCCCCGCAGAACTTGTAGGTTTCATATTAGAGATAGTTTTAAATATTTCTTCAAGAGATACTTGTTGAATCATAGTGCTAACCTGGTCATGAGAGATAGCTTTCAAGCTAATGTCAAAGAGAGCTGATAGGTCAAGAGGGGGATCATTATTAGAGAAGAGGTCAGTGTAGAAAGAAGGAAAGCACTTTTTATGTCTTTTTTAGTAGAGTATTGATAGCCATATTGATCCTTTATAGAATGAATAATAGAGCAAGCTTTCTTCAGCTTTATGGACTTATGAAATGTTTTAGAGTTTCTATCACCTCCTTCAAGCCATATTTTCTTGTTATTTAATTTATACATTTCAGTTTCCACTTTCCATCTTGATAGCATACTTTAGCTGAGCAGATAAAGAGTGCTCTTTGTTCAAAATATCATTATCAGAGGGATTATTCTGCAGAAGAAGTTGCACAGCATGTAGTTCATCTCTGATAGTAGATGATAAAAGGTTACCTTTTCCAAATCTTTGAAGAGCCCATTGATTCAGCCTGATTTTAGTGAGTTTGAGTTTGGTTTGAAGAATAAACATAGGGTTCCCATAAATAGCAGTGTTCCAAACCTGTTAATTAAAGGCAAAAAATCTGTTTCAATAGTCCAAGTATTAAAAAAATTAAAACAAGAGGGAATTTTTTTTTCAACCAATCCCCAAGACAAAATGATAGGACTATGATCAGATATTAAAGGAGGAAGAAAATGGGAGATAAGCTGAAGCCAAGAGGAAAAAGCAGTAAGATTAAAATGTGACCTATCCAATTTGCAGAAGGTTCTATCCCTAGATTACTACAATTGTTCTAAGTGTAGAAGACACCAGATTGAGGAATTTGAAGAAGGTGAGACTGATGATAGCATGATTTGAAGGAGATATATCAGAAAGAATAAGTGGATTACCTCCACATTTCTCAGAGAATGATTGTATGCTATTAAAGTCACCTAGACAAAGTCAAGGAAGAAGGGATTATTGAAAGGAGGGGAGAATGTCAAAAAGAAGCTTTCTTGAGATTTTAGAATTGTCAGCGTAAATGAAAGTGGAGATAAATTTAAGACCGAAAGGAATAAAAGAGATGTTGCAATGTATATATTGCCTATGGGTAGAGTAGTTTATAATATGAAAGAATTGAGGTTCCAAAGAATGAGTATACGACCATATGAAGCATGATCATGGTTATGAATGTGGGACCTGGTAGGAGTTATGAGTAATGCAGCATTTGTAGTTGTATGTTCAGAGAATTTTGTTTCACATGAAGCTATCATTTGCAATTGATTAGCTGAGATAAGCTACCTGATTTCATGAATTTTAGAATCATCATTGCCCCCTTTGATGTTCCAAAAACCAATATTTTACATCATCTTATCTATTTGATTTAGAGGCAGAGAGCTATTGATGCTTTTTGAAGAGTTAATAATGCTAGAAGTTGAGATGTTAGAAAGAATTTTAGCAGAGGTAAAACTCACTCCTTCATTAAGGTCATTAGAAGAAGAGTCATTGACTAAGACATTGCTTAATGCTGTATATTGATTATTTGTGATGATATTCACACCAGGTAAGGAGGATGAATTAGAGATATGTAAAGAGGAATGATCTGGTATAAATAATGCAATATTATCAGGAGATTTGAGATTAGAGTAAGGACTTGAAGAAAGATTGGAGTCATTATGATTGACATGCACTCATGGTCAAGACTGGGAATGAGTTCAATGGTGGGAGAGGGAATGTTAGAGGTGAAATCATTGGCATGCTTAGAGATTTGCATAGAAGCTGATTAGACAATCTCATTAGGTGATTGAACAGAAGTGGAAGTGATAATTTTTGGGGTTAAAGATAGTGGACTTGAAGATTTATTAACATTATAATTGGCAGTATTGAGATATTCTTCATAATGAGGAATCTGGTCCTAGATCTTGAAGTAAAGCAAAAGGATTATTAGTGACAAGTTCCTTTTCAGTTTGGATGAAAGTTGGACTTTGATGATCAATTAAAGGCTGTGCTTGAACATTTTGCTAAAGAGGGTTGGCAATATTTGATATGGCTATTTCTTCCTCTGTAGAAGTATTAACTTTATGAATATTATCATTAACAACATTTACTTTAGCCATTTTCTTTTTCCAGATTTCTCTTTAGGTTTAGAGTAGAAAGCTACCATGGGTTGACCATTTTGGAGCTCTGCTTTTTTTTACATTGTCTTTGCTTTATTGTGTTGTCGCCACTACTTGTCCACTTTTGTATCATCTTGTACCCAGTTCAACACATGCATTGGTAGCATGGCCAAATGTTTTGCACATAGTACATATTAAAGGTCTCAATGCATACTCAACGTATACTTTATGGCATCCTCCTTCACAAAATTTATAAAATCTGGCAATTCCTTATCAGGTGCAATTGCTACAAGGCATTTAGCATATTCAAGTCTCTCCTTCTTCTCCATAGCCTCATTAAAACATAGTAACTTCCCAATATGGCAAGTAAACCAATTTATACCCAAGGGATTCCTAGTAATATGGGGTATATTATAAAAATGAACCCAAATTGGAACATTTTTGACTTGAGCTTGAACAGAGCCAAAGCTGGTTTCCATGAAGTGATTACAAACATTTGTCCCTTAGTAAAGATGGGTTCTGATTTCAAGATTTTTTGTTTATCTTCATCACAGTTAAATTTGAAAAAGAAATTAGCTCCATCTGACTTAACCTCAAAAGTACCTTTAAGCCTCTATGTTTTCTTAAGATGGGATATCATAGCCATGTATTTTATTTTTTCACCAAGGAAAAAACCAACTAAGTATTCATTCCAATAAGTAAATCCTTCATTTAACACTTTCTCAAGGGGGACTGTGAGAAATGTGGATTACGGATCTGACGGCTAGGATAAACACTAGAGGGGGTGAATAGTGTTTTAAGGGATTATTAAATCTTTTTGAGTTTTTGTTACTTTGAACACAAATATATGCAATATTCAGACACAGATATGATCACAGAATCAAACACAGATGCAGAAATAAAGTAAAAGCAATAAAGGAAAGAACACAGTGTATTTTATACTGGTTCGAAGTTACCATACATCCATTCCCGCACACAAGTACAGATTTCCTTTCAAAAGCAATAGTACAAATTACACCATCGATTTCAAGGTCACGAGGTACACCCTCCAGATTCACAATTCTCTGGGTAGAAATACTTGATTTTCCGGGCAACAAGTTCACCCAATTGATTTCCAAGGCTACAATCACACATTTTCTCGCTTGATTGATTTCAAAGGCCACAATCACACCTTTCCTCGTTTAATTGATTACAAAGAAGTCTATAACTCTGAATAGCACTGAGGACTTGTTGAGATAATGAAAGAGAATCAAACCAGAGATAATCTAGTTAGATTCAATGTTGATTTCGGCAGAATAATGGTAGGAATATGTATAAAGAAATGTGGAAGAAGAAGAGAAATGAAAACCAGAGAATATGAATGAAAATTCGTTTAAAACAACCCCTATTTATAGAAGAACAACAACCATGTCCATTCGTGAAGAGATATGACGAATAGACACTTCTTTTGAAATTTAAATTTTGAAATTAACTTACACTATGTCGACATGTGTATATTGAGTATGTTGACATCCCAAAGGAAATTTTGGTGGTTTGTTTTTCTTTGAAAATAACTTTTATCTTATATTAAAACTATTTTAAACTTTTATAAATATACTTAACTATAGTTAAAAATACATAAATAAATATAGAGAATAATATATATAAAATTTTACTATAATTTTATATTTAAATCTAAGTATAAATATTAAAAGTTAAATATATTATTATTAAAGATAGTTTTAAAACTAAGGATAATTTGATTTTGGAAATAAAGATTATTTTGAGGCTGAAAAGTATTTAAAATCAAGATAGATGTTTTTGATTCTTTTAAAACGAAGGTTCTGGAATCATTTTGAAAACAAGATAATTTTGTAAAACCATTTGAATAAAAGTTAGCGGATACAAAACAATGTTCCACTAGATTTTTCGTAGGTTCCATCCTACTTAGGGTTCCATCCCTTTAATGGGCTCGAAGTGGATTCCATTTCACGAATAAATTGGATTTAAAGATGCCAGTGCTTTTCTAGGAGTTTTAACAAAATTCCTAATTAAAAAATAAATTACTTAAAATCTTGGACTCTTGATAATCTTGATATTCTTGATACTCATGAGTCTTCAATCTTGATATCTTGAATCTCTATATTGTACAGTCTTCATTTTTGGTACTTGCATGATTAAATCCTACATATACATATATTTCTAAACTATAATGTTAGTATTTGTATTTTATAATACTATTCTAAGGTTGTTTTCATCAAAACCATCATCTCACGGACTAACAATCTCCCCCTTTTTGATGATGACAACTTTTGTTTATAAAATATTACTTCTATCCTAATAACTCCCCCTTAATCTATGCCTAACTATCCTATTTTATACTTCTCCCCCTTTGTCATCAACAAAAAACTAACTCCAAACTATATAACCCCAAACTATGTAACTCCAAACTATATAACTCCCTCTAAATCGTATACTTTATGATATGTGATTATAATGATAGTGTTATCGTAAATATCAATACTTATCTCTAAAACATAAAACTTAGTCCTAAACTACTAACTATCCTACGTATATAATAATACTTTTAATAGAACACATATAAGAACACAACTTATTTATTAAACATATAGTTATATTTACATTTTCGTGGGAAACGTAAGAAAGAACTTACAACAATAGGGAAAAAGAGAAAAGAAACTAATGAGTGTCTTTGAAAATGGGAGATCTATGAACCGAATAATTTGGATAGTGGAAATAGAAATTTCCACGTTGTTCGACAAGATTTCCATCTTTGTCAAAGCACACTTCACCAACGCAAACGACTTTTTCGTCATCTTCCGCATGCACTTCTTCCATGGGGATTTCTTCTTCTTTTTCTCCTCCCTCGCTGGTCTCTTGTACTTCATCTCCTGAAGAGTCTTCATCAATCAAGATCGGGTTAGCGTGGTTGTCCATTAATTTTTTTTGTAAATTCCTAATGATTTTGCCTTGCCTCTCTTGTTCTTTGGCCATTCGAAGTTGCATTACTTGGATTTCAGTCATTAACTGAAGTGCATCCTTCAGAGAATCCTCCATTTTCGTCACACAAGCGAGCATTGTTCCTTGAAATGGTCCAGAAGTAGGAGAAGGAAAAGAAAAGGTTGAATTTTTGTTTGATTTGGAAGAGGCCATTGATTATTTAATTTCAGAAGGTAGAACAGATAAATAACAGAAAGAATGAATAGAATTTCGAAAAGAAGAAGAATATATAATCAACTATTTGAATTTTGGTGGGAAAAATTTCAAAAATAAAAAAATCGTTGTATGTCGACATGGGGTACAAGGGGATGTCGACATGATGCTTGAATTTTTTCTATTTAATTTATTTTGATCTAATTTTTAATTATACTTTGTTATTTATAATTTTTTTATATTTCAGTTATTGAACAAATACCTAATTGTCTTCTTAATTTAGTAAATATAGATTCATTTAATGGTTTTGTTAATATATCAGCAATATGATTCTCGGAATTAATATAATCTAGAGTAATTACTTCCTTATTTATATTATCTCTGAGAAAATGATGTCTTATATCAATATGTTTAGTTCGAGCATGTTGTGTAGTATTTTTGGATAAATTTATCGCACTAGTATTATCACAATAAATTGGTGATTTTGAAATATTTAAAACATAATCTTTTAAAGTTTGTTGCATATATATTACTTGAGAACAAGCCAAAGCAGTAGAAATATATTCTGCTTCAGTTGTTGATAAAGAAACTGTGTTTTACTTTGTACTAAACCGGGAAATCAGAGAATGCCCCCAAAAAGTGACAAATTCCACTTGTACCTTTTCGGTTTGATTTACAACCAGCATAATCAGCATCACAGTAAGACATTAAGTCAAAAGAATCATTTTTAGGGTAAAATAAGCCATAATCAGAGGTGTGTTTAACATATCTTATGATATGTTTTACGGCTTTTAAGTGGGTCTCTTTAGGTTGGGATTGATATCTTGTACAGAGACAAACACTATGCATGATATCAGGTCTACTAGCAGTAATATAGAGTAGTGATCCAATCATTGCTCTATATAATTTTTGATCTATATCTTTCGAGAGATCTTCTTTACTAAGGTACTCATGGGTTGCCATGGGAGTGGGTTTTCCACTCGCAGTAGTCAAACCAAATTTATTAATTAGGTCTTTAGCATATTTTTCTTGACTAATAAAGATACCATTATCTAATTGTTTTATTTGTAATCCTAAAAAGAGTTTAATTCACCCATATGACTCATCTCAAACTCTTTTTTCATTATTTTAGAAAATTGTTTATTCATTTCAAAATTAGTTGATCCAAAAATGATATCATCTACATAGACTTGTACTAGTTGAATATCATTTTTATTTTAATAAAAAGAGTATTATCTACTTACAAATTTCAAAGTTTGATTGTAATAAGTGAGATCTTAGTCTATCATACCAGGCTCTAGGAGCTTGTTTTAGACCATATAATGCTTTCTTAAGTTTGTAAACATGATTTGGTAATTTTTCATTTTTAAAAAGTGGTGATTGTTCAACATATACTTCCTCTTTTACAAATCCATTTAAAAAGCACTTTTAATATCCATTTGAAATAATTTGAAATTATTATGATTTGCGAAAGCAAGTAGAATCCTAATGGCTTCTAATCTTGATACGGGAGCAAAGGTTTCATCAAAATCTATTCTTTCTTCTTGATAATAACCTTGAGCGACTAATCGAGCTTTATTTCTAACTACATCTCCTTGTTCATTCATTTTACTTTTGTACACCCATTTAGTTCCAATTATAGTTTTATTTTCAGGTCTAGGAACAAGTTTCCAAACATCATTTCAAGTAAATTGATTTAGTTCTTCTTGCATAGCCAAAATCCATGAATCATCAGTTGATGCTTCTTTTGGATTCTTGGGTTAAATAGTTGATATAAAAGCTACATTACTCATTTGACTTAGTTGTTCTAGTTTTAACAACAGATTGCATATCTCCTAGTATATTTTCAATAGGGTGATCTTTTAAAAGTTTAGTCCTTTTATTAGGATGATTAATTTCATTATAAGTTTTAGTTGACTCTTGATTTTGAGTGATTAAATCCTCTTTATCATTTGTATCTTCAAAATTTTACTGATTTTCATCGAACGAAACATGCATTGTTTCTTCGATGATGTTAGTTCTTAAATTAAATACTCTATACGCTTTACTTTTATTAGAATATCCGATAAAGATACCTTTGTCAGATTTAGGATCAAATTTATCTAAGTTATCTTTATTATTTAAAATAAAACATTTACTTTCAAAAATTCTAAAATAAGATACTTTAGGTTTCTTTTTATGAAGAAGTTCATAAGATGTCTTATCAGTTAAAGGTCTAATTAAAATTCTATTTAAAATATAATAGGCGTTAGCAACTGCTTCTGCCCAAAAATACTTTGCTAATTTACTATCTGAAAGCATTGTTATCGCACACTCTTGAATTGTCCTATTTTTACGTTCTACTACTCCGTTTTGTTGTGGAGTTCTTGGAAATGAAAAATTGTGAGTTATTCCCTTTTTATTGTAGAATTCCTCAAACTTTTCATTTTCAAATTCACCACCGTGATCAATGGTTATAATTTTTAGAGAAAGTTGATTTTGAATCCTTTTTGTAAAATTCTTAAAACATTCAAAAGTATCACTTCTATGTTTCAAAAATATTGTCCATGTAAATCTAGAATAATCATCTACAATTACAAAAACATATTTACTATGATTTATTGACAGAATTTGAGATGGACCAGATAAATCAAGATGAAGTAATTCAAAAGGTTTTGAAGTTGGAATCATATCTTTTAATTTAAAAGAATTTTTTCTAAGTTTTCCTAATTGACATGCATCACATAGACTATCTACTTTAAAATTTATTTTAGGGAGTCCTCTTACTAGATCATGTTTTGACAGTCTAGATAAGAGTTTGAAATTCAAATGCCCAAAACTGTTATGCCAAATCCAAGGGTCATTTGTATTTTCCAACAGACACTGATTATCATTTGAAACTTTCATACTAAGAGTATAAATATTCTTTTTCCTAATTCCCTCAAATATTATGGTTGAATTATTATCTTCAATGTGAAACTTATCTTTTTCAAATTTAATTTTATATTCTTTATCGTAGAGTTGACTTATACTTAGCAAATTATGTTTCAGATTCTTAACTAGCAAGACATTAGTAATAATATGAGTTTCAGAGTTACCGACTTTGCCGATGCCAATCACATATCCTTTTGTAATGACCCGGAATTTTTAACAATTTAAATTGGAATATTTAATTGATTTTAAATATTTGAAAAGTAAGTTTTAACTTGAATTTCAAATATCAATATTTACTTGATAATTAAATTATTGAGCTATATAATTTGAAATTGGATAAAATGTTGAATATGGAGTTTTAAGCCTGTTAAAAATAACTTGAAGGCTTATAAAATTTATAATGATGATGTTGAAGATAATAGAATAGTTGAAATTTAATTTAAAAGGTGATATGTTCAGTTTTGAAAATATATCGTTTAAATCGATATTTAAAAATAGCCTTCCGAGGCACAGTCTCGGAATTCAACGAAACCAGTTTCATTGGATCCGTAATATTATATTATTATCGGATTTCAATTTTCGTAGCATAGCAATTGGAGTTGTTGTTTGACCCTGAAAGCTCGAAACGCTTAGAAAACTATTTTAATCGTTTTAATTTAAAATTGATCGTTTTCTTCTGTAACTCGCACAAATGATTAAATTAGCTTCCGAAACACGTTCCATCGTGTTCGGAACGCGGGTAAAACCTTATAGTCACCTAGCGGCATTCCTTAAAAGGAGTTCGAAATTTTAAATGGCAATTAACGAGACGTTTTGGAAGTTTTATAATATAATTAGTCAGAGATATTTTTATTAACCAACAATCATATTCAGGAAGCCATCCCCAACCCTATATCTTATCCCCATCTCCCTCTCTAATCAAAAAGCAGAAATCGAATTCGTTTATAAAAAAATAAAATAAAATATGGCGTCCTAAAGGGGGGAAAAAGGGGGGATCTTGCTATTCATTCTCGAACAAGGCAGTTGATGCTCGATTCGAGCGAGGCTATTTTGCGACAGGCGAATCGCGTTATCTCGTGAAGGCCGAAGCCGTGTTCGAATTGAGTTGCGAGAAGGGGCAACCGAGCATTTGTAACCATGGCCGCGAAATCGAACGGAGTTCGATCGATTTAGGTAGAGGGGGATGATCTAGAGAGGGGCATTTCGGCACTCGAGTGCGTGATGGAGGAGCAGGGTCGAGGCAACGCACGAAGCTAGCAATTGGAAGGTCGCGGTGGTGATGAAGCGACTGTGGGTTTTTGCGCGCGTGCTGTAGGTATCGCGAGGCGATGGTCGACAGCGAATTCAACTTCGATGGAGGCTCGAGGTGTACTCTCGATGATCAACAGTGGGAGACTCGCGGCATCTTCATTGTCGACAGTTTGGGTGCGCAGTTTTTTTTAGTTTTCCTATGTTTATATAATACATGTACATGAAAGAAGAGAAATTATTTGTTCTTTACTGCAGTGTTGAAATTTGGAATTTTGGTATGAACTATTATTAGTTTTCGGATTGGGAAATATATGTAAGGATTTAGAAGAAAAAGAAAAAAAGGGGAAATTAGTTTAGGAAAATTTAATTATTTGTTTAAATAAAGATTTAGTTAAATTAAATTTATAAAATGGAAATCAATTTATTTAATTAACTTATATAATTATTTGTAACTAGAAAATATTTTATAAACAGAAAATTAGTTTGAAATTAAGTTATTAGGTAAAATGAAATTTATTAAATAGAAATTGATTTGTTCAAATTGTTCGAATATTAATAAGATCATTTAATGTTTATACAAGGTTATAACCCGGGAAACCAAGTCGAGAATGAGGTGAATTGCAAATTTAAGGGGCAAAAGTGAGTAAATCTCACTCTGTTGGATTTTTATTTAAATATAAATAGTTAAATTTAAATAATTGGATGAATGATTGAATTGATTGGATGTGCACTGATGATATGGTGACTTTGGTTTTGGTTGGTTCTCGAGTTAATTGTTGCTTGACTCGAAGTATTCGGGGTTTAAATTGTTTTAAACTTAAATCATAAATAAGAAAATGTTTTCGTTTTAAAGTTAATAAGGGCATGACGATTTGTGCTTCATTAAATTAGTAGGGTAACCAAAAATGGATAATAATTTAATTCAATTAATTAATGATTTAGGTTAATTAATTTAGTAATTAAGGGTTTGAATTAATTAATTAAGGATTAAGTTAATTAATGAAGTTTAGTTAAATTAGAATAATCATTGGATGGTTTGATAGATGATTACTTAATGTAATTAATAAAATATAATTACTTTGTGTCATTAATCAAGAGATTCATTAAGATAATTAATTAAGGTGTAATTAGTTTATTTAATGAAGTAAATAAAAAGGTAGATAATTACAGGATGAAATAAACCAAGAGTGATAAATATTTGTAGTTTAATTAATGATTAATTATTTAATGTAAGTAATTTAGATCAGGATAAATTAAAATGTAATTAGAAATCATTAATTTTATAATTAATGATGTAATTAAAGTCTAATTAATTAAGATTGATTAATAAATAATAAGTGACTTATGAGGAATTAATTAATATAATAATTAAGGATTAATTTAACTAAAATAGTTAATTAATTCATGTGGTAATTAAGATTACTTATTGATTTTGGTTAAGAATAATTAATATTGTGAAATTAATTAAAATTAATTACTTGAATGTAATTGTAGGATAATTAATCCAGGGTGATTAATTAAGATGAATAATGAAGGGATGATTGATTAATTGATTTGAAATTAATTAATGACAAGTGAAGAAATATAAGTGATTGAGGTTAAAAATTTAATTTGAACTAATTAAACTAATTTTGTTAGCAATCAAGCTTTACTTATGGATGATTGAATGGTATTGAATGCTTTGAATGAATTGGTATCTCTGATATGAAATGTTGTATATTTCATTTGGATAACTTGGGTTAGGATGACATGAGGCTCGAAGAGACCGGGGTCGGGTATTAGGAAATACCCGAAACCACTTCGAATTTTTATAGATTGATAAGTAAAATCTATAGGCTGGAATGAAGTGATTTAAAGGAATTCAATTCTTTAAATCTAAATTCTGGCACTTATAAAATGGATGTGTAGAATAAGTGATGTCTATAATAAATTGTGGCTTTATGTATTGAAACGAGTTACCCCAGGTTTATATAAATTGTATGCTTTGTATTCCATGTTAGATGGGTTTACTCACGCTGGTTTCCAGCCTGACCTGGGTGTTACTTTGATGTAATGCTCGGGTCAGACCGAGTATTACAGATTTTCAGGTAGGGACGCTCTGGAGCTCAGGAGGCGAGCTGGATGGCAAGAACGTATAGAGTATTTCCACTGTATTTATATTGTTGAATATCTAAGACATGATGATTTTGTATATCTAGTGTCTATATATATATGTAACTCTGATGTATTAAATGTAATCGACAGATATAGTATTCTTCTGTAAATTGTTATTATTTATTATTATATTTTGTCCACTGTGAATGTGAGATGTTGATGTTTTCTGATCTTCTACTTCTTCTATCTCTTTCTTATTTTTCATAACTATTTGGAATTTTCGGGATCGAAAATTTCGGGTCGTTACAGTTGGTATCAGAGCTGAAAGGTTAAGCGAGAACCTTGGCTCTAGTGGGGATTACTCCTTAAATAGGAGTACTCTAGGATGGGTTGAGTGTGTGTGTGTACATATATATGAGAGCGACTTGTTATTTTCTTATATAAAGATTTTAAATGATTTTATATAAAAATATATTTTGATATATAAAGCAATATTTCTTCTAAAAATATTAAGGTGATTGGTTGTCAAATTATTGGAATTAAGTTAAGTGGTAAAGGAAATACAACCAAAGTAAAATTCAATTAATTGAAAATGAAATTCTAGAATCAGAACTCAGAAATTAAATTGATCAAAAAATTTAAATCAACAAAGTTAATTTGGTTTAAAAAGTTAAACCAACCTTTGAGAATTTAACTCGAATTTATATAATTTGAGATGGTTTAAAATTTGAAATTGGAATTGAATTCATTCAAATTGAATCTGATTCGAATTAATTGGATTTAATATTGAAGATGTACAAGTTTAAAATTTTAAATGGAAAATTTGGATTGGATTAAATTGAAATGATTTGAAATTGAAGTGGGTTCAATTAATATTAGTCCATATTGATTGGAATAATTTGAAATTATAATTAAAGTTGAACAGGATTAAAATCAAATGGAATTTGATTTGGATTGGGAAAGAAATCAAGATTGATTCAACTTGAATTGGGTTTAAATAAATTTCAATGGAAATTGAAGTTCTTCAAATTGGAATTAGGTCAATTTAAATAGAAGTGGAAATTTAAATTGAATTGTTGGAGAAGTGAACAGTTTTGACTCTGGACTATTTTCAATATTCATTGTTTTAATATAAACTTATTTTTCCAAGCTATTAAATATGTACAACCTTTCTTTTTAAAGCCAAATCATTTTATATTTGTTTACCATTATTTTTGGAACTATTTAACCATTTTCCAACTGTTTTATAAACTAATCACTATTTTTCAACTAATTTACAAATTTATTACTATTTTACAACTGTTTTAGAATTATGTAAAATTTCTATAATTATTTGACTATTTTTCAACTATTTTACAATTACTTAACTATTTTACAGCTATTTTACAAACTAATAATTATTTTCCAACTACTTGTTTATTTTTAAAAATTTTAAGCTATTTTCTAAATATAAACTGATCGGAGTTCAAACTTTTATTGATTAAATAGCCGACTGAGATAAGAATTGAAGATATAATTCAAATGAGAATTAAGGCAAATGTGATTAAGTGAATAAAGTTCAATGTGAGGATGAATAGAAAGGGAATTGATTTGGCTAATAATCAATGAAAATAAATAAGTAGGATGTACGTGTATTATTCTATTCGCATAGTGATTTGATCCATATTCGAGCATAGAATTTCGAGATAATTATATCGATCCGAGTTGGGATTTTTTTCCACTCGATTTTCAACGGCGAACCTGGATATGGATTGTTGATTGGTTCTGGATATTCTCTATCATAGTTAAGGCTATGTAAGGAGAATGATGATTTCTGATCAAGAAACCAGATCTGAGTCCACACTAGAAAGTCGGGTGGAAGATACTAGTTCGGAAGTGAAACTGTGTGATCGAGTGATCGATCAGATTGGTTGAGCGTATGGATGATAAGTGTACATCGTACAGATTTGAATGAAATTGATAATGGAAAGAGTAATCAAAATTTGAATATTTGTTTCGAATAAACAAAGTTATATATCTTTGTTATATAAGATAAATCTCCCCTTGTTGAATCTATTGTCGGAAGAAAAGGATTTTTGAAAGTGTTTGATGTATAAAAGGAATTTTATACAAGTTTGAAATGATCCAAAGTTTTAAAAATTATATATATCTGAATATATATATATAAAGGATCTTATGAGGATTTTGGAAAAGGTTTTGGGAACCTTTGGATTTAGAAAGGCTTTTGATTTTTGGGTAAAATCAATATTGAAATTGGACAGCCTACTTTGAGAATTATCGATTTTGAGATAATTGATTTTGTGTAAAGGAGCTTTGTATGAGATCATACTAGGTGTATGATTTGAAAGATACTATATGTGTATAGTACAAAGTGTTTTGATGATGGCTCTAGGGAAAAAGGCTCTCCCTTAAAATGAACTTCTTAGGAGTGCCACCGGGTGGTGCTCCCTTGAGCCCCGGGGGGGGGGGGTGTTCTAAAGTTGATCCTATGAGGAGTCTGGACAAAACTAGTTCCTGAGGATTATGGGTAGTGTGTACCATAGCGAAAGTCGTGTGTGCCGCTGAGAGCCAACGATCTACGTTTGATTTTATATCGGTAGACTGCGACCTATGATAACATAGCGAAAGTCGTGTGTGCTGCTGAGAGCCAACAGCCTACGTTTGATTTTACATCGGTAGACTGCGACCTATGTAGGAGTAGAGAAGTTTCATTTTAACAGCGAAAGTCGAGGGGCGCTGATGCCTACAGTTACATGGACTTTTGCTGCGTTGGCAATGTAACCAGGATGTAACTGCGACCATGGATGGGAGTGATGATTTCCAGAGCATTCTCACCAAAGATATTTCCTCTATTTTCAAAAACTGCTTTCTATATTTTCAATAAAATTATTTTTACAAGTATTTTCACTGGGTGTTGAAAACGGGTTTACCAAGCACTTATAGATTTTCAGTCCTACGCCTGATCAACGTATGACTGAATTTTTATGAGAACAAGGATGGACTGGTTGAGACATCGAGTTATAAAGAGTGTTTTTATAAAAATCTATTTCGATAATATTATGTGAATTTAAAAGCATTTCTAAAATTTTAAAACAGAAGTGTTGGAATTTTTGGAAAATAAAAGAAGATCCAAACTGGAATCAGAAAAAAAAGGGGTTTGGAACTCAGGAAAATTTAATTAAGTGATTTTTGTAATAAAAGTTGGAAGTAAGCTAATTAGCTAAAAAGTTATTTGATAAAGTATGTTAATAAAATTTAACTCGGGTAAATAAATGGATTGTAAGTTAATAATGAAGTTTGGAAATAAATTCGAATTATAAATAGAATTCGACTTGGATTTGATGATGTATTAAAATATTGAGATGTTGTTGAAATAAAATGGAACTGAACTATAATAGAAATGGTTTGAGTTGCAATCAAAATCCGGATGAGTAAAAATAATTGAGAATGGCTTTGTATTAAAAAAGTAAATTTGAAAAATGAATTAAGTAAGTGAAATAAAAATTTAAAATGGGTTAATTGAATTAAATAATAAATGGATGAAGTCTGATTGAATGGAAATTAAATCAAAGTTTTAATTGGAATTGGGTTATCAGAATGAACTTAAGTTGTGAGGCATATCAATTTGAAGTAAAATTACTTAAGTCAATAAAAGCCTTATTTCGAGTAGAATGGAAGACCATTAAATAAAAGTTTGGGTTAAATTTATTTGGGAAATGGATACTAATATAAGCATCTAATGTTGTAAAGCTCAATGAAATAGTTTTAAATGAGTCCAGTGCGAAGATAAAATGAAATGCAATGAATGGTTGGTGAATAAATTATAAATGAAATGGAGTTAATTACAGAATGAGTTAAAATTAATTTGAAGTAGTTATAAATTAAAACGGATACTCTATTGAGCGAATATCATCGAATTTGCATAAAAATATTTGTCGTTTGACGTAAACGAAGGTAAAGAAATTCTATAAATTAATAGAAGCAAATAAAATTGATTTTTGAATCATTTGAAGTGAATATGAGTTTGTTTTGCTTAAAAATAAATTGAATGTAAGCAATTGAGTTGTAAACCATTAAAATTGAAGGAAACGGTATATAAATTGGTTGAAAGCAATTGAATTAGTTTTGAAAACATATAAATTGCTCGTGGAAGTTATTTTGAATGAAATTCTTTTAGAATTGAAATATTATAGTTGTTTAAATAAGAGAAATGTTATAAACTTCATATATATAGTGCTTATATGTTTAAATTGAGTAAGTACAGGTACCTGAAGGCCGTTTGGCTGGATTTGGACGCGATAAATGCTAAAAAATCAGCCGCTTGCTTAAAACTCTAAATAAAGGTATGCCTATGCAATAAAAATAGGAAATATGAACTGTATTTTCTTTTTTCGACCGTGTGGGTTGATGTATATATATTTATACCTCTTATAAAATTGCAAAAGCTCCTCGGTACAAAGGAGACTGCCAAAAAAATTCGAAAATTTTGGGAGGTAGAAAATTTTTGAAAATTTTTTTTGGTTAACGACAAAACGATTTCAAATTGGAAATTGAAATAAATTAATAGATGAAACTAATTTAAAATAATGATATGAATCAGTTATAAATGGAGGATAAAATTCAATGTTCAGAATTGAAGATAAATTGAAATCATATGGAAATGAGAAAACTAATTTGAAATAGATATGAAACCTATGTAGGGAAATGTATAAAATGATTTGAAAGGTTACGATTGAATATTATTGCTAAGTAAGTTATGTAGGTATTATAAAGGAAAAGGAAAATTGGTTTTGATTTCAGAAGATAAATCTGAATTGCCCGACTAAAAGGTATGTATTTAATTTTCTGTATGAAATTGGATTGGGTTTTTGATCTAGCCACTTGGCTTTCTGTTTTTTTTTGGAATTTGGGAGCCCGTAGAGGCCTTTTGTAGTTGTACCGAGCTAGCCGCGCAAAGGAGATGCTGGCAAAAAATTTCGGAAATTTAGAGAGTTAGAAAAATTTTGAGAAAATTTTGATGATTCAAAATTTTGTTTTAAATTGAAATTTGAATGTTTGAGCAAAAAGGGTATTGGTTGGAAACTGTGCAAGAGTTTGGGAAGTTAGTAAGAATGATAAGGGGTCTTTTATAAAAAGGGTAGTTGGTAGGATATTGAACTGTTGGTTTTGGGGGAAAAGGCAAACGGGTATTGGGCCATTCTTCCTAACTAGTAATTTTGGGGACGAAATTCTTTTAAGGGGGGAGGAATGTGACGACCCGGAATTTTTAACAATTTAAATTGGAATATTTAATTGATTTTAAATATTTGAAAAGTAAATTTTAATTTGAATTTCAAATATCAATATTTACTTGATAATTAAATTATTGAGCTATATAATTTGAAATTGGGTAAAATGTTGAATATGGAGTTTTAAGCCTGTTAAAAATAATTTGAAGGCTTATAAAATTAATAATGATAATGGTTGAAATTTAATTTAAAAGGTGATATGTTCGGCTTTGAAAATATATCGTTTAAATCGATATTTAAAAATAGCCTTCCAAGGCACAGTCTCAGAATTCAACGAAACCAGTTTCATTGGACCCGTAATATTATATTATTATCGGACTTCAATTTTTGTAGCAATCGGAGTCGTCGTTTGACCCTGACAGCTCAAAACTCTTAGAAAACTATTTTAATCGATTTAATTTAAAATTGATCGTTTTCTTCTGTAACTCGCACATATGATTGAATTAGCTTTCGAAACACGTTCCATTGTGTTCGGAACGCGGGTAAAACCTTATAATCGCCTAGCAGCATTCCTTAAGAGGATTTTGAAATTTTAAATGGCAATTAACGAGACGTTTTGGAAGTTTTATAATATAATTAGTCAGAGATATTTTTATTAACCAACAATCGTATTCAGGAAGCCATCCCTAATCCTATATCTTATCCCCGTCTCCCTCTCTAATAAAAAATCAGAAATCGAATTCGTTTATTAAAAAAAATATGGCGAGCGAAAGTGGAATAAAAGGGGGGATCTTGCTATTCATTCTCGAACAAGGCAGTTGATGCTCGATTCGAGCAAGGCTATTTTGCGACAGGCGAATCACATTATCTCATGAAGGCCGAAGCCGTGTTCGAATTGAGTCACGAGAAGGGGCGACCGAGCATTTGTAACCACGGCCGCGAAATCGAACGGAGTTCGATCGATTTAGGAAGGGGGTGATCTCGAGAGGGGCATTTCGACGCTCGAGTTCGTGATGGAGGAGCAGGGTCGAGGCGGCGCACGAGGCTAGCAATTGGAAGGTCGCGGTGGTGATGAAGCGGCTGTGGGTTTTTGCGCGCGTGCTGAAGGTATTGCGAGGCGATGGTTGTAACAACCCGGGATTATAGAGATTTCTGTTAATATAAAATTATAATGAAACTTATAATTTAATATTGTGTTTAAAAATGATTTGGATAACAAAATGAGGGATTATATTGTTTATTTTATATAAACAATATCTTGATGAATATAATTTAGGATTTGAAATTTAAATAAATAATAATATTTTTATTTGGAAAATTGAATTTTCGATGTCACTAACATGTTCCCTTTATTAAAACATGAACAATGCAACTTGTTTCATGTGATTTGGAAATTCTATGCAAAAGTTATGTGTAAATTACTAAAACACATATGCATATTTTCTCTAAGTATTGTAGGTTGGGTTTATAGGGTAAGGTTTGAATCCAAAATCCAACATATGGGGGCTTCTGATGAGAGAATACTAATAGTACGTATTTTTTTCCCTTATACTTCTTCTTCTCAAAAACTTATACAATAAATAGAAACATGATAAGCAATGGCCTCCTCAAACCAAAAATTTATATATTTTTTATTTTTTTTCTTTTATTATTTTTATTATTATTTTTTTAATTATATATATATATATATTATTGTTATTTATTTTCACTATTCCTATTTCTATTATTATTATTATTATTCTTTTTATTTTTTTTATTATCATTAACTTTTTATTTTTTTATTCTTATTTTCTTTTATTATTATTATTATTATTATTTTATCTTCTCAAATCAAATTCATTTCAAGATTGTGAGTAACAACGAAATACTCACAAAAGCATCATCAAATAGAAATTTCAGAATGCTTACAACGAGCCAATCGTTGTGGATCCCCTCAATATGATTTACAACTCTCAAAGGAACACAACAAGAATACTCTAAGGAATCAATAAGCTTCATCGATACGAACTCACTCACATCGACAAAAATAAGAATAGAATAATCCTAAATAAGATTATCCATAAGAGAAGATAACATCAAACTCAATTATTGAATACTACGGAATACAATTTATATTCCTAGACATATTCCATCTCAACATATCCCAAAACTCGAAAAAGAATCAAAGCACAATTCGAAAATAAGCTCGAATAAAGGACAATGGTTCACTCATATTGTACTTCGACGTATCGTGATATACGTATTGTTCTGTGTTTATTCTACTTTGTTTTGACCACAGCTCTGATACCATGCTGTAACGCCCCACCCCGAAACCCACCTTAGTAAAGAGAATTAACAAGTAATTCCGTATAGTAAAGCGGAGAATATGGCTGGTTAAAGGCGGCTATCTATAATTTTGTCTTAAACATCTATTGAATACGTCGATAAATGCAATATAAACTTTTTAACAATATTCCCATTTTTAGTGAAAAAATCACTATTTTCATCCAATTCACCCAAATAAAATTTATTTTTAAGCCTAATGAAGCATATTAAAATGTTTTAACATTTTTATAACATTAATACATCATTCCAAACCTAATTACACTTCCAAATTTTATTTTATTTTCATATTATTCCTTTTATTTTACAATAAAAGGCTAACATTGGAATAAATTTCCAATATAACTAATTAATTAAAAGTTAAACCATCACAATTATTTATTTTCAATCCAAATCCATAAATAAAGTTTTTCAAACTTTATTTCATTCATTTATACTTTTTTTTTCAACCATCAAATGTTGAAAAAGGCTTCAAATAAAATAATATTACTTATTTAAATTTCAAATCCCAAATTATATTCATCAAGATATTGTTTATATAAAATAAACAATATAATCCCTCATTTTGTTATCCAAATCTTTTTTAAACACAATATTAAATTATAATTTTCATTATAATTTAATATTAACAGAAATCTCTAAAATCCCGGGTTGTTACAATGGTCGACAGCGAATTCAACTTCGATGGAGGCTCGAGGTGTACACTCGATGATGAACAGTGGAAGACTCGCGGAATCTTCATTGTCGATAGTTTGGGTGAGCAGTTTTTGTTTTATTTTAATTTTCCAAAGTTTATGTAATATATGTACATGAAAGAAGAGAAATTATTTTGTTGTTTATTGCAGTGTTGAAATTTGAAATTTAGGTATGAACTATTATTAGTTTTCGGATTGGGAAATATATGCAAGGATTTAGAAGAAAAAGAAAAAAAGGCAAATTAGTTTAGGAAAATTTAATTATTTGTTTAAATAAAGATTTAGTTAAGTTAAATTTACAAAATGGAAATCAATTTATTTAGTTAACTTATATAATTATTTGATAAGTAGAAAATATTATACAAACAGAAAATTAGTTTGAAATTAACTTATTAGGTAAAATGAAATTTATTAAATAGAAATTGATTTGTTCAAATTATTCGAATATTAATAAGATCATTTAATGTTTATACAAGGTTATAACCCGGGAAACCAAGTCGAGAATGAGGTAAATTGCAAAATTAAGGGGCAAAAGTGAGTAAATCTCACTCTGTTGGATTTTTATTTAAATATAAATGGTTAAATTTAAATAACTGGATGAATGATTGAATTGATGGGATGTGCACTGATGATATGGTGACTTTGGTTTTGGTTGGTTCTCGAGTTAATTGTTGTTTGACTCGAAGTAGTCGGGGTTTAAATTGTTTTAAACTTAAATCATAAATAAGAAAATGTTTTCGTTTTAAAGTTAATAAGGGCTTGACGACTTGTGATTCATTAAATTAGTAGGGTAACTAAAAATGGATAATAATTTAATTCAATTAATTAATGATTTAGGTTAATTAATTTAGTAATTAAGGGTTTGAATTGATTAATTAAGGATTAAGTTAATTAATGAAGTTTAATTAAATTAGAATAATCATTGGATGGTTTGATAGATAATTACTTAATGTAATTAATAAAATATAATTACTTTGTGTAATTAATCAAGAGATTTATTAAGATAATTAATTAAGGTGTAATTAATTTATTTAATGAAGTAAATAAAAAGGTAGATAATTACAGGATGAAATAAACGAAGAGTGATAAATATTTGTAATTTAATTAATGATTAATTATTTAATGTAAGTAATTTAGATTAGGATAAATTGAAATTTAATTAGAAATCATTAATTGTATAATCAATGATGTAATTAAAGTCTGATTAATAAATAATAAGTGACTTATGAGGAATTAATTAATATAAGAAATTAAGGATTAATGTAATTAAAATAGTTAATTAATTCATGAAGTAATTAAGATTAGTTATTGATTTTGGTTAAGAATAATTAATATTGTGAAATTAATTAAAATTAATTACTTGAATGTAATTGTAGGATAATTAGTCCAGGGTGATTAATTAAGATGAATAATGAAGGGATGATTGACTAATTGATTTGAAATTAGTTAATGACAAGTGAAGAAATCTAAGTGATTGAGGTTAAAAATTTAATTTGAACTAATTAAACTAATTTTTTTAGCGATCAAGCTTTACTTATGGATGATTGAATGGTATTGAATGCTTTGAATGAATTAATATCTATGATATGAAATGTTGTGTATTTCATTTGGATAACTTGGGTTAGGATGACATGAGTCTCGAAGAGACCGGGGTCGGGTATTAGGAAATACCCGAAACCACTTCGAATTTTTATAGATTGATAAGTGAAATCTATAGGCTGGAATGAAGTGATTTAAAGGAATTCGATTATTTAAATCTAAATTCTGGTATTTATAAAATGGGTGTGTGGAATAAGTGATGTCTATAATAAATTGTGGCTTTATGAATTGAAACGAGTTACCCCGGGTTTATATAAATTATATGTTTTGTATTCCATGTTAGATGGGTTTACTCATGCTGGTTTCCAGCCTGACCCGAGTGTTACTTTGATGTAATGCTCGGGTCAGACCGAGTATTACAGTTTTTCAGGTAGGGATGTTCTGGAGCCCAAGTGGCGAACTGGATGGCAAGAACGTATAGAGTATTTCTGCTGTATTTATATTGTTGAATATCTGAGACATGATGATTTTGTATATCCAGTGTCTATATATATATGTGTAACTCTGATGTAATTAATGTAATCGACAGATATAGTATTCTTCTGTAAACTGTTACTAGTTATTATTATATTTTATCCGCTGCGAATGTGAGATGTTGATGTTTTCCGATCTTCTACTTCTTTTATCTCTTTCTTCTTTTTCATAACTATATGGAATTTTCAGGATCGAAATTTTTGGGTCGTTACATCTTTTGAATTTTCTCCAAAGTTAACCAGTCCTCCGTCTTTGTATATTATATCATTTAGCATATCTGGATTGCCAGTCATGTGTCTAGAACATCCACTATCGAGTATCCATTTGTTCTTTTTTATCTGCACAATTTGTCCGTTGTGGATTGATCCCACAACTCCCATAAAGCATGTTCCCTGCACATCAAACAATTTTGGTAGACAACTTGAATTTGAACATTGATTATATGCAAACTCATGAGACATTGATGATCCGAATATTTCTAAACTAGTATTAACAAACATAGCCATTTTAAAAACTTTTTCAAAAATTAGATTATGAAACTTTGAAAACCTTGCTCCGATACCAAATGTGAGAAATGAGGATTACGGATCTTAAGGCTAAGACAAACACTAGAGGGGGTGAATAGTGTTAAGGGATTATTAAATCTTTTCGAGTTTTTGTTAATTTGAACACAAATGTATGCAACATTCCGACACAAATATGATCACAGAATCAAACACATATGCAGAAATAAAGTAAAAGCAGTAAAGGAAAGAACACACCAGATTTTACAATGGTTTGGAGTTATCCTACATCCAGTCCCGCACACAAGTACGGATTTCCTTTCAAAAGCAATTGTATAATTACACCCTCGATTTCAAGGCTACGAGGTACACTCTCCAGACTCACAATCCTCTGGATAGAGATACTTGATTTCCCAGCAACAAGTTCACCCAATTGATTTCCAAGGCTACAATCACACCTTTTCTCGCTAGATTGATTTCCAAGGCCACAATCACACCTTTTCTCGTTTAATTGATTACAAAGAAGTCTATAACTCTGAATAGCACTGAAGATCTTGTACTAACAGGGACAAGGGTAGAACCTTTGTAATCCAGAGCAAAGTCTTTAGGAATATAGCTTCCTGCATTTCAAGGCTTTGACTTGAATAAAAATGACCATTAGAAGGAGGAGGACATGGGTGCAGAAGCATCAAACAGAGAAGGAAAGTTGATGTTGAAAGCATAGGAAGATAAAGGTTTAGACATGTTTGGAATGGCCGGAGGAAGAGGATCGGATGAAGGGCGGGGAACTAGAGGAAGGACAAGACAAGGCGGTGCTTATGGGAAGGCAGAAGGTATGGAAGGAGAAGGTACTAAGGAAGAAAGTGAAGAGATAGAGGGAGGAAGTGGAGTGTCAGAGGACATGGCCGAAGAAAAAAGTATTGCAAAACTATATTCTTTATAATATACATTAATAAACTAATCTTCGAATTAGGTTTTTTTCAACCAAAAATCTTTACCAAAAAAATGCATTTTTTTTCAAAGTATCATTTATCAATTAGCACCTCTTTAAGTGAAAAGCCTTACAACAAAAATTGATTTCCAAACATAAAAATTTCTAAAATCTAATATACTTCTTTTATTAAAAAAATTCTTAAATAGGTATTTTGTTGCGTTTTTTACTCAAAAAGATACTTCTCAATTAGAAATACTTACATCGAACTATTTTCAAATATTCCTGTCAATAACATAATTTCTCAAATAAAAATATTTCCACCATATTATTTTTAATTTCTTCTTTTGAGAGAATAATTCCTTTAAAATAAAATCTTCTTATGGAAATAATCTTCTTGTGATAAATCTTCTCCAAATCATATAATATTTGTTGTAAAGAATGTTTTAACAAAATATTAACTTCTTCTATAAAAAACTTCTTACTGGGCATTCTCCAACAAGGTACTTATGACAAAAACTTAAATTCTACACTATTATCAGCATAATTTTCTCTTCCTCAAAACATTTTATTAAATAAATACTCTTAAATCTCACAGTATATAATTTAAAATTTCTTTTAACAAAGATATTTATTTCTAAAATATCGTTGAACAAAATATTTTGTAAAGTATTCTAAGTCACGGTGAGGTCATAAAATACCCTCTCTTTTTTCCTAAAATATATTCCCAAATTAAAAAAAATTCAGCTAAGATGTCCTTATTAAGGAATTTTTATCGAATAAAATATTTTAAACTAAACATCCTTTCATGAAAATAACTAATAATAGAATATTTGTCTATGAAATTTCTCTCTTCTTAGATAATTTTTTTTCCACTTTTGATGAAGTATCTCAAATTCATAGTACACCATATAAACACATTCCGAAGTACGTTCTAAAAATAAGTAAAGTTTCCTCATACAAAAATGTCTCATCGAATACTGAAATAACCTCCAACATTTAATTAAAATATTTTATTACTTAAATTATTTTCAAATAAAGTATTTTTACGATATTCATTTTTCCTATTGAAAATATAAAGTATTTGTTTTCAAATTAAATAATTTATTCTCATTAAAAATTCAACAAATCACTTTTGTGCTCAAAATAACCATTTTTCCCTTTTTAATAAAATACCTTTAAAATCAAAATTTTCCAAACAAGCATCATTCGCTTTAAAAATAAAAAGTGAATGCACTTTATTAAGGTCATGTTTCAAATATAATTTAACATCGGGAATGTGTCGCTTAGGTTAAACCAACACTTAACCCCTCTGATAAGTATTCATCCTTCCTCACTCCCACTTTATTTATCTTCCACAGGAAGGTAATTTTAGAGTGAGGTAACCGTGGTCAATAAACAACCCGTACATACAAAGCATACAACTGTCAATCAAAACGCTCTCTCATTCTATATTTTAACCAAACCAAAGACGTAAATTATTATAACTTATTGGTCAAATCTACCCAAAAATTAGGGAATCGCTAAACCTACTAATACCAAGTATAACGAACTGCTATATTTAAAATCTAAAAATAATTATAAACTCCATTACAATACGCATACAACTAATTTAAAATGTTAAAAATAGTGGACCATGGTTTATAAGATTAAAAGGTATAAAACGATGAACCAAAATGGAAAACCTCATGGTGGAATTTAAATAGAAATATCATTTTAGCAATTAAATATTTTACAATTTTTATCTTCATATGATATTTATATCAATATGTTTAACATTTAATTTACTACAACAACTATACAATTATGATGTAAGATATATAAAAAAATCATACCACATTTGTGGCCAATTCTAGATTCTTTGTTTCCTTCTACGCTTCCACCTACAAACTTACAAATATACATATGATAAAGGAAAAAATGTTTTAATTATGTTTGGAACATGCCTAACCCAATACGCTATGGCCATAGGCTCGTAGCTATTGCACCGAAAAAGACTGCCTACATACTCTTTTTGGCGGTTCAGGCTCACATAGTTCTATTTTCTGCTCTTCTTCTGCATCCAAATACTTACTAGTACATAACAACCATAAAATCAATACAACCATCGTGATCATAGCAACCGTCGCAGCCAATGGAAAATAGTTGAAGCAAAAAACAACCATCCAACTCATCCATCATAACAAATCATCGTACGGTTAATAACAACAATATCATAATAAGAAATTGCACAACATCAACACACAATATCTACCCAAGTCATCAAAAAAGGAATGACAACTAAGATATACTTACGTACATTGTTAATTATCTATTATAATAATACATCATCAATGTATGTATAAATCATCAATACTAATCACTGCATTATAGTAATACAACATCAATACCATAAAAGGTGCAGAATCCAATCAATGTTAGTAACATGACACCCATCTTCAAATAACAATAATTATTTACCCATCATATCGTATAAATAATGGTATATATCTCACATCGATCAAAGTGCGATATCGCCATCAAACATCAAATATATGTGATAATTACAATCGATAATTAACCATACATTTAAAGACCATCCAAATAATATATTTGCATTCATTATTCTCTAAATTATAAAATCTTTTTACTATTATTGTCTTGCAAAACCCTATAAAATTGACAATAATTAATATAAAATTTTAAGGTTTCAAAAAAAGGAATTTGAGTGAACATCAAAATTTGGTCACGAAACTTACACATTGCGTTCATGGTAATTTTATAAGCAACTTTTATATTCGAAATTTTGCGATCGGAGTATAATGAAGAAGTTATCGGTGTTTGAATTTTTTAAATGACAATTATGTAAAATGAAAATTGAAAGTAAACAATAATAAACGCAGGACCTTACCGGTCGACCCCTTCCTTGGTCTGGCCGATTGCAAGCGGTCAACGGGTCATGAAGTGGAAACTATGGTTATTCATTAGTCGAATGACCAAGATTTAAATATTTTATTCTAATGGATATGATTGATGCGAGCGCCCATAAAAACGGGCCTAACTCCTCACTTTTATTCTTATATTTTATGATCAAGGTAACAAACCTCTGCCATTTTTCCTTCTCCGCTATTTCTATTAATTATAAATTATCATATTGTATGTATAATTGAATAAGGATGGATAAAAAAAGAAGAAAAGAAGAAGCAAACCAATACCGTGGAAAAAGATAGTTTTTATATTTAAAAATTTAAATTCCCCTTAACCTCAAATCACTTCTTAGATTTGTAATTCTAATAGCATTTATATATCTTATTATAAATATTCTTTCTCATTGGAAAGAAAAAGGAGTTAAGTAATGGGATGAATTAAAATTTGGAAGATTTGGAAAGCTAAAATGGTGAGTGGGAAATTATATGATTTATTTATGATATTGAAATTTATTTTGTTGAAATTTATTTAAATTTTATGCTTATATAAGATCTGAAAAGTTGTAGACTTAAAACGAATGTATTATTTGAAACCTTGCCTACGTACACCGCAACTTAGGTAATTGGAGTAGAGTATACTTAATCTGGAAATTTGGGAATCGGTCCCTGTTTGCTCCAAAATTGGTCACAAACACCCAATTGCAAGTGAAAGCACCAATTTCCAGTCACAGATCACAGGTAGAATATATGTAGAGGATATAAATATGAAGAAGAATCAAAATTAAAATGAAAGCAGTAAGGAAGACAAGATTTATAGTGGTTTGGATAACTCTGACCTACGTCCACTATAGAAATTTCTTGTTTATTATATTGAAATTTGATTATAGTTACAATCCGGAATTTCTAAAACAAAAATGGCAGAATAGCTGTTTGTGGAAGAAGATGAAGAAGAGCAGAATGAGAATCCTTTTTCTTAATCCACATCTCCTGTATTTGTAGGAAAAACCCTGGCTACAGGGCCTTCTCACCTAAATGGGCCCACCAAAATCATAGTCGAGTTCAAATCATCCATCACTAATAACCTGGAGTATATAACATGCCAACCTCAAGCAACCAATGTATCGACCCGAAGCAATCTTCATATTGACTCAAAGAAAGATGCATGCCGACCCGAAGTAAAATGCCCTCTAGCCAATGCCTTCTCAATAATGTCGACACCAAGAACGCCGACTCAAAGCACCATGCATACCGACCGGAAGTTCACGTAATGCCAACCTGAAGCGAAATTGCTGCCGACCCGAAGTAACTGAATATGCCGATCCCAAGAAGTGATGACCTCCACAATATGTCGACCCCATGCCATGCTTGCGGACATGAAGCCATATAAATGCGGACCTGAAGTAACATTGTGGCGCCCCACCTCTATACCCACGCTAGCCAAGAACATTACGGTGAATGCTGTCAACTAGCACGGAGAATAAGGCTGTTGAGGAGCGACCATCCGTGTAATTGCTTTACGCGAGCATCGATATGTCAGATAGTATAACATGCATTTCTTTTTCAAGAGGGAAATCCGACATACCGACACAAACTCAAAACTACTACACAGTGGCTATAATATCTTCGGAAACAAATACAGAAATAAACATAACATAAATCAGTCACAGATAATTCATATCACAAAGGCGGAAGAAGATATGAATATATGATTAACATATGGAAGTGTATATCAGAGTAGTGGTCAAAAAGATCCACAATAATACAAAAGAATAGCAACACGTGCTATACAAAAGAATACAACTATGAGTCTATATCTCAAGTGTATACAAAAAAAATAAACTACTAATCTAAGTGGTTTGCCAAAAGTCAGAGTAATGAATCCCTAGGAAGAAGTCAAGCAGAAGCACCTGTAACATCTCGGTCCGACCCGAGTATTATTTGGTAAGAAAATAATAAACGGATCAGTCTAACTATAAATATCAGATGACACGATATAGAATAAGAGATATGACTAAACACATAATAATCACAATGCCAAACTGTGATATATAAGCAGTTGAAAATCATCAAGGGATTATTCAATGTCACAAAATCTATACAAGAATCACAGAAACGTCATACTCCTAATTTAGTTCACCAAACCATAAATATTGACGATAATATCAATGTCAATCACAAAAGTCAATGACACACAAATTCCAGAATTCAACACACGAAATCCAGAAATCACAAAAGTCAATGACACACAAATTCACCAATGCACAAATATTGATAAAGCTTATCAATGGAAATAACGAAAATTGGTGAAACACAAATTCTAGAAATCATCTCAAGAAATCCAGAAATCACAAAGAAGGGGAGGCCTATCACAAACGGGAGCATAAAGCTTGCCAACACGTGTATCACAAACGGAACGCTAATTCCATGGTTGCTAACCATCAAAAATTGAGCCGAAGCTCCACAAACGGCCCGAAGACCATGGGTTGCTACCCCACCAATTTGAGTCGAAACTCCACAAAACGGGGTTTAGTCTACCCGCAGACAAAGAGACATCGCAAATTGCTAGTCTAAATCACAAAGATGATCGTCATGATCAACGAGAAGTGTCAATTACACTAAGCTAGTAAATATATGAGTTTAGCTTCATGTCCCATAACCACTTGCTTAACTTAAATATTTACGAACAAACTGTAGATCTCCACTATAAAATTGTCACAAGGGATTCAATCGAACAAGTCCAAGAATTAACCGACGAAGTAAACGCAAGCGTTTCATGCCACTCGTTTTACTAAGTCGTTTAATTAGATTTCTCATACGAGTGAGGTAAAGGTTTGTATATACTAATAGATTCGAAAACGGTTTAAGAAGCGAGCTTTGTACTAAAATAGTGTTGAAATCATTTGGAGAAAGAGTTTTGATATTTACTACTAGTATAGAAACCTTTATATTTTTAATGTGACAAATCACGAAGAAGATTGTAGGAACAATCAATCACTAAAATTCACATACGAAGATGTGAATAAAAATCCAACGAAACCGATAAAGAATCCATCAAAATGGATATTCAAAAATCCCTAAAAAGGAATCATCAAAGTCATAACAAATGATAACAACACATAGGAAACAACACGAATCGATTAAAGTTGGAAATTCAAACAACTAGGCGAAATAGGCAAAAATGCAGCAGGTCGGTCGGCCGTCTACAGAGCTCGGTCGACCGGACCCTGTTCTCAAAATTCCTCGGGAAGCAGGTCGGTCGGTCGAACCCTGTACTCGGTCGACCGAACCTTAAACAGAGAAGTGCTTATGCACTTGGCAGCAGGTCGGTCGGCCGGCTACAGGGCTCGGTCGACCGGACCTGTTGCCAGTCCCCTCCCAGTCCATCCAATTGAGGTCCAACCTCGACCAAATTGCATTCTCTCGAGCAACGACACTAAGGGATTATGCCAATCAACTACCCGGCCCTATATGCTCCTCGATGCATCACCAAACACATGTTCAAACATCAAAGTTATGATTTTTAAAGGATTGAACCCAAAACACCAAAAATTGGAATATTCACCAAATCAATCCAAACCAAAAGCAATTGCACACGAATAAGTGTTAGGAATTCATACCTAACAATCGAAGATAAATATAAGCATAGATGTGAGATAAAAATCTCACCTTTTTTACAAAATCAAACAAGAAGAAGCTTGAAAGCAAATGGAGAATCAACCTCTCTTCAACACAACCCAAATGAGCTTGAATCTATGCTCAAAACAAGAACATTCCCAAAATTAAGTTTAGGAATTTCTGAAATTGGTAAGAGAGTAAGTTGGAGAAGAAGAAGAGAATGCTTACCAATGGGTTCTCTTGAATTTGGAGCTAGGAATTTGAGGTTGCAAGAGGAACTAGGGTTTTTTTTTGGAGTTTTAATTTCCAATCTCTCCCACCATTATTGCCTTAGAACTGAAAAGAGAAGAAAATGAGGGTGAATGGGGAAGAGTGACTCAGATTTGAGTATAAGTTAAACATAGGGCTGAGCCCAAACCCAAACCCAAAGTGAAAAGGTAGCAAAAATCAACTCTCTCCAAACATATCGAAGCTTATACTCAAAAAGGTCGCAAACGGCATTTTAAACTCAATGGGAGTGGTCCCGAGTCCTAATTCGACCGTATGCAAAAAGTAGCTTTTCGGACTAAATTGTGAGTATCGATAAAATATTTAAATATAAAAAATCGACAAATATACGGGTTGTTACAGTCTCCCCTCCTTAATGAAATTGCGTCCTTGCAATATTTAAGAAGAAGATATATAGTAACAACCATAAAAGCATATTCAGCACAAAAGAAGTTTGAAATAAGAAGTTCACCTCAAAGAGCACGGGAAAGTAAGTCCGGATGTGATCGCTTGATGAACTCTCTAGACTCCCAAGAACAATCCTTAGGATTTGAAGACCATTGAACTTTCACAAGCGGAACATCTTTATTTCGAAGACGTTTGACCTCCGAAGCAATAATTCGAATAGGATGCTGCTCATAAGTTAAATTCGGTGAAATTTCAATCTCCTCCACAACACTGGGCTTCAGAATAGAATCAGAATTTCGAAGACATTTCCGAAGTTGAGAAACGAGAAACACGTCATGGATAGCATAAAATTGAGCCGGTAATAAAAGGCGATAAGCCATGGAACCAATACGTTCAGTGATAGGAAATGGCCCAATATATCGAGGCGCCAATTTTCCCGATTGATTGAAACGTACAACACCTTTCATAGGTGAAACACGAATGAACACAAGATCTCCCACAGAAAATTCTAACTTCCTTCTTCGATTATCGGCATAGGATTTTTGTCTACTCTGGGCTTCTTTCATTCTATGCCGAATAAGGTCAATTTTCTCTGTGGAATCCCGAATAAAATCTGGACCTAAAACCAGCTTCTCACCGGCCTCAAGCCAATAAGAAGGAGATCGGCATGGCCTTCCATAGAGTGCCTCGAAAGGTGCCATACCAATACTAGATTGGAAGCTATTATTATAGGAAAATTCAACAAGTGAAATATGATCTTCCCAACTTCCACCAAAATCAAGCACACAAGAACGAAGAAGATCTTCAAGAGTTTGATTCACACGCTCAGTTTGTCCATCGGACTGGGGATGATAAGCGGTGCTAAAATTAAGCTTTGTTCCCAAAGCTTTTTGAAGACTCTTCCAAAATCCACTAGTAAACAATGGATCACGATCGCTAACAATAGAAGTAGGAACCCCATGCAATTTAACAATCTCTTTGATAAAGAGCTTGGCCAAAAGAGGAACGGTTCGGTTAGACCGAACGGGAATAAAATGGGCAGATTTAGTAAGCCTATCAACAATCACCCATAAGCTATCATGACCCGAACGAGAATGAGGAAGGCCATCTATAAAATCCATGGAAATTTGGTCCCACTTCCAAATTGGAATTTCTAAAGGTTGCAATAACCCACCGGGCCTTTGATGTTCGGCCTTAATGAGTTGGCAAGTCATGCAACGCTTAACGAAGTTAGCGATGTCAAGTTTCATTCCCTCCCAATAATAAAGTCGCTTCATATCCGCGTACATTTTACTACTACCGGGATGAATGGTAAATTTAGAACGATGTGAATCTTCTAAAATATCTTTACGAAGATCACTAATATTTGGCACGCTAAGTCTACCAAATTTCCAAAAGCCGCCATGAGAATCGATATCAAAGTCCTTCAAACCTTCAATATCAATCTTATCCTTAATATTTTGGCCAAGAAGAGCCAATTCGGGATCTAGCCTTTGAGCTTCAAGAATGCGGTCTAAAAGAGAAGGATGAGCCTCAAGGCTACATAAAACAAATGATGAGCATAAATCGGATACGCGGTCTCGAATCTCACAAGTGGATAAGATCTCGAGATCGTTCCATTCGGATATCATCATAGAAACAACAGCTTGTTGTTTACGGCTAAGAGCATCGGCGACACGATTACCCTTACCGGGAGTATAAAGAATATCAAGATCATATGGTGCAAGAAATTCGAGCCAACGCTGTTGACGCAAATTAAGTTCCTTTTGAGAGAATAAATACTTCAAAGACTTATGATCGGTATAAAGAACAAATTTCTCTCCTAAAAGATAATGACGCCAAATCCGAAGAGCGAAAACAATAGCCGCGAGTTCTAAATCATGAGTGGCATATCTAGTCTCGGCAGGCTTTAATTGCCTTGAAGCATAAGCAATAACACGTTCTTTTTGCATAAGAACGGCACCCAAACCAACGCGACTAGCATCGGTATAAACAACGAAATCTTGATTCCCCTCGGGAATAACAAGAATAGGAGCATCAGAAAGAAGTTCCTTTAGTTTCTGAAAAGAAGTTTCACATTTGTCCGACCAAATGTATTTAACACCTTTCTTCGTTAAGCTAGTGAGAGGCACGACAATCTTAGAAAAGTCTTTGATAAAACGACGGTAATAGCCCGCCAATCCAAGAAAACTACGAATCTCCGTCACACTCTCCGGTCTCTTCCAATCTTGAATCGCTTCAATCTTTGAAGGATCCACGGAAATTCCGGATTCGGAAATAATATGACCGAGAAACTTCACACGGGATTGCCAAAAATGGCATTTAGAAAATTTTGCCCTTAATTGATTACTCCTAAGAGTTTCCAACACAATCCGAAGATGCTTCTCATGCTCCTCCTCGGTTTTTGAATACACTAGAATATCATCAATAAAGATGAGGACAAACCAATCGAGGAAGTCTTTGAAAACTCTATTCATAAGGTCAACGAAATAAGCCGGAGCATTCGTTAGACCAAATGGCATAACAAGCCATTCATATGATCCATAACGAGTACGGAACGATGTCAAAGGAATGCTATCCTCTGCAATACGAAGCTGATGAAATCCTGTAGCTGAGTCTAATTGTGAAAAGACTTTAGCACCACTAAGCTGATCGAATAGATCATTAATCCGAGGTAAAGGATATTTATTTTTGATAGTAAGATCATTAAGCTTGCGGTAGTCAACGCAAAGCCTAAGTGTACCATCGGATTTCTTCACGAAAATAGCCGAAGCTCCCTAAGGCGAGGAACTAGAGCGAATAAATTGCTTCGTCTCCAATTCGGATAATTGTTTGCGCATCTCCTCGTTTTCTTTATTAGACATACGATAAGGAGGGCGAGTGATAGGTTGAGCTCCAGGAATGAGATTAATTCTGAACTCAATTGCTCGCTTAAGTGGTAATCCTAAAACGGGCTCAAATATGTCGGAAAATTCACGAACGACGTGAATAAGAGAAATAATATCACCCTCATCGTCATCATCGTCATCACGAGGGTTTAAAGAATATAAAGATGCAACCAAAGCGGAATCCGAATCTTTAAGAATAACAGAAACCCGATTAACAGATAGTGGATGTCGAAGATAAATAGTCCGCTCAGGACATAGGATGTGAGCTTCATAACGATTAAGCCAATCCATTCCCAAAATCATTCCAAAGCCTAAATAACGCATGACATGCAAATCGGCTAGGAAAGGAATATCACACAAAATAATCTCGACATCTTTACACAATAAACTGATTGCTGCGGATCCACCAACCGGATTCGCAATTCTCAAAGAAGTCATTAAACACAAAACATCCAAAGAAAAAGTATCAACAAGTTCTTTTGATACAAAAGAATGGGACGCACCCGTATCAAAAAAGAACTCGAATAGGATGATCACGAAATAAAATAATTCCATCCAGAATAGAATGAGAAATACCTTGGCCACGAGATGTGTTGCCAGGGGCTTGAGCAACATTTAACTTTCCCTCCTTCTTGCCCTGAAGCTTGGGGCATGAAGATATAACATGACCGGGAACTTTGCAGTAGCGACAAGAGAGAGACTTTGGGCACTTGTTCGCATAATGGTCCTTCGAACCACAACTATAGCATTCCCCACGACCAAAGGAAGAAGTCTTTTCCACAGAGGTTGCTTGCTTCCCTTTCTTATTGGGATAAGGGCCTTTGAATTTGTTTGGCCTTTTCTTGTTGTTGAAGTTTGGTTTGGAACCCACCACTTCAACATCATTCTCCTTATCTGCCTCTTCAAGACGAAGAGCGATATCAATGAGTTGGTCGAAAGAAACTTCTAATTTTAGAAGTAATGGCTTCTTGAGATTTTTGTTAAAGCCATAGACGAACCTCTGATTTTTCTTCAATGGGGTGTTGATGTATTCAACCCCATATTTGGAGAGAGATTCAAAAGACGCGACATAATCTGCCACGGAAGATTCACCTTGAACAAGGTCTATAAAACGGCGAGCCAAAGTCACCTTCTCAGCTTCTGGTACGAATTTCAACTCGAAGCGTTCCCGGAATTGCTCCCAGGTGAGATCCGCTTCATTAATCTCAGAAATAAGAAGCTCGTACCAGTCCAATGCTCTTTCTCGGAGCATACTAGAGGCCACCTGAACTCGGTGAAGGTCAATAAGATTCATGCGAGAAAAGATTCGATCGCATGACCTTAGCCAAGCCTGTACTTCAATAATAGTTTCGGAACCTTTGAATGGCTCCCCACCCAAATTAGTGTAATCGCTACACAAGCATGCAAATCCCGACTTTGGGTGAGTAGGTTCCGGGTTAGCTCCAGCTGCTTGAGCATTTGTCACTAAATCAAGAAGCTGTTGAGCAGTCATAAAAACTCCATTCTGGGGTGGAGTGCTAGATGGCACGGCTCTGGGTCGGCCTGGTCTAGACATTTCTCTTCCTTTAGAAAGAAAGAAGAAGAAGAAAAAGGTTATTCACCAAATTGAATATCAAGCAATCTTGATAGATAAACAAAGAATCATAGGGAAAATAGGATGAATCGGTACGAAGACTCGAATTAATCCTAAAGCACGACTCCTAAGATGGACTTAGGACGATGATCCTTGTTATAATATTTCATATTGTTCCGAAGTTTGGCTCTGATACCAAGCTGTGGCGCCCCACCTATATACCCACGCTAGCCAAGAACATTACGGTGAATGCTGTCAACTAGCACGGAGAATAAGGCTGTTGAGGAGCGACCATCCGTGTAATTGCTTTGCGCGAGCATCGATATGTCAGATAGTATAACATGCATTTCTTTTTCAAGAGGGAAATCCGACATACCGACACAAACTCAAAACTACTACACAGTGGCTATAATATCTTCGGAAACAAATACAGAAATAAACATAACATAAATCAGTCACAGATAATTCATATCACAAAGGCGGAAGAAGATATGAATATATGATTAACATATGGAAGTGTATATCAGAGTAGTGGTCAAAAAGATCCACAATAATACAAAAGAATAGCAACACGTGCTATACAAAAGAATACAACTATGAGTCTATATCTCAAGTGTATACAACAAAATAAACTACTTATCTAAGTGGTTTGCCAAAAGTCAGAGTAATGAATCCCTAGGAAGAAGTCAAGCAGAAGCACCTGTAACATCTCGGTCTGACCCGAGTATTATTTGATAATAAAATAATAAACGGATCAGTCTAACTATAAATATCAGATGACACGATATAGAATAAGAGATATGACTAAACACATAATAATCAAAATGCCAAGCTGTGATATATAAGCAGTTGAAAATCATCAAGGGATTATTCAATGTCACAAAATCTACACAAGAATCACAGAAACGTCATACTCCTAATTTAGTTCACCAAACCATAAATATTGACGATAATATCAATGTCAATCACAAAAGTCAATGGCACACAAATTCCAGAATTCAACACACGAAATCCAGAAATCACAAAAGTCAATGACACACAAATTCACCAATGCACAAATATCGATAAAGCTTATCAATGGAAATCACGAAAATTGGTGAAACACAAATTCTAGAAATCATCTCAAGAAATCCAGAAATCACAAAGAGGGGGAGGCCTATCACAAACGGGAGCATAAAGCTTGCCAACACGTGTATCAAAAACGGAACGCTAATTTCATGGTTGCTAACCATCACAAATTGAGCCGAAGCTCCACAAACGGCCCGAAGACCATGGGTTGGTACCCCACCAATTTGAGTCGAAACTCCACAAAACGGGGTTTAGTCTCCCTCGCAGACAAAGAGACATTGCACATTGCTAGGCTAAATCACAAAGATGATCGTCATGATCAACGAGAAGTGTCAATTACACTAAGCTAGTAAATATATGAGTTTAGCTTCATGTCCCATAACCACTTGCTTAACTTAAATATTTACGAACAAACTGTAGATCTCCACTATAAAATTGTCACAAGGGATTCAATCGAACAAGTCTAAGAATTAACCGACGAAGTAAACGCAAGCGTTTCATACCACTCGTTTTACTAAGTCGTTTAATTAGATTTCTCATACGAGTGAGGTAAAGATTTGTATATACTAATAGATTCGAAAACGGTTTAAGAAGCGAGCTTTGTACTAAAATAGTGTTGAAATCATTTGGAGAAAGAGTTTTGATATTTACTACTAGTATAGAAACCTTTATATTTTTAAAGTGACAAATCACGAAGAAGATTGTAGGAACAATCAATCACTAAAATTCACATACGAAGATGTGAATAAAAATCCAACGAAACCGATAAAGAATCCATCAAAATGGATATTCAAAAATCCCTAAAAAGGAGTCATCAAAGTCATAACAAATGATAACAACACATAGGAAACAACACGAATCGATTAAAGTTGGAAATTCAAACAACTAGGCGAAATAGGCAAAAATGCAGCAGGTCGGTCGGCCGGCTACAGAGCTCGGTCGACCGGACCCTGTTCTCAAAATTCCTCGGGAAGCAGGTCGGTCGGCCGAACTCTGTACTCGGTCGACCGAACCTTAAACAGAGAAGTGCTTATGCACTTGGCAGCAGGTCGGTCGGCCGGCTACAGGGCTCGGTCGACCGGACCTGTTGCCAGTCCCCTCCCAGTCCATCCAATTGAGGTCCAACCTCGACCAAATTGCATTCTCTCGAGCAACGACACTAAGGGATTATGCTAATCAACTACCCGGCCCTATATGCTCCTCGATGCATCACCAAACACATGTTCAAACATCAAAGTTATGATTTTTAAACGATTGAACCCAAAACACCAAAAATTGGAATATTCACCAAATCAATCCAAACCAAAAGCAATTGCACACGAATAAGTGTTAGGAATTCATACCTAACAATCGAAGATAAATATAAGCATAGATGTGAGATAAAAATCTCACTTTTTTTACAAAATCAAACAAGAAGAAGCTTGAAAGCAAATGGAGAATCAACCTCTCTTCAACACAACCCAAATGAGCTTGAATCTATGCTCAAAACAAGAACATTCCCAAAATTAAGTTTAGGAATTTCTGAAATTGGTAAGAGAGTAAGTTGGAGAAGAAGAAGAGAATGCTTACCAATGGGTTCTCTTGAATTTGGAGCTAGGAATTTGAGGTTGCAAGAGGAACTAGGATTTTTTTTTGGAGTTTTAATTTCCAATCTCTCCCACCATTATTGCTTTAGAACTGAAAAGAGAAGAAAATGAGGGTGAATAGGGAAGAGTGGCTCAGATTTGAGTATAAGTTAAACATAGGGCTGAGCCCAAACCCAAACCCAAAGTGAAAAGGTAGCAAAAATCAACTCTCTCCAAACATATCGAAGCTTATACTCAAAAAGGTCGCAAACGACATTTTAAACTCAATGGGAGTGGTACCGAGTCCTAATTCGACCGTATGAAAAAAGTAGCTTTTCGGACTAAATTCTGAGTATCGATAAAATATTTAAATAAAATATTTAAACATAAAAAATCGACAAATATGCGGGTTGTTACAAACATGCCGACCCTAAATGTTATGCCGACCCCATCCAATTGCCGACATGAAGTCAGCCCAGATGTTGACCCGAAGATGGAGATACGCCGACCCGAAGCGATGCCGACCCCTCTATATGCTGACCCCTCCTGATTGTATGCCGATCCCATAATCAAATGCCGACCTGAAGCCTTCCTGATGTTGACCCGAAGTCAGGTGAATGCCGACCCGAAGCTGGGTGAATGCCGAACCGAAGCATGCTAAATGTCAACCCTATCTAACTGCCGACCCGAAGCCTTGCCTTTGCCGGCCCGAAGTTTCATCATTGCCAACCCGAAGTAAACCATGTGGTGACTCGAAGCAACTCCATTGCTGACCCAAAGCGACTTGACTTTTCTCGAAATCCATACTCCAAATACCCAGCATCGTTTATCCATCGACTAGACTGAATTCTGACTTCATATTCATATTTGTTATCCGTTATTGGTCATCCACCCACCTATTCGAACGAAATCCATAATGTACCTGCCTCGATAATTATGAAGTTCATAGAGTTAAATCTACCTGTATATGGCCTTTCCAAAAGGCGGTTAACACTTACCCCCCAAAACATGCCTTGCTATTGGAAGGCGTGTTTTGAATTGCCATTAGCCCAAAATCCGAAGTCCATAATCCATTGATCACCATATCATCCGACCTTGAACCCAATCCATTGCCAAACCAATTCCTTTATCTCTTCGGATCATTAAACGAAATCCATGACTTTCCTTAGTCGATATCTAATTTCAAATTTATTCCAAATCCATTAGCTGGATCCACGATCTCTCCGGATAGTTTTATCCAAGTTCAAGACCTTTTCGGGTCCTGTAATCCAAATCCAAGACCTCATTGGGTCCAAATCCAAAGCCGAAACCTCTCCGGGTCCAAATCCAAATCCATAGACCTCGTTGGGTCATTTTTATCCTACTTCAGCCTTGACTATTCGGTCGAGGGGTTATCCATGGTTTTTCTTCTCTGGCCTCAATTCTCCGGTCAAGGACTTAATCTGTGGGGTATCCTTCTTTGGTCTCAATCCCCAGTCGAGGACTTATCTTCTCCGGCCTTGACTCTCCGGTCGAGGACTTATATTCTCGGGCCTCGACTCTCTGGTCGAGGACTTATATTCTTCGGCCTCGACTCTTCGATCAAGTACTTAATCTTTGTTCGATTCCATCCCGTCGCTCTCTCACGAAGGAACTCATAACTCGCGGTTACTGCCTCGTCTCTCCGGTTCGGACCGTAACCGCATGACCTGTATTATTTATTACATTAATCCAAATCCAATCATTATAGAGTTACATTGATAAAATAAAAGTTCGTACAATCAAGAAAACTAAATAGCCATAGTACCAAGAAAGAAACCAGAGTATGCAGAAAACATAAAAAACAAGATTTCATAAAACCGAGCATCACGGTTCATTATCATCTCAGAGCATGCCTAAGGATCGTCCTCGATCCCATACATGTGTAAGTGACTTAGCCATATTACTTCGAGGTTTATTACTTATTCCATGCCATAAATCTAACCGGCTAATAATAAGCTGATGACGATGCCTTGATCTAGTGCCATCTTCGTTTGAGGTGGGCGGTTGCTTCTCCCGTTCCATTGCCACAGCTAGATTCCTTATGTTTTGTTGCAAATGACCGTTCCTCACATGTTCCTCGATAATATCCTTCAAATGCCTGTAGTCATTTGTGTTGTGCCCACCCAGCTCATGGAATAGGCAATGCTTTCCTGATGCCCGCTCATATCGGGAGGGTTCCCTTTTTACCGACCTTCGATACTGGAGGCGCCCTCGAATATCCAAATAGATCCTTTCTAGAGTTTCAGTCAAATCTGTGTAATAAGAGTATTTTTATTCTATCCATTGCCTTTTCGATGTATTATCGCCATCATTCATTTTCTGTTTACCTTTATCGTTCTTGTTTGAACCCTCCCTGGGTGGACCTCCACCTTTTACCTCATAAACTTCAGCCTCTCTCCCCTCTCTATCCGCGTTCGCATCTTCCTATTGTAGAAACCTGTCTTCTTCATGGTAAAACTCCCCGAGATCTATCGGTGGATCTCCTACCAATTATATCTTGAAATCCAAATTATTCGCAATCTCCGAGACTGCCGCCGTCAGAACCATCGACGAATCGGGTCGATCTACTAAAGCCACTACCGCATTGAATCTAGTTAAGAAATCCCTTTTGATTCTTCCATCCACTACTTCGTCGATGTTAAAGTCATCACACTCTTGGGTCTCTTAATATGGACTCGAAATTTCCTCATAAAACTTTCGATCAACTCTGTCCATGTATCAATCGAGCCGCTTTCCAGCTGTCTGAACCATAGTGCTGCTATACCCGTCAAATACAAAGGGAAGCACCACACCATGACATCCTCTGATGCCCCTAGTACTTCCATGAGCCTCATATACCTTGTCAGGTGGACTGTGGGATTCGTCCTCCCATCATACATCTCCAGCATGGGTAGTATGAAATTTGGCGGATTTTTAATAGTACGAGCAAAGGGGCTCCTATTCATATCCTCCAAATCTCTTTTTTCCAATCTTCCCCTCATTGACCGCCTGATCATGTCCGCTAACTTGTCGTTGTCATTAAGTGGTAGCCTTTGTCCGTGGTCTCCAACCTGCCCCACGAGTCTGCGAGGGAATCCCGAAACCTACCCCTCTTGACGAGCATCCATATCCCGATCAATGCCAAATTACATAGCACTTCTTGGTAACCTACCTGGAATCGAGTTAATATGATCTGGGGGTATGCCCCGAGTGCAGCAGCTGCTTCCGGTGGCCCCACTCTATCCCGTATCCTAGTTGCTTTATTTCCTTGATTCTGATTCTGGTTTCCTCTGCTTCTGCTACTTCGACTTCGTGATCCATATTTTCAGTATCTCATGCTACTCCATTCCTTTGGTTTTGCACTCTAGCTTGTCCAACTTGTCGGAGTATGTTTTGTATGATATCCTCCTACCTTTTCATCATTGTTTCCGTCTCATCTCTTGTAATATAGATTGAGGTCTGATTAGCTCCTGAGGAGACCTCCTGACTTCCTTCATCCGGACTTCTCTCTGTCATATGTCTCCTTGTTGATTGCCTAACCGTAGCTTCCCAAATCCAAGTTTCAAGCTTTTAAATCCCTGAGTGCTAGATTTCTTAGTGAAAGCACCAAAATGTTTGCTCTGAATTGGTCACATACACCTAATTGCAAATGAAAGCACCAATTTCCAATCGCAGATCATATAAAGAATATATGTAGAGGACATAAATATGAAGAAGAATCAAAATTAAAATAAAAGTAGTAAGAAATACAAGATTTATAATTCGGCTAACTTCGGCCTATGTCCACTCTAGAAATTTCCTGTTTATTATATTGAAATCTGATTACAGTTACAATCTGAAATTTCTGAAACAAAAAATGGTGGAGTAGCTGTTTATGGAAGAAGATGAAGAGGAGAAGAATGAGAATCATTTTTCTGAAGCCACGCATGCTGTATTTATAGGAGAAACCCCGACTACAGGGCCTACTCACCTACATGGGCCTACCAAAACCATAGTTGAGCCCACATTGTCCATCATTGCTGACCTGGAGTACATAACATGCCGACCTAAGCAACCAGTGTGTCAAGCCAAAGAAATCTTCATATTGACCCAAAGCAAAATGCATGTCGACCCGAAGTAAAACACCCTCTAGGCCATGCCTACTGAATGCCAAACTCAAGAACGCCAACCCGAAGCACCATGCATATCGAGTCGAAGTTCACGTAAAGCTGAACTGAAGCGAAATTGTTGTTGACCCGAAGTAACTTCAATATGCCAATCCTTAGTAGTGATGACCTCCACCATATGTCGACCCCATGCCATGCATTCCGACCCAAAGCCATGTAAGTGCCAATACGAAGTAACACGCCGACCTTAAAATGTTATGCCAACTTGGTGCTATATGCCAACCCTATCCTATAGCCGACTCGAAGTAGCCCAGATGTCGACCCGAAGATGGAGCCACACCGACCCAAGGTGATGTTGAACCCTGTATATGCCAACCCCTCCTGATTATACGTTGACCCCAGAATCCAATGCCGACCTAAAGCCTTCCTGATGCCAACCCAAAGTTCGGTGAATGCCGACCCAAAGCGTGCTAAATGCGACCCCATCCAATTATCGACCTACAGCCTTGCCTTTTCCGACCCGACGTTTCATCATTGTCGACCCGAAGTAAACCATTTAGTGACTTAAAGAAACTCCATGGTTGACCAAAAGCAACTCGACTTGTCCCAAAATCCATACTCCAAATACCCGACGCCGTTTATCCATCGACTATGCTGAATCCTAACTTCATAGTCATATTTATTACCTGTAATTGATCATCCGCTCACCTATTTAAACCAAACCAATAATGGATCAGCCACGATAACCATGTAGTCCATAGAGTTAAATCCGCCTGCCTTATCAAAAGGCAGATTAACAGTCCCTAAATTTTTAAAGTTGAATGTTGATAAACTTATAAATTTTAGTCTGAATTTATAGTTAGGTTGTAAAAGGGAAGTATTACTTCAGATTTCCCTAATTTGACTTGAAATGTGAATTTTTATTTATTGGTGGTGGGGGGTACAATTTAATTGTATCTATTTTTATATAATTTCCATAAATGATCTAGTTTCATAAATGTGTAAAAAGAGCATTGTTTGAAACAATTAGGAATATACCAAAAATGAAATTGGCATAATAGGTTGAATTAGAACGAATAAATAAATGTTGTTGGAGATTGTCCAAATAAGATAATAATGACTATTTATTACGGACAATTGACATTTATGCAAAATAGGAAATAAGCAAATATGATAGGAATTAAATACTACGAGGTGGTATAATTTTCATAGTGGGAAATTATAAAGCCTTAATTATAGCTTTTGGATAAGTATGAATTAGTAGGCTTAGTCTAATGTATGATAATTGGTTTAGTTTAGAATGGATTGGGATGTGAGGCCAGTTGAGTAACACAATAGAAGTCGTGCTTCACTTAGAGGCACTAGCTTTGTATATACTTAATACCAGTATGAGACACCTCCTGCCATATGACCTATGGGGAAGGGGTATGCGGTTACATATAGGTTGAGGAAAATATACCATGGGTTCATCTTGGTTTTAAAGTATTAAATGGCCTAGTACATTTAGGAAAATGAGATGTACTTCATCTCTAATGAGAGGTTTTAATTAACTGAAAGAGGCATTTTCCTTCACTTACATTAGGTTAGTCTGAATGGGATTCCGACGGGCTATGTGAATATTGTTGTTGAATCAGTATATAGGCTATGACCATCAGCGGTCTCAAGTGGTCAGTAGAAAAGACTCAGGTATACCTTAATGGATTACGCATCCTACTAGAGTAGAATCTGTATGGAATATGCACAAATCTCAAAGTCTAATTAGTTAGTTGTTTACTAATCAGAGATGGACTAGTTAACCCTTAGATGAGTCTTTGAAATGCATTTACGTTGTGGAGGACCTACTTTAGGGTTGAGGTATTAAATGGCCGTTAGGTCTGCCTCTTGCCTATTTAAGAAGTATTAAGTGATCGATGTTTTTGGATAGTACATCATTTAGATGTACATGTTTATAGGCATATATATACACACAATTTTATACCTTGAAGAAGGTTGGACATATTGTACATGCATATAGGATTTAATGGATTAGCCATAAATTATAGACATAATACTTAAATGGAAGTCAATCGGCATGAATTAATTTTATGGGTAAAGTGTATAATTTTCTAGTCAACAAAACATTGTTTTAACCCCCTTCTAATTATAACCCACATGATAGACTTAGAGGGACATGCTATTGGTGCAAGATGGGAATAACAGGTGGTGGAATCTTATCTTTCATGTTCGACATTAACAAGGTGACTAGATATCAAAGGAATAATGCTAATTCTAAGGTAGTGGCCTTTACTCGGTTTATTTTTTCATTTATATTTTTCTATTCCACTGTGAGTTTATATTGATAGCTCTCTAATATGCTTATGTTAATTACAGGTTACTAAAGCCAACGATCTATGCGCCAATTGACTTGGGTTTTGGTTTAGTCGAAACTCAACTCATTAGGGCGCTAGTTATTACATTTGTTTTTAGAGATTAGGTTATTCGATCATAGGAATTAGGATATGCTAAGAGAACATATTTGTATTTTTACCTATAATTATATATATACTATGTGCCAAACTCTATAAATTCTGACTATAGAAGTAGTTGCTACCATATTCTGAAAGGATGGACGAGGCAACTATGAATTGGGCTAATAAATAGAGTTAAATTTATACACCTACCCGATTACCCTACGGAGTGCAGGCCATACCGCTAGGCATTGACCATGAAGAGCATTAGCCTGACATATAGAAGGATGCTTGAAGTTGGATGGTACTTGACTCCTTTGTTGAGCGTGGATTGCCCTTTGATTATGGATTTGGCTGGATTACCAATTGAAGACATACATTTCATCTAGACAAATAGGAGATAAGAACCTATATGTTGCAAGCATTCGAAAGCAAAATGTGAAGAATGATTAAGTAAGTTCCTACAAGAAGGTGTGCACTAATCACTGCAAGATGGTAACTAGTTTTTTTTGATAAGGTGAGTTAAGGAGTAAAACGGAAGCGAACAAAAGAAAGGACGAATAAGAGTCCATTTTCGAGTCCAAGCCCATGTAAAAGAATCTAACAAAATGATTTTGAAAATTCCTTGAAATGTTTAAATGGTTTTTCAAAGGGTTTATTTTGGAAAGTCATTGTTTCGAAAAACAAGAAAATGTGAAAGTTTTAAAGGGCTATTTAGAGATTTCTAATGGTTTAAATATAGGTTGGATCAAAAAGTTTTGTTTTAAATTTTTTTGGTAAAACAAATTTTCATTTTTATAAATGAAAAATAGAGCGTAGGTTTAGCTCAATAATTTTTCCTAAATTTGTAAATTTAGAAGTTTCTTTTTTAAAATTCTTTCTAAGGGATTAATAAATGAAAATGATACTTGATTGAAATGAGATAAAATGAGAAGAAGGGTGAGAATGCTTGGTTGTGAAGATAAGAGGAATATTCCAGTATAAGGAAAATACGGAGAAAAAAAGTTGATATATATATATATATATATATATATATATATATATATATCTTTTCATGTTAATAAAGGAATGCTCATTGGCTAAAGAAGGAGGTGAACGTACTACAATTAGTCAATGAAGAAAACAATAAAAGAGGAAAAGAACTATGTACTAGAAGCCAGTTAGGTAGGAGAAATATAAATAGTAGTGATGCTAGAACTTTAATTAGGAACGTTGTTAGGAATTTATATTAGGATAGTGTGAGTAATCTAATTAGGAATGATAAAATTGATAGAGGCAAAGCATAGGAATAATGGATAATTTCTATAAATATATGCAATAATTGTGCATATCTTTTAAAAGTTTCCTTCATGTGCTATTAGAATCTCTCCTAATGTTGAAATCGAAATTAACTTGAGCAGTAGAAAAATAATAGAATGGAAGTTATCCATGTCTACACTAGTTTTCATATTTTTAAGAAGATGTTTTTGTAAAAGGTTTGGTATTACAGTAGAGTTTTTGATGCAAACATGATAAATGTTTTGAGTTAAAACTCCTACTTTTAAAAAAGTAAGTCTATGTTGTAGGAAGTCCTTAAAAGGGAAAGTTTGTTAGAATGGAAAAAATTTCATGACTCCTTTTTGGAAACCAAGCAACTTTTGAATTTGATAGAAAAAATTTCTAAGTTTATATTTTTTAAAGATAAAGATTTTAGATTAGTTTTATAAAGAGTGGTGAAAACAAAACCAATTTTTGATACGGAAAAGCTGCCTAGCTATGACTTAGCAAAGGTTAGACTATAAATAAAATAATTATGGATGCACATAGGGTGGCAAGAAGGAATCCTCGAATATAAGGAATATTGGTATGAACCAAGGAATATTTTATTAAAAATGTGTGAAATCCATAAGAAGAACCCTTAAAATAATGGGAATGGTATCAAAGTACATTTTTGTGAATCCTAGGGTATAGCCGCATGAAAAATCAAGGATAAGGAAAGTAAATACCAAAGTTTGAAGATACTATCAAGAGGTTTTGATTGAGAGAAGATAGTTGTATGATTGGAGAAGCGGGAATGAGATAGTGAATCTACATAAGTTGTATTGATTGACTCAAGGATAAAGAAGGAAAAATGGATTGTAGAAGTTATTCCACCAAGCCAATTTTTCAATGAGTTATTCTAAATGTGCATAACTTATATTTTTTACCCACTTCAATCTGGAAATGCACAATTTATTCCATAATCAAGTGTAATGATTAATGAATGGATGGACTTTATTTATAGGAGGCCAACATGTGTGTGAAGACATGTGTGTTATAGTAGAATGAGATTCAAAGAAATGTCCATCTTAATTGAGTAAGAAGTGAAAGGGCCATAAAATTATTAATATCAGTTAATGAGAAGGGCAACTTCTAGAAATTGTTTCTTTTATGTTATTTGGGTTGTACGGTAGTTGGAAAAGCATACAATATGATATAAGATATGCTAATTTTTTATTACCATGTTGATTTTCTATATGAGCATTGCCGCCATATACATACATAAATACATACATACATACATTTCTTGGAAAATAGCATAAGTAAGGAAATCTCATAAGGACAATTAACTAGCAATGAATGTAATTAAGGTTGGGAGTTTATAGTATGAATTAGGAAATTAGGCTAGCAACTAGAAATAAAGAATGCTTTAATCACAAAAAAATTAGAATTTTAGGAAAAATAAATTTTAGCAAGCTGATGATTGGGAAGGGTTGTTACAAAATCACAGGTCACTATTCAAATGCCTTAAAAGCTAAAATTTATAAATAGACTAGTGTGTTATTGTTTAGAAGTAAAAGGAATGGTTCCCTAAATATAGGATTAACTGCACAATACTTAGGTCAATCATATCCATTAACTCGTTATCCGAGTACTAACTACATTAAGACGTGGCTTAATTTATATTAAGGATGGAAATGGCAAATTCTTTGAAAAATTATGTTGAAATACTTTTGAAAATTGTGTTTAAATGCTTTTGAAAAGTTGTGCTTGAACGCTTTTGAAAAGTTGTCTGAATGCTTTTGAAGATTTACTTTTCAAACTATTTAGCAGGTTTTATTTTCTAATTTTCTAATGCCACATGCTTAGCGTAGGGAGAGTCGATGTATTAGTGAATGTGAACTTAACAGTCTGACAATGGTGACAGTATATAAAACATAGGAATAACGAGGGAAAAATATGCTTTAGCTTTGGGATTTCTATTTCCATACCCTACTGATAGTGAATGAAACTTGCATTTAGAATAATTTCATTTTAACATCCAAAAATAAACCTTCTTATGCAAATTATATGTGGAAAAGCCGAAAAATATTGAGGGCAAAAGAGAAGGTTCGAAGGTATAATAAAATGAGTATCAAAAAGAAGGGTGGAAATGTAAAATTTTCCATCTAAATTTAATTTCCAATATAGGAGTACAAATTTAGAAACATTAGTTTTAGAATTTTTTTGAATGTTGGAATTCATGTGTTAAGTGTTGGATAGTAGGGATTAGTTGCAAAATTTATTGAACCATGCTCCTACTTGTAGGAGTGTGAAAATTATTGTGTGAAAAGGGATTTTTGATTTTTGAAAACTTGCATACGTATAGAACTTCCAATATATAGGTTGTCTGTAGCATATTTTCAAAATATTTTTAAAAGAATGCATTCATATAGGAGGTACCGATTTAGAATTTATTCAACACGCATGTCATATATGTTGTGATACACCATGCCTTTGTACACATTAGGCTGCAAAATTGGTTGTACACTAGTTGGTTGTATGGTTTAGATAGTTGCGTTCTATGTAACATGTTCAATCCTTGAGAAATTTTGCGGACGAAATTTCGTTTAAGGGAGAGAATGTAACAACTCGTAAAATTAACGGTAATTAATATCTAATTATTAAGGCTCCAAAAATGGAATTTAAGAAAATGTCGAAATTTGACCATGAAAATTGCACCATTGCGTTCATGGCTATTTGCCGAGCTAATTTGGAGTTATGCAATCGGTTTTCGAATGAAGAAATTATCAGCGTTTGAAGTTTTCAAAGAGAAAATAAATAAAAATGAAAATAGGAAATAAATAATAATAAATAGGGGAACCCACCGGCCGACCCCTTTCTTGGGCTGGTCCACCATTAACGATTGACTGCATATAGGTAAGCAGTCAACTGGTCCTGTAGGGGGCGGATATGGTTGAAACTTGGCCGAACGTGTTGGATTTAATTATTTTAATTTAATGGATATGATTGATTTGAGCGCCTTTAAATACAGGCCTAACTCCACTTCTCTTCTCATATCATTTAATCAAAGCAGCAAAGCTTTGCTATTTTCCTTTCTCCATTATTTCTATTAACTATAAATTATTATTTTTATTTTTATTATTATATATATATATAATCGGAGAAGGACGGAAAATAAAAGAGAAGAAGAGAAGGAGCGAATCAATAATGTGGAAAGAGATAATTTCTATAACTATAAATCTATATTTCTCTTAACCCAAAATCTCTTACTAGATCTGTAGTTCTAATAATATGTATATATCCTGTCATACATATTCTTTTGGATTGGAAAAGAAATGGATTCAAGTAAAGGGATGAATTCAAATTTGGAAGATTTGGGAAGCTAGAAAGGTGAGTGAAAAATTATATAATTTATTTACAACATTGAAATTTATATCGTTGAACTTCATTTAATTATTATGCCTATATAAGGTTTGTTAAGTTGTAGGCTTAAAACGAACATTTTTGGTCGAAACCTTGCATACATACTTCGTAAGTTTGGTAATTGGAATAGAGTATACACCCTAATCTGAAACTTTGGAAATCAGCCCCTAAATTTGTTAAAGCTGAAGGTTGACAAATTTATAAAGTTTATTTCAGATTTATAGTTTGGTTGTAAAATGTTAATGCTAGTTTTTATTACCCTAATTTGACTTGAAATGTAAATTTCTCATACAAGTATGTTAAGTCATTATGACTATGTCTAATAAAAAGATGAGATACTGATATCATAAATTTGCTAACACCTCCCAAGCAGTTTCACTAGGTCATTAACACCTCTTCAAGCGGGTCCCTTAAGCACTATCCAAATCCAAGAGTGTATTGACTCTTAGGTCAATGAAAAATAAGTAATCTTCTCTCTGGGACCTATCGGCCTGAAATCCGAACATCCTAAGATATAAAGACTCAGAAGTGTAAATTACTTTCGCTTTAGTAATTACTAAAATTTAACTAACTATCCCGTACCAGAAAGTGAAATTCCAGCATTTGCTAAAAGTTAGTAAATTCCACTCAAACTCTATTTAACAAATTATAATAATAAACAAAAGAATTATACGAAATGTACCATATCAATCTGACAAATCAATCATTTATTAAAATTCCTTGTTTCATAAAAAAAATGAAATCTCAGTAAAATCTCTAATCCATAATAAATAATAAAAGAGTTACAAATTAATCATATATATATAAATATATAAGTTTCCAAAATCACTTTTAAATCCATAAATCATTTTAAAGAAAAGTTGCTTATTTACAAAAGCTTTTGAACTCTTTCAAAATCACTTAAACCTCTTTTATAATAAAATAACTTGAAATTAAATTTATTACTTTCATAACCACTTTTATAAAATAATACCATATTTATCTTCTGTCTCTAAAACATTTCCAAATTTTTGTACTTAAAATAGTAAATTTAAAAAGGTCTTATAATTAAATATTACTCATTTTTGAAAGCTTTGAATAGAAATTTTGAAATAAGAAATAAGTTAAGAATATAATATGATTTAACTATATTCTATAAACTAATTTCCAGTAAGAATAAAAATAGATAAAATCTCTTTTGAGAATCTTTTAGAAAAACTTAAATAATTCAAACAATAAATCCATCAAAATGCATCCTTTAGAGCCTACGTCGCTCTATAAAATATCATTTTATAATATAAAATTTATTAGTGATTCGAGTTTCTTTCTGGCAGCTTCGATCATATGATGATATATAAAGAATGGAGTTATGTTTGAAGATTTTGCACGATTAAGCCATTCAAAGAATCAACATCCCGAACTAATCAAGTTTATCTAACTATGAACAAAACATAGAACAATTCATCGCATGCATTCATACTTCAACTAATTCAATAATTAAAAATCAATAATTATCACCCAAACAACCACATTTCGACACGCATAAGGATATTCTGTTATGTAGATATAGAAATGTGAGTTAAAAATAACTCAACTTAACCATTTTCTCACACAAATCAATGTACCAGTGTAACGACCCGGCTTCCAAATACCAGGAAGTCGCATCGTTAAGAAGAAAGAAAGGGATAGAAAAGAGAAAGAAAGAATAGAAAGAAGAAAACAACACAAGAATATCAACAGCGGAACGAATAAATTATATTAATAACATAAGTATAACATAGTATACACCAAATATCAGAGTTACACAGACATATACAACACATACTAGACAGTTATAAATGCCTGTCTAGTTATTACAACTCAATACATATCAGAAACACTCAGAGATACCAACACAGCGGAAAACTATATAACTATACGCGGAAGCCTCCTGCTCCATTTGCTCCTCCACAATATGTCAAGCTAACTTGAATCCTAACCTGAATCCCTTGACTACTCATAAAAATTTGAGTACCCAAGAGTTATAGAAAAATAGAAATAACTCCGGGTCAGACATGGGTCTGGTGTGAGTAACAGGTTAAAGTTGCTTAACTTTGAAAAACATTTTGAAAGAAAAGTATCACGTAAGACTTCCCACACATAAACATGGAAAAGTTTTTACCTTACGCTAACCAAAACATTTGATAGGAAATCCGATGATATTATAATAGGGTCTAGGGTTTTCAAGTAAATAAGAAATAGCCGAAATTGTTACATTCATTAAATTCCAGCTACTAGCCACAAAATTGGGTAATACAATCAAAACCGTTGGCACTTATTGGATTTTGGATTCCATACAATGGCAGGGCTACTGGGGTACCGCCCGTCACAGTACGTGGCCTAGATCACCGTACCGAGGATTACTCCCTTCATCCCCTACAACACAAAGCCGGACCCGTTCCTTACTGAATAGTTCCAAATAAGACAACCCCGACGATTGTCATGATCAACCGTCCACACAGCCGAAATATAAAGGAACCTCTAGACATGGATAAATCTTACTCTCCAGTCGGTGCGACCCACGAAGCTTTGCTGCACCTCCCCTGTTTTAGACATTCCTGGTTGATGAGGCTTGAGGCTACGATTACCTTTATAGGACATATCACTTAGAATGCTCATCGTCCACCTGACGATGTTCTGAAAGCATTCAATCCATACAAGTTCGTTCCGGGTTCGAACGAAACCGAAGGCATTATCTCGTTACACTCATTTTGGAATCACCTTTAGAGTTAACGACAATAACCCTTGCACTCTGAATCACCGTCTCGAATCTATAAGTACTATTCCGTCAAACTCATTACGGAATCACCTACAGAGTTATACTGATGTATATCCCTTATACCTCGAGTCTTCACTCGCTCCACTTGGATTAACGACCTAACGTTTAATAAAAATCGATGTGGTTTTCGGATGTCCAAATATGGAAACCCGATCCCGGTCTCATCAAAATCCAAAGCGTGTCTTTTAGGTCCAAGTTGTTTTAAGTTTAAAAACAATTTAATTCATTATCTAAATATACACAGATAGATGATTCACAACACAACAGATAATCAACCTTATCATTATCAACAGATAATTCATATCATAATCAGATAATTCATATCATCATCCAAAAGCAACTAATGCATCCATATCACATACACTATTCATCTCATTACTGAGATTACAAACCATACCAAACAACCAATGCCAATCAATAACATAGGCAATGACTTAATGATCATACTTCCTATAATTAATTTAAAATGAATTAAATTAATTGCTCAATCTCTAATTAATTTAAAATGAATTAAATTAATTACTTCATCATTAAAATTCTGCTTAACTTATCCATCCATTGATTTCAAATTAATTTATAAATCACCATCTCAATATTTCAATTAATATTGATTAACTATCTCTAATTACAATAAGTAATTAGCTTATAAGTTAATCACAAGTTAATTACTTAAACCCTTTGCAAATAATTACTTAATTAATCAATTATTCATTATTAATTATACCTTGATTAATCAATTCCAAATTACATCATTAACTAATTAATTAATGATTCTAATTATTAATAAATTCTAAATATAAATTAATTACATAAGTAATTAATCTGAAATTAATCCATATATATATATTAATCACCCATGATTAATAACCATTCAGTAATTAACTACTTTAATTACTCATCCCATAATTAATTATTCTTAATTAATTATCTAAATTAACCCCCTTGATTAATTTCAAAGTAATTATAAATCCAATTACATCTATATCAAATATCTTTAATTACATCCTGTAATTATTAATTAATTACTTCCTTAAGTAATTACAAATTCATACATTACATAAAGTAATTATCAAACAATCAACAAATGTTTAAATTAATTTAACTTAATTAATCTAAACTAATCACATTAATTAAATTGATTACACTAAGTAATTAATTCATTAATTACTTTCATAAGTAATTAAACTATTGATTATTATTAATTAATTAATCTAATTAATTATCAAAATTAATCACATTAATTAATTATTAAATAATCTTAAGTTAATGACCTTCATTAACATTTCTTAATTACTTAATTAAGAATCAACTTAAATTAATCATTATTAATTATCAATTAAATAATATTTAATTACAACTTAATTAATCACTAATTATTAATTAATTAAGTGTTAATTAAAAATCTAAATTATCTCTAATCACTTGATTAAATAAATCTTAATTATTAATTAAAATTTAATTAATCATCCTTAATTATAGATTAATTAACCTTAATTAATTAATCTCAAATCTAATTAATTAACTTAATTAAACATCCACATTATTAATGAATTAAATAATTGATTTTCATCATAATTACCTTAATAATTAAATGAATCCAATCATTAAACTTTTATTTATCTTTTAGATAAACATTCCTTATTTAATTATTCATTTAAAAAACAAAATGTTTTTAAATTTACTTTAAATTCTAATTATCTTCATTTTAAACTTAAGACTCAATTTATTTTAAACAATTCAAAACTTAATCTTATATGTTAAAACATCTACCTTATCAATAAGTTAAGCAATTTAAATTTCAATTCAATTTAAATTCAAATCAATTTAAAAATTACTTTAAAATTTCAAAATTGAAATACAACCTCCAAACTCATTTTAGTTTTAACTCTTTAAAACTCTTCCTACAATCTACAACTTCAATTCAAATGCATATCATTTTATTATTCTAAAGCAATTTAAATTTAAACCTTTATTTAAAAACTGAAGTTTAAATTTATTTCCAGATTTAAAAACTCATATTTGAGTTCACTTTGAATTTCTAATTTAAATATTTAACCATCCAATTCAAATGCAAATCACATATGCATTTACACTTGTGAGTTTGAAAACCAAATTTAAATTTAAAACATAAATAATTCAAATCTCAGAAAATCAAATTTGAATTCATATTCAAATTTCAAATTAAAAACTCAGTTAAATTTCCACTTGCAAATTTAAATTTACCTTTACATATAAAAACAGAAATAGTTTTCTGTTTTATTTAAAAATCAAACTTTGAAATTTTCTGAATTTAAATTATTTCAAAAGACCAGAATTGAAACTTATTTAAATTCATAGTTAAATTCAGTTTTAAAATCCTAAGTTAACATTGTAGTTTGCAATTTATTTCAAATTTTATAAAACTTGAAACAGGTTTCCTGTTCTTCTTCTTTTATATTTTTTTTTCAAACAAACTTGAATTTCTGCATTTAAATTATTCCAAAATAAGAATTCAAACTATTTGAATTCATCTTTAGATTCAAGTTTAATCCTAAGTTCAATTTCCAGATTTAAATTTAAACTTTACTTTTTAAATTTCTGAAAACAGAACAGGTTCTGTTTTGTTAAATCCTGAAGCACACTACACTTGAACCTCCCTACTTTACTTCGGGTCAAAACCCCTCCTACTTCGAGTTTCCCCTCCAAAAATCTTGAGACTATCCCGAGACAAAACTCTGCAACCAAAAAACAACCTAAACCTGTAACAAACTAAACCCCCACCACCTAAAACCTGTCAACGGCGACCCTACGCGCCTCCGGCCACCAACTCCACCCAAACTCCGGCAACAACTTCATCAACACATCATCTATCATTACCCAAAAGACCCTTGAAATCGATTCACTATTGAAACTGCAGCACCAAATTTCTTTAAACCCAGTAAACTAGGGTTCATAACCAAAAATCCCAAAATTAAAATCTCAAACTTGAATTGCAAATCAATTCAGTAATTTTCCTATGATTTATGATAGATAAACAATCACCAGAAACAATTTCAACCAATTCTAATGTAAGCTTCAACTAAACATGACCAATAAGTAAAATACAGTATGTTGAAACTGTATTTTATTTACAACTTTATAAATTGTATCTTTTGTTTAAAAATTCTTGAATTCACTTATGATTCTATTGATAAACTTGAAACATTAATTCATGATACCTACATTTTTTTCTTCAATTTTACAAAATTTAGTTGTGTTTTATGTTTCAGACAACACAGAAACTAAACAACCTATAAAAGCCTTTAAAATTATTTTATCATGGAATGAACAAATTCCATTCAAATGCTAATCCAAGATAGCAACCAGATCAAGAAAAGAAAAACTATTTAACAAATTTGAACTTAAACTATAACAATCAGAACCTTGAAATCAAACATGCATTGCATTTTATATATACACAGGCAGTTTTTAAAAAAAAAAACATGTACAAAAACTTAACTCAGCAGATAAACAAACATGCAATCCTACTTAATTTATTTTAAATTAAGTGTTACTCACCTGTATATGCCAAAATGCAGAGCACTGATTCAATTTGCCTGTTCCAAATTTTTAAATGAAGTGTTGATGCTAGCTTGATGATTTCAGATGCAGTTTCCCCAGGTTCTACATGCAGTAGCCTATTTCCAGGCTTCAGAAAATTGCAGGTCTGCAACTTGACTGGAAATGCAGAATCTTGCATGTTGTAGAAACTGGAAATACTTTTGATGTTTGGGTTGAAAATGAACTTGAAAATGAAGGTGTATGCAGGCCTTCATGATAAAAATTTGAAATGCAGGCTTCAAATTGTTGCATGCAGGTCTTTTGTATTCAGGTTTTGAAAATGAATGCAGGTTTGTAGTTTGGAAAAGAGGAGATTGGATTCAATGCATTTACAGGTTTGAAAAAAATGCAAGTGTTTGCTTGATTATGAAGAGGAGTTTCAGATTTTTGATTTTCTTTTTAGACCGAAGAATGAAAAAGAGAAAAGAAATGAGTAGATGCAAGTTTTATAATCTAAATTTATGATGAATTAAAATTAAAGATAAATAAATATTGAAACATGACACTTGTACAAAATTACTAACACTTGTTAACTTACTCTTTTAAATATTTAACACATGTTTAACTATGCATACATGTGTCTTTAAAATGTTTTGTTATTTAAATTAAATGTTACTAAATGTTTAAACTTAGTAAATTATTTTTAAAGAACAAGACAAAGTATTATGAAAACAATATACAAATTAACTATTTGAAAAAAAGAAACTTTTAATCAATTTAAAATAAATTTACACAAAAGTTTGTAACTTATTGAATACATGCTTCATATATTACATTTTAAACTCCATATTAATTTTACAAATCAAAATTACCAATTAATAATTTATAAAGAATAACACAAATATTTTATAACTTATTTTTAATATACAAACTTAAATTAAAATGAATTTTTAAGCCAATAAAACATTTACTCACATATTTAAAATCATTTAGTATTTTATTAAATATTTTTGAAAAGCTTAAATTAAAAACAAATCAAAATTTCCAATTTTAAAACATTAAAATTATGCTATACTAATTTAATTAAGAACAACTTATCTATTTAAAATATATATAAATACATATACATTGTTAAATAGAAAACAATTTATTAACTCATTAAAAATAAATTCACAAATTAAATATTTCAATAAAGAAGATTATTTAAATCAAATCCAATTTATTAAAAAAAATTATCAATTCAATATAAATTTAAACACGGATTATCAAATTTATATTGTCCAAAATTTCGGGATATTACAACCAGACTTTGCTATCGAGACTACGCCATCAGCAACGATTGACCTCTGCACTATCTGGAGCTTTCCAACGACTAGCCTCCGATGCCTAAAGCCATTGTCCTAGGCTTTCTTCTACTCGCGCCGATCGTTGAAAGCTTGGTTTGACAACCACATGTGCCTCCATGCATCCCATTGCCAACCGCTATGTCCACGAACTAGCCCTCAAACCGCATACAAGCTCCATCACAGATTATGACTAAACTAGGTCACGCTTCCTCCTAAAGTCCACGCAGATGCCCTCCTTGCTGAAGTTAGGTTCGCCGCCTTACCTACTCGCTTCCGCTACCAACGTCATCAGCCTCCCATTCGTGCTTTCTACGTTGGCCTTTTTTCCTTTTAATCAAAATTATGAACCGATCATTTTTTTAGGAATTAGGCTAGCAATTGAAACAATATGAGTGTACGAGTTTGGGGGAATATTGAGATGTGGGTTTTAGGCTTACTAAAGAAGAATGAGTTAGGCTTATTCATTTAAGGAAAGTGCTTTACATTTTTTCATTTCTTTTAAACAACCCATTTTATTCTGTTTAAACTATATTCCAATTAACTTTTAAACTAATTTATATCTCATTTTACGAGATGTATATATCTTGACAACTGCACAATTTCATTCAATCCAATATAGTTTCGCTATATTTAATTATTCATTTTATTGATACAAAAAATATTTGTTCATATTCATTGATTTATGGATTTTATTAAATATCAATTAAAACCTCTTTTCTACTATTTCAATTATATAAAGCTATTTTTACTTTAAACGTATTTTATATTTAACGATAACACTTTATCCAGTCTAACATACTTTATAAAATGAATTTATTAATTAATTTGATCAGTTAAAATAAAATATATTATTAAATATACTTTAATTAAAAAAAATCTTATTTCCAAAATATTAATTATTAAAAAAACAAATTCAAATACTATTACTATAATTAAATTTTCTAATATTACGTCTTCGTAAACAGAGTTGTTACAGACCACTCCCTTATGAAAATTGCATTCTCGAGATTCCGTATAGCGAGACGTCACACACACACACTTAAACATTAATTAAATTCGAAATCTATAATCAAATTGAAATTCGTTAAGTTCTCTAAGTAGTTAATATAAGAATCAAGCTTGTCATAAATTATAAATTAAAATAGATTAATTTCTTCACTTTTATTTCTTTGCATACGGAAAATTGATTAAACTTTTCTATGTTTTTGAATTTTTGAAAAATTCGATAGAGTCTCCTTTATATGGAGATCCGTTTTCAATTTCACAAATAAAATATATATGACATACATCGATCTCATGGTCGGAAATACAATATATATTAATATTTTTTACACTTCAATACTTTAATCCGTAAGCGTACCTTTATTTTAGCAGTTAAAGCAACTTACATAGCTATTGAGCGTGTATAAGCAAGCCATCATCACTCATAAGTCCAGATAGCCTCTTGAACACCTGTTCTTATGTCAATTTCAAATATTAGTCGCATAAAAGTAAATATAAGAAGCTTACGCTTATGTAATGTAATAGAAATACAACTTTCATGTCATGGTTTTAAAAATCAAAAGCACCAACCAAGTCAGTTTTCGAAACTAAATTGTGATATAGTGTGTCAACTCTTCAAATCGACTTATGTATTATAAAAATATCAAGTATAACTCTAGTTACAAGTGTTTTTTTCTTAAAGTGACAAAATCTAGAAATGAACAAATACACCGTCCCACTTTTAAAAACTACATTTTTTACATGAAAACCTCAAAATTTCACAAAACACTTATAATGAAAATTGTTGCTTATATTCGCAGCTATTCAGAATCGGCAATATCATCGAATCAGACAAACCGTTTGAATGTTACGATTAAAACAATGCATTGTTTTATGAAGTTGAATTTTATTACAGCGGCTAGATTTAATTTTAAAATAGATTCGAGCATCATTAAACTTCAAAAAAATTCATCGTGATTAAGATGGAAGTTGTCTTATATTAAAATATCTTTCAGACAAAAAAATAATCATCATAATTGGACAATCCAATCAAAAGTTATGTCTAAATTCGTAAACACTTTCAAAATGTGAAATTTCTAAAATCTCATTCTTATATAAAGCATATATTATCAATATGCATCTCATTCTTATATAGATTCTTCTTGTGCCTATAACAATAATAAAATTAATTCTTACATATTTTACAAAATTATTTTCATCATAGAAAGCACCGATGCGCAAATATTTTCTATTATGTATCGCTACTAGCCTTCGGTTTAGTTAACGCATTCATGACAGTTAATAATCTTGTTGTGCTTGATTGTTTATACTATGAATAATCTCCCTTGTAAAGATATCTTAGAGTTATTTACTATGGTCCATGATGCATATTATATATATATATATATATATATATATATATATATATATATATTAATGAGGCAATTTTAGGCATATATATGAAGTAAACAAAAGTTGACATCGCTGTGTTTATAAAATTTCCTTCAAACTTTCATTTACATTTCATTTGCATTTCACATTCAATACAAATCATAAAGTAACCACCTGTATACATGTAAGTGAAATTGCCTGAAACAATATGAACAAACAGAAAGCAACATGTGTACGTGCATGGGAATTTCATAAATATAGGCTACTCCATACACTTTGTATATACACGCAATAAGAAAAGAATTATAGATATATATAAAGAAAGAAAACAATCAATTCTGAATCCAACTCTGCAATTTAATCAAATTTCAGAATTTATATATACTGCTGAGATTATATTTTAGCAAGTATGAGACCACTGTATATAAAGTTTCTATTTCCAAAGTACACTAAAAAATAAGAACAATTAAGTGAATGGAATTATGTAGCAAGTCCCTACTATAAACATAGACAAGGGTTTAGTCTTAGGGTCCATCAATATTCAAAAACACACACAAGAGTATTTTTTTTCAAAGTTCATAAATACAGCAAAACAATGTTTCTAAAGTTCAACAATATTGAAAGCGGCAAGGAATTTACTAAATAAGATTCACTAAATTTTACATTTACTACAGAATAGCTGAAAGTCATTCTTTATAAAACATTTTGAGTTATGGAACTCATCAAAAATTCTTTTTAGATAATTTAAATATAAAAATTATCCTTTTAATTCAAAATAATCTAGATTCTTATCTTTCTTAAAATTCTTTCAAAAAGAATTTAATTACAAACTACCTTTCTATATATATGCTTTGTATCCAAATCATTCAATTACTTTTAATAAAATTCAAATTCAATCAATCAAAAACATAGATTTTGTCTCAAAACATTTCATATATGATATATCAAATTTTCAAAACAATAAACATGTATGATATCAATATTTTCTTCATTTGAAAATATTTACATACTTAAACCCTCCTTTTGAATTTAAATTCAAATAGTCTAAAAATGCTTTTAAGATTTTCAATCTTTATATATTTTTTAACATCATATATAATGTAACAACCCGGGGTTTTGTAAATTAATTATCGTCAAATGACGATTAGATTGGTTTGCTAATTGCTGTTGGAGTTTTTTTTTTATCGAGTTGAAAATTCTTTTTAATATTTGTCATTTGATTAGGCGGGCTTTAAAAATAAAATTTGGCCCATGTTTTTATTTTGGGCGTTGTGTTTTATCAAGGCAAAGACCCGATCCTCTCCATTGTTTTTCGTTCGAAACCCTAAACCAAAAGAAAAAAAGAAGAAGCGAGCGAAAATAATGGAGGCTAGGGCTTTTGGCTTCGCCTCGATTTCTTGAGTGCTCGGCTTCGACTTAGAACCGTTCGATCTGGGGATTGTTCTTCGTGTTTGCTTGCAATCGATTGTTATGCTCGTCGAATCAAAGGTGAGTGATTTTTGTCACTCACATCTAATTCGAGTACTGTGCTTCGGTCATTCATGTATATGTTGATGATTTTTGGCTCGGTATTGATATTTGACTTAGTTCGATTCTTTTTTCCACGGCTTGATTTCTATTTGACTTCGGTCGCTTGATTTGTGAATGTGATGCCATGACTCTGTATTATCACCATTGTGTCGATAATATTTCTGACTTGACTCTATTTGATGTTGATTTCGTGACCACCACTGTGTTGAATTCTTTTGACCATATTGATTTCGTTGACTTCGGTCATACCCTGTTACTTTCTCTGTTTGGCATCAACTTGATATTATTTGTGATTGTTGCATTTGGACAATAAGCATAACACATTGGACTGGATTGTGATCGGGTTGCTTCACCTGATTTATTTGAAGTTGTAGCCTTGTTTGGATTATCTTGTAGTCTTTTCTCTGCTGCATATATGCTTTATGCATAAGCATTGAGTCTTGAGAATTTGGGGACTTTGAAAATATACAGTTTCAAATATGAATTTCTGTCTTGACTCATTTGAAACGTGTATCTTGATTTTACTTTGATTTTGTCGCTGTTGTATATTTGAACTTGGGTTGGATTTTGCTTCGAGCATGCCTCGGGTTTGATATGCACCGTGCCTTGAACATGAGTTTGCACTGTGATTGTTCATCTCAGCTGTTGTCTTTGGTTTTATTGATGTGTTTTGAACTGCGACTTGATATTGACTCCGTTCAATCGCCCATGGCTACTGCAAATATCTGGAAGTTTTGGTTTTGTGAATCTCTGTGACATCGGCATTGACTTTTAAGCTTGAAATTGATTTTGTGTTGTTTTGCATGGGGTTCGACACTGTCTTGGTGACTTTGTTCGAACTACCTATGTCTCATGTGTATGCTGGTGCTGTTCCATTTTGATATAAATATGTATGCGTATCCATATATATGCATACATGCATTCTTGTAATTATTTCTTTCTGCCTTGAATTTGTTCACTGTGTTCACAGTGTTGCTCCTTGTGCTTGATTTGAACTATTGCTTCACTGTGTCGAATTGTACACAGGCTTGTTCTCCGACCTGTGTCATACACGTAGGCACTACCTGTGTATGTTTCTTATGCATTCTTGATATTTGTGAACTTGAGTATTTGTCTGGTGCTCCAATGCATCAATGTCACCGCTGTCTGTTAGTCTTCACTGTGCATTATCTTGTACTAGTGATGCATTGATTGCCATTCACTTGAAGTCAGTTGCATTCTTGTTCTGGTTCCTGACCATGTGCAAGCTTCAAGTCAGGTTGCATACTCTCTGGTGCACTCCTGTTTATGCTTTTCTTTCTTTGAAGTCTCTAGACATTGTAGTCATCTGCACTTACAATTGCAGTGTGTATTTGATAGTCTCATGCCTTTGTGCATGGTTGCCATATTTGAACCTGTTGTATGCTGTGCATGTCACTGCTGTGTGTATGCTCCTCTGAAGTCTGAATTGCGTGTCTTGATCTTGTGTTTTAGTGATGCACTTGTATCCACAGCTATTTCTTGCATGTCGCCACCTATGTTGTATTTGTATCCATGCATGAATTTAATTGGATAATGAACTTTACTCTTTAGTCAGAGCTGTTGCAGTCTCTAACTTATACCCGTTCAAACTGATACATTGCATTGATGCATTGTATTCATTTGCATTTGATCACTATTTTTCATTGGTGACATTATTCTTATTTGAAGCCACTCTGTGTCTTTTACTGTTGTGTGCTGTGGTTCCATATTTTTGGTGCTCTCACCTCCATTCTGCAGTATCTTCATGTTGGACCACTGCCATGTGCATTTGGTCATTCGAGCCTTTGTGCTCTGTTGGTTCAGGTTGCATAATGCTTGCTACCTAGTCATTATTCCAATGTTGTCACCTTCTTGCGATATTTTGGAACTTGAACTATTGTGTATTTCGAGTGGCTGCGGTTTCATTTTGTTTGTAGTTGTGTTGAGTCCTGATAGTAGTGACTTGACCACTACAGTTTCGACTTGGTGTTAATAATTGGAGTTGAGATGACTTCATCACTGTAGTGGCGAGGCAGTGCACGAGAGCGTGTACTGCAGCCACACGGTTTTGCTTTTAATTGATATTCTATTTGTTTTTGATTTATTGATCTTTGGCGTATTCCAGATGTTGTAGTGGCGAGGCAGTATACGCGTGCGTGTACTGCAGCCCTACCCGAATTGATGTTCTTATTGATATTTCAATTGTTTGAATTGTTTCGTGTGTCCAATTCAATATTTTGAATCATATTTTGACTTTGTTTAATATGATGATTTTGTTGTTATCTAATTATCTTTTTGATAATTAGATTATGAGTTTCTAATTATTTATTTAATAATTAGATTTTGTCGTTAATTGTCGTTTAGGCAATTCTGTTGTTTTCTAAATTATCTTCATTGATAACCCTTTTACTTATCTTCGTTGATAATTTGAATTTGTTGGTTTGTTGTTTAACACTGTCACGTGTTATATTTACCGTTATCCGATTCCCTTATTTAGGGATTGGATAGGTGAATTTATTTTGACTGTCGTCTAATTGTTATTTAATTATTATTGCTTCTGTGCATTAATAACTGAGTTTGAATTAGACTGACCCGTGTATTATTTTCTTTTGAATTTAATACTCGGGTCAGACCGAGTTATTACAGGTTGTTGATATCTTGCTTTGGGTTGCTGCTTGAGCTATGAAGTCCTTTCATATCTTTTGGAGCATTCGTTGTATTTTTTAGTAGTCAGTGTATCTGATCTAGGAAGATATGTATTCATGTATATTATTCACGATAATGTACTTGTATATGTAACTTCCTGAATCGAAAGTTATAGTTGTATCATATGTATGGTATCACATGTATTGTAACTGACTTCAGTTATATATATATATGTGAGACTTTTTATTATCTGTGTTCCGCATTTAGCTGATCTGTGTTATTATTATATATATTGTCCTAAACTATTATGAACCATCATAGTTCGTTTTATACTGGAATTGGATACGTCGATGAGAGTAAATAAATAAGAAATGAAAAGTAAAAATATATACCACTCCTAACGAGGCAACCAATACTAGTGTAAGGCCTAACTACGGATGGCCGCTCCTATCCTGCCTTATTCTTCGTAATAACAGACGGTATTTCTTTTAATACTCTTTGTTATTGTGAGCATAGAGGTGGGGCTTCACAGTTGGTATCGGAGATTGGGGTTTATGGACATAATATAAAACATAACTTAGATGGAACATTTGTTACAACAATTTGTCGATGTTTTCAGCTGTGCTTTGAGTCAAAACTAAAGTTTTGAAAGTATGATGGAATTTTTAAATATCTTTTTTAAAAAAATAGCGAAACTGTGTTTGATGATTGAGTAATTTGTGTCGGTTTATCAGAGTGCGCAGCGGAAACAGTGAGACTGTCTTCGCTGAGTACAGCTGATAACCTTTTTGATTTAAAAATCAAAATATGAAATTGAAATAAATTTCATTTGTTGTTCATATAGCTGTGTTTAATTTGTTTTCTTTGTAAATTTCGAATCTGATTTGAGGATCCGAAGCGATTGTAGATATGTGATTTTGTTGAGATTTTTGCTGTTTTGAATTATCTTCATTGAAGATATATTCGAATGATTTCTCTTTTCATTTTGTAGTATACGTGCAAATTTGGGTTGCACGTTACTACATTAATTTTATGTTGAACCGGTGTTTGGTTTTAACGTATTTTGTTGCCGTTACTTTTATAACGGGATTTTCACACCGATGCTAAATTTTTGGAGCACGGTGTTTTATTAACATTTTTATTGAATGAAAATTCAATGGTGTTATATTTTTTTGCGAATTATTTTGATGAGATTTTGACGTATAAATTACTGTCGCTTTGACTTTAGTAATCGTCAAATTTTAAAGTGGATTTTCAAGCGGTTATCCCGCAATGCTGATTTTGTTGTCCGTTTTAATGGTATTTTGAGAAGTGCAATTTCCTTGTCGAAGTTGCTACTGATGTTGTTGTTTTAATCACGTGTTTTAAAAATTGTTTCAAAATAAAAAATGTTTTCAAAATTTTTATAGTTTACGCTTTCAAAAGAACGAGGAAGTGATTTAAATGTTTTAGCAAAATTGAGGACTATGACCCCTTTCTTTTACTGATTCGCTTAATTCCGGACTTGTCCGTTTGAGAATATAAATTATTACTTTTATAAAATAAATGAAATTGTTTTCAGAAGTTTTGCAGTTTGCGCTTTCAAAAGAATGAGGAAGCGATTTAAATGTTTCAGCAAAATCGAGGACTATGACCCCTTTCTTTTACTAATTCGCTTAATTCCAGACTGCCCGTTTGAGAACGTGAAATGTTGTTGATTTAAAATACATAATTTTGCACTTTCAAGAAACGATGAAGAGAATTAAACAATTTAGTAAAACACATGGTATGGGACATGTGCGTTTGCTATTTTGGTTAATTCCGGACTCGTTAATTGAAATATTTGTTGTTTGATGATTTTTGCACTTTCAAGGAAACGATGAAGAGAATTAAACGATTTAGTAAAACTAGTGGTATGAGACATGTGTGTTTGCTATTTTGGTTAATTCCGGACTCGTTAATTGAAATATTTGATGATTTTGTGTGCTTTCGATCCACTATGTTGGACCTTCGGGTTATATGTTGGACCTTCGAGTCAATGCCAGTACTAGACCTTTGGGTCATTTGTTGGACCTTCGGGTCATTTGTTGGGCGCCAAAAATATAGTGCTTGGTAGGCTTCGGCCATTTGTTGATGCACGTGCGGCGTAGCTTAAAAACTCGCCATCTGATGGGATCGATCCAACCTTTTTTGTTAATTTTCTAGATTATCTTAATTGATTTCTAGATATTTGTTGTTTCCAATTATCTGCAGGTAATTGGATATTTGTTGATATGAATTCTAATTATCTTTGTTGATAATTAGATATTTGTTGTTTCTGATTATCGTTTTTGATAATTGGATATTTGTTGATTCTGATTATCGTTTTTGATAATTAGATATTTGTTGATTCTGATTATCGTTTGTGGTAATTAGATATTTGTTGATTCTGATTATCATTTTTGATAATTGGATACTTGTTGAATTGAGATTTCTGATTATCGTTTTTGATAATCGGATATTTGTTGTTTCTGATTATCGTTTGTGATAATTAGATATTTGTTGACTTGAGATTTTTTATTATCGTTTTTGATAATTGGATATTTGTTGATTTTGATTATCGTTTTTGATAATTAGATATTTGTTGAATTGAGATTTCTGATTATCGTTTTTGATAATTGGATATTTGTTGTTTCTGATTATCGTTTGTGATAGTTAGATATTTGTTGATTTGAGATTTTTGATTATCGTTTGTGATAATTAGATATTTGTTGATTCTGATTATCGTTTTTGATAATTGGATATTTGTCGAATTGAGATTTCTGATTATCGTTTTTGATAATCAGATATTTGTTGTTTCTGATTATCGTTTGTGATAATTAGATATTTGTTGACTTGAAATTTTTGATTATCGTTTTTGATAATTAGATATTTTTTGATTTGAGATTTCTGATTATCGTTTTTGATAATTAGATATTTGTTGATTTAAGATTTATGACTATCGTTTTTGATAATTAGATAATTGCTGTTTTCTATCTATCTCTGTTGATAGTTAGCGTGTGTTGATTTTGAAGTTCGTGTTTTCTAATTATCCGTTGGATAACTAGATATTTTCCTTTTTGCGATTTGTGATTCCTAATTATCTTTGTTGATAATTAGATTTTACTATTTTCTAATTATCGTATCGATAATTAGATATTGTTGTTTTGTGATTTCTTTATCCTAATTATCTAATTGATAATTAAATGTTGCTGAAAATTATATTTATTCAGTTTGCTGTTTTCTGATTATCTACTTGATAATTAGATTTTATTGAGAATTTGTGAATTTCTTTTATGAAATTAAAAGATTCCTTTGGCGTTTGTATTCTCGACCTTTATTTTTCTAGCTTAACCAGTTTATGTTAGAAAAATAATTGTTATTGACGACTTTAATTATGAAAATTACGGGGATGCAGTTTTTATAAGGAGGGGAGTCTGTAACAACCCGGGGTTTTGTAAATTAATTATTGTCAAATGACGATTAGATTGGTTTGCTAATTGCAGTTGGAGTTTTTTTTTATCGAGTTGAAAATTCATTTAAATATTTGTCAAGTGATTAGGCAGGCTTTAAAAATAAAATTTGACCCACGTTTTTTATTTTGGACGTTGTGTTTTATCAAGGCAAAGACCCGATCCTCTCCATTGTTTTTCGTTCGAAACCCTAAACCAAAAGAAAAAAAAGAAGCGAACGAAAATAATGGCGGCTAGGGCTTTTGGCTTCGCCTCGATTTCTTGAGTGCTCGGCTTCGACTTGGAACCGTTCGATCTGGGGATTGTTCTTCGTGTTTGCTTGCAATCGATTGTTATTCTCGTCGAATCAAAGGTGAGTGATTTTTGTCACTCACATCTAATTCAAGTACTATGCTTCGGTCATTCATGTATACGTTGATGATTTTTGGCTCGGTATTGATATTTGACTTAGTTCGATTCTTGTTTTCCACAGCTTGATTTCTATTTGACTTCGGTCGCTTGATTTGTGCATGTGATGCCATGACTCTGTATTATCACCATTGTGTCCATAATATTTCTGTCTTGACTCTATTTGATGTTGATTTCGTGACCACCACTGTGTTGAATTCTTTTGACCGTATTGATTTCGTTGACTTCGGTCATACCCTGTTACTTTCTCTGTTTGGCATCAACTTGATATTATTTGTGATTGTTGCATTTGGACAATAAGCATAACACATTGGAATGGATTGTGATCGGGTTGCTTCACCTGATTTATTTGAAGTTGTAGCCTTGTTTGGATTATCTTGTAGTCTTTTCTCTGCTGCATATATGCTTTATGCATAAGCATTGAGTCTTGAAAATTTGGGGACTTTGAAAATATACAGTTTCAAATATGAATTTCTGTCTTGACTCATTTGAAACGTGTATCTTGATTTTACTTTGATTTTGTCGCTGCTGTATATTTGAACTTGGGTTGGATTTTTCTTCGAGCATGCCTCGGGTTTGATATGCACCGTGCCTTGAACATGAGTTTGCACTGTGATTGTTCATCTCGGCTGTTGTCTTTGGTTTTATTGATGTGCTTTGAACTGCGGCTTGATATTGACTCTGTTCAATCGCCCATGGCTACTGCGAATATCTGGAAGTTTTGGTTTCGTGAATCTCTGTTGACATCGGCATTGACTTTTAAGCTTGAAATTGAATTTTTGTTATTTTGCATGGGGTTCGACAATGTCTTGGTGGCTTTGTTCGGACTACCTATGTCTCATGTGTATGCTGGTTCTGTTCCATTTTGATATAAATATGTATGCGTATCCATATATATATATGCATACATGCATTCTTGTAATTATCGCTTTCTGCCTTGAATTTGTTCACTGTGTTCACAGTGTTGCTCCTTGTGCTTGATTTGAACAGTCGCTTCACTGTGTCGAGTTGTACACAGGCTTGTTCTCCGACCTGTGTCATACACGTAGGCACTACCTGTGTATGTTTCTTATGCACTTTTGATATTTGTGAACTTGAGTATTTTTCCGGTGCTCCAATGCATCGATGTCACCCCTGTCTGTTAGTCTTCACTGTGCATTATCTTGTACTAGTGATGCATTGCATTTGTTGTTTCCATTTACTTGAAGTCAGTTGCATTCTTGTTCTGGTTCCTGACCATGTGCAAGCTTCAAGTCAGGTTGCATACTCTCTGGTGCATTCCTGTTTATGCTTTTCTTTCTTTGAAGTCTTTAGACATTGTAGTCATCTGCACTTTTAATTGCGGTGTGTATTTGATAGTCTCATGCCTTTGCGCATGGTTGCCATACTTGAACCTGTTGTATGCTGTGCATGTCACTGCTGTGTGTATGCTCCTCCGAAGTCTGAGTTGCGTGTCATGATCTTGTGTTTTAGTGATGCACTTGTATCCACAGCTATTTCTTGCATGTCGCCACCTATGTTGTATTTGTATCCATGCATGAATTTGATTGGATAATGAACTTTACTCTTTAGTCAGAGCTGTTGTAGTCTCTAACTTGTACCCATTCAAACTGATCCATTGCATTGATGCATTGTATTCATTTGCATTAGATTACGATATTTCATTGGTGACATTATTCTTATTTGAAGCCACTCTGTGTCTTTTACTGTTGTGTGCTGTGATGCCATATTTTTGGTGCTCTCACCTCCATTCTGCAGTATCTTCATGTTTGACCACTGCTATGTGCATTTGGTCATTCGAGCCTTTGTGCTCTATTGGTTCAGGTTGCATAATGCTTGCTACCTGGTCATTATTCCACCGTTGTCACCTTCTCGCGATATTTTGGAACTTGAACTATTGTATGTTTCGAGTGGCTGCAGTTTCATTTTGTTTGTAGTTGTGTTGAGTCCTGATAGTAGTGACTTGACCACTACAGTTTCGACTTGCTGTTAATAATTGGAGTTGAGATGACTTCATCACTGTAGTGGCGAGGCAGTGCACGCGAGCATGTACTGCAGCCACACGCTTTTGCTTTTAATTGATATTCTATTTGTTTTTGATTTATTGATCTTTTGCGTATTCCAGATGCTGTAGTGGCGAGGCAGTACACACGTGCGTGTACTACAGCCCTACCCGAATTGACGTTTTAATTGATATTTCAATTGTTTGAATTATTTCGTGTGTCCAATTCAATATTTTGAATCATATTTTGATTTGGTTTAATATGATGATTTTGTTGTTATCTAATTATCTTTTTGATAATTAGATTATGAGTTTCTAATTATTTATTTAATAATTAGATTTTGTCGTTAATTGCCGTTTAGGCAATTTTGTTGTTTTCTAAATTATCTTCATTGATAACCCTTTTACTTATCTTCGTTGATAATTTGAATTTGTTGGTTTGTTGTTTAACACTGTCACGTGTTATATTTACCGTTATCCGATTCCCTTATTTAAGGATTGGATAGGTGAATTTATTTTGACTGTCGTCTAATTGTTATTTAATTATTATTGCTTCTGTGCATTAATAACTGAGTTTGAATTAGACTGACCAGTGTATTATTTTCTTTTGAATTTAATACTCGGGTCAGACCGAGTTATTACAGGTTGTAGATATCTTGCTTTGGGTTGCTGCTTGAGCTATGAAGTCCCTTCATATCTTTTGGAGCAGCCATTGTTTTTTTAGTAGTCAGTGTATCTGATCAAGGAAGATATGTATTCATGTATATTATTCACGATAATGTACTAGTATATGTAGCTTCCCGAGTCGACAGTTATAGTTGTATCATATGTATGGTATCACATGTATTGTAACTGACTTCGGTTATATATATGAGACTTTTTATTATCTGTGTTCCGCATTTAGCTGATCTTTGTTATTATTATATATATTGTCCTAAACTATTATGAACCATCGTAGTTCGTTTTATACTGGAATAGGATACGTCGATGGGAGTAAATAAATAAGAAATGAAAAGTAAAAATATATACCACTCCTAACAAGGCAATCAATACTAGTGTAAGACCTAACTACGGATGGCCGCTCCTATCCAGCCTTATTCTTCGTAATAACAGACGGTATTTCTTTTAATACTCTTTGTTATTGTGAGCATAGAGGTGGGGCTTCACAGTTGGTATCAGAGCTTGGGGTTTGTGGACATAGTATAAAACATAACTTAGATGGAACATGTGTTACAACTATTTGTCGATGTTTTCAGCCATGCTTTGAGTCAAAACTAAAGTTTTGAAAGTATGATGGAATTTTTAAATATCTTTATTTAAAAATAATAGCGAAACTGTGTTTGATGATTGAGTAATTTGTGTCGGTTTATCAGAGTGCGCAGCGGAAACAGTGAGACTGTCTTCGTTGAGTACAGCTGATAACCTTTTTGATTTAAAAATCAAAATATGAAATTGAAATAAATTACATTTTTTGTTCATATATCAGATTAACACTGACAAAGTGTTTATATATCTTCAGATTAACACTGACATATCTTTATTACCATTAGTAGGAACTAAACTGAAAATTTGATGTGTATATTATTAATACATAGTAATTAACACAACAATTTGAAATATTTAGAATAGTATATAATATAAATAAAACAAAATCAGAGTTATAGACCACAATGGAATAATATATATCATATACGTATTAAAATGCGATTCTACGACATATCAGTACAAGAACCACATAAATATCTACAACACATACATGATATAATATCAGGTACAGGATATGTACTAAATAATATACACAACAGGTCGGCTCAAATATGTATATATACAACCATGAAGTAAACTAAAAAGTCAAAATAGTCTACTCCAGTGCTAGCACAAAATCCAAAAGTCAACTTATCCTGTATCTATATAGTTTCGGCCTAAATGGAGTATTTTAAAATAAGCGGGTCTGATTATATCTAATAAAAAGGTGAGATAACAATATCATAAATATACGACTTAACAATAAAATAGGCCAAAATTGAAATATACCAAAAAACAAATAATAATAAGGCATATCAATCAAAATCACCATTTCATAAATCCATTATCATAATTATATGGCTTAACGATAAAATAAGCCATAATAAGAATATGCCTAAAGCCAAATAATCATAATAAGTCGTATCAATCAAAATCATTATTTCATAAATCCATATCAAGTCTTAAATGGACTATCATCAAAATTATGGTGATAATAATTCAAAATCTTCAAATTCACAAAAGAAATGGAATTTCACTTCTGAATGTAATGCCAATGCCGCTAACACCTCTCCAAATAGTTTGACTTGGTATGGATTTATGAAATGGTGATTTTGATTAATATGCCTTATTATAATCATTTGGTTTTAGGCTTATTTCTATTATATAAAGCTATTTTTACTTTAAAAATATTTTATATTTAACAACACTTTATCTAGTTTAACATATTTTATGAAATGAATTTTATTAATTAATTCAATTTGTTAAAACAAAATCTATTACTAAATAGACTTCAATTAAACAAAAAATTTACTTCCAAAATACTAATTGTCAATAAAATCGAATTCGAATACTTTTACTACAATTAAAATTTTCTGATATTACATCTTTAAAATAGGGATGTTACAACTTCCATGGGAAAGATATGATAGTTTCCATTTTTGTAGAGTGGTTATAATAGCGATTTGGACTTTTTGGCTAGGAGATATTGCTGTTTGAAGATTGACAATTTTTAAAGGTGCTTAGTGGGTAATTAGTGATTTTGGAGGCAAGATCACTAACCCATTTTGGGTTTGGTGACATTATATTGTTGAACCGTCTTCCCCTAAATGACCTTTACACCTTCTTCCATTGATCTATACTTCCATTAACACATTCTTTGCCTGAAACCTTTCCCCTAATTTAAGTCTAGGTCATAGGATAAGTTTAGATTAGCAAGGGGATTCACTAGAGATCTTCAAATATATATTTTTGAGGAGGGAAAATTGTTTCTTTTATGTTAATTCTTTGATTTGCTTTCGATTTGCATGCAAATCTTCACTTTTTGGGTATTTAGTGAATGGTTTATCATCTGTCACCTTATCATGTATGTATATATAGGTTTTAACATGTTTTAAATCCATTTTTAGATTAAAAATTAAGTTTTAAAACATTAAAACCCAATCCGTAGTAAAAACATGAATAAATGTATTTTTGGTTTTTTAAACATGTTACTTGGACATGCGATTACCTTAATAGATGTTAGGTTACATTGTATGCAACTTTTACAAGGATTGCTATGATTTATTATGTGATTTACATGTTTGAATGTTGTTTGGCGCATCTATAGTGTTTGTTTATATACTTGTATGGTTGAAAATTCTCATCAGAGCGAACTAGAGGTAGGAACCCGGAGACAAAGTTCGACGAAATGACTCTAGAGTATTTCGAGTCATGTCATTGCATAGGCAATGCACGAGGGCCAAAGCGTTAAGTGTAGTGATGGAATCGATGCAATGCTGAAGTGCTGAAAGGGCTGTAGGGTTTTGATTTGGCATTATTGGTTTAGCCTAGGAGTTGGTTCGACGATGGAATGGTGTATTAGCCGAGCATGAACATCGATTCGGTGGTAAGCTTGGCTCATTGACCAAACAAGATTAGTTGTTGGTATCCAGTTAGCCTGGCAAGAGGAGAAGAAAAAACAGTAAATGTTGCTCGATGGTTATTGGTTTGGCTAGTGAAAGATCCGAATAAGAAATAACATTCGGTTGTTGTTGGTTCTGGTAGTGGAGGGGCGGAATAGGAAATGTCGTTCGATGGTTGTTTGCTCGGCTAGTAAGGTATCGAGCAGGACACCTTATTTGGTGTTGCTTGGTTCAGTAGTGCTATGATGGTGCACCAAACTAAATATGGGTGAATCTTTGGGATGTTAGCTTCGTGGAAAGGCATGGTATTGCTTGGAGGTCTTTGGGGTTGGCTCAGGGTAAAGGTGGAAGACCCCAGAACAACTCTAGATGACTTTTGGATGACATCCAAATTAACTCCGACGACTTCGATGATTCGATGTGGCGAGTGACTATAGCATATGGTGAAGGAAATAAAGGACAAGTTTTACATGATAGCTCGTAGGGTAGAACATGAAGTTGTGATGCTCATGAGTAGGACATGCTAGTCTGCATGTACCTAGGGTAGTTTGCGTATACTAATGTGTTTGGATGTCTACGTGTGTCCAGTCCTTGGCCATATGCATGGGAAAGATTTGAACATCTATAGGATAGTTCTACTATCGATACATGTGCTAAGGGATAGATGAATGACTCTATGATTGTGATGCTCATTGTTGGGACAGGAAACTCTGCAAGTACCTATGGTAGTCTGCGTGTACCTATGTGTTTAGACATATATGTGTTTCTAATCCTTGGCTGTCTGCATGGGAAATGATTTGACCATCTGAAAGAGTCATCGTATATTTGAAACAATTGAGTGAGAAATACAAGGCCGTGTGATGGATATTATGCTTGATGTGTGCTTGATATGTTATGTGATATCCCTATACTTCTTTCTTCCTCTTATGATAGTAGTTTAGTATATACAATGTTTATGTAGTAACTCTTTGGATGAAGGGGCATGTTAGGTATAGTTGTTTATATCGTATACCCCATTTCATATATGAGAGTTTTATTTTGAGAAGATATATCCACACACTAGACCGTTGTCTAACTCAAGGATTTCTGCTTTGCTTCTTATTACGTTGGGTACTCTTAAATAAGTAGATTAGGGATAGAAGGTCTGGATAGCACATGGAGTGGAATAGAGTACGAGTAGGAGGCTATGTTTTTTTATTTTTATACTTGGAGCTTACTATCACCTATATTTCACTGTGCAATACTATGGAGTTCTGTTAGTACTTGTATTATTGGAGATAGTTATATAGTTCATCATGGAAACTTGGGATGTATAAACTCTTTATTTCAGTTTTTTGTACAGTTTGTGAACCTAATGCACTCTGATGTTCTTATTTATGGTTCATTTGATTATACCACCGTCTCTTTTTTTACATCTATATTGTTATATTATATTTTATTTATACGACATGAGATGTTCTGCAAGTTCTATGTTTTGATTTTCTCTACTTTTCACACTTAGCTACCATCTTGCATCGGTCGGGTATCTCCACAGCGCATTATACTTGTATACAGGGTATCTAAGGTGTTGGATGGTAATTGCATTTGATATCAGAGCTTAGCTTACATTGATGACTTGAGTCGATACTTGGATCCATTAGAGATAAGGAAGGAGTTATCATCTTAGAATGAATCAAGCTATATATGAGAGTGTGTACTTGTTATATTTTGGTTTTCAAAACTATATAGTAGTATGCATATAGTACATAAGTCGCATTGCATAATTTATACCATTATTCCTTCTAGAGAGACCGGTCATTTTTATTACAGCTTATAAGAATGACCCGACTAACAAGGAACGCTGCCAGGAACTCCATCTTTGGAGTTGAGGAGGGGGCAGGATCGAGGGCTGCTAACCCTAGCTTGTAGAATATGTTCACCAAGATGGGGCAAAATATGGTTAAGATTGTCCATGTTGCTTTTGCTGTAGATGTTGGTGGTGGTGCGCCAGTGCAAGTGCCGAGGGCTAACTTCGCCAAATTGAGCGAGGATTTCTCTACTCTGGATGGCAAATTGTTTCTTAGAACAGAATCAGCCGTCGAAGTGCAGGATTAGTTGGACACCTGCGAATGCACATTTGAGGATATGGAGTTTGAAGATGCGATGAAGAGGAAGCTAGCGTCTAGATAGCTTTAAGGAAGAGCTATGGGGTGGTGGAACGCCATCATGGTTACTACTCCCGAGGACCAATTTACCTGGGAATAATTCAAGGTGAAATTTGAAGAGAAGTATATACTGGTCGTCAGAAGTCGGTGCTCTTCTAAAAGTTTGCTAACTTGAGATAAAGAGATTTGTCTGTGTTGGAGTACGTGGTTATGTTCGACACATTGTAAAAGTATAGCCTATCTTTTATTGATACTCTGCTTAAGAAGAATGAGAAGTTCATTATGGGCCTGGATGATTATCTTGGAGAGAAGATTGTAGGGCATATTGATGAGCCGTTTGAGAGCTGGTGGAGAAGGCTCTTCGACATAAGAGTCTGTAACCTGAGCCTAAGTTAGTTGTTACTCAAAAGGATGAGCCAAAGCCGTAAGATAGTGAGGGAGGCAAGAGGAAGTAGGAAAGAACAATAAGAAGAACCAGTTTCAAAAGGGTGACCAGAAGAAGGGCAAGTGGGAGCCTACCGGCTACAGTTATGGACTGGTTGAGTAAGTATGCAGTTGCAGTGGATTGTGATAGGCTATTGGTGATGCTTGGGATTATATGGGAAGGGCGAGCAGTAGTGTTTGGTTGCCTGCTAGAGGATGGAGTTATGGTTAGTTTTTTATATTTGCGTAAGACTCCACCGGATGAGTAGTCATATGTGCCTATAGTGAAATATCCGGACATAGTCGAGGAGGTAATGGGATTACCACCACACTGAGAGATTGAGTTCTGCATGGACATGGTGAGGGATGTCTGGCCGATATTCATGCCATTGAGGCATATGGCACCCAGAGGGAAGAAGGAGTTGGAGGTTCAAGTGAATGACCTATTGTGGAGAGGGTTCATTTGAAGAAGCATATTTAAGTGGGGCGTACCTGTAGTATTCGCTACCAAGGCAGATGATTCTCTGAGGTTGTGTGTAGATTACCATGAGCTAAGGTGATGAAGAAGGACAAGTATTCACTTCCCATGTATTGATGACTTGTTTGATCACCACTGGGGTGCTAGGGTGTTTTCTTAATTTTAACCTCGCATCATGGTTTCATCTATTGAGAGTGGGGAAGGAGAATGTGTCAATTACAACATTTCGTATGCCATTTGGGTTCTATGAGTGGTTGGTTATGCCGTTCGAACTAACCAACACACCGGCATACTTTGTTGATCTTATGAATCATATTTTCAGGGATCGGCTAAATAAGTCTGTATTATTGTTCGTGGACGATATCCTTGTTTATTCGAGGATGGAGGAAGAACACAAGGAGCATTTAAGGATTGTGTTCGAGGTGTTGAGGAGGCACCGACCGAAGGCAAATTTTTTAGAGTGCCATTTTTGGAGGAGGGAAGCACAATTCTAAGGTCATGTTCTGTGCAGGATCTTGTTGTAGATCCTACGTAGGTAGCAGCAATACAGGACTGGGATTAGCCCAAGACCATTACAGATGTAAGAATCTTTGTTGGACTTGGAGGATATTACAGTCATTTTATCCAACACTTATTTAAGGTAGCAGCGTAGTTAACCAACGTGGCGAAGAAGCATCAGACTTTTATTTAAGATACGAGGTGCGAGCATGGTTCATGAGTCTGAAGGAGAGGTTGAAAAGTGCACAGGTGTTAGTCATTCCAAGCGGGAATGAGGAGTTGATGGTATACACAGACACTTGTGGTACTGGACTTGGTGCGGTGCTAATGCAGATGGAAAGGTTGTCACCTATGCTAGTCAACAACTAAAACCAAATGAGAGGAAGTATTGACTCATGATTTGGATGTGGCGACGATAGTATTGAAGAAACTAGGCTGGCCCGTAGCAGAAGAAATGGGTGAATTTCAAAAATTTACCATTTTGGATCATTAATAAGCCTATAAAGTCTAAATGTATTTAGATAAGTACCATTTTGGATCATTAATGAGCCTATGAAGTCTAAATGTATTTAAATCTTATCTAAATTTCTTTTAAATAAAATCAGGATTTTATTTAATACCATATTTTTTTAATTTGATTCTAAAACAATAAAGAATGAGATATAAAAATAAGGTTAGAATATATCAAATAATTCATTCCTTAATTGTGTGATAGAATTGTTAAACATAAGGCAAGTATGATCAATTGATAACATGATGTATATGAATAAATAAGAATAAGTTTGAAGGCAACCACATAAGGGACAAAAGGAAAGAAATAAAAGATGATAAAGACGAATGATTCATCTTCCACTATTTGACAAACTTGATTTATGCAGTAATCAATTAGCAATCAACGAATCGTTATGACATAAGATTAGGAATAGCTAACAATAATTCATATGCATAAACTAATGCCTCGTTTAAAATTATTGGATAATAATAAAGCATTTAAACTGTATAATTTGAAATATAAACATTAAGTTATATATGTACAATATATGTGTGTGTTTCTATATAAATTTTAACCTAAAACTTCTTAATTAACTCAAAATAAACTATATAACATTTAAATTTTCTGATGTATTTATGAACTTATATAAACTTAAATTAGTTAACAAAATATATATGTATACAATTAAATCAAGATACTCAATCTATATGATTTTTTTTTCACAAAGTGAAACATACTAAACTGAGCAATATATTAACAATCCTTTGAATACTTAAAAAGTACTAGTCATGTCAAATAGGGTAATAAATTTATAAGTTCATTGTAACCGATTCATTATTAAAACATCCTTAAATCATGCGTGGGTTTCATTTACAATAAAATGCAGATAATAAGAACAAATAAACTTTCAAATCTAAATAGATTCATCTATTTGAATACTTTTAAACAAAAGTGAAACACACTAAATTGAGCAATATATTAAAAATCCTTTGAATAATTAAAGAAAGATATTGGTCATGTAAAATAGGGTAACCAATTTATAAATTATTGCAATCAATTTATTATCCAAACATCCTTTAATCATGTGTGGGTGTAACGACCCGCAATTTCCATACCCTTTGAGTTGATAATAATTCACTCTTGTTCAACCCAAATTGTATGAAAAAGTGAATAACAAGGGCAAAGAAGAAGAAAGAGATAGAAGAAAATAGAACAACAACACAGAATCTTACAAACGCAGCAGAACAAAATAAAATATATAATAGCAGTTTTTAAATACAAGAATTGTACGGTTAATATACATACCATTATCAAAGTACAATAGACAACAATCAATCTGGATAGTTATAATAAATTTCCTCATACGGTGGAAATGTAAACTAAGTATGGAGATACGTCCCTGTCATCCAGCTCGTCTCCTAAGCTCTATAGCATCCTATCCTAAATCTGTAATAGTGGGTCTGACCCGAGCATTATAATAAAATAACACCCGAGTCAGTCTGGAAAACCAGCGTGAGAAAACACACTTAAATTGAATTATTAACTTTTATCAAAATCGTTTGAAAACAAAGGTATCTCGTAAGACTACGTCGCACATAAACACAATGGGTTTTTACCTTACGATAACCAAGGCAATTTTAATCAAAATCATTTGATATTATAATCATGTCTATAGAAAGTAAATAGAAATAGCTGAAATACTTGCATCTCACGCTTCAGCATAGTTGGGCATAATCAAAACCGTACATTGCTTATTGGGGAATGGATTTCATACAATGACCAGGCACTGGGGTACCACCTATCACGGTACACATCTAGAAATATGTACCGAGGACCTAGTCGAGATCCCCTACAACACAAGACCGGCCCTATCCCTAACCTGGATAGAACCTAATATCACCCTGGGTTTCCCACGCTTAAAAATCGAGCACTCACTTTTCCATGCACAACCATATCCATAGTTTATATATATGTTTCCAAGGGTATTTGCAAAGGTGATAATTACTTTAATTGGGTGTGACCCACTTAGCCTTGCTGTATATCCCCTGATTTTCAGTCATTCTGGTTGATGAAACTTGAGCTACGATTACCTTTCAAGAAAAATTTAACTTAGAATGCTCATCATCCCCCAATGACGATGTTCTAATAGCATTCGTCCATACAAGTTGTCCTGGATCTGGACAAACCGAATCACCGTCTTCATCATCTTTACGGTATTCATTCATAATGCTCAAATCGGATCGAAGTGGTATCTGATAATTAAACCCGATCTTGATCTTTTCGAAATGATTAACAAAATTGGCCAATATTGATAGTCGGTTATTTAATTATCAAATAACATCCATAAGTAGTAACTAGGCCATTATTTATAATTCTCCAAAGTTTATTTTCAAAACATCTTTATAAGATTTATATATTCAAATTACTTCCAGTATTCCACTATTTGAAACAATTTCAAATCCTTACATTTTCAACAGAATATTTCCAAACCTTCCCAATACTTAGAATATTTCTTAACTCCATTTTATGTTAACGCTTTGGAATTATTCCATTTATTTCCACTTTCCTATTTTTTTCAAAATCATTTACACTTTATTTGTAAATTCCTTAACTCGTCCATAACGTGTTCTATAAATTCCCAGTATTCTATTAATTATTTTCCTTTAAGATTTCCAAAATCTATTTCACTAGTCCTTAATTCCAAATACCACTTCTAACTTCTTTTATGAATTCTAATTCAATTTTTTGAAGTTTATTCTTATTTAACCACTTTGGAAATTTTCACCCTTTTCCTCAAATTCCTTTTCTAGAATTCTCTTACAATCCCATCTACTGAATAACCCTTCTATAACTCTCGAGAAGATTTATAGATAAATTTAAATCATTACAAAACTCTCTCTCTCTCTCTCTCTATATATATATATATGTAAATAAAAATAAGTATTTAAGAGAATAATAATTTATTTCAAAACATGTTCAAGTAATTATTTAAAATATCGAAACACTTTTATAAACATCAATTACTCGATTCCAATATATTTTTAAATAAACAAATAAATTTTCATAGCTGATTATTAGAATTTATCATAATAATTATTAAACATTTGAAAATCCACCTACCAAAGTATTTCAATACTAACTAATTCAAATTTACATAGTTTAATAAATAAATTTTCCTTTAGAAAAACAAACTTAACTTCTTAATCAATAATTTTTTTTATATCTAAATAACCAATTCTATTAATAAACTCACTTGATTTATAACACTCGAATTCCATTCCACCATCCTGTCTACTTCCTCTTTAAGAAAATAGTATCCACTATTTTCTCGCCCTATTTCCATATTCTAATATAAATTCATCTTGTAAATTTGTATTCACAATTTATCATCTAATATCAATTTCCGTTATTTATAAACACCATTTATAAATTTTTATCTCCTTCGAGTTTGACTTTTTATAAAACTAGTCTCATTTATAAATTCCATTTTATAAATCCGTTTCTTTATAAATTCCATTTATTTTTCCCAATCTATTTTCAATATAGATTTCAACGCCTTTCCATATTTTTCAGGATATCATTTTAAAATGGATTATTTCATAAAAACTCTATTTAACAATTCATGGATTAGTTAAGCAAATTCTATAATCAATTTTTATCATTTATCCAATCAACTCCTTTTTTAAATAATCCATTTTCGATATAATTTTTATTTTATTTTATTTTAAAACTCCTTTTAGTTTCTTAAAAATTCAAATATAATATTTATGGTATTAAAATACCAAAATTAAGGCCCATGCTACTATAGCATCGAATAGTTCAATTCACACAACAATCCAATAGATTATTCAATCACATCATATATTTATATATACGAAAATAATAAATATATTTTAGAAATCCACTTGGATCCCTCCAACATGTTTCCTTGCATCCATAGATGTTAATACAACATAAAAATTCCAATCCCACTTCGAGCGGGATATCGTGGTATGTAGGGTCATCCGCTATTTACGGGGTGCATATGGTCTCATCCGTCAAAATATGAGAGAAATTCATTCCAACTTCTAATATATATATATACACACACTACTATATATATATATTTATATATTACACCCAACAGATAATGATTTACTTCATCCGATCATTTAATAATCGATTTTTAACAATTTAAATTAAAATAGCAATCCAAGATGAGTGTGATTTACTCACCTTGATTTTTTTTGCCAATACAATTATGTCATGTAGATTTCGTAGCTACGAACCCAATTCGACTTATTCCGTTAGATTTTTAACCTAGTAAAAGTAAAATCGGAATTATGTAAGTTAACTATTTTAATTAAATTAATTGACTAATCACATATGCGATCAACTAATTATCGCTTATAACTTATATTATTTAATTTAAAAATCAAAATTACCTTATTAAACAGAAAGCACGAAATCAGATATCTTCATAAGGCAGCACATCACTACAAACGCCCCCTCCAAAGAACAAGAAAAACCAATTTACTTCACAATACATCACCATAGCTAATTGAAAATTCAGATCCATCATCTAAACCAACAGTGGCAAGAAAAACAGCCTTCTTCCTTGTGTTTGAGAAAACCTAGGCGAAAAATTGACATATACAATCCATAAATTTTCAACGCCGTTGAACACTTCCCAGCTTCGGTCCATTTCACCTATCATTACGACCTGATGAGATGATCCTACCACCTTTACTTTCGAGCATGCCAGTGCCACGTCTCATCGCGCCCCTTCTCCTGCCTACCACCGTCGACCACGACCTTCGACCTCACATCCATCAACCATTGTCAACATCATTTCTAGTGTCGCGAGTACCCTTCTCTCACGACTTGCCCTATCACCACGCGAGCATCATTAGCCAACCATCACCTCATTGCCGCATGATTCGGTCGATAGCCCTTTTTTTGTAAATGAACGAATTGATTCTTTTGCTGCAGAATAAATTGAAAACTAGAAGAGGGATTTTTGACTTAAAGAAGGAAGTGCATGCATGATTTAAAAGAAATGAAAATGGTCTAATCAGATAATAGGTCAATCCTAGGGTGGCTATGCACAGTTTTGGTCTACTGAGATTGACCTTGATTTGATTTTATAAATTTAAATTTTTACTACTCAAATTATCTCGTTACATACCTCGAAATTTCAGACATCTATCGAGGCATACCACTAGTCGTTTGTAATGTTATACTGCTATTTCGAATGCAATGGAAAAGGTTTCGAGTCCTAATTCGATCGTATGGAGAAGATAACTTTTTGGATCCAATTATTATATTGAGTATTCGATATTAAATTCAACGCGTTTATATCCCGTATGACCAAACGGTAACTTCAAATGTTTTAAAATTTGAAATCTAATAATAATACGCTATTATAGATCCAATGGAACTAGTTTCGTCAAATTCCGAGACTATGTCCCGGATTGCTATTTTAACGCGTCGATTAAATCGACGATTTCAAAAATTAGCGAAATCACTTGAAATTTCAGTTTTAGAATCTTACTACTAAATCAAAATCCCAAATTCAATATTTTAAGTTGATCTAAAAGTAAAATAGTGTCTAATCATATACAAGTTTCAGTTTTGATTTATCTAAATAAAAAAACCAATCAATTCATATAATAAACAATTTAAAATACATAACCATTTTCAAATCAAATGAGACAATATTATACACATATAAATTAAGATATTCAATTTCTTTCCATTAAAACATTATATAAAAACATTATAATTAAAATATCGTACCTTAACTCCAAAGCCTTGAAGTAACCTTGGAAGGATCAAGAGGATCAAGAGGAATAAACCAGTCTCCTGATGTTGCAAGGATCAAGAGGAATAAACCAGTTTTCATAATTGATTTTATTTGTATTTGACTTTAGGAATAATTGAAGCCACGGAAGATCACATGTTTTCAGCCACTAGAGAAGTAGAGAACCAGAAAAGTTACAGAAAGAAGAATGAAAAATGAGAAACTCAATTATATGTACAGAATGAATTAGAAAATATGTTTTATCTAAAAGAAGGAAAAATTTCCTATTATTTAATTAAAACTTCTCTAATTAATTCTCTTGATTAACTTTCTCTTTTTACTCCTATTTCTTTACATGGCATGGCTGAAAATTACGTGCCATCAAATGACATAAGTTTCAATAAAACACATGTAATTATCTTTTATTTAATTAAAATGATATTATATATCAATGTGCGCAAATATAATTTTTATAAATGCATTCAAATAATTACAAATAACCCCCAAACATCAATAAAATAAATAATAATTAATATTTCTCACTTACTTATTAATTTAATTAATTTACAATTTTTTATAAATTAATTAAACCATGTGGTTTTTCGGAGAATTCATCATTACGGTTGCACGACTTAAAGGTGTAAATTCAGTCAACGACTAATATTGAACAATTCAAATATTAGCGATCACACGCCACTTAGCAGGTGGTGTGACATTTTGGCTAAATTCATTGCTTACATATCTTTGGTAAAAACCAATTTTACTTATTATAAGCGGTACCTAAGAGTGATAATTATTTGCACCAATTCTTTTCGTCAAAATTATGTCACATTAGGACTTTTGGAATTTTGTAATAGTCAGAATTTCAATATCATCCACATTCAACTTTATAGTCCAAATATAAAGTCGTTAGTTTAATAATAACAATTATTATTAACCAAAATGCTTTGGCCAGAGATTTAGGAGACAAATCCTATCTGGAATAGTGCTCCACTTATAATACTTCCACTCAACCCAACTATGTCTCTCGATGGAACCCATACCATGATTTGACTATAATCAAAGAGGAGCTTTCATATTGAAGATCCATTGTATTTTCAAGTTAAGAGAACTGTGTAAATCAGTCACATCGATATTTTCTGTTTGACCTTAGTTATATTAACCAAAAAAAAAACTATCGAGTGAGTCGTTCCATAGTAATCCAATAACTATCAGTATGTAACCCCTAGGTGCCCTCAGTAGTCACGAGTAATGCACTTTCCAACATTTGGAGAATGTTACATACTCTAGTCTCAACGGATATACCGATATCCAGTCTTGATGCATCTTGACTAGGAACATTTAAAATGGTATATTTTATTGTGATAAATTACTCACGATTACAACACATTGTAACTACTATCATAAAATATACCATTTATGGATTTTCCATTAAATATAATTTTAATTAAATTAATTAATTAATTTAACCACATTATGTCAAGTATATAATAGAAAGAAACACCTTTATTTTGAACAAGATTGTTCAACAAGTTAGATATATGTAAAAAATTACATAATTGCCCTTAGGGAATACCCCTAACTCTATCAAGTATTCGCTTTGAAGATATCGAAGCATTACTTGCTTGGAGAGATGTTTGAGTTGTATACGGACTACAAGTTTTTAAAGTATTTATTCTACTAGAAGGACCTTAACCTTCACCTGCAGCAATGGTTAGAGTTCCTAGCCTCCTATTACTTTGGCATTTCCTACATGACTATTAAGGGAAATGTGGTCGCTGATGCTTTGAGTAGGAGACATGCTAGCTTGGAAGCAATGTTCCTAGAGTGGAAGCAATAGGAGTTTATTGCTGGTTATAATTTTAGACCTCGACGTGAGCTAAAGTCGAAAGTGTTGGCTGGCCTGATGATCAAACTTACCATGATCGAGCGAATCGGTTCTAGTCAGAGGCGAAATATTAGATTAGCAGAGAAGATGACAAGGATAGAAGAACGATTAGAGTCTAAGGAGATGAAGCAATATGAGTTCAATCATGATGGTTGGCTCTATAAGAACGGGAGATTGTTTGTTTCCAATGTTGATGGGTTGAGTGATGAGATGCTATGCTAGTGCCATCATCAGAGATTGACTATACATCCCAACGACAATAAGATGTATCGTGATATAAGGCAGACATTTTATTGGGAAGTGATGAAGGACATTGGGGGATTTATCTCGAAGTGCATGAATTGCCAGTTGGTAAATGCAGAGCAGAAGAAGCCGAGTGGTTTGTTACAAATGCTCGAGATTCCCAAGTGGAAATGGGAATAGGTTTCGATCGACTTCATCGATGGATTACCAAGGACCAAAGGAGGGTATGATAGCATTTGAGTCATAATAGATAGATTAATGAAGAGTGTTGGTGTTATACCCATTAAGCTTAGTAGAACGACATCTAAATTGGCAAGTTATATGTGAAATAGGTTGGGAATTCCTTGATGTGCTAAAGAGATTTAGGAGCGACCGAGAACCTTTGTTCACCAGTATGTTTTAGAAGAGCTTACAATAGGTGTTGGGGATGGAGCTACATCTCAGTATAGCTTGGCACCCACGAACAGATAAGCAGACCGTGAGGACAAATCGTATTCTGGAGAATCTCTTGCAAGCTTGCATTCTCAATTTCCATGGCTCATAGGACGATCATCCACGTTTAATAGAGTTTGCATATAATAATATTTACCAGTCTAGCATTGGTACAACACTATTTGAGGGATCATATGGCTGACCGTGCAATGGTCCTTCCTGTTGGTGGGAAGCAAGCGAGAAACTGATACTTGGGCCAGATATGGTTAAAGAGACTTTAGAGAAGATCAAGATCATTTGGCAATGAATAAAAGCTACTCAAGATAGACATAAGAGCTATGCTAATAGGAGGAGATGTGATTTAGAGTTCTTCGTCAGCGATATGGTATTCGTCAAAATCTCTCCACTGAAGAATGTTGTTCGATTTGGTACTAAGGGGAAGTTGGTGTTGAGATTCGTCAGTCCTTTTCCGATACTTGAGTGGATTGTGAACTTGCCTTACAGAGTCGACGTACCTCAAAAGATGGTAGGAATGTACAACGTGTTCCATATCTTCCACTTGCTAATTTTTTTGCATAACTTAGGCATGATAGTTCAATTGAATTAGATTGATGATATCAAGATTGAAAAAGGAAGCATCGAGACATCGTTGGCCTATTTGTATCATCGCAAATAATGCGAAGTAGCTTAGGAGGAAAACAGTAGAGTTGGTGAAGGTTTAGTGGAGTGAGAGAGAATACGATTTTACTTGGAGACCTAGGAGAGTATGTGGACTGCTTATCTAGAGCTCTTTACGTGGTGTGTTTATCACATTTACTTTCACTTTCGATGTCATATAGGGTAATTTAGTACCCTGCATGGTACGGTAGGCATATATATCACTTATTGCTTTTGTGTACATGTTTGAAGTTTGACATGTTATCTTATGGATGATAGGCATGTAGGGTCGCTATGGTTGACTTTACCTCGTTTGTATTAGGGATTTGGAGGAAAAAATTCCTAGCATGGGAGAGTATAATGACCCATATTTTTACGTATCAGGGGACCATAAAATATTATTTTTAAATTCATATGAGGTCATGTGACTCTATAACTTTAGTAAATTCCTATTAGAGACATTTCATATATTTAGAATTTTTCTGAATGATTTCACTCCTGAAAACTTGTATTTTCTATACCTTCCGATAACAGCCAAATTAGCTTCAAAGAACACTTCCATTGCAAAGATACGATGGTTTACCATTTCCGTAGAGTGGTCATAATATCGATTTGAACATTATGGCTAGGAGATATGGTTGTTTGAAGATTGAAAGTTTTTGGAGTAACTTAGTGGGTAATTACAGACTTTGTGGGCAAACTCACTAACCCATTTTGGGTTTGGAGACCTTATATGGCTAAACCATCTTTTCCAAATCACTTTTACACCTTCTCTCATAGATCTAAGCCTCTATTAACCCATTATCCACCTAAGGCCTTCCATTTTCCCCTCTATATCATGATAAGGTCAGGATAGCAAAGGGATTCATTAGAGATTTTCAAATCTATATTTTTGGGGAGGGAAAATTGGATCTTTGTCGTCTATTCTCGAATTTGCCTCAACTTGTGTGCCAATCTTTATTTTTTTGGTAGTTGGTGAGTGATGTATCATCTCTCACATTATCATATGTGTGTATATAGGTTTTAACATGTTTTGAATCAATTTCAAAGTCAAAATTAAGTTTTAATTCTATTGTAACGACCCACATTTTCAACCATCGAAAGTCGATACCAAATACGTCCACGGTATTCAATGCCGAAAATCTAATCGCTGGAAAGGCAGATTGTTACGTAAAATAAAAAGAACATTATTGAAAAGAATAGGGAAACATAATCTCATAGTAGAATCGATTATAATATAATTAAGAGAGTATAAACTGCCACTCCAAAATACAGAGTAAATCGCGAGTTAGAACAAATACCATCAACTGGACAGTAATATATTTCTGACATTAAATTTGCCGATAGATATTTATAATACAATGGAAAGTAAAATGCTATGAAAGGTGAATATCCAGTCCTATTCCATGAGCTCCATTTCCCACCAACGCCACCTTGGAAAAATACTGGGTCTGACCCGATCTTTAAAATAAAATAACACTCAAATCAGTCTGAAAAACCACCATGTGAAAACTCAAGTAATAAGATAAACATTTAATAATTCTGTAAGACCACGCTACTAAACGCAAAATGGGTTTTAACTCATAAGAACAACTTCAATACATGAAGAAATGGAAAACAATCAGAGCAGTAATCCAAACAAGGAAACGATACATATACAAGATCAAAATCCAAACTTGAAGAATGGACAAAAATAACTAAACATCGAGAAGAGCTTCAGACACTTCTCGATGCAAATTAAGAATACAATTCAAAGATTTGAATCAAACTAGGAAAGGAGAAATTTTCCAACAAATGACTAGGAGGGTGCTCCTCCCTCATCGAAAGTATACCTCTAGAAATATACTTGAGTCTACGATGGCTCTCGAGAACTCCAAGCCGGACCCCATCAATCTTTACCATGTATTCGAGTATTTTACATCTCCGAAAGCATACAACCGAATTCAATCTAAAGTATATATGAAAATACCTAATGGGAATAATCCACATAATTTTCCCATACTTGCGCTATGGTTTTAGTCATTTTTGACAAAAGATAGCAATGCTCGAATGAGAAACAAATCGTCTTGAATTGATGAAACACAAAAGATGAATAGATCATTTCCAACATTCGAAATAGAAACAAGGAAAGTTAATTTATCAAACATAACTAGGAGGGTGCTTCCCCTACATCGAAAGTATACCTCTAGATAAAATATACATGAGAGCCCATGCCAGACACGCAACACTCTCTGGAACTTCCAAGCTGGACCTTGTTAAATCCACAGGCATCCGAGTGTACTCACATCAATGCATGCATGCTATCAACACCACTAGATATATAGGAATATACCCTAACGGATGCGACACACATGGTTTGGTTCATACTCCCTCTTTTGTCTAGTTTCCATATTTTGGATGTTAATGCTCAAAATTACCGACAAATCATCTTAGATTAATGAAGTACAAAGAACGATATCATCGATTGTTAAGAACTCAAATATCAAAAGTAAACGAATGATTGTATATGGGAGTTAGATCGCATACACTTGTCATCAATTAATGGATCAAGATTCAAAACATATGATTCTTTCTCTTGCTTGATTTTCACAACATAAATGTTTGTAAAGACACTTTAAAATTACTCTTTAAATATATTTTTTTGAAGGGAAAATTTATTTCTATGTGTACTAAAAGGATAGGCCAAAAGCAATAGTCATTAAAACCATGTTTACTCAAAACCCAAAACACTTCACATTTAGTATTGTTTTTAAAACATTCATTTTTAAAGGATTATCTTATTTATAAGCTATAATTTATAACTTTTAAAACCACATTTATTATTCTAGAAAACAATAAATAAATTTTAAATACTTTTATTAGTTTGAAACATTGTTGATCATCTTGAAAGATAATTGGTGCTATTCTTTTATAAATTTTAAAACCACATTGATTATCCAAAAAGGTAATTAATTAAATTTATAATCATTTATAAATTTTAAACAATATTAATTATACTGGAAGATATTAAACTAAATTTATAATCGTTTATAAATTTAAAAACAACGTTAATCATTCCGAAGGATAATAAATTGAATTTATCACTTCTTTTATAAATTTTAAATCAAAACTTAACCTTTATTTTCAAAATTCTCAAAATATTTGAAAATGTAGTTTTAAACAACTTTCAAAGTGCAAAAATGCAACCAAACGTTTATTTAGTGAAAATACAGGCACAAATTCAACACTCATGAGGGTTTAAGGAGATGATATTTTATAAGTGACGATATAACGAAAACTGCTATAACGACACTTACACAATGCACACAGTATGTCACAAAATTTTCAACCAAACATAAATAAAGTCAATAAAGAAGATAAGTAAATGCCGATAACAGCAAATGAATAATAGTGAGAAACCCCTTAAGGTCTCTCTACAAAAGTCCCTTGTAAATCACACATATTTATGTGTATTTTTTCAAAGTTTTCTATAGCGAGACCTATTTGCTAAGAAAACACTCCAATTTCTTCTTCTTGCCCCTTGAAACAAAATAGTTATTTATGCCATCCGCTACTAAGTAGGAATTCAAATTCAAATTCAAACAAACAATAAAAAAAATAAGTATCTTTCTACTTTGCAAACAAAGAACAATGATTTATTCTGCTCGATAGATGTCCAAATAATACATTCAATTTTATTATAGCAGAACGAGGTTTTATTCGGCTAAAAGGAAGACCCAAACGAGGTATAATTGATTTAACACATGAAGCGTAAATAAATTAAATCACTATAATTTTGTTACTAATCTATACTCCGCTAAAACTAGAAATAATCATCCAAGCACACAAGAACGATCTATAACAATGCAGATATCATATGTTTAATTTAAAGGTGAGTTAACTTATTAAAATTCCAATGGATGCTTTCCCATTCTGGTTTGAACTAAAATCATTCGATTTTAATTCGAAATTCAACTAGATTCAAATATGATCAAACCAATATCATTGCGTAGCTAACATTCTTATGAGTCCAAAACGCAACCGATCATGTCCACATCCGACCTCGTATAGAAAAGTTATTCATTTTATAAGCTATCGGATTAAATAATATAATTAATCAACTTAAGTACAAAATTAAGTTAAGTACCCTACTAAAATAATTCCCCCCTTCTTCCGAATTCAAATAGGTAAGCGACCTGACACTTAGATGCAAGGCACCATGATCGCAACTTCATCCTCCAATATCTCCTCAACTAATCGATGAAACTTCAAACCGACAACACTAGTGTTTCACTCTCCCCGATCCTATCCAACCCACGCCATCTAGTTCAGCTCATCGCTCTAAACCAAAAAGTGATAGTTCAATCCCTAAAACGATCACCTAGGTCATTATTTTCCATGGATCGTCGCTACCACCCAAACCAACGTAGATCGATGCTCCTTCCTAAAAGCAACCCAACTCTAACAAGGCAACCACCTTCGGTAGTATTGACTTCCGATGACAAAATACGATAATGTTAATGATATCCATAATATCAAAGCACATGAATATGAAATAAAATCAACACAGATTTCAAAATCAACCTTTCTGATTACATTTCAAATCCATATTTCATATTCAGTTACAAAATACCAAAATGATTGCCAGGTTTCGATCAAAAATGATTATTACAAATGACTTTAAGAGAAACATATGAAGATGGCCCCCTGTATGATCAAAGTACTAGATAGACATATCAGTTCACAATTACATCACAACAAAAATAAAACTAAATAGCTCCTATATAGCTAACTTTGTCTCCTCCACATCTTCGGTAGCTTATTCATCCAACCTACTAAACCGGAAAAACCTTAAGTCTCAATCTGCTCAAATTATTTTGAGCACCCGAGAGTTTAAGAGGTAAACATAAATTTTGAGTCAGACATAAAGCCTGGTGTGAATAATACTATTATATCTCGATTTACTAATACTACGTGAGACCACGCCGCTTAGCGGAACGGGTTTCCCCTCACTATTATCCTTTTAAAAGCACATCCATTGCAAATCAAAATCCTATAATCAATCTAATTATTATAGAAATAACATACATTCATCATCAGGTAATCAATGGACTATCCATCTAACATTATATTTTTATCTAGCTAACATTAACCATTGGCTGACTCGGGCCTACCAGACATAATAAATAATCTAACTTCTGTTAAACGCAATACTTGATGGTTTGTCCCTAACTTACTTCTCCTAAGGTCAACTGATCCTAATGGTTTTGTAGGCTCACCAATAATGTATCTCTTCTATATATATTCCTTTCTGTATGTAATATCATTTTAATCTTACATGTAACAAAGCCCTACATATTGGAATTTCAGACTTATTTTAGCTAGGGGCTAATAGCTAAAGTATAGGGCACGACCTTATACTATTCCCATCTGGTCTTCTAATATCTGATTCATAAACTTAGGGTTAACTACCCCATCCACTTTTTTGAACATTTCTTTCAAATTGATTTATACCTTTTTAAATCATACTTAAACAAGGAAAATATACCATTTTCTTTGCTCAAAACACCCTTAACTTGGTATATGCTTTACACCAAACAAAGTTAATGAAATCCTATATCAATAGGGTTATCTATCCCTTAAAACAAGTTAAAGCCCATTTTAACTTATAAAACATCAAGCTTTGAAGCCAAGACATCACCTTCGAAACCCTTTTTTAAAACCTTAAAACATACTTTTCAAATTCATTGAAAACAACTCTTTTAAAAGCATAACTTAAAACCTTAGGCATCCTTTTTCTAAACCATTTAAAATTACCTTTCGAAAGCATAAGATCTTTCGATTCGAAACACTTAAAACATATGCCTCAAAACTCTTTAATATAACTTTTGAAAGCATTAGGTTAAAGTAAAGGTTTGTGGAAACATAGCTTCGAAACCATTTAAAATTAACCCTTTCAAAACCATTGGGTTTAACTTTTAATAAAACTAATGGTCATAAAGAAATAGGGGAAAGCATTACTTTCGAAAGCATTTATCCTAAGTAAAATAAAGAGGATAGTTTCGAAATCCACCCTTTCAAAATCATTTCCTTCGAAACTATTTTAAAAATGGCTATAGTACCCTTTCGAAAGTATTGAGAAGGCGGCTTCAAAGTAAGAAGGCGAAAGCAACCTTTCAAAACCATTGTTTTAAGGCTATACAGGAAAGCGGCCTTAACTTGTTTCAATGGTAAGAATGTGGCAGCATCGAATAGGTTCAAAGCGGCTATACTTTCGAAAGCTTCGTTTAAAACAAAAAGGCGGAAACTCTTTCAAAAGCTCTTTTGTTAAACGAAGGCATGTTGATTGAGTCAAAAGCTAATATTGTCGGCTTCATCCCCTTCAAAAGCATCATTTGTAAACAGAAATAGTTCAAAGTTAATAAGAATAGCTTCTACCTCTTCGAAAGCACGGTTTCGACACTATCTCCTTTCTCCAATGCGTTACATATCAATTACGTCATACCATGTGCATTGGTTTCAAATGGGTTCTCTAGCGGAGGTATGGCGTCAAAAGCACCAGATGAAAGTGGCGAAGTAGTAAATCCAAGAAAAACTGATTTTTAGCCTCTAAAAGAAATTTATTTTTTACCTAACCTGCCTTATTTGTCAAAATGTAATTGGTTGTCATTTCTTTACCAAAATCCTTTTCTAAAAGTGCTGCCGAATTCTGAATTTATCAATCAAACATTTTAACCAATAATCCCTCCTCCTTAACAAAACATATACAACATTTTAAGTCCCCTAGCTTAAATAATTTTGTAATCATAGTAAAATACTTGGGAAAATTCCCTAACAATCACCATAATTCACTTTTTAATCCTTTTGAAAGCATTGGGTTCAAGTAAAAGTTTATGGAAACATTGCTTTGTAACCATTTAAAATGAACCCTTTCGAAGCCATTGGTTTAACTTTTAATATAACTAAGGGTCATAAAGAACTGGGACAAAAGCATTACTTTCGAATGCATTTATCCCAAGTAAGAGAAAGGGATAGTTTCATAACCCACCCTTTCGAACTCATTGCCTCTGGAATCAATTTAAAAATAGCTATAGAACCCTTTCGAAAGTATTGAAAAGGCAGTTTCAAAGTTAGAAGACGAAAGCACCCTTTCGAAACTATTGTTATAAGGTTATAAAGGAAAGCGGCCTTAACTAGTTGAAAGGTAAGAATGTGGCAGCATGGGTTTCGAGTATGTTTAAGGCAGCTATCCTTTCGAAAGCTTATTTTAAAACAAAAGGCGGAAACTCTTTTGAAGGCTCTTTTCTAAAACAAAGGCAAGTTGATTGAGTTGAAAACTAATATAATAGGCTTTAACCCCTTTGAAAGCATCATTTATAAATATAAATAGTTTAAGCTAATTAGAATAGCTTCTGCCCATTCGAAAGCAAAGTTTTGACACTGTACCTTTTGCCTTTCTCGAATGCACTACGTATCACTTACTCCATACCATGTGCATTGGTTTCGAACGAGTTCTCTAATAGTGGTATGGTGTCGAAAGCACCAGATGGAAGTGGCGAAGCAGTAGATCCAAGCAAAACTGATTTTTAGCCTTTAAAAGAAATTTCTTTTTACCTAACTTGTTTTATTTGTTAAAATGTAACTGGTCGCCTTTTCTTTACCCAAATCCTTTTCTAAATGTGCTGCTAAATTCATAATTTATTAATTAAACGTTTTAATAAATAAGCCGTCCTCCTTAACAAAACGTATAATACATTTAAGTCCCCTAGCTTTACAATCATGGTAAAATACTTGGGAACATTCTCCAAAAATCAGCATAATTCACATTTAAATGTTTTCCAGTATATTTAAATTTCAGGCCCGAAATTAATACATAATTACCTTAAATAATGTAAACCTGATTTTAACTATTTTCTTTCATAGGAAATTCAAAATAAGTCCATAGTAACTTAGAAAAATATGAAACTTGAATCCCACTTCATAAATAGTGTTTTTGGTCATATATCAAAAACGCAAGTCATTCAATTGTGGTTTAATAGGTTTTCAAATCTAAAATTCTCATAAAATCTATATAAAACACCATAAATCCTCAACATGCATATATCCATATAAACAAACACGACATGGCATATTATTCTCAAAATAATTCTGACTAAACCTTATAACCCAAATCATTATCAAACGCGAGAACATTACAACAAAAAGACCCTTTAACGGCGTTTAAAAAAGGTGAGTAAAGCCTATGGTAGTGTTTTTATAAGCGCTATAAATCCACAAGTAATGGTCAGGGACCTATAATTGCACATAATAAACACTATAAAAAACATGCCATCAATAAGGACCTTACATAGCGTTTACAAAAGGCTATTAAAAGTCTCACTAAGACGTTTTCAAACTGCTATAAAAAGCCATTTAATGTAATGACATGGAAGTGTACAACGTTTATAAAATGCTATTGTTGTTTCTCATAGCGTTTCATAAATGCTATTATATCATTTATAGAATTTTAAAAACGCTTGTAAATCCTTTCATAACATTTACATAAGCGAATAAAACCTTTAATCGCACGACGTTAAAAATCACTTTTGCACTACATACACATCCATTATCACACTATAATCGATAGATTTTCATAAACACAATGTATCATTTCACACAATCATATAGATCACATTAAAGAAAAAATAACTAACCATTCAACATTCATATAAAATAATGCATATGTTATAATATTTAATGAACATACGCTAAAAGTGTAAATAATACTAGTGATAAAAGATCGTACTACACATGACTATTAAGTGTCCAAACCTATATATTTAAAACTTATTTCTGCTAGTACCCATATATACTTACAAGTATATATTAAAACTTATCTGTATTAGTATACACAAATAGGTGTATGCTTAAAAAATTTGTAGTTTTTTTTTCAAGTACCTAATCCGACAAAGATACATTAGCTCGCCCTACACCCCCATGGTTTAGCTACAGCTTCTGACATGAATAAAGCTTCAATTGATATCCTCTTCATGCATAAATTTTGTCTGCATCACGCCATGGAATGACTTCGTTCTGCTCAACTTTGCTTTAGCCACTACAACCTTATTTCAACCAATATGTTACACAAATGCTAGCTCCCCCTCCAGCTTCAATTTTGTAGGAGGCAATCACATGTTTGCACGACCACATGTAATCTCATATATATATATATATATATATATATATATATATCATTGGGAGGCATACAAGCATCACATACATCTGTCTACTTCAACTAATATGAAATATCTAGCTCCAGCTCCCCCTCTAGCATCTGCACCTGCCATATAGCCTAGTATAAACAATTAGATGAAACATACTACAACATCATGGTTCATTGTTGCAATAGTAAACTACAAAGATGAATATATTTACTGCAGCAACATGCTGATAGCCTTATAGCTAGAAATTAACAATTTTCCATTAGTTGTTATAACCTTTTGAACTTCATCATTAGTCTCAAATTATAGTATACTTTTACAAATAAAAATGCTTCTAGGCTGCATTGTCATTTCATATGGCTAACTCATTTATGAACATTATCAATCCTCAAGTATAAATTTACATATACATTACTTTTGGTGCCATAATGCTCGGTATAGAGTTCGAACCCATATGTGAAATATGTAATTATGTACTAGATGGAAACATGCATTTGTAAATATTCGATGTTCATTGTGTTAACTTATAAAACTATAAACAATGATCATAGGTTAACAAGTACATAATAAAACACACTTAATGAATAACTAAAAGTCAGTAAATTAAAATTTAATTAATTTTTATAAGACTCGCTATTTATGAACATAGTTAATTTTCCTAAACTTTAATTAATTTTTTTTATAAATTTAGTTAATTTTTATAAAAATTACGTAACTTAGTTAATTTTATATAATTTAGTTAATTTTCTTAAAACTTATTTAACTTGGTCAAATTTATCTCAAATTTAACAGCACAAATAAATGCAATACATATCAATTGAATACATAAATGCATCCATCCTAGTTTGAATTCTAGTTTAAACGTAATAAATGAATAAAAAAATAACTCTTTAATAAACAAAAAGACTCTTTTAATTTAATAAACAAATGAATCATATTGTAATTAATAAATCATAGTGATGCTAAAAGTGTGCGAAGCTTAGTTGGAATACTGAGCAAAGCTCAGTTCCACAAACTGAGCTAAGCTCGGTTAGGATAAGTAGAATCATAACAAGTTAGAGCAAGCTCGATTTTTTGTAACTGAGTTAAGTTTAGTTTAGATGGGCCTCAACAGGGTCCCATCGGGAACTATAACCTTGTGAATCCTTAAATCCATTATCTAATCGTCTTACTATTTATATTTCAGTAAATAATATATAAAATTTGAAATTTAACGATAAACATAGCCAAATCTTAATGTTAAATAAGTAGAATCGAGTATATAGAAAAACTAAAGGGTTCTACTCATAAATGATTGATTCAAGCCTAAAACGATGACGAAAAGGATTCCAACTCTCAATTATTCAGAATTAGGTACTTTTCGAAACTTCATCCGTGAAAGGTAATCACATGTGGAAAAATAGAGTTTTATATGGGTAAACCAAAAAGTATAAAATAGAGTATTCTTTAGTGTAAATGTTTATTTATAGTAATAGTTATTTAAATGCATGTAGCATATGGAAAAAATTTAGAATTTCGTATTACTATGCACATTTTGGCCGATATTGTTGGTTCATATCCGTTTGTCAATTTTTTTACAATTGATTGCAACATGGTTAATAGCATATACCATATCAGCTAGACTAAACATGAAATCTATTAAAATTTATAATAGGATCTTAGTCTACCATTCTTGAGATTTATCTTTTATTACTTACTTTTGAGGCAATCTAGTTGAAGTTTGTAATGTTTTTGCAGAGTATAATGTTGCACTTCCTTTAACTATTCTCTCAAGATTTGATCTTTTTGAGAAAAATGTGTGATCCTCTACAGAAGAGGAGAGCACACATGCACATATATAACAACAATAGTAAAGGAGCTGCCAACAAGCCTGGCAGGTAGCAAAAGACCCCTCCATACAAAAGAAAAATCAAACCCTTCCAAACTCCAAAGAATTTAAAAACCAACCCTAAAAAGACATACCATCCAGATACCAAGGCCTAAAGCGACACCAAAAGAGCAGCAGCCATTCTGAAAAAACATGCGCAACTGCAACTGCAACCTTAACAACCAAGCTGAAACAGCACAAAATAAAACATCTACACAAACCACTAACAACCTCCAAATCAACAAAAATCACAAAGAACCCCTCCAAAAAATCAACAATCCTCAATTAAAAGACTAAAAAGCTTTATGATTTAAATGAGCACTTCTCCTAATACTACCAGCTGAATATCTCTTACTATTTCTTCTCCTTAAATTGGCTGCACGAATTAATTCTCTAGCATAGGCAGGAGAATGAGGAAATTTACCTATAGCCATAAAATAGCAATACATAACAAATCTGAAACCCCCGGTCCAATAATAGACAACTTAACCAGAAATGACATCTCCATTCAAATTAGAACACACGTCATTCGAAACAGAACCATTAGACTCCTCAACCAAATCATAATGGGCCGATTCATTATCCAAATAATTGGACTTCTCCTCAAATACGCCCCTAGTCTACCATTGACCATCGCTTTATAAAGAATGTTATTCAAAGAAACACTGTCTAAAACCCTATCAACCTTCTCTAAACAATTAACAATACCAACATTAAACTCTACCTTATCGTCTCTAAATTCTCCCAATCACACATTGAAGATTTTATAACTCCAGCATCTTTACACTTAACATCATCATACGATTTGCTGTGCATGGGCGCAGCCATCTTATTATCACTACTCAAGACCATAAATGGATTATGAACAACCAAAAAACTAATAGTAGGCATTGCATCTTCTTCCCCATGAGAACCAACACCATCTATTGATAAATCATTTCCATCTCCAATCACAAGCAATTATCACAACCCCATTTGTTTTCAAATTTTTCAGTGTGTCAACAACCACATGATTGAAAGGCTCGATAAGATTTTTATCCATAACTGGTTTATAAATCACTAGGTTTAAATCAAAGTCAATATTAACAACACCCATATACATGTTCAGGTGCATTCCAAACTTCCTGCAGTTGACATCCATCTCTATATTAAACTCACGCTCAACAACAGAAGAAACCCCTCTAACCAACTCTATTCGAATATCTAAATCAGTTTTAAATCATACAAGTTGAAACTTGCATATGTACGTATTGTATAGAAAGTGAAAGCATACCAAATTATTAAAAAATCGAGTATAAGTTAAATTATTGTGTCTGCTTTGCCTTCATTATAAAATTAGCATGTTCCTTCTGGATCTAGATTCACTCTTCACGTCCTACATATCAGCTACCATAAAGCATTCATGTGTCAAGTAGGAGTGGTGGGCATTGAGTGACCCATATTGCCTATATAAAGTTGAACCATAAAATAAACAAATCCAAAACAATGGGCATGAAGTAATCCATTTTGCCTAATACAAAAAAAACTATTTGCATTAACATAACAATCCAAAATATATTCTTAGAATCCATGTTAAATGTTTATAATATCCCGCCTTTTGTACGCTTTAAATCGACGATAAACCACACAAGTCGGACTCAAACCATACAGAAGGGCGGACCGTTATTGGGATGAATAAGAAAAGGAAGAGAAAGAAAAAAAACAGAATCTTGTAGCAGAACGACCAAATATAATAATCAAATAAACAGTTCATGAAGCTGTTTTACAAAATATTTGATTATACTTATACGACACAGATCAGAGTTACACATACCAAAGAATAATAAATAACAATGCAGCAGAACAGTATGAATGTGGTGGAATGATATAATAAATAATAGTAATAATAAAATATTCGTCTTTGTCCTCTAGAAATAAGCTCTTCGAATCCTGAAATGCTCAGACTGACCCGAGCGAATTGAAAAGACAAAACACTTGAGTTAGAACTAAAAAATCTTATGTAAGTTAAATCAATGGTAAATAATATGAGTAGAACAGCGTTAGAGATATTTACGGGATTTGACATCTCCTATCTAGTGTCTAACGTGAGTGCAGCAACTTATGATATGCTCGGGATTCACATCTTCTAAGGATCCGTTAAACTATCTGCTATGTAGTAATATACGCTATTGTACTAACGTCTAAAAGTAAAATAAACTTACTTTAAAATAGCGTAAAAGGGTTACCCATATATCCCTTAACACATAATAGTGCCAATAGTCTATACAGTACCGTAATACCTCCTGATCGTGAGGCTACCAGAGGATAGTCCATATGTACGACACAAATCAAACTCGTATAAGGCGCGCTAGGGTAGGTGACACGGCACAACTAGGCAATGCCAGGGTAGATATACCAATTACACTTCCGAACTGGTGGTAACACGTAGCAGCTAATACCACCCACCTCGAGCCACACCCCCAAAATCAAAAGGGCATCAATTAATCACAAAGTAATAGAATGGTATCGAAGGAGTGTGTTCGATAAGAGGAGCTAGCTTCCTCATTAGCCCATCGATCGCTCCTGTTCACCTTATGCCAACTCATGAGAGTCGGGTCCACGTATATACCTCAAAGGAACGTCGTCACCATCCCACTTCATTCTGGAATCTCCACCGTGTACATGGTTGTTAAGTGGTTTCGGAGTTGGCATAGAGTATGACAACTTCCGATCCCGGTCTCTTTAACAACTAAACGTTATTATAACACCGCGGTCATTTCAAAATAATTTATACTTCAAAACTAGAATATAATTTCCATTTCCAACCATACAAATACGATATCATTTCCATTCAAAACCAAATCAATAAGATATCATTTTCATAAAAGCCTAACTCAATATAATATCTTTTTTCTCTAATATATCCTTTTCCAAAAATCATAGCACTTCAAAGTTATACACATCGAAACCAAACACATGAAATTATAACACTTTCAAATCATAATACTTTGAAACTCATAACTTTGACACATAACTTCCATCACTTAAATGGTTTAAATATTAAAATACTTTATATAATAAATAGCTTCTTCAATTTCACAAATCAATTCCAAAACAACTCGAATTCCAAAATTTTATATTTAACCAAATCCCAAATCATAAATTTCAATACGATTCGTTTTCCAAATAAACTTCCAAATTATATCGATTTCAAAACAGATTTGATCCACAGAATAAACCATTTCAAATTCAATATATTTCAACTTTAAGTATTCAACAATTTCAAAACTAAGTTTGGTAATTACGATTCAACAATTCAATTTTCTATTATTTAGTTTTGAAATATTTTACATAATAAATCCATTATCATTTAAATAAAATTCAAATTACAAATAATTAAATATTTCCTTCAATTTATTTATACTTGAAATATTTATTTAATTCAACTTAAACCAAAATTATATCTTCTAAAATTTCAAATTTAATAAATTTCACATCAAGTTTATTTGAGTTTAATTCTTAAATAAATTCAATTTCAAATAAATCTCAAATTTATCTTCCAACTTTAATTTCATTTAAATCATTACAAACTCTATATTAAAATATAATTTAAATACTTAACCATATTATCTTCAATAAAAATCAAACTTATTCTATATTAAAACAAATTATTCATGGCTTAAAATCAAGGATAAAATAACATTTTCATAATATCTAAAATCAATATTTATCTGAAACTATATATTTCTTTACAAAACAATAGAAATCATTTAAAATTATTTTACGTATAGACCACGGTGTCTGTATATAATTTTCTATCCTATGGTCAAGTGATATGGTTATTATCATTTCAATCCATAATTTAAAAAGAAAATACGGTTATATATCATTTCAATCCGCAATCTCGAATGAAACAAAAATCCATAACAACTTGCAGTTTGTAACAATATAAAATACAACACCCATTCATCCAATATCATCATCAAACATTTATCGCAGTCATCATCCAATTCAATCAATATAGAACAGAAAATAAATAACAGGTACTTACGAGCAGTATATATTCAATAATAAAGTGAATAACTATTTTATCCAAATAAATTAAAATAAACCGAGATAATGATTCAAAATATGCCAAACAGTCATAAATAAATTTCTAATCACATCATAAATCAGTTTAACAAACATAAAATTTTTTAGAAGTTGTGCGTGGGTTAAAACACTCACATTTTGAATTTAAATTGAATTTAAATCCAATTTAAATCCAAAATTCAAACAGTCTTAGAATTCACCCAAACCAGCATCTGAATGTCCGAAATTCAAACACCGAAATTCAAACACGACCCCAGCGGAACAAACCGCGCATGAATTGGACCTCGTATGTAAAAGTTTTACGCGTTAGAAGTTATATAAACTCAAATTAAAATAAAATAAAATAAAAGGAGATACTCTTTCAGGTGAAGCCATGCCAGCATACCGTAACGCACGCGAAACCCTACCTAGTCAAAATCGAATGATCGAACTCTCATAGCTGTCACCTGAAACGCCACGTCGCCACCGAAAACCGACCACCTACGGACAATCAGAGCGTATCGCCGTCCTCCCCAGCCTCGGCCGAGCCTCCCCATGCCGCGTGACCGCCCATCACCACCTGAATGTGCAAGTGCCGCCATTGCATAGTGTTTGAGTTCATGTCCAAAATACGGTGCTCTGGCACAGACGAGCACCACCGATCAACTGCTCTGGTCCTTCTCTACACGCACGAACTTCCCGATTGCCCAATCAAGGAAGATCCACCGTTGATCGAGCATGTAGCCTATGAATGGTCAAGGTTCATCCTGAATTTCAAGATAAACGATGTGGCGAATCGAAAAATGAATTTCAGATCTAAGATGCTCTTGTTGAGAGCTTTAGATCGATATAAAATTTGATATTATTTGAGGAGTTTGAATTTTTGAAGTGGAGTTTTATTTGAAATTGCAATTGGAATTTTGGTTTTGTTTGCCACTGGAACGAGGAGAAGCAACTAGAATTGTACGTATAGAATAATGAAAATAACAAATAGGCTAGGGTTTATAACTGGATATATGTAGGTAGAGCTGAAAATAGAGGAACGGATACGATTGGTTCACATGTTGAACGATAAATGGCCCGAAAAGCCCGTTCTGACTCCGGAACGAAAATGGGTCAACCCATATATCAAAATAGATTTTTTAAAATATTTTAAAATCAATGGAACAAGTTCAAGTCCAAATTCCATCGTATGAAGTAGTTATGCTAAAATCAAGTTATTTCAAATTGATTTCGATTGATTTCAATTAAATTGATTTATAGGCGTTTCGAGTCCGTACGATCAAACGATAAGCCCGATCACTACGAAACTTGAAATCCTATAATAATTCACCGTTATGGATCCGATGATACTGGTTTCGTTGAAATTCGAGCCAATGGCCATAATGGCTATCTTCCAGTTTGTTAAATAATTTAATATTAAATTAATAAATCACTTCTTCAATTAAAATTTAATTATATACTATTTCTGTCATTTCTGATTACAAATTAACTTCAAATTCATTAACCAAAATTCCAATATCAATCAAATAAGGAGTTATTGCTAAATTTATAGTGTTTACCTTCAATTTAAGTAAATTCAAATAAATTATATTTTAAATTTCAATTAAATTAATACAATTTGTATTCAATCTCTTTATTCAATCAACCATCATCTTATGGATAAATTTACATTAGTATATATTCAATTACCCGAATATTTTTTACAGTCAACAACTAAATTCATATTAACGTAGTTATTAATTACATTTAATTGCAATGGATTTAAATCTAATTCAATAATTTAAATAAATGGGTAAACAATTAATAATTATCACTATTCGCCTAATTTAATCCCATTCATACTTTATTATCAACCAACAATTATTATAATTACTTATCCAGCATAGATTCTATCAAATTACAATTTATTTCGTATTATTCCATTAATTAATATAACTTTGAATTTATTTGCCAATTTACTAATTACAATCAATTATAACCTTTAAATTGTTTCAATTAATTGGGATTGCACTAAATTAGTTATTTATTAACTTGCATTAACATTATTACCTTAATTTACATTCAATTACTATTGACAATGTGTTATTTCATTAATTAATTCAACAATTACCTTTATTTTCTCATATTCAATTTATAACCAGGAATAACACTTTCACTACTTCATTTATTAGAATTTTATTCAAATTGTTAATAATTGGTTTTAATTACCATTGCTATATTTCATTTCTAACATTCACTTCACTATAAATTATAAAGTTTTTATTTCTCTCTAAATTTAATTACAAAATCTTATTAAATTAACCGATTTAATTATCGAAATTTATGGATCGTTACACTCTCCCCCACTCAAAACTTTTCGTCCCCGAAAAGGAAAAAGGGAGGAAAGAAGGGTTTAAGTAATCAATATATCTTAGTCAAAAATACTGACTTTACATTCAAATAAATCTACTGAATTAATTAATTTAATAAAATATACCAATTTATAATCATTGAATATTTTTATACTCAAATTAATAAAGTTTGGAAAACTTTTTTAAAAATTTTCTAAGTCCAAAATTTACGGAAAATTTCGGCAAAGTTTCCTTTGCACGGAGAGGCTCAGAAGAAAATATAATATTAAATATAACAATATATATCATAATATCTCAAAATAATATATCCCAACAATGGGAAAACAATTTGATAATGCTATAAAACCGTAATCTAAGAACGTACCTATTTCTCGGGTAATTAATGCTTAATTATGAAACCAAAAGCAGTAGCAATTGCTTCCATACCCTGTATTTCACTTAAATAATCCGAAAAGGGTTAATAGTTATATAAAATGAAATATTTAAATTTGTTTCAACCACTAACAAACAAATCAATATAAACAACAATCATTCGCAACCAACAGCACACACATCATCATATAAAATTAACACAAATCAATTATCCATTCATATCAAACAAAACAAATAGCTGTTCGGGTTGAAAACTTTTAATTGCAAAGAGTGGGAAAATAAATTACTAAGTGTACCATTTACTCAACAGTCTTAGATGAACTAAATAGATTATTTATACATGTAAACAAATTTAATGTATCCTTGCCCAAACAACCATAAACTAAACAACAACAATTCCAAACAATAGATCAAGTTCATTTTTATCAATTTCGTTTCATAAAATTTGTGGTTTGATTTCCTTTTCATTCATATAATGATTTTCTTTTTAATTTACATTTATTTCTTGCATATTTTCATTTCCATCCATTGATTCAGTGTTTATTTCACTTATTTGCACGTATACTTACATAAATTCATTTTTTTATTATTCATATCATAAAAAATTTCTTTTTATTGCATTACATTCATTCATTTCTCAATTTCATTTATTTACATTTAACCTTTCTTTTACATAAGTTTTACTTGTAAATTTTTCCATTACATTTCCTTATCAGACATTTCAACTTTTAAATCTTTTGGTAAGTTATATATATGCTTTTTAAGAACGTAATTGAAAATTATACAAGTTCGTCTTATTCCTTTTAATAAACTAAACATTCAATAATCATATCTTATCTTTTGTTTTATAGGTTACAATTTCAACTTTCTTGTAGTTTCATTTTAATTAAAGGTTCCAATTATTAATTAGTTACATTCCATTTCACTACAATAATCGAAACTATTAATTAACGAAAATTTAAGAACTAAATACCGGGTTAAATTTCAAATCATTTTAAAATAATAGATAGATGTATACACTTACAATTTATATATCTAATTATATTTAAAACAATTTGAATTTTATATTTATTTATCCAAATAAATCTGTAGTAAAATTACTACAGTGGCCTTCCCACTTTGAAACTTGGAAATGAATGTCGATGATGCGTGCACTCATCACCGAAATTATTTTCCAGCGATAGGGAGGGGAGTACAGACCTTATTTCTTTTTAGAATTTCTTTACACCAATTCTTTTAAATCATATTGAAATATTTATATCGGAATATACTTCTAAATAATATTATTATATACCAAAATCATTTGAAATAAATTTTCAAAACCTCGGAACTTAAGTTCTAAAATTTTCCAATTTTCATTTATTTTATTTTAATTATTATTTCTAGCCAATATTTATAAATTTTACTACCTAACAACCAATATATTACAGCCAAATATATCGTTTATAAATCAGTATTTTATATATAAAATATACAATAGGAAAAATTATTTCAATCACCTATATTTCAAAATAGATATTGTGTCGGTCTGTCATATTAAGTGTTTGGAAATCTCTATTGATGTCATAGCATCCTATGCATCAATCAGAATTTATAAATACAAAATGGAACAAATTAACACGATATTAAAACCCTTTTATAACACTAACAAATACGCTCTCTCATATATACACACTCAACGACTTTGTATGCTAAAATGTAACATCCCGCCTTTGTATGCTTTAAATCGACGATAAACCGCACACGTCAGACTCAAACCATACAGAAGGGTGGATTGTTATTGGGGTGAATAAGAAAAAGCAGAGAAAGAAAAAAAACAAAACAAAATCTTGCAGCGGAACGACCAAATATAATAATCAAATAAATAGTTCATGAAGCTGTTTTACAAAACATTTGATTATACTTATACGACACAAATCAGAGTTATACGTACCAAAGAATAATAAATAACAATGCAGCAAAACAGTACAAAGGTAGTGGAATGATATAATAAATAATAGTAATAATACAATTTTCGTCTTCGTCCTCCAGAAATAAAGTCTTTGAATCCTGAAATGCTCAGACTGACCCGAGCGAACTGAAAGACAAAACACACGAGTTAGAACTAAAAGATCTTATATAAGTTAAATCGATGGTAAATAATATGAGTGGAACAGCGTCAGAGATGTTTACAGGATTTGACATCTCCTATCCAGTGTCAAACGCGAGTGCAGTAACTTAAGAGATGCTGGGGATTCGCATCTCCTAAGGATCCGTTAAACTACCAACTATGTAGTAATATACGCTATTATAATAATGTCTAAATGAAAAATAAACTTACTTTAAAATAGCATTAAGGAGTTACCCATATGGCCCTTAACACATAATAGTGCCACTAGTCTATACAGTATCATAATACCTCCTAATCGGGAGGCTACCAAAGGATACTCCATAGGTACGACACAAATCAAACTCATAAAAGGCGCGCTAGGGTAGGTGACTGTAACAATCCGGGATTTGCATTACCGATTAATAAATAAAAGTTAGGATTTTTATTTATTTTAATGAAGCATAAAAGGATTTGGAATTACAAAATTTATTTGAAAAAGGACATTTTAATTAAATGCGAATTATGGGATTTTAAAATGAGGATAAAATGTTATTTTTTTGAAAGTTAAAAGTTTTAGGAGAGATTTTAAAAACGGGTTTGGATAAGAAAAATGAGTTTTATAAACATATATGAACACTTAGACTAATTTTTGGAAACATGTAAATAACTCTCTTCTTATTGGGTTACTAAACTTAACCCAATAACCCACCCTAAACCTCCTCTATAAATTATCTCAAACTCTCCTAACCTCATTCATTCATCCCTAATCAAAACCCTAATCATTTCCTAAAGCTTTCTTAACAAAAATGGCATCTATCTTCATCTCCTTCTAGTTTTAGCTTATGCAAGTCATTCTATGCAAAGGTAATGCAAATACCCACCTCAAATCCGTTTTTATATCTTTCTAATTTCTGAAATTTATTTGGTAACACATGTTTTATGTGTTTTTTTGATCTTATAGCCTCCTAATCATCTTTTGCTAATTTGGGTTGATGCTATAGTGGTCTTTGTTGCTTTCTAGAGAGGTATATTGCTAAATACCTCTTCTAATATGTGTTTAATCCTCTTTTGATTTCAGTAATCATTTAGTAACACATGTTTTAGTATGTAACATGTGAACCATAGCTCTTTGATCATCTTTGCTTTCATTTTGGGTGTGCACATAAGGTGTTTGTGATATTGCTTCATAAGGTAATGCTAAGCTTTGGCCCTTTGTTTCCTTTAATATAGTGTAGCAATCATTATATGGTAGTTAGTGATTGATATTGGTGAAATTTGATGCCAAAAACTTGAAAAAAAACACCCCAAAATCACAAAAAATCACCAAAATCAGCTGGCTGGAATGTTTCAGCCTGAAAATAGGCAGAAACAGTGGACTGAGCGCACCAGGGCAGGCCTGGGCTGCACCCAGGCTGATGCCCGGGCGCAGAAGGCTAGCCCGGTTGGGCTAGCCGGTAGCGGGCCAGCCCTTAGTGGGCTGGCGTGCGTCCCTATTCCCCCAGCCCGCATGGGCTGGGGGGGCCTGTTATTTCCCCCAGCCCGCGCGGGCTGGGGAGGCGTGCTATTTCCCCAAGCCCACGTGGGCTGGGGAGAAATAACAAGCCCCCAGCCCACGTGGGCTGGGGGGCCTGCTATTTCCCCCAGCCCACGTGGGTTGGGGGCTTGTTATTTCTCCCAGCCCATGCGGGCTGGGCTTCCCCCTCCTCCCCAGCCCGCATGGGGCTGGGGCTTACCCCATTTTCCCCAGCCCATGCAGGCTGGGCTTGCAAATTCTCCGCAGCCCATGCGGGCTGGGGCTGGACTGAACCAGCTGCACCGCATAGTGCAGCCTGGTTCACAGCAACGGGCTGCACCATGCGGTGCAGCCGGCTTATAAAAAAAAAGAGGGGGGCTGCACCCATTTGGAGCAGCCGAGTTCCGACCCACCGGTTGCACCATTTTTGGTGCAACCGAGTCCGGATTGCACCATTTTGGTACAACCGCTTCAAATTGATTGTTTCTTTGTCGAACTTTGGTTCACAACCATTTGGAATATTTTTTCCAACACGAATATTGATTTTCAGTGATTTTTATGATTTATCGATTTCTTTGAGATTCGTCTCTAGATTTCGTACACGAGTTTTATGAACTATTTTAAAAGGATTTTTCACTCTTAAATGGTTTTCGAAATTATTTTATAATGTTATTTTTAATTATTAAACTATTTACTCCATAATAGGAGAGTTTTCAAAAGCCGTCTTAAAGTGATTTCAAAATCAATTATAAATCTGTTTCGCACCATTATATTCTATAATAAAAATCTCACACTCACTTTTTAGCATATCGAGCGAAGTGGAAAGGTTCTTAAACGGTTAGGAAATCTCCGGCCTATGGAACCGTGTGTATTTTCTTTCCGGTTAATCCCCGACCTATTCGATTTATCGTTTTGACCTTTGGGTCTAGTTTACCGATGATACGAGGTGGACTTTTTATTATTTAGAGTGTGAGCTTGCTATTGGTTAGTAAACCGTTTAGTGCGAACGTGGGGTATGGGACTCATTGTTAACAATTTACGGGTTCTTCTCCAAGAAGTTTGTGACACATTAGCCTACGGGCGGCCAGCACTGGACCTCTGGGTCACCACGCCTCTGGGCATCCGTCTCTGGACACCTGCTCTATGGAGCAGTTTTTCGGCATGTGCCTCTGGGCCTTTATACTTCTGGGAAGGATCTCGCCATCTCGCGCGTTCCGCATCTGTGCGAGTGATCGATCACAACTCTACAGTACTTGGTAATAACGACTCTGGTCGGTGCACGTGCTATACTTGCATTATCTGATGATTTTTATATCCATTCGAGTACCGCCATTCGGTGTTGGTTATATAGAACGATACGATGTAAGTGCGATTACCTTGTGGATTCGCTGTGTCTCTGGACACTGCTTTTCTGTATCCGATTTCACTGACTTTTCAGTATGTCCCTATGGCTCTTTGGAGCATCGATTTTTTCTTGGGCATCAATTATAGACTCTGGTCACTCTTGGGATTATTGCCTATAGGCAACTTTATATAGCTTTGGCTACGCCGATGATATGAGGCGATTTTATTTATTTAACACTTTGGTGTTGATATTCTCTTTGGAGATTTTTACTGTTTATTGATGATTAGGAATCGTCACTATATTCATGTAGTCCATAATACTCTTCTCTTTGGAGAAGTACTGTTTTATTTATGTACCCCATTATTATGTTTATCTCAGTTTATTAACTGATTGTTTAGCTAGCCTGACCCGAGTGTTTTTCGCTCGGGTCAGACCGAGTTGTTTCAGATTAAGTCTCTGGACTTAGCTTTCTGTGCTTCCGCTTGGACATTATCTGCTATGCTGATAGATAGCTCTTTATATTTGTCCACTATTTTGATACTCTGATTATTCAGTCTCTTATGTACATATTTTTGACTCACATGTGTGAGCGGTGGCTTTGTACCCACCTTTTGATATTTGGATCTATATTGACGATATAATGTACCTATATTCTGTGACTGTTATGTGACTGTTCTGTGATGATGATGTTATCATTTAGTATTATGTTTGTTCTGAACCTATTTTCCTTAGCCATTTTAATTTCATTATAAATATCTATCGGATATGTCGAACCACTTGAGAAAAGAAAACCACCTATTCGACGTATTCAGTAGTTAGTTATAGCTTGATTACACATGGTCGCTTCCATTATACTCTATTCTCCGTTCTAGTAGACGGTATTACTCCGTAATACTCTTTACTAGAGTGGGTCTCGGAGTGGGGAGTTACAGTTTGGTATCAGAGCTCAGGTTCAGAATTAAGCATAACAAACACAGAATAGACATGTAGTATAATACATTACAATACGATCCAAATTGAACATCACCACCTTTAGATAGATAAGTTAGGAATAGTTGTAGGAATCTGTTATATTCCGTAATATTCCTTAATGAATTATCTATCTTTGAATCGTGCTTAACTAAATCTTACCTTATCTTTCAGTACGGTTGGGAGAGTTAGGAACCTCCGTTCTGCTGATGCTAGACAGTCCAGCAACCCTCACCCAGAGGGCGTATACATGACCACGGACCAAATCATGGAGCTGGTTCGTAACTCTCAGTCGCACTCTCAGTCTCCTGCTCCAGTTTCTGATGCACCGCACAAGTCTGCTTTTGCGCGCCTCTGCAGCGACTTTATACATCTTGGAGGGAAGCCGTTCAATGGCTCCGAGACTGTTCTTGAGGTCTAGGCTTGGATTAGAGTTTGCGAGCGTAATTTTACTCGCATGACCCTTCCTGATCATGACAGACTTCTTGTTGCTTCTAGCCATCTTGAGGTCCGTACCTTGGATTGGTACGAGCTCCTTATTTCTGAGACCGATGAGGCCACTCTCACTTGGGATCAGTTCCGAGAGCGCTTCTTGCTCAAGTTTGTTCCCGAGTCCGAGAAGATAGCCCTTGCACGCCGCTTTATTGACCTTAAGCAAGGGAAGACCTCTGTTACTGACTATTCATCATCTTTCGAGGCCCTGTCTAAGTATGGCCTCGAGTTCATTAGCACTCCTTATAAGAAGAATCTCAAATTTGTAGAAGGCCTGAAGAAATATTTGAAGAAATAGCTTATGCTCCGGCTTAAGCTCCCTTTTAATGAGCTAGTTGACGCAGCGCTTCACCTTGAAGCGGTGTAGCGTGAGAGAGACAGCGATGGGGATGGTGAGGGTTCCAAAAACCCCAATCAGAAGCGGGGTCCATTTCAGAAGACCAAGCCTTGGAACAAGAAGAATAAGACGGGCAGTTCTACTTTTCAGACTCAGCCTCAGACTCGTCCTCAGTCCCAGACTCCTACTCAGCCTAGTGGGACACGCCCCCCGAAGAAATGCTTCAACTGCGGTTCTCCAGATCACTTTATTCAAGAGTGTCCCAAACCTCTCTATTGCACCTTCTGCAAGAAGGAGGGACACATGATCTCTACTTGTCCTACTGCACCTCCTAGATCTGGCAAGCTTAATGCTGCCAAGGCTCCTACATCTTCAGCTCAGCCTCGAGGTACGCATCCTTCCTTTCTCGAAGGTTTTATTTTATTTCATGGTAGATCTTGTAGAGTTCTCTTTGATACGGGTGCCTCTCACTCATTCGTATCAAAGGAACTAGTTGATACTTTATCTTTGGATGTTACTTGCTTGGTTTCTTCACTAAGGATTGTGAATCCATCGGCGGATCCACGACCCTTAGCTTGCTTTGTGAGGATATAGATATTGATCTTTGTGGATTTTCTTTCCGTGTGAATCTGCACGTTATGGAGTATTTGGGATTTGACATGATTCTTGGCATGGATTGGATCGCTCTGTACGACGCAAAAATCATTTGTTCAGAGTGGGTATTATTTCTTCGTCATCCTGACTCGTCCGCTCCATTAGCTATTGCTCATCAGGATGTTGGATTTTCTGATATTACTTTATTTGCTCTTGATTCACGAGATGAGGATGTGGACATATCTCGTATTCCTGTTGTTCGGGATTTCCCGATATATTCGAGCCAGTATCAGGCCTGCCGCCAAAGCGGACCATTGAGTTCCGCATCGATCTCATTCCAGGCTCCCACCCAGTTGGGCGTCCTCCCACGAGGATGTCTACTAAAGAGAATGAGGAACTCAGGAAGCAGTTAGTAGAACTTGAGGCGAAGCAGTTCATTCGGTCCAGTTCTTCGCCATGGGGTGCTGCTGTGGTCTTCGTTAAGAAGCCCGATGGCTCTCTTAGGCTTTGCATTGACTATCACAAGCTTAATGAGTTGACCATCAGAAATCGTTATCCATTGCCATGGATAGACGATATGTTTGATCAGTTGAGCGGTGCGAAGGTCTTTTCCCAGCTCAACCTTGCCACCGGATTTCGTCAGCTCCGAGTTGCGGATGATAGCATTCCTCTTACCGCTTTCCGCACTCGTTATGGTTCTTTTGTGTGATTGTCATGCCATTCGGCTTGACGAACGCACCGGCTTTCTTCGTCGATCTTATGAATCGAGTATTCCGGGAATACATCGATAGATTCGTTTTGGTTTTCATCAACGATATTCTTATTTATTCTAGATCCGAGACAGAGCATGCTCATCATTTGCAGATCGTGTTGGATACTCTTCGTCAGCATCAGCTTAAGGCCAAGCTTTCCAAGTGCCATTTTTGTGAGAGCAAGGTCAAGTTCTTGGACCATATTGTATCAACTGAGGGTATTTTTGTCGATCCTGCCAAGATCGAAGCTATTCAGAATTGGAAGCAGCCCAAGAACGTTCATGATATTCGCAGCTTCCTTGGTCTGGCGGGTTATTACCGTCGGTTTATCAAGGATTTCTCTCGAGTTGCACTTCCCCTTACGACGTTGACTCGTAAGGGTGTTCTCTTTATTTGGTCTGATAAGTGTGAAGCTTCCTTTCAGCGACTGAAGGAACTTCTCACTCATGCTTCTATTCTTGTGGTTCCTGAGAGTAACCTGGATCTGGTTGTTTACACCGATGCTTGTGGTAGCGGGCTCGGTGCTGTGCTTATGCAGAAGGATTGGGTAGTTACTTATGCTTCCAGGCAACTGCGTCCGAATGAGGTTCGCTATCCTACTCATGATCTTGAGTAAGCAGCTATCGTCTTTGCCTTTAAGACGTGGCATCACTTTCTATTAGGTGAACGCTTCACTCTTTACACCGATCACAAGTCTCTGAAGTATCTTTTCAGCCAGAGAGATCTCAACATGAGGTAGCAGCGATGGCTTGAGTTTCTCACCTCATATGATTTAGATATTCAGTATACCCCTGGCAAGGGTAATCGTGTTGCAGATGCGCTCAGTCGCAAGCACTCGGCGGTAGTTTCTATGATGATTGCCGAGTGGGATATTCTTAAGACCCTATCTTTGTGTGATATTAGAGATCGAGCTCCATCTTCTGATTCTCCGGTCTTACTACTCAGCTTAGAAGATCGTCCTATCTTATTGGATCGCATTGCCCATGCTCAGCGGCAGGATCCAGACTTATTGCATCTCATTCACCTTCTCGAGTCGGGGTCCAGTGATGAGACATTGCTGGATTATTCTCTTGATTTTCATCGGTGTCTTCGTAGGAAGAACCGTATTGTTGTACCATCTGATTTATCACTTAGGCATGACATTCTGGACGAGTGCCATCACACTAAGTACACTATACATCCCGGTTCGAGTAAGATGTATGTCGATATGTGCCGACTATATTATTGGGAGGGTTTAAAGAGAGATGTGGCAAGTTATGTGAGCGGTTGCATGACTTGTCAACAGATCAAGGCCGAGCATCAGCGTCCATCTGGTCTTCTTCAGCCGCTAGAGATTCCATTATGGAAATGGGATCAGATATCCATGGATTTTATTGATGGTCTGCCTCGATCGAGGTCAGGCCATACTTCTATTTGGGTCATCGTCGATTGCTTGACCAAATCAGCTCATTTCATTCCCATTAGGTCCACTCGGACTGCTCCTCAGCTTGCCAAGCTATATGTGAAGGAAGTCGTTCGACTTCATGGCATTCCTAGCTCTATCGTCTGTGATCGAGACACTATCTTTACTAGTCACTTCTGGAAGTGCCTATAGTCAGCTTTGGGCTCAAAGCTGAATCTCTCGACTGCTTATCATCCTCAGACCGACGGTCAGACGGAGAGGGTGAATCGTGTTTTAGAGGATCTTTTGCGCTGTTGTATTCTGGATTTCGGAGGTTGTTAGGAGGATCACTTACCGCTTGTAGAGTTCTCCTACAACAACAGCTTTTAGTCTTGTATCGACATGGCACCTTTCGAGGCTCTCTACGGAAGGCCTTGTCGCTCTCCTGCTTGTTGGTTAGAATCTGGCGAGAAGCTTATTCTTGGTCCAGATTCAGTTCGGGAATCTTCTGAAAAGATTGTTCTTATCCGTCAGAGAATGAAAGAGGCACAGGACGCCAGAAATCCTACGCGGACAACCGTAGGAAGCCTCTTGAGTTCTCCATTAGTGATTTTGTCTTCATTCGGATTTCCCCTATGAAGGGGGTTGTGCGTTTCAGCTCTACAGGGAAGTTGGCTCCTCGCTATATTGGACCATTTCCTATTACGGAACGCATCGGCCCCGTTGCTTATCGTGTGGCTCTACCTGCTCATTTTTCCGGAATGCATGATGTGTTCCATGTTTCTCAGCTTCGCAAGTGTGTTCGCGATCCTGATTCTATCATTGAGCCGCATGTCGTGCCTGATTTAGAGATCTTACCTGATTTATCTTTGGAGCAGCAACCTCTTCTTGTGCTTGATTCGGAGGTTAGATGCCTTCGCAACAAAGAGGTTCCACTCGTGAAGATTCAATGGTCACCGAATTCTAAGGACTGCACTTGGGAGACCAGAGAATCTATCGAGCGCTCTTATCCTGGCCTTCTCCCATCTTCTTCTGCGGGTAAAAAATTCTATATTTTATCTCTATCACTTCTTTTGTGGATTTGACGTTATAGACGACATCTATCTTAAGGAATTGCGGGGACGCAATTTTCTTAAGGGGGAGTCTGTAACAACCCGGGATTTGCATTACCGATTAATAAATAAAAGTTAGGATTTTTATTTATTTTAATGAAGCATAAAAGGATTTGGAATAACAAAATTTATTTGGAAAAGGCTATTTTAATTAAATGGGAAATATGGGATTTTAAAATGAGGACAAAATGTTATTTTTTTGAAAGTTAAAAATTTTAGGAGAGATTTTAAAAACGGGTTTGGATAAGAAAAATGAGTTTTATAAACATATATGAACACTTAGACTAATTTTTGGAAACATGTAAATAACTCTCTTCTTATTGGGTTACTAAACTTAACCCAATAACCCACCCTAAACCTCCTCTATAAATTATCCCAAACTCTCCTAACCTCATTCATTCATCTCTAATCAAAACCCTAATCATTTCCTAAAGCTTTCTTAACAAAAATGGCCTCTATCTTCATCTCCTTCTAGTTTTAGCTTATGCAAGTCATTCTATGCAAAGGTAATGCAAATACCCACCTCAAATCCGTTTTTATATCTTTCTAATTTCTGAAATTTATTTGGTAACACATGTTTTATGTGTTTTTTTGATCTTATAGCCTCCTAATCATCTTTTGCTAATTTGGGTTGATGCCATAGTGGTCTTTGTTGCTTTCTAGAGAGGTATATTGCTAAAAACCTCTTCTAATATGTGTTTAATCCTCTTTTGATTTCAGTAATCATTTAGTAACACATGTTTTATTATGTAACATGTGAATCATAGCTCTTTGATCATCTTTACTTTCATTTTGGGTATGCACATAAGGTGTTTGCGATATTGCTTCATAAGGTAGTGCTAAGCTTTGGCCCTTTGTTTCCTTTAATATAGTGTGGTAATCATTATATGGTAGTTAGTGATTGATATTGGTGAAATTTGATGCCAAAAACTTGAAAAAAACTCCCCAAAATCACAAAAAATACCAAAATCAACTGGCTGGAATGTTTCAGCCTGAAAACAGGCAGAAACAGTGGACTGAGTGCACCAGGGCAGGCCTGGGCTGCACCCAGGCTGCTGCCCGGGCGCAGCAGGCTAGCCCGGTTGGGCTAGCGGTAGCGGGCCAGCCCTTAGTGGGCTGGCGCACATCCCTATTCCCCCAGCCCGCATGGGCTGGGGGGCCTGGTATTTCCCCCAGCCCACGCGGGCTGGGGGGCCTACTATTTCCCCCAGCCCACGTGGGCTGGGGGGCTTGTTATTTCTCCCAGCCCATGCGGGCTGGGCTTCCCCCTCCTCCCCAGCCCGCATGGGACTGGGGCTTACCCCATTTTCCCCAGCCCATGCGGGCTGGGCTTGCAAATTCTCCCCAGCCCATGCGGGCTGGGGCTGGACTGAACCAGCTGCACCGCATGGTGCAGCCTGGTTCACAGCAACGGGCTGCACCATGCGGTGCAGCCGGCTTATAAAAAAAAAGAGGGGGGCTGCACCCATTTGGAGCAGCCGAGTTCCGACCCAGCGGTTGCACCATTTTTGGTGCAACCGAATCCGGGCTGCACCATTTTGGTGCAACCGCTTCAAATTGATTATTTCTTTGTCGAACTTTGGTTCACAACCATTCGGAATATTTTTTCTAACACGAATATTATTTTCATTGATTTTTCTGATTTATCGATTTCTTTGAGATACGTCTCTAGATTTCGTACACGGGTTTTATGAACTATTTTAAAAGGATTTTTCACTCCTAAATGGTTTTCGCAATTATTTTATAATGTTATTTTTAATTATTAAACTATTTACTCCATAATAGGAGAGTTTTCAAAAGCTGTTTTAAAGTGATTTCAAAATCAATTATAAATCCGTTTCGTACCATTATTTTCTATAATAAAAATCTCACACTCACTTTTTAGCACGTCGAGCGAAGTGGAAAGGTGCTTAAACGGTTAGGAAATCTCCGACCTATGGAACCGTGTGTATTTTCTTTCCAGTTAATCCCCGACCTATTTGATTGATCGTTTTGACCTTTGGGTCTAGTTTACCGATGATACGAGGTGGACTTTTTATTGTTTGGAGTGTGAGCTTGCTATTGGTTAGTAAACCGTTTAGTGCGAACGAGGGGTATGGGACTCATTGTTAACACTTTACGGGTTCTTCTCCAAGAAGTTTGTGACACATTAACCTACGGGCGGCCAGTACTGGACCTCTGGGTCACCACGCCTCTGGGCATCCGTCTCTGGACACCTGCTCTATGGAGCAGTTTTTCAGCATGTGCCTCTAGGCCTTTATCCTTCTGGGAAGGATCTCGCCGTCTCGCGTGTTCCACATCTGTGCGAGTGATCGATCACAACACTACAGTACTTGGCAATAACGACTCAGGTCGGTGCACATGCTATACTTGTATTATTTGATGATTTTTATATCCATTCGAGTACCGCCATTCGGTGTTGGTTCTATGGAACGATACGATGTAAGTGCGATTACCTTGTGGATTCGCTGTGTCTCTGGACACTGCTTTTCTGTATCCGATTTCATTGACTTTTCAGTATGTCCCTATGGCTCTTTGGAGCATCGATCTTTGCTTGGGCATCAATTACAGACTCTGGTCACTCTTGGGATTATTGCCTATGGGAAACTTTATATAGCTTTGGCTACGCCGATGATATGAGGCGATTTTATTTATTTAACACTTTGGTGTTGATATTCTCTTTGGAGATTTTTACTGTTTATTGATGATTAGGAATCGTCATTATATTCATGTAGTCCATAATACTCTTTTCTTTGGAGAAGTACTGTTTTATTTATGTACCGCATTATTATGTTTATCTCAGTTTATTAACTGATTGTTTAGCTAGCCTGACCCGAGTGTTTTTCGCTCGGGTCAGACCGAGTTGTTTCAGGTTAGGTCTCTGGACTTAGCTTTTTGTGCTTCCGCTTGGACATTATCTGCTATGCTGATAGATAGCTCTTTATATTTGTCCACTATTTTAATACTCTGATTATTCAGTCTCTTATGTACATATTTTGACTCACATGTGTGAGCGGTGGCTTTGTACCCACCTTTTGATATTTGAATCTGTATTGACGATATATTGTACCTATGTTCTGTGACTGTTATGTGACTGTTCTGTGATGATGATGTTATCATTTAGTATTATGTTTGTTCTGAACCTATTTTCCTTAGCCATTGTAATTTCATTATAAATATCTATCGGATATGTCGAACCACTTGAGAAAAGAAAACCACCTATTCGACGTATTCAGTAGTTAGTTATAGCTTGATTACACATGGTCGCTTCCATTATACTCTATTCTCCGTTCTAGTAGACGGTATTACTCCGTAATACTCTTTACTAGAGTGGGTCTTGGAGTGGGGCGTTACAGTGACACAACACAACTAGGCAATGCCAGTGTAGATATACCAATTACGCTTCCGAACTGGTGGTAACACGTAGCAGCTACTACCGTCCACCTCGAGCCATACCCCCAAAATCAAAAAGGCCCCAATCAATCACAAAGTAATAGAATGGTATCGAAGGAGTGTGCTCGATAAGAGGAGCTAGCTTCCTCGATAGCCCATCGATCGCTCCTATTTTAGCCACTTTATGCCAACTCATGGGAGTTGGGTCCACGTATATACCTCAAAGGAACGCCGCCGCCATCCTGCTTCATTCTGGAATCTCCACCGCGTATATGGTTGTTAAAGTGGTTTTCAGAGTTGGTAGAGAGTATGACAATTTCCAATCTCGGTCTCTTTAACAACCAAACGTTATTATAATACCGTGATCATTTCAAAATAATTTATACTTCAAAACCAGAATATAATATCCATTTCAAACCATACAAATACGATATCATTTCCATTTCAAAACCAAATCAATAAGATATCATTTTTATAAAAACCTAATCAATGTACTATCTTTTTTCTCAAATGTATCCTTTTCTAAAAATCATAGCACTTCAAAGTTATACACTTCGAAACCAAACACTTGGAATTATAACACTTTCAAATCATAATACTTTGAAACTCGTAACTTTGACACATAACTTCCATCACTTAAATGGTTTAAATATTAAAATACTTTATATAATAAATAGCTTCTTCAGTTTCACAATCAATTCCAAAACAGCTCGAATTCCAAAATTTTACATTTAACCAAATCCTAAATCATAAATTTTAATACGATTCAGTTTCCGAATAAACTATTCCAAATTATATCGATTTCAAAACAGATTTGATCCATAGAATAAACCATTTCAAATTCGATATATTTCAACTTTAAGTATTCAACAATTTCAAAACTAAGTTTGGTAATTACGATTCAACAATTCAATTTTCTATTATTTAGTTTTGAAATATTTTACATAATAAATCCATTATCATTTTAATAAAACTCAAATTACAAATAACTAAATATTTCCTTCAATTTATTTATACTTGAAATATTTATTTAATTCACCTTAAACCAAAATCAAGATATAAAAATCATATCTTCTAAAATTTCAAATTTAATAAATTTCACATCAAGCTTATTTGAGTTTAATTCTTAAATAAATTCAATTTCAAATAAATCTCAAATTTATCTTCCAACCTTAATTTATTTAAATCATTATAAACTCTATATTAAAATATAATTTAAATACTTAACCATATTATCTTCAACAAAAATCAAACTTATTCTGTATTAAAACAAATTATTCATGGCTTAAAATCAAGGATAAAATAACATTTTTATGATATCTAAAATCAATATTTATCTGAAACCATATATTTCTTTACAAAACCATAGAAATCATTTAAAAATATTTTATGTATAGACCACGGTGTCTGTATATAATTTTCTATCCTATGGTCAAGTGATACGGATATTTATCATTTCAATCCGTAATTTAAAAAGAAAATATGGTTACATATCTTTTCAAACTGTAATACCGAATGAAATAAAAATCCATAACAACTTGCAGTTTGTAACAATATAAAATACAACATCCATTCATTCAATATCAATCATCAAACATTTATCACAGTCATCATCCAATTCAATCAGTAACGTCAACATAGAACAGAAAATAAATAACAGTTATTTACTAGCAGTATATATTCAATAATAAATTAAATAACTATTTTATCCAAATAAATTCAAATAAACTGAGATGATGATTCGAAATATGCCAAACAGTCATAAATAAATTTCTAATCACATCATAAATCAATTTAACAAACATAAGAAATTTTAGAAGTTGTGAGTGGGTTCAAACACTCACCTTTTGAATTTGAATTGAATTTAAATCTAATTAAATCCAAAATTCAAACTGTCCCAGAATTCGTCCAACCAGCATCAGAATGTCCAGAATTCAAATGCGACCCCAGCGGAAAGAACCCCGCATGAATTGGACCTCATGTATAAAAGCTGTACGCGTTAGAAGTTATATAAATTCAAATTAAATTAAAATAAAATGAGATACCCTTTTAGGTGAAACCACGCCAGCATACCGTAACGCACGCGAAACCCTACCCAGTCAAAATCGAATGACCGAACTCCCATAGCTACCACCTGAAACGCCACGTCGCCATCGAAAATCGGCCACCTACAACACGATCAGAGCGTATCGCCGTCCTCACCAGCCTTGGTCGAGCCTCCCCATGTCGCGCGACCACCCATCCCCACCTAAAACTGCAAGCGCCGCCACCACCTAGGGTTTGAGTTCACGGCCAAAATACAACGCTCTGACATAGACGAGCACCACCGATCAACTGCTCTGGTCCTTCTCTACACTCACGAACTTCCCGGTTGCCCAATAAAGGAAGATCCACCGTTGATCGAGCATGTGGCCTGTGAACGACCAAAGTTTATCCTGAATTTCAGGACAAACGATGCGTCGAATCGAAAAAAAATTCAAATCTGAGATGCGCTCGTCGAGAGCTTCAGATCGATATAAAATTTGATATTATTTGAGGAGTTTGAATTTTTGAAGTGGAATTTTGTTTGAAATTGCGATTGGAATTTTGGTTTTGTCTGCCATTGGAATGAGGAGGAGCAAATGGAATTGTACGTACAGAATAATAAACATAACAAGTAGGCTAGGGTTTATAACTGGATATATATAGGTAGAGCTGAAAATAGAGGAACGGATACGATTGGTTCACATGTTGAACGATAAATGGCCCGAAAAACCCGTTCTGACTCCGGAACGAAAATGGGTCAACCCATATATCAAAATAGATGTTTTAAAATATTTTAAAATCAATGGAATAGGTTTCAATTCCAAATCCATCGTATAAAAAAGTTACGCTAAAATCAATTTATTTCAAATTGATTTCAATGAAATTGATTTTTTGGCGTTTCGAGTCCGTACGATCAAACGACAAGCCCGATCATTACGAAACTTGAAATCCTATAATAATTCACCGTTATGGACCGATGAAACTTATTTCGTTGAAATCTGAGTTGGTGGCCAAAATGGCTATCTTCCAATTAATTATATAATTTAATATTAAATTTATAAATCACTTCTTCAATTAAAATTTAATTATTTACCATTTCTATCATTTCTGATTACAAATTAACTTCAAATTCATTAACCAAAATTCCATATCAATCAAATAAGGAGTTATTGCAAAATTTATAGTGTTTACCTTCAATTTAAGTAAATTCAATAAATTATATTTTAAATTTCAATTAAATCAATACAATTTGTATTCTATCTCTTTATTCAATCAATCATCATCTTATGGAAAATTTACATTAGTATATATCCGATTACCTTATTATTTTTTACAGTCATCTACTAAATTCATATTAACGTAGTTTTTAATTACGTTTAATTGCAATGGATTTAAATCTAATTTAATAAATTAAATAAATGGGTAAACAATTAATAATTATCACTATTCGCCTAATTTAATCTCATTCATACTTTATTATCAACCAACAATTATTCTAATTACTTATGCAGCATAGATTCTATCAAATTACAATTTATTCTGTATTATTTCATCAATTAATATAACTTTGGATTTATTTCCCAATTTACTAATTACAATCAATTATAACCTTACAATTGTTTCAATTAATTGGGATTGCACTAAATTAGTTATTTATTTACTTGCATTAACATTATTACCATAATTTACATTCAATTACTATTAACAATGTGTTATTTCATTAGTTAATTCAATACTTACCTTTATTTTCTCATATTCAATTTATAACTAGGTATAACACTTTCACTACTTCATTTATTAGAATTTTATTCAAATTGTTAATAATTGGTTTTAATTACCATTGCTATACTTCATTTCTAACATTCGCTTCACTATAAATTAAGAAGTTTTTATTTCTCTCTAAATTTAATTACAAAATCTTATTAAATTAACAAAATTAATTATCGAAATTTATGGGTCGTTACAATTTTTTTTCAAAATATGTAATTTTCAACTTCTAAATAGTTTAAGTGTCGAATAAAAGGTAAAAGCATCGGGTCAGTAAAAGGTTTTGATCATATTTAGTTGTACAAGTTGAATATTTATTTAAACACATTTTTATATGCTTGTCAACTTATAAGTCCAAATATATAACTATCAAATACATAAGTAACCTATACATTATCTTCCATGTTTAGTGCCTCTTAACACTGAAAATTAACAAAAAATCTTGTTGTAACTGATCTAGGTTGATTTACAACAAAGAATTCATGCTAATCAAACATCTATTAAAACAAATATAATTTAGTAATCAAAAGATCTTAAGATGTCTATTGTGAAGGACTACCGAAATTATAATTGAGGATATACAAACTTTTACATACTAAGAAAAAAATGAGTTGTGGGCAAAATATGGTATGGTACAATTCAAACAAAGTGAGAATATCAGCAAAATTGATGTATAAAAATGGTCAGAGAACAAAAGATAAAAATTACATTTGTGATTGACATGTAATCTACTTAAAAATCATTTTAAGGCTCATGATACTGCCAACACATATGCATAATTTACTCACACAACACAAGTAAGAATTAAACTTTGAATTAATTCAAGAAGTACTTCATTAAAGTCAATAGATGGAAAGATATGGTATATTTTTGCATGCACACTTAAGTCTTCCATGAATTTGAAAGCAACAATAAATGATTTTTCTAAGTTATAAATTGAATTTTTTATAAACACAACATTATGAATGTTAAATGTAATGCACAAAAATTGATCGCTTCTTTCGTCTTAAGAAATTTGAAAAAAAATGTAAATTTATTACATGTAAAACTGAAACCTGAAAGTAACTCATATAGAACATCTAGTTCTCTATGATATTGGTATATATAATTCAGTAGGTTATGAAGAGATTACAAGCATGCTGATGACAAATTATCTCAAAGGGGTTGTAAATTATTTGGTAATGAGCAATGGAAAGAGTGTAACAGTTTTTTTTTCAATTATCTATAGACGCTTCTTTTACAATAGTTTTATTACTGCTGTTCATTGTTTTCAAACTTCCAACAATTACTGTGTTTTGAACCCCTTTTCATGTGAAATCTTCTCAATTATGACTTAATTCACCAAAAAAGATACAAAACTCAAGTAGAATAATTATTGAACAATTACTATATGGTAGTAATAAAATTAATTTCAAAAATACAAAACATTACATAAATAAAGGTTAATGTTTTTTTACATAGTACATACTTAATTCTTATTTGATCACCTACATAAAACAATAGTCATTTGAATATGAATACACTAAACCCATGGCCATAATTTAATCCATTTCAGTTTAAAGTTTAAAATTTACAGTTTATAGTTAATGATTTATCATATTTCTGAAAATACTGCTACCGCTTATAACCACTAAAACATCAACCCTGCTGATTTACTTCAAAGTAGAATTAAATTAGTTTCACATGAAACTGTGTTTGTCAACTTAGAATCTTAGTTCGCCATGTGTTATTGTTGTTATATTGCAAAAAATAATAAAGTGAATTTCAACATATTGGCAGTAGAAAGCTATTAAACGGTTAATTATTAGGGGAAAGAGGATAGTCAAATATCAAGTTACCACATCTTCTCAGTATTCAAACATCTCGGTATCTTATTTACAGACTCTAATGTTATTAACAAAGTCCTTTCTAGGAAGCTTCTTACAAAATTAGGCTACCTTATTATCTCAATATCTTTAGGTATATGGTTCTTAGATTCCTCTATCAACTACTACATTATGGATTCCTCTACTTCGGCTCATTGTATTAAATTTACACCTGAATTTTGTGCAATATATAGATAAAAATAAGATGTTATTAGGTTGATGTCCTAACTAACAAGTGCAGAGATGGGATTTGGATGTGGTGCTTGCAGTTTAGTGTGAATGGGATGTCATTCAAAATTGCAGTGATATTGGCTTTGATATATGAGCTTTATTGCATTCATAATGCATATGATTGGATAAGGGTTGATTTATGATATCTTTATATTGTCCAGTGGGCTTTGGTAATTCATTATCGTGCATCTCATTACTTACTAGACTTACATAGAGGAATGTTTAAACAATGATTATTACTTAGATTTGTGTTCATAAAAAAATTGCATTCTGATGGTGTGAATATATGGATCCATTGCTATAGAGCTATAAAGTTTAATTTTCCTCGATTATTAATTAAGTAATAGGATTTCAATAATATTTCTTCATTGTTGTAGACTAACATGCTATAATTATTTTAATACTCCAGTCAAGTTTTCTCAATACATATGAATCTATCTCCTATTACCGTATGAATATTCACCAAGCTCTTTAATGGTTTATAATTCTCATTTAACACATTAATAATGATCTGATATTCAAAAATATCGATGATTCCACAAAAATAGAATATAATATACAACACACGTGGGCGAAGCATGGGTTCACATACATACATACAAACATATATATATATATATATATATATATATATAAAATATGTATATGCACACACACACACAAGGTTAACAAGCTACAATTCATCTTTTGATAACTTCTAAAAATAATTCATAAATTAAGTATCGCCATTGAAAGAAGATAAGGTTTCAATGGTGTAAAATGAATAATAGTCCTAGGATTTTTCCTAATAATGTGTAAGTTGATAATAAACATCTACATGGTACATTCTTGGGTGGTGTTTTGAATCTTAATTAGTCTAAAATGAAAGTAGTATAAATGTAACGACCTAGAATTTTAGTCATTTTAATTTTGAATATTTAATTGATTTTAAATATTGAAATGTTAATTTTATTAGTTAATGACTTAAATTTCAAATATAGTGATTTATTTAATAATTTAATTGTTGAATTTAATTTTAGAATTTTTTAAAATAATTGAACCTTGAATTTAATATGAATGGAAATGATTTCAAAGTTGATTTAAATTCTATTTAAATAAATAGAAAGATAGTAAACTTTTAAATTTGGATTTAAAATGTGATTTAACTAAATTAGCAAATTACTCGTTTTAATTAACAAGTAAAAATTGCCTTCTGAGGCATTGTCTCGGAATTGGACAAAACTAGTATTATTGGATCCATAATAACGAATTATAATATGCAGTCGAAATTTGTGATGATTGGACTTACGTTTGGGTGTGCGAGATCGTAACGCGTATAATTAAATTTTAAAATTATATAATATAATTGGGGTTGAAAAGCTATCTTCTTCATATGATCGAATTAGGTCTCGAAACAGGTTCCAGTTTGTTTGAAATAGGGAAGTAATGTATAGAACACCAGGCGCCACGTTTCGATAGGAGTTCGAGATTTTTGGAAAGTTAAAGGCATAGTATTTTTTAAATTTGCAATAGTATATATTATTATAACAGCCCATATCCATATATGTCCTTGCCATACCTTGCCCATGTTGTGCCATACCTTTTCCCTTGTTTATATTTTTATGTTTACATCAGAGAATAAAAAAGAGCTTGCATTTCTTCAATTTAAACTTCATGGCCAATCCAACGACCATCATTCACTCTCACTACCATATGCCGATCTAGCATTCGACACCTAAAGAAAAATTGTGCGCGACAATGAGATGAAGGGACCTAATGGCGTGACTGGGCTATGATGGCCAGAGGTGGTCAAAATCGTGTCGTAATGGCGGTGGCCATTGGCTCATTGTGGGTTCGATTTAACGGCGGTGTAGGGAAAGGGAGGCGATTATGGCGGCGCGGTTGCAGGAGCGATCAGTGGCGACGGTGTTGGGTGCGACGGTGGCTGGGCGCTATCGACGTTCAATAAAAAAAGAAAGTTTGTTTGTGAACTGAGAACGAAGACGAAGGCAGGGTAATTTGAATGTTTAAACGTTCTTTAATTTTAGGCTAATTATCAATTAATTATTTCAATAGTTCACATATCCGTATTTAACTCGTACGAGGTCCAGATTGAACGCGACGAGTCGCTTTGCGATCGTACCGACGAAGGCTATGCTATGGAGTTGGACTGGACGAATTCGGTGCTAGTTGGAATTTTGGATTAAAATTGGAAGTTCGTTCAATTTTAATTCAAAACGGAATGTTTTGACGAACAAAAATCAATGTGAGTTAATTTCACCTTTTGGTTATATATGGCCGGTTAAAATTATTTATTAGATGCATAGATATTTTATTATCGATTGTTAGTGACTGTTTGGATGGATTGCTAGTTTATATTATTGGTTTGGAAATATTCCTGCCTATTGGAGCGGATGAGACCCTACTACAATCGCGTGTAAGAGTAAATGACCCTTTGTATACGGATCCCGCCTCGACGCGGTTGATTTATATTTTACGATTATATGCTGTCTCTGATGCAGAGGGATAGGTTGGAGGGATCCAATAAGATATTTCACCACCGTTGATTTACTTTTTATATATATGCCGATATGCGATGTTCTGGATGTCATGTTGATGTCTTTGATGAGATTTGACTTATTGGTACTATGGTAGTAATGGGCCTTATTTTCGATATTTTGAAATGCTAAAAATAATGATTTGATCTAAAAATGGATTTCAAAGTAATTTTGAAAATGAATATTTTTAATAATATTTCTAAAGTAAAAGTATGATTTTTAGGTATTATAAGTTAATTGTTTTATGAAATATTTTAAATAAAGATTTTCGATTTGTAAAATAAAGATTTTTTAAATCTTAAAATAAGCCCATCTTTTATAATTAAAGGATAGGTTTTAAAGGTGAAATAGAAATATTTTTATATAAATATTTATTAACCATTTTATATGAAGTAATATATATATATATATATATATATATATATATATATATATATATATATATATATAAAGTTACATATATATTATAATGAAACGTTTAAATGCGATAAGTTGTAAAAGTGAAATTTTACAAAAGAAGTGAAGATTTGCAAAATCGTTGTTTTGTTAATAAAAGTAGGATGTTTATAAATCAAATGAAACTATTATCATGGGATAGATTTGTAAGAATAAATCAAATGGTGGATTTGTTAAAATGTGGAATGGTATTTTAAAATTTGTTGATTCTGTTTTGAAAATTGAAGGTGAGTGTAAAATTAGGATTTGTTAAAAGATATTTTATATGTTGAAAGAAAATTTATAGAAGAAATTTATGCCTAATTAAGCAAGGTTAAAAACAGTTGAAATTATGTTCAAATGAGACTTTATGAATAAGTTGGACTTACAACATGATGGAGTTATGAACGGAGTTCATAAATAAAGGGATTTTGTAGAAGTAAGTTTCATAAGATAGAAGTTTATAAATATAGCTTTATAAATATGGAAACAGTTAATTGAAAAGTTAAGTGGATTTTTATCAAAGAAGTATAATTATGTTTTAAAAATTTGTTTAATTATATTAAGATTGTTTGAAAGTGGTTATTCAATATTTTGAAAAGTTTATTATTTAAATTATTAATTATTAATATAGTTTGAAATAAATTATAATTATTTATCAGTAAAGTTCTGGAAATTAATTATTAGTATCTACAGAATGTTAAGATAAATTATTATTGTTTAATTAGGATGTTTGGAATTTATAAATTATTATTTTAAGATAATTTAAAGTTAATATTTATTTATTTATATTGTTTAGTATTATATAATAGTTTTTGAGTAAAGATTATAATTTTATTCTAAACATTTTCGAGATTTATAAGTAGGATTTTATAAGCAAATGTGGATTATAAGAGGAATTTTATAATATATTTTAGCAGTGAAAAGGAATATTGGTAGAAAGATAACAGGAGTTTTATAAATGGTTTTAGATATTTATAAAAGCAATTTTAGAAATGAGTTTATAGATTTATAAAAAGAGTCTATAAATGGTATTGTGGGTTATAATAGGGTTTATAAATGGGTTTTAAATTGAATGAAAAAATGGAGGGATCTTCCAAATTGTTGGTGAATATACATATAACATTGAGATAAGTATTTAGATATTTTTCCAAGTGTTGAGGAACAAGGATTTTGGGGTTTATATCAATCTTTGTAAAAGGATATTTGATTCAAGTATTACAAAGTGACTTCAAATTAATAAAAGATTTATTAATAAAAGGCTCGGTGTTGTTTGGTGCTAAACGAGTGTGCGTTTCCTATGGAACTAAATCCCTGATCGAATGTTTGCTATTCAATAGTTAAATAACCGACTATCGAAATTGGACCCAAAAACGTAACTGTGAAAATGTCTTGTGAAGATCCATCTCCTCAACTCTCAAAAATCGACACTGATATCCACGGTATTCGTGTGTCGTAAATCCAAGTGCCGAGGAGGCAGATCTTCAAGGGTAAAGCAAAGTAAAATGGAAACACAAATTCTCACATTATGTTAAAATAGATAGATAGTACATACAACCACTCTCATTAGGGTACATAAAAGTTTTGGTACGAACTAACCCAGCCATGAATAGTTATAACTGCCTGCTCCCACACTTGCTAGTATTGACTAGCTTAAACACATCAGAAAAATAAAATAAATAAATAGATAGATATCCACATTGGGTGCTCCAGCTCCATGCACCAAAAATCTCTTCCAGCATGCTTTCCCTAAAATACTTCTACACGATACTGACTACTTGCCTGCTCGAAAAAATTGGGCATCCAGAGTTTAAAGACAAAACAAAATAAATTCTGGGTCAGTCATGGGACTGGTGTGAGAACTCAAAGTACGATGTTTGAAAATAAAAAGGTATCTCTTAAGACCATCGTGCACATAAAGATGGACGATATTTTACCTTATAATAACCAAAACCATTTTTTACGTAAAAATATGGGATATTATTTGACATTTTTGGAAAACATTTGCAAGTAAACTTATTAATCTTACCCGAAATTGTTACATTGATTAAATTTCAGCATATTAGCCACATACGTTGGTTCTACAAAAAAAATGGAAGGCGCTTATTGGAGAATTAATTTCCATACAAATGGCCAGGTAAAAGAACTACCTATCGACAGTATATCTCTAGAGAAATGTACCAAGGTCAATAGAACATCTACATCTCCGCCAACACAAGACTGGCCTACCTTTCTCACTGGATAGTACTGAATATGTCATCACCTTGGTCGTTACTGACCTATCCAAGATGTCTCTTAGCATATAGCATAATAATTTAAACCCGAACTACATAGCGGGTAGAAATTTATCAAGAAGGGGATGATCATACCCTAATGGTTGCAAACTACATAGCCTTGCCGCATTTATCCTATTTTGGCCATTTTTCGATTGTGTGGCTTGAGGTAACAATTGCCTTTCTTATTTTCACTATTCACTTTGAATGTCACATTGTCACTCTATAGTCACGCAACTGATTTCTACAAACGTATAACCCCTAAGCTTGCACGTCTAAGGAAAGGGTGTTAAGCTAAGAGAAGTTGCCTTCTCTGCCATCCAGTAGATAATATGTTCATAGAGATCACTCGTGTAACTAGAAATGCAACGTTAGATATTCATGTATAAAAGTTCATTCTAGGACTGAACAAAACTGAAGGCACTCTCCCACCACATCCTGTCGGCAATTAACCCTAGGATTAGTAGCGAGAAGTGCTTGCATCGAAGATCTTTAAATGAAGAACTACTGCTAAATAATATGACATAGGAAATTTCCCCTGAGGGTCGGTGACAAGTATCCCTACATTCCATCTTCCACAATTGTCTTTAGGTCTTTACTTCGAATACATAAATTGGTTCGAAGTGGTCTTCAGACAAGAATCATCCAAGTGTGACCCTAGTTTCTCCAAACCAATCATCGATAAAAGAAGTCAAGTGAATAGGAAATCATTCTTAAACTTTTTAAGTTCTTTTTATCAAAATCTCTTCGGGAGATATACATTTCTAAAACATTCTTTCCGGTATATACGAGATTATTAAACCTCTCTTATAAAGTCCTTTGATAACTTTTAAACTCCTTTTAAACATGGAAAAATTCGAAATCGTTTAATTTTTCATTTAGGAAGGTATTGATTTGAGTAAACCAAATTCGGTATCCCCTCCGTCGGGCAAGTCCAAATAGCCAAGGAAAGCAGGAAACTGGTTTTCCAAACCTGAGCCTAAACACTATCTCTTTAACACCCAAAAGGCGGTTAAGTTATTTGATCGACTCTAAATCTTTGACCATTCCATAAATCCTTCAAATCATCTTTGAAATAATTTATTATTCATTTAAAAACATTTATAAAAGACTTGAAAAAGATTTGTTAAGTTTAAAACTATATTTCAAAAGTTATAGAAAAGTGCTGAGGAAAGTGCTTTTTGAACTATATTGATCAAAATGACTTTTTATTATTTGAAAATCCATTTTTATTACTCAAATCACTTTGAAAATATTTTAAAATATTTATAAAATTCATTTCACATTTTCTTAACAATTTTAAAAGATCATTTTCGAAGAAATCTAGTTTTGGATTCCGAACTGCAAAATTTTATTCATATTTCAAAATCTGCTTATCGAAATCTTGATTTTCTTTCTTCGTTGGAAAACTATGGATATCTTATCTCGAAAAATTCTAAGCTACATTCCATTATGTAAACTCATTTGATTTTTATGGCGCAAACTTGCGAATTGCCGTTACGTGGCATGCTTATTTTGACTAAATTTTCAATTACCATTCAAACATCATCAAAACACTTCCATATGTTTATAAAACATTTCAAACTTATTTTAAAGAGGTTTAACATTCCATATACACCAATTCATTAATATAAAGGAAAGCGATTTCCTTTGTACTTATCGACATGTATTTTCATGACTTGCATATATATTTAGCAGTCATACAAATCAACCAAACTTGATGATCAAAGCGTATTAAACATCTATTGCAAACATCATATCATCATCCAAAATATAAAATAATAGTCTAGGAGCTCTTACCTTGATTTTTCAACGATTAATTAAAAATTCGCTATAGCTCCGCTATTCAGCTTTCAAAGCTCTATATTCTTCGAGATTTAGCTCCTAAATGCCTTAACCATGGCTTAGGTGGCTTGGGGGTCCACAGCCAAGGGTGGAGCAAGGAGTGCTCAGCTTATGATTAAGTGGGGTGGAGAACATGAAGAACAAGGAGAAAAATTGAGTTTCGGGATTATTTTGAGGTGTCTAAGTATACATAACTATATATTAGAATTTAATTCTTTTTGAAATAAATTTAGCGATTATTTCTTTTGGGATAGAAGCCATTAAAGTGGAAGACAAAGGTTAGAAATATGAAGAAGAAGATGAATGAAAATGAAGAGAAGAGGGTAGGGTATCTATAGGAAAAGAAGAGAGTAAAAATATCTATGTACACATCATCTTTTGCATCACCATCACATGGCTTCACCAACATCACTTTCCCTTTCCCTGGGCATGGCAAACACCCCCTACATGTGCCCATCACTTCCATCATCTCATGTATGCATATGTTGACTTATGTATGCTTAAGGAGTAAGAAAATATCTTATGTATTTTATATTATATTTTATTCTTAATTATATTTGTATATATATGTTTATGTGCATGTTCTCATCTACGCGCATGTACATGTGTATATGTATGTTACATATTCCTACAACATTGCATAACTTTCACATGTTGTATCGTTACAAATCCCGATTTTGATTTTCAGTCATATTTTTTTTTTAAATTACTATGCGTAAAGTTGTAAATAAATTTTGAAAATAAAATTTCTTATCATTCTTAATTAAAAATGATCATATTTTATTTATAAAATCATATAAATTAATATTAGTAACTATTTACAAAATTATTATTATATCAATAAAGCAAAACAATCATTTATTTAAAGTAATATATTTAGGGCCATTACAGACACCTTTCCTTAAAAGAATTTTGTCCTCGAAATTAAGATAAGAAGGGAATTTCTCAAAAGGAAATATATTCGATATGATGAATATATACAAGCGGTGAGTACACTACAACGACATGATTTATACAATTCATTCATCAATCCTAAATTTGGGATATGCCTTTTTCATTCTGTCCTCCATTTCCCAAGTGCAATCCTCAACATCTCCACTCCATTAAACTTTGACTAACCTTACTACCTTCCCCTTAATCATTTCTCATCACCATCAATGATTCGAATAGGTCATCTAATAACTTCCAAATTCGGCTCCACCTCTAAGTCTTCCTGAGCAGCCGTTTCTATGATTTGCTCTGGGTCATGCACATGTTTCCTCAAATGAGATACATGAAAGACATTGTGCACTCCTACCAACCTTTTTGGCAATTGCACTTGATACACTAGTGGGCTAATTCGTTCAAGAATGGGAAACGATCCAGTATATCGAGATGCTAACTTCCCCGTTCTACCAAACCTCACACTCCTCTCATCGGAGAGACTTTCAAAAAGACTGAATCTCTAATTGAGAATTCTATATTTATATGCCTTTGGTTTTTGTAACTTTTTGTCTACTCTGGGCTTTCTTTGGCTTCTTCCTAATCATATCAACCTTTTCTGAAGCTTCTTGTATAATATCAAGACCAAGTATTAATCAATTTTTAGTTTCGTTCCAACATGTTGGTGACCTACACAGATGACCATATAGAGCTTCATACGGTTCCATGCCGATAGTAGCTTGATAACTGTTGTTATAGGAGAATTCTATTAAATGCAATTGATTTTCCCTAAAGCCTCTAAAATCCAGAACACACCCCCCGAGAAGATCTTCCAAAACACGGTTGATTCTTTCCGCCTGTCCATTAGTTTAGGGGTGATCAACAGTGCTTATATTAAGCCTTATTCCTAAAGCGGTCTGTAATGCTAACTAAAACCGACTAGTAAAGATTGGATCCCGGTCGCTTACTCTACTGCTTGGAACTCCATGAAATCATGCAATCTCCTTTATATACATACATACATACATACATACATACATACATACATACATACATACATATATATATATATAATGGAATGAAGTGTGCACTTTTAGTTAATCGGTCGATGATAACCCAAATGCCTTCATTCCCTTTCCTTGTTCGAGGTAAGCCATAAATGAAATCCATTAATATTTGATCTCACTTCCAAATTGGAATCTCCAATAGTTTAAGTAATCCTGCAATTTTCTATTAGTCGCTTTCGACTTATTGACAATTTATGCATCGGCTAACATAAATGAATATGTCCCTTTTCATACTTCTCCACCAAGTGTGTGCTTCATATCTTTATACATTTTATTAACTCCTAGATGAATGTTGAGCTTGGATTTGTGACATTCAACTAAGACCTCCTGCCTAAGATTTTCCACATTCAGAACGCAAATTCGCCCATTCAATCATAATACTCATGGCTATCTATTTCAAAGCTTGAATTTTGCCCTTTGTATTTATCTCTGAAAAATTTCTTTAGGCATTGATCTTCTTTTTGCTTGCTGGTAATTCTTTCCAGAAGAGTTGGAGTTACTACCAAACAAGAAACAATAGCATACTTCCTACTCAACGAATCAACTACTATGTTGGCTTTCTTGGGAGTATATAAAATATCTAGATCATAAAATGCAAGAAATTCCAACCAACGTTGCTGCCTCATATTTAAATTTTTCTGAGTGAAAAGATACTTTAAAGATTTATGATCTGTGAAGAGCTCAAAATTTTCACCTAATTAAAAGAGGGCATTTTATTTACTAAGGTCAATTCAAAATTTTAATTGAAACAAACTATGAAAAATTCTTACCCAGAAAATAGTGCCTCCATATTTTTAGTGCGAACATCATTGCTAATAATTCTAAGTCGTGGATTGCATAATTTTTCTCATGAACCTTTAGTTTTTTACTTGCATAAGCAATCACCTTCCCTTGCTACATCATAAATGCACCAACTCCTTCTCCACAAGCATTTGTATAAATGGTTAATCCACCATTTCCATTTATAATTGCTAGAACTGGAGTGGTTGTTAACCTATTTTTGAGTTCCTGGAATGCTACTTCACATTTAGGCGTCTAGATAAATTTAGCATCCTTCATGGTCAACATCGTTAGGTGGTAGGCAAGCTTTGAGAAATCTTGAATGAATCTTTTGTAATACTCTGCCCGACCTAAGAAGCTATGAACTTCTTTAGGAGTTTGAAGTTGCTTCTAATTTAAAACAGTTGCAACCTTTACAGGATCTACTGAAATCCCATTTGTTGACACTACATATCCAAGGAATCTTACATCCTTTTCCCAGAAATGGCATTTTGAGAATTTGGTTTAAGCACATTATTTCTCAATATCTCCAATACAATTTCTAGATGCCTTTTGTGTTCTTCTTCTATCTTAGAATTGGTAAAGATAACATCGATTAAGACTAACACAGATTTATTGAGTAAATCTCTAAATACTCTATTCATAAGGTCTATAAAATAAGCGGGTGCATTGAGTAGCCTAAAAGGCATAACCAACCACTCGAAGAAAGTGTTAGGACCAATGCAGTTAGATGGATGCATTCTTCTGCGATTCTTATTTGATGGAATCCTGTAGCTAGATCCATTTTCGAGAACACCTGAGCACCATGTAATTGATCAAACAAGTCATCTATTCCAGGTAGAGGATAATTGTCCTTAATTGTTTGTTTATTCAGATTAGGTAATCTACGCACAACTTTAGAGATCCATCCGACTTGGCAACAAAAACTACCGTCGATCCCCAACTTGAATGACTCGGTCTTATCATCCCCTTCTTTAATAGCTCATGGGTTTGGTTATTTAACCCCTCCCTCTCCTTCGGAGCCATCGTTTGATCCCATTATTTAATTGGCCTTGCACCAGAAATCAAATCAATATAAAATTTGATTTCCTAATGTGGGGGTAAACTCTTTACTTCTTCAAAGATGTCTGGAAATTCTTTGGCGACATGCATGGTTCCTAGTCCTTCCTAGGATGAGTTTAATGCATATAGGAAACTTCCCCTCCTTGGACTAGGATCTTCACAAGATATTTCTACAAACTTCTTGAAACGGTCCATAAGGTTATCGTCCTACTATTGCAATCGAGAACAGCTTTATACTTAGTTAACCAATCCATACCAAGCAAAATTTCAAATCCAATAAAATCTAAGACAAATAAGTCGAAAGGAAATCTATGGGAAGAGTGGGAAATTTGGACTTTTTCACAATTCATACAAAGGTTAGTGGTACCACCTATAGGATTTGACACGGAAATAGGGGTATCAACTAACTTAGTGTCAAGTTTTAATTCTTCTATGGATTTCATAGCAACAAAACTATGAGAAGCATTTGTGTCAAACGATACTCTAACTAAAACATCTTCAACAACAAAATTACCTTCCAAAACTCTCTTGCCCTTCACATCCTAAGAGATTGAAGGTTCATCCTTTATTGCGTAGACTTTGGCCTGCTTTCCATTCCTTATGATCGAACAATCCTTGATCAATTGCTCCGATTAATGACAATTACAGCAGAGGCTATTCTAAAACATAAGGGAGATGGAATCCTAGACCTTTGGACTTCTACAATCCTTCGCAATATGGCCCTTTCTCTTACAATTGTTGTAAGTGTATTCCTTAAAGTGGTTTCCTTGAGACCCTTCCCCGAGTTTTCCTGGCCATGGCTTTTTACTACTCTTATTGAACTTCCACTTTTTACAGATATTGGCATTGTTGTTGGTCTGAGCTACCACCGAGATTTTCTTATCTAATAGTTTGTAATGGAATCCCATATCCAGCAAGCCTATAAATGATCCTTTAACATGGGTGGCCAACCTATTCTGGCACTTCTCTTTCATTTTGGAAATAAACTTTTCATTTTTCTTCAAAGGCGTGTCAATTAGACCTGGCCCAAAACAAGATAATTCGTTGAACTTATTTGCATACTCCCCAATAGTCATTTCTTCATGCTTCAAATCCATAAAGCTTCTATAGTGACGGGATTTCTCGGATGCTGGCATATACTGCTCCTCCAAGACCTCCTTAAACCTTTCCCAAGAGAAATTGTATTCTGATTCACTGAGGGTAATGGACTCCCACCAAGCCAAAACCCCTTCCTGTAGCTACCACGAGGCCAAGAACTTCTTTTACTCATTGTTGATATTCAACGCCTTAAAGGCTCTTTCACAAGATTTAATCCAAGCTGTACTTCAATAATAGCTTTTGTACACTTAAATGGTTTTCCCCCTAAGCTAGTAAAATTCATGCATGAGGTGGCAAAATTAACCTAAGGTTGCAGGGGAGCTATTTCTTCTATAGTAGAAGTCGGAGCTCGACCATTGGTTTTTATGGTGCTGCTATTTCCTTGTCTTTATCCTCAACGAGTACTCATGTCTTGCTACCTGAATTTAGTAAGATAACTTTAGAATACAAAGACGAAATTATCTTGGGGAATGTGTATAAAGCATAATTTTTTCTTCAAATAAGGATTCTAAGTACGTACTCTCAAAGATTAAACTCATTCTAAGGTATTACTAACCCTATCTCTAATGAGTTATACCCTACAAAAGCCAAGGTTCTCGCTTAACCTTCTGCTCAGATACCAAATGTGAAGACCCATCTCCTCCACTCTCAAAAATCGACACTAATACATCAACAGTATTACATGCCGCAAATCCAAGTGCCGGAAAGGCAAATTTTCAGGGGTAAAATAAATTAAAAGATAGAAACATAAATTATCACATTACGTTAAAATAGATAGATAGTGCATGCAACCACTCTCACTAAGGTATGTCAAAGTTTTGGTATGAACTAACCCAGCCAGGAACAGTTATAACTACCTTCTTCCACACTTGTAGTATTAAGTAATTTATACACAGTGGAAAAATAAAATAAATAGATAGATAGATATCTACATCGGTGCTCTAGCTCTATGCTCCAAAAATTTCTTCCAGCATGCTTTCCCCAAAACACTCCAACAAGATCTTGACTACTTGGCTGCCCGAAAAAATTGGGCATCCAAAGTTTAAAGGGAAAACAAAATAAACTCACAGTTAGTCATGGGAATGACATGAGAACTCAAAATATGATGTTTGAAAAAAAAGGTATCTCATAAGACCACACCGCATATAAGCACGGATGGGTTTTACCATATGATAAATAAAACCAATTTTTTACACAAAAACAAGGGATATTATTTTTAATTACATTCTTGGAAAACATTTGCAAGTAAACTTATTAATCTTAGCCGAAATTGTGACATTGGTTTAACTCCACCATATTAGCCACAAACATGGGTTCTATAGACAAAATGGCAGGCACTTATTGGAGAATAGATTTTCATACAAATAGCTAAGTGAAAGGACTTTCTTCTGGCAGTACATCTCTAGAGGAATGTACCAAGGTCAACAGAACATCTGCACCTTTACCAACACAAGACCGGCCTATCTTTTCACTAGATAGTACCGAATATGTCATCACCCGGTCGTTACCAACCTATTCGAGACGTCTCTTAGCACGCAACACAATAATTTAAACCTAAACGTCATAGCGGGTAGAAATTTTTCTAGTGGGGGATAATCATACCCTAATGGTTGTGAACCACATAGCCTTGCCACATCTAACTTGTTTCGGCCATTTTCCGGTTGCGAGGCTTGAGGTAATGAATTCTTTTCTTATTTGCATTATTTGCTTTGAATGCCACATTGCCATTCCATGGTCAGACAACTGTTTTCTACAAACGTATAACTCCTGAGTTCGTACATCTCAGGAAAGGATGTTAAACTAAGAGAAGTTGCCTTCACTACCAAGCAAATAATACATTCATAGAGATCACTCGTATAACTAAAAATGCAATGTCAAACATTCATCTATACAAGTTTGTTCTAGGACTGAAAGAAATCGAAGGCACTCTCCTACCACATCCTGTCGGGAATTAACCATAGGATTAGTAGCGAGAAGTCCTTGCATCGAAGATCTTTAAATGAAGAACTACCACCACATACTATGATATGGGAAATTTCCACCGTGGGTCATTATAAGTAGCCCTACATTCCATCTTCCATAATTATCTTTAGGTCATCACTTCAAATACGTAAATTGGTTCGAAGTGCTCTTTGGGCAGGAATCATCCAAGTCCGACCCTGGTTTCTCCGAACCAATCATCGATGAAAGAGGTCAAGCGAATAGGAAATCATTCTTAAATTTATCAAGTTCCATTTATGAAAATCTCTTCTATAGATATACATTTCTAAAACATTCTTTCAGATATATACGCGATTATTAAATCTCTCTTATAAAATCCTTTGATAACTTTTAAACTCCTTTTAAACTAGGAATAAATTTGAAATCGTTTCATTTTTAATTTAAGAAGGTGTTGATCAAAGTAAAAAAAATTCACTATCCCCTCCATCGGGCCAGTCTGGATAGCCAGGAAGAGCAGGAAAGTGGTTTTCCAATCTCAAGCCTAGAAATTATCTCTTTGACACCCACAAAGCGGCCAAGTTATTTGATAGACTCTAAATCTTTAACCATTCCATAAATCATTCAAATCATCTTTAAAAAAACTTTATTATTTATTTAAAAACATTTATAAAATATCTGAAAAAGAATCGTTAAGTTTAAAACTATATTTCAAAAGCTATAGAAAAGTGCTGCGATAAAGTGCCAAGGAAAGTGCATTTTAAGTATATTGATCAAAACGACTTTTTATGATTCGAAAATCCATTACTCAAATCACTTTTAAAACATATTAAAAGACTTATAATATTTATTCCACATTTTTCTAACAATTTTAAAACATTATTTTGAAAAAAAAAATCCAATTTTGGATTCTGAACTGCAAAATCGCGTTTTTTCTAAAATTTGTTTTACTCGTGTTTCAAAATCTAATTATCGAAATTTTGATTTTCATTATTTTTTGGAAAAATTGGATATAATAGTTTGGAAAATTCTTATCTCAAAAAATTCCGTGCTAAATTCCATTCTGTACACTCGCTTGACTTTTATGGCACGAAATCGCGAACTACCGTTTCGCGACGGGCTTAATTTGACTAAATTTTCAATTATCTTTCAAACTTCACCAAAACAATTCCATATGTTTATAAACCATTTTAAATAGGTTTAACATTCCATATACACCAATTCATTAATATAAAGGAAAGTGATTTCCTTTGTGCTTATCGACGTGTATTTTCATGACTTATATATATATATATATATATATATATATATATATATATATATATTCAACATTCGTATGAAAAAACCAAACTTGATGATCAAAGAATATTAAGCATCCATTGCAAACATCATATCATCATCCAAAATATAATATAATAGTTTAGGAGTTTTCACCTTGAGTTTTCAACGCTTAATTAAAATTTCGTTATAGCTCCGCTATTCTGTTTTCAAAGCTCACTATTCTTCAGGATTTAGCTCTTAAATGCCTTAAACACAACTTGGGGTGGCTTGGGGGTGCTTGGCCTTGGGTGGAGCAAGGAGTGCTCGGCTTATGATGAAGTGGGGTGGAGATCGTGAAGAACAAGGAGAAAAGGTGAAGTTTCAGGATTGTTTTGAGATGTTTAAGTATATATAAATATATATTATAATTTAAATTCTTTTTGAATAAATTTTGCCATTATTCTTTTAGGATAGAAGCTATTAAAGAGGAAGACAAAACTTAGAAATATGAAGAAGAAGATGAATGAAAATGAAGAGAAGAGGGTAGGGCATTTATACGAAAAGAAGAGAGTAAAAATATCTATGCACACATCATCTTTTGCATCACCATCACATGGCTTCACTATCATCACTTTCCCTCTCACTAGGTACGGCAAATAACTCCCCTCTATATGCCCATCACTTCCATCATCTCATGTATGCATATGTTAACTTATGTATGCTTAAGGAGTAAAAAAAAGCTTAAAATATCTTATCTTATATTTTATACTTAATTATATTTACATATATATGTTTATGTGCATGTTTTCATGTTTGCACATGTACATGTGTATGTGTATGTAACATATTCCTACGATGTTGCATGATTTCCACACGTTGTATCGTTAGGAATTCCTATTTCGATTTTCGGTTTTCTGTTTTAAATTAATATGCATATATTTGTAAACAAATTTTGAAAGAAAATTTTCTTATTATTCTTAACTAATTAAAATGATCATATTTTATTTATAAAATCATATAAATTAATATTAATAATTATTTACAAAATTATTGTTATATCGAGAATGCTAGGTGATCATTTATTTAAAGTGATATATTTACGGATCATTACATATCTTGGAGAAACACATGAGTTATATGACATAGTCATCTTCGGTGATGCTGTACTGTGCATATAAAGCTCGTTTCATTCTCCTAGGACAATGATAAGGAAATCTATCCACAATAGTTAGGAGGTTATCTCGGCTCTTATCTTTGATTGTTTATTTCCTAAAGAACCGAGGTTGAGTTTACCGAGAATTATCAAAAGTTATTTTGAAGAGACCAGGATTAGGTATGTTATCCAAACCCACTTCGACCCAATGAATGCATTTCAAAGTGAAGACATATTAGAGATGATGGAATTGGAGATGGAGCTCTCAAGTGTTTCGTTCAATCCCAGAACGAACTTATATCAATGAATGCTGGTATTGCATTGTTATCTGGAAGGCAGTATTAGCATTCCAAGTGGGATGTGCTATATAAAAGGTAAAATGTAGTTTCAGGTCTCATCAACTGGGAATGACTAAAACATAGGAGATGCAGTAGGGCTAAGTGGGTTGCTCCCAAGTTGTCCCTATATAGAGTCGTTATTATATCTCATTTGTATGCTTCGGGGCCCATTAACGGAGGGGTGATCATATTCGATACTATCCAAGAAGGGGTAGGTTGGTTCTGTGTTGGCAGAGTATTAAGGTCCTCGGTGTTATTTTATCTAGAGATGCACTCTGATAGGCGGTACCCCAATAGTCCAGTCATTGTAATGAATACATTCTCCAATACCAGCCTTTACATTTTTTAGTTGTATACCTATTATACTGGAATTTAATTAATGTAATAATTTCGGCTAAGATTAATAAGTATTTTTATATTAGACATTATTATAATATTCGAGAATTTCGTATGAAATGTTTTGGTTATCGTAAGGTAAAAAAAAGTCTATGTTTATGTGCGGCGTGGTCTTACGAGATACTTTTCATTTTCAAAGGATTTCTCTAGAACTTAAAAATCCAGTTAGGTGTGTTTTCTCACGCTAGTTTTCTAGACTCACTCGGATGTTATTTTATTATAATGCTCGAGTCAGACTGAGCATATTTATAGATTTACTTTGCATGCATTGGAGCTCTGAAGATGAGTTGAAGATCTTCACAACGTATTTACATATATGTTTTATTTCCTCTATTTATTGTTGAAAGCATTAGCAATTGTGAGGACTGGTTGTTATAACTGTTCAGGCTGATGATTGTGGTTTGTTTTTGCACCTGATGGATGTATGTATATAATAGTTTCTCCTTTGTAAATATTATTGATTTTATATTATATATGTTGTTCTGCTGTGATTATGAGATTTCATGATTGTTTCTAGTTTCTTTCTCTTGTTCTTCTCTATTCTTTTTCTTTCCTTTTTCTTTCCCATAACCATCTATCTTTTCGTTCAATTTGAATTGGACATGTATGGTTTATTGTCAACTTGAACTATACGGATTAGCGGGTCGTTACACATGGTATCAGAGCTGAAGGTTATGCAAGAACATTGGTTTTGGTGGGGAAACTGATAAAGAGATAGGGTGATGGAATGTCTTATTATGAGTTATGAGAGTATTATATTTATGTGAGCATGTGTTTTTTAGTGTTATAAAAATGTTTTATATTGTGTTAATTTATTTGTTGAGTGGCTTATGAATTTTGGTAGGTGTGTGGAATGCCGTTATCGATAGGGGTTTCTAAATGCTTAAATAATGCAAACCGACGCAGTATTGTTTTGAAATGGGTAAATAAAATAATTCTGCCTAAAATATATTTTTGTATATATAGGAGTAATTTTTCAGAAATTATTATAGTTATATGTGGTATGTTTGGCTGTTTGTAATATTTAATTATATAACTATGAATTATAAATATGATTTACAATTTGTTGCCTAAGTTATTTATAAATATGACGTGTAAATGAACATGATTTTAGTATATTGATTATAACTAAAATAATCAACATTTGTGAATGAAATATTTCATAAATATATCTATAAACATGATTTGTAGATTAAATGGATTTAAAATATGAGAATTTGGGAATTTAAACCCCGTAGATTTTGAAAAATTGTTTTCAAAGGTTAAAAGAATAATAGTAGTGTTGTTTTGAAGATATTTGGCTTGATATATTTATAAATGGAATTTAAAAGAAATAGAAAGCACTTAACTTACTTCAGTCGCTGTAAAATGATTTTGGTGAAGATCGCAGCATCATTTGCGTTTATTTCAAGTTTTTAAGTGAGGAATTGCCACCATTGAAGGTTTATTTTGGTGAAAGAATTTTTTTTAGATTCCAGAAGTGTAATTTAATATATAAAGGAGTTATATATATATATATATATTGATTTCAAAGTGATTTGAAATTAAACCGGGTGTTTAAATCCTGAATATTCTATCTAAATATTTAGGAAACATAAGATAATAAGTTATTGAACTTTGAAGATGGTATGGGTAAGGAATAAGTTTACAACTTATGAATTTGAAAGGGATAAGTTAAAACAAATCTCTAAATTGTTGGATATGTTAAGGAACGAAAATCATAAATGGAGATTGGTAAATTTTAACTTAAGTAAAGATAAACAAGTGAAGTTATTTGCCCCGTAATGCTATGGAGCATCCCGGTCCATCAGTTCCTGCTGCTCATTCGCTGGCATGCTCCAAATCATGGTCTTCACTTTTCACTTCTCTGCCCCGTAATGCGGGTGATTACAAACCGATTGAATTTGAAATCATCGAGGAAAATGGAGTGATGATCCCTCCTCCAATTGTTATGCAAGCCAACGTGGACTATTGGTCAAATTATTTGGTTGGTTTCCGTTTGGAACCAAATCACCGCCTTCATGATGCGTCTTCAGTTTGTCGAAGGGCTTGGAAGCTTTGTGGTAATTTTCATGTTAAGCTGATTGAGTCCATGTATTACCTTAAGTTTTCCTCTTCCGAGGAACGTCGGCTTATTCTTGAGGCCAAGCCTTCCTTTTTAGATGGGAGACCTTTTCTTATTACTCCTTGGTCTCCAACAATGGCGAGTGCTCATGAACAAGTCCTTTCTGTCCCAGTTTGGGTTTACTTTTTGCAAATTCCCTCTGCACTACAGCCTTTACTTGGTTTGAATTGGCTAGCCTGTAACATAGAAAAATTGAAATGTTTTGACTTTAACACAGTAGAGCGAGAAAAATTGGTGTATGCTAAGGCTCTTATAGAGATATCCCCCTTTAAGCCTCTCCCTTCTTCTATTCCTGTTCAGCTTACTGTCGGGCATGTAGTGGAAGTCCGTGTTCGTTACGGTCGGGTTCCTCAAATTTGTACCTTCGGTCACTCCTTAGGCCACCTGGCTATCGACTGCATGCATTCTATTGTCTCCAAGACTGCTCCTAAGATCCCTCTGCCTCGCCCTCTCCCCCCTCAGGAAATGGGTTCCTAAGGTTTCTTCCACTAACTCTCCGCTTGCCCCTCCTCCTGCAGTTCCTGTTTCTGTCCCCGGCCCCCCTCCATGTTCTATGGCTAGTCCTGCCTCCCTTTCTACCTCTGTGGTCCCTTGTGATGATTCACCAATTCCTATAGCTACTCCTGATCCTGCTTTGCCGTGTTTGCCTATTGTTTGGGTTGAGTCTGAAAGGTGTTGGGTTGACCTCAAATCAGATATGAGATTTAACCCCTTGGATGATTCCTTTTTTAGATTTGTTTCTGATGATCATCTGGACCTTAGATGCCTTCATTACCGCCCTTCTGGACATTCCTTAGTTCTAGATATGGACGGACAGTTTGCGAGGTCGAATTTTGTCATGCTAGCTGACTCTACCTGGGATCGATCTTTTATATACACTTCTGATTCTGTGGATTATAACCCTTGTCTTGCTATCCTTTTCCGCCCCTTTGCTGGTCTTTTAGGGAATGTCCCTTTAGTTTCTTCTCAGCTGTTAGCGAAAGTTGGTGCTTCTTCCTCTCTTGAGGAGACCTAGTCTAGGTTAAATTTTAGTAGATGTGGCATGTTAGTCACAATCTTGTGCTGTATTTTCCTTTTTCTTAGTAATTAAGGTGTTTTTACCTTACTCCTGTACTTCATGTTTTTATTACGTTCTTAATAATAAGTGGACGGTTCGCTATAAAACCGGCCGGCCTTGCCAAAAAAAAAATGAAGTTAATGAAATGGAATTTTGATTTGAAATGGGATTTAACTTAAGCTGATTTGAATAAAATGGGTTTTAAAGAGGGGAAATTGACTCAAGAAAAGGTAAAATTAAGTTTGACTTAAGAAAGATTTAATGAAGTTTAATTGGATTGAAATGAATTAGATGAATTAGTAAAGTGAATTAATTCCACTTAAGTTGCAAAATGAGTTAATAAAATGAATACAAACTTGAGTTAAAATGAAGTACAATTTGAGTTGCAAAAACAATTGAATGTAAACAAATGAGTGTAAGTGAAATTGAAATGAATAATTGGATTTGATCTAAGTTGGATGTAAATCAATTGAATGCAAATGGATTGAATGTTAACTAATTGAATATGAATAAATGAATGGTAAATAAAGAAATGTTAATTAATTGGATGTAAACCAATTGAAAGTAAAGAAATTGAATGAGAGCCATTTGAATAAAAATAAATTGAGTGGAAGTCAACAGAATGTTAATAAGAAATGAAATTATATAATGTTGACATTGAAAATCCAAGTGGATTTGTTGATAAATAATTGGGATGAATATTATTTGGTTAATGATTTTCCTTGTTACATTTTATAAATTTGCATATAGATATTGTATTAGTATATGTTATATATTGATATTACTTTCCATATACTTGTCCTCATTGGTTATTGAGTGTTAGTAGGCGCGGATGGCGTGTGCTTTGTATCTGAAGCTCGCTTTTGCATATTGTTGGTTGTACATGCTTGCTAATACTAAAATAAGGTACACATCTCAAATTACATACCATATTTTTATATTTATCTTTATGGGATGCCTCATCCTCGAAGATGAGAGATATATTTGTGATTATATATATTGTAAATTTTTACGATCGAGCCACGCAAACGAGACGCTGGTGAAATTTTCCGTATATTAAGGTGTTAAATTTTTTTTTTTGAGAATTTTGAACAAATTTTTGATAACTAAAATTTTCATTTTGAATTATAATTTGGGATGAATAAATGAATGATATTAGTTGATTTTTGGAATAGTATTAGTTAATAACTATGAATGAATTGGAAAACGTAGAAATGTTTTTATAAGAAGTTACAACTATTTGATTTTTGAAAGTTAAACGACTTAGAGGAATTTGGTAATCTATTTTAACTAGTGGTTTTTGAAAAGTTAATGGATTTGGGCATTTTTCTTACCTTGGAAATTTCGGGGACGAAATTCTTTTAAGGGGGAAGAATGTAACGACCTAGAATTTTGGTCATTTGAATTTGGAATATTTAATTGATTTTAAATATTGAAATGTTAATTTTATTAGTTAATAACTTAAGTTTCAAATAAAGTGATTTATTTGATGATTAAATTGTTGAATTTAATTTCGAAATTGTTTAAAATAAATGAATCTTGAATTTAATATGATTGGAAATGATTTCAAATGTTGATTTAAATTCTATTTAAATAAGTGGGAAGATTGTTAACTTTTAAATTTAGATTTAAAAGGTGATTTAAATAATTTTGGAAATTACTTATTTTAATTAACATGTAAAAGTAGCCTTCCGACGCACTGTCTCAGAATTGGATGAAACCAGTGTCATTGGATCCATAATAATAATTTATAATATGTAGTCGAAATTCGTGATGATTGGACTTACCATTTGGGTGTGTGAGATCATAATGCCTATAATTAATTTTCAGATATTATATAATATAATTGGGGTTGAAAAGCTATCTTCTGCATATGATCGAATTAGGTCTCTAAACAAGTTTCAGTGTGTTCGAAATAGGGATATAACATATAAAATGCCAAGCGCCGCATCTCGATAGAAGTTCACGATTTTTGGACAGTTAAAGGCATGATATATTTTTAAATTTAAAATAATATGCATAATATTATAACAGCCCATACCCATACATGTCCTTGCCATACCTTTCCCACATCGTGCCATACCATTTCACTTGTTTATATTTTTGCGTTTACATTAGATAAAAAAAAGCTCACGTTTCTTAAATTTAAACTTCATGTCCAATATAACAACCACCATCCACTCTCACCGCCAGAGGCCGATTTGGCCTTCGACGCCTAATTGAAAATTATGCATGACGATGTGATGAAGGGATATAATGATGCGACTGGGCTATGATGGCTGGAGGTGGTTGAAATTGCCTCGCAACGGCAGCAGCTGTTGGCCCGGTTTGGGTTCAATTTTGCGATAGTGTATGGTAGGGGAGATGGCTTTGGCGGCGTGGTGCAGGAGCGGTCAGCGGCGATGCCGGTGGGGCAATGGTGGCTGTGCTGATCGATATTTAACAAAAAAAAAGAAAGTTCATTTGTGACCTAAGAACGAAGATGAAGGGAAGGTGATTTAAATGTTTAAACGTTTATTAATTTTAGATTAATTATCAATTAATTATTTCAAATGTTTGCATATCCGTATTTAACTCGTATGAGGTCCAAATTGAATGCGATGAGTCGCGTTGCAATCGTATCAACGAAGGGTACGTTATAGTGGTTGGTTGGACGAATTCAGAGCTAGCTGGAATTTGGGATTGAAATTGGATATTCGTTCGATTTTAATTCAAAATGGAATGTTTTGACGAACAAAAATCAATGTGAGTTAATCTAACCTTTTTGGTTAATCGGGAAAATTTATATGGTCAATAGCGTAGATATTTTATTATTGATTTTTATTGACAGTTTGAATGGATTGGTAGTTCATATTATTGGTTTGGATATATTCCCGCCTATCGAAGCGATGAGACCCTATTACTTTCCTACGTAAGAGCGGATGATCATTTGTATATGAATCCACCCTCAAAACGGTTGATTTATATTTTATATTATATGTCGTCTGTGATGTAGGGGGACAGGTTGAGAGGATACAAAAGAATTCCTCGCCACTGTTGATTTACCTTATATATACATATATATATATATATATATATATATATATATATATATATATATATATATATGCTGATATGTGATTTTGGATTTCATGTTGAGGCCAAAATGGATTTGAAATTCTAAAAAATAATATTTTGATCTGAAAATGGATTTCAAAGATATTTTAAAAAATTTATGTTTAATAATATTTCTACGATAAAAGTATGTTTTTTAGATATTATAAGTTAATTGTTGTATGAAATATTTTAAATAGAGATTTTCGATTGGTAAAATAAGGATTTTAAATCTTAAAATAAGCCTGTCTTTTATAATTAAGGGATATTTTTAAAAGAAGAAATAGAAATATTTTTATACAAATATTTGTTAACCATATATGAAGTAATATATATTTATATAGGTACATATATATTATAATGAAATGTTTAAATCTGATAAGTTATAAAAGTGAAATTTTACAAAAGAAGTGAAGATTTGCAAAATTGTAGCATTGTTAATAAAAATATAGATTTATAGACGCTGTTTATAAATAAAAGGAAATTATTACCATAGGATAGATTGGGAAGAATAAATTAAACGGTAGATTTATTAAATGATGTGGAATGGTATATTAGAAATTGTTGATTCTATTTTGAAAATTGAAGGTGACGATAAAATTTGGATTTGTTGAAAGATATTTTATAAGTTGAAAGAAAATTTATAAAGGAAATTTATACCTATGGAAGCAAGGTTAAAAATAGTTAAAATTATGTTTGAATAAGAATTTATGAATAAGTGGGATTTATAACGGGATGGAGTTGTACACGGAGTTCATAAATAATGGGATTTTATGGAAGGAAGTTTCATAAAATAGAAAAGATTTATTAATATAGCTTTATAAATATGGAAAGGTTAAAAAGTTAAGTGTGGATTTTTATCAAAGAAATATAATTATGTTTTAAAATTTGTTTAATTATATTATTCAATATTTTGAAAGTTTATTATTTAAATTATTAATTATTAATATGGTTTGAAATAAATTGTAATTATTTATTAGTAAAGTTATAGAAATTAATTATTAGTATTATAGAAATGTTAAGATAAATTATTATTGTTTTGATTAAGATGTTTGGAATTTATTAATTATTGTTTTAAGATGTTTTAAAGTTAATATTTATACACTTATGTTGTTTAGTATTATGTAATAGTGTTTTGAGTAAAAGATTAGAATTTTAATTTTAACGTTTCTGAGATTTCTAAATAGGATTTTATTAACAGATGTGGATTATAAGAGGAATCTTATAATATGTTTTGGGAACGAAAAGGAAGATTGGTTAAATGATAAAAGGACTTTTATAAATGGGTTTAGATATTTATATAAGAAATTATAGAAATGGGTTTATAGATTTATAAAATGAGTTTATAAATGGTTTTGTGGATTATAGTAGGATTTATAAATGGATTTTAAATTGAATGAACAAAAGGGGGGATTTTCCAAATTGTTGGTGAATATACATATACCATTGAGATAAGCATTTAGATATTTTTCCAAGTGTTGAGAAAGAGGGATTTCGTGGTTTATGTCAACCTTTGTAAAAGGATATTTGATTCAAATTTTACAGAGTGACTTCAAATTAATGAAAGATTTATTAACAAAGACTTAGTGTTGTTTGGTGCTTAACAAGTGTGGGTTTCTTATGGAATTAAATCCCTGATCGAATGTTTATTATCCGATAGTTGAATAACCGACTACCGAAATTGGACCTGAAATGTAACAACTCGCATATTTATCGATTTTATATTTAAATATTTTATCGTTAGTCGGATTTTAGTCCGAAAAGCTACTTTTTGCAAACAGCCGAATTAGGACTCGAGACCACTTCCATTGAGTTCAAAATGCCGTTTGCGACCTTTTTGAGTATAAGCTTCGATATGTTTGGAGATAATTGATTTTTGCTACTTTTTTCCGCTTATGACTTTCGTTTGGACTGCACCCTTATTAGTTCAGCCCAACCCCCTTCTCTTCATAACTTCTCCTCTTTGCTTAAATACTCAAGCTTTGGCAACAATGGTGGAAGAGAATGGGAAATAGAAATTCCTAAGCCCTAGCTTGCTTTGCAAATCTAACTTCTAGCTCCAAATTCAAGAGAACCCATTGGTAAGCATCTCCTTCTTCTTCTCCAACTCTTTCTCTCTTTGATTTCAGAAAATTCCTAAACCTAATTTAGGAAATGTTTCCCTTTTAAGCTTAGATTCAAGCTTCTAGTGTTGAGATTGAAGAGGGATTGATCTTAGCTTGTTCTTAAAGCTTCTTCTTGGTTGATTTTGTAAAAAGGTGAGATTTTTATCTCACATCTTAGTCTATAATTATCTTCGATTGTTAGGTATGAATTCCTAACGTTTATTCGTGTGCAATTGATTTTGGTTTGGATCGATTTCGTGTATATTCCAATTTTTGGTGTTTTGGTCTAATTTATGAAAATCCTATTATGGATATTTGGACATTGATATATGAGGCGTACCGAAGAGCCGTTTAGGCTGGGTTGTCGTTCGACGTAATTCCTTAGTCATTGCCATTTGCTCGTTCGATCGTTTTCGATATTCGTTTGGCCATTTTTGGCCTAGGTTCAGGGAATGCCCTGAACCCCAGATTCAGACGTCTGAAACGTAATATTCAGACGTCTGAATATTGATCTGGGAAGATTTCTATTCTCAGATTCAGACGTCTGAATATATGGTTTCAGACGTCTGAATTGGTTCTATTTCAACCAGAAAGGAAATAGGCTAAAATATGCCTATTTCAGACGTCTAAATTGTGTTCTGGAAATCTTTATATTTCCAGATTCAGACGTCTGAACCACTTGTTTCAGACGTCTGAAACTGCAGTGTTTTGCCTATTTGCCTATTTGCTTAAGAATTCCAATTTAAATCGATTCGTGATGATCCTATTTGTTGTTATCATTTATTATGCCTTTGATGACTCCTATTTAGGGATTTTTGAATATCCATTTCGATGGATTCTTTATCGGTTTCTTTGGATTTTATTCACGTCTTCGAATGTGAATTTTAGTGATTGATTGTTCTTACAATCTTCTTTGTGATTTATCACTTTAAAAATATAAAGGTTTTCTATACTAGTAGTAAATATCAAAACTCTTTCCTCAAACGATTTCAATACTATTTTAATACCAAATTCGTTTATAAAACCGTTTTCCAATCTATTAGTATATACAAACCTTTACCTCACTCGTATGAGAAATCTAATTAAACGACTTAGCAAAACAAGTGGTATGAAACGCTTGCGTTCACTTTGTTGGTTAATTCTTGGACTTGTTCGATTGAAACTCTTGTGACAATTTTCTAGTGGAGATCTACAATTTGTTCGTAAATATTTAAGTTAAGCTAGTGGTTATAGGACATGATGCTAAGCTCATATATTTACTAGCTACTGTAATCGACACTTCTCTTTGATCATGACGATCATTTTATGTTTTAGACTAGCATTGTGCAATGTCTTTGCGATTTGGTTCATCGGATGTCACGCTGTACGACGTCGTTGTTCCCTTTGATTGTGTTTTGGTTCATCGGATGTCACACTGTACGACATCGTTGTTCCCTTTGATTGTGTTTTGGTTCATCGGATGTCACGCTGTACGACGTCGTTGTTCCCTTTGATTATGTTTTGGTTCATCGGATGTCACGCTGTACGACGTCGTTGTTCCCTTTGATTTTGATTTGGTTCATCGGATGTCACGCTGTACGACGTCGTTATTCCCTTTGATTGTGTTTTGGTTCATCGGATGTCACGCTGTACGACGTCGTTGTTCCCTTTGATTGTGATTTCTGGATTTCATGTGTTGAATTCTGGAATTTAGGTTTCACCAACTTTTACGATTGGCATTGATATATATGTCATTTATTGTGGCTTGGTGAATGAAATTGGAGTATGACATTCCTTTTTATCTTTGAGAAGATTTTGTGATATTGATTAATCTCTTGTTGATTTTCAATTACTTATATATATCACAGCTTGGCATGGTGATTATTATACGTTTAGTCATATCTCTTATTCTATATCATTTCATCTGATATTTATAGCTAGACTGATCCGTTTATTATTTTCTTATTAAATAATACTCGGGTCAGACTGAGATATTACAGGTGCTTCCTCATGGTTTCCTATCTGGAACCATCTTCTGACTTTTGGCTAACTACTTTAGTTTAGTAGTTTTTGTTGTATACATTTGAGATACAGACTCTATGATGTATACTTATTGTTTTTTCTAGCACTTGTATCTATTCTTTTTGATATTGTGGATCTTGTTTGACCACTACTCTGATGTACACTTTCATGTGTTATATTCATATCTATTCCACCTTTGTGATATGAATTGTCTGTGACTGATTTATGTTATGTTTATTTCTATATTTGTTTCTGAAGATACTATAGCCACTGTGTAGTAGCTTTGAGTTTGTGTCGGTATGCCGGATTTCCCTCTTGATAAGAAATGCATGTTATACTATCTGACATATCGATGCTCGCGCAAAGCAATTACACGGATGGTCGCTCCTCAACAGCCTTATTCTCCGTGCTAGTTGACAGCATTCACCGTAATGTTCTTGGCTAGCGTGGGTATAGAGGTGGGGCGTCACGTGAAAACGTAACTTTGGAAATATCTAAGAGAAACATGTGAGTTGTATGGCACAGTCATCATCGGTGATGCTATACTGTGCGTTTAAATCTCATTTCGTTCTCCAAGGACAATGATAAGGAAATTCATCCACTAACGGTTAGGAGGCGATCTCCGCTCTTATCTTTGACTGTTTATTTCCTAAAGAACTAGGGTTAAGTTTACTAGGAATTATTGAAATTTGTTTCAAAGAAACTGCGATCAGGTACATTATCCAAAAACCACTTCAATCCAACAAACGCATTTCGAAGCGAAGACATCATGAAGATGATGGACTTGGAGATGTAGCTCTCAAGTGTTTCATTCAGTCCCAGAACAAATTTGTATGGATGAATGTTGGTATTGCATTATTGGCTGGAAGGAAGTATTAGCATTCTAATTGGGAAGTGCTATATAAAAGGTAAAATGTAGCCTCAAGCCTCATCAACATGGAATGACAAAAACATAGTAGATGCAACAGGGCTAAGTGGGTCGCTTCCAAGTTGGGTATGACCATCCCTATCTAGAGTCGCTATTATATCTCACTAGTATGCTTCGGCCCCCATTAATAGTGGGGTGATCATATTCGATGCTATCCAGTAAGGGGTAGGTCGGTTCTGTGTTGGTAGAGGATCCAGGCAAGCTCCTCGGAGTTATTTTATCTAGAGTTGCACCACGACGGGCGGTACCCCTATAGCCTAATCATTGTATTGAATCCACTCTCCAATACCAGCCTTTACGGTTTTAGTTGTATACCTATTATGTTGGAGTTTAATTAATGTAACAATTTCAGCTAAGATTAATAAATATTTGCACATTAGATATTATTATAATATCAGAGAATTTCATATGAAATGTTTTTTGTTTATCGTAAGGTAAAAACCCAACTGTGTTTATATGCGGTGTGATCTTACGAGATACTTTTGATTTTCAAAGGTTTTTTTTAGAACCTAAAAATCCAATTGGGTGTTTTTTCACGCTGATTTTCTAGACTGACTTGGGTGTTATTTTATTATAATGCTCGGGTCAGACCGAGCGTATTTACAAATTTTATTTAGATGCTTCGGAGCTTAGGAGATATTTACATATATGTTTTATTTCCATTGTTTGTTTTTGAAATCATAGGAAATTGTGAGGACTGGTTGTTATAACTGTCCAGGCTGATGATTATGATTTGTTGTTGTACTTTGATGGATGTATGTATATAACAGTTTCTCCTTTGTAAAGATTATTGATTTTATATTATATGTTGTTCCGCTACGATTGTGAGATTCTATGATTGTTTCTAGTTTCTTTCTCTTCTTCTTCTCCTTTCTTCTTTATTTCCCGTAACTATCTATCTTTCCATTCAATTTGGGTTAGACATGTGTGGTTTATTGTCAACTTGAACTGTACGGATTGGTGGGTTTATATAATAAATTAGTGGAATGGCTATCTTGATCACAATACGAAATAAACCTAAATAATTTTGTATTATTGTTTATCACTTATTTTCAACTAGCAGCCCCTCACTTAGTGGTGAACCTAATAACACTCATAGGCTAACCCTTATAATGGTATAAACTAAAAATATGTTCGGTTGGTATAAATAATGAAGTTGCAGAAAATAGTAGATCAAATATGAATTGTAATGGAAATAAAATGGTAAAAAAAAGAAGGGTAACTTTGATAACTTGGTTGAATTGAATTACCGTTATCTACTTCTGATGTTAATGGTAGAGTGGAAGAACCACCAAAATCTTCTTTTCGGTATAAAATGAGGAAAAAAAACTTAGTTAAACCTCAACATGGTGTTATACATACGCACACAGTATTGGCATTCCTGTAAGAAAAGTAGATAGGTTCCATAATGGTTGAATAAAGATATTAGCAGCTAGCAAATGACTGAAAATTCCAAACCATGGTAACAATTACAAGCAATCATGACTTTCTTTTTATGAATATTTTGTTAAGTTATTAGTAACCAAAAACAAAGAGCATAAATCATTTATCAATATAGTAATAGAATAATAATCAAATTTGACTTTTAAATTAGTTCCTTTCACAATATACGAGTTCAGGCTTTCAGTTTGTTCCCACCTTAAGATAGTTTTAGTTCTTTGATATAAAAGATACTAATAATCACATATTATGTAGCCTTTTTACATATAAATAATTTCAAAACACAATTGGTCGTAAAATTTATATGCATTTTTATTTTTTATAGGGAAATTAATATTACAATCAGAATCAAATGACTACACACAAATAATGTTTAGTAGAAAAGAGAAGGCATAACCAATCAAAAGCTAGGTGGATAATATGGGTTCCTCTAGTTATACAATATTCATAAAGTGGATTATAATTCATAAACTTCTAACTGAACTTGGAAGATAATATGAAATATGTTGAAATAATTAATATATACTCTAAATTGAAGGAAAAAATCATTCTTGTTAAGTAATAATCTAAAGGAGAAGACTAAACATTAAAAATGTAAACAATCTTCAACAAAACCCTAAACATATGAGGTATACTGTGGAATAAAAAGAATTTCAATTGACCCATGAGGACGGGTCCTATAAAACTTTCAAGAAAAAGTGTTTTGAAATTATGCAATATATTTGGCTTGAGGCTGACCACAGAGACCAGATTTCTGCCTCGCACATACACACCTTTTAATTTATCTTACGTGACACCAGCATCTCACAAAATGCAACACCATCATTCCAATATTTATTTGCAACATGTAGAATTACCCTTTTTAAAAAGGTAAGCTTGAATGGTAAACTATTTTATGTGTTTACCTAAAATCTACCTTTTGAGTTTGTAAAGTATTCCAATAACCAAGTCAAATCATAATATATTTTAAGTGTATATGATTTTGAATTGATCAGCATGTTAAATTACTGAGAAAAAAGTGGAAACGACTTAGAACTAAGAAAATGAAAATTGTTTTCATTGCAAAATCATTTATTAAGAATGATATTCATTAACCATAATAAAGATATATCTTTTTCATCACATTTTGTAGCTAAGAAAAATAAATATAAGCATAGCTTTAAATTAAAATCAGTCAAGCATGTCAACTAAACATGCAAACGAGAAGGGAAGTTTAAAAAAAGTTATTGCATTTTTTTAAATTACCAAAATACTTGTAGCTCATCATCAGTTAAACCTGAAGGGAAAACAAAAAAATGCAATACCTTAAAAGCCAATGATTTAACACTGGCAAAGAGGAAAGGTGCAACATTGCATGTTGCAGGACATAACGACATCGTTGACGTCTTCAAATGAGATACATGATCTACACTAATAAGGAGATCGTTCGTTGCCTGGAGAAGAGGAAGCTTGGTTTGTTTGGATTTATACCAATCATGATAGAATTGGGTCATGGGTTTGACTGGACCGCTGAGGGTGAAGGTGGTATTAAAGGGTTTGGGAATAAGAATTGGTTGGCTTTGGTTACATTTCTAATAATTTTGATATATCCAAATCTTAATTGAGCAAAAATAAACAATGAAGGATATTTTATTTGCAAAGAAGTCAATCATCAAAAACAACACAGACGAGAAAAATTTGGGTCAAGGATTCCAGATTATGTTGGATCGGATAAGAAAAGTGATATTTGAATGGATCGGAAGAGAAATTTGAAAAAGGGGAGAGTGATTCAGGGTTTCAGAGTGAAGGATGAAAAGAAGAGGTTCATTGTAAACTATAGAATAGGAAAATAGGAGGGGGATTAAAACATTTAGCGCTAACTTTTCATCACTGTTTTCAGTATGGGAATAGTACGAATAGTGCGTTTTATTTAACTCTAGGTAAGTAACAAAGGACTAATTATAGAAAGTGGCGTTTTAACGCAATCCTCCTTTGCTAGGATGAATTGTTATCTTATAGTGGATGTAAATCAAATTATTCACCTTAGCTTAGTGTTAAGAAGGTTGAGATTTGCTCTTTGCTTAATTTCTTTAAGCTTTGTACTTGATTCCTAGCTTATCTTCTTTTGATTCCTTTTAATGGTGGTCGGTCGAGCTCTTTGGGGGTTTTATTATTGTTTGTAATTGTTGAAATGAATAAGAAATGAAGGTAAGAAGAGTTTAGGTTATAAGAATAAAAACTATTCCTATTTTTCCCTTATCATATTCCTCATACTTACTTCTTTTTAATTTTCTTTTACTTGTATATTCACTTATTGATTTACAAATCACATCCCTTAACCATCTACATTATTTCATTTAATCTATCTGAATAAATATCCCAAATAATGTTTGTCAAAATTGGGGTCATTACAGGCTCTCCTCTTTAAAGCATTTCATACTCGAAATCATGATAAGTTACTCATAACAACTAAACATAAAGCTAAAACATACCATCAAACAAGTTTGGATAAGTATCTTTAATCCTGCTCTTAGTTTCTCAAGTGCAGTCTCTCTTATCGTTACTCCATTGGATTTTGACTAATCTGATTATCTTATTCCTTAATCTCTTCTCATCTCTCGTAACTATACGAACTGGTTTTCTAACTATGGTCATGTCTCGTTCCACTACTAAATCATCTAACACGGTTAGTGTAATAGTTGTTTCTAGATCTTGAATACACTTTCACACTTTCTTAGATGAAAAAATATGAAAAACATTATGGACTCCTGCCAAACTATTTGGTAACTTTACTCTATACGCGAGTTTCCCAATCCTTTCTATAATTGGAAATGGTCCAGCGAATCTCGGTGCCAATCTTGCTGATTTGCCGAATCTGATTACACCTTTCATCGGTGACACCTTGAAGAAAACTTGACCTCCAACTGAGAATTCTAAGTCTTTCCGCCTCCCATCTGCATAATTCTTCTGCCTAGACCGAGCTTCCTTCATTCTAGCTCAAATTAACTCAATCTTTTATTTAGCTTCTCTAACCAAATGCGGACTAAAAACAACCATATCCTCAGTCTCTAACCAACAAATGAGAGATTTGTGTGGCCTTCTATACAAAGCTTCAAACGATGCTACTCGTATACTAGTCTGATAATTGTTGTTATATGAAACCTCAACTAAGTGCGGGTGGTTTTCCCCTGATCCTCAAGAGTCTAGCGTACAAGCTCTTAACAAATCCTCTAAGACTTTGTTAACTCTTTTCGTTTGCCCATCTTCTTGCGTATAGTAAGCGGTGCTAATGTTGAGCTTCGTACCTAAAGTCCCCTGTAAACTCTTCCAGAACTCGCTAGTAAATAAGGAATCTCTGTCACTTACTATACTACTAGGAATTCCATGCAGTCCAACTATATCCTTCATAAATAACTTAGCTAAAACAGGCGTCATCCTAATTGACTTAACTGGAATAAAATGGGCACTCTTGGTCAATCTGTCCACTATAACCAATATACTTTCATTTCCTCTATTCGATCTTCACAACCCATCTATAAAATCCCTTGATATAGAATCCCATTTCCAGCCTGGAACATCCGAAGGCTGAAGTAACCCACTCGGTTTCTGATGATCAGCTTTCACTTAAGGACAGTACAAACACCACCTCGCCCATAAGCCTACATCTCCCTTCATATCTTCCCAAAAGAAACTCATATTCATATCCTGATACATCTTAGTTCCTCCCAGATGAATAGTGAACTTCGAACGATGGCATTCTCCAAGAACTTCCTTCCTAATGTTTCCCACATATGGAATACACTGGCTTCCTTTCTTCCTCAACCACCCATTCTGGTCAAGACTAAATTCTTTCAAGTCATCCACCTCTATTCCATCCCTTAAATTTCTAATTCGTTTGCTAATAGTGGATCCTCCCATTTCTTTGAAGCAATCCTTTCAATCATCATCGGTCAAACTTCTAAACATGACAACATAGCAGTTTCTTCACTAGAACTATCCCCAGATCTCCATTGTATCCTACATGTAGTCAATGTTTCTAAATCTTTCCACTCGGCCATCATTGCCATTACTGCATTTTGATGTTTCCTGCTAAGTGCATCTGCAACCTTTACCTGGTGTGTACTCAATACCAAAGTCATAAGCGGCTAAAAACTCTAACCATCTCTACTATCTTATATTCAACTCCTTCTGAGCGAACAAATATCTTGGTGACTTATGGTCTGTATATAACTCGAATCATTCTCCTAAAAGGTAATTTTTCCACACCTTCAATGTGAAAATTACTATAGCTAATTCTAAATCATGAATTGCATATCTAACATTATGTGGTCAAACTTGTCGTGAGGCGTAGGCAATCACTTTACCTCTCTACATCAACACAGCTCCTAATCCCATTCCACATGCATCCATATATAACACTAAGTTCTGATTCCCTTTCGGAAAAATTAACACAGGTGCATTCATCAATAAATACTTTAGTTTTTGGAATGCCTCCTTACACTTATTAGTCTAGACGAACTTCGCATCTTTTCAAGTTAGATGAAGTCATATGTGCCGCTATCCATGAAAATTCCATAATGAATCTTCGATAATAACCAGCTAATCCTTGAAAAATCTTTATCTTAGTCACTGTCTTAGGTATCTTCCAACTATTTACTACCTCGATCTTAGCCAGATCTACGGACGGCCCTTTCTCTAAGACTACATGACCAAGAAACTTTACTTTCTTCTTCCAAAAATGACACTTTAAAATTTTCGCCTTCATGTGATGCTGCCTCAACATCTCTGTTAGGCCTCCAATTTATGTTTCGATGGTAACAAATATACAGTCATATACATATATAGACATTATCAAGATTGTAGGTATATGCTACAAGAAGACATCATGTTCGAAGATATTAAGACTTAAAGAGAAAAGAAGATTTATTAACCATACTTAAGTTATTCTAGTATAAAAGAGTCCTAGATATGACATTGCTAAGGTCTCTTTAAGTATATAGGCATACACAAGCATACACAATTTCATGTACATCAAAATAAGGTGAAAGTTTTTTTTACCCCTCATAGATGTCTGTGATAAAACAACAGACGTCTGTGACAAGTCTCAGATTAAAAAATAAACAAGTCACAGACGTATGAGGATTTTAAGACAAACATTTATCATGGGAAAAACTGTCACATTTGAAAAGACACTTCTTTTTTGAATCAAAATAAAATCATCTTTCAATGGACAGTTGTAGCCATTAAAATAAAGAGACTTTCTTAAAGAGTAACAACTCTTCATCTGCAACTTTATGAATCTATAAATACCACTTTGATTGAGAAGTAGAAATTACTGAACTTGAATTAATCTATTCTTTACACTCTTAATTTCTAAGTACTCTCTTGCATATACACTGTTTAAATACTCTTAATCCATTGTAACCAAAATAGGTTTTGGTTAAATCACTTCCTACAACTCAAAGCACTTGTATTCATATACTCAAAGGAGATCACAGGAAGATTTGTAATGTAAGACAAAAACCGTGTCTTAGGAACACAAGATTGTCAGAGATACTTTTGTATTAGCTTATTTCTCTAGGAGAAGTGAGGGTAATTTTTTAAAGGAAATACCTAAGGGGAGCTTGGGGACTGGACATAGGATGGGAGTTCTGAACTAGTATAAATACTATGGTTTACACACTTTTTATACTTTACTATTTATTGGCTACTATTTCATTGATTTATATACTTGCATATTATGCACAAGTTAGATAATATACGATCCTCAAGACTCTCAGTTGGTATCGAAGCGAGGTTATTTCAATCTACATTAACACATAATTAAAATCATTAAAAATGGCAAGTACATTTCAAGAAGGTCAATCAACTGCTTGTCCACCACTATTTACTGGTTCTAATTATGCTTATTGATCAACACGCATGTGAATTTTTATGTAAGCGAATGTATTAAAAATATGGCTAGAAACTCAAAATAAATATGAAGCACCTCAAACTGATATTGGCACATGGACTGATGCAAAAAAAGTAAAGGCGTCTAACAATGCCAAGCTATGAATATTTTATTTCGCTCACCTGATAAAAATGAATTTTCACGAGTCATGCTTTGCACTACTACTTATGATATATGACGTACATTACAAATTACCCATGAAGGCACAAACAAAGTTAAGCAAACAAAAATTTTTATTCTACAAAATCAATTCACATCTTTTAAAATGAAATAAAATGAGTCAATTATTGACATGTATGCTAAATTTCAAACAATACAATAGGATCTTATGGCACTAAGAGTTTAATTTACTGGTTTTGATTTAGTCATAAGAACTTTGAACTGTCTGACAAATGAATGGGAAATAAAAGTTTTATCCATTGAAGAATCTAATGACCTTTCCCAACTCAAAGTCGAAGAGTTAATAAAAAATTTGATGTCGTATGAAGCTAATTTACAGGCAAGGAAAGAGCAAAATCAAGAAAGGAAAACATCGCATTTCAAACAAGTAACAACAACTCCGACTTGGAAGAAGATAAGATTGTGTTCATAGCTAAAAATTACAAGAAGTTCAAGAAGTTCAAAAAGATGATGAAATTTCAAAACAACAGCAACCAAAATTCCTCAAATCAAACATCAGTAAAGTGCTTCAGGTGTGATAAATTTGGCCATATGAAGAAAGAATGTCCGCTACTCAACAATGATAAAAAGAAAAAAAATTGAAAATTTCAAGAAAAAGGGAAGAGCATTTCAAGTAACTGGGGATGATTACGACTCTTCCTCATCATTCGATAGTGATAGTGACTTAGAACAAGCAAATGTTCGCTTCATGGCTAACACAAATGAGGTACGTCCTGAATTACCATGTGATGAAATTCTTGAAATTAATATAGAATTAGATGAAAAGTATAGAAAATTAAAAAAAATTAGGTAAAGAAAATATGGGAAAATATTGAACTGAATTGAAATTGGATTGTTAAAAGACGAGAAAACTATTTTATAAGAATTAGAACTAGCACAAAAAGAATGCAGAAAATTATCATCTCAAAATGCTATTTTAAGACATTATATAGAGAATAACAAAAATATAAACTTGAAAAAGAAAAGAATGAATTAAAACAAAATTTTGAATTAGCTAATTTAGAAATTTTTGATCTCAAAAATAAATTAGATAAAATTACTAATAATATTTCAAAATTTAATAAAGGAAAGAAAAATCTAGTTAATTTGATAAAAATTTCAAAACCTTCAGGAAAAAGGAAGGAATTAGGACTTAATGAAAAAATTCATAAACATTATAGAAATAATCCGGTTTCTAATAAAATATTCAAGAAGTGTAGTACATTATATACAAATTTAGAAAAGTAAAATCTAAACGTGAAATTAAGGAAGCAAAAATGATTAAAAAATGGATTCCTAAAACAAATAACAAATTAATTAGACAAACACACACACACACAGATATATATATATATATATATATATATATGATATAGTTCATAATGAAAATTACACCTCTAAAGGTTCCAAATCCACATGGGTATGGCTACCTTCTCTTACTAACACTAGAACCCTAATGAAGAAATTAGATACCAATTAAACTTTTTATTATTTTTCAGGTACCCAAAAACAAAACCAACAATAAGTTGAAATGGATACTCAATAGTGGTTGCTTCAAACATTTAATGGGAAATGCACACATGTTATCAAACAACACTTACATGGACAGTGGCATGGTCACTATTGGGGATAATTCCAAAGGATATGCTATCGAATTGGAAATGACATCAATTTCAGTATATCTACTTCTCTTATTATTTCAAATGTTTTATTGGTTAAGAATTTAAAACATAATTTACTTAATATAAGCCAATTATGCGATAAGGAATTTAAAATAGATTTTGAAAAAGATAAATGCAATATCTATGATCAAAATAAAACTTCAATTATTGAAGGAACAAGAAATCGAAATATTTATATTCTAAACATGAATATTAATCATATAATGATTTGTATTTAACGACAAATCATGATGATCCATGGATATGGCATAAAAGATTTCACTGTTCTCTCTCATGTCCGCTATTTTAAGACATTATATAGAGAATAACAAAAATATAAACTTGAAAAAGAAAAGAATGAATTAAAACAAAATTTCGAATTAGCCAATTTAGAAATTTCCGATCTCAAAAATAAATTAGATAAAATTACTAATAATATTTCAAATTTTAATAAAGGAAAGAAAAATCTAGTTAATTTGATAAAAATTTCAAAACCTTCCTTTATCGTAAACATCTTGGATCTATGGTGAAGAATAGTAGTATGGAACAGGCAAGAACAGTGAAAGAATTAGAAGTTAATATAGCAGTAGATGAAAGAATTGATGAAGATAGATATGTTGAGGAAGGGGAAATTGTTGTTCAGGAAAAGGGCAAAACATGCATGGGAAGTATGACACGCGTGGTAGGTAAAGAAAGTGGAAATATACCCAGTAAAACTAGTACTGACATTGTGGACAATGAAATAGGAGATGTGCAAAATGAAGCAAATAAAAATGATGGCAATGATAATGATCTGGTTGTTTTCAACAAATTTGACGCTTTGCAGAATTTGGATGAGGCAATTACTTTTACTGAGAAGCATCAACAGTGTTTGAAGCTGGATGGATTATGTGATGCTGTAAATAGTAATAGGGCAGACCAATCTAATATAGAAGCTGAAGTCCAAACAGAGCAGAATAACACATCACAAATAGAAGTAAATCTTGTGAAAACTGATATCTCTCTGCAGATGATAGAAAAAGAATACAAAACTGAAGCCTTAGTTGTAAACAATACAGGTGAAGTAGAAAGAAGTATCAATGTAAAGAGTAAACTTGGTATGGAGCCTAGCTCAAGTGGAATGAAGAACAAAAAGGGTAAAAAGAAGAAAGTATCTCACAAAGGTGCAGAATGCATACAAGATGTCATGAACACTTGTGCACAACCAAGCACGGCTGACATCACTGTAGTTAACAGTGTATTCTCTTCCCTCCCAAGTAATGTCAAATCTCCCAATAATCTCTACTCCAACATCATGCCTCCTCTTGCCTACAAATCGCAACCCTCCCTTCCAACCACACCTCCATCCACAGCACCTCTTGCTTCAGATCTTCCTAGCTGTAATGTTACAATAATGGATAGTGTTAACAAACCCCAATCAGATAAAACTCCTAGCTACTTGAACTCTTCTCAAGCAGTGACTAGGAGAATGAAAATTGAAATGCTTAATGCCAGTGCTCTCCAATGATGATGAATATTGGAGCATGGAATATACGTGGAGGTCACCACGTTATCAAACTAGATCAATGTCGTCTTCTTATCAGCAAGCATCAATTATCGATTCTTGCTATTCTTGAAACCAAGCTAAACCTTGCCTTGACTATTAAGGCAGCTAATTATGTTAAACCAGACTGGAGCTTCATCCATAACCTTGATGAGGCACCATATGGTAGAATCTTGATTCTTTTTGATCCCCTTCAAGTTCAGTAAACAATCATTCTCTCCACTTCCCAACTAATTCATGGCCTTGCCCATAACTCCTCTGACAATACAAACTTCTATGTCACCTTTGTCTATGCATTCAACACTGTCGTTGCTCGTTCTTCTTTTCACTCTCTTATCCCAGCTCTGAGATAGTCCTCCCACCCATGGCTGATCTCAGGTGACTTCAACTGTTGTTACAAACTCTCTGACAGAGTTGGTGGCAACCCCCTATCTCGCAATGAAATCCAGCCTCTTGCTGACTCAATTCAACAAGCAGAGCTTGTCCCAATTAAATCGGTTGGAATGCCGTATTCGTGGAATAATAAAAGAAGGCAAGGCAATAGAACCTTCTCTAGAATTGACCACTCCTTCTCAAACCAATCTTCCTTTGATAAATGGCCTCTGCTTTACACTAATCTTCCTCCTCCTCTTCTCTCTGACCACTCTCCTCAAATTATTCATCTTCGAGAAGCTGACAAGAGAGGAAAAACAAATTTTAAAATTTTTAACTCTTGGGTACTTGAACCTGATTTTAAAGCAATAGCTTTAGCCTCTTGGAGTAATACTAAGTATGGTAATCACTTATATATTTTGCAGGAGAAAATCAAAGATATGAAAGAAGTCTTGAAGGAGTGGTCGTTTAAGAGATTTGGTAAAGGAGCTAAAATGAGCACGATGCTTGAAGCTGAGCTTGTTATGGTGCAAACTGCTATGATGAATAATACTGCTGATGAAAGCCTTGCTGCAACTGAAAGTTTGCTGTCCCAAAAGTACTATGAAGCTTTGGCTAAAGAAAGTGATATGATACGTCAAAAGTCTAGAATAAAATGGAGAGAGAAGGGAGATAGGAACAGTTCTTATTTCCATGCAAGTCTCAAGAATAAGCATCGACGTGAGAACATTGTGTCTATCCATGATAGACATGGTGTCCTTCAAACCACTGATGATGAAGTGAAAGCTGCCTTTGTCCATCATTTCTCTTCCCTTTACGGCAATGATACCAACTTCACCCCCTCTATTGATGATATTCCTCACGATATTCTTCCCAAATTATTTGCGGCCGATAATGATGCCTTAGGCAAAGAGGTTACTCAAGATGAAATTGAAAAAGCAATGTTCTCTCTCAATGCCAACTCTTGCGGTGGTCCGGATGGATTAAATGCCAAATTCTACACTTTTTGTTGGACGTTTGTTTCGACCGATGTGTGTAATGCAATCAAGTTGTTCTTTCTGAAGGCCAAAATCTATAGATCCTTTAATTACACCAATATTGCTTTGATCCCGAAAATTAAGAATGCTCATAATGTGAATGACTTTCGCCCTATTTCTTGTTGTAACATTATATATAAATGCATCTCTAAAATCATTGCATCTAGACTCAGGGAAGTGCTTCCTTCCATCATTTCCAATAACCAAGCAGCCTTCTTATCTGGCAGAAATATCCTTGACCATATCCTGCTGTCTCATGAACTGCTTAAAGGGTATAATAGAAAGCTATCTACTCCTAAGGCTATGCTTAAACTTCACATCATGAAGGCTTTCGATATGGTCCACTGGGATAGTATAGTGAGAATTATGGGTTACATGAACTTCCCGCCGCACTTTATTACGTGGATCTACGAATGTATCTCAACTCCTATCTTTTCTATTATTGTCAATGATACCACTACTGGTTTCTTTGGTGGTAAGCAAGGTATACGGCAGGGGGATCCTATTTCTGCGTATATCTTCATTATGGTGATGGAATTGCTGACAGGAATGATAAACAAGCTTATAAGTCTTGGTGGCTTTACTCTTCATCATGCTTGCAAAGAACCCCAAATCTCCTCTCTCATGTTTGCTGATGATTTAATCATATTTTGTTCTCCGGACATCAAAACTGTAAAGAATATTATGCTAACCCTTGATCAGTTTTACTTGTTGACTGGTTTAAAGGTTAACATTCTCAAATCTGATATCAAAATTGTTGGAGTTAGTTTACATCAGATAGCTGAAATTACTCGTGCCTCTGGTCTCTCACCAAACCACAATACTATATCCTACTAGGGCTTCCCCTTGCATCTTCTAGAATTACAACCTTACAATGCCTCCCCTTGTTTGACAAGATTACTGCAAGACTTGATTGTTGGACTGCTAGGAAGCTTAGTCAAGCTGGTAGGCTCACTTTAATTAAGTCCGTGCTCTTTGCAATGCAGGTGTACTGGGCAAGGACTTTTGTTCTTCCCTTTAAACTTGTTAAAATGTTACGCAGTGCTTTTATGAACTTTCTTTGGATGGGAAAAACTTCTGGTAGATATATTGCTCCTATTAAATTCATCAGAGTTGAATGTCCCTTGAATAAAGGTAGGCTTGGCTTATTCAACATATCTCAATGGAACCGTACTGCTTTTGCAAAACACATTGACACCTTCTTTAATTGCTCCACCAGTCTCTGGGCTGCCTGGTCTCGAAGAAATGTCATCAAAGGTAGGAGGCTTTGGATATGCAGAAACCAAAAAATCTCAGCTGGACATGGCAGTGTATCTTTAAACTCAAGGAGATTTTTCTTCCTATCATACGTATAAATACCAACCCAATATATAACACTAGTTTCTGGGATGATCCTTGGCTTAAAAAGGGTTTGATTGTAAGAAGACAGTTAACTCACTGTGATATGTTGCAATCTGGTATTCACCCTATGGCTAAGGTCAAGGATGTAGTTCAGGATAGCCGACGGTTTAGTTTATTTTCATCTAATTCGAGAATTCAGCATTACTGGAGCATAATCAGACACTATGTGACTTTCAACTCGTCATCTGATGAACTTGTTTGGGGGGGGGGGAGAAAAGGTAAATTCAAAATTGGGGAAGCTTATGAGTTCTTGATGAAGAATAATCTTCTGCCAGAGTGGAAGTAGTGGAGGCGTACATGGAACAAGGATAGTAGCTTGCGTGAGAATTTGTTGCTGTGGAAAGTTTTGAACCGTGCCATTCTAACTAGAGCCAAACTCGTTGTCATGGGTATGAATGTAAACATATACTGTACCTTTTGTATGGATCATCCTGAAACTGTTGAGCACCTGCTCTTTGATTGCTCGGCGATCAATGTGATTTGGTCTGTCGTGAAGAACAAGCTCTGGCGTAATACTGTTGCTAATCATAATATGGATGAATGGAACCACATCTATACTAACACTGGGTGCAATCAGGTGTTGAAGAAGCTTTCAACCGCTGTATTGAAGAGTTTCATTATGGCAGTTTGGACAGAGCAAAAATGTAAGGGTTTTTGACTGTGTGAATTCGAAGAGAGGTACTATGCTTCAGCAATGGGTAATGCATGAAATAAGGCGTGACTTGGGAATGTTGCAATTCTCTTTTGACCCTGGGATTATTCAGTCTTTCACTTGCTGAGTATTCTCTAGTGCTGCCTTGTATTTTTTTTTTATTCTTCTTTTTTGTGCTTGTTTCCCGTTGTGTTTGAAGCGCTTTGTTTCCTTTTGTTTTTCTTATGCTTTTCTGATTGTATGTTGTTCTGATGGTGCTGCAATAAAATGGTCGGGGTCCATCTAACCCCGTCGGCCTTGCCAAAAAAAATAATTTGGTAAGAGGATTACTCATAATAAATTTCAAAGTTAAAAATCTATGCGATGCACGTCAACTTGGAAAATTAAAGAAAAACTAATTTAAATCTAAAAAGGAAATCGCTACTACACAACCTCTTGAATTACTTCATTTGGACTTATTTGGTCCAACTCAAGTACGTTTGATAAATCACAATAAATATGTCTTTGTAATTATAGGTGATTTTTCAAGACATACTTGGATGCTATTTTTAAAGCATCAAAGTGATACATTTGAGATGTTTAAACTTTTTTCTAAACGAATTAAAACTGTAATGGATCTAAAAATAAAGAGTATAAGAAGTGATCAAGGTAGAGAATTTGAAAATGAATTATTTAAACCTTTTGTAATAAAATGAGAATTACTCATAATTTTTCATTCCTACGAACACCATAACAAAATGGAGTAGTTGAAAGAAAAATTGCAGCTGGTAAGAATGTGCTCGAACTCTCCTAAATATCAGTGGTTTACGAAAGAGTTTTTGGGCCGCAGCAGTTGTTATTGCATGCTATGTATCAAATCGTGTAACTCTTAGACCTATGACTAAAAATAAATGTTATGAAACGTTCTACAAAAAGAAACCAAAAGTATCATATTTTCGAATATTTAGATCAAAATTTTTATTTTAAATATAAAAGACAATCTTGGTAAATTCGATTCAAAAGTAGATGAAGGAATTTTTGTTGGATATTCCGATCAAAGTAAAGCTTAGAGTATTTAGAGTATTTTTAACAAACGGACAAATGTTATAGAGGAAAATCTTCGTGTCTCATTTCATGAAAGCTTTAAAAATATAAATAAAGATGACGAAGAAATTTTTGACGCTAATCAAAATAAAGCCACTGAAACTATAATTGAAAGCAATGATGATAATCAAAATAATAGTAATTAGAAATCACCACCTCGTATTTTATAAGATCATCCTATTGATAACATAATTGGAAATCTTAATAACAAAGTTTGACTAGAAGACAAAAAAATCAAAAGAGTAATGCAATCTAATTTTGAACCAAAAAACTACAAGTAAACTTCAAATGATAATTTTTGGATTTTAGCAATGCAAGAAGAACTTAATCCATTTGAATGAAATATTGTTTGGGAATTATTAACAAGGCCAAATGATCTGTCAATAATTGGAACTAAATGAGTTTTTAAAAACAAAACTAATGAAAATGGAAATATTATACGTAATAAAGCAAGTTTAGTGGAACATGGGTACAATCAAGAAGAAGGAATTGATTATAAAGAAACTTTTGCACCTGTAACACGACTTGAAACCATAAGAATATTACTTGCTTTTGCATGTCATCATAAGTTTAAGCTATTTCAAATGGATGTTAAAAGTGCTTTCTTAAATAGTTTTATAAAAGAAAATGTTTACGTAGAACAACCACTACTATTTGTTAATGAAAAATATCCAGATCATGTTTTTAAACTTAAAAAAGCATTATATGGTTTAAAACAAGCACCTTGAGCTTAGTATGATTGATTAAAATCACATTCAATTAATTTCAGTTTTCAAATTGATAAAACAGATACAACATTATTGATTAAAAGAGAACAGAAGGGTATATTAATTGTTTAAATTTATGTTGATAATATTGTAATTGGATCTACCAAATAGAAATTTATGTAAATCTACAATAATAAAAAATGAATTTGAAAAGTTTCATATGGGTGAGTTGAATATTTTTTCAGATTATAAATAAAACAATTAAATAATGGAATTTTTATAATCAAAACAATATTGTAAAGAATTACTAAAACGTTTCAGAATGGATAATATATCAAGTAAACCCACTCCAATGAGTATAACTACTCATCTAGACAAAGATGAACATGGAAAAGAGTTCGATCAAAAACTATATTGAAGCATGATAAGATCCTTATTGTACTTAACTGCTAGTAGACCAGATATTATGATGAGCGTTTGTTTATGTGCAGGATTTCAAGCTAAAGAATCGCATCATCGTCCAATTAAATGAATTTTACGATATTTATCCAACACTAAAAGGTTATAGCCTATTCTATCCAAAAGGCAGTGCGTTTGAATTTGTATTTTACAGTGATGCGGATTTTGGTGGATGTAAAACGGATAGAAAAAATACAAGTGGCACATGTCACTTTATTGGTCAATCGTTAGTTTTGTGGTTTAGTAAAAAGCAAAATTGTGTTTTTGGTTCAACATGTGAGGTCGAATATATTTTTGCTGCCTTAGCTTGTGCTCAAGTAATATATATGAACAAACACTTAGACTACGGAAAATAATAAACAAATTTCCAAACATTGCGATAATTCTAGTGCTATAAATTTATTTAAAAATCAAATTAATCACTCATGAACAAAACATACAGATATTCGTCACCATTTTTCGAAACATACAGCCACATAATAACAACCATTTAAATCAAACTGATATCTGTTAACTTTTTATGGATTACCTCATTTTTCTCAACTATTTTTCTAAATATAGCTACATTTTGTCTTATAAATTCAATTATATGCTACTTAAAAAAATAAACACAACTAAATTACTATAGCAAATAATACAATGTCTTTAGACCACGACTCCACTTATTCAACTATCGACTATAAATCCCCCTCGTCAAATAACACTTACGTATCTCCAACTAAATCCACACCGACATTAACTCATTCAGACTCTCTAAACATTGTTGCATCACCAACATACCACACCGGCTTTTCTCCTAAAGGAAAGAAAGCTAAACGATCAATTGATCTGAAATCAACATCTCTCACCGACAAAGTCGATGAGATGTATCAGTATCAATAATAAATGATCGACATTCATCCTAAGATGTATTATGAGCAATGATGTCAAGGATCTCATCTAAATTTTCTTAAAAAATGTATTCTAGCAATTTGTGGTCATTCATCAACAAAAAATTACATACATCAAAAGTCTTCTCGATTACAGGAAACTCCTCTAAAAGCACGTAACATTACTCCGAGAAATTTTTGCAAACCGAGACCATCAAACCAAGCTTGGATTGACACTCCAGCTCGTCCAAGTTGGTCTCCACTAAAGCCATTTCTGAACGATAGAAAAGTTGAACCAAATTCTTACGGCATGCAACAAAACAATAATTCAGAATTCTTCAAGAAGAAATAAAATTTATGTTACTCATCGCATATATTTATTTTCGATACGTGTACTATTTGTTATATTTTAATAATACTTTCATTTATATTAAAAATTTCCTCTAGATGGCAGAAATTACATATCACAGACGTCTGTAAATATACCATAGACGTCTATCATCAGTTATAGGAAAATTTTCCCTGTAACCACAAACGTCTGTGGAAAACACATAGACGTTTGAAAAAATTCTCTATTTAAATCTTTTGTAACGATAGACATTCGTGGAACCATCATAGACATTTGTCGTCTCTCTTTGCCTCAATTTAACTGAAGCGACAGACGCCCATGACTCCCTCACAGAGGTCTGTCACAGCTCTAGCAAAAATTATCCAACAGCCGTATGTAAAAAACTTTCCCTTTCTCTTCACACTACCTTTATTTCAACTCTAAATTTGTAACGACTTGAAATTTTAGCGAAATTTATAACGAAATTAACTAATTTAACATGAAATTTTAACAATAAATTTAGAAAATAAAATTTTGATATTTGAAATCTGTCTATTTAAATATAGTAAATTGTAAAGTTCTATAGAAGACTAGGAAATTTCATTTATTTATCGAATTTCAAATATGAATTTTATCAGTTTGTCTGTTGAAAATTTAATATTTTCGAAATTCGGATATTTTATATAATAAAAATGCAAATCATCTTCTGAGGGAGATGTCGTAATTCGTTTCGTCAAATTTGAACTGCTATAGGCCCGTTTATATAATTTTTGGCATTTTAGCAGCATTTTCAACATCGAAAAGTCGAGTTTTAATAACTTGATCATACCACTGTATCTGTGTGTCATTTTGTTCGTTTCGTTGTGTTGATCTCCACAATATATTCATTCTTGTATTTCCATGTCCGGTATGCGGCGAAAATGATAAAATGGTTTGTCGTATCGGTACCGTATTTGTGCCTTTTAGTTTTCCTCTGCCTTTTTAAATTTCCAAACATGTAAACTCATCAGTCGTTGCTTTAATAAATTTCTGAAACCGCCTTTTGACTCTATCCATTCTTTGGTTTTGATATATATTTGCTTTTGTCCTTTCATTTGTTCCTTATATACCATTCTCGGAAAAAAAACTAAAGCATATAAGTACTATCTTCTTCTTTTTCCTTGATAACACCTGCTTATTTCAATTCTCCCCTGCTCAGCCTCATGCCATGAAAAAAACAAAACTCAAAGCAACTCCCCTTCCTTCCCATAGCCACGCCTCAGCCCTTCCCCCTAACTAAAAGTCAACTAACAGCTGACCTGTGCCAACCCACCACCTGACGAAGCAATCCTATCTCCGACCCTAAGCACGGCATAGACCGCTTGATCCAAGATGAGGCACAATCGCCTCAACCCATATTGCACCACCACCCCTCTCGGCCTAGGCCTCCACCGAAACCACCCAGCGCCACCATCGCCTTGACCTGACCCATCGCCACCACTCAAGCTAGCCAAACCCGAAGTCCAACTCACGCCGGACCCAGAAAACCCAAAGCAAACAACGCCCTGACCCTAAGAAATCCAGTCGATATCCTTTCCCCTGACCTTCCCTGTACCAGACCTAATTCGAACCCGAGCTTTTCACTTTTTGGCTCAGAGCAGCAGTTGCGTGATCTTTGCTCTGTATATATTTGGAAGTGTATATGCAGTGTGTGTGTGTGTGTATATATATATATATTTATTTATTTAAAAATATATATGCAGTGTACTTGTGTCACTTTGTGCTCTGTGCTTTGCTTTGATTCTACTCTTACCAAAAGTGGATATGTGATAGCTCACTATTATTGTACTTGTACTGGTGATAGAATGTATACATATATATGCGGCATACGTTTATATTTGCAGAAATGTATACATTTTGAAAATCTGAACTTGTACATGATATATACATTATATATATATATATATATATATATATATATATATATATATATTGTCGACAAAAGTTATAGATGTGTCACTTTTGGGATTTATCGATAGAATTATATGTGTTGTATAGATAATTGTTCTTTTAATTTTTTTAAAAGAGTACATATATTTGTTTTTGTAAAATTTATCATGTTAAATCCGTTTTACTTGTCGCAGCTATTTGAAGGTTCGTGCCATGTTCGTGTCCGTATCTGTGTCAGTTGCTTTTCAATTCCATTGTTCTTTAGCCATAAAAGGTGGGTAATCACTCACGATTAATGTTCTTTTGCTTAGTAAATTAATTCGATTAATCAAAATATTTAGTTATTAACTGTTAAATATGATATTTTATTTAAAATTATTATTTGATCATATATGCTAGTAATGGGTATGTAATGCTGTGTTATTCTATTTTTCTCACTCTGTAAGTTCCTTAGTTTTAGAAATCGCCATAGGTTGAAATGTTAAATACCAGAATAGACTTTAGATTTAGGGGAAATTTGTTATAGGTTAAAATAATAAACCCAAGCGATTTTCATTAATTTTGAAATTTTTGGATCACGGGATTAATAATATAAACCCGTCAGTTTAAATTTTGTGGATTGAAATGATAAATATCTGTATCACTTGACCATAGGATAAAAAATTATATACAGACACCGTTGGTCTATTTTGGAAATGATTTCCAAGGTTTTGGAAAGAAATATATGATATAATAAATAAGTTATTTTAAGATACGTAAATTTAGAAATTAAAATTTATATGTTTTGGAAATTTTAAAGCTTTAAGTTTAATTTAAATGTAATTTATGAATTTTTACTTATAATTTGTTACTTTTAAATTTGTAAATTTAGATAAGGAATAGATTTAAATAAAAGGGTAATTAAATTTAATTTTGTAAAATTTATTGTAATTAATATATATAATATTTCTTTAAAATGTTTATTTAAAATTTATATTAATATCTAAAATAGATTTTCAACTTCAATAAATTAAATAGGTTGGAAAGGAAAATTTGAAACTGATTTGTAATTTAAATCGGTTAATAATTGAATTTAAAGAAGGATTTATTTGGAACTTAATGATTTTGGAAATTTAAAGGTATGTTTATAGCTTGATTTGATTAAAGATGATTAAATGAAAATTTTCAAATTAAAATTGAATATTTAATTTTGATTTAAAATTGATGATTCAAGATTTTGTTTAGAAATTTATAAAATATATTTTAAAATGACCACGGTGTGAAATAAGCATTTGGTTGCTGAAGAGACCCGGATCATATACTGTCATACTCTCCGCCAATACCGAAAACCATTTTAATAACTGTACACGTAGTGGAGATTCTAGAATGAAAGAGGATGGTCAGGCGAACGATTCTGTATTGTATTTACATAGCCCTGACTCCTGTGAGTCAGCTTGAGGTGGCTAAAACAGGAGCTATATCGGGCCAAGTGGGGTCGCACCCCCTATCAGACACATTTCTTCGTAACTTATCTATAGCTTTTGTGATTCTATTTGGTGCGCACACCTTTGATTTAGGAGTGTGTCTCGAGGTGGGAAGTAGTAGCTGCTATGCGTTACCAACAGTCCGGGAGTGCAAATGGTAGAATCCTATCCTGGCATTGTCTCGCGTGCCTTGTCACATGCCTTATCATGCCTTCTACGAGTTTGGTTTGTACCGTACCTATGGAGTACCCTCCGATAGCCCTTCAATTTACGAAGAAATTACGGTAGTGTATAGACTACGGGAATATATAAAATGTGTTAAGGGAGGTATAGGTAACGCCTTAACACTATTTTGATACTTTACTTTACTGTTGACATTATATATGTAGTCTATCGTATTATGTATGTAAATAGTCTATCGGATCCTTGAAGGATGGAATCCCAACATCCTTTAAGTTACATTGCATCTCACTTGACATTTCACTTGAGTTTGATTTACTGGCATAAGAATGTTAATCCTGACTCGAGGGTTTTGTGTTTTGCTTTACGCTCGGGTCAGCTTGAGTGTCACAGTTTTTGGAACTCATTTTTGGAGCTTGGAGTTTTCTTGGAAGACCTATCTTATCTATTTCGGCTTTCAGTTTATTTCTGTCATTTTCAGTTATATGTTTCAGACTTATCTTTTGCTTTGGTGTTAGAGATTTCTATGTATTTAGATTTCTGATGTATTCTGTCTTGGACTATGTTATTTCTATAGTAGCTTCTTGAACTACTAATTAATTATTCCACTATTTATTACTGTAAAACTCTGTGTCTGTGATTCTATGATTGATTTATTTTCTTTATACGCTAAGTTATGCCAAATATATATATATATATATATATATATATAATCTTTTGTTTTGACCAATTCAAGTCTGATATGTGTGGATTATTGTCTTTTGAATGGCTCGAAACAGCGGGTTGTCGTAGTTGGTATCAGAGCTCAGATTTTAGAGAACTTAGCATATGGAATAAATCTTATTAGAGATAGGGTGGTGATACCCTTGAATGAGTTAAATTAATTATGGAATCATATTCGTTTGAGCTTGAAATCCTTAGTTAGAATTCTCTTAAATTAGGATTTCTTTTGATATTTTGAAATCGTATCCTTGTTCTAAAACCAAATTCTTGCCTTTTCCAGATGAGTAACCATAGGAATGTCCATGGTAGGAGTCTTGGAAGTGCTCCTGCACCACCAATTGCCTCTATCCCACCTGTTGTTGCTTCTATTGTCGCACCTGTTCAGCCTATGAGGTTCGTTTAGCTTTGTAAGGAGTATTCTCAGCTTGGAGGCACTAAGTTCACTGGAGCCGAGAGCATTATCGAGGCCTAACAATGGTTGAATAGTCTTGAGAGGATTTTCACTGGACTTGAGATTACTGATGCTTAAATGCATCATTTATCTACTTGGCAGTTACAGGAGTCCGCCCAGGATTGGTAGGAATATGTTACCGCTTAGACAGTTGCGGCTAATATAACATGGCAGCAGCTCAGGTGAGATTCTTTGTTTTCCTTTCTAGTTTACCTCTGTTAAATCTATCTCTTTGAACTTTATCTCTGTCTTATTTTGGATGCATCTATTCAGGGATGCTTTTGTGGCCCAGTGAATGCCCAAAGTCGGGAAATCTCTGTTATATAGGGCATTCATGGATCTTGAGTAGGGTGACATGTATTTTGCTACGTATGAGAGAAAGTTCAATGAGCTTTCCAAGTTTGGTCCCAGTTTGATTGACACTCATCTCAAGAAGAATGAGAAGTTTATTCATGGTGCTCGCCTAGAATATTATGACCAACCGATTAGTCATGTTCATGGTACCTTCATTTCTCTGATGGATATGGCCACCCGATTTGCGAACCCTACTTCCAAAGGAAAATAGGAAATTTCGGCATTTCAGGGTACTTCCAGCGGTTCTAAGAAGAGGAAGCCCAGTTTTCAACGGCAAAGAAGAGTTGGTAGAATGCTCATGGTATTGGATCTGTTCCTTAGAAGCGATCTCTTGACCTTTCTTCTATCACTTGTTTCAAGTGCGACCAGAAGGGTCATTATGCCAATAGTTGTCCATCTCCTGCCGGTGTCATTATTCCTCTACCTCAGGATACCAGAAACAATCTTTGCCACCTTTGTCTCCAACCTGGTCATTTCAAGAATAACTGTCCCACTCAGCAGAAAGGCAAGACATCTGGAGTCTTTTCCATGACTTCTTCCACTCCTCTTCCTCCGCCTACCAGTGATAGCCAAGGTACCCTTTAGAGTTCTTCTTTGTTGCATGGTTTTTCTGTTCCAGTTTTATTTGACACCGGTGCATCTCATAGTTTTATATCTGCTAATCTCTATAATAAATTCAAGCATAACTTGCAACTTAAATTGGCGACTTCATCAGTGTGCGTGACCACTCTCATCATCAATCCCGCCAATCTTAGTATGATTGATAAACGAGTGAACCTTTAAAATTTGAATCGATTCGCTGGAGATTTCTATTTTTTTGGTTTCGATGCATTTGATATTTTACTTGAAGTTAATTGGTTAAAGCGATACGATGCAGTAATTTCTTGTAAAGTCTGAACCGTCTCTTTAGTGGACGACCTAGGAAATTCTCCTGTGATCGGATGCCAAATGCCTCAGGATTATGCATGCAACTTTACCTTTTCTCTTGATGATCAACCTAGTGATTTGGACTCCAACCCGATAGTTAGTGATTATCCTGATATTTTTGGTGAAGTCACTTCTTTTCCTTCCAAGCGGAAAATTGAATTCTGCATTGATCTTATTCTTGGTGCTCAACCAGTTGTTCTCCCTCCCAGATGGATGTCACCTATAGAGAAAGTTGAGTTAAAGAAGAAGATTGAGGATTTGTTCCCTAAGGGTTTGATTAGGTAGAGTTTTTTTGAATGGGGAGTTGTTGTGGTCTTTGTCACCAAATCTGATGGTTCTTTGAGGATGTGTGTCGACTATAGAGAGCTGAACAAGCTTACTCTCAAGAATCGTTATCCGATGCTTTGCATCAATAATATGTTCGATCAGATCTACGGAGCTAAAGTATTCCTCGGCTTGATCTTGCCACCGATTTTTCACCAACTTCGTGTAGCTGAGGAAAGCATTCCCAAGTCTGCTTTTCAAATAGAGAATGGGTTTTATGAATGGTTGGTGATGCCTTTTGGATTAACCAATGCTCCTGCCTTCTTTGTCGATCTTATGATTCACGTATTCCATGATGTTCTCAACAAGTTTGTTATTTTTTGTTGATGATATTTTTAGCACTAGAATTGGTCACTAACACTCAAAGAAAGATTTGTGTAGAAAGATTAATGAAGATAGAAAATTAAAATAGAGGAATATATGCAGAATTAATTGCAAAAATTAGAACACCAGATTTATAGTGGTTCTGCGTAACTGCCTACGTCCACTTTGAGTTTAATCTTTATTTTTTTCTAAAAAATTGAATATAGATACAATCTATATACCAACTACTCGAATGAAAATGCTAACTTAAAAAGAATGAGTCTTGAAAGTGATAGAGTCTCCTTAGTGTTCTCAAAAAAAGGTCCATTTCACCGTACCCCTGCCCTTCTATTTATAGGTGAAGATAGGCTGGACTCCACTCATGGGCCCAGGAACAAAGTACCTCGGTCATAGTAGCTGACTTCTGTACAACAGGCCAGGCATGCCTAACGAGGAATGCCGGTCGAGAATTGTCTGGTCGACCGTTGAGTGACTCGAAAAAGAGTCATGTTGAACGCTCCTGCTTTTTTGTGGGCTTGACAACTTGCTAACCCCTCTAATATGCATCGGTCCAGGGATGCCGAGCGATGGCTTCTAAACTCGAAATGCCGAGCGATGGCTTCTGAACTCGAGATACCGAGCGATGGCTTCTGAGCTCGAGATGTCGAGCGATGAAGTAAGGCGAAACGGTACCTAAGTCGAATGAGATATCCCTATCGAATGACATTCGAATGCCGAGTGGGGTATTTATGCCAACCAAGGCATCTATGCCGAGCGACACTTGTATGTCGAGCGAGTCATTTATGTCGAACGACACTTAATGGTCTTCTATCGTAGTCGGGCCTAGCAACCGGGTAACATTTGCCCCCCAAAGTGTGTTGTGTGGGACGACATGACGCACTGTGAATTAGCTTTCGGTTCACACTTTCAAAACCTGGTAGGCCTTCCTCATGTCTTGTACATTCTTGTTTTCATTTCCTACTCTTTAGAGATACGACACGGTTCGACATATCGATACCGAGCCTTGCATACAGTTTATTTGTGTTGGGGTACACACGTCCAAGAACCGACTTCCGAATACACACCATTCGGTTGCACATGATATAGCATGTTCACCTTCCCCCTTCCCATATATAAGCATCAACCTTTGCTCTTTCTTCTTTTTCTTAATCCTACTTTAATTTCCTAAGGACACTAGTTCACTCCTCACCGAGCCTTACTTGCTACCTAACCTCCTATCAAACTAGAATTGTCTACCTGCTACTTTAATTAATCACTAATACGAATGAACCTCCAGTCCATCACTCCAAAGCTACCACATTCTCTAAGCTTTTCTTACTAGGTATGAATCTATTTCCAAACCCAACATTATATCAACTCCGGTGCCGTCTCCCCTCTTCAATTGTCATAGGTAGAGAATAGGTCTAGAGGAAGAAGGGAGATGGATTTGGAATAAGGAGTGGACTCTAGGTTAGGGTCTTAGGAGGAGGTCGGGAGTCGTTCCTTCGTGAAGGAGGATGAAGATAAGAGGGGCTTGGAAATTCAAGAGTAAGTGTGGACCGACTAGAGCTTTGAGGAGTAGGTCGATTTCTTGGTTAGGTGGGTCGTACTGTTGTTCGGTTATCCCTTCACGGTAGTAATGCAAGACAGGTGAAGGAATAGGAAGTCGCTCGTTCTAGGGAGATAAAGTGTTGAGGCGATTTTGAAGAAGTAAGATAGGGGAGATTGTATGGATCGGCATCTTCGGTCCAGAGTGTCGTTCGGTTGCCGAGCGAGATAGGAAGTGAATGGGTTAGTCATCATGGAAGGTTCCGAAAGTTAGAGTTAGCGAATTGTCCCCATTCGGTGTTGAAGGAGTGGGTCAGCGTATCTGGCTTAGGCCGTTGAACCAGAGAATGCCGACTGAAGGTGTCTGAACCCAAGATGCCGAGCGACGTTGGTCGAAACATTCATTCAAGTGTCGAACGATGGACTTAGGCCGAGCGGCACTTAGGATGTGTGTTTCAAGTGTCGCTCGGCCTTAAGCCTTGAAGTAGACAGCAACGGTCGAAAACATTCCAACTTGAACATAACTCACATCGAACTCACTTACCTCGCATGCCTAATCATATGACATTAAATAAGGACAAGGACTTAAGAAAATAAGCATATCAAACTAATCCGGACTGATAACTCCCCAATTTCAACAACTATAAACCTGAGTTGAACTTTATTTGAATATATAGCATAAACGTCCGAGTTCAAATTGAATCCAAATAGGACAGGCTCTCAGAGACGGTCAGGGATGACGGTCTTCGAAGATGGCAGTTCAAAGCTTAAATTTACTTCATCAGCTTCACAACTTTTAATTATTTTGCATTTATATTTGAATGATTGCACTAGTTCACACACCACATGGGAGAAGCGGTTCTGTTATTATGTCTAATATTGATTGTCTTTCAAGTATAGTTCAAACAGGTATTCATCCAAATTCGATGCTGTTTGAAGATGTCTCAAAAGTCGAGTTCTACTATAGTCTCAGATAAACCTGAGCCAAGTTTTCAACAAGAAGTAGTGGGAACTTCAAATCCTTCGACAATTCCTGTACAGAGTATCCCATGTCCAATGACTACATCTATTGACTTGGCCCCTGATGCCCTAGACGCAGCAATCATCCTAGACAATTCGGTTGATTCTCAAGCTTCAAGAATCAATGAAAACGTTCTTCGTCAACTATGCCCAATTCACGGAATTCCTTTTGATGATGTATTGGTTCAATCGGGACAAGATCGTCCTCACCTGCCACCAGCCGGATATACCACCTGCAACAAATTCATGCGTTGGGTTGGTAGCGTGCCACCATTCAACTCCTTCCTCCACGTTTTGTTGCAATATATCAAGATCGCCCCAGCACAGTTACTTCCCAATGGTCACGCCTTTATATATGGCATGTGCATTCTCTTCATAAGCATTCTATTCAGGCTCCCTACTCCCGGAAACATCCGTTATATTTATCATTTCAAGAGGCAATCCGACAGCCCATCTTTCGTATTCCTTAAGCCGCAAAACAAGTGCCAAATCCTGACTAGAGCGTGGAGCAAATTCGCCGAGTATAAGAAAATGGTTTTACGTGCGCTGTCCCCCTAGCTTTGCAAGGATATGGCTAGAAGGGAGTAAGTTTCTTTTCTAGACCAATACTTGTATTCGGCGGAAAGTGCATCCTTTCTAAACCCTTCCTCTACTTTTATAGGTATCAGCACATATCCTGAAGGCTCCAGGTACCCTAAGGACATTGAAGCTATTCGAGCTATTCCCACGGAAGACTGGGATATCAGATCCATCATTACCTATGAATTGCTCTCCAAATTTAGGCTGTTGGTTAGGTCGTCGAATAAGTCTTCCTCACAGCATAACTATAAATGGGTCTGCCTTGGATAAAGGTAAAAGGCAAGCTTGGCCTTCAACACGGGGTGCCCCCAACACACCTGTGGAAGGCAAGATTAGAGAAACTGAGGTGTCAGTAACACCAGGTGAAAACGTAAGTCCTGCTCTAGAACCAGTGGTTGGGGCACACGTTGCTGATGTAACACCTCCCCTTTGGAAGGGAAAAAAGAAACTGGCTTACAAATTGTGGAAAAAGGCTGTAGGCAGAACCTCAAAGGTCACAATTACTCCAACGGAAAGAGAGCCGTCTCCAAAACACTTAGAGGGTCCACTGAAAGGCTTATTTGACCCCACTGTTCCTGACAACTTGCTCAACTATGGCTTCGACGACCTAGAAGCCCTAAAACTTCATTCACCCATGAGAGGCAGTGAAGGCGTTCAAGCCCATAATCACAGAGAAAAAACTCCGATAAGTAAAGCCAAAGAAACTAGTCCATCGGGGGAAAACACTAGGACATACATAATGACACTTACACTTCACCTTGCACTTAAACTTCAGTCATCAAGTGATTCTGGCTAACTCATGTTTACTTAATTTCTGTGCAGGCGATATGGAATGCTCCCAAGGAATCGACCGCCTTCGCGGGTCATCTATTTTTCATCATTCTAGTCGGGATTCGAGCTCCGGCAGACACCGGGATAGAGATGACGACATTGATAGGGACTATCGCTTCCGGGACTCATCATCTTGAAGGAAAACTTATCATTAGTCTTCATTCCATCATGATCCTCCCTCTCTCCGGAGCAAGGCAAGGAGAAATCTTGTCACAAGGGGTCCCAGTCCGATACTTCCCGTGACCAACACTCAGGTTCATCCAGCACCAAGTAATCTCGGGAACTTCACAAAAAACTCATAGTCCCTAGACAAACTCCTTCTGCCTCTGCACATGATCCGTCGATATCGGAAAAGCTAACCAAGCTTAAGGCCACGTTCCCAAAAATATGATTTGACGTATAAAGTTTCTTTCAGCGATTCATCACATTCTGAGGCACGTCAAACAAAGTTCCATCGCTTGCAACAATGATGTTTACGTTCAACACGATGCATTTGTTCATTTGGTAGAGAAAGTGTCAGAAGTTTCTATCGAATGCCAATATGAAATCGGTCGTCTGAAACTCGAAGCCATTCATGACAAAGACATCATTAAGACTTAGGATGAAGAGCTTTCCTCATACAAATCTCAGCTTGAAACTACTTAGAAAAATGCTAAAGGCACAGCTGAGGTAGTTAATCTTCTAGAGGCTACACACAAGAAAGAGATCGACGAAGCGGTTCAATGCTGCGGCGCCCTGTCATTAGAGAAAGACTCCATTCAAAAGGAGAGGGATGCGTTTTCAGTGAGTCAAAGAGTTGGAAGAGCTACTTCTCAAAGAGAAAGAGGAAAAGACTGCTGCTTAGGAGGAGTCACAACGATATTGCGACGAGATCGTTGCTACACGACTCCTAAAGACAAAGCTCGATGAAGAACTCTCCAAGGACGAAATGCTAAAGGATGAGGCCCGTGAAGAGGGCAAAAGCGCTCATGGAAATTGATTCTCGCCTTGAGGCGGCCACTGAGGCTAGTAGGGAGGAAGTCAAGTGCATGTTTGATCCGCTTATAGCCGAGTATAATGCTCGAGTTCTCATGCATCATGACCTTACATTTCTTGGTGAGGGTTACCTCGAATCTTTGGCCGAAGCATGGGAAACTTTGATAAAGATCAAAAAGTTTGAGTCGGGCACTGAAGAGGTTGACAAAGAAGCTTTAGTGAAGGAATTCCTCCAGACGAATGAGCCTTTGGACTCGTCTGTAGCGAAGGCTCTCTATAGCAAAGATTCCTCCTCATCAAAAGGAAAGAACGACATTGCCGGTCCATCTGGAACCAAGTCTCTAGCTCCTTCCCCTACTCAACCGACTGGTCTTCCAGCACTTGATCCCTTCGAGCAGCATGTTGGCTACGACCCAGAAGATCTTGGCCTTAATATTAATGTTATATTTCCCATTCCAGAGGGCGAAACTCCCGGACGGTTGAGAGTCAACCAGAAACCGGTACATAACTCTTTTTGAAGCTCAAAATACCATGGTTTTCAACGAGTAGTTAATGTATTCTAACATTTATCTCTTATGATTTTGTGTAGGCCGTTCTGATCCTGAGCCACCTCCAAGGAGCAATGACGCTATGGAGAAGGAGGAGAAGACGGTGAGGCAATTTAAATGGGAGACATTCTCGGTCCTGACGCTCAAGTAATTGATGCGCTTAACGAGGACAAGTTTGAAAATCCATCACCCGTCGAGGAAGATTACGAGGTTGAGATTACAAGCATCTCCGGACATACTTCTAAAATGAGCATGATGGAGCAACTTATGGAGAAGAAGAAGAAAGTTGAAATCAAGATCGAGCCCCAAGTAGTGGAACTGGACGATCCCTTGAACAAGCCTCTGAAGGTCATTCTCCCTGGTGGGTCCAGGCCACTAGAAGTTCCACTTCCTTCTTCAGACGTTACTTCCCTAGCAAGCAAAGCATCTAAGCGAAAACGCATAGGGGAGGAGTCATCTGAAAAACCGAGGAACGAAAAGAAACCAAAGAAGTAGTTGTCATACTCGTTCAACGAGAGTCAGCCTAGATTATGTAATTATTTCTATCTATTTTCATAGGCGATGCAAATAGACTTTTGGTTCTGAGTTTTAGGAAGAATTATAGCGGAACTTCATTTGGAGTTAATAAATAAAACTTAGTTCTTTTGTCTTTCGAATGACTTCTGTTTTTCAGCTTATTGTTTAACTCGTTGCCATAACTCGGCATTCGGTGAGTTACTCGAGCTCCAGTTCACCTCCATGCGACTTGGAAATTTTTTGAGAATCGTAAATCCTTTGTTTCATGCTTTAGGTACTTAGAATATTTTTAGTCCGCACTCTGGGGCTCAAGGTACTCCAGTCCGCATTTTGGGGACTTGGAGATTTCAAGTCATTTCTACTCTAGTCTGCACTTTGGGGACTTAGAGTACTCCAGTCCGCACTCCGGGGCTTAGAGATTTTAAGTCGTTAATACTCTAGTCTGCACTCTGGGCACTCAGAGTATTCCAATCCACACTCCGAGGACTTGGAGAGTTTGTATCGTTTATACTCTAGTCCACGCTCTGGGGACTCAGTGTACTCCAGTCCACATTCCGGGACTTAGAGAGCTTAAGTCGTTTATACTCTAGTCCGCACTCTAGGGACTCAGTGTACTCCAGTCCGCACTAGGGGACTTGGAGATTTTAAGTCGTTTATATTCTAGTCCACACTCTGGGGACTTAGAGTAGTCCGGTCCGCACTCCGAGGACTTGGAGATTTTAAGTCGTTTATAGTCTAGTCCGCACTTTGGGGACTCAGGGTACTCCAGTCCACACTTCATAAGCTTGGAGATTTTAAGTTGTTTATACTCTAGTCCGCACTCTGGGAACTTAGAATACTCCAATCCATACTCCGGGGACTTGGAGATTTTAAGTTGTTTATACTCCAGTCCGCACTCTGGTGACTCAGAGTACTCCAGTCCGCACTCCGAGGACTTGGAGATTTTAAGTCCTTTATACTCTAGTCCACACTCTAGGGACTCAGAGTACTCCAATCCGCACTCCGGGGACTTGGAGATTTTAAGTCATTTATTCTATAGTCCGCACTTTGGGGACTTAGAGTACTCTAATCCGCACTATGGGGACTTGGAGATTTTTTAATTTTTGTGCGCGTTCATATGCCAAAAAGAATATTGTAACTTTAGTTTTTTGCCATAGGATTATCGCACAGGGAAACATCAATAATTCATGAAAAAGATGGCTTCAAGCCTTTATTAATGAAAACAAACTAAATTGTCTTATTACATGCCGAAAACTAAGAATCAACAAAATGAAAATATACCAGAAATAATTGTAATAAAAATACGAAAGAAATAGACTAAGTATAATAATGCCACAGATGCTCGCTATTTCATGCTCGGGGGAGTGTCGCGCCATCAATGGCCGCTAGCTTGAAAGTTCCCTCTCCAAGCCTCCGTTCAATGACGTATGGACCTTTCCATGTGGGATTCATATGCGATGGGACTGGGAAAACTCGTTTCAAAATGAGATCGCCCGCATCAAAGGTTCTTGGTCAGAATTTTTTATTATAATATTGAGCGACTTGGTATCTATATGCAGCCGTCCTTAAATCAGCTTCTTCTCGTTTTTCATCAACTAAGTCCAGTGATTCCAGTAAAAGATCTGATTCGCCGTAGGGTCATAATGAGTTACCCGATGTGAACGAACTTCAAGTTCCACATATATAACAGCTTCCGTGCCATATGCCAATGCGAATGGAGTGTGGCCAGTCGTGGACTTATGGATGGTTTTATAAGCCCAAAGTGCTGTTGGAAGTTCTCCATCCACTTGCCTTTAGCCTGTTCCAAATGTTTTTTCAATATTGACTTGATTATTTTGTTTATGGCTTCTACTTGTCCATTGGCTTTTGGAGGAGCAACTGCTGCAAACTTTTTTTCAATGCCATACTTCTGACAAAATTCATTGAACTCCAACTTTCGAACTGAGTTCCTTTATCTGTAATGATAGTCCGCGGAAGGCCAAAATGGCATATAATGTTTCGTACAATGAAATTAATGACCTTCTTGGTAGTGGTTGTGGCTAAGGGCTCTGCTTCTGCCCACTTGGTAAAGTAATCGACCGCAACTATTGCGTATTTTGCACAACCTTTGGATATGGGTAAAGAACCGATTATATCAATCTCCCATATTGCAAACGGCCAGGGACTAAACATTAATGTGAGTTCCGTCGACGAAGCTCTCGAGACTTTTGCATACTTTTGCCATTTGTCACATCTCCTACGTAGTCTGCTGCATCCCGATTTACAGTTGGCCAATAGTATCCCCAGCAGAGGATTTTCTTTGCTAACGTCTGCCCCCAGTATGGTCACCACATCTCCTTCATGGACTTCCTTCAGGACTCGTTTTATCTCATTATGCACAATGCACCGAAGTAAGGGGGCCGAGAATCCCTTTCGATACATTTTTCCTTCATGCGTTACATATCGCGAAGCTTTACGAATGACTTGTCGTCTTTCGCTCTTTCTTTCGGGTAAGACCCCATGTAGCAAATATTGCTCGAACGGAGTCATCCATGATTCCTTCTCGATTTCTATTTCTAACACGAAATCAATCTCGATCACATTTATACTCGAAGCATGTAAGGTTTCGACGGGAACCAATCCCATTTGTTGTGCGTCGCCAGTACTTGCAAATCTGGCCAATAAATCGGCTTCTCTGTTTTATTCATGCATGACATGCGAAATATCATAATATTCTAGATCTGCTAACAGCTCTTGAACCCATGCAAGGCATGGGGCAAGTCTCTGTCCCTTTGCTTGATAGTCCCCCCGCACCTGGTACACCACCAATTGTGAGTCATAAAAGAATTCAATCGATTTTACTCCTAGTTCCCTGATAATTTTCAAGCCAGCAATCAATGCTTCATACTCGGCTTCATTATTTGTAGCTGGGAAGTTGAGCTTCAAAGGTAACAAATTTATCGGTTTTCAGAAGTTACAAGACTATACCAGCCTCAGAGCAACGGTCGTTAGATGCCCATCAGCGTACAGTTTCCATCAAATGGGGGAATGACATCGTGACTCTTTGGTCCCTATGACATGAGGAATTCAGCGATGAAGTCTGCTAGCTCTTGCCCTTGTATGGCCCTTCGTGTCAAGTTGGTAATATCGAACTGACTCAACTCAATATTCCATTTTAACATCCTTCCAGAGGTTTCTGGTCGGTCGAGTACCTAATGCAAGGGTTGATCGATATAAACATTGATCGAGTATGCCTGAAAGCATGGATGAAGCTTGCATGATGCAATCACCAAGCAGTAGACCAGTTTCTCAATCTTAGGAGAATTTCTTTCTGCTCCCGTTAAACGTTTACTGACATAGTAAACCGGCTTTCGAACGCGGTCCTCCTCCCGAACCAAAGTCGTACTGATAGCATTCTGGGATACAGCCAAGGACACATACAATACTTCATGGTCTATAGGCTTAACTACACCAGGGGACTTTCCAAATGCCTTACCAAAGCTCAGAATGCGTCCTTACGGTTGGGCGTCCATTCGAAATTTCTCTTTCCTTTCTTTATTACATCAAAGAAGGGAATACACTAATCTATGACTCTGGATATGAATCAACTCAACAGGGCCACTTTACCATTTAGGCTATGTACTTGCTTTATACTTTTGGGAACTTGTATGTCTCGAATAGCTTGAATCTTTTTCGGGTTAGTTTCAATTCCCCACACATTAACAATAAACCCAAAGACTTCTCTGACTCTACGCCAAAGGAACACTTCAAAGGATTGATTTTCATTCCATAATATCTGAGTGTATCAAACATTTCTACTAAGTCTCGAATGTGGTCATTTGACTGCCGTGACTTCTCGAGCATGTCATCCACATAGACTTCCATTGTTCTACCTATCTGGTCTTTAAACATTCGATTCACCAGACGTTGATAAGTCGCTCCCGCATTTTTCAATCCGAAAGGCATCGCTACATAGCAATATAGCCCAACATCTGTGACAAAACTGGTGTGTTCTTGGTCAGGAATGTTCTTCGGGATTTGATTATATCTCGAGTATGCATCCATAAATGACAATAACTCGTGTCCTGCCCTTGATTCGACCAGCTGGTTAAGCCTAGGAAAGGAAAACTATCCTTATGGCATGCTTTATTCAAATCAGAGTAATCTATGCAGGTTCTCCATTTCCCATTTGCTTTTCTCACTAGCACGGGGTTAGATACCCATTCAGGATAGAAGGCTTCGCGGACAAACCCATTGGCTTTGAGTTTTTCCACCTCCTCTCTAAGAGCAGCGGACCTCTCGGGTGCATGCCTCTCCTTTTCTTCTTTAGTGGTACGTACCTCGGGTCTATTTTCAACATATGAATCGCAATAGCGGGAGAAATCCTGCATATATCAGAATGTGTCCAAGCGAAAACATTCAGATTCGCTCAAAAGAAGTCAGTGAGATCCTCAGTCATCGAGGAGTCGAGTTGTCATCCAATATTAAGTACTCGCGATGGGTCATCTCGGCTGACTAGTATGTCAATCGTCAGTTCATTCGGTGCTGCTTTTGCTTCCCTAGGTTCCTCATCATCATCTCTAGGATCTATGTCTCTATAGATCCGATCATGTTGCCTAAGCCAGAGCTCGGGCATGACTTGTCAATTTTCAGTGACTCGGGTGCGGATGGAGCTGTCCGCAACCTTTCGTTTCTCTTTCATTGGGCCTCTTTCAGCTCAGCCATATAACATGCACGACCGATCGCCCGATCGCCATGCACCACACCAACTCCTTTATCTGTCGGAAATTTCAAGGTTAAACACCAAAGGGCCAAAGATGCCCTAAACTCTGCCTGGGCTGGTCGAACCACAAACACATTGTATGGATAATCGATATCCAAAACAATGAAAGGCAGGATTCGCACCCTCCTACGTTCATCTTGTCCCAGTTCAACTGGCAGTTCAACATAACACACTGCATCGGTAGATGCACCATTAAACCATGGATACGGGATTTAGATAGTTTTAAATCCTTTGTCTCCATCTTCATTTGGTCATATGCTTTTTTGAAGATGATGTTAACAGAACTTCCAAAATCAATCAAAATTCTTTTCACAAATGCTGGCCCGATTGTCGCGGAGATGACCATCGGGTCGATGGTAGGAGCCTCCACCTGATCAGCATCTCTGCTCCTGAATACTATGTCTTCCGCCGTCATTCGTTATTTCTTAGCCAGAGACCCATCTTCTGTACTCAAACAACATTCAAAATCTGTGTGCTTTAGTGGCATAACGCTCCATCTCTTGCCATTTCTTGTCTGTCGGATGAGGTCCACCGACTATTGTGTTTATGACCAGTCTACCTACAGTTCAAGCAGGTTCCTCTGGATGGCGTGGAGCTTGCCCGCGACTGGGGTCTTATATTCCTTGTCTACCTTCCTGAGGGTTCTTGACAAATTCCTGCAAATTTTCTATCGAATCAACTTTTCTTTGGCATCATAGAGGAAGTCGGGTGAATCACATGCTAGAAATCCTAGATAAAGTTATCGGGAAGCACCTACAGTTAGTTGCAAATGTCATTTGCTTTAGCTGAATCCATCATCCATTCATATCTCATCACATGCTGTCGAGAATCAATCTTTCCTTCGAAAGCCGGGATAATTGGCATGTTAAACTTCCTGGGGTACTCGGCCTATATAATAGTATCTGTGGATGGGGTATAACTCCTGGATATCCCCCAATATTCATTAGTCAAGCCTTGATTTTCTATAATCAGCTGCCTAACAATAGATGATAGGTCTGGGGTTTGTATGGAAGACGACAAGTTGGAATCTGTTCTACGAGACCTTCTGGTTGGTGTCTCCTCTACTGGCGGTCTTCTAAACTTGTGTACTGGGGACCAGCTTCATTAGGACCTTAGTGGGTCGATCGTCCAGCTTCCACTCGCGCTCTAGATCCTAAGTTTCTTGCTCCAGCTTGGGTGTGGTTTTCGAGGTGTAAGTGATGCTTAGTTGCTCGATCAGCAACACCTGCTTGTGTTGTTGTAGTTCTGCGACGTCTACACCTGGGAGGTTCATCAGACGAAGTCGAGCTGTCAAACGAAGAGTAAGGAGCGAGGCTACCTCCAGCATTTTGATGCTATTGTTAAGTAAGCCGAGTCATAAGTTTGGCATTAGCTTGAATCTGTTCGCTAAGTTGTCTCCTACTTTCCGTAAGTTCTCTCATCAGGTCGCTAAGCTCTGTTCTAGTGACAACTTCCATCTGTTTTTGGGCGGCGACAGTCCTTGTGCCCGGATTAACTTGTTGATTGCTGGGTCCTACTTGTTGGACGCTAGCATCTCGTTGACATCTGTGTTGTGCGAGGCTGATCAAGTACGAGGTCTCCCCATTGTAGAGTTATTGATAAGAACTCTGAGTAGAATCAACGAACTTCCTGTGAATGACTTAGATCTCCTTCGGGGGATTTCTTCAATCCAATAGCTATAAAGTATATCCTAATATTCTGAGAGTGCCTTCTCAGTGAAAGCACCAAAATGTTAGCACCAAAATTGGTCACTAACACCCAAAGAAAATTTGTGTAGAGAGATTAATGAAGATAGAAAACTAAAATAGAGGAATATATGCAGAATTAATTGCAAAAACTAGAACACCAGATTTATAGTGGTTCGGCTTAACTACCTATGTCCACTTTGAGTTTAATCTTTATTGTTTTTCTAAGCAATTGAATAGAGATACAATTTGTACACCAACTACTCAAATGCAAATGCTAATTGAAAAAGAATGAGTCTTGAAAGCGGCAGAGTCACCCTAGTGTTCTCGAAAAAAGGTCCATTATGCTGTGCCCCTGCCCTTCTGTTTATAGACGAAGATAGGCTGGACTCCCCTCACGGGGCCAGGAACAAAGTACCTCCGCCCATAGTTAGTGACTTCTGCGCATCGGGCCAAGCATGCTGAATGAGTAATGCCAGTCGAGACTTGTTTGGTCGATCGTTGAGTGACTCAAAACAGAGTCATGCCATTCGATTTTGCTTTGTTGTGGGCTTGAAACTTGCTGACACCTCTAATATGCACCGAGCCAAGGATGCCAAGCGGCAGTTGTCGAGCAATGGCTTCTGAACTCGAGATGCCGAGCGATGGCTTCTGAACTCGAGCTGCCAAGCGATGGCTTCTGAACTCGAGATGCCGAGCGATGGCTTCTGAACTCGAGATGTCGAGCGATGGCTTCTGAACTCGGGATGCCGAGCGATGAAGTAAGGCCGAACGGTACCAAGGCCGAATAAGATATCCATGTCGAACGACATTCGAATGCCGAGCGGGGTATTTATGCCGACCGTGGTATCTATTCCGAGCGACACTTATATGTCGAGCGAGGCATTTATGCCAAATGACACTTAATGGTTTGTCTATCGTAGCAGGGCCTAGCAACTGGGTAACAATATTCTTGTCTTTTTTAAGTATAAGAAGGAGCATGAATCTCACTTGAGATATGACCTTTAAACTCTTGGGAAACATCAGTTAAAAGCCAAATTTTCTAAATGCCACTTCTGGAGGGATGGAGTCCGATTCCTTGGGCATATTTTTTCAGAAAATGGAGTTTCGATTGACCCAATTAAGGTTGTCGTGATTAATGTAAGTCTTTCCACCTTTCTTTTTTGAATCCTTTCATCTTATCTATCTTTAGACTTATTCCCTTATCCATTTCTGGGATTGGGAGACACCTAAGACTCTGACTGATATTCGTAGCTTTCTGGGCCTTGTCAGTTATTTTCAGAGATTTATTGAGAACTTTGCCCATATAGTCGCACCTCTCACCGCTTTGACTCGTAAGAATGCCAAGTTTAATTGGAATGAAAAGTGTGAAGTCGCATTTAATGAGTTGAAGCAAAAGCTTACCTCTGCTCCTGTTTGCACCATTCCGAATGGGGATGAGGGATTTTCGGTTTATACCGACGCTAGTAAAGAAGGATTAGGTGCTGTGTTGATACAAGATAGGAAAGTCATGGCTTATGCTAGCCTTCAGTTGAAACCTACGAAGCTAAGTATGCCACCCACGATTTAGAGTTGCTTGCTGTTGTGTTTGCTTCGAAGTTGTGGAAGCACCACCATTTGGGAACCAAGTTTGAGCTTTTCACCGATCACCAGTCTCTTAGGCATATCTTCAACCAGAAGGATTTAAACCAGAGGCAAGTTCGATGGCTTGAGTTCTTAGAATCTTATGATCTCGACATCAACTATACCCCAGGGAAAGCCAATGTTATGGCTGATGCTTTTAGTCGAAAGAAAGCCTTGTTGTGTCAGTTTGTGGTTTCTCCATCTCTTTTGGATCATACTGTATCTAAGAAGGATGAGGATGAGATGCTTAGGCTTATGAAAGAGAATATTTGGAGTAGGGAATGTGATAATCAAAATGAGTTAGGAGCGTAGATTGATCAGAATGGAGTTTTAAGGATTAATGGTCAGATTTGTGTTCCGAATGTTGATGGTTAGAGGCAAGAAGTTCTTAGGGAGAATCATCAGTCCAGACTCTCCATCCATCAAGGTCTCAGGAAAATGTTTCAGGATATGAAGAGGTTGTATTGGTGGAATAGTGTGAAGAGGGACATTTCTATCTTTGTCAGTAGATGCGCCATTTGTCAGCAGGTTAAGGCTGATCACCAGAAGACCGCAGGATTACTGCAACCCCTTGAGATTCCCATTTGGAAGTGGGATCAAGTTTCTATGTATTTTACTGATGGTCTACCGAGACTAAAAGGGTAATGAGAGTATTTGGGTAGTTGTCGATCGATTGACCAAGTTCGCCCATTTCATTTCAGTCAAGTCGAATCGCATAGCTTCGAGATTAGCTGAGATCTTTATGAGGGAGATTGTCCGTCTCTATGGTGTTTCTTCTAACATTGTTTATGATCATGATCCTATCCTTACTAGCAAGTTCTAGAAGGATTTTCAGGAAGCCTTGGGTACTCGTTTGAACCTTAGTATAGGTTACCATCCCCAGACTAATGGTTAGACGAAGAGGGTAAATCAGATTCTAGAAGATCTCCTTCGTGCTTGTGTTCTGGATTATGGAGGATCTTGGGAAGATCATCTCCAATTTGTTGAATTCACCTACAATAACAATTATCAGGTATAACTTTATCTTTGAATCTTCAATTGCCTTAAGCTAAGTCCATCTATTAATCCCAACTTTTTGAAATCAGACAAGTATCGGAATGTCTCCATTTGCCGCTCTTTACAAACGATCCTGCAAATCTCCATTTTGTTGGATTGAGTCCGGTGATCACTTGGTTCTTGGGACCGATATTATTTTGGAAGCATCTGATAAGGTTGAGAAGATTAGGTGGAAGATGAGGATTTCTTAGGATAAGCAGAAGCAGCAGGTCGATAGGCATAAAAGGCATTTGGAGTTTTCAGTGGGTGACCAGGTCTTTCTTAAGATCTCGCCACTGAAGAATGTGGTCCATTTTGGTCGAAGAGGGAAGCTCGCTACCAGGTTCATCTGTCCTTTTTGCATTTTGGAAAGAGTTGGTCCTTTGGCTTATAGAGTTGAATTGCCAAGAAACTGGTGGGTGTGCACAGCGTGTTTCACGTATCTTACCTTTGTAAGTATCTCCATGGTCCATCCTTGATCGTTCAGCCATCTTTATTGGACAATTTGGACGTCTAGCCAAATCTCACCATCGAGAGGAAGCCACTTCGTATTGTCGATAGAGGTACGAAGCAGCTTCGAAGGAAATCTATCAGTCTAGTCAAGGTACAGTGGAGTTTGAAAGATCGGGATTACACTTGGAAACCGAGGAATCTATGCGTGCTTCAAACCCCGAATTATTTGAATCAGGTACTATTCGTTGATTTTATTCTATCATCTTGGTTCTTTCTATTCTCCTATCTCATTTCTTTTCGAGATGAAAAATTTTGAGTGGGGAAGAGTGTAATGACCAGAAATTTTAGCGAAATTTATAACAAAATTAACTAATTTTACTTGAAATTTTAACAAAAAATTTGGGAAATAAGAATTTGATATTTGGAATGCATCTATTTAAATATAGTAAATGGTAAATTTTGTTGAATAATATGAAGGTTAATTTATTTGTGGAATTTTAAATGTGAATTTTATCAGTCTGACAGTTGAAAATTTAATATATCCGAAGCTTGAATATTTTATATAATAAAAATGTAAATCATCTTCCGAGTGAGACGTCATAATTTGTTTCGTCAAATTTCAACTACTGTAGCCCCGTTTGTCTTATTTTCGGTATTTTAACAGCATTTTCAACAGCGAAAAGTCAAGTTTTTATAATTTGATCATACCACTGATATCTATGTGCCATTTTATTCGTTTCGTTATATTGATTTCCACAGTATATTCATTCTTGTAATGCGGTGTCCAGTACACGACGAATGTGATATCCCGGAATTTTCAAACAATGTAAAATGTGATAGTCTCCTTGATTTAATTAATTAAATTGGCAAAATTGTTATTTTCAAATAATAAATAATAATGTGGTGTTTATACATATAGATAAAGGGATTTTAAAATAGAATAATTATTTTCAAATCTAATAATGTGTTTATTTAAATATATACACTTTTGAGTTGATTTTTAATTTGAATTTTAAAAGTGAAATTTGAATTTGAATTTGGATTTAAATTTGGATTTAAAGGATATATATCTTAAAAAATATTTTGGATTTAAAAATATATGTATAATTTTTTTTATTAGCATATGATTTGCTTTATATTATTTTCTTTAAAGTAATTCATATATATAAATTTAGATAAGTATTTATTAATTAGTAAATTAAGTAAAAAAGCTTTATATTAACATTTAAAATAAATAAAAGTTACTTAATGACAAGTGTAAATATATATAAGCTTGATTTTTACATATGTAAGTTAATAAACAATAGTAAATGACAAATGTTAGGAAATTTTACAAGTGTCACTTTATTTTTATTTTCTTTAACAAAAACTAAATTTAATCTATATAAACATATATTTATTCACTTCTTTTCTTTTTCCTATCTTCACATTCTAAAAACAAAGAAATAGTCTGTAACTTAAAAACAAACCAACAAAGAAATCTTTTATCAAATTCGAACCTAAACAAGAATCAAACGGCAATCTAGCAATTCAAGTAGCAGTTTCAAATTCAACTTTAACCTGAGCAATTCAACTTAAACAAGCAAGTCAACAGTTAAGCTTTAGATCAAAATCAAATTCAAGAAACAAGAAAGAAACCTGTCTCTGTTCAAACTGGTGAGCAAACTTTTATTAAGAAAAGTTTAAGTAAATAAAATCTGTGCTTGTGAATTTCTGAGATGATTGATGTCTTGCATGTATATATATTAGTGAAATCTTTGTATATATGTTGTATTGAACTATGCATGTGTGGTCGGAGTTGTAGAATTCCGGTGGTCGGCATTGGGAGTTCGAGGCGATTTTCCTAGCGATGGTTGTTGTACCTTTTTGATCGAGGTAACTCCATTTCGCCTTCGAGGACGACTGGCATTTCTGGGTAGTCAGGTGGCAAGTGTGGGTCGAAGGCGACGTGTCGGAGTTGATCATGGAGGCTGGATCGTCGGCGATGGCTGGTGCATGTGCATAGGGGTTGGGTGGTGTCATTTTTTTGGGTAGTGGTTTTTACTTGAGTAGGGTCTCGGGGTAGCAGCGTCTTGACTCGGGTTCGTCTCAAGTTCGTCTCGTGTTCGCGTGAGTGTTAATGAATGTTAACAGTTTTTAACTTTATAACTAAGTTTTAATTTAAAAACTTAAAAAATATAAGAAGAAGATGAAGAAAACTCGAAGCCAGTCTCGAGTAAGGATCGAGTTTGACCCAAAGCAAAGTTTTAGATCATGTTTTAAAAGCAAAGTTTTGAAAATTTAAAATGGAATTTGTTTTAAATCTTTTCTTAAATAAATTCTTTTTTTTAAATGTTTACTTAAACCTTGGATTAAGAAATTATATAAACTTAAGTTTGTTAAGTTAAACTACAAGATATTTTAAACTATATTTTTCACAAATATAATTAAGTGATGATAAAAGTTAAAGGTTTATTTTATTTTAAAACTTAATTAATGATCTAATTAAGAAAGTAAAGTTAATTATTAAGATAAGATGTTTTTAATGATAATTAAGGCATTTATAAGATAATGTTTTATCTTAAGAATAATTAAGGTTTTATCGATTTGAGATTAATTACGTTAATTAAGAAAATTTAAGTAAAATTAACTAATTTAAAATTAAGGGTTATAATTAATTAATTAAAGGGTTAATTAATTGTAATTAAGGATTATTAATTAAGTAATTAAGATTGATTAATTAACGATTAGAGATTAATTAATTTAGTAATTAGAGATTAATTAATTAATTAATTAGAGGTAAATTAATTGGTAATTAAGAAGTACCTAATTCGTAATTAAGTTTTATTAATTAATAATTAGGTTTTATTAATTAATAATTAAAGGGTAATTAATTTGTAATTAAAGATTAATTAAGGATTAATCGAATGGTAATTAAGGATTAATAAACTGTTAATTAAGGATTGATTGATTTGTTATCAAGGGATGTTAATTAATAATTAAGGTCTATTAATTAATTGTTATAGAATAATTAATCTGTGATTAAAGATTAATTAATTGGTTTATAAGGTGATTAAGGAATGATTAATTAATTAAATATTTTGTAATTAATTAATGATTGATTAAGCAGGATTAGGTGATTAATTCTTAAGTAGTTAATTTAATTTAAGTTAATTTAAGTTAATTATAATATGGATTAATAATTCTTGCTTGTGGATGATTGTTTAAGTAGATTGTCTAGATTGATTGATATCTATTGTATGATAATCTATGATGTTGGATATGGCTGTGATAAATGTATGATATTTATCTGTGTTAATGCTGTGTGAATTCAAAGTATTGAATTGTATTGAATTAAATTGTTTAAACCTTAAACAACTTGGCCTTTAGGACACGTTTGGATTTCGATGAGACCGGGATCGGGAATCAAGTTTGATTATCCGAAACCACATCGATCCAATTTAAACGTTAGGTCGTGACATCTCAAAGTGAGGATCGAGATGGAGTTTCAGTGTGCAAGGGTTATTGTCATTAACTCTGAGGGGGATTCCAAATGAGTGTAACGAAATAATGCCTTCAGTTTCGTTCGAACCCAGAACAAACTTATATGGATTGAATGCTTTCAGCACATCGTCAATGGAGGACGATGAGCATTCTAAGATAGATGTGTTCTATAAAGGTAATCGTAGCCTCAAGCCTCATCAATCGGGAATGGCTAAAACAGGGGAGGTGCAGCAAGGTTAAGTGGGTAGCACCCATGTAGGACGAGATATACCCCTGTCCAGATGTCCCTTTTTATTTCGGGTTAGTGGGCAGTTGTTGGCCACAACTGCGGGGTTGCCTTGTTCGGGACTGTCCAGTAAGGGATGGTTCCTGCTTTGTGTTGCAGAGGATCGGGAGTGATCCTCGGTACGGTAATCTAGGCTCCGTACTGTGACGGGCGGTACCCCAATAGCCCTGCCATTGATGGAAACTCATTATCCAATAAGCGCCCTCGGATTTGATTGTATACCTATGTATGCTGGAATTTAATAAATGTAACAATTTCGGCTATTTTCTAGTTTATTTGAAAACCCTAGAACCTATTATAATATCATTGGATTTCCTATCAAATGTTTGGTTAGCGTAAGGTAAAAACTTACCCGTGTTTATGTGTGGGAAGTCTTACGTGATACCTTTTGTTTTCAAATGATTTTAAAGTTAAACAACTTTAACCTGTTTACTCACACCAGACCCATGTCTGACCCTGAGTTTTTTTTGGTTTTTTATAAAACTCTTGGGTACTCAAATTTTTATGAGTAGCCAAGTGATCAGGTTGGGATTTACAAATGTTTTGGAAGCTGGAGCTGGAGTCCAAACGTACCTATTTATCTCTATCCGCCATGTAGTGACATTTTGATGTTGTATTTTGGGTTGTATGGTTTGGCAGACTCTTATAAATGTCTAATGTAATGAAGTCGTATTATTTTGTGTACTATGATATGTGAAACTATGTAATGGATATGTGTAATATTATATTTTGTTCCGTTTCCGTTGTGAGATTCTGATGTTGTTGTTCTTTTCTTTCTATCTTTTCTATTTCTATGTCTTTCTTTTCTTATTGATGATACGTCTTTCTGTGGATTGAAAGACGGGTCATTACAGTTGGTATCAGAGCATAGGTTGAGAAACACCTAGGCTCTGGAGTAGTATCTCTCTTGAGAGTGCGTATTTGTAATTTTCTTATATAGTTATATCTTTATCTAAATTGGCTGGGTTACCTGTCCAGGTAGCCAGAATGAGTTCAAGAGGCAGAAGGGGAAGCGTTGTAGGAAGCACATCGACCAATGATAGAAGAGGTCAGGCTGAAAATAAGGCTGTTAATCAAGTATCGCCTCCAGTCAGTTTTGCTGCTTTATGTAACGACTTCATCAACCTTGGGGGAGGACCATTTAAAGGGTCAGAGACTATAATTGAGGTCCAAGCATGGCTACGCTCTTGTGAGAGAATCATTAAGAGCATGAAATTATCGGATGAGCAGAAGAGGGTAATGGCTTCATGGCAATTACAAGGAGGTGTTGCAGCCTGGTGGGATGCAGTGACAGCAAATGTCTCGGAGGACGATATGTCTTGGGAAGAATTTAAGGAGTTGTTTGAGGAGAAATTCATGCCTATAGCAGGGAAAACTCGTCTTTATCAGGATTTTCTTAATTTAAAGCAAGGAAGCATGACTATAGAGGAGTACGAGACCAAATTCAATGAGTTATCTTGCTATGGTCCAGGGCTTATAGACACTCCTCTTAAAAAGAACGAGATGTTTGTGCAAGGATTGAGGTCAGAATTTCATGAAAGGATGACGACGCACTTGAAAGGATCTTTTGTGGAGTTAACTGATATGGCATTAAAATATGAGGATTTGATGAATAAGAGATCAGTGGCACCAGTAGCAGCATCGAGAGGGAATTCTTCTAACCCAAATAAGAGGAAATTCAATCCCAATGAAAGAGGCAAAACAAGAAGAAGTCTGGAAGCAATAATGGACCTTCCAAATGCTATATATGTCAACAAGAAGGTCACTTGGCGAATAAGTGTCCCAGGAAAGGATCTCAGCAACAGCAGCAGCCGCATCATAGTGGACCAGGTTGAGCTTTGATTCAGAAATCTCTTTGCTTCAACTACCACCAACCAGGTCATATGATCAAGGATTGCCCGCTCCTTCATAAAGTCCAGCAGAATAAGGTATTTGCTTTGGAAGGTGCACCATCAACTTCATCTAAGGGCAAGGGAGTATTGGACGGTACATCACTTTTAGATGGCAAGTATATTAAATTTTTGTTTGATTCTGGTGCTTCTTTGATTTTTATTTCTCTGGATTCTGTAGAGAAGTTCTTTCTTACCCTTAGTACTATAGACAATCCCATCTTTGTATCTAATCCTATAGGAGGGGTAACCAAATTACATATGATCTGTAAGGATTTGACGATTTCCTATTTATCCCATAGTTTTTCTTGTGACCCTTATGTGTTGGATTTTAAGGGGTTTGACCTTATATTGGGAATGGATTGGCTTGATAAGTATAAGGCTATCGTAAATTGTGATGAGAGAACAGTTTCGTTGGAAACTGATCTGGGTAGAATTGCTAGAGTAATGTGTGATAACTCCGGGATTCACTTGAGTAGTCTTTTACATGGAGTTGAGACTTCTCAAGAGGAGGTTAAAGATATCGAAGTGGTCCAAGATTTCCCGGATGTATTCGAGGAAGTCAAGTGTTTACCTCCGCACCGAGAGATAGTTTTGCATAGATTTGGTTCCTGGAGCAGTACCGGTAATTCAGTCTAGTAGGAGGATGGCTCCTAGGGAGAGGGAGGAACTGGTGAGGCAAACTCAAGATCTATTAGAGAAGGGATTGATTAGGCCCAGTTTTCTTGTTGGGGTTCTGCTGCGGTATTTGTCACCAAGTCCGATGGGTCGCTAAGGTTCTGCGTAGACTATCGAGAGTTAAACAAAGTGACCATTCGAAATAAGTATCCTCCTCCTCGTATTGATGATCTCTTCGACCAGCTACATGGAGCTTCAGTCTTTTCTCAATTGGATTTAGCATCAGGTTTCCATCAGTTAAGGGTAGCTGAGGACAGTGTTCCCTTAACTGCATTTTGGGACCTAATTGTTTCTATGAGTGGTTGGTTATGCCTTTCGGGTTAACCAGCGCTCCTGCCTACTTTGTCGACCTAATGAACTGAGTCTTTCGTGATGTATTGAATAAGTTCGTTTTGGTGTTCATCGATGATATCTTGGTCTACTCTAATTCTGAAGAAGAGCACAAGCGGCACTTGAGAATAGTATTGGAAACTCTGAGAAGGCATGTTTTGAAGGCGAAGTTCTCTAAGTGCCATTTTTGGAAATCAAAAGTAAAATTTTTGGGGCACATTGTTTCTGGAGAAGGCATCTCGGTAGATCCAGTGAAGGTTGAGATTATTTTAGAGTGGAAGCAGCCTCGGACACCGACTCAAGTTCATAGTTTTCTGGGGTTGGCTGGCTACTACAGAAAGTTTATTAAGGATTATTCCAAGATCTTTTCGCACCTACCTAATCTGACAAGGAAGGGAGATAAATTCAAGTGAACACTCGAATGTGAGGAGGATTTTCAGAATCTGAAGGCAAAGTTGACAAGTGCTCCTGTGTTAGCTATTCCGGATGGGAAGAGTAAGTTTGAGGTTTATACAAATGCCTGTATTTTTGGATTGGGAGCAGTGTAATGCAAAATAGGGTAATTGTGTATGCGATTCGGCAATTAAAGCCACATGAAAGGAACTACGCTACGCACGATCTAGAGCTGTTGGCCATTGTTTTTGCTTTAAAGATCTGGAGGCACTACCTTTTGGGAGAGAAGTTCGAGTTATTTACGGATCACAAACAGTTGAAGTATCTTTTCTCTCAAAAAGATCTTAATCTAAGACAGCAGCGATGGGTCGAGTTTTTGGCATCGTATGATTTGGATATTATGTATACCCCGAGAAAGGCGAACGTTGTGGCAGACGCTCTTAGCAGGAATGCAGTTCGGTCTCTTTTGGAAGTTGTTCTGTCTCTCCAGGAAAGAATCATAAGCATGCAAATGGAGGATAAAACTATAAGGAAAATTATTCAAGGAACCAAAGACGGACAATATTATGATTTCGAGATTGACGATCATGGAACTTTGAGAATTAAAGGTCGTCTATGTGTGCCGAATGTGGATGGGTTGAAACAAGAAGTCTTATCAGAGTGCCATCGCTCCAGACTGAATATCCACCCAGGAATTTCTAAGATGTATAAGCATATGAGAAGGATTTTTTGGTGGCCGAGTATAAAGAAAGATATTGCTAGATTCGTTAATGTTGTGACTATCTGCCAGCAAGTTAAAGGAGATCAGCAGAAGTCAGCTGGTTTATTGCAACCTTTGGAAATCCCGATGTGGAAGTGGGAGATGGTTTCGATGGATTTCATCGACGGTTTGCCTAGAACCAAAAAAAACGAAGGAATATGGGTAATTATGGATCGTCTAACCAGAAAAGCCCATTTTATATCGGTTAAGGCAACCCTATTGCAGTTTCTCTGGCAGAGATTTTCTTGAAAGAGATAGTCAGATTGCATGGTGTTCCAGTTAGTATAATAAGTGATCGAGATCCTATCTTCACCAGCAAGTTCTGGGAGGCTTTGCAATCAGCTATGGGAACGAGTTTGAGATTGAGTACAGCATATCATCCCCAGACAGATGGGCAGACGGAGAGGCTTAATCGAATTCTAGAAGATATGCTGAGAGCCTGTGTATTGGATTTTGGTGGATCGTGGGAAGACCATCTACATCTTGTGGAATTTTCTTATAATAACAGTTACCAAGCAAGTATTAAGATGGCTCCTTATGAAGCTTTGTATGGGAGACTGTGTAGATTCCCAGCCTGTTGGATAGAGTCGAAAGACTGTCTTTTGCTTGGACTAGATCTGATCCGTGAAGCATCTGCTAAAGTTGAGCTTATCAAGAAAAGGATGAGAGCTACTCAGGATCGTCAAAAGAAATATGCAAATAAAAGACGAAGACAATTGGAGTTTGAGATTGGTGATTTTGTCTTTGTCAAAGTTTCCCCTATTAAAGGAGCAGTAAGATTTGGGAAAAGAGGGAAACTCGCCCTGAGATATATTGGTCCATTCCGAGTGCTCGAGAGGATTGGTGCCGTAGCATACAGGATTGAATTGCCAGTTCGGATGGCTAGAATTCACAATGTTTTTCACGTATCTCATCTACAGAAATACGTGCACGATCCATCTCTTATTGTGGAGCCAACTGTGCAGGAAGACTTAGAGGTTGAGCCGGATTTATCAGTTGTCAGACATCCTGTTCAGATTGTTGATTAAGATAAGAGGCAACTCAGGAGCAAGATAGTGAAGCTCGTTAAAGTCCAGTGGAGTGAGGATCCCAGAGATTGTACCTGGGAGACTCTAGATAGTTTTAGGAAGGCTTATCCGGATATGTGTCCGGATAGCTAATGATGTTTGTATTGGATGTATTGTTGTTTGGATGTTTTGCTTGTTGGTTGCTTATGTATGGATGATATATATGCTTGAATTGTTGAAATAAAATGAAAATTTTGGATTATCTTTTGTTTTAAATTTCAGGGACGAAATTCTTTTAAGGAGGGAGGAATGTGATATCCCGGAATTTTCAAACAATGTAAAATGTGATAATCTCCTTGATTTAATTAATTGAATTGGCAAAATTGTTATTTTCAAATAATAAATAATAATGTGGTGTTTATATATATAGATAAAGGAATTTTACAATAGAATAATTGTTTTCAAATCTAATAATGTGTTTATTTAAATATATACACTTTTGAGTTGATTTTTAAGTTGAATTTTAAAAGTGAAATTTGAATTTGAATTTGGATTTAAAGGATATATATCTTAAAAATATTTTGGATTTAAAAATATATGTATAAGATTTTTTTATTAGTATATGATTTGCTTTATATTATTTTCTTTAAAGTAATTCATATATATAAATTTAGATAAGTATTCATTAATTAGTAAATTAAGTATAAAAGCTTTATATTAACATTTAAAATAAATAAAAGTTACTTAATGACAAGTGTAAAGATATATAAGCTTGATTTTTATATGTGTAAGTTAATTTTACAAGTGTCACTTTATTTTTATTTTCTTTAATAAAAACTAAATTTAATCTATATAAACATATATCTATTCACTTCTTTTCTTTTTCCTATCTTCACATTCTAAAAACAAAGAAATAGTCTGTAACTTAAAAACAAACCAGCAAAAAAATCTTTTCTCAAATCCGAACCTGAACAAGAATCAAACAGCAAGCTAGAAATTCAAGTAGCAGTTTCAAATTCAACTTCAACCTGAGCAATTCAACTTAAACAAGCAAATCAACAATTAAGCTTTATATCAAAATCAAATTCAGGAAACAAGAAAGAAACCTGTCTCTGTTCAAACTGGTGAGCAAACTTTTATTAAGAAAAGTTTAAGTAAATAAAATCTGTGCTTGTGAATTTCTGAGATGATTGATGTCTTGCATGTATATATATTAGTGAAATCTTTGTATATATGTTGTATTGAACTATGCATGTTTGGGTTTGTCTGATTCTTCTCTGTTTTCAAGTTACAGAGTAAAACTAAAACAAAATTCAAAATTTCCATAACAAATAACTGTTGGGCTTTGAGTTTCAAACACAGCATGTTTATTTAAACATAAATTAAAGTTTAAAATTTTATTCAAATAAAATTTGTTTGAATATCTTCTGAAATCAAGATGATACAGTAGAAATTTTAATAACATGTTAAAATCAAGTATTGTAATTTGTTGATTCAATTATATATCTTGAATCAACTCTGGGAAATATGATTTTTAAAATAAAAATCAAGATTTTTAGATTGGGTTTGGGCAGTATTTCGGTGATGACCATAAGATAGTTTTTGCGCAAATTCTGGTGGACGGAGGGACTATGGTGGTCAGGGTTTCGACTGGAGGTGGAGTGATGATGGGCGGTCACGGCAAAAATGATCAGAGGTGTTCTCGATCGATGAGGTGGCTTGACAAGGTGAGTTTAGGGTTTAAGCCCTATATTTGGTCAAGGTTGGGTTTCTGATTGCTGCATTGTCTCTGAGTGATCGAGTAGCTCGAGGCTTTGGGTAATGACGGTGTGGAGGGTCGAAAAGGTGTGGTCGGAGTTGTAGGGATTCCGGTGGTCGGCATTGGGAGTTCGAGGCGATTTTCCTGGCGATGGTCGTTGTATCTTTTTGATCGAGGTAGCTCGATTTCGTCTTCGAGGTTGATTGGCATTTCTGGGTGGTCAGGTAGCAAGTGTGGGCAGAAGGCGACGTGTCAGAGGTGATCATGGAGGCTGGATCGTCGGCGATGGTCGGTGCATGTGCACAGGGGTTGGGTGGTGTCAGTTGTTTGGGTAGTGGTTTTGACTCGAGTAGGGTCTCGGGGTAGCAGCGTTTTGACTCAGGTTCGTCTCGTGTTCGTCTCTGATTCGCATGAGTGTTAATGAATGTTAATAGTTTTTAACTTTGTAACTAAGTTTAAATTTAAAAACTTAAAAAATATAAGAAGAAGATGAAGAAAACTCGAAGCCAGTCTCGAGTAAGGATCGGGTTTGACCCAAAGCAAAGATTAAGATCATGTTTTAAAAGCAAAGTTTTGAAAATTTAAAATGGAATTTGTTTTAAATCTTTTCTTAAATAAATTCTTTTTTTTAAATGTTTACTTAAACCTTCGATTAAGAAATTATATAAACTTAAGTTTGTTAAGTTAAACTACAAGATATTTTAAACTATATTTTTCACAAATATAATTAAGTGATGATAAAAGTTAAAGGTTTATTTTATTTCAAAATTTAATTAAATGATATAATTAAGAAAGTAAAGTTAATTATTAAGATAAGATGTTTTTAATGATAATTAAGGCATTAATAAGATAATGTTTTATCTTAAGAATAATTAAGGTTTAATTGATTTGAGATTAATTAAGTTAATTAAGAAAATTTAAGTAAAATTCATTAATTTAAAATTGAGGGTTATAATTAATTAATTAAAGTGTTAATTGATTGTAATTAAGGATTATTAATTAAGTAATTAAGATTGATTAATTAAGGATTAGAGATTAATTAATTTAGTAATTAGAGATTAATTAATTAGAGGTAAATTAATTGGTAATTAAGAAGTACCTAATTCATAATTAAGTTTTATTAATTAATAATTAGGTTTTATTAATTAATAATTAAGGGGCAATTAATTTGTAATTAAAGATTAATTAAGGATTAATCAAATGGTAATTAAGGATTAATCAATTGGTAATTAAGGATTGATTAATTTGTTATTAAGAGATATTAATTAATAATTAAGGTCTATTAATTAATTGTTATAGAATAATTAATCTATGATTAAAGATAATTAATTGGTTTATAAGGTGATTAAGGAGTGATTAATTAATTAAATGGTTTGTAATTAATCAATAATTGGTTAAGCAGGATTAGGTGATTAATTCTTAAGTAATTAATTTAATTTAAGTTAATTTAAGTTAATTATAATATGGATTAATAATTCTTGCTTGTGGATGATTGTTTAAGTAAATTGTCTGGATTGATTGATATCGATTGTATGATAATCTATGATATTGGATATGGTTGTGATAAATGTGTGATATTTATCTGTGTTAATGCTGTGTGAATTAAAAGTATTGAATTGTATTGAATTAAATTGTTTAAACCTTAAACAACTTGGCCTTTAAGACATGTTTCGATTTCGATGAGACCGGGATCGGGAATCAAGTTTGATTATCCGAAACCACATCGATCCAAGTTAAACGTTAGGTCGTGAGATCTCAAAGTGAAGATCGAGATGGAGTTTCAGAGTGCAAGGGTTATTGTCGTTAACTCTAAGGGTGATTCCAAATGAGTGTAACGAAATAATGCCTTCAGTTTCGTTCGAACCCATAACGAACTTGTATGGATTGAATGCTTTTAGCACATCGTCAATGGAGGACGATGAGCATTCTAAGATAGATGTGTTATATAAAGGTAATCGAAGCCTTAAGCCTCATCAACCGGGAATGACTAAAACAGGGGAGGTGCAGCAAGGTTAAGTGGGTAGAACCCAAGTTGGACGAGATATACCCCTGCCTAGATGTCCCTTTTTATATAGGCTTAGTGGGCAGTTGTTGGCCACAACTGCGGGGTTGTCTTGTTCGGGACTGTCCAGTAAGGGATGGTTCCGGCTTTATGTTGCAGGGGATCGGGAGTGATCCTCGGTACGGTGATCTAGGCCCCGTACTGTGACTGGAGGTACCCCAGTAGCTCTGCCATTGATGGAAACTCATTATCCAATAAGTGCCCTCGGATTTGACAGTATACCTATGTATGCTAGAGTTTAATAAATGTAACAATTTCGGCTATTTTCTAGCTTATTTGAAAACCCTAGACCTTATTATAATATCATTAGATTTCCTATCAAATGTTTGGTTAGCGTAAGGTAAAAACTTACCTGTGTTTATGTGTTGGAAGTCTTACGTGATACCTTTTGTTTTCAAATGATTTTAAAGTTAAACAACTTTAACCTGTTTACTCACACCAGACCCATGTCTGACCCGGAGTTTATTTTGTTTTTTTATAAAAATCTTGGGTACTCAAATTTTTATGAGTAGCCATGTGATCAAGTTGGGATTTACAAATGTTTTGGAAGCTGGAGCTGGAGTCCAAACGTACCTATTTATCTCTATCCGCCACATAGTGACATGTGAAACTATGTTGTATTTTGGGTTGTATGGTTTGGCAGACTCTTATAAATGTATAAGGTAATGAAGTCGTATTATTTTGTGTACTCTGATATGTGAAACTATGTAATGGATATGTGTAATATTATATTTTGTTCCGTTTCCGCTATGAGATTCTGATGTTGTTGTTCTTTTCTTTCTATCTTTTCTATTTCTCTCTCTTTCTTTTCTTATTGATGATACGTCTTTCTGTGGATTGAAAGACGGATCGTCACAGCGAAAATGACAAAATAGTTTGCCATATCGGTACAATATTTGTGCCTGTAAAGACCCGTAAGTCCGTACTCCTTGAATAGACACTAATCTCCTTTGTTTAATTCAAGATGAACGAAAATACGAACCCTTAGGGGTTTTTAAAAAAAAAAGAACTTAAGAAAAGAGAAAGAAAAAGATAGAAAATTTAGATAGGGAAAAGAAAAATAGAACATAATTTTAAAATAGAAGAAAAAGAGAATAGAGAAGAGATAGAAAAAACAGAAGAAAATAGGACGGAACAGAAAACAACAGAACAACATCAGAATCTCACAATTCGCAGCGGAACAACATATAATAATAAATGAATAATCTTTAAACAAAGAGCTATATCAGTTATTACATTACATCACATTTCATTACATCATATCATCAGAGTATACAACATCAAACAAACAGCGGAAAAAGAAATACTATATAAGTAATATGCCATGCCATCCAGCTTGCCTCCAGCAACTCCAGAATATCCAGGATATCCTGATAAACCTTAACTCTTGACTGCCCGTGTGGAAATTGGTGGGCACCCAGAGTTTAGGAAGGAAAACAATAAACTCCAAGTCAGTCATGTGACTGGTGTGAGAACTCAAAACAGTTTATTTATCTTTAAAATCAAAAATAGAAGAATATTTTTATTTCAATTCGCAATGCTTTTAAAAATGAGACTACCATAAGGCCTCCCGCACACACACACAATGCAAACGCAGAATCGGAGGAGATTTCTCCTTATGATAGTCAAAGATGCTTGATACGCATTTAAAATAACATTTGATATTATTACTAGTGTATAGTGTAGGAAAAAAATTCATTTCGAAAGTAAAGATATAAATCTTAGCCAACATAGACATTTCGAACTATGCCTACTATAGCTACCATCCAAACAGTGGTGACCACCATAAGTGAATGATAGGTTCTACAACTAAAACCGTACAAGTTTCGTATTGGGAATTGGATTTCCAACAAATGGTCAGGCCAAGGAACTTCCCATTGCCACATGAGAATGCCTCTGGAAAGACATCCCCGAGAACCAAACCGGAACTCTGCCAACACAAGGCCGGGTTACCCCTAACTGGGTAACTATTGACACGAGCACGCCATTCCCCGATCGTGAACGACCTTTCTCACGGGATCCCGATAACCAACAACCACAAAGTAATAAATTCGCGGTAACCACATAGGTTAAATATCTGGGCTCCATACCATGATACCACCTCTATCCAGAAGGAAATGTACATACCCTAAAGGGTGCTACCCCTCATAACCTTGCCGCATCTTTCCTGTTTTGACCATTTCCGGGGTGTGAGGTTCGACGAAGTCACGTCCACAAAAACATACTTTATACAAAAGCCATGCTTTGGGTCAACAAATGATCAACACAATGATCACCAAGATAGACGATCAAATAAACGATCCTATCACAATAATCAACACAATGATCATTTACAGCATCACTCAGCATATCACATTACCAAATTGGGAATATATCGCTGATAACATCAACTATATAACCTCTGAGCTCGTACGTCTCAGAGAAGGGTGTTAAGCTAAAAGAATAAATTCTTCGCCACCAACAGAAATATATTTGAAAGAAATCGGCTTTATATCTCAACTTGTAATGTCAGACACACAATCCATACAAGTCTGTTCCGGGCTCGAACAAAACCGAAGGCACTTACAAAGAAGTCCTTGCAATCCGGATATTCACAATCCTGATCGGATTCACCATCACATATGGAGAACTCTATACCGGAGCAACTCGGTGCAGAGTAAATCGACAGGTCATCCTATCGCTCTTGCAAATACCGGGTCTTCAACACCGATCTTCAATGCAATTCACAACGACGTATCACATATTCGGAATGGGTTATACGACCCCATGGTCCTTTCCCGGTTAACCCGAATAGTGAGCGCTTATTTAAAAATAAGTGTGGCATTCACATTCAAACAAAACACATCAAATACCCATTCAAAGGGAAATATTGATAGTCGGCTATTGAACTATCAATTGATATGCACACATCACCAGATTCCAAATAATTTTCCAATTATTTATTTCACAAAAATATCTTTACAAGATATATTATTTCATACTTCAAAAATAAATCAATATTTATTTTTAAACCAATTTCACTTTCTTTTATAAATTCCTTAGTGAATTTATAATTCCAAGATATCAATGAATATTTGATTTCAATTATTCATTTCAATTTTCTTTTCAATTTATCTTCAAAAAGATAAATTCTCAAAATATTCACTTTATATTGGAAAACATTTCCATACTTATTTATTCATAAGTAATTCACAAATTTTATTTATTTTCAACACTTGGAAAATATTCAATATACTTCAATCGAAATTAAGTATATATTTCATTCTATTAAGGAAATCATTCTCTTCAACATATTTATTTGGGCCAAAACGAATGTTATGTAAAACATCGTTACGACAACCCAAAAATCACTAGTATAGGGATTCGAAATTAAATAGATAGATAAATCCCAATACTATACAAAACATTTCCTTTCGGAAATCATTTACTATAACAACAGTGTTATAGTCCACCATTTCCTTTTATTTCTCGAAAACGTCTATTTCAACAGTTAATGTTGAAATCTATGGTTTCGAATCTCAACACAATTAAAACTTCGTTAGATCGTTTTAATTCTATTTAAAATATCACATTCAAAACAATTTCTTTAACATATTATTCACCATTCAAAAACGTGAATATACTTCATTAACAATTTCATCCTTTTATTCATTTTAATTCAAAGGATTATTCACTATTCAAAAACGTGAATATAACTCCATTAATAGGTTCCAACAATTTACTTATCAAAATAAGTCATTTGCGAATTTATAAAACAACGTTTATAAATTCCATTTCTATTTATTTATAAAAGCTTCCTTTTTATGAATTCTTTTATTAACCTATTCCAGTTTATAACTCAATTTTAAACTAAAAGTTCATATTATAAGTTAAATACTTATAAAACGATTATTTTACAAAATCGTTCTTTTTAACTTCCCAAATTATAAATCTTATAACTTATAAGATTCATTCATTTATCCAAAATCATTATTTTAATAACTTAATAAATTTTATAAACCTACTGCTTATAAAATTCCATTTATAACTTCACCGTATAAAATTTTATAAACTCCATTCAATTATGAAATTCATTTTCACTTCATTCAAACACTTATAAAAACTCGTTTTATAATGTAAATATTTCAATTTATAAATATCCATTTATAAATCTCTTAATATAAATCAATTTATATTATTCTTTTAAAACGTCTTTAATCTCCTTTATTATTTCACCATTTTGATTCATAAAATAATTAAATTTTATAAATCCTATATTTAAACTTTTCATAATAAATTCAAAAATTCCGATTTAACTATTTTATAAAGTCACTAATTCCTTATTTTCAAAAAATCAGCTTTCAACTATATTTCTTAAAAATCATAATTTTAATAACTTTAAAAATTATAACGTTTATTTATTTATAATGGATCAATTCCAAAATATAGTATATTCTCAAAAATCAACTTTAAAAATCATTTTTAAAGTTCCAAATTTGGTCCAATGATGCTACATACCAAATAGTCAATCACGACAACAACGATATCATATATCGATATGAAAATCAATGAATATCAAAATATCCATAATCAAATAAATACTGTTTGAGGAATCCAGTTGGATCCCTCCAACCTGTTTTCCTGCATCCAAAAACATTAGCACAATACCAATTTCGCTCCAGTACGAAATTATCGCGGTATATGTTCTTATTAAATATTATCCGCTTAATAACGGCGTAATAGGGTCTCATCCGCTAAACAAATAAATGCGGGAAATCAATAACTGCAATATATACATATGCCAATATATATATATTGATATTATTTATAATACCAATTTCACTGTTTATGAAATATTCGCGGTATATGTTTTTAATAAATAACATCCGCTTACTAACGGCGTATAATGTCTATTTTAACAATCAATAGATAACAATCAACATTCAAACATGCATTCAAATATTTTAAATCTAACTATTTAAAATAAAATCGAAACTGATTCGATTGAGTGAGAAGTTCTCACCTTGATTTTATTTCGTTTTAGCGATTTATTTCGAATAAAATTAAACGGACGTTTAATTTTACCCAAAATTCTCACTAACTCCAAACGACTCCAAACAAACTCCATCGCGTAGTGCTCGTCCATACGATTCCAACGCAACTGATTTTGCATTTTTTCGACCTCGTATGAAAAAGTTATGATTTTTACAAGATTGTACACGTTTATATAAACAAATCAACATAAACTTTAATAATTTAAACCTATGCAAACCAAGACCGTAGGATCTAACTCCAAGCCATCACAGCCCTCCAACCTTTCTTCCCCATCATCACACACGGCTACAGTTCATAGCCGAACAAAAAACCCATCACAACATCAACTAGGGTTTAATTATGCTAACACCACACTCAACAATAACTCGATCAAGACGTTGCAACTCGAAGCTCTCCACCACAACCACACTCGGCCCAAACACCAGCAAACTCGGCCACCCCCACTGCATGGAATTGCGTGCGCAACCTGTAGGGAACGGCCCCACATAGCTCCCTCTCCGTTGCACCATTTCCGATCATCACCGTATGGAATCGAAGCTCTCGTCGTGCTCTACGACTTCCGTGTTGAACACTTCGCGTAATTCTTTACGGATTGAGAGAGATTGAGGGGGAAAGGAGAATGATTTATGGCCCTTCAATTATAAAGTGGCGGCTGCAGTTTTGTATTAGGGTTTTGTATATTTTTTTTATTAATTTTTGAGATGGTGGGCTATTTATAAGGAACCGACGAAACACTATTCATCCCGGAAATTCCGAACTCCGATTTAGGCGCCGTAACCAGCGTTTCTAGGGTTTACCCCGCGTTCCGGACACAATGGAACAGGTTTCGAAAGCTAATTCGGAAGTATGTGTGAGTTATGGCTGTAAACGCTCAATTTAAATTAAACCGATTTAAGCGATTTTCTAGGCGTTTTAATTTGTACCGGACAAACGGTAAATCCAATTGACTTGAAATTTGAAAACTTGCAATAATATCACATTACGGATCCGATGAAACTGGTTTCGTCGAAATCCGAGACTTTTTGAAAAATGGCTATTTTCACTCGTCAAAATTAAATTAACAATAAATCGATGCGTTTCGAGCTGCCACGATCAAACGATAGCTCCGATTGACATGAAATTTGAAATCCGATAATAACTAACTATTACGGATCCAATGGAACAGGTTTCATTCAATTCTGAGACTGTTCAAAAATTGACTATTTTTACTAGTCGATTTAAATATTAAAATATTCAATTTTCACAAATTAACTTTTAATTCGATTTTAAAAGTTCTAAAATATCATTCTAACTCCCATATGATAAAAGAAAATTTTACAAATCATTTTCAATCATATTTAACTATATTTTCAATTATTTCCATAATTTAACGTATTAAATCATCGATTTAATTATCCAATTAAATCCAATAATTCAAATAAAAATTTATTTGACTTATAAATTCACTTATTAATATTTAAAATTAATTAAATATTCAAATTTTAATTTCTAAAAATTCTGGGTCGTTACAATCTTCCCCCCTTAAAAGAATTTCGTCCTCGAAATTACAAGTAAGAAAAATTACAGAAGCTATTAATTTTCCCAAAATTCATAATTAAATTTCTTACAAATCTTTACTAAGTTTTCCAAATCATACTTAGTTATCTTTTCAAAAACAATCTATGTCATTTAACTTTCAATTCCCAAATCAAAGTTAAAGTTTTCAAAATTTTCCAATTTTCTAACGCCTTAAATTTTCGGAAAAATTCGCCATAGTCTACATTGCGCGGCTCGATCCGAAAAAAAAATGACAGTATATATATCACAAATATACATCTCATCAAGTAATGAGGCATCCCGAAGGGAAAAAAGTGTAAAAGTACGATATTTAATCCGAGATATGTACCTTATATTTTATTAGCGAGCATATACGGCTAATATAGCGCAAAAGCGAGCTCCAAATGCGAAGCAAACGCGATCCGCACCTACTAATTACTCAACAAACAACATGAGAATCATGCATATAGATAATAGTATCGATATGCATCATATAGCAACTGAAACAAAAGCAACAAATGCAAACATCAACCAACTATCATCCAACTAACATCCATAACCAATAAATATTCATTCATATTCTCATTAATATTCAATGAATTGTTTTCAATTTAATTCACATTAGATTCATTAACAGTGGATGTTTTTACTAACATTCATTCTCAATTAGTTTATATTCACTAATTCATATTCAAGTTGGTTCACTTCCAATTTAAATTCAATTCTATTCAAATTTATTTACTTCTAATTTGAATTCAATTACATAGCTTTAAATTTCATTAATACTTAATGAATTATATACAATCAACTAACAATCATATAACAATCAATATATATATTAATTACAACCAAATTCTTTTGTTTACAATTGGTTTAATTTAATTGATTTTCATTCAACTTCCAACTTCTAATAACATTAGATTTTAATGAATTAACACTTATATTCATTATTTCATATTAACTTAATTTACATTCAATTGGTTAATAGTCAATCCATTCATTCAATTCAATTACAAAAGTTGAATTTCATTTACATAACTTAAGTTCATATTTATCACTTAATTTTATTAATTTACTTTGATACTAATATCAATTCCATTCAACAACACTTAAGTTATATTCCATTTAACATTATTTTCACTTCTTATATATATAAGTTTATTTCACAATTGTAAATTACTTTAATTATAATTCAATTCTTATAATTCTTTTGCTTATACAATTATTCTTCAATTTAGATTATTCAAACAACCAAACAATCAACTTATATATACTTTTATAATTCTGAAAAATTATTTCTTTATATATAAAATATAATCAAGGTAAAATTATTTCATTTACCCAATTTAAAAATCAATATTGTGTCGAATTGTTCTATTCAAGTGTTTAGTAACCCCTTCGGCATAGTTGTCGAGACCACGCTGACGAAAGTTCATATACCACTCAACAAACCAATCATCACAATATAAAACAATTTTATATTCACTAACAAATACGCTCTCATAGCTATTATTACACTCAAATTCATTCTAGAGTACTGCTGACTCTATCTCTAATGAATTATACCCAACAGAACCATGGTTGTCGCTTAACCATAAGCTCTGATACCAACTGTAAAGACCCGTAAGTCCGTACTCCTTGAATAGACACTAATCTTCTTTGTTTAATTCAAGATGAACGAAAATACGAACCATTAGGGGTTTTAAAAAAAAAAGAATTTAAGAAAAGAGAAAGAAAAAGATAGAAAATTTAGATAGGGAAAAGAAAAATAGAACATAATTTTAAAATAGAAGAAAAAGAGAATAGAGAAGAGATAGAAAAAACAGAAGAAAATAGGACGGAACAGAAAACAACAGAACAACATCAGAATCTCACAATTCGCAGCGGAACAACATATAATAATAAATGAATAATCTTTAAACAAAGAGCTATATCAGTTATTACATTACATCACATTTCATTACATCATATCATCAGAGTATACAACATCAAACAAACAGCGGAAAAAGAAATACTATATAAGTAATATGCCATGCCATCCAACTTGCCTCCAGCAACTCCAGAATATCCAGGATATCCTGATAAACCTTAACTCTTGACTGCCCGTGTGGAAATTGGTGGGCACCCAGAGTTTAGGAAGGAAAACAATAAACTCCAAGTCAGTCATGTGACTGGTGTGAGAACTCAAAACAGTTTATTTATCTTTAAAATCAAAAATAGAAGAATATTTTTATTTCAATTCGCAATGCTTTTAAAAATGAGACTACCATAAGGCTTCCCGTACACACACACAATGCAAACGCAGAATCGGAGGAGATTTCTCCTTATGATAGTCAAAGATGCTTGATACGCATTTAAAATAACATATGATATTATTACTAGTGTATAGTGTAGGAAAAAAATTCATTTCGAAAGTAAAGATATAAATCTTAGCCAACATAGACATTTCGAACTATGCCTACTATAGCTACCATCCAAACAGTGGTGACCACCATAAGTGAATGATAGGTTCTACAACTAAAACCGTACAAGTTTCGTATTGGGAATTGGATTTCCAACAAATGGTCAGGCCTAGGAACTTCCCATTGCCACATGAGAATGCCTCTGGAAAGACATCCCCGAGAACCAAACCGGAACTCTGCCAACACAAGGCCGGGTTACCCCTAACTGGGTAACTATTGACACGAGCACGCCATTCCCCGATCGTGAACGACCTTTCTCACGGGATCCCGATAACCAACAACCACAAAGTAATAAATTCGCGGTAACCACATAGGTTAAATATCTGGGCTCCATACCATGATACCACCTCTATCCAGAAGGAAATGTACATACCCTAAAGGGTGCTACCCCTCATAACCTTGCCGCATCTTTCCTGTTTTGACCATTTCCGGGGTGTGAGGTTCGACGAAGTCACGTCCACAAAAACATACTTTATACAAAAGCCATGCTTTGGGTCAACAAATGATCAACACAATGATCACCAAGATAGACGATCAAATAAACGATCCTATCACAATAATCAACACAATGATCATTTACAGCATCACTCAGCATATCACATTACCAAATTGGGAATATATCGCTGATAACATCAACTATATAACCTCTGAGCTCGTATGTCTCAGAGAAGGGTGTTAAGCTAAAAGAATAAATTCTTCGCCACCAACATAAATATATTTGAAAGAAATCGGCTTTATATCTCAACTTGTAATGTCAGACACACAATCCATACAAGTCTGTTCCGGGCTCGAACAAAACCGAAGGCACTTACAAAGAAGTCCTTGCAATCCGGATATTCACAATCCTGATCGGATTCACCATCACATATGGAGAACTCTATACCGGAGCAACTCGGTGCAGAGTAAATCGACAGGTCATCCTATCGCTCTTGCAAATACCGGGTCTTCAACACCGATCTTCAATGCAATTCACAACGACGTATCACATATTCGGAATGGGTTATACGACCCCATGGTCCTTTCCCGGTTAACCCGAATAGTGAGCGCTTATTTAAAAATAAGTGTGGCATTCACATTCAAACAAAACACATCAAATACCCATTCAAAGGGAAATATTGATAGTCGGCTATTGAACTATCAATTGATATGCACACATCACCAGATTCCAAATAATTTTCCAATTATTTATTTCACAAAAATATCTTTACAAGATATATTACTTCATACTTCAAAAATAAATCACTATTTATTTTTAAACCAATTTCACTTTCTTTTATAAATTCCTTAGTGAATTTATAATTCCAAGATATCAATGAATATTCGATTTCAATTATTCATTTCAATTTTCTTTTCAATTTATCTTCAAAAAGATAAATTCTCAAAATATTCACTTTATATTGGAAAACATTTCCATACTTATTTATTCATAAGTAATTCACAAATTTTATTTATTTTCAACACTTGGAAAATATTCAATATACTTCAATCGAAATTAAGTATATATTTCATTCTATTAAGGAAATCATTCTCTTCAACATATTTATTTGGGCCAAAACGAATGTTATGTAAAACATCGTTACGACAACCCAAAAATCACTAGTATAGGGATTCGAAATTAAATAGATAGATAAATCCCAATACTATACAAAACATTTCCTTTCGGAAATCATTTACTATAACAACAGTGTTATAGTCCACCATTTCCTTTTATTTCTCGAAAACGTCTATTTCAACAGTTAATGTTGAAATCTATGGTTTCGAATCTCAACACAATTAAAACTTCGTTAGATCGTTTTAATTCTATTTAAAATATCACATTCAAAACAATTTCTTTAACATATTATTCACCATTCAAAAACGTGAATATACTTCATTAACAATTTCATCCTTTTATTCATTTTAATTCAAAGGATTATTCACTATTCAAAAACGTGAATATAACTCCATTAATAGGTTCCAACAATTTACTTATCAAAATAAGTCATTTGCGAATTTATAAAACAACGTTTATAAATTCCATTTCTATTTATTTATAAAAGCTTCCTTTTTATGAATTCTTTTATTAACCTATTCCAGTTTATAACTCAATTTTAAACTAAAAGTTCATATTATAAGTTAGATACTTATAAAACGATTATTTTACAAAATCGTTCTTTTTAACTTCCCAAATTATAAATCTTATAACTTATAAGATTCATTCATTTATCCAAAATCATTATTTTAATAACTTAATAAATTTTATAAACCTACTGCTTATAAAATTCCATTTATAACTTCACCGTATAAAATTTTATAAATTCCATTCAATTATGAAATTCATTTTCACTTCATTCAAACACTTATAAAAACTCGTTTTACAATGTCAATATTTCAATTTATAAATATCCATTTATAAATCTCTTAATATAAATCAATTTATATTATTCTTTTAAAACGTCTTTAATCTCCTTTATTATTTCACCATTTTGATTCATAAAATAATTAAATTTTATAAATCCTATATTTAAACTTTTCATAATAAATTCAAAAATTCCGATTTAACTATTTTATAAAGTCACTAATTCCTTATTTTCAAAAAATCAGCTTTCAACTATATTTCTTAAAAATCATAATTTTTATAACTTTAAAAATTATAACGTTTATTTATTTATAATGGATCAATTCCAAAATATAGTATATTCTCAAAAATCAACTTTAAAAATCATTTTTAAAGTTCCAAATTTGGTCCAATGATGCTACATACCAAATAGTCAATCACGACAACAACGATATCATATATCGATATGAAAATCAATGAATATCAAAATATCCATAATCAAATAAATACTGTTTGAGGAATCCAGTTGGATCCCTCCAACCTGTTTTCCTGCATCCAAAAACATTAGCACAATACCAATTTCGCTCCAGTACGAAATTATCGCGGTATATGTTCTTATTAAATATTATCCGCTTAATAACGGCGTAATAGGGTCTCATCCGCTAAACAAATAAATGCGGGAAATCAATAACTGCAATATATACATATGCCAATATATATATTGATATTATTTATAATACCAATTTCACTGTTTATGAAATATTCGCGGTATATGTTTTTAATAAATAACATCCGCTTACTAACGGCGTATAATGTCTATTTTAACAATCAATAGATAACAATCAACATTCAAACATGCATTCAAATATTTTAAATCTAACTATTTAAAATAAAATCGAAACTGATTCGATTGAGTGAGAAGTTCTCACCTTGATTTTATTTCGTTTTAGCGATTTATTTCGAATAAAATTAAACGGACGTTTAATTTTACCCAAAATTCTCACTAAATCCAAACGACTCCAAACCAACTCCATCGCGTAGTGCTCGTCCATACGATTCCAACGCAACTGATTTTGCATTTTTTCGACCTCGTATGAAAAAGTTATGATTTTTACAAGATTGTACATGATTTATATAAACAAATCAACATAAACTTTAATAATTTAAACCTATGCAAACCAAGACCGTAGGATCTAACTCCAAGCCATCACAGCCCTCCAACCTTTCTTCCCCATCATCACACACGGCTACAGTTCATAGCCGAACAAAAACCCATCACAACATCAACTAGGGTTTAATTATGCTAACACCACACTCAACAATAACTCGATCAAGACGTTGCAACTCGAAGCTCTCCACCACAACCACACTCGGCCCAAACACCAGCAAACTCGGCCACCCCCACTGCATGGAATTGCGTGCGCAACCTGTAGGGAACGGCCCCACATAGCTCCCTCTCCGTTGCACCATTTCCGATCATCACCGTATGGAATCGAAGCTCTCGTCGTGCTCTACGACTTCCGTGTTGAACACTTCGCGTAATTCTTTACGGATTGAGAGAGATTGAGGGGGAAAGGAGAATGATTTATGGCCCTTCAATTATAAAGTGGCGGCTGCAGTTTTGTATTAGGGTTTTGTATATTTTTTTATTAATTTTTGAGATGGTGGGCTATTTATAAGGAACCGACGAAACACTATTCATCCCGGAAATTCCGAACTCGAATTTAGGCGCCGTAACCAGCGTTTCTAGGGTTTACCCCGCGTTCCGGACACAATGGAACAGGTTTCGAAAGCTAATTCGGAAGTAAGTGCGAGTTATGGCTGTAAACGCTCAATTTAAATTAAACCGATTTAAGCGATTTTCTAGGCATTTTAATTTGTACCGGACAAACGGTAAATCCAATTGACTTGAAATTTGAAACCTTGCAATAATATCACATTACGGATCCGATGAAACTGGTTTCGTCGAAATCCGAGACTTTTTGAAAAATGGCTATTTTCACTCGTCAAATTTAAATTAAAAATAAATCGATGCGTTTCGAGCTGCCACGATCAAACGATAGCTCCGATTGACACGAAATTTGAAATCCGGTAATAACTAACTATTACGGATCCAATGGAACTTGTTTCGTTCAATTCTGAGACTGTTCAAAAATTGACTATTTTTACTAGTCGATTTAAATATTAAAATATTCAATTTTCACAAATTAACTTTTAATTCGATTTTAAAAGTTCTAAAATATCATTCTAACTCCCATATGATAAAAGAAAATTTTACAAATCATTTTCAATCATATTTAACTATATTTTCAATTATTTCCATAATTTAACGTATTAAATCATCGATTTAATTATCCAATTAAATCCAATAATTCAAATAAAAATTTATTTGACTTATAAATTCACTTATTAATATTTAAAATTAATTAAATATTCAAATTTTAATTTCTAAAAATTCTGGGTCGTTACAATTTGTGCCTTCTAGTTTTCCACTGCTTTCTTAAATTTCCAGCTGTGTAAACTCATCAGTCATTGCTTTAATAAATTTCTAAAACCTCTTTTGACTCTTTCCATTCTTTGGTTTTGTAATATATTTGCTTCCATCCTTTCATTTGTTCCTTAGTTACCATTCTCGGAAATAAGAACCAAAGTAGGTAAGTTCTTTCTTCTTCTTTTTCCTGATAACACCTGCTTATTTCAATTCTTCCTTGGTCGGCTTCGTGCCATGGAAACAAAACTCAAAGCATCTTCCCTTCCTTCCCATAGCCCTACCTTGACTCTTCCTCCCTAACTCGAAGTCAACACACAGTCGTCCTGTGCCAACCCACCACCTGACTCGAAGCAATCCTATCTCCGGCCCTAAGCACATCATAGACCACCTGATCCAAGACGAGGCACAACCGCCTCAACCCACATTGCACCACCACCCTCTAGGCCTGCGCCTGCACCAAAACCACCCAGCGCCACCATCGCCTCGACCTAACCCATCGCCACCATTCAAGTTAGCCAAACCCAATGTCCACCTCACGTCGGACCCAGAAAACCCGTAGCAAACAACCCTTGGACCCGAAGCAACTCAGTCAATGTCCCTTCCCCTGACCTTCCCTATGCTAGACCAAAGTAGAACTCGAGTTTTTCACTTTTTGGCCTGGAGCAGCAGTTGCTTGATCTTTGCTTTGTATAAATTTCGTAGTATATATGCAGTGTACATATATATATTTGAATATATATATATATATTGTGTACTTGTGTAACTTTGTGCTCTGTGCTTTGCTTTGATTCTGCTCTTACCAAAAGTGGATATGTGACAGCTCACTATTGTTGTACATGTACTGGTGATAGAATGTATACATATATATGCTGCACACATTTATATTTATAGAAATGTACACATTTTGAAAATCTGAACTAGTACATGTTATATACATACACACACACACACACACACATATATGTATATATTGTTGACAAAAGTTATAGATGTATCACTTTTAGGAATTATCGACAGAATTATATGTATTGTGTATATAATTGTTCTTTCAATTTTTTTTAAAAACAAATGTATATATATTGCTATGTATATATATTTGTTTTCGTAAATTTTATCGTGCTAAATCTATTTTACTTGTCGCAGCTATTTGAAGGTTCATGTCGTGTTCGTGTCCATATCTGTGTTTTTCAATTTCATCGTTCTATAGCCATATAAGGTGAGTAATCACTCGCGATTAATGTTCTTATGCTTAGTAAATTACTTCTGTTAATCGAAGTTGTTAGTTATTGACTGTTAAATATGATATTTTATTTAAAATTATTGTTGATCATATATGCTAGTAACGGGAACGTAATGCTATGTTATTCTATTTTTCACACCCTGCAAGTTCCTTTAGTTTTAGAAATCACTGTGCGTTAAAATGATAAATATCCTAACGGACTTTAGATTAGGGGAAATTTGTTATGGGTTGAAATGATAAACCCAAGCGATTTTCGTTAATTTTGAAATTTTGGGATCGTGGGTTAAATAATATAAACTCGTCGGTTTAAATTTTGCGGATTGAAAAGATAAATACCTGTATCACTTGACCTTAGGATAGAAAATTATATACACACACCATTGGTCTATTTTGGAAAGGATTCCCAAGGTTTTGGAAAGAAATATATGATATAGAAAATAAGTTATTTTGAGATATGTAAATTTAGAAATTAAAATTTGTATGTTCTGGAAATTTCAAAATTTCAAGTTTAATTTAAATGTAGTTTATAAAATTTTACTATAATTTTATTACTTTTAAATATGTAAATTAGGTATGGAATAGATTTAAATGAAAAGTAATTAAATTTAATTTTGTAAAATTTATTGTAGTTAATATATATAATATTTCCTTAAAATGTTTATTTAAAATTTATATTAATATCTAAAATGGATTTTCAACTTTAACAAATTCAGGAGGTTGGAAAGGAAAATTTAAAATTGATTTTTAATTTAAATCGGTTAATAATTGAATTTAAGGAAGGATTTATTTGGAACTTAATGATTTTGGAAATTTAGAGATATGTTTATAACTTGATTTGATTAAAGATCATTAAATGAAAATTTTCAAATTAAAATTGAATATCTAATTTTGATTTAAAATTGTCGATTCGAGAATTAGTTTAGAAATTTATAAAATAAATTTTAAAATGACCACGGTGTGAAGTAAGCGTTTGGTAGTTAAAGAGACCAAGACCGAATATTGTCATACTCTCTGCCAATATTGGAAACCACTTTAACAATTGTATACGTGGTGGAGATTCTAGAATGAAGAAGGATGGTTTGGCGAACGATTCTGTATGGTATTTACGTAGCCCTAACTCCCGTGAGTCAGCTTGATGTGGCTAAAACAGGAGCTACATCGAGCCAAGTGGGGTCGCACCCCCTATCAGACACATTTCTTAGAAACCTTATCTACTGCTTTTGTGATTCAATTTGGTGTGCACACCTTTGATTTGGGATTGTGTCTCGAGGTGCACGGTAGTAGCAGCTATACGTTATCACCAATCTGGGAGTGCAAACAGAAGAATTTAGGATTGAACTAGCGTTTACGTTGCCGAGGGACCGCTTTGTGATTGAGGTATTAAATGGACGTTGGGTCTGCCTTCTCCATATTTAAGAAATATTTATTGGTCGGGGTTTATGAACAGTACATCATTTAAATAGATATGTATATAGGCATGTATATATTGTTATAACTCGAAGAAGGTTAGACATATCGTATGATCATATAGGATTGAACGGATTAGCCGTAAATAATAAAAAACACTTAAATGGAAATCAATCTTTATAAATTAATGTTATAAGTAAAGTGTTTAGTTTTTTAGTCATTAGAACATTATTCTGGCCCCTCCTCATTACAACTATAAGATAGATTTGGAGGGACGGGCTACTGATGCAAAAATGAGAAGTGTAGATGGTGAAGTCTTCTCTTTCATGCTCCGCATTAACAAGGCGACTAGATATCCAAGGAATAATATTGATTCCAGGATAGAAGCCATAGTCGATATATATGTTTTATTTTATTATATTCTTCTATTCCGCTATGAGTTTGTATTATTCGGTTTCTGATATGTTTATATTTAATAGATAACCAAAACCAACGATTCATGCCTAATGAACTTGGATTTTGATATAGTCGAAATTCAGGCCCGTTAAGGTGTGGGTTGTTATGTGACCATTATAAAGTCACCTTTATTTATTCATCCCAAAAACAATAATACTTTTTCCAAAATAGTAAAACTTCAAATTCCCTTTATTATACTTTTATTTCTCTAAATACATCTAAACTTCATATTTTTATATCAAAAATAGGGATTTACATTGAACTACTTTTTTAAGTAGTAATAATATTATTTTACATCAAAATGAAAATAATATATTTTAAAGCCATTATAATAGTTCACAAACCGACAATTACTGTTTATCTCAAACTAGTAATTACCGTACACAAAAACACCGTTAGAAAACATTTATTTGCTACTACTATTCATTCAGAAAATGTCATCTATTTTATTACTCAAATAATAATAATTATAATTTCTCATGTTATAAATACCACAAAATCAACCTTTTTGTCATTTACTCAAAACATCGTAATTTTCCAGAAAACATATTTTTATTTATAAAATCTTACTATATTAAATAATAATAATAATTTCAAATTTAGTTTGAAATATATTTTCCGTTATTATTTATGAATTTCTCTAGAAATTCATAATAATATCCTTGTTAAATTTCTTCCATAAATTTCATTTTATTTCATTTAACCACTGTTATTTATGAACATCACAAAGAAACTATAAATAATCACGCCTATCACTTATTTAAATTTCCTATCATTATCCATTTTGTTTCAATTATTTATTTCCCAATTCAATTTAAATATTCATTTCAATTAAACACCTAAAAATACAACAATCAATGATAATTAACCAATTAAGGCAAAAAAATACAAATATCATAATAATCAAATAGTTGCTTATAGAATACAACATATATCAATATTATTATTTTCAATAATATATATATATATATATATATATATTTTATAATTTAAAATTTAATTAATTGAATTAAATAGTTCTTGCCAACATGCTTTTTCAAACAACCACTCATCTCAATAAACCTTATGCCAAATTGTCTAAGATTTCGTACGAGTTCAATGGATGTTTATATGTTTAAGATAAAGAGGGTAGAAGTTTTAAGGACTAATTTTGTATATAGAGAAATTATAAGGGATAAATAATAAAATACTGTTCTCCTTCATCACCGGAGATCATGTCTATGCACCGACTACCAAAAAGTTTGATCATCGAATAATCTTCCTCCATCCAATCTGGCACCAACGCAAGCCACTACATAAAATTTAAATGCTTCTGCTTCTTGAACCACCACCCATAGCCTCCTAATTCGGCCACCGCTACCACCACAAGATTTAGATTTTTGAACACTAATCAGCTAAATCTATCCACCAATAATGTCAATAAGCCATGCCGCCACCACCATCATGCTCTACTCCACTTGCTCTGTAGTTCAATTACCTCAATTGCATCGATTAACGCAGAAACCGAAAACCCCCAAATTGATCATTATGGGTTTGACGGGTTTTCCTTTAGCTATAATTTCATATTGACTCGATCACTTCTATTACAGATAGATACTTTCCACCTCTTCTACTCGTTAAGATCTTTGAAATGATATATTACTCGATATGGTTCGGGTATTTCAAAATTTTAATCACTTTTCAGTTAGATTTTTAATCACCACTAGCAAATAATTAAGCAATTTTGGGAGGATTGAGTTAACAGCTAGTGTTTTGGGCTTCATTTATATAGTCATTGGGCTTGGTTATGAATTCTGTATCTAGTTTGACATGAAACTTTATCGCCTTTATTTAGCAAATTGTAACTCCAAATCAATCAAAATTATATATCAAAGTCATCGTCTCAAAAATACCTTCAAAACGATAATAAATACAATATCTAGTTCACATTTTAATTAAAAATTCATTTTATTAATTCTAATGTTAACGATGTTAATTTTTAGGTCATTACAAATTCTCTGTTGAATAGTATTCCACTTCAAATGCTTCAACTAAGACCTTACTTTAATTTCTTGATGGGTCGTCATGTCATGATTTAACTATAATCAAAGTGGAGTATCCACATCAAAGTTCCACAATATTCTCTAGTCAAGGGAACTATGTAACATTGTCACTTTGAGATCACATGTTTGGCCTTAGTTATAGTTATTATAACCAACATGAAACTCTCAATTGAGTCATCCCATAGTTATCCAATAATTGCTAGTACGTAACCCCTTGGTTCCCTCAACATAAATGAGTAATATACTACCCAACATTTAGAGAGTGTTACATACTGTAGTTTTTACGAATGAATCAATATCCTTTCTCAAAACATATTGACATGGAATATTTAAAATAATAGTTTATTTTAGTATGATAAATTTCTCACGAACATAACACATTGTAATTACTATTACATAACTATAATTTAAAGGATTTTCTATTTAATCAAATCATAATATAACAAATATATTATAAAATTCAAACACCTTTATCATGAACAAGGTTGGATATCAAGTTAAATGTATGTAATAAATTACATAATTGCACTAAGGCATACCCCAAACTCTATCACTACCTTCATCATCTTCCTGCGCAATTTGCTTATCACGTTTCTGAAGCAAGGTAGTTTAATGTGGGGCATTTTGTCTTTGATGCGATGGTTGGCTTATATATGGTTTTTGAGCTTTGTCATCGCTCACTTGAGGCAAACATCATTGTTGTCATTATCGATATTTTTGTTTTATCCACCAACCAGGTAATTTTCATGAGTGAAGAATTATGTGAACGAACCAGCATGGTTTGTAGTAAGTGATATAGGGTAGATTTCAAAATATGTTCTTTATTTGGATTGTAGTGGGCCTATGAAGTCTAATGGCTTTTTCAAGGTCCCAATCTAGTAAATTTGAATAAAATTAAAAATTTAACTTTTGATTTATTTCATATTTCTAAAAGGTGTTTAAAAAGGCAATAAACACATTATTAGATCTGGATATAATCGGATCAAGATTTAAAGGAAAGAGATAAATAGTTAACATCAGCAATTGATTACACCTTCCTCTTTTGGTAACATTCTTCTAAAACAATACCTAATCATAATACAAAATGATATGTGATAATAAAATATTTAACATGACATATAACAACAAAACAATAGTAAAGTCAACATATAAATGTGTAAATATTAAGATATATATCTACCATGTATATATTCGCCACACAAACCAATTTCCTCAACTTAATTCGATTAATGTAATGTGTATCTATGATTATAACATATTATGAAATTTAAATATTAATAACAAATATTGATTAGACAAAACTTAACCTATATTGATTGACAAAAATTTATAAATCCTAATTTGAAGTTTGAAACTTCAATTTTGGTTGGCAAGTCATATTAAAAATTCTGATCTAGATTACATTTTATTAATGTAAAGATAAACCTCAATGAATTAAGTACAAACATTAAAATCATATATATACACGCATGTCCAAATATAGGTATGAGACTGAAAATAATTTCAATAATTCAAAGTGTATGTGTTTGTATACAGACACATACAATTTAAATTAAATTGTTTTAATATAAACATAAGATTCACATATTTCTAAATGTTTTTTATATAAACTTATAGAAATTTATGTATATATAATATTTAATTTTAGCACTCAAAATTAATACATTAAAAATATAGCAACGAGAACTTTTATCAAAACATTTATATAAAGTTTAAAACAAAATGTTAATGTATTTCATGTTTTTGAATGATTCAAATCAATATTATTTAACTGGTTAAAATTATATATTATCATATAAAATCATAACAATAGGTTGAGAAATATGTATAAATGAAATTATAATTTTACACATAAGCATTTTTAGTTTCAAACAAATGAACTAAATTAAATCAAATCATCTAATTAATTATTTAGATTACGATGTCAATTATAAATATGATGAAGAAATGACGCACATAACTATTATAAAGTGATAAAACTAGATTAAATATGAGAAAGAAGTTTACCTTGTGCATCCCACCAACAAATGGCACCTTGATCTACGAACCCTCCTTATATATCTAAAAATCAACAGCCAATTATTACATGAGACAAATGAACCATATGGCTCTTTATTTTATTCGATATTTCTATTTAATTTAGAGTTGATTTTTTCATAAAACGATGAATAAATTTTTATTCATGGCTTGGAGAAAAGAGGAGAAAGAAAAATGAATTAAGTAATAAAAGTAATGGATTTGTTTTTATTTGAAAGAATGGAACCTTTTAATTCTTTTAATTAAAATTTCCCTAATTAATTCATCCTTAATTTTCAATCAATCCAACCAATCAAATTGTTTGTATGGTATGCCTATATTTCCATCATAAAACAAAAATTTTCAAAAAAACCTTTAGGTAATTATCTTTCATTTAAACCTCATTTAAAAGCATACCGATATCGTATATCGATATGCGCAAATATATTATATATATATATATATATATGCATTTCAATAATTACTTACAGTACCAAAACATCAAATAAATTAATAATTATTAATATTTCTTAAATATTAATTAAGTTAATTAATTTACAATATTTTATAAACCATGTAGAGTTCACAAGTACGATTACGATACTCAAAGGTGCAAATTCAATCAACAATTAATTTTGAACATTCAAATATTAACATTCACATGTCATATTATCTAGTAGTGTGATAGTTTAGCTGAAATCATTGCTCATAGATCATTTTGGTAAAACACAATTTTACATTGATTAAGGCATATTCCCTTCGTCACTACTATTTCACTTTAGGATTCATGGTATTCAATTTGGTCATAATTCTGATATCATCCTTGTCCAATTCAGTTAGTCTAAAACTAAGTTCTAGTTCAAAAATAACATTTTTTTATTAACTATACTACTCTAGCCAAGATCTTGACGATTATAATTTACCGTGATATCAACCTCATAAGAATGAGAAGACGGACTCTCTATTAAACAGTGCTACACTTCTAATGCTTCAGTTTAGATCCAACTATATGTAACGACCCGGGATTTTGGACATCCCGAGTTGTGAATATTATTTATAATATTCAATAATATTGTATTTTGATATACAATATTTGTATTAATCAGTGATTTATCATTTTATAAAATTTATTCCCTCTAAAAACAATATAACATGGGTTTTCAAAACTACATTAAATTTTGGGGTTGATTCAAATAAATTTCTTAAATATATATATACATTGTTCAAAGTAAAATTTGTATATGTTGTTTAGATCTAATATATGTTATTATTTCAAGGATAAATATATATTTACTCTAAAAGTTGAAATATAACAAGAATTTAAAGTTTATTGTGAATTCATTATTTCCATATATAGAATGATAAATTAGAAAGAAAATTTATAATTGTTGTTTGAGAGAAATGTTATAGATTAATATGTATAAAAATCACATAGATAAATAAGAAAACTATTTATACATAAATATTGATGAAACTTAATTGTTTGAAGTTATACATTTTTATATTATAAAAACGGGAGTGACTTGATTTATTTTAAGATTTAATCTATGGAATAGATTTTTAATTTTTATCAAAATTTCATTTGATATAAAATTTTATGAAAATTGAATTGTTATTTTATTTTATTTGGTTTAAAGTAACAATTTACTTATTAAGAATAAATCAAAAAGAGGGGTTATTTTAGTTGGATTATGCCTCGTCTTTATTTTAAAATAAATAGGAATACATGTTTTAAGTTATATTTAATTAAGTTTTATTTTGTTTAAAATTTAAAAGTGACAATCACATTTACACTTGGCATTTAAGAAATGGAATCCAACATAATCATGAATGTCTCCTTTCAAACATTTTCTTTGTTTTAATGAGATAAAATTAAAATAATATTTCAAGCCTTTAAAGGGCTATCTTTGTTCAACATTCATTTAGGAATTACAACTATATAAATATATAATCAGTAACTTTTGAAAAGAACAGTTCATTTTAAAGGGAAATATCAAAACGTATAACAAGAAAAGAAAATGGCAGCACTTGGGATAAAATCCGCATGTTAAAATTTCTCTGTAAAGAACAAATTTGGATATTTCAAAGGGGATCTTGAAGCAGCTCTTTAAGAATCCATTTCTCTGAAAGCAAGTCAAGGATTTCAAGTTCTTTTAAAAATCAAATTCCAAGTCAAGGAAGCTTAAATCAGATGTTTAAGGTGAGAAAACTGTATACTTTAACTTAGAAACTGCATGCATGCTCTGTTCAATAAAATTATGTTTAACTTACTTCTAAAAATCCCAAATCAGTCGATCTAGCTTGAATTTGCAAATATTGTGAACTGCAAATATGTTTATTTACCAGATTATCTTAAGTTAAAATTTATTATTTAAAATTATATGCTGTACATTTCATATGCGATGAGTTCTACTGTAAAGATCAAATTTTTATGAAAATTTAAGTTGATCGAATCGAAGATTCGAACATGCATGTTAGATCCTCTGATGAAAATAGGATTTTTGGTGCTTGAATCGTGATTTTTAATCACTTAAATTGTGAGTTATGTATAGTTGAACTGTTTTGGTTCAAAAATTTATTTCTGGTGAACTCTTCGTCGAGGGGGGTGCGGCTTGGATAAGTAGGTGCTGGAGGGCATGGGGAAAATGTTGACCGTGGCGGAATTCGCGTTTTCGTTTTTGATTTTGTGCGCGTATGGATTTTAGGGTTTTAGGGATGTCGAAGTACTGTGTACTTCGCGGTGGATTTGAGAAGCACAAGGGGAGATCGGAGTATGCGAAATTTGGCTCATAGATTGCTGCATGTGTCAGCATTCGATAGTGGTGGTCGATGTTGGTCATAGTGGTCGATTTCCGAAGCAATTGAGGGATTAGTGGTGGAGATGTAGAAGTCTTCGGCATGGAAGTTGCGGCCTACATCTCAAATTGAGATCGCCAGAGTTGATTTCTTCGTCGTGTTGCTATTAGCACTCGACCGATGTTGTGGAGTTGTTTGGGGGTATCGAGACTTAGGGTTGGCTGAGGTTGCGGCGGTGCATGTGCACGCATATCTGTGCACACTTTTTTTTAATTGATTTGGGGGTTGTTCGGCATAATGCTTGAAGTAAGTGATGATGGTCAGTGATTTGCGTTTGGGTTTGTTTTATTTATGCAAAGAAAATTTCGGATGTGTCCCTGATCTGTAAATTCACGGGGACGTTGGTTCGGCTCAAATTTCTGGTAGGTGAAGTTGGGATTTCAGCAAGGTGGTTGGGGAAGAAGAGTTGTGGGGGTGGTAAAGGTGTGTTGCGTGCAGATGATTTTGATTTGGGCTTCGGCCCAAATGGCTGTGTTGACTGTTGACATGGTGGGATTGATTTTGGAATGGGCTTCGGCCCAAATTGAATGTAGTATTATTTGTTTGTGTTTTCGAGCATGCGGCTGTGACCTTATGGGCTTCGGCCTACCTGGAATTGCATCGTTCCTGTTATTTTGGTTATCGGTTTTCGGCTGGGGTTGTGAGCCATGAGTTTGAGTCAATAATTTTTGGGTTCGGTTGTTTTTATAAGGTTGTTTTTGTATATGTGTTATACTTTAAAATTTAATTACTATTAAATTAAATTGTTTTCTCAAATCTAACCATTGAGATAATTTATGTAAACTTAAAAAAAAAAATCTTTAAGTTTATTCGAATAAAAATAAGTAAAGTAAAATGATTTTAGAAAATGATTTTAAATTGAGTTTTGAATTAGTTAAGTACTTAAAGACATTTTAATTTATATTAATTTATGGTGGGATTAAGAGTTAATTAGTGAAGAAATAATTAATTATAACTAATTTAAATAAGTAATCAAATAAATAATTAGTTATAATTAAGTAAGGAATTATGTAATTAATCAAGTAATTTAAAATTTATTGCTGAAATAGTTAAATAATTTGTGAAATAAATTAAAGGATAGTTACTTAATGTAATTGGAAAATAACTAATCAAGGATGATTAATTTAAAAAGTGAAATTATAATTGAAATAATAAAGGGAAATAATTACTTATACTTGGTAGTGAATTCAAGTCTTTAAGTCATATTATATTATAATTATTTCATAAATAAATGTTATGAAATGAATGGTTTGCATCGACGAATGTTATGTCGTCATATGATCCATTGCAAGTTGATATGTGAGATTGTATAGGCTTGTTTGGATAGGGTCTAGCTTATCAATCAGGAACGAATGCCATTTAATAATCTTATGGTCAAACTGATAATTTCAATTTATTGGTTGCATTTATTTAGACTATTTAAACTAGATGACATTGTGACGTCGGGAACTGACACCTTCCCGTTGTATATTGATATGATTATTGTATAGGATGTAAGTCATTGACTGGATTGTGTTGAATGATTATTCTAGTAATGATAATATCTAATATGTTGTTATTGCATATATCTGTATGTACTTGTTAATTATATTGAGAATATTTGGTGAATCGATCTATGAAAATGGGTTGATTTGAATATCTGAAATTTTGAATTATGAACTGTGAATTGATAAGTACCGTTTGACTAAAAAGCCTTGTTTGATTTGAATTTACCTATGAAATTAGTTTTGTCCTAAAAATAGAGTGATATAATAATATTATTTTTAGAAATGCTTTTGAGATTTATCAATATTTGGAATATTTTAAGTGCCTATTTCTTTCTTTCTTTGAGAATCTCTTAAAGTTAAAATTGTCAAATTGTTTCAAGTATTAACTCATTTTGTAAAGATTCTTTAAAAACAATTTATATTAATATTAATATTTATGTTATTTTCTTAATTGAATTTCTTTTAATAAAAGTAGTTTAAATAATTATAATAATCTTTATAAGGATTATTTTATCTATTTAACTTGAAAAAATGTTTGTAAATTTATAAGTATGTTTTGGAAGGGAATAGTTATATATATACATACTGAATGAAATAAGTTTTCCTAAATAAATGATAATTTACTTAGATTTTTAAAGATGGGCAAGGTTTAACGGTTACAATGGGAAAGAACTTTGTGTATTGATTGATTGCTTTGATAGTTAAATAAGCGACTATCAAAATTGGACAAAACCTGACAATGGAAATATCTAGAAGAGATATGAGAATTATATGGTACGGTTCCCGATCGAGGTGCTATACTGTACGTATATACTCGTTTGTTTTCTAGGATGAATTATAAGGAGACCCGTATAGTAACGGTTAGGAGGTGAACTCCGATCTTGTATTTCGTCGGAGTATTTCCTAAAGAACCGGGGTTGAGTTTACTGGGAAATAGCGAACGTTGTTTCGAAGAGACCAGGATCGGATTTGAAATTCGAAAACCACTTCGATCCAACAATACGTTTTCGGAATCAAGACAAGAGTTTAGAGTCAAAGATGGAGCAGTAAAGTGCAAAGGCTACTCGCTACTAATCCTGAGGGTGATTTCAAAGTGGATGTAGTAGGAATAGTCCTTTCGGTTCTGTTCGAACCCGGAATGGACTTGTATGGATGAATGCTTCCAGAACATCGTCAGGTGGACGATGAGTAATCTAAGGGATATGTTCTAAAAAGGTAACATTTAGCCTCGAACCTCATCAACCGGGAATGACTGAAAATCAGGGGTTATGCAGCAAGGCTTCGTGGGTAGCCCCACTTGAGAGTAAGGTCATCCCTGTCTAGATGTCCCTTTTTATTTTCGGCTTAGTGGTGTTGTTGCTGATCCCAACCGTGGGGTGATCTTATTTGGTACTATCCAGTAAGGGATGGTTCCGGTCTTGTGTTGCAGGGGAGCGGGCGTACTCCTTGGTACTGTGATCTAGACCACGTACTGTGACAGGTGGTACACTAGTGCCTCGTCATTGTTGGAAATCCATTTTCCCTACGAGCCTTGTACGAGTTTTGTTTGTATTACCCCCTCTGTGGCTAGTAGCTGGAATTTGATCATGTAACAATTTCGGCTATTTTAAATAAGTATTTGTATATAGACCCTATTATAATATCAGAAGATTTCATAAAAATGTTTTAGCTATCGTAAGGTAAAAACCAGACATGTTTATTTGTGGCGTGGTCTTACGAGATGCTTCTGTTTTCAAAAGGAATTTTCAAAATTTAATAATCAAGTTGGTTGTGTTTTCTCACGCTGGTATACCAGACTGACCCGGGCTTTGATGTTTTCCTATATGCTCGGGTCAGACCGAGCATATTTCTAGGTTTAATTGGAAGAGGAGAAGCTCCAGAAGGAAGAGCTGGATCTGGAGACGTATTCTCGTAGTTGATTACATATAATCCTTTGGTTGTATGATTGTGATTGTAAAGACAGATTTGATATATCTGTTTGAGTTGTATGGTTGTAATTCTGATGTAAAACTTATATATGATATATATAAAGGTAATTGTTTTGGTTTCATGTAAAGATTGTTCATATTATAAATTATTCGTTCCGCTGTGAGATTCTGATTTGTTCTCATTCTTCTATCTTCTTTCTATTTCCATCTTCTTTCTTGCTTTCATTATCCGTCTTTCCGTACGATTTAACTGACAAGAGTGGTTTGATGTCGTTTTTAAATCGGTATGGAAAAATGGGTTATGACATTGTGGTATCAGAGCCTAGGTTGAGTGAATACCTAGGTTAGAGTAGGTTGCTTATTAGGAATAGAGTCTATAGCAACCTGTTGAGTTTGAGTGTATATATGTATATATATACGAGAGTGCGTATTTGTTAATTTGTATAAAATGATTTTTATATTGTGTTAATTGATCGGTTAAGTGGCATATGGATTCTGGTTAATGCGAATAGCAAACGTTATTAATAGGAATCTCTAAACACTTGAACCAAGCCAATGGACACAATATTGTTTTTAAATATGGGTAGATGAAATAATTTTACCCAAATATAATTTCCATATAAAAGATATGATTATTATTTTTAAATATATATATGGAATTTAAATCGAGTAGGTTGTGATGATAATAATTTATCATCTGGTTTCTGTGTAGTCTTAGCTAACAATCTTAAATATATGTATTGGATTGTTCTTTTTACTAGAGTATACCATTAGAATAGAACCCTTTATAAATTTGAATCTGTGGAAAATATGTACTTAATAAGTTTTATTTACAAGAGAAATTTGGAAAAAAACTCTTAAATTGATATTTGAAAGGTTTTGAGTTAGTAAATTTTTGGGAAATTTTCCACTCTTTAAAGATAAAATTAATTAACCAAGTAATTAAAGATTAATTGGGTTACAATTAACACTTAGTTAATTCAGTGATTAGAGATAAATAACAATTACAAAGAATTGTTAATAGCTATTGTGAAGGTCATTAACTAGGAATTATATGATGATTAAATAATATGATTAATTTTAATTATCAATTAGATTAACTAATTTAAAGATAATCATTTGTGTAAATTGTTAAGTATAAATACTTATGGAAGTAATTAAGGAATTAATTACTTATTGTAATTAATTGAGTTTAATTTGATTAGACTAAGTTAGTTAATTCAGTTTAATTAATTTAGAATAATCTTTTGATGGTAATTACTTAATGTAATTGAATGAAGAGAAATTACTTAGAGAAATAACTAATGGTTAATTAATGAATGTAATTAATTGAAGTAATTTATTGATAAAAGTAATTTGAATATAATTACTATGTAAATTAATCAAAGGATTAATTTGAGATGATTAATAATGAGTGATTAATTTATTGTGGTGAAATAATTAAGGATAGTTAATTACTGAATGGAGTTAATCAAAAGTAATTAACAATTATGGATGTGTGTGAATATTTTTTAACCTATAATTACTTTTCAAAATATATACTTGAATTATTTTAAAAAGATGGATTTATAAAATCTTGGATAATGAGAATTCAAAATGATAGAATAGATTGAGAGTATAAAACTTTGATGAACTTCTTAACTTATAGAGTTTTAAACCTTAGGGTCTCATTTCTAGACTTGGTTTTAATTATAGAGAACCCATTTTGTCCATCGTGGGGGAGCTTTGGCCCGAGCCAGAAGAGAGGGTAATTTGGATGAGGTCAGAAAGATTAGGGCAGAACTCAATGAGCCGTCTTTATATGAGGAAGAGCCAGAAGCATCTGGAGAGCCGGCTGAGCAGCCTCAGCCTCAGCCACAGCCTCAGGCTCAGCCTTATTAGGAAGAACCAGAGGAAGACTTCGACGACGAAGAAGAATTTGAAGTCGAAGAAGAGGAGGAATTCAATGATGAGGAGGAATTCGAGGTAGAAGAAGATTCCGGTTCTGAAGTCGATGATGCCTTCCTTTGGAATTTAGTTGAAGCTGCTAGGGGACCAGTTGCAGGTGGACCTAATCCGGAAGTGGTTCAGGATCCTGATGATGGTAGAGAGGTTAGAGAGTTATCGGGACCCGAGAGGGAGGACTCCGATGGAGAAAGTCCGTAGTAGGGGTTTGATTTCTTTCTCCTTTTTGTGTTTATAGTTTTTGTTTGTGTTCTGACCTTTGGAACCCACGGATGATTAAGTGTTTGGTAGGGTGGTACTTGTCTGTGTATTTATATGGATGGTGGTGATAACATTTGTAGGAATGTTTGAATAGTGCTTAATATAATGTATATTTTGATGTACTATATGAGTCGTTGTGTTTACCACTTTAGTTTGGGTTGTTATTGATCTGTTTATTGTGAGTAAATAATTTTTACTAGCATAACTTTGGAATTGCGAGGACGAAATTCTTTTTAAGGGGGAAGGTATGTAACGACCCGGGATTTTGGACATCCCGAGTTGTGAATATTATTATAATATTCAATAATATTGTATTTTGATATACAATATTTGTATTAATCAGTGATTTATCATTTTATAAAATTTATTCCCTCTAAAAACAATATAACATGGGTTTTCAAAACTACATTAAATTTTGGGGTTGATACAAATAAATTTCTTAAATATATATACATTGTTCAAAGTAAAATTTGTATATGTTGTTTAGATCTAATATATGTTATTATTTCAAGGATAAATATATATTTACTCTAAAAGTTGAAATATAACAAGAATTTAAAGTTTATTGTGAATTCATTATTTCCATATATAGAATGATAAATTAGAAAGAAAATTTATAATTGTTGTTTGAGAGAAATGTTATAGATTAATATGTATAAAAATCACATAGATAAATAAGAAAACTATTTATACATAAATATTGATGAAACTTAATTGTTTGAAGTTATACATTTTTATACTATAAAAGGGGGAGTGACTTGATTTATTTTAAGATTTAATCTATGGAATAGATTTTTAATTTTTATCAAAATTTCATTTGACATAAAATTTTATGAAAATTTAATTGTTATTTTATTTTATTTGGTTTAAAGTAACAAATTACTTATTAAGAATAAATCAAAAAGAGGGGTTATTTTAGTTGGATTATGCCTCGTCTTTATTTTAAAATAAATAGGAATACATGTTTTAAGTTATATTTAATTAAGTATTATTTTGTTTAAAATTTAAAAGTGACAATCACATTTACACTTGGCATTTAAGAAATGGAATCCAACATAATCATGAATGTCTCCTTTCAAACATTTTCTTTGTTTTAATGAGATAAAATTAAAATAATATTTCAAGCCTTTAAAGGGCTATCTTTGTTCAACATTCATATTTAGGAATTACAACTATATAAATATATAATCAGTAACTTTTGAAAAGAACAGTTCATTTTAATGGGAAATATCAAAACGTATAACAAAAAAAGAAAATGGCAGCACTTGGGATAAAATCTGCATGTTAAAATTTCTTTGTAAAGAACAAATTTGGATATTTCAAAGAGGATCTTGAAGCAGCTCTTTAAGAATCCATTTCTCTGAAAGCAAGTCAAGGATTTCAAGCTCTTTTGAAAATCAAATTCCAAGTCAAGGAAGCTTAAATCAGATGTTTAAGGTGAAAAAACTGTATACTTTAACTTAGAAACTGCATGCATGCTCTGTTCAGCAAAATTATGTTTAACTTACTTCTAAAAATCCCAAATCAGTCGATCTAGCTTGAATTTGCAAATATTGTGAACTGCAAATATGTTTATTTACCAGATTATCTTAAGTTAAAATTTATTATTTAAAATTATATGATGTATATTTCATATGCGATGAGTTCTACTGTAAAGATCAAATTTTTATGAAAATTTAAGTTGATCGAATCGAAGATTCGAACATGCATGTTAGATCCTCTGATGAAAATAGGATTTTTGGTGCTTGAATCGTGATTTTTAATCACTTAAATTGTGAGTTATGTATAGTTGAACTGTTTTGGTTCAAAAATTTATTTCTGGTGAACTCTTCGTCGAGGGGGGGTGCAGCTTGGATTAGTAGGTGCTGGAGGGCATGGGGAAAACGTTGACCGTGGCGGAATTCGCGTTTTCATTTTTGATTTTGTGCGCGTATGGATTTTAGGGTTTTAGGGATGTCGAAGTATTGTGTACTTCGCGGTGGATTTGAGTAGCACAAGGGGAGATCGGAGTATGCGAAATTTGGCTCATAGATTGCTGCATGTGTCAGCATTCGATAGTGGTGGTCGATGTTGGTCATAGTGGTCGATTTCCGAAGCAATTGAGGGATTAGTGGTGGAGACGTAGAAGTTTTCGGCCTGGAAGTTGCGGCCTACAGTTCAAATTGAGATCGCCAGAGTTGATTTCTTCGTCGTGTTTCTATTAGCACTCGACCGATGTTGTGTAGTTGTTTGGGGGTATCGCGACTTAGGGTTGGCCGAGGTTGCGGCGGTGCACGTGCACGCATATCTGTGCACACTTTTTTTAACTGATTTGGGGGTTGTTCGGTAGAATGCTTGAAGTAAGTGATGATGGTCAGTGATTTGCGTTTGGGTTTGTTTTATTTATGCTAAGAAAATTTCGGATGTGTCCCTGATCTGTAAATTCACGGGGACGTTGGTTCGGCTCAAATTTCTGGTAGGTGAAGTTGGGATTTCAGCAAGGTGGTTGGGGAAGAAGAGTTGTGGGGGAGTAAAGGTGTGTTGCATGCAGATGATTTTGATTTGAGCTTCGGCCCAAATGGCTGTGTTGACTGTTGACATGGTGGGATTGATTTTGGAATGGGCTTCGGCCCAAATTGAATGTAGTATTATTTGTTTGTGTTTTTGAGCATGCGGCTGTGACCTTATGGGCTTCGGCCTACCTGGAATTGCATCATTCCTGTTATTTTGGTTATCGGTTTTTGGCTGGGGTTGTGAGCCATGAGTTTGAGTCAATAATTTTTGGGTTCGGTTGTTTTTATAAGGTTGTTTTTGTATATGTGTTATACTTTAAAATAAATTAAATTGTTTTCTCAAATCTAACCATTGAGATAATTTATGTAAACTTAAAAAAAAATCTTTATGTAAGTTTATTCGAATAAAAATAATAAAGTAAAATGATTTTAGAAAATCATTTTAAATTGAGTTTTGAATTAGTTAAGTACTTAAAGACATTTTAATTTATATTAATTTATGGTGGGATTAAGAGTTAATTAGTGAAGAAATAATTAATTATAACTAATTTAAATAAGTAATCAAATAAATAATTAGTTATAATTAAGTAAGGAATTATGTAATTAATCAAGTAATTTAAAATTTATTGCTAAAATAGTTAAATAATTTATGAAATAAATTAAAGGATAGTTACTTAATGTAATTGGAAAATAACTAATCAAGGATGATTAATTTAAAAAGTGAAATTATAATTGAAATAATAAAGGGAAATAATTACTTATACTTGGTAGTGAATTCAAGTCTTTAAGTGGGTAGCCCCACTTGAGAGTAAGGTCATCCCTGTCTAGATGTCCTTTTTATTTTCGGCTTAGTGGTGCGGTTGCTGATCCCAACCGTGGGGTGATCTTATTTGGAACTATCCAGTAAGGGATGGTTCTGGTCTTGTGTTGTAGGGGAGCGGGCGTACTCCTCGGTACTGTGATCTAGACCACATACTGTGACAAGTGGTACCCCAGTGCCTAGTCATTGTTGGAAATCCATTTTCCCTACGAGCCTTGTACGAGTTTTGTTTTTATTACCCACTCTGTGGCTAGTAGCTGGAATTTAATCATGTAACATTTTCGGCTATTGTAAATAAGTATTTGTATATAGACCCTATTATAATATTAGAAGATTTCATAAAAATGTTTTAGCTATCATAAGGTAAAAACCCGACATGTTTATTTGTGGCGTGGTCATACGAGATGCTTTTGTTTTCAAAAGGAATTTTCAAAATTTAATAATCAAGTTGATTGTGTTTTCTCACGCCGGTATACCAGACTGACCCGGGCTTTGGTGTATTCCTATATGCTCGGGTCAGACCGAGCATATTTCCAGGTTTAACTGGAAGAGGAGAAGCTCCAGAAGGAAGAGCTGGATCGGGAGACGTATTCTCGTAGTTGATTACATATAATCCTTTGGTTGTATGATTGTGATTGTAAAGACAGATTTGATATATCTGTCTGAGTTGTATGGTTGTAATTCTGATGTAAAACTTATATATGATATATATAAAGGTAATTGTTTTGGTTTCATGTAAAGATTGTTCATATCATAAATTATTCGTTCCGCTTTGAGATTCTGATTTGTCCTCATTCTTCTATCTTCTTTTTTGCTTTCATTATCCGTCTTTCCGTAGATTTAACTGACAATAGTGGTTCGATGTCGTTTTTAAATCGGTATGGAAAAATGGGTTATTACACTATAGTTGCTCGATAGGCCACAATGCCATGATTTAACTATAATTAAACTGGAGTATTCATATTGAAGTTCTATAGGGTTCTTAAGTTGAGGGAACTGTGCAGTATTGTCACCATAAGATTTCATGTTTTGCCTAGTTTTTATTGATCAACAAGAAATTCTAGTACAAATCATTCCATAGCCGTCCAATAATTATGAATATGCAACCTCTTGGTGTCCACAACAACCATGAATAATGCATTGCCCAACATTTGTAGAGTTTTATGCACTTTATTCTCAACTGATGTATTGTTACCCTTTCTCGATACATTTTGACCATGAATATGTAAAATAATATGTCATTTTATATGATAATTTCCTCATGATTACAACTCTTTGTAATTATTATCACACATGTCATTTGGTAATTTTCTATGTTAATATACTTAAATTAGTTACTAATTAATATATTTCAACATAACAAATAGAAAAAAAACACCTTTTGTTTCAAATAAATTTTATTATAGAGTTAATAATTTACAATAAATTACACAAACTCACCTAAGGCATACTTTTAACTCTTTCATTATGGCATCAAGCTGTGGAAGTGTGGAAGCGTGTTTAGCTCGAAGGTGGATAATTAGCAAATAGCTTTTTTTTATCTAGCCATTCTTTCATTTATTTTGTCATTAGTTGACTCAAGGCCACTAGGATGGGATTTAAAAAGGTATTTTATGGGTTGACCATTATTTTCTTAGAGGAGCTTAGGTTATTATGAATTTTGTCTTAGTAGTGAGATGTTATGCTTTGGCCAGAAGACGAGTGAGAGAATGTGTGATTAGGGATTTAGGTGGATGCATGTTTGGTAAGGATGTTGTTGTTTGACTATCAAAAGCTTGTAAAATTTAATTTATTGGGGGCTCGACCTTCTACACAAAAATGTTAATGAGTTTTTTCGATCTCATAATACCAAATTTTGAAGTAATCATGTTACTATATGCTTTCTCGATTAGGAATTGACAAGTTAATGTTTATATCATGATTCAAAGTTATAGAATTATGATTACAAAATTATTAGGGTTGTATTTCAATTTTTTTTTAAATGCCTAAACTAGAAATACCAAAAAAACAAGATCAAACATAGAAAAAATAAAATGGATAAGAGTAAAGGACATAAATAATTTATGTGATTTGGATGCTACAGAATCATATGTTCATATATATCAAATCACTCAATCTTTTATAGTTCTTTGTTAGTACAAACGCAAATTAATGGAGATTTGTATGGCTTTTATAGTAATAAATTCTTCAAGTATAAAATTTTGACCTCTTTTCTCTATTATAGTCATTTTATTTCATAGCAAAGAAAATGTCATATGGATTTTTAATGCCATTCCTTGTACTTAGTTACTACCATTAGATCTTCCCATATGTCTTTCATCCACATTGTTGGTCCTATATGTTGTAGATTGAGAATGCAATTTAGGCCGTATAACCTAGTTTAAGAAAGTTTATTTTGGATTTTGCCAAGATAATTTGAATTATGTAGGATAATTTGAATTTGAAATATGGAAATGGGTGCAATGTCAACAGACGTTTGCCACATATCCATGGGTTGTGATGCTTGTTGAGGAGCTCATTTTTGCTTTATGACCGATAACAACGCACCGTGTTGCTTGCGTAATCAAGGAATTTTTGTCAATGCTATGGAGGCTTGTCATACTTTGCGGATGTTATTGAATTTTTATGCAGAATGTTGTCAATGCATCATAGGAAGAGACTGCGCTGGCTGGTGGCATGAAGTTTCACGACTGTGCTATTTAGTATGGAATTAACTAAGCCTTGTATGTTTTATCTGGAACTTGTACAATTCCTTTGTGATGTTGTTTTCGTCTCGTTTTACTCTATATTGCGCTATATTATCCGTTGAACCTATGTACCTAAACTTGCGTTATTTTATTTAAGTGAAAATAGAAAGTGACTACTATGTGGCTAGTTATCACTTAGGATCGTGTAATATGGAATGTATTATAATCTAAATGCGGAAACAGATAATAATAGTAAAGTAAATAAGCATAAGCACGCCAGAAGGTTATATACTGGTTCGAACTTTCCGTTCTACGTCCAGTCTCAGAATTCCCTCTGGAATTTCTCTCAATAACCCCTCACTTAACCTAGAGGAATATGTATACAACCCCTGAGCAACCGATCTGGATTTTTCCGCCTCAACACCCGAAGAGGACTTTTACCACCTAAACAACCGAAAAAGACTTTACCAGTTTCAATAAAATTGCTTTGACACTTTGTGTTCTTGTTAGCACTGATTTGTCTTTGATAGTACAACCTTCCTATAATCTTTTCCTCAAGTATATATATATGTGTGTGTAAAGATTTAGAAAGGAGAGTATTGCTTTGAATCGAAGAATAAATTAATTGATTCAGAGATTCAAGCAATATATGTAAATTGTGATTGCTTTTTAGAATGCAGAGATTGTAGAGAGTATGATCAGAAAATAAAATGAAATTCGATGATTTGTGAAGTGAAACTTATGTGTTTATATAGTAGATAAACAGCTACAACCATTCACAAAGAGTTTTGACCAAAAGAGGCATCCATAACTCTTCAATTTAGATCGTATCTCTTGGAAAATGGAAGTGTCTATTCAAAAAAATAGTTGTCGGAAAAGTTCGGTCGACTGACCCAAAATGACCAGTCAACTGAAAATTCAAAGTTAGTGCAAAATAGAGTACTTCTATGCAACTGAGCAGGTTCAGTTGACTGGTCATATTTGGTCAGTCGACTGATCTGACTGTCAGTGTACCGTTCATATATAAATTGAAGAATTTTAAGTTTAAAACAACTTTGATTTGTGTGGACTACTTGAGGATGGATTTTAACAATTCTAAGACTAAAAACTTCAACAAATAAACATACTATACTCAGTTTTGTAGTCTTGTCTCCTTTGTAGTTTTAACATCATATTTCTTTATTTTTTTGTCGCTTGTCCATATAGTCTCATTCACTGAATTTTTTCTTTGTCATTAATCAAAACTTATGATTCAATATTCTCCCCCTTTTTGATTGATGGCAACCTGTTGCAGATGATACTATATTTTGAGAAATACATAACGAGAGTTATATATATCTCCCTCTGAATAACTGGCGACATATTTAATCCTGCAAGAAATGGTTAGTCATACAAATTTCTCCCCCTTTGTCATCGACAAAAAGTAAATAACAACAATTCCATTATTAATCTAACAATTGCAATCATAGAAAAAAATGTATTAAATTGTTTTGAACTACACATACAATCTCATAGAAATAAATGTTTGGAATAAGTAGATAACTTACTACCATCAAGAAACAATAATATCAATCGGAGTCAAACTCTGTTTCTTCTTCTTCCACTTGCATTGGAGCTTTCCCTCTGGAAGAACTTTCCACAAACTGTATGCCACCGCCATTTCCGTTTGTGCCGGAACTTGTGTGTTCTTCTGATCTAGACCAAGTAAAGCGAGGAGCTGGACGTTTATCCGGATCACGTTGTGAAGTTTCCATAGTTATGGAAGAGGAACAAGATATCGCATTCCATAATATCCAGAAGAAGCTTTTGATTTTGTCAAATTTCTTGTCAATTTTCTTGTCGAGATTTTTATGCGAGAATCCAAAATGACTTGATTTCGCACAATTAGATCAATGGATTCCCAAGTGCTTTGGAATGTAGTTGGTGTTTGAATGTCATCTCTTAGTTGTTGTTGATGTGGAGTGGAAGTTTGTTAACGAGGTCATGACTGCCAGTCTTGAAAAGAAATGATAGATAGAGGTCTAGGAGGCAATTTCGTTAGACTTATTGTGCGGCTATTTAGAGTTTTGGAAATGGAAGTATCGGATTTCGAAATAGGAACCTGGAGGTTCATAAGCAGCCGCATAATATATTCTCCATAATAAATGATGTTCATACGACCTTGGTTAAATGACAAGAATTCATCCAGAATAAGCTTAGGCCAATTTATTTGGACTTCTCCCTAAATGGCGTATAATGCCCTAAAATTATTTGGATATACAAGCTCATAAGAGCCAATACGAGGAAGAACCGTGTGCATTAAGGCTCGATGCACAATTCTAGCTGTAGGGCGTAAGGCGATAGATTTAAGTTTAGCCATGTCATCTTCCAAAAATCGATGACTTACTTCATATCGTTCGCCTATAGGAATGTTTAATTCTTCCAAAGGAATACCATCAGTTGGAGTATGGAGAATGTTACCAATTCTATCTATAGACAGAAATACTTGTCGACCACAAAGTAATTTCCAAACGCAATTATCATGATTATGTGGATTTTGATGGCCTAAATTCAAATTTGCACCAAAAAGTTTTACCAAAGTATGATTAATCTTGAGATTATTTTGATTGTAGTCAACAAGAGACTCTAGGCGGCTTCTCCTTGCATTCTCTTGAATTCTATACGTAGCAAAATCGGGAAACACAACAAAAGAACCTTCAAAAAAGCGTGCTTCTTCCATTTTTTCCATCTCTGAACGGCTGTAGCATCATAGAGCCATTGAGAAATTTGAGCATCAATTGGCTCAGAGGAGGAGGTAAAGGCATGTCCAGATCTCTTAGGTTGACGTGGAGCCATTTGAAATAAAAATGGAGTAAAGGAATTTGAAATTTTTTGGGAGCTAGGGTTTTAGAAAACTGAAATGAGAAGGTAAAAGTGAAGAGTGAAAGAGGAGATAGTGGTTTAAAGGGTTCAAAAGGTAGGTGGAAAAGTTAAAAAAGTTCCAGATTGACATTCAGTCGACTGGTCGTATATGGTCAGTCGACTGATTCATATCCCGAAACTCTCTGTTTCAGATTCAGTCGACGGCCATATTATTTCAGTCGACTGAGTATAGGCTGGAAACTTTCTGTTTATGATTCAGTCGACTGGCCATATTCGTTCAGTCGATTGAATATAGTCTGAAAGTTCTCTATTTTAGATTCAGTCGACTGGTCGAATATGTTCAGTCAACTGAATTCTCTTATTGCAGCATTTACAGTATAATTTTGCAAAAAAAAAGAAATTATTCAACATATATAAATAATGCATACAAAATAGGAACAAAATTAATTAAAAATTATTGGAAGAAAATAAATTATTTGGATGAATGAGTGGATGGAGACTTCGAGTTGTCTGGTTCATCCTTCGTCTTCTCTTCATATGGTTTCAAAGATGACTAGCGATTTCCACACTCCCATGAGTTCGGAGACACAGGTGGAGGTTGTGGTAACTGATCCCATGGATTTCGAGAGGAAGAAGGTGTAGGTTGATGAACCGTAGATGAAGATGACCCGCTGAATTTCCATCCAAGCTGCTCTAGAAAACTAAGACATCTTGAATTCATCTTCTATTCATAATACATCTCACGTTGAATCGCTATAGATTCCCTCTGGTAGTGATGTAAGTCATCAATTTTTTATTTTGTTTGAAGAGAACCAAAGAACAGAAAACGCCGCGCCTTCTTTTTTTGGGAGTGTGGCCAGTGTGATAATTTGATGGTCTGGCCGTTTCATGTTTTGGTGTAGGTGTAGGTAGAGTTGATTAACCAGATGAAGGTGTTGAGAAGTCAATAGAAGAATATGCGGAGCCATTAGATGAGTTTTCTTGTGAAGACATTGTAGTAGAAAGAAAAAGATACGATTGAAGCAAATACGATGGCAGAATAAAAAAATGATAGCTCTTGAGTCATTTATAAGTGAAAAAGTAGTTAAAGATTGATGGTACAACGGAGAATCTGAAAAATTAGAGGATGAAAAACAAAACACAAAATTTTGTGGCTGAGAATTGTTTATGAGAACATTAAAAAAAATAAGGAGAAAATTATAGTAGAAGTAGTTGTGAAACAACAAATGGTCCAATGGCAGAGACACAGGATTGCCAAACTAGAGGTTCTGAGTTCGAGTGCCAGAAGAAAAAATAATTTATTATTATTATATATATTTTTAAATTACTTTAGAAATTTTACAATTATTTAAAGAAATTATACCTAGTTCTCTTCTTAGTTTTATAAAACAATTTTCATTTAGTGGTTTAGTGAAAATATTAGCTAACTGATTTTCAGAATTTACAAATTCTAAATTTATTATGTCCTTCTCAATATTATCACGAAGAAAATGATGACGAATGTCATTATGTTTAGTTCGTAAGTCATTGACAGGATTATTAGATAAATTTATTGCACTGGTGTTATCACAATATATTATAGATTTATTTAATTTTATATCAAAATCTTATAATGTTTGTTGCATATAGATTACTTGAGCACATGCTAAAGCTGCAGATATATATTCTACTTCACATATCGATAGTGAAATATAATTTTGTTTCTTGCTAAACCAAGATACTAAGGATCGTCCAATGAAATGACAAGTTCCACTTGTACTTTTTCTATCTGTCTGACTTTCTCCAAAATCAGCATCACTATAAGATACTAATTCAAAAGGACTCTTTTGGATAAAATAATCCTAAGTCATTGGTTTTGCTAAGATAACGAATTATACGTTTTACTGCTCGCATATGTGATTCTTTAGGATTTGCTTGAAGTCGAGCACATAAACAAACATTCATCACAATGTCAGGTCGACTAGCAGTTAAGTAAAGTAATGATCCAATCACCATACGATATACGTTTTGGTCGACACTCATACCATTTTCATCTCTATCAAGATGTATAGTTGTACTCATAAGAGTTGGCTTGGCAAAAGTGGTTTCCATACCAAAACGTTTAATTAGATTATTACAATACTTTTCTTGATTAATAAAAATGCCATTTTGTAATTGCTTGATTTGTAATCCAAGAAAATATGATAGTTCTCCCATATGTGACATTTCAAATTCATTTGTTATGAGAGTCGAAAATTCCTGACATAATTTTTCATTTGTTGAACCAAATATAATATCATCAACATATATTTGTATAATTAAAATATCTTGTTTAGTTTTCTTAATAAATAGTGTTTGATCAACTTTTCCAATCTCAAAACCAGATTCTAGTGGATAGCCTTTAAGTCGGTCGTACTAAGCACAAGGTGCCTGTTTTAAACCATATAAACTTTCTTAAGTTTATAAACGTGATTTGGAAATTTTTCATGAGTAAAAAGAGGAGGTTATTCAACATAAACATTTTCTTTTATATATCCATTTAGAAAAGCACTTTTAACATCCATTTGATATAATTTAAAGTTAAGAAAACATGCAAAAGCCAATAGAATACGTATAGCTTCTAATCTTGCAACAGGAGCAAATGTTTCTTCATAGTCTATTCCCTCTTCTTGACTATATCCTTGTGCTACTAATCTAGCTTTATTTCTAGTATTGTTACCTTTTTCATCAGCTTTGTTTTTGAAAACCCATTTCGTACCAATGACTGATTGATCACTTGGTCTAGGAACTAATTCCCAAACTTCGTTTCTTTCAAAATGATTTTGCTCTTCTTACATAGCTATAATCCAATAGTCATCAGCTGAGGCTTCCTTAATATTTTTAGGTTCTATATTAGAGAGAAAATCTATATGGCCCATTTGATTTAATTGATGTCTTGTTCTTACATTTGAATATACTTCTCCAATATATTTTGCATAAGGTGATCTCTAAGAATTCTTGGAGGATATCTTACAATATTCTCATTTTGAAAAATGTTTTCATTTTCTATAAAATTGTAAGTATTGCTGTTTTGAAAAATAATATCATCATCTTCTGAATTACTTGTTAAAATTTGATTTGAGTTATTTTCCAAGTTTGTAATTTTAGAAGAAATTTTGACATTTCCATCGAATGAAACATGAAGAGTTTCTTCGATTACTTTATTTCTTGTATTAAAAACTCGATAAGCTTTGCTTCTTTCCGAATATCCTATGAATATTCCTTCATCGGATTTTGGATCAAATTTTCCAAGCTGATCTTTAGTATTAAGTATAAAACATTTTGAATCAAAAAATTTGAAATATGATATATTTGGTTTTGTACCATTTAAAAGTTCATATAGAGTATATTTTGTTAATGACCGTATAGAAACACGATTCAAAACATAATAGGCAGTTGCAATAGCCTCTACCTAGAAATGCTTAGGAAAAGTGCTTCCATTTAATAAAGTCTGTGCACATTCTTGTAATGTTCTGTCTTTCCTTTCTACAAATCCATTTTTTTGTGGTGTTCTAGGAAAGGAGAAATTATGATTAATTCCGTTCTTGTTACAAAAATGTTCGAAAGCTACATTTTCAAATTCACCTCCACGATCACTTCTAATATTTTTAACTTTTAAATTCTTTATATTTTGAATTCTTTTAAAAAAATTAAAATTCTCAAAAGTATCACATTTATGTTTCATAAAAATAGTCCATGTAAATTTTGAAAAATCATCTACAATAACAAACACTTATCTATTGTGATTAATAGATTAAACTTGAGTAGGTCCGAAAAGGTCCATATGTAGTAGTTCAAGTGGTTGTGTTGTAGATCTAATTTTCTTGGATTTGAAAGAAGATTTTATTAATTTTCTAATTGACATGCATCACAAATATTATCAATTTTGAATTTCATATCAGGTAGTCCTTTGACAAGTTTATTTTTAACTATTTTATTAATAGTATTAATATTTATATGACAAAATCTTTTGTGCCATAGCCAAGAATCATTCTCTATAGGTACTAACACATGTTTGTGTTATAATTTATATTCATATTTAAAATATAAATATTTCTATCTCTTATACCTTCAAAAATTAAATTTTGATTTTTGTCAGAAATAATACATTTATTTTCTGAAAAAAGTTATATTAAAACCTTTATCATATAATTGACTTATGCTCAATAAATTATGTTTTAAGTTTTTAACTAATAAAACATCAGTAGTGAGAGGTGAGTTAGAGATACCGTTATTTCTCACATCGTCTTTGCCGATGACATAACCTTTTGAATTATCTCCAAAAGTGACCGATCCTCCATTTGAGTAGACTATGTTTGTTAACATATCTTTATTACCAGTCATACGTTTTGAGCAACCGCTGTCTGGAATCCACTTTCCTCTCTTTTTAAGTGGTACCTGTAAAAAATAAAGATTAAGATGGTACCCACTTTTCTTTTAACGGTCCAAAGAGTTAGGTCTTAGGAAACCAAACCCAAGAAGGTTCAGAATTCCCTTTATAAATGTAATTCTCATTTTTATGAACAGTTTCCATAAATGTTTTGATATGCTTATTCCTAGTTAAGTTATTATTTATTTTAGGAATCCATATTTTAATAGTTTTAAAATCTTTAGAAACTGTTTTCTTAATACCTTTCTTAATTTTGTTTTTAAATTTATTTTTTAACTTTTCAGATTTCTTTGGATTCTCAATTTTTTTATATCCTAATCCCATTTTACTTGAAGTAGATTGAGAATTTTCTATTATTTTAGAAAGATTTTCTCGTCCTTTATTAAAATTAAAAATATTTTTATTAATATCTTCTAACTTAGTTTTGAGACTGGATTTTTCTAACTCTAATTCTATAATGTTAGGTTTAAAATCGTTAATTTCAATTGATAAATCATCATTTTTATTTTTCTGAATTTCTAATTTCTAAGTTAGCATAGAAAGTTGGGATGTTAAATTAGAATTAGATTCTTGAGATTTTTCAAGTTCTTCTTCTCGAATTTTCTTTTCATCTCTATGCATAGTAATTTCTAATTCAGATCTATTTAGTTTTCCTTGTAACTCCTTTTTTTTCTTTTTAGTTTGTTTACAAAATCCACTAGTTCTGAATTAAGTTCAACCAAATCTTCAAAACTTAGTTCACTTACATCATCATTTGTAGTCATGAAGCATATATTTGCTTGCTATATGTCACTGTTATTGTCGCTCTCTAATGAAGAAGAATCTGAATCATCCCATGTTACTGAAAATGCTATCTGCTTGAATTTGTTCTTCTTGAATTTATTTTTCTATTTCTCTGGACAATCTTTCTTTATATGACCCTTTTTATGACATTCATAACATTTGATGACAGAAGACGATGGCTTAATGCAATTATTGTTGCTAGAGTTATTTTTGTAACTCTTGAACTTGCTATTCATTTTGAATTTCAAAAACATTTTGAAATTTTTAGCAATAAATGCCATATCTTCTTCATCTGAGTCAGAGTCATCTTATTCTCCTTGAAAAGCTAGATTCTTCTTATCCTATGCTTGAACTTTCTTTGTCTACAAATTCACTTCATATGACATTAGATTTCCTATTAAATCTTCTGGTTTCATAGTAGAAAGATCATTTGCTTCTTCAACAGCTAAGACCTTTCTTTCCCATTCATCCGTTAAAGAGTTTAGGATTTTTGATACTACATCAAAATCAGAAAAAAATTCTCCTAGTGCCAATAGTGAGTGATATATATCTTGAAATCTAAAGTACATGTCATTTATGTTTTCATTTGATTTCATTTTGAAACTGATTTTTCAACATAGAAATCTTGCTTTGTTTAACTTTGTTAGTTCCTTAATGAGTTAATTTTAGAGTTCTCCATATCCCATAAGCAGTTGTGCATATACTGACTCTATTAAACTCATTTCTATCTAATGCACAAAACAACATGTTCATAGCTTTAGCATTTGAAGTAGCATCAGCTTTCTGTGCAACAGTCCAAGTTGAAAATCTTCTATTGGAATGGTATATTCATTTTAAGTAATGTTCCAAATTTCAAAACCATTAGATTGCATATATATTCTCATTCTAGTTGACCAGTAATTATAATTCATGTCATTGAATGGTGGAGGTGGTGAAGTAGATTGACCTTCAATAAAACTAGTGTTAATGACAGTGCTTGCGCTGGTGTTATTTTCTATATTAGCAAAAAGTTATCAAATGACTATGTTATGGTTACAGGATGTCCGCCTCCGATAACAAATGAAAGTGCTACTTTGTGGCTAGTTATCACTTAGGATCGTGTAATATAGAATGTATTATAATCAAAATGCGGAAACAGATAATAAAAGTAAAGTAAATAAGAATAAGCACACCAGAAGTTTTTATACTGGTTCGAACTTTCCGTTCTACGTCCAATCGCAGACTTCCCTCTGGAATTTCTCTCAATGACCCCTCAATTAACCCAGAGGAATAAGTATACAACACCTGAGCAACCGATCAGGATTTTTCCGCCTCAACGGCCTAAGAGGACTTTTACCGCCTAAACAACCGAACAGGACTTTACCGGTTTTAATAAAATTGCTTTGACACTTTGTGTTCTTGTTAACACTTATTTGTTTTTGATAGTATGACCTTCTTATGATCTTTTCCTTAAGTATATATGTGTGTGTAAAGATTTAGAAAGGAGAGTATTGCTTTGAATCAAAGAGTAAGTTAATTGATTCAGAGATTCAAGAAATATGTGTAAATTGTGATTGCTTTTCAGAATGCAGAGATAGTAAAGAGCATGATCAGAAAATAAAATGAAATTCGGTGATTTCTGAAGTGAATCTTATGTGTTTATATAGTAGATAAACAGCTGCAACCATTCACGAAGAGTTCTGACCAAATGAGGCATCCATAACTCTTCAATTTAGATCGCATCTCTTGGAAAATGGAAGTGTCTGTTTAGAAAAATAGCCGTTGGAAAAGTTCAGTCGACTGACCCAAAATGACCAGTCAACTGAAAATTCAAAGTTGGTGCAAAACAGAGTGTTTTTGTGCAACTGAGCAGGTTCAGTCGACTGATCATATTTGGTCAGTCGACTGACCTAACTGTCAGTGCACAGTTCACATATAAATTGAAGAATTTTAAGTTAAAACAACTTTTATTTGTGTGGACTACTTGATGATAGATTTTAATAATTCTAAGACTAAAAACTTCGAAAAATAAACATACTATACTCAGTTTTGTAGTCTTGTATCCTTTGTAGTTTTAACAACATATTTCTTTCTCTTTTTGTCACTTGACCATATAGTCTCATTCACTGATTTGTTTCTTTATCATGAATCAAAATTTATGATTCAACGAGAATGAGTGTAACAACCTTCAAACTGAGGAAGAACAATCACTTGAGGATGATTTTGGAGACATTGAGATGACACCCATTGAAGGCAAAGTTTGCTAAATGCCTCTTCCGAAGGAACGGAGTGTGCTTCTTAAGATGTATTGTGCCTGAGAAAGGGATCTTAATTGATCTTGGTAAAGTGGTGGTAGCATAGGACTAGTTGAAGTTAGAGAGTGTGACAAATATTCATAGCTTTATCAAACTGACTTGATATTATAGGAAGTTAATTAAGGACTTCTCAATGATAGCTGCACCGTTGCCATAACTAACTCAGAAGAATATATCATCTATAGGGTTGCAAGGTTTAAGAATGCTTTTGTTGGAATAAAGAACCTAATGACCCATGCACTTTCTTTTCGTATTTCAAATGGAATATAGAGTTTATTGTTTATACACATGCACATGGTATTAGCTTAAGCCTATTAATGCTAATAGGAAAAGCTGTTGCTTACATAAGCCAACAGCTAAAGACACATGACAAGAACTATCCAACTCATTACTTGGATTAGGCGGTGATTTTGTTTTTTCTCAAGACATGGAGGCATTACTTGTTAGGAGAGGGATTATAGGTGCATATAGATCATTAATCTCTTGAGTATCTTTTCTCCTAGAAGGTTCTTAATCTTAGATAGTAGAGATGATTGGAGTTCCTAGCTTCTTATGACTTCACATTTCCTATATCCTTATGGACGATAAGAAGAGCTGCATCACTAATCTCTTGAGTATCATTATCATGTTTGAAGTGTTTAATCTCATGTTAGAAAACATTAAGTGATGGGATTAATCCCATAAATTGCACTAATGTTTTTACGATTAGTCCATTCACGTACCAGTTCTTAATCCCTAGTTTGAGCATAAGGTTTCTTGGTAATTTGTGAAAGTGACTGTGCTATAGGATCATGTAATATGGATAAAATACCTGTGTGGAATAATAACTAAATAAGTAAATAATGAAAGCAGTAAATTAAATGACACCATATATTTTTATACAGGTTCGAACTCCCATTCTATGTCTAGTCCCAGGCTCCTTCTGGAATTAAACTAGCAACCCTCACTTAACTTGGAGGAATAGGTTTACACCGCTTGAGTAATCGAACAGGTTTTCTATCGCCTAAGAAACCGAATAGGACTTCTACCGCCCGAGCCACGAAAAGGACTTCTTTACAAATAAACAAAAGTATCTGATTATAATGTGCTCTTTTAAATAGTACTGATAATTCAATTAAGTACAACCTTCCCATAATCTTCTCCTTTATGATATATAGTGCAATGTGCTTGAGAAACGTGGAAGATAGAATGATCAACGATCAGAGATTGTATGCAGTTTGAGTGCAATATGAAAATAGAATAAAAGACGAGAATTCAAGAATACTAAAATCAATTAGGTGAATTGATTGTTGAATTTTAAACACTATTTAGATTTAAAAATTGCAATCTTTCATGAAAGAGAACAATGAAAAGAAACAAATACAACTGTTAGATTTGAGATGTTTCTCTTCATTAAAGAGAAATGTCTTTTCATACTAGCTGTTATAAGTAACCAGCCAGCTGAAATTATATTTCAGCCTTCCAAATTTATTAAATTCGAAACAGCAAAGAAATAGGTATTTTTAGGCCTAATTCAGCCGTCTAAATGAACTCATTCAGCCGGCTAACCATGCATGAAATATAAAATTTATTTCAGCAAACAGACGGTTAAATGAGGTAATTCAGCCAACTATTTTCAGCCTGAATTGTGCATATGTGTGCATGTATGTGCATGTTAATATATATATATATATATATATATATATATACACACACACACCATATCAAAGAGATTTTCACATATTTCTAATAATATACAGACTCTAAACAATAGATTAACAACTTCAAAACAATCTGAATCTGAATTTGCAACAAATCTCTTGCATAAATGATTAGTGCACAAAAAATATTGATTTATATAGTTATCACAATCAAAACGATGAAAATTGAGATTCTAACATTCTCCCTCGTTTTGATGATGACAACTATATAAGTATAAATAATATATTACTACGAAACTTACATGAATTCTCCCCCGCCAATATGCAAACTAATTTAAACAAAATTATACCAAATTTCTCCCCCTTTGTCATCCACAAAAAGGAAAGATATGCAAAAGCAATATTGGAAATGTAGAGACAAATTAGAACATAATGAAAGCAAAAACATACTAACAAGGACATTATAGAAATAAAGTCATAACATCCCACGCAACATTACATACACAACTGAATAGAACCGTAATGTTTGAAAACAATACTACAAAGCCAATTATTAAAGTTAATAAAAAAAATAAAACAAGATAGAAGGAAAGGGGTCATCACTACCATCACTATCATTTTCCGAACTTGAAGACAACCATTGGAAGGGAAATGGATTGTAAGCTTCGGTAGATGTTGTATCGGAGCAATTCCAAATCCCATCAAGAAACCCTTTTATAGAATTGAATTTCTTCTTTGTCTTCTTTTCAAGAGATTTGATTTCCCGATGAAGCTTTGATTACTTTCGGTATAAAGTGATGATAGCTTGTTTAGAGGAGGTGTCTGGGCCGATAATTAAAATGGAGTCATTATCTTCTTCTTCTTCTTCTTGGTGGGTTCACAAAGAGGATGGGATATTATTGTCACAAGGTTATGGAACACCTCGTTCAACATTGTGAACCCATTCTTGGAAGGAAACAATTTGTTGGGGAGGAGGCCGGTGAGGAAGATCCATCAATCCTAAGGTTTTTGTTCCTAACTCATTTATGGTTGAATACTCGGAGGCCGACATTTGAACACCAAAATTAAGTAGGATACATATAATATAAGCGCTATAACGAATGTCTTATATTTCCTACAGATTGTGACGTCTTGAAACTCATCTAAGATTATTTTTCCCTAATTTACTTGTTGGCGAGAGTAGATGGCATAGAGAGCTTGAAAGTCTCTTTTGTAAACTTTTTCATAACTAACCATACGGGGTTGTAAGGATCGAATGAAAGCTCGGTGAATGGGACATGCTTGAGGCCTTAAAGCATTAGATTTTAGCTCAATTAAATTGATATGTTGATTAGACAAGAAGCTGTGTGAAACTTCATCTCGATGATCCATATCAACCTCTATGTCATCTATATTGGTACCTTAATACGGAAAATTCAAAATATAGCCCAATCTTTGCAAAGGTAAGAAAATTTTAGCACCACAAACTAATGACCAAACATAATTTTCTCAGTTTTGAGGGTTTTGGTGATCAAGATTCAAATTTGCAAGGAATAGTTTAACTAAAAGATGATTTATTCTAAATTATTAGGTCCATATCCTAGGATACTTTCAAAGATACTGCTCGGCCATTTCTCGAATCCTATACGCTGCAAAATCCGGGAATTTCATGAAGGCCACTTCAAAAATGTTGGAGTTTTTCATGTTGTTGTAGCATGAGACAACAATATCATTCCATAGCCATCTTTGGATTTGGTCTTCGGAAGGTCTGAAGGTGGATTCTCTTGACCTTTTTGATCTTGGAGCTATTGTATATTGAAAAATTGAAGCTAAAAGTAGAGTTTTTGAGAGAGTGGAGGCTAGGTTTCTAAAGTAGGGAGGTACTGGCCTATCTTCACCACATCGACCCCTATCCCCACAGGACTTACTCTTCCATCCCTGCTTCCTTGTTTCGAACCTCATCCCCATTCTAAGAAGGTTAGGTCCTTAAAAGGTTTGGAGGATGTTTCTCTATCCTTGGGGGAAGGTGACTCAATCACTGACACTTCATGCCTAATTGGATTTGTTACAATGGTGGAGGGATTAAAAGTCGATCTTTCCAAGTCAGGATTAAAAAGGAGCCACAAAGTGAGAAATCCATTGGCTCTATGCCAACAAGCCCCTCTATAAACTCCCTTCCATCAAGCTAAAGCACCTTAAGGTCAAACCCTTAGATGCTCTTGCCGAAAAATCCAATGAATCCCCTATTATATCTGAGGGTGAAACTACAACATTCGAGGGCAACATCCCTGAGGAAGGGAAGATTAAAGGTGACCGCTAGTTCGAGCACTAAGGGCAGCAAGAAAGGGAAGAAAAAATCGAAGATTCCAGAACCTTGTGGGTATGGTAGCTTGTATATTTCCATACCTCTTTTTATATAAACATGACATGTTTGTGTGGAATGGCCCCTGCTACTTTTGTATATAAAATTGAAGTAATGAAAGATCACCTTTATTCTGTAGTCTTTGCTATGTTTACTTTTTCGCATTTTATTTACTGTTCTTGTCTATGTATAACTACCTGGACATATAAGATAGTTGCCTGTACTGCAATTTACCTACGTTATATATGTCCACCTCTATGTAATGCTTACTACAACTCTGTGAATATAGATAAAATTCCTGCAATTACTTTAGCTATATTCCATTGTTTAGCCTGCTCATAAATGCCAAAGTGTTCTATTTGGTATGTTATTCCTTTTTTGTTAGGCCAAGTTTCTTCGACCCATTATTACCATAAATAATGCAAGTTCTATGTTGCTCCTTATCACTGGGGAGCTTCAATCAGAATATTTATTTTCTGTTTATATATGTCTACCCGAACCAAATCCTATTTGCAGAACTTTCTATTCTAAATGTTAGAATTCGGGCATTAGTTGGAGACAAATGTTTCGAGGCAAATTATTCGATTGCCCCTGTCTGATTGCGCTTTCCCAGTCTTGATCCTGGACCGAAAGAGTCCGATAACACCTTCCATGGAATTCTAACAATTATCATCGCTTATCCTTGTACTGCTAGGACACTAGCATAGTCATGGGAATCCAGTTCGTATACTGGTTCCTATCTTTAGGAACCAATGGTTTAATTACTTGATTTCGAGTATTCCTTCATGATTCTACTAGCTTTCGGGCAACGGCCTATACCTGCAAGCCAGGTCGAATTATCCGATCGACTCTTGTTTGGTTAGTCCTTATTGACACTGCCAAACTTTGGGCAACAATAAATTCTTGAAGGTAGAGCCGAATTATTCAATCGATCTAGAGTCATACTCTCCAACCATGATCGTAGGCCTAAGTAGTTTGTTTTTAGACGTTGGGATCAAATTATCCGATCGACCCTTAAGAGCATTCTCCTCGACTACTATCCTAGGCCAGAGGAGTATGTTTCCAACCATACTGCTAATTGCACAGTACAAATTTTTTTGATTGCATAAACATGGCTCCACCGGTTCAATAAGAAAATTGCATTTATAAACGAAAAACATGGCAAGTCCCGCGTTATTACATTGCCCCCGAAATCCTTAGGTGGCTTATTTGTTGAAATAAACTAAGTAAAACTAAGTATAATGGTGACTCGGTAAGTCATCGTTCCATGCCCGTGGAAATGGGATTCTATCGATCATTGCTAACTTAAATGTTCCATCTCCAAGCTTTCACTTGATTGCATAAGGACCTTCCCAATTCAGATTGAATACCCCAATATGCAGAAGAACTCTTTTCAGAACGAGATCATCTACTTGAAAGTATGGTTTCGAACCTTGGTGTTGAAGTTTCATGCTACTCTTTTTTAGTGAGTAGCTACCCTCATTTCTACTTCTTCCCTTTTCTCGTCAACCAAATTGAGGGATTCAAGCATTTCTCATTTACTTTAGGACTGAATACCTTTTACGATGAGAAGAGACTTTAGGTTCTATCGAGATCATAGCTTTTGGTCTATATGTGAAAGCGAATGATGAATGTCCAGTTGCTAACTTATGGGTCATCCTATAAGTCCATAATGCTAGTGGAAGTTCATCGACCCAATTGCCTTTAACTTTAGTTAACCATTTCTTCAAAATGGACATGATAATTATATTCACTGCATTCACTTGTCCATTCGCCTACGAATGTGCAACCACTGAGAAGCTCTTCTTGATCCTATATTGATTGTAGAAATCCTTATACTCGGTACTTTCGAATTGGGTTCCAATGTCCATGATAATCTTCTAGGGTACTTCAAACCTGCAAATAATGTTTTTCATCATAAAATTGATCACCTTTTTCACTTTGATCATGGCAAGAGGTTCCACTTTATCCCACTTCGTGAAGCAATCCATTACAATTATTGCATATTTATCTCCTTCTTTCATCATCAGTAGCAAACTAATTAAATTAATTCCCTAAACCGCAAATGTCCATTAGCTAATCATTTGTGTATGCTCTGCAAATGGTGTTCTTGGAATCTTCACAAATCTTTGGCAATGGTCGAACTGTTTGGTGTAATCAGTCGCATCTTGGTTTATAGTTGGTAAGAATTAACCATAGCAAAGTATCTTCTTTGCTAAAGTCTACCCTCTGATGTGGTTATGATAGCTAAATCATGGAATTCCATGAGGATTTTCCTAGCCTCGTCCTTGGTTACACTCCAAAGGAAGGGGTAGAGAATCTTCTTTTATATAGCACTACCTTTTGCATCATGAACCGCGGCACCTTCCAAAGGAATTTATTTCATTTGTTTCTTTCTCTCGGGAGAGTTCCACTAGAAAATAGTCTTTGATTGGAGTCATCCATAACTCCTATCCTTCAGTGGTCTCTGAAATCCACTTGATATACAATTGATCGATGCTTTGGACTTCCGCAGAACTAGCCAGCTTAACTAATGAATCAGACATTAGGTTTTCCTATTTGGGGGTATGATTTATCATGAAGTGTTCTACATCATCCAATAGTTCTAGTGCCTTTGCTAGGTAAGGAGCTAGCCTTGCATTCTTAGCTTGGTACTCCTTAACTTGTCAAACTACATGCTGGGAGTCACTGAATATCTACATCGTCCTTATCCTCAGTTACTTTGCTATCCTTAACCCTGCTATCAATGCTTCGTAATTAGCCTCGTTGTTAGTCACAAGGGATTCTAGCTTCATCGCATAACAAATCGATCATCCTTTTGGGATTTCGGCACTACTTCTGTGCCAGAATTATGTTCGTTTGAAGCACCATCCACAAACAAATTCAAATGAAAATTGCATCTACATCATCCTCTTCTTTACCATTCGTACGCTAAACTCGGCAATGAAGTCTGCTAGCGCCTATCTATTTATCACTATCCTCAGATGATAAGCAATGCCATACTGGTTCAACTCCTGTTCCACTTCAGCAACCTTCCCGAAGTCTCGGGTTGGTACAATGCCTACTTCAGGGGATAATCTATTAGCACTTTGATTGGATAAGATTGAAAATATGGTTGTAACTTCCAAGATGCAACCAGTAAGAAATAAACTAATTTCTCCAACTTCTGTAGTTCTTTTCATCTCCAGTAAACCTCTTGCTGATATAGTAAACCGAATTTTGGATCCTTGTCTCCACTTGTATTAGTGCTACACTTAGTACATAAGTAGGCACGTCCAAATAAAAAAATAAATCCTCCTTATCTAGTGGTTGAGATAAGACTTATGGTGTCTTCATGTGTCTCAACAACTCTTCGAAGGCGTTTTGACAATCCTGATTCAATTCAAAGTTTCTTCTTAAGGGCACGAAAGAAGGGTATGCATTTTTTTCTTACCTTTGAGATGAACCGACCCAAGGCAGTGATCTTCCCATTCAAGCTTTCGTAGTTGGAGCGATTACATTCCTTATGGCGTTAATCTGGTCTGGATTAGCCTTGATGCCTCGTGCATTGACAATAATTCGTAGAAATTTTCCATATGCCACCCTGAAAGAATATTTCAACGAATTTAGTTTCCTCCTATATTTCTGTAAACCTCGAATATCTCTGAAAGGTCATCCAAATGCTATTGCGATACTCATGACTTCACAATAGTGTCGTCTTCGTATACCTCCATAATACATGGCTTCGACGTTCTTTAAACCGAACAGCATTACTTGATAGCAGTACAGCTCCAAATCCATTATGAAGCCATTATTTTCTTGATCCAGTATATGCATCGAGATTTGGTTGCATCTTTAATAAGCATCCATGAACGAGACTATCTCATTCCTTATGGTCCCAATAACCAATTGGTCAATCCTAGTTAGAGGAAAGCTGTCCTTTGGGTATGCCTTATTCAAATCTAAATAGTACATACATGTTTACCAATTTCCATTTGATTTCTTGACCAATACAGGGTTGGATACCCATTTAGGGTATAAAGCATCGTCGGTAAAGCCATTTTCCATTAGCTTATCCAATTCTTCCTTCAATGTAGTGGATCACTATAAACCCAAACCACGCCTTTTCTATTTTATTGGTGTAAACATTGGATTAATATTCAATGCGTGACACGCTGTCTTAGACGATGTCCTGCACATATCTGAATACGTCCAAGTAAACATGTCCAAATTCCCTTAGAGGAAGTTAACAATTCCTTCCTTAATTTAATACCAAGTTGAGATCCAATCTTCAAAACCCTTATGGGATCTTCCATGTTGATTGAAACATTCACCGTCAACTTGGCCTCACTGCTCGCATTTCCCCTGACTTCTTCTTAGGATCCATAAACTTGTCGAACCTGCTATGGTTCTTGAACCAGGTGTCGTGCTTTAGTTGCTATGCTTGTGAATCTCGAATGGGGAGAGTCCCCTCCACATTCTTGCATTTCTCCCATCGCTTCACTTTCCTTAACTCTATAACGGACATTCCCTTCCTACGCCCTGGTATTCCGTTATCGATCCGACCCCATTCTCCATGGGGAACTTCATTATTAGACATCAAGGAGCTAGTTTATTTCAAAATCAGCAAAGGCCGATTGGCCCAAAAAGGTGTTGTATACCGAGTATTCATCCGCTACAAAAAAATTCTAATTCAAGATTATCCTATGATCTCCTTCACCTAATTCCACAGGCAGATCAATCATCCTAATAGGTTTTTTCGCTTCATTTGTAAACCCTTAGATCTGTATTTTGCAAGATGTAACTTCCTTCATGTTAAATGTTCATTTGATTGAACGTTCTTTTGAATAATATGTTCACAATACTTCCAGTATCCACCTGGACCCGAAATACTATTGCCAACCCAATACTTGCCGTTATCAACATAGGATCTAAAGTTAGCACTTCTACTCCATCAACATCTCTATTTCTGAACACGACATCATCCATTATCAGCCCTTGTTGCTTAGTCAGAGCTCCGTCTTCCATAGCAAAGCAATCCTCCTAGGGTACGTACTTTAGCGAGCTCGCGAATGATTCCATTTTCCTCTAGCTTTTCTCTATTGGATGAAGACCTCCAGTTATGGTGTTGATTACCAGATTTCCATCATTTCGCGTGGGTCCTTCTCTACTTGGTCTAGGCTGGTTCCCTTAGGCAAACGACCCTTAGGGTCTTATGGTTTAACCACCTTCCTATAGCTCTTTGACGTACTACTGAAGCTCATTTTTCCTTATTGGTTCTTCAATGAGATCCCTCAAAAGCCAATACTTGTTCATGTTGTGTCTATGAGTTTCATGGGCACAACTATGCTTTTTGAAATGCCTTTCCTCCTCTATCGCCTCTTTCCTAGGTGGACTTTTATACCCCTCTGTTCCCTGCATAGCAAGATATATTTCTCTAATGTATCGTTCAGAGGTGTACATTCATGAGGCCTCATATTCCTCGGGCCCCTTTTTTTCATTTCGTTTACCATCAGTGCCCTAATTCTTTTTCTTTTAATTATTCAAATTTCCAATGTAAGCCGCCACATTTCTAAAGCTTTCTCTTGTCTTTATAACTGCCACATTACTTTGTATTACTTCCTTTCACTGCCCACCATCAGTTTTCCTATCAGGCTGATTCTCTTCCTTTAGAAAAAAGAATTGATTAAGCTTCCGGTGGAATTCCTCCATAGTCATTGGTTGTTCCATCTTTAACTTCTTTCCAAAGTCTATGTCTACGTGTATGTCTCGGACCGAAGCCATAAATATAAAATCTTCCTTTGGATTGCTAACCTCTGTTACAACCATTTTAAATCGGTTCAAGAACCCCATTAGCGATTCCTTAGGTCCTTGAGACGGACACGATAAGGACATCACGTCCTTAGGCCGAGCAACAAGGAGCTAGAACTACTTTAGGAATTTCCTAGCCAACTCATAAAATGTCGATATGGATCTCGGTGTGAGCCTAATGAACCACATTGATGCAGCATTTTCCAATAAAATTGGAAAACATTTACACCATATAACGTCCGTCGCCCTGACACCATCCATGTGCCATTCATACTTGAGTAAATGTTGTCTTGGATCGGGAGTCCAATTATACGATGGTATTGTCGGCGTCTTAAACTTTATGGGATACTCTTATCTTCAAATATTTTCTTTTAACGAGTTCTTCTTGGGTGCAACACCCCAATCCTCGTTCTTTCCACTATTGGTTTCCTCAACCAACTGCTTAACTATATCTGTTATATATTCCTCGTTTGCTAGGTACTTCGTAGGTCGATTATTATAGGGTTGTGCCAAGTGTTTGGCTCTACAAACGGTTTAGGGTTGCCCATTGATGTCTAGGTTCTACAGTCTCTAGGAAAACCACTTCTTCGATCATCCATTAACACCCATTTGGTTCTTTTGCAGCTATTTTAAATCTAGTTCAATTAAATCCAACCTCCACCTTATCATCGTCAATGTCATGCTGCAGGTCTCCTCCGAGTCGGATAAGTCTAAGTTGTAATAACCCGCACCTTAATCGACCTAAATTTTGACAAATATCGAAACCCAAGTACATCAGAGCATAGATCATTAGATTTGGTACCTACAATTAAACATGAGCATTATCAGAGATTGATAGAAATAAAAAATAATAGCAAAAACAATAATAAGATAAGAATATTGACTATAACTACTACCTTGGAATTAATGGTATTCCTTGGATAGTAGATTATCACATCAGCATCGAGTATGAGAGAAAGAAGACATTTCTAACAACAAAACACATCCAGCTCCAGTGACTTTTTCCTCTAAATCTATCCTATGGTTGTAATGAGGAGGGGCTAGAACAACATTCTAGTGGTTGGAACTATAAACTATTCATAAAATAGACTTATACCGACAGCTTTCCATTTAATTTATGTCCATTAAGGTAAGCAATTCTAATCTAACTTTGCATTGCACACACGATTACATACTTACCCCTTCCAAGATACAAAATACTAATGAAGCCATATCAACCACCAAATACTTCCAAACCCATAAGTCACTTAGTACTTCTAAATATTAAGCAAGCTTTTATAATACTTTTAAAAGGATAAATAGGCAAACTCTGCCATTTAAGATCTTAATCTAGGTAGACCCCATCATTTAAGACCTATTCCTAAGGTGGTTTCCTAACAATGTTGTCAATGGTCGATGGGTCCTAGCTACAAGAACTCTAACAACTATTTAAGACTTTTGACATTTAATGTCCAACTACTACCACATCTATCACCGATAAAATCATAGCCATGTAATAAAAGGTACCTAAGCCACTTAATTCCTTTTATTAGAAAACAGATAAACTCTAGTAATCTATGATGTTACCTAAGGCAGACCCCATCATTTAAGACCTATCCTCGAGGCGTGCTTCTAAATGGTAATACTGTTATTACGCCTTAGTAATATAATGGACTACACCAGGACCACTTAACACTTCACAGCAAAAAATAAGTAGACTATGGTCATTTAATACCTTAATTAAGGAAGACTCCAAAACTTAAGACCCATTTCTGAAGGCGTGCTCCTCAATGGTACTATCTAGCTGTCATTGCTTCTCATTGTGCTACTTAATACTTCTTTTATAGGAAAGAGGAGGACCCTACAGTCACCTAAGACCCCAAATCGAAAATGAACCCTTTCCAGGACATCCACTCTTTAGTTATAAATATAACATCTCATTTGGTTACTTCTTTTGGTAGGGAGGCAGACTCTTCAGCCACTTAAGATCTCAACATTGAAGTAAACCTTTTATAGAGACATCTTTATTTATTTATTTGGAATCTCATTAGGTTACTTAATATTTCCATTTAGGAGAGGCGGACCCTTCAGCCACTTAAGACCTTGTTAACTCGTCTTTTTGGCAAGGCCTTAGACAGGCGGATCTAACCAAGTCGACTACTCGTTTGTCGAGATTAGAATACGATGGTGAGGTGGTTGGATGGATATATGGTTCGGTATGATTGGAGTTCAGCCGTTCAGTCATACATGGTTCGGTCGAGGAGAGGTGGTATAATATAATTTGGTTATTGGTGGTCTGGCTATGTGGCTCAGCCGTTTGATCAAGGTGGCTCGGTCGTACTTGGTTCGACCGAGTTAGCGCCGATCGGCATGAAAGGGACTGGGCTGGATTGAATTGGATAATGGTGGATCGGTATAAGTTGGACAAAGATGGATCAGGGTAAGTCGTTCGGTACTGGTAGTGCGGCCTCGAAAGGATCGACATTGGTAGATTGGTTGTGTATGGATCGGCTAGGGTAGTTAGGCTGAGGTGCCTCAGCAAGATAGTGCGGCTCGGCAGGATAGTGCGGCTCGGCAGGATAGTGTGTCTGGACAGGATCGTACGGCCCGGCAGGATGGTGTGGCTCGGCAAGATGGTATCTCTCGACGTGTTTACCACTTTGAGTTCTAGCATGAACTACTTCGAGTCAAGCATAGGGCTGCTTCGGGTCGTCACCTAGGGAGGCTCCAGTCGGCATGTACAGAACTCAGGATCAGTCGCAATGAAGGGTGTAGGTTCGACAAAGGTCTTATGGGACTATACCCTCAGGAAACCCAGTAACTCGAAATTTGCCTATAAATACAGCATGTATGGCTTCAGAAAAGGGATCTTCTTTCTCTCTCTGACTTTCTCTTCTCTAAGGCTAAGGCACTCAGCCATTGTTAAACTTTGGATTATCACTGTAAATCATTATTACATCAATAGAAAGGAAATTCCTGGAGTGGACGTAAGCCGGAGTTTGCCGAAGCACTATAAAATATGTTGTTCTTTACTACTTTCATTTTAAATTTTGTTGTTATTCATATTAATATCCTCCACGTATATTCTATCAGTGAGAAGTGACTGGTATTTGATGCTTTTTCTTGGATTTGGGTGTTAGTGACCAATTTTGGCGCTAACATTTTGGTGCTTTCACTGAGAGGTGAACTCAGGGATTTTAAAGCTAGGAATTTGGATTCTAGGAGGCAACAGCTAGGCCGCCAACAAGGAAACAAGTGATAGAAAGAACCAATCAAGAGGGAAGTCAAGAGGCCTCCTTTTGAGCTGGAGCTAGTCAAGCATTTGCCTACATCACCAGAGACGAGTGGAAGCGATGCTGAAAAGACAAGAGGAGATGATACAGACTCTTCTTAGACAATTTGGATAAGCAGGAGCTGCAAGAGTTCAGATCTGTGGAGATGGATCAGGAGCACCCCACCAGCAAGCAGATGGAGTGATTCAACAGAGGGCAGCCCTCAATCAGCAGATGGTATCAACTTGGATGGACCCAGAATCGAGGGCACACCACAAGGAAATGCTGGACCAATCCATGGAGAGAGACCAGATTATGCTGTGCATCTCGACGCCAACAGGAATACTAGAGTATGTTACGAGGAGTATGTGCCAAGATTCCCTCGTGAACTCGGGGGACAGATCAGAGGCAATAGGCAAGGATTACAGCTTAGCGATAATGGTAGGTTAGCGGAGAAGATCAAACGAGCTGTGAGAGGTGGATTGCTAAATAAAGACATAGAGGATGTGAATAGGAGTCCCTTTACTCCTACTATCAGTCAAGCTAGAAACCCATCAGATTTTAAGCTACCAAAGTTGGAGATGTATGACGAGAGAACAGATCCTACCATTCACTTGACAAGGTACATGTGACATATGGAGGTACTGGAGGGCATTGGATGAGGTCAGGGCTCGATGCATCCCTTTGTATTTGATGGATATCGCAGCTATGTGGTTTAGAAAGCTGGAGCGTGGTTCTATTGACACTTGGACGGAGCTGATTGAAAGGTTTATGAGGAAGTTTCGGGTCCATATAGTCAGACCCAAGAACGTAATGACCTTGACATCGATGAAACAATGGAAGGGAGAGTCGCTTAGGGATTTCTAAACTTGATTCAATGCGGCGGTAGCTTCGGTGGATCGGCTCGATCCATCTATGGTTTTAATGGCAGCAGTTTCAGGAATTGCAGATAATTCGGATTTCAACATATCATTGGAACGGGACCCACCGAGGGATCTCGGGGGGTTCTGTCATGAGACGGAAAAATTCCCGAGGCAGGAAGATGCGCACGCTAAAAGAGTAGGGAGAGAAGCTGAAGCATATGTAGTAAGGGGTGGAGGTCCATCCAGGGAGGATCCAAATAAAGATGATAAAGGAAAAATGGAAAATGAATGGCAATGGTAGCGTCTCTAAGAGGCCTCGGAGGGAGTTAAAGTTTTCTTCTTACACGGATTTGACTGAGATTCTAGAAAGGATTTGCTTAGATACTCAAGAGCGCCTCCAGTATCGAAACCCGGCAAGGAGGGAACCTTCTAAATACGAGTTGGCATCGGGAAAGCATTGCCTATTCCATGAGCTAGATGGGCACAATACAAACGATTGTAGGCATTTGAGATATATTGTGGAGGAGCGCGTAAAGAATGGTTACCTGAAATAGTACATAAGGAATCGAGCTATAGCAGTGGAACGAGAGCGGCCACTGCCTACCTTGAATGAAGATGGTCTGGATCTAGCCATCGTCGACTGATTATCAACTGAATGGTTTTATGGTTCTAAATAAGTAATGGAACTCAAAGTAATACAGCTAGGTCACTTACACACATACGGGATCGAGGACGGTCCCTAGGCGTGCTCTGAGATGATGAAAAATCTACTGCTTGGGTCTATGAAATCTTGTTTTCTTTCTGTTTTTCTACAAACTCTGGTTTCTCCTTTGGTACTTTGGACATTTGATTCCCTTTGTTGTATGAACTTTCACTTAGATAATTGAATTCTGCAATGATCGAGACTGGACTAATACAATAAATAATACAGGCCAAGCGATTACCGTCCCGACCAGAGAGACGGGGCAGTAATACGAATTACGAGTCCCTTTCCCAGAGAGCAATGGAATGGACTCAAGCAGGATTAACAAAGTCTTCAACTAGAGAGTCGAAGCCGGAGAATATAATAGTCTTCGATCGGAGAGTCGAGGCCGGAGAATATAAAGAGTCATTGACCGAAGAGTCGAGGCCAGAGAATATAAAAAGTCCTCGACCGGAGAGTTGAGGCCGGAGAATATAAAAGTTCTTGACCAAAAAAAGTCCTTGACTGGAGAGTTAAGGCCGGAGAATATAAAAAGTCCTTGACCATAGATTCGAGGCTGGAGAACATAAAAAGTACTTGATTGGAGAGTCGTGCCCGGAGAATATAAAAAGTCTTGGATCAGAGAGTCAGGCCAGAGAATATGAAAGTCCTCAGTTGAAAGGCCGAGGTTGGAGAACATACAATCCCTTGACCGGAGGTTCGAGGCTGAAACAGGATTACGTGACCCAGCGAGGTCTACCGATTCAAAGTTAAACCAGGTGAGGTAAGAGAATCGGACTTCGACTTAGGATAGATGAACTAGGTGATGTCCTCAATTTGGCAAAGGCCCTAGAGCGGTCTCAAATTTAGATATCGACTCAGAGAAGTCGTAGGCCTGGATAAGAATGCGGTGGTGGCACTTGGATAGGATGGCTTGAATCATGGATTTAATATTATGGTTATGAACGAAATATTGACTTCGAATATCAGATTTGAGGCTATTCAAAACACACTTCCAATAGCAAGGCATGTTTTGGAGGGCAAATGTTAACCCGCCTTTTTGGCAAGGCCTTGGACAGACGGATCTAACAAAGTCGACTACTCATTCGTCGAGATCAGAATAAGATGGGTTTGAGCTAGTTGGACGGATATATGGTTCGGTATGATTGGAGTTCGACCGTTCAATCATACATGGCTCGGTCGAGGAGGGGTGGCATAACATGGTTTGGTCATTGGTGGTCCGGCCATGTGGATCGGCCGTTCAACCAAGGTGGCTCGGTCGTACTTGGTTCGGCTGAGTTAGTGCCGATCGACATGAAAGGGACTGGACTAGATTGGCTTGGATAAGGATGGATCGGTATAAGTTGGACAAACATGGATCAGCGTAAGTTATTCGAAACTGGTGGTGCAGCCTCGAAGGGATCGACATTGGTGGATTGGTTGTGTGGGGATCGGCCAGGGTAGTTAGGCTAAGGTGGCTCCACAAGATAGTGCAGCTCGGCAAGATAGTGCGGCTCGGCAAGATAGTGTGGCTCGACAAGATAATGTGGCTCGACAGGATAGTACGGCTTGACAGGATGATGTGGCTCGGCATGTTTACCGCTTCAAGTTCTAGCATGAACTACTTCGAATCAAGCGTAGGGTTGCTTCGGGTCGTCACCTTGGGAGGCTCGGGTCGGTATGTATAGAACTCGGGTCAGTCGCAATGAAGGGTGTAGGTTCGGCAAAGGTCTTGATGGGCCTGTACCCCTCAGGAAGCCCAGTAACTTGGAATTTGCCCATAAATACCGCATGTGAGGCTTCATAAAAGGGATTATCTTTCTGATATCTGACTTTCTCTTCTCTAAGGCTAAGGCTAAGGCACTCAGCCATTGTTAAACTTTGGATTGTAACTGTAGTCGGTTATTACAGCAATAAAAAGGAAATTCCTAGAGTGGATGTAGGCCGGAGTTAGCCGAACCACTATAAAATCTGTTGTTCTTTACTGCTTTCATTTTAATTTTTGTTGTTCTTCATATTAATATCCTCCATGTATATTCTATCTATGAGAAGTGACTGGTATTTTGTGCTTTCGCTTGGATTTGGGTGTTAGTGACCAATTTTGGCGCTAACAGACCTCAAATCAGAAGCAAACCCCTCGATGCCCCTTATTCCAAATTTGGACCATTCGATACTTCCCAATTAAGAAAGCAAGTTCAGTCTCTCACGTCATCACAAGTCCTAGTTTTAGTGATATCTCACATCAGTAGTTAGTACATCCGACTGCTGGTAGCCTCAAAGTGAAGGGCAGTGTTCCATCGAGCGATTCTACTGATCTCGCATCACTAACCCATTAAGTCCAATTAACCATTTTAAGTCTTTATTTATATTATCTTAGGTAGACATTGAACCTAGCTTACTACTTCCCTTTTTATAAAAGGCAATAAGATTTACCTTAAATATTTATCGATCCATTAATCCCTGTTTAATGCTCATAAATGTTAGTTTGCCAAGAATCCTAACGGACATTTCCTAAGACATTTTTATATGAGAACTAATTTCAAATTAGTAACCTTTAATATCTATTCCATTTTTATTAGTCCAATTAATCCCTTTACCCTATCAAATTATTGTAAATCTCGTATTTATTACCATTTATTGGAGTTACATCCTTTTAGATTATTTCACCTTTAGTTAATTATCCTAAAAGCAAATATTACATGCAAGCATCATTATTAGCTTTTTGTTTAAGCATAGTAATTACGCCTAAATATTTACTTTTATCAGATATGTTCTAGTTATATATCGTTACTAGAATATACTTTTCCATGTTAAATTGTTTTAATCGTGACTAAAAAGATTATCTGCTATAATTTCCATAAATTGGTCCAAAATAAAGGATATAATTTTGAAACATAAAAGAATGCATCATTTGAAATTACAAGGAATAATCGTTTCTTTTTATTACTGAAATAGACAATGTAAATTGTAATGAATTCATACTTTACACATCTCTTTCTCTTTCCATTTGCATCTATTCTTCGTTAGATCAACGCTGTATCTTTCTAAAAGGGGAAGAAATCAAACTAACTTACAAATATTAAACGGATCTAAATTCCAACAATTTCAAACATAGAAAAGTTTATATTCTAACAAGATTAGGGTAATAATCCAAAGTTATAATACTATTATACAACCTATTTTAGATCTGGAATAAATTCCATTCAAAACAATATTCTAAATTCATACTTTTAGGACTGATTTCTGATCAGGTTAAATACAATGCTAAATCAATTCATAAGCAAGAATATGTAGGCGATGTTTATAATATTCAGATCATATTCAGTTTGTTGCCTACAACCATACACGATTATCCAATTAGAAAAAAAAATCAGATAAATAACAATGAGATAATTTTCATATTATAACAATCTATAAAATTTCCCACCCACCTTTAAAAGCGATCTAAATCTCCGGATATGAAGTAGAACCTTTGATTCATCTCCAAATCCGTTTTAATCCAAGAGATATGTATAAAAGGTGTAACACCTCAATATTTTACGGGAAATATAATTAAAAAGAAACTAAAAGCACATTTGGTACAGGGGCATAGGCGCATGTTGACTTCCTTAATGACCAGGTATCAAATCCCATTGTCGTTCAAAATCTGAAGAGATGTTTTTTAGCTGGTTCGTTTCCATCGATTTCCTTATGTATTTCAGCGTTGTTTCTGACATGTAGCAGCTTCCCATTCGCTCCAGTGATGTAATAGGATGAGGTGGCTAAATTTTATTGGTTGAGTGATGCGTATGGGCTAGAATGGATAACCATTAAATGTATGAAAGAACCAGATTTAATCTAAAATAATCTAATGGATTATATTCACCCAAAAATCTATAAATAGACCATCTAATCTCTTATTCAGCCGTCGCCATAAGTTTACAGTAAAAATTAGTGCGTATTATTCTTCCTCATTTTCTCTACTAAATAAAAAAATCTCTACCAAATTAAATTATCTATATATATATATACAAGCAATTTGGGGAGTCTAGAAGAATCAAAGGGAGAAATATTAAAGCAAAGCTTTTTCAAATTTCTACAAGCTCAAGTGCCAAGCGAGTGGGAACTAATATGAAATAGAAAAATAAAGTAGTTCAATTTCTGTTCTTTTTTGGCACGTTAATATGAAATAATTTCTGTCATTAATTGAGAATAGATGTAAATTATTACAACTTCTTCTTCTTCTTCCACTTCTCATATCTAATTCATGTTTGGGATAAATATGCGACATGTAAATTGTTATTCACGTTTTATGGCATAAAGAAGATTGAAATTTATGTAAATTACTGTATCTCCTTCTTCTAGTTAATTCTAATTCATGTTTGGGTTGAAATTTGGAGCAAATAAATTGTTATTCATATTTCATGGCATAAATAAGATTGGTTTAATGAAATTGAATTAGAATTGTTATTCAATTTCTAATGGTAGAACAGGTTAGTTAAATAAATTCAGAATATGTTACTTGAATAAAATTATGGTTTTGATTGACATAATTATATAATTTTGAATTTTTGGAACAAAATTAGGAAGTGTAATTGAAATAATTGTTTGTTTCATGTGTGGCCTAAAAATGTAAAAGTGGAACTTAGTGTAATTAAATGGTTTGTGGCTATTGGATAAAAAATTTGTATAGATTAAACCTCTAAAGGAGAACGTAAGCTAGGGTGGAAAAAAATAAGGAAGAAAATGTAAATCAAATGGACCCTAAAGGCTAGTATAAATCTGTAACAAAATGGTACAAAAATTACAGATAAACCATACGGACTGAACGGACGTGAAATTGAAATACCATTTATGTAAGAAAAAAGGAAATTGTGAAATAACCAAATCAGATGTTAAAATGGCCTAAAGCAGATTAATGGAAATAAAAAAATATGTAAACAATATCGGTAAAATTAATTAATCTGGAAGCGATTTGGTAGGCAGACCTTATAAAGGTCCGGATAGGTGTTTCATGCAATTAATACCAAAAAATAGTTTTGGATGTACGTACTAGAAGTGGGGAAGTGGTTCACAAGGATTTTTGTTACCTTTTATAGGTTTCTAGTACGTAGGATAGATAACATTCGCAATTATAGGCTTCTTCAGGCAAATCGACGTAGACGGAACAGGACAAGTATGCTCCGACGTAGGCTTCTTTAGGTAGACCGTTGGAGGATTTTGTACGCCGACCCAACTGCAGGAGCTTTTTCGAAGGACCGACACTTTGGATAGGAGCAAGTCCATATTAATGACCTAGGAGATAAGAGGATAGGAATCCAGTTTTGCAAAGCCTAAGTGCAACTTCGAGGTCCTGCGAGATTGTTTGAGTCGATGCCAGTCAAATGTAAGAGGCATTTAGTCACAGTGCATGGGTGAAAAGCATGACTTCCATGCTGTAGCACGTGGATAGGTAAGGACAGCAGGTCCGACAGGCCGATTGACATTTAGTATTACTGCATGGTTGACTTTCCTAGAGTGACCATGGACTTTGGCTTCTTAGGAACTGTACCTAAGAAGGATTCAGTGCATTATATTATTCACCCTCTGCGATATCCAAGGAAGACCTGGAATTAAACTGTTTTATTTTTTCTGCTTCATTTTATTTCTCATTCACCAGACTCTATGTCCGACCCATTCCTATTTTTCCTATTTTCCCCAAGTCACGGGAGGGCAGGTCTAGGTTGAAGTTCTTTGCAACTTGGAGGGTCATTTGATCAGTTGTTATCTTCAGCTTTTTGTTTGTTTTGTTTCATATACTTTGTTTCTCTTTTTCTTACTTTACTCTATATTTGGGGACCTATATTGTGAACTTTATTATGTTTTATGTTTTAGTGGAGATTACTTGGTACTTTAAGTTTTAGAAATAAATTTGGGATATTGTTGTTTTTAATGAAGTCGTTTTACTACTAATTTATAATTGGTGAAAGTTTTCTTCCACTGTAATATTTTAATCATTTTATGTTGTTGCCCAATCTCTGTGCTATGTTATGGATTTTTATTTTACCTGACCACCCGTGCTTCTAGTCATGTCCGATTTTCGGTACGCTTAGAGTGTGGGGTGTCACGGTTGGTATCAGAGCTAAGGTTTTAGTAATCCTAAAAATATTTTAAAAATATAAAGGTTTTCGAATAATTTTTAAAGAATATTCCAAATAATACTTTTAAAAGTACATGTATGTATTTTGGAAAAAAAGAAATTTTAGAAATGGGTCATTATATCTCACCCTCCCTATCTATTGAACTATTTGTGGGGTACCTAATCCTATCTTTTCATTATCCATAGATAGAAATGTCTGAACCGTAAGATATCGCTGAAGTTCCAAGCCTTAATATTCCTACTTGGTTCAGACGTTATTTGTAGGCTACTGCAGGAGTAGAGCCACCTGCTAGGGATGCTGCTTCATTGAAAGTGGCTCCAGCCTGTCAGCTAGGCATTCTCAATTTTTCTAAGTTATGCAAGGACTACATCAACTTAGAAGGAAAACCATTTCTTGGAACTAAGTCATATACTAAGGCGTGAGCTTGGATCCATAGTTGTGAGCGGATATTTGGACTTATGGGATTGGAGGAGTTGGCTCGAAGGCAGTTGGCTTTTGACAGATGTAGGGAGAGGCTCTTTGTTGGTGGGATATTGTGGAGGCTGAGGCTGATAATTTGACTTGGGCGGATTTTCGTACTAGGTTCAAGAGGAAATTCTTATTGTAGGTTGAAGAGGGAGTGCAGCTAGAGAAATTTATACAGCTCAAGCAAAGGGATACGATAGTTAAGGAATATGTTGATCAATTTAATGAGCTTGCCAGATTTGGACTAGACCCGATCAATACTCCTCACAAGAAGTCACTGAAGTTCGCTAAATGTTTGAATCAGCCACTATAGAGTTTAGCGGTCAGCCATATTCCGATAGGAGCCACTTTTGAGGGATTTGTAGAGATGGCTTTACTTGGTGATACTGAGAAGAAAGGAGATGTGGCGCAGAAGAGTGATGGGAAGAAGTTATGGAAAGGAAAGAAGAGAGGAGGAGGACGACCAGGTGGAAAAGGGAAAGTTCCATGTAAGGACTAGTACTCTGGTAGAGAGTCTTGGTCTTGATGCTTGCTTAGTGACCGACCCGGTAGTAGTATCAAATCCTATGGGAGGATCGGTCTATTTTTCCATGTAATGTCGGGATTTGAAATTGTTAATTTTAGGGGTTGAGTTTGATTATAGTACCTTTGCATTGGACTTTTTTGGGTTTGGGTTGATTCTTGTATGGATTGGCTTCCATGTATGGTGTTGTTCTTGATTGCGATAAGAGGGTAATGAGGTTAGGTACTTGGATTGGACGTACCTTGGAGGTATCTTGTGATCCTAGAGGATCAGTCATGTTGAGCTACATTTATTCTCTTGACCTATCGTGCAATAGGTTGAGTTTGGTACCCGTTGTTAGAGACTTTCTAGATGTTCTTGAGGAGGTTGCTAGCCTTCCACCTCGAAGAGAGATCGAGCTCAAGATTTATCTTATCGATAATGCCAAATCGATTACTTTATCGGTAAGGCATATGGTTCCTAAGGAACATCGTGAGTTGAGCAAGCAGATTAGAGAGCTTTTGGAGATGCGCTTCATTCGTAGGAATATTTATGAGTGGGGCGCAATTGCCACTAAGGCAGATGGCTCTCTCAGGCTTTGCGTGGATTATAGGAAACTTAATAAGCTGATGAAGAAGAATCATTTTCCTCTTCCCCGTATAGACGATCTCTTCAACCAGCTAGTACGAGCCAACGTATTCTTGCAGCTCTATTTGGCCATAGGATTTCATCAGTTGCGTGTGGCGGAGGATAGCAACGAGAAGACTACATTTAGGACTCCATATGGGTTACTTGAGTGGTTTGTCATGCCATTTGGGCTAAATAATGCTCCGGCATAATTTGTTGACCTGATGAGTCGAGTATTTCGTGAATCATTGAACAAGTTTGTGGTGGTGTTCGTCGATGACATTTTGGTTTATTTGCGAAGTAAGGAGGAGCATACAGTTCACTTAGAAGAAGTGCTTAGGACCCTACAAGCACATAAGTTGAAGGCGAAGTTCTCCAAGTGCCACATTTAGAGGGATGATGTTCGCTTTTTGGGACACATCATTTTGGAGGATGGACTTGTAGTAGACCAACGAAAGTGGCAACAATACAGGAATGGTAGACCCCTAAGAATGCCATAGACATAAAGAGTTTCCTTGGTCTTATGGGCTACTATAGTCATTAAGGACTTCGCTAGGATATCAGCTCCACTTACCCACCTTACCAAGAAGAACTCAGCTGTTGTTAGGATGCCAAGTGTGAGGATGCATTTGGTCGATTGAAGGAAGCTTTGATTACCGCGCCCGTATTTTTATTATCGGATGGAACCAAGCCTTTCAGTTTATATGGATGCTTGTGATACGAGGCTAGGGGGCGCTACTGATGTAAGAGGTTAGGGTAGTGTGCTATGCGAGTAGACAGTTGAAAACGCATGAGAAGAACTACCCAATGCATGATCTTGAGTTGGCAGCTATAGTTTTTGTTCTCAAGTCTTGGAGGCACTATCTCTTAGGAGAAATATTTGAGCTTTTAACGAATTAGAAGTCTTTGAATATCTATTCTCTTAGAAAGACTTGAATTTAAGACAGCAAAGATGGATGGAGTTTTTTTGCCTCTTATGACTTTGAGATTTCCTATACCCCTGGCAAGGGTAATGTAGTAGCAAAACGTAAAGTGGTTTTAAGTCCTCTATTTTTTAAATGGAAGCAGTTGGATTTCATTACTACCTTTGATTTTAGACCTCCATCGGATTTAGCTCCGGGAATGTTAGCAGCCCTCGACGTCCAGCCTACTTTGATAGAGCAGATCGGAGAAAGGCATGGTGAGGATGCAGAGTTAAAGGATTTTAGATAATCTTAGTAGAGGAGAGTCATCACGACATCTTATGTGCTATACCATGGACACTAGAGGATGGCTTAGAAGGGATGGTAGACTTTATGCTCCCCATAGTGAGGATTTAGTAGACGCGGTGTTGGTCAAGTCACATCATTCTAGGATGACAGTGCACCCCAGTGGTGATAAGATGTACCAGGATATGAAGAGGGTTTTCTATTGGCTCGGAATGAAGAAGAGGGTGGCGGAGTATGTATCGAAGTGCATCACTTGCTAAAGGGTAAAGACGGAATAGAAGAAGCGTGAAGGACTGATGAGCCATGGGATATACCATTATGAATGTGAAAGAGTCTCTATGGACTTCGTGGATGGATTACCAAGGTCACGGGGAGAGAACACGAGCATTTAGGTCATTATGGATGGACTGACGAAGAGCACACTTTTTATACCCATTAAGAGTAATAGGACGGCAGCTTCTTTGGCGACTCTTTATGTAAGGGAGATAGTTAGGCTTCTTGGAGTTCCCACCAGCATTATGAGCGACGAAGATCCATTATTCACTAGTGAGTTTTGGACGATTCTTCAATAAGCCTTGAGAACAGAATTGAATTTGAGCATGGCATATCACCCTCAAACAGATGGACAGACTGAGAGGGTAAATAAGGTTTTGGAAGGTTTGCTCAGATTGTGCATCATTGACTTCGGAGGCTCTTGGGAAGACCACTACCTTTGGTGGAGTTTGCGTATAATAATAGTTATCAAGCAAGCATTGGGATGGCACCGTACAAGGCCCTATATAGAAGACCATGTAGATCACCTGCCTGTTGGTAGGATACCACTGATAGGATCTTTCTTGAACCAGACATGGTGAGGGAAACTTCCAAGAAGGTGGATTTGATTTGCAAGAGGTTGAAGAATACACAAGATAGACAAAAGTCATATGCCAACAGAAGACGTTCGGATTTGGAGTTTAAGGTTGGAGAAATGTTTTTTACCAAGGTTTCTCCTCTGAGAAACGCTATGAGATTTGGCTCAGTGGGTAAGTTGGCACTGATATTTGTAGGACCCTTCCCTATTACCATATGTATTAGAAAAGTGGCATACAAAGTTGATCTTCTAGACAAGTTGGTAGAATTTCATGATGATTTTCATGTTTCGCATCTGAGGAAGTGTCTACATGATTCCGCAGTAGTAGTAGAACCCGATCAGCTAAAGGAAGTGGAGGTAGAGCATGAATCACTTGTGCATTGTAGACCCACCCGTATATTGGAACATGCGTCAAAAAATTATGCAACAAGGAAGTTCATCTAGTGAAGGTTCAGTGGGGAGATGACCCCAAGGTGCACATGGGAATCTGAGGAGAGAATTCGAACTTCTTATCCTTTTCTATTTGAAGGTACACTTCAAATGTCCTATCTTTGATCTTTGATCTTTCCTTAGTTACGGTCTTTTAGATAATCTTTAAGTGAAACCTATATATGGTAGCTTGGTTGTATACATGTCATTAGGGAATGTTATGTTTGATGGATGAAAATGATCGCAAGTGGATGCCAATGTTTGCAAATGGATGCATTGTATGCACTAGATAGATATTTATTAGGATAATCGGCCAACTAGGCACACACCTACATATGCATGCCTGTTATCTATTGCATTTACACATTGAGTGAATGATTGAAACATATATATAGAATTATCAATTATATTTAGGTAAGTGCATACATTTGGTTGCACGGAATAAGCATACTTGCATTACAGGAGGTCAACTGAATCAGTAGACTGACTACCTTTTCGCATTAGGTAAGTTTATATACATTTCACTTTGCATAAATCATAAATTGCATTAGTTAAAAATATGAAAATTGTAGAAATGGATGATGGTTGAGTAGATGGATGTAGTTCTTGGATGCCAGTTGTCAATTACATTCTTCTATCTTTGGAGATTTCGGGGATGAAATCCTTTAAGGAGGGAAGAATGTAACACCTTGATATTTCATGGGAAATATAATTAAAAAGAAATTAAAAGTGCATTTGGTACAGTGGTATAGGCGCATGTTAACTTCCTTAGTGACCAAGGATAAAGTCCAGCTGTCGCCCAAAATATGGAGCGATGTTTTTTAGCTGGTTCGTTTCCAGTGATTTTCCTACGTATTCAATGTCGTTTCTGACATGTGGCGGCTTCCCATTCGCTCCAGTGATGTAATACGATGAGATGGCTAAATTTTGTTAATTGAGTGATGTTTATGGGCAAGAATGGATAACCATTAAGTGTATGAAAAAACTAGATTTAATATAAAATAATCTAATGGATTATATTCACTCAAACAATCAATAAATAAACCATCTAACCTAAACCTAATCTCTTATTCAACCATCGCCATATTCTACAGTAAAAATTAGTGTGTATTATTCTTCCTTCTTTTCTCTACTAAATAACAAATCTATACCAAATTAGATTATTTATATATATTCAAGCAATTTAGGGAGTTTAGAAGAATCAAAGGGAGAAAGATTAAAGCAAAGCTTTTTCAAATTTATACAAGCTCAAGTACTAGGTGAGTGGGAATTAATATGAAAGAGAAAAATAAAGTAGCTCAATTTCAGTTCTTTTTTGGCACGTTAATATGAATTAATTTCTGTTATTAATTGAGAAAAGATGTAAATTATTGCAATTTTTCCTTCTTCCACTTCTCAAATCTAATTCGTGTTTGGTTTAAAATATGGGACATACAAATTGTTATTCACATTTTATAGCATAAAGAAGATTGAAATTTATGTAAATTATTGTACCTTCTTCTTCTTCAACTTCTCAATTCTAATTCATGTTTGGGTTGAAATTTGGAAAAAATAAATTGTTATTCATGTTTCATGATGTAAATAAGATTGGTTTAATTAAGTTGAATTAGATTTATTATTCAATTTCTAATGGTAGAACATGTTAGTTGAATAAATTCAGAATATGTTACTTGAATGAAATTATGGTTTTGATTGATATAATTACATAATCTTGAATATGGTTTTTGAGAAAAATTAGGAAGTCCAAGTAGCATAATTGTTTGTTTCGTATGTGGCTTAAAAATGTAAAAGTGGAATTTTGTGTAATTAAATGGTTTGTGGCTATATAGATTAAATCTCTAAAAAGAAGAACGTAAATTAGGGCCAAAAAAAGAAAAAAAATGTAAATTAAATGGACCCTAAAGGCTAGTGTAAATCTGTAACAAAATGGTATGAAAATTGCAGACAAACCATAAGGACTGAACAGATGTGAAATTGAAATACCATTTACGTAAGAAAAAGAGAAATTGTGAAATAATCAAATCGGATGTAAAAATGGCCTTAAGAAGATTAATGGAAACAATATGTAAACTGTAGTGGTAAAATTAATTAATTTTGAAGCGATTTGGTAGGCAAACCTTGTAAAGGTCTGGATAAATGTTTTATGCAGTTAAGACCAAAATATAGTTTTGGATGTACATACTAGGAGCGGAAAAGTAGGTTCACAAGGATGTTTGTTACCTTTCATAGGCTGTTAGTACGTAGAATATATAGCATCCGCAATCGTAGGCATCTTTAGGCAGATCGACGTGGACGGAACATGACAAGTGTGCTTTGACGTAGGCTTCTTTAGGCAGAATGTTGGAGGATTTTACGCAACGGACCCAGCTGCGGGCGCTCTTTCGGAGGACCGACACTTTAGATTGGGGCAAGTCCACGTTAGTGACCGAGGAGATAGGAGGATAGAAGTCCAGTTTGGCGGAGCCTGAGTGCAACTTCGGGTCCTGCGAGGTTGTTTGAATCGGCGTCGGTCAGACGTAAGAGGCATTTAGTCACAGTGCACGGGTGAAGAGCATGACTTTCACGCTGTAGCACGTGGATTGGTATGGACAGCAGGTCTTGACATTTAGTATTGCTGCATGGTTGACTTCCCTAGAGTGCCACGGACTTTGGCTCTAAGAAGGATTCACTGCGTTATATTATTCACCCTCTGCGATATCCGCGAAAGACCTGGAATTAAACTGTTTTATTCTTTCTGCTTCATTTTATTTCACACTCACCGGACTTTATGTCTGACCCATACCTATTTTTTCTACTTTCCTCAAATCACTGGAGGGTAGGTATAGGTTGTAGTTCTTTGCAGCTTGGAGGGTCATTGGAGCAGTTGTTATCTTCAGCTTTTGTTTCTTTTGTTTCATGTACTTCGTTTCTCTTTTCCATACTTTACTTTATATATGGGGACCTATATTGTGAACTTTGTTATGTTTTAGTGGAGATTACTTGGCGCTTCTGGTTTCAGAAATAAATTTGGAATAATGTTTTTTTAATGAAACTGTTTTGCTATTAATTTATAATTAGTGAAAGTTTTCTTCCGATGTAATATGCAGTCATTTTATGCTGTTGCCTTAGTCTCTGTGCTATGTTATGGATTTTTCTTTCATCCTGCCGCTCATGCTTCTAGTCACGTCCGATTTTCAAGGTGCCTAGAGGTGTGGGGTGTTACAAAAGGGTATATATATATTAGAATTATCTAAGAAGAGATTTGAGATTGGGAGAGAAAATAGATGCAATTATATATAAATATATAAATTACTAAAAATACACATATGGTTGATTCTCTTTTCTTCTCCTTTTTAATTGATTTCTACCCTTCTCTGATTTGTATGAAATACAAATATCTTATCTTTATAATTTAGAAAGTAAGCGGAGAAGTAGAAATGGCAGAGGTTTGCTATGGTCTCCCTAAAAATACGAGAAGAGATAGAAGGGTTATGCCTTAATTTATAGGCTCTAGAATCAACTAGACATGTTAGATCGAAATATGTAAAATCTGGACCATTGCGGCCTAATGTCATTGGAGCCGCCAAGTCACTACCATTCGATCGCCCTTGGTTCACTTATCGACCACTAGGGGTTGATCTTTTCCAATAATAGTTCGGCCTGTGGGTCCGGGCAATTAATATAAAATGTGAATTTCTTCTTATTTAATTATTTTCATTTCAAATTCGTTTTTCGTCTGTAACTTCTTTGTTTGGACTCAGATCACAAAATTCTAAGTATGAAAGTTGTTTAGAATTTTTCCACAAATGCAATGGTTCAAGTTTCGTGGTCAAATTCCATCGTTTGTACAAATTCCATTTTCGGAGTCGAATTAGTTAACTAACTAATTAAATAACCAACACCAAATTACAGGTGTTACATTCTTCCCCTCTTAAGAAGAATTTCGTACTCGAAATTTCACCAATGAATAAGTCAAGGTTTTGGCTCCTAATTATTCTAAACTACACAATTGATGAGTGTACAACAAACTTTGCTACCAAACGTGCATAAGTGTATAGTGTATAATTGTATCATCACGTAGAAAATATGTATGTAGAATGATTCTAAATTGGATTCTCCTATATGAATGCATTTCTTTTGAAAACATGATGTAAACAACCTACATATATACTAGCAATTCTACATGTACGCAGCTTTTGACAAATCCTTTCAACTAAAATTCTGAAACTTATAAAAATAGAAGCATGAAGCAACCAACTTTGCATCCACTTTCTACCATCCAATAATCTAACGCATCGAAAAATCACTTCCTAAACTTTATTCCTGTGCCAGAAAAATGAATTTAGGTGGAGAATTTAACATTCTTACCACAATATAATCTTACTATTCCCTCCTATAGTATAGCGAAAATTTCTTCCCTACCTCGGATTTACTCCAAATTTTCCACATACAAAGTACATAAGGATGCTTATTTTCAAGCTCTAAAAAGGAATTAAGACTAAAAACAGACTTGGGCGCATTGTCGACGAGGTATGGAAATAGAAATTCTAAGGCTAAAACAGTTTTTCCCTTGTTACCTTTTACATTTATCGCATCGTCGACCTTAATGCACTGCTAAATTCGCAAATTCTAACTCTATTTGTCTTTTTTATGCCTAATATGTAGCCTTCAAAATCAAAGATTTCACAAAAATCTTTCTTAATTTTCAAAATCGTATGTCATTTAGAAAGTAAAATCCCAAAATATTTAGACACATAATTTTCCTTGAAATAAAATTATGAACAAAAACTCTAAAAAAATAATTTAAGAGTCAAAAATATCTAAAATGCAAAACTTTTTTTTCAAAAGGGAACTTTTCAAATCAAGTGGAAAATTTTCAAAATATTTTCCTTCTAAAATTTTCTGATAAATCAAGCCATAATTTCAACGTAGTCCGTAGCCAGTTATGCGCCAAATGCATAAACCAAATTCCGATATTCTAAAACTGACCTTTACCTAAAATTTTAACATTTTATTTTAAAAATGTCAATATATCCACTATTCAAATCTTAGGTTTTAAAGAACTTGAGCTGACCCGTGATATCGAAACAAAATTATCATGTCCTTCACCAAAATTTTCAGCTATTCTAAGCTTCCAGTCTTATATTGCTTTTACTACTAGTTAAGTGACTTTATGAGATTCCCATATTTATATTGTTTCTCCACTATGCATATATATAAGAGTGTTTCGCATATCTAGAAACAATAATATAGAAAATGAATAAAAGCTAATAATATCATACGTGCCTTTTATAGTAGATAACTAACAGTTTTACAACACAACTACCCAAAAAAGAACGAATATTGGAAATAAAAAGATAAAACAATCCTAAATAAAACACTATCTAAGAACAATGAGAAGGTCTTGCTCCACGACTAGAGCTCAAACCATTGCCGCGACTAAGGAATGGTCGTGCATGGTGGTTATGCGTCTAATCTCATGCCCTAGGCGCTACTGCTTCATGCTAATCTCTTGATGGATAGCAACAAGTTAAGGACTCATGTATCCCTCGGTACCCTGAGTCAACCCTTGCTAATGTTGCTGTGGCTCTAGTGCTGGTACAGGTGGTGCGATAAGTGGTAAAGTAATATTCATCCTCTTCATGGTGGTTCGATCGATGATGGGAGTGACCTTCCTCACTACTAGCTCTTCACTTAAATTTACCTCGTATTTCCTAAACATTTAAGTAAGCAAGTGGTAATATGGAAAGTGAGTCCACGAGAAACCAACTCCCTGATCGACCATATAAAGTATCAAGACACGAGCCCAATTAACGGTTACGCCACCAATTATAGCATAGGCGACTCTCTGCGATGAGGTATCGATTTGGTCCAGAATTCACATCTTTGGAATAATGTTGTATTGAATGATGCGCACAACAAGATGGGCCACCGGTGGCAAATTGTCGATCCTCCAATCAATGACATTTCCAGTAAAGATACGCTGTAGAATATCTGGATTAGTCATCTCTATGTCATCCAAATCTTCGCCTACTCATGTATCTTCAAAATTCTAATTAGATCCTCATATGTTATCTCAATCCAAGCACCCTTCACCATAGACTCAATGTTGTTGTTGCCATCACCAAAATTCTACACCATCTGTGCATCGAAATTACGGACGCGGTGCAGGTAATATTCCCGCTCATAAGTCTCGAAGCGAAGGATCGGGGTAAGTCCTGCTTCGATGAAAAGCTCTTCAAGCCCCAGTGTCGGTAGGTACAAAATTCAAACTACATACCTTAATAAATTTGAATGTCATTCCTATTTTGTCTATACCATAAAGAGAGAAAATACAAAACCTTGATTTTATAAACCGAAAAATCAATAACCTAAGTATATGCACCTTTGTACATGTTTTTAAATAACAGAAACTATTTCATACCAAAACATCCCTTTAATATCAAACTTATATATAAATATTTAGTGTTTCCAAAAACCTTTTTAAACACAAATTTCCTAAACTAGAAAACAATTTTTTTTCCAAAAGTCAAAATCAAGCCTTTATTGATATATACAGATAAGTATTTAAATATTTAAAGAAATAATCTTTTATAAGCCAAAAATTTCTTAACATGACCAATCTAGTGGTATATGTGTTTCTTTGAAAACTGAAATTTCAAAACTTTCCCGAAACAAAAGTTCCAAAATAAATCTTTGGGGAAAAGACATCCTTTGAAAACCCCTTTTTTCAAAAATCTAAGGCATTTACAAAATATACTTTATAAATTTCTCTCATAGGTTTTAGACTAAGGAATTGACATTAATTATTCAAATAAAAATCCGGTTAGCCATCAAAGAGGTGATCAACGAATGCATCCTAGCAAAACTTGCTTCCGGACAATTGCGATATACAAGATCTAATTTGTCATCCACCAGAATAATTGTCTGTCTCCGACTTGAAATCAAAATCCAAAATCACAAGGTATCTAGAATCTCAACCATCAAGTCGAACACCTCCAGTCTCCGAGATTCAGCCATATGTCGTACTTATGCTCTTCGTCAACAGTGCTTTACGGTTCGCCAGCACTTCGTGGGTTATTTTGGAGTCGTTGTGAAAAACTTAACTCTAAGATATTTCCAACACATGGTTGCTTTGCTCATTCCTTTGGAATGGAACTATAACTACTTCTACAATCGAATCTCTTAGAATCTAACGTAAAAATATTAAATTACTAGATAGGAAAATATGAATACATTCTTTCAATTTATCTTAATTCCTCAGATCTATTAACCTAGGCTCTAATACCAAATGCAACAACCCACACTTTAATGGACTAAAGTTCGAAAAATATCAAAACCCAAGTCCATCAGAGCACAGATCGTTGGATTTGGTACTTGCAAATAAGCCTGAGCACTACTAATGATTGATAGAAAGCTAAACTAATAACGAAAACAGTAGTAGGATAAAAATACTAACTTTGACTACTACCTTGGAATTAATGATATTCCTTGGATAGTAGATTGTTACATCAACATCGAGCATGAGAGAAAGAAGACTTCTCCAACAATAAAGCAAATCCAGCTCCAGTGATCTGTTCCTCTAAGTCTATCCTGTGAATTGTAATGAGGAGGGGGTCGGAACATCATTCTGGTAACTAAAAATATAAACTTTCCATAATATTAACTCATACCAATAGGTTTATATTCAAATGTTATGTCCATTAAGGTTATCAATTCTAATCTAACATTGCATTGCACACATGATTACATACTTACCCGTTCCCAAGGTATAAATGCAAATGAAGCCATATCAACCCCTCAATACTTCCAAACCCATTAGCCACTAAGTACTTCTAAATATGAAGCGAGCTTCTATAATACTTTTAAAAAGAGATGTAGGCAGACTCTGCCATTTAAGACCGTAATCAAGGGTAGAACCGTCATTTAAGACCTATTCCCAAGGTGGTTTCATAACAATGTTGTCAATGGTCGATGGGTCCTAGCTATAAGACCTGTAACCGCTATTTAAGGCTTCCGACATTCAATGTCCAACAAATCCGCATCAATCATCGATAAAATTATAGCCATGTAATAAATAGTACCCAAGCCACTCAGTTCCTTTTATTTGAAAATAGGTGGACTCTGGTCATTTAAGACCTCAACTAAGCAGACCCTATCATTTAAGACCTATACGCAAGGCATGCTCCTAAATGGTGATATTATTATTATGGTGTTAGCAATGTAAGAAATAGTACCTATGCCACTTAATACTTTCAATTGGAAAATAGGTAGACTCTGGTCATTTAGGACTTTAATTAAGGTAGACCCTATCATTTAAGACCTATTTCCAGAAGCATGCTCCTCAATGGTACTATCTACCGCTCGCAAAACTAATTAGGATACTTAATACTTCTTTTATAAGAAAAAGGATGACCTTACAATTACTTAAGACCTCAAACTTGAAGCGAACCATTCCCAAGATATCCACTTTCACTCTTTAATTATAAATATGGCACCTCTTTAGGTTACTTCTTTCGGTAGGGAGGTGGACCCTTCAACCACTTAAATGTAAACCCTTTTTGGAGACATCCTTATTTATTTTTTTGGAATCTCATTAGGTAATTAATACTTCATTTAGGAGAGAGGTGGACCTTCAGCCACTTAAGACCCCAAACCAGAAGCGAACCCCTATGGAGATATCTCCCACCACTCTTAATTCCAAATTTGGACCATTTAAACTTCCCAAATAAGAAAGCAAGCGTAATTTCTCACACCGTCATGGGTCTTAGGATTAGTGATATCTCACATCAGTAGTAAGTACACCCGACTACTGGAAGCCTTAAAGTGAAGGGCAGTCTTCCGTCGAGTGAATCTATTGACCTTGCATCATTAATCCGCTAAGTACAATTAACCATCCTAATTCTTTATCTATATTATCTTATGCAGATATTTTATTAGTTTGGTAATTCCCTTTTTATTCAAGGCACTAAGATTTACCTTAAATATATATCTACCCATAAATCCTCGTTTAATGCTCATAAATGTCAATTTGTCCATAAAATCCGAGCGGACATTCCTAAGATATTTATGTATGACTACTAATTTCAAATTAGTAACCTTTTATATCTATTCCAATTTTATCACTCCCATTAATCCATTTCCCTATCAAATTATTGCAACTCCTTTATATATTACCATCTATTGGAGTTCAACCTTTTAAATTCTTTTTCCATTAGTTAATTATCCTAAAGGCGAATATTACATGCAAGCGTCGTTACTAGCTTTTTATTTAATTATTATAAGCGTAGTAATTTCTTACAAATATTTACTTTAATCATATATGTTCTAGTTATATATCTTCATTGGTATGTAGTTTTCCATATTACATTGTTGGAATCATATCTAAAATGATTATCTACTACAATTTCCATAAATTAGTCCAAAATAAAACATTGAACTTTAAAATATAACAGACTACATCGTTTGAAATTACAAGGAACAATTATTATTTTTTATTACTGAAATAAACAGTGTAAACTACAATGAGTTCATAATTTACACATAATTTTCTCTTTCTATTTGCATCCATTCCTTGTTAGATCAATGTTGTATCTTTCTACATAAAGAAATTAATAACTTACAAATAATAAACGAAACTAAATTCCAACAATTCCAAATATAGAAAAGATTATATTTTTAACAAGATTAGGGTAATAACCCAAATTTATAACAATATTATATAACCTATTTTATATCTGGAATAATTTCATTCAAGTCAATATTCTAAATCATACTTTAGGACTGATTTTCAAATCAGGTTGTATACAATTCTAAATCAATTCATAGACAAGAACATGCAGGTGATATTTATTATATTCGGATCATATTCAATCTTTGCCTACAACTCATATATAATTAGGCATAAAAATCAGGTAAACGCCATCGAGATAATTTTCATATTATAACATTCTATAAAAATTTCCACTCACCTTTTAAAAGATATCCAGATCTCCAGATCTGAAGTAGAATCTTTGATTCGTCTCCAAATCCTTTTTAATATAGGAGATATGTATAAAAGGGTATATACATACATTAGAACTACAGATCTGAGAAGAGATTTGGGATTGGGAGAGAAAATTGATATAAATATATATAAATTACCTCAAATATGCATATGGTTGATTTTCTTCTCTTCTCCTTTTTATTAGATTTCTACCCTTCTCCGATTTGTATAAATAATATATAAATATCTTATCTTTATTATTTAGAAAGAAAGTGCATAAGAAGAAATGGTAGAGCTTTGCTACTGTCTCCATAAAAATATGAAAAGAGAAAAAAGGTCTAGGCCTGAATTTATAGGCGCTAGAATCAACCAGAACTGTTAGATTGAAATATAATAAATCTGCGCCGTTGTGGCCTAGGATTATTGGAACCTCCAGGTCACTACCGGTCGGCCGTCCATGGGTCACCGGTCGATCCCTGGGGATCAACCGTCCCCAATAACATGTCGGCTTACGGGCCTGGGCAATTAATATAACATGATAATTTCTTCTTATTTAATTATTTTCAATTCAAATTCGTTTTTCGTCCATAACTTCTTTGTTTGGACTTCGAGCACAAAACTCCATATACGAATATTGCTAAGAATTTTACCATGACCGTAGTGATGCAAGTTTCATGTCGAATTCCATTGTTTGCACAAATCCATTTTAGAGCCTAATTAATTAACTAACTAACTAATTAAATAACTAAAGCCAAATTATAAAGTGTTAAAATAGCCTTAGCTCCCTATCACCTTAGTCCTATAGAATTCCTCTCGGTACTAACCTAATTATTATCGGTACCGATCTGTTACCTATCTGTACCGAGTTAATTTCTTCTAAGAAAAGTGCTCCAACTTCCTCCAACATCTCCTTTTGATGCTCCAGCAACCACTATCTTATGTTTCTCTCTTTTATTTTGCTTATTCTGACCAAAGAAGATCAATTCTCTTCTTTATATCCTGGAGGAGTCCCTTCTACTCCTTCTGGTCCTCAATGGTTGTTGGTTTAGCTGTACTATGCCAGCATCCATCTTTTTCATCAAAGCTTTCTTACTATCAACCAACTTCTGATTCAACTCCTCCATCATCTTGTAAAAGTCAACCATAGTAACCATCTCCTTTTAAGAAGATGACCCTGGCATTGCCTACTAGTCACTGACTTCCACATGTTGAGCATTTCCTTTATCACCATCGACTACTGCTTCGGACAATCTTCTAGATTCCTAAGTATCAACAATTTGTATCAACAAATATCCAAATTCTTTAAAGCAAATCTTCTGGATATAGGAAATAGATATATCTAAACCTAAAAGAACAAGCTAGACCTATTCCTAATAATCAAGTTCTCGGTGGAAGCACCAAAATATCGATGTGGAAAGTGGATCAACAACCAAAGACCTATAGAAATATTGAGATTTAGCAAAAAATATAAGAAATTTAAACAGAGCATCAGAATTTTTAAATCAACTTGGTAATCTCTGGACCATATCCACTGTAGTATTTATTGATTATTGATTTTAGAGTCACTAGTATAAGGGATTTACTGATCTAAAACCTAAACCTAGAATAGCAAGTAGCTTCCTTAACGGCTGTCATTGAGGAGAGATAGAAGCTAAAGAAGATGAAGTGCCAAAAGGTCCATTTTTAGCACCTATAGGGTCTGTACTTATAGAGAAATCGTCTAGCAGAACTAAGGGACCATGGAATATCTAGTCTAGATCCAAGCCCAGGTATGCAGAATTAAGTATCGGGCCCCAAACATCAATCAAAAGCTCTTGGTATCAAGCCATTTCGCTCGGTACCGACTTGTTTTTATGGGGGGGGGGGGGACTTCCCTCCTTCTTCTATTCTACCTCCTATCTCTGATCCATTGTTTGAGATTGAGTCCTTTTTCTAATAATTTCTTGTTCTTGCCTGTTTTGTTTGCTTTCTTCAAGAAGTCCTTTAAATTATTCGTCTACTTGAGAAATATACTTCGAGACAATCAATCATGCTAGAGCTCCACGTATAAGAATTTTGGAAGATTCACATGCAATATAATGCACTTTATATTAAGTGGTAGGACTTGATGATGAGCGGTCCCCTTTGCCCTAAATCTTTTGGAACTTCTTAAGTGTGTTCCCATTGCCCTTCTAAGCATGCTCCTAAGTCTATAAATCATTTCATCATCATCTTGAAATTCTAATTCCAACAACCATCTGCTTGGTCAAAAAGCTTTTAACACTACAAGCCAACTTTTTTGAGGTGTTGGTTTTCAGGGGAGTCCACAGTATAGTTATGGCTCTCGATAGGTCTCTTTGGTAGCTAACGACAATTTAGCGAGATTTATCGATATGCAACGTAGGTGTATGTACATGTAGTATGCCTGACTTAGGTTACCAAATTGTAGACAAAATATATTGTACGGATGTATAAATATGTAGTTCTCATGATTTATATATGTGTATGATTTTAGCGATTTATATGTATTAGTTTGGTATGCTTGACTTAGGGCAGTTGGGTAGTGCGAGGCACTTTAAGAAAGAATCACGATCCACAAGAGGACAATACTTTGGTGTAGAATACACATATAGGAAGGGTGCACGTGGGGTTTAGCATTTACATACGGTTTCGATATTTCGTTATATAAAATAGAGAATTAGGGACACCAGTGAGGGAATCCATTGTACCATTAAGGCGCATGACCTGTAGACGTTGTCCTAGAGTAGAGGCGGAGAGAGATTGGAATGCCGGTCTAGAGTAGGTTATATATTGTTTTTTGTATGATTGGGTACTATAATAGGACCTATATAACAATTTCTTTTGAGGTGTTGATTTTCATGGAAGTCCATAAGTTACCCGTGGCTCTTGATAAGTCTTTTTAGTAGCTATGGCAATTCGAGACGGGTATCGGTTATAAATATCTATGTTTCTGTTTTGGACATGGAGATGCTATGTTGGTAGCATTGTTATAGCACTGCATTTTTTTTGCATTTCAAATGCTTTGACATGGATCATTGAAACGATTGATGTCCATAGTGGACTCCATCCATCAACAATAATGGATATCAACTTATTTTCTATATGTCTCTAATTATTATGATTATGTATGTTATACTGTATGGTTGATTATTACTATTGAACATTATATGTTGAACTTTTATTGGGAAGTTTACATTACTCCTGCATTGTTACATTGGGTTACCTCTAGCATAGTATATTGTTACATTTCAGACACACTATATTGATTGTGTTAATTCATTGATGAAGAAGAAGGGCAGATTAGGTTATGATTCCCTACCTTTGAGTTTGGTTTACCTTACCTGTTTATGGGCAGTCTGGTGGAGAGGATCGATTATGCTTCAGTAGTTTCTTTTTTCATTTGTATATGGTTTTGATATATAGTATTTTGATGTAGTTCCCCTCACACCAAGCTTCATGTCTAACCTGCATTTTATCTTTGTCTATTTATGTCATGACAGTTCTCGGGTACTCGATTGACTAGTTTGGGAGCCAGGTGCTTTTGGGGATATGCTTTTAGGATAGTTGAAGTACTTTGGAGGAAAAGTCGATACTTTGGATATATACTTAATATTGTCGTAGTACATGAGAGATATGATATTTATATATAATACTTTTTGTATCATATATTGTTTTATGACTTTCTATATTGATATTTAGGTATTAGTTACTTCCATCAGAACAGTCTCTTATGTATTGTTTATCTTGTTGTCCATGTGTATTTAGTATATTATATATTATCATTCCGCCATGAGATTCTATTGCTTTACCTTGGTTTGGTGTTTCATTTTTTTAAATTTAGTCCGCCAGCTATCTCATATGGTATTCGAGAGTCGGACATTATCATTTGACATTGATTTAGGGTATTATGAAGGGGGTCATTATAGTTTCATATTAGTCAATTTTAGCCAGCGGATATATCAATATACTATATATCAAAACCATAAACAAATAAACATGAAACTACTAAAGTACAGTTAGTCATATCCACAACATGGCTTAGGAAAATCCAGATTACCCATAAACAAGTAAAGTAAACCCAACTAAAAGGTAAGGAATCATACCATAATATGTTCTTCGCTTTTGGTAACTAACGGAAATTTGAGATGCGTATTTGTTATAGGTATCCATGTTTCAATTTTGGATACGAAGATGCTATATTAGTAGCATTGTTACATCACTTATTTGTTTGCATTTTAGATGCTTTGATAGGGATCATTGAATCAATTGATATCCATAGTGGGCTCCAACCATTAATAATAATGTGTATCAATTTATTCTCTATTTTTTGTTTACCGTTATGTTGTGTGTAGCTTATTAGAGTGTTGTTAGTATTATTGTGATATCTATATTACCCCTACATTTGTACATTGGGTTACCTTTATCAATGTATACTATTACGTATTATACACACTATATTAGTTGTGTTGATTCATTGATGACAAAAGAAGAGAAGATTATGGTATGATTCCCTACCTTTGAATTTGTTTTTCTTGTTTATGGACAATCCAGATTATCAACCTATTTATTTTTATATGGTTTTGATATGCAGTACTTTGAGATAGTTACCACTGCACCAAGCTTATGTTAGACTCACGTTTTGTCTTTGTTTGTTTGTGCCATGGAAACTCTTGGGTACTCGATTGAGTAGTTTAGGAGCTAGGTATTTTTGGGATATGCTTTTAGGACAACTAGAGCACTTTGGAGGCAAAGAAGGTACACTGGATATATACTTGATATTATAGTAGTACATGACAGATATGTAATTTATATATGAGACTTGTTGTATTAGATATTATTATCCGACCTTTTGACCCGGCTATATTCGGACTAACTGAACAAGTTAGACTCGACTATCATCAAGACTAATTGCCCAGAGAGATGATTGTGATGCCCAGAAATCAAGTGTAGGAAATGATATGAAGTGATAATCAACCAGGGAGATAGACTCTCTAAAATATTCTAAGTACGGAATAATGCCTCCCCTAAGCGGGGGATCATTGCCTATCCCTTGCCCTAGGGGATCGGTACATATTCTCAATTGTTGTTCCAATTAGATAAGATCGATATAGAGTGACAAAGAAGGCCCCACGAGGCTATATTTGAAATCTCAAGTCATTTAGATTTGTATGCTTGATTTATGGGCAAATTTCTTCACCTAAGATAGAGATCGGTATAAAAGGGATCATATAAAAGGGATCAACATATTTCAGCCAAAACAGTGCAACTCAATGGAAAACAATCAATATCTCAAAATCCATAAGTCCAATGCATATGAAATTTTAGGAGTGTAATATGGGAACCCTAAGAAGCATACCCTAGGGATCGCACCCTAATCAGAGGAGATTGGAGGGATCAGCCCCTATCCCTCTAGAGGGATCGGTTGAAATATGAATGCATGTAATACAACTTCACGGAAAACGTGGTATCTCACAAAAATTAATTCGAACGGCATGAAATTTGGAGGACAGGTAGCTAACATCATCGAGGACCTATCAGATGGATCGCACCATATTTGGACACCAAAATAAGAGTTGGGGCTGACCCCTATTGTGTGCCTTCAAAATTCTTATATGACCTCTTCTTGGCCTAGAGGTTCTTCTGCCAAAATTTCAGCCCGATCCGTGCACATCTTCTCCTATAAATACAGCAGGCATGACATTAGATAAAAGATTCCCTTCTTTCTACTTCCAAGGCTCTTCCATTTTGTTCTTCATTCTTATACTATTGCATCCCAACTGATCCAAACGTTCTTGTAATCATAATCAAGTGCAAGATCGATAAAATATAAAGTTGACGTAGGCCAAGATTTCCAAACCACTATAAAAATCTATGTGTTCATTTATGATTTTTCTCTGTTTTAATTTCATTCTTTATTTAATCTCTACTAGATTCTATTAGGTATTGATTCCCCTTTTTGGTGCCAACAGTTACTGTATTCTTACTTTTTATAGTGATATTTATTTATAACTTACTTTCATCAATACATTCTCTTATATGTTTTATCCTCTTATGTTCATGTATATATAATATATTATAGATTATCATTCCACTGTGAGATTCTATCGCTATGCCTTGGTTTGGTGTTTTATTTTTATTTTTTTGCCCTGCCAAGTTGTCTTTTATAATATTCTGGAGTTAGACATTGTTATGACATGCATTCTTGACAATGGATCATAGGAAGATCATATACCATTAGTAGAACTCACATACTATACTAGTTATAGATAGTATAGGAATCACACCTTTTGAAGCCTTATATGGACAACCGTATTGGTTACCATCCTATTGGTGGGAATCGACTGCCCATTTTATTTTGGGGCCTGATCCATAAGAGCAAGATCATGAATGAGTTATGTTGATAGGAGAAATACTGATTTGAGTTCTCCATCAATGGTTTGATATTTTTTTAAGGTCTTGCTATTAAAGATTATGTTTAGATTTGGTAAATCAGGAAAGTTTGCACCAAAATTTGCTAGACCGTTTTCGTTAATGGAGAGGATCGGAAAGCTAGCAAGTTCGTTGTGAACAAGGTATTCCTTGTATCCCATTTGCGAAATTGTGTGCATAATTTTAATGATATCATCGTACAAAATCAACATGATGAATTGAAAAGGAATTAGCCTAACCATGAAGGCCTATTCATATAGTTGGACATAATATGAAGCAGTTTAAAGGAAGGAGAGTTGGAATAATATGATTTTAATGGGATGATTGTGAAGATGGTAGTATTTGAGTGTGGGAAAACACCATGAAATCTGCTTGTTTAGAACTTTTCACTGGCATGTTTTAGTACTAATTACATTCTACCATATGCCTATTTAGTTAGTCCAGTTACTTGATTACTATAGTTACTGTGCATGTTAGCATTAACTTTCTGTTTATAGTCTATGCATGCTAGCTGGTTGTTGTGTTTGCTAGGTTTGTCTAGTTACATTTTCTATAAACACCTTCATCTCTATACCCATACTACCCAAGAGTATTATAAAGTAATGTCGTCGAGTAATATGGAGAAGGAGACAATATGGGGTATACACGTGATTATTCCTTGGGACAACCATTGGTAAATGTCTCAAATATTAATGATAATTACCACAACTGTACGTGGTCTCAGTACAAAGCAATAATCAAGTGTGCTTCTAAAACGAACAATGCATAATCACGAATAATAATAATATCAAAGAACATGGAGTCAAAAAGTCGTAGAGAAAATATAATAGATAACATACATAATGCATAGTCTAGGGCTACAAAATGATAGTCTCTAGCCTAATATACAAATACATCATTAACTACAACACAATAGATACATTAATGAGGGTACAAAAGATATAGGGTTTGTATCATCCTATATCTACAACTCGACACCATACAAGTCCTCCAAGCTCTAACATCACTGGCTACCTGCACTTGAAATCCCTCGGACTGACCCGAGTATAGACCCACGGACAGACTATGTTTGAATCGAATTCAAGTATGATATATTGTAATTCATGAAGACATATATGTAACTAACTCCAATACAACACATATGTATAACATCAAACCATACTATATAAAATATCATGCTAACAAGTCAAGTATGGATAATAAGGGGACTAAGTATGCTTTAGATATTCAATCTTTAGCATAGCCATACTCATTATCAAACGTATATAAATAGTATATGTCTATCTATCACACACACCGAAACTAGGCCAGAGACTAACAGGGCACACACTTGCTTTAGGAGACTCACACGTGTTCATCTTACATAACTCCTACAGTCTTAGTAACCTCAATGGATATCGTGACTCTTATCCATTAGTGTACTCGGCTACCCAAGAACTCAATCACGACCCTACACATGCTCTCAAAATGGTAATAGACTATCGGCATTGGTGACACAAAGAGCCTGCACATCACTGACACACGGCTCTATACATTGCCGACATACGGCTATAAAACAGAGTGTCATTGATCCATGGCATGACCACCACGATTAGATTGCGAGGATAGATACTAGCCAATCTAGTTTAACTTCCGCACCATAAAGAAGTCGTATGGTGATAAACAAACATAACCTATTTATAACTTTGGCTGACACACAGTATTATACTGATACACGGCTATAACCATCATTACTCACTACATGAGTACAATATCATACCATATACATATACATATACATATATATATATATATATATATATATCCACACACGAGAGACATTTACTTACAACAAATAACCAAATAAATAACACTACATCATCCTATACCATTGTGTGTTATTTGAATGTTTACTCGATGTTCATAAAATACACTCAATCCATATCGAATTTTTTATGTAATAAGTCCAGTTAATAACCAGAAAAGTGTTATTGAAAGTCCCATAAGAAATGGTATCACTAAACCGTTTATTCATATTTCTCATCACATAGAACTAATATTACATTGGTAATAATAATAATATAAGTAATTTAATAAATGTATGTATATATATTATATTGAATATGTAAATCCTTTACTATTCAAGAAAACATTATTAAATTATTAAAAATTATTCATTTCCAAGCATAAATATATACACACTATAGTATATTAATATTTTATAATAGTTTGTGTGTATATATATTGTGCTTTATTTATTTTATTATATATGTGTGTGTGTGTGTGTTTGTGTGTGTGTTTTTATGTGTATGTGTGTGTTTTTTTATAGAAATTACCAAGCAAGAGGTCACCTGACCGATCTTGACCACCGATCGACCAGTCAGGTACCAGGCACCAGACACTAGGCATACGAACTTGATGCTTGTTTATATGCATCTCTCATCTTCTCCTCCCTCATGCCTTACTGCCCCTTCATCATTCACCATCATATAAGTATGCACCATCATTATATCATCCAATCATCCAATCAAACCCAAACATCACTTTAATTTCTCAATTATCAATCATAACTAAATATATAGATAAGATGAGGGGAGGTTATAGTTAGATGATATTGGTGATTTTTATGTGTAGGTTTATAATTTATCTCAGTTTTCACTATTACAACATGTTAATACTAAGTAGACATAGCTGTGAGTATATGTGCTCGTCTAGAATGAAGAAACACAGTAACTCCACTTACTGCTTCCACTCTTCTCTTTACTACTTCTTCTTTCCCTTCACTGTAATTCACTTCCACCCCAAATTGATAACCAATAAATCGATTCTTGGTTTCTAATTCGTGTAGAGCTATCGAGAAGCTTGATTTAAGCTATTGGAATTTATAGATTTATTTTTTGAATTTTGTTTGATCTATTGTAGAGGTGGGGTTTAGGTGTTGGGATGATTTTTCTAAAGTAAGAAAATGTAAACGTATATGTTTTATTCATAGTTGGAGATGAAGCCTCCAGAAAATGAAATGTTTTGAGATGGGAAGAGTCGAGATACTTGGTTTTAGGGTTTAGGTTATTGGGCTTGTGATATTAGGCTTCACTTTTTTTTTATCTTTTTTTCTTTCTTTCATTCTCTCCTTTCTTTTGCTTCATAAAACAAATATGAATTCAAGCCCAATTACTAAATCAATTCGATCATGCTAAATTAATTTCTAATCATTCGTTCCATTATTTATTTTATTAAAATTATTTTCTATAATTCTATTTATATAATTATTCATTTATTTAAACTCACTCACTAATTAATTTCAAAACTATATTGATAACTTTATTTCCCTATCAAAATAACCTTTACACTTTACAAAATTTTATTTATAATTATTTCAAAAATAATTAATTCATATTTTCATATTCCAAAATAATCAATTAAATTATTAAATAACTATTCTTTTTAATTGAATTCGTACTATTTTAATTAAATATCTCTTATCATATTCTAAATTATTTCTAAAATCCATACTAATTAATCATAATCCCATCTAATATAATAATTATTATTATTATTTAATTATTAACTAATTGCTTCTCAATAATGGGTTGTTACATTTTCTGACACACAATTTTAAGGATGAAATTCTTTAATGACGGAGAATTTAACGACCCATAAAAATTATACCTAGAAAGTATAGTGGTTTGCTTAATAATTTTATCATTAATTAAATAACTAAGGTGAAAAAGTTTTTTTCACAAATTAAAGAATTAATGCCTAGAAATATTACCATTACGTAGAAAATATTTTTCAATCAAAATGGGCTATAAACTTGCAATGTTTGGAGTTACGGAGAGGAAGTTATGACCGAAATAAGAATTTTATAAAACAGCTTAGATTTTAAGGAAATTAACTAACCCAACATAACCAATTTAAGTAAAATTTGACCAACCCTTAAATACTATATTAATCATTTTTTTTCAAATAACATATTCATGTCTAAACTTCTCATCCTCACTTCCCGGACTTGCTCTCAAAGCAATCGAACTTTAGGAAAAAAAATCCTTAAAATCAAAGTAAAATCGTATTAATTTAAATCAAGGCTGAAATAACCTATATATAAGCAAATCTTGTTTTTAGGGAGGTTAGATTCTAGGGTAGCGAATCCACATCAAATTTGGGCTAGTTTAAATGTTTTTATTCCTTGGACGGAGGTTCAATGTGTGTGGGGAATAATATTTAATGGTATCTTGGTCTATATTTGTGTATATGCTTATTTTATGGATCGACCTTAGGAAAATTGCTAGTTTCATACCATAAATGAGTCATGTCTAGCTATATGATTAGAAAGTGATTAGATGTCATCTAAAAACCCTAAATACATGTTACATCTAATTTATAAGTAGTTTACTGCAAATTCACATGGTAGGATCAAGGATACATATGCTTTAATTTTTGCATTATTTGAATTATATGCTTGTGTATTGGATTTGATGTTTATATTCTAAGATTTTTCTTAAGAAAGTGAAGTATAATCGTTAAGTGAAGAGGTGTAAAAGCATCAATGGAAGTTGAATAGAATTTTTGAAATGGAGCAAAGTTGGAAATTTTCTAAGTGTATGGATCAATACCAATCGATAAAAGTTAGCTAAACGATTAGTAAAATTCAAAATTAAAGTTATGGATTGGTACTAAATATCACTAGGTCAAGCCTTGGGTCAAATTAGGGAAATCCAAGGAAAATACCAAAGTATGTAAGGCAAGGTTTTGGATTGGTGCTGGTGGGACTCAGGGAAAATGCACATAAACTAATGGGAAAACCTATGAAAACCCCAAAGTCAACTGCAAAAAATGGCCGAACGCTATAGACTAGTGATAGAAGTGGTCCAATGCATGGAAATGAGTCATCCTAATTGTGACTTATTTTATAGTTCAATATCGATCCATGATGGGTCGGTTACGATCTATAAAAGGTTGAGAAAATCATCGAAGAAGCTTTAAGGATGATCCGGAGTCAAGCAAGGGAAAGCCTGAAGTAAAATTGTCAATAGGTTTTAAAGTGCTTTAGGGTTGGCGTAGGGAAAACCTAGGGAATACACATGGAAAGCTTACGGTAGTGAGAATTGGTCCTTATAGTGGCATGCCTTCCTTATACGAAGTCTTATTTCAATGAAACTTCAAACATTGTGTTAAATACATCATGTTCTCCATTATATGAAGTTTTAAGTGAAATATGGATACTTTTACTTTTAAGCCACTGTTGAAAGATCCAGCCTTCAGCTATGAATCTCGAACCGATTGGTGATCGAGTGGTATAGTAATGGGTTGGCATAAATAAACGAATGGGCTCGAGATCTAAGACTATTAGTTTTGTGTCCATATCTACGTGGCTACACATTGGTTATACAGTAACTGTCGAAGAGACGAGGAACTAGTCATAAGTTGCGTGATCTAATTACTATTATTTTTATCTGTACATATGTATCCCGGAGTTAAGTGTAAAGGTCCAAATTTCCATACCCTTTAAATTGATAATAAACCACACATGTCCAACCTAAATTGAATGAAAAGATGGATCTTTAAAGGTAAGAAAGACAAATAGACATAACAAAATCTCACTCGAATGGAATAACATATATTGTTGAACAATAATCTTTACAGCGGAAAATTTTAATATACATATATCAGAGTCTATCCTAAGCTCAGCTGAACAGTTATAAATACTAGTCCTTACAAATGCTGGAAACTAAACAAATAAATATAGTGGAAGTGGAAATGAGAACGGATGACTATCTATAGGAAATCTTCAGCTCCAAGATCCATCCAAATGCTCCAAGCTAATCCTAAACTACTAGGCTGCTTGGAAAAAATTAAGGCACCCAAAATTTGAGGAAAAAGGGAAAATAAAATCCAAGTTGGTCGTAGGATTGGTGTGAAATTCAAAACATGGATTTTCTGAAAGAAAAGTTATCTCATAAGGCCACGCCGCATATAAACATGGAACAATTTTTTCCCCTATGATAACCAAAAACATTTGCTATGTAAAATCATTTGATATTATTTTTAATGACATTTTTTGAAAACACTTTTCAAGTAAACATATATTCAAATATTAAATTCTAGCATACTAAGCTCTATAGTCAAAATGGCAAGTACGTAGTGGAGAATGGATTTCCATACAAATGACAAGGTGAACAGATTAACTTTCGGCAATACATCACTAAAGAAATGTACCGAGGCCTAACTAATGGTCATATACCAACACAAGACCGGTCCACCTCTAACAAAATAGTACCGAATATGCCATCACCTGTTCGTTACTGACCGATCCGAGAGCTCTCTTTGCATACACCACATTAATTTAAAAACCAATATCATAGCCTGAATAAATATATCTAGAAGAGGATGATTATAACCTAAAGGTTGTGAATCCCATAGCCTTGCATCATCTACCCTATTTTTAGTCATTTTCGTGTATAAGGCTTGAGGTAACGACTACCTTTCACATACAACATCAACTTTCTACTTTGAATGCCACATTGCCATTTCATATCACACAACTGATTTCTACAAACGTATAACTTTTGAGCTCGTACATCTCAGGAAAGGGTGTTAAGCTAAGAGAAGTTGCCTTCCCTGCCACCAAATAGATGATATGTTTATAGATATCAATCAATGTGATTTTAAAATGCAATGTCAAATAGTCGTCCATACAGTTTATCCAGGAACATGACAAACCGAAAGCACTTCTCCTACCACATACAGTTTTGGGAATCACGCTTAGAATCAGTAGCTCTTAATCCTTGCAAATTGAAGATTTTCATAACAAAGCACTACTGCCACTAAAAGTATATGATATGGTAATTTCCCCGAGGTTTTAGTGGCAAGCAGTCCTACATCATGAAGATCTTCATCTACAATTGTCTTTATCTTCAACATGTTTCACTTTGAATATGTAAATTGCTTCGAAGTGGTTTTCGGATAGGAATTACCCAGATCTGACCTCTGTTCCTTCAAAATCCAATCAGCGACAAAAACATGTGAAGCTCATAGGTGATTATCATTCAATTTAGTTTATCTTTTTACTCATTCATAAATACCTCATAGAGACATACTATTTTAAATTATTCCATTTATCATATTAATATTATACGAAATCATTAAGCCTCATTTATAGAATCTGTTGGTTAACTAAAACCCCTTTTTAAATCTTAGAATAATCCCAAATCTTTTCACCTTTTGCTTAGGAAAACATTTCCAAATCATTTCTTTAATCTAAATCAAAGATTTCGTAACTTTTAAATGGGTCAAAACAATGTTATTTAAGACATCTTCTACTATAAACCCCAATCCAATTAATATAAAGACATCTGATTTCCAAAACGGTTATTTAAATTTTTAACAAAGATTTCTTATTTTTTAAATCAAATCCTTTTAATATGTTGAAACCATGTTATCTAACTTGGTAAATTCAAATTAGTTAGTATTTGAGTTAAATGGATGCACAGAAATTATATCAATTTATACTCAATACTAGTTTCCATATTCAGCTTGTACTATAGGCAGAATTATTGTGAAATCACTTTTTAAATACACGCGGATAATACAAGTTTTTTCCATGGACCTTAATATAGAGTTTGACCAGAGTATTACTTATACTACTAAAAATCTAGTTTAATTAACGCCTTAGGAAATCCTTACTTTTGGAAAAACTTAAATGAGATCTTTTAAAAGCATCCGGGCTTTCCCTTCGATCTGTTCCACCCCTCGCCTAGAAAGAGAAAATAAAGGACAGGAAAGTTAAGGGCACTGGTTGCTCCATTCCTAACCTTAGTTACACACCTTATTTTATCTTTCCAGATCTCACAGGAGGGACAAATATAGTAGTCGTTTTCGCATACTCGGTTTGTTAATACATTCAATACCTTTTAAGGAAAAATCTCAATATTGTTTAAGTGTTACAAATAATTTCTCTTAACCGTTTATTTAAATTCTTATTAAAAATTCCAAATCATTTTCAAAATATTGAATTATTTATTTAAAGACATATATAAAAGAGTCTAGAAAGAATAGTCAAGTTTAAATCTATATTTCCAAAGTTTATTAAAATTGATATAGAAAAGTGCTACGAAAAGTGGTTAAAAAGCTTATTTGATTAAAAACAACTTTTCTATAATTTGAAAATCCATATTTTGCAATTTAAATCTCTTTAAATTTATTTTAACATATTCATCAAATTTATGTCATATTTTTAAACACTTAAAATATCTATTTTAAAGGATTTTACACTTCGGCCACTTAACTTCAAAAGCGCGATTTTCCTGAAAATTTGATTTGTTCATGTTTAAAATCTACCGGAATCTCAATTTTCTTTCTTTGTCTGAAAAATATGGATATAATAGTTTGGAAAATTTTTATTTCAAAGAATTCTAAGCTATATTCCATTATATATATTTGTTTGCTTTTACGATGCGAAATCGCAAACTACCATTACGCGACGCGCCTATTTTTGACTAAATTTTCAATATTCATGTAAACTTTGCAGGAACAATTTTAAATGTTTATAAAACATTTCTAAATCATATTAAACTATTTTTAAGACGTTTAAAAATTCCATATATTTGATATCATTAAATAAAGGAAAGTGATTTCATTTGTGTTTATCAACGTGTATTAACTGAACTTGTATATATATATTCAACAAACATAATAAACATCCATATTTTCATATTCAAACATGATAAATAACCATCATTAACAATAATACCCAAATATATATCATCCAATTGTATATATAACTATAGTTTAGGGGTTTTCTCACTTTAAGTTATATGTTACTAATTACTTTTTCAAACATTTGTCAATTAAACATCCAAATAGCATTAGCATCCAAATAGTTATGCTAACATTTATAACTACTTATAATGGTTTAAAGTTAGAGTTCTCACCAATATCCAAACCGTTTCACTTCCTACCAATATTCAAACTGATACACGCTTCATTAACTACTTCATACACCATTTAAACATTACAAAACAACTTCTTCTTCCATCCAAGTGGTTGGCCAAGGCTTGAGATGGAGTTTGGCCAAAATTATAGAGAAGAAGTGGTGGAGGTTTGACCTTGAATTCTCAAAACTAGATCCGAAATACAGGTCATCTTCTCACTGGTTTTTGACCCTCTTACTCTCAAAATTTAAAAAAGCTTTTTTTGAAAATTCTTTTCTCTTGAATGACAAAAAAGAATCACTTGATTTCAAGTTGTTTTGAGGGAGATATGATTGAATAAAGAAAAGGTATTCTCGGATTGACGAAAATGAAGCCCAAAATGCATTGTAAAGAAGTGGAATTTTGACATAGTTAAGCTCAAAATTGGAAGAAATGCTAGACATGAAAGTTCTAGCCACTGAAATTCTGCATGGTTTAAAGGAAAGATTTACTTCATTCAAGTCTGTTTTGGAGGAGTTATGCTCAAATGAAAAAGAGATATTCTCGGCCTAAAAACTTTGCTCGAGAATGCACGTGAAAGAATGGGGTTTTTAGTATAGCTAAGATCGAAAGGAGAAGAAGTGGTCAACAAGAAATTGGCAGCCACTAAAATTATACATGTTGTGAAAAAAGAATTTCCCTATTTAGTTAGATTTTGAGGATTTTATGGTGTGAGAAGAAGAGGTAAAATATGAAAAACAGCGAGTTGGGGCAAATGGATATCGATTTCATTTTGTATATATTATATATATTTCAATATTGTTTCTTTCTAAATTTTTCTATGTCTTGGAAGCAATTAGAGAGGCTTTAAGAAGAATAAGAAGATGAAGAAAGTGTGGAAGTACTGAAGAATGAGATGTGTAAAATGTGGAGAAATGGTGGTGGTATTTATACATGAAGTTTATAGCAAAAAGATCTTAGTACCCTTAACCCAAAACTCATTTCTAACCACATATTTATTCTTCCATTACAATGCAAAATTAGACCCATAAGTAATAACATATAATGAGATGAGATATTGACTTGCATTTGGCAATGATGTTGTTGACTAAAGTATCTTTATTAAAAAGTAAAAATCAAATCAAAAGATTTTACTTACTTTATAAGTTTTCAAATGTAAACACACTTTGTCTTTAGTGCTAAATGTTTATTTTTTTCAAAATGTGCGTTAATATGTGTCAAAATCATGTTAAAAATGTTGCAATGATTCAAAACAATTTTCGTTCGACGAACAGTCGAAAATCTAAAAAATGATCATCGGTCACATTTTGAAGTCTTTAATTAAACTATTTATTTATGCAAACAAAACTTGAAAATAAGTTTCTTATCACCTTAGAAAAATTAAAACAATTTTATTTTAGTTATAAAACAATATTTAAAAATATTAAAATCTAATTATAAAAATACGACATCGATCTGCCAAAATGCGACGAAGTTTGTATATCTTTATAAAACAAATTTATAATTATAAAATCATTATTAATTTAGTTACTATTATTTTCAAATGAACTTGAGATGGATTATTCATCAAAAATATTTTAAAAATGATTATTTGAACATATACTTAACTTTATTGGAAACTGTGTTACATTTTACGATGAAAATCCAATATCTCTACTTTTGTAAAAAAATTCTAAAAATAAGCTAATCATTCTTATTTATCACATAAAACATAGTTATTAAATTTTGAAAATTATGTATTTGGATATTTAAATTTATTAAATATTTCATTTTCAAAGTGGCAAAATTACAGGTCATTACATTCTCTCCTCCTTATAAAAATTTCATCCCCGAAATTAAACCAAACCTAAAACCCAAAAGAGTTAGCCTAAAAAATTATTTCACAAACTTAAACCCATATGATGTACCCAAATCATCTGTATAAAGTACATCATTCGATCTCCTATTCGAATACACAACTTTCTTCTAAACTGGTATTAATCCCTCGATCCTCTAGTGCGGACTCTGATCAGTCTTTTAAATCAAAAACTCTTGCTTCCCTTGCATAGTTCTCAACTATGATAGAAAACTCAAGTACCCAACCACAAATGCTCATCAATGTTCACCTTTAAGGATATCCTTTTTTAGACCAGTGTAAACAGCTCATAGTTCCATGAACAACTTACGTATTTATTTCTATTACTTATTTTCTTAACTATAACAAATTCTTTTATTCACATCCTTTATTGTTTACATTTGTTTTTTCCTAGTATATTTCCTTTGGTACTAATAATATTTAGGAACCCGTTCCTAAATTTTTACTTAAGTTTATAAACACCAACAAACACAACTTTGGTTTAATCAACCCTTTAAAACTTACTTTTCATAACCGTTCACTGTATATGAAATCCATTTACAACATTACTTAAGTGTATCAATAGTTCAGACTTAAATCTATATTTTTGTATTATACACCTTTGCATCCTGAAAATGTATATATGTAAATCACAAATTTGAAATTGGTTTTACTTGAATCGGGGTGTTGAACAAATTTAAAACTTGTTGTAATTTACTATTATCTCAAATTCATAAGTTATAAAAACTTTACCACTCAAATTTTAATAAAACACTTAGCTTCCATTACCATATCAAATTTTTGGAAATCCCGACTTTCCAAAATCGACGAAAATCCCATTTTATCCTATCGATTTGTGATCCAAAATTATCTTTGTTTTAAACATTTTTATAAAGATGCTTCTTTATTACTAATCAATTTATTAACTAATGATTCATATTATCTCTTAATTTAAGAAAATTATATAGATCGAGTAACTCCAAAATGATTCCAAGGAACTGGGTACTAGATTAGTATCATATATCCCCTTAACTAGAAGGGTAATACTTAAAAGAAGTTTTTACCATCCAAATACATCTCCTTCCCATTTTAAGTTACTTTCAAGCCACTCGAATTAGTTCACTATAAGATTGCTTTTTATTTTTAAAATCCCATTTTAGAAATAATACCATTATTTTTCCTTTCCCAAAAATCATTTGAAATTCCTTTCAAAAATACCGGAATTTAAATTGTCAAAAATTTTCTTTATAAAGCATGTTTTATAAATTCGGTTTACAAAATTACTCATACAAAACATATTCTAAGACTTAATTATCGTAAATAAATTCCTTGAATTTTAAAGAAAAATTATTATTTATTGAACACCCCATTGTCAAATTGTGAAACAAAATTCATGAGGTGTTCGTATTTACACTTTTAAATTAAACAACTAATCAATCAATGATAATAATTGAGTATTATTATTTCCTAAATCAAATAACTATATAAGATAATATTCTTTATATTCAAAATATAATCCTAGATAAAATTATTTTATATACAAATTTTCAAAACCAAAATCGTTTATAAAATAACAAATATGCGCCCATATATAATAATCGCAACTCATTCTAGGGTGTCAATTACCCTATCTCTAATAGTTACTCATTCTTGGGTATTGCTGACCCTATCATTGGCGAGACTTTGTCCCACAAAAGCCAAGGTTCTTGCTTAAACTTCAGCTCCGATACCACACGTAAAGGCCTAAATTTCCATACCTTTGAGTTAACAATAAATCACACATATCCAAGCTACTTGAACAAAAAATGGGTCTATAAAGGTAAGAAAGAAAAATAGACATAAGAATCTCACTCAAATGGAATAACGTATATTATTGAACAATAATCGTTGCGGCGAAAAATTATAATATACATATATCAGAGTCTATCCTAAGCTCAGTTGGACAATTATAAATACCAGTCCTTACAAATGCTGAAAAATAAACAAATAAATATTGCTGAAGTGGAAATGGGAACGGATGGCTATCTACAGCAAATTTTCAACTCCAAGCTCCACCCAAATGCTCCAAGCTAATCCTTAACTACTAGGCTACTCGAAAAAAATTAGGGCACCTGTGACGACCCAGAATTTTAGGCAATATCAATTTAATAATCTGTATTAATAATTAAATTGATTTAATGATTTCCTTTATAATTTTAATTTAAATTGGTAAATTTAATCTTTTAAAGGTTAATAAATATTTAATCTGGCAATATTGATCAATATCTTTCTAATAATTTAAATTTGATAAGATTTATCTTTCAAAGCTAATAAAATTTTATTCTATTTATAATGTATATATACATATTGGTATATATATTGTGAATAGAAAATCTTTTCTTTTAAATAAAAGATGTATTTAAAAATTGTAATATATATGTATGTATATATCATGATTTGAAGTTGTTTTAAAATTTAATATAATAATTCTCAAAACTAATGTCAAAAATATTTTCTATTTAAAATGTAAATAAACATATGTATATATTGTAAATAGGAAATCTTTGATTTTAATAAAGGGTATGTTTTCAAATTTTATATATTGAGATTTGAAGTTTTGTTTTAAAATTCAAGTTAATAATTTTTCAAAGCTAGTGAAAATTAAATCCTATATTTTCAAAACCAATATATATTAATCAAAAACATTTTTAACTTGTGTTAAAATAAGATTTAAATTGGTTTATTTCTTTGTTTTTAAAATTCGTTCTTTAAATTACATATTTTACAAATGTGTATAAGTTTAAACCTTAAATATAAATTAATATAAACATAACATATTAAAATAAATACTTGTATAATTAATTTAAAAATTGGTTTTAAACTTTTGTAAATACATAAGTCAAGATTTAGACACTTGTAAACAAATGAACTCATGCAAATTACACTTGTAATTAATATGGCATGCATTAAAACAAGTGCCTTTATTTCTTTTGTTTGAAAATTTAAACATATAAAGAAAATGTTTAAGAGAAACCTTTTATCCACTCTCAATTCAAAAACTTTCTTCTTCTCAAATTCTATTCTTTTTCACTCCTCATTCTTTCAAAGATTAAATAGCAAAACAGAAACTATTTCAAACCCAAAACTGAAACCGAAAGCAAAATCAAACCTGAAATTCAAATCTGCAAAACAAGTTTTTCTAGCAACTAAACCTACTACAACCTCAACCTGCAACTCAAATGAAAGATCAACATCAGTTTCAGCATTTAAAATCAAAGATTTATAGGCATGCAAAGAATTCAACTTCAACAGCTAAGCAAAAATTCAAATGTACAATTCCAGGAAACAAGAACATGTCCTCTGCTCTCTGTTTATACATGCCTAGTGAGTAAATTTTTTAAAAAACAGTTTAAGTTGTGATTGGTTCTAATGCATGTGTTAATCTGTGAATTGATATTGATGTTGCATGAAAATCTTTCAGTGTTTATATAATTGAATTGGTAGATATGTATATATGTGTAAATAGGTCTGTATATATAAATACCCTGTTATCTATTGTTTCAGTCCAAGTTTTACTTACAAAAATTAAAATCTCCTAATAACATCAATATTAGACTTTGATGATTAAATGGAAGTTGTTTGTTAATGTATGATGGTAATTTTAAAAATAGTTTCTGGAATTTTGAATTAACAAACAATTTTTAAACAGGAATAACAGTAAGAAATGAATAATGGTCAGAAATAAATCATCATAATTTCTAAATTTGATTATATATACAGACTAGTGATAGGAAATAATGAATTTAGATGATGCAATCATGATTTTAAGTCAGTATTCACTGTGATTTTCTAAGATGATCGAAATTGGCACTTTCGCCAAATTCCGGCGAACGAAGAGGAATTGGGCAACGAGCTTTGGTCTGTAGGATGATGGTAGTTCGACGAGCAAGGAAAAAATAGTCGCTTGTTTTTTAGTGCAACGTGGTGGTCGTAATTTGGTCTAGTGGGGTTTAGTATCGGGTTTTGGGTAGTTGGCGTTGTCGAGATTTTTTCGTCATTGTCAAGTAATCGGGTGCGATCGCAATGGTGGAGTGTTGAGCTAGAAGTTGAGACGAATTGATGTGGGTGTCGGCGAAGTTCATCGAAGAGAGTCGACGACAAGTGAAGGTTTACTGGAGGCGGTGGGTTTCCAGTTTCGATCGAAATTCTTGATTTCGATTTGTGAGTTGATCATTGTATCTGGGTTCGTATTCATGTTCGCATGGGTTCGTGGGGTTGTTGAGGATCGTCGCGCCGATCGTCGATGGCCGGAGTTGCCTGTGCATGTGCACGTGCACGTTTTGGCGACATGTAAAGGATTTGGTTTGGGAATGAAGGCTGGGCTCGGGTTTGTCTTCATATTTTCTCGTGCTAGTCTCGAAGTAGATGAGACTGAGGGTTGTCTCGGAGCAAGGTCGGGGGATCTTAGGGGTTGTCTCGAGTTTGAACTAGATGTTTGTTTTCAGTATTTTGTTTTTAAAACATAAGCAATATTCTGTAGAAAGGAAGCAAGTTTTAAATTGTAAAACAAGCTTTTCAAACAAATGGAAATCAAGATTTTAAGGGAGTTTAGTCAAACATATTTTCTAATTCAAAATGTATAAGATTGATTTTAAAGTAGTTAATTAAATTAATTTTGAATTTTTAATTCAAGATATTTTTAATTTAAAATATTAGATCATGATTAAGAAAATTCAAATGAGTTAGAAATATGAATGTTTTAAGTTAAAGGTATATCCAAAGAAACTACAAAGGAATGTATTAATTTATTTTAAATTATATTTAAATGAATAAGTTTAAAGGATATGAAATTTAGTTTTCAAAGATGAATATTTGTTTAATTTAATTAAACATGTTTAAAAAGGATTTTCAAAGATTTTAAGTGTATTAAAAGTTAAGGATTTAAATTGTTTTGTTTAAAAGTAAAATTTTATTCAAATTTATAATTATTTCTAAAAGGTTTAAATGAAGTTTAATGATAGAAATTAATATGTAATTTAAATGAAAAGTCTATCTTTAAAGGATGAATTTAATTAAGGATAAGTAGTAAATAAATTAAATTATTATTTGTAATTAAGGATAATTACTAAATGAAGTAATTAGTGGATGGTTAATGAATTAATGAGGAAGTAAGTAATTTATTAATTGGATAACTAATTAAAGTAACTTATTTTAGGTTAATGAATTAGTCTAATTAATTTGAGATATTCACTTAATAATTAATTGAGTATAATTACTTAATGAAGTAATTAATGGATAATTACTGAATGAAATTAAGAAAATAGAAATTACTTATGGAAGTAATTAGTGTACAGTTACTTATGGAAGTAATTAATGGGAAATTACTTATGGAAGTAATTAAATGGAAGTGATTAAGGGTTAGTAACTTGATGTTATTAATTAAAGAATTAATTAATATAATTGATTTGAAAGTTAATTAATTAAAGAGTAATTAATTAATTAAAGGGTTAAGGATAATTAGTAATGTGATTAATTACTTGTTAAGATAATTAATTAAGGAGTAATTAATTTATTTGATGAAGTAATTAGGGGTAGTTAATTACTTGATGCGATTAATAAGGAGTGATTAATAAATATGATTTAATTAAAGATTAATTACTTAATGTAATTAATTTAAATAGAGTAATTAATAATTAATTAAAATGTAATTAGGGATCATTAATTAATATAATTAATGATGTTATTAAGGATTGATTAATTAAGATTAATTAATCAAAAATAAGCGATTAAAGAGTAATTGATTAATGTAATTAATTATAGTTAATTAATTAATGAAGTAATTAAAGGTTAATTATTGTATATGGTTAAAGATAATTTATTTGTGTAATTAATTAAAGGTTAATTACTTAAATGTAATTTAAAGGATAATTAATCAAAGGAGATTAATTAAGAAAGGTCATTAAGGGGTGATTCATTAACTAATTTATAATTATTTAATGAAGCAGGATTAAGATAATCCAAGTGATTAAAGGATAGTAATTAATTTTATTAAAGGTTAATTAAATTGATTAAGAGTTAATCAAACCTGCTTTTGGATGATTGATTGATATTGGATGATTGAATTTGAATGATTTGGATGTAATATCTCTCCTATGTGATATGTGCTGCTTTGTGAGATGATTGGTTGATATGAATTATCTATTGTGATAATATGAATCATCTATCTGTTTATGTTATTCTAAATATATGTTTAAATGTTTAAACCTTTAAAACAACTTTGAAATTAAAATGGCGTTTGGATTTCGGTGAGACCGTGATCGGGTTTCCATATTTGGATATCCGAAAACAACATCGATCCAAATTAAACGTTAGGTCGTGAATCTAAGAGAAGAGCTTAGTGAAGACTCGAAGTTTAAGAACTATTCGTCAGTATAACTCTGAGGGTGATTCCGAGATGAGTTTGACGGAGATAGTACTTTCAGGTTCGAGATGGTGATTTAGAGTGCAAGGACTATGGTCGTTGATTCTGAGGGTGATTCCAAAATGAGTGCAACAAGATAGAGCCTTTGGTTTCGTTTGAACCCGGAACGAACTTGTATGGATTGAATGCTTTCAGAACATCGTCGGGTGGAGGATGAGCATTCTAAGATACGTGTGTTCTATAAAGGCAATCGTAACCTCAAGCCTCATCAATCGGGAATAGCTAAAACAGGGGAGGTGCAGCTAGGTTAAATGGATCATGCATAAGTAGGAGGAGATTTACCCCTGTCTATAGGTCCCTTTCTATTTCGGCTTAGTGTGTGTGGTTGGTCGCGCCAACCACGGGGTGGTCTAGTTCGGGACTGTCCAGTAAGGGATGGTTCCGGCCTTGTGTTGTAAGGGATTTAGGGTGGACCCTCGTTACGGTGATCTAGGCCCCGTACTGTGACGGGCGGTACCCCAGTAGCCCTGCCATTGATGGAAACCAATTCTTCCTACGAGACCCTACAGTTTTGATTTGTATTACCCACTTTTGTGGCTAGTAGCTGGAATTTAATAGATGTAACAATTTCGGCTATTTTCTATTTACTTGAAAACCATAGACACTATTATAATATCACTGGATTTCCTATCAAATGTTTTGGTTAGCGTAAGGTAAAAACTTTTCCATGTTTATATGTGGGAAGTCTTACGTGATACTTTTCTTTTCAAAGGATTTTCTAAAGTTAAGAAATTTTAAACCGTTTACTCACACCAGATCCCTGCCTGACCCAAGTGTTTATTTTCTGTTTTATTAAACTCTTGGGTACTCATACTAGGTATGAGTAGTCGAGGGATTCAGGTTAGCTTTGACGAATTCTGGAGGAGATTTGGAGAAGGAGGCTTCAGCGTGTAGATATATAATGGTTCCGCTGTGTTTATGTTCTATCTGTATCTTTATGATACCTTGAGTTGTATGATAGACAGATGTTTTATAACTGTCTAATATGTGTTGTATAGGTTGTGTAACTCTGATGTATAAGATACTATGTAATATTTTATGTGATATATTATATTTCATTCGTTCCGCTGTGAGTATCTGATGTTGTTGAGTTTCTTCTTCCTTATTTTTTCTTCTTCTATCCCTTTCTTTCTTAAATCATGATGCATTTTTCTGGTGATAAAAAGACGGGTCGTGGCAGTTGGTATCAGAGCGCTAGGTTGAGCGAATACCTAGGCCCTAGAGCGGTGTCTTTCTTGAGAGAGCATACTTGTAATTTTTATATATAACTATATATATCTATTCTACCTGATTTGTTGGGTTACCTGTTCGGGTTTTCCAACATAAGTATTAGAGGTAGATGGAGCAGTAGTGTGTGTGTAACACGACTACCACTAATGGAAGAGGTCCAAATGTTTGCGGTTGGATGTGTATTTGTCAAGACTGTAGATCCAATACCATCTCGAATGGGATTTGCAGCTTGGAGTAAGGATCTCTGATCTCCGAAGGAAAACTTTTTAAAAGATTCGGGGTCCATCTTTGAAGTGTAAGTTTGGATCTGTCGAAAGTGCAGAAGCAAGTGATGGTATCTTGACAGCTGTGGTGAGATGCAGTATCCATGGGTATTTCCGAAGATGTTTTCTCTTGAAGCAGTTTTAGAAGTGGTTGAGGAGTAGTCTTTACCTACCGCAGGGAAGACTCGTCTATGTAGAAGTTATCTGGATCTCTAGCAAGGAGGTTGGCTGTTTTGGAATATGAGACTAAGGTCTATAAGTTGCTTCGTTTCGGCATGGTCTCGTTGTCACCCCTTAAGGAGGTCGAGATGTTGATACTTGGTTTAGAGCCCGAGTTTCTTTTAAGGATGTCTGTCCATCTCGAGGAGTCCTGTGTGCAGTTAGTTAATAGTTTTGGGGTTCGAGGAGCCTTTGGATTAGAAGTATTTGGTTAGCTGTGGTAGCAGTTTCAGCTCCGAGGTGTTTGTGAGCCGACAGGAAGGTCTTTTGGCTTTGCAGTATCATCGAGGTAGAGTTTGGAAGCAGCAGTGTGGCCCATTTCTCCAATGGTTCAGGAATCTTAGTGGTTCTTCTATCAGCAGTCCGGGCAGATGTTGAAGGTTTCCTTGAAGGATTAACCTTGTTTGGAGAAGCTTAAGGCTGTTCTAGTTGGTAAAGAGAGAATAGTTTCTTTGGAATTCGAACTAGGTAGGATCGCAAAGTGACTTGCGATTAATTTGAAAATTTATCTTGGGCAATCTTTTGTTTGAGACAGAGGATTCTCATGTGGAAGTAGGAGCTACTGAAGTAATCAGAAGTTTGCCTGCATCTGGAGTTGAGTTCCATATTGAATTGGTTCCAGAAGCGATACTGGTGGTTAGCCTGGTAGTAGGATGATTCTTGGAGAAAGAAGAGTTGGTGTAGCAGCTCAGGAATTTTTGGAGTTAGATTGGTCAGATCTAGTTTCTGAGTTGGATTCTGCTGTAAGGTTGTATGACTGGGTCAGATGGGTTACTAAGATTTATGGATCTAATGAACAGATTTTTCGGGATATATTGGATAAGTTTGTACTCGTGTTCATCAACAGTATTCTCATCTATTCCAGAATCAGAGTTGTGCATCGAAAACGAGGTAGCAGCTGTGCGAGGAAGGAAGCAAGTTCAGTTTGCTATTGCTTGGGAAGTAGAGCTTGTATTCTGGATTTCGACGGATCTTGAAGACTTTTTGTTGAGTAGGATCTAGAAACTAGTTTGTATTGGTCTAGTTGTTTCTAAAAGCATCATCATAGGTTGAGCTGATCAGGAAGAACAACGGGCAGCCTAGGATTGTCTGTTGAGTTATGCAGATATGAGATAAGGAGTTTGGAATTCAAAGTTGGAGACTTCGTTGTTGTTAAGGTTTCTCTGGTTGAGAAAGCGGTAATTGGATAAGATTGGAAAGCTAGCTCCGAGGCATTTGGGATTTCTTATCTGTGTTTTTGATAGAATAAGTTCTTTTGTCTATAAGATTGAATTGCCATTTTGGATAGCTGGAATTCATTATATTTCACGTATCTCTGAGGGAGTACATGTATGATTCATCATTGGTTGTGGAATCTATAGTTCTAATGGATTTGGAAATTGAGCTGGATTTGAGTATGATCTGATGTTTTGTTTAGATTGGTGGATCTAGAGGAGTGAGAAGCTCTGGATCATAGTGGTGTAGTTAGTTTATCTTCTGTAGAGCGAGTATCCCAGTGATTTATACTTGGGAAACTCTAGATAGGGTTATGAAGATCTATCCTGATTTGTGTCAGGATAATTAGTTAGGTTTGTTTGTTTGATTGGTTGCTATGGTTGTTAGTAACTAGCTGATAGGTATGCATTGCTGTTTGGAATTAAAATCTTTGCTGGGTTATTAAATTATCTTTGCTTTCAAAATTTCGGGGACGAAATTCTTTTAAGGGGGAAGGAATGTGACGACCCGGAATTTTAGGCAATATCAATTTAATAATCTGTATTGATAATTAAATTGATTTGATAATTTTCCTTTATAATTTTAATTTAAATTGGTAAATTTAATCTTTTAAAGGTTAATAAATATTTAATCTAGCAATATTGATCAATATCTTTCTAATAAATTAAATTTGATAAGATTTATCTTTCAAAGCTAATAAAATTTTATTTTATTTATAATGTATATAAATATATATTGGTATATATATTGTGAATAGAAAATCTTTTCTTTTAAATAAAAGATGTATTTACAAATTATAATATATATGTATGTATATATATCATGATTTGAAGTTGTTTTAAAATTTAATATAATAATTCTCAAAACTAATGTCAAAAATATTTTCTATTTAAAATGAAAATATACATATGTATATATTGTAAATAGGAAATCTTTGATTTTAATAAAGGGTATGTTTTCAAATTTTATATATATTGAGATTTGAAGTTTTGTTTTAAAATTCAAGTTAATAATTTTTCAAAGCTAGTTAAAATTAAATCCTATATTTTCAAAACCAATATATATATTAATCAAAAATATTTTTAACTTGTGTTAAAATGAGATTTAAATTGGTTTATTTCTTTGTTTTTAAAATTCCTTCTTTAAATTACATGGTTTATAAATGTGTATAAGTCTAAACCTTAAATATAAATTAATATAAACATAACATATTAAAATAAATACTTGTATAATTAATTTAAAAATTGGTTTTAAACTTCTATAGATACATAAGTCAAGATTTAGACACTTGTTAACAAATGAACTCATGCAAATTACACTTGTAATTAATATGACATGCATTAAAACAAGTGGCCTTTATTTCTTTTGTTTGAAAATTTAAACATATAAAGAAAATGTTTAAGAGAAACCTTTTTTCCACTTTCAATTCAAAAACTTTCTTCTTCTCAAATTCTATTCTTTTTCTCTCCTTGTTCTTTCAAAGATTAAATAGCAAAACAGAAACTATTTCAAACCCGAAACTGAAACCAAAAGCAAAATCGAACCTGAAATTCAAATCTGCAAAACAAGTTTTTCTAGCAACTAAACCAACTGCAACCTCAACCTGCAACTCAAATGAAAGATCAACATCAGTTTCAGCATTTAAAATCAAAGATTTACAGGAATGCAAAGAATTCAACTTCAACAGCTAAGCAAAAATTCAAATGCGCAATTCCAGTAAATAAGAACATGTCCTCTGCTCTCTGTTTATACATGCCTAGTGAGTAAATTTAAAAAAAAACAGTTTAAGTTGTGAGTGGTTCTAATGCATGTGTTAATCTGTGAATTGATATTGATGTTGCATGAAAATCTTTCAGTGTTTATATAATTGAATTGGTAGATATGTATATATGTGTAAATAGGTCTGTATATATAAATACCCTGTTATCTATTGTTTCAGTCCAAGTTTTACTTACAAAAATTAAAATCTCCCAATAACATCAATATTAGACTTTGATGATTAAATGGAAGTTGTTTGTTAATGTATGATGGTAATTTTAAAAATAGTTTCTGGAATTTTGAATTAACAAACAATTTTTAAACAGGAATAACAGTAAGAAATGAATAATAGTCAGAAATGAATCATCATAATTTCTAAATTTGATTATATATACAGACTAGTGATAAGAAATAATGAATTTAGATGATGCAATCATGATTTTAAGTCAGTATTCACTGTGATTTTCTAAGATGATCAAAATTGGCACTTTCGCCAAATTTCGGCGAACGAAGAGGAATTGGGCAACGAGCTTTGGTCTGGAGGATGATGGTAGTTCGACGAGCAAGGAAAAAATAGTCGCTTGTTTTTTAGTGCAATGTGGTGGTCGGAATTTGGTCTAGTAGGGTTTAGTATCGGATTTTGGGTAGTTGGCGTTGTCGAGGATTTTTCGTCATTGTCAAGTAATCGGGTGCGATCGCGATGGTGGAGTGTTGAGCTGGAAGTTGAGACGAATTGATGTGGGTGTCGGCGAAGTTCATCGAAGTGAGAGTCAACGGCAAGTGAAGGTTTACTGGAGGCGGTGGGTTTCCAGTTTCGATCGAAATTCTTGATTTCGATTTGTGAGTTGGTCATTGTATCTGGGTTCGTATTCGTGTTCGCATGGGTTCGTGGGGTTGTTGAGGATCGTCGCGCCGATCGTCGATGGCCGGAGTTGCCGGTGCATGTGCACGTGCACGTTTTGGCGACATGTAAAGGATTTGATTTGGGAATGAAGGCTGGGCTCGGGTTTGTCTTCATATTTTCTCGTGCTAGTCTCAAAGTAGATGAGACTGAGGGTTGTCTCGGAGCAAGGTCGGGGGATCTTAGGGGTTGTCTCGAGTTTGAGCTGGATGTTTGTTTTCAGTATTTTGTTTTTAAAACATAAGCAATATTCTGTAGAAAGGAAGCAAGTTTTAAATTGTAAAACAAGCTTTTCAAACAAATGGAAACCAAGATTTTAAGGGATTTAGTCAAATATATTTTCTAATTCAAAATGTATAAGATTGATTTTAAAGTAGTTAATTAAATTAATTTCTAATTTTTAATTCAAGATATTTTTAATTTAAAATATTAGATCATGATTAAGAAAATTCAAATGAGTTAGAAATATGAATGTTTTAAGTTAAAGGTATATCCATAGAAACTACAAAGGAATGTTTTAATTTATTTTAAATTATATTTAAATGAATAAGTTTAAAGGATATGAAATTAAGTTTTCAAAGATGAATATTTGTTTAATTTAATTAAACATGTTTAAAAAGGATTTTCAAAGATTTTAAGTGTATTAAAAGTTAAGGATTTAAATTGTTTTGTTTAAAAGTAAAATTTTATTCAAATTTATAATTATTTCTAAAAGGTTTAAATGACGTTTAATAATAGAAATTAATATGTAATTTAAATGAAAAGTCTATCTTTAAAGGATGAATTTAATTAAGGATAAGTAGTAAATAAATTAAATTATTATTTGTAATTAAGCATAATTACTTAATGAAGTAATTAGTGGATGGTTAATGAATTAATGAGGGAGTAAGTGATTTATTAATTGGATAACTAATTAAAGTAACTTATTTTAGGTTAATGAATTAGTCTAATTAATTTAAGATATTCACTTAATAATTAATTGAGTATAATTACTTAATGAAGTAATTAATGGATAATTACTGAATGAAATTAAGAAAAGAGAAATTACTTATGGAAGTAATTAGTGTATAATTACTTATGGAAGTAATTAATGGGAAATTACTTATGGAAGTAATTAAATGGAAGTGATTAAGGGTTAATCACTTGATGTTATTAATTAAAGGATTAATTAATATAATTGATTTGAAAGTTAATTAATTAAAGAGTAATTAATTAATTAAAGGGTTGAGGATAATTAGTAATGTGATTAATTACTTGTTAAGATAATTAATTAAGGAGTAATTAATTTATTTGATGAAGTAATTAAGGGTAGTTAATTACTTGATGCGATTAATCAAGAGTGATTAATAAATATGATTTAATTAAAGATTACTTACTTAATGTAACTAATTTAAATAGAGTAGTTAATAATTAATTAAAATGTAATTAGGGATCATTAATTAATATAATTAATGATGTTATTAAGGGTTGATTAATTAAGATTAATTAATCAAAAATAAGCGATTAAAGAGTAATTGATTAATGTAATTAATTATAGTTAATTAATTAATGAAGTAATTAAAGGTTAATTACTGTATATGGTTAAAGATAATTTATTTGTGTAATTAATTAAAGGTTAATTACTTAAATGTAAATTAAAGGATAATTAATCAAAGGAGATTAATTAAGAAATGTCATTAAGGGGTGATTCATTAACTAATTCATAATTAATTAATGAAGCAGGATTAAGATAATCCAAGTGATTAAAGGATAGTAATTAATTTTATTAAAGGTTAATTAAATTGATTAAGAGTTAATCAAACCTGCTTATGGATGATTGATTGATATTGGATGATTGAATTCGAATGATTTGGACGTAATATCTCTCATATGTGATATGTGCTGCTTTGTGAGATGATTGGTTGATATGAATTATCTATTGTGATAATATGAATCATCTATCTGTTTATGTTATTCTGAATACATGTTTAAATGTTTAAACCTTTAAAACAACTTTGAAATTAAAATGGCGTTTGGATTTCGGTGAGACCGTGATCGGGTTTCCATATTTAGATATCCGAAAACCACATCGATCCAAATTAAACGTTATGTCGTGAATCCAAGAGAAGAGCTTAGTGAAGACTCGAAGTGTAAGAACTATTCGTCGGTATAACTCTGAGGGTGATTCCGAGATGAGTTTGAAGGAGATAGTACTTTCAGGTTTGAGATGGTGATTCAGAGTGCAAGGAGTATAGTTGTTGACTCTGAGGGTGATTCCAAAATGAGTGCAATGAGCTAGTGCCTTCGGTTTCGTTCGAACCCGGAACGAACTTGTATGGATTGAATGCTTTCAGAACATCGTCAGGTGGACGATGAGCATTCTTAGATGGGTGTGTTCAATAAACGTAATCGTAACCTCAAGCCTCATCAACCGGGAATGTCTAAAACAGGGGAGGTGCAGCAAGGTTAAGTGGGTCATGCCCAAGTGGGACGAGATTTACCCCTGTCTAGAGGTCCCTTTCTATTTCAACTTAGTGTGTGAGGTTGGTCGCGCCAACCACGGGGTGGTATTGTTCGGGACTGTCCAATAAGGGATGGTTACGGCCTTGTGTTGTAGGATATTTAGGGAGGATCCTCGGTACCGTGATCTAGGCCCCGTACTGTGACGTGCGGTAACCCAGTATCCCTGCCATTGATGGAAACCCATTCTTCCTACGAGACCCTACAGTTTTGATTTGTATTACCCACTTTTGTGGCTAGTAGCTGGAATTTAATAGATGTAACAATTTCGGCTATTTTCTATTTACTTGAAAACCCTAGACGCTATTATAATATCACTGGATTTCGTATCAAATGTTTTGGTTAGCGTAAGGTAAAAAAATTTCCATGTTTATGTGTGGGAAGTCTTACGTGATACCTTTTCTTTTCAAAGGATTTTCTAAAGTTAAGCAATTTTAAACCGTTTACTCACACCAGACCCCTGTCTGACCCAAGTGTTTATTTTCTGTTTTATTAAACTCTTAGGTACTCATATTATATATGAGTAGTCGAGGGATTCAGGTTAGCTTTGACGAATTCTGGAGGTGATTTGGAGCAGGAGGCTTCAGCATGTAGATTTATAATGGTTCCGCTGTGTTTATGTTGTGTCTGTATCTTTGTGATACCTTGAGTTGTATGATAGACGGATGTTTTATAACTGTCTAATATGTGTTGTATAGGTTGTGTAACTTCGATGTATATGATACTATGTAATATTTTACGTGATATATTATATTTCATTCGTTCCACTGTGAGTATCTGATGTTGTTGAGTTTCTTCTTCCTTATCTTTTCTTCTTCTATCCCTTTCTTTCTTAAATTATGATGCGTTTTTCTGGTAATAGAAAGACGGGTCGTGACAGCACCCGAAGTTTAAGGAAAAAGTGAAATCGAACTCCGGATCAATCATGAGATTGGTGTGAGAAACTCAAAATACTGATATTTTGAAAAGAAAAGGTATCTCATGAGACCACGTCGCACATAAACACGGAATGAGTTTTCACCTTATGATAACCAAAACATTTGCTATGTAAAATCATTTGATATTATCTTTAGTGACATTCTTTGAAAACACTTTTCTAGTAAATATATTCAAATAGCCGAAATTGTTACAGTTATTAAATTCCAGCATACTAGGCTCTACAATCAAAATAGCAAGTGGAGAATGGATTTCCATACAAATGACCAAGTGAATAGACTACCTTCTGGCACTACATCTCTAAAGGAACGTACCGAGGCCCAACTAATGGTCCTTTGCCAACATAAGACCGACCGACCTCTAACTAGATAGTGCTGAATATGTCATCACCCCAGTCGTTACCAACCTATCTGATAGCTCTCTTTGCATACATTAATTTAAAACCCGACGTCATAGAGAGAATAAATATATCTAAAAGGGGATGATCATACCCTAATGGTTGCGAACCACGTAGCCTTGCTGCATCTACCATATTCTAGTCATTTATGGTGTGAGGCTTGAGGTAGCGATTACCTTTCACATAGAACATCAACTTTCCACTTTAAATGCCACATTGCCATTCCATAATCACACAACTGATTTTTACAAACGTATAACTCCCAAGCTCGTACGTCTCAGGAAAGGGTGTTAAGCTAAGAGAAGTTGCCTTCTCCACCACCAAACAGATGATATGTTTATAGAGATCAATAAATGTGATTTTAAAATGCAATGTCAAACATTCGTCCATACAGGTTATCCAAGAACATGACAAACCAAAGGCTCTTCTCCTACCACATCCTGTTTTAGGAATCACCCCTAGGACCAGTAGCGATTAGTCCTTGCAAATTGAATATTTTCATTACATAGCACCACTACCACCATAAGTATAAAAATGGTAATTTTCCCAAGGGTCTAGTGGCAAACAGCCTTACATCATGAAGATCTTCGTCTTTAATGTTTTTGTCTTCAACATGTTTCACTTCGAATACGTAAATTGGTTCAAAGTGATTTTTGGATACTGTGATGACCCATATTTTGAAAGTTTTAAATTGACAATAAATCCACACATGCCTAACTAAAACAATTTGGAATATAGATAATCAATGGGTTAATTAAGAAAAAGAAGAAAAGAAGAAGAAAATAAACACATAATCTCACAGCGAAACGATAAAATATAATAATCAATGAACAGTTCATAAAGCTGTTTACTATATATTTGATTATAATTCATACAAAAAATTTTAGAGTTATATATATACAGTAGAATAGTAGAATAATGCAGTAGAAGAACATGATGCAGGGAATAATACTAGTAATAATATACCAAATCTTCGTCTTCCTCCTTTAGAAAGAAATCATCAATGCGCTGAAAAACTCAAGACTAACCTGAGCGTAATGAAAAGACAAAATACTAGAGTCAGGACTAAATATCCTTATGTGAGTCAAATCGATATCGCATATAACATGAGTATAGTGGCATCAGAGATGTTTGTGGAGTTTCACATCTCTTATTTAGTGTATAACGTGCGTGCAATAACTCAAGAGATGTTATGAGATTTTTCATCTCTTATGGATCCATAGAAATATTTATATGTAGTAGAATATGCTACATATATAATGTCTAATCGGTAAAATAAATATTTTTCTTAGCACTAAGGCTTTACGTTAACCTCCCTTAACGCACTTTTAAGCATTGTCATACAGTTTGCATATAACGCCCCAGTAGAATGTCGGGGGACAGGGATGCGCCATGACACGACAACACTAAACCAAAATCATAGGGGTCTAGTATAGGGATAAAAGTATGATAATGCACGTGAGGCAATGCCCAAGGTAGGATACTACCAGTTCGAGTCGCAGGGCTGGCCGTAACGTGTCATAGCCACGACCGTCCACTGCACCCATCCATCCCATATCGAGTCAAAGGGAGGCTATCCAAAATCAAGGTGCACCAATAAAAACCAACAACAAGAGGAATAATATGGACCAAGTCCAATAAAATTGAAGAACGGATGTCCACTAAAGGTAGCAAGCCCGCTTGGCTTTGTCAAGCCATCCTGTTTTAGTCATTTCAAATTGGCACAACTGCCGGGGTCTATCCATCGTCGTTCTCTTCCTTCAAATCTTGCAAACGATGCCAAATCCAACCATTTCATTTTGGAGTCTCCTCTATGTACATAGTTGTTAAAGTGGTTCCAATATTGATAAAGAGTATGCCAATAAGAGGCCCTGTCTCTTTAACAACCAAACGTCATTTTACACACTGGTTGGTACATTTAAATTCGAAAACGATTCGTACTTGATATCAAAATATCATATTCGCTTCAAAATCAAATTCATTCGAAATCATCATATTTACTCGACATATACTATTTCAATTAAAAATCATTTTTTCCTTAATATCACGATTTGAGTTCCAATTCAAAATTGCTTCGAATTTCCATTTGGGTTATAACTCCAATTTAACCCACTTCGTATTTAAATCAATGATTTAAATATAATATTCCACTCTTTAACCAGTTTGAATTTTTTAGAAAATAGTTTGAAATTTTTAAATAGCTTTAAAAGTTAAACTAGTTTGATAGAAAATAGTTTAATAAAATGGTTTATATATTAAAAATGGTTTATATTGGAAATAGTTGGAAAATCAAAATAATTTGAATATTCAAAAGATAGATATTTAAACAGTTTATATTAAAATAATTTATTTAAAAATAGTTTCACAGTCAAACTGATTCAATTCCAAACCTTCCAATTCAAATCATCTTCAATTTCAATTCCATTCAAATCGACTCAATTTCGATTCCATTTCGATTTCAATTCAAACTAACTTCGATTCCAATTTCAATCTTCATCGATTTCGATTTTTATTTCTAACTTCAAATTTGATTCAACAATTTAAGTCAATGGTTTAAATTTCAGTTCAATTCTAATTTTAAACCATTTCAATTTATATCAATTTCAAGTTCAATTTTAAAATATCCTTTAAATCATTTAAATCAAATTTAGCTTCAATATTCATTTTAAGATTCAAATCTTCAAAATAATTCAATTTTGAGCTCAGTTTCAAAATATCGATTTAAATTATGTTTACTTAGCAATATTTCAAAGTTCGAATAAAATGAAAATCATATAAAACAAATCAATTTTCGAAACTCAAATCATATAACTCCAAAATCTCAAATTTCATTTTTAAACAATTTCATTTAACACATTTTAATGTCACAATTTGAGCTCAAGTTCGAAAATAATTCAATTTTCATAGATTTGATTTTTTTTCTTTAAATCAAATCATTTAAATAATTTCAAATCAAAATTTTCAAAATCATTCAAGTTAACTAATCTGGTGTCCATATATAAATTTCTATCCTATGGCCAAGCGAATAGTTATTTCAATTTAATTTCAGGGATGGATATACATCATTTCAATCCAAAATAAATGTCATATCAATATCGGGTATTATAATGGCAAGTAAATTCCAATTCAATTTAACTGTAAATTCCAATTCAATTTAACTGTAAATTCAAATTTCTGTTAGTTAATTCAGATGTCAATTTAAACGTCAATTAAGTTATCAATTACATTTATCAAACAACAACCAATAAATTCAAATCATTTCATAATTTCCAATTTTACTAACATAAAAAATTATTCTAGTACTTCATGAGCGTATAAAACACTCACCTTTATTTGAAACTGAAAATATTTCCAGCTTCAAATAAATGTCAATCCAATGCCAAGTTGAAGACGACGTCGATACGATTCCAATGCCACTCGTTTCTTTCGAAATGAACTCGTAAGGAGAAGTTACGATTAAATTAGCGTTAACGATGTAATTAAAACTAAACTAACTAAAAATAATAAAAACAAAACAAAACAAAACCTATACAGTTGTAACAACCCATAAATTTTGTAAATATTTGAAATAGAATTTATTTGAAACTTTGATTTTAAATCATTTAAAAATTGAAGTTTAGAATTTTACAATGTAATTTTGGGATTTGTTGAGAATTATTTTTCCAAATATAATAAAATAAAGATTTTCTGAAAGTTTTATATTTTGGTCAACTTTGGTCAAACTTTGACTTCCAGTTGAAATTTTTGAAATTTAAATTTAAATTTCTTTTTCTTTGAAGCTAGACTTTATGCTATTATTCTCTATGCTTTCCGTTTCGTCAAATTCCGATTTATACTCTTTAAATCTGTTAAATTTTAGCATTTTACACGCAAATATTTTAGTATTTCTATTTTCTATTTTTTATTTTGGTTTGGGCTTTGATTTTCTATTGGGTTTTTGAACTTGTTTGTGGAATGGGCTTTGCATTTGGGCTTTGAATTTCGTAATGGACATTTGTGTGACTTTTCGATTTGAAGTGGTGTATTTTCCCGAACCATAGCCGTTCAAAAACATCTTTCCTCCTTCTCTCTTCTCATTTGCATTTCCTGACAAAAGAATTTTACAGTAAGTTTTACTTTCTTCCTCTTTCCTCCTCTTTTCATTTTCTCTTTTCTTCCTTATACTATGTTCGGCCATCACCATCCATGCTCCTTTGCCAACCCCATCTCTTCCTTATCACCATCACTATGATCGGCCTTCATTTCCTCATCACCATCCCTTACCCAGTCCGTGACCTTCCATGATCCAAAATCCCATCACCATAGCACGTTGAAACCCTGGCCAAGCCTTCCTTGATCACCACTTCCTCTTTGCTAGCCTTGGCCACCACCAACTCTTCCACCTCTTATGCCTTGCCATGACCACATCCTCCTCCATAGCTGTGACCAGATGATGACCTGACCACTTAACCAATCCCAAACAACCCAGGCCGAGCCACATTAGCCATAGGGCTGAACCCTTGTGCACTTGACCTTTCATCTTTCCTTCACTTTTTGCCTTCCTTAAGCCATCTCTTCACATTCCAGCCTATGTCGTGCCTTTCACTTGCCTTGGCCGAGCATACATGCCTCAAATCAAGTCATGGATGAACATAAATTGAAGTGGCCGAGCCTATCTCTATGTTGGCCAAGCCCACTTGCATTGGTTAAGCAATTTTATTCCACTTTGTTCATATTTTTGCATTGTTTAATTCAAATTCTTTTGTGTTGAATGTATATTTATATTTGTTGTATTTGTTTGTTTACAAGACTTGGATCTTGGCTCTTCATCTACTCAATTCTAGGTCGTGCTTTTTTGTACTTATCGGAGTTTATTCTTTTGTCTTGAATTGTCATCTCTAGCTTAAAAAGGTAAGTTATCGCTCTGGACATTCGTACTTACATATTTGTGCAACAATGACATGTGAATGTTAGTAGTTGATATGCTATGATGATCTAAGTTCATATATGCCTGTTATATGACTTTATATGACATTATCACTTGATTATATACTTGTTACATCACCTGATATGATATGTTATGCTATACTGTTCATTTTATTTTCTGTTACTCACACTGCACGTTCTCTTTCACTATGGTTTGAAATGATACATACCTGAACGGACTTTAGAATAAGGAGAAATCGTTATGAGCTGAAATGATAGGCTTAAGCGATTTTTATTTTTATTTGACTTGGGATTGCGGGTTTGAAATGATAGAACCCAGGATTTTATAATTATGAATTGAAATGATACATATCCATATCACTTGACCTAGGTTAGAAAATATTATACAAACCCATGGTTAATTTTTAATTAATAGTTTTAAAATTATTAAGTATTTTTAATTTTAAATATATGAAAATTTAACTTAAATTTTGATTTAAATGATTTTATATATATATATATATATTGGTTTTCTAATAATTTAAAATTTTATAAGTGAATAAATGGTTTGAAACTAAATTTAAAGATTTTATCTATGATATAAACTTTTAATATAACTTAATAATTTAATTTGGTTTAATGTGGAATTTTAAATCTAACCTAGTAATAGTGATAGATATTATTTTATGAAATGGATATGTTTTGTATAATAAAACAGATTTTATAAAATAACTATGATTCAAATTGAAGATATGATGTTTAAACATGTTATGGTAGAATTTGTAGCATTTCCAAAATGCTATGCTATTTTAAGTTATGTTTTTAAAGTGCTGTACTACTTTAGGTTATGTTTAAAAAATGATGTATATCTAAAAGGATAACATTTTTGAAATGCTATAACTAAGTACCAGTATGTTAGGCACGTCCGTTGGACGTGTGCAAGAAAACTAAAAGCAAATTTCCTTTTATTATTAAATAATGGTTATATGCAAAGACAATTCTTAACACAAATAAATGTGTGGTCTAACTTCTTACTATTGTGAAATAGTATGTACAAATACACACAAAACACATTGCTATATTTTCGAGTATCAATAAATGTGTGGTCTAACTCTCTTATGCATTGCAACATACTTCTCTTAAATACAAAAATCGCAAATGGCAATACTCTTGCCCGTTCAGTGTCGATTACATTTGATTTTTCGATCTTTTTATCAATGTGGCATAAATTTAGTTTATCCAAACTTTAGGTTAATGTTAGTATTGAATTAAAGAATCAAGCGAATCCAAATGCCCATCTTTCGAGCTCTGAACTGATTCTCCGTCGTTTAGAATTAACGAATAAAGCTGATCTCATCCAAAGTGCAATACTCATATTGCTAATGGTAAGTGTAGAATTGGTAAACTTGGTATACACTGCAACAACTACTGATTTTACCTAAGCAGTCATTGACAACCTTTAAATTCTCTTCTGAGTATATTAATTCATTGGTTGCCACTATAGTTTTGAGATGCTAAAGAAAAGGCGAATAAAAAACTGCAAATCATATTTATAATTTATCTATTTTTGCTTGTTATTGTTATAATTAGCATTTGGCTACACAATGCATGTGATTTTGTACCTAACTGTTAACTGGCTGCAGTTGTATAGCCATTCCTACTATTGTTTACATTGTTTTCTTTTACTTGTATTGCGCTGTCAGTGCTGAAATATGATATGTAATTAGGTTCTATTTTTTTTCTAATCATGATATATTCATGTTAGAAATATAAACACGTTGGTTGATTGGTTGTTGATTGTTGATTACAGGTATTATTTTCATGGTTTGTAATTGTCAGTAACCTTAAACATTTTTGCATGTTTGTGAGTATGCATGCTTGGTTAAGATTTTTTTAGTTTACTTACTTTATGGTTCAACATGTCCGTTAATTACACAAGATGCACCCACTTTCATACTGGATTTAATATGGGTGTATTTATGTTACTGCTTTAAACCCATGCTTTGCTTCTGTTTGTTAATATCATTCAATTTACATGTCATTTCTTGCTAGCCAGTTTAAGGGAAATGAATCAAATATCATTTCACTTTGAGCAATAATTATTCTAAAATATCATTTCTTGGTAATCAGTTATATTGTCGTATCCTATGCAATAAGCAGGTTTCAAAGATATTGGCCGGCCAACTATCAAATCAATCCATTAAATAACTCAGTTTGTGCATATTGTAAAATCGAAACTCTATTGTTAGTTTTGTCTGAAAAAATTAAAGATATATTATAGTTTTGTAGAACCAAAGTTTATTATTGTGTTTGTAGAATTTTATTTCTCATGCTAGATAAATTTTTTAACATAGATCATAATTAGATAACAAAGCTTTTAGTTCATATGATAAATCAAAGTATTGGTAGCACACCTGAATTTTTGCTTGCAAAACATAGGTAAACAAAAGTTTGACAGAATCTTTAGCTTCAAGCGTTCATTTGACAACATCATATGAGAAAATATATGCCGACATTCTAGGTATTAATAGCTGAATAATAAAACAATCGATAGAAAGCAAGTACTGAGCTAGAATAATAATTACTATGAGTGGTATCGGTGTAAAATGTTTGAACGTTATCCTTAAGTTTATAACAACAATCAAATAAAAATGGTGATACATTACTAATAATAACACACTTAAAACACTAATATTATTCACTTTTAAAAGAAAACCATGTAATAAATTAACCATTAACCACCATTATATAGCTGTCCACATCCACAACGCCATCACCATAGTCATCATGACAAAATTTAGAGACTGAAAAATGTTAGGGTTGTCTCATGTTGAAAGGAGGAACGACGGTTTGTAATTGGAATAGGTCTGCATCACTAAATAACTTGGAGATGTGGTGTATAAATATGGGTTGGTAGAACCTAACATTAGGGATTCCTTTTGTTACAACAAAGTGTGTGCAAACTCACATGAGCACGCCACGTACTGGAGATGAGAAGGCCGATCTGATTGCCGCTACATAATAAAGGATTTATTATAGCCAAGTGTACCCTTAAAATAACGAAGAAAGGGTTATGGGTAAGAAAATAGAAAACTGAAAATTCTAGAGTCGAAAGAAGGATTTACTAAATATATTTTTAAAAAATTTACCTTTATTTCCCTTGAGGAAAGAAGTGAGTAGTTCGTGAGGATGGATAAATGATGAAACTATACCTTTATTATTTTCATTGTAATAATTTATCATAGGGGTACATTGGACATTTTAAAAGCTTTATTTAAGGGCATCCTCATAGTATGTAGATATACTATATTTTTTTAAATTGCATGCTTTTCACCTATATGATTTGTATGTTTTGTTCTACCCATGATTGGTTTTCATATCTAAATTTGTAAAATGGAAAAAAGTATTTATAGATTTGTGGTAGCAAGCTAATTATATTCTTCCCTAAACTGAATCCTTCTAAAATTGTATATAGTCCTAATTTGTAGTTTAGTTTGTCTACATTTAATTATTAGTAAAACGATGTTGTATTTTTGCCAGTAAGTTCATATGTTCAAGCTATACTAAACTTTGCATAACCTAAAAAACTACTACTATAGTGCTGCAGGTTACACTTCTCGAAATAAATAAACAGAGTACACAACTAAATGAGTTTCTACTTATCCACACAATTATTACACATTTAGATGAGTATATCAACATGTAAAATCATATTACCTAAAAATAATTCCAAAGTGTCCTATTGTGATATACATAGAAGATGCCACCATGAAATTGCCAATTATCAAAATTTTAAGTAATCATTACCGCAAGCAATGCCAAAGTCACATGTAACTTCATAATTCCAAACCTCTTTAAAATTCATCTCCTTATGCTGTGTTCTGACCACAAAATGCTTATACATTTTATTACATTCTTTTATCTAAAGCATCCATGTATTTAACTCTTTAGTAGCAATTTCACCAATTTTCTATGCAGTAAATTAACACCACCTACATTGGTAATCAAAAAACTGAAATAATACATCCACGTAGTAGCAATTTCACCAATTTTATGTGCAGTAAATTAACACCACCTACATTGGTAATCAAAAAACTGAAATAATATAATTTATATTGTGAACTATTTGATATAACAACATATTTTACCAACAGTTTTTGGGTTCAAAAAAATTGGGTATTCTAGCTTGAATACATTAACAAACCATGCAAACAATATTCAATACAAACATAAATAAAATATGAATTTTATAGTATAATCAATATAAATACCTTGCTATAAGTAGTGTCATAGGCTCGTAGTAAGGACTATTATTAGGCAACTAAAAAATTAGGCTTTATTGTACCCGAGTGTTAGATAGGGTTGGCTTGAAGAGATCATACTCACAAAAGAAAGCGAAAATGTGGTGGATGGCAGTATTCACCACTTAGAAAGAGAGTGAAAATGGTGTAAAAATAAGCATAAGGGGGAAAATAAAAGGATAAAGTTGAGATGAATACTTAAGAAAGAGATCAATGAACCATGACAGTCCGCATCTTTTTCTGTAGGTATGAAGAACTGTTCCAATTTTGTTTGGAAATGTCATAAGTAACCTTAATTAAACTAGTTTCGGTATTCAGAAGCAGTGTTGAAAACGGACAATCTTTGGAAATCAAAAAAGGCTCAGGTTTTCTTTTTCTTTGGAAACGTGTAAGAGAGAGTAGATAAGGATGCTGCAACAAAGCGTGGGTAAAAAAGTGGACCAAAATGTCCTCCATTTCATTTTTTTCTAAGATTCACGTGAATGGTTATATTTGTAAATTCAAAAGCTTCAAATGGTAGTATTCCTATTATATATATATACATAGATTTGGAAATATTACCATTTTTGAAATGGATACTATAAGGAAAGAGTAATAGCATTTGGTTTTAAATGGTTTTGGAATAGATATGTTTGATTTGAAATGTAAACCATTTGAAATAAATAACCACGGGTTATAATAACGTTTGGTTGTTAAAGAGACCAGGATCGGAAGTTGTCATACTCTCTGCCAACTCCGAAAACCACTTTAACAACTGTGTACACGATGGAGATTCCTGAATGAAGTAGGATGGTGGCGACGTCCTATTGAGGTATATACGTGGACCCGACTCCTGTGAGTTAGCATAAGGTGGCTAAAATAGGAGCAATTAACGGGCTAATGAGGTAGCTCATCTGATCTGACACACTCCTTCGATACCATTCTATTACTTTGTGATTGATTGGGTGCATCCTTTTATTTTTAAGGAGTGTGGCTTGAGGTGGGCGGTAGCTGTAGTTATGCATTACCACCGGTCTGGAAGTGTAATTGGTATATCTACTCTGGCATTGCCTAGTTGTGCCATGTCACCTGCCCTAGCGTGCTTTACTACGAGTTTGATTTGTGTCGTACCTATGGAGTATCCTCTGGTAGCCTCTCGATCAGGAGGGACTACGGTACTGTATAGGCTATTGGCACTATAAAATGTGTTAAGGTGGAAAATGTAAAGCCTTAACGTTATTTTTAAAATATATTATACTTTACTTTTGACATTATTATAATAGCATATATTACTGCATAGTAGATAGTTTATGGATCCTTAAAGGATGGGCGGTCCCAACATCCTTTAAGTTACTTGTGCATTTCTACTACATTTAACTTGAGTTGGTTTACATTGTATAAGTATGTATGCCCTGACTCGAGTGTTTTGTGTTTTTGCTTTGCACTCGGGTCAGCTGAGTATCATAGCTTTTGATTCACCTTCTGGAGCTAGAGAATTGCTGGAGATTATCTACCTATCTAGTTGTCTATTTCTATTTCAGTTATCTCCTTTCAGCTTATGTATTAGTGGATATATATCCATTTGGATTTCCTATTTTATTTGCTTTCAGACTCTGGTATTATGTACTTATTTTGAGACTATTTGGTAGTAGCTTCATGAACTATTATGGTTATTTTATTTCCGCTGCAAGTTATTCTGATATTTCTGTATCTGTGATTCTGTGATAGGTTTTATTTGCTCCAAATTATATTACAATCTATTGTTTTGAATTATTCAAGTCCGACATGTGTGGTTTTATTGTTGATTTGAATGGTCCAAAATAGTGGGTCATTACATTTGATATCAGAGCTTGGGTTTTAGGCAAACCTTAGCCTGTGGAGCAAAAACTCATTAGAGATAGGGTAGAAATACCCTAGAATGGGTGAAATCAATCTAAGAATCATTTCTTTGTGAGAGAACGTATTAAAGTATAAAATGATTTTCAAATGATTTAAGAAGGATTTTCAAAGATTGTTTTGATATAAACCTGTGACGCCCCACCTCTATGCCCACGCTAGACAAGAACACTACGGCGAATGCTGTCAACTAGCATGGAGAATAAGGCTGTTGAGGAGCGACCATCCGTGTAATTGCTTTGTGCGAGCATCAATATGTCAGATAGTATAACATGCAATACTTTATCAAGAGAAAATCCGACATACCGACACAAACTCAAAGCTACTACACAGTGGCTATAATATCTTCGGAAACAAATACAGAAATAAACATAACATAAATCAGTCACAGATAATTCATATCACAAAGGCGGAAGAAGATATGAATATATATAATAAACACATGGAAGTGTATATCAGAGTGGTGGTCAAAAAGATCCACAATAATACGAAAGAATAGCAACACATGCCATACAAAAGAATACAACTATGAATCTATATCTCAAGTGTGTACAACAAAATAAACTACTAATCTAAGTAGTTTGCCAAAAGTCAGAGTAATGAATCCCTGGGAAGAAGTCAAGCAGAAGCACCTGTAACATCTCGGTCTGACCCGAGTATTATTTGATAAGAAAATAATAAACGGATCAGTCTCACTATAAATATAAGATGAAACGATATAGAATAAGAGATATGACTAAAAACATAATAATCACAATGCCAAGCTGTGATATATATAAGCAGTTGAAAATCATCAAGGGATTATTCAATGTCACAAAATCTACACAAGAATCACAGAAACGTCATACTCCTAATTTAGTTCACCAAACCATAAATATTGACGATAATATCAATGTCAATCACAAAAGTCAATGACACACCAATTCCAGAATTCAACACACGAAATCCAGAAATCACAAAAGTCAATGACGCACAAATTCACCAATGCACAAATATCGATAAAGCTTATCAATGGAAATCACGAAAATTGGTGAAGCACAAATTCTAGAAATCATCTCAAGAAATCCAGAAATCACAAAGGGGGAAAGGCCTATCACAAACGGGAGCATAAAGCTCACCAACACGTGTATCACAAACGGAACGCTAATTCCATGGTTGCTAACCATCACAAATTGAGCCGAAGCTCCACAAACGGCCCGAAGGCCATGGGTTGATACCCCACCAATTTGAGTCGAAACTCCACAAAACGGGGTTTAGTCTCCCTCGCAGACAAAGAGACATCGCACATTGCTAGTCTAAATCACAAAGATGATCGTCATGATCAACGAGAAGTGTCAATTACACTAAGCTAGTAAATATATGAGCTTAGCTTCATGTCCCATAACCACTAGCTTAACTTAAATATTTACGAACAAATTGTACATCTCCACTAGAAAATTGTCACAAGAGATTCAATCGAACAAGTCCAAGGATTAACCGACAAAGTAAACGCAAGCGTTTCATACCACTCGTTTTACTAAGTCGTTTAATTAGATTTCTCATACGAGTGAGGTAAAGGTTTGTATATACTAATAGATTGGAAATGGGTTTAAGAAACGAGCTTTGTACTAAAATAGAGTTGTAATCATTTGAAGAAAGAGTTTTGATATTTACTACTAGTATAGAAACCTTTATATTTTTAAAGTGACAAATCACGAAGAAGATTGTAAGAACAATCAACCACTAAAATTCACATACGAAGATGTGAATAAAAATCCAACGAAACCGATAAAGAATCCATCAAAATGGATATTCAAAAATCCCTAAAAAGGAGTCATCAAAGTCATAACAAATGATAACAACACATAGGAAATAACACGAATCGATTAAAGTTGGAAATTCAAACAACTAGGCGAAATAGGCAAAAATGCACCAGGTCGGTCGGCCGGCTACAGAGCTCGGTCAACCGGACCCTGTTCTCAAAATTCCTCGGGAAGCAGGTCGGTCGGCCGAACCCTGTACTCGGTCAACCGAACCTTAAACAGAGAAGTGCTTATGCACTTGGCAGCAGGTCGGTCGGCCGGCAGCAGGGCTCGGTCGACCGGACCTGTTGCCAGTCCCTTCCCAGTCCATCCAATTGTGATCCAACCTCGACCAAATTGCATTCTCTCGAGCAACGACACTAAGGGATTATGCCAATCAACTACCCGGCCCTATATGCTCCTCGATGCATCACCAAACACATGTTCAAACATCAAAGTTAGGATTTTTAACGAATTGAACTCAAAACACCAAAAATTGGAATATTCTCCAAATCAATCCAAACCAAAAGCAAATGCACACGAATAAGTGTTAGGAATTCATACCTAACATTCGAAGATAAATATAAGCATAGATGTGAGATAAAAAATCTCACCTTTGAACCCAAACGATTAAAGAAGAAGCTTGAAAGCAAAGGAGAATCAACCACTCTTCAAATTCAACTCAAGAAGCTTCAATCTAAGCTTAAAAGAGAAACATTTCCTAAATTAGGTTTAGGAAATTTCTGAAATCAAAGAGAGAATGAGTTGGAGAAGAAGAAGAAAAAGCTTACCAATGGGTTCACTTGAGTTTGGAGCAAGAAGAGGGATTTGCTAATGGAAACTAGGGCTTAGGATTTCCTAATTCTTTTTCTCTTCCCCCATTTTTGATGAAGCTAGAATGTATTAGGAAATTATGAAGTAATCAAGAGGAGAGGAGATTGGAACTGAGCTAGTAAGTGGGGTTATTGGGCTCAGCCCAAACCAAAGCCCTAAGCAAAAAGTAGCAAAATTCAACTTTCTCCAAACATATCGAAGCTTATACTCAAAAAGGTCGCAAACGGTATTTTAAAATCAATGGGAGTGGTCCCGAGTCCTAATTCGACCGTATGCAAAAAGTAGCATCTCGGACTAAATTCCGAGTATCGATAAAATATTTAAATAAAATATTTAAATATAAAAATCGACAAATATGCGGGTTGTTACAGACTCCCCTCCTTAAAGAAATTGCGTCCTCGCAATATTTAAGAAGAAGATATATAGTAACAACCATAAAAGCATATTCAACACAAAAGAAGTTTGAAATAAGAAGTTCACCTCAAAGAGCACGAGAAAGTAAGTCCGGATGTGTTCGCTCGATGAACTCTGTAGACTCCCAAGAACAATCCTTAGGATTTGAAGACCATTGAACTTTCACCAGCGGAACATCTTTATTTCGAAGACGTTTGACTTCCGAAGCAATAATACGAACAAGATGCTGCTCATAAGTTAAATTCGGTGAAACTTCAATCTCTTCCACAACACCGGGCTCAAGAATAGAATCGGAATCTCGAAGACACTTCCGAAGTTGAGAAACGTGAAACACGTCATGGATAGTAGAAAACTGAGCCGGTAATAAAAGGCGATAAGCCATGGAACCAATACGTTCAGTGATAGGAAATGGCCCAATATATCGAGTGCTAACTTTTCCGATCGACTGAAACGTACCACACCTTTCATAGGTGAAACACGAATGAACACAAGATCTCCCACAGAAAATTCTAACTTCCTTCTTCGGTTATCGGCATAGGATTTTGTCTACTCTGGGCTTCTTTCATCCTATGTCGAATAAGTTCAATCTTTTCTGTGGAATCACGAATAAAATCTGGACCTAAAACCAGCTTCTCACCAGCCTCAAGCCAACAAGAAGGAGATCGGCATGGCCTTCCATAGAGTGCCTCGAAAGGTGCCATACCAATACTAGATTGGAAGCTATTATTATAGGAAAATTCAACAAGTGAAATATGATCTTCCCAACTTCCACCAAAATCAAGCACACAAGAACGAAGAAGATCTTCAAGAGTTTGATTCACACGCTCAGTTTGTCCATCAGACTGGGGATGATAAGCGGTGCTAAAATTAAGCTTCGTTCCCAAAGCTTTTTGAAGACTCTTCCAAAATCCACTAGTAAACAATGGATCACGGTCGCTAATAATAGAAGTAGGAACTCCATGTAATTTAACAATCTCTTTGATAAAGAGTTTGGCCAAAAGAGAAACGGTTCGATTGGACCGAACGGGAATAAAATGGGCGGATTTAGTAAGCCTATCAACGATCACCCATAAACTATCATGACCCGAACGGGAACGGGGAAGGCCGTCTATAAAATCCATGGAAATTTGGTCCCACTTCCAAATTGGAATTTTTAAAGGTTGCAATAACCCACCAGGCCTTTGATGTTCGGCCTTGACAAGCTGGCAAGTCATGCAACACTCAACAAAGTTAGCAATATCAGATTTCATTCCCTCCCAATAATAAAGTCGCCTCATATCAGCGTACATTTTACTACTACCGGGATGAATGGTGAATTTAGAACGATGGGAATCTTCTAAAATATCTTTACGAAGATCACCAATATTTGGTATGATAAGTCTACCAAATTTTCGAATGCCGCCACGAGAATCAATATCAAAGTCTTTCAAACTTTCAATATCAATTTTATCCTTAATATTTTGGCCAAGAAGAGCCAATTCAGGATCTAGCCTTTGAGCTTCAAGAATGCGGTCTAAAAGAGAAGGATGAGCCTTAAGGCTACATAAAACAAGAGATGAACATAAATCGGAAACACGGTCTCGAATTTCGCAAGTGGATAAAATCTCGAGATCATTCCATTCGGATATCATCATAGAAACAACAGCTTGTTGTTTACGGCTAAGGGCATCGGCGACACGATTACCCTTACCGGGAGTATAAAGAATATCAAGATCATATGGTGCAAGAAATTCGAGCCAACGCTGTTGACGCAAATTAAGTTCCTTTTGAGAGAATAAATACTTCAAGGATTTATGATCGGTATAAAGAACAAATTTCTCTCCTAAAAGATAATGACGCCAAATCCGAAGAGCAAAAACAATAGCCGCGAGCTCTAAATCATAAGTGGCATATCTAGTCTCAGCAGGCTTCAATTGCCTAGAAGCATAAGCAATAACACGTTCTCTTTGCATAAGAACGGCACCCAAACTAACGCGACTAGCATCGGTATAAACAACGAAATCTTGATTCCCCTCGGGAATAACAAGAATAGGAGCATCTAAAAGGAGTTCTTTTAGTTTCTGAAAAGAAGTTTCACATTTGTCCGACCAAATGTATTTAATACCTTTCTTCGTTAAGCTAGTGAGAGGCACGGCAATCTTAGAAAAGTCTTTAATAAAACGACGGTAATAGCTCGCCAATCCGAGAAAGCTGCGGATTTCAATCACACTCTCAGGTTTCTTCCAATCTTGAATCGCTTCAATCTTTAAAGGATCTACTGAAATTCCGGATTCGGATATAATATGACCGAGAAACTTCACACTAGATTGCCAAAAATGGCATTTAGAAAATTTTGCTTTCAATTGATTACTCCTAAGAGTTTCCAACACAATCCGAAGATGTTTTTCATGCTCCTCCTCGGTTTTAGAATACACAAGAATATCATCAATAAAGATGAGAACAAACCGGTCGAGAAAATCTTTGAAAACTCGATTAATAAGGTCAACGAAATAAGCCGGAGCATTCATTAGACCAAATGGCATAACAAGCCATCCATAAGATCCATAACGAGTACGGAACGATGTCAAAGGAATGCTATCCTCTGCAATACGAAGCTGACGAAATCCAGTAGCTAAGTCTAATTGTGAAAAGACTCTAGCACCACAAAGCTGATCGAATAGATCATCAATCCGAGGTAAAGGATATTTATTTTTGATAGTAAGATCATTAAGCTTGCGGTAGTCAACGCAAAGCCTAAGTGTACCATCGGATTTCTTCACGAAAATAGCCGAAGCTCCCCAAGGCGAGGAACTAGAGCGAATAAATTGCTTCGTTTCCAAATCGGATAATTGTATGCGCATCTCCTTATTTTCTTTATTGGACAAACTATAAGGAGGACGAGTGATAGGTTGAGCTCTAGGAATAAGATTAATTCTGAACTCAATTGCTCGCTTAGGTGGTAATCCTAAAACGGACTCGAATATGTCGAAAAATTCACGAATGACGTGAATAAGAGAAATAATATCACCATCATCATCATCATCGTCATCACGAGGATTTAAAGAATATAAAGATGCAACCAAGCTGGAATCTGAATCTTTAAGACTAATAGAAATCTGCTTAACAGATTGAGGATGTCGAAGATGAATAATCCGCTCAGGACATAGGATATGAGCTTCATAACGGTTAAGCCAATCCATTCCCAAAATCATTCCAAAGCCTAAATAACGCATGACATGCAAATCGGCTCGGAAAGAAAAATCACACAAAATAATCTCGACATCTTTACACAATAAACTGATTGTTGCGGATCCACCAACCGGATTCGCAATTCTCTAAGAAGTCATTAAACACAAAACATCCAAAGAAAAAGTATCAACAAGTTCTTTTGATATAAAAGAATGGGACGCACTCTTATCGAAAGAACTCGAATAGGATGATCACGAAATAAAATAATTCCATCAAGGATAGAATGAGAAATACCTTGATTTCAAGATGTGTTGCCAGGGGCTTGAGAAACATTCAACTTTCCCTCCTTCTTGCCCTGAAGCTTGGGACATGAAGATATAACATGACCGGGAACCTTGCAGTAGCGACAAGAGAGAGACTTTGGGCACTTGTTCGCATAATGGTCCTTCGAACCACAATTATAGCATTCCCCACGACCAAAGGAAGAAGTCTTTGCCACAGGGGTTGCTTGTTTCCCTTTCTTATTGGGATAAGGACCTTTGAATCTATTACTCCTTTTCTTGTTGTTGTTGAAGCTCGGTTTGGAACCCACCACTTCAACATCATTCTCCCTATCCGCCTCTTCAAGACGAAGAGCGATATCAATGAGTTTGTCGAAAGAAACTTCTAACTTTAGAAGTAATGGCTTCTTGAGATTTTTGTTTAAGCCATAGACGAACCTCTGGTTCTTCTTTAAAGGGGTGTTGATGTATTCAACCCCATATTTGGAAAGCGACTCGAAGGAGGCGACGTAATCAGTCACGGAGGACTCACCTTGAACAAGGTCTAAAAATCGTCGAGCCAATGTCACTTTCTCAGCTTCTGGTACAAATTTCAACTCGAAGCGTTCCCAGAATTGCTCCCAGGAGAGATCCGCTTCATTAATCTCAGAAATAAGAAGCTCGTACCAGTCCAATGCTCTTTCTCGGAGCATACTAGAGGCCACCTGAACTCGGTGAAGGTCAATAAGATTCATGCGAGAAAAGATTCGATCGCATGACCTTAGCCAAGCCTGTACTTCAATAATAGTTTCGGAACCTTTGAATGGCTCCCCACCCAAATTAGTGTAATCGCTGCACAAGTGTGCAAATCCCGACTTTGGGTGAGTAGGTTCCGGGTTAGCTCCAGCTGCTTGAGCATTTATCACTAAAGCAAGAAGCTGTTGAGCAGTCATAAATACTCCATCTTGGGGAGTAGCACTAGATTGACCGGCGCTGGGACGGCCTGGTCTAACCATTTCTCTTCTTTAAGAAAGAAAGAAAGAAAGAAGAGGATAAAGTTATTCTCAAAATAAATATCAAGCAATCTTGATAGATAAAATAAGGAATCATAAGGAAAATAGGATGAATCGGTACGAAGACTCGAACTAAATCCTAAAGCACGACTCCTAAGATGGACTTAGGACGATGATCCTTGTTATAATATTCCATATTGTTCCGAAGTTTGGCTCTGATACCATGCTGTGACGCCCCACCTCTATGCCCACGCTAGACAAGAATACTACGGTGAATGCTGTCAACTAGCACGGAGAATAAGGCTGTTGAGGAGCGACCATCCGTGTAATTGCTTTGTGTGAGCATCAATATGTCAGATAGTATAACATGCAATACTTTATCAAGAGAAAATCCGACATACCGACACAAACTCAAAGCTACTACACAGTGGCTATAATATCTTCGGAAACAAATACAGAAATAAACATAACATAAATCAGTCACAGATAATTCATATCACAAAGGCGGAAGAAGATATGAATATATATAATAAACACATGGAAGTGTATATCAGAGTGGTGGTCAAAAAGATCCACAATAATACGAAAGAATAGCAACACGTGCCATACAAAAGAATACAACTATGAGTCTATATCTCAAGTGTATACAACAAAATAAACTGCTAATCTAAGTAGTTTGCCAAAAGTCATAGTAATGAATCCCTGGGAAGAAGTCAAGCAGAAGCACCTGTAACATCTCGGTCTGACCCGAGTATTATTTGATAAGAAAATAATAAACGGATCAGTCTAACTATAAATATCAGATGAAACGATATAGAATAAGAGATATGACTAAACACATAATAATCACAATGCCAAGCTGTGATATATATAAGCAGTTGAAAATCATCAAGGGATTATTCAATGTCACAAAATCTACACAAGAATCACAGAAACGTCATACTCCTAATTTAGTTCACCAAACCATAAATATTGACGATAATATCAATGTCAATCACAAAAGTCAGTGACACACTAATTCCAGAATTCAACACACGAAATCCAGAAATCACAAAATTCAATGACGCACAAATTCACCAATGCACAAATATCGATAAATCTTATCAATGGAAATCACGAAAATTGGTGAAGCACAAATTCTAGAAATCATCTCAAGAAATCCAGAAATCACAAAGGGGGGAAAGGCCTATCACAAACGGGAGCATAAAGCTCACCAACACGTGTATCACAAACGGAACGCTAATTCCATGGTTGCTAACCATCACAAATTGAGCCGAAGCTCCACAAACGGCTCGAAGACCATGGGTTGCTACCCCACCAATTTGAGTCGAAACTCCACAAAACGGGGTTTAGTCTCCCTCGCAGACAAAGAGACATCGTACATTGCTAGTCTAAATCACAAAGATGATCGTCATGATCAACGAGAAGTGTCAATTACACTAAGCTAGTAAATATATGAGCTTAGCTTCATGTCCCATAACCACTAGCTTAACTTATATATTTACGAACAAATTGTAGATCTCCACTAGAAAATTGTCACAAGAGATTCAATCGAACAAGTCCAAGAATTAACCGACAAAGTAAACGCAAGCGTTTCATACCACTCGTTTTACTAGGTCGTTTAATTAGATTTCTCATACGAGTGAGGTAAAGGTTTGTATATACTAATAGATTGGAAATGGGTTTAAGAAACGAGCTTTGTACTAAAATAGAGTTGAAATCATTTGAAGAAAGAGTTTTGATATTTACTACTAGTATAGAAACCTTTATATTTTTAAAGTGACAAATCACGAAGAAGATTGTAGGAACAATCAACCACTAAAATTCACATACGAAGATGTGAATAAAAATCCAACGAAACCGATAAAGAATCCATCAAAATGGATATTCAAAAATCCCTAAAAAGGAGTCATCAAAGTCATAACAAATGATAACAACACATAGGAAACAACACGAATCGATTAAAGTTGGAAATTCAAACAACTAGGCGAAATAGGCAAAAATGCACCAGGTCGGTCGGCCGGCTACAGAGCTCGGTCGACCGGACCCTGTTCTCAAAATTCCTCGGGAAGCAGGTCGGTCGGCCGAACCCTATACTCGGTTGACCGAACCTTAAACAGAGAAGTGCTTATGCACTTGGCAGCAGGTCGGTCGGCCGGCAGCAGGGCTCGGTCGACCGGACCTGTTGCCAGTCCCTTCCCAGTCCATCCAATTGAGATCCAACCTCGACCAAATTGCATTCTCTCGAGCAACGACACTAAGGGATATGCCAATCAACTACCCTGCCCTATATGCTCCTCGATGCATCACCAAACACATGTTCAAACATCAAAGTTAGGATTTTTAACGAATTGAACTCAAAACACCAAAAATTGGAATATTCTCCAAATCAATCCAAACCAAAAGCAAATGCACACGAATAAGTGTTAGGAATTCATACCTAACATTCGAAGATAAATATAAGCATAGATGTGAGATAAAAAATCTCACTTTTGAACCCAAACGATTGAAGAAGAAGCTTGAAAGCAAAGGAGAATCAACCACTCTTCAAATTCAACTCAAGAAGCTTCAATCTAAGCTTAAAAGAGAAACATTCCCTAAATTAGGTTTAGGAAATTTCTGAAATCAAAGAGAGAATGAGTTGGAGAAGAAGAAGAAAGAGCTTACCAATGGGTTCACTTGAGTTTGGAGCAAGAAGAGGGATTTGCTAATGGAAACTAGGGCTTAGGATTTCCTAATTCTTTTTCTCTTCCCCCATTTTTGATGAAAGCTAGAATGTATTAGGAAATTATGAAGTAATGAAGAGGAGAGGAGATTGGAACTGAGCTAGTAAGTGGGGTTATTGGGCTCAGCCCTAAGCAAAAAGTAGCAAAATTCAACTTTCTCCAAACATATCGAAGCTTATACTCAAAAAGGTCGCAAACGGTATTTTAAACTCAATGGGAGTGGTCCCGAGTCCTAATTCGACCGTATGCAAAAAGTAGCTTCTCGGACTAAATTCCGAGTATCGATAAAATATTTAAATATAAAAATCGACAAATATGCGGGTTGTTACAAAACCTTTCTTGTTTTGAAATCAAATTTTCCTTAACTTCTTTCCTTTCCTTATCCACCTTGTTTATAATTTTTTTGTTTAGGATATTCATTCTAGTTGAATCTTATCTTATCTTATCTTTTGTTCTCTATTACCTTTGTCCTAAAATTCATTCTTGATTTTTTTTATCAGGATGAATCGTAGGAATGCCAGAGGTAGGGATCGTGGTGTTGCCCCAGTTCCTGAGCCTGTTGCACCCATTAAGTTCACTACTCTCTGTAAGGAATTCACTTAGCTTGGAGGTGCCGAGTTTTCTGAATCAAAGAGCATCACTGAGGCTCAGCAGTGGTTGATGGATTGGAGAGGATTTTCTCCAGTCTTGAGATCACTGATGCTTAGAAGCATCAGTTGGCAGCTTGGCAGTTGAAGGAGGTAGCCTTGGATTGGTGGGAGATTGTTACGACTTACACTATTGAGGCTGATATTTCTTAGGAGCAGTTTAGGTATCATCTTGCGTTAGTCTTGAATTTGATTCAGTTTTCTCTTTTTGAAATCTTTCTTATGTTTCGATATCGTGCTTTAGGGATGCTTTTGTGGCAAAATGGATACCCGAAGCAGGGAAGTCTCGGCTATGTCGGGAGTTTATGGATCTTAAGCAGGGTGGCATGTCATTTGCTGAGTATGAACGAAAGTTTAAGGAACTTTTCAAGTTTAGTCTTAGCCTGATTGACACCCCTCTTAATAAGAATGAGAAATTTATAGCTGGAGCTCATCCAGAGTATTATGATCGTCTCATTTCTCATGTGCATAGCCCCTCACTGGTTTGATGTATATGCCCATTAGATATGAGAATCCTACTTCTAAGGATCCTCCTGTTGCTCTTGCCCCTTCATCTCAGCCTTTCTTTGGTAACCCTAAGAAGAGAAATACTAACTTTCATTAGTAGAAGAAGAATTGGAATAAGACTTCGGGTTTGGGATCTTCTTCGAGGCAACCTATCGACCTATCTTCCATTACTTGCTTCAAGTGTGATCAGAAGGGACACTATGCCTATAATTGTCCTACTTCCATTAGTGCTGCTTTTCCTCCAGCTCAGTTGATTAGGCGTGATCTCTGTCATATCTGTTTGCAGCCTGGTAATTTCAAGATTGTCCTACTCAGCAGAAGGGCAAGCCATCTGGTATCTTTGTTGTTACTTCTGCCACTCCACCTGTTCCATCTGCTCCTGCTCCCGCTCCTAGTGATACCCAAGGCTCTCTCCAGGGCACCTTTTCTCTATTTAATTTTCCTGTTCGTGTTTTATTTGATACTGAAGCTTCCTATAGCTTTATTTCTATGGATCTTTGTGATAAGTTCGAGCATCTCCTTTTTCCCGAGTATGCTTTTGAACCATTGTGTGTTAAAAATCCTATTGGTGGTCTTACGAACCTTAGTAGGATTTGTAGAAGGGTGAAATTCTTCTATTCTAGCTATCGTTTTTCTGGTGATTTCTATGTTCTTGGTTTTGATGCTTTTGATCTATTGCTTAGAGGTGATTGGCTGAAGAGGCATGAAGTCGTTATCTCTTGTAAAACTCGAACAGTTTCCCTTGTTGATGATTTTGGTTATTCTTTCGTGATTCAGTGCCATTTGCTTCAAGATTTTGCTGGCAGCTTTATTTGTTCTCTTGATTCCGGGTGATCTACATTCGACTCGTTTGGTCAAACTATATCCCGATGTATTTGGTGAAGTCACTGCTTTACCTCCTAAGCGGGAAATCAACTTCCATATTGATCTTATTCCTGAAGCTGGACCTGTATTTCTTCCTCCCAAAAGAATGGCACCCTGTGAGAAGGTTGAGTTGAGGAAGCAAATTAAGGACCTGTTCTCCAAGGGTCTGATTAGACCTAACCGTTTCGAATGGGGAGCAGCGGTGGTTTTCGTCACTAAGTCCGATGGTTCTTTGAGGACGTGTGTTGATTACAGGGAGCTGAACAAGCTCACTATGAAAAATAGATATCCTATGCCTCGTATCAATAGTGTGAGAAATGCGGATTATGGATCTTAAGGCTAAGATTAACACTAGAGGGTGGTGAATAGTGTTAATCAAGAATTACTAGATCTTTTTAATTTATATTAATTTACACACAAAAGTATGCAATATAAAGACACAGATATGATCACAGAAACAATCACAGATGCAGAAATAAAATAAAAGCAGTAAAGGAAAGAACACACCAGATTTTATACTGGTTCGGATATGCCCTACATCCAGTCCCATAACACAAGTATGGATTTCCTTTCAAAAGCAATTGTACAATTACACCCTCGGTTTCAAGGCTACAAGGTACACCCTTCGGAATTTCGATCCTCTGGGTAGAGACACTTGATTTCCGGGCCACAAGTTTACCCAATTGGTTTACCAAGGCTACAATCACACCTTTTCCCTTTTGATTGATTTCCAAGGCTACAATCACACCTTTTCTCGCTTAATAGATTACAAAGAAGTCTATAACTTTGAATAGCACTGAGAATCTTGTAGAGATAGTGATAGAGAATCAAACTAGAAGTAATCGAGTATGATTCAATGTTGATTTCGGCAGAGTAATGATAAGAATATGTATTAAGAAATGAGGGAGAAGAAGAGGAGTGAAAACTAGAAAAAAGTGATTAAAAATTCATTGAAACTGACCTCTATTTATAGAAGAACAACAGCCATGACCATTTATGAAGAGTTATGGCGAATAGACACCTCTTTTGAAATTTGAATTTTTGAACCAAACTGTCACCATGTCGACATGGTACCCATAGGCATGTCGACATCCCAAAGCATTTTATGATGCCTTGAATTTCTTTGAAAATAACCTTTATCTTATACAAAAACTAATTTAAACTTTATAAATGTACTTGACTATAGTTGAAATTCATAAGTAAATATAAAAAATAATATATATAGAATTTAACCATAATTTTATATTTAAATCTAAGTATAAATATTTAAAAGTTAAATATATTATTAAAAAAGATAGTTTAAAATCAGGAGTAATTTGACTTTGAAAATAAAAATGTTTTTTAGGCTAAAATTATTTAAAATCAGGATCGAGGGTTTTGAATCTTTTAAAAGGAAAGTTTTGAAATCATTTTGAAAACAAGAAAATTTTGTAAAATCATTTGAATTAAAATTAGTGGATACAAAACAATGTCCCACTAGATTTTCATAGGTTCCATCCTACTTAGGGTTACGTCCCTTTAACGGGCTCGAAGTGGATTCCATTCCACGAATAAATTGGATTTTAAGATGCTAGTTGTCACAACCCATCTTCCATCTACCAGAAAGACGCATCATGATTTAAGAAAGAAAGGGGTAGAAGAAGAAAAGATAAGAAAGCAGAAACTCAACAACATCAGATACTCACAGCGGAACGAAGGAAATATAATATATCACATAAAATATTACATAGTATCATATAATCAGAGTTACACATCCTATGCAAGACATATTACACAGTTATAAACATCTGTCTAACTATACAACTCAAGGTACCATAAAGATACAGACACAACATAAACACGGCGGAACCATTAAATATCTACATGCTGAAGCCTTCTGCTCCAAAACTCCTTCAGAATTCGTCAAAGCTAACCTGAATCCCTCGACTACTCATACATAATATGAGTACCCAAGAGTTTAATAAAACATAAAATAAACACTTGGGTCAGACAAGGGTCTGGTATGAGTAAACGGGTTAAAAATGCTTAACTTCAGAAAATCCTTCGAAAAGAAAAGGTATCACGTAAGACTTCCCACACATAAACATGGAAAAGTTTTTACCTTACGCTAACCAAAACATTTGATAGGAAATCTAGTGATATTATAATAGCGTCTAGGGTTTTCAAGTAATAAGAAATAGCCAAAATTGTTACATTATTAAATTCCAATTACTAACCACAAAAGTGGGCGATACAATCAAAACCGTATGATCTCATAGGAAGAATGGGTTTCCATCAATGGCAGGGCTACTGGTATACCGTCTGTCACAGTACGTGGCCTAGATCACCGTACCGAGGAGTCACCCTAACTTCTCTGCAACACAAGACTGGGACCATCCCTTACTGGACAGTACCGAGTAATATCACCCCATGGTTGGCGCGACCAACCACCCACTAAGCCGAAATACAAAGGGACATCTAGACAGGGATGAACTCACCTTGAAATGGGTGCTACCCACATAGCCTTGTTGCACCTCTCCTGTTTTAGCCATTCCCAGTTGATGAGGCTTGAGGCTGCGATTACCTTAATAGAACACATCTATCTTAGAATGCTCATCGTCCACCTGACGATGTTCTGAAAGCATTCAATCCATACAAGTTCGTTCCAGGTTCGAACGAAATCGAAGGCACTATCTCGTTGCACTCATTTTGGAATCACCCTCAGAGTCAACGACCATAGCCCTTGCACTCTGAATCACCATCTCAAACCTGAAAGTACTGTCTCCGTCAAACTCATCTCGGAATCACCCTCAGAGTTATACTGACGAATAGTTCTTACACTTCGAGTCTTCACTTGAACTTCACTTGGATTCTCGACCTAACGTTTAATTTGGATCGATGTGGTTTTCGGATATCCAAATATGGAAACCCGATCCCGGTCTCACCGAATCCAAACGCCATTTTAATGTCCAAGTTGTTTAAGGGTTTTAACATTTAAACTTATATTCAGGATAACATAAACGGATAGATGTATCACATTATCACAATAGATAATTCATATCACCCAATTATCTCACAAAGCAGCATATCACAGATAGATGAATCACATTATCATAATAGATAATTCATATCACCCAATTATCTCACAAAGCAGCATATCACATATCAGAGATATCACTCCCAAATCATCCAACATCATTCAAACATCCAATATCAGTCATCTAATATCAATCAATCCAATATTAATCCATCATTCCATAAGCAGGTTTGATTAACTCTTAATCAATTGGATTACCTTAATCCTTCTTCATTAATTAATTACAAATTAATTTATTAATCATCTCTTAATGACCTTCCTTAATTAATCTCCCTTGATTAATTATTCTTTAATTACATTCAAGTAATTAGCCTTTAATTCTTTAATTAATTCTATAAATTAATTATCCTTAACTATATACAGTAATTAACCTTTAATTACTATCATTAATTACATTAATTAATGATCCTTCATTTGCTTTCATTAATTAATCAACTATTATTAAATACATTAAACCTTTATTAATTATAATTAATCATACTTTAATTAATCTCTTTTATTAATCAACCTTGATTAATTTCATTAATTATATTAACTAATGATCCTTACTAATTAATAATCCCTTTAATTAGTTAAATAATTAATTTGTAATTAACCATCTCATTAATTAGTCTTAATTAATCATAAACAGAAATTAAAAACTTGTAATTACTTATCTAAATTAATTAACTTCTTAATTAATTATATTAATCTTTGATTAATTATTGAAATTAATTAATATTTAATTACTTCATTAAGTAATTATTAATTAATTAATAATCCTAAATTAATTACTTTATTAATTAGTTAAATTTTAATTAATTACATTTAGTAATTAATCTTAAATTAATCTCATTCATTAATTAATTAATCACATTAATTAATTAACTAAAATTAACTAAGTAATTAACCCTTAATTACTTACATAAGTAATTATTCTTTAGTTAATTATTCTCTTAATTAATTACCTTAACAAGTAATTAATCCCATCATTAATTAACCTTAACTCTTTAATTAATTAATCACTCTTTAATTAATTAACTTCAAATCAATTATATTGATTAATCCTTAAATTAATAACATCAAGTGATTAACCATTAATCACTTCACTCAATTACTTCCATAAGCAATTTTCAACTAATTACTTCCATAAGTAATTTTCTCTTTCTAATTACTTTAAGGTATTATGCATTAATTACTTCATTAAGTAATTACTCTTAATTGATTCATAATTAAGTGGTTATTTAAAATTAAACAAACAATTAACTAATCATTTAAAATTAATTAAATAATTAGTTAACTTCTTATATTTTAAAATTCATAATTAATTAAGAAAATCATTTATCTTAATTAATCTTTTACTTATTAACAAATCATATCTAATTAAGTATTCTTAAGTTCATAACAAAAATAAATTACCCTTATTTATCTTCATAAATTAATTATTTGAATATATCAAATCTTAATAACTTAAAAACAAACTATTTTATTGGTTTACAAAATTATAACATTAACCTTATTTGAAAATAAAGCATTTAGAATCAATTTGAAATTTAAAACAATTTAATCATCAAATTTAAACTTATTCATTTTCAATATAATTTGAAAACTTAGTTTTTAAAACATTACTTTAAAATTTACTTAAAAACTTTGATTTAATATTTTAAATTCAAAACACTTCTTTTAAATTAACATTCAAAATTTAATTAAGTTAATCACTTTCAAAAGAAATCATCTTAAACAATTTAAATTTGAAAATAAATTCAATTTACTCTTTTGAAAGTTTGATTAACATTACTTCGAAAGAACAAGTTTTAAATTTGTAAATTTATTTTCTTTTAAAAAACCTTAAGCTTTGATTTTATTTATTCATAATAACAAGTTTAATTTGTAAACTTATATCTTCCTACAGTACTTAACAGATTAGCACCACCTAAAACTCGAGTTCGAACACCAAACTACACGAGCTTGCCCCGAGACTTCCACCTGTGCAACAACTTCGAGTCGACACCAGGAAAACGCGAGCTCCACTTCGAGTCGACCTCATCATCCCCAACTCCATTTTCTAGTGCACAAATGTACACGCGTGTACGTACCCCATCGATTCCGACCACCGTAGGCCATCGTAACTATCCTTGACGACCATACGAACCCACGCGAGCCTCTTCGAACACTCAGATCAACAAATAGATACGCGAATCAAAATTTCAATCACTAATCGAAAACTGAACCCAAACTCGACCACAAAACCCCTAACGTCGTTGACCACGCTGACCGAAACTTCCAGAATCTCTTCCAGAGCATCGCCGTATCACCACGCCACCATCCCCCATCTCGCGATCGCACCCGATCCACTACCCATGTCGAAATTGCCTCGACAGCCAAGGCGAACGAAAAACAAGCTTAAACCCTAGTTCGATCGAATCTGATCATCTCGGCCATAGGAAAAATTCATGAGCATTTTTCCCCTCATCCACGATACCATAGCTAGCTTCGACCACGAATTCGGCCCCAAATGTCGCATTGATCATCGGCAATTCATCAAATTGCCGAAAATGATCAACTCAAAATTCCCAATCGAATATCAAATCAAAAATTCTGAAATGCATATCAAAATTCGTGATTTTCAATCACGAATTCATTCCTATAATGCAAATTTGAAATTAAGAAAGTTGATTATTATAAAAATTTGGGTTTTCACTGTTATTTATAAAATTTGAGATAAATATTAATTATAAATTACTGGGATATGTTTTTATAATGGTATTACACCAATTCAATCATCTTTTATTTGCAAATCAAAACTAGATATTGATTGTATGTTGAGATTTTGACTTAATTGAATGATCAAAACCTGTAAACAACAGTGCACACTTATACAGTCACCATACATACATATCATCTTTATATACAAACATGCAATCATCTTCACAACACATTTGCAACTAAACTACTGTACAAATCATCACACATGTCCAGGTTTAATAACAAGTTCAAATCTGTTTTTAAAAATAAGATTTACTCACCTTTTTGAAAAGGCAGAGAGCAGGTCTACATCTTTTTTTCAGGCTTTGAAATTTTTGTCTGGAAAATGCCTTTGATTGCTTTGCTGATGAAAACCTTTGCATGCTCATAAGTCTTTGATTTAAGTGTTGAAACTGATGTTGTTCTTCCATTTTAGTTGCAGTAGGTTTGGTTGATATGAAGAACTTGTTTGCAAATTTGAATTTCAGATTTCAGTTAAGAAAAGAAGACAGTGTTTGGGAAAGAAAAGAATTTGAACTGAGGAATGAAAGTGTTTGTAAAAAGAACTAGTTTTCTTCTTTAAATATTTATTTTAAAAATTAAAATAAAAAATATTGCCACTTGTTCATTAATTTAAACAAATGTCAAAAGCTAGCTTGAATGATTCACAAGTGTTAACCTTCTTTTTTTATTAATTCATTTAAGTCACATATGTATTTATAAAGTACTTTTATGTGTAAAAGAAATGTTTGTCTTCTTATAAGCTTTTGAATTTTTAATAAATATATAAGTATGAAATCTTTGTAAACATTTGTTTTATAAATAGCTTATATTTTAAAATCAAATAAACGTATTATATGTTTTCCTTCAAATTGTGAAATATGAATTTGTATTTATATTTATGTAAATGTGAATCTAGTAATTTATTTATTTATTACTTATGTTTACAACAATTCTAATTTGAGAGATAATTAAAAAGAAAGTTTATTTATAACTTTATATATGTACATAATCATTTTAATTTAAGCATTTTAAAGAAAACAAAATAAAACATTGATTAATTCTTATTTAAACTATCATATTTAAAAATAAATAATTATCTTATACTTTGAAAATAATTGAATTAATCTTAAATTAACTTTTGAAAAATATTGAATTTAAAACAAAGCTTCAAATCATAATATATTCATACATATATATATATATATATTATCAATAGATTGTATTAAATTTCCCAACAACTTCAAATTATAACATATGCATACATATATATTACAATTTGAAAATACATCCTTTATTTAAAAGAAAAGATTTTCTACTCACAATATATATACCAAATATATATATTATAAATATAATATAATTTTATTAGTTTCGAAAAATAATTCTTATAAATTTTAAATTGTAAGAAAGATATTGATCAATATTGCCAGATTAAATATTTATTAACCTTTAAAAGATTAAATTTACCAATTCAAATTAAAATTATAAAGGAAAATTATCAAATCAATTTAATTATCAATACATATTATTAAATTGACATTGCCCAAAATTCCGGGTCGTCACATTCCTCCCCCCTTAAAAGAATTCCGTCCCCGAAATTTAAAAGCAAAGATAATTTCATAACCCAGCAAAGATTTTAATTTTAAACAGCAAAGCATACCTAACATCCAGTAACTAACAACCATAACAACCAATCAAGCAAACAAACCTAACTAATTATCCTGACACAGATCAGGATAGATTTTACTAACACTATCTAGAGTTTCCCAAGTACAAATCACTGGAAGGCTCGCTCTATAGAAGCTCAACTAACTACACCACCATAATCCAGAGCTCCTCTCATCTCTAGATCCATCAATCTGAACAGAAATCAGACTTTACTCAAGTCTATCTCAACTTCTAAAATCCAACTAAACTGCTGGTTAAACAACCAACAATGAATCATACACGTACTCCCTCAGAGATACGTGAAATACAATGAATTCTGGCTTTCCAAACTGGCAATTTAATTTTATAGACAAAAGAACTTATTCTATCAAAAACACCGATAAGAAATCCCAAATGCCTTAGAACTAGCCATCCAATCTTACCCAATCGTACTGTTCTCTTAACCAGAGAAACTTAGCAACAATGAAGTCTCCAACTTCAAATTCCAAACTCCTTATCTCATATCTGCATAACTCAACAGACAGTCCTGGGCAGCCCATTCTCCTTGATTAGCTCAACCTTTGCTGATGCTTCCAGAAACAACTAGACCAAAGCAAACTAGTTTCTGGATCCTATCCAACAGAAAAGTCTTCCAAGATCCGTCGAAATCCAGAACACAAGCTCTACTTCCCAAGCAATAGCAAACTGAACTTACTTCCTTCCTCGCACAGCTGCTAACTTGCTTCCGCTGCACAACTCTGATTCTGGAATAGATGAGAATACTGTTGATGATCACGAGTACAAACTTATCCAATATATCCGGAAAACTTTGTTCATCAAATTCATAAAATCATAGTGACCCATCCGACTCGGCCACACAACCTTATAGCAGAATCCAACTCAGAAACTGGATCTAACCAATCCAAACTCCAAAAATTCCTGAGCTGCTACACCAACTCTTCTTTCTCCAAGAACCATCCTACTACCAGGCTAACCACCAGTATCGTTTCTGGAACCAAATCAATACGAAACTCAACTCCAGATGCAGACAAACTTCTGATTACTTTAGTAGCTCCTACTTCCTCATGAGAACCCTTGGTCTCAAACAAAAGATTTCCCCAAGATGAACTTCCCAAACCAATCACAAATCACTATTGCGATCCTACCTAGTTTGGATTCCAAAGAAACTGTCCTCTCTTTACCAATTAGGACAGCCTTAAGCTTTACCAAACCAGGTTAACCCTTCAAGAAAACATTCACCATCTGCCCGGACTGCTAAAAGAAGAATCACAAAGATTTCTGAACCATCAAAGAAACGGGCCACACTGCTGCTTCCAAACTCTACTTCGATGATACTACAAAGCCAAAAGATCTTCTTGTCGACACACAAACACCTCCGAGCTGAAACTGCTACCACCGCTAACCAAGACTTTTAATCTAAAGGTTCCTCGAACCCCAAAATCATCAACAAACTACACAACAGACCTTCGAGATGGTAGACAACCTCTCAAGAAATTCAGGCCCAAACCAGGTATCAACATCTCGCTTTCCTTAAGGGATGACGCTGAGACCATGCCAAAGCGAAGCAACTTATAGACCTTAGTCACATATTCCAAAACAGCCAACCTCCTTGCTAAAGATCCAGATAACTTCTACACAGACGAATCCTCCCTGTGGCAGGTGAACACTGCTCCTCAACCACTTCTAAAACTGCTTCAAAAGAAAACCTCTTCGGAAATACCCATGGATACTGCACCTCACCACGCAGCTACCAAGACACCATCACTTACTTTTGCACTTCCGACAGATCCAAACTTTATAAAATCCACTCATTCGAGCGCAATTAAACTTACACTTCCAAGATAGGCTCCGAATCTTTCAAAAGTTTTCCTTCGAAGATCAGGGAAATCCTTACTCCAAGCTGCAAAGCTCACTCGAGACGGCATTGGGTCTACAGTCTCGACAGATACACATCAAACCTAATCATATGGACCTCTTCCGTTAGTGGTAGTCGTGTTACACACACACCACTGCTCCATCTATCTCTAAAACTTATGTTGGAAGATCCGAACATATAACCCAACAAATCAGGTGTGTGTGTGTGTGTGTATATATATATATATATATATATATATATATATATTACAAGTATGCTCTCTCAAGAAAGACACCACTCCAGAGCCTAGGATTCACTCAACCTAACGCTCTAATACCAACTGTCACGACCCATCTTCCATCTACCAGAAAGACGCATCATGATTTAAGAAAGAAAGGGATAGAAGAAGAAAAGATAAGAACGAAGAAACTCAACAACATCAGATACTCACAGCGGAACGAATGAAATATAATATATCAAATAAAATATTACATAGTATCATATACATCAGAGTTACACATCCTATACAACACATATTAGACAATTATAAACATATGTCTAACTATACAACTCAAGGTACCATAAAGATACAGACACAACATAAACACAGAGGAACCATTACATATCTACACGCTGAAGCCTCCTGCTCCAAAATTCCTTCAGAATTCGTCAAAGCTAACCAGAATCCTCGACTACTCATATATAATATGAGTACCCAAGAGTTTAATAAAACAGAAAATAAACACTCGGGTCAGACAAGGGTCCGGTGTGAGTAAATGGGTTAAAATTGCTTAACTTTAGAAAATTCTTTGAAAAGAAAAGGTATCACGTAAGACTTCCCACACATAAACATGGAAAAAAATTTACCTTACGCTAACCAAAACATTTGGTAGGAAATCCAGTGGTATCATAATAGTGTCTAGGGTTTTCAAGTAAATAAGAAATAGCCGAAATTGTTACATTATTAAATTCCAGCTACTAGCCACAAAAGTGGGTAATACAATCAAAACCGTAGGGTCTCGTAGGAAGAATGGGTTTCCATCAATGGAAGGGCTACTGGGGTACTACCCGTCACAGTACGTGGCCTAGATCACCGTACCGAGGAGCCACCCTAACTCCCCTGCAACACAAGACCGGGACCATCCCTTATTGGATAGTACCGAGTAAGATCACCCCGTGGTTGGCGCGACCAACCACCCACTAAGCCGAAATAAAAAGGGACATCTAGACAGGGATGACCTCACCCTGAAATGGGTGCTACCCACCTAGCTTGCTACACCTCCCCTGTTTTATCCATTACCGGTTGATGAGGCTTGAGGTTGCGATTACCTTAATAGAACACATCTATCTTAGAATGCTCATCGTCCACCTGACGATGTTCTGAAAGCATTCAATCCATACAAGTTTGTTCCGGGTTCGAACGAAATCGAAGGCACTATCTCATTGCACTCATTTTAGAATCACCCTCAGAGTCAACGACCATAGCCCTTGAACTCTGAATCACCATCTCGAACCTGAAAGTACTATCTCCGTCAAAATCATCTCGGAATCACCCTCAGAGTTATACTGACGAATAGTTCTTACACTTCGACTCTTCACTTGAAATCCACTTGGATTCTCGACCTAACGTTTAATTTGGATCGATGTGGTTTTCGGATATCCAAATATGGAAACCCGATCCCGGTCTCACTGAATCCAAATGCCATTTTAATGTCCAAGTTGTTTAAGGGTTTTAACATTTAAACTTATATTCGGGATAACATAAACAGATAGATGAATCACATTATCACAGTAGATAATTCATATCACCCAATTATCCCACAAAGCAGCATATCACATATCAGAGATATCACTCCTAAATCATCCAACATCATTCAAACATCCAATATCAGTCATCCAATATCAATTAATCCAATATTAATCCATCATTCCATAAGCAGGTTTGATTAACTCTTAATCAATTGGATTACCTTAATCCTTCTTCATTAATTAATTACAAATTAATTTATTAATCATCTCTTAATGACCTTCCTTAATTAATCTCCCTTGATTAATTATTCTTTAATTACATTCAAGTAATTAGCCTTTAATTCGTTAATTAATTCTACAAATTAATTATCTTAACCATATGCAGTAATTAACCTTTAATTACTATCATTAATTACATTAATTAATGATCCTTCATTTGCTTTCATTAATTAATCAACTATGATTAATTACATTAAACCTTTATTAATTACAATTAATCATACTTTAATTAATCTCTTTTATTAATCAAGCTTGATTAATTTCATTAATTATATTAACTAATGATCCTTATTAATTAATAATCCCTTTAATTAATTAAATAATTAATTTTTAATTAACCATCTCATTAATTAGTCTTAATTAATCATGAACAGAAATTAACAACTTGTAATTACTTATCTAAATTAATTAACTTCTTAATTAATTATATTAATCTTTGATTAATTATTGAAATTAATTAATCTTTAATTGCTTCATTAAGTAATTATTAATTAATTAATAATCCTAAATTAGTTAGTTTATTAATTAATTACATTTTAATTAATTACATTTGGTACTTAATCTTAAATTAATCTCATTAATTAATTAATTAATCACATTAATTAATTAACTAAAATTAACTAAGTAATTAACCCTTAATTACTTACATAAGTAATTATTCTTTAGTTAATTATTCTCTTAATTAATTACCTTAACAAGTAATTAATCCCATCAATAATTAACCTTAACTCTTTAATTAATTAATCACTCTTTAATTAATTAACTTCAAATCAATTATATTGATTAATCCTTAAATTAATAACATCAAGTGATTAACCCTTAATCACTTCACTCAATTACTTCCATAAGCAATTTTCCACTAATTACTTCCATAAGTAATTTTGTCTTTCTAATTACTTTGAGGTATTATCCATTACTTATTTAAGTAATTACTCTTAATTGATTCATAATTAAGTGATTATTTAAAATTAAACAAACAATTAACTAATCATTTAAAATTAATTAAATAATTAGTTAACTTCTTATATTTAAAAATTATTAATTAACTAAGAAAATCATTTAACTTAATTAATCTTTTACTTATTAACAAATCATATCTAATTAAGTATTCTTAAGTTCATAATAAAAATAAATTACCCTTATTTATCTTCATAAATTAATTATTTGAATAAACCAAATCTTAATAACTTAAAAACAAACTATTTTATTGGTTTACAAAATTATAACAATAACCTTATTTGAAAATAAAGCATTTAGAATCAATTGGAAATTTAAAACAATTCAATCATCAAATTTAAACTTATTCATTTTCAATATAATTTGAAAACTTAGTTTTTAAAACATTACTTTAAAATTTACTTTAAAACTTTGATTTAATATTTTAAATTCAAAACACTTATTTTAAATTAACATTTAAATTTTAATTAAGTTAATTACATTCAAAATAAATCATCTTAAACAATTTAAATTTGAAAATAAATTCAATTTACTCTTTTGAAAGTTTGATTAACATTACTTCAAAAGAACAAGTTTTTAATTTGTAAATTTATTTTCTTTTATAAAAACTTAAGCTTTGATTTTATTTATTTAAAATAACAAGTTTAATTTGTAATCTTATATCTTCCTACAGTACTTAACATATTAGCACTACCTAAAACTCGAGTTCGAACACCAAACTACACGAGCCTGCCCCGAGACTTCCACCTGCGCAACAACTTCGAGTCGACACCAGGAAAACGCGAGATCCACTTCGAGTCGACATCATCTTCCCCAACTCCATTTTCCAATGCACAAACGTACACGCGTGTACGTACCCCATCGATTCCGGCCACCATAGGCCATCGCGACTATCCTTGACGACCATACGAACCCACGCGAGCCTCTTCGAACACTCAGATCAACAAATAGATACGCGAATCAAAATTTCGATCACTAATCGAAAACTGAACCCAAACTCGACCACAAAACCCCCCAATGTCGTCGACCACGCTGACCGAAACTTCCAGAACCTCTTTCAGAGCATCGTCGTATCACCACGCCGCCATCCCCCATCTCGCGATCGCACCCCATCCACTACCCATGTCGAAATTGCCTCGACAGCCAAGGCGAACGAAAAACAAGCTTAAACCCTAGTTCGATCGAATCTGATCATCTCGGCCATGGGAAAAATTCATGAGCATTTTTTCCTTCATCCACGATACCATAGCTAGCTTCAACCACGAATTCGGCCCCAAACGTCGCGTTGATCATCGGCAATTCATCAAATCGCCGAAAACGATCATCTCAAAATTCGCAATCGAATATCAAATTAAAAATTCTGAAATGCATATCAAAATTCGTGATTTTCAATCACGAATTCATTCCTATAATGCAAATTTGAAATTAATAAAGTTGATTATTATAAAAATTTGGGTTTTCACTGTTATTTATAAAATTTGAGATAAATATTAATTATAAATTACTGGGATATGTTTTTATAATGGTATTACACCAATTCAATCATCTTTTATTTGCAAATCAAAACTAAATATTGATTGTATGTTGAGATTTTGAATTAATTGAATGATCAAAACCTGTAAAATAACAGAGCATACTTATACGGTCACCATGCATACATATCATCTTTATATACAAACATGCAATCATCTTCACAACACATTTGCAACTAAACTACTGTATAAATCATCACACATGTGTAGGTTTAATAACAGGTTCAAATCTGTTTTTAAAAAGAATATTTACTCACCTTTTTGAAAAGGCAGAGAGCAGGTCTACATCTTTTTTTCAGGCTTTGAAATTTTTGTCTGGAAAATGCCTTTGATTGCTTTGCTGATGAAAACCTTTGCATGCTCATAAATCTTTGATTTAAGTGTTGAAACTGATGTTGTTCTTCCATTTTAGTTGCAGTAGGTTTGGTTGATATGAAGAACTTGTTTGCAAATTTGAATTTCAGATTTTAGTTAAGAAAAAGAAGACAATGTTTGGGAAAGAAAAGAATCTGAACTGAGGAATGAAAGTGTTTGTAAAAAAACTAGTTTTCTTCTTTAAATATTTATTTTAAAAGTCAAAATAAAAAATGTTGCCACTTGTTCATTAATTTAAACAAATGTCTAAAGCTAGCTTGAATAATTCACAGGTGTTAACCTTCTTTTTTTATTAATCCATTTAAGTCACATATGTATTTATAAAGTACTTTTATATGTGAAAGAAATGTTTGTCTTCTTATAAGCTTTTGAATTTTTAATAAATATATAAGTGTGAAATCTTTGTAAACATTTGTTTTATAAATAGCTTATATTTTAAAATCAAATAAACGTATTATATGTTTTCCTTCAAATTGTGAAATATGAGTTTGTATTTATATTTATGTAAATGTGAATCTAGTAATTTATTTATTTATTACTTATGTTTACAAACAATTCTAATTTGAGAGATAATTAAAAAGAAAGTTTATTTATAACTTTATATATATACATAACCATTTTAATTTAAGCATTTTGAAGAAAATGAAATGAAACTTTGATTAAATCACATTTAAACTATCATATTTGAAAATAAATAATTATCTTATACTTTGAAAATAATTGAATTAATCTTAAATTAACTTTTGAAAAATATTGAATTTAAAACAAAGCTTCAAATCAGAGTATATTCATACATATATACATTATCAATAGATTATATTAAATTTCAAAACAACTTCAAATTATAACATATACATACATATATATTACAATTTGAAAATACATCCTTTATTTGAAAGAAAAGATTTTCTATTCACAATATATATACCAAATATATATATTATAAATAGAATATAATTTTACTAGTTTTGAAAAATAATTCTTATAAATTTAAAATTGTAAGAATGATATTGATCAATATTGCCAGATTAAATATTTATTAACCTTTAAAATATTAAATTTACCAATTTAAATTAAAATTATAAAGGAAAATTATCAAATCAATTTAATTATTAATTCAGATTATTAAATTGATATTGTCCAAAATTCCGGGTCGTCCCACCAGTGCTTTTCTACGAGTTTTAACAAAATTTCCTAATAATAAAAAATACTTATCCTTGAAATCTTGAACTCTTGATAGTTTCGATACTCATGAGTCATCTATCTTGATATTTTATCTTGATATCTTGAATCTCCATACTCTACAATCTTCATTCTTAGTACCTGCATGGTTAAATCCTGCATATACATATATATCTAAACTTATAATGTTAGTATCTATATTTTATAATCTATTCTAAGGTTGTTGTCGTCAAAACCATCATCTCACGGATTAACAAATGGTATGTTTGATCAGATCCATGGAGCTACTATTTTCTCTCAGCTTGATCTTGCCACATGTTTCCACCAGCTCAGAGTTGCTGAGGAAAGTATTCCCAAGACTGCTTTCCATACTGAGAATGGTTAGTTATACCTTTTGGTTTGACTAATTCCCCAACTTTCTGTGTTGATTTGATGAATCGTGTTTTTCATGATGTTCTTAACAAATTTGTTCTAGTCTTTGTCGATGATGTCCTTGTCTTCTCTAAGTTAAGGGATGAGCATGAGTCGCATTTGAAATATGTTCTGGAGACTTTTAGAAATCATCAGTTGAAGGCTAAATTCTCGAAATGCCATTTCTGGAAGGATGAAGTCCGATTTCTTGGGCATATTGTTTCTAGTAATGGAGTTTCTATTGATCCAGTTAAGATCGCTGCGATCAATGTATGTCTCTCTTCTCTTTCTATAATTTAATCATTCTATCTTTTCTATGGTCCTTATTTCTTCCTATTCTGTTACAGGATTAGGAAACTCCTATGACTCCATCTATATTCGTAGTTTTCTGGGCCTTGCCGGTTATTATCAGAGATTCATTGATAATTTTCCTCGGATTGTTGTACCTCTCACTGCTTTGACTCGTAAGAATGCTAAGTTTATATGGAATGATAAGTGTGAAGCTGCATTCAATGAGTTAAAGCGTAAGCTTACCTTCGCACTAGTTCTTACCATTCCAAATGGAAATGATAAACTTACTCCTCTTTAATCTATACCTAACTATCCTATTTTATATTTCTCCTCCTTTGTCATCAACAAAAACTTACTCCCTCTCATTCTTGGACTTCAGTACCTGTATAACTATACAACGGAATATATAGAGTAGGAAATAATTATATTTCTAAGCATGATAACTAATTAAAGATTATATACATTTCAATGTATATATGTTTTACACACCAATCTTTAAATCAATAAGAAATCAATCCACACAAAGTATCAATTCAAACCAAATCAATTCAAACAAATCAAACAAAGTAAATTCAAAATCAAATGTTACATGGAACTTCCACCCATCCTTCTTCTCCAAAGATTGGGTCTGCCCTAATAACATCCCAATTATCATTGTCATTGGTGAGAGAGACAGGAGGATGTTCTTCGTTATCATCCTTGTGCAGAGAGGAGATCATCCTCGTATCGCATCGAAGTGTCTTTCTTGTTCCTTTATCATATGCATTTGACTTAATTCTAAATGACGTTGGTTTCGTAGAATAAATGAGAGAATATTCTTGAACGAATTAAGAGTTTCTTTAAGATTTTCGGATAAATTATGAATAGGATCAGCCATAGTTGAGTTTGTGGAAGAAATGGAGGATATAGATGATAAGAAATAAATTTCAATGAAGAATTCTAGAAGAAACAGGTATATATAAGTGTAGAAATTCGTTTGAATTGAATAGACATGAGGTAGTTGTTCAAATTTCAATAAAATCAATTGCCATTTCTGCCAGCACATGTCGACATGGTCACATAGGGGATGTCGACATGGGTTAGTGAAATATTATGATTAATTTGATTTTGTGAATAATTGTGTGTATATATAAATTTATATAATATACTAACATTTATTCTAGAGATAAGATAAGGTAGATAACAGAAAGAAAATTTCATTTCATTGCACACTACGATAATACAATGATTAAGCACACAACAAACTACATGAACATTCGAAATAAAGCAAACTAAGAAAAAAATACAACAAGATACGTAAAGATAAAACTAGTTAGAGGATGAAGATGATGAAGATAGTCCAAGTTTTTGCTGACTTTTGAAAAGAACTTTTTCATCTTCGAAGAAATGTTATCCAACTTTTTACTAACGGATCGTTTTAGAATCCGTTGAATCTCCATAATTATCTTTTGGTTTTTGAGAAGGGTTTTGTTGGATGGATTGGAAGGATATTCAATACTTTCCAAAGATGTTTCACCTTCTTCTTCTTCTTCAATTTCCATTTCATCCCTTTCTTCTTCTTCTTCAACTTCCCCTTCTTCCATTTCCTCATGAGCCAAACGCTCTTCCTTTTTGGTAAGTTTCTCATAAGGTTGAAAAACAAATTGAATTTTCATAAGCGAAATGTTGGAATGATTGAAAACTTTTCTAGAAACAAATTCTTCGCCTTTGAAATCCACTCCAAAATAGTTAAAACTCTAAGTGAGATAAATTCCATGATATAAAGTATTCTCACCCATTTCAAGATTTTTTGGACGAAGTTCATCCAAATTAACTTGCGCCTAATTTATGTCATAGTTTTCGAAAATAGCAAAAAGAGCTTTGCAAACTTTTGAAGTAGGATTGTTAAAATTTTCCGATCTTGGAGTCAAATTATGTTGCAAAAGAAGATTAACAATTCTTTCTTTTGGTCGAAAATTTCTATTTTTAAAATCAAAATCATCATCTCTTTCGAAAATGTGATGAAATGTCTCACGATCATGTTCATCGATTTTAAAGTTAGAAGATCCATTCTCGAACTCTTGCAATTGAGAATGGTACCCAAAAGATCACAATTCAAAACAATTTGAGTGCCTTTGACACTACTCCAAATTTCATCTTCATTTCCAACATAAAATCCGCGATTTAAATTCGCATAGAAAATTTTGACAAGATTAGGATGGAAAACAAGATCATTTTGAGAAGCATCAATAAGACTAAGAACACCATTGTTTGCAAAAAGAGAATCAATTTCATAAGAAGAAAAATCTTGAAAAATAGCAAATTTTCCGGGATGGACTTTGGCATAGTTAGCATAATTGATGTATGCTTTAATTGCCTCCGGATCATTGAATAATTGCTCTTTGATTTTTCTAAAAACTCTCATGGTTGAGGGGTTGCTTGAAGAAGCCGTTAGAGTAGAGAGTAGAGAGCTTGAAGTTATAAAGAGAGTTTGAATTTGAAAATTAAAGTGAAAAGATATGATAAAAAAATAGTGAATAAATAGATTCTTAAAGGACATATTCTCTGGTCAAAAGGTATCTTTTCAGAGAACTGAATGAAGTGAAAAAGCGGGGGGAAATTCAAACATTTGAATTCAAATTTTGAAATTTAAATTCAAGTGGCCATGTCGACATCATGGTAGGGACCATGTCGACATGTGCTTTTGAATTTTCATTAATTTATTTTTTCTAAGATCTGTAATATATATATATATATATATTATTATTAATGTCTATTATATATTTCTGAAATATTATTATACTTATAGTATATTTCAGAAAGTAATAAAAAATAAAAATAATAAAAATAATAATAAAAATAATAAAAAATAGAAAATAAATTTTAAAATTCAAACAACACACCGATTCAAAAATCAATCAATCAAGCAACTAATCTTAAGCAAGCAATTTCAACAAATTGTATTGTAAAATGTGTACCTTTTTCTGAGTCCATTTCTTTGAATTCGTCGGAGTCGTGAACAGCTGTGAAACACAAATTTGAATTATTCGTCTTCTGATCATCATCACTTGAGGATGAGTCTGAGTCATCTAGAGTAGCAGTAAATGCACGCTTCCGTTTCTTTTCTGGTTCATTGTTCATAGGAGGATTCTTCCTTTCTGGATTCGGACAGTCTCTTTTGAAGTGGCCTGGTTTATCACAATTGTAACACTTGTCATTATTTGGCACTATATTCTGATTTCTAGAATTCTTATAGTTGTTTCTCTTGAGATTATTCATCTTTCTGTATTTCAGGAATCTCCTAAAATTTCTGGTCATAAAGGCTATCTCTTCATCATTATCGCTGTTTGAGTTTGATCCATCGGTCAATGCATTGAATGCCATTGATTTCTTTTCAGATGCTTTACTTTCTCTTCTCCCGATCATTTGAACTTTATACGACATTAAATTTACAATTAATTCTTCTATCTTCAAAATACTGATGTCATTTGCCTCTTCGATCGCAAGTGTCTTTTGATCCCATTCTGGAGTTAGAGAATTTAAAAAAATTCTGACTTGATCTTCTTCAGAAAATTCCTTTCCCAAAGATATTAGAGAATGCACAATATCCTGAAATCTACTATACATATCTGAAATAGACTCATTAACATTCATTTTAAATAATTGAAACTGATTTATGAGCATGGAAATTTTGGTCTGTTTAACTTTGCTTGTTCCTTCGTGAGTAACTTGCAAAGTTTTCCAGATTTCACATGCAGACTTACAAAATGACATTCTATTGAATTCATTTCTATCTAGTGAACAAAACAGAATATTCATTTCCTTAGAATTATTTTGTGCAATAGTCTTTTGCTCAGCAGTCCACTGTGCAAAATCAATTGTGGATTTAGAATATTCAGTTTGCGTGATATTCCAAGTGTCTAATCCTATAGATTGTAAACATATTTTCATCCTACATGCCCAATATGCATAGTTACTACCATTAAAAAGTGGTGGTCTGACAGTAGACTGACCCTCTACAAATAAACTAGTGACAGGGATAATAGTGTTAATAACAGTTGCAACATCCCGCCTTTTCGCACACTTTAAACCGACACACGTGCCAATTCAAAGCATACGCAAGGGCGGATTGTTATGGGGTAAATAAGAAAAACAGAGAAGAAATAAAAACAAAACAGAATCTCACAGCGGAAGGATAAAATATAATAATCAATATACAGTTCATGATAACTGTTTACAAAATAGTTATTTTACTTATACAATGAATATCAGAGTTACACATACCAATACAAACAATGCAGCGGAACAGTATGAGTGTGGTGCCATACTGTAAATAAAATAATACGACTCCTTCGTCTTCGTCCTCCAAAGCTAAAGTCTTCGATCCTGAAACGCTCGGACTGACCCGAGCGAATGTGAAAAGACAAAAACACTCGAGTCAGAACTAAAAGATCTTATGTGAGTTAAATTAACAAAATAAATATGAGTACAGTAACTCAAGAGATGTTCGGGATTTACATCTCCTAAGGATCCGTTAAACTATTTACTATGTAGTATATTGCGCTATTATAATAGTGTCTATTTATAAAATAAACTTACTTTTAAATAGCGTTAAGGCTTTACATTTTCCACCTTAACACGTATAATGCCAATAGTCTATACAGTACTGTAATACCTCCTGATCGGGAAGCTACCAGAGGATACTCCATAGGTATGACACAAATAGAAACTCGTAGTAAAGGCTCGGTATGGTAGGTGACACGGCACAACTAGGCAATGCCAAGGTAGATATACCAATTGCTATCCAGGCTGGTGGAAACGCGTAGCCGCAGTTACCGCCCACCTCGGACTAACTCCCCAAAATCAAAATATAGAAGTGGCCACTGAATCAATCCAAAATCAAAGTATAATATCGAAGAGGAGGGTCCGATCAGAGGAATGACCTCATTGGCCTGAGAATCGCTCCTGTTTTAGCCACCTTATGCCAACTCACGGGAGTCGGGTCCACGTATTTACCTTACAGGAAACGTCACCACCACCTACTTCATTCTAGAATCTCCACCGCGTACACGGTTAGTCAAAGTGGTTTTCGGTATCGACAGAGAGTATGTCCATATCCGATCCCGGTCTCTTTGCCAACCCATCGTTATTATAACACCGCGGTCATTTAAAAATAGGTTATACTTTAAAAATCAGAATAAACATTCCATTTCATAACCATGAATACGATATCATTTCAAAACCCAAAACCATATTTTATCACTTATCCCAAATATAATTCTTTTCCAAAATCATAATGCTTTAACTTCATAACGTCTGAAAATCAAATATTTTCAAAGCATAATATTTTGAAAATCATAATTTAAAACCATAACTTCTAAAAAACTTGAATGGTTTGGACATTCAACGGTATATGAATTAAATGGTTTAACTTAAATGTTACTTTGTAAAGAAATAGTTCCCATGGCTTTACAAATACATTTCTTTATTAAAGTCTAAACCAAAATTTATATTATCTCTCTCAAGTTCCAAAACCACTTCAATTTATTTATATATACGTATATCCATTTTGAGTAACAATATTTCAAACTAAAATTGGATTTTATTCTTTCAACAGATCAATTGTTCTATTAATTAGTCTTGAATATTCACATAAAATCCATAAATAATAAGACTTCAATTTCTAGTAATAAAATATATATATTTTCCCAATTCAAATTATACTAGAATATTCATTTCAATTTATTTTGGGAAAAATCCAATTATAAATATCATATCTTAAAATTTCCAAACTTAACATTTAAACATATGATATAAATTATTAAACTCCATTTTCTTAATTTTCTTCCATTTTTAATAAAGATTTTTATACACCTTTTAATTTCAAAATTTTCAACTTCATATGTATATATATATGGAAGAAAAATATTTATACAATATAAAATTTAAGATTATTATAAACCGTATTCCATCCAAACCATAGAAATCACATTTAAATAGTTATATATATATCGCGGTGCCTGTATATAATTTTCTATCATATGGTCAAGTGATACGGATATTTATCATTTCAATCCGCAATTTAAAAAAAAATATAAAATTTTGCGGTTATATATCATTTCAAACCACAATTCCTAATGGAATGAAATATGCATGATAATTTGCAATTTCATGATATACAATAAACATCCATTCATCAACATCATCCATCATCCAAATCGAAATCATCAATCAATATCAATCAATAACAATATTATTTTTGGTAGTACATAATAGGTAATACTGGCAATTTTATTCAAATTAAATTTAACAGCTATTAATCTACAGTCTATATTCAGTAATAAATTATACAACTGTTAACTAGCAGTTCATATACAAACAAATAAATTTTAACTGTAAATTTATACGCAATAAATTAATTAAATTAACAGTTAAATTTAATAAATGCAATTCAACAGATATGAATAAAATAAACATGCCAAATGCTCATAAATAAATTTCTATTCATTTCTAAAATTAATTTAACAAACATAAAAGCTTCTAGTAGTTGTGAGTGGGTTAAAACACTCACATTTGGAATTTAAATCGAATTTAAATTCAATTTAAACTCAAAATTTTGACGGTCTCCAAATCCATCCAAACCAGCGTCATCAGATCCGGATTTTAAAACCGAACCTAACAAAAAAAAATTCGTTCGAATCCGAGGTCGTACGTAAAAGTTACACGATAAAACGCTTACGAAATCAAAAATTAATTAAAACAAAAAAAAAGAACACAACTCACAAAATCTATGCTACGTCAGAACATCTTTCACGTGAACGTTTCCTAGCCTGCACGCAAAAGTCACGCACACGCAACCCTGGATGAACGAAGCACGGAACGCCTCTGTTGACTCGACCTTTGACCACCAATTCGCGCCACTGTCGGCCGCGTCTCCACGAACGAAGGCCTCCACTACGCCGTCCATCGCCAGGCGCCTCCCTCTGGCCCATCGATTGCCGTTAACAAGCCCAGCCGCCACATGATGCCGAACCCTAATCCAATTTATACGCCACATCCAGCCGTTAACTCGATGCAATAACCACATAGATCTGACCCCCTCAGTCCCCTCTCCAATACCCAGAAAAGGTTTGACGATCCGATGACCTTTGTTGTGACGATGATGTGAGGCCGAAAATGATTTGAATTGTTCTGGATGAACGATAGCTCCAATCGAAAAACGAATCACATTAGCAGATTACGGACATCGAGAACTATAATATATATTTTTTCGAGATTTTTAGGAGGACTTTAAATTTTCACTTTTTTTTTTGAACTGACTGGATCTAGGGTTAGCCCCCATTAAAGAAGAAGAGAAGCTTGAAGAAGATGAACGTACATCAAATAGACAATAGAATGGAGCTAGGGTTTATAACTGTATATTTATAGGTAGGGTTGGGTTAGAGTAGATAGACTAGATAGATGAACGTACGAAACAAACTAAGGCCCAAAAAGCCTGTTCTGACCCCGGAACGAAATTTGTCAAACCCATATATCCAGATAAGTATTTTAAAATATTCTGAACGCGATGGAAAAAGTTTCACGTCCAAATTTGATCGTATGAAGAAGTTATGCTGAAAACAAGATTTCCAAATTGATTTCAAATTGATTTTAATAAAATTGATTTTCAAGGCGTTTCGCGTCCGTACGATCAAACGACAAATCCGATCGATACGAAACTTGAAACCCTATAATAATTCACCGATACGGATCCGATGAAACTGGTTTCGTCGAAATCCGAATCCGTGGCCAAAATGACTATTTTTAATATTCATTAAATAAATTAAATAAATTATAAAAGTCCAATTTTTTACATCTAAATTCAAAAATTGACCAAATTTCTCCCTTTAAATTTTCTTAATTATTTACTCCAATTCTAAACAATTCAAGTGTCAATACATAGTTGTTCTATTCATCAATTTAGATGTTAATCCTTACTTAAAGGTTAAATTCCAATTTTTAATAAATTCAACATTATACGTTTGATTAAATTTATTAAATTCACTTTCTTTCTATTATTCAAAGTTATTGATGTCAATTTAATGAAACTAACATTGGCTCAATATCTATACATTAAAAATCTCAATTCTAAACTTAGATCTCAACTTATGAAATAGTTAAATAATAAATTCCATCTAAATCTACATCTTCCTACTATCTAAATATTTAGAAAAATTACTTACCACTTTTTATTGTAAATTTCTAAACTAGTAGATTTGTGTCATTTCTAGCCCTCTGGATATTTTAAATTAACTAAAAGCAAATTTACATATAATTTCCATCGTCAATTATTTTAGTGAATAAATCTTCAAAGGTTACTGCAATTAATCCCATAAATTGCAATAAATTCTAATAAATTTGACTCTATTTGATTACAACTCACAAATAAATCAATTATTCCCCAACTACAAAGTTACCGTTTCTTATATATATATATCACTACAGTAATACTTCCAAATGTTCATCCTTTGTTTGCATAAATTACTGTATTCAATTGAATTGTAATATTGTTAACTTACACATAAATAAACTTAACAACTAATAGAATAAATAACTTACAAAATTTGTTGTCATAAATATATTTTATAAGTCTACACTTAATTATTATCTTACAATACGTTTTTACGTTACTATAAAATTTATACACTCTTCCGTTACCATATTAATAATTACTAAAGTAACGTTCATTCTTAATAACAACGTTATACTATTCAACATATAAAAGGACTCCATTCCCCAAATACATTCATTTATATTTATTCCCTTAAAGTTCTCCTTTATTGACTAGACACATTAATTTAGATTCATTTACATCGAATGCCCTTCTTAGCTATATACTCAATACATGTTAAATCTACATAATTTTTACCCTTTTATTCAAATTCACTTATACCATCAATAACAAAATGTTGCCCTAAATTTAGATTCAATTATATACATTAGATAAATGGGTAAACTTTTGTAATTATCCCATATATGAAAATATTTTTATGCATACATTTCCACTTACTTACTATGCATTCATTTATTAAATTACTAATTGCCTTAGTCAACTTATCCCCTATTTACTACCAAATTTCAAATTTAATTATGGCTTATCAATACATAAAATTTACATAGGCAAAACAAATTTTATTACTATCTTAAGTCCATTTATTATTGACAACATTCATTAAATTTCCTTATCAACACTTATTGCATTGATTTATTCAGCGGTCACCTTTTATTTAGTTACTATCCATTTTACAATCCAATGTAAGTCTTCCACTATTTATTTTATATTAAATGAATTCCATTCTACTTAATCTTTTTATTGATATTCACTAATTCAACCCTTATATCAGTTTCTTATATTTAACTTTAAATCAAATTGTGACAATCTACATTATCCAAATCTATTGTCATAAAATTTTATTGTTACACTAAATTACAACTACTATACCAAATTTCTACATTTATTCTAAATTAGATTAGAAATTATATTAATTCAATTCATTTAATATTATTAATTTAACGGGTCGTTACAATCTCCCCCACTCAAAACTTTTCGTCCCCGAAAAGGAAAAAGAAGGGAGAAGGAAGAATAAACAGTACATCTTATTTCAAATATTAACTTATAAACAATAATTTACTGGATTAATTTCCTTTAATGAAATATACCCGTTTATAATCATTACAACCTTTTATACTTAAATCATTAAAGTTTGGAAAATATTCAACAAAATTCTAAGTCCAAAATTTACGAAAATTTTTGGCAGAGTCTCCTTTGTACGGTGAGGCTCGGGAGAAAATATAATACCAAAATATACAAATATATTACATATATTATCAAAATATTATATCCCAACACGGAAAAACAGCGCTTTAAACGTAATCCGAAAACGTACCTATTTGTCGGGCAATATACGCTTATTATTTTGGAACCAAAAGCAGTAGCAGTTGCTTCCATCACCTGAATTCACTTATATAATCTAAAAGGTTAAATATTTATTTTAAAGTGAACTATTCAAGTGGATTCAATCATTAATCAACCAAACAATTCAACAACCATCAACCTTACAAACAACATACATACACAAACAAAGCAACCATTTAATCCATCAAACAAATAGTTGTTTGGGTTCAAACTTGAAATTTGTATGAAATGAAATTAACTATCAAGTGCATCCTTTACTCAACAGTCTTAGATGGAACAAAGATAGATACTTATTCATTTAACCACTTCAAATTTCTTACCCAACAACATAAATCAAACAACACAATTTAAACCAACACCCAAATTTATTTATTATACATTTATCTCATGCTTCAATGGTTTGATTTTCTTTCTTTCATTTATGGAGTGATTTCTTTATTTCTTACAAATTTTCATATTCCATTTATAACAAAATTCATTATATTTGTATTCCAATTTATTTACTAAAGTTTCTACCATCTACTTATACTACTTACCTTTACTTATAGTAAAATTTCCAATTTAACTTAAGTCTATACAATTAATTCTCATTAATAATAGCAAATTAATAGAATACCTTTATTACCTTACTCTTCACTTGTAAGATTTCCCCTTACATTTCCTACTAACATTGCAACTTTTTATTATATGGTAAGTTATGTATGTTTTAAGAATGTAAGTGAAAATTTACAAGTTTCTTCTCCATTCCTTTAATTAATATATATTTGTTTTATAAATTACAATTTCAACTTACCTTTAACCTCATTCATTTATTTAATGTTGAAGTTTCCATTATATTTAATTACAGTAACCCTCTACTTACACTTAATTTATTAACCTTATAACTTGCATTCCTATAAGTGAAAGATTTTACTCATTCATTAACTATGGATTGCAGTCATTTATATTTTTCCTACTTTCCATTATATTAGAATAGGGGAAATTAAGGCGTACTTAAGTTAATAACCCTACAATCAAACTTTATAAATTAAGGAATTTCATTTTTTACTTTCTTAAGGTTAAAATCACCTATTAATAGTACAACCTTTAATTTTAGTAAAATTCCAATCATCACTTAAGTTAATACCATTAAATTCTTATTTATAACAGTAATTTATTGAATACTTCATTATTTTCAAAAATTCTACTTGCATAATATTCTATTCCACTCTTAATTTACATTTCAACTTTTTATACTTGGTAAGTTATTTATGTTAAAGAAAAAGCAAAAGAACTTATACAAGTTTAATCTCAACCCTTTTAATTCATTGATTACTTAACCTTTATTTCACTAACCTAAATTTTTTTTTTTTACCGTAGACTTTAACCATAATTTTATATTTAAATCTAAGTATAAATATTTAAAAATTAAATATATTATTAGAAAAGAAAGTTTAAAATCAGGAGTAATTTGACTTTTAAAATAAAGATGTTTTTGAGGCTAAAATTATTTAAAATCAGGATCGAGGGTTTTGAATCTTTTAAAGGAAGGTTTTGAAATCATTTTGAAAACAAGATAATTTTGTAAAATCATTTGAATTGAAATTAGTGGATACAAAACAATGTCCCACTAGATTTTCGTAGGTTCCATCCTACTTAGGGTTTCATCCCTTTAATGGGCTCGAAGTGGATTCCATTCCACGAATAAATTGGATTTTAAGATGCCAGTGCTTTTCTACGAGTTTTAACAAAAATTCCTAATAATAAAAAATACTTATCCTTGAAATCTTGAACTCTTAATAGTCTCGATCCTCATGAGTCTTCTATCTTGATATTTTATCTTGATATCTTGAATCTCTATGCTGTACAGTCTTCATTCTTAGTACCTGCATGGTTAAATCCTGCATATATATATATATATATATATATATATATATATATATATATATATATCTAAACTTATAATGTTAGTGTTTATATTTTATAATCTATTCTAAGGTTGTTGTTATCAAAACCATCATCTCATGGACTAACAAATGGTATGTTTGATCAGATCCATGGAGCTACTATTTTCTCTCAGCTTGATCTTGCCACAGGTTTCCACCAGCTCAGAGTTGCTGAGGAAAGTATTCCCAAGACAGCTTTCCGTACTGAGAATGGTTAGTTATGCCTTTTGGTTTGACTAATTCCCCAGCTTTCTTTGTTGATTTGATGAACCGTGTTTTTCATGATGTTCTTAACAAATTTGTTCTAGTCTTTGTCGATGATATCCTTGTCTTCTCTAAGTCAAGGGATGAGCATGAGTCGCATTTGAAATATCTGGAGACTCTTAGAAATCATCAGTTGAAGGCTAAATTCTTGAAATTCCATTTCTGGAAGGATGAAGTCCGATTTCTTGGGCATATTATTTCTAGTAATGGAGTTTCTGTTGATCCAGTTAAGATCGCTGCGATCAATGTATGTCTTTCTTCTCTTCTCTTTCTATAATTTAATCATTCTATCTTTTCTATGGTCCTTATTTCTCCCTATTCTGTTACAGGATTAGGAAACTCCTAGGACTCCATCTGATATTCATAGTTTTTTGAGCCTTGCCTGTTATTATCAGAGATTCATTGATATTTTTTCTCGGATTGCTGCACCTCTCGCTGCTTTGACTCATAAGAATGCTAAGATTATATGGAATGATAAGTGTGAAGCTGCATTCAATGAGTTAAAGTGTAAGCTTACTTTCGCACCAGTTCTTACCATTCCAAATGAAAATGATGGATTAATGGTATACATTGATGCTTGTCGTGAGGGTTTGGGAGCTGTTCTGATGCAGGATGGGAAAGTCATCGCTTATGCCAACCGTCAGTTGAAGACCCATGAAGCCAATTATGCAGCTCATGATTTAGAATTGCTTGCTATGGTTTTTTGCTTTGAAGCTTTGGAGGCATCATCTTTTGGGTACTAAGTTTGGGCTCTTTACTGATCATTAGTATTTGAGGTATATCTTCACCTAAAAGGATTTGAATCAGCGGCAGGTTAGGTGGCTTGAGTTCCTTGCTTCTTATGACCTCGACAACAGCTATACCCTTGGGAAAGCTAATGTTGTGGCCGACGCTTTGACTCGGAAGAAGGTAATGTTATGTCAGCTTGTTGTTTCTTCTTCTCCTCTTCTAGATCGTATCATTGCTAAGTAGGATGAGGGTAGGATTATTAGATTGATTAAGGATAATGTTCGTGCAGGGTTGGTGGAAGTAGTCTTGATAGTAGTGGAGCCCAGATCGATGATAGAGGGATTTTGAGGATTAATAATCGGATTTGTGTCCCGAATGTCGATGGATTGAGGCAAGAGTTACTTCGAAAAAATCATCGATCCAGACTTTCTATTCATCCTAGTGTGACGAAGATGTATCAGGATATGAAGAAGCTTTATTGATATAGAGGTATGAGGCATGATATCTCTATCTTTGCTAGTAGGTGTGCGACTTGTCAGCAAGTCAAGGCCGATCATCAGAAGACCCCTGGTTTATTACAGACTCTTTAGGTTCCCAATTGGAAATGGGAACATGTTTCTATGGATTTTATAGATGGATTACCGAGGACTAGGATGGGTAATGATAGTATTTGGGTTATTGTGCGTAGATTGACCATGGCAGCTCATTTCATTCCATCAAGTCTACCCATTCTACCTCCAATTTGTCTGAGATTTATATGAGGGAGATTGTTCGCCTTCATGATGTTCCTGTCAGTACTGTTTTTGATAGAGATCCCATCTTTACCGGTCAGTTTTGGAAAGCTTTTCAGGAATCTTTGGATACTCATCTGAATCTGAGCACTGCTTACCATCCACAGACCGACGGTCAAATGGAAAGAGTGAATCAGATTCTTTAGGATCTTCTTCGCGCCTGTGTTCTGGAGGATCTTCGAAGATCATCTCCATCTTGTTGAATTCACCTATAACAACAGTTATCAGGTATAATCTCAATCATCTGTTTTAATCTTGTCTTAATCCTTTATCTATCTCATTTCATCCTTAAATTCAAGCTAGTATCACAATGTCTCCATTTGCTGCTCTTTACGGACGACCTTGCAGATCCCCATCTCGCTGGATTGAATCTGATAATCGTTTGGTTCTTGGTCCTGAAATGATTTTAGAGGCTTCTGAGAGAGTTGAGGAGATTAAGAGGAAGATGAGGAGTGCTCAAGATAGACAGAAGAAGTATGCTGATCGGCGTAGGAGGAGTTTGGAGTTTTCGGTTCTTGATCAGGTTTTCCTTAAGGTCTCTCCCTTAAGAAATGTGATTAGGTTTCGTTAGAGAGGGAAGCTTGCTCCTAGTTTCATTGATCCTTTCTGTACCTTAGAGAGGATTGGTTCTTTAGCTTATCGTCTGGATTTGCTTGATAAGTTTTATGGAGTGAATAATGTATTATATGTTTCGCATCTTCGTCGGTATCTTTATGATCCCTCTTTGACTGTCCAGCCTTCTACCGTCGAGAGTTTGGATGTTGAGCCTAATCTTACTGTTGAAAGTAAACCACTTCGTATTATCGATAGAGGTACGAAGCAGCTGAGAAGGAAATCTGTCAACCTGGACAAAGTGGAGTGGAGTACGGATGATCGGGACTATACCTGGGAGACAGAGGAGTGCATGCGTGCTTCGAATCCAGACTTGTTTATTTCAGTTACTATTTGCTATTCTATCTTATCTTTCCTTGTTTCATGTCTCATTACCTTTTGAGGACGAAAAGTTTGAAGTGGGGGAGAGTGAACAACCCATAAATTTTGTAAATATTTGAAATAGAATTTATTTGAAACTTTGATTTTAAATCACAATAAAATTGAAATTTGGAAATTTACAATGTAATTTTGGGATTTGTTGAGAATTATTTTTCCAAATAAAATAAAATAATATTTTCTAAAATTTTTATATTTTGGTCAACTTTGGTCAAACTTTGACTTCCATTTGAAATTTTTGAATTTGAATTTTAAATTTCTATTCTTATTCTTTAAAGCTAGACTTTACGCTATTATTCTTTATGCTTTTCGCTTCATCAAATTCCGATTTATACTCCTTAAATTTGTTAAATTTCAGCGTTTTACACGCAAATATTTTAGTATTTCTATTCTCTATTTTCTACTTTATTTTCTATTTTTTTAATTTTGATTTGGGCTTTGATTTCTATTGGGTTTTTGAACTGTTTGTGGAATGGACTTTGCATTTGGGCTTTGAATTTCCTAATGGACGTTTCTGTGACTTTTCAATTTGAAGTGGTGTCTTTTCCCAAACCATAGCCATTAAAAAACATCTTTCCTCCTTTTCTCTTCTCATTTGCGTTTCCTGACAAAAGAATTTTACAGTAAGCTTTACTTTCTTCCTCTTTCATTCTCTTTTCTTTTTCTCTTTTCTTCCTTATACTATGTTCGGCTATCAGCATACATGCTCCTTTGCAGACCCCATCTCCTTCTTATCACCATCACTATGATTGGCCTCCACCTCCTCATCACCATCCCCTACCCAGGTCATGACCTTCCATGATCCAAAACTCCATCACCAAAGCATGTTGAAACCCTAGCCGAGCCTTCCTTGATCACCACTTCATCTTTGCTAACCTTGGCCACCACCAATTCCTCCACCTCCTATTCCTTGCCGCGACCACATTCTCCTCCATAGCCATGACCAAATGATGACCTGACCACTTGACCAAGCCCAAACAACCCAGGTCGAGCCACATTAGCCATAGGGTTGAACCCTTGTGCACTTGACCTTTCATCTTGCCTTGACCTTTTGCCTTCCTCAAGCCATCTCTTCACATTCCAGCCTATGCCGTGCCATTCACTTGCCTTGGCCGAGCATACATGCCTCAAATCAAGTCATGGCTGAACATAAATTAAAGTGGCCGAGCCTATCTCTATGTTAGCCGAGCCCCTTGCATTGGTTAAGCCATTTTATTCCACTTTATTCATATTTCTGCATTGTTTAATTCAAATTCTTTTATGTTGAATGTATACTTATATTTGGTGTATTTGTTTGTTTACAAAACCTAGATCTTGGCTCTTCATCTACTCAAATCTAGTATGTGCTTTGTCGTGCTTTTCGAAGTTTGTTCTTGTGTCTTGAATTGTCATCTCTAGCTTAAGAAGGTGAGTTATCACTCTCGAATTCGTACTTATATATTTGTGAAACAATGACATGTGAATGTGTAGTAGTTGATAAGCTATGATGATCTAAGTTCATATATGCCTTATATATGACTTTATATGACGTTATCACTTGATTATATACTTGTTACATCACCTGATATGATATGTTATGCTATACTGTTCATTTTATTTTCTGTTACTCACACTGCAAGTTCCCTTTCACTATGGGTTGAAATGATACATACCCGAACGGAATTTAGAATAAGGAAAAATCGTTATGAGCTGAAATAATAGGCTCAAGCGATTTTTATTTTATTTGACTTGGGATTGGGGGTTTGAAATGATAGAACCTGGGATTTTATAATTATGAATTGAAATGACACATATCCATATCACATGACCTAGGTTAGAAAATATTATACAGACCCATGGTTAATTTTTAATTAATAGTTTTAAAATTATTATGTATTTTGGATTTTAAATATATGAAATTTTAACTTAAATTTTGATTTCAATGATTTTAAATATATATATATATATATATATATATATTGGTTTCTAATAATTTAAAATTTTATAAGTAAATAAATGGTTTGAAACTAAATTTAAAGATTTTATCTATGATATAAACTTTTAATATGACTTAATAATTTAAATTGATTTAATGTGGAATTTTAAATCTAACATAGTAATAGTGATAGATTTTATTTTATGAAATGGATATGTTTTGTATAATAAAACAGATTTTACAAAATAACTATGATTCAAATTGAAGATATGATGTTTAAACATGTTATGGTAGAATTTGTAGCATTTCCAAAATGCTGCTATTTTGTTTTTAAAGTGTTGTACTACTTTAGGTTATGTTTAAAAAATGCTATATTTCTAAAAAAGATGACGTTTTTGAAATGTTGTAACTAAGTATATCGATTTGGAAATATTACCATTTTTGAAATGGATATTATTTGGAAAGAGTAATAACATTTGGTTTTGAATGGTTTTGGAATAGATATGTTTGATTTGTATTATAAACCATTTGAAATAAATAACCACGGGTTATAATAACGTTTGGTTGTTAAAGAGACCAGGACCGGAAGTTGTCATACTCTCTGCCAACTTCGAAAACCACTTTAACAACGGTGTAAGCGGTGAAGATTCAAAAATGAAGTAGGATGGTGGCGACGTCCTATTGAGGTATATACGTGGACCCGACTCACGTGAGTTGGCATAAGGTGGCTAAAATAGGAGCAATTGACGGGCTAATGAGGTAGCTCCTCTGATCGGACACACTCCTTCGATACAATTCTATTACTTTGTGATTGATTAGGTGCACCCTTTGATTTTTTTGGGATTATGGCTCGAAGTGGGCGATTACTGCGGTTATGCGTTACCACCGGTTTGGAAGTATAATTGGTATTTCTGCCCTAGCATTGCCTAGTTGTGTCGTGTCACCTACCCTAGCGTGCTTTACTATGAGTTTGATTTGTATCGTACCTACGGAGTATCCTCTGCTAGCCTCCCGATCAGGAGGGACTACGGCACTATATAGACTATTGGCACTATAAAATGTTTTAAGGTGGAAAATATAAAGCCTTAACGCTATTTTTAAAATATATTATACTTTACTTTAGACATTATTATAATAGCATATATTACTACATAGTTGATAGTTTAACGGATCCTTAAAGGATGGGCGGTCCCAATATCCTTTAAGTTACTTGTGCATTTCTATTACAGTTCACTTGAGTTGGTTTACATTGTATAAGTATGTATGTCCTAACTCGAATGTTTTGTGTTTTTGCTTTACGCTCGGGTCACCCTGAGTATCACAGCTTTGGATTCACCTTCTGGAGCTAGAGAATTGTTGCATATTATCTACCTATCCAGTTGTCTATCTATTTCTATTTCAGTTATCTCCTTTCAGCTTATGTATTAGTGGATATATATATGCATGAATTTGGATTTCCTATTTTATTTGCTTTCAGACTCTAGTACTATGTACTTGTTTTGAGATTTTGTTGTGGTAGCTTCATGAACTATTATGGTTATTTTATTTCCGCTGCGAGTTATTCTGATATTTTTGTGTCTGTGATTCCGTGATTGGTTTTATTTGCTCCAAATTATATTACAATCTATTGTCTTGAATTATTCAAGTCCGACATGTGTGGTTTTGTTGTCGATTTGAATGGTCCAAAATAGTGGGTCATTACAACAGTACACTATCTCCTTCTCACGACTCGCGTACAAGAACTCAGCCTAACTCATACAAATGCAACAACCTCTCATCCACACGCATGCAAGACAACATTGGTCAACGATCCCCCATGACTACAACGTGCGCCACATGCCCTCCACCACCATGCTAAGTGCGGTGCCTTTCGGCACCTTCGTTCTTGAGCAAAACCCCAAAAACGTATGCAACTTCCCAGCTCAGCTCGATTTTGGCGAATTTGGGATGATACGCTACAATTCAACCATTGGATGTGTAGAACCTATCGAGCTCTACAACTTTTCTTTTAAAAAAATTTGAATCCGATGAACGGATTGAGAGAGATCGAGGAGTGAAATTTGGAAGAATTTTGGCCACTAATTCGTTTTGAACGCGGCTGAAGTTAGGGTTTAATGAAGAAGGAAATAAATGGCTTATTATTTAAGTTTCTGACCCACTAACCCATGAAAATTCCAAACTCCAAACGACTCGTGCCGCCTGACGATCATAACGTTTTACCCCTATTCCGAACACAATGGAAATAGTATCGACGCCTAATTCGATCGTATTCAGAAGATAGTTTTTCAAACTCAATTAATTTTAATCGTATTCCTTAAATTAATTTCTATTCATTTCAAGCTCACATGGCCAAACGACAAGTCTGATCGTTACGAAACTTGAAATCCAATAATAATTCACTATTACGGATCCAATGAAACTAGTTTCATCGAAATAGGGGACAGTGGCCAAAATGGCTATTTTTACTCGTCAATTAAAATATAAAATTTGTGATTTCTAATTATTCACTTTTAAACCCTTTTTAAATGTCAACAATCTTTACTCATATTTAAATAAAATTTTAATCAACATTTGACATCATTTTCATTCACATTAAGTTTAGAATTCAATTATTTACATAATTTTCAATATTAAGTTTTAAACAATTTGATTATCCAATAAATTGCATTATTTCAAATATAAGTTATTTAACTAATAAAATTAAATTTCAAAAGAATACAAATAATAAACAACTACTTTATTTTATAATTATTCAATTCCAAATACTGATTATAAACACGTTCAATATATAGAATTTCATTTCAACATATATTATCGCCAAAATCTTCGGAATTGTTTAATTCAAAATTTGTATTCAAGTTCATATTCAAATAAATTAAATAAATAATTCATTAGATTTATATTTCTAACCATTTTATTCAATAATCACACTAAATTTAATAATTTAAAATAGTTAAAAATACGGGTCATTACAGATATGAATTACCCAGATCCGACCCCGGTTCCTTCAAAATCTAATCACCGATAAAAAACGTGAAGCTCATAGGTGATTATCATTCAGTTTAATTCATCTTTATATTCATTCAAAAATAACTTAGAGACACGTATTATTTTAAATTATTCCATTTATCTTTTTTACAATATATGGAATCATTAAGCCTCATTTGTCAAAAGCTTTGGTTATTTAAAACCCTTTTTTAAATCTTTCAATTATCCCAAATCATTTCACCACTTACTTAAGAAAACATTTCCAAATTATTTCTTTAATCTTAATCGAAGATTTCATAACTTTTAAATGTGTCAAAAAGGTATTATTTAAGACATCGTTTACTATAAACTCCAATCCAATTAATGTTGAGTAGATAAAGGACATTATTTAAGATATCTTATTTCCAAAAAAAATATTTAAATTTTTAAAAAAGATTTCTTATATTCCAAATCATACCCTTTTTAATAAGTTGAAACCATGCTGCCTAACTTGGTGAATTCAAATTAGTTAGTGCTCGAGTTAAATGTATTCATAGAAATTATATAAAATTATACACAATACTAATTTCCATATTCAACTAGTACTATGAGTAGGATAATAGTGAAATCTCTTTTTAAATTCACGTGGATAATACTAGTTTTCTCCTTGGACCTTAATATAGAGTTTCACTAGAGTATTCCTTATACTGCTAAAAATCGGGTTTAGTTAACTCCTTTGAAAATTACTTATTTTTGGAATAACTTAAATGAAATCTTTTTAGAGCATCCGGGCTTTCCCTCCGATCTGTTCCACCCCTCGCCTAGAAAGAGAAGATAGAGGCCAGGAAATTTCTAGGCACTGGTTGCCCCATTCCTTACTTTAGTTACACATTTTGTTTTATCTTTCCACATCCCATAGGGGGACAAATGTACTAGTCATTTCTACATACTTAGTTCGTTATTACATTCAGTACCTTTAAGGAAAAATTCCATTTTTATTTAATTGTTATAAACAATTTCTCTTAATTATTTATTTAAATTCTTATTAAAACTTCCAAAAATACTAGATTGTATATTTAAAAAAAATTATAAAAGATTCAAAAAAGAATAGTTAAGGTTAAATCTATATTTCTAAAGCTTATTAAAACAGCTGCAGAAAAGTGCTGTGAAAAGTGGTTAAAAAGCTTATTTGATTTAAAACAACTTTTCTATTATTTGAAAATCCTTAATTTTACAATTAAAATTTTGTTTAATCTATTTTAACATTTTATCAAATTTATGTCATATTTTTAAACATTTAAAATATCTATTTTAAAGGATTTTACACTTCGGTCACTTAACTACAAAAGCGCAATTTTTTTTAAAAATTGATTTGCTCATATTTTAAAATCTACTTAATGAAATCTTGATTTTCTTTCTTCGTTTGAAAAGTATGGATATAATAGTTTGGAAAATTCTTATCTTGAAGAATTCTGAGCTATTTATTACATTATACATATTCGCTTGACTTTTACGGCGTGAACTACCATTACGCGACGCGTCTATTTTTGACTTAATTTTCAATATTCATGTAAAATTTTCCAAAATACTTTTAAATGTTTATAAAACATTTCTAAACCACATTAAACCATATTTAAGTGGTTTAAACATTCCATATACATGATTTCATTAAATAAAGGAAAGTGATTTCCTTTGTGCTTATCAACATGTATTAACATGACTTGTATATATATTCAACAACCGTATTAAACCTCCATATTATCATATTTAAACATGATATATAACCATCATTAACAATAATATCCAAACAAATATATCATCATGTAATATATATATATATATATATATATAACTATAGTTTAGGAGTTTTCTCACTATTGGTTATATGTTGCTAATTACTTTTTCAAATATTCATCAACCAAATATCCAAACATCATTAGCATCCAAATTTTTATGTTAAGCATTTATAACTACTTATAATGGTTTAAAGTTAGAGTTCTCACCAATATCCAAACCGTTTCACTTCCTACCAATACTCAAACTAATCCATGCTTCACTAACTACTTCATACTCCGTTTACACATTACCGAACAACTTCTTCTTCCTTCAAAGTGCTTGACCAAGGGTTGAGATGGAGGTTGGCCGAAAGTATAGAGAAGAAGTGGTGGAGTTTTTACCTTGAATTGTCAAAACTTGATCCGAAATATAGGTCAACTTCCCTCTGGTTTTTGACCCTCTTACTCTCAATTTGAAAAGGTTGTTAACTATAAAGTTGTTGAAAATTCTTTTCTCTTCAATTTAAAAAAAGAATCACTCTATTTCGGCTAGTTTTGAGGGAGACATGATTGAATGAAGAAGAGGTATTCTCGTATTGATAAAATGAAGCCCAAAAATGTACTGTATATAAGTGGAATTTTGACATAGTTAAGCTCAAAACTGGAAAAAGTGCTAAACATGGAATTGTAGCCACTGGAATTCTACATGGTTTGAATGAAAGAATTACTTCATTTGGATCTGTTTTGGAGGAGGTATGCTAAAAGAAGAGGTATTCTCGGTCAAAAATTATGCTCGAGAATGCACTTGAAAGAATGGAGTTTTGAGTATAGCTAAGCTTGAAATGAGAAGAAGTGGTCAACTAGAAAGTTGTAGCCACTAAAATTCTACATGTTCCTATAGAAATAATTTTCCTATTTGGTTCTATTTTGAGGAAGTTATGATCGGGAAAAGAAGAGGTAAAATATAAAAAATATTGAATTTGGTTTTGAGGCGAATGGATATCAATTTCATTTTGTATATTTTGTATATATATTAATTATTTCTTATTTTTTCTATGGCTTGGATGCCATTAGAGAGGCTTTGGGGAAGAAGAAGAAGATGAAGAAGAAAGTGAGAAAGAAGTGAAGAATGAGATGTGTAGAAAGTGGAGAAATAGTGGTGGTATTTATACATGAAGTTTATAGCAAAAAGACCTTACTACCCTTAACCCAAAACTCATTTCTAACCACATATTTATTCCTCCATTCCAAAGATATATTAGACCCTTAATTACTACATTTAATGAGATGAGATATTGCTTTGTACTCGGTAATGATGTTGTTTACTAAAGTATCTTTATTAAAAAGTAAAAATCAAATCAAAAGATTTTACTTACTTTATAAGTTTTCAAAAGTTAAAACACTTTGTCTTTAGTGCTTTATATTCATGTTTTCAAAATGTGTATTAATATATGTTTAAATCATGCTAAGGACATATCAATGATTCGAAAACAACTTCCGTAGATAAACGGTCGAAAATCTAAGAAAATGATCATCGATCACATTTTCAGTTTTTAGTTAAACTATTTATTTATGTAAACAAAACTTGAAAATAAGTTTCTTAACATCCTTAAAAAAATAAAAAATAAATTCATTTTATTTAAAAAACTATATTTAAAAATATTAAAATCCAATTATAAAAATACGACATCAATCTGCCAAAAAGCGACGAAGTTATATATCTTTATAAAAAAGTTTATAATGAATAAAATCAGTATAAATTTAATTAATATTATTATCAAATAAATTTGAGATGGAGTATTCATCACAAAGGTTCTAAAAGATTATTTAAACATATACTTAACTTTATCGAAAACCGTCTTTTGTCGAATTTTACGATGAAAATATAATATCTATATTTTTTAAAAATTCAAAAATAAGTTCACCATTCTTATTTATCACATAAAACATGATTATTTGAGTTTGAAAATTTGATATTTGAATATTTAAATTAATTAAATATTCCATTTTTAAAGTGGTAAAATTATGGGTCAATGTGTTAATTGCATCAGATTAAAACTGGATAGGAACTAAATGATTTGCACTCATCTCCAGCAAGATAGTGGGTTATGGTTCTTTGCAAACAAACTCGGTGTACTCTTGTTTATTATGTTAAGTGTGCAAAAGTGGGACATCGAGAGTCTCTCGAATGATGCGTTGATGAACCAAACCATACACTAGTATCTAATGGATGAAGGGGAAACGCGCATCAATGGAAGGTCATTGAAGGATATACGTAGCAACATACTAATGGTGAAAATGGCTCTTGAAGGTAAACCATACAAGATTATGCATTGACGGTGAAAACAATACATGGACACATTCGCCCTAAAGTATAGAGTTCCACTATAGCCGATGTGCTTGGATAACCATGGGGTAATGAATAGACGCACGAAATGTTTGGATTACCGACTTAATACTCTTCACACATAGAATTTATGATGGATATGCATAGATATAGGTTTCATACACCCAAATTAATGGATTTCATGTTATGGGATGCCCGAGAAAACTGATGAGGAATGGATTTTATGGCCATTAATACACTAGAAGGAAAATGAATAGTATATATTAACTATTTAAAGTTAATTTGTAGTATATTCAGTGAAATAAGAAAATCACAAACAAAGATAGAATGTCAAAGAGTAATATAAAATAAAGTAAAAGTAGTAAAATAAATGACATCAGAAATTTTTATGCTAGTTCAAATATCCAATCCTTCTCTAGTCCTATACTCCCTATATAGAGTTCCCACTATCATGTCCACGCTTTCCACGAGTAGCAAGAACACCTTTATAATCTTGAAATTCCATGGGTGGAAGTTACACCTTTCCTCTTGACTTCCAACAGGTAGCAATAATGTCTTTCTCTTAACAAACAACAAAAGAGTAGGAAAATAGTAGTATCTTTAATGTTGATTCTTGCAGATTCGGTACAACAATCCTATAGACCTCCATAACAATATTATTTGAAATATTTGAGGAATAGGATGAGACTAAAGAGAGAATGATTTCGAATTCAAGTAAAAACTCTCTGATCTCTTGTTCTTTGCAGATTTTTTAAAGAACTAGAGTAAAAGTGTGTGGATACGCAAAGAGAGTGGAAGTATGCTAATGTATCTTTCTCATAAAATTTTATGAATGAAAGATGAAGAGAACAATGGAGAGTTCTTGTTAAAAATTATTTATACCCTTTAAATAGAATATGAAAGGATTTGTCCATTATTAAAAAGATGGTAAAAAATCCTTTCATTTAAATTTTGAAATTCAAATAATTGTCTGTGTGTTGATATATTCATGATAAGTATGTCAACATTCTCGATAAATTTTGACGTTCGTTTCAAAAAAATCAATTTTGACTTCCACGTTTTTTCTACTTAGATTACATGTTTATATGAAGATCTTAAGGATTAAAAAAGAGTTAAACAAAAGGGAAACATTAAGGATATTTGCTACGAGGCATTTAATAGAATTTCTAAGACTCAAACATATTCATTGAACACTTCAAACATCTCTATCACTGAAGCATTTGTGTTTCATCCATCTAGAGTCAATTGTTCACTTTCATTTGCTCTGATCAATCTATATATGTATATATATTATATATATATATAACTCATTTTCTTGCACTGGGTTTCTTGCTTAACTCTATAAAATGTCTCCATAATGCATTTGAAAATATCGCACAACTCATAGAAACATTAGTGGTAATATCAATTTGTTTGTCGTGACCAAAATCGGTACTAAGGTATTAGCAAGCTCCGCCTTTTCTCTAATGACAACCATATAAATATTTAAGACATAAAATCTACAGTATTTATGTTTGACTCTCTTAACTCTATGCTCTCTTATTTTTATTTTTACTAGTATATTTATACATTTTCACCCCCTTTGATATTAACAAAAATAGGCAAAAAATAAATTTATAAGCACGATTAAAGACAATATGTATATTATATATATATATATATATGAATATGTATAATCAATAAGCATAAGGGGAATCAAATTCAATATAAAGTATGAAAATGAGATGCATATTTTAAAGTATAAAACATTATAAACAAAATATATATTTTATTGTAACATTATGGCACATATCATAATAAAATAAAGTATGATTTAATACTATAAATAAAAACATAAGAAAATGCTATAGCATATACACATACACAAACATAATATAACATTCACGATGATGACACTTCTTTACTTGGGTGACTAATATGTATGGCAATGAGGGTAAGATGAACAAAAATTTCTTATACGTTTGATGATTTTATCTTGTGCATCATAAATAATTTCACTCACACAACGAACATCTTCTTCATTATAGATTTCCATTTCTTCATGTTCTTCCTCTCCTTCATCTTTCTCCACATCATATCCTACATTCACGGTATTATGAATAACCATGGATGGGTCTGGATGGGTCTGGATTGGTTTCTGAAATGACTGTCAGAACATCTTAGTTATTTAGGGGATGATTCTGAAAGTTCCTAACCATTCCCTCGTGCTTTCCTTTGTTGATCTCGAACCTAATCTGGAATACCTCTATTTCAAAACTCATATCTAATATATACTTAATTGAAATATCCATTTTAGCAATAGACTCAAAGATGAAAGCCCTAACGAAGATTGTAGCAAAGAGGATTCATCCCTAGGCCTTTTTGAGTTACTTAAATCCATTAGAGATTAAGTTTTTAGAGTTTTACTAGAGAAGAAGACTAAAATTGTGCCTCAAACCAATAAATTAATAAGCTATTAAGTGGGAGTTTAAATTAGAAAATAGGTAAAATAACTTAGTTCTGAAAAACCGTTGATATGTTGACATATTTCAAGTATATGCCAATACATACTTGTTGAAAAAAATTATTTTTATGTGTTTACCAATATATTTATATATTAATACCATTATTTAATGTCTCATTAATAGCATATTCCTAATTCTCTTTGTAATTTAACATATTATTTTGTATTAATTATTTTGTTAAAATATCTACTACTTGATTTTTAATATCAATTAATTCTAAAGTTGTGTTACCTTTGATAGAATCAAGTGTATGATCTAGGGGTAATTTTGTAATTTATTACATATATATAACTTGATAACCAATCTAGTTTGAAATAAAAGGTGTTTTCCTTCTATTATACACTTGATATAATGCGTTATATTTATTAATTAATTTAATTAAAAAATCCAAATGGAACGTTTTTTAATAGTAGTTACAAAGTGTTATATCCATGAGTAATTTATCACAATGAAAATAAATATACCATTTTCAATATTTCTAGTCAAGATGTGTTGAGATTGAATATCAGTACATCCATTGAGACAAGAGTACGTAACACTTTCTAAGTGTTAGGCCGTGTTTTACTCATGGCTGTTGAGAGCACCAAGGGATTACATACTGATAATTATCGGATAACTATGGAATGACTCATTCGATGGTTTTTTTTGGTTAATATAACTAAGGTCAAACAGTAAATATCGACATGACAAAATTGCATAGTTCTCTTGACCTGAGAATATTGTTGATCTTCAAAGTGGAAGCTCTGCTTTAATTATAGTTAAATCATGGCACAACGTCCATCGAACGACTATAGTTGGGTCTAGTGGAATCATTAGAAGTGAAAATATTCAAGGGAGGATTCATCTCCTCAATTATATGAGGTTAGTATCATGGTCAACTAGAGTTAGCTCAAAGTCAAAGTCTCTAGCTAGAGCATTTTGTTGAATATGGATAATATTAGAATTTTAACCATCGCCAAATTTCATAAGTCCAAAGTGAGATAGTATTGACGAAGAGAATTGGTGTAAATAATAGTCACAACCAGGTAACGCTTAACATAATAAAATTGGATTTACCGAAACCAAATATGTGATAAATTTAGCCAAAATAACATACCACCTGCTAAGTGACGTGTGAACTTAATATTTGAATTGTTCAATATTAATCATTGACAAATTACACCTAACGGGTCATACAACTGAAATGATGAATACTCCTTTGACTTAATGATTTAATTAATTTTATATTTTTATAAACTAATTAGATTGATTAATATTTGTGAAATATTATTACAAAAATTTATAATTATTTGGTGAACAAATATTATTAAATATATTTATAATAATTATAAATATATTAATCGATATACGATATCGATACGAGTTAAATGTTCGGGCATAAAATGGGTTTGAAGCCCATATGGGAGGTTGAATAGTTCGGCTATAATGGAGCATCAGGGGGGCCAAATTATGGGCTAGAAGAGCTATAATTGAGTGGATAAGAGGAAAGAAAGAGTAAGTGAAAACATGGATTTTGATCCTAACTTCTCTCATCATTCCTCATCTAAATAAACATCTCAACCCACTCTCATTTCATAATTTTAGAGCCTCCATCTATACCTACTTCTGGTCGAATTCTCCACTTCCCCATCTCCCCATTTTCAAAGTCAAATCAAAGTAAATAAAACATATTCGATAGTTGGTGGTGATCATCAGTTTAGAACTAGCAATCTACTGGATTGGAAACTGTGTCAAGGAGTAGATCTCATCATTACAAGGTGCTCTAATAGGTATTGGACATAAGTTAAATCTATAAGGAGGTTATGAATATTAATGTTTATATAATATTATATAATGTATATTATATTGTTAGTTAGATGACAATTCTAATAAATGAATATATTATCACAATTGGATTGTTTGTATGTTTATGTTCTTTTATATTTATAAAATTAATTTCTATCATTTATACAAAGTGCACAGCTCAAATATAAAATAGTTTTTTCATTTTATGAATTTAATATAAATATTTGATTATGGATATAATTTTTATAAATTTAATATTACATCTCAATATATGCAAAATATAATTTTATATTAATATATTTGTTATTATTTTTAAATATTGTTAAAATTAATTAACATGTAAACTAATTATATTAAGATATATATACATTACATAAAATATATTTTATATTTTATAAAATAAAATTAGTATTAGATAGACTTTGGTAGAGTAAAAAATTATTTATTTTAAATATTCATCGAAAACTCAAATAGATTTTTAAATAGATTTTTAAATGATAAAATTAAGTAATAAATATTCTAACAACAAAATGTCACTCAGAATTTTTCTAAAAATTCAAAATGTGTTTCAAAAATAATAATTTTATATTAATTTAAGTAATGTCCGTACAGATAATTTATTTGAAATATATTTAAAATTACAAAATAAATTATGTGCATTATATGGTATAAGTATATATATAATATGTATAATTTACATATTTTAAAATACTAATATCTGCATTTATTATTATATTATTTGCATATATATGAAGTATACATTTAATATACATTTAAATATATGTATGTGTTTATGTATATTTCTTTCAAATTTATGACAAAAAATAATATTTAAACTTACGTTTATTTATAAATATCTTAAAATATACTTATATATAATTATATATTTATAATGTTAATATTCCATGTATATGTTTATATATATAATAAAATTATTTAAATAAAATCTATTTTATATGTTTATACATATATATGTATAATTGTATGCATCTATAATTGGAATTTTTTATATATACCTTAAATTATATAAACATACATTTGAACAATATATTGCGTACCAGATGAGCTAACATGTCTGTTGTAGTGTATTCCAGCATTTATATATGGTCATGTTATAACTTACATGGATTGCTATGTTACATATGCACACACAGATATATATATATATATATATATATATATATATATATATATATATATGATACGCGTACTTATAATGTAATAATAATTAAATAAATTAAAACTAAATCACAATTTTAAATAAAATAATGATTTTATTTAAATTAAATTTAGAAATATTCTAAATAAATTAGACTTCATAGGAACAATAAAGATTCAAAATGGTAAAAAAATTAAAATTCACTCATTACTTCCATTGCGGGTAGGCCTAGTTCCAATAATGGAATCATAGTCAAATAGCTAACGAGGTCTAAATCAGTCATGTTAGGATTAACAAATTAAGCTTATTACCCAAATAGTAGGGTATCCAAAAAGGAGTATCGAAGGATTAGGTTTGGGTAATCAAGAACTCTGTTGTAACAACCCGCAAATCCGTACCCCTTGAGTCAACACTATTCTACATCAACTAACTCAAGTGGAACAGAAATACGAACCATTAGGGATAAATAAGAAGAGATAGGAGAAGAATAAACTAAACAATATTAGAATCTCACAGTCGCAGCGGAATAAAATACAATATATAATATCAGCTCTTTACACAAAATGAAAAATATATCTGTTTTATACAATATATCATCAGAGTATCTCATACAAACAACATTTACCAGTCAGACAATTCCAAACAATCATAGTAGCGGATATATATATACAAGTACAGATAATACGACTCGGGCTCCAGCTCCTCCACATCTCCAAAGCATCCTGTCCTGAACATATAATACTCCGTCTGACCCGAGCATTATAATGAAATAACACCCGAGTCCGTCTGGAATACCAGCTGATAATAATGCATCCACATTGATTATTAAAGTTTCAAAAATCCTTTGAAAAAAAAAGCATCTCGTAAGACCACGGCACAAATAAACATGTCGGGTTTTTACCGTACGATAGCGAAAACACTTTTCATAGAAATCCTCTGATATTATAATAGGGTCTATATACAAATACTTATAAAATAGCCGAAATTGTTGCATCTATTAAATTCCAGCTACTAGCCACAGAGTGGGTAATACAAACAAAACTCGTAAAAGGCTCGTAGGGAGAATGGATTCCAACTAATGACTAGGCACTGGGGTACCACCTGTCACAGTACCTGGCTAGATCAGTGTACCGAGGACCACGCCCAATCCCCTGCAACACAAGGTCCGGATTATCCCTTACTGGATAATCCCGAGTAAGATCACCCCACGGTTGGGATCAGCAACCGCACCACTAAGTCGAAATAAAAGGGACATCTAGACAGGAATGACCTTACCCGGAAATGGGTGCTGCCCACCAAGCCTTGATGCATATCCCCTGATTTTTAGTCATTCCCGGTCGATAAGGCTTGAGGTTAAGCTTTATATTTTAAAATCATTTCACTTAGAATGCCCATTGCCCACCTGACGATGTTCCGAAAGCATTCATCCATACAAGTCCGTCCCGGGTTCAAACGGAACCGAAGGCACTACTCCTACTACATCCATTTTGGAAATATCCTCAGGATTAGTAGCGACTAGCCCTTGCACTTCACTGCTCCGTCTTCGACTCCGAACTCGTTTTTCCCACGAAAACGTAAAAACCGGATCGAAATGGTTTTCGAAAAATTAATCCCGATCCCGGTCTCTTCGAAACGATCAACGCATTTGTCCAATGTTGATAGTCGGTGATTTAACTATCAATTAACGTTCACAAACATCCATCACACAATAAATAATTGCCCAATTATTTATTTTCCTCAAAAATATCTTTACAAGAAATGATTCCATTTTCAAAGCCTGTTGAAAGCACTTTTCAAACCCAATTCTTCCCATGGAATAAATTTCCAAATTGTTACTCCCCTTGAAAACATCCAAGCACCAATCCTTAAGATTTAAAATAATTTAAATACTTTATTCTTGAAAATACACTAAAACATTTATATTTAAAACCTTTTTACATACTTAATTTGATATATATATATATATATGTTCAAAAAATATCTCGAATAAAATTGCTTGATAAAATATAAACTATCATCTTTAAAATAAAGTTAAGTCATACTAGATTTTAAAATAAAGCTATGAAATGCTATACAAGTTTCAAATAAAACTTTAACTAATTATCTTTAAAATATAACCATTTTACAAACATAAATATTAATGATATCCCTTTAAACATAATGCCAATGGTCCCTTAACTAATTATTACTATAACTACATAGTAAATATTTACTTTTGAAATCTTTGCAACCTCCATAAGAATTCTCTTAAAACATTTCTTTTGAAATCAAATTTAAAACCTTTATCTTATACTTAGAAATCTACTTAAAACGTACTTGGCTTTCAGGGAATTACTCTTCCATTTAGGATAACCGAAAGAATTCCTTTTATTAATCCCACACATTTATCCAAATCAATTTCTACATTCATCCCACATCTTTCCTTTCCATACTTGAAAAAATAGCTTCTTTTATTTTTAAAAGCATTGCTATTTCCTGGAAATCACTTTCAAATATGTGTTTAAATATTTAAAATAAAGTTTCTAGAAATTATTTAATTGAAAATAATACCTAAGGAAATATATGTGGGTTTCCTAAGTATTTTAAGTCAAATTTAATCTTTAAAATGAAGTTATTAAATCAAATATTTATATTATAATTTCCTTTTGAAAACTTAATACTACTTTACTTTTTAAAAATAATTATAAACCATAATTTCTCAATCAAATATTTGCTTTTACTTAAAAACACTTTAAAATAATATTTCTTTTTAAAATATTCTAAACATATTTAAACAGCAAATTTATAATTGGAAAGCTTTCCTAAAAAAAATTCCAGGAGAAAGCACACTTTCCATTCTTTAAGATAAATCTCACTACTATTTTTAACAATTCTCAGTTCCCTTTTTCAACCACAAATTCAAACACTTCATATTATCAACCAATCACTTGAATTTAATTCCTTTTAAATTCTTTATTTAAGAATTTCTTTAATTTTCCTTTAAACCCAATTTATTTATATTTAAATTTCCAGGTTGTATTCACCAAATCAGAGCACAACACAATTAAATTTCCAATTTATCTATCACAGTAAATAAATAGAGCATAGCATAACAGGAACTAAAACAATTTTATCACGGAATATAAATGTGATATATTACATAATATAAATAAATTTCTACTTGTGAGGAAACTGGTTGGATCCCTCCAACCAGTTTTTCCTGCATCCACAGATATTAGCACAACAATATATATATCGATTCAATTTGATAATAATTATCATGTTCAACCAATCAAGCAATCATTTAGATATTGACCATTTAAATTAACCAGTATTCCAAATGTGAGTGAGTTAAACTCACCTTGGGTTTTCGGCGAGCGTTCAAATTTAAATTAAATCGAATGACGTTCAATTTAACCTAAATTTTTACTTGCTCGGAACGATTCCAGAACTGCATCATTGTGTAGTATTCGTCTCTGTGATTCCGGCATCGCCAGTTTCGTCGAAATATAATAACGTATGTAATAGATATGAATTTTATAAATTTCAAATTTAAACAAATTTCTTTTTTTTATATTACCAAAAGTGAACACGGCCGCATCATCATCTCTTCCTCACGCGATCAGGCAACAAAACGACCCAAACTACCTTCATCCCATCCTAAAACGCGACCACCACGCTGCCGTATCTAGTGATCGAAAACCACCACCCTGAAGAGCATCTCGAACTTCCCCAACGCCAGAAATCCGGTCAATCACGACGCCCCCCTCTTCTCGAATTTCGTGATCGAACGCTAACCCTACGCGAGCAATTTCCGGCCATCTCGTCGAACTATGCTACACTCCACCGTACTGATGTGTAGATCTTGAGGTCTACTTCGTTTCCCTGTTGGAAATTTTCGATAAAGCTGCCTAGATCGAGAGGAAATGAGGAAGAAAGCACGGTGGTTTTCGGCCATAGGAAAGGAAAACGGCGGCCGAGCAACATAGATAGGGTTTCGGCCCTTAAAAGGAATATATAGACGTTTTATTCCAATATTTTATTAATGTAATTTCCAATAACAAGCTTATACAAACGAACTCCAAACAACGCGTGCCGACAGACGTTTCTAAGGTTTTACCTACGTTCAGAACACAATGGAACATGTTTCGGAGGCTAATTCGATCATATGCGTGAGTTACGAAAACAAACGATTAATTTTAAATTAAATCGATTAAAATAGTTTCTATGCGTTTTAAGTTGCCGGGGTCAAACGACAACTCTGATTGCTACGAAAATTGAAATTCGATAATAACTAACTATTACGGATCAAATCGAACTAGTTTCGTCGATTTCCGAGATTGTGCCCCGGAAGGCTATTTTAACTCGTCGATTATTTCGAGCGATTTTCAAAATCGTCGAAATCACCTAAAATTTCACTTTTAAAATTTTGTTAACTCTATTATAACTCGTATATAATTTATATTCACATTAGAAATCATTCTGATTCAGTTTAAATCAAAATCTGATTATTTACGTTATTATATTATTAAATTCCATTATTAAATTAATATAAAATTCCAAATTCAACCTATTGACTTTTAATTCCATCCAATAGTCCAATATTATAATTCAAACCCAAATAGACTTAAAATAAATTTTAGAATCTAATTTTATATCTGTTTACACTCAGATTAACCAATTATCCCAATTCTAATATTAAGCTATTATTATTCAAATTTCAATTAAATTACCGTATATAAATTTTTAACCAATTTTATTAATTTAACCAAAGTCTTTTATTTCAAAATTCAAATTATAACACATATTCAACATTTAAAATGAATTAAATGTTCAAGTCTAGCGACCCAAAATTCCGGGTCGTTACATTCCTCCCTCTTATAAAAATTTCGTCCCCGAAATTTGCTAAGGTAGAAGAATGTTCCAAACCCAATAGCAAAACCTACTCAGTGAAAATCTCAATTTCACTTTGCCTAAATTCTTTATTTTTAAATCGAAACTGGTAGTTTTGATTCCTATTCCAAAATTCTTTTTATTTTAATTTTAATTGTTATTTGAAATCAATTTGTCGTTAATGAAACATTTCAAATTTTTCAAAAAAAAAATTAACTCCCAAAATTTCTGGAAAATTTTGTCAGAGTCTCTCTGTACGGAGGAGCTTTTGCAATATCACAATAGATATAAATATATATACCTCGACCCACACGGTCGGAAAAACCAAAAACAGTTCATATTTTCTATTTTTATTGCATAGGCGTACCTTTTATTAGCATTTTAAAAGCATGCAGCTAATTTATATTGCATATACGTGCTCCAACTCTATCTACTGCCTCCCGTACCTGTACTTACTTAGACAAACACATCAGTTTTCAATAATATGAGAATTTTAATAACATTCTATTCATTAAACTAGCCAAACACATCAATTACATGGTTTAAACAAGCAAACTTCATAGTTTAACAATGTTAACCATATTTTATCAGCAATTCAAAGATTTCAATCACTTTTTTAAATTTCTTATACAAGTCCAAACTTCATTTTATTTCACTTGAATGATTTAAATTCAAGTTCACTATATATAATTCATATTTATTACAACCAATTCATTTTTGTACCAATTAAGCACATATTCACATCATTTTGGTTTAACTTATGTATTACTTGCATCAATTTACTTCAATTCAATTCCAAATTGATTCACAGCCAATTTTACTTTCAATTTGAAGTATTTGCATTTCTTTTATTATCCATTCTCATTTATATGCAAAACCACATAATAAAAATTCAATCCATTCCAATTGATTCAAAAACCAATTATTTACTTACTTTAAACTATTTACCTCTGTTTGCCACAAAACGACCAATTATTTAATGCAAATTTAAATGTTATTCATGTAATAACCATTACTTAAGCTTATAGTTATTTTAAATTAATCTTAACTCACTTTATATCAATTTTATTCAATTTTGCATGGTTCACAATCCAAACATTCTTATCACGTTGCAATTATTAAATTAAATTCTTACCCTTACATTTTCATTTCATTAACTAATTCAAGTTTATATTAATATCATTCCATTCTGGATTATTTACAACCCATACATCCTTATTTTATCACAATAATTAATTAAACCATTTCACTTGTATTTCAATTTTATTATCTAAACAAATTTCATTCAAGATCACATATGAAGCTCGACCATAGTTATCTTCCAATTTGCTTAAGTTCTTTCACTTTCACAAGATTTCCATTTCTTCTTATATCAATTTTATTTCATTTTCATTTGATTCTCACTAAATCAAATTCCAATTCATTTACAAATTTTAATTCAATTGGTTTATTTATTCAATCCATTTGGAATTTTAATTCATCTCCTCAATTCATTCTGAATTTTGTTAATAATATGACCACTTTAAAGAATTTCACCCATTTGAATTTATTTATAAATCAAACCATCACTATTATAATCTAATTTCATTATTCATTCACACTTTCAACCTTTTATTGTCAAAACTAAATTCCATACCAGAACTGGGTTTTTTTATTTTTCTTTTCAAAATTTTCTTAACAAACCACCAAAATTCATTCATGCCAATAAAAATTCCATTTAATTTAGTTTACACTAATTTCATCCTCAAGCTTCTTTTTATTTAATTTAGCTTATGTTAAATTCATTCTCAAATAATTCCTTTGAATTTAGTTGAGTGAGGATTTAATTATTCAATATCATTTCAATTAAATTCAACTTTCCTTCAAGTCAACTCTTTTCCAATTTAAATTCAAGTTTTAACTAAATTTATTCAGCTAACTTAAATTCATGCTATTTCTTTTACTATTTTAAACAATAATTTAATTCTATTCAAAATTATTTGTAACACAACTGAATTTTGATTTTAATCTAATCCAAATTCAACTCCATTTCATTTAATCGAAGTTAAATCCAATTTTAATTCTCCATATACAAGTTCAAAACTTATTTACTGACTTAAGTTCATTCACCCTTGTATATTTTATATTTTCTTTACCTTATCTTACTTTACATTTCATTTATGATTAAATTTGAATCCCCCATACCATTCAACTATTTCCCTTTTGTGATTATAATTCCATTTCCTATTTATAAGTTCACCAAATTATTTACTTCAAAGTTTATATTGTTCATTTTAATCCATTTACGTCTTATAATCACAATTTCAAATTTTATATATATGTGTATCACTGAATCCTTAAGGATACAAATTTTCTTCCAATTTAATTCTTTGCAAATTTTAAATCCACAATTTCAGATTATAATTATAATACTTAATAGCTTGTGGGTATAATTCATTACACTGTGACAGCCCGCAAATCCGTACCCCTTGAATCAACATTATTCTACCTCTATTAACTCAAGTGGCACAGAAATACAAACCATTTGGGGTTGAAGAAGAAGAGATAGAAGAAGAAGAAGAAGAAGAAGAAACTAAACAATAACAGAATCTCACAGTCGCAGCGGATAAAATATAATAGTAAATAATAACATCTTTACACAAACTGAAATCTATAACTGTTTATACTTCATATCATCAGAGTATCTCATACATCAACAATTACCAATCAGACATACCATACAATCATAGCAGCGGATATATATACAAGTACGAAGAATACGTCTCGGCTCCAGCTCCTCACCTGCTCCACAGTAACCTATCCTGAACAATAATAATCGGTCTGACCCGAGCATTATAATGAAATAACACCCGAGTCAGTCTGGAATACCAGCTGATAATAAATATGCATCCAAATTGATTATTAAAGTTTCAAAATTCTTTGAAAAACAAAAGCATCTCGTAAGGCCACGCCACAAATAAACATGTCGGGTTTTTACCTTACGATAGCTAAATCACTTTTTATAGAAATCCTTTGATATTATAATAGGGTCTATTTACAAATACTTATAAAATAGCCGAAATTGTTACATCTATTAAATTCCAGCTACTAGCCACAAAAGTGGGTAATACAAACAAAACTCGTACAAGGCTCGTAGGGAGAATGGATTTCCATCAATGGCTGGGCTACTGGGGTACCGCCCGTCACAGTACCTGGCCTAGATCAGAGTACCGAGGAGTACGCCCGCTCCCCTGCAACACAAGGCCGGAACTATTCCTTACTGAACGGTCCCGAACAAGATAACCCTGTGGTTGGTGCGACCAACCACCCACTAAGCCGAATATAAAGGGACATCTAGACAGTGGAAAATCTTGTTCTGCTTGGGCATGACCCACCTAACCATGCCGCACCTCCCCTGTTTTAGCCATTCCCGGTTGATGAGGCTTGAGGTTAAGCGTTACCTTTAGAACGTTTTCACTTAGAATGCCCATCGCCCACCTGACGATGTTTCGCAAGCATTCGTCCATACAAGTCCATCCCGGGTTCGAACGGAACCGTAGGCACTACTCCTACCACATCTATTATGGAAATATCCTCAGGATTAGTGGCGACTAGCCCTTGCACTTCACTGCTCCATCTTCGACTCCGAACACGTTTTTCGCACGAAAATGTATAAACCGGATCGAAGTGGTTTTCGAGAAATAAATCTCGATCCCGGTCTCTTCGAAACGATCAAAGCATTTGTCCAATATTGATAGTCGGTGATTTAACTATCAATTTATATTCATAAACATCCATAACCATCCATCACACAATAAATAATTCCCACATTATTTATTTGCCCCAAAATCTTTACAAGATATATTTCCAATTTTCAAAGCTCATTTGAAACAGTTCCCAAAGTTCTTCCTTTACAAGGTAAATCCTTTACCATTAATTCCCATTGGAAACAACCAAGTTCAAAACATTTAGATTTAAAACGGTTAAAATATTTATACTGAAAGATACTTTAAAATATGCAAATTTACTTCTAGTTATTTACTCAAAATAAAATTTTGAAATATTTAAAGTAAAACTATTTTATAAGATATAACTTGACTTAAAAATAAGGTTTTAGTTAAACTAAATTTAAAAATAGAGTTGTAAAAGGTTTATACTAATTCCAAATAACTTAGGTCAAAACTAGCCTTTTAAACACATCCATTTGTAAAAATAATTACTAAGGTATTTATAAATATTTACTATCGCTAATTTATTAATAATTACCTTAAAACAATAATTTCCAAAACACTTCTTTAAATAAGTTTGAATTTTAGGCTTCCTTTTAATAAAATCTGTTTAAAACTCGAACTTGGATTTCCCAAGGAACTCATTTCCACTTAAACATCTCAGAAAATCCTTCTTATAAATTCTGTCGATTTATTCAATTTAGTTTTATGGTTAATAATATAAATTTACTTTTCTCGTTGAAATAATGTAACAATCCGCAAATCCGTACCCCTTGAGTTAACACTATTCTACAACAATCAACTCAAGTTGTACAGAAATACGAACCATTTGGGTTTAAGAAGAAGAGGTAGAAGAAGAGAAAACAAAAATCAACATCAGAATCTAACCATCGCAGCGGAATAAAATATAATAGATAATATATAAACTTTACTCAACATCAAATATTTCTGTTTACATATATTACATCATCAGAGTATATCAGTCACAACTCACATCAATAACATATAATGAATACACAACAACTCAAACAGCGGAATATATATATAACAAGTACGACTATACGTATCGTCATCCAGCTCGTCTCCTGAGCTCCACAGCATCATATCCTGTATCCTATAATACTCGGTCTGACCCGAGCATTACAGTTAAATAACACCCGAGTCAGTCTGGATTACCAGCGTGAGAAAATCACACCCAATTGATTATTAAAGTTTAAAAATCTTTTGAAAACAAAAGCATCTCGTAAGACCACGCCACAAATAAACATGTCGGGTTTTTACCTTACGATAGCTAAAACAATTTTTATAGAAATCCTCTGATATTATAATAGGGTCTATATACAAATACTTATAAAATAGCTGAAATTGTTACATTATTAAATTCCAGCTACTAGCCACAAAAGTGGGTAATACAAACAAAACTCGTACAAGGCTTGTACGGAGAATGGATTTCCAACCAATGACTAGGCACTGGGGTACCACCTGTCACAGTACGGGGCCTAGATCACCGTACCGAGGATTACTCCCTTCATCCCCTGCAACACAAGGCCGGAACCATTCCTTACTGAACAGTCCCGAACAAGATAAACCCCGTGGTTGGCGCGGCCAACCACCCACTAAGCCGAAATATATAAAAAGGGACGTCTAGACAAGGGAAATATCTTGTCCTGCTTGGGCATGACCCACCTAACCTTGCTGCATATCCCCTGATTTTCAGTCATTCCCGGTTGATGAGGCTTGAGGCTAAGCATTACCTTTAGAACGTTTTCACTTAGAATGCCCATCGCCCACCTGACGATGTTTCGCAAGCATTCATCCATACAAGTCCGTCCCGGGTTCGAACGGAACCGAAGGCACTATTCCTACTACATCCATTTTGGAAATATCCTCAGGATTAGTAGCGACTAGCCCTTGCACTTCACTGCTCCATCTTCACATCCAAAATCGTTTACACGTAACGTACAAACAGGATCGAAGTGGTTTTCGAGAAATAAATCTCGATCCCGGTCTCTTCGAAACGATCAACGCATTGTCCAATATTGATAATCGGTTATTTAACTATCAATTAATATTCACAACAATCATCAACCAATGGTTTTCCAATTATTTATTAACCTCAAAATATCTTCACAAGATATATTACTATTTTCAATCCTTTGAAAACAGTTTCAAAATCATCTTTCCTTTCAGAATAAACTTTCCCAAATATTTTCTATCTCCTCTGAAACCAGCAAGCACAAAACTAGAGTTTAAAATAATTTTAAAACACTTTACTTTGAGATATATACTTTTAAAACATTTAAATTAAAACTATTTTAATAGTTTGTTAAAAATACATCTTATATGGATATTTGAAAATAAAGTTACTTAATATAATATATAACTAGACTTTTACTGTTGAAACAAAATGCTAAGTCACTCTTTAAATAATTACTACTATAATAGATTTGAGAAGATACTAACTTAAAAATTTAAATATTAAAAATAATAAATTTTCCAAAACATACCTTTTAAAACAATTTTTAAAACTATTAACTTATATTTGAAATTTACTTTAAAAACGTACTTGGTTATCCAGGGAGAATTCCACTTCAAATTACTTAAATCAGTTTTTCCAAATTGATTCCCAATTTATTCCATTTGAAATAAGTTTCCTTACATTACTCAATTCATTTCAAATTTCATTAATTATGCACTTAATTATTATTGTTACTATTTCCATTTGATTTTAAATCTTTTAACTGAAATATACAAATTTCAAGCTTTTCCCATTTTCTTCTTTGTTCCTTTCAAAATTTTAAAATCTTAAATTTTAAACTAAATGTTCCATTCTTTAAGATATTAGTATTGGAGTTTAAAATTCATAAACTGCTATTACTTCAAAAATATCTTCTTTCTATATTCAAGATTCATTAATTAGAATGCTTGTGTCACTTTATTTTATTTTTATGTCATTCTTAAATTTATTCACATTTCCATAATTATTTTACTTACAAATTTTCTTCCTTTTATTTCCTATTCGAAATCCAATCTATAAAGTCTTGGTAATTCATTCACCCAAATATCAAATCAACCATAACATTCAATATTCCAATATAACTTATCATAGAATATCAATATGCACAGCAGAGAATATTAAATAATTTAAATAACTATTGAGAGATCCAGTTGGATCCCTCCAATCTGTTTTCCCTGCATCCACAGATGTTAACACAATAATATATCGATTCCAGAATATTCCATACCATATCCATCAATCAATTTCAACCATCCAAACAATTATTTAAATTTAATCATTTAAATTCAAATTTTAAACTGAGTGAGATTAACTCACCTTTAACGTTTGCAATCCGACCCATTTCGTCTTGCTTCCTTCAAATTTTTTTTACCTTGTATAAACATTAGATATTTTATTAATATTCAAGTCAAATTGAACCATCCAACTTCCATTTGATAATTAAATTAACCACATACTTTATTACCATTAGAAAATTTTAATTTATTAATAACTTGATTTAATTTAAATCAATACATTTTTCCCTTTTAAACAAAAAATATTCCTTTAGTAACTAAAATAAATTAAATAAGTCTATCGTATAATTTCATCACCCAATTTCTTATATAATTTCCTTCCAAAATCTTCTATGAATGTGTAAAATAGTGTTAACATTATTCTACATCACCAAGTATTTTTAAACTCTGAAATTTTATAACTAAACAGTTAACATTTTTTTTTAAACTTCCTTTTAAAACAGTTAAAACATTTTTTCTCTTTTATATATATTTATATATATACTAATTTCTCAAATAAATACACCGATTACTTAAAAGTTGAATGATGTTTATATACTAAAATTAAATTTTACTGAAGAAGATCGAGAATACCTCACTTTCCAGTTCGCGAGCCCCCCCCCCCCCCCCCCCACCACCACTGCACCGCCCTACCAAGCCCTAAACGAACTGTCGACTCACCTCCAGTCATCTTGTCGCCTTGAAGTGACTCGCAGCCGCAACTCCCAATCCAAGCCCTGCCCCTCGACCTTTCTCCCCCCCTATGCGATTCGACTACGCCTTCACTTCCAGAGACTGAACCCTAGTCACAAGCCGACCACAACTTCCAAGTGATGAAGCTCGAACAATAGCCTTCGTTTAAACGCGATTCCCCCCTTGACCCTACTCGTGAATGCGCACGGTGGTTCCATCGTCAGGTCGCGTCCTCAACCTTACTTTGACTTCCTATCTCGCGATCGAGAACCGTTCGCGATCGATTTCGAAATCAATTTTGTTATATATTTTAATTTTATTTTCGTATTCGGCTTCGAGAATCAAATGGGAGGAAAAGGATTTTCATTTCGAACTGGAAGGAGGAACGGAGGCTCACGATTTATATAAAGAGAGACAAAAGGAGATCGAATTGAAGAGGGCAAAACTTGTATTCGTCGGCCATTAAAGAGAAAAAATTAGGCTCGAGAATTCATTTTCTTTACTCCCTGAGGCTATTTGCATCATAAAGACGAACGAGGGAACAAGAGTTGACGTTTTGCGTGCTGAGGGATGGACATAAATGGCGTATCTCGGAAGGTAAGTTACAGTGACTCGGAAAGTTGCGATGTGAAATAATTGCGGCTGAAAGTTTGATTAGCATCGATATTTAAATTTAAATTCAATTTCTCTCAACATAAATTTCAACGTGTTTATACATCGTACGCTCACACAACAACTCCAACCACTACGAAATTTTAAATCCGATAATAATTCAATATTACGGATCCAATGGAACTGGTTTCGTCAAATTCCGAGACCGTGCCTCGGAAGGCTATTTAAAAATGTCAATTTTAAACGATAAAATTTTAAAACGGAACAAACCACTATCAAATTCAATTTCAACACTTTAATTTTCTTCAGTATTATCAATATAAATTTTACAAGCCTTCAAATGAGTTTAACAGGCTTAAAATTACAGATTCAACATCGAACCCAACTTCCAATTATTTAATTCAACAACTTAATTATCAAATAAATAGTGGTATTTGGGATTCAAGTTAATATTAACCTTTCAAATATTTAAAATTAATTAAATATTCCAATTTTAAATGCTCAAAAATTCCGGGTTGTCACAAATAACTTCTTACGAAGCTTAACCACATTCCCGTTTTCAGAAATTCAATTCCAAAATTCAGGTTTACAAACCTTTTAAATAAAACATGTGAGAATTTATTAAAGGAAAATAATACTTATGAATTTCCTAAATAAAATCCCGATGGTGAAAATGTATTTCGAATCATTTGCCAAATAATCCCATCGTTATTTTAAAACAAATTTATAATTTCCATAACATTCACTTTCAGAAATCTATACTTCACATTTATCGATTGATAAATTTTCCACGGTATTTAAAATCCCAAATTTACCAATTTTCAATTTCCATCCAAATAGATTCTAATTTTTACATTCTTTTAAATTCCTTATTTATTAATTTCTTTTGAAACCTGATTTAATTCCTTTATAAGTAAAACTCCAAATTTCTTTATAATTAACATTCTGGGTTTGTAGTTTACACCACAATTTCACAATACAATCTAATCCAAAATTTATCAATCACAATATAGAACAGGCATCATCATCAATTATAAAAAAAAATTACTTCATTGTGAGGAATCCAGTTGGATCCCTCCAACCTGTTTTCCCTGCATCAACAAATATTAGCACATCACATATATAAATATCAATCCAGGCTGATATAAATAAACATTTCAACCAATCACACAATTATTTAAATATTAACTACTTAAATCAGTTAACATTCCAGATGTGAGTGAGAATAACTCACCTTGAGTTTCGGCGAACGTTCGAAATTTAAATTAAATCGAACGGTGTCTGATTTAACTCAAATTTCTACTTGCCCGGAATGACTCTGGATCTGCACCATCGCGTAGTACGCATCTCTACGAGTCCAACGTTTCCAGTTTCGTCTGAATCCGACAACGTATGTGACATATATGAATTTTATAAGTTTCGATTTTGAATTTAAACAAATTTTTTTTTTATAATTACCAAAACACGGCCGAAAGCTCCTTCCCCCAATCCCCTTCACGCACGCGAAAGACACAGGTCAAACAACCCATACGCACGCGACCTAGGGCTTCCACCGCCTCCCTCTACGCTTCGCTCTACATCGATCAGACAACGCCACCGAGAAGCTCGCAGCCTACTCCACCACCGCCCCTAGCCACGTCGAACTCGGTCATCCCCCCTAGTGCACAAGACGCGAACGAACGGGAGCAACATCGACGACGATAACTTCCCCTCCGTTGATCGAAACGCAATCGCCACCATACGAATGTGAAGAGCTCGCCATGCTCTTCCATCTTCGTGTTGGAAGTATCTGCTATTAATGAGAGGATAAAGAGAGATTGAGAGGGGGAAATCGCCGCGTTTCGGCCATTGAAACAAGCCCTAGTGGCGGCTCATGTTTTGAGCTAGGGTTTTGAACGATGATGAATAAATAATATAGTTTAATATTATTTTATTAATATAATTTCTCAATTTAACCGTTTATGCATACGACCTCCAATCTACGCGTTTCAACAGGCGATTCTAAGGTTTTTCCGCGTTCCGGACACAATGGAACAAGTTTCATAAGCTAATTTGATCGTATGTGCGAGTTACGGAATTAAACGATCAATTTTAAATTAAACCAATTAAAACGATTTCGATGCGTTTCGAGCTGCCACGGTCAAACGACAACTTCGATTGCTACGAAAATTGAAATCCGATAATAACTAACTATTACGGATCCAATGGAACTGGTTTCGTCGAATTCCGAGACTGTACCCCGGAAGGCTATTGTAACTCGTCTATTAAATCGAGCAAATTTCCGAAATTGTCGAAATCAATTGAAACTTCACTTTTAAAATTTTATTAACTTAATAATAAATCATATGAAATTTATAAGCACATTAAAAATCATTCTGGCTCATTCCGGACAAAAATCGGATTAATTGCAATTTTTTATAATATTAAATTCTCTTGTTAAATTAATATAAAATTCCAAATTTAACCTATCGACTTCTAATTTCATTTCAACTATCCCACATTATAATTCCAATCCAATTAGACCTAAAATAAATTTTAGAATCTAATTTTATCCCTATTAACACTCAAAATTACTAATTACCCCAATTCTAATATTAAATTAGTATTATTCAGTTTCCAATTAAATTCACGTATTTGAAATTTGACTAATTTTACTAACTCAACCAAAGTCTTTTATTTTCAATATTCAAATTATAATCCATATTCAACATTTAAAATGAATTAAATGTTCAAATTTGGCGACCCAAAATTCCGAGTCGTTACATACACAATGACTCACGATTACAAAGTCATTTTACATTTCAATTTAATTCAAATCAATTTAATTCTAAGTTCAATTTATTTAACTTATCCCAAGTTAAATTTGCTGTTCACTTCAATATATTTCACACTTCCATTTACTCAAGTTAATTTTAATTCCAAGATTAAAATTTTCATTCCCTTCTTATTAATATCAACTTCGCTTAATAAGTTCAATAGTTGATTCATTTCCACTTTACACATTATTTAAATAGAATTTCCCAAAATTCAGTTGCCCGGTTTTATTTCAAAATCATTTTGAAATAATAAATAACTCATACTCTCCTGGTATATCAAACTTCCAGATTTCTAAAACAATCTATTTTTACCCAAGGCAATTTCCCTTTTTGAAACTTCTAAAACCACCTGTATCTCAAACAAGTCCAACAAATATCATAATCACTCAACATGATAGCAATCCATTACTTTAGAAACTCGAAAATGAATTCTGATGATGTGGCCATCATCATCAGGATTATTTTCCAGCGACTGAAGTGAGTTCAGTGCTTCCTTACTTTTCCAAATTCTTTCCAAAACAGTTTCCATTCAAAAATACTTCCCAAAATAATATTCCATTACTGCCTTCAAACACCTTAGCAAACATTTCAAACTTTCCCAGGATTTTAAATTTCCAAACTTTTATTTTCAATCATTTAAAACACCTTTCAAAATTTCCGAGATTTTAAATTCTGGTTTAATTCAAATTTAGTTATTCTTCTTTTGTATGCTTTATACTCATGGAATTTATTTGGTTATAACCATTTCAAATTTTAGATCGAATTTTAGATTCTTATTTGATTATAGTATTAACAACCAATCATCCAAATATATAAAATTATTTCTTTTATATCAAAATATAATTTTGGATAAAATTATTTCATTTACCCACTTTAAAAACAATACTATGTCGGTTTATCTTGTTTAAGAGTTTAGAAACCCCTATCTATACGGTTGTACTTCCGTACCGACCAGAGTTCATAAACACTCAACTGATAAGTCAACACAGTATAAAAACAATTTTATATTCACTAACAAGTACGCTTTCATATCTATTATTACACTCAACTCATTGTAGAGTACAATTGACTCTGTTTAATGAGTAATTTCCCCACCAAAGCCTAGGTTGTCGCCAACCTAAGTTCTGATACCAAGTGTAACAGCCCGCAAATCCATACCCCTTTAGTCAACACTATTCTACATCAACTAACTCAAGTGGAACAGAAATACGAACCATTAAGGTTAAAGAAGAAGAGAAAGGAGAAGAATAAACTAAACAATATTAGAATCTCACGGTCGCAGCGGAATAAAATACAATATATAATATCAGCTCTTTACACAAAATGAAAACTATATCTGTTTTATACAATATATCATCAGAGTATCTCATACAAACAACATTTACCAGTCAGACAATTCGAAACAATCACACTAGCGGATATATATATACAAGTACGGATAATACGTCTCGGGCTCCAGCTCCTCCACTGCTCCAAAGCATCCTGTCCTGAACATATAATACTTGATCTGACCGGAGCATTATAATGAAATAACACCCGAGTCAGTCTGGAATACAAGCAGATAATAATGCATCCACATTGATCATTAAATTTTCAAAAATCCTTTGAAAACAAAAGCAACTCGTAAGACCACGGCATAAATAAACATGTCGGGCTTTTACCTTACGATAGCAAAAACACTTTTCATAGAAATCCTCTGATATTATAATAGGGTCTATATACAAATACTTATAAAATAGCCAAAATTGTTACATCTATTAAATTCCAGCTACTAGCCACAGAGTGGGCAATACAAACAAAACTCGTAAAAAGCTCGTAGGGAGAATGGATTTCCAACTAACGACTAGGCACTGGGGTACCACCTGTCACAGTACCTGGCTAGATCAGTGTACCGAGGACCACGCCCGATCCCCTGCAACACAAGGCCCGGATTATCCCTTACTGGATAATCCCGAGTAAGATCACCCCGCGGTTGGGATCAGCAATCGCACCACTAAGCCGAAATAAAAGGGACATCTAGACAGGAATGACCTTACCCGGAAATGGGTGCTTCCCACCAAGCCTTGATGCATATCCCCTGATTTTCAGTCATTCCCGGTTGATGAGGATTGAGGCTAAGCGTTAGCTTTTAGAATCATTTCACTTAGAATGCCAATCGCCCACCTGACGATGTTCCGAAAGCATTCATCCATACAAGTCCGTCCCGGGTTCAAACGGAACCGAAGGCACTACTCCAACTACATCCATTTTGGAAATATCCTCAGGATTAGTAGCGACTAGCCCTTGCACTTCACTGCTCCATCTTCGACTCCGAACTCGTTTTTCCCACGAAAACGTACAAACAGGATCGAAGTGGTTTTCAAGAAATTAATCCTGATCCCGGTCTCTTCGAAACGATCAACGCATTTGTCCAACGTTGATAGTCGGTGATTTAACTATCAATTAACGTTCACAAACATCCATCACAAAATAAATAATTGCCCAATTATTTATTTTCCTCAAAAATATCTTTACAAGATATGATTCCATTTTCAAAGCCTGTTGAAAGCACTTTTCAAACCCAATTCTTTCCATGGAATAAATTTCCAAATTGTTACTCCCCTTGAAAACATCCAAGCACCAATCCTTAAGATTTAAAATAATTTAAATACTTTATTCTTGAAAATACACTAAAACATTTATATTTAAAACCTTTTTACATACTTAATTTGATATATATATATATATATCTTTAAAAAATATCTCGAATAAAACTGCTTGATAAAATATAAACTATCATCTTTAAAATAAAGTTAAGTCATACTAGATTTTAAAATAAAGCTATGAAATGCTATACAAGTTTCAAATAAAACTTTAACTAATTATCTTTAAAATATAACCATTTTACAAACATAAATATTAATGATATCCCTTTAAACATAATGCCAATGGTCCCTTAACTAATTATTACTATAACTACAAAGTAAATATTTACTTTTGAAATCTTTGCAACCTACATAAGAATTCTCTTAAAACATTTCTGTTGAAATCAAATTTAAAATCTTTATCTTTTATTAGAAATCTACTTAAAACGTACATTTTTTTCAGGGAAGTACTCTTCCATTTAGGATAACCCAAGAATTCCTTTTATCAATCCCACACATTTATCCAAATCAACCACAATGTAATGACCCAACTTCCATACTCCAAGAAGTCGCATCGCTAAGAAGAAAGAAAGGGAAAGAAAAGAGAAAAGAAAGGAAAGAAAGAACAGACAACATCAGAATCTCACAGCCGAATCGAATAAATTATAATATATCACATAAAACTTTACATAGTATCATATACATCAGAGTTTTACAGCTAATATAACACAAACTAGACAGTTATAATCCTCTGTCTAGCAATTACAAATCAAGTACATCAAAGAAACAGATACAACTCAAACACAGCGGAACCACCATATATATCTACGCGCTGAAGCATCCTGCTCTATTATCTCCTCCAGAACTCGTCAAAGCAATCCTAAAACACTTGACTACTCATATGTTCATCCCGCATCTTTCCTTTCCGTACTTGAAAAAATTGCTTCTTTTATTTTTAAAAAAATTGCTATTTCCTGGAAATCACTTTCAAATATGTGTTTAAATATTTAAAATAAAGTTTCTATAAATTATTTAATTGAAAATAATACTTAAGGAAATATATAGGGGTTTCCTAAGTATTTTAAGTCAAATTTAATCTTTAAAATGAAGTTATTAAATCAAATATTTATATTATAATTTCCTTTTGAAAACTTAATACTACTTTACTTTTTAAAAATAATTATAAACCATACTTTCTCAATCAAATATTTGCTTTTACTTAAAAACACTTTAAAATAATATTTCTTTTCAAAATATTCTAAACATATTTAAACAGCAAATTTATAATTGGAAAGCTTTCTTAAAAACAAAATAAAATTTCCAGGAGAAAGCACACTTCCCATTCTTTAAGATAAATCTCGCTATTATTTTTAACAATTCTCAATTCCCTTTTTAAACTACAAATTCAAACACTTCATATTATTAACCAATCACTTGAATTTAATTCCTTTTAAATTCTTTAATTAAGAATTTCTTTAAATTTCCCTTAAACCTAATTTATTTATATTTAAATTTCCAGGTTGTATTCACCAAATCAGAGCACAACACAATTAAATTTCCAATTTATCTATCACGGTAAATAAACAGAGCATAGCATAACGGGATCTTAAACAATTTTATCACGGAATATAAATGTGATATATTACAGAATATAAATAAATTTATATTTGTGAGGAATCCAGTTGGATCCCTCCAACCTGTTTTTCCTACATCCACATATATTAGCACAACAATATATATCACTTCAATTTTATAATAATTATCATATTCAACCAATCAAGCAATCATTTAGATATTGACTATTTAAATTAATCAGTATTCCAGATGAGAGTGAGTTAAACTCACCTTGGGTTTTCGACGAGCGTTGAAATTTAAATTAAATCGAACAGCGTTCGATTTAACTTAAATTTTTACTTGCTCGGAACGATTCCAGAACTGCACCACTGCGTAGTATTCGTCTCTGCGATTCCAGCGTCGCCAGTTTCGTCGAAATCTGATAACGTATGTAATAGATATGAATTTTATAAATTTCAATTTCAAATTTATACAAATTTCTTTTTTTCTTTTTTTTTATTACCAAAAATGAACACGGCCGCATCATCATCTCTTCCTCACGAGATCAGGCAACAAAACGACCTAAGCTATCTTCGTCCCATCCCAAAACGCGACCATCCATGCAGCCGTATCTAGTGATCGAAACCCACCACCTTGAAGAGCATCTCGAACTTCCCCAACGCCAGAAATCCGGCAGAACACGACGCCCCCCTCTCCTCGAATTTCGTGAACGAACGCTAACCCTACGCGAGCAATTTTCGGCCATCTCGTTGAACTACGCTACACTCCACCGTACTGATGTGTAGATCTTGAGGTCTACTTCGTTTCCCTAGTTGGAAATTTTCGATAAAATTCCCAAGATCGAGAGGAAATGAGGAAGAAAGCACGGTGGTTTTCGGCCATATATTAGATTTTAAAATAAAGCTATGAAATGATATACAAGTTTCAGATAAAACTTTAACTACTTATCTTTAAAATATAACCATTTTACAAACATAAATATTAATGATATCCCTTTAAACATAATGCCAATTGCCCCTTAACTAATTATTACTATAACTACTTAGTAGATATTTACTTTTGAAATCTTTGCAACCTACATAAGAATTCTCTTAAAACATTTCTGTTGAAATCAAATTTAAAATCTTTATCTTTTATTAGAAATCTACTTAAAACGTACATGGCTTTCAGGGAAGTACTCTTCCATTTAGGATAACCCAAGAATTCCTTTTATCAATCCCACACATTTATCCAAATCAATTTCTACATTCATCCCGCATCTTTCCTTTCCGTACTTGAAAAAATAGCTTCTTTTATTTTTAAAAAAATTGCTATTTCCTGGAAATCACTTTCAAATATGTGTTTAAATATTTAAAATAAAGTTTCTAGAAATTATTTAATTGAAAATAATACTTAAGGAAATATATAGGGGTATCCTAAGTATTTTAAGCCAAATTTAATCTTTAAAATGAAGTTATTAAATCAAATATTTGTATTATAATTTCCTTTTGAAAACTTAATACTACTTTACTTTTTAAAAACATTTAAAAACCATAATTGCTTAATCAAATATTTGCTTTTACTTAAAAACACTTTAAAATAATATTTCTTTTTAAAATATTCTAAACATATTTAAACAGCAAATTTATAATTGGAAAGCTTTATAAAAAATAAAATTTCCAGGAGAAAGCACACTTCCCATTCTTTAAGATAAATCTCGCTATTATTTTTAACAATTCTCAATTCCCTTTTTAAACTACAAATTCAAACACTTCATATTATCAACCAATCACTTGAATTTAATTCCTTTTAAATTCTTTAATTAAGAATTTCTTTAAATTTCCTTTAAACCCAATTTATTTATATTTAAATTTCCAGGTTGTATTCACCAAATCAGAGCACAACACAATTAAATTTCCCATTTATCTATCACAGTAAATAAACAGAGCATAGCATAACATGATCTAAAATAATTTTATCACGGAATATAAATGTGATATATTACAGAATATAAATAAATTTCTATTTGTGAGGAATCCAGTTGGATCCCTCCAACCTGTTTTTCCTGCATCCACAGATATTAGCATAACAATATATATCGCTTCAATTTGATAATAATTATCATATTCAACCAATCAAGCAATCATTTAGATATTGACCATTTAAATTAACCAGTATTCCAAATGTGAGTGAGTTAAACTCACCTTGGTTTTCGGCGAGCGTTCAAATTTAAATTAAATCGAACAGCGTTCGATTTAACTTAAATTTTTACTTGCTCGGAACGATTCCAGAACTGCACCACTGCGTAGTATTCGTCTGTGCGATTCCAGCGTCGCCAGTTTCGTCGAAATCTGATAACGTATGTAATAGATCTGAATTTTATAAATTTCAATTTCAAATTTATACAAATTTCTTTTTTCTTCTTTTTTATTACGAAAAATGAACACGGCCGCATCATCATCTCTTCCTCACGAGATCAGGCAACAAAATGACCCAATCTAACTTCGTCCCATCCCAAAACGCGACCACCCATGCTGCCGTATCTAGTGATCGAAACCCACCACCTTGAAGAGCATCTCGAACTTCCCCAACGCCAGAAATCCGGCAGAACACGACGCCCCCTTCTCCTCGAATTTCGTGAACGAACGCTAACTCTACGCGAGCAATTTTCGGCCATCTCGTCGAACTACGCTACACTCCACCGTACTGATGTGTAGATCTTGAGGTCTACTTCGTTTCCCTAGTTGGAAATTTTCGATAAAACTGCCTAGATCGAGAGGAAATGAGGAAGAAAGCATGGTGGTTTTTGGCCATAGGAAAGGAAAACGGCGGCCGAGCAAAACAAATAGGGTTTCGGCCCTTCAAATGAATATATAGACGTTTTATTCCAATATTTTATTAATATAATTTCCAAATAACAAGCTTATACAAACGAACTCCAAGCAACGCGTGCCGACAGACGTTTCTAAGGTTTTACATACGTTCCGAACACAACGGAACATGTTTCGGAGGCTAATTCGATCATATGCGCGAGTTATGGAAATAAACGATCAATTTTAAATTGAATCGATTAAAATAGTTTCTATGCATTTTGAGTTGCCGGGGTCAAACGACAACTCCGATTGCTACGAAAATTGAAATATGATAATAACTAACTATTACAGATCCAATGGAACTTGTTTCGTCGAATTCCAAGACTATGCTTCGGAAGGCTATTTTAACTCGTCGATTATTTCGAGCGATTTTCAAAATCGTCGAAATCATCTAAAATTTCACTTTTAAAATTTTGTTAACTCTATTATAACTCATATAAATTTTATATTCACATTAGAAATCATTCTGATTCAGTTTCAATCAAAATTTGATTATTTACATTATTATATTATTAAATTCCATTATTAAATTAATATAAAATTCCAAATTCAACCTATTGACTTTTAATTCCATCCAATAGTCCAATATTATAATTCAAACCCAAATAGACTTAAAATAAATTTTAGAATCTAATTTATATCTATTTACACTCAAATTCACCAATTATCCCAATTCTAATATTAAGCTATTATTATTCAAATTTCAATTAAATTACCGTATATAAAGTTTTAACCAATTTTATTAATTTAACCAAAGTATTTTATTTCAAAATTCAAATTATAACACATATTCAACATTTAAAATGAATTAAATGTTCAAGTCTAGCGACCCAAAAATCCGGGTCGTTACAACTGCCCTATCCAACTATCGGCCTGGCCCGAACAGACATGTAAGCCCAAAGGTTACCCATAACAAAAAAGACCCAATTTGAATTGGGCCTTGGGCTAATTTTCAAAATTATTTGAAAATTAAAAATATAAGATTTTAAATTAACAGTTAACTTTAAAATAAAATTTATGCGTATTATAAATGATATAACATAACAAAATTTTCAATATGCTTGAAAATTAATATAAATTAATTTCAAACTTTATAAAATTTATTAATAAGGTTAATAAAATATATTAATTAACTAAATAAATAAATAAATATTTGTATTACATATTATGATATATGTTATGCTATTTTAAAATGTTAAATTAACATAAGATACATGTATGTATATAAACGATTTTAGTTAATATAAATTTAATTAAAATTGTTTATTTATATAAATTAATTAATAGGTTAATTAATAATATACAATATACATGATATGTGTGTTATATTATAAAGGTTACAATATGTAATAAATATTTGATATAAATGTTATATTAAGATAATATAAAATTAACTAAAATTTAATTAATAAATTAAAATACATATATATAAGATATATGTGAATTACTATAAAGGTTATTGTGTGTATGTGTGTATGTATATTCAGTATAATATGTTATGACTTAATAATATATTAATTAACTAAAGTATTAATTAAATAGGTTTCAATTAATATAATGTTACACATTAAATATTATATAAATTAAATAAAATATAAAAGTATAATAATATAAATTGAAGGTGGAATAGTGAGAAACTTAATTAGACTTAAGGAAAAAATATGTATATAAAAGTACATATACCGTCATTTCTGATGTGTCCGACACTTGAATCACAATGGTATTTCATATGAAATACATTATTTCATAAGTTGATATCACTTAAATAAATATATTAAAGATTATGAATTTTTAGTATAAATATTGTCATCTGCTATTAATATATTAATAAATTACTTGCATACTCTCTGGTAGTTGAGTTAATTCAAGCTAAGATCTTATGTGTAGTATTATTAATATAGTGAATAGATGAGGTAAGAAAACTATATGTATCTGTTGAGCTAACTCAAGGTACATATACTATACTTAGGCCATCGTGAAATGGTAGGAATGAGTAGTTAATCTCTTTAGATTTGTTAAGCAAACTCAAGGACGAAATGAGATTAGGACAAGGTACCATGGATTAGAACTTGTATATGATACAGCGGATAAGGAGTTATCCATTATTAGTAGAGTTATGGCTTGTTGACCAAACACAAGGTCGAAATTCCAAGATGGATGAGTCCTAACACCCATTTGTGAAGTCAAAGGACTTCTATTTTTGACTTAGGATTTGGTGAAACACAAAAGACTAGTAGGAGCCTTATTAGAAAAATGAAATAATAATATTTAACCTTTCTAATATGTAAGAACATATGTTACATATTGTTATAATAATATACATTAATAAATTTGTGCATTTAATACGATTGATAAAAATTTTATCAATTAAGATATACAAAAGAATTGAATTGAAGATTGACAAATAGAAATATAATATATATTCTTACTATTAAATAGTTCTTGCATGTTAATGTTTCCTATACCCATGCAAGTGCCTAAATTTACAATTACTTAATATGTTCGTAAATTTTGTCGCTTTTGTGTTCATTTATTAGAGAATGTGCGTTGCATTCAATAAATTACAAACTCAAAAGTAATACATGACTATGGATATTTGATCCATGTACTATCACACATAAGTGTTATATGGTGAATGATCACAGTTCGTAATGTATAATACTCCGATGAAATTAGTTCTATTGAAGCAAATACATAAACTTTTCTATGAGTACGAGTATTCAAGTTGATTGATTAGAATAAAAGATCATATTCTGTTAAATGTAATATAAGATCAAAACTACAATATAGATCTAAGAACTCAATCGCTTAAATGTCAGTTTGAACAATTTACACAACATGCAACAAATTTGATGTCCTTAAATGTTAAGGATGATCGAGTGCGCTTTGTAAATAGTTTGTTATGATGTTGTAGTAAGGGTATTCTTTTGAATAGTTCGACCACTTAGAAAGAAAAAGGAGCATACAAAAGTAATATGATTAAAGGTACAGTTGGGATGAATAGAGTGAATAGTCACTTCTGCTTCATAAAGAAACATTGAAAATGAGAACTGTAATAAGAATAATTGATACTTAACATTGGAATGAGAAATACGAGCTCTTTTATATAAAAGTTGTTTTATATGAAATCTATTCTTTGAGTTCAAGGTACTGGATCAAAGAACTCTCCGTTGTAAATTAGTTGCAATATATGGAATAAATAATCTATATTAAGTGAAAGATGAACCTCCAAATTTAGTATGCTATTATACTAATGGAAGAAATAGTGGTAACATGCCATATAACACTTATTAATTGCATCATATTATGAAAATTGTTTTCGTAAAACGTACCAACATTATTTGTGACATAATGACTATTTCCAGTGTTGGTTGAAAAATAAACATAGTTATATTTCGATACGGATATTATGAATATTCATTATGAAATAAAACTATAATTTAGTATTTGTTTTCACAACAAAAGCGATGCACTGGAAAGTACTAAAGTATCTAAAACTTTTTACACTTATTTTGGAATTATAGACTAAGCCTTAGTTTTGAGAAATAATTTTTATTATATGATTATGAATCACATGATACTGGTTAATTATATCTCAAACAATTAAGGGTTGTGCACCCATTTAGTGGGAGCTTCATAAGAGTTGATGAACTCTTCGGATTCATACACATTGTTGTATGTAATCATAAGTCTATTCATAAAAAATGGTTCCACTTCGTCATATTCACCGATAGTTATCACAAATATAGACATGTGTATTTGACGCATGTATAAGCCTATGATAAGTTCATAGAATATAAAATGAAAGTAAATAAAGTAACAGGTGACAAAAATGATTTATTTTATCGAATGAACGCGTATATTGGAAAGAGTTCCATATGGACCTAATGTGAATAAAGATCCAATCTCAAAGGTGACTCCTCCTTATAATGCAAGTATTGATAATGAGTAATCGAACTTTGTTGGATAAAGTAAGAATAACGATGAGTGAATTTGAGTTAAATTCTTTATATAAGGTGTGTACTTATGAACAGCACATAAGGTTAAAATTAATCACATCCAAAGTCTAGTTTACAAAACAATACAAGATAAGGTTTAATAAGAAACCCCTACATATCTTGGGTCAAGGAGTTGGAAGGTTGTGTAGGTCGAAAAACTGCATGTAATTATTGTACATAAAGGATCTTGTACTAATCGTCCTAAGAGGATTTTTGGAACAATGGTCATTAGGTAACTAACTTATGTTGTGAACATAAATATTTTGTAAACTAATGCAAAACAAATTCTACATAAGGCAATTCATAAAATGTTTATGAATGCCCTTCCATTGCACTAAGAAATAAATGTTGTTTGAAGAAATACCAACTTTACAGTAAAGGAATTTCTTTAAGAAATTATTGATATAAAATGAATTTGATACGATACAAGGAAAAAACTGATTACAAGGGATGAAATAAATTGACCGGATCTAAACGAACACAATACATTAGAACATCTAAAGAGTATTCTTGTACATTAAAGTGAAACTATGTGTTTTTGTTGGTGCCAAGAATAAATATCCTTAGTTGTTTAATTAAACCATTAAGAGTATTGACTCTATGATATGGTACGACGCACAGATCCGAAATAAATTCCATGAACATTATCAAAATATGATTTTGATAGTTGTACTTGAATGGATATGATCCATTAGCTGCAAACGTGTCTTTAAGAGAAAGATAAATGCAGTTGGAATATAGTGAGTCACATTGATAAGAACATTACCATAAATTACAATTGTTGAAATTAATGTAACAGATTCATCATTCGACTTATTCAAGTTGGTTTGGGTTTTACTCACAAAATTGTCATCTAGTATGACTTTATGTTTTGGTATATATGTGTTGAAATGGAGAGTTTTAAATATAGATTTTGACTAGTCTGTTTGCACACAACAACTGAATGGTCTCAAAGTCAGTAGGAGCAATATTGAGTTTGTGGATTTTCAGATACAAACGAGAACGGATATGAAAGTATCATTCTAAAAAATATCAAAATTGAAAAGTGTTTTGATAGAAATATAAAATACTTTGATTATCAGTCAAAATGTATAAGAAGTGTCTGTTCATAAGAAAAAACCTTAAAAGGTACATAAATATTTCTGAATAATAAGTAAACAACACACTGTTGATCGTTAATGATGTATTTATGTTAGAATCATTTTTAGTAATTTTAGTATTCGAGTTGGATTTGTAAAAGATGTCTTTTATAGCATAAAAAGATATTGGAAATATCCTAAAATGCTATGCATGGATACCTTATTAAAATATTTAATATGGAATATGTAAGATGGATTCATCCACACCGGCGATAGGAATTATCATACATGTTATGCGAGGACCCATTTCTTTGACTCTCGAAAAACGACACTAATACATCCTCGAAATTCACGTGCCGCAAATCCAAGTGCCGGAGTGGTGGATTCTTGAAGGTAAGAAAGAAAATAAAGACAGAATAGAATCTCACATTGATGGAATAACATATATTATTTCAACATATAATCTTTACAACGGAAATTCAAATACATTATCAGAGTTAAACATGGACAATCATAAATATATATCCCTACCAATGTGGAATACTATAGCACATGAGTGTGATGGAAATGGATAACAATCTTCAAAAGCATCTTCTAACTCTATGCTCTGAGATCTTCTGGATTTCTTCGAACTAAACCTAACAACCAGGCTGGCCAGGGAAAATTAAAGCACCCAGAGTTTAAGGGAAAAGGAAATTAAACTCTGGGTCGGTCAGGAGACTAGTGTGAGAAACTCAAAAAATGCAGATTAAAAAGAAAAGATATCTCGTAAGACCATTCCCACACTTAAATGTGGATGGGTTTTTATGTTATGATAATCAAAGCATTTGATATGCAAAATCATTTAATATTATTTTTAATTACATTCCTTTGAAAATATTTGCAAGTAAACTTATTAATCTTAGCTGAAATTTTACCATATTAAATTCTGGTATATTAGGCCCTACAAACAAAACTCTTACAAGCTTATTTGGGGAATGGATTTTCATACAATGGCAGGTAAGGGACCAGCTTTTGTACAATACATATCTTGAGGAATGTACTGAGGATACACAAAAAATCCTCCACGTCTGGCAAGACCAGCCTATCGCTATTTAGTACTCATTTACGACCTGGATAGAACTAAATATGACATCACCCCGGTCGTAACTGACCTATCCAGAGACCCCTAGCATACACCACCTACTTGACATATAGAGAGTAATCTAGAAAGGTGATGTCCATAACCTAATGGTTGTGAACTACATAGCCTTGCGGCGTACCCTGTTTAAGCCATTACTGGATGATGAGGCCTAAGATATTGATTACCTTTCACATAGCACATCCCACTTTGAATGCCACAGCCATCCCATAGTCGCACAACTAATTTCTATAAACATATAACTTCTGAGCTCGTATGTCTCAGGAAAGGGTGTTAAGCTAAGAGAAGTTGCCTTCTCCACCACCAAATAGATGATACATTCATAAAGACCAATTTATGTAACTAGAAATGCAACGTCAGACATTCATCCATACAAGTTGTCCAGGAACAGGTCAAACCTAAGGCACCTTCTTTTCATATCATGTCGGGAGTTACCCCCAGGATCAGTAGCAAGATGTCCTTGCGACGAAAATCTAAAATATAGAATAACTGCCACAAAATATGATATACCTGAACGCACAAATGCATATGTGTGTGTGTATTTATACAACGTAATATTAATTACATAAAATAAAACTAAATTATAAATTTAAATAAAATAATGATTTTATTTAAAAAGAAATTTAGTATTCTAAATAAACTAGATTTCATGGGCCCAATATAGGTCTAAAATGGTAAAAAAATTTGAAATTTACCCATTACTACCTCAGCGGGCTGGCCCAATTCTAAAAGCCTTTACTTGCATTATCTTATAAGAAATGATGTCTTATATCTATATGTTTTATTCTAACATGTTTTGTTGAATTTTCGGATAAATTAATAGCACTTGTATCGTCATAATATATTGGTGATTGTTTAGTATTTAAACCAAAATCTTAAAAGTTTTTTGCATGTATATGTGATGAACGTATTTTTCTGCATTTTAAACCATTTGTTTCATATATTTTTATTTTAATAAAGTGGTATTATACGGGTATTTTGTTGTGGTTTTGCAGATTATAGATTCCGAAGCGCAATGTTGAAATTAATCGGTTGTGCCGTCCAATGGTTCAAATGACACGCAAAAAAAAGAGTGCAACATTTTGAGTACAGAATAATTCGAAGTGAAAGTACATATCGTTCATGAAGAAATGTATCTCACATCACCAGCATATGTACTATTCATGCAAGAAGGCAAATGCAAATATTGAAAATACACTTTCAAAGATTAGCCTGAAAATCTCTCAAAGCAAGGCCGCTTGTCAATCAAATAACAAAGCAAAGACCAATTCAAAGTGAGGTGGCCTTATTTTTCTCCAAATATCAAGCACATGGACTAAATAGCAAGGTTATTTGTGGAGGCTGAAGTCTTTAAATAGAGAGAGCAATGCAGATGGGAAATGATCTCTTACCCATCACTCTTCTTCTAGTTTAGTTTTAAATTCAGCAGTGTTTTTATTTTCGAACAAAATACGTAGGATTGTTAATTAGATTTAGCAATTTACTTATTCTTGTTCTTAGTTATTTTCTGCACTTTTCCAGTTAGTTAATAAATTCAGTTCATTTATTTCAGTTGTTTACTATATTATTTTCTTTTAAGCACTTTTATTTTCTGCTCTGATTTCTACAATTTTATATTTTAATTGCAATTTTGATTAGATTCAAATTCAATTTGGAGTATATTATTGTTTTTATTTCCTGTTCAAGATTCACCATCGAATTTGTTTAACACGCCTAAGATTTAAATTTTGATTTCAAATATTTTAAAACACAATTCCCTATGTTCGGCCTGCATACTACACGCCTGTGCGCTTGCAGAATTTATTAAAATTTGTGTTTTTCTAATCAATAGAAAAGTCACAACAATATGACTTGTGAATAGGCCAGTGTTGCAGACATATATATCTGCTTTTGTTATGGACAAAAAGACATAAATTTTTATTTTACTGAGCCAAAATGCAAGTGAATATCCCAAAAAGGGAAGTTCCACTGTATTTTTTCTATCGAGTTTATAGCCTACATAATCTCCATCACTATATGATATCATGCCAGATAAGTCTTTCTTAGGTAGAAGAGTCTATAATCTTAATTATTACAAATCGTAAGATGCATTTTACAACTTCAAGATTCTTTCCTTTGGATTCAACTGATATAATAGATAGTGACATACACTATACATAATATTTGGTCTGCTACCTTTCATATAAAATATCGAACCAATCATGCCATGATATAATTTTTGATCTATGATTGCTGAATTTTCTTCTTTATTTAATATTGCTCTAGATGTCATAGAAGTAGGTTTACAACCATATTAGGCAATGCCGAATCTTTTTATAAGTTCCTTAACATATTTTCTTGACCTATAAAAATCCCATTACTCTGATGTTTAATTTGAAGTCCTAAGAAAAATGTTAATTCACCCATACGATTCATTCACATACGTTTGTTGTTGTTTTTGAAAATTCCAAATTTGGTTGTTTATTTATTGAAAATATATATCATCTACATTTGTTTACATAAGCTGAATATCTTTATCGATTAATTAAATAAATAAAGCAGTATAAACCTTTCCAACTTCAAATGCTGACTTGATTAAGTAAGATTTAAAATTTTCATACTAAGAATAAGGTGCTTGTTTTAAACCATATAATGTTTTTTTTAGTTTACAGACATGAGTGGAAAATTTCTCATTTTCCTTGATTATTCCATTCAAAGATGCTCTTTTAACATCTATCTGGAAAACCTTGAAGTTATTATAACTTGCAAAGGCAAGTAGTTTCCATATGATTTCATATCTTACTACATAAGCAAAGGTTTAGTTGAAATAGCAACTTCTTCTTGATTATATCCTTGTTTTACTAAATGCGCTTTGTTCCTAATAACTTCTCCTTGTTCATTTAGTTTGTTTCCATAAAAAAGTTAGTTCTAATAACATATCGGTTTCTAGGCCATGAAACTAATTCTCAAACATCATTTCATGTCAATGGACTTAGTTCTTCTTACGTAGAAAGAATCTATGAGAGGCGTATAATTTTGCTTACTTTAGATCTTTGGTTTCGTTTGTTGAGATGAATGCTACACTACTTATTTTATTTAATTGATCTTTAGATCTTACATACGATTCACTATTTTGTAAAATATGTTTTTAGGATGATCTTTTAAAATTATAGGCTTAGGTAATTTATTTTTGTTCATGTCTTCATTTTTTATAGTCCCGTTATTCGAGTTTTTCTTCTTTTCATTTGCGTTTATAATTTCATCTTTATCATAATTTGCTTTAATTTTATCACAATTTTCATTAAATGCAATGTTTTAAGTTTCTTCAATAATGTTAGTTCTTCTATTAAAGACTTTACATGTCTTACTTCTATTGGAATGTCCAATAACTATTCCTTCATCAGATTTAGTATCAAATTTATTAAAATTATCTTTTGCATTAAGTATAAACCAATCCTACCAAAAAAATTAAAATATGAAACTTTTGGATTTTTGTTAAAGAATAATTCATAATGAGTTTTTTTGTAAATGATCTTATTATAATTCTATTTAAATATAACATGTTGTAGCAACTATGTCAACCCAAAAGTTCTTTAGTAAGTTACTATTATTTAACAATATCCTTACACATTCCTAAATGGTTCCATTCTTATGTTCCACAACAGCTGGTTATGGAGTACTTGGAAAGGAAAATTTGTGTAGTATCGTTCTTATTACAAAAATTTTCAAAATTCCCATTTTCGAATTCTCTTCGGTGATCATTTCTTATTGTTTTAATTTCAATTGACTTTCGATTTTGGATTCTTTTAGCAATGTTTTAAACATTTCAAAAGCTTCATTTTTATGTTTTAGAAAATTTGTCCAAGTATATATTGAAAATCATATACAATCACAAAAAAAAATTATTATGGCTTATTGATTGAACTTGCGATGTTCCAAAGAGATCTAAGTGAAGAAGTTCTAGGGAATGCGAGATAGAGATCACATCTTTAGATTTAAATGATTTCTTGTGAAGTTTTCTAGACTGACAAGCATCATGAAGATTGTTTACTTTAAAATTCGTTTTTTGAAGTCCTCTCATAAGCTCATATCTTGCAACTATTGGTAAGTGTTTGAAATTTACATGCCCAGAATTTTTATGTCAAATATAAGGGTCACTAAAATCAGGCATAAGACAAAGGTAGTCATCACTAGACACTTTCATGTTTAAAACATAAATACTCAGGTTCCTTATACTTTCAAAATAGTTTTAGAGTTATGATTTAAAATATAAAAACAATCATTTTCAAATAAGAAATCTTATTTTAAAGCCTTTATCACAAAACTAACTAATACTTAGAAAATTATATTTTAAATTTCTAAGAGGTAATACATTTAAAATAAAAGGAGTTCTGAATTACCAGCACGTCATTCCCAATGACATATCACTTTGAATTGTCTCCAAATGTTGAGAATCCTATGACTATGTTTTTTGAAAATAATGCCATGATAAATATAATGAAAAGACCCTAGGGATCATGAAATTTTCAGATACATCTCCATAAGTTCCTCATGATAAAGGCAGTTTATCAACGATGGAGAGATATTGGCTGAACGAGTAGATAGCAATACAATATAGCAGACTAATTCACCAAGGGACTAACTTGATCGGTTTTGAACTAATTGGAGAAATGGAAGGTTCCTTAGTTTACCCAAGTGAAAAAGTAGGAGATTGAAAGAGTTAGAGGTATGCTCTAGGGGCAATAATGTAATTTATTACATATAACTAACTTTGTAATTAATCTTATTCGCAGTAGCGGTGTTTGTTTTCATTAATGTTATTTATTATATTGTGATATACATAATTAATTAATTTGAAGTATATTAATAAGAAATCCTTAAATAAAATATTATGTGATTGTAGTTTCAAATAGTTACAATCATGAGTAAATAATCACAAGATGAAATGACATTTTATTTTAAGTATATTTGGTTAAGATATTTTAAGGAAGGATATCGATACATTCCTTGAGACCATAGCGTGCAACGCTCCCTAAATGTTTGGTAGTGTATTACTCATGGATGCCAAAGGAACCAAGGGATTACATACTCGTAATTATTTGATAACGGTGGAATGAATCATCCATGAGTTTCCTATTAGTTGATAACAACTGGGTTAAATAGGAAATCTCACTATGACGATTTTACAGGTTTCCTCGGCTTGAGAATACGATAGAATTTTATTGTAAAGACTCCACTTTAATCATAGTTAAATCATGGCAAAGGGATCCATTGAGTGACTGTAGTTGGGATCGAGTTTAAGCATGAAAGTAAAGCATTATTCAATAGAGAATTCATCTCCTCAATTGCGTGAGGTTGGTATCATGGTCAACTGTAGTTAACTCAATGTCAAAATCTTTGGGAAAAGTAGTATGATTGATAATAAATGTTATTATTGAACCAAGGGCTTTGTTTTTAGAATAGTTGAATGTGGATAATGTTGGAATTTTGACCAATACTAATTTGCATATATCCTAAAGTGATCAAGTTTTGAAGAAGAGAATGTGTGTAAATAATCTTTACTAAAAGTACTGCTTAAGAATATATGAAAATAGATTTTAGTGAAATGATCTAAAAGCAATGAACTTGGCCAAACTATCACACCACTAAATAAGGTGATGTGTGAATATTAACATTTAAGTTGTTTTATGTTAATCGCCAGTTGAATTTACTCTTTTGAGTCTTACAACCAAATTTGTGAATTTTAAAGAGATCCATAACATTTGTTAAGTTTTTAAAATGTTATAAATTAATTAATATTTAAGAAATATTGATCATTATTTTATTTAATGTTTTGGGTATTGTTAATAATTATTGATGTATATATAAAAGCAATATATGCATGTATCTATAATATCGGTATGTATTTAAATAGGCTTTAAATATAGTTAATTACCTAATGAGATTTTTGAAAAACTAGTCCATGCTAGGGAATATGCTTAGCCGACTATGCAAAGGAAGGAGGAAGGATCAGATTGATTGAAAATTAATTGTGAATTAAAATGGGAAGTTTATAAAAAAAAGAACATGAAATGATTCTATTCTTTCCTTAAAATAAATTCCCCTTATTTATATCCTCGTTAACCTCTTTTTCCACATTTCGCCATACATAGCTGCCTCGTCCATCTCTTTTCTTCCATATCTTGATTTGATTATACTAGATCTAATTTCATGTTTTGTCCATTCTTAAACACCAAACAATCACACTCACTATATGTTTCACGTTTATGTCTCACCATTTTGAAATATGAAAATCTATATACATATACATACATACATATATATATGATTTATTCATACTTATTCAATTAGCTTGCTTAATTAAAATAAATTTAATTAATTATGAATAAGACATTATTAATAAAATATGATTTTATAATAAACAACTAGATTGAATCTAGTGAAAACCATTAGACTTCAGAAGTCCACTATGATGCAAATAGGGTTTTTTTTTGAAATATACACATTTTCCACTTACTGCAAAAAGAAAGGAATCTTTAATATTAAGGTCTAGTTTCCTCCTAACAGTGGGTTCTATGTTCGACTCATGTGTTGTCTTTGTTATTTTTATTTGAAAACTCTTTGGTACCCTAACTTTTGGAACTGGGCCAGCCCGCAATGGAAGTAATGGGCGAATTTCAATTTTTTTAAAATTTTGGATCTATTGGGCATATGTAGTCTAATTCATTTAGAACATTTCTAAATTTCTTTAAAATAAAATCTTTAATTTATTTAAATTTATAAAATAATTTTATTTTATGTATTCATGTTATCTTATATAAATGTATGTGTATCATATACACATATATGTGTGTATACATGTGTAACATAACAAACCATTCAAGGTATAATATGCCCGTGTATAAGCGTAGGGACGTACATTATAACGGACAAGCTAGCTCATTTAGTATACAAATATATCTTCAAAATGTATGTTTATATAATTTAATTTATGTATATAAAAGATTATTTCAAATGATTATAAATATATAAATATATATATGAAATTTATAAAATATATGTATATATATATATAATTACGTATATAAAACATTTAAAGTATATTATAAAATTTAATTATTTATTTTGTTGCAAAACCGAAAACAAAGTTAAATTGTTTTATATTGTATATGTATTCTTATTAATAGTTTAATAAATATATATATGTGTGTGTGTGTATAAAATAATATATGAATGAAATACACACACACTTACTTATTGATGCTCATGGAAAAAATAGATTTTTTTTAATTTAGTTTAAAATTTCGTATTTGAAATAAAATTATAATATTATACATAAAATTATAATCATGTTTTAATATTTTATATAAAAAATCTAGATAATGTTTTAACATTTGAATATTTCAAAATATATTCTGTAATTTAAAAGAAAAATTAAAATTAAAATTCAACATTCAGGCATGAACATTAACATTTAACATACATATATAAATTAATTTTTTTGACATTCCATTTTATCAGGTGTAAAAATAGTTTTTAAAATTTAAATTGTATTTTATAGTACATAATTATTTATTTAGAGATTTATTTAAGTGATTTGAATTAAATAATATGTGTGTGTGTGTGTATCAAAAAATTAACTTTTATGTCGAAATTATATTAGGTATAAAACTATTTATACATAATTTTAAAACATATTTTATATAGTATAAAGTTTATTATTTTAATTATACTGTTTATGTTAGTTATAATGTATACTAAATTCATTTAAATACTAAAATCATTTTTTTTTTAAATGTCGTGAGCATCGTGGCATATATATGTTATGAATTTTTAATATATAAGCATATAAAAAAACAACCATCTTGAATTGATGATATACTGATATACTAGAATCATCACCTAACTAATAAAGCAATATATGATATATAAATTATCTAAATATTGAAATATAATCATAGGTCAGATAATTACCTTTCACCAATGCCAAAGTACCACACCATGAACCACTGAAACAAACTCCTGAATTAAATTCCAATTCTGAAGGTGCTATCTTTTGAATTGTAGACTACTGGCTATTGAATAGTTTTTAATTTTATTCGATTCGTGCTTGGACAATGTAGGTGGAGGGATGAAGAATTTAGCCACATCTAAGAGGGATAGGAAGCTTATAAAAAGTAGGAAAAGAAAGTGGATAGAGATGCATTTATAGGGGAAGAAATGTAGAGAAAAGTTAGGACCAAAATCCATATTTCTCTCTTAGTCTTTCTTTCGTGTTATCTATTAAATCCCAGACCCCTTAACCATCATATGGTCGCCCCCTATGATCCATTACATTTGAACCAACCAACCCCTTATATGGGCTTCAAACCCATTTAAAGCCTGAACAAAATTATTTTGCATTTAAATCCAATTTAAATGCATATCGATATCGTATATCGATTAATATATTTACAGCTATTATAAATATTTAATAATATTGGTTCATTAAAAAAAAAAAAATTTATGACCAATATTTCATAAATATTAATTATAACAATTACAAGCTAATTAAATCATGTGATCAAGAAGTATTCAACGATTCGATTGTGCGACTCTTTGGATGTAAATTTGGTCAACGATTAATATGAACTATTAGAATATTAACATTCACATGTCACTTAGCAGGTGGTGTGACATTTTGGCCAAAGTTTTCGCTTACTTTTTTTTACAAAATTCAATTTTACTTTGTTAAGATTTATCCGATCGTGACTATTATTTACAATAATTCTTTTCGTCAAAATTGTATTACTTTGAACTTATGGAATTTGGCAATGGTCAAAATTATAGTATCATCCACATTCAACTTTATATTCCAAATAAAAAGTCCTTGGTTCCATAATAACAATTATTATTACTCGAAATGCTCTGGCCAAAGACTGAGACTTTGAGTTGACTTCAACTGATCGTGATACTGACATCATATAACTGAGGAGATTAATCCTCTCTTGAATAATGCTTCACTTTCAATACTTCCTCTCGACCCATCTATAGTCACTCGATGGACACCCTACCATATTTGACTATAATCAAAGTGGAGCTTTCATATTGAAGATCGACAATATTCTCAAGCCAAGAGAATTGTGTAATTTTATCATAGTGATATTTTCAATTTGACCTTGGTGGTATTAACCAACAAAAAACTATCGAATGATTCATTCCATAATTATCCAATAGCTAACAGTACGTAACCACTTGGTGCCCTCAATATGCATGAGTAATACATTACCTAATATTTAGAGAGCGTTCGTACTCTAGTTTCAATGGATGTATCGATATCCAATCTCGTTACATCTTGGCTAGGAATATTTAAAATGGTATGTTTATTTTCATTGTGATAAATTACTCATTGTTACAACACTTTGTAACTACTATCACAAAACATACCATTTACGGATTTTTTTATTAAATATACTTAATTAATATAACATGTTATATCAAGTATATAATAAAAAGAATACATCTTTTATTTTGAACAAGATTGGTTACCTAGTTAGATATATGTAACAAATTATATAATTACCCCTAGAGTATACCCTAACTTTATCACCTACGGGTAGGCTGAGAGTTAGGTTGATGGACATTGGTCTTGGAGTAGCTGGTACAGCTTGGAGGTGATGTTAGTTATTATCTAGAATAGATTTTTATTTTACGTATTAATAAACAACATGTTTATACATATGAGATGAACTGCCATATCTCTAGCACCCTGATGTATCTCATATACTTTACCGTCATGTCGTACTGCACTATTTTCAATTATATGTTTTTTTACATCAGTTGTGGGTTTGTAGATGATAATACATGATAGAAGTTTTAGTTTTTATCACTCGAAGGAATGTCATGTTTTGATACTTAAAACTAGATCATTGAGCAAGCATCGATTAGATGTGTTAGAGCGGTGGGTCTTTATATCAATTATTTGTTTAAGGCCTTAAAATTAACAGAAAATATATATAATTGTTATATATTGATTTAAATAAAGTAACATTCATAAAACACCCTCTTTAAGTTTCAAAACATAGATTCATCTCTTCTCAAAAACAAGCTTAAAACAAATTTTATTTTTAAGTTTCGGCATATTTGCAAAAAACTTTGTAAATATTTACAAATGTATCAACAAATATTTGCAGATAACTTTGCAAACTTTTGTAGAGAAATCTACAAATATTTGAAGTTTTTGGACTACAAATATTTGTAGAGAAATCTAGAAATAATTTCAATTTTTTACAAAAAAATTCATTTTAAATTATAGAAAGATATGATTTAAGTTTAGATTTTATTCCAAATTTATTTTACTAAAATTAAAAATAGTGGTGTAATTTAAAATATATTTTTTTTAGAAGTGTTTTTCATGTATAAAACTTGAAAAAAGGGACAGAACATAATTTCCACTTTGAATAATATATAGGCTTAAATAATTAATATACTGTATATTGATTAGGCCGACACCACGCAAGCTAATGAAGTGTGTGGCCGGCCATGAAAAATGGAATATGAAGCATCTGATTTGGTCGAAGAGTCTAGATAAGATCTGGATTCAAAAGAGAGAGAAACGTGGAAGATGTTTGATCTCACGATGGCTATAAATAGCCTCACCTTCTCTCATTCAAACCACATAGAGAATAATAAACCCTAGCCTCCATTAGAGAATGGATGGAAGCCTTATAGGTTGGATTTTCGCATCGAGTTTGAGGATGAGGATATGTCACAAGTTACTATATTTAGTAAATTATAATATAGGGCAATAAACAATAACCAAAAGAAATTAAGTAAGGAGTGCAAACATAGCAAATTTTATATTAGGATGGGTCTCTAATTCAACATCCATGCCCGTGGTAATCTACAATGAATTTTCTCTATCATGACCCAATTGTCACATGCTAGAAAGGGTTTATGGTCTCTCTTAAAACTCTACACTTACATCTATATGCAGCTATCTCCAATGGTTCAAATACAAACACCATACAAATACTTCTACTTTCAAGAAGCACCAAGTCAACTTTCGATAATTATTTATTTTATAATGACCTACAAACCTCTACAACCATCTAGAGTTTAAGTTTGTGAGTAGTAGGTTCATGAGAGACATAAGAATAATATGGAAGTGAAGTACAATGGTCTCTAAGTGTAAATTTCAAATCAAAGAGAGATTAAAATGTTACACGATATTTCAAAATATGTTTTTAAAGAATTTGATCGGGAAATATTAAAACAAATTTATATTATAAAATTGGAGTGTAACAATGAATGAATTTTGAAATATGCTATAATATATTTATAAGACTGAAATGATACACGACCATTTTGATCTATTTATAAGAGCGAAATATATTCTAATCTAATTAGATCCGTGATGAGACGTTACCGTTATAATTCAAATTTGCATTCAAAAGTAGCAATTGGCAAATTCTAACAACATGCATGTCTCAATTTATCGATAAATGTGATAAAAATTCAAACACGATTTTAGAAAAATCTATAAAAATATAGGAAAAATATTATAATTATTTTGAAAGATAATGTAGTGTCATAGGTTTCCTTAACAAAGATTGCAAGAATTATATTCATACAAACGTTAGATGTTTATATTTCTCTTAAAGCATGCTTGTGTTCCTTGAGTTTGAAGAATGTTTCCATGATATGCACATATTTAACTCTTATATTCGTACTTATTCCTGATAAATAGTTAGTAAAACAACATTTTTTATTGTTACCATCAGAGTACCATATTCATTGTTCTAACATCCCTATTGTTCCTATAAGGAATTGAAAGTGGAAGAACAAGTGTTATAAATTGAGGAGATTTCCACGACCCCAAACATTATTCAAAATAAAAAGGTTCATTTAGCAGTGATGTAATTACAATACTTATCGAGAATATTATGGAAGTCAAATTTTGTTGGCAAGCAATGGAAGATTCTTGGATAACATTTAGTGAGATCATTTGGTGAAATATGCCTTTAAGGTCTATTGATTCTAGATAATGGGTAAATCACCAACTTAAAGAAGAAAGAGAGCATATTAAATGAGTATAGTTTAAATTTTGTAAGATATGCAAATGGAGAGATTATTATACATAGGGATGGATTAAAAGTAAAGACATAAAGAGGGCAGATATCACAAACTTGATATAAAAAATAATTACCGTGATGCCCCTCAATATCTAACAAATAATGGAACCATAACATATATATCATCTAGACAACAAAATACTTACAGTGCGCTTGGATCTATCGCTCGATGTTTCACAACACAAATACATATTAAGAGGTATCAGAGACAGTAGTGTTATCAAAATTACTACCACTAGGGAACATGAGAGGATCAATAAGGTTAATAACATAATCAAAATATATGATCTTTCAGATCATGTGCATCGGGGAGTAGATAATTTGGGCTAAGTTTAAAAAATATTTTATAAATTATTACATTAGATCTTATCTTGTGTTATTATGGATAATTTTATTACGTTCAATCATATTTAATATTAATTTAAAGTGAGAAATATTATGAATTAAAAAAATTATTTAGACTTGTCAATTAATAATATGTGTAATGAACATATAATAACACAATGAAGTCTAAGGGAATATAAATATATCTCTTTCTAATTCTTATAAATAGGTTTATGTATTAACATATTTTATTATTAGGATTTGTAGTAACATTATATATATACGAGCGCTTCAGCATGCACTCCACTCATGAATTATTTTGCTAGAAATTACATATGTTTAATGTATTTAAGAGAAAATGTGACGCCTTACCCCGAGACCCACATCAACAAAGAGTATTGTTGGGTAATACTGTCCGCTAACGCGGAGAATAGGGCTGATTAGGAGTGACCATCTATAGTCTTATCTTAAATATCTGTTGAATATGTCGATTAGTGCTTATATTTTTTTCCAATTCAAGTGGATCAACATATCCAATAAATGCTTAATACAAAACTACAGGTGGCTATAGGATCAATCGGAACAAAATAGAAAAATTCAAATGCATAACACATCACATAATAGTAAATAGATACACACATGCATATATATACTAATACATCCAAATATATTAGAAATGATACATCATAAATGGTACGATGACCACAATACACACATGAGTCAAAACAATATACATATCAGAGTAGCGACAAAAAGACAATACGAAAAGCCATATCAAAAAGATGATAGAAAAATGAGTCCATGCGGAAGCAGAATAGGCTAAGTCCAAATGTACCTAACTTGAAACACCTCGGTCTGACCCGAGTATAAAATACACGGGTCAATTTAGCTAAACAAATCAGTTTATAAGGATAAGCAGTAATAGATGCATAAGGAGAAGGGTAATGCACTTCTTAAACAAGAAGGAACAATACTGAGTATAAGCATGAGTATAAATATGATATGGTTTCTTTAAGTGATGAGATGATATCACTTACACAAACAAATAATCTCAAAAGAGATAAGACAATCCATAAAACGTTGAATATAGCAAGCCTCGTATCATCGGCATATCTCAAACATCAAAGATAGTGCATGTGGCTGAAGCCTTGCCAAGTTCTGCTATCTTAAATAGGTACCTCGCCCGAAGGCAAAACGTCACAAAGACAAATACGTCGTAATGGCAAATACGCCGCAATGCCAAATGCCGCAATGTCAAATGTCTTGACGACAAATACGCCACAATGGCAAACGCCGCAATGGTAATGACCAAAAGGTCCAGTACTGGCAAGCCACAAACAGCAAATGTGTCACAAACTCTTGGATAGGAACCCGAACAGTGTTAACGTGTGTCGCATACCACACGTTCGCACTAAAGTTTTACTAACCGCTAGCGAATTTCACACTTAAAGCAGTAAAAAGTTTACCTCGTCTCATTAGTAAACTCAACTCGAAGGTCAAAACGATCAAACGGACAAGTTGAGAATTAATTGACAAGATAAACGCACATGTACCATACCACGTGTTTTACCAAACCATTTAATTCTCCTTCTCATTAGCTCGAACGATGCAAAAAACGTGTATTATATAAATAAAATAATTTACTTAAGAAAATAAGCTTTTAAACCAATATCTAAAATCATATTTGGAATCAAACATTGAAATTTCCCTTATTGTAGAGAATATATAGACTGTATAGCTAGAAAATAATTTAAAAATATTATATAATAATTATTTAGATTGCCAATTTATTTTAAAAATTATTTCAAAATCGTTTGGAGAAAACCGTGCTCGAAAACAACTAATAACAAAGAAGATACTTCAAAATCGATAACTCGAGTTCAATTCAAATTCAACTCAAAATCAATTCAAATTTGAATTTAAAATTCTTCAAATTTAGCTAGACTATTGATCGGCATCATAGCTCTCAATACATCATAAAAACGACATCAAAATCAACTGAAGAGGAGAGCAAGACTATAAAATCAAGCATCAGGATTACATAGCACAAAAGAAAAGGAGCTACAAGCGAAAGTGCCTCAGAGGTCGACAAGTAGGTCGACCTCATGGTCGACCTCCCTCCCCTCTAGGTCGACCTAGAAAGCTTGTGGTCGACCCCTAAGTCGACATGCCTAGGGTACGAATTTTTCCCAGTAAATTTTTCCAGCCTGGACCTGATTTTCAAGCACCAGTTTGTTATACCAAATGAAGATGAAATGCTACGAAATTTGACAAGCATGTAACACAACATCTAAGCTATCAAATGAAAGAAATCCGGCAGCATTTCATTGCCGAAATCTCAAGTTACAATCATTCAATGAGACAACATAAAACTGTTTTTCACAGAGAAGTAAAGTATAAACAGAAAACGATTACAGTAACCCATTTTTTAGAGAATCAAGAAAATTGCCACTTTGATTTGCTAGAGATTGTGAGTTAACAAACTCACCTTGCTGTTAGAGATGATCAAACCTCGAATTTATGTTGAAAGAGGTAAGCTTCGAGGAGATTCTAACTTCAAATAACCTGTACAGACTTAAAACAATACATGCAAGAAGGAGATAACAGTAAATTAGAAAAACCTACTTCTAAAAATAGGAATTTGATGAAATTTTAAAGTGAATGTAACGACCCGTAAATTTTAACAGTTTTAATAACGTATTAATTGAAATTCTTTGGAATTTTTAAAAACGATAAAATTTTAAAATATAAATTTAATATTTGGAATGCATTTAGTTAAACATAGCAACCGGTAAATTTTCGTCAGAAAATATGAAAGTTCAAGTCGCGCGTAAATTTACTTCAATTTAATCAGTTAAAAGCGATGAAAATAAAACGTTTTCAAAACCAAAATATTTTTACATAGAAAAATTCTAAACCATCTTTTGAGCAAGTTGCCAGTTTGTCGTTTTTCCAAATTCGGACATCTTTGGCTCCGTCGATCTTAATTTTCTGCGATTTTATGCATTTTTCGTAGTAGAAAATTTCGAATTTTATAATTCAAATCATTCCACTGATATTTTTATACCGTTGTGATCGTCTCGTCGTGCTGATCTCCGCAGTATATTTGTTTCTGTGTTTTGAAGTCCGGTTCAGAGCGAAATCCGTAAAACGGATGACCGCATCGTTATTCAAGTCGTTATCTTTTGGATTACTGGGACCATCTATATTCCCGGCATGATTCCAACGGTCATTTCATTCGATATTTTTGAAAACTACAAATTGTGACCTATTGATCTCTACGTTCTAATAGCCTAAAAAAATGGGACAACCCTTGTTTTAATGTGACAACTCATAAGTTTGCACCCCTCTCTTCCTATTCTTCCTATGTCAGTTTAGCAACATATGAAATATATATGAACTTTCCAGTGGCTCCCTCTCTTCTCCTCTTCTTATTTCATTTTTCCTCCTTCTTAAACTTTGAGCCTGCCTTCTCTTCCACCAATGAAGGCACGCTCGGCCATTTACAGATCCACTGGCCCGAGCCCGCCTCGCCACAAACTCCGACCATACGCCTACCCCACTCCACACGCCACCTTTTCTTCCTCTTCCCACGTCGGAGATCCACGCATGCTAGTCCGTGCTCTCTCTTCTCCGACCCCGACCACGTGCGCCCTCCAACATCACGCCGTCGAACTCTGGCCGCCCTCCGCTACTCCACAGTCCTCCACCTTGTCGGCTCCACATGCAACCGCCATTCGCCACCTAGCAGCCTCCATGCATCAACTCACCACGTCGAGCACCGAGCAACCACCGGCCTCCGCCTATTTTCTTCTCCCTCCACCTCCTTTCGAATCACCTATCCATCACCCTCTTCCTATCTCCACTCGCAACTTCTCCCTACTCTGTGTCATGCTCGGCCTTTGTTGTTTGGTGTGGGTAAGTAAATATAAATGTGTATTGTTTTCTAGTTTTAACAGTACGTTAGTTTTATGTTATAATATTATTATGAATGTTTACATATATTATACGTTATAATATATTATACTTTATATTATAGGCTACAGTATCCATATAGCATCATGTGTATACTTTAGTCCTTATATATATAGGGATTGTAGTATAAAGTTATAAAGTATATTAGCTTTACATGTTAGATTTCAAAGTATATAACATTGGTTTCATTTGCCTAGTAGCTGTTACTTGATTCACTGTTTATATTATGTAGGAAATTTATAAGAAAGTCATATATATTAGCTTATAATAGTATGTATTAAAGTTTGTTCATATAAATATATAAAGTGGTTATTCACATATAAAGTTATGCAGTGTTAAAGTTTTTCAAATTTATATCTGTACTTTAATATAAACTTGTAATACCCGTATAAAGTTATATTGGATTTAACAATATGGATTTTACCATTGTGTGTGCATATATCTGAGTCGCATATATCATCATTTTGTAAAAGGCACGGGAGATGTATGCTTGATACTTAGAAAACGGCATAACTTGTATTGCGTGTAGAGTTTATATATATGATATATATCCATACCTGGATCTGATTATCTTACATTGCTTACATTTTTGGGTAGCAGCATACATGCTGCACACGTAGAAAGAAAGAAAAAATGTTTAAAGGCATATAGACTATATACCAGTTTTATACAAAATCTATTTCTGTTTTACGTATGAATTTATATATTAGTTCCGTGTCTTTTGTTGGTCGTGTATTGGTTATGAGCTTAATTTAAGGGATCAGATATTTTATGTTACCTTATATCTATTATTAAATAATATGTTTACAAGGTAAGTTTATGCTAGTTACTGGTAAGATTTATATGTTACGGTTGTTCGGGTCTGCACATAATTTTAAAGTTGTTGCTTCCAGGTTCCTTGTTCTTTGGATTTTTCAATACTGGTTTAAATAGTATACTCATAAGCTATATTGGTCTGCATGCATTTAGCTTAATCTATACACATTTGTTTTGTTAAGGTCGGCATATATTTGAGTTTTAAGTTTGGTGTCAGTATATATTAGTCTATATACACGCGTTGCGTGCGCGGTAACATATGTACAGTATTTTACTTTATTGGATAGCATTTGTTTTACATTATTTATATATATATGTAATATTTTGATTTTTTTAGTGTTGTAACATACGTTATATTATATGGTTGAGTTGTATATATATATGATTAAAGTATTAACATTTGTAGTTATACCGGTTATAAGTATTGGTTATATTCCGTTAGAAAATCATATATATTTTATTTAATTTTTGTTTGAATTCAAAATATGATTTTTTTTTTATAAATAATTATATATAGTTAGACATATAAGTTCATTTATACCATCTATCTTCATCAATCTGGTTCTGATTCGTTATCGATTTCTGTTATCAGCTTCGTCCGTCGTTCCTGTTTTCTTCATCGAATCGTGTCCATCCAGCATTGCTTTAAAATTCGTAGCTCGGTTGCTTGTCAAATCTATCTAGCCTCGAAAGGTGAGCAATCACTCACGATTAATGTTCTTTTATTATTAAATTTGATTTCAATTGAAACGACAAATTGAAATATGCTGCTGTTAGTAATTACACTGTTATATATGCTATTACCTGTATCTTTTCACCTATGACATCTGACACCATTATCTGTTAATTATTTATGCGATGATATTACAGTTTGGTTGATAATTGATTGATTGGTTGTTGTTATATTGGATGTAAATTGTAATGTATAAAGTGATAAATATTATGCAATTGAATTTGACGTAGGATTGTTAAAAATTTGAATCGACATATATGTTGAATTTGATTAGTTAATTTGGTGTAATATGACCCCTTTAAATGTTAAATAAATTGACATATAGAATTTGATAAATTACACTTTGAACCTTGAACGTATATTGGATAAATTGTTGTAGAATTGAAATTGAACGACAAGTGAAAAACCGTAATGTAGTAATCTTTAATCTACATGAAATGATAGTGTAGATTCTAGAGATAATTATATTAATTCGTACAAATAACAATGCGAATTAATACGATTATTTCGGGATTATTTGAATTAATTTTTGGATTGCTATTGATTGTGTTATTGCTTGTTTATTTACTTTGACACCGTCCCTGTTATCACACTGCAAGTTTCCTTTACTATGCTTTAATTTGTGAATTGAATTGGAATCGGGTGGAAATGATAAATACCCAAAATGAACTTGACCTAGGATAGAGAATTAAATAAACCGATTGGTCAATAATTTGATTTGAAATAAAATAAAGATTTTTATTTGAATAATAAGGTTTTGAAATAAAATTGGAACGTAAATTTTGATGAAAGGAAGATGTCAATATTGGAATCTGAATCAAAATATTAATGTAATAAATGATGAAAGAACGTTATTTGAAATTTAATTATTTAATAATTAAATTTGGAGTTATTAATAAATAATTTGGAATTAGTAATAATTGAGTTTGAAATTATAATTAAGTTTGAAATTGTAATTAAGTTTGAAATTTTAATTAAGTTGAAATTATTAAATTAAATTGAATAATTAAGTTGAATTTATAATCAAATTTGAGATTATTAAGCTTTGAAATGATTAATAATTAAAATTGAAATTATTTAATAATTGAAGGAGATTTAATTATTTGACAATTGAATAAAAATTGAATTCTTTGATAAGAGAAATTGAACTTTTGAATAAGTGGATTTGAACTTCGTTAATAAATGAAATTGAATATTTTTATTTATTAAAGTTTGAAAATTTAAGTAAGTTAATAAGTGAAATTAAACTTCTCGAATATATGAAATTTAGTTCGTTATTAATTAAGTTTGAAATCTGTAACGAAGACAATAAATAAGTGAAATTGAATTTCTTTAACAAGAAATAAAATATGATTTATTGAAATGAATGGGTTTATTGAAATTAACGTAAGACTTGTAATTTAAAGAATTGATTTGACGAATTTAATTTATTTCAATTTGAAGTTTTGATATAATGAAATTGAATGTAAGTAATTGATTTAAATGAATTGGAATTTAATTAGAAGTTGTTTTGAATGACAAATTTACTTAATGAATATTGAATGAAATCGATGAATGAATTTAAATTGATTTGAATGAAAATTTAACAATTTAAATGATTTCGGAATGAAACCTATATACGAACTTGAAGCAATATTTGAATTGTTTTAAATAAAAATTGAAATTGAATTATAAGATTTTGAAACGGTAATTTGGAAGTTGTGAAACGTAAATTAATGAAATTGATATTAAAAGACAAATGAAATGTTGATTTACGAATTATAATTGAAATCGAATTTGATTTGGTTTTGAAATGTATTAAACGACCAATCGGTGTAATAATTACGAAGGTTATTAAAGAGACCAGAATCGGTTATGGACATACTATCTGTCTAAATCGAAAACCACTTTAATAACTATACACGGAGTGATAATCCAGAATGAAGTGGTTGGAATGATGTACGTGCTGACTGAAGAAAGTGAACGATAATGGATAGCCTTGACACTTGTGTCAAAATTGGAAATGACTAAAATCAGGAGCCGTGCCGGGCCAAATAGGGTTAGCCACCTCGAGCGAACACACTTCTTCGTAACTACTACTCATTAATTGTGATTGATTGGTGCACCCTCGTACTTTTCAGGAGTGTTGTTTCGCGGTGTTGCGGTCGCTGCGGCGATGCGTTCTCACCAGTCCGGATCAGGCGAACGGTAGTTTCACTACCTTGGGTATTGCCTCATGTGCCTTGTCATACTTGTATCTCCGTATACGCGACCACTACGAATTTGTTTTGTGTTATACCTATGGAGTACTCCCTGATATCCCACTAGTGTACAGTGGAGTTTACATTGTTGTATGGACTATGAAATTTATATAAAATGTGTTAAGGGGGATAATGGTAACGCCTTAACACTATTTTGATATTTATATTAATAATAGACATTATCTATTTAGCGTATATTACTACATAGTGGATAGTTTAACGGATCCTTAGAGGATGGTGATTCCAACATCCTTTGAGTTACTTGTATTTCGATTGCTTTTTCACTTGAGTTGGATTTATTGATATGAGAATATTAATCCTGACTCGAGTGTTTTGTGTTTTGCTTTACGCTCGGGTCAGACTGAGTGGTTCAGCCTTTGAGACTCGCTTTGGAGTTGGAGCTTCACTTGGAGATCCAGCTATCTATCCAGCTTTCAGATATTCGATGATTCTAGTGATGTATTCTGATTCTTTTTTTTGACTGTTGTATTCGAGACTTCTGTTGTAACTTATTTAACTCTGATGTATCTTATATATTTATATAGTAGCTTCATGAACTACTATCTCTTTTACTTCCGCTGCATATTATTACTTTGTGTCTGTGATTCTGTGATTATTTATTTACTGTATATCTGAGTTTTGCCAAATTTAAATTAACAATTTGGTATTTTGAATTATTCAAGTCCGACATGTGCGGATGCGAATAGTCCAAAATAGCGGGTCGTTACAGTTGGTATCAGAGCTTTTGGTAGCTCTAGGCAAAACTTAGCATATAGGGTAAATGTATTTACAGAATCACTCTCATTCGAGTTTCAATCTCTTCCTTTTTACTCAATTCCTTTGAATTTTGGAACGTTCCCTCGGTTTCGAAATTCATTCTTGTCCCTCACTATTCGTATTCTTCTGAATTTCGGAGTATCACATAACTCCACTTCGAATAACTCTTATAGTGAATCGGCGGTCTCGCCAAACTTCGAATTGATTTATAAAGGGGTGAAACTCCTTTACAAATAGACATCGATTTAACGAAGATTTCTGTATCCTCGGTTTTCAATGCTATCTATCTCCTGCTATACCTGAACTCTATTTCTTGAGATCGAATGTTGATTTACCTCAGAATTCAGCATCGATCTTATTCTTGACGTTACGGTCGACCCAGTTAAGGTTGCCCGTGAATTAAATAAGCTTATCCATCTCCTGATTCTGTTAATTGAATCACCTTATCTTTTCTTCCGAACTTATTATCGAATAAAAAATTTCTTTGATTGAGTCCATCAAATTTGAAACCCTGTCCTTATTTTGAAAATCCATTCATGCATCGTCAAGCGAGAAATTGTATTTGTAAATTAATATTTAAAATGTTTATTTTATACTGTGTTGTTTGAGTTGTTGATGTTGATTTGGGTTTTCGATCGATTCGTCTGATCAGCGCTATCGATAGGATTTCCAAAACGCTTAAGCAGAGCAAACTGACACAACAGTATTTTCGAATTTGGTGAATAAAATAGTTTTGTATAATTATATTATATATAAGCTTTCTGATATTAAATGTTAATGAATCTATTGTCCGAAATGTTGAAATTTAATTTTCATTTATTGCTTTGTAAACCATTGACTATTTCATAATATAAATAAGTGAATTTATAAAATTTGATTATAAATTGATTTGGAGTTTATAATGAATTTAAATCAAGAATTTGAGAATTTAATCTCCGGTGGTTTCAACTTTGGCTTTAAAGGTTTTAAAACGTATATTATTTAAAATATTTTTAAATAAAAATCATCCAAAGAATTGTAAAAGTTAAATCTGCGCTCTCTTATTTTGTCGCTAGAAAATAATTTCGGTGATGACGGCCGCATCATCGACATTCATTTTCGAGTTTCGAAGTGGAAAGACCATCCTGTAGCTTTGCTACGGCTTGTTGTGAAAAATAAACTGATTTGAATTTCTAAACTTGACTTGACCTATAATATATATTAAATTTTTTAAAATTTGTTCTGATATATTATGTATGAATGTATATATATTTTTATTTTATCTCTAAATTATTGAAGTTAATCGGAAATAAATTCTTAAATTTGGGTAAAGGATGATTTTCAATTATAAATGAAACCAAATTATTTTTATAAATACTTAACCTGAAATAATTGAATTGTAAAATTTTATTTGAATAATACTCAATTGCATTATATATTACTTACCTAAATTTTTAAAAGTTAATTATGTAATTGAATATTATACAGCAGAAAATGATATCAAAAGAATTTTCAAATTAATTTGAGTAGTTATAATAAATGTAAATATACTTAACATATATGTGATAGGATATATTAAGTGGAGTAAATTTAATAATAATTTGGAACAAAGAAGAAATAAAATTTGTCGAATAAAATATGATTATAATAAATGACTATTCAAATGTATGATTTTTGAAAGTGTTAATTTAGAAAATTGGATAATATATAATATAAATTGTCTTTATAAATAGAATGTGAGTGCGTATGATAAATGTTATTCACTTAAATTTTAATTATAAAATGGTTAATAGAGATAAATAGAATAATGAGTTAATTGAACAATAGATGTATTAATGAAATAAAAATTTTGTTTTGACAGTTAATAAATTAAAATCAAATCAACTTAATGAAAATCTTAAATTTAATGTCAATTGTTGAACATAAATTAATTTAAATCGGAATTTATATGGTTTAAATAAATTGTTAGTTTGTTTTCCAATCTATTTTTCTTTCGGTTGTTTCTATTCTCCTACCTCCTTCCTTTTCGGGGACGAAAAGTTTTGAGTGGGGGAGAATGTAACGACCCGTAAATTTTAACAGTTTTAATAACGTATTAATTGAAATTCTTTGGAATTTTTAAAAACGATAAAATTTTAAAAAATAAATTTGATATTTGGAATGCATTTAGTTAAACATAGCAACCGGTAAATTTTCGTCAGAAAATATGAAAGTTCAAGTCGCGCGTAAATTTACTTCAATTTAATCAGTTAAAAGCGATGAAAATAAAACATTTTCAAAACCAAAATATTTTTACATAGAAAAATTCTAAACCATCTTTTGAGCAAGTTGCCAGTTTTTCGTTTTTCCAAATTCGGACATTTTTGGCTCCGTCGATCTTAATTTTCTGCGATTTTATGCATTTTTCGTAGTAGAAAATTTCGAATTTTATAATTCAAATCATACCACTGATATTTTTATACCGTTGTGATCGTCTCGTCGTGATGATCTCCGCAGTATATTTGTTTCTGTGTTTTGAAGCCCGGTTCAGAGCGAAATCCGTAAAACGGATGACCGCATCGTTATTCAAGTCGTTATCTTTTGGATTACTGGGACCATCTATATTCCCGGCATGATTCCAACGGTCATTTCGTTCAATATTTTTGAAAACTACAAATTGTGACCTATTGATCTCTACGTTCTAATAGCCTAAAAAAATGGGACAACCCTTGTTTTAATGTGACAGCTCATAAGTTTGCACCCCTCTTTTCCTATTCTTCCTCTGTCAGTTTAGCAACATATGAAATATATATGAACTTTCCTGTGGCTCCCTCTCTTCTCCTCTTCTTATTTCATTTTTCCTCCTTCTTAAACTTTGAGCCTGCCTTCTCTTCCACCAATGAAGGCACGCTCGGCCATTTACAGATCCACCGGCCCGAGCCCGCCTTGCCACAAACTCCGACCATACGCCTACCCCACTCCACACGCCACCTTTTCTTCCTCTTCCCATGTCGGAGATCCGCGCATGCTAGTCCGTGCTCTCTCTTCTCCGACCCCGACCACGTGCGCCCTCCAACATCACGCCGTCGAACTCTGGCCGCCCTCCGCTACTCCACAGTCCTCCACCTCGTCGGCTCCACATGCAACCGCCATTCGCCACCTAGCAGCCTCCATGCATCAACTCACCACGTCGAGCACCGAGCAACCACCGGCCTCCGCCTATTTTCTTCTCCCTCCACCTCCTTTCGAATCACCTATCCATCACCCTCTTCCTATCTCCACTCGCAACTTCTCCCTACTCTGTGTCATGCTCGGCCTTTGTTGTTTGGTGTGGGTAAGTAAATATAAATGTGTATTGTTTTCTAGTTTTAACAGTACGTTAGTTTTATGTTATAATATTATTATGAATTGTTTACATATATTATACGTTATAATATATTATACTTTATATTATAGGCTACAGTATCCATATAACATCCTGTGTATACTTTAGTCCTTATATATATAGGGACTGTAATATAAAGTTATAAAGTATATTAGCTTTACATGTTAGATTTCAAAGTATATAACATTGGTTTCATTTGCCTAGTAGCTGTTATTTGATTCACTGTTTATATTATGTAGGAAATTTATAAGAAAGTTATATATATTAACTTATAATAGTATGTATTAAAGTTTGTTCATATAAATATATAAAGCGGTTATTCACATATAAAGTTATGCGGTGTTAAAGTTTTTCAAATTTGTATCTGTACTTTAATATAAACTTGTAATACCCGTATAAAGTTATATTGGATTTAACAATATGGATTTTACCATTGTGTGTGCATATATCTGAGTCGCATATATCATCATTTTGTAAAAGGCACGGGAGATGTATGCTTGATACTTAGAAAACGGCATAACTTGTATTGCGTGTAGAGTTTATATATATGTATATATCCATACCTGGATCTGATTATCTTACATTGCTTACATTTTTGGGTAGCAGCATACATGTTGCACACGTAGAAAGAAAAAAAAATGTTTAAAGGCATATAGACTATATATCAGTTTTATACAAAATCTATTTCTGTTTTACGTATGAATTTATATATTAGTTCCGTGTCTTTTGTTGGTCGTGTATTGGTTATGAGCTTAGTTTAAGGGATCAGATATTTTATGTTACCTTATATCTATTATTACATAATATGTTTACAAGGTAAGTTTATGCTAGTTACTGGTAAGATTTATATGTTACGGTTGTTCGGGTCTGCACATAATTTTAAAGTTGTTGCTTCCAGGTTCCTTGTTCTTTGGATTTTTCAATACTGGTTTAAATAGTATACTCATAAGCTATATTGGTCTGCATGCATTTAGCTTAATCTATACACATTTGTTTTGTTAAGGTCGGCATATATTTGAGTTTTAAAGTTTGGTGCCAGTATATATTAGTCTATATACACGCGTTGCGTGCGCGGTAACATATGTACAGTATTTTACTTTATTGGATAGCATTTGTTTTACATTATTTATATATATATGTAATATTTTGATTTTTTTTAGTGTTGTAACATACGTTATATTATATGGTTGAGTTGTATATATATATGATTAAAGTATTAACATTTGTAGTTATACCGGTTATAAGTATTGGTTATATTCTGTTTGAAAACCATATATATTTTATTTAATTTTTGTTTGAATTAAAAATATGATTTTTTTTTTATAAATAATTATATATAGTTAGACATATAAGTTCATTTATACCATTTATCTTCATCAATCTGGTTCTGATTCGTTATCGATTTCTGTTATCAGCTTCGTCCGTCGTTCCTGTTTTCTTCATCGAATCGTGTCCATCTAGCATTGCTTTAAAATTCGTAGCTCGGTTCCTTGTCAAATCTATCTAGCCTCGAAAGGTGAGCAATCACTCACGATTAATGTTCTTTTATTATTAAATTTGATTTCAATTGAAACGACAAATTGAAATATGTTGCTGTTAGTAATTACACTGTTATGTATGCTATTACCTGTATCTTTTCACCTATGACATCTGACACCATTATCTGTTAATTATTTATGCGATGATAATACAGTTTGGTTGATAATTGATTGATTGGTTGTTGTTATATTGGATGTAAATTGTAATGTATAAAGTGATAAATATTATGCAATTGAATTTGACGTAGGATTGTTAAAAATTTGAATCGACATATATGTTGAATTTGATTAGTTAATTTGGTGTAATATGACCCCTTTAAATGTTAAATAAATTGACACATAGAATTTGATAAATTACACTTTGAACCTTGAAAGTATATTGGATAAATTGTTGTAGAATTGAAATTGAACGACAAGTGAAAAACCGTAATGTAGTAATCTTTAATCTACATGAAATGATAGTGTAGATTCTAGAGATAATTATATTAATTCGCACAAATAACAATGCGAATTAATACGATTATTTCGGAATTATTTGAATTAATTTTTGGATTGTTATTGATTGTGTTATTGCTTGTTTATTTACTTTGACACCGTCCCTGTTATCACACTGCAAGTTCCCTTTACTATGCTTTAATTTGTGAATTGAATTGGAATCGGGTGGAAATGATAAATACCCAAAATGAACTTGACCTAGGATAGAGAATTAAATAAACCGATTGGTCAATAATTTGATTTGAAATAAAATAAAGATTTTTATTTGAATAATAAGATTTTGAAATAAAATTGGAACGTAAATTTTGATGAAAGGAAGATGTCAATATTGGAATCTGAATCAAAATATTAATGTAATAAATGATGAAAGAACGTTGTTTGAAATTTAATTATTTAATAATTAAATTTGGAGTTATTAATAAATAATTTGGAATTAGTAATAATTGAGTTTGAAATTATAATTAAGTTTGAAATTGTAATTAAGTTTGAAATTTTAATTAAGTTGAAATTATTAAATTAAATTGAATAATTAAGTTGAATTTATAATCAAATTTGAGATTATTAAGCTTTGAAATGATTAATAATTAAAATTGAAATTATTTAATAATTGAAGGAGATTTAATTATTTGACAATTGAATAAAAATTGAATTCTTTGATAAGAGAAATTGAACTTTTGAATAAGTGGATTTGAACTTCGTTAATAAATGAAATTGAATATTTTTATTTATTAAAGTTTGAAAATTTAAGTAAGTTAATAAGTGAAATTAAACTTCTCGAATATATGAAATTTAGTTCGTTATTAATTAAGTTTGAAATTTGTAATGAAGACAATAAATAAGTGAAATTGAATTTCTTTAACAAGAAATAAAATATGATTTATTGAAATGAATGGGTTTATTGAAATTAACGTAAGACTTGTAATTTAAAGAATTGATTTGACAAATTTAATTTATTTCAATTTGAAGTTTTGATATAATGAAATTGAACGAAAGTAATTGATTTAAATGAATTGGAATTTAATTAGAAGTTGTTTTGAATGACAAATTTACTTAATGAATATTGAATGAAATCGATGAATGAATTTAAATTGATTTGAATGAAAATTTAACAATTTAAATGATTTCGGAATGAAACCTATATACGAACTTGAAGCAATATTTGAATTGTTTTAAATAAAAATTGAAATTGAATTATAAGATTTTGAAACGGTAATTTGGAAGTTGTGAAACGTAAATTAATGAAATTGATATTAAAAGACAAATGAAATGTTGATTTACGAATTATAATTGAAATCGAATTTGATTTGGTTTTGAAATGTATTAAACGACCAATCGGTGTAATAATTACGAAGGTTATTAAGGAGACCGGAATCGGTTATGGACATACTATCTGTCTAAATCGAAAACCACTTTAATAACTATACGCGGAGTGATGATACAGAATGAAGTGGTTGGAATGATGTACGTGCTGACTGAAGAAAGTGAACGATAATGGATAGCCTTGACACTTGTGTCAAAATTGGAAATGACTAAAATCAGGAGTCGTGCCGGGCCAAATGGGGTTAGCTGCCTCGAGCGAACACTCTTCTTCGTAACTACTACGCATTAATTGTGATTGATTGGTGCACCCTCGTACTTTTCAGGAGTGTTGTTTCGCGGTGTTGCGATCGCTGCGGCGATGCGTTCTCACCAGTCCGGATCAGGCGAACGGTAGTTTCACTACCTTGGGTATTGCCTCATGTGCCTTGTCATACTTGTATCTCCGTATACACGACCACTACGAATTTGGTTTGTGTTATACCTATGGAGTACTCCCTGATATCCCACTAGTTTACGGTGGAGTTTACAGTGCTGTATAGACTATGACATTTATATAAAATGTGTTAAGGGGGATAATGGTAACGCCTTAACACTATTTTGGTATTTATATTAATAATAGACATTATCTATTTAGCGTATATTACTACATAGTAGATAGTTTAACGGATCCTTAGAGGATGGTGATTCCAACATTCTTTGATTTACTTGTATTTCGATTGCTTTTTCACTTGAGTTGGATTTATTGATATGAGAATATTAATCCTGACTCGAGTGTTTTGTGTTTTGCTTTACGCTCGGGTCAGACTGAGTGGTTCAGCCTTTGAGACTCGCTTTGGAGTTGGAGCTTCGCCTGGAGATCCAGCTATCTATCCAGCTTTTAGTTATTCGATGATTCTAGTGATGCATTCTGATTCTTATTTTTGACTGTTGTATTCGAGACTTCTGTTGTAACTTATTTAACTCTGATGTATCTTATATATTTATATAGTAGCTTCATGAACTACCTTCTCTTTTACTTCCGTTGCATATTATTACTCTGTGTCTGTGATTCTGTGATTATTTATTTACTGTATATCTGAGTTTTGCCAAATTTAAATTAACAATTCGGTATTTTGAATTATTCAAGTCCGACATGTGCGGATGCGAATAGTCCAAAATAGCGGGTCGTTACAGTTTTGGAGTGAGATTACCTTTTAATTATACTCTAATTTGATAAAATTCTCAGCTTCTTGAATTAATTTTAAGGAAGAGCTTGAAATTTGCAAAAAGGTAGAGATGGGTTTCATTTCTTTTCTCAGGTTAGAAGAAAGAGCTGAGAAAAAAATGAACGTACAGGTAAAGCATTTCTCCTTTTCTCACTACTGGTTTAGGCTAAATGGGCTTTAGACCCAAATGGGAGAAAAATTAAATGGCCAAAATTAATTACTTAACAAAAACCCAAATGCATTTGTATATGCACTAATTTACAAAACAAAAAGCATTTTCTTTTTAGTTTACACACAAGAAAAATGTATAAACTTACACACTCATAAAATAAGGCATTTTACACTATATAAAAAGATAAATTTTTATTTTTAAAACATTATTATTATTAAAAAACCTTAATTTACAAAAATACACTATTTATTCAATAAATGAATAAAACTTTGATTTTAGCTTCTAGAATTCAACAAAAATACTTTTCTCACTTAGAAAAATACTTCAAACCGTTTCCAATAATAATTTATGGCAAAAACATATTTTTGAACAAATTCCCTTCTTTTTACTTAATTAAACACCCTTTAAAAATCAAATACTTCATTTAAAAATTATTAAAAGAAGTAATTGGCAATAATTAATAAAATTATTGCATTTTCTCTAAATAAAGATCATTTTCCATCATTATTAACCAAAATAAATAAAATAAAGTTCCAAACTTTATTTTTCTCATTTTATTTTCAAAATTCGTTATTTATTCCAAATAAATAATTAAAATTTCCAATTTTGTTTTGATTTACAATATTAAATTATAACTACCGTTATAATTTAATATCAACAGGTAATCTCCAACTAGGCTTGTTAAAGAAAACGTATCTTTTATATCCTATTTTTAAGTATTACTAAGATTTGGTAATATATGTGCATGGGCATTTTTGGTTGTTTACGCTGATGCTAAAAAAGTGTAACATCAAAGGTATTACAACTATTATCAAAGATATTGGGTATGAAACATATGTTATTTATGTGTATTTCATACAAAAACATTTACATATATACACACAGAAATACACACACATAGTGTGTGGTAATAAAACAAAAACTAACATGTATATATACACGACCCATATTAAAATTATTATTACTTTACTTTTTTATTTTATAAATATTTAAATATTTATTTAAGTATATATAGTTATAGTATTTTAATTTAAAATTAATTCCATTAATTAGTTATATCCCTTTAATTAACCGGATCTATATAATAAATTTTAGGGAACTTTTTAAATACTCTCTTTAAGTTTCAAAATATGCAGCCATCCCTCCTTAAAAACAGATTATAAAGAAAACCATATTTTTAAGTCTTAAGAAAATTGCAAAGAACTTGACGAACTTTTGTAAAGAAATTTGCAAATTTTTAAAAACTCTGGACTACAAATATTTGGGGAAATGTTCTCTGCAAATATTTCCAGTTGTCGTCCCACTTTAAAAACATTTTATAAAAAAATCATATTTTTAAGTTTGAAGAAATTTGCAAAAAACTCAACAAATATTTGCAGATAAATCGCAATTTCTAAAATATCTGGACTATAAAAATTGGCAGAAATGTTCTTTTCAAATATTTCTAGATTTTTAAAGAAATTTAAAAAATTCAAAGATCATAAATTAAAAATATGCGATAATTTTTAGATTTAGTTTCAAAAAAAATGAATTTTTTTTATAAAAATTAAAAATATAGATGTGATTCAACACATGTTTTGAGGAATGGTTTTTCATGTATCAAATCTGAAAATAAGGATCCAAACCAAATTTCACTAAATTTTATATAAACTCGACCTCATGAACAAAAAAAATGTTTTCTTGTTCAAATATATATATGTGTCGTATGTATATAGTTTTGAAAACAGGTTCTTAATTGATCACCTGTAAAGAACATTGCTCATTTTTCCACCTTAAAAAACCTTATCAGAGTAGCAAGGAAAAAGAGCGCAACAACCAGTCAATAATACATGACACATCACCCCCGCCGTGCAAATACAAACAAACATCTATATTTGAAAACAGGTTTGTAACGACCTGAAAATTGATCGCTTTGATTTGTTAATATTTAATTAATTTTAAATATTTAATAAATTATATTAATAATTAAAATAGCCCTCTTTTAATTTATAATTAATGATAGAAAATTTATTTTTGAATTTGGTTTACAAAAATAATTAGTTAAAAGGAAACTAGAAAATGTGACCATCAAGCTCTCTCAAGAATCCAAAAATTTGATCATCTAAAGGTTGTAAAACACCTTAAAATTTAGAGACATGCTTATAATTAATAAGGACTTGATTAAGTGAGTAAAAGATAATATATGTTTACTTAAGGGTAAAGGAAGTGATGTGACAATTTTTAAGTTTAAAAATTAAATAAAAAGAAAAACAGGACATGTCCTTATCATCTTACGTCTTAGCACACTTAAGGTCTTTACATAGTGGTTGAAAGGGTGCTCCTAGGGTAGTGACATGTAAAGGAGGAGAGGATAATATGGATGTGGTGATGCAGCATGAATCTAGTGGAAGGCAATGGTACTTGGGGCATTTGGTAATTTCGCTTCATGTTTTTCTATAAAACAAAGTCCATCCCCCTCTCTCTTCTTCAATTTCATTTTCTATTTTTTCAGAAGTTTGTTATCTTGTTAAGCTTTAAAGATCACATTAATGGTTTCCAAAATATTTTCAAATTTTTAAAAATCACTTCTTACTTTTATTACTCAAAAACACTTCTAATTATCTCCTTTTCACTTTTATACATCTCCTGCTTCAACAATCAAGCCCCATAATCCATGTTCTCCCTTTGGCCAAGCCTGAAGCTCACTAGCTGATCCCAAGGCACATGGCCAAGCCCATTTTGTCAATGGCTTGGTCAAAAATTAAGTTTTGGTTTTTAAATTGCAATTTCCACGGTTTATTTCAAAGTTTTTAAAAAAATTTCTCTGCTTTCATAATTCTAGTGAGTAAAAGCTAACATCCTCTTGTAAAAATTACATCTTTAAGATATGTTAGCATTAGTAAGTGATATTGCTTGGTTATTGGTTACTTACATGCTTCTATGTGATTTTATATATGCTTGTGCTTAGAAATTGCTTAGACTTGATAATAAGTCTAAATGTATTATGGAAGTAGTAAACTTAGAATTTTTAGGTATATTTGTGATTATTATTGTGTTTTATGTTCTATAGGAAAGTGTATCTAATAGCATGCTAAGAAAAGTTGGCACATTTGTATGGTTTTGCGATTTAGAATCCTTGTGCGAAACTACGGTCATTAGTTTTAAAATCAAAGGCATTTTCAACTTTTAAGTCTTATTTTGGTTTTACAAACTTTATGTTTTGGAAATGTTAGAAGTTTTCAAAAAGTAAACTAATACAAATATTTTTCAGTTATGGTATCCAGAGCGATAGTTGCTATGGATGTAGTTCCGCAAAAAGTCCACTTTTTGCAAATTAAGTTTTTATACTTAAAACACTTTAGGAATGTTTTATAAAACTTAATTAATAATGATTAATAATTTAATTAAGGATTTATTTATTAATTATTAATTAATTTGGTAATTAATAGTTAATTAAGTATCAAACATGGTTATTGATTATAATTAAAAGGAGACTAATTACTAGTTAATTATCTTTCAAAAGTGAGATTAATCTTAATTAATCTTTGATTAAGTAAGATTAATTTTTAATTAATTATGAATTAAGTATATGATTTACTTTTAATTAACTATTAGTTAAGTATAGGGTTAATTATTAATTAATTATTAAGTAAGTGTTAATTATTCCAATTACAAGTTAATTAAGGTTTTAATTTATGAAAAAAATTATTTATTAAAGGTTAATTATATCTTAATTAATAATTAAGTTAATTTAATACTTAGTTAAGATTTGATAATGATTTAATAAATGGTCTAACTTGTAATTAATGAATTTTAAAGAAGTTTAAGTTCTTCATTTTGTTTTCTAAGGGTCAATTTGTTTAAAGGCAACTTTCTTTTACAAAGAGTAGTTTTGAATACAAGGGATTCTACTAAAGAACCATTAACTAACATACAAATGTGATTAGATTATACTAAACTTGACATCTGTTAGTAGAATAAATCACCATTCTGTTATAGCTTAATTATTTGATTATGTGGACATCTCTGAGTAGAATAAATCTCCATTTTGTTACAACTCAATCATTTGATTATACATCTCTTAGTAGAATAAATACTCATTCTACTATATTGAACTCAACTATTTATTTGGACAACTATTTAGCAGGACAAACCACCATCCTGCTATTATGCTGTTTGGATATGTATCCACCGGTTGGTTTGTATTGACATGTTATTCCCTGATTTTGTATGGATTTTATTTACACAGACGTTGGATTATGTAAATAACGGTTATGTGATTTTGAGTCAAAATTTAATTAAAATGGTAAATTGACTCGGTACCAATGTGGTCACTGAGCCTCCTTTCAAATTTGTATAAGCTATGGTTTCTAAATTTACTTTAATTCTATATCAATTTGAGGTTAAGTGTTTTAAAGGATTTTGTAAGCTATCCGATTATTTTGATAAAGGTATTTACAAATGATATTTTATAAATAATTTATTTCAAGGAGATTTACAAATGATATTTGTAAATGATATTTGTAAATGATATTTGTAAATGATATTTTAAGCAAAGGGAATTATAAATGATTTTGGAGATTTATAAAAGGGATTTATAAATGATTTTGGTAATTTATAAAAGAAATTTTGTAAATGAATTTGGATATTTATAAAAGATTTTTATAAAGGTTTTTAGATATTTATAAAAGATTTTTATAAATGGATTTAGAATTTAAGCAAAGGAGATTTCATAAATGGAAATGATATACAAAAAGGATTTATTAATGAAATTCATAAAAAGTTGAAGATGGAGTTTCTCTTAACTGACCTTCTTAGCTATGCTGGTGTAGACATTTGTTTCATGCTTAACGTCGAAGGACTAATGTTTAGAGTTATCCGTATCTCAAATTAAAAAACATTTTTTGATCCTTTTAATATGATTTTAAATGAGAAATCTTTCATAGTGTTTTGTGAATATACTCTTTCCAGCCTGATGAGTATATGGGTATTTTGAAAAATATTCTGGGAAGAGATTTAAATAAAGAAAACTTATTTTGAGACTTAGTGGTTGTTATAGGAAAATTAAATCTCTGGATTACTTTTTGAATGTGTATTTGATAGTTAAATAACCGAATATCAAATCTTGACCTGTTGTAATCCAGGAAATATGTTTTGTATATTCGAATTCCCCAGTGTGGACTTGAATACTAGTTGCATACTTCAAAAAAAACTCGAAATTGAGTTAGCCGAGAATTACCGCTTAGTTGGGAGACACTGGTTTGGGTAAGTATGATTTACCCGAACCACTCTAAACTGATAATGTTTGTGATGGATCATCATGAAGTATGCTATGGAGCTATACTATTCATTTTAAGGGTGATTCGAAAATATAAGATAGTAAATGTTGAACGTTTGTTCGATTCTAGAACAACTTCTACGGATGAATGTAGGCATTGCACTTCTACCTAGAGGGCAATGTTAGCATTCTAAGGTGATATGCTATGAGGAAAAAGGTAATCGTGGCCTCCTAAGCCTTATATCTCGGTAATGACTAAAATAGAGTATGTCGTATGCTATGTGGGTTGCTTCCATTAGGGTATAATCATCGCCTTATCAATAGCCGATATTTATATGTATGCTTCGGGGCCCATTTAAGGTTGTTGATCACAACCAAGGGGTGCTCATATTCGATACTATCCAGTCAGGGGTAGGCCAGGCTTGCTAGTAGAGGTTCCAAGCGAGGCCCTTGGGTACATTTAATCTGGAGGTATACCTTTCAAAAGGTAGTCCCTTACCTTGCCATTGTTTGAAATCCATTCTCCAATAAGCGCCTTTGATTTTTGATTGTACACCTATTATTGTTGCCATATACATGCATTATAGTTACTTGGTTTATTATATACTTTAAACCCTAGACAAATATCACTGCATTTTCATAATATAAATTTTTTGTTTACCTTAAGGTAAAAACTCATCCGTGTTTATGTGCAGCGTGTCTTACGAAACACCTTTGATTTTCAAGAATGTTATAAGTTATAATAAAATTCCTTATGATTTGAGTTTCTCATGCTGGTTTTACCAGACTGGCCCAGGAATTGTTTCCTTATAATGCACGGTTCAGAGTGAGCGTATTTTCCAATTTAGCTTAGACGCATTAGAGCTTAGGAGATGAGCTGGAGGCCAAGACGTATCTTCGTATTTTTTTTATGTTCCATTACATAGTTTGTTTTATGAATCAAGGATTGTAAGAACTGGTGTTATAACTGTTTAAGTAGATGATAGGTTAGTACTATGATAGATGTGTGTATATATATAAAAGTTTTCTTTTAGAAGATCATTATGATATTATGATTATTCGTTGCGATGTGAGATTCTATGTTGTTTAGTTTCTTCTTGTCTTCTGTCTTTCCTTTTTTCACCATTAATGACCTACCTTTTGGATGACTAAATCATCGACACATAAATATAGAGGATGTATTAAGTGTCATCTTTAGTAGTAAGAAAGGCAGACCATTACATTTGGTGTCATAACTAAAGGTTAAGCGAGAATCTTGGTTTTGGTAGGGTAATCTCATCAGAGATAGGGTAAGTAACACCCTAGAATGAAATTGAGTGCATTATATAAGAGTGTGTATTTGTTAGTGATGTAAAAAAGTTTTATGTTATGTTATTTGATTGTTAAGCGGCTTTTGTATTTTGGTCGATGCGTCAACCCAATGTTATCGATTGGGGTTTTTTAAACTCTTGAACAACACCAACCGACACTGTATTATTTCCAAATTGGTAATGAAATAATTTTACCTAGGAATATATTTTATATATACAAGAATGATTTTTCAAAAATAGTATAGTATCTGTAACATCCCGCCTTTTTGTACGCTTTAAATCGACGATAAACCACACAAGTCCGACTCAAACCATACAGAATGGTGGATTATTATTGGGGTGAATAAGAAAAAGTAGAGAAAGAAAAAAAACAAAACAAAATCTTACAGCGGAACGACAAAATATAATAATCAAATAAACAGTTCATGAAGTTGTTTTACAAAACATTTGATTATACTTATACAACACTGAATCAGAGTTACACATACCAAAGAATCACAAATAACAATGCAGCGGAACAATGTGATGTAGTGGAACAACATAGTATATAATAATAATATAATCTTCATCTTCATCCTCCAAAAATAAGGTCTTCAAATCTTGAAATGCTCAGACTGACCCAAGCGAATTGAAAAGACAAAATACTCAAGTCAGAATTAAAAGATCTTATGTGAGCTAGATCAAAAATAAATATGAGTGGAACGGCGTCAGAGATGTTTACGGGATTTGACATCTCGTATCCAGTGTCTAACGTGAGTGCATTAACTTAAGAGATGCTCGAGATTCACATCTCCTAAGGATCCGTTAAACTATTTACTATGTAGTAATATTTCGCTATTATAATAGTGTCTATAGTAAAATAAACTTACTTTTAAATAACGTTAAGGAGTGACCCAATATTCCCCTTAACACGTAATAGTCCCAGTAGTCCATCCAGTATCATAGTCCCTCCTGATCGGGAAGCCACCAGAGGATACCCCACGGGCTACGGAAGAAAACCAAACTCGTACAAGGCGCGCTAGAGTAGGTGACACGGTGCAATGAGGCAATGTCAGGGTAGCTATACCAATTACGCATCCAGGTTAGTGGCGACGCGTAGCGCGCAGCTACTGCCCACCTCGAGCCACACCTCAAAAAAACAAAAGGCCCAAATCAATCACAAAGTAATGGAATGGTATCGAAGGAGTGTGTCCGATAAGAGGGGCTACCTCGCTCACCCAAGAATCGCTCCTGTTTTAGCCACCTTATGCCAACTCACGGGAGTCGGGTCCACGTATATACCTAAATAGAACATCGCCACCATCCTACTTCATTCTAGAATCTCCACCGTGTATACGGTTGTTAAAGTGGTTTTCGAAGTTGTCAAAGAGTATGGCCATTTCTAATCCCGGTCTCTTTAACAACCAAACGTTATTATAACACCGCGGTCATTTCAAAATAATTTATACTTCAAAACTAGAATATAATATCCATTTCAAAACCATATAAATACGATCTCATTCCATTTCAAAAAACAAACCAATATGATATCATTTTATTAGAATCCAAATCAATATAATATGATTTTTATTTCAAATACATCCTTTCCAAAAATCATAGCACTTTCAACGTTATAACACTGTGAAATCAAAACACTTGAAATATAACACTTCAAATCATAATAGTTTGAAACTCATAACTTTGAAACATAACTTCCACCACTTAAATGGTTTAAATATCAAAATACTTTATATAATAAAATAGCCTCTTCAATTTCACGAATCAATTCCAAAACAACTCGAATTTTTAGATTTTAAATTTAACCAATTCCCAAATCATAAATTTCAGTTCAATCCAATTTCCAAATAAGCTATTCCAAATTGTATCGATTTTAAAACTGATTTGATCCACAGAATAAACCATTTCACATTCAATATATTTCAAACTTTAAGTATTCAACGATTTCAAAACTAAATTTGGTAATTTCATACATATGTGTGTGTGTGTGTATATTAAATTCAATTTTCTATTATTTAGTTTTGAAATATTTTACCTATTAAATCCTTTATCATTTAAACAAAACCAAAATTTCAAGTAACTAAATATTTATTTCAATTTATTTATATTTGAAATATCCATTTAATTCATCTTAAACCAAAATCAAGTTATAAAAATCATACCTTCTAAAATTTCAAATTTAATAAATTTCACATTAAACTTATTTGAGTTTAATTCTTAAATAAATTCAATTTCAAATAAATCTCAAACTTATCTTCCAACCTTAATTTATTTAAATCATTATAAACACTGTATTAAAATATTATTTAAATATTTAACCATATTATCTTCAATATAAATCAAACTTATCATTAAGCTTGTTCTATATTAAAACAAATTATACACAGCCAAAAATCAAGGATAAAATAACATTTATACAATATCAAAAAAATCAATATTTATCTAAAACCATATATTTCTTTACAAAACCATAGAAATCAATTCAAAATATTTCTATATATAGACCACGGTGTCTGTGTATAATTTTCTATCCTATGGTCAAGTGATACAGATATTTATCATTTCAATCCGTAATTTAAAACATAAATATGGTTATATGTCATTTCAAACCACAATCCCGAATGAAATAAAAATCCATAATAGCTTGCAGTTTATAACAACATAAAATACAATGTCCATTCATCCAGTAGCAATCATCGAACATCTATTACAAACATCATCCAATTCAATCAATAACATCAATATAGAAGAGATAATAAATAACAGGTATTTACTGTCAGTATATATTCAATAATAAATTAAATAACCATTTTATCCAAATAAATTCAAATAAACTGAGATGGTGATTCAGAATATGTCAAACAGTCATAAATAAATTTCTAATCACATAATAAATCAATTTAACAAACATAAGAAATTTTAGAAGTTGTGAGTGGGTTAAAACACTCGCCTTTTGAATTTAAATTGAATTTAAATCCAATTTAAACCCAAAATTCAAATGGTTTCAAAATTCATCCAAACAAGCGTCGGATTGTCCAAAATTTCAATACGATCCTAATGCAAGAAACCGCGCATGAATTGGGCCTCATATGTAAAAGTTATTAGCGTTAGAACGATTTAAAATTTCAAATAGGAAAAACAAAACAAAAAATAAACAAACAAAACACCAACCAATCAGAAGCCTCCACGCACCCACATCTCTCTCTCTCTTCCAGAAGTTCGATCCCGCCGGCGACTCAGTCATACGCATGCAATTCGACTACGTTGACCACTGATACTCGTCGCCACGGCCACCTACAGCAATGCCGACCTTCCCCAACGCCACGCCCTCGCCGAGCCTAGCACACCCATGGCCTCATGAGCCTCCAGCTCCGCCAGAGACGACAGTGCCACCACCTCATGTAAACCCCAGTTGAATTTATTCGACCGATCTAGCCATTAACATGCCCAACTAAGCACGCCGATGGACTACAATCGCTGTTCTCCACACCATGGTACCACCAATTCGTCGATTATGTGGAGTTGATTTTGACGCAATGGATGGCCGAAAATATTTCTTCAATTTCTGGACGAATAGTCGTTTAATTTGGAAAACGAATTACAGATCTAAGATGCGCTCGTCAAGAGGTTCGAATCGATATATAATTCGATATAGTTTGTGGAGTTTAAATTTTGATGTTGGATTTTGAATTGAAATTGGATTGAGGAGTTTTAGGTTTCAGCCATTGAGGAAGAGGAGCAACAGAAGTTTCTGTAGTACAGAAATGAGAAATAAAAAGGCGGCTAGGGTTTATAACAGGATATATATATAGATAGAGCTGAGAAATAGAGGAACGGATACGATTGGTTTGGACCGTTGAACGATAAATGGCCCGAAAAGCCGGTTCTGACTCCGGGATGAAAATGGATCAACCCATATATCAAAATAGATGTTTTCAAATATATTATATTCAATGGAATAGTTTTCAAGTCCTAATTCCATCATAAGAAGAAGTTATGTCAAAATCATCTTATTTCAAATTGATTTCAATTAAATTGATTTCTAGGCGTTTCGAGTCCGTACGATCAAACGACAAGTACGATCGTTACGAAACTTGAAATCCTACAATAATTCACCATTACGGAACTGATGAAACTAGTTTCGTCGAAATCCGAGTCAGTGGCCAAAATGGCTATTTTTACATTAGTTAAATAAATTAAAATTAATTAATTAAATCACTTTTTCAATTTCAATTCCATAATTGACAAATCTTATCATTTTTGATTTCTTAAACAATTCCGATATTTAAACAAATTTAGATGTCAAATTAAAGTTAATTAATCCATCAATTTCAGTGTTTAATTTCAATTTCATTAAATTCAGAAATTGTAAATTAGAAATTCCAAAATCCATTTGTTAAATTTTAAACCTTGTTATTCAAGTCTTTCATTACAATAAGGGTATAACTAACGTTGGTTTATTTCTTACTACATAAATGTTTTCCAAATTTCATCTTAATTTCCAATCACGTAATATTTGAATATTTAATTTCATTTAATTGCAATTTGATTTCAATTTTGTTAAATAAGCCAAATAAATAGATAGCCCATACTACCGTTAACTGTTAATCATATCTATCGGTTTATTATTTACAACGAATTGTTACCATTAGTTTCCTAACACTAATTTCATTCCATTACTACTAATCAATATATTATTTCATTGGTTAATTCAATACTTACATTTATTTATACAACACTTACCCCTTTTTACTTATATTCAATTTTATAACCAAGTGCAACAATTTACGCTATTCCGTTATTGGGATTTCACTCCAATTGTCAATAATTATTTTAATTTCATTATTACCTTACCACTCTTTATCTCTTCCAATATTAAATAACAAGATTCATTAAATTAACAAATTAAATTATCTAAGATTTACAGGTTGTTACACTCTCCCTCACTCAAAATTTTTCGTCCCCGAACAGGAAAAAGAAGGGAAAAGAAAGAATTGAGTAAACAATACTTCTTATTCAAATATTAACTTTATAAACAAATAAATTTACAAAATTAATTAATTTAAATAAAATATACTAATTTATAACCATTAAATCTTTTTATACTCAAATTATTAAAGTTTGGAAAACATTTTTCAAAATTTTTCTAAGCCCAAAATTTACGGAAAATTTTGGCAGAGTCTCCTTTGTACGTGAAGGCTCTAAAGAAAAAATAATATCAAATATAAAAATATATATCACAATATCTCAAAATAATATATCCCAACGACGGGCAAAAACAATATGATAATGCTATAAAACCGTAATCCGAAAACATACATATTTGTCGGGCAATTAATGCTTAATTATGAAACCAAAAGAAGTAGCAATTACTTTCATAACCTGTATTTCACTTATATAATTCAAAAGGAGGTTAATAATTATATAAAATGAAATATTTAAAGTTATTTTAGCCACTAACAAACAAATCAATATAAAACAACAATCATTTGCAATCACAACATACAACCATCATATGAAGCCAATAAAATCAACCATCCATATATCCATAGCAAACAAAAAAATAGTTGTTTTGGTTTAAACTCTAAATTGTACATAATGAAACATAAACTACTAAGTGCATCATTTACTCAATAGTCTTAGATGAAACTAAACAGATTATTCAAACATCCAAATAATTTTAAAGTATCCTTACCCAAACAACTATAAACCAAACAAACAACAATTTCAAACAATAGATCAAGTTCATTCTTATTAATTTCATCTCATGCATTTGTTGTCTGATTTCCCTTTTTTTAATTACATTACATTCATCCATTTCTCAGTTTCATTTACTTTCATTCATTTGCCCATAGTATTCATGTTCAATTCAGTTACTTGGCACATCAAGTTCATTTACTTAAGTTTAAAATCATCTACTTATAACATTTACCTTCTATCATATTTTATTATAGTAACCTTTCAATTGTAACTCAAGTTATAACTCTATAACATCAATACTTATTTATAAAAGCAATCTATTGAACACTTTCATTACATAATTTTACTTGTACAATTTTCATTACATTTTCTTATTAAACATTACAACTTTTAATATTTGGTAAGTTATTTATATGCTTTAAGAATGTAGTTGAAAATTATACAAGTTTTTCTCATTTCTTTTAATTAATTTAATTTTCAATAATCATATCATTTGTTTTATAGGTTACTAATTTCCACTTCCTTGTAATTGTATGAATATGCGCTTATATGTTTTGTTTGATGATAATAAACATATATATTCGTTTAAATGTATTTGTTAATGTACTATTTTATTTTTCATTTCATAGATTAAATAAATATTTGTTGAATAAAATAAATTACATAGAATTTGAATTCAAAAAGAAATTTTATTCAAACAAATATTTATTACAATCTTGAATAGTACAAATTCAAGCTCTCACTATACATATACATTTTTGATTACATCACAATTACATCACAATTTGGTTTACATAAATTCCTCACTACATATCACTCACACTCGTATTTTGTCTTCAACTTCATTCCAGTTTGAATCCAGCATCTGAGCAATCTGCAAAAATATTCACTAACGCAGTAAAATTGAAAAAGAAATATTTTTGCAATATAAAATGAAATATGATTTGCCTCAGTTATTTGGGTTTTTCGTCATCATTCACATTTGAATTCATTATACACGAACAATGTGACATGCACAGTGTATCACTGTACATTCCACAAGGCCGTGCACATAGATATATACACTTGATAACACTACAGGGACAGGTGTGCACAAGGTCAAACCCAAATATAAAGACAGGTTCAACTCAGGTGCAATATAAATGAAATCTCGTCACGAGCACAAGGTCAAACCCGAGTTTTTGAAACTGGATTCAACTCAAGTGAAATTTCAAAAATCAACATGAACAGAAGCACAAGTACACCAGTGACACAAGTGATACAAGTTAGACCAAGTAGCAGTATGAAGCAACTGTGAAACTGAACGGTGTTCAATGCACAATGCAGACACAACTCAAATGAAACAGGTAGATTTGAAGAAATGAAACAATGCATGATGAATTGGATCAACACAGTCAAGTCCAAATGCATCAGTAAAGAAACTGCAGTGGACATGTTCAGTTACAACTACACAGACCAAACAAGACACAGTGCAGAGCAGTGTGCAACTCGAGCTTCAGAAAGAATAGAGACAACATCAACAAACCCAAATGTCCAGACCAACAACAACATGAATACTGCACCAACCAGAATGGATGCAGTGATACAAGGCATAGCAACTGCATAGCAACTACACCAAGCAACCAAACAAACAAATGCATGCAATAATGTGCACAGGCCAGAAATAATACAGTAATGAACTCGAGCAGACACACATGTATATGAAGTGACAATTCGAGCAACATTTCGTGTATGCATCAGTAACCAAACACAGAACAATAAAAGCAAACAGTGACACAGTAGTGAACAACAATGCAATGTTCAAGTGGAGACCAGAGAAGATGGTCAGAGATGAAGACTACAAGATGAACAAAGTTCACAAGTGCAGCCAAATATATACAAGTGCAGACACAAAACAAAATCAAACAGTGATACAATGTCAATGTCAATGCCAGAGACGAAGCTCGCAAGGATGAAAACAGTGATGATCGACTTAATGCAGAGTCGTGGAGTGGATATGATTCATGAAATCAACGCAGTATAAAAATACAAATCAAACCGAAGTCAAAATTCAGGTGCATATCTTTGAAAAAGTAAGAAAGTGAAAAAGGAAAGTTTTTGCCGTATCAATCAAGGATAAATCAAACGTTTGAAAATCAAAGCCATGAGTAACAAGACAAAAATTATATCAGGAAAGCCGTGCGCATCAGGCAATTGAAGTTTTGGAAAGTATCGAATTGAAACGAGCAAACAAGTGTTTCGAATTCATATAAATACCAAACCCAAACCATCATCATCGGCATCGAGTCAAGCAAGCAATTAAACAAGCAACGAAAGAGAATACATACCAATCTATCAAACTCGATCAAAGGAGCAGCTGCGAAACAAAGCGTAAGTAGAATCGATCATCAGAGAACGAACGAAGCACAAGTAACGCGAACCAGACAATAGATCATCAGAGAAGAAGCGAGCAAGAGCAACACCAGTCAGATCGAACAAAGCCCCAATTTGGATCGAAGAACAAAGCCCTAATTTAGTGGCAAAGAGGATCGGCCGCAACTTTCTTCACATAGCAAAAGAAAGATGATCGGGTGAAAGAAAACAATTGGGCCGGCCTTTATTATTATCAAGGGGATTTGGTTTTTTATTTAGGGTTTTATTAAAGGGGGTTTTTTATTTTTTATTCTGAGCAAAAATTATGGATTCAAGTTTGTATTTTAATTTTTGCTCGTACATTTATTTTTGAAATCTGTTTTTTCTTTTCGAGTCAAAGAATTGGTAAATCACCACCTAGGTTGTAGGTAGTGTCAGATTGTCTAGTTAGAATTAGTTCAGTGAGCAGGATGTGCGAGTTTGCAAAACTATATAGGCAGGAGCAGAGTTTGCGAGTTTGCAAAACTCTATAGGCGGAGCAGGGGGTGCGAGTCTAGTAGAGTGTTTGTGAGCGGGAGCAAGGGTTTGCAAGTTTGTTAGAGTGTTTGTAAGCGGGATATTGTTTAATTCTAATAGAAATCTGGGAATGCAGCAGTAGGCAGGGGTTGCCGAAGCTGGGTAAATTTTGTGTGTGATTTACTTTTCGGCATATTTATTTCTGCAGTTTGTTTCTGTGTTTAAATCGAGAAAATTTGCTATAACCCTATTCACCCCCCCTCTAGGGTTAATCTAGATCCTACAAGTGGTATCAGAGCCCGTATTTTTCTTTAACTCTAGAGTCATGAATCCACCAAATAATGCTTTTTCTGAGGGGCAATCTATTGTTAGGCCACCCATGTTTAATGGGAGTGATTATGCTTATTGGAAGGTTAGGATGGGCATTTATCTTAGTTCTGTTGATTATGATGTTTGGGATATTATTGAAACTGGCTATAAATCTCCCACTATAACTGTTGGTGATACTGAGATTCCTAAACCTAGGGATAGGTGGGATGCCGACGATAAGAAATTAAAAACCACAAATGCTAAAGCCATGAATGCCTTGATCTGTGCTCTTAATAAGAATGAATTTAATAGAATTTCTCATTGTAAAACAGCACAGGAAATTTGGCATACCTTAGAGGTGACACATGAAGGAACTTCTCAAGTCAAGGAGTCTCGTCTAGCCCTATTCAGCAATGAATACGAGAACTTTGTGATGGACAAAGGCGAGAGCATAAAGGACATGTTCGGACGCTTTTTAACTTTGGTATACAACGCTAGAGCACTTGGGAAGGTATTCACTGAGGTAGAGCTTGTGAGGAAGGTGCTACGAGTTTTACCAATAAACTTTGAGGCAAAAGTCACGGCAATCCAAGAATCGAAAGATTTGAGTAAACTAAGCATGGAGGAGTTGATTGGCAATTTAATGACATATGAGCTTGAGCTAAAAGCAAAGGAGGAACGCAACAACTCCAAATCAAAAAGAAGACGATTGCCTTAAAGAGAAAAGAAGAGAGCGATGAAGATGAAGTAGATCCGATTGAAGAACTTGCAATGGCTGTCAATAAACTTAGAAACTCATCAAAATTCAAGCCACGCAAGAAGAAAACAAGTAGTAATAGGTCAAAACATTCTGACAATTCCGATAATGAATTAACGTGCTTTAACTGCAAGAAGCCCGGGCACTTCATACAAAAATGCCCACTTCTCAAAAACAACAAAGGAAAGAATAAGAAGAAGAAGGCCTTTGCAGCGACTTGGGATGATGAAGAAGGAGAGGAAGTTTCGAATAGCAGCTTAGAGGAGGCTAACTTGTGTTGTATGGCAAAATCAGAATCAGAAGCAAGCTCCGAGGAATCTAGTGAGGCAGGTGAGTATTCCTATAGAGATCTTGTTTTTATTGTCTTGATCTTACTAAAGTAGTTGATGCTCTTGAATCTAAAATTGAAAAACTAAAATCTGATAGGAGAGAACTTGCTCGTGAAAATTTTAGGTTTGAAACTGAAGTTGAAAATATTCAAAACCTAGAATGTAAAAAATGTAAAATTTTAGATTCGGAATTGACAAGACTTAAGAATAGCTTTGAGAATCTTGAAAAAGAAAACTTGAGTCTTAAGGAAATCATTGACACTAGGAAAAAGGATTTTATAAATAGATGCACCTCACTTGTCACTGAAAACACAACACAAAAAACCAAAGCCCAAAATCTTGAGAAATCTCTGAATAACTTTTCAAGAGGCGAAAAATCTTTCAACATACTATTGGGAAATCAAATTTTTGCTAACAACAGAAAAGGACTAGGCTTTGGGAAAACACAAGTTGAGAATAATGCAAAAGGTAAGAGTGTCTTTGATAGATGTGAAATAATTGGACATCGTGTTGAAAATTGTAGTCATAGGAACAAGAACACAAAATTTATACAAGTTTGGGTTCCTAAGAATTCTACAAACAAATTTCATGTCTATTGGAACAATAATGAAAGGACTAAACAAGTTTGGGTTCCAAAGGGATTATTTATCCACAATGCTTCTGCCACTAACAATCATGGACCTATAAAAACAAATAGGTCACAAAAATCTTTCATCGTGTAGGTATGGTGGCGGGCTAAGGAACAACAACAGTGTTCGCTGGATTTTGGCTGTTCCAGAAACACAACGGGCAACAAAGCAAAGTTCCTTAGCCTAATACAAGGGTGACAGAATCACAATGGGCAACCACGAAAAATTATCGTAAAGGTAAAACAGGTAAAGGTATATTTATTTGATTGATAAATTAAATGTGATCATCTACACCATATTCTGGATGAAATCAGCCAATATTGAGATGTTGTAAAGATGACTTGTTCGACATAGTTGGCCAATTACATTTATTCCAAAAACACTATTCTTTTAATTACTTCATACATATACGTTTGGATTAAACATAGTGTTTTGCTGGATGATAATATTTCTGGTTATTTTTGGCTAACTCTATATTCACGGCTTTCTGATTATTTACATGGCTTCATTTCAAATTCAAGAGAATGTCATTTGAAAAGCTGTTAAATTTGATGTTGAGATATTTTGTTGCGTACTTCATGGTCTGACCTATCAAATTTAGTTAGTGATATTTGGGAGTGAAAGAGAAACTCAGATGCAGATTACACTGGTAATCTAGTTGATAGAAAAATTACTAGTTGAACGTGATTTTTGAGACATTTAGTAACTGCATCGTTTTTCATAGAAAATATCTGCATATTTTTCATTTTACATAATTTTCAAATAGCAGAAATTTTTTTTCTCATATAACCCCTTCGAGAAAATAATTGTTTGACCATATTTTCAAATTAGTCATTTTTATTTGATTTTAAATGACAAATTTTGACTAATACGACTCCCTACTAATTATCAAAAAGATAAACAGTGATTGAAAAAGTGATAAGTGTTGATATTTAAATACATTACTCAAAAGAATATATTTTGGAAATTTTCTTTAGGAATTTAAACAAGAGTTATAAAAGTTTTTGTTGGGTAAAAAATTCCATGACCATTTCTGTATCTATCATATTTCTATCGACCATTGTTTATCAAATCTTAAATATAGTTTGTCGATATGTGGTACTATAATCAGGAATCATTTGTTTTTTCATGTCACATTTTTTTGTAAAAATAAATAAATATCCAAAGTATTCACTCTCATTTAAAAGTCCTCACGGTTATGCATGGGTGAATTACTTGGATTTTTGATTATGTGCTTCCATACTCATTTAAAAGCCCTTACGGTTATGCATGTATGGAACGCATATCAAAATTAATTGATTAAATAGACAAGTTGATTCTAATTCCATTTAAAAGTCCTCACGGTCATGCGTGGTTAGAAGATACTTGATTTCATTTTTAAAAATTAAATTGGAATACTACTAATCTCATTTAAAAGTCCTAACGGTTATGCATGATTAGTAGATATTCAAATTCCTGATATAAATGTACCACAAGTAGATACATCAATATGATTTTATATGAGAATACCATTTCCATCATTCTAAAAGTGGAATATGCGCCTAACAAGGGTAGTTATGATTTTTGTTTGATTTTTGTTGAAGTTTAAATATTTATATTCAATTTGAGTTTAATGTTGGATTAATATTGATCACTTTATCTCAGTTTTCTCTAACACTATTATTCTTTTGCTGATAACAAAAGGGGGAGGGAAAAGTTAAGATTTTTTCAAATAGAATCAAGCAAAGGTCAAATAATTTTCCATTTGCATATATAGTCATTTGTATATTTCACTTTGTATGCATATATGTAGGGGGAGCATCATGTAGAGAGGAAGCATTTAAATAGGGGAAGCAATTAGAGTATATCATTGATCAAATACATTTAACACGGTCAAAATCTTAAATATATGTTTGTTATCATCAAAAGGGGGAGATTGTATGAATATGCGCTTATATGTTTTGTTTGATGATAATAACATATATATTCGTTTAAATGTATTTGTTAAATGTACTATTTTATTTTTCATTTCATAGATTAAATAAATATTTGTTAAATAAAATAAATTACACAGAATTTGAATTCAAACAGAAATTTTATTCAAACAAATATTTATTACAATCTTGAATAGTACAAATTCAAGCTCTCACTATACATATACATTTTTGATTACATCACAATTACATCACAATTCAGTTTACATAAATTCCTCACTACATATCACTCACACTCGTATTTTGTCTTCAACTTCATTCCAGTTTGAATCCAGCATCTGAGCAATCTGCAAAGATATTCACTAACGCAGTAAAATTGAAAAAGAAATATTTTTGCAATATAAAATGAAATATGATTTGCCTCAGTTATTTGGGTTGTTCGTCATCATTCACATTTGAATTCATTATACATGAACAATGTGACATGCACAGTGTATCACTGTACATGCCACAAGGCCGTGCACATAGATATATACACTTGACAACACTATAGGGACAGGTGTGCACAAGGTCAAACCCAAATATTTAGACAGGTTCAACTCAGGTGCAATATAAATGAAATCTCGTCACGAGCACAAGGTCAAACCCGAGTTTTTGAAACTGGATTCAACTCAAGTGAAATTTCAAAAATCAACATGAACAGAAGCCCAAGTACACCAGTGACACAAGTGATACAAGTCAAACCAAGTAGCGGTATGAAGCAACTGTGAAACTGAACAGTGTTCAATGCACAATGCAGACACAACTCAAATGAAACAGGCAGATTTGAAGAAATGAAACAATGCATGATGAATTGGATCAACACAGTCAAGTCCAAATGCATCAGTGAAGAAACTGCAGTGGACATGTTCAGTTACAACTACACGGACCAAACAAGACACAGTGCAGAGCAGTGTGCAACTCGAGCTTCAAAAAGAACAGAGACAACATCAACAAACCCAAATGTCCAGACCAACAACAACATGAATACTGCACCAACCAGAATGGATGCAGTGATACAAGGCATAGCAACTGCATAGCAACTACACCAAGCAAACAAACAAATGCATGCAACAATGTGCACAGGCCAGAAACAATACAGCAATGAACTCGAACAGACACACGTGTATATGAAGTGACAATTCGAGCAACATTTCGTGTATGCATCAGTAACCAAACACAGAACAATAAAAGCAAACAGTGACACAGTAGTGAACAACAATGCAATGTTTAAGTGGAGACCAGAGAAGATGGTCAGAGATCAAGACTACAAGATGAACAAAGTTCACAAGTGCAGCCAAATATATACAAGTGCAGACACAAAACAAAATCAAACAATGATACAATGTCAATGTCAATGCCAGAGACGAAGCTCGCAAGGATGAAAACAGTGATGATCGACTTAATGCAGAGTCGTGGAGTGGATATGATTCATGAAATCAACGCAGTATAAAAATACAAATCAAACCGAAGTCAAAATTCAAGTGCATATCTTTGAAAAAGTCAGAAAGTGAAAAAGGAAAGCTTTTGCTGTATCAATCAAGGATAAATCAAACGTTTGAAAATCAAAGCCGTGAGTAACAAGACAAAAATTATATCAGGAAAGTCGTGCGCATCAGGCAATTGAAGTTTTGGAAAGTATCGAATTGAAACGAGCAAACAAGTGTTTCGAATTCATATAAATACCAAACCCAAACCATCATCATCGGCATCGAGTCAAGCAAGCAATTAAACAAGCAACGAAAGAGAATACATACCAATCTATCAAACTCGATCAAAGGAGCAGCTGCGAAACAAAGCGTAAGTAGAATCGATCATCAGAGAACGAACGAAGCACAAGTAACGCGAACCAGACAATAAATCATCAGAGAAGAAGCGAGCAAGAGCAACACCAGTCAGATCGAACAAAGCCCCAATTTGGATCGAAGAACAAAGCCCTAATTTAGTGGCAAAGAGGATCGGCCGCAACTTTCTTCACATAGAAAAAGAAAGAAGATCGGGTGAAAGAAAACAATTGGGCCGGCCTTTATTATTATCAAGGGGATTTGGTTTTTATTTAGGGTTTTATTAAAGGGGGTTTTTTATTTTTTATTCTGAGCAAAAATTATGGATTCAAGTTTGTATTTTAATTTTTGCTCCTACATTTATTTTTGAAATCTGTTTTTTCCTTTTCGAGTCAAAGAATTGGTAAATCACCACCTAGGTTGTAGGTAGTGTCAGATTGTCTAGTTAGAATTAGTTCAGTGAGTAGAGTGTGCGAGTTTGCAAAACTCTATAGGCAGGAGCAGAGTTTGCGAGTTTGCAAAACTCTATAGGCGGAGCAGGGGGTGCGAGTCTAGTAGAGTGTTTGTGAGCGGGAGCAAGGGTTTGCGAGTCTGTTAGAGTGTTTGTAAGCGGGATACTGTTTAATTCTAATAGAAATCTGGGAATGCAGCAGTAGGCAGGGGTTGCCGAAGCTGGGTAAATTTTGTGTGTGATTTACTTTTCAGCATATTTATTTCTGCAGTTTGTTTCTGTGTTTAAATCGAGAAAATTTGCTATAACCCTATTCACCCCCCCTCTAGGGTTAATCTAGATCCTACAGTAATTTCATTGATAGCCTAGCATTTAATCTCTTATTTTAAATAGGGGTTCCAATTATTAATTAGTTACATTCCATTTCACTATAATGATTGAAACTATTAATTAACGGAAACTTAAGAACTAAATACCGAGTTCAATTTCAAATCATTCTAAAATAATAGATAAATATTATATACTTACAACTTATATATCCAATTATATTTAAAATAATTTAAAACTTATATTCGTTTATCAAAATAAAACTGCAGTAAAACTACTACAGTGGCCTTCCCACTTAGAAACTCGAAAATGAATGTCGATGATGCGTGTACTCATCACTGAAATTATTTCCCAACGACATAGAGGAGAGTAGGGAACTTATTTCTTTCCAAAGTTTCTTTAAAAAAAATTCTTTCACTTTATATTGAAATATTTATATCAGAAAATACTTATAAACAATATTATTATATTCTAAAATCCTTTGAAAGAGATTTTCAAAATCCTGAAACTTAAGTTCTAAAATTTCCAATTTTCATTTATTTTATTTTCTTCAAATCTTGTTTCTAATCAATATTTAAAAAATTTACTACCTACTAACCAATATATTACAACCAAATATAACCTTTATAAAAATTATTTTATATATAGAAAATATAGTAGGCAAAATCATTTCATTCACCTATATTCAAAACAAATATTATGTCGGTCTGTCCTATTAAGTGTTTAGAAATCCCTATTGATGTCATGGCATCCTATGCACCAACCAAAATTTATAAATACAAAATAGAACAAATTAACACAATACTAAAAATCTTTTATAACACTAACAAATATGCTCTCTCATATATATACACTCAACGACCCATCATAGGGTATTATTACCCTATTAATAAAGAGTCAGACCCCACAAAGCTAGGTTTATCGCTAAACCAAAGCTCTCATACCAAATGTAACATCCCGCCTTTGTGTACGCTTTAAATCGACGATAAACCACACACGCCAGACTCAAACCATACAGAAGGGCGGATTATTATTGGGGTGAATAAGAAAAAGCAGAGAGAGAAAAAAACAAAACAGAATCTTGCAGTGGAACGACAAAATATAATTATAAAATAAATAGTTCACGAAGTTGTTTTACAAAACATTTGATTATACTTATACAACACAGAATCAGAGTTACACATACCAAAGAATCACAAATAACAATGCAGCAAAACAATGTGATGCAGTGGAACAATATAGTATATAATAATAATAATAATAATAATACAATCTTCGTCTTCATCCTCCAGAAATAAGGTCTTCAAACCCTGAAATGCTCAGACTGACACGAGCGAATTGAAAAGATAAAACACTCAAGTCAGAACTAAAAAGATCTTATGTGAGTTAAATCAATAGAAATAAATATGAGTGGAACGACGTCAGAGATGTTTACGGGATTTGACATCTCCTATCTAGTGTCTAATGTGAGTGCGGTAACTTAAGAGATGCTCGGGATTCACATCTCCTAAGGATCTGTTAAACTATTTAATATGTAGTAATATTTCGCAATTATAATAATGTCTATAGTAAAATAAACTTACTTTTAAATAGCGTTAAGGAGTGACCCAATATCCCCCTTAACATGTAATAGTCCCATTAGTCCATCCAGTATCATAGTCCCTCCTAATCAGGAAGCCACCAGAGGACACCCCACGGGATATGGGAGGAAACCAAACTCATACAAGGCACGCTAGGATAGGTGACACGGCACAATGAGGCAATGGCAGGGTGGATATACCAATTACGCATCCGGATTGGTGGTGACGTGTAGCGCGCAGCTACCGCCCACCTCGAGCCACACCCCCAAAAAATCAAAGGTCCCAAATCAATCACAAAGTAATAGAATGGTATCGAAGGAGTGTGTCCGATAAGAGGGGCTACCTCACTCACCCGAGAATTGCTCCTGTTTTAGCCACCTTATGCCAACTCAAGGGAGTCGGGTCCATGTATATACCTCAATAGAACGTCACCATCATCCTACTTCATTCTGGAATCTCCACCACATACACGGTTGTTAAAATGGTTTTCGGAGTTGGCAGAGAGTATGACAACTTCTGATCCCGGTCTCTTTAACAACCAAACATTATTATAACACCGCGGTTATTTCAAAATAATTTGTACTTCAAAACCAGAATATAATATTCATTTCAAAACCATATAAATAAGATCTCATTTCCATTTCAAAAACCAAACCAATATGATATCATTTTTATTAAAACCCAAATCAATATAATATCATTTTTATTTTAAATACATCCTTTCCAAAAATCATAGCACTTTCAACTTATAACACTTCGAAATCAAAACACTTAAATATAACACTTTCAAATCATAATAGTTTGAAACTCATAACTTTGAAACATAACTTCCACCACTTAAATGGTTTAAATATTAAAATATTTTATGTAATAAAATTGCTTCTTCAATTTAATGAATCAATTCCAAAACAACTCGAATGTCTAGATTATAAATTTAACCAATCTCAAATTATAAATTTCAATTCAATCCAATTTCCAAATAAACTATTCCAAATCGTATCGATTTCAAAACAGATTTGATCCACAGAATAAACCATTTCACATTCAATATATTTCAAACTTTAAATATTCAACGATTTCAAAACTAAGTTTGGTAATTTCATATATATATATATATATATGTATATATATGTATATGTATATACATATACATATATATATATATATATATCAAATCCAATTTTCTATTATTTAGTTTTGAAATATTTTACTTAATAAATCCTTTATCATTTATATAAAACCCAAATTTCAAGTAACTAAATATTTCTTTCAATTTATTTATACTTGAAATATTCATTTAATTCATCTTAAACCAAAATCAAGTTATAAAAATCATACCTTCTAAAATTTAAAATTTAATAAATTTCACATCAAACCTATTTGAGTTTAAATTAAATAAATTCAATTTCAAATAAATCTCAAATTTATCTTCCAACCTTAATTTATTTAAATCATTATAAACTCTATATTAAAATATTATTTAATTATTTAACCATATTATCTTCAATAAAAATCAAACTTATTACTTTAGCTTATTCGATACTAAAACAAATTATACATAGCTAAATATAAAGGAAAAAAATAACATTTAAACAATATAAAAAACATCAATATTTATCTAAAACCATATATTTCTTTACAAAACCATAGAAATCATTTCAAAATATTTTTATATATATACCACGGTGTCTGTATATAATTTTCTATCCTATGGTCAAGTGATATGGATATTTATCATTTCAATCCGTAATTTAAAACATAAATATGGTTATATATCATTTCAAGCCGCAATCCTAAATGAAATAAAAATCCATAATAGCTTGCAGTTTATAACAATGTAAAATACAACATCCATTCATCCAATATCAATCATCAAACATTTATCACAAACATCATCCAATTCAATCAATAACATCAATATAGATAGATAATAAATAACAGGTATTTACTGTATTCAATAATAAATTAAATAACTATTTTATCTAAATAAATTAAAATAAACTGAGATGATGATTCAAAATATGCCAAATAGTCATAAATAAATTTCTAATCACATCATAAATCAATTTAACAAGCATAAGAAATTTTAAAAGTTGTGAGTGGGTTAAAACACTCACCTTTTGAATTTAAATTGAATTTGAATCCAATTTAAACCCAAAATTCAAACGATTTCATAATTCGTCCAAACAAATGTCAGAATGTCCGGAATTTCAATATGATCCTAACGCAAGAAACCGCGCGTGAATTGGACCTCGTACGTAAAAGTTATTAGCGTTAGAACGATTTAAAATTTCAAATTGGAAAAACAAAACAAAAAAATAAACAGAAAAAACACCAACCAATCAGAAGCCTCCACGCATCCGCATCCCTCTCTCTTCCAAAAGTTCGACCCCGCCTGCGACTCAGTCATACGCACGCAATTCGACCACGTTGACCACTGGAACTCCTCGCCACGGCCACTTACACCAACGCCGACCTTCCCCAACGCCATGCCCTCGCCGAGCCGAGCACACCCACGGCCTCGCGAGCCTCCAGCTCCGCCTGAGACGACAGTGCCGCCACCTCATGTAAACCCTAGTTGAATTTATTCGACCGATCTAGCCGTTAACACGCCCAACTAAGCACGCTGATGGACTACGCTTGCTGCTCTCCACACCATGGTACCACCAATCTGTCGATCTGGCGGAGTTGATTTCGACGCAACGGATGGCCGAAAATAGTTCTTCAATTTCTGGACGTCGTTCAATTTGGAAAAAGAATTACAGATCTGAGATGCGCTCGTCAAGAGATTCAAATCGATATATAATTCGATATAGTTTGTGGAGTTTAAATTTTGAAGTTGGATTTTGAACTGAAAGCCATTGAGGAAGAGGAGCAACATAAGTTTTTGTACATATAGAAATGAAAAACAGAAAGGCTGCTAGGGTTTATAACAGGATATATATAGGTAGAGCTGAGAAATAAAGGAACAGATACGATTGGTTTGGATCGTTGAACGAAAAATGGCACGAAAAGCTCGTTCTGACTCCAAAACGAAAATGGGTCAACCCATATCTCAAAATAGATGTTTTTAAATATTTTAAATTCAACGGAATAGGTTTTAAGTCCTAATTCCTCATATGAAGAAGTTATGCCAAAATCAGCTTATTTCAAATTGATTTGAATTAAATTGATTTCTGGACGTTTCGAGTTCGTACGATCAAACGACAAGTCCGATCGTTACGAAACTTGAAATCCTGCAATAATTTACCGTTATGGATCCGATGAAACTAGTTTCGTCGAAATCCGAATCAGTGGCCAAAATGGCTATTTTTTTACATTAGTTAAATAAATTAATATTAATTAATTAAATCACTTTTTCAATTTCAATTCCATAATTGACAAAACTTATCATTTTTTGATTTCTTAAAAAATTCCAATAATTTAAAAAAATTAGATGTCAAATTAAAGTTGATTAATCTATCAATTTCAGTGTTTAATTTCAATTTCATTAAATTCAGAAATTGTAATTAAAAATTCCAAAATCCATTCGTTAAATTTTAAACCTTATTATTCAAGTCTTTCAATTCAATAAGGGTATAACTAACATTGGTTTATCTCTTAGTACATAAATGTTTTCCAAATTTCATCTTAACTTTCTTTCACATAATATTTAAATATTTAATTTCATTTAATTGCAATTTGATTTCAATTTTATTAAATAGGCCAAATAAATAGATAGCCCGTGCTAATTGTCACCATTAGCTGTTAATCATATCTATCGGTTTATTATTTACAACCAATTGTTACCATTAGTTTCCTAACACTAATTTCATTCCATTACTACTAATTAATATATTATTTCATTGGTTAATTCAATACTTACATTTATTTATACAACAGTTACCCCTTTTTACTTTTATTCAATTTTATAACCAAGTGCAACAATTTACACTATCACATTATTAGGATTTCACTCCAATTGTCAATAATTATTTTAATTTCATTATTACCTTACCACTCTTTATCTCTTCCAATATTAAATAACAAGATTCATTAAATTAACAAATTAAATTATCTAAGATTTACGGGTTATTACAGTATCTTTGAGATGCTTGTTGAATAGGAAATGATATTATTCTATCATTATCATTTTGGATTAGGTTAGTCATGCTCGTCTAGTTGAACATTGACTATTGTCGAGTATTATAGATAGCTTCCTTTTTTTAAACATGGGCTGGATAAACAGAAAATCGAGAACATTGAAATGAACATCTTGTGAGTTAAGTTTCATAATTTGATTATAAGGCATTTGGTATTAATGTTGGGTTAAAATATGGTTTAATAAAAGATGTTTATTAAATGGAAAGTTAGAATATTAGAAACAATTTTATAAAAGAAATGATTTTATAAAATGGATTTATAAGAATGGGTCTTTAAAATAAAAGGACTTAACCAGGAAACTTAAGTCCTTAAATCCTAATGCTTCTGAAAAATGGTTTTCAAGGTTTTGGAAGGTAATAATGGTATTATTTGTACGTATTTTGGTTAAGTATAAAAAAATATAGGAATGGTAATTTTAAGTAAAAACTTTGGATTGGTTTGGAGAATGAGTCTCATTTTGTTTTGTGATAATCAGAATAATCTTCTAAGTGACGATTGAATGTTTGCTTAAGTGAACATTGTAGTGCACTAAGTAAATTATTCTCTTTATCATTGTACGATCGAAACAAGTTCAAATCCAAACTAATCCAAAGCAAGTTGGTAATAAATATTTTGTTGAAAATATGTAAAGTATTGTTTCAAAAAAGAGGATTTTAAAATAGTAGAAGTATTTTTATGTTAACTACTTCGCGTGGCCCGAAAATAACTTAAAATGGGAAAGAGATGTATTCAGATGGTAAACACTTCTCTTGAGTATTACCCATTTTGGTAACGGAATGTTTGATACAGTTTGGTCGTACCAGGTTCTTTAGTATCATTTTGGAGTTACTCAAGCTATGTATTTTCTATGGATTAAATATATAGTATTATTTCAAAAGATTTCTGGAATAAAACCGAGGTATTTGGCTCCTAAGTTTTCAGGATGTAAAGATATCTTGATTTAAAATGGTTAATAAATGAAGTTTAAAATTGAATTAATTTAGTAAAAAGGTTAATAAACTTGGCTTTATTAAATAATTTTTTTTGGATTTTATCACTTGGGAGATGTCCAATAAAAAGTAGACTCCAGGACAGAGTTTGGATACCAACATCCTACTCTTCTTTGCTACTTACCAGACGGAATGGGTAAAGAGGTTGAATTGGTCGACTTAGTATTAAAGACTCAAAATTATTTTGTGCCTACATTTGAATAGCTAAAAGTGAATAGAGTTAAAAATAGATGTGATACACACACACACAAATGCATAGGCCGTAGAAGAGGGTTATCCAGTTTAATAAATTTAGATGATTTTATGAAAGGTTTCATACATAAGTAGTATCATTTAAAAATGTTTGAACCTAAGTTGGAATTTTTATGAAATGGTTTTTAAATATTTATCGGAGGGTAAGAAGGTAAATGGGAAAATAAGAGTATTTAAATGGATATGTAAGATGTACGTAGATCAAATCTTCTTTTCATGTAATTCTCGATCCAAGATTCAAGTATACGACTCGAAGTGTTTTACACCATTCCAAATAAGGATCCATCACTCGATATTTGATGGAGATCACCCGATGAGGGTTCTTGATAGAAAACCAAAGTTTTTATCATGGTATATGACTATGTAAGAAGAACAGAGGTTTTGGGTCAAGTAGCCTGATCGGAGCCCGTACTAGGGAATCAAGTAAGCGATACTAGTTTGGAAATGAAGTTATGTATTTGAATATTGATCGAATAAGATTTTGTGTATAGATGATCTAAGAACATCATTAGGACTTATGAATAGTATTGGATGCAAATGGGGTGAAAATTTCAGAGATGAAATTCTTTTAAGAGGGAAAATGTAACGATCTGGAATTTCATTGCTTTGATTTGTGAATATTTAATTTATTGTAAATATTTAATGATTTTAATAATTAAAATAGCTCTCTTTTAATTTATAAATAACGATAGAATTTCTTTTTTGAATTTGGTTTACAAAAATAATTATTTAAAAGGAAAGTAGAAAAGTGACCAAAAAGCTTTCTCAAAAATCTGAATTTTTGATTATCTAAAAGTTGTTAAAAGATTGTAAAACGCCTTAATATATTTAGAGACACACTTACAAAATTAATAAGGACTTGAATAAGTGTGTAAAGGATAATATATGTTTACTTAAGGGAAAAGAAAGTGATGTGACAATTTTCAAGTTTAAAAATTAAATAAAAAGAAAAATCATGACATGTCTTTATAATCTTACATCTTAGTACACTTAAGGTCTTTACATGATTAAAAGAGTACTCCTAGGGAGTGACGTGTAAAGGAGGAGAGGATGGATGTGGTGACGTGACATGACTCTAGTGGAGGGCAATGGTACTTGGGGGCATTTTGGTAATTTCATCTCATTATTTTCTATAAAACAAAGTCCATCTCTCCCTCTTCTTCCATTTCATTTTCTATTATTTTTTTCAAAAGTTTGTAATCTTCTTTAAGCCTTAAAAAACACAATAATGGCTTCCAAAATATTTTCAGAGTTTTAAAAATCACTTCTTTCTTACTTTTAATTCTTATTACCTCCTTTTCACTTTTATACCTGTCCAACTTCAAAAATCAAGCCCCACAACCCATTTTCTCCCTTTGGCTGAGGCCAAGGCATACTAGCCAAGCCTAAGGCACATGGCCAAGCCCATTTTGTGTTGCCTTGGTCCAAAAATCAAGTTTTGGTTTTGAAAATGAAAGATCTAGAGTTTATTTCAAAGTTTTTAAAAGATTTGCTTTGTATTCATAATTTTGGTGAATAAAAACTCATATCCTCTTGTAAAAATTATATAGTTAATTTATGATAGCATTAATATGTGATATTGCTTGGTTATTGGTTACTTACATGCTTGTATATGATTTTATATGTGCTTGTGCTTGGAAATTTACTTAGTCTTGATAAATAAGTCTAAATTTTTTATGAATGCAATAAAGCTTGGATTTTAGGTCATTTGTTGTTATGGTTGTTTTTTATGTTCTGTGGACAAGTGTATGTAATAATATGCTAAGAAAAGTTAGCACCTTTATATGGTTTGGCGATTTAGAATCCTTATGTGAAACTATGGTTATTAGTTTTAAAATAAAAGGCATTTTCAACTTTTATTTTGGTTTTATAAAATCTTGCTTTGTGTTTTGAAAAAGTTGGTAAGCTTTCAAATGTTAATTTTTCAAAAAGGAAGTCAAGAAAAATATTTTCTAGTCATGGTATCTAGAGAGATGGTCGCTATGGACGCATTTCCACTAAAAGTCGACTTTTTGCAAATTAAATTTTTATACTTAAAACACTTTAGAAATGTTTTATAAAAATTAGTGAATAATGATTGAGAAGTTAATTACGGATTAATTTATCAACTATTAATTAATTATTTAGTAATTAAGTTTTGTAGTTAATAATTAATTAAGTATTAAACAAAGTTACTAATTGTAATTAAGGGGAGATTAATTACTAATCAATTATCCTTTAAAAGCTAGATTAATTTTAAATCAATATCTAATTAAGTAATATTAATATTTAATTAATTATGAGTTAAGTTATGATTTATTTTTAATCAACTATTAATTAAGTATAGGGTTAATTATTAGTTAATTATTAAGTAAGTGTTTAATTATTCTAACTATAAGTTAAATAAGGGTTTAATTTATAAAAAATATATTTATTAAAGGTTAATTACAAATCAAGTTAAGATTTAATTATGATTTAATAAAGGGTTTAACTTGCAACTAATGATAGTTGAAGAGGTTTAAGTTCGCAATTACTTTGTTTTCCAATGATCAATTTGTTTAAAGGTAACTTTCTTAAGAATAGTTTTGAACACAAGAGATTCTATTGTCGATACCATTAAGTAACCATACAAATATGATTAGGTTATACTAAACTTGACATCTATTATCAGAATAAATCTACGTTCTTTTATAACTTAATTATATGATTATGTGGACATCTCTTAGCAAAAATCTCTGTTTTGCTATAAATCAATTATTTGATTATGTGGACATCTCTTAGCATAATAAATCCCTATTCTGCTATATTAAACTCAATGGATTGTTTAAGCATCTATTTAGCAGGACAAACCACCATCTTGATATTATGTTGTTTGGGTATGTATCTTCTAGTTGGTTTATATTAACATGTTATTCCCTGATTTGGTCATGAATTTTATTTATATACATGTTGGCTTATGTAAATAACTGTTATGTGATTTGGAATCAAAATTTAATCAAAATGGTAACTTGATTTAGTACCACTGTGGTCACTGAGCCTCCTTTCAAATTTATAGAAGTTATGGTTTTTAAATTGACTTTAATTCTATATCAATTTGAGATTAAGTGTTTTAAATGATTTTGTTTGTCGGTTATCCAATTATTTTGATAAAGGTATATACAAATGATATTATATAAATACTATTTTATAAAGGATTTGTTTAAAGGAGATTTACAAATGATATTTGTAAATGATATTTTAAGAACATGGAATTATAAATTATTTTGGAGATTTAGAAAAGGGTTTTATAAATGATTTTGGTAATTTATAAAAGAAGTTTTGTAAATGGCTTTGGATATTTATAAAAGAGTTTTATAAACGGATTTAGAATTTAATCAATGGACATTTCATACATGGAAATGATTTAGAAAAAAGATTTATTGAAGAAATTTATAAAAGAATTGGAGATGAGGTTTCCCTTAACCGATCTTCTTAATTATGGTGGTATGGACATTTGTTCCATGCTTGATACGAAAGAATAATGTTTTGGGTTATCATTTTCTCTAATTTAAATAACATTTGTTTAATCATTTTAATATGATTTTGAAATGAAAAATCTTTCATTATATTTTGTGAATATACTCATTCCAACGTGATAAGTATATGAATATTTGGATAAATATTCTAAAAAGAGATTTAAATAAACAAAGACTTATTTTGTGAACCAAACCAAACTGATAATGTTCTTGATGGATCAATATGAAGTATGCTATGGAGCTATACTATTCTTCTTGAAGGTGATTCCAAAATGGAAGATAATAAATGTTGAATGTTTGTTCGATTCCGAAACAACTTGTATGGATAGATGCTGGCATTGCACTTCTGCCTAGAGAGTAGTGTTAGCATTCCAAGATGGTTTGCTATGAGGAAAAAGGTAATCGTGGTCTCTCAAGCCCCACATCCCAGTAATGGCTAAAATAGGGTACGTCACAAGGCTATGTGGGTCGCTTCCATTAGGTATAATCATCGCCTTATCTAGAGTCGATATCTATATGTATGCTTCAGGCCCATTTATGATTGTTGATCACAACCAAGGGGTGAACATATTCGGTGCTATCCAGCCAGGGGTAGGTCGGTCTTGCTAGTAGAGGGTCCCGGTGGAGCCCTTAAGTACATGTTACTTAGAGGTAACCTTTTGGAAGGTAGTCCCTTACCTTGCCATTGTTAGAAATCCATTCTCCAATAAGCGACTTTAATTTTTGATTTTATACCTATTATTGCTGTCATATACATGCATCATAGCTACTTGATTATTAAATACTTTAAACCTTAGACATTATTATAATACATCACTACATTTCTGTAGTATAAAATGCTTTGGTTATTGTATGGTAAAAACCCGTCAGTGTTTATATGCGACGCAGTCTTACGAGATACCTTTGATTTTAAAGGATGTTACAAGTTATAAAAAAATTCCTTATGATTTGAGTTTCTCATGTTGGTTTTAATAGAATGGCCATTATAATGTTTGGGTCAGACCAGTTATATTTTCCAGATTAACATAGGATTCACTGGAGCTCGGGAGATGAGCTGGAGGCCAAGACGTATCTACGTATTTTTTTATGTTCCGCTACATGATTTTTGTATTTATCAAGAATTATAAGGATGGGTGTTATAAATGTCTAGGTAGATGATAGGCTAGTACTTTTATGGATATATGTATATAAAAGTTTTATTTTGTAAAGATCATTGTGATATCATAGATTATTCGTTGTGATGTGATATTTTGTATTCTTTAGTTTCTTTTTATCTTCTATCTTTTCTTTCTTTCACCCCTAATAACGTGCCTTCTGAAGGACTAAATGATTGGAGCATGAATAGTGAGGATATATTGTCATCTTTATTAGTGGGGAAGACAGATCATTACAATGTTCATTATTTATCATGTACAAAGAACATTGTTGGTTTTACCTTTTTAGAAAACCTTACCAAAGTAGCAACAAAAAAGAATACAACTAATCAGCAGTACATAACACATCGCCCCTATCATACAAATACAAATAAACACCTCCTGTTTTACATGATTACACCTGAACCAGCCCATTAACATAGCCGAAGTAAAACCCTAGCCACATTCAACCAGCATCATTTAGCTCCACTCCCTATTGCTTCAAAAATGCTCTTTCTTCTTCATTGCACTGAGAAAATTCCTTACGAATCACCTAACGCAGGTACTTCCTTCTCCATAATCTTCTCTCTTTGGAGCTTCATACATTTTTTATTGTCAAACACCCTACGATTTCTCTTTGCCCAGATATGATAAATAAGCGTTATAAGAGAAACATAACCGAAGAATTGGAAGACATCTTTTTGCTAAAATGATGCTTTAAACCTGCAAATCTCATCAAAAAGACCCACATCGGTTGTCTGTGGAAGGCCTAACTTGAGGCAAAAATAGGATAAAAGATATCTACTGTACGAGCATTGAAAATCGTACGATGATAGGATTCCTCCTACTGTCGACACAAACAACACTGGTTGTCCATCTAAATCCCCCAATTAGATAGACTATCAGTGGTAGGTAATCTGCTAATTACTGCTTTATATGCACACATCGACATTTTCTTTGAGTTAAACTTATGCCAAACTAGCTGATACTAGTCTAACGGTAGGAGATGTTTTATGCATGTTGTTCCAAACTGATTTAAATTTAAACTTGTGTTGTCCTGCAATTTGTTGTCATTTTGATGCTCAAAGTTGTTGTAAAAACCGTTGTATGATGTTTAATTTCAGATAGTAAATCCGGCTACAGTTGATGATGTCGAAGTAGCTATTATGTTTGGTGTAGTGCTGAACATAGAGATTCTATGCCAACCCAATAATTCGACCAATATTTTATGGTTGATGCAACGGTCGAACAACAAAGAAATTTTTGCACCATCAACTATAACTCTGTTCATAAGTCTTACTGCAATATCTTTGTTACGCAGCAGATGTTTCATGGTAACTAAATAATTATTATTAACTTGCATTGTCCAATAATTCATGTGTTTGAGATACTTTCCTTTCATCCATTGGCGCCACAAACTTTGTTCAGTTAGTAATAACCATATATAAATTTTACTACAGCAGCAGTTCTTAGATCAACAGTCCTCCTTGGGCCAATCCCCCCTTCCCTTTTAGGTATATACAGTAACTACCAACTTATCTTGTGAGTTCTACCTCCGCAAAAGAAGTTAGCACAAAAAGCTTTAACTTTTTGATAACCAAACATGGTACATGGTAGATTAATAGCCAATAAGGCAATAAGAACAATAGGAATAATCACACTTTGGATTAGTTGGGCCTCCCAGCTCTTGAAGGTAAATTACTATACCAGCTTTCCAGTTTAGTTGTAATTTGTTGCAATAATGGTTGAAATTAAGCTACATTTATATAGCCTGGTGATAATGGTACACAAAAATATTTGATAGGCAAATTAGGTTTAGACATACCTAAAATTTGTAGAATTTGTTGCTTGTTTTCAGATTGTCTGCTGAATAAACTTTTGACTTTACTTTGTTAAGTTGAAGACCATAGTATATTTCAGTTTTCAGATCATCAAAAATCCTTGTGCATTCCTTAACATTTTGGACAGTAGCTTCCAAGAGAAACATTACATCATCTGCATAGAGTAAATGTGAGACGCAGGGTTGAATACTGTAAATAGGCTTTAAATAACCTTGCGGGTTTGAACACTGTAAATAGGCTTTAAATAACCTTGTAATAAACTGTCTTCTAATTTCAAAGATAAATACTCCATAGTAATACAAAATAAATAAAGAGAGAGGATCTCCTTGTCGTAGAGCCTTATTAGAATGTGTAAACCCATGGGGAGAACCTTCTACCAAGATTGAGAAAGGAGTACTAATGCATTCGTAGATTAATGTAATGCGAGAGTTTAGGAAACCCGTAATAAATAGCATATGACATAAAAATTCCCTATTTATCATGTCACGTGCCTTTTGTAAATCAATTTTAATACACATCTTATATTTGCTTAGTCTCTTGAAATCACTTAGCATCATGTGCAAGTAGAATATTCTCACCGATATTTCTACTAGGTATGAATGTTGATTGATTATCTGCAATTAAATAAGACAAAAAATATTTGATTCTATTGCATATGATTTTTGTAACAACTTTATGTAGAACATTAGCACAAGCAACTGGTCTAAAATCAGCAAAGGTTTGAGGCTTATCTTTCTTGGGAATAATAGTCAAGAAGGTATGATTCAAGCCAGCTGCCAATTTTCCTTGTCAAAATATTTCAGAAATCGCCAAAAAGAGGTCATCCTTTACCAAATCCCAATGCAATTTAAAAAATTTGGAGGAGAATCCATCAGGCCCAGGGCTTTTTGCATCATGTATAGAATAAAAGTAACTTTAATTTCATCAACCTTGACTGGAGCAAATAAGTATTGCTTACCATAATCATGTATAGAATAAAAGTCAGTCCCATTTATCTCATTGTAAAGATTAGTATAATAGTTTAGAGATTCCTGAACAATTAATTCTTTATTATAAACATAATCACCCTCAGCATTAAGAACAGCCTGAATTAAATTTCTATTCTTTCTCATTGAGATTCCTGCAGGGAAAATTTGGAATTTTTATCACCTTCCTGCAGCCATAAATTTCTACATCGATTGCTCATATTGAATTTTCGGGTGATTTTTAACTCCATGGTAATATGCAACATTCTGTCATATACTTTTTCATTATGTGGGTCTGCATCTGTCTGAGAGAAAGCATTGGAGTACTCCTCATGAAGTCTTTGGACCACATCAATCGCACGCAAATTTCTGTTCTGTAACTTTAAGTTGATTTTGGTCTACTTAACTTCGTGATTAAATAATGTGTACAGTCTCCCATGTTGATTCTTTAAATCCTTATATGACACATTGATCATATCCTTCTAAAGTGTGCCGAGTATTTATGTAATTGAAAGGAACATTCTTATCTTGTCTCTTCTTTTCTTTAAATGCAATAAGTACTAGGGTATGATCACTAAGTAATGTTGGTATAGTAATTGTTGTTAAATATGGACGTAGTTGTAAGAATTGATGGTTGACTAGAACTTTATCTATGTTAGAAGCCATGCCTCTATTCCTCTATGTAAATTTAACACCTTGTAAAGAATATTGAGCAAGACTACATTGTAATATACATTTATTAAAACCAAGGAGATAAGAAAAAGGAATGGGTAATTCTCCTTTCTTATCACTAGGATTTAGGGCATTATTAAAATCCCCAAATGCAGACCAAAGAATCTGAATAGAAGAGGCATTAGAAGTAAGTTCATCCCATAGTTTTCCCTCTGCATGTAAGATTTACTAGTATAGACAAATGTAGAATAAACTGAAAACTTCCACAATTTGTTAGCACATCAGTTGTTTACTGATTACTTTTATCTGAGATGCTAACAATCCAGACTGTAGCATCATCGATGATTAGGATTCTCCCTTTAGACCCCTATGCAAACTATTCCAATGAGGTGGAAATTTGGACATATACTTTTGAATGCCATTATCACTTAACATAGTCCCATAACAGAAGACCCATGAGGCTATAGAGTGTTGAATACAGATAACATGTTGTGTTCTCTATTCAACCCTCTTACATTATATGACATTCATTTAATCTTAAAGGAGCCCCTTGTAGTTCTTTTAGGAGGAGCTTTTGGAGTATGTGATGCTTTCACATGCTTGTTCTTGTATTTTTCATTTGCCTCAAGCACACAGGGGACATTTTTAGGAATATTTTCTGGTTTTCCAACTTCCTCGATATGCTGTTCAATTTTCTCTATAAATTATTGCTCATCATCTAATATATCTTGCGCATGTGTGAATTCCTCTGTTTTTTAATTTGAATCGGGTCTGTTCACTTTCATTCCTATTTCCTATTACTTCAGGTTCAGAACTGGTGAATGTTTTTCGCTGGTTACAATTTGGTGCAGAAAGATGATCAGAGTGTGTGCCCTGAGTAGTGTGCATTAGCAGTGGATTGTTCAGGTTCAGCACAACTTGTAGTAGGTCCAACATCCTTAGTGTCCAAACAAGAGAAACGATTTGAAGTTGAAAAATTACTATTCTACTTGCCTTTCTGTGTCTGGTCTGCTATTTTACAGTCTGAAGTAGGATTTGAATGAGTTGCTGTATCACTTTTTGCTCTATCTTCCACTTGTTTAAGGGGGAAATTGGACCCCCCAGTGGCATGTTCGGTTATATTTCTATGTATTATTAGTATCGAACTGTTGATTCTTCATTTGCCAAGTTGTATGAAATGTTACATTGCAGTTCTATGTACTATGACCATAAACTGTGCAGTTAGAGCATGGCTTTAGTTTATATTCATATGCAATTTGAATATCGATTCCCTCTCCATCATAGTTTATATCTCCATCATAGTTTATACCCCGAATACTTGTAGGAAATGTAAAGTCTGATGTAACTTCCACCAAACACTAGCATAGTTCAGTCTGACTTCCTTCGTGGTATTGATATCCAATCTTATAGGTTTGCCCAATGTACTCACAATACCACTAATAGCGTCTCTGTTCCATAGTTCCAACCGCAGATCTTGTAATTTAATCCAAATAGGAATCGATGAAAAGTAATATTATTTAAGTTTTAAGCCCGACTTCCACTTCTTTAGTGTAATAGTTGTTGAGTTGAATGTGTATGGGCCTAATCTAATTATCCTTGTGCAGTCATCTTCATGCTCAAAATGTAGAATAATAAAGCCACTCTGCTTGTAGTAAATATCTACATTACCTGTTGGTTGCCAGTTTTTATGCACAAACCTGCTAAACTACTCATAAAGTGGTCTATTTCCAATAACGTATGCAACAAGCGAATTTCACCCTATTGCTTCAGCAACTCCTCTATTCGATTCTGGGATTTGAAACTTGTTGACCGCTTCTTCAATGTGTGGAGGAATAAACTGAAGATCTACGTCAGGTTGGTTGTCATCTTGTGAAGAGGTCCCTTTGACCATGTCTGCCCAAGAGCGCGCCTACAGGGCCGGCCCAGAGGGCAGCCTACCAAGACCTTGGGCTAGGGTAACCCACTGGGCCAGGGCAAAATTATTTAAAATTTGAGTTGCTGAATTATTTAACTATAAACTAATAGTTACAAATTTGTATTGTTTGGTGATTTAGCTCAGTGGTAACATGTGTGGTTTATATTGAAGTGTGCTGAGATCAAAACCTTTAAGGGCAACATTTTTTGTGTATATAAATTTTCTGCGATAGATTTGTTATTTAGGCTGGGACACTACATTCATTGGGCCGGGCCTGCGCGTCTAAGACCTTGATGAAGGTTTTGGTGGTTGGTGATGTGGATTAGGAGGTTTGGGTGGTGGTTCCTGTGGTGTAACCATTCCCTCTAATTAAAGCCATGTTCGCCATTTTTACATATATATACACATTCAAAAATACATGCACATACATACATATAATTTAAATCCGAATTCCAAATTTATTTAATTTATTCTATATAATCAAACAGTTTCATAAATTTATTATATACTTATATATAATGTGGCTTAGCGGGAATAATTTTTTACATCAATGTTGACTGAATTTATGAATAAAAAATAAAATATTAAATACATTTGTGTAAGTAGTTTTAAATATATGTTAATAATAGAATTAATATATTAACTCGAAAATTATTTTAAACATACATTGTTCTTACAGCCATAACTAGAAGTGATATAAAATGAGATGAAAGAACCAGACAACAATTGTAGAAGTTACTGAAAATGAGATTTATTAGTCATGAACAAGTCCAGTAAGTGCACCCATGTATGTAATTCGTATGTAATCAAATGTGCATGATCATTGTGAATTAATTAAGGTATTCGTTATAAAAAATCAATATACCATGGATCAATAACTTATTTAAAAAAGTACATGAGAATATAGTATAATTTAAGATTTAACCTATTAAACCTAGTCATGTAACGGGAAGAAAATATTCTTAAGAGGATCCTCTGATCATGTCATAGTCACTGCAAACACTTGCCTATGTCAAATGAGTACTTGTATTACGTTTATTGATTCAATGCATAACATCTTAAAAAAGAATTACACATGATTGAATAAAGCGTCATACCATTGATCATTTGTTTTTCAATTTTAATACAAGGTAACAATTATGTATATAAGTCTGTTTTTATTCAGAATGAATGATTTGAAGTAGATAAAGTGGTCAAAATATAAGAACGAAAACTATACAAATATATGAATGGAATGCAGTTGCTAATGTGCTAATGTCACATCGATTTAGACTTGTCAAGTAGGTTGGATCACAAATGGATTGGTTTGAAATTTACTCGATCCATTGAAGATAAAAATATTCTAGATCTATTTGACTTGGTTATTAAATAGATCAACCTAGCCTGGCCCATTTATTAAATGAATCAATCAAGCCGACCCATTTAGCAAATATACATTGCATAACTTTGTTGAATTTAGCAAACAACGACATAAATTAAAAATATATTAGACTTACGTTAGATGATTAACTTCATGATGTAGCATAGTAATCTAAGGTAGTTCAAATACACGATAGTAAACAAAAAATATTTATTTAGATGCTAAATTTGAATAGCATAAACAAGCATGATAAAGGGCAAGAACTAATTCCAAAATGCAATAATTCCGAAATGCAAGGAGGAGATTGACAACCTACAGGTACATATATAAAGAAAGAATAAGAATGATCAAATGATAAATCAATGCAACCAGATACATAAACCAAGGCACATGTTGAATATGGTAAACAATTTCAAATGATAAATAATAAACCGTCTGGACGAATAAGCATTACTGTTCTGGATTTCTAATGAAGTGGCACAGCGGTGATAAAACCTAAATCTGTAGAGATCGCTCTAAGGCACGTTAATGACACTTTTCCTAAGCCGTTATTTTCCCTCACCACTTCTTTAAACAAACAAATGAGTTTTGTGAGTTAAGGCAAACCGTCTCCTATAATACAATAGAGCCGAGATGATTATTCTGTTTAATCGATTATGAAAGCACTGTTTGAAATCGATCCAAATTATCTCCTGAATTGACTGTAGTAACAAGGGCATCGAATTTGTGATCTGCGGTATCACAAAGTTGAAATAGTTTTAAAAGAAATTATAAAGGAGAAGAGTATGAGAAAATCAAATTTCCAATGTTTTATGGGAGTTTCTTTTTAGGAAGAAGAAGAGAGTCTGAAACAGTTTTTAGGCGTTGCAAATTTCAGAGAGAGGAGAAATTAAATTGAAATAGTTTTCGGGTGTTCCAATTTATAGGCACGAGGAGATGTCTTTTCGCTTGTAACAGTCGTGTCTTCTGCCAAACAACGACTACTTTCGTTTAAATTTCAAACATTCCGCAAATTCAAACGACCACATATGTTTCTTGCCATTTGTAACTGTCCAGTTTTCCACAATTTTGTTCCATTCAAATTCAAATTCTAGGCTTTCCTAACAGGTTCAAATCTGTCCTGTTTTAACTAAAATATTTATGTCTAAAAATATAATTTAGATCTAAACCCAAATACGACCTGACCCGCCCTGGTTGGTCCGAAAAATATTCATATGTCTAAAAATAACTCACACGTTGTAAAAAAATTAGTTAATGATCCTCCACCAAATTTTAATTGAATTTCTCTTGTAATATATTGCACGAAAACTTGTGCATAAGTATAGATGTCTTATGGACTTGAATCTATACATAGCGATAACCTATCAGAACACGCCGAGATGGAGTGGTTGACAAAGCTTGCAGCAACGATCCTATGCGACGTACCGAATGTGTTTTACACATTCATTTTCTTTTCTTTAGATAGTTCATAATCTGACAAGTGGATTGGCCATGTGCCTGTATCTTGTTTCATGCAATGCCCTTAGAGACTTAAGCCATAGTCTCACAGAAAGCGGCACTACCTTCATGAATTTATATAGGTAGGTTTATTTCAAGTGCCTTATAACTATACACTTTAATGGTACTTCTATTATAAACTTATTAAGTACCATAACCTCCACCATATCGTTATAGGTACCAAGCACTATTTTTGGAATGGATATAATATTAGTTGTTCGAACTAATATTATAATGCTTCAAATCACATTGTATAACGTACATTTTCTCATTGAACCCAAGATAATGAATTTCATTATATTGCGTTGAGTTTCCATCATATGTGATTTCTATGTTGGCTTTAAACCCATTCCTTTTGATGTTTCAACGCCAAATCTCTAGCAAGTCCATTTGTAAATGGATCGGCCAAGTTGGCCATATCTCACGAAAACTATGCTAATTATCCCACCAGTGAGCATTTGCCTCACTACACTATGCCTTGGGCCAATATGCCTAGATTTGCCATTATATATCTGGCTATATGCTCTTGATAGTGTTGCTTGACCATCACAATGCACAAATATCGAAGAATTGGTTTTGGCCATACAGGATTTTCTAACGACAAATTTCTTAACCATTCTACTTCTTACTACAAGAAGCCAGTGCTACAAATTCAACTGCCATGGTAGAATATGCAGCACACATTTATTTCTTTCAGGCCCAGGATATTGCTCACTCACTAGGAGTGAATATCATCCACTAGTTTATTTATTATTGTCCTCTATTCCAGTGTTCCAACTGGCATCTGTGTATCCTTCTATTACATTTGGATACCCACTGTACAATATACCACAGTCCATGGTTCTTTTTAAATATTTTAAAATTCTTTGTACATCCAACCAATGAATATGACTATGGTTATTGGTATATCTACTCATTTTGATAACAAAGTAGGAAATATCTGGTCTTATGCAAGTCATGGCATACATTAGACTACCAATGACTTTAATGTATTCTAGTTGATCATTTGATCTACCAGTGTTACACTATAGTTGCATATTTGGGTCAAATGGGGTTTTTACTAATTTGCAATTAAATTGATTAAACTTTTTAGAATCTACTCACACTGGATAATGATCAACCCTTCTGTTGTTTTTGTTATTCTTATTCCTAGAACCACTTTAGCTTCCTTTATATCTTTTAAGTCAAAACATGAAGATATAAATCTTTTTGTTTCTTCAGTACTCGAGAAATCAGTCCTAAATATTAACATATCATCAACATAAAGACATATAATTACACCTTGCCAACAATAAATTTTGCTATAGACACATTCGTCCAATTAACAAATCCTAAAACCATTTGATATTATGGTTTTATTAAATTTCCCATGCCACTGTTTTGGTGCTTGTTTAAGACCGTAAAGTGATTTAATAAGTTTACATACTTTACATTCTTGTCCAGGCATCGCAAAATCTTCTGATTGAGACATAATATATCTCCTTATCAAGTTCTCTATTTAAGGATGCGGTCTTGACGTCCATTTGATGAATTTTAAATTTGTAAATAGATGTTAATGCAATTAATGCCTTAATTGTTGGAAATCTAGCTACAGGTGTGTAAGTATCGAAATAATATATTCCTTCTTTTTGAGTAAATCCCTCAGTAACTAATCTAGCCTTAAATTTTTCTATCGTACCATATGCTTTTAATTTATTCTTAAATATTCACTTACATACAATTAGTTTGGAATCAGGAGGTAAATCTACTAATTTGCTTGTTTGGTTTCTCGTAATAAAATCAATTTCATCATTTATGGCCTTTTGCCAAAATTCTTAATCCTGAGACTTTATGACCTCGGTATATATTAAAGGAACTGAATCTATGTTTGTAGAAAGCATGACTTAATGTTTGATACCATCTCCTAATCCTTCAACCAAATAAGTGGTAAAATCAGGTCCGAATGACTTTTCAGTCCTCATTCTTTTACTTCTCCTAAGAGTTTCACCAGTTTCATCATTATTTTGTTAAGTGTTCTCAAGTTCACGAATAGCATCATTAATCTCCACCATTTCACGAATAGGTATAGTAACCTCCATCCAGTAGATGGATAGGGTGAAATAGATGTGAATCTATTTTCATAGAACACTGCATCCTCAGATTCTATTACTATATCTACCTCAATCGAATTATTAGGTTCTATTAATAGAAACCTATAATCTTTGATGTATTGAGCGTATCTTAAGAAAATACACTCGATGTCCTTTTCTCTTAATTTCCTGATTTTTGGTTTAGGTAATCGAACAAATAGCTCCATAGCCCCAAAATCGATAGTAATCAAGATTTGTTTTGCATTTCATCCAAAGTTTATAAGGCATGACTTTGGTTTTCTTATGCGGTATTCTATTTAAGACGTAACAAACGGTAATGCCTTACCCCAGAAACTAATATGAAGACCAGAATTACATAACATAGCACTAACCATTTAATAAGGGTCCAATTTTTACATTCCGCCGCTCCATTTTGTTGTGGACTATAAGAAACAGACATCTCATGTATAATTCCTATTGATTCACAAAATGCATAAAAATGATATTCACCTTCCCTATCAGATCTATGAGTCTTAGTTCAATATCACACTGTTTTTCTACTTCCGTCTTATATGCCATAAATAAATTTAATACTTCATCCTTAGTATGCGTTGTTATCTTGCCTTTTGGCCCAGCTATATTCAGACTGACCGGACAAGTTAGATTGGACGGTTATTAAGGAAGACAGCCTGGAGTGATGAGTATTAGGCTTAGAAATCAAGCATATGCGATAATGATATAAAGCAACAATCAACCGAGACCACGAGATAGACTCTTCAGAATATTTTAAGTATGGAATAATGCCTCCTATAGGCGCGGGGTCAGTGCCTATCCCTTTCCCTAGGGGATCGGTACCTATCCTCAATTTCCGTCACTAATTGGGTGAGATAGATATGGAGTGACAAGGAAGGCCCCATAAGGCTACATTTCAATTTTCAAATTGTTTAGTGTTCGTATGCTCAAGTTATGGAAAAATTACTTCACCTGTAAAAAAAGATCGTATAAAAGAGATCGGTATAAAAGGGATCGGTCATATTTAGATTTCACTACATATTGCAACAATAATTGGTCAATAACACAAAATCTATAGTTGCTATCAACATGAAAGTTAGATTACAAGCACATTACAATAGGGGAAGCATCCCCTAAGGATCGCACCACAATTAGAGGAGATTGGAGGGATCGGTACCTATCCCTCTACAGGGATCGGCTGAAATCAGAAAGCATGCAACACAACTTTACGAAGAACGTAATATCTCACAAATGGTAATTCAGAATGGCACGAAATTTGGAGGACAAGTAGCTAACATCATAGGAGACCCACCAAAGGGATCGCACCCTATTTGGACACCAAAATAAGGATCAGTACCGATCCTTATATGGACCTCAATGGGTCTTAGAATTCTTGTGTAGCCCCGTTTTGGCCTGGAGATTCTTCTACCGAAATTTCAGCCCGATCCATGCACATCTTCGCCTATAAATACAACAAGTATGACATCAAAAAAGAGATCCTTTTTCTACTACAAAGGCTCTTCCATTTTTATTCTTTATTCTTTTACTAATGGATTCCAGCTGATCTAAACATTCTTGTAATCATAATCAAGTCTAAGATCAATAATAGAATGAAGAGGATGTAGGCCAAGATTGGTGAACCACTATAAAATCTATATGTTCATTTATGATTTTTTCTATGTTTTAATTTTATTCTTCATTCAATCTCCACTAGATTCTATTGGGTGTTGATGCCTAATTTTAGCGTTAATATTTTGATGCTTTCATTGAGAGATGAATTCTCATATTAATTGGATCTCACCATTTACTTGTGGATTCCTATATTCACGAGATAAATCCAGCTTTCAACTGAAAAACTTCCTATTCTTCTTAGATTTGAAAGAAATCTAAAGAAAGCTGATATCCATGGTAAGAGGAATTAAGTCTACTTCCCATATTGTTGGAGGATCTGATGATGCTAGCATTTGACGAGGGAAGCAGAACGCTCAACCGACATTCAAGTCGATCGATTGCAAATTTCACTAGGAACCGAGATTTGGCATCGATGTACTGGAATATTGCATTAGCAATTCAAATTGGATTCTAATCTATGGTCAAGGTAAAAATTCATGATCCATTTGACTGTATGTTCAAGCTTAAGGACTACAATTTATGGCTTATTACCAATTTCAAGTTAGATGCAAACGTTAAAGTCCATGGAGCTAGAAATTGTTGAGTCTTCCTTACATAACATGGTATTATGTGAATTCAACACCATGCCATTGTAACTGACCTCTAAATACATCCACATGCTTAATACCGATCCCTCTAATACGTCAATATTGATCCCTCCAAAATAGCAATACTAAACCATCCAACATATATGTATACCAATCCCTCCAGCATATATACCGATCGCTCCAAAAAGTATATATACCGAACCCTCTACAAGGTGTACATACCGATCCCTCTACAATGTATACTGATCCCTCTGCAAGGCGCATATAACGATCCCTCTGCAAGGTATATATACCGATCCTTCTACAAGGTGTATATACCGATCCCTCTGCACGGTATATGTACCGATCCCTCTGTATGGTGTATATACCAATCCCTTTGCTAGGTGTAAATACAGATCCCTTTACAAGGTCAATATACCGATCGCTCCTTTAGCTCCATCATCTCCAACATGCTTGCGATCGAATCCTCCTAAACACCAACGCGGTCCAATGGAGAAATAAAGTGGATCGGTGTATATACATAAAAATATATGGATTGGGCACGATCCATTTTTTAAAAAATAGCTCTAAAATTTTTTTTGGGTGCCGAGCACCTGAACTCGTGTCGTAGCGCAATGCCCCACATTATGGATTTGGAACTCAACTTAAAGACGGAGCATTCTATCCACTTCCCTTAAGTTCTATGACTGACTAGGGCATAGAGGATCAAGCGGTAGCTGCTGAATTGCAGTTAAGGAATGGAAAAGGAACTTCTACTCAAACGGTACCCCAAGAGGCAGGAGAACTAAGACGATATGGCATAAACTAGTATCCGTGGTCGGGTCAAGCTCCTAGGGTAAATTAAGACTGCCCTCAACCTATCATATTCTGGACATCTGAGATGGAAGCTATGGTACAATGACTTGTTAGAGAGAGCCAAGGCCAGACTGAAAATGATCGAAGCATCTTCCACCCTTGGAATTCCGTTCACTGAAGTCGTTCAAAGAGCATAATATCCAAGGATGCAATGTCACTACCCAACTTATTCTAAATTCTACACAAGCCACTCAAAGACTTCTTGCATGAATTCAACATCATCGTCACTGAAGTGAGAACTCCTTGCGAGGATGTCAAAATTATGGCGTTGATAAGAGGAATTGACCCCAATTCGGATTTCAGTGATTGGTTAGCTAGACAGCCTCCTACAACCTTGGATCACTTCTATTACAAAGTGAATCAATTCTTATGCAAGGAGGACGTGAGACTAATATTAACAGGAAACAATGCAGGCCCGATGGGCGGAGGGGTTCAAAACAAGAGTAACGATGATGCCCTAAATGTGGACTCGAATTGTAGGAGACGACTTAGGATCACAAAATTTGATTCATATACTCCTTTGAATGATCTAATCAAAAACATCTACTTGGAGACTCATGACTTAGAGTAGTACTGAAAACCAACCTCGAGAGAGTCCACTGAAACCTAGAAGAAATCCAAGAAATGTTGTATACTTCAAGATATACATAGTCGTAACACCGGCGATTGCAGACACCTCCGATATATGATCGAAAAACTGATCCAAAAAGGAAAGTTTCAGTAATGTGTGCAAGCACCATAGAATGGAAGGCAAAGAACATCCGATGCCTACCAATAAAGAACTTTGATTATCAATTGGACCACCTATGGTCGACTATTAGATTAATAGGGCTAGAGCGAAATGGAATAGTGAGAATACGATGCTGCTTCACTTATTGATAAGATTTTTTTTTCAATTCCAATTATGTTACGAACTATGACCTACTTGAACTAAACTACTACCAAACGACATAGGTGACCAAGTACTTAGAGTTAAACGCCAACCGCTTAATGCAGGTGATCAACTACGACCAATTATATTGATCGTACCTTTGGAGGATCATCAAGATAAGTGTGATTCAACCGCTCATAAGTTACCATATGCCCCAGACTTGGAGGCAAGAACTTGAAATGGAAAGTGGGTGAGAATCAACTATCCAATTCTTACTTTGTGCTTCAATTTCGACTGAACATCTATGCGTTACTCAAAGCCGACAAGGTCAGAATCCAAAATAAAGTGGACATGACTGACCGTTTATTTAGCAACCTCCGCACTTGACTTTGAGACCAAAGAGGGACTTGGAGTGGATGTGATTCGACCATCCACTCCTTAGCTCATACTGGAAGTTTGCCAAAATACTTATGCCTCTCTTGAAGCTCATCATGATCGAGGTCCAACTAAAGTGGACGCGATTTGACCGACCACACATTAATTCCTGCCCTAGACACAAGATGCGGTCTGGAAGCTTGACTTAAAGTAGGCATGATTGATGGTAAACTCATCAACTGTTGCCCTCAACACAAGGACACGACTGCAACGTAAGGTGGATGTGACTTGACCGTCCACCTAATCACTCTTGCCCTTGAGTTAGCGAGAGGAGTATGAAGTAAATTGGATGTGGTTCGACCGTCCATTGATCAACTTTGGTCCCCAGAGCATGGACTGGAGTATAAACATCAAACGGGTGTGACTGAGCACCATCATAAAGCCCGGTCCCCATAGTGTGAACCGGAGTATAAATATAAAAAACGGACATGATTCAACCATCCATTGATCAACTTTGGTTCCCAAAGCATGGACCGAAGTATAAACATCAAACAGGTGTGGCTAACAACCCACCACAAAGCTCTGGTCTCGGAAGCATGGAACGAAGTATAAACACACAAAAATGGACGTGTTTCGACTATTCAGTGATCAACTCTGTTCCTCAGTGGTGGCTGAAGTATAAATACCGTAAAAAGTGGATGCGGTTCGACTATCCGCTCCTCAACTCTTGCTCTTGATTTGAGGGCAAACACACGCCTCAAAGTGGATGCGATCTAACCATGTACTCCCTACTTGATCTCGAAGTTCTCCAGAGCACTCATATTACTCCCAAGGCTCGCAAAAACAAGATCCAAATGGAAGTGAATGTAATATGACCATCCACGCAAAGGTTCCTACCTCGACGCAGGGGCAGTTTGAGAGCCCAAGCCTAAATTAGATGTGGTTCGACCGTCCAATCCAAAGAGGATGCGATACGTCCATCCAGACCTTGCTTGCGCCTGAGGCACGACGAACTATCTAAGCCTTGCCCTGACATTGGAAATCCCAAAAGCCAAACCAAGACATGGATGTGGTTCGACCGTCCAGCAAATAACTCTGGTCCCCCGTGCGAATTGGTGTATAAACACAAATTGGGTGCGCTTCGACCATCCGCCAAAAAACTCTTATCCCATAGTGTGGATATTAGCATAAACAAATAAATGAGCACAACTCGACCACTCAATATTCCATAAACTATGACCTGGACTTGACAGGAGGAGTATAAACTCGCTATGGATGGAATTCAACCGTCCATGAACTAATTTTACTAACCCAAGAATGAGAACAAGAGTACAAACTACTATAAGCTGAATATGGCATCACACTTAATGATCTTTACAACTTAAGGCAACGGCCGTAAGGAGGCCTCAGCATAAAAACCGATCAAAACGACTTGTGAAGCTACGGAGGACCAACTATATCGTTCAACCAGATCGACAGGCCATGTGATTCAAGCTTTCTATTGTGTCATTGAGTTGACAGGCAATATCGATCCACAAAAAACACAAATGGATGTGATCTGAACGTCCTTCAAATAAATATAATCACCAGGGCATGGAATATACCACGAATGAGTGTGACTTGACCATTCATTCTCCAAATCCCTCCTTTGATTCATCATGAGGAGTATGAAATCGGATGAGCGTGACCCGACTACACCTGAGCCAGCTTTGTTCCCAAATCTGATGGGAATATATAAATCAAAATGGACATGACTAACCGCCCAACTTTGAATGAATGTGATGCAACCGTTCATTCGTTGATTCTTACCATGATCCGACTAGAAGAGCAATACGAAACAAACATGACTCGATTGTCCGCACACTGATCCTTGGCCTTGATTCAACAGAGGGAGTATCAATCACAGATTGGATGGGACATAACCATCCATTCCTCGATCCTACCCAAATAATGGCAACATCCACACCTAAAGTGGACGTGATTGACTATCCAGTACCTAGCTCATACTCGAAATCCAACAAAGCATCGAAGTATTCCCTTGGTAGGAAAAACCAAAATACAGTCCAGGGTAGATGCGACTCATCCTACCATCAATTAACTCGATCTCACGATTTGATGGGAAAGAATGTAAAACTAAAACAGCCATGACCTGTCTTCCCACTTATTGACGTATGCCCCAGACTTGGGGACACGAGTGAGAAATAAGATGACTGTGAATCGACCATTCATCAATCAACTCTAAGTCTTCGAAGCTTAGGAGGAAGTATAAAAACAACTAGGATGAGACTCAACCATCCGTGCAGTACATCTATCAACCCAAGACTGGAGGCAGAAGTGTGATCATTCAAAAGATGATTGTAATAGCTCAACCATGCCTAGTGTTTACAACGGCTCGAGGCTACGACTGAAAGGATGCCTAGAGATAAAATAATCGAATCGATGCCCAAGTTCATGGGCAACTGCCTATCATTCCAACCTGAGCGACGAGCAATAGATCGCAAGTACATTGAATGGAAAGCACGTTACTCGAATACCCAAGCAGATCTTAAAGAAAACTATGCAGCTACACACAACACGAGGCTGGACCCTACTCGAAATTTGATTCGACGTGTTTCTATGCCTGATCTTTGGCCATTAGCATGTACTTTATCAAAGCATCAAGATCCCTTCGCTATCGAAATCATTAGCTCATGATAAGATTTGAAAGTTCGATCCGGGGGACCTTCATCACCTGTCATCTTGACTAACTTCCATGCCATTAGCTATGCATTAGAGAAATGCTCGAACATACGGATCGACATCAAATCCAATTGTCATTCAGCATACCCACATACACCACCTAGGTGTTCAAATTATAATACTTGCCTAGACAAGGGGCTGGTACTAATCCTATCACATATGCAACTTTGCAAACCTAATTCAGATGCCCACATGCTCAGTACAGTTTAGTATGGTGGTGTGCAGTCCCGTATAAGTACAAATATGCTATTCTATTCAAGTCTGAAGTGATAAATATCTGATTTAAGGCCATGTGCTAGTTCAAGTATTCAAGTCATATATGGCATGTCCCATTGTTCGATTTCAAGTTCACATGGTCTAATATGTCCATATCAAACCAAAAACTGCTTAAGTCCTACCAATACAAGAGATCGAAACTGATCCCATTGCTTGGGCAATTCCATTTAAGCATTTTTTAGCTTGCAAAATAAGACCAATATCAAGAAACAATGCCACAGTCGGTTCTATAAAGACATAGACATGAGATATGAAGATAAGGATCCCAAAGAATCCAAGACCGCACCCGTTGAACTAACTATCAACATTACAATCAATCAAGACGACTCATCACGGGTCCTAAAGATTAGATTGTAGATCAGTGCAACGATGATGAAGGAAGTAGCTGGCTTTACCCGATGCAGAATCTTGGTATATTCACTTAGACCCATTCTGACATGTGTGGGATCTCACCATTTATAGTGAGTCGTGCATTGAATATCGATCGAGGCATGTCCCGGTGAAACAAAAGCGATGCAACATAGATCCGAAGAAACTACTGCACTTAAAGTGGAGGTGGATAAATTCAAAAAGAATTGGTTTATCCACGATGCCCTCTAACAAAAGTGGGTATCCAATCCAATTCTTACGAGAAAAGCTAATGGAAAGAGGTAGACATGCGTCAACTGCTTAGACTGAACAAGGCATGCCAGAAAGACAACTTTCCACTTTTGAGGATCGACCAGCTGGTAGACTCAACTGCTGGATATGAACTGCTTTTGTTTATGGATGTGTACTCCAAAAATAACTGGATCCTGTTGCACGTCCTCGATCAGGAGCACACCAATTTCATTAGCAATCTAGGGCTATATCGTTATGTTGTGATGCCGTTTGGACTAAAGAGTGCTGGAGCTACTTACTTGAGACTGATCAACCGGATGTTCAAAGACCAGATTGAACGATCAATGGAGATATGTGTGGATAATATGCTCGTGAAATCATGGAAATCAAACAACCACATTGATGACTTGGGAAGTTCCTGTGTTTATTGCTCAACTCTCCAGAAATTAAAGCCAATCCCAAGAAGATTTAGGCAATCTGAGACATCTAGGTACCGAGGACAATCAAACGGATATAGAGGCTAAATAGGAAGGTCATCGCCCTAAATCGATTCATCTCTAGGGCTACCGACAAGTGTTCTTTTTTCTTAGACCTAATCAGAAAATGGAAAAGAAACTTTAAATGGATGGAGGACTGCGTTGACATGTTTCAAGCTTTGGTAGATCACTTAAAGAGACCTTTCATCCTATCCAAGCCGCCGGATCACAAAGATTTACATATCTATTTATCCATGTCGGTACATGCCATAAGCGCCATAATGTTATGCGAAAAGAATCAGATCCAATGATTGGTATATTATGTAAGCAAGCAATTGACAGGCTCACCCCATTAATGTCTATGCCAGCCGGCCGTTACAACGAATCATATAATGGCCTGAGACGTTTGGAAGACCACTCAAGTGGATTATTGAACTAAGCCAATTTAACATCACTTATCTCCTTCGAAGAGCTATCCAGGGATAGACATTAGAAGACTTCATAGTTGAACTCACTGCTTTAGACGACTCTCCGAAACGCAGTGGAGCACTGACCAACCAATGGAAAATTTACGCGAATGAAGCATCCAACGATCAATGTTCTAACTCCAGAGTGATGTTGGTGATTCTTGAGGAACAATCAATCTGCTACGCCCTAAAACTTGACTTCTCTACAATAAATAATGAAGCCAATATGAAGCTTTGATTACTAGGCTCAAACTTGCAAGAGAATTGGGAGTGAAAACTTTACAATTCTTTTGTGATTCCCGTTTATGCCAAGTCAGGGGAGATTATCAAGCTAGAGGGCAGCAACTTGCTACTTATCTCGACCGGGTCCAAGAGCTACTGGTAGACTTCTAGTATTACATCATTACAGAAACATTCAAAGAACAAAATGAGAAAGATGACTCACTGGCCATGCTGACTAATTCCAGGGATGTGCAACAAATGGGCTTAGTCCTGGTTGAAGTACTAAATACTCCAAGCACTGACCAGACTGAGATCGATCAGATCTTGGAGATGGAGCTGGAAAAGGAGTCATGGATGACTCCTATGGAAGACTGCCTAAAATGGGGGATCCTTCAAATGAAGGAATAAAAAAATGATAGATCCTCTGCAAAGCTTCATGCTATGTCGTTCGAGAAGGAATCATGTACAAGAAGGGTTTATCCATTCCCCTGCTTTGTTGAGTTTCCCATGACAAAATCAAATGAATATTGAGAGAATTCCTACAATCAAAGTCATATTTGAAGAAACATCGTTCCTCTTTCCTACAATATCCAAGCCCAACCTTGCCTATAATTGATCGAACCCGCCCCTCATTTTATCTCCTAGGTGATAAAATGCAGCAGGCTACATTCAACCTCAAGGCCGACACATATGCTTTAAATGCATAACCGATTGTCATCAACGATCTCTTCAACATCAACTTCTCCAATCCCTTCATCCTATATCCTTAAAGATTTGGAGCGACAAATATCCGTGGACCAAAAATTGCAAATGATTGAATTGCACAAATTGACAACGATCCATCAGTGTACGAACGCATCCGAGAGCCAACAACAAAAACGTATACCTGAACGTGCACATGGACATCCTTAAAATTAAATTTCTTGAAATCAGTAGAAATTGGATTCTCACATAGGGAAATCAAAGAAAAAGTTGGATTAGATAACCAAGGCATACTAACTCGATTAATCATCTCAATGGAACTAGTGCAGACGATTACCGATAGATTCTACTTTGGAACTTACATCGTTTGAAAACGACCAAGCATGATGACGAACATAGAGAGATTCGACTCCATATAAAGTAGCTCAATGACAGCAAAAGGATAACGACCATTTGATACATTGAGTGGAATCCTCTATGATGACCCTGACTTGGTATCAATTCAAAGCACATCATATATGCAATAAGATGTACTTTAGGAGGCAAATGTTATCCGGCCTTTTGGCCCGGCTATATTCAGACTGGCTGGACAAGTTAGACTGGACGATCATCGAGGAAGACAACCGGAATAGATGAGTATTAGGCTCAAAGATCAAGCGTAGGCTGACGATCAACCGAGACCAAGAGACGGACTCTTCAGAATATTCTAAGTATGGAATAATGCCTCTCTTAGGTAGGGGGATCAATGCCTATCCCTTTCCATAAAGGAACGGTACCTGTCCTCAATTTCTGTTCCAAATTAGGTGAAATTGATTTGGAATGACATGAAAGATCCCATAAGGCTAGATTTCAAGTCGTTTGAAGTTCATATGCTCAAGTTATAGGTAAATTACTTCACCTATAAAAATAGATCGGTATAAAAGGGATTGGTATAAAAGGTATCGTATAAAAGGGATCGATATAAAAGGGATCGACCATATTTAGCTTTCACTACATATTGCAATAATGATCGGTCTATAACTCAAAATCAATAGACGCTATCAACAATACACACACTACAATAGTAATCAGTTTTTCAGAGTGGAACAATTCATTTCTAAGTATATTTTAAGTTCTTTACTAAATAATAAATCAATAATCACTAATAATAATAATGTTTATTATAATTAATTTTGGATCGGACGGATGTTTTTTGGATATAGATATGCCTATATCCGCATCAGATTTTTTTTTGGATATCGGATATCCGCATCCACTTTTCGGATATCGGATAATATCCGTTTTTTCACATATGGATCCGGATGGATTTTGAATTTTTCGGGTATCCATTTACAGGCCTAGGTACTAGGAATCCTATGTAGTCTAACTACATTCTTCATGAACAACTTTGCTAAAATATGTGTCGTCCTAGTTGACTTAACTGGAATGAAATTGGCACTCTTAGTCTATGTGTCTACTATGACCCATATACCTTAATTTCCTCTGTTCGACCTTGGCAACCCGTCAATAAAGTCCATGGATATGAATCCCACTTTCATACTAGAATATCTAACAACTAAAGTAAACCACTTGGCTTTTGGTGTTCAGCCTTTTCTTGTTGGCAATTCAAGCACTGCTTTACACACAAGCCAATATCCCGCTTCATACCTTCCCAGAAGAAGCTCCTCTTCATATCCCAATACATATTAGTACCATCTGGATGAATGATGAACTTCAAACAATGACATTCCTCCAAGACTTCCTTCCTTATGTTTCCTACACTCGGAACACATAATCTTCCTTTTTTCTCTTAACCATCCATTCTAGTCAAGATTGAAATCTTTCAAGTCGTCGCTCTCAGTTCCTTCTCTTAGTTTCCTGATCCATTCGGCTAACACTGGATCCACTATTTGCTTGGAAACAATCTTTTCGATCAACACTGGTTGAGCTTCCAAATAAGATAATACAACTGTATCTCCACTAGACTTAGTCTCGGTTCTCCACTACACTCCACAATCTTCTAATGCTTCCAAATCTTTCTACTCAACAATCATTGCTAATATTGCATCTGATGTTTCCTGCTAAGTGCATCTGCAACCTTGTTGCCATTCCCTAGTGTGTACTCAATACCAAAATCATAAGCGGCTATAAACTCTAACCACCTCTGCTATCTCATGTTCAACTACTTTTGAGAGAACAAATACTTCAACGACTTATGATCTGTATATAACTCAAGCCTTTCTTCCAAAAGATAATGTCTCCACACCTTCAAAGCAAAAATAACTGCAGCCAATTCCAAATCATGCCTTGGATATCTGACATCATACGGTCTAAGTTTTTTAGAAACATAGGCAATCTCTTTACCTCTCTGTGTCAGCATAACTCCTAATCCTGTTCCACACGCATCGGTATTAACCACCAAATCCTGATTCCCTTTTGGAACAACCAACATGGGCGTCTGTGTCAATAAGTGTTTCAAACTTTGGAATGCTTCCTTACACTTATTGGTCCACACAAACTTCACATCCTTTCTCATTAGCTTGGTCATCGATGCCACTATTCGCGAAAAATCCTTAATGAACCTCCAATAATAACCAGCCAGCCTATTTTTATCTCCGTCACTGTCTCGGGTCTCTTCCAACTATTCACCGCTTCAATCTTATTCAGATATACTAACAACGGTTCCTCTGAAACTACATGACCAAGAATCTTCACTTCTCTCTTTCAAAAATGACACTTTAAGAACTTCGCTTTCAGCTAATGTTGCCTCAGCGTCTCAAGCACTACTCTAAGATGAACTTCATGCTCTCTTTCATCCTTAGAGTATATCAAGATATCATCTATGAAAACCAATACTGACCTATCCAAGTGCTCTAGAAAAACCCGGTTCATCAAATCCATAAAGAAAAATGGTACATTAGTCAGTTCGAACGGCATGACTAACCATTTGTACGACCCTAACCTCGTCCTAAACGTCGTCAAAGTTATACTATCATGTGCTACGCTGAGCTGATGGAAACATGTTGCTAAATCCAACTGTGAAAATACCTTGGCTCCACTCAAATGGTTAAACAAATTGTCAATCCTGGGCAACGGATATCGATTCTTTATCGTCTTCTTATTCAACTTATGATAATCGATACATAGCCTCAACGATCCGTCCGGTTTCTTAGCAAACACTGCTGCTACACCCCAAGGTGAACTACTCGCCTGATAAAATTCTTGCCTCCTAAATCTACCAACTGCACTTTCAACTCTTTATCTCTAAAGGTGTCATCCTGCTTGGCGGCCTACTTACTGGTTTTGCTCCTGGAACCAAATCTATCCGAAACTCAATGGCTCGTTTCGGTGGTAATCCAACCACAGGTTCAAAAACATCTGCGATTCTCTAACCACGAAAAATTGACTCAACTCATCCTCTGAATCTATAACACTCAAAAAAGCATACGTCTCACCATTATAACCTTCTACGGTATAAACACTTCGGTTGCTACAATCTGGGTGTCTAAGCAATATCTTTCTATCCTGGCGAAATGTCCTAGCATCGTACTCACTTAAATAATTCATCCCAAGGATAATCCCAAACCCCACAAAATTAAACACATGCAAAATGCAAGCAAAAAGATGATCTAACAGGTCAAAATCTAACTGGTCACACCTCAACCCCAGAGTTGTATACCTTTCTATTGGATTCGCAACTTATAAGGAAGTAATTAAATATGTGGGTTCAAGGTAAGCTTATCTATCAAAAATCTAGATATAAAAGAATGCGATGCACCAGTATTAAATAAAACGCTAACAGACATACCATAAATCTGAAGCGTACCTCCCAAAATCGCCTTTCTTTCTCCCGAGTTGTCGGCTTAGAAGCAGCAAGCTCCAATGCATAAATCTTTCCATTTCCATCCTTAGCAGGCTCCTTGCGCTGGTTCTTATAGTGGCGAACTTGATCACAGTTGAAGCATCTGATGTTCTTCTTCCCAACCACTTCCTTAGCCTTCCAGAAAGACATTCATTGGAGAAATGCCCCTTCTTGTCCAGACAATCTCATATTTCCCCCTCTTGGCTGCTCCACTCTTCTGAGCACCCTTCTTATGCAAAAACTTCCGCTTTTGGTCCTACCCAACCTGGACTTCCTTAGCCTTGCTTTTTTGTAGAGAATCAAGAATCTCCTCATGCCTTATGGCCATATCCACAACCATATCACAAGGATCTCTGATATGTGGTAAAGTATCCCTAGCCAACTCAGGCTTTGATCCCCGAATGAACTTCTCGTTCCTCTTCATCACGGGATCAATAGCGGCATAACCATACCGAGTCAACTCCTAAAAGTTTCTGGCATACTTTACCACTAACATCTCTCCCTGCTCTAACTCTGCAAACTTTCTGATCAGAGCTGACTGTGCCATAACAGACAAAAACCTCTCTTGGAACTTCCTCTTGAATTCTACCTATGTTATCTCTTCCTCATCTACTGCCACTGTTACACCATTCCACTAGAACAAAGCAACTCCCTAAATATGTCTAGATGCCAGCCTCCTCTTCCGCTCATCATTGAGCCTCAAGTTTGCAAATATTTTATGACAATGCAGTAACCAATTTTCCACCTCTATAGCATCCTCGATTCTAATAAATGGCTTCCCTTGCTTAGCATGATCCTGGACAACTGGAACCTCTAGAACTCTTCCTCCTACTACTCCAGCAGTAATACCCGCTTACACTATATTCATGAAGAACTGATACATAGCTTCCATTCCGACCTACGAGACCCCGACACCTACATTCTTTGCTTGTACCTGAACTTGGTTTCTCCTGGCATTAGGATCGACATTCCCTTTGGTGCTTCCCCTTTCTGGGTTAACTCTTCCTCTTCTACCATCCATATCTGTATTCAAACCTCATGAGATAGCGAAAGATAACCTAAGCCAAGATATGAGACTAGAGATAAAGCGTATAATCATATATAGCAAATACAAGTACGTTACTATAGCTTTATCTCATACCCCAATCTTACTATAATTCCTTAGGATTATGTTTTAAAAACCATTTTTAGTTTAAAGTTTTTTTTTCACAAACCTATGCTCTGGTACCAAGTTGTAACATCCCTGTATCTAGAGGCCAAAAGCTAAGTGCTACAGATGCTGCAATCATATATAGTATTAACTTCTGGTGACAAAATATGGCAATGCTAATGGTATCCATAATATCAAAAGCACTTAAACATGAACAAATTCATAGATTTTCAAAAACAACATTTAGCTGATTACATTTCAAAATGATATCATATCCAAGTTACATAATCGCTTAACTGTTTCCCAAGCATTGATCAAATATAATTTACGATAATATACCAAGAGCGACCTATGATGATGCTCCCTTGGATGATCAAAGCAGTATAGTCATATTTGACTTTATACATAGAGGAATCAAACAAAATAATCTACTATTCTAATTAGCTATCTGTCAACCACCTGCTTGTCTTTGGAAGCTTTATTCGCCAAAATATTAAAACTTGAAAACCTCAACCCTCAGCGTACTCAAATCAATTTGGAGTACCTGATAGTTTAAGGGAAACAAAAATTTCGAGTCAGACATAAAGACCGGTGTGAGTAATACTGTTCATCTATGTTAGTTTATGTTAAAAGAGACTACGATGCTTGGGGGAATGAGTTTCCCCTCACTAACATTTCATAAAACATATTTTTTTGCAATTCCTTTCCTACAACAAAACTTGTCAAAATATCTGTAAAGCATTATTATGTAAACATACATAAATATATCAGGTAATAAAATGAAATATATGTCCATGCACAAAAGTTTTGTTTGGATAACTTTTAACCTTTGGTTGGCTAAAGCCTACCAGAAAATATCAAAATTTATATAACATCTGTTAGACATGCCTCTCTTTTAGACGATCTTTCCTTAACTATCCATTAAATACTTCTCTTCTAGACGGTCTGCTCTTAACTTATCATCTTCCCAAGTCACCTGATTCTAATGTTTGGTGGGCTCACCAATAACCTATCAGTATACACAAATATATTCCTTTCTGTGTGTATCCATAATTTTAGTCTTACCTGTGACAAAGCCCTACACACTGGAATTTTGGACTAAATTAGTTAGGGCTAATAGCTAATGTATAGAGCACGACCCTATACCTGTCCTATCTGGTATCCAATATCTGAGTCATTTTACTTGGGGATATATTCTCAAAATTTTCCTTGAAAACCTTTTCAAAATGATTTAAGATCTTTAAATCACACTCATACAAGGAAAATATATAATCTCTTATGCTTTACTCAAACCACCTTGCCATGTTATATATATATATATATATATATATATATACACACACACATTACTCAAATCTTAGTTGATGAAAACATTAAACATTTGAAAGTCCCCCTTCCAAAACCATTGAAAGCACCCCTTCCAAAACCATGTATAACCCTTTCTTTTATCTAGGCCGAAAGGCTAAAACCTTCCTTTCGAAACCATTCTCAAAACCCTTTCAAAATCTTTGGAAACCTTTCTTTTGAAAGCTTTGAAAACCTTAGACATCTTTCTTTTAAAATTTAAACAATGCCTTTCGAAATCATTAAAAAACCTTTCCTTTCGAAACCATCAGAAAACAACACCTTCTGACTCCTTCGAAACCTTTGGGGAACCACCCCTTAGAAACCTATTTTAAAATCTTTCGAAAGTATTATACCTAAACCTTTTGAAAGCATTTGGGTTCAATTTAAAACATGTGAAAACCTTTCAAAGTTAGCTCCTTCGAAACCTTTTGAAAATGCCATCGTCAAAACCATTGGATTATGCCTTCAAGTAGAGCAAAAGGACATATACCCATTAAAGTCGAAAGCTCTTCCTTTTGAAATCATTCAAATCATCTCCTTCGGGAAAAAAATTGGGTTATACTTCAATTTAACAGAAGGGTCATAAAAACCCTTTATGTCGAAAGCCACACTTTTGAAAACATTTCCTAAGTAAAAAGTGATGGTGTCAAAACCACCCATTCGAAAGCATTGGAGAGATGGGGAGTTTTTCTAAAATTAAACAACCCCTTCGAAACCTACTGGATCAAAAGGTAAAAAGGCGGCAGTTAGGTGTTTCGACTTAGTTGAAAGCATTCATTTAAAACAAAGATGCAACCCAATCAAAATCATTTCCTTTTAAACCATTTGACCTAGTCGGAACCCAACCAAGTCGAAAGTATCTTAGTGGAAAGCAGGCAGACGCATTTTTCTTAAAATCCAAGAAAAGCTTCAACCCTTTCGGAACCCCACGGTTTTGACCCTATACCTTTCGCTCATATCTAATTTATTACATACTAGTTGCCTGATACCATATGCATTAGTTTTGACTGTGTCAGAGGCGATAGTGTGGAGGCGGAACCTGGTGTCGAAGGAGACGAAACAGTGGAAAATCTATTTATTTTTACTTTTAAACAATTTCTTTTGTACGTAACATGCCTTGTTTGTCTAAATCTGATTGGTTTCCATATTGCTTTTTCAAAAGTGCTGGCATTTTCTAGAATTAACAAATTCAAATTATTTGCAAAAAACCCTTTCTCCATTTTAAAATATATAAAATAATTAAGTCCAATCCCTTAAATAATTTTATATACCTACCAAATACTAAGGAAAAATCTGGAAAAATTTCAAAAAATATCTTTTAATATGTTTTCTAACATATAAATATTTCAGACCCAAATCATATACCCATAAATAATTTATAACCCAAAATATCATTTTCTTTACTTGAAAATTCATATAAATCCACATTAATTCCAAAAATTCTGAAAACTGAAACCCATCTCCAAAATATTATTTTTGATCTTCATTAAAATTCGCAAGGCATAAAGATGTCATTTAATAGGGTTTTTACCTTAATGCATATCATAAATCAATATGAACATGTATAAATCATCAACAAGTATGTGTGTGTGTGTGTATATATATGTATATGTATATACATTCCATCATTAAAAACATGGAAATATATTGCAAAACAATTCGGAATCATCTTAAAACCAAAACAATTCAAAATAGAGATGAAAACGTTATTTACCTTAGCTTTGGAGATTAAGGAGATTGAGATATGTATAGATTTGATTTGAATTAGATTCTTCCTAGCTTTTCTTCCTCTTTTCCTTGTTAATGGTCGTCGACCCCTTGTTTTTAAATTTGAGAATGAGAAATGAACGTTATGGAGTGTACAATGCCATAGTTTATGGGATATAGGAATGACTTTCCCATTTTACCCCTCCTCTTATTCATTTTAAACCCCTTTTTTATTCATTTATTAAATGGCACGGTTACACCTTTAATAAAATCAAATCTCAATCCCCTAATAAACATATTATTTTATTTTATTTATCTAATTAAATATCCTAAATAATGTTATCAAAAATCTGGGGTGTTATAGCTACTATATACCTAGTTATATGCTCTTGATAGTGTTGCTTGACTATCGCAATAAACAGATATCAAAGGCAGTAGTTTTGGCCATACAAGAATTTCTAATAGTAAATTTATTAACTATTTTGCTTCTTTTCTACAAGAAGTCACTGCTTTAAATTCAGCAGGCATGGTAGAATCTGTAGTACATGTTTGTTTCTTTGAGGCCCAGGATATTGCTCTCCCACCAAGAGTGAATATCCATCCACTGGTTGATTTATTTTTATCCTCTCTTCCAAAATTCCAACTGGCATCCGTGTATCTTTCTATCACACTTGGATACCCACTGTACAATATACCATAGTCCATGGTTCCTTTTAAATATTTTGATAGCTAACCAGTGAATATGACTAGGTTACTGGTATATCTGCTCATTTTTCCAACAACGTAAGCAATATCTGGTGCTATGCAAATCATGACTTACATTAGACTACTAGAGACTTTAACATATTCTAGTTGATCTTTTGATCTACCAATATTCGAATATAGTTTCAAATTTGGGTCAAATGCGGTGCTTAGTGGTTTTGCAATTAAATTGAATAAATATTTTTAGAATATTCTCTATGTGATGAGCTAAGATTGGGTAATGATCAACCTTTTTGCTGTTTTTATGATTCTTATTCCTAAAATCACTTCAGTTTCCTCCATATTTTCCATGTCAAAACATGAAGATAAAATCTTTTCGTGTCTTCAGTACTCGAGGTATCAGTTCAAATATTAACATATCATCATCATAAAGGCATATAATTTACACATTTACCAGCACGAAATTTGCTATAGACAAAATTTTCTGATTCACAAATCTTAAAACCATTTGATGCTATGGTTTTATCAAATTCTCATACCACTATTTTAGCCTTTTTTAAGACCATGAAGTGATTTAATAAATTTACATATTTTACATCCTTGTCCACGCATCACAAAACATTCTAATTGAGATATACACACTCACGTCCTTATCAAGTTGTCCATTTAAGAATGCAGCCTTGACGTCCATTTAATGAATTTTAAATTTATAAATAGATGCTAATGCAAGTAATGTCCAAATTGTTAGAATTCTAGCTACAGGCGCATAAGTATTAAAATAATATGTTCCTTCGTTTTGAGAAAATCTCTTAGTAACTTATCCAATCTTAAAATTTTCTATCATACCGTCCGCTTTTAATTTCTTCTTAAATATCCAGTTACATCCTATTAGTTTAGAACTAGGAGGAAGTCTACTAATTTCCTGTTTGATTTCCCATAATAGAATCCATCATTTATGGCTTCTTGCCAAAATTTGAATCCTGAGACTTTATGGCCTCAGCATATGTTAAAGGATCTGAATCTACGATTGTAGAAAGCATGACTTGATGTCTAATACCATCTCTTGATCCTTCAACCAAATAAGTGATAAAATCAGGTCCAAATGACTTTTTAGTTCTCATTCTTTTACTTCTCCTAATTTCATCATTATTTTCTTAAGTGTTCTCAAGTTCACGAATAACATCTGTGACCTCCACCATTTCACAGATAGGTGTATTAACCTCCACCGTTTCTCCAATAGATGGATTAGGCAAAACACATGCGAATCTATTTTCATATAGCACTACATTTCTATATTCTATTACTGTATTTACCTCAAGCGAATTATTATGTTATATTATTAGAAACCTATAACCCTTGCAGTATTAAGCGAATTCTAAGAAAATACTCTCAATGCTCTTTTGTCTTAGTTTCCTAATTTTTGGTTCAGGTAATCAAAAAATAGCTCTACTGCCCCAAACTCAAAAGCAATTAAGATTTGGTTTGCGTTTCTTCCAAAGTTCATAAGGAGTGACTTTGGTTTTCCGCCTCACCCTAGAAACTAGTATTAATGCCAGAATTATATAACATAGCATTAACCATTTCTGTAATGGTCCTATTTTTACATTCTTCTACTCCATTTTGTTGTGGAGTATAAACTACAGATGTCTCATGTATAATTCCAACAGATTCACAAAATACAAGGAAATAATATTCACCTCCCTAATCAGATCTAAGGGTCTTAATTTTAATATCACATTGGTTTTCTACTTCAGTATTATATGTCACAAATGAATTTAAACATCCTTAGTATGTATTAAATAAACATGATCGTATTTTGAATAGTCATCTACAAATGTGATAAAATATTTCTTTCCTCCTCCAGTGGGAGTACTATACATATTACAAACAACACTATGAATTAACTGTAGTAGCACACAGTGGAAATGGTTTTCTAGTTATTTTGGTTAGAGAGTATATCCAACATTTACCATCATATTTATTACTATTTTTAAGGATCATGTTCGGTGAAATCATATTATATATACTTCTAATATTAATATGTCATAATCTACAATTCTATAAAGAAAAAGAGTCAACAATATAAGTAGAAGCAACCAATCTATTAATATTCAATTTGAACATTCTATCAAACGTACCCTTTTCCAACAAATATTCTGCCTTTGGTCAATACATATTTATTTGACTCAAAGATCCAAAATTATTTAATAGACTTACAAAAACAAGGTTCTTGCTAACCTCTGGTACATCATATACATCATTTAATGTCATAATTTTTCCGAATGTGAAATCCAAGTCTACTGTCTCCTTCCCCTTGACCACTTCTTTTGCTGGGTTTTCCATATAGAGATGATATTCATCATTGGATGGTTCAAGTTTCTTGAATAAACTCTTGTCATTGCAGAAATGCTTAGTAGCACCAAAGTTGATCCACCAAGAAACCTCTCTTTCTGTCATGTTGATTCAGACGTTATTACCGCCAAGTTTTCTTTGGTCGATTGACGTTTCTTTCTAGGGAAACGATAATCTCTTTTAAAGTGACCGGGTTTTCTACAACCGTTGTACCCATTCACTTTCTTGGTCTTCTTGTTATCGAAGTTTTTCTTATTCTTAAATTTCCTCTTTTTATTAAAAGAGTTCTCAGAGGTTTTATTTTCCTCTTTTTTCCTCCACCATGTGGATTGTAACACCCCATATTTGTAGTAACATTATTTAGGATGTTTAATTAGCTAAATAAAATAAAATAATGCATGATGATTAATGGATTGGAATTTGATTTAACCAAGGGTAGCCATGCCTATATGTAAAATGAACTAAGAAATAAGATGGAAATAAGTGTTAGAAAATAAGGAAGGGCAAGATGGAAAATAGGATAAACTTATACCCTAAACCCTTAGGAAATCAAACACACGTTCATTTCATTTCTCTCAAACAAAAAATACTCCAAGGCCGACCACCATTTTTAATCTCAAGAGAAGATAAAGCTAGGATTTTTCAAGAGGATGAAGTAAATCAACATAATAAATATCAAATATTACATCTTTAATCACAAAGCTAAGGTGAATGATTATTGCATCCCATTTTTCTTATAGTTTTCGGATTTAAGGATAACTCAAAATAACTTTGAATGATAATACCATGTTTTGGATAATTGAAGGTCCATATATATGTGTGTTCATATTGGTTTTTATGATATGTTTGACATGAAAATCCTATTAAGTGACATTCAAGTGCCTTGAAAATTTGAGTGTAGATCTAAAATGACATTTTCGAGATGGGCTTCAATTTTTATAATTTTCTAAATTAATGTGGATTTTATATTAATTTTCCAGTAAAAAAAATGATTTATTGGGGTATAAATAATTTACGGGTAAATTATAATTAATTTGGGTCTGAAATTTTTATATGTTACAGAAAATATTAAAAATGATTTTCTAGAATTTTTGTAGAATTTGCCAAAGTGTTTTGATGAATATATAAAATTATTTGAGGTATGTGACTTAAATGTTTTATATATTTAATTAAGGAGAAGGAGCACTTTCAAATGATTTAAATTAATTAATTCTGAAATTATGGCAGTACTTTTAGAAAAGAAAAATTAGTAACCAATAAGATTTGACAAATAAGGTAGGTTACTTAAAAAGTTTACTTAAAATGGTTTAAAATCAGAAATTCATGTTAAAAGCATGTTTCGCCTCTTTTGGTTTCGCCCAAATAGCTTTCAACTAAGAACCTTCGCCTCCTTCCACAAACCAGTGCACATAGTATCAATGTTTTGGTACACAGTGAATTGAAAGGGCCAAAGGTAAGAGTCAAAACCAATGAGTTCTGAAAGGGTCGAAGCGCCTTTTTGTTTTAAAGGAGAAAAGAACCTGCTTGCTTTCGACCAAGTAGCTTTTGACTTAGTTGGCTTTCGACTAGGTTAATTGATTTAAAAAAAGGTTTTAAGGTTTCCTTTGTTCCAAGAAATAGCTTTCAACTAAGTTAATGGTTGTAGTGGTTCGTTTCAAAATAGTTCATCTTTGTTTTTATTTAATAGCTTTCGATTATGTTAAAGCCTTTAATGTTGTCTTCTACCTTTCGAAATAGAGCTTTCAAAGGGGGTTGTTTTGTTTTATAAAAACTCCGTTGCTTCTCCAATGCTTTCGAAAAGGGTGGTTTCGACACCATCACTTCTCTATTTAGCTATAGCTTTCGAAAGAGTAAGCTTTCGACCCTATAGCTTGTGACTCTTTGTGATTTTTAAAGAATAACCCAAAGGTTTCGACTAGTTAATGTTGAATGATTTCGAAAGGTGTTTTCCACGTATTTTAAATTGAACCCAATGCTTTCGAAGGGTTTGAGGTTTTTAATATCTTCGAAAGGTCTTAAATAAGGTTTTAAATGGGGTAGTTACCTAATGGTTTCGAAAGGTCTAAAGGAAAGGTTTTTTCCAATGGTTGTGAATAAGTTTAAAGGAAAGGTTTTTCCTATGGTTTCGAAAGGAAATATTTATTGGTTTTAAATAGGGATGTCTAAGGTTTTTAGCTTTTGAAGGAAAAGGAATTATAATGGTTTCAAAAGGTTTGTATGAATGGTTTCGAAGGAAGGATTTTGCCTTTTGGCCTAGATAAAAAAAGGGTTTTACATGCTTTTGAAAGGGTTACTTTCATCGAAAGGGGTACTTTAAAATATTTAAAGGTTTTCATCAACAAAGATTTGAGGAAAGTACATATAGCATGGTAAGGTGATTTTGAGTAAAGCATAAAGTATATGTATTTTCCTTATGTAAGTTTGATTTAAAGGTGTTAAATCATCTTGAAAAAGGTTTTCAAGGAAAATTATGGGAAGGTATCCCTAGTTAAAAATGACGCAGATATTAGAATACCAAACGGGACTGGTATAGGGTCGCACCCTATGCATTAGCGGTTGGCCCCAACTAATTTTGTCCAAAATCCCAATTTGTAGGACTTTATCACAGGTAAGGCTAAAATTATGATTACACAGAGAATGAAATATATATTTGAATACAGATAGGTTATTGGTGAGCCAACAAAACCATTAGGATCAAGTGACCCTGGAAGATGTCAAGTTAGGGACAGACCGTCTAGAAGAAAAGTATTTAACAGATAGTTAAGGACAGACTTTCCAAAAGAGGTGTGTCTAGGAAATGTTAGATTATTCTATTATTTTGTCTGGTAGGCCCGAGTCAGCGAAATGTTAATAGTCAGCCAAACAAAACTAAAATGTTTGAACAGATAGTTCTTTTATTACTCGATACGTATGTTTACATACTGATGCTTTACAATATTTAACCAGTTTTGGTTGCAGGAAATGATTTGCAAAAGATATGTTTTAAAATAACGTTAGTGAGGGTCCGTTTCGCTAGGCAGCGTGGCCTCACTTAACATTGATAACCGGGATGTATAGTATTATTCATATCAGGTTTTATGTCTGATTCGAAGTTTATGTTTTTTCCCTTATACTCTTGGGTGGTCAAAATTATTTGAGTAGGATGAGGGTTGAGGTTCTTTCAGGTTTTTAGTAGGATGACAAATAAAGCTATTATATGCGAGCAAGAGACTAACGAATAGCTATTTAGGAGTTGCAGTTCTTTGTTTTGTTATTTGTTTCTACTGTGTATGTATGAAGTCAATTATGACTATATGACTCTGATTAGCTAAGGGGGCATCTTCATATATCGTTCTTGGCGTATTTTGTAATATGTGTATTTTATCATTGCTTGGGAAATGTTTTGGGATTATGTAATCTAAATATGGAACATTTGTTTTGAAATATAATGGAAAAATGTTGTTTTGAAATCTGTGATTTGTTTCATATTCAAGTGCTTCTGATATTATAGATACCATTAACATAGCTGTATTTAGTCGCCGGAAGTTATGACTGCAATATCTGTAGCGCTTAGCTTTGAGCCTCTAGATAGGGGATGTTACATGAATGTTGATGGAAACACTGTTGGTATAGTGATTTCTATCTGCCTAAGTTGTTCTTCGACTTGAAAATGCTATGCAAGATTATCCAGACTCATATACTCCTTCTTGTGTTCAAGGATTTTCCTTTAATCTTTTCAAAAGGGGGGAATTTGTCTATTATGGTGAGACTTTCATCTCATCATCCATATTCATATTATGCTACTTGAATTGATTTAGAATATGCATAATATCATTGAATTGCTCTACTATTGGCCTAGTAAAAGTCATTTTATAGTTAAAAAATTTAGTAGGAAAAAATTTCTTACTTGTTGCGTCCTTGATTGGATACTTGGCCTCCAGTGCATCCCAAACTTATTTGGCAGTTAATTTATTGTAGTACCTATCGATCAGAGTATCCGTCATTGCATTATATATGTTCCCCGTGTATATGTAATCATTTTGCTTCCATTTTAGTCTTGATCATGCTTGTGCAATAGTTTCATTTTCTGTTTTCCTTGGCTTTGGGGTCGTAAGAACATAAACCACTTTTAATCCGGCCAAAAAGAAACGAGTCTTCTTCTGCCAGCGCGTGAAATTAACACCATCAAACCTTTCAATTTGTGAAATCAGAAGCAAACTCTCTCAAACTGTGCGATGCCATTATCGAATGACATCTTAAGAATGTTGGTGTATTTTTCTTGATTTATGGTGGAGTGACACAATGGTGGTAAAATCAAATCTACAGAGATCATTATAAGGCACGTCAATGATGCTTTTCTTAAGATGTTGTCTACCTTCACCACTCGTTTAAACAAACAAATAGGTGCTGTGAGTTAAGGTAAATCGTCTCCCAAGATACAATGGAGTCAAGATGATTATTCCTTTTAATCAATTGTGAAAGCACATTCGAAATTGATTCGAACTATCTTTTGAATTAACTGCAGTGATAGGAGTATTGAATTTGTGATCCGCACAAAGTCTAAATAGTTAATTAAAAGAGGAAAAGAAAATGAGAAAATCAATTTGCGACGCTTTCTGGGCATTTCCGTTTCAGAAAGAAGAAGAGAGTCTGAAATAGTTTTTAGGCGTTGCGAATTACAGGGAGGAGAGAAATTAAATTGAATCAGCTTTTAAGCGCCTATTTTTCTTCATGTTTTCATCAACATAATTCTGTCCAAAAATATAATTTGAATCCAAATCTAATCCGATCGAACGGCAGTGGTTATGCTTCGGATGTCCAAAGGGCCAAACCTTTTCTTAAGGTATCTATATTTAAACCTGTGTAGTTAATGCCTCGCTATTACCCCGCTACAACCCCGATATATCTCATAACGGATTTCTACCGCTACGATTTTTTCATATAGCCCCAGAATATAGCCTTTCCGTTTTAATCCCCGCTATTTCCTCTATATCCCGTTATTTCCGCTATTTCCGCTATATCTTTTTTAATAAAATGAATTGAAAAATTGCATTTATACATTATAAAATTATGAAACTAATTTATTTGATTTAGTTTTTAATATATTTTCAGAAATGAAAATACTCTAATATTCTACCAAATTCAATTATGTTAGATAACAGTTTTTCGTTTATTTAAAGTATATTCGCACATGTTTTTATTTCAAATTATTTATGTATTATTTATAATTCAGTTGAATGATAATTTTTCATTTAATTACTATTAATATATTTGTAAAAAAAATTAAGTACAATTTTTATATGCTATTTTAAGTCATCCGCTATATCCCGCTATATCCTCGCTGTATCCCCGCTATGACTTTTGCACCTCCACCGCTTTAAATCTACCGAGTGCATTAACTGCACAGATTTAAAAAAAATATTTTCTATAATTTTAGAATGTCGGACTATCCTCAATCTCTTTTCCTCTTTTTTTTTTTTTTTTTTTGAGATCATGAGGAACCTTAAGATCATGGTATTCATTGATACTCACTTAAGTAAACCCCACGCCGTGTGTCTACTCCGCTTTTATTTATTCGTCGCACGCAGATGCGTAACGTTGAAACTCCCACTGATGGTTAGGCGCTGGGATTCGAACCTGCCCGAACGCAGTACTTTGGTTCCCATCTCCCAATCCCCTAACCAACCGAGCTACGAACGGTGGGTCCTCTTCTTGTTATTAAAAAACAAAATACTGACATTAAATATTTTATGAAAATTTTCACTAATAAGCATTAGTGTTAATTGATTTCGGGCTTCTCACCCACAAAATGTTGCTATGAATCATTTTGAACTTTACTAAAATAAGCTTAAACCCTTTCAATGAAATATGGACCTGAGGTGGTATATAGTGCTGCTTCAGAGCTAGTAGGTGGATAAGTCAAAGGAGGCATCATTATCCTTGATTCAAAAATAACGTATTAATCAGAAACATGCATGTTGATCCAAACCTTAAGTTAACTGCATTTAGTTAATGATTTTTATAGCAAAAAATATATAAACATAAATGAAAATGAGTCTCAAACTCAAAGTTAGGTGGTGCTGACCGCATTAGAGCACCAGTTCTCATGGCTCGATCCTGCCTCGTTCTGACCTCGAATAACCATAAACTCTAGATCTTCATGGTCCGGAACTCAATCAGACCTCAGTTATTCATGAACTCTGGTCGGACCTTCAAATAGGCGGTCCAATCGTCAATTTTACCTGGTTTAATCGTGGTTATTTTGCTTTTCTCTGCTTTCTCATCGTATAATTCTCTTTCAAATTCATCTTTTGTATTGCTTTGAATAAAACAAGTAAATATATATTCCAAAAATCATAATCATTCCAAAATCTAAACCACAAGCTTCATCACTTCGTTCTTCACTGTTACAAACTCCTCTAATACCACTATAAGATTCGTCAAGTATGCCGGTATTAAAATTCTACCATTGTGCACTTCTCTACTGTATATACAATTGTAGTTGTGCATTGCATAACAAACAATTTCGGTTACAAATTTTTAAGACTATATACAACTTGTGTATATAACATTATTATTTTAATATATTTGCATGTAACTTGTGGTTAAATTTGCAAATTTTCGAAAAACCAAATCACGATTTTATCGGTTTGATCCGTTGAGACATTAAAACCTTGAATCTTGAGTCATGGCGATTCGAGTCACAATAACTATTGAAAGGAATAGAAAATTTTACTTTATTAACTATGGTACTTTATTTTAAATGTGGTGCAGACTGCCTATTTTCTTTTAGAGATAGACAAAGCTACTTATATGGAACACACTAAAACAAAACTGAAGTAACTGAACAGTTCATGTTTCACCGTGAGTGCTCATAAATTCAAGTTCGTATGAGTATAACCTAGAAATCTATCACTTCATTTCGACTGAAGCTTATTGAATGGTAGGATATTCATCTAAGCAAGCTTAGCAAAGTAGCTATTATGAAAACAATCAATAATCATCGGTCAAAAATCAATAATTGAATCGGCAACTTCTTAGATTGAGGTTGTAAAATATATGCGTTCTCAATCCTCAAAACCTTTAAATAAGTTCTCTATTTGAATAAATTTCAACACTCATTCTAAAAAAGAAATCAATAATAATAATAATAAAAAAAATAACGTATGTAATTGAGTAAAATAATTATCATCAACATGGAATTTGCAAGGAAAAAAGATACCCAAACGTGAAAGAAAATACGTAGCACCGTTATGTTTGTAGTTTTGAATTTTACCGTCTAAAAATTTGTTTCTATTCACCGTTTTTTACTTACCCCACTTCGATTACTGTAGGAGATATCTTCGTTTTGGCGTTCCATAGTACATTTTCATATATAACCAAAAGTGCTTCTACGATGTCATATTTAAGAGCCGTTTCAATGTGTGTACCAAAACAAGAAGCTAACACCAAGATAAACAGCCAACAAAACCAAGACAAAAGGATCAAATGTGAAACAATAATTCACCCAAGATATTTAAATGAATAAGAAAAATGATTTAAATGTTTAAATGTCGGAAAATGATTGAACTGAGAAAGAGAAGAATGGGTTCAGAAATGATTTCCGCGGGTTTTATAAGTTCATACGCTCAATATGTGGTTTCTACTGAGCTAAATGGGTTGAATCCAGAAGGATCAAATTAAATTAGGGCCTAATTCAAATCCATTCAATAAGGGTGATGTTGGTGGTCAGATAAAAAAAGCAACAGGTCTAAGGCCCAACCAACACTAATGTTTAAAATCAAATATCCAAAACGTACTTTTTCCAAACACCTGTTATGGAAGCCCCAATTGTGCATCGTAAACGATTTCGTTTGCATTCTTTTCCATAAATTTGTGGTTCCAGAAATTGGATGACTTCACCGTGAATAAACCGATGAAATCAGTCAATGTACGTTTCTTTCAATTTCAATAGTTGATCGTGTTTTTTGCACACAACTTGTTTGTTTCATTACCTGTATATTAGGAAGTAGATTATTCCTTATTCTGCACATCATCACCTCTTACATATTGGTATTTTTATGAACATAAAACTAATTGAATCACTCTGCGAGTAACATCCAGATTCGCCATTGAAACCAAGCATTTCACTTTATTATTCACTATGCACTATTGAATAACGCAGCTAAACTTTCCAGCGTTTCTTTCAAACTTGATACATGTGATGTTTATACATTACACACCTTGAAAAAAAAATAAGCACTATTGATATTGTAAATGCTAACTTGAAATTATGCACACTGGACTAAGTAGCAATTCTCGTGTTCGATATGGTGTGCTTTGTGTATCATAACACTACCAAAGCGACCGAAAGTTAAAACTTTGAATATCAGTTTATGAGTAAAACGTGTATGTCTTTGCATCATGGATAATATGTTTTAATCCTCCAATAGGTGCTAATATCATGAGCAAAACTCCGAATATGATGCATACCTGAAATCAATGCATTAAAGTAAATTAACTAACTGGACTGTAAATATAATGATATGAAGACAGCTATTGGAAGATTATTAGTTTCTTACCCAATTCGCAATCCAAGATAAACTGAACCTTCTTGGTTTATAGATAATAAGCCACATCACACATGGTAGCTGCGAAATAACAATTGCGTTTTCGATTAACTTTCAATTTGTCTACTTTAGTCTGAGAAATATTTAAAATATGTTGTAGTGCTCTTACAAAGTATGTTGTCGGTGCAAATGCAAAGCCTCCAAAGAAACCAAGAAGCCCGCCAAAGAAAGGAAACGTCATACCAATGAACATCGTGAATGCTGCAGAAGATGAAGGTAAATTTGATTGAATTGATGTATTTCTTTTATTCAATTAACTCGTGAATGATTGGTTGCTTAAAAGAAAAGAGCATTACCAACATATGAGCTTCGTGCAATTAAACGAAGGGTAAGGCCAGGAGGGAAATGAAGTCTCTTAACCAGCAATGTTTCGAGCATGTCAAATACTGGCATGGCATATATCTATGCATCATAAGACATAGATGGATAGTGTCAGTTTATCAGTTTTATTTATAGCTGATAAAAGTGCTTATAACAACGAAGAAAAAGTACCTGATAACTTCCAATAACATGAATAACAACCATCATGTTAGCCATAGCAATCAACCACTTTGGCTTGCTCAAAGTAACCAGTATGTTATCATCCACGCTATTACCGAAAGCCCAATATCCAACAAGAGCAACAGGGAAATAACATATTGCCACTACTATATAAGCTACAACAACACCCTTCCACATAGGTTTTTTGGAGGGAACTTCGGGAGTGGAAGGAATAGTAGCTTGAATTTCAAGAACCACATTGTGTCCAGCATATGCAAATGCAACATCACCCAAAGCATTGAAGAAATTGAATACAGTTCCTGAGGTAGTCGTTGCTTTGTATCCGTAGTCTACGTCTGCTTGCTTTCCTTTATCCACTGATGCTCCCCATGCTATTGTTGAGTAACTGCATGCATTCATAGAAATTATTTTCAGAATGGCTTTAAAAATAGTACACTTAGCTCTAATGGTGCTGAAATTATGCTTCAAAAACTGAACTGAACAAAAAAAAGTTGGATGTTTCAAACTCGAAAACTATGTTGAGCATTTGTTGTGAGTGGGTATTCTGTTGTATGAATATTCAGTTCTGTAGCTGATCTTCAACAAAATAATTGAATAATCTCTTATAGTTTGTTTTTGGGATACCCAGTTTAACTGGATGATGGCATTGAACTCCCAAATATACACTAACCCGAAAACACATAATTCAGGTTATTTAAAGGGATTTATGCTCTTAGAGAATTCATTATATTCGATTTATTTTATGAGAATGACAATATACCTGAGAGACATAACAGCAGCAGCCAGTGAAACTCCGGAAATGGAATTAAAATTAGGCAACTGGGCCAGAACAAAATGCACAGATGCAAATATCATAATAAAGTAAGTTCTCTTAATAGGCTTGCAATCAGAACAAACAGTGTCATGAAATTTCTTGAGAGAGGTGCCTCCAGTGACCATATAGACAATATCCACACCAACATCGACTATCAGTTGCTGAGGAACAACTATCCAAAGTCCTAATCTTTCTCCAAATGCATGCTGTCCTAGCTCATGATATCTATCGAATCTTTTTCCAGGTACCATTTCATGCATTTCCACCATTTGCCATAGCGTGTATAATGTGATTATCCATGATAGTACAAGAATCGCAATACCTGGACCCCTGTGCATGTAAATTTATTTGATTATATAACTATTTTTCTGTGATCTATAATAGTGTTTAGTAAATTATTCTTTTGTACCATCCTAGTTGAGACATAGCGTAAGGCAGGCTAAGCACTCCAGCTCCGACCATGGCAGTGACATTGTGGAAAGCTGAGTACCACCACTTGGCATTACGTGATGAAGTGATCGGGAGCCAATCATCTACTGCCTTCTGTTTCTTTTCGTCCTGCATATCATTATCGTTATTCACCTTGGTAAACTTTTTTAAATTTAAGTCACTTATGTGTCAAATATAGGATTTACCAACTTTGAGTTTAGATTTTAAACTGTAGCAAACTATTGTATTATTTTAGTATTCAATTTCATAGTTAAAACCTTTAGAATTCAAACTCAAAAATTACCAAAATATATATTCCAGACTCCCAGTAGATTAGTTAAAGTACAGGTATAAGTAGGTGTTAATTTTTAGCAAGAAACAATATGGACTATTGTGCTATAGAAGACTTGTTGATAGACACATTTACCATGCCATTTCTTGAAATGTTCAGCTGATAAAGACTCTATACCAAACGATGGTTTTTTTTGCTTATATAGAAACAAAATTTAAATCTGGAAAACTATTTAAAGAAGCTTATAAGTAAAATGAATATTGGTTTACGTTTTATGACCAATTAAAACGTGTATAAATATGAATTTGAATCTTGGAAGGACAATTTAGTCAATGCCGTGAAAGTGGAGGTGATAAATTTATAGGATTCACATGGTTGCATGTAATCATCCAGTTGGTTTGAACTCACAAGTCAACTAAGCTGTAATGACTACGGCATTTACCAATATAAAAAATAAACAAACAAATATTCAATGATGAAAATTCATGTGAGCTGTGAAATGATAATAAATTACAATTAGATACTTTTTAATAAGAGTTCATGTGAATCAAGGATTGCTAAAGTGCCATATGTTGAACTGAAAACAAACAAAATTCTAATATATTATAATCAATTAAGCACGATTTACCTCTATGGAACTATGAATATTTTGTCCTCGGATTTCAGCTATTAAATTATTTATTATGTATTCTTGTTCGTCTTGAGAATTTGTTCATAAGCTAGTTTTACAGGAATTTGATTAATTTATTCTGGGTTTTTTTCCCCAGCCAAAAACCTCTATCATCTAAGCCAGCTTAGGATGGATATACGCAATTGTCATGGTGAAGCATATTTCATGAACTAGGAAGAAATATTGCTGCATTATTTTTATATATTAATTTCTTTTACATAAGCATAGTGTACACATATATTGGATAAAAAATAGAGAATGCACAGGATGAAGAGCTCACTGTGTTATTGTCGACGTAATTGTCTGTAGTTCCTTCGGTTCCCATGGCCAAATATTTAAGATAATCTTATGGCAAAAAATCAACCAAACTAAATGAGAAATGAAAAAGAAAGGCAGAATGATGTAGTTATTGGGGATGAGGTTTCTGTTTATTGGAGTGTGTATATATAGAAGTTGTATGGTATTATACAGCATCACAAAATGAAAGGAAGATGCACTAAATTGAAGTTAAAGACTCGAAGTCGATGGTTGACTACATGAATTTCAACGTACTTCCCTGTTCTCATGAGATTTTTAAATTATCTGTTAACAGCTAGTTGAGGCAACTTGTTTCTATTAATTTTATTGTGGACCGAAACAATGGATGTAAAATGAAAGGTTCATAATCATAAACTGCTATTTATTCACCCAAGAGGAATGAGTTGATATGTTGTCATTTATCAAGATAACTGTTTGTTTAAATATCAGAATTCATATTATGTGTAGTTTTGAGATTTTATATATATCATGTGATAAATGTTAACTAATTATCCACCACACTTGATATGACATATACGTTTCATGTAATAAACTTTAAATGTTGACTAGTTTAATTAGTCAATCACGTTCAACATAGGCTAAAACTTTATATGAAATGTTAGCTACTCTCAAGCTTTCAAATCTTGAAATTCGGACGAAATATCAAACTGACTTCTTATTCTATATCTCGGGTTGATTTCTTAAGTACTTGATGAGATGGATACCAAACAATAAAGATTCATTTTTGGAATCTCGTTTCGTCCAAATGCTAAAAGTAGAAATCGGGTGAGATCTTGGACGAGATAAAAGAGATTTAAAACTCTGGCTACTATAAAATAAAAATCATCAACGGTTAATTTAAAAGAAAGAAAACTTAAGAATTAATTTGTATTTATAACTACTTAATATCAAATGATTATGAATTAATATCAATTGATAACACCCATTAAGAAAATATTCATAATAATACAATAAAATGTATTTATAAGATGTCATATGATAAAATTTTGAAATTTGCCCTACATTTTCCATCGCATAGGGCATGCGAAAAAATGCTGATATCAAAACGAATAGTATCATCAAGAATTCTTGATCATTATTAGTACAAGGGAAATCAATAGAAAATTATGACTTGGTTGGTCTATAAGGAAAGTGTATCTAAGATTAATGGTTACTTGATTCAAAGAATTATAACAACCCATATTTTTTTAAACATTTAGTAATCAATTGAATTAAATTAAAAAGAAACAATGGCTTAAACGTTTTAAAAATGACTGAATTATGACACGAGACCTATTCCACTACATTTGTAATATCGTTTATATATGGAAAAGATAAAAAGTATAGTTAAAATCGGATAAGATTTGACAAAACGAGAATAAAAGAAAATTCGAATAAAAAGGTCATTTGGCCACAACTGTATATATTTTTTGAAATGGATAATCTTCCTTGTTACCTCCAAAATTCCTGAAAATGGATAAGGTATGAAACTATCGAAAGTTAGCAGTATGGAGCCATCACACTTTGAAGCTACTGCACTTTGAAGCTATCGCACTTTGAAAGTTATCGCACTTCGAACCCATCGCACTTTGAGGAATGAAGGATATCTAACGATGAGAACAAGCCATCACACATTCGAAAGTAGAGCTAAGGTGGTATCGAATGTTGAGAACAAACCATCACATATTGGACAGTAAAGCAATTGCAAGCTGATGCTTTAAATAAGGTATTGATTCGACCCCTATTTCGGCCAAGCTCCCAGAATGTGAAAAAGCATGGATTGGTTACTATTTAAATTTATAAATCTCATCGTCATAATACGAATACTCTTCCCATAAAATGGATAATGAGATTTCTAGTTAAGCATGTATCATTGGAGTTATCTTCAAGTTCTTGTCTTAAATGAAGTTGAGAAGTATTAGAATTAGTCCTAAACAAAAAGATCCGATTAGGAGTTCCAATATTCTATTTCGAAAAAAAGATACGAATCTCATATTACAATGGATTTTTTGTTATACCTAGATGAAAAACTCTTTTATAAAATCATGGCATCCCGGTCTAAGGCTCAAAAAGGCTTGTTAGAAAAGCGGTTACCTTGGCGCTCTCCTTCGAATATGATTCTGAATAATGAAGATTGTATATTATTTGATTTCCTAAGTTTCATCCATCAAAGGTATAAATCTACAGAAGTTTTAATATCAGATCTTTTTCTAAAGTCTCGATCTTCAATCTTAAAACATGGATTACCAGTCTTCTTTGTAATTGTTACAACCAAACTTTTCACAGTCTTAGAATAGATTCAAACAGATGAAATGGGCTGCAAACTGATGAAGGAATGAGTCAAGTAGCTTAGAAGATGCCTAGATTGAAGAAACCAAGTATTTGACCAAGTTTCAAAAACACAAATCAGGTTGGTACCGACATGATTTTCACTGACATTATTCACCCCAACATGATTAGAACTATGTAAAATGAAGAAATGAAGGAGTAACAAGAATTTTGATAGAATTTTGAGAAGAAAAATTAGGGCAACGGCGAACTAATTTTCTTCTCGTCAGTGATACGACATGACCTGGTCTTCATGCCGGATTAAGAGATCTTGAAGATTTGAACGTTTTTAGAGTTAAATTGCGAGATCTATGCTGGATTTTGCCTACAAATAGCAAGCTACATACAACTTGAAGATGACATTTTTCCTTTTGGATTTTTTTTCTATCTTCTTCTCCAAACCCTTGTAAATTCAAGATCTACTAAATTGTGGTCGGATTTGAGTGGTAATCTTTGTATTCTGGGGAGAAAACATAAGATAATAAAATTAAAGTAGATATAGGCTAGAGAATTTGCAAAACCACTATAGAAATCATGTTCTTATCTTTGTATATTGTGATAGATTTGCATTTTTGTTGCTTTCATCTGATATTGGGTGCTGTTCCATTTTCCGACGCAACAGCTTTGATGCTTTCGCCAAGAAAGAACTAGATTTGAAGACATACAGCTTGGATATGAAGTTTGGAAGAGATGAAGAGGCATACTAGAGTTATTACCGGAGGAAGTTAACCAAAGCATGGAGGCAGCCATAAGATGTCTTTAATTTCAAATTCGTCAGTCTACATGACTAGAGAATAGACGGGGAGAATGATGAAAGTGATGTTAAATGGGATGATATCTTGACATCAAGAAATGCTAGATGGATTTTTCAGAATCATAGAAAAGCAAGGAACAACTGCAGTTGGTGGAATTCAAAACCAAAGGCCAGAAACCAATCCAGGAGCACTTGGAGCTAGAGTGGAGCGTACTGGAATAGTGCCTCCACCACCAAATCAGTTTGGTACTGACCAGAATCAAAATCGGTACCAATAAGAATTTGCAAGGGGGCACCATGGATTTGGACTTCGAACGAGTTAGGATGTCGGGAGCAGACAATGCTAGAGCCAAAAATATAGATCACATTGCAGTCGCACGACAACAAGAGTTGGAACCAAATGCTCATTGTAGGAATGGGAGGCAAAATGAAGTTATGGATCAAAGACTTCATTTGATGACAATGATAGATTAGCTGAAATAATTTGGAGAATTGTGAGAGGTCGACCTTCGAACCAGAGTTTGGTGGAAATGAACATGAATCCATTTACCCTTAGCATCTGGTACGTGAGGAATCCACCCAATTTCAAGCTACTGGCATTGGAACTATGCAACAGAAGGACAGATCTGACCATTTATCTGATGAAACACATCTGACATATGGAGATGTTGGATGCATCTAAAGAGGTAATTGGGCGATATTTCCTGTTATACTTGACGGAGTTGATTACTTTGTGGTTCAAGTAATTAGAAAATGTGTCCATAAGCACGTAGTAGGATTGGTAGGTAAACTCTTGAGACAGTTTAGAGTTCACATTTCTCGACCGAAGAATGTGAGGACGCTTTCAAACGTGAATCAAAAGGCCAGAGAGACCCTAAAGAGTTATCTGATTAGATTCAAAACAGCAGCCGCTGCAGTCCATAAGCCAGATCCATCAATAGTTCTGATGAAGTCGGTGTCCGGAGTCACGAGTAAGAGTGACTGTGAGAAATGTGGTTTATGGATCTTAAGGCTAGGATAAACACTAGAGGGAGGGGGGTGAATAGTGTTTAAAAAAATTATTAAATCTTTTTGAGTTTTTGTTAATTTAAACACAAATGTATGCAATATTCAGACACAGATATGATTATAGAATCAAACACAGATGCAGAAATAAAATAAAAGCAGTAAAGGAAAGAACATACCGGATTTTATACTGGTTCGGACTTACCCTACATCCAGTCCCGCACACAAGTAGGGATTTCCTTTCAAAAGCTATTGTACAATTACACCTCGATTTCAAGGCTACGAGGTACACCCTCCAGATTCACAATCCTCTGGGTAGAGATACTTGATTTCACGGCAACAAGTTCACCCAATTGATTTCCAAGGCTACAATCACACCTTTTCTCGCTTGATTGATTTTCAACGCTACAATCACACCTTTTCTCGTTTAATTGATTACAAAGAAGCCTATAACTCGGAATAGCACTGAGGATTTTGTTGAGATAGTGATAGAGAATCAAACTAGAGATAATCTAGTTAGATTCAATGTTAATTTCGACAGAGTAATGGTAGGAATTTATATAAAGAAATGTGGAAGAAGAAGAGAAATGAAAACTAGAAAATCTGAATGAAAATTCGTTGAAAACAACCCCTATTTATAGAAGAACAACTGCCATGTCCATTCGCGAAGAGAGATGACGAATAGACACTTCTTTTGAAATTTAAATTTTGAAATTAACTGACACTATGTCGACATGGGTATATTGAGCATGTCGACATCCTAAAGGAATTTTTGATGGTTTGTTTTTCTTTGAAAATAACTTTTATCTTATATTAAAAACTATTTTAAACTTTATAAATATACTTGACTATGGTTAAAATACTTAAATAAATATAGAGAATAATATTTTGGTATATATAAAATTTTATATCTAAGTATAAATATTAAAAATTAAATATATTATTATTAAAGATAGTTTAAAACTAAGGATGATTTGATTTTGATATTAAAGATTATTTTGAGGCTAAAAGTATTTAAAATCCGGATAGATGTTTTTGATTCTTTTAAAAGGAAGGTTATGAAAACATTTTGAAAACAAGATATAATTTTGTAAAATCATTTTGAATAAAAAGTTAGCGGATACAAAACAATGTTCCACTAGATTTTTCATAGGTTCCATCCTACTTAGGGTTTCATCCCTTTAACGGGCTCGAAGTGGATTCTATTCCACGAATAAATTGGATTTTAAGACGGCGGTGCTTTTCTAGGAGTTTTAACAAAAATTCCTAATTAAAATTACTTATTCTTGAAATCTTGAACTCTTGATAATCTTGATATTCTTGATACTCATGAGTCTTCATTCTTGATATCTTGAATCTCTATACTATACAGTCTTCATTCTTGGTACTTGCATGGTTAAATCTTGCATATACATATATTTCTAAATTATAATGTTAGTATTTATATTTTATAATCCTATTCTAAGGTTGTTGTCATCAAAACCGTCATCTCACGGACTAACAATCTCCCCCTTTTTGATGATGACAACCTTTGTTTATAAAATATTGCTTCTATCCTAATAACTCCCCCTTAATCTATGCCTAACTATCCTATTTTATATTTCTCCCCCTTTATCATCAACAAAAACTAACTCCAAACTAAATAATCTCCAAACTATATAACTCCTCCTCATTCTTGGACTAAAGTACCTGCATTAATAAACTATACAAATGGAGTATATAATAGATAGATTAAGAGATAATTATACTGATAAACGTGATAATTAATTAAAAATCATATAAATATTAATGCATATTTATACGTGTTTTTCACACCAAATATCAATCCAAATCAAATCAAATCAAATCAAACAATTCAAATCAAATAAACCAAATCAAACAAACCAATCAAATCAAACATTACGAGGAACTTCCACCCATCATTCTTCTCCTAATATAGGGTCTGCTTTAATGGCATCCCAATTTTCATTTTCATTAGCGAGAGAGACTGGAGGATGTGCTTCGTTATCATCCTTGTGCAGGGAGGAAATCATCCATCGTATCGCATCGAAATGCCTTTCTTGCTCTTTAATCATCTGCATTTGACTCAATTCTAAGTGTCGCTGGTTACGAAGAATGAACGAAAGAATATTCTTAAAAGAATTAAGAGTCTCTTCAAGATTTTCTGATAGATTATGAATTGGATTGGCCATATTTGAGTTTGTGAGAAGAATGAGAGACAGTGGATAAGAAATAATAATCAGTGATGAATTCTGGAAGAAATAGGTATTTATGGGTGTAGAAATTCGTTTGAAATGAATAGACATAAGGTAGTTATTCAAATTTCAAATTCAAAATGAAATGTCATTTCTGACCAGTACATGTCGACATGGTCATAGGGAGGATGTCGACATGGTGTAGTGAATTTTGATGGCTTATTTTGATTTTGTGAATAATTGTGTATATATATATATATTTATATAATATAGTAACATTTATTCTGGAGATAAGATAAGCTAGATAGTAGAAAAGGAATTCAATTTGATTTCATGATAACACGATACAACGATTAAACACAAAGAACTCGAACATTCAAATCAAAATAAACAAATACAACAAGATACGAAAAGGTAGAACTAGTTAGAGGATGATGACGATGAAGATAATCCAAGCTTCTTGCTGACTTTGGAAATAAACTTGTTCATCTTGGATGAAATTTTGTCCAACTCTTACTAACGGATCATTTAAGAAACCGTTGATTCTCAATAATGGTCTTTTGGTTTTTGAGAAGGGTTTTGTTGGATGGATTAGGAGGATAGTCAGTGCTTTCCAAAGAACTTTCACGTTCTTCTTCTTATTCAATTTCCATTTCATCCCCTTCTTCTTCTTCTTCCTCTTCCTCTTCTTTCATCTCCTCATGAGCCAAACGCTCTTCCTTTTCGGTAAGGGTCTCATAAGGTTGAAAAACAAATGGAATTTTCATAAGAGAAATGTTGGAATGATTGAAAACTTTTCTAGAAACAAATTCTTCTCCTTTGAGATCCACTCCAAAATAGTTAAAAATCCAAGTGAGATAAATTCCATGATACAAAGTATTCTCACCCATTTCAAGATTTTTGGGACGAAGTTCATCCAAAATAAATTGCGCCCAATTAATATCATAATTTCCAAAAATAGCAAAAAGTGCTTTGCAAACTTTTGAAGTAGGATTGTTAAAATTTTCCGATCTTGGGGTCAAAGTATGCTGTAAAAGAAGATTGACAATTCTAGCTTTTGGTCGAAAGTTTCGATTTTTGAATTCAAAATTATCATTTCCTTCGAAAATGTGATGAAATGTCTCACGATCATTTTCATCAATTTTAAAATTAGAAAGATCCATTCCTATACTCTTGTAATTGAGAATGGTCCCCAAAAGATCACAATTCAAACAATTCTAGTGCCTTTGACACTACTCCAAATTTCATCATCGTTTCCATTATAAAATCCATGATTAAGATTTGCATAGAAAATTTTAATAAAATTTGGATAACAAACAAAATCATTTTGAGAAGCATCAACAAGACTGAGAATTTGATGTTTTGCAAAAAGAGAATCAATTTCATAAGAAGAGAAATCTTGAAATATAGCAAACTTTCCAGGATGGACTTTTTCATTGTTAACATAATTGATGTATGCTTTTATAGCCTCCGGATCATTGAAGAGTTGCTCTTTTATCTTTCTGAAAATTATCATGGTGGAGGGGTTGCTTGAAGAAGCCATTAGAGTAGAGAATGGAGAGCTTGAAGTTTTGAAGAGAGAGTTTGAATTTGAAAATGAGAGTGAAAAGATGTGATAAAAGATAGTCAATAAATAGATTCTCAAAGGACATGTTCTCTGGTAAAAAGATGCCTTTTTAGAGAATTGAATGAAGTGAAAAGGTGGAGGGAAATTCAACCATTTGAATTCAAATTTTGATTTTCAAATTCTGTACCCATGTCGACATCATGGTAGGGACCATGTCGACATGTGCTTGTGAATTTCTATGATATATTTTTCCTAAATACTCTAATATATATATATATACACTTATTATTTTTAATGTCTATGTATATCTGAAATATTATTAGAATTATAGTATATTCCATAATATATTATTATACTAATAATAATAAAAATAATAATAAAATAATAGTAAAAAGATTTTAAAATTCAAATAACACACTAATTCAAAATCAATCAATCAAGCAATCAAGTATCTAATTTTAAGCATGCAATTTCAACCAATTGTATTGTAAATGTATACCTTTTTCTGAGTCTGTTTCTATGAATTCGTCTGAGTCGTGAACTGCCGTGAAACACAAATTTGAATTATCTGTCTTCTGATCATCATCGCTTGAGGACGAGTCTGAGTCATCTAGAGTAGTAGAAAATGCACGCTTTCGTTTCTTTAACGAATCATTATTTATAGGAGGATTTTGCCTTCCTGGATACGGACAGTCTCTTTTTATGTGGCCTGATTCATCACAGTTGAAACATTTGACATTGTTTGGCACTACATTCTGATTTTCGGAGTTCTTATAGTTGTTTCTCTTGAGATTATTCATCTTTCTGTATTTCAGAAATTTCCGAAAATTCTTGGTCATAAAGGCTATCCCTTCATCATTATCGCTGTTTGAGTTTGATCCACCAGTCAACGCATTAAATGCCATTGATTTCTTTTCAGATGCTTCGCTTTCTCTTCTCCCGATCATTTGGACTTCAAACGACATTAGATTTCCAATTAATTCTTTTATCTTTAAGGTACTGATGTCATTTGCCTCTTCGATCGCAAGTGTCTTTTGATCCCATTCTGGAGTAAGAGAATTTAAAAAATTTCTGACTTGTTCTTCTTTCGAAAATTCCTTTCCCAAGGATATTAGAGAATGCACAATATCTTAGAATCTACTATACATATCTGAAATAGACTAATTAGAATTCATTTTAAATAATTGAAACTGATTTGTGAGCATGGAAATTTTGGTCTGTTTAACTTTTCTTGTTCCTTCGTGAGTAACTTGCAAAGTTTTTCAGATTTCATATGCAGACTTACAAACTGACACTTTATTAAATTCATTTCTATCAAGTGAACAAAACAGAATATTCATTGCTTTAGAATTATTTTGTGCAACAGTCTTTTGCTCAACGGTCCATAGTGCAAAATCAGTTGTGGGTTTAGAATATTCAGTTTGTGTGATATTCCAAGTGTCTAATCCTACAGATTGTAAATATATTTTCATCCTACATGCCCAATATGCATAGTTACTACCATTAAAAAATGGTGGTCTGACAGCAGACTGACCTTCTACAAATGAACTAGTGACAGGAATACTATTGTTAGTAACAGTACAGTGTTGTTAGCCATTTTGAAAACTTTTCAAAATTCAGGTTATGAAACTTTTGAGAAATGCGGATTACGGATCTTAAGGCTAGGATAAACACTAGAGGAGGGTGAATAGCGTTTTAAAAAATTATTAAATCTTTTTAAGTTTTTGTTAATTTGAACACAAATGTATGCAATATTCAGACACAGATATGATCACAGAATCAAACACGGATGCAGAAATAAAATAAAAGCAGTAAAGGAAAGAACACACCAGATTTTATACTGGTTCGGAGTCACCCTACATCCAGTCCCGCACACAAGTACGGATTTCCTTTCAAAAGCAATTGTACAATTACACCCTCGATTTCAAGGCTATGAGATACACCCTCCAGATTCAAAATCCTCTGGGTAGAGATACTTGATTTCACGGGCAACAAGTTCACCCAATTGATTTCCAAGGCTACAATCACACCTTTTCTCGCTTGATTGATTTCCAAGGCTACATCACACCTTTTCTCGTTTAATTGATTACAAACAAGCCTATAACTCCGAATAGCACTGAGGACCTTATTGAGATAGTGATAGAGAATCAAACCAGAGATAATCTAGTTAGATTCAATGTTGATTTCGACAGAGTAATGGTAGGAATGTATATAAAGAAATGTGGAAGAAGAAGAGAAATGAAAACTAGAAAATCTGAATGAAAATTCGTTGAAAACAACCCCTATTTATAGAAGAACAACAACCATGTCTATTCGTGAAGAGATATGACGAATAGACACTTCTTTTGAAATTTAAATTTTGAAATTAACTGACACTATGTCGACATGGGTATATTGAGCATGTCGACATCCCAAAGGAATTTTTGGTGGTTTGTTTTTCTTTGAAAATAACTTTTATCTTATATTAAAAAATATTTTAAACTTTATAAATATACTTGACTATAGTTAAAATACTTAAATAAATATAGAGAATAATATTTTGGTATATATAAAATTTTATATCTAAGTATAAATATTAAAAATTAAATATATTATTATTAAAGATATTTTAAAACTAAGGATGATTTGATTTTGAAATTAAAGATTATTTTGAGGTTAAAAGTATTTAAAATCCGGATAGATGTTTTTGATTCTTTTAAAAGGAAGGTTTTGAAAACATTTTGAAAACAATATATAATTTTGTAAAATCATTTTGAATAAAAATTTAGCGGATACAAAACAATGTTCCACTAGATTTTTCATAGGTTCCATCCTACTTAGAGTTCCATCCCTTTAACGGCTTCGAAGTAGATTCCATTCCATGAATAAATTGGATTTTAAGATGCCAGTGCTTTTCTAGCAGTTTTGGCAAAAATTCCTAATTAAAATTACTTATTCTTGAAATCTTGAATCTTGATATTCTTGATACTCACGAGTCTTCATTCTTGATATCTTGAATCTCTATACTGTACAGTCTTCATTCTTGGTACCTGCATGGTTAAATCCTGCATATACATATATTTCTAAATTATAATGTTAGTATTTATATTTTATAATCCTATTCTAAGGTTGTTGTCATCAAAACCATCATCTTACGGACTAACAGTTACTTCAAAATTTCTTTGGAAAAGGATCCACCGTTGGATTTTATGGAGTTTTACTAGAAGTTGAGAGACACTTGCATCGGAAGGATGCTTAGGCCAAAAACACCGAAGTTAATGTTATGGATGAAGAAGGGTCATTCATAGCAGAAAATTAAAAGCAGAAAATAGTAAAGAGAAGGGAAAGTGGAAAGCCAAAGATGGTTTTGATGGACCGAAACGAGAAAGGAAAGACCAAAATCTCTTTATATACCGATCTAACCGAAACCCCAGAGTGGATATACCTAGATACTAGGGGCAGATCTCATATCGGAAGCCAACCAAGAGAGATCCAATGGATTGGGATAAAAGGTTTAGAAGATTTTTCCTTTTTATGAGATAGAGATAAGCATAAGATGAATGAATGCAGAACCTTCGTAATTTAATAGCGGAGCAGGTTCAGAACAACTGGTTGAAAAGTACTTAAGGAACCAAACCGCAGTGGCGCAGTTGGTGCAGCCACCATCTGTGGCAAGTGCACAGGATACGACCATGAGATCTTATTCGAGAATGATTATTTCATGATCATGATGGATAAGGGACAAGTACAATTCCTTTATTTTTCCTTTCACTTTGAATAAACAAGGCAATGTTACCCTCAGGTTGCTTACACGTGCACGAGACCTCGATTGATCTTTAAGCACGCTCTAAGTTGGATGTTTGAGAGTAACCATTTACAAGATGAATGTTTAGGATGTTTGTTCATTGATTTGATTTAGATTTCAGAAATGAATATTTGACTTTGCAAGTCATTTGGACATGATAAATGATATATAAATTTATTGGACATGGTTTTCCCCGTTCGAAAAGATGAGGCAATGAACCATAAGGTACAAGTCCCCTTGCCGGAGAGCAAGTGGATGAACTTGTATAGGAAAGTAAGTCCTCTCATTGAAGAGTGAGCAGATGGACTTGCTTGGTTGTTGAGTTCCATTACCGGAGAGCGAGCGGATTGTACTCAGCATGAATATAAGATCCAAAGAGTTAAAACCCTAGATTGGACGTTGATAGTAAGATTCATAGAGATCAAACCTTAGATTGGATGTTGATAGTACGATCTAGAGAGATCAGACCTAGATTTGATGTTGATATATGATCTAGAGAGATCGAAAGTTAATAGTACGAGTCAGTGAGATCAAACTTTAGGTTGGACGTAGATTGTGCGATTCGAAGAGATCCAAACTTAACCTTATGATTGAACATTTTTTGAATCAAAAATGGCACGAACACCCAGCAGATTAAGTGGAGAATGGAAAGTGAAGAAAATAAATGAAAAACGAGTAGAATAGAGCACACAATAGTTTATAGTGGTTTGACTAATCTTGGCCTACGTCCACTTAACGATTTTATAGCTTCTACTCTGACTTAAAGGTGGAAGTTCTTACGGGTCGGTACAACTTCGACAGAAATTATATGAAATTAGAGAAAGGAGAGTAGAGCTAAAAGATCATAGAAAATGAACCCTATCTCCCTATTTATAGATGTAGGAAGCCTAAAATCTTGTCCAGAAGATCTCTACCTCGTTTTCTATAGCTTAAACTCTACCGAAGTAGGATGCCACTCATAAACTTGTACAGATCAATACGACTCCAAAAGAAACCAATCTAGTCATCTTAAACTCTTCGCTTTGGTTCATCCTATGGTTGGCTTCATAATTGCATAGTTGTTTGCATCAATGTTAGTTTGTTTCTAAGTCCAAATGATGGATCTGTGGAAAAGCAAAGCTGTTGATTCAGGAGTGCGTGGAGATCGATAGAGAATTGCATTAGGTCAACGAAGTAACACTTAGAATAGGCTTTTGAAATCAAGTAAGGTACGTAAGTAGAAGACGGGCACCCCTGGAGGAGCATTCTTGGATTGGTACCGACCCAAGGTGTTGGGTTGGTACCGAGCCACCACTTTGGTGGGATCTTGCTTCTTTGGTCTCAGATTGGTTTGGCATTTGCCATGCGATCTTGGATTTGTTTGGTTTTTGGGCTTCGCAATCATCTCTTTGGGCGTCTTGCCTTGATAATTTTGAAGTTTGACTCATCAAGTTTGTCCGTATACTGCTCGGTCAAAAAGTGGGATAACACTTGCTCCCCAAAGCATGCCTTGCGAATGGAATGTGTGCTTTGCCCATAAACAAATGTTAGTGTCGATGAGATGTTAGCAGTTGAATTTCCAGGTAACCAACCGATCAAGCCATTGTGAATCATCTTGTTCTTTTGGATTCTCTTGTCAATCATGGGTCATTCCAGACCCATGATATCCTAATGCTCTAGACTCTGCCTAAGTGTTATCTATACATCATCACAATTCCAATTTCATTCGGAGTTATTACGTCACATGTCAAAACCGTCCTATGTTCATCCGAGATTTGTCAATTCTATTCTAACTACAAGGAATTCAAATCCTTTTATCAAAATCAAATGTGTTTTCATTTTTAGGTTCGATCTTTCCAGATCGTTTTATATTCAGCTTAGTGCATGATCTCTCTAAATCGGTAATCAAATTTGTGGCCGTGCATGAACGATAGTTAAATCCACGATCTCTCCTAATTAATAATCAAACTCATGGCCATTTAGGGCCGATAGTTAAATCCAGGATTTTTTAGGATCGTTAATCAAATTCATGGTTGTTCGGGGATGACAATTAAATCAATGGTCTCTCCGAACCCTTGTTGAGCCCAATTTACTCGCTCTTCGATGAGGGGACTCGATAACAAGCAAACCCATCTGCTCATGCTTCAACGAGGTGACTTAATTCTTGGATTTTGGTCTCGCCTTTCCAAACGGGACTTAAAGCAATCAATATCACACAAGTCCATCCGCTCATGCTCCGACGAGGGGACTTGCACCTTGCATTATGTTCCTGTCCCTCCGGATGGGACTTTATAGCGATTAATATTTTACAAATCCATCCGCTCATGCTCCAGCTAGGGGACTTGCACCTTACATACCTGTCTTGTCTCCCTAGATGGGACTTTAAAGCAATCGATATCAATCATCACATTCATTATGGATTTTAATAATTAAAGGTTCATCTAATAAAATCAAACTCAAAAATAAAAAAAAAACCTAATATCAAGTTAGCTGCCTCACCAGGCGTTACAGTTTAGCATTCAGCTTAGAGCGTTCCTAGGGACTGAGATCCCATACACAAGTAAGTGGCTAGACTGTATTATTGCATTGTTTATTGAAAAAGGGAGATAGAGTACAAGAGCCGAAACTGATTCCCTACCATCCCGATCAAGAGATGACTATTTTCAACCTTGATTTAGGGCCATTTCCTTTTGCTACGGTTGATGGCCGTTCTTGTTCCACCATTGCTGTTTGATTTCTCATGTACGGCTGTAATCTGTTATCTCTGACATGTTCCTCGATCAGATCTCGTAGGTGTCTATAGTCATTTGTGTTATGGTCTTCCACCTCATGGAATAGGTAATATTTTCCAGACGTCCTTTCACAGTCAGTTGGCTCTCTTCTTATTGGCTTCCGATAGAGGATCTATCCCCTGATATCCAGATAAATCCACTCCGGTGTTTCATTTAAATCCATGTAAGAAGAGAATTTTGGTTCCCTCCTTTGTTGCTTTGGTCCTTCAAAGCCGTCATCCATCTTCCTTTTCCCTTTGCCTTTGTTGGATTCTTCTCCAGGCTATCCTCCGCCATCCAAAATATTAATCTCTTCCTGATCTGCATCAGGCTCCTAGCGCAAGTGTCTGTTGGCCTCATGATAAAATTTTGTGAGATCCCTAGGAGGGTCTCTTTCTAACGCAACCTTGAAATCCGTCTTAGCGGCTATTCCTGAAACCTCCTCCATCGGAACCATTGAAGGGTCTAGCTTATCAACCGTCATAGTTGTCGCATTAAACCTTGTCAGAAAACTCTTGAGGGTCTCTCCTGCCCTCTGCTTCATGCTTGCTAATGTCATTACATTTTTGGGTCATGAGATATGAACTCGGAACTCCTTCACAAATCTGTTTACTAACTCGATCAGTGTGCCAATGGACCTGCTTTCCAGTTGTCTAAACTATAGCGCTGCCAAATCTGTCAAATATAAAGGGAAACACTGTCTCATAGCCTCTTCAGACGTACCCAACACCGCCATATGTCGGATGTACCTCATCAAATGAACCATTGGATCTGTCTTTCCGTTATACATTTCCAATGTAGGTAACTTGAAATCAGATGGATTCCTAGTGTGCCGAATGTTCAGAGAGAATGAACACCTGTTCATATCCTCCAAGCTTTGGTTAAGAAGTCTGCTCCTCATAGTTCATCTTACCATCTCATCAAGTCTGCCATTATCATCCAAATGAATTCCCAAGTTTGCATTCTCTGCATACTCTCCAACTCTACGAGGGAATTTCGGTACGTGCTCCTTCTGTCATGCTTTTGCATTTTGATTCACATTCACACGCTCTGCATTATCTCCAGGACACGTATCATTCCTTCCTAGGCCAGGACGACCCATGCCCCCAAGCCTTTGTGGGTCGGTACCGACTCGTATGTTTGGCTTGAGGTTTGTCCTAGGTTGTTCTACTCCGCTTCTAGTTACTTGCGCTCTAGCTTCTGGTCTTAGATTCCGATTTGCAGCAACTTCGGTTGTTTCCATCTGTCCCATTCTTCTAAAGAAATTCTCCATCATCTATTCTTGATGAGCAATCATCCTATCTTGCAATTCATTCATCATGATTTCATCGTAACCCTGGTTATGTAGATTGATGGGGGGTTGGCTTTTGAGGATGCCTCTTGGCTGCCCCCTTGTTGATTTCCTCTAGTTACGGCCTCCCTATTTGATTGTCTAGTCATCCTAAATCTTCCTAAGACTTAATTCAGTGAGTTCAAGTATGTCTCGATGAAAGTGTCAAAATGTTTGAACCAAAAATGGCACAATTACCTAATAGATTAAGTAGAGAATTAAAAGTGAAGAAAATAAATGAAAAACGAGTAGAAAAGAGCACACAAAAGTTATAGTGGTTCGTCTAATCTTGGCCCACATCCACTGAATGACTTTATTACTTATACTTTGACTTGGAGGCTGAAGTTCTTATGAGTCATTACAACTCTGACAGAGATTGCAAGAGTAAGAGCCAAAAGACCTTGAAAAAGCCTAATATCTCATCTAGAAGATCTCCATCTCGTTTTTCATGCCTTAGACTGTTTATTTACCAAAGTAGGATGCCACTTGATCAACTTATGCAGGTTGGTAAAACTTCAAGGACTTAGGTCGGTATGACTCCGAAAAATGGCCAATCTAGTCATCTTGAACACTTCGCTTTGGTTCATCTTATGGTTAGCTTCATGATTCCATAGTTGTTTGCACCAATGTAAGCATGTTTTTGAGTCCAAATGATGGATCTGTGGAAGAGCAAAGTTGTTGATTCAGAAGTTCATGGAGATCGATAGAGAATTGCATTGGATCAACAAAGTAACACTTGGTATAGAATTTTGACATCAAGGCATGTTGGTTCCCTTTGGAGGAGCATTCTTGGATCGACACTGACCCACCACTTTTGTAGGATCTTGCTTCTTTGGTCTCAGATTAGTTTGGCATTTGCCTTGTGATCTTGGATGTGTTTGGTTTTTGGGCTTCACGGTCAACTCTTTGGAGTTCCTGCCTTGCTAACTTCGAAGTTTGACTCATCAAGTTTTTCCATATACCGCCTGATCAAAAGGCAGGTAACAAACACCTTTTGATTAGATAATGATAACTTCTTAATTAATCATTTTATTGCCTTGATTTGGTTGAGCTTACTCATAATGGGATGCTAGATGATACTAGACGATTTGCAAGTAACGTTATAATCAGTGGCAATGCAACCTTATAATTAACCTAAAATAAATATATCCCTAGCAAATAGGGGACAATATTGAAATTGGAAAGCTTAACCCTATGCAAACACGAGATGGCTCTATAATGACATTTGATAACTTATCCCCAGATAAACACGGGATGGCTTTGGTAATGATATCCAATATGATAACTCTGGGAGAATGTGGAATGATTATGATTTATGACTAATACTTAAGCAAGGACTAGAGTCCTTAACTATTATAGCCTAGAATGACCTTTGATGTGCTGGTGAATCCAAAGGAACCAGATGCTCCATAATAATTTGGATCGATGGATAGCAGGTGAACCCAACTACTAATGACTGATCACTCATGGAACTCGTTCTTGAGCTAAGCACACCTTACATATATAAGGTATACTTTGGATGGCAAGTGTTATAGCCAAAATTTCCACAGTCTTAGAGTAGATTCAAATAAATGGCGCGTACTGCAAACTGATGAAGGAATGAGTCAAGGAGCTTCGAAAATGTCAAGATTGAAGAAATCAAAGATGTAGCCAAGTTTCATAAATTCAAATCAGGTTGGTACTAACACGATTCATGCTAATACCGACATGATTTTCACCGACATGATTCACGCCAACATGATTAGAATGATATAGAATGAAGAAATGAAGGAGTAAAAGAAGTTTGATAGAAATCTAAGAAGGCAAATCAGTTCGATACGAAACTGATTTGATTAACGCCGACCTAATTTGGAGACTTGAGATAGCAAGTGTTTGATGGAAAAGGCTTGCATATGGGGGAAAATGGGGTTTTGAAACCAAATTCTGATCGGTACTGACTCGATCAGGTTTTTCCTTTTGCAAGTAATATGGCGTGACCTGATCATCATGCTGGATTATTAGATCTTGGAGATATGGACATTTTTAGCGCTAGATTGTGAGATTAATGCTGAATTTTGCCTATAAATAACAAGCTACCTACAAATTAAAGATATCTTTTTCCATTTTGGACTTCTTTTTCTATCTTCTTTCCTAAACCCTTGTAAATCCATGATCTACTAGATTGTGGCCAGATTTGGCCAGTTTTCTTTGTATTCTGGAGAGAAACATAAGATAATAAAATTAAAGTAGATATAGGCCGGAGAATTTGCCGAACCACTATAAAAGTCATGTTCTTGTCTTTATTTGTATTGATAAATTTCCATTCTCGGTATTTTCATCTGATATTTGGATGTTTGTGACATTTTCCAGCACAACGGTATTAGACTCCTACCACCCCATGATCAAGATAAAACTAGAATTTTGGTTCCCTGCTCTATATACATCTTCAAGAAGCTTTGGCGTAGAAATATTTCAGTAAAGAAACTTTAGGAATGTGACGACCCGGAATTTTCGAGCATTTATAGTCGGGATATTTAATTGATTTTATATATTCAATATAATAATTTTAACTTGAATTACAAATATCGCTATTTATTTGATAATTAAATAATAGAATTTAATAATTAGAAGTTGAGTATATTGTTGAATCTAGAATTTTAAGCCTGTTAAAAATAATTTGAAGGCTTGTAAAATTTATATTGATAACATGGAAAACAATAGACGTGATAAAATTGAATTTAACAATGGTTTGTTTAGTTCTAGAATTTTATAGTTTAAATTGAATTTAAAAATAGTCTTCCGAAGCACAGTCTCAGAATTCGATGAAACCAGTTCCATTGGATCCATGATAGTGTATTGTTATCGGATTTCAATTTTCGTAGCGTTCGGAGCTAGTGTGTGAGAGTACGATATATAAATGCACTGAAAATTTAATTGAAAATAGTCGATCCAAGAAGGGCTATCTTCTCCTTACGATCAAAATTTTAAGTTGTAAAATCGTAACGATTTAAAATTTAAATAAATATACGTATATTGGTAGATTGAGCTACTCACTCACATCATCTCATTTCATTTTAACCCTATAAACACGCAAGGAATATTTCAGATTTTTTGTTTTTTTGTTTTTATAAATCACGCTATTCGTTATCTTCCAGCCGAAGACACACCATCATATAAAATATATATATACTAACGCACGCAACCTTATCTTAGAGAGAGCCGAACCCAGAAAAGAAATTAAATGGCCGAAGTCCCATTTTCTTATAATCGAATTCGAATACCCTACTCAAATCTTCGAATTCGAAATCGAATTCGTTTCGGAAAAAAAAGGGGAAAGAGGGATCTGAGCGTGAGTTCGATTCGATTCGAGTTCGATTCGATTCGAGTTCGAATTCGTGGGAAAGGGGAAGGTAATAGCGGTGACTCGAGTTCGATTCGAGCTCAGGTGGCGTCGCATCTGGGCATGGTGGGTTGCGCGAGTGATGGAGTTGGTCTCATTCGAAGAGTTGACGAAGCAGTGGAGAGCACCGCGTGCGAGCGCACATGGGTGATGGGATCTACTACAATGTATTCGGTCGAATCGTAGAGGGCGCGCGTGTTCTGGGTAAGGCAGAGGCTAGCGTTCAAGTGAGGTATTATTTTACAATTTCGATAGTTAAATTACAATAAGTAAATTATTTATTTTGTTTATATACTGAGATATACATATACAGTTTAAAATATAATAGGGCTTTTGAAATATTGTAAGATTTATAAATAGATATATAAATATATATAAGATTTTAGGAAGATATATATTAAAAAAAAGGGCTTATATAAAGATAAAATTCTTAAACCCCATATAAATTATTTTTATATGCATTTTGGGGAAAATGAAAAGAAAAAATATTTATATGCAGTTTAGAAATGAAATCTACTAGTTTACTTAATAATGAATATAAGTGATTTAGACGATTAGTGAACTTATTTAAATTATTTAGTTACTAAAGGAATTTGTAAAAGAAAAAAAATATAGTGTAAACATTTTTATTTACTAGGCTATTTTAAATAATATTTGGAAGATTAACTTATTTAATTTATTTTTGGAACGTGAAATTTATTTATTAAAAGAAATAAATTAGTTTAAATAAAATGTTGGGTTAATTAAATTTACTTAAGGAAATTTTATAGTTTAAATTAAATCTTTGGTTAATTAAAATATTTACCTAGGAAATTGATTATTAAATTAATTCAAATATTAATAAAACACTTAATGTTATACAAGGTCTGAAAAGTAGAGAAAACAAGTCGGAATGGAAGTGGATTGCAAAACAAATGCAAAGGTGAGTTAATCTCACTCAGTTAAATTTAAATTTAAATGATTAAATTTAAATAATTGATTGTATGGTTGAATTGATTGATGTGATATAGTATAGTATAATTTGAAATTGGTATATTATGTGATGCTAACGTCTGTGGATGCAGGAAAAACAGGTTGGAGAGATCCAACTGGACCCCTCAACTTTTATTTAAATTATTTAATATTCTCTGTTCTGATTATTTGATATTCTATAATGAATTATGTGTAAGTATTGAATGCTATGGCTTGGTTGATATAATTGGGTATAATGAATTACCAAAAATATAAATTTGATTTTGGGAATGAAAATAAAAGAAGTGATATCGCAAGTAAAATAATTATAGAATAAATTTAAGAATGACTTGGGAAAAGAAATAAAGTGACTTTAAAATTCTAATAAATGAATCCTGAGAATGGAAAGGAAAATTTGAATAAACAGAAAGTTAATGAATTTTAAATCATAGTATTATTAATTAAAAAGAATAAACATTTATTTAGAATTTAAGATTTGAATTAATGAAAGAGTAAAGAAGAAATTAAAATATAATATAATAATAATAAAGTCCATAACTACTGAATTTGGAGATGAACTGATAAGTAAAAGGATTTATTTCAAATAAAATAAATTGGAAATCAATCTTGGGAAATTGATTTAAGTGATTGAAGTTGGAATTTTCTCTGAATGGCCAAGTACATGTTTTTAAAAGGTAAAATTGCAAATATAAATTAAATGTTTTAAAGTTGTTTTTAAAGAAAGCAAGTTTTGTAAAATTTATTATTTCTATTATTTAAAGTGTAAAGTAAGTATTTTCTTTAATCTATTCTAGCAGTAATTATTAAGAAGTAACTTAGTATTTTGTTTTTAAAGTAGAAATCTATTTTTATATTTTATTAAGTAACCTTATTTTCAAATATTCATATAGTATGTATTTTTAACAAATTATTAAAGTAATTTTAACTTGAATGTTTTAAAGTATATTTTAAAAGTAAAGTGATTTAAATTAATTTAGAAAAATCAAGTTTTGTGCTTGGTGATTCCAGTGGAAATAGAAATACTTGGAATTTATTCTGAGAAAGGCAGATAGTTTTGAAAACTGTTTTCAAAGGAATTTGAAAAGTGAAAATATATCTTGTGAAGATATTTTTGAGATAAATAAATAATTTGGGAAATTATTTATTGTTTGATGGATGTTTGTGAATATTAATTGATAGTTAAATAACCGACTATCAATATTGGACAAAAATGCTTTGATCGTTTCGAAGAGACCGGGATCGAGATTTATTTCTCGAAAACCTCTTCGATCCGGTTTGTATGTTTCGTGAAAACGATTTTGGATTCGAAGATGGAGCAGTGAAGTGCAAGGGCCAGTCGCTACTAATCCTAAGGATATTTTCAAAATGGATGTAGTAGGAATAGTGCCTTCGGTTCCGTTCGAACCCGGGACGGACTTGTATGGATGAATGCTTGCGAAACATTGTCAGGTGGACGATGGGCATTCTAAGGGATATATTCTTAAAAAGGTAACGCTTAGCCTCAAGCCTCATCAACCGGGAATGACTGAAAATCAGGGGTTATGCAGCAAGGCTAGGTGGGTAGCACCCAAGCAGGGTGAGGTTATTCCAGTCTAGATGTCCGTTTTTATTTCGGCTTAGTGGGCGGTTGCTGATCCCAACCGTGGGGTGATCTCACTCGGGATAATCCAGTAAGGGGTAGTCCCGGCCTTGTGTTGCAGGGGAGCGGGCGTACTCCTCGGTACGGTGATCTTGGCCCCGTACCGTGACAGGTGGTACCCCAGTGCCTAGTCATTAGTTGGAATCCATTCTCCCTACGAGCCTTGTACGAGTTTTGTTTGTATTACCCACTCTGTGGCTAGTAGCTGGAGTTTAATCATGTAACAATTTCGGCTATTTTATAAGTATTTGTATATAGACCCTATTATAATATCAGAGGATTTCTATAAAAATTTATTTTAGGTATCGTAAGGTAAAAACCCGACATGTTTATTTGTGGCGTGGTCTTACGAGATGCTTTTGTTTTCAAAGGATTTTTGAAACTTTAATAATCAATTGGGTATGGTTTTCTCACGCTGGTATTCCAGACTGACTCGGGTGTTATTTACCTGTAATGCTCGGGTCAGACCGATCAGGATATGATGCTGAGGAGCTCAGGAGAAGAGCTGGATTACAATACGTATATCCGTGCTTGTATATATATATATTCCGCTGTGTTGAGTTGCTATGTATCTATTTGTATGATACTGATATTGAGCTGTGATTGATGTACTTTGATGATGTAATATATAAACAGAGATATTTGAATTTTGAGTAAAGATTATTTATTATCTATTATATTTTATTCCGCTGCGATGGTTAGATTCTGTTGTTGTTTTCTATCTTCTTCTTCTACCTCTTCTTCTTTAACCCAAATGGTTCGTATTTCTGTACAACTTGAGTTGATTGTTATAGAATAGTGTTGACTCAAGGGGTACGGAATTGCGGGTCGTTTCACTTGGTATTAGAGCATAGGTTGGTGATAACGTTGGCTCTGGTGGGAATTACTCATTTAAAATAGAGTCCGTAGTACTCTATAATGAGTTTGAGCGTATTAATAAATATGAGCGCGTATTTGTTAGTGAATATAAATTGTTTTAATATTGTGTTGATTGGTTTATTGGGTGGCATATGAACCTTCGTCGACACAGTCTGTGCAACTGTATCGAAGGGGTTTCTAAACACTTGAATAGAACGATTGACAGGTATTGTTTTAAATGTGGGTAAATGAAATAATTTTACCCAAAATATATTTTGATATAAATAAAGTTTTTGTAAACTATTTTAGCTAATATATGATTGCCTGGATGTTAGGAAGAATAATATTAAATTATAATCATCGTGGGTAAAAATTTAACTAGAAATTGAAAATATAACCAAAGTTTAAGGCAATAAATTCATTATAAAATGAAATTTATAAATATGAATTATAAATATAATTTATCAATTGAAATATAATTAAATGAGAATTTGTATGAGCATAAGCTATGCAAATGAATTATAGTTAAAATTGATTTAAGCAGGATTTGAAAATTTAAATCCCGGAGATTTGGAAGTATTTTGATGATAAATAATAGCATTATTATTTTGGGGGTATTTCTGAAAAGAATTTGTTTTAAATGGATTTTGATAGTGAAATAGCATTGAAATCACTTGGATTATTGGAAAATAATTCTGATGATGATGGCCGCATCATCAGTATTCATTTTCGAATTTCTGAGTGACAGATTGCTGCCAAAAATAAATTTGTTCAGAAAAGCTGGTTGTTTTGAAAATTTCAAAGGAAAATTGTTAGGAATAAAACCAGGGTGGGTTTGATTTTTGAGAAGTGTGATTTGGGATGTTGGAGATTTCGAAATGATTTGAAAACCAAAAGTCGGGTGTTTAAAAATCCGGATGAGTTAGTTGTAAGCTTATAAATTGAGATGATTTTTAAATCATGAAAGAAATATAAGCTTTGAATAAAGGAAATTAAATTTAAAATGAAAATGAAATTAACTTGGATTGGAAAATAAAATTTAACTGGATTGAAACCAATTAAATAGGTTGAAAAATAATATCCAGCTTTATTCGAATCAAGTTGAAATCGAATTGAGATTAAATAAATCTGAGCCTAAAATAAAAATTTAATTGGAGTAAGAATACAATTGAATTATTGAATGGAATTAGATTCTTATCTGGATAAATGGGAAATAAGATGAATAAAGATTGGATTGAAATAAGTAAATCAGAATAACTTATAAGAGAATTAAAAATCCATAGAAATAAAATATGCTTGGGCTATAAATAAACATAAGGCTTGAGTAAAAATAAAAGATGAACATATTCAAGCCTATAATGAATGAAATTGTATAAAAATAATAATAATAATAATAATAATAATAATAAGTTGTGACTTATAAAATTTGAAAAGTGGGACAGGAAACCCAAAATAAATATTTTTGTTGAATTGGAGAATAAAATGAAAATCAAAACTTGAATTAATAATAAATTGAACTTAAGAAAATTAAATGAAGTAATATTTGGAAAAAAAATCAAGTATTGAACTATAAATAGGAGAGAACTAATTTTATAATAAATTAGTTAATAAAATCTGTAAATGGGAACGTAATGTTGTTTAATAGAAGCTGAATTGTGAATTTATGATGAAGTTTGGAAATGAAACTCAAGTTATCAATTGAATTCGACCTGGATTGTTAGTGAAGTAAATGTAATTGAATTGTGAGTCCATGAAATTTGGTGGTAAATTGAAAATGGATAATGGATTCAGAACTTGAGTTATTAATTAAAATTTAACGTGAAATGTTAACAAATTAAATATAATTGAAATGTATCGAATAAAAATGTAAATGAATTAAAATAGTAATGGTATGGATTGCAAATAAAATCCAAATAAGTGGAAATAAATTGTAAAATAGCCAGGTAATAAATTGAATGAGTTGAATCTGGAAAGTTAAATTTTATAATTACTAATCAAAGGAAATTGTAGATTTAAAACGAGATTTAATTGAGATAGAATCAAGTTGAATATAAGAGAAAAATATTTATGGAAATGAAAATTCAAAATGGATTGAGTGGATAAACTAATTATATTGAATAATGATGGAATAAATAAGAATCAAATGGAAGTGAACTTAAGTTTGAAGTGAAATAAATTGAGTAAATTAACTTAAGTTGAGAATAATTAGAAGCTCGACTAAGAGTAAAATGGAAGACCATTAAATTGATGCTTAGTTTGAATTAATTCGTGAATGGTTAGTAATGTGCAAGCCTGGATTGTTTTCGAGCTAAATAAAATAGTTTGGAATAAACAAATATGAAATGAAATGCAAGTGAATGGATTTAAATTTAAAATGCAATGAAAATGAGAATATATAGATTGTGAATAAATTGAAGATGGAATAGAATTAAATATAAATTGAGTTGAAATCAATTTAAATTGGTTATAAACATAAATACTTATTTATTCACATAAATCTCGTCGAACTGCATGGAATAAATTGTCGTTGGATGTAAATGGAAGTAATTAAAATTCTATGTGTTGATAAGGGTAAAATAAATTGATTTTGAGAGCAATTGAATTAAGTATGAGTTCAGTTTGCTTAAAAATAAATTAAATGTAAGTTTGAGAGTTGTTAACCATTCGGATTAAGTGAAGCGATATGTGATTGGTTGTAAGCAATTAAAATTAATGTTGGAATATTTAAATTGCTTATAAAAAGTGTTTAATGGGCATTTCTTTTTGAATTCATATGTTTTAACTATTGCAAATAAGTGAAATATAGTTAAACTGTATATATTTGGCACTTACATGTTTAAATTGAGTAAGTACAGGTACCAGGAAGCCGTGTGGCTGGATTTTGGGCATGCTAACTGCTAAATTAATAGGCTGTTTGCTTAAAATGCTAAATAAGGTACGCCTACGCAATAAAAATAGAAAATATGAACTGTTTTTGATTTTTCCGACCGTGTGGGTCGATGTATATATATTTATCTCTTTTGTCAAATTGCAAAAGCTACTCCGTACAAAGGGGACCCTGCCAAAAATTTTCAAAAATTTTGGGAATTAGAATTTTTTTTGAAAATTTTGTTAACGACAAAACGGTTTAAACTGGAAAATTGAAATAAGTTAGTAAATGAAACTAATTAAAGTAATGACATAAATTAGTTATAAATGAAAGATAAAATTAAATGTTCAAAGTTGAAAATAAATAAAATTCATATGTAATGTGGAAATCAATTTGAATAGAAATAGATATTAACTAAAGTGGTAAAGTGAAAACAAACATAAGAAGCATATAAAATGCTTATACTAACTTATGAGGGAATGATGAATTCTTAAATGAAAAATTGATACTACTACTATAATCTAAGTCAATATTTGAATGAATAGATATTGGCATTTTGTGAGAAAATCGATATAATGTTTTAGAATATTGTGATTGGATATTAGTGCTAAGCAGGATATGCAGGTATTATAAAGGAAAAGAGAATTGATTTTGATTTCAGAAGATAAATATGAATTGCCCGACAAAAGGTATGTATTTAAATTTTGGTATGAAATTGAATTGGGTTTTTGGATCGAGCCACTTGGCCTTTTGTTTTCTTTTTGGATTTGGGAGGCCGTAGAGCCATTTTGTAGTTGTACCGAGCTAGCCGCGCAAAGGAGACACTGGCAAATTTTTTTCGGAAATTTAGAGAGTTAGAAAAATTTTTGAGAAAATTTTGATAATTCAATATGGTTTTAAATTAAAACTTGAATGGTTAAACAATAGTATAGTTTGAAACTCTGGGAGAGTTGAGAAGTTAATAAGAATGATAATGGATCTTTTATAAAAAGATAGTTGGTAGAATGTTAAATTGTTTGGTTTTGGGAATAAGTAAACGGGTATTGGACCATTCTTCCTAATTAGTAATTTCGGAGACGAAATTCTTTTAAGGGGGGAGGAATGTGACGACCCGGAATTTTCGAGCATTTATAATCGGGATATTTAATTGATTTTAAATATTCAATATAATAATTTTAACTTGAATTACAAATATCGCTATTTACTTGATAATTAAATAATAGAATTTAATAATTAGAAGTTGAGTAAATTGTTGAATCTAGAATTTTAAGCCTGTTAAAAATAATTTGAAGGCTTGTAAAATTTATATTGATAACATGGAAAACAATAGACGTGATAAAATTGAATTTAACAGTGGTTTGTTCAGTTTTAGAATTTTATAGTTTAAATTGAATTTAAAAATAGCTTTCCGAGGCACAATCTCGAAATTCGATGGAACCAGTTCCATTGGATCCGTGATAGTGTATTGTTATCAGATTTCAATTTTCGTAGCGTTCGGAGCTAGTGTGTGAGAGTACGATATATAAACGCGCTGAAAATTTAATTGAAAATTGTCGATCCAAGACGGGCTATCTTCTCCTTACGATCAAAATTTTAAGTTGTAAAATCGTAACGATTTAAAATTTAAATAAATATACGTATATTGGTAGATTGACCTACTCACTCACATCATCTCATTTCATTTTAACCCTGCAAACACGCAAGGAATATTTTAGATTTTTTGTTTTTCTTGTTTTTATAAATCACGCTATTCGTTATCTTCCAACCGAAGACACACCATCATATAAAATATATATACTAACGCACGCTACCTTATCTTAGAGAGAGCCGAACCCAGAAAAGAAATTAAATGGCCGAAGTCCCATTTTCTTATAATCGAATTCGAATACCCTACTCAAATCTTCGAATTCGAAATCGAATTCGTTTAAAAAAAAAAGGGGGAAAGAGGGATCTGAGCGTGAGTTCGATTCGATTCGAGTTCGAATCGATTCGAGTTCGAATTCGTGGGAAGGGGGAAGGTAATAGCGGTGACTCGAGTTCGATTCGAGCTCAAGTGGTGTCGCATCTGGGCATGGTGGGTTGCGTGAGTGATGGAGTTGGTCTCATTCGAAGAGTCGACGAAGCAGTGGAGAGCACCGCGTGCGAGCGCACATGGGTGATGGGATCTGCTGCAATGGATTCGATCGAATCGTGGAGGGCGCGCGTGTTCTGGGTAGGGCCGAGGCTAGCGTTCAAGTGAGGTATTATTTTACAATTTCGATAATTAAATTACAGTAAGTAAATTATTTATTTTGTTTATATACCGAGATATACATATACAGTTTAAAATATAATAAGGCTTTTGAAGTATTGTAAGATTTATAAACAGATATATAAATATATATAAGATTTTAGGAAGATACATATTTAAAAAAAAAGGGCTTATATAAAGATAAAATTCTTAAACCCCATATAAATTATTTATATATGCATTTTGGGGAAAATGAAAAGAAAAAATATTTATATGCAGTTTAGAAATGAAATCTACTAGTTTAGTTAATAACGTATATTAGTGATTTAGACGATTAGTGAACTTATTTAAACTATTTAGTTGCTAAAGGAATTTGTAAAAGAAAAAAATATACGTGTAAACATTTTTATTTACTAGGCTATTTTAAAAAATATTTGAAATATTAACTTGTTTAATTTATTTTTGGAACGTGAAATTTATTTATTAAAAGAAATAAATTATTTTAAATAAAATGTTGGGTTAATTAAATTTACTTAAGGAATTTTTATAGTTTAAATTAAATCTTTGGTTAATTAAAATATTTACCTAGGAAATTGATTATTAAATTAATTCAAATATTAATAAAACACTTAATGTTATACAAGGTCTGAAAAGTAGAGAAAACAAGTCGGAATGGAAGTGGATTGCAAAACAAATGCAAAGGTGAGTTAATCTCACTCAGTTAAATTTAAATTTAAATGATTAAATTTAAATAATTGATTGTATGGTTGAATTGATTGATGTGATATAGTATAGTATAATTTGAAATTGGTATATTATGTGATGCTAACGTCTGTGGATGCAGGAAAAACAGGTTGGAGAGATCCAACTGGACCCCTCAACTTTTATTTAAATTATTTAATATTCTCTGTTCTGATTATTTGATATTCTATAATGAATTATGTGTAAGTATTGAATGCTATGGCTTGGTTGATATAATTGGGTATAATGAATTACCAAAAATATAAATTTGATTTTGGGAATGAAAATAAAAGAAGTGATATCGCAAGTAAAATAATTATAGAATAAATTTAAGAATGACTTGGGAAAAGAAATAAAGTGACTTTAAAATTCTAATAAATGAATCCTGAGAATGGAAAGGAAAATTTGAATAAACAGAAAGTTAATGAATTTTAAATTATAGTATTATTAATTAAAAAGAATAAACATTTATTTATAATTTAAGATTTGAATTAATGAAAGAGTAAAGAAGAAATTAAAAAAAATATAATAATAATAAAGTCCATAACTATTGAATTTGGAGATGAACTGATAAGTAAAAGGATTTATTACAAATAAAATAAATTGGAAATCAATCTTGGGAAATTGATTTAAGTGATTGAAGTTTGAATTTTCTCTGGATGGCCAAGTACATATTTTAAAAAGGTAAAATTGCAAATATAAATTAAATGTTTTAAAGTTGTTTTTAGTGAAAGCAAGTTTTTTAAAATTTATTATTTCTATTATTTAAAGTCTAAAGTAAGTATTTTCTTTAATCTATTCTAACAGTAATTATTAAGAAGTAACTTAGTATTTTGTTTTTAAAAGTAGAAATCTATTTTTATATTTTATTAAGTAACCTTATTTTCAAATATTCATATAGTATGTATTTTTAATAAATTATTAAAGTAATTTTAACTTGAATGTTTTAAAGTATATTTTAAAAGTAAAGTGATTTAAATTAATTTAGAAAAATCAAGTTTTGTGCTTGGTGATTTCAGTGGAAATAGAAATACTTGGAATTTATTCTGAGAAAGGCAGATAGTTTTGAAAACTATTTTCAAAAGAATTTGAAAAGTGAAAATATATCTTGTGAAGATATTTTTGAGATAAATAGATAATTTGGGAAATTATTTATTGTTTGATGGATGTTTGTGAATATTAATTGATAGTTAAATTACCGACTATCAATATTGGACAAAAGTGCGTTGATCGTTTCGAAGAGACCGGGATCGAGATTTATTTCTCGAAAACCACTTCGATCCGGTTTGCACGTTTCGTGAAAACGATTTTGGATTCAAAGATGGAGCAGTGAAGTGCAAGGGCTAGTCGCTACTAATCCTAAGGATATTTCCAAAATGGATGTAGTAGGAATAGTGCCTTCGGTTCCGTTCGAACCCGGGACGGACTTGTATGGATGAATGCTTGCGAAACATCGTCAGGTGGACGATGGGCATTCTAAGGGATATATTCTTAAAAAGGTAACGCTTAGCCTCAAGCCTCATCAACCGGGAATGACTGAAAATCAGGGGTTATGCAGCAAGGCTAGGTGGGTAGTATCCAAGCAGGGTGAGATCATTCCAGTCTAGATGTCCCTTTTTATTTTGGCTTAGTGGGCGGTTGCTGATCCCAACCGCGGGGTGATCTCACTCGAGATTATCCAGTAAGGGGTAGTCCCAGCCTTGTGTTGCAGGGGAGCGGGCGTACTCCTCGGTACGGTGATATAGGCCCCGTATAGTGACAGGTGGTACCCCAGTGCCTAATTATTAGTTGGTATCCATTCTCCCTACGAGCCTTGTACGAGTTTTGTTTGTATTACCCACTCTGTGGCTAGTAGCTGGAATTTAATCATGTAACAATTTCGGCTATTTTATAGGTATTTGTATATAGACCCTATTATTATATCAGAGGATTTCTATAAAAAATTGTTTTAGGTATCGTAAGGTAAAAACCCGACATGTTTATTTGTGGCGTGGTCTTACGAGATGCTTTTGTTTTCAAAGGATTTTTGAAACTTTAATAATCAATTGGGTGTGATTTTCTCACGCTAGTATTCCAGACTGACTCGGGTGTTATTTAACTGTAATGCTCGGGTCAGACCGAGTATTGTAGGATACAGGATATGATGCTGAGGAGCTCAGGAGACGAGCTGGATTACGATACGTATATTCGTACTTGTATATATATATTCCGCTGTGTTGAGTTGCTATGTATCTATTTGTATGATACTGAATTGAGCTGTGATTGATGTACTCTGATGATGTAATATATAAACAGAGATATTTGATTTTGAGTAAAGATTATTTATTATCTATTATATTTTATTCCGCTGCAATGGTTAGATTCTGTTGTTGTTTTCTATCTTCTTCTTTTACCTCTTCTTCTTTAACCCAAATGGTTCGTATTTCTGTACAACTTGAGTTGATTGTTATAGAATAGTGTTGACTCAAGGGGTACGGATTTGCGGGTCGTTTCAAGGAAGGTAAACGGTAACAAAGTAACTTAAAGATTATTAAGAATAAGCGGTCACAAATATCAGCATATAGATAGTTGGATAAATATTGATAGAGGAAACACTATTGTGAGATATGAACGAACTAAATATGTTAAAGATGCTAAGCGCTTTTCAATACTATAATCAACAAAGCACTATTATAAGAGATTCGTCGGTCCTATATTTAAAAGGAGCAAGTCCTACATAAGTTGATATGACTATTACTTAGGAATTAACAAAGGATTCCATAAGGATTATTCAGAAAATATGGTGATGAAAAAGAAAGAAATGAGATAAAGACATTAGTTACCCCGAATGATTTAACTTCCACTACTAAAACTTGGCCTTTTCAATTGATAAGAACTTTGTCTTCCCCAAAATAGATATTAGACTTGCAAACAATGGCAATTAACTATTTTAACAAATATGAAGAAGCCAAGATACTATTTAAACTTGAAGTTCATAGGCAACAAAAGCTACAAATAAAACAATCGAGTATACCAAAGAGAAATTTGGTCAGGACGCTGAGTAAAAGGAACTATCCCTAACTCTATGGTCATATAAACTCAAGCAAAATAGCCATAGACATATTATTTCTTATTAATATAAGAATCTGAAGCATTTTTACTAGAAAAAGTAAAGGTTCTACCATGCCAAGAAATCTTGTATGCCTATAAATCAAACTAAGAACCAACAAAGAGATCCTTGGGTTTTTCCAAAACTTGCCAAAACCATATTGTGAGTCACGGAATGTCAACCGAGAATCTATAAGTAGCATAATTCAAGAAACTTTACAGTGGTTTAATATTCAAAAAGTTAATGACAAGTGTTGAAAACAAGGCAAATGACCATCAGTGTTCAAATTGAAAAGGATCTTTACTTCTAGACATTAATTGGTTAAGAAAACTTAATGGAAATGCAATAACAAGGACATGGAATACCAATAATCCGAGATTCAAAGAGAAAGGGTTTTGAAAAATTCATTCTAATAAAGAGCCCTCGAAATGAGATGCGATAAGTTTAACTTAGCTCCTAGGCGAGATTTGTTAATAGAAGCGTACCTCGTATCCTAAAGATGACAATTAAGACTTCGGTCCTAGCTAAGGCCTGGCACCACACCATAATCATCTATTAGAAACGGTTTATAACCGTTGCTTACACCATTACCAACGGTTAAAAACCGTTTCTAATAACGGAGTGGTAAATTTTAGCAACGGTAACTAACCGTTGTTTTTTGATCATAAGCAACGGTTTTAAACCGTTGCTTAATGTCCATAAAGCAACGGTTATTGCCCGTTGTTTATTTACAAATAGCAACGGTAATTAACCGTTTCTTTTAGATCATAAGCAACGGTTTTAAACCGTTTCTTAGTGTCTATAAAGCAACGGGTATTGCCCGTTGTGTTATCGTAAATAGCAACGAGTTTTAGCCGTTCCATTTGATCCATAATTCCATGGCCTTTACTCATAACGAAACGGGCAGAAACCGTTGTTATGTACTATATTACAACGGTTCTTACCCGTTGTAATTCTGTCCGTTTGAAAAAAAAAATATAGGCATTAAAAGCATTAGTCATGACACAGTATTATCATACATTTACAAACAGCTACCAGACATACAATTACAAACAGCTACCCGACATACAAATACAGTGCTACCAGACATACAATTACAAACAGCTACATAAGTCATGACACAGTATTATCACAGTGTTATTACATAACATATAATAATAGCATCCATCGTCCTAAGTTTGAAGATAACAGTATTTTCACCATACATATGATAACAACACTTAACTTGAGCAGTCTAAGATAATTCACACAAGCATACGTTCTTAATACAGCGTTCATTTACATGCTCAAACAGCTTTCCTCGTAACCAGGCCTTCCATGCAGCTGCAAAATGAATAAACATGAGTTAGCATTAAACTAACCTATACATATAAATGTTAAAACCCAACGCATTCTGGTTACTGAATCATATATAACATGAAATACAAGAGAACATAAAATGGTATTAATAGTTTAAAGGTTATAAATTAAGAGATTTTACTAGACTGCACATAAGAAAACATGTTTCCTATGATGTCCAAGGATCAATCAGTTTCAGGTTATGATTAAATTAAGACTGATATGAAACAACAAAGTGCATACTAAAATTGAAACAACAAAGCCCCAAACTTCCAGTCCACTTTCAAATTAAGACTGAATTCTTAAAAGTCTGATACTCATGCTCCAAAAATATTTCAGTTTGTAATAACTGGCCATACATCAGCATGCTACATATCAGACAATGGTTTTAGGTGCTTCAAACACTTCAACTCATTGGTACAACTACAACAGAACATTGCTCGTGCAGTCTATCTAGTCTTAATAGTCCAACTCACCTGATCAACCCTATTGCCACAACTCCTGATTCTATCAATTTACTACTGACCAGTCATGTGTTTCAGCAACTATGATGTGTGCTTTCATCAGAAATCACTCCTACATGACGTTTGTTCATTGTTGTTTTAGCTACAATTTTCAGTATGGTATACTATTTAAAATCCTGTACACATGGAAATATGGAACCTAGATTGTACCAGTAAACAATTTAATCATAACGTTCTTGTTACATGGGTAATTTTAAGCCAAGTAATTCTAATTAAGATATCATTTGCTTTACATAAAACGAATATAAATAACTAATCTAAATATCTGTTACTACTTGCATTCGAGAAAGCAGACATAGAACAAAAATGACGCAACGAAGCCATTACGTGGTTTGAATCCAAAAAAAAAAATTGTATCACATTCACATGTACAGATCGGTTACCCTATCTTAATCCATGTATGATTAATTTTAGTAATTGATGATTCCTCACGGCATCCCGTTCAGTAGCCAACGCACTGCATTAGCAGCCAATATCACGGGGTATAAACCACCTACTCCCTTTCATTCCAAAATTATTTTCAAATGCAACCATATAACATGGACGATGATATCAAAAACTCATTATTTACATCACAACCATGCTCAGAAAATGTGAAACAACTTGAGTAACAAAGAAATCGACTACTCACCCTTCACGTCCCTTCATTCAAATTCAGTTTGTGTTCACATACACAACATCCTAACCATCTATACAAGATTTCTTATTGAAAATATATAAATAATACTACCCATTTACCCAGAAAAAAAAGAAAAATTTAGTAAGAAAAATACATGTATAGTACTTCCAACCCAAAGCATCCTTGTATAACCATCCTCTCCTTTTTCAGCATTGATCAATTTGACCTCTGTAACGACGAGATAGCTCTCATCTAAAATAATGTATTCAAAATGATGTGCAACTCTACCTAACAAAATGGACTACTATTCTCAAACAAAAGATTTGCCTTTCAGTTACACAAAATGTGTGCACTTCATTTCAAAACAACAGAATATAACGTGAATGTTCATCTGCATAGTTATCACGAATTCACTATAAACCAAAGAGCGATCGCTAACATTGAAGATCCGATGCTAATGTATTGTTATAATAACGTAAAAATACAAATTACCATGGAAAGCAAGCTGTATATTGCTAAACAAATATAAAACAAAAGACATACCTCCGACTAAAGATATCGTATCAAACCCTTTTGATGGCACACATAACCTCCGACTCCAATGTCCCTAAAGGTCTCGGCCATATGTCGATTCATTTTGGCAGTTCGCTCATCCTCCAACAAAATTTTGTCTAACAAAACTTTTTCATATGCGAGTGGTACTGGTTTTCCATGACATACTGACTGTGTGGAATCTCGGCATATAGTACCTGTTATATCATTGGTATATGTATAATATGGATTTAATAATATCATACAGATTTAATAAGCATTCCAGGAGTAAATATATGTCGAATTATATACACTGATATATAAAATAGTACCTGTTGCAATTACTTCATCCTCGAAGTTCAGGATTTCACATCTTTGGTCGATTGACGGATTGGTCGGAATGAGATTCTGAGAAGTACCGGTGCTACTGCCTACTTGACCACCTTCGGCTAGCTTGAGAATACGCTCCAGTTTATCATCCATGCTATCCACCTTCAACAGTTTTTGCTCCACAGCTTGCAGCCGCTGCTCATATTCTCCTTTGGCCTCTTTGAGTCGTTTGCATGGAATGGCAGCACCCTTAAGTTGACTAGGAGATATATTGGTCCCAATACATCGGCTCCTGCCCTTTACATCATTACCAAACACTTTTATAAAAACTTCTTCATCACCACCACTCGCCGTTTCCTTTTCTTTTCCAATTTTGTCCTGAAATGTAAATACATATATATATATATAATGAATAATGAAAAATTAATTTAAAGGCGTTATTATTTGTTTAACTTACAAAGAACGAAGATGACGCATCAGACACGCTGCCATCTTTTTTCTTATGTGTTTTCTCCCATACTTGAAGACGTGATACTTCTGCTCCCGAACTTGTATCGACCTGCATACAAGAAATCAAATGCAGATAAAAACAAATATATATATATATATAAGTATGGTATTTAAGCAGCTGTACTTTGCATGTGCTATGCAAACATGGGAAAAGAACATACAAATTTCAAATCTTAAAAACTACCAGCATTTTCATCCATTGTGCATTTTCAAAGTATGTATAGACTGGGTTATTCCCAAAGTTTATTTAGTCAAAAAGCATGGAATAGTGTAAAACGAGCGATGCGTTGCTATATCAATTCAACTTGCATACTTTGCTGTCATGTTATAAATCTAAACAAGGGAACATGCTGCCATTTGAGTTTAAGCAATAAAACATGTATAAGAAGTTTTTTTTTCTGCACACATTCACTGTCGTTTTTTGCTCCAAGATCAATTTCTTTGAAGTTTGAATGGGTTTGAAATAGAGTGAGCATACTCCCTTGTTTGAAGTTTTTTGCTCACTCTACAGTATAATATGCAACTACTATAACATGATTAAACTACAAAACTTAAATGCAAATTCTTCTTTTAATGCAAATTAACAAAGAAAATAAAATTCACTAAAACCTGATAATACATTGACAGTACAAAATCTCTGGTCAAGCAACGATATACCGGTTATGCATTTGTAGTGCCAAAAATCAGGCATAGTGTTCGTTTCTGCAAGTCTAAAACAGTAGCATACACATAGTACAGTCACGGGAATAGCAGTACATAAAACTTCTCCCTAAATTTGATGTTGATATTGCATGTGAATTCCTGTTATCTTTTAGATAAACCACTGTCACATTGTGCACTAATCCCAGTATTATACTTTAAATCCTAGACCTTGCAGCTAACAAAATACAAAGCACCAAATTTGAAAAAGCAATGGGAACTGGAGCACTTATATTCACGCTCTTACCACACTTATCCCCTGTACTACATCCACTACATGACAAGACATTCTTAAAATAAAAACTACAGTATATTCACTGACCATGACAACCCTCAAAACAGCATGATCATACACACAAAGGTAGATCAGAAATACCCCAAGACATCTCAAAACATTTGAAAACAGTATCACAACTTGAATAATACTGCACCACTTCACCTGACACCCATTCATGCATATATAGTATAACAAATTTGACCTAGGTCGTATAGGAGTCTTTTTAATCCTATCTGAATAATCAATTTTAATACACAAAAAACAACCCTTCAATAAAAAAAATTGAATTACATACCTATTTTATTTCTGATTATGTTATCTTTATATGCATAGCTCAATTTCTTGAATCGGTATGTAAGGAAAACATAGTAAAAACACGTACCATTTCTTGAGTAATCCTAGCGTGACTCTTACGTCCCGAATGATGACAATATTCGAGCTTTGATCTATTTTGTTTGCCTTTCTTCCTTTTTTCTTTTGCCTCGGGTGTTGATTCGTATCTTATGAACTCCTCCCAATCATTTTTACCAATTTTCGGCGGACAATTTTTCATTCTTTCTTCGTCAGTGTTGAAAATATCATAATAATTCTTGCGCAAATCACTCTTGTGTCCCCTAAAAATCTCGGACATCTTTTTGAACATAAGGTCCTTTGATAGAGGATCGAGCTCAAAATATTTCTATATAACAAACCAAGATAAAGGGATTATTTCACATACAATATAACAAATGACATAGGCTACAACCATGCATGTCTAATGGAGTATGACTGTGTTCTAATATACATGTTTTACACTTGAATTAATTATAGATGTTTTACAGATGTTTTACACTTGAATTAATTATAGATGTTTTACACTTGAAATTAATCAAATTAGCATAAGCCTATACTTCTCATACAATGCACTGAATCAAATCTCCAGTGGATGATGTGTGACCGTATCATATGATACTCCAAATTGAAAAAACAATACCTCCAATTGATTCCACACGTCTTCCTTGTAATTTGACGGAACTTTTTTCCAACTTGGATAGGAGATTGGCACATGATTTCTTACTAGTTTACCCATCTTCGAGGCGACCTTTGAAGCATTTTTTCCGACTGGAGAACCGTAGTTGTCTATATCAATTTTCTCCCGGTTTAAAGTGGATGATTGTGACGATTGTGACATTATTTCCTGCAAAATGCAAACTTGATTTCATTAATATGCAAACTTGATTATTATTATCTAAAATACTGGCATCGCACAAAATCTTTTAATACAGAAAAAAAGGAACATGACTCAAACAATATAAAAATATAACTTCCAAAATCAAATAGAAAACATACCTTAAAATCATAATTTGAGTGTCTCTTTCGCGTAGGCCTGTCCAAAATAGTTAAAGGAACTGCGTCTTCGTCATCATCTATGAATACATAAGCATTAGTATTGACAAAAAAGAAAAAAATGATTGTGATTTCAGCGGAAGAACCTATTAATAGAAAAAGGAGTTTACCATCGAGGACAACATATAACACACCATTTTATATTTTACAACATATATCAGGATATTATAATGGCACTAATAAAAAATATAATGCATCTATTACTATCATATAACACACCATTTTATATTTTACACCATTTTAAATAAATATTTTGTTAAGGTACAATAACATAACTGAAATACAAAGTTAACATATGCATTTGATAAGATCTTCTAATTTTTCATTGTCTTCAAAAGCTGATTGATAAACGGTGGGAAACTCAGTGTCATCCACATTTATGGTCAACCGTTTTGGTGTATGCAAAACCACAAACCATCCATCATTTTTTAAATCTTTTGAGTAGAACACTTGACTCGCTTCCGATGCAAGAATAAATGGCTCATCATTCACGCTGTCTTTACTCTTCAATTTTCCCAAGTTAACTGTGATCAAGTTTGAAACAGGATCTATTTTACAACCATTGATCTTATCTTCGACCTTTACCCAATCACAATAAAAAACTGTTTGTTTGAAGTCAATGTAATCCAACTCAATTATTTGTTGAATAACTCCGTAATACGTTGTTTCTGCTTCCTTAAAATTTTTATCCTTCCCACTCGCTCTAAATTGTGTAATTGCTCTCATGCATACACCACTATCCTGTGTTAGCTTTCGCTCTTCATAACTTTTCGGAGAAAATAAAAACCCATTCACTTGGTACTTCATATAACTACGGGCATCAAACATCGGCCCGTTAACTAGCCGCCAAAGAGTTGAGTCAACATCGACGGTCTTCAACAACTACAACAAACACAATAAGTAAAAAAAACATTGTCAAGGAGGTGTATGACCAACTTAAAAATACGTTAAATATCTAATATGTATACCTCCTCACGTAACCAAAAAGTGAAATTCTTAATAGCTTCCCCAGATGTACCCCCGCCTCGAGTTCGAGATTTGGTGCTTTGAACATAGGAGTTATACCTCCTACGAAAAACACACAATAATTACTATATATATGAATTGATGAATTGATTTACAATAATAAAAATTCAGAACAAATTTATGAACTTACTTCTTCCACTCATCCAATCCGTCATATTTATCAAGGACCCATTTACGCACTTGTTCAAATTGCACTCGAGTTAACGTTATATCTTTACCATTATCTAGTGCTATTTCATCAGCAAACTCATCATCCTCATCTAAAAACGCTTCACGGGTATGTTTATGAGTGCCATCACCTCCCTTTGGCATATACTCCATGCAGTAAAGACTAGCTTCTTGTACAATATATCCTTCTGCAATACACCCTTCAATATATCTTTTGTTGCGCACATATCCTTTATATGTTTTCATCAACCTATGAAGATGAACAGTTGTAAATTGTAGACATCAATAGCTATTTAAATCGAATAATGATGTACATAATTGAAATTAGTAATTTACCGTTCAAATGGGTACATCCACCTATATCTAACAGGACCAGAAATCAATGCTTCATCGGCTAAATGAATCATAAGGTGAATACTGATATCAAAAAATGCAGGCGGAAAATGTTTTTCAAGAACACACATTGCTTCTACCAAACTAGCCTTTGCTTTTTGAAGATGTTCCCTATTGATCACCTTTGAACATAAAATGTTATAAAAGAGACTTATGCGGTGAATAGCATTCCGTAGATCCTTATGTTGCGGAAAACAATGCTGAAGCAATACCGGAAGTAAATGTTGCATTATGACGTGGTAATCATGCGACTTCATATTTCTTAGTTCAGGAGGGTTGATGCTCACATTGTTACGGAAGTTAGAAGAGAATTTGCTCGGCACTTTCAAATTTTTCAAAATGGTGCAAAACCTTATCTTTTCTTCTTTGCTCAAAGTGAAAGTCGCAATTGGTATGGTTAGTTTACTTGTTTCAGGATCTTCTATCACCCACAACTTTTGTTTTATACCCATGATTTTCAAATCCTTCCGTGCATTGAAGCCATCTTTTGACATGTCTTTATGGTCCATAATTGTGTTAATCAAATGTTTCATGACATTCATCTCTGTATGCATAACATCAATATTATGTCGGGTCAAATTTGCTTTCCAATATGGTAAATCAAAGAATTTCGACCTCCTATACCATGCAGGAACTTCTTCATCGATTATCTTTTTTCGTTTTCGACCAATTTCTCGTTTTTCTTTACCAACTTTCATTTTTATATGCGCTACTCCTCTTTTACGCAACACATGGCTCGCGTCATTTACAAAATTTAATTTACCCAATAATAGTTATCTACAATTACTACTAAACAATTATTTATCATCGATTAATAATCAACTACCAATCGAATAATATCACTAGTTGATATTATCCTACAACAATCAACTCAATCAACTACCAATCAAATAATATCCCTACTGGTTATTATTTTTCACAATCAATCTTATTTTTAACACTAGCACTAAACTAGTGAATGTGACAACTAGTGAATGATTCAACCGAACATATATATCAAAATAAAAGGACTGATAATTAAGGAATCCACATACTACAAATCAATCTTTTGCTTCTTCTGATATAAAACCAAATGAAGCCAAATAAAACCAAAATCGAATACTGTAAATAAATAAAACATGTAACACATAATCTAGCATGCATGTACAACATATAAATAAATAGTAATCATGCATGCATGTACAACATATAAATAAATTAGACAAATGATATAAAACTTTTATTTAAGGGAATTAAATGGTAAACTAAACTTTTATCTAAGAAACCACTAAAATAAACAAAAACAACAGAACCACGGGAAGAACAGAAACTGAGGGTGGAGAAACTAATGATGAAAACAGATTTTGTCATATTAAAATCTTTGACTTGGTGAATTCTTGAATGTATCATGTATGGGATTAAGTTCATGTTAGGTTTGCTTTTACATCATGATTCTGAAAACAGATTCTGGGTTACTAATTTGTACTTACAAATTAATTATGGCGATTATGAATTTCTTTTTTTTTTGTACATCTGAATACTTGTAATCCTTTGGATTGACAGTGGCAATTAATCACCAAATGAGACGTATTCAGATACGAAAATTTATCACCAAATTGCATAATTAATAATTTAGAAGCAGTTTACAATTGGTACCAATACGTATTCAATGTACGTGATCAATCCAGTTAGATGTACCTAATTAACTAATACCTGATACCAATACGTATTCAGATGTACCAAATTAACTAATAGAATTCACTTTGATAACTTTAGAAGCTGAAATCAATTTAAGTGCAATAGTTTAGAATGATATTAAGTACATCTGAATATGTGTAGACGTTTAATGCATCATCAAAATATAAAATACACATAATTTAGTAATTGATTTGAGTAGCAAACTTAATAAATAAAAAAGCAGAAAATCAAATTTGGGTACTAATTAATGATAATTAAATAATTCATGCATACAAATTCTGTAAGCAAATTAAAACTGCTAATAAAATCATTCAATCCTAACAATTTAAGTAACCTAAATTTTGACCTAGCCATTCAACTCGTCCTAATACTCAAGCCCTAATCAGTCCCACTGCAATTTCACAATTTCAGTAAGCGAAACGACTTACTCGCCGCGATTGGTGGCACGCTCCTTCCTTGATTGGCACGCCGCGATTGATTGGCACGCTCCTTCCTTGATTGGCACGCTCGGCAGCAACCTGCTCCTCGAAGTGGTCTTAGCTCTGGCTCTTTCGGAAGAGGCGGAGGTGGTGGAGATATTTTGGGGCGAAATCGATTAATTTAGGTCGAATGGGGAAATAATTTGGGACGAGAAATGTTTCGTGGTTTGTTGTAAACATTATGGCGCAAAGGTACTAAATTATACCGCCAGAAATTAGCACAATATAAACGACGGTTAAATCCCGTCGCTAAAAGAAAAGAAACGGGCAAAACGTATGGCGCCAAAGGTGAAATTTCCCTCCAAGTTGCTAAATACATAACAACGGTTAAAACCCGTTGTATTTTAACAACGGGAAATTACCGTTGCTAATTAGGCGGAAGGCTTGTTGTAAAATTCAGCTTTTGGTGTAGTGTGGCTAAAGCACTCATCCAAAGAGTGATGGTTAATTAAGCATTTCGTCCCACTCAAGGGCTGGCCAAAGCACCCATCCAAGGAAGATGGACGAGAAGCCTTTTGTCCCATTATAAGGCTTGGCCGAAGCACTCATCCAAAGAGTGGTGCTCAACTAAGCCTTCAGGTCCACCTCAATGCCCGACCAATGCACCCATCCAAGGGAGACGGATGAGAAGCATTCGGTCCTACCGCTAGGCTTAGCCAAAGCATCCACCCAAAGAGTGATGGTCAAATAAGCATTTGGACCCTTACCAAGCCGGACCGATGCACATATTTAAGGGAGATGTACGAGAAGCCTTATGTATTTCCATAAGGCCTTGCGAAGCACCCATCCAAAAAGCGATGGTCAATTAAGCCTTTGGTCCCACCGCTATGCATGGTCGAAGCACCCATTCAAGGATGCCAGTTAATCGAATTCTGATGATCAAATAAGGTCTTTGAAAGCAACCATCGAAAGAAGGATAATCGACCGAACTCCTGGTTCGATGAACAACTAAACTTAGAACAAGCAAAAATAATGAGTATTCCCCAAGTTTACGGGAAATTTCAACCTACCGTAATGTCAGTTATTTCTAATGAAACCTATTTGCAGAAGGTTTTAAGAGGACTTCCAAATAAAGTTACAAAAGTTTATCATCTTTCAAAAAGTAGGTTCGAATATTTATGGAAAATGTTCACGAAAAAAGGAACATTTCTAATGAAAATGATCATCACAAATAAAAATATATTCAAAAGATTACAAAAATATATATGTTTTGGAAAACTTTTTCGATAAAATAGTTTGCAGGAGAATCGTGTGTTTTTTGGACCAAAAGTTATATGTAACACCATATGAATTTCCGTTAATAATTTACCAATTAATTAGGCTTCAAAAATAGAATTCGAGAAAATGGTAGAATTGGCCACGTAACTTGTACATTGCGTTTGCGGCGATTTTCTAAGCAACATTCGTATATGGAGTTTGGCAATCGGAGTACAAACAAAGAAGTTATGGGCGTTTAAAAAAATCGAAACGAAAATCATCAAATCACAAAATATGGTAAGAAATATCTAATTAAATTGAGACCCTACCCGTCGACCCCTGCTATGGACGGTCAACCGTTCATAGGGGGGCGCGATCGATCGTCGAAGCATTTTAGCTGTGGTTTGAACCTCGGTTAACGGCCCAGATTTAATAATTTTATTCTAGTAGATACAACTAATTCGAGAGCCTATAAATACAGGCCTAACTGCTCTCTTTTCTTCTCATATTTTTTGACCAAGGGCAGTGAAGCTATACTACCTCCTCTTCTCCACTATTCCTCCGAACTTTAAAATAATTTTTATTTATACAAATTGAAGAAGTGTAGAAAATAAATAGAAGAAGAGAAGGAGCGGATCAGCGTTGCGCAACAAAAAGGTTAATTTCAATATTATAAACCTATATTCCCATTTTTCCCAAATCTCTTCTCAAATCTGTAATTTTAATGGTATGCTTATACTCCGTTATACATATTCTTGAGATTAAAACAGAAATGGAGTTGATTCAAAGAATCAGATTCGGATTTGGGATTTGGAAACCTTGTAAATGTTAGTGGGAAATTATGTAATTTGTTTGTAACATTGAAAATTATTTTGTTGGATTTTTATTTGATTATTATGCCTAAATATAGATCTAAGAGTTGTAGGCTCGAATTTAACGCATAAAACATTGCCTATGTATTCTGCAATTTAGGAAGATTGAATAACAATATTGTTAACGTCTAGATTTGGAAATCAGTCCCGATGTTATTAAATGTTAAATATGGATAAAGATGTAGAATTTGTCCCAAATCTATAATTAGGGTATGAAGATGCTAAGCATAATTTATATTTTCATTAATTCTGTTGGGATGTGAATTTTCTATTCTAATTTTTTGGAAGTACTATCTGTTTAACCTCCAAGAATTTGTCTATTATCTTATTTTCATAGAAAAAGTACAACGTTTGATTTGACAAAGAATCTACATCAAAAGAAGAAAGAGATGCGCAAAGTATGGATTTTCTTTTAATACTTTACACTATCTATTTCAATAAAGAGGAAATAAATAATTTCTTGCCATTTTAAACGAAGGAAAGCTCTTAATTTAAGTTAATTTATAGAAGGTTATAATGGAAAACCTGTTTGGAAGGATGATTCTAACATATTAAAATATAGAATGAGATATTCTAGTTAAGGATTAATAACTGAAAACATAATAATAAATTTGTAAACGTATATAACCACGCTAAAGACATTCAAACTAAAAATATAATTAATACAACACACTATAAGTTAATGTTCACATTAAATGTACACTGAACGTCAGAATAGATCGTGTAATAAATGGCAAGATTAGGAAACAAAGATGGAAGGATTGTAACCGTAACGATCCCGTTTTTGAGCCAAATTAAATTTGACAATTAATATAAATTTTTTGATTAAATTGTGACTTAATTTTAATTTTTCCAAATTAAATAAGAATTTGTTTAAATTGGATATTGATTTTAAATTTAATTGTGAATTTGAAATTCTAAATTAAATATCTTATAAATAAGGATTTGAATTTGAAAACTATATAATTTTATACTAATAGAAATTTGTTTTCTAATTTTAATATATATATATATATATATCTACTTGAAAGTTATATTTTTAATTCCAAAGGCTATTTAAAAGTTAAGTTTTATATTTCAATATATATATATATATATACATGTAATTTTAAAGTTATATTGGAATTCAATATTGTAAATTTTAATAGCTATTTAAAAGTTAAATTTTTTAATTTAATGTAATAATTTTTGAATTGCTATTCGAAAGTAATAAGCATAAGGTAAAAAATATATACATATGTATCTTTTGGAATTTATAAAACATTATACATTTGGAAATAATAAAAACATAATTGATAAAAACTTAAATCTATATAAATAAATAAAAATGAAACAAGGGTTTGAAACATAAATATGCATTTTTATGACATTTGTAAAACAATAAGAAAAGGTATTTAACAAGTTTTCACTTAAATCACAAGTGTTAACATATAATTACAAGTGGCAACTTGTTTTTCTTTTAAGAATTTAAATACAATAACATGTTTAGTGAGAAACCAGGCTGCTCAATTTTTAGTTCAAAAGTTTTCTTTCAGTTTTAAAACTTCAAACCTGAGAAGAAAAAAATCAAAATAAAACCAGATATATTTAACTCAAACAAAATCAAAACTTGAAACAAAAGCCTATAAACTAAAAAGAAATTCAATTCAAGATTTCAACCTGGAAACAAGATAAACTCAGCAAAGTTCAAAACTAATTTTCAATCTGGAAATCAAAACTAGATTCAAGTTGAATCAAAACAAAATCATCTAAGCAATCAATATGAAATCAATTCATCTCAAAACTGGAAATCAAATCAAGCTTCAAGATTTAAAATCAACTAATCAAGTTCAAAGGTTTAATCTGCAGTTTCAAATATCAAATTCCAGATCCTCTGTTCTTCACATGACTGGTGAGGAAACCTTTAGTTTAAAACCTGATCTTTTTGAATCTTATGCCTGTGATGATGATAATTTGGAATGTTGTATGACGTGAATATATTTGCAAGTATATATGTATATATATGTGAATTGATGTGTGTATGTCTGTTACAAGCATACATCTCTTTGTTTAAAAAATTTACAGGTTTGAATTTAAATTAAAAAAATTCATATCCCTCCCTGTAATCAAATTTAGGCTTCGAGCTTTAAGTAAAAGATAATTGTAAGATTATAACTTTTTAAAAATAATTTCAAAGGTTTATATTATGAAATTATTTCAAAATAGGATTTTTACAGTAAATATCAATTATATGTCAAATTTCATAAGTTTGTGATTTGATTTCAGAAACAAGTTCATAATAGGAAATGATGAATTTTGGTATCAAAATCTGGATTTTTAAGTTTGTATTCATCGAGAGATTGTGAGTTGTTCAATTTTGGGTTTATCGGCAATCGCCAACGATCGTGGACGATTTGAAGCTCGGGGTTGTTGTCGATAATGGCTTTAGGGATGATGATCTCTGGAAAAATGGGGTAGTGATTTATAATTAGCCGTGGTGGCCAGAGGAGGGCGAAGTAGGGTTTTTTACCCAGTTTATTCAACGAGGTTTTGAAGCGGAGTTCGTCGTCGATATGGCGTCGGAGTGGACAGGACTGCAGGGAGTCGACGCGTAAGGTTGTGGCGAAGCTTTGGTCAGGCTGGCTTGGATTCTAGTAAGCTAGATCGTCGAGGAGAAGAGGATTTCATCGAAGGTGTTGGTTCTAGTATTTGGTCGAGGAGCTCGATTTTGATTGACGACGTTATTGGGTGATCTGGATACTCAGGCGAGGTGAGGGGATCTTCGGTGATTGATAGACGTCGGCGACAATGATCGGAGTCGCTCTGATCACGTGTGCATGTTCACACATGCATATCTTGTTCTCAGGTATATTCAAGTTGGGGAAGACGAAGATGACTCGGGTCAGGGATCGAGAAAAATTGAAGATTGTCTCAAAGGAAATATGAAAGCAAGTTGCTTGGGGACGTGCTCGGGAATGCCTCGTGTTTTGCTTGGAGAAGAGTAGTGGTAGGCTCTGGTTCATTTTTGATTATAATCTGGTTTCAAGAATTCTAAGGAAATCAAGTTCAGATTTTATTAAAAGCAAAGAAATTAAAGTTTTTAAGCTTAAAGAAGAAAGAGAAAAATTTAAAAGAAAAAAAAAACAAAATGTTAACAAGTCTGAAGAAGTTTTTGAGGATTTAAATTGTTTTAAATTGTTTGTTTTAAAGGTAATTATAAATTAGATTAATTATGTAGTTGAATTAATAAGTTTACAATATATAAAAGAAATAGTAACCAAATTCCTAAAAAAGTTTTCAAATGGTTTTAAACATTAAACCTTGAAATGTTTAAAAATTATTTTGGGTTTTTAATTATATTGGGATAATTATTGAATGTAAATAATTTAAGAATGGTTTAATTAATGTAAGTAATAAATGTATGATTACTTTATGATTACTTAATGAAATTAATTACTTAATGAAATTAATTACTTAATGAAATTAAGGGGTAATTACTTTGTGTAATTACATTAAAGGAAAATTGATTTATGTGATGAAGTAATTAAAGGTAATTAATTACTTAAAGATAATTACTTAATTAAAAGTAATTAATTAATGATTTAAATTGATTAATCGAGTGATTAAAGGATAATTGCTCAAAGTAATTAATTTGTGATTTATTAATATACCTTGCTCCTGTACTTCAATTTTTATTACGTTCGTAATAAAAAGTGGACGGTCCACTACAAAACCGGCTGGCCTTGCCAAAAAAAATAAAAATAATAAGTGTTTAGGATAATCACTTATTGTAATTAATTAAGGATAATTAATTAAATAATCAAGGTAATTAATTTGAGGATATTTAATCAATTAAAGGTTAATTTATTAATGAAATTAATTTAGGATAATCACTTATTAATTAAGGGTTAATTAATTAATGTAATTAAGGAAAATTAATTAAAGGTTAATTAAATAATTAAAGATTAAATATTTAATGATTAAAGGTTTTAATTTATTAAGGATAATTAATTAATAATTTAAGGTTAATTAATTTATTATTAAAGGTTAACTAATTAAGATGGTTTGTAATTAATCAATGTTAATTCACCAAGATTAGTGATTAATCTGATTTAAATTTATCAGATGATTAATTGATCTAACTTATGAATGTTTGGGTTGTACTGAATGCTTGAATGGTTTGATAACCCTGATGTGCGATGCTTTGTATTTTGATTTGAGCTATGATGAATGTAATTTATTTATCTGTGATGAATTTATTTATCTGTGAATCTACGAATGGAAGGTAAGCGTTATAGGATGATGCTGCTTATCGATATTGCTGTGTTTGGATTGTAATGTGGCACTATTGTGTAAAACCCCTGGACTAAACCATATACACACAAATATGGATTGCACGAGGGAATCAGTTACAGATATTTGAAATTAATATGATTCAAAATGGTTTTGAAAATTGAATTTGAATCCAAAATTGGTTTGGAATTGGAATTGGGGTTAAATATGAAAAGCTTTTGAAAGGAGTTTGAAGATAAAAAAATATTTTTAATAACATCATAAAGTTTTGAAATTTAAATAGTTTGATTTGAATTTGAATTCAAGACTTTTGAAGTTGTATACATAAACATGTATGTTTATTTGGAAATTATGGTTTAAAATGCTTATTCAAGCATAATGTATATATAGATTTTAAACCATTTTGAAGTGCATTAAATAAATTGTTTTTGGGAAATTTGGGTTTAATTCAAATAGAACTTGTCGATGATACGGTAGTTCACTGGTTTTCTGGAATTATATTTTTAAAGGTTATAACTTGTGTATATTTGATCGGATTTTTTTTCGAAATAAAAACTCTTTGTTTTCAAATGATAATAGCTTTCAATTAAAGAAATGATTTCCAGTTTTTGTGTGAAAAGATTTCAAATTTGAAATGGAATTGTTTTGAAAGGTATAAATGAATCTTTATTTAAGATTGGTGAACTTTACTTTCAAATTGAAGAGGATTTTAAAGGTGTATCTTTTGTGTAAAAGATTTAGAATTGAAATAGTTTTGAAAGGCTATGAATTAATCTTTGTGAAAGATTGGTGAACTTTGTAAAGTGAATCTTTTTGTTTAAAGATTTGAAAATGGTAATTTGTTTAACCATTTGAAGTAAGATTTTGAGCTTTAAATTGTGACTTAACTAAGATCCCAATATCCATATGTTTTTGAAATAAGCGCCCATTATTTGTTTTAGCCGGGAGAGGACCTTGTGTCATATAACCCATTCCGAATAATGATATGACGTTATGGATAGCATTTGAAGACCGGTGGTGAAGTCCGGGTATTTTCGAAAGTGAAAGGATAACCCGTCGAATGTCTCTACACCGACGGGCCCCGGTATAGAGATTTGATCACCTTTTGTAATGGGGAGTCTGGACGTGATTGGGGATTATCTAGATTGCAAGGGCTTCTTCGAAAGTGCCTTCGGTTTTGTTCGAACCTGGAATAGACTTGTATGGATGTATGTCCGACGTTACACTTTGAGATGTAAAGCTGGTTTCTATCAAATACATTTCTGTTTGGTGGCCGAGAATTTATTCTCTTAGCTTAACAACCTTCTCTGAGACGTACGAGCTCAGAGGTTATGTAGTTGATGGTTACCAGTGATACATTCCCAATTTGGTAATGGGGCATACGAAGTGCTGCTGATCATGTGTTGATTGAAGCATGGCTTTTGTGAAAAGCGTAGCTTTGTGGACGAGACCTCGCCAAGCCTCACAAACCGGAATGGTCGAAACGGGAAAGATTCAGCAAGGTTATTTGGGGTAGCGCCCCCTGAGGGTATGTCCATTTCCTTCTAGATAGAGGTGGTATCATGGTAGGGAGCCTAGATATTTAACCTATGTGATTACTGCAAATTTATTACTTTATGGTTATTGGTTTCGAGGCCTCGGATAAAGGTTGGTTATGACCGGGGGGTGGCATACTCGTGATAGTTAGTAACCTAGTTACAGAGGTAACCCGGCCTTGTGTTGGCAGAGAGCTGGTTAAGTTCTCAGGGGCGTCCCTCCAGAGGCGTACCCATGTGGCCCAGGAAGCTCCTTAGCCTGGCCATTTGTTGGAAATCCAAAGCAAATACGCGTCCTTACGATTGCAGTTGTATAACCTGCCACCTCAGGTGGTAGCTATAGTAGGCATAATATAATGGTACCTATGCTGGCTAAGACTAAAATTATACTTTCCAAATGTTTTCCACTATGCACAAATAATAATATCAAAAGGATTTTGCATATCAAGCATGTTTGACTATCATAAGGAGAAATCTCCCCTAGTGCGCGATTGCATTGTGTGTGTCGGGAGGCCTTATGGTAGTTCCATTTTCCAAAAAGCATTGCGGATTTCAATTCTAATTTCTTTTGTTGTTTGTTTTAAAGATAAACCGTTTTTATTTGCTCACACCAGTCCCATGACTGACCTGGAGTTTATTGTTCCCTTTCTAAACTCTGAGTGCCCATAATTTTCCACACGGGCAGTTTAGAGTTAGATTTTCAGATAATCAGCTAGTAGATGTTGATTCGATATCTTTGAAGCCTTTGGATCTTGGCGATCACATTTGCTTCATTCTGGAGTTACCTAGTTTTCTTCATTTCAACTTGATGGTGGTTCGAGCTTGAAGTTTAGAGATTTTTCTTTCGAGCATTAGAGATGGAGATTGTAGATATTGGTGTTATCTCTTAGAAGTTCAAGTTATATTATCATATTCTGCTATTGTTCCATTGTAGCATTATATTGTAGATCTCTGATATATCTTGGTGATCAATGTTGTATCATTGGGATATTATATTCATTGGAGATATTTGACATATTCATTTTCTTCTGCCGTGTTGTTTACTTAATCTGTTATAAGCTCCGACGAAAAGGATTTTAATGGTTGAATCTGCAACATTCGAATACGAGTGAAGTATGGATGTGCATTTTCGAACGCGAAAATCCAGGTCGTCACAATAACTCCAAAAATGAATGGTCAATAAATATGTAATAAATTGGTAGTTACAAGAAATTAAACTGGTTACAAATGGAGGAAACGAGATTGATAAATAAAGTTGGTAGGTAAATTGTGGAAAGGATAAGGAAGAAATAATGGTAAGATTTGAAAAAAATAAGTAAATGTCTTTAGAAAATGTCTGTTAAGACAATAATCATTTATTACGACCAAAGGGACATTTGTAAAGATAATCACTAGAAAATGTTAAGTGGTAATTGAATATCATAAGGCATGATGATTGTCATTAGAGAAAATTATGTAGCCTTAAATATACAAATAAAGATTAGTGGACTTTGTCCAATAATAAAGCTTAGAATAATTAATTGGGCTCGATGGATTGGGATGTCAGGTCGGTAGAGTTACACAACAGAAGTCCGCCCTTCACTCAGAGACTTCCAACAGTTATGTACACTTACTACCGATGTGAGATATCCCCAACCATAGGATCTGTGAGGCAAGGGATATGCAAAAGATGTAAGACCTGCTTCTAGGTCGGAGGTACTAAGTGGTTGATTGAGGTCCCACCTCCTCTCTATTTAGGAAGTATTAAATGGTTAGGGTTGGCAGTTAGGCACGATAGAGGATATCTCGAGGAGGGCTCGATTTAGATTTGAGGCATTAAGTGGCTATTGTAGGATCTGCCTCTTCCCATAAAGAAGTATTAAGTGGTTCGGTGAGATTCCATGCAATGTTAGCTAGATAGTATTAGGGAGGAGTCCGCCATGGGATATGTACTAAACGATGGGGACCTGCCTAAAATGTGGGTATTAAATGGTCAGAGTCTGCCTAGTCCTTATTGAGGAGGTATTAAGTAGATTGTGTACTATCTCTCGTATGGTTAGCATATTAATAACAATAGATGCGAAAACTATATATTATAAAGCAGTATATAAAAGTCACCATCTCTGTAGCTAGGGCCGATAGGCCAATGTTGACGATGCGAAGGGCCCACTTCATATTTAAGAAGTATTAAGTGGTTGCGGTTTTGGGTAGCGTATGCACAATAGGCATATGTTAGTATTATATACCTTAGAAAAGGTTAGGTAGATATATCGTATGCGCATATTAAAGTAAATGGATCAACTATAAATAATAAGATAACATTTAACTGGAAACCAATCAGTATAAGTTTGAGTTGTTGACAAAGTGTGCAATTTTCCAATCACCAAAACGTTGTTCCAACCCCTTTCTCATTATAACCCACATGATTAATTTAGAGGAACATGTCACTGGAGCAAGATGATATGGTTAATGGAGAAGTTTTCTTATTCATTCTCGGTACTGAAAAAGCGATTGGATGTCCAAGGAATACCATTAGTTCCGATGTAGTGGCCTATTCCCTATTATATTTTTTATTCTGTTGTGAGTTTAGTTTGATCGATTTTTGATATATTTATGTTTATATAGGTTACCAAAAACAAATTATCTATATCCTAACAGACTTGGATTTTGATTTTGTTGAAATCTTCCCCATTAAGGTGCGGATCGTAACATTATCATAATTCAAGATGCACAAACAATCAATAATGAGAAATAGGGCAATAAAGAATGATAACTCGAGAAGAGTAGAAGCAAAGAAAGACCATAAGTTTATGTAACGACCCGAAATTTTATTGTTTTAATTTGTTAATATTTAATTTATTTTAATATTCGATTAATGGTTTAATAATTTAATAAACCTCTTTTAACGTACAACTAATGAAAAAAAATTCGTTTTTGAATTTTGTTTAATAAAATAGGCCGTTTAATAAAAAAACAGAATATGCGACCGAAACTCGCTTTTCAACTTTTTATTGAACAACAAGTTGTAGAAAGTTGTTAAACCTTAGTTTATACTTTAAACAACAATTAAATGTTTTAAAAACATTTTTAGTTTAAATATATATAAAGGAAATAATGATCATAATTTATAAAATATAATTTAAATAAGAAACGACAGATGTGAAATTTAAATAGATTTCTTAACTGTAAAAGCTGATTTAAGTAATACACCCTATTTTCCAACATGTAATCCAATGTTTAGTACTTTGTTGTGATGATGGAATGTGTGGTCAGGATGTAATGGCGTGTGAATAAAGGAAGAGGGGGATGAGGTGATGTGGCAAAAAAGTGATGAAGGACATGTACTTAAAGGGCATTTTGGTAATTTGTTTAATCTATTTTATAAACATCCAACTTCTCTTTTTCCTCCTTTACATTTTCATTTCGTTTTTCATTTTCAATTTCTTTTTCTCCAAACTCTCTCTTATACTTTAATGGCTTTCAAAGTTTTCAAAATTTACAAATCTTATCTTTTTAACTTTTAAATTCTTAAAAAATAAACCTATTTAAAACAGCTTGTCCTTTCTTTGCTTCCTTCCTTCTCAAAAAAAGCCCAAAGCACTTCCCTCAAGCCAAAGCCGAGCCCACCCTACCCGCCCTACCTAAGGCCAAACATCTTGGCTTCTTAGGGCTTCCTAAAAGCAAGTTTTTTTTTTGAAAAGAAAATCAAAGTTTGTGTGTGTGAACAAGCGGTTTTAATTTTTAGTTTGGATTTCGTTAAATTTTTATAAGTAAAGCTCACTCCTTTATGCAAGATTTAAAGTTTATAAGTTAGCAATAATTTTGGTTGATTGTATGGTTAAAATAATGTTGTTATGTTGTACTTGTACGGGCTTATATGTTGTATTTGTTATGAACTTGAAAATGAATTCGAAAAGTGAAGTTATGGTTTACATTAATGATTTTTACTTTGTGTATACTATATGGCATGTGATAAATGGATGAGCTTATATTATGTTGTTGTATGCTAAAAGAAGATATCATTTAATTTTGTAATTGCTACAACATTGAGATCCTTAGTTTTAAACTTGTTTTTACTTATGTATTTTCTAGAGAAATTTATAAGTTTTTAAAATCTTACTTTTACTATTTTTAAAAAACCTTGTACAAGGTTTTTAAGGAAGTTAAAAACATAAAAAAAAGTGAAGCCTTGAAGGGTATTGGGTATGTAAAATTGGTTTAAAGTTATGGTATCCATAACAATAGTCCGTATGGGTACAGTTCGTAAAACGAACAATTTTTTGAAAGTTAAAAAGTGTTTTCTTTTAAATATATTTAGAAAAGTAGATTCAAACATACCTAGTATTAATAGGAAATTATTACTTATTAATTAAGCAAGTGTTTAATGATTATTTAATTAATTAATTATTAAGTAAAGATAAGTAGTGCTTATTCACTAGTTAAGTAAAGTAATTAGCACTTAATTATTAATTAAGTTAGATAATTATAATTAATTAACTAAGTAAAGGTTAATTTATTATTAATTAAGTAAAGGTTCATTATTTAATTAATTATTATTTAAGTAAGGACTAATTATTAATTAATTGAGGTTTAATTAATTTATTAATCAATAATCAGGCAGGTTAATTATTACTTAATGATAAATTAAGTAAATTTTATTTTTGTAATAAGGTTTGAACTTATTTTAATTATTACTAAATTAAGGTTTTAATTTTAATTATTTTAGTTTCGAGGATCGATTTGTTTATAAAACAGTTTCTTTTATAAGTAAATGGGTTTAAAACACGATGTTCTCTTCGTTTGTTGTTGGTGTCAAAATTAGCCACCAACACCCAATTATGTAAAAGCATCAATATCCAGTCCAATCATAGAAATATGAAAAGAAACAAATAAAGAACAAAATTAAAATTATCAGAAAGCAAGTAAATATAAACATAGATTTATAGTGGTTCGGATAACTCCGGCTTACGTCTACTCCAAAGATTTTCATTTCATTAGTTTATATTACCGATTACAGTTACAAATCCATTAAATTCAAGAATAAAACTAGCAGAGTATAGCCTAGGTGGAAGATAACGTTAAGCAGGAAGAAGATCCTTTTCTTACGCCATGCCTACTGTATTTAGAGGGGAAGACGTGCACGGATCGGCTGATATTTTGGTTGAAGAACCTCCAGGCCATAACGAGGCCATCTAAGAATTTTCAAGTCCGATGGGACCCACAATAGGGATCGGTACCGATCCCTATTTTGTTGTCCAATGGGGTGCAATCCCTCTAGGGGGTTCCTTACGATACTAGCTACTCATCCTCCAAATTTCATGCCATTTCGACTTACGGTTCGTGAGATATCGCATTTTCCATGACGTGATGTCGCACATATTCTGATTTTAGTCGATCCCTCCAAACTACTCCGAATAACATGAGATCCATAGGAGAGCTTCTCCATGTTATATTATGTATAGCCTTCAAGTTTCATGCCAATTGATTAGTAGTACTCGAGTTATTGGTCGATCTTTGTTGCAATATGGTACGAAGGCTGATTATACCCGATTCTTATGGAGGGATATAAGGCCGATCTCCCAAACTTGCTCCAAATGATGTGCGATCCCTATATGATGTTCCACATGTTGTAATCAGCTTGTGCTCCAAGTTTCATGTCATGTGTAGATGCTAAGATATTGATTGTTTTCCATTGAATTGTACTTGCTTCGATGAAATATACCGACCCTTTTTACACCGATCCCTTTTATACCAATCCCTTTTCTGGTGAAGTAATTTGTCCATAACTTGAGCATGCAAACTCCAAACAACTTGAGATTTGAAATGTAGCCTCGTAGGGCCTTCCTTGTCACTTTAAACTTGTCTCACCTTGTTTGGGACAAAAATTGAGGATATGTAGCGATCCCCCAAGGGAAGGTATAAGCACTGATTCTGTGCTTGAGGGAGGTACTAGTCCGTACTTAGATATTCTGGAGAGTCTACCTCTTGGTCTCAGTTGAACGTCGCTTCATATCATTGCCTAAACTTGATTTCTTGACCTCACAATCATCGCTCTAGGCTCTTGGCCTTGATAATTACGAAGTCTGTTGGGTTAAATCTGCCTGTCTACTGCCTTGGCAAAAGGTAGGTTAACATTTTTCCCACCAAAACATGCCTCATGATAAGGAGGTTTGTTTTGAATTGCTATAAATCCAAAATCCAAAATCCATAATCCATTGATAGCCGTATTTTTCGATCTAGAATATAATCCAAATCTATGGTCTCTCTGGATCGTTCTACCCGAATCCGCATCCATTCAAAGCCAAATCCATTGCTGTTCAAAACTAATATCCAAATCCATGACCTCTCCGGGTTGTTATCCTAATCCAAGTCCTCGATCTCACCAAATCCTTGTCGAGCATAATCCGTACTTGATGACTTGAGTAGGCCGATCCATCGCGTTTGAGCGAAGCGACCTATCCCTTGCCAGGCAGAATCCATCCTAATGACCTTGATTGTCACAACCCGTCTTTTTATCTCCAAAAAAATGCATCATGATTTAAGAAAGAAAGGGATAGAAGAAGAAAATATAAGAAAGAAGAAACTCAACAACATCAGATACTCACAGCGGAATAAATGAAATATAATATATCACATAAAATATTACATAGTATCATATTACATCAGAGTTACATAACCTATACAACACATATTAGACAGTTATAAACATCTGTCTATCATACAACTCAAGGTACCACAAAGATACAGACACAACATAAACATAGCAAAACCATTATATATCTACACGCCGAAGCCTCCTGCTCCAAATCTCCTCCAGAATTCGTCAAACTAACCTGAATCCCTCGACTACTCATACATAATATGAGTACCCAAGAGTTTAATAAAACTAAAAATAAACACTCGGGTCAGACAGGGGTCTGGTGTGAGTAAACGGTTTAAAATTGCTTAACTTTAGAAAATCCTTTGGAAAGAAAAGGTATCACGTAAGACTTTCCACACATAAACATGGAAAAGTTTTTACCTTACGCTAACCAAAACATTTGATAGGAAATCCAGTGATATTATAATAGTGTCTAGGGTTTTCAAGTAAATAAGATATAGCCGAAATTGTTACATGATTAAATTATAGCTACTAGCCACAAAAGTGGGTAATACAATCAAAACCGTAGGGTCTCGTAGGAAGAATGGGTTTCCATCAATGGCAGGGCTACTGGGGTACCGCCCTTCATAGTACGGGGCCTAGTTTACCGTACCGAGGATTACTCCCAATCCCTTGCAACACAAGGCCGGAACCATCCCTTACTGGACAGTCCCAAACAAGACCACCCCATGGCTGGCGCGACCAACCACACACTAAGCCGAAATAGAAAGGGACCTCTAGACAGGGGTAAATCCCGTCCTACTTGGGCATGACCCACTTAACCTTGCTGCACCTCCCTTATTTTAGCCATTCCCGTTTGATGAGGCTTGAGGTTACGATTACCTTTATAGAACACATCTATCTTAGAATGTCCATCGTCCACTTGACGATGTTCTAAAAGCATTCAATCCATACAAGTTCATTCCGTGTTCGAACGAAACCGAATGCACTATCTCGTTACACTCATTTTGGAACCACCCTCAGAGTTAACGACCATAGCCCTTGCACTCTGAATCACCATCTCGAAGCTGAAAGTACTATCTCCGTCAAACTCATCTCGGAATCACCCTCAGAGTTATACTGACGAATAGTTCTTACACTTTGAGTCTTCACTAAGCTCTTCTCTTGGATTCATGACCTAACATTCAATTTGGATCGATGTGGTTTTCGGATATCCAAATATGAAAACCCGATCCCGGTCTCACCAAATCCAAACGCCATTTTAATGTCCAAGTTGTTTAAGGGTTTAAATAATTTAATATTATGTTCATAATAATATAACAGATAGATGAATCACATTATCACAATAGATAATTCATATCAACCAATTATCTCACAAAGCAGCACACATCACATATCAGAGATATCACACCCAAATCATTTAATATCAATCAAACATTCAATATCAACCAATCATCCATAAGCAGGTTTGATTAACTCTTAATCAATTTAATTAACCTTTAATTAAATTAATTACTATCCACACTGAATATTTTCATTTTATTAGTTTATATTCCTGATTACAATTACAAATCCATGAAATTCAAGAATAAAATTGGCCGTGTATAGCCTAGGTAGAAGATGAAGTGAAACAGGAAGAAGATCCTTTTTATGACGCCATTCTTACTGTATTTATAAGGGAAGACGTGCACGGATGGACTGAAATTTTGACAGAAGAACATCCAGGCCATGACGAGGCTGACCAATAATTTTCAGGCTCATTGGGCCCACAATAGGGATACTAATCCTTATTTTGGTTTTCAAATGGAGTGTGATCCTTCTAGAGGGTTCCCAATGATGTTAGCAATGTGTCCTCCAAATCTTATGCCATTTTGAATTTCGATTTGTGAGATATCACGTTTTTCATGAAGTGGTATTGCATATACTGATTTCAACCGATCCCTTTAGAGGGATAGTGGCCAATCCCTCCAAACTCCTCCAAATGACATGTGACCATTAGGACAGCTTCTCCATATTATATTATGTATAGTCTTCAAGTTCCATACCAATTGGATTAGAATAACTCGAGTTATTGATTAATCTTTATTACAAAATGGTGCAAAGGCTGATTATAGCCGATCCCTCCATCTTGCTCCAAATGATGTGCGACCCTTACGGAGAATTCCACATGTTGTAGTTAGCTTGTGCTCTAAGTTTCATGTCAATTGGATGTGTAGATATTGAGATATTGATTGTTTTCCATTGAGTTGTACTTGCTTGGCTGAAATATGCTGACCCCTTTATATCAATCCCTTGTTATACGATCCCTTTTATACCGATCCCTTTATATACGATCCCTTTTATACCGATCCCTTTATATACGATCCCTTTTATACCGATCCCTTTTTAAGGTGAAGTAATTTGCCTATAGATTGAGTATACAAACTCCAAATGACTTGGGATTTGAAATGTGGCCTCGTGGAGCCTTCCTTGTCACTTTATACCAGTCTCACCTAGTTTGAGATAAAAATTGAGGATATGTACCGATCCCCCAGGGAAGGGGATACGCAATGATTTCCTGCTTGAGGGAGGTACTAATCCATACTTAGAATATTCTGGAGAGTCTATCTCTTGGTCTTGGTTGATCTTCGCTTCATATTATTGCATGCACTTGATTTTTGGAATTCACAATCATTGTTCTGGGCTATTGGCCTTGATAATCGTGAAGTCTTTTGGGTTAAATCTACCTGTCTAATTCCTTGGCAAAAAGTGGGTTAAAATCTCTTTCATTGACTAGCCTAAAAATATAGAATAGATTATTAATGACAACTGTTAAGTAGAATAAATCCTTGTTCTGCTATAATTAAATGGAATAGATTATTAATAATATCTGTTTAGCAAAATAAATCCCCATTCTTCCATTATATTAGTTTGGACATTTACCCGTATGCTCGTTAATTTGTATGTGGATTGATTAATATTGGTAAGTGATGGATTACCTAGTGATTGCTAAGTGATTTTGTTTACATATATGATTACTTATGTAAATTATAGTAATGTGACTTGAAAGGTCAAATTGATAACTTGATGTAGTACCATTATGGTTGCTAAGCCCTTTCCCGAATTTGTGAAGTTATGACATTAAATTAACTTCAATTTTATATCAGTTTGAGGTTATGTGTTTAATAATGATGTTTTAAGTTAACTAAGTATTTTATTTATGGTGATTTAAAGTTAATTAATTATTTACTTATGATGTTTAAAGGTAGTTAATTAATTGAATAAAGGTGTTTCTGAATGATAAATTGTTTTATAAAATGGGTTAAACTTAGTAAAGAGGATTTATTAAAAGAGATTCACAAACAATATTTTGTAAAGGAGTTTTATAGGAGATATTTTACATGAGAGATTTGTAAATGGAAATTTATAAATAAAAGAAAGGATCTATAAATGATATTTCAAAGAAAACGAAGGTTTGTATTAAAGGGATTTATAAGGATGTTTTTAAAAGATTATTATTAAAGGTTTCTAAAAGGATTTTTTTAATGCAGAAAAAGAAAAGAGTTTTATTAAGAGAATGAGTTTTATAAATAAAAAGGATTTTACAAATCGTTTTAGAGAATTATGAAAAAAGTTTTATAAATTAAATTGGAGATTTGTAAATATGAAATGGGCTTATTGAAAGGGGAATTTGATATAGGAATGAGATTTGTTTTGACAATTAATCCTTCTTAATTATGGTGTTATGAAAACATTCTTTTCATACCAACACCAAAGGATAAGTGGTTTGGGTTATAGTAAGAAATGTTTTAAATGATATTTGTTTGGCCCATTTGAATATAAATTTTAAAAAGAGGAAATCTTCCTTAAGTTTTGTTAATATACTTATACCATTGAGATAAGTATATGGATATATTTTCTATGTATTGAAAGTATAATGGGTTGTGAATATACTTATACCGGTGTGATAAGTATATGAAGGATTTTCAAGCATTTGAAAGGAATATAAGGGGTTTGTGAATATATCTTTTGTGAAGGTATTTTAAATCAAATAATTGAAGAAATTTTAATTAATGAAAATTAATTAATAGAGGCTTAATGGATCCCATGTAGAATGAAATCTATGTTTGATTATTTGTTTATTTGATAGTTAAATAACTGACTGTTAAATCTTGGCAAATTTCTAACTTTAGAAATATCTAGGAGAAACATGAGAAGTGTATGGTGTAGCTATTTTTGTTGTATATGTAAATTCATATGTTGTTCTAGAACAAATGATAAGGAAATCCATCCACTTAAATAGTTAGCGGGCGATCCTCACTCTTATGAATTGTTTGTTTATTTTCAAAAGAACCGAAGTTGAGTTTACCGGATACATTCGAATGTTGGTTCGAAGAAACCAGGATCAGATAAATAGCGACTTATCAGAAAAACACTACGAACCATTCAAGCGTTTGAATTAAATATCTTGAAGATGATGGAATTGAAGATGAAGCTCTTTGAAGTGCAAGGGCTACTTGCTGCTAATCTTGAGGGTGATCCAAAATGGATTTAGTAGAAGTAGCGCCTTCGGTTTGTTCATCACCTGAACAACTTATATGATGAATGTTGGCATTGTATTGTCGCCTAGAGGGCAGTATTAGCATTCCAAGTGTAATTTGCTAAAATGGTAAAACGTATCCTCAAGTCTCATCAACTGGAATGACTAAAACTTAGGGTATGCCGCAAGGCTATATGGGACGCACCCATTAGGGTATTGACATCACCCTTCTAGATTTGTATTTATGGATTTGGGTGTGTATGAGAGCTCTCAGGAAAAGGTTGCAAAGCAACCTGAGTGATGAAATATTATGTACTGTCCAATAAATGGTAGGCCGGTCTTCTATGCAGGGGGTCCATGTGCGGCTCTCAGTATTTTTTATCTAAAGATATACTACGAAAGGCAGTACCCTTGTAGCCTTGTCATTGGTGGAATCCATTCTCTAATAAGCTCCATATGGACTTAGTTGTTCCCAACTGTACTGGAACGTGAGATGTAAGCATTCTGGCTATATTCATAATTTACATTGAACCCTAGACATTATTACAATATCACTAGATTTTCTATAAAATGATTTGGTTATTATAAGGTAAAACCATGTTCGTGTTTATGTGCATCGCGGTCTTATAAGATACATTTTATTTTTTAAAAGGTTTTATATGATATAAGAATCCACTTTAATGTTATTTTCATGTTGGTTTTAACAGACTGATCCATGCATTATTATTTTTATAATGCTCGGGTCAGCCCTGGAATATCTTCTAGATTTAGTTGGACACTTTGAAGCTTCAGGAAATGATTTGGATCCTCTAAGGCGAATTCATGTATTTTATCTTCTATTGTTTCGTTCTTGTTGTATTTATCAGAGATTGTAGTGGCAGTTTATAATAACTATCCAGGGGCTAATGATAGGATAAGTGTACAATGATTGATGTATGTATATAAAAGTTTTCATTTTGTGAAGTTCATTGATATATCATAGATTACTCATCAGCAGTGAGATTCTGTTCTATCTTTTCTTTTCTTTCACCCCAACAATCTATCTTTCTATTAGTTGGATGTTCGAAGCATGAATACCGTGGATGTATTGGTGTCGATTCTGAGGATCTAAAAGGTAGGTCGTTGCAGTTGGTATCAGAGCTAGAGGTTAAGCGAGAACCATGGCTTTAGTGGGGTACACTCATTAGAAATAGGGTAAGAGATACCCTAGAATGAGCTTGAGTGTGTATATATAATAGATCATGTTTCTTAGTGTTGTATAAATATTTTATATTGTGTTGGTAGTTCTGTTGAGTGGTTTATGGATTGTGGTCAATACGAGTAGCTAATGTTATTGATAGGATCTCTAAATACTTAAACATGGGCAACCGAAACAGTATTGTTTTTAAATTGGTAAATGAAATAATTTTACCTAGGATTATATTATATATAAGAGGATGGTTTTCAAAAATTAATATAATTATTTTTGATGTGTTTGCTTGTTAGGAATCGATAATATGCAATTATTATCATTTACGATTTGATTAATCATGAATTCTATTGCTTTCTTGACGGTTATTCTGATTATAACCAAATTTCGATCGCTCTTGAAGATCAACAGAAAACGACTTTCACGTGTCGATTCGGCACCTTTGTTATCGATGTATGCCATTTGGCCTTTGCAACGCTTCTGCTACCTTCCAAAAATGCATGGTCAGGATCTTTTCCGACCCTGTGTAGTTACAACGCTCGACAGACTCAATGCGGAGGAGGCGCAAAAATTCATAGCGGTGATACAGCGAAGATATAGCGGGATATAGCGGATGACTCTAAAATAACAAATAAAACTTGTATTTGATGTTTTTAAAAATATATAAATGGTAATTAAGTGAAAAATTAGCATTCAATTGAATAATAATTAATACATAAATAATTTTAAATAAAAATATGTGCGAATATGCTGTAAATAAAAGTAAAATTATTATATAACATAATTGAATTTAGTAGAATATTAGAGTATTTTCATTTCTGAAAATATATTAAACTATAATTAAATAAATAAATTTCACAGTTTTTGCAATGTATAAATATCAGTTTCAATTCATTTCTTTAAAAAAATTATAGCGGATATAGAGAAATATAGCGAAAATAACAGGATATAGCGGAAATAGCGGGGGTTAAAGTAGAAAGGCTATATTTGGGGCTATATGGAAATATCGTTGTAAAGACCCGTAAATCCGTACTCCTTGAATAGACACTAATCTCCTTTGTTTAATTCAAGATGAACGAAAATACGAACCCTTAGGGGTTTTAAGAAAAAGAAAAGAAGAAGAAAGAAAATTTAGAGAGAAAAAGAAGAAAGAAAAAGAAAAATAGAGGGAAAAGAAGATAGACAATTTTTAGAAAATAGAGAATTAGAAAAACAGAAAATTTGAAAAATAGAAGATAGAAGAATTTTAAAAATAGAACGGACAGAAAGGAAACAGAACAACATCAGAATCTCACAATTCGCAGCGGAACAACATATAATAATAAATGAATAATCTTTAAACAAAGAACTATCAGTTATTACATATTATACATTTCATTACATCATATCATCAGAGTATACAACAACAACAAACAGTGCAGCGGAAAAAGAAATATTATATAAGTAATATGCCATGCCATCCAGCTTGCCTCCAGCAACTCCAGAATATCCAGAATATCCTGATAAACCTTAACTCTTGACTGCCCGTGTGGAAATTAGTGGGCACCCAGAGTTTAGGAAGGAAAACAATAAACTCCGAGTCAGTCATAAGACTGGTGTGAGAACTCAAAACAGTTTATTTACTTTAAAAAGTCAAAAATAGAGGAATATTTTTATTTCAATTCGCAATGCTTTTAAAAATGAGACTACCATAAGGCCTCCCGCACACACACACAATGCAAACGCAGAATCGGAGGAGATTTCTCCTTATGATAGTCAAAGATGCTTGATACGCATTTAAAATAACATTTGATATTATTACTAGTGCATAGTGTGGAGAAATATTTCGAAAGTAGAATATAAATCTTAGCCAACATAGACATTTCGAACTATGCCTACTATAGCTACTATCCAAACAGTGGTGACCACCATAAGTGAATAGCAGGTTCTGCAACTAATACCGTACAAGTTTCGTATTGGGAATTGGATTTCCAACAAATGGTCAGGCCAAGGAACTTCCCATTGCCACATGAGAATGCCTCTGGATGGACATCCCCGAGAACCAAACCGGATCTCTACCAACACAAGGCCGGGTTACTCCTAACTGAGTAACAACTGACCGAATATGCCATCCCCCGGTCCTTTGGGACCTTTTCACCGAGCGCTCGTAATCAATTCACACAATCATAAAGTGTTTTCAACATGAGTAAGTATCTGGGCTCCATACCATGACACCACCCTTTTCCAGAAGGAAATGGACACATCCTAAAGGGTGCTACCCCTCATAACCTTGCCACTTCTTTCCTGTTTTGACCATTCACGGGGTGTGAGGCTCGACGAATTCACGTCCACAAAAACATACTTTATACAAAAGCCATGCTTTGGGTCAACAAATGATCAACACAATGATCACAAGGATAGACGATCAAATAAATGATCCTATCACAAATAATCAACACAATGATCATTTCAGCATCACTCAGCATGTCACATTACCAAATTGGGAATATATCGCTGATAACATTCAACTACATAACCTTTGAGCTCGTACGTCTCAAAGAAGGGTGTTAAGCAAAGAATAAGTTCTCCGCCACCAACAGAAATATATTTGAAAGAAATCGGCTTTATATCTCAACTTGTAATGTCAGACATACAATCCATACAAGTCTGTTCCGGGCTCGAACAGAACCGAAGGCACTTACAAAGAAGTCCTTGCAATCCGGATATTCACAATCCTGATCGGATTCACCATCACATATGGAGAACTCAATACCGTAGCTACTCGGTGCAGAGTCAATCGACAGGTCATCCTATCGCTTTCGCAAATACCGGGTCTTCAACACCGATCTTCAATGCAATTCATAACGACGTATCACATATTCGGAATGGGTTATACGACCCCATGGTCCTTTCCCGGTTAACCCGAATAGTGAGCGCTTATTTAAAAAATAAGTGTGCATTCAAATTCAAACAATTCACATCAAATACCCATTCAAAGGGAAATACTGATAGTCGGTTATTGAACTATCACTGGATATGCATACATCACCAGATTCCAAATAATTTTCCAAATTATTTACTTTCCAAAATATCTTTACAAGATATATAATTTCAACACTTCAAAAATAAATCAATATTTATTTTTAACAAATTCCACCTTTCATTCATAAATTCCATAGTGAATTTATATTTCACAATATCAACTGATATACGATTTTCCATAGGTTTCTAATATTCAATTTCAATTTATCTTCAAAAAGATAAATTCTTAAAATATTCACTTAATATTGGAAAATATTTCCTTACTTATTTAATAAGTAATTCACAAATTTTATTTATTTTCAACCTTTGGAAAATATTCAATATACTTAAATCGAGATTAAGTATATATTTCATTCTTTAAGGAAATCATTCTCTTAAACATATTTATTTGGGCCTAAACGAATGTTGCGTAAAACATCGTTACGACAACCCAAAATCACTAGTATAGGGATTCGAATTTAAAATAGATATATAAATCCCAATACTATACAAAAACATTTCCTTTCGGAAATTATTTACTATAACAACAGTGTTATAGTCTACCATTTCCTTTTATTTCTCGAAAACGTCTATTTCAACAATGAATGTTGAAATCTATGGTTTCGAATCTCAACACTTTTTAAAACATCGTTAGATCATTTTAATTCTATTTAAAACACCAAATCCAAAACAATTTCTTTAACGTATTATTCACTATTCAAAAATGTGAATATAACTCCTTTAATAGGTTTCAACAATTTCTTATCAAAATAAGTCGTTTGCGAATTTATAAAACTACGTTTATAAATTCCATTTCTATTTATTTATAAAAACTTCTTTTTTATAAATTCCTTTATTAACATATTTCAGTTTATAACTCAATTATAAACTAAACGTTCATATTATAAGTCAAATACTTATAAAATGATTATTTTACAAAATCGTTCTTTTAAAGACTTTCCAATTTATAAATCTTATAACTTATAAGATTTATTTATTTAATCAATCTATTCTTCGAATAATTTCACCAAATTTATAAATCTTACTATTTATAAATTTTCTTTTATAACTTCACAGTTTATAATTCTATAAATTTCATTCATTTATGCAATTCATTTTCACTTCATTCAAACACTTATAAAAACTCGTTTTATAATGTCAATATTTCAATTTATAAATATCCATTTATAAATCTCTTAATATAAATCAATTTATATTAATATTTTAAAACATCTTTAATTTCCTTTATAATTTCATCATTTCGATTTATAAAATAATCAAATTTTATAAATCCTATATTTAAACTTTTACAATATATATTCGAAAATCCAATTTAAACTATTTTATAAAGTCATTAATTTATATTTCTCAAAAATCAGCTTTTAACAATATTTCACAAAAATCATAATTTTTATAACATTAAAAATTATAACGTTTATTTATTTAAAATGGATCAATTCCAAAATTAAAGTATATTTTCAAAAAATCACTTTTAAAATCATTTTAAAATCCCAAAATCTGGGTCCAATGATGCTACACACCAAATAGTCAATCACGACTAACAACGATATCATATATCGATATGATAATCCATCAAATATCAAAATATCTGAAATCAATAAAAACTGTTGAGGAATCCAGTTGGATCCCTCCAACCTGTTTCCTGCATCCAAAAACATTAGCACAATACCAATTTCGCTCCAGTACGAAATTATCGCGGTACATGTTCTTAATAAATATTATCCGCTTAATAACGGCGTAATAGGGTCTCATCCGCTAAACAAAAAATGCGGGAAATCAACAACTGCAATATATACATATGCCAATATATATATATTGATATTATATATAATACCAATTTCACTGTTTATGAAATATTCGCGGTATATGTTTTTAATAAATAACATCCGCTTAATAACGGCGCATAATGTCTATTTTAACAATCAATAATTTACAGTCATCATTCAAACATGCATTCAAATATTTTAAATCTAACTATTTAAAAAAAAATCGAAATCTATTCGATTGAGTGAGAAGTTCTCACCTTGGTTTTAATTTCCGTTTTAGCTTTTATTTCGAATAAAATTAAACGCGCGTTTAATTTTACCCGAAATTCTCACTAACTCCAAACGACTCCAAACCAACTCCATCGCGTAGTGCTCGTCCATACGATTCCAACGCAACTGAGTTTGCATTTTTTCGACCTCGTATGAAAAAGTTACGAATTTTACAAGTTTGCACGTATTTTATAAACATAATTTACAACTAACTTTAATAATTTAAACCTACAACTAACATGGGCCATTGGATCCCTCATCTTTCCATCACGACCGCACACCCTCTCCCTTCTCCCTCTCGTTCTATCTACAGGTCCAAGCCGAGCAAGATGAACCCATCATCGTATATTAGGTTTTGATTTTTCTCCTTGCTTGCTCGACAGAAATTCGATCAGGGAATGCCATTGCGAAGCCCCTCTCCACCACCATGCTCGTCCCCCCCTAGGTGAAGCTCGGCCTCATGTGCTGCGTGGAAACGCGTGCGCAGGCTCCAGTGAACGCGGCCCCCTATACGCCACCACATCGCTCCGTTTTACATCACAGCCGTTGAATCTCTAGCTCTCGATGCGCTCTACCTCTTTGTAGTTGATGGCTTCGTGAATCGATGAATGGATTGAGAGATTTTGAGGGAGGAAGTAAATTGAATTCTGGCCATTCATCTATAGGTGGCGGCTGCAGTTTTAATTTAGGGTTTAGGATATTTTTTTTTATTTTTAATTTTGTGAAGAGAGAGGTGTATTTATAGAAAAAGCTAGCGTAAACACTATTCATCCCGGGAATTCCAAACTCCGATTTAGACGCCGTAACCAGCGTACCTAGGGTTTATCCCGCGTTCCGGACACAATGGAACAGGTTTCGGAAGCTAATTCGGAAGTATGTGCGAGTTATGGCTGCAAACGCTCAATTTGAATTAAACCGATTTAAATCGATTTCTAGGCGTTTTAATTTGTACAGGACAAACGGTAAATCCAATTGACTTGAAATTTGAAACCTTACAATAATATCACATTACGGATCCAATGAAACTGGTTTCGTCAAAATCCGAGACTTTTTGAAAAATGGCTATTTTAGCTCGCCAAATTTAAATTAAAAATAATCGATGCGTTTCGAGCTGTCACGATCAAACGATAACTCCGATTGACACGAAATTTGAAATCCGGTAATAACTAACTATTACGGATCCAATGAAACTGGTTTCGTTCAATTCTGAGACTGTTCAAAAATTGACTATTTTACAGTCGATTATTAAATATTAAAATATTCAATTTTCACAAATAAACTTTTAATTCGATTTTAAAAGTTCTAAAATATTTCTATAACTCCAGTATGATTAAATAAAATTTTCCAAATTATTTTCAATCATTTTTTACTCAATTTTCAATTATTTCCATAATTTAACATATTAAATTATCGATTAAATTATCCAATTAAATCCAATAATTCAAATAAAAATTTATTCGACTTATAAATTCACTTATAAATATTTAAAATTAATTAAATATTCAAATTTTTAATTAATAAAAATTCTGGGTCGTTACAATCGTAGTGGTAGAAATCCGCCATGAGATATAGCAGGATTATAACGGGGCGTTAACTGTACAATTCCGACATGATCAAACACATTTTGGAAGAATTTATGAATGATTTTTCCATCTTTGGAAAAAATTTCCGAGTGCTTACACCATCTCGAGATGGTTCTAAGTCGATGCAAAAAAACAATTAACGTTGAATAGGAAAAAATGTCATTTCATGGTCAAACATGGAATTATTCTCGGACATGTTATTTCAAACAAAGGCATTGAGGTGGATAAAGCGAAAGTTGACATAATTGTAAATCTACCCAGGACATTCGTTCATTTATTGGACACCTGGTTTTTGTCAACGCTTTATGAAAGACTTTAGTAAAATTGCTTGACCTTTGACGACTCTTCTTAGAAAAGATGTTCCATTTGACCTTAATTCTGATTGTGTTTCTGCTTTTGAACGTCTTAAAAATGAACCCATTTCCACTCCCATCATTTGATCACCCAATTGGGATCTTCCTTTTTAAATTACGTGTGACATTTCTAATTTTGCAGTTGGTGTTGTCTCACATCGACAAAATTCTTTATGCCATCTACTATGCTAGTATGACTTTAAGTGATGCTCAACTCAATTACACGACCGCTAAAAAGCGCTTCTAGCGGTAGTTTTTGTGCTCGAAAAGTTCTAACAATATTTGATTGGCTCACACATTACGGTTTAGACTGACAATTCTGCTCTTAGGTACCTTTTCACTATAAAGGATGCTGAGTCTTGTTTAATCCGTTGGATTCTTTTACTCTAGAATTTTACCTTACGATCAAAGGCAAAATAGGATCAGATAATGTCATTGTCGATCACCTATCGAATCCTCCGTACGCGTCGTCTTCTTTATCGATCAGCGAGAACTTTCCTAATGAACAACTTCTTTCCGTTTCCATGATCCATGGTACGCCGATATAGTGAACTATTCAGTCACTAAGGAAATTTATTCATTTTGGTCGAAATAAGATAAATACAAATTTCTTTCCGAAGTGAAATATTTTTATTGGGATGATCGATACTTGTTTAAGTATTGTTCTGACCAAATCATTTGACATTGCATCCCAGAACTAAGTGTATTCTTTCATTTTGTCATGACCAAGCTTGTGGTGGTCATTTCAGTCCAAAGAAAACAGTAGAAAAGATGCTCAAATGTGGTGTTTACTGGCCTACAATTTTCAATGATGCATTCGAGTTATGTAAAACTTGTGATCGTCGCTAAATGTTAGGAAAAATCTCTCGAAGAAACGTGATGCCTTTAAATCCCATTCTCGCAATCAAAATCTTTGAGTTTAGGGTATTGACTTTATGGGACCGTTTTCCAACTCTTTTGGAAATCTATACATTCTTCTTGCCATTGATTATGTCTCTAAATGGGCAGAATCCATTTCATGTCAAAAAAATGACCACAAAGTTGTTGTGAAATTCATAAAAAACATCCTTTTGAGGTTTGGAACAGCTCGCACAATAATAAGCGATAATGAAACCCATTTCTATAATCGATCATTTGAAACTCTAATGAAGAAATACGCGATAATCCACAAGTTATCCACTCCTTATCATCCTCAAACTTGTGGTCAAGTTGAAGTTTCAAATTGCCAAATCAAGCAAATTTTAGAGAAAACTGTAAACAAAAATCGAGAAGATTGGTCACAAAATTGACAGACGCGTTTTGGGCTCATAGAGCTGCGCATAAAACTAATCCAATGACGTCTCCATTTTGGTTAGTTTATGTTAAAGCATGTCACGTACCTATTGAACTTGAACATAATGCGCTGTGGGTGATTAAGTAAATAAACTTTGATCTTGAAAACGCTGGCGAAAATAGAAAATTGCAACTCAATGAATTAGAGGAGATTAGGAACGATGTGTTTGAAAAATGAGAAAATTTGTAAAGAAAGAACAATTTTTTTTCATGATAAGTCAATCCTAAGAAAAACATTTTCGCCAAATCAAAGAGATTTTGTATGATTCTCGACTTTATTTGTTCCTTGGGAAATTAAATCAAGGTAGACAGGACCATACATGGTAAGTACTATTTTTCCACATGGTACCACAGAAACAGAAAACCCTAGGGATGGATCGATTTTTAAAATCAATGTTCATTGTTTAAAACCTTACTTAGAGTTGGCGAGTGATCGAGAGGAGGGATCATGATTCTTTATGAGCTACGCTACCTCTAGTAAAAAAATTTAACCCTCTCTTATAAATATGCACGTATTTTTCTCCGTTACACTCATTATATCATGCATTGACTGTGGGGACAAAGTCAAAATCATGTGTGGGGGGAGTCGCATGTTTATTTTTATTTTTCTTGATTTTTTTTTCATTTTATTTCCAAAAACAAAAATACAAAAAAAAAATTCTAAAACAATTTTTTTAGCATATTGATTTATTTTTGAGGAAATAAGATAGAATAAGTATACGTTTTTTGTTATTAGATAGAAATTTTTGCAAGTTTACTTGTCTCAACAAAAATAAAAAGATAAGTTTGATCACAAGCAACTATGGTGTAACTAATACATAGAAGGTTCATATGTGATAATTATGAAGTATATCCTAATTGTAATATTTGTTTAAAAGAGTGGTTAATTTAAAGTAAAGATGGTAACATTTTTGATCTTCTAAGTTAAGTAGTGCTAAGATAATTTTACATCACGCTCTCTTTTCAAAAAATCTTAATAATAAGAAACACCTAGAGTCATGTGTTCATATGTAAGTGCGTACACTCACCATGTTCTGTGCCCTTCTCACATAAGCCCGAAAGGCCATGCATGATAGATATATCTGGCCTCATTTTATCCGAGTTAGGTGTATGTAAATAAAATTATAAGAATAATAAATACATAAAGTCATATGTTCATACGAAAGTGTGAAGTACTCTTCTCACGTAAGCTCAAAAGGTGGTGCACGATCGGTATATCTGGTCTCATTTTATCTGAATTAGGTGTGTAAACAATAATATTTCTCAAAATACAGAGAGCAAGCAATTGAAATCCAAGCACTATCTTCACTTAATTGATTTGACTTGTTATTCAAAAGAAATAAAAATGTCACTTTGTAAAACTTTGATAATCAACTAAAGAATTCGTTTTGTAGTCACACTATGTTATCAACTGAAACAACTAGCCAAAATATAGTCCAATTGCGATGATAACTTAATTTTTGCTGAAAGTTTTAATGGGTAAAAGGACTGAAATTTATTGATAATAACCAAATCTTACATCTAACTTACTCGTGTCAATTTAAATTAAATTCTTCATTTGTAAATATTTTCTATAACTTACATCATGCAGTCGCATTAGAATTTGCATATTGCATTTAGATTTTGTGGGTAGTATCCGTTGAAAACCCTCACGAAACAACATTCATCCTACTAGGACACCTAGAGGTTTAACGGCTTGTCGCATATGCTCAATGCAATCGTATTTTCTACGAAAATGGATTTATCCAAATTCGAGGAAGAATAAAAGGATAAGATTGGGGGTATTTGATGTGCATGTAAAAGTGTATATTTTTACTTTCATATTTAATCTTATTTTATTAAAATAAATGAGCATATTAGGGTATTTTACATATTTAGACCAAAATCGAAATTGTTTTCAAATCATTATTCATTCATCTTCATTTGGGAGCAAAATGATAATTTTATGTATGAATTAATTTTGAGAAAATTTGTTTGCATATTTTTTTTGTAGGAAATTGAGTGCAAATTGGATGGAACATCATGGATATATGAATGCATAAGTGTTCAAGGCCAAAAGAATTTCTAAAAGAAAAGAAATAATGCAACATAGAGGAGCTCACATGTCCACTAACTAATGGTCCATAATTAAAAGCACATGCACATGTTAATGGAGATTTATTAGCATGTTAGTGGAGTTCAATTAATTCTCTAATGATTACTTGGAGGTTACACAATTTCAAAGGCATTTTTGGTATCCCCTCGAAAATGGGATTAGAGTTTTAAGCATGTATAAATACCCCTTATGTTTCACGTAATTAGCGCTTCTCTTTTATGCAAATTATAGCCACAAAATCAATGATTAATAAAATGTCTTTTTAATGGCTTCTTGGCTTTCTTATTATTTGCTTCTGTTTACATGCTCTTTTCTCTTTTGCTATTTTATTTCATGCTCTTTTATGTTAGTTTACGTCTCTTTTATTTTATGTTACTAGTATAGATTTAATTCATGCAATTAGTTTAGGTTTGTTTTATGCAAGTAGTTGGTTCTCTTTTGTTTTGATTAGCTTTTATTTTCCTTGTTTTTCATGCTAAAACCATTTTGTGTTGAGATGAATTCAAATATGAGAAGATAAACCTCTTCAATTTAAGGGTAATGAATCTCTCATGAATTATACTAAATCAACATTACATGGTTGCATTTATGATCTCTCTTTTGTGATTAATGGAAATTATAAATGATGGTAGTTTATGTTTCTTTTTTAATGAATTTGATAGTCTATGTTGACATCTTAAATATGCTTTGATGGTAGTTTATGTTTCATATGCTATGATAGTTTATGAATTTAAGTGGGTTTGATGATGAAAGCCAAACTAGAATCAAAATTTAGTGATTTATGTTATTAGTTCATATTAAATAGATCATGCTTAAAATAGATTTTATTTTAATTTTAAGTCATTTGTATGAGAATTGACAAGTGAGTTTGAATGGTGTATTAGAGTTTAATGGTTTAAGTTATGCTAATTAATAGCACAAATAAACCATACTTATAATAAACACACCAATCATTTCTACTTAAAATTTAAATGAGAGATTACAGATGAAATTTGTATTGATTTATATGAATGATTGGAAGTGGATTTGCCTCTAAATTGCTCCTTAATCTCCCAGTTTTATTCTCATTTACATTCAATTTTTAGTTCATTTTTCTATAATTTTAACTGAATCTCCACTTAATTTTAAGGTTAATTTGATTGAGTAATTTTAAACATTAATTCTTTCCCTATGGATCGACCCGTATTCACATACATACTATGATTGTACGCTATGCGTTTGCGGTTTTATAAAGATATATTTTCAAAGGTTTTCTAACCGGTAGAATTTTCCGTCGTTTAACACACACCAAATCATTTCAAACCATACCCCTCTTTCTCAGCACATACCCTCAGTATACCTCCTCAGTTCAGCACATTCACTACCCATACCCTCCTCCCCCATTTGAACATTGTTTGTAAACAGAAAGAGAAGCTTTTCAAACTTCTGAAATCAAAATCAAATTGTATAGTCCACTAAAAATTAATTTTTCGATTTATTAGGCTCGTATGCTTGGGAACTTCTGTTCCATGGTATCATAAGTAGGTGCAACAGTGTTTTGTGATGACTGAGGTTGTAGGGAAGTGGTTAGGGCTCAGGATGGTTGGAGATATAGGCAACGAGAGGCGGTGAGGTTGCTTACATTGCATTTCTTGTTTGAAGAGACATCCACGGTGCAAATTTGGTGGGATTTGGCGCATGTTTGGGTGGTCTACACTTTGAGGCAGCGGGTAGAAGAGCTTCAGGTCGAGTTTTATCTAGGGGCGTGAGCTTGTCACTAAGGTGTCGGGGAGGTAGCTCTCGCGAAGACGGACACATTAGCAAAAACGAGAGTCAATTCCGTTGAGTGAAGGAGTTATGGTCATTTGAATATTTGCAGTGATGGGTTTATGAAAATGCACGGCCTGTGCATTCCAACTAGAAGAAGATGGATTAGTAAAGAGGATTATGGGTATGGATTAGATTAATTAAGTATTTAGTGATTAATTTAATTACTAAAATTCGATAACTTATTTATCGAATAACTTTTGAGTACGAGGTCAGATTCGAACGCCATTTGTTGCGTTGCGCTCGTATGGACATTATCTTCGCAATGGACTTAGATTGGTTGGATTTGGAGTAAGTGAAATTTTTGGCTAAAATCGAACGTTTAGTTTCGGTTCAAACCGAAATGCTTCAGCGAAAACTGAAATCAATTTGAGATTAACTAACATTTAATTTTACTATATCATATCTATGATGCTAGAAACTGTTATTAATTGCTTGGATGTTAGTCAAATTGTTTGATTGGTATTTTGGTAGTTGGAAAAATGGATGACAGATTAACTTGATCGTTATGAACCCATATGATTATATATATTGTCCTTAACCATTATTTTGCAGGAAAAATTTGTAGAGAAACCTTGAGCGGTTTCTTGCCAATAACTCTTTATTACATCCTTATGTTGTTATATTAATATTTAATTGAAATAAATATTGATATTCCATTTAAATTGTTTAAGTGTCATTACAGCGATTTTCTATATACCATCATTTATTGATTTTAATCCCCAAAACCCTATCGTGTGTGTTTTGAACTTGAGCTTGTGTTTTCATTAAATAGTAATTGAAAATTCATTAATCTTATTAATTGATATTATTTTAAATTAATTTATCATTTTAATTAATGGTTATTTAAATTAATTAACTATGTTAATTAATGATGTTTTTAGTTAACTTATCATTTTAACTAATGATTTTGGAATTATTAAATTACTTTAATTAATGATGTTTTGAAATTTATTAATCTATTTGATTAATGAGATATGAATTTAATTAAATCATTTTAATTAACTATTTTAAACTTTTATTAATCATTTTAATTAATAATTGTTTATGTAACGACCGGCCTTTTCGATCCCTAGAAGTCAACACTAATAGATCTACGGTATTCACGTGCCGAACAACTAAGTGCCAAAAAGTCAGATCGTTATTGGAAAGAAATAAGATAGAAGATAAGAAGAAACTAAAAAAATCACAAAATCTCACAACGCAATGGAATAAGATATATTAATCAACATTATACTTTATAAAGTCATTTCAAAAATAATACATCAGAGTTATACTAATACAATACTACCGTTGGACAGTTATAATAGTCTGTCCCGATCAAACTGACACACAAGATACATATAATACATCAAAACTAAGATAATAACTAGCTATCGATGAAGCCTTCTGCTCCATGCTCCTTCAAGATGCATTTAGGGAAAACCTGAACTACTTGGCTGCCCATAAAAATTTGAGCACCTAAGAGTTCTAGGGAAAGAAAATAAAACTCCAGGCAAACATGTGTCTGGTGTGAGTAAACTTAAACAGTTGAATTATTATGTTTAAAACCCTTTCAAAATCAAAGGTGTCCCGTAAGACCACCCCGCACATAAACATAGAAGGGTTTTTACCTTATGATAACCAAAACACATATAGAAAACCTAGTGATATTATAATAATGTCTAACTGTTCAAGTAATATGAATATAGATGAAATGCTTGCATTTCACATATAAACATAGTTGGGTACATCTAAAACCGTAAAGGCACGTATTAGAGAATGAATTCTATACCATGAAAAGGTAAGGAACTACCTTCCAATGGTACATCTCTAGATAAAATGCACCAGGGTCTGACAAGAACATATTGTACACCTACCACATAGGACTGGCCTACCACTTGAGTAGTAGTGTCGAATATGATCTCCCCACTTTGGGCCCCAAAGCATACACGAATAGATAATAATCGAACAAGATTTGGGATGACCATACCCTAATGGAAGTGACCTACATGGTCCTGCTGCATGCCTGATTTTTATCATTTCCCGGTTGATGAGGCTACGTTTTACCCTTATATATCACTTCCCACTTGGAATGCTACATTTCACTCCAAGCAACAATGCAATGCTAGCATTCATCCATATAAGTTTTTCCTTGGACTGAATGAAATCGAAGGCACTACCTCCACTACACTCATTTTGGAATCACATACAGGATTAGTAGCATATAACCCTTGCACTTCAAAATTCCGTCTTCGATTCCGTACACTTCAAGATGTCTTTAGTTCGAAATGCATGAGTTGCATCAAAGTGATTTTTGGATAGCATATCCGATCTCGATCTCTTTGAAAAAACTTTCGATAATTTTTGGTAAACTCAACCTCGTTTCTTTAGGAGATAAACAAACAAGATAAGTGCAGAGATCGCCACCTAACCGTTAGTGGACGGATTTCTTTATTGTTTATCCTAGTAGAACGAAATGAGATTTATATGCAGTACAACGTTATTGGGGATGGCTGTGCCACATAACTCACGTATTTCTCCTAGATATTTCCAAAGTTACGTTTTGGTCTAGGTTTGATAGTTTGTAATTAAACTATCAAGTAAGTAATCATTCAAACATTGATTTGATTCCATATGGGATCTACTAACACTTTACTAATTAATCTTTAATTAATAAAATCACTTTATAAAAATTGTCAAATGATGTTTACGCGACACTATTTCCAAAACCCTTACTTTCCCTTTATACTTGGGAAACATTTATACTTATCTTAGCGGTATAAGTATATTATCAAAACATCTAGAAAATTCTCTTTTTTAAAATTTCTTTTAAAAACATTAATACTATAACCCAATCCACTTATCCTTGACAAACGGTTCCCTTTTAATTAAAAGCTCAATTCATATATAAATACCTTAATAAATTTGCAAAATCAATTTATAAAACACTTTTATAAGTCTACAAGTCAATTAACAAAGCCTCTTTACAAACCTCTAAAATCATTGATAAAACATTTCCCCATTAAAAACTCTTTTGATAAATCTTCTTTAGGAAAAATCCTTCATAAAATATCTTTTGCAACTTATTCATTTATCACTTTAAATAAACCTTTTACTTGGTAAAACCCATTTTTATAAACAAGTTATTATTTATAAATACCTTTATAAAATAATAATATCACTTGAATATTCCTTTATAAACCTTAACCCCAAATAGATTAAAGAATTGAAATTAATTCAAAACCATACTTTGAAATTTCAAAAAGAGGCTTAGCAATCCCAATAGCAATAATTTAAGTTACCATTTAACAATACATATAATAAATACACTTCATATCAAAATCAAGAAATAACATGCCAATGCAAATTAACTGGCATATACATGTCCATGTAACATAAAGGCATGATGGTGATTTGTCATGCTAAATAGATATCCAAACAATTCACCACCTATAGCAAAATGGAAATTTATTCTACTAAACTTTTGTCCACATAATAAACAATTTCATTATAGTAGAACGGAGATTTATTCTACTATCAGATGTCCAAACAATCAAATAATCAACTTATAGTGGAATGGGGATTTATCTTGCTTACACATGTCCACACAATCTAACCATTTACATAACTCATTTACATTCATTGTCTATTTAATGGTATCGACATTAGAATCGCTTGTGTTCAAAACCTTCTTTGGAAAAGAAGCATCTTTAAAACAATATGGTCCTTGAAAAATAAGGATTAAAACTTAAAACTCCCTTCTAAAATGATTAATTACAAGTTAAATTCTTTGTTAAACCATAACTAAACCTAATTAAATCTTAACTTTATTTAATTAAAGATTAAGAAATAATGAACCTAAAATAAATAAATAATTATAAATTTAAACCCCAGTTAAATTATAATTAATAATAATTTAACCCTTGATTAATAATTGAAAAAAAATCCTACAATTAATTAATAACCAATTAAAATAAATCATATACTTAACATATAATTAATTAAAAGTTAATATTCTTAGTTAATAAATAATTAAAATTAATCTTAACTTTAAAAGATAATTAATTAATAATTAATATTCACTTAGTTATACTTACTAAACCTTGTTTAACATTAAATTAATTATTAGTTGTCAAAATTAAATATAAAACTTAACTTTTCATAAATTGGACATTTCATCAAACTACATCTGTAACGATTATCGCTATGGATACCATAACTTCCAAACTTGACTAACATCTTAAATACTTTTGAAACACTTAATTTTTAACTTTAACTTATTTTATGAACTTAATAGAAAATTTTGGAAGCAAAATAAAATGTTAAAAACCTTAGAAAACATTTTTATTTAAAACAAAGTAAGTAGTCAAATTTAAAAACACAAATGATCGCTATGTCGAACACAAACACCTTTCAAGTGCTAACCTTGCTCACTAACTTTTCCATTTACTATTTTAACTTTCTAACTTTTCATATCACTTCCAATCAAAAGACAAAGATCACAACTTTATAACCAGAAAAAATCATTTTAACATTCGATTCACAAATCGCTAAACCATAAACTAGCAATATATGTACATCCAAACCATATGATAATTCAACTAACAAAACGTATATTCTAAAACCAAATAAGAAACATAACAAATATTGAATATTTCCAAGAAAAGTCAGAAGTTTACTCACCAAAATTTTGCAAAACTCTTTTGGAAACTTGAAATACTTTAGAACTTGCAAAGCTTGAAAAACCACAAAATGCAACTCGAAAATAGGTCATCTTCCCCTCGACATTTCACCATATTCCTCTCAACATTTGGAAAAGTGTCAAAAGAAGAGTTCTTCAAAATTCTTTTATTTACAAGTTCAAAAAATGAATCATTAAATTTTAATTTTTTTTAGGGAGATATGGTAAAACGAAGGAGTGCTATTTTCGAGCTTGAAAATATTGGTCCGAAAATGAGTCAGAAAGAAATGTATCTTTGACCCACAAATATTCAAAATTTGAAAATGTGATTCAAAGGAAATTAGTAGTCACTGGAATTCTATTTTCTTTGAAAATATAAAAGTCTTGATTTAGAGTATTCTAGAGGAAGTTATGGTCGAATGAAGTGGGAGGAAAAAAGAGAAAGAAAAAGCTTAAAACTAAGTTTTTATAGCATTTAAAAAGAACTAAAAATTCAAATTTTAATTCTTTAGAATTATAAAAGGAAGCCATTAAAGAGTTTTGTTCTGAAGGAGGAAGAAGAAGGTGCTTAAAAAAATAGAAGTGAAAATATAAGAGAGAGAGAGAAGGAGGAATTTGTTTTTATGTAAAATGAAAATTTATTTTTATGTAAAATGAAAATGTTGAATTACTAAAATACCCTTGCACCTATACCGTCCATTCATTTTCTATACCTCATCACTATGTCTTCACCTTGTCTCTTCCACTTAAATTCAAAAATTCGCATGAACAAACATGTTAAAACATGTTTCGAAATGTTATGGTACCTAATGGTATTTATATCCCCTAATGATGTGACATATACTCTTATATACATATATAGTATACTTAGGTGCAAATACATATGCATACACTAATACACATATATACCCATATTCTAAGTTATTTACAAATGGGTATACTTATGCTAAAGAGTTAACAACATTTTCGACAAGTTTTATTCGACGAAAAGTTGAAAATTTAGAAAACCAAATCACGGGATTTATTTAAGATTTTTCTTCGAGCTTAATATTTTTTAAACAAATTTTGAAAACTATTTCACCATCATTATTTATTATTTCAAAGAGTTTTATTTTCATTATAAAACCTATATATTTGAATATTTAAAATTAATTAAATATTCGCAAATCAAAGTAGTGAAATTTTGGTTCGTTACATTCCCTCCTTTAAAAGTATTTCATCCCTGAAATTTCACCGCAGCCTTACCCAAAAAACACTTAACACTATACATTAGTTTTTATGTTGTATATGGATCATTCTTATGCAAAATCTAATTTGATCTCTACTCAAATACATAACTTTAGTTCCAAAATAGTATTGTTCACCCGATTTTCTGGTGTGGACTTCGATCAGGCTCCTTGATTTGGAACCTCTATTCTCCTTACATGGTCATGTACTATGATTGAAAACCTTGATCCCATACCAAAATTCCTCATCAAGTTCTCACCATCAAAAATCGAGTAATATGTCCTTATTTGGAATGGTGCGAAACACCTCAAAGCCATATACTCGAATCTTAGATTAAAACTGCATGGAAGGAGTAATGATCTACATCCAACCTACACACTTCTTTAATTGGTTCCCCCTAATATAATTTCTATTCCCACTAAATGACTTATGAAAACATTTCATAAAACTAAATTTAGGTTCAACTTGTATAATACTCCACTGCATCCTAAGAATATATACCCCTATTTGATTCAACCATTCCATTTTGCACTTATTTCCCTAAGAAAACTCAAGATCCAAATACCCAGTCTTATTTCAATAACTTTTTTGAATTGAAACAATATTTTAGTCATAGAATATATATAGCCTGAGTAATTCCAAAATGATACTAAGCAACTGGGTATTACCAAACAGTATCATACACTCCCTTAATAAGAAGGGTAATTTTCAAGGGAAGTGCTTACCATCCGAACACATCTCTTCCTCAAATCTATGTTATTTTCGAGCCACTCGAACTAGTTAACTTAAGAATATTGTTTTTATTTCCAAATGCCGTTTTTGAAATAGTACTTCTCATATTTCTAAAACATTTAGCACCAACTTGCTTTGGGCTCGTTCGAGTATGAACTTGTTTTGATTGTACAATGATATAGAGAATAATTTACTAAGTGCACCACAATGTTTTCCTAGGCAAACGTCCGATCATCACTTAGACGATTATTGCGATCATCACAAACCATCAAGATTCGGTCCCCCTAACCAATCCGAGAAAATATTTCTTACTTAACATTTTCATCCCCAAAATTTTATTCTTTTAACTCAAATTGCTTTCAAATAATACTATTATTTTCTTTTAAAACCTTGAAGCATTTTCCAAAATCCCTGGGATTTAAGATCTCAAGATTTAACTCAAATTCTTTTTAATTAAAAGATACCTTCTTATAAATTCATTTTATAAATCAACTTTTATAAAATCATTTCTCAAATATTTATTTTAAAATATTATAGCTTTAAATAAACAGCTTTCATTAAATCAATTTTTACTCCAATGTTTACATCGAACGCCTTATAATCAAACTGTGAAACTTAATTCACAATGTGTTCGTTTCATTGTTTTTTCCAATTTCTATCTACCTAACCCATATTTTAAAAAGGGATGCTACCTATACACACTAATGATAATAAATGCTTAAACTGAACTATTATGATTAAACAGACCCTAAATGATAATAATAAAATATTATTATCTCCTAATGACCTACACTTCAAATAACCATACCATACCATTCTAATTTTTAAAACCATTCATTATATATAAAATATATCATCGGTAAAATTATTTCGTTTACCAATTTCAAAACAATACCATGTCGGATGGCCATGTTCAAATGTTTAGAGATCACTATCAATATATTAGCTACTCGTATTGACCAGAATACATAAGCCACAACAGATTAATCAACACAATATAAAACTTTTTTATGTCACTAATAAATACACGCTCTTACATATATACACTCAAACTCATAATAAGGCACTCCGTTACCTTATCTCTTAATGAGTTGGCCCACCAAAGCCAAGGTTCTCGCTTATTCTTGTGCTTTGATACCATGATGTAACAATCCGCCTTTTCGAACCCCAGAAGTCGACACTAATATATCTATGGTATGCATGTGCCCAAAAACTAAGTGCTGGAAAGATAGATCGTTATGGGAAAGAAAGAAGATAGATGATAAGAAGAAACTAAACAATCACGGAATCTCCTTACGCAATGGAATAACATATATTAATAACCATAATGCTTTACAAAGTCATTTCAAAAATGTACAGTCATACTAATACAATTCTATATTTCTACTAGTATAATAGTCTGTCTTTGTCTAACTTATATAAAATACATATAATACAGTGGACTATCGATGAAGCCTCCTGCTCCAAGCTCCTCCAAGATGCATCCTGGGAAAACATGAACTATTTGGCTACCCATAAAAATTTGAGAATCCAAGGGTATTAGGATAAGAAAATAAAAATCTAAGTCAGACATGGGTCTGGCGTGAGCAAGCTCAAACAACTAAATTATTATATTTAAAACCCTTTTAAAATCAAATGTATCTTGTAAGAACACATCGCACATAAACATCAATGAGTTTTTCCTTACGATAACCAAAACACTTTTATAGAAAATCCAGTGATATTATAATATTTTCTAATGCTCAACTAAAATATGAATATAGCTGAAATGCTTGAATCTCACATTTTAACATAGTTTGGTACATCTAAAACCGTAATGGTATGTATTAGGGAATGGATTCCATACTATGACAAGCTAAGGAACTACCTTCTGATGGCACATCTCAAAATAAAATGCACCGGGGCCTCTCAAGAACATCTTGTACCCTTGCCACATAGAATTGGCCTACCACTTGCTAGTAGTACCGAATACGATCACTCAACTTTGGGCCCCAAAGCATACATGAGTAGATGTAGTTGACCAAGATTTAGGATGACCATACCTTGATGGGAGCGGCCAACATGGCTCTGGTTGCGTGCCCGATTTTTGTCATTTCTCGGTTGATAAGGCTTGAGGCTACGTTTTACCTTTATATAGCACTTCCCACTTGGAATTCTACACTGCCGTCCAGGCAATAATGCAATGCCAACATTCATCCATACAAGTTTGTTCTGAGACTGAAGTAAACCGAAGGCACTACCTCCACTACATCCATTTTGGAATCACCCTAACGGTTAGTAGCAAATAACCTTTGCAATTCAAAACTCCATCTTTGTTTCCATACTCTTTAAGATGTCTTCAGTTCGAAATGCTTGAGTTGGATCGAAGTGCTTTTCAAATAACCTATCTAATCTCAGTCTCTTCGAAATAACTTTCAATAATTTCTAGTAAACTCAACCTTGGTTCTTTAGGAAATAAACAGACAAGATATGAGCAAAGATCGCCCCCTAACTGTTAGTGGATGAATTTCCTTATCATTTTTTCTAGAAGAACAAAACGAGATTTATATGCACAATATAACATCATTGGAGATGATTGTGACATATAACTCACGTGTTTCTCCTAGATATTTTCAAAGTTATGTTTTGGTCCAGGTCTGATAGTCAATTATTTCACTATCAAATAAAAATGATTTAATTCCATATGGGATCCACTAAGCCTTTATTAATTAACCGTTAGTTAATAAAACCACTTTATAAAACTTAACAACACTACTTCCAAAACCCTTACTTTCCCTTATACTTGGGAGGCAATTAATCTTATCTTAGCGGCATAAATATATTATCAAAATATTTCGCAAATTATCTCTTTTAAAATTCCTTTTGAAAACATTACTTACTATGACCCAATCCACTTATCCTTGATATAAAGTTCCCTTCTAAATGCTCACTTCATATTTATAAATTTCCAAAATCAATTTATAAAACACTTTTATAAGTCTACAAGTCAATTTACAAAACCTCTTTACAAACCACTAAAATCATTTATAAAACGTTTCCCCATTAAAAACTCCTTTGATAAATCTTCTTTAAGCAAGCCCTTCACAAAATATCTTTTGCACCTCATCCTTTTAAATCACTTTAAATAAACTTTTTACTTAGTAAAACCGATTTTTATAAACAAGTTATTATTTACATATACATTTATAAAATAATAATTATTAACCCAAAAAATGGATCAACACCCTGGATTGAGTGTGAAAGCACCAGCCATGTTTATTACGGTAAATAAAACAGCAAAAGCAATGGTAAATTGTAGAAAAATTTAAGTGACAAGAGACTTTTATAGTAGTTCGGCAGTTAATGAACTCTACGTCCACTTTATTACTTTTATTGGTCCACTATTGTTACAAGAGATTTAAATTACAATATAGTTCCTCTTCTTCACATTGGACTAAGCCACCATTGTTAAAAACAAAAGGAGGATCTCATTTGTCTCTTAATGGTTATTGTGTAGGAAAACAGGAGTGAAGAAAGAATAGCAGGGCTTCAACAAAGATCAAGTTAGGAATCCCTTTTCTGTTGGAGGTAGGATGGTATTTGTAGGATTTATAGAGTGCTTGGATTAGAACCACTACACCAGTAGCCTGTTATTATCCATAGGAAGAAGGAAGGAGGAAGGAGCACACAATCAGGTTCTTACTTATAGACAAAAATCAGGTTGTGATACTAACACCAAAGAGGGTGATGTCCATTTAGGCGTCGAGGCCTCGGAGTTGAGCGATGAACATACTCCCGCACATCCTTTGAAAGAACATACCGAAGATGCTTCTCCCAAGAACGAACCGGTTCCTAGCCCTTTGTAGGATGGTACCGATATTGACTTGAGAGATACAAACGACATTTTTGTAAAAGTGGATGATTTGATGGGAGACTTCACCTTGGAAGGGTCCCCCACCCATCTTACTCAAATATTCCTATAGGAATCGATGCCATAGCACTAGTCATTGACCGATCTGGTTTGTGTATTTTGCTGGGGTCGTTAAACTGCAACACACACTTCACTAGGATCACACACCTTATATTATTGTTATTTTATTGGTTATTTTAGTCTGTCAAATGCCTCTTTCCTAAAGCCATTTACATCATTTGCTGTAGGAATCATGTCTCATGGCTTTTTCAGTCATCCTGACCAAGTACCGAGTCTCAATATTCACAGAGACATCATTTTAGTATCACACTTCCCGGGAGACTGATAAGGAAAGGAAGAAAAGGAAGGATATGGAGGCGGAAGAGCATCATCGTTATGAGAAAGATCAAGGCATCGATAGTGGAAGTGGCCGTGAGAAGAGAAAGAGCCTGATTGAGTGCGAAGATTTATCAAAGAAGTTGAAAAAAGACCAAGGGAAGGAACCCTATTTACAACTTCCTGTTTCTACTGGAATAGCCATTTCTGCTTCCGGTGTCATGAGCTCCTCCACTCAAGCTGCTATGATGGCCTCTCTCCCAATTTCTAGGTGTGCTTCTTAAATTCTTCCCACTGGTCCCCCCCACCTACAGACTACATTCCCTAAATTGTTTTTAAGGAGGGTTTTTTCAATAAGTCTAATTTGAAATTGGTCCATTCAGAGTCTTATTCACCCCATCTCCACGCGATTTAGAGCGGTTTGGAGCAAGCCGAGAGGCGGGAAAAAATGTGCATGCGGCTTTCCCCCGTTAATCGAAACAATTACCAAGAAATTCTCTCATTCGAGTTTGAAAAGGATGTGTACGAGTAGCAGTTAGAAGAGCGTAACGTGAAGATTAAAAGACTGATGAAGGAGAGGGATGATGCCATCAAGAAAGAAAGTAAAAGTGCTGCTTTGTTAAAGGAGCTAAAGGAGTCCACTAACCGGGTCGCACTCATCTTTAGAGATGAAATAAAGAAGTGCTACACTAACAAGGCAGTCTTAAAAGAATAAATAAGGATAAGCGGGACAATGGTCGAGAGGGACAAAAAACCATCGCCAAACAGACCCAAGAAATTGCCTCTCTTCGCGAGCAAATTTCCACTCTGAACACTGAGAAAAATTTGGTGGCGACAGAGAAGGCTAGCATGGAAGCCAGCTTTTCAGAACTTCAAGTCACCTTTGCGAAGAAGATGGAAAGCTTGGGTGCTATCATTTTAGGCTTCTACGTTAATTTTGTACTACATCAAGGGAGCCTCAATTACTTGGGCATGTTGTTCCCTCGCAAGCTTATTGTAGTCGAGGAAGAGATTCTGGCCCAATTTTAAGACATGGGCGGCGGTTGCACCAAAGAAGAATTAGTTCAGGCATACTTGAATAAATAGTCCCGCCTAGCTTTAGTGGAAAGCCAAAAAATCTTAAGGCTGAAAAGGGAACATGAAACCATCAATGCCATAGCTATCGCTAAGGCTGTTGCCGAGAAATTTTCTTTAGGTCGCGTGAGCCGTCATTGCATCCTCATAGTGATGAGGGGGTCGTTTCTACTTCTCCTATGATCGTACAGTCGTCCAAGGAGGATAATGACAAAGCTTTCAAATTTATTTACGCATGAACAAACCACCATAGCCGATAATTTTCTTATCTTTCCTGTGCTTAAGACTTTCAATTCATGCCTAATGAAATTGCCTAGATAACCGCCCTTTATTCTAACATTGTAAATAAACTTTCTCTTCCTATTGAGTTGCCTCCTCATCATAATGTTGGATCTGCTGCCATTCTAACCGCATCAAGTTTTGTCTCCACGTCCGGCTCACAACCCGATTCGCAATTCGAGCAAATTACAGTGCTGCATGGTTTGGATGATCCCTCCATATCTCAAGAGGAAAGCTTGGTGGCTACTGATACACAAGAGTAGGCGGGTCAGGCTATTCAACCAGATAAAGCAAAGGCGGAGCAGCCTACGACTGAGCAACAGATGATAATGGTGAAGAAAGAGAAGGTTAAAGAACAAAATCGGTCATCAAAGAGTTCTCGTAGACCTCGTAAGAATAAAGGCAAAGGAGGGTCCACTGGTGACCATGTTTCAAAGAGCGAGATTGCCCTAGGAGGGGACAAACCTGAGAAGTTACCGATTAGAGGTGCAAAAGGCGACCGTGGAAGTGGTGAGAAGAAACCTTGATTTTTTTTGCGCTTTTTGTTTTTGATTATTTTTGTATAAGAGCAGAGCCAACACTTAGCATTTTTACTTGTAGTTGCCATGGTGGTGTTTGTAATTTTCCATTCTTGGCTGATATTGTGCGGGCACGACCCTCGCTATTTATCTGTACATGAAAAACATTATAAGTAATGAAATTGTCGAAATTTTGGTTGTAGCTTTATTTTGTCTACTTATCTATGTTTCGTGCACTTATGCTACTTTTATTCATCAATGTTTTATTTTGGCCCGTAACTACTGCCAAAATTCTTTGTTTGGAGTAACAGAACTGTAAAGTATTTGTTACTTTGATTGAGTGTCGACGTGTGCCCCTACTTCACAGGGTTGTCTTCACCGAGCACTTGATAGATGGCCTGTTGATCCAAGCGATTCCTCGTATGTCTGTAATCGAATCTACATTATGGTTCCTATCTTTAAGGACTTATGACTCGAGCATCTCGAATCCAGATATTTTGTCAGTCAATGATTAGAATTCTTTGCTGATCTTTGGTTGTGCAACATTATTGGACTCACGTTAATTACTTTTGATGGTGGGACTGGATCCTTGTTAGTCCTGAATTGACGAGTTTCTCAGTGTTGTCAAGACACTACTGGTACTTACAAGATCTCGATAGTTTTCTGATGGTGTCGGAGCAACATCAAGTTGTGCTTGCGTGGGATGCGCAGCTTTTAAGAGTGTGTAGCTTACAAAATGCGTGGCTTTTCGATAATGCGTGACTTATCAAATGCGTGGCTTATGGGATTGATATGACCCATCGATCCAGAACTATTTAGAACTTCTTGACATTGCCAATCTTCGGGTAGCGTGAGGAGTTCATATTTCGAGAGCATGGTTTCATGGCTTAAGAAGTGATGCATGGCTTATGCGAGTGTGTATCTTAATTAAATATATTTGCTTGGTCATGATTCCACAACCCGAGAAGGTGTGCGTGGCTTACAAAATGCACGGCTTTAATTTGGGCCTTCCCGGTGTTGTCAAAGCCACGTTGGTTCTTAGAAGGCAGGGATAAAGTTCCATTGATCTAACGGTTTGAGTCGATTTGCTTCCATCGATTCGACGAGTAGAGGTGACGTACTTGAGTGTGGTTCCACTATCTAAAGCAGTGATTGGATGGTTTTGTCAATTTGACCCCATCGACTCAGCAGGTTACTTTTGTAAACATGGTTTTATTGGTTCGAAAAGAAAAGCAATGTTATTAATAAAAGTAGGGTAAGTTCTATCTATTACAATGCCATTGGTATTCTAGGATGCTTATTTGCAGGAAATAGGAGATACATAAGATAGTCTTAGACAGAGTATTAGCCCAGGGATTCGCTGTTCTAAGCTCGGGGAATTTGGGTTTCATCAATGGTTGTTAGCTAAAACGTTCCATCCTCCATCTTCTGGCCGATCTCATAGGGCTCTTCCAAATTCGGTCCAAATGTTCCTGGTATAAGGCAGACACATTTGAGGACAAGGTCTTCCGCTTTGAAAGTATGGTTATGGACTTAAGAATTGAAATATCGCGTGACTTTTTTTTTGGTTAGCGGCATCCTCGACTCGACTTCTTCCCTCTTTTTATCGACCATATCGAGCAACTCGAGTAGGAGCTACTGATTTTGCCTTTGATTGAAAATTTTCCTTCGGTGACAAGGGACTTCTAGCACGACTGGTATCGTTGCTTCAAAACCATATGTCAGGGCGAGCAGGTAGTGCCTGATTGCAGATTTGTGGATTGTTCTGCAAGCCCATAGTGTGATTGGAAGCTCATCAACTCAATTTTGTTTAGCTTTATTTAGCCACTTTTTCATGGTGGATTGATGATCTTGTTCACTGCTTCCACTTATCCGTTTTCCTGTGGATATGCAATAGTGGAAAAACTTTTGTCGATTTGGAAGCATTTGCAAAAGTCTTTGAACTCAACTCTTTTGAATTGAGTCAAGTATCCATTATGATTTTTGTGGAACTCTGAACCTACGAATAATGTTTTTAGTGACGAAATTAATAACTTTCTTTGTAGTAAGTGGCAAGCGATTCCACTTCGGTTTAGTTGGTGAAATAATCAACGACAACGATAACATATTTGGCTATTAGTAATACACCAATCAGATTAATTTCTCAGATTACGAATGGCTATGGGCTGACCATTTATGTCAGCTCTGTTTAAGAAGTTCTTTTGATCTAGTCGAATCTTTGGCATTGGTCACACTGTCTAGCTTAATATACTGCATTACAGTTTACCAATGACCAAAAATACCCATACCAGAGAACTTTCTTTGTAAGGGTTTGCCCCATTGTGATCTCCAGAGTCGCCTTTATGAACTTCCCTGAGGGTTCTTCGGGATTCATCATACACTTGAACAAGGGGGTAGAGAATCCCATTTGGTAGAGCATCCCATCCTGTGCTACAAACCGTGGTGCCTTATGAAGAAGCTTTTTCCACTGATTCTTGTCTGCAGGGAGTGTTCCTTTGAGCAGGTAGTCTTGATCGGTGTCATCCACATTTTCGGTTCTTTGGTCGTTTCAACAATCCAATCTATATCGATGTTTCTTATGCGTGGCGGGGTTAGAGTTTCGATTGGGACAAGCCCTGAGGACTGAGCTTCTCCAGAACTGGCCGGTTTGGCTAAATAGTTTGCCTTCGTGTTTTGTTCCCTCGAGATATGAGTTATGGTGTACTGTTCGACGTCATTTAGCAGTTTCAGCACTCTAGATGGATACGGGGCAAGATTCTTTCCCTAAGCCTAGTATTCAACTTTTGCCTCGCAAAAGACTGGCTGAGGGTCACTATAGATGTGTACAAACTTTATCCCGAGTTCCTTCACAACTTTCAGACCGACTATCAATGCTTCATATTCCTCTTCGTTATTTATTGCAGGGAATTCCAAGCACAAGGCATAGCAAATGGATCACCCTTTGAGAGTTTCGAGCACTACCCTGCCCTCGAGAAAAAGTCGTTAGATGCACCATCGACGAACAACTAACAACATGTCTCCACTTCTAGAGTAATTTCTTCCTCGTTATCTCGTAGTATAAAATCGACACGAAATCTTCCAACGCCTGCCCATTGGTCGCCTTTCGAGGATGGTATGTTATTTTTAACTAACTTAATTCGATGTTCCGTTTGATAAGCCGTCCAGAGGTCTCGGGGTAGTACAACACTTACTTCAAGGGTTGATCCGTCGGCTCTTTGATCGGGTGTGCCTGAAAGTATGGTTGTAACTTTCTGGATACGATCAAGAGGAAAATGCCAGTTTTTCCAATTTCGGATAGTTCTTCTCTGCTCCAGTGAATGTTTACCGATGTAATATATGGATTGCTGGATCTTAGCTTATTCTTGTATGAGCTTGGCACTTAATGCATGGGGCGAGACTGCTAAGTAGATGTACAAATCTTCTCCATCTACCAGTAGGGACAGGATTGGCGGGTTTCCATATGTCGCAACAACTCTTCGAATGCAGTTTGAAAAGCTTGATTCCATTCAAAGTTCTTCTTTCCCTTCTTTAGCATGTCAAAGAACAGTATGAATTTGTAGGTTGCTTTTGAGATGAATCGGCTCAGCGCTGCAAACTTTCCATTCAAGCTTTGTAACTCTTTCATGTTCCTCGAGGCCTCGATTTCCCGTAAGCGGTAATTTGTTCGAGATTTTCTTCGATGCCTCTGACGCTTACTATGTATCCCAAAAATTTACCAGAGGCTACCCCGAAGTGACATTAAGTGGATTGAGTTTCATTCCATATTTATGGAGTACCTCAAACATTTCGACGAGGTTGTCCAAGAGATTTGTAGTTATGCTTGATTTAACCAACATATCGTCTACATAAACTTCCATAATCTTCCCAATCTGAAGTTTAAACATATCATTCACTAATGGTTGGTAGGTGGGCCCGGCATTCATTAAGCCAAATTGCATCACTTTGTAGCAGTATAGTCCTAGATCAGTAATGAAACTGGTATTTTCTAGGTCAGATTCATGCACCATGATCTGGCCAAATAAGCATCCATAAATGTGAGTAGTTCATGTCCAATTGTCATATCCACAAGTTGATCGATTCTAGGCAGAGCAATCTTTTGGGTAAGCTTTGTTTAGGTCTGAGTAGTCGATATAAGTCCACCGTTTCCCATTGGACTTCTTGACCAAGACCGAGTCGGATACCCACTCGGGGTTAGTTGCATCGTGGATGAAACCATTCATCATCAGTTTACCCAATTCTTCTCTTAGCACTTTGGACCATTTGGGTCCCAGGCTACGTCTCTTCTGCTTCGCTGGTTCATACTTGGGATCAGTATTAAATGTGTGGCATGTAATCTCCAACGAAACCCCATACATATCGAAATGTGTCCAAGCGAATACATCTAGTTTGTCACATAGAAATTTGATGAGTTCCAGTTGCATCTTGTTTCCAAGATATGATCCAATTTTCAGGACTAGTGTTGGTTCATCCATATCAACTAGGAAAACACCATCTATTCTGCTGGTGCTGCCCATTTCCTCCTTGAGCTCTTCTTTCTAGGGTCCAAAGCCTTATCGAATCAGCTATGGTCCTTAAGTCGAGGGTGGCTCTTTAGTATTTATTAGATAGGCTCACAAATGTGCAGAGTTTTACCAACATTCTTACTCTTTTCTTTCCTTCTAGACTCGTGTAGTTCTACAGTGTAGTATTCTCTAGTGGCACTTTGTTCTTCTTTGATCACGCCAACTCCATTCTCTGTTAAAAATTTCATGGTCATACACCACTGAGCTAAAGCAATCCTGAAATCTGTCAAAGCAGGGCGACTGAAGAAAGCATTGTAGGTAGATATTCATCTACAATAACGAAGGTTTGGATGAGGATGACTATTTGATCACCATCTCCAAGTTCTACGGATAAGTCAATTGTCCGACGGGTTTCCTAGGTTCACCAGTGAACCTAAGGTCTTTGTTCGGCAAGCAGATACGTCTTTCATATTGATCTTCATTGGATCAAACGTGTGTTTGAAAATTATATTCATAGAACTGCCACTATCTACCAATAGTCGTCGAACCATGATGGGTCTGATTCCTATTGCCACGACCATAGGGTCAAGAGTCAGAGCTCCTATTCCTTTGGTGTCTCGATTTCGAAACACTATGTCATCGTTCAGAATCCTCTGCTGCTTGGTCGGAATTTCGACTTCGATCACAAAGCACAAATCTTTTGGAACGTGTTGTAGTGAGCTCGCATATCGGTCCATTTATCCCCAACTCTTCAACGGGGGATGAGGTCCTCCAAATATTATTCCGATAATAAGTCTCTGGTCATTCCGTTTGGATCCCTCTTCACTAGTTCGGCTTGGTTCCCCTGATATCTGGGAGCTTGGATTGCCTCAAACTGATCAGGATTTTACGGCTTCCTCACATACTACTGAAGCTTGTTTTCCCGAACTAGTTCTTCAATCAGCTTCTTCAAGTGACGACACTCATTTGTGTTGTAGCCATATGTTTCATGGAAATGACAATAATTTCCAAAGTGTTTTTGCTTTTCAGTCGCTTCCGTTTTAGGCGGCTTTTTGTACTCCACCATCCCTTGTGTCACAAGGTAGATGTTCTCTGGAGTATCATTATGAGGATTGTTGTCTTCGGGCCTCAAGCCTTCGTTAATGTTGCTTGCTACTTCCATTTCACTTGTTGGAATTCTGATTCTTTCTTTTCTGATTCCGATTCTTCCCCACATTTCTTGTAGCAGTTCCGGAGGCCTCTGCATCTTGGTTCGCTATCATACTATTATGACCAACGTTGGTTGGTTGTAGGTTAGCAGGTTTTCCTTCTAGCTCCTCTTCTTATCCCAATCTCAAATACAGGCTCGCCTTTTGATTAAAGTCCTTCCTAGTGGTAGGTGCTTCATTTTGATCCATTTTCCAAATTCAATTTCGGGATAGATCACGCAGACCAGAGCCATGAAGACCATATCTTTGTTTGGGTTACTTACTTCAGTGACCGTGGTGTTAAGTCGACTCAAAGGATTTTTGAGACTCATCCCATCCTTGGATTAGGGCCGATAAGGTCATCACATCTTTTAGTTATGTCGTGTGAAGCCTAAAATGATCAAGGAACCTTATTGCTAACTCCTCGAAAGTGGAGATGGATTTAGGTGGGAGTCTGGTGAACCACATGGAAGTGATTCCCTCCAGAAAGATTGGAAAACATCTACACCGAACAGTATTTGAAGCATTCGCCCTGTCAATGTGCCAATTGTAAATATACAAGTGTGATTTTGGGTCCCTAGCTCCGTCATAGGACGAGATATTTGGCATAGTGAACCTGTTAGGATATCCTTCGTTCAGAATGTCATTAGTGAAGAGAGTCCGTCTTCGAGAAGATCCTCATTCATCATCCTTCCTATTCTTACTTTCATCCATCAAGCACTTGACCATGTCTGCGATATACGCCTTGGATGTCCAGTAATCCATAGGTTGGCTATCAGTGACTGTACCAAGTGTTTAATTTTGCAAACGGTCTTGGTAACTGGGCAGAAGCCTTAGCGCTTTTGTCTTTGGGAGAGCCACTCCCTTGGAGTTTTGTTGGCATGCGGTTGGTCATATCGGAGCAGTTTGGACCTCTCTACCAGTATTGAGTACGTTAGTGTTCTTTCTCAACTCGTCATCGTCAAGTTGTTCTCTATCTTCTGAGTCGGGGAGATCCACTGCTATATTTTCTCTGGGGTCTTCATCCTCAGATTCAAGTTTACGGCGGGCTGTTTTGCAGTTGGAAGAGTGCTTGCATTTCCTTCTATGGTAACTCCCGCAGCCCCACCTCCTGTTCTTTTGGCTGTTGCTTTCTATTTCCATGGTTCAATCTAGAAACAGATGAATTTTCTTGTTCCATGGTAGCCGCGGGCTCTGGCATGGTTCTTGAAGCAGCAGGTGATTGTAAGATCAGGAGGGTATTCAACTTGTCCATAAGAGCTTTTTAGCTGTTTTCCATCTTCTGATTAATTTCATCAACCATCTTATTCAACTTATCCCTAGTGACAACTTCATGCTGGATAGAGGATCCCGACACCTGATCTCCTATGTTGGCGCCAGAATTTATTCTAACTAATAGCTTGTTAGCACCATTAACTTTAATTTGAGGCGAATTGGTTTCTTCTCCAACTATTGCAGTTTCTATGGATCTTTTGGAAGTAGTTCCGCTTCTTCCTGGCACCACTAATTTTCAACGGCTATTCTTCTAAGCAGATATTGAGGTTCTAACTTCTAAACCTATCCGATCCAAAATAGATAGCTAGATCTGAAGCCGAGTTCAATTCTTAGTAAAAGCATTAAAATGTTAACCCAAAAAATGGATCAACACCTTGGATTGAGTGTGAAAGCACCAACCCTGTTTATCAAGGTAAACAAAATGGGATAAGCAATGGTAAATTGTAGAAAAGGTAAAAAAATAAGAGATTTTTATAGTGGTTCGGCTATTAATGAAGCCTGCGTCCATTTTATAACTTTTATTGAACAACTGTTGTTACAACAGAATTTGAATTACAAAATTCCTCTTCTTCACGTTAGATTTAGCCACCTTGTTAGAAACAAAAGGAGGATCTCAACTGTCTCTTAATGGCAATTGTGTGGGAAAAGAGGAGTAAAGAAAGAATAGCAGAGCTTTAGCAGACATCAAGTTAGGAAACCCTTTTCTGTTGGAGGTAGGATGGTATTTATAGGATTTAGAAAGCACTCACCAATAGTTTGTTATTGTCCACAGGAAGAAGCACGAAAAATTTGGAGACATTCCAAGCTAACTTTTTCAAATCGGTACCGATCTAAATAGTCGTGCAATTTTTGTGAAACTTCTTTCTAGTTGGCTTTGCTACTTGCTTACGAGGCTCTCTATTTAATTTCATAGCTTGTTGACTTGTTTTTATGATGATTCACTCATGAGTTTGAACGATCTTTAGTTTAAATCCGGTAAATTTTTACCACTCGAACTTAGATGCTTGGATTGTTACCAAACTTGGTAGATGGACATAGTAGAGTGGTAGGAACATAATGTAAGTGGTCCGGAGGAACTTTAAGTCAAAATTTTGGATAGATATGGATCCAATTGGATCAGATCGGTACTGATCTAAAGTTTTGGCATATTTTTGGGTCAAATTTCGTGGTTCCTTTGTCTCGTGCTTTTAGGCCTTTCGGTCAAGTCTCGAGTCGTTCTGGCTTAATATGAAGTTCTAACTCCTTTTGAATTATGCTGGGTTAATAACCTGGTTAATAATAATATAACTTAAAAATCATTAAAAAACCTTAACCTTAATTTGATTAAAGAATTGAAATTATTGTAAAACCATACTTTAAAATTTTAAAAAGAGGCTTAGCAATACCCATGGTAGTAATTTAAGTTACCATTTAACATCAATTTCACTTTCAAGTCATTTGACAATTTATTTACACAAGTCAAAATATAAGTAAATACACTTCATATCCAAATCAAGAAATAACATATCAATGCAAACTAACTGGCATATACACGTCCGAATAATATAATAGCAGGATGGTGATTTGTCCTACTAAATAGATGTCCAAACAATTCGATACTTACAGAAAATTGAGAATTTATCCTACTAAACATATGTCAACATAATAAACAATTACGTTATAGAAAAACGAGGATTTATTCGACTATCAGATGTCCAAACAATCAAACAACCAACTTATCGAAGATCGGGGATTTATTCTGTTAACACATGTTGTAACAAACCGAAGTTTAACCCATAATAACTAATTCATTAATTAATGAAATGATTAAATCACTTTGTGAAATTATCATAATTGAGCCATGGGAGTTGAACCATTTTGTCCATGGTAATTTTCTTGTCAATTTCCATATATAGAACATCAGAATCCGAGTAAATATGAAGAAGTTACACACGAAACAAGAAATAATAATAATAATAATAATAATAATAATAATAATAATAATACATGGGTCAGGTCAACTAGGAGGTCGGCCCAACCACACCCTAGGTCGACCAGCCGGTCGACCTAAGGGAGGGAAGGTTGACCTGGCGGTCGACCCGCTCTACGTGGTGAGTGAACAAACTTTTGTTTCATTCCGGCAAGTTTTGTACACTATTTTTTCGATCTTTGGCTCCATCTGGTCCTTCCGTGCTTCCATCCGACGGTTCCTATTCAGCCTGTGACATGGTTGCATCCTATTCAATCTCCAAATCCAACGGTCTAAGATCCACTTCTACCCCTATAAATAAGACTCTAGGCCTAACACTTTTTCTCATTCTAGATCTTCTCCGCTTGGGTTCACCTTTTTAGTAAGGACCCTAAAAAGAAATAATTTTTCAAGGAGAGAATATTTATAATAAAATATTTTAATACCCTTAAGTGGATCCGGGAAGACCAAAAGGAAAGAATTTAGGACCAGAGGTGAGTGATTGTAATTATTTTAGATTTCTTTAGGTAATTTAAAATAATACGGTTTCCAATAGATGTAGTTCTGCTACGATTTTTGGAATAATCTTTTAAGTAATTTATTTATATTTTTTAGAATTATTTTCAGTCTATTTCCTTTAGCTATTTTTCTTAGTTAGTTTTGGTTTATTTTTGTTAATTAGAACTTTTCCATTTGTTTACAGTTTATTTACAGTATTTTAATTTATTTACATCTTTTTCCTACGCTTTAGATTTTCTTCTATTCTCAGTTTTCTTTTATTTCTCCTTCTTCTTCGCATATGGATTAGAATAGATTAAACGCTAATATGGATTAAAATTTTAAGAATACTGAAATAGCGGAAGATAAGATGTAAATTGCAAAGACTGTAATAGAAATGAAATTAAGACTGAAATTGAGCGTAATTATGATATTGATGTTAGAATTGGACTAATTAAAGATAATTGGCCTAGTTATGTTAGAATTATAACCAAAAAAAGTATAGGATGAAAGGAGCTTATTTTTACACTTAGACCTTGGGTTAAGTAATAAGCATAATTATAAAGTAGGTTATAATAAGAAATAGAACAGAATGAGGCTTATTTTAAGACTTAGAATAAATTAATAAGCACATATAGTAAGAACAAAAGTAAAGGCTTATTAATAAGCAAAAAATTAAAGTAGGACATGTACCAAATAGCATTCCCTTATTTCTATGGACACGGTGTTTCACATAATCCTAAAGTGAAACGAGTTATCCCACATAACCCTGAAGTGAGACGAGGTGCCTTACATAATCCTGAAGTTAGACGAGGGGCACATTTATGCTAATAACGGTAGTAAATGGTCAATAAATAGAAGTCCAAATTATGGATATTTGGGCAAGGGGCGTAACCAGATATTGTTTAGATGACGGGCCAGTACTGATAGCATTTCCCCTATAATTTCTATGGATAAGGTGTCTCACATAACCCTAATGTGAAACTAGGTGTCTCACATAACCCTAAAGTGAGACGAGGTGTCTTAAATAATCTTGAATTGAGACGAGGGGCATTCTTATACTGGAGCTTGAGGTAATAAAAAAACCCAATAGGTTGAACAACATGTAACATGAGCATGGTGACATTTGCGCATGCGACTCCCATTTGGGTGCTCAGTAGTCGTTATGAGTTCTAAACGCTTAGTGGGTGGCTTTCATAGGCACCAACGTCTACTGTATAGGGATCTTTAGTGTCTAATCCACTGTAGATTCTATGGAGTAGCAGGCCAATCAAGGGTAGTAATAGGAATCCAACCTAATCTAAGATGCTGTAAAAAACAAGTGCAAATAATCAAAGTTAATCGATTATGTTGATCTAGTTAATTCATATTTATTTTCAGCTTATTCTTTCTCTCTGTTTCCTTCACTTCCTTTAATATATTAGAACTATTGTAAAGTCTGTTATTTTTACTTTTCTTAAAAATTCAGTAATTACTATCATTCACCATACTTTTAGTCCAACTTACTCCTCCATTTTCCCCTTTTCCCCCGTAGGCAATCAGGAGCAGGGACGGTAGACTGCAGGCATTTGGAGATTCTTCGAAGGAGATTCTATCATGTATTTCTTTTCTTCGGTTTCAGTTTATAGTTCTTTTTGTTGAGCTGGCATTTTGTGAGGGATGTATCGAACTTTGATATAATCGATACTATGGATTTTATTTCGCAAGACACATAAGTTTATTTTGACAATTTGGTATTTGGTGACTTATTTGATTTATAAAGTAATTCCGAGTTTTGTTCTAAATAAATTGTTTTTATGATTGTTTCCACTGTTTATATACTTTTGTCTTGTGAATCTTAGTCTCTGCTAGCCTTGGTTATACCTACAACGCAACATGCCTTTAAGTGTGCTCTTTTGGGTATACTAAGGGTTGTGGGGTGTTACATTTGGTACCAGAGCCTAAGGTTATAGGATTCCTAAAAATTTATTTTTAAGTGAAGTATTTTTCAAAAATAATAATAACTTGTTTTAAAAATAGTTTTCGAAAAAGAACTCTTAGAATTAGTTTTTCAATATAAAAGATTTTTTATATAAATTCCCATAAATGTCCAATTCAATCTCCCTTCGACACTTTCCTAAACTACCATTTTCTTTTCATAGAACGGCGGATGCCTCGAACCTTCCTGAGCACATTCCAGTCCCAGCCTGATTATGTAGGTATCTATAAGCCACAACTCCGGTGGGGCATGGGCAAGCGCCCCACCTGGCACCAGCGGGTGGGAATGCCATCAACCCACCCGCCACAGTCAACTTCTTTAAGCTTTGTATGGATTTTGCGAGTTTGGGTGGAAAGATTTTTTTGGTAAGGAGACTTTTATGGAGGCAAGAGGCTTAGACATAGAGTGGATATTCGCACTATTGGGATTAGATGATCAACAGCGAGTTCAGCTAGCATCTTGGCAGTTGAAAGAGGAGACTACGTTTGTTGGGAGGTCATTGAGTTAGAAGGAAGAGAGGTGACTTGGAATAGATTCCGAAAGCAATTTGATAGGAAGTTTTTGTCTCAAGCATAGGAAAGTGTTCAGTTAGAGCGGGTTATCAATCTGAAACAAGTAAGTTTGTTGGTGAAAGAGTACATATATCATTCAATGAAATGTTGCGGTTTGGATTGGAGTTGGTGAATACGCTACACAAGAAAGCTATGAAATTTGCAAAGGGATTGTTGTTAACTCACATGCCGATGGGAGCTACTTATGAGTCTTTGGTGGAGATGACGCTTATGTTTGATGCAGTCAAGGAAGGAGAGTCAAAGGAAGTTGTTAAGTCAGAAGGTCCGAAGAAGAAATGGTGGAGGAACAATAAACAGAAGAAGAAAGGCGATTTCCCTTGGAAGCATAGTAAGATAGGATTGAAGTGTGGTAGCTGTGGAATTATTGGACATATCGCCAGGGATTGCAAGAGGGAGAAGATGAAGGAAAAGTGCTTTAATTGCGGACATCTCGGTCACTTGATAGGAGTTGCCGCCAGAAAACGGGACCTGGAGCTGGTACACCGGTCGTGCAGAATCAGGCGTTAGACGTAGCACCTTCAGGCAGCATTCCGGATAGAGGTAGGAAAGTCACAGCTGAAGGTTTGGTTTCTATTTTTGATTTTCCTTTCGAACTCTGTTCGATTCTGGAGCATCACACTCTTTTATCTCTAGTTTGTTGTGGATTGGTTGCACTTAGACATTTCTTTAGTAGTAGACACCATTGCTGTTTCAAACCCCATAGGAGGATAGACATATTTATTTATTTGTAGAGGTTTGAAAATTTTTATCCTAGGCGTGGAATTTGATTGTGGCGCCTATATTTTGGGATTTTTGGGGTATGGGATGATTTTGAGGATGGATTGGCTATCTACATACGGAGCTATATTAGACTGCAAGAGGAGAGTCGTTAGATTATAAACATGTAGCGGTAGGACTCTCGAGGTTTCTTGTGACCCGCAAGGGTCAGTCATGTTGAGTTTCCTATATTCCTCGATTCATTTTCAGCAGAGCTAGATTCGGTTCTTGTCATCAGATATTTTTAGACATCTTTGAGGAGGTTAGGGGACTACCCCATATGAGAGAGATTGACTTCAGGATTAATTTAACTGAGAATGCTAAGCTAGTAGCATTACCTGTGAGGCACATGACACCTAGGAAGAGGAAGGAATTGAGCAAGCAGATCCATGAGCTTCTGTAGAATGGTTTCGTAAGGAGGAGCATATCAGAGTGGGGAGCACCGGTCGTCTTCGCTATAAGGCGGATGGTTCTCTTCGACTTTGCAGTGATTATAGAGAATTAAATAAGCTCACAATGAAGAACCGATATCCACTCCCTAGGATTGATGAACTTTTTGACCAGTTAGTTGGCTCTTCAGTATTCTCCTAGCTTGATTTAGCCATAGGATTCCATCATCTTAGGGTCACCGATGACAGCATAGATAAGACCGCATTTAGGGCACCAGAAGGATTCTTCAAGTGGTTGGTTATGCCTTTTGGGATAACCAATGCCCCAGCCTACTTTGTTGATTTGATGAGCCGCGTCCTTAGAGAGGTCCTAAATAAGTTTGTGGTAATATTCTTGGATGACATCTTGGTGTTTTCCAAGAATATAGAGGAGCATGTTGTTCATTTAGAGGAGGTTCTTTGCACTCTTTGTAATCATCATTTGAGAGCTAAGTTTTCGAAGTGTCACTTTTAGAGAGAGGAGGTACGTTTCTTGGGGCATATGGTCTCGAAGGAAGGTTTGACTATTGACCCTGCTACGATGATTACAGTGCAGGATGAGAAGGCCCCCAAGAACATCATCGAAGTTCTAGGATTGGCGGGCTACTATAGGAAGTTCATTAGAGACTTTGCTAAGATTTCGGCACCACTCACACACCTTACTAAGAAGAATAAAGCATTTGTGTAGGGCCTAAATTGTAAGGATTCCCTCACAAAGCTTAAACAAGCCCTTATTAATGCACCAGTGTTAGGTTTACCCGATGGAGCTAAACCTTTAACTATATACACTAATGCATGTGGGATGGGTTTAGGAGCAGTGGTGATGCAAGGAGGAAGGGTAGTATGTTATGGTAGTAGGCAGTTGAGGAGGCATGAGAAGAACTACCCTACCTATGATTTGGAGTTAGCTGCTATAGTTTTTACACTCAAGTCTTGGAGGCACTATTTGCTTGGAAAGAGGTTCAATCTTTTCACCGACCACAATTTATTGAAGTGCCTATTCTCGCAGAAAGACTTGAACTTGAGGCAGTAGTGGTGGATGGAGTTTTTGGTGTCGTATAATTTCTAGATAGCTTATACCCTTGGCAAGGGTAATGTGGTTGCAGATGCATTGAGTAGAAAGAACGCAACCCTTAGTCCTTTGTTCTTAGAGTGGAAGAGCTTGGAGTTTATTTCTACTTTTGATTTTAAGCCCTCTATAGACATTACCCGTGGATTGTTAGCTACGCTTGAAGTGAAGCCTACCCTTATGGATCGGGTTGGCTTGAGGTAGCGAGAGGATTCGAAGCTTGTGGACATTATGGATAGGATTAGCCGAGGAGAGGTCTCTAGACATCTCCAACATTATTCCATAGATGGCAGAGGGTGGCTTAGGAGAGATGGAAGGCTTTGTATTCCCCGCACTAGTGACCGGTGGAGTGCAGTTTTAGAGGAAGCACGCCATTTCTGTACAACTATTCATCAGGTTGGAGACAAAATGTATAGGGACATGAAGAGGATGTTTTACTGGAATGGCGTGAAGAATGATGTGGCGGAGTTCATAGCTAAGTGTCTTGTATGCCAAAGGGTTAAGGCGAAGCAGCAGAAACCTGATGGATTGCTTCAACCTTTAGATGTGTCAGAGTGGAAGTGGGAGAACATTTTGATGGATTTTATAGATGGTTTACCCCATTCTAGAAAAGGGAATACTAGCATTTGGATAATCGTAGAGTTTTTGACCAAAAGTTCCCACTTCATTCCTGTTAAGATCAAGAGGATGGCATCTTATTTGGCATCCCTATATGTTCGAGAGATATTCCGACTACATGGAGTTCCCTCTAGCATAATGAGCGATAGAGACTATATTTTTACTAGCGAGTTTTGGGGAAGCTTACAAGTGGCTTTAGGGACGCAACTTAGGTTGGGTACGGCCTATCACCCCTAAAAGATGGCCAAACGGAGAGAGTCAATAAGATGCTGTAGGATTTGCCGCGGATCTGCATTTTGGATTTTGGAGGAACTTGGGAGGAGCATCTTCCGTTGGTGAAGTTTGCATATGATAACAGTTACCAAGCAAGCATAGGAATGACATCATTCGAGGCTTTATATGGGAGACCTTGTAAGTCACCTTCATATTGGTGGAGTCTACGGAGAAGTTGCTACTTGGGCCTAACATGATGAGGGAGACATCGGAGAAAGTGGATTTGATTTGGCGGAGGATGAAGATAGATCAAGACAGACAGAAATCTTATGCAGACAAGCGGAGGAGAGACATTGAGTTTGAGGTTGGAGACTTAATTTTTATCAAAGTATTACCATTTATGAAGATGGTAAGATTCGCATCGAATGGAAAGTTAGCCCCCAGATTTGTTGGACCATTTCCTATCATGGATAGAGTTAGAAAGATGGCTTACTAAGTAAAGCTACCAGAAAGGCTCGTAGGAGTGCACAACGTTTTTCATGTTTCGCACTTGCAAAAGTGCTTACACGACTCAACGGAGGTCGTAGAACCTAGTCAATTGGAAGAGGTGGAGGTAAAAAAGGAAGCATTGCTTTGTCGTATCCCCACGAAGATTGTTGGAAGAGACACCAAGCGATTGAGGAATAAGGAGGTTCCGCTAGTGAAGGTGCAATGGGGAGATGATGTTGCAGACGCTACTTGGGAAGTTGAAGAGAAAATTTGTACTTCCTATCCTCATCTTTTCGATTGTAAGTTTCAAAATTTCATATTTTGCATCTTTAATTTTGAATAGGTACTTTCCTTTATTATCCTTTGGGAGGGTAGAACTTAGGATTCAACTTCCGATTCATCCTGTGACGTGGTTGCATCCTGTTCAATCTCCAAATCTAATGGTCTGAGATCCACTTCTACCCTTATAAATAAGACCCTAGGCCTTAAAAAATTTCTCATTCCAGATTTTCTCCACTTGGTTTTACCTTTTCAGGCTGGACCCTAAAAAGAAATAATTTTCCAATGAGAGAATCTTTTCAATAAAAATATTTTAATACCCTCAAGTGGATCCGGGAAGACCAAAAGGGAAGAGCTTAGGACCATAGGTGAGTGATTGTAATTATTTTAGATTTCTTTAATTTAAAATAATAGGGTTTCCAATAGTTATAGTTCTACTATAATTTTTGGAATAATATTTTTAGTAGTTTATTTACAGTTTTTAGAATTATTTTCTGTCTATTTCTTTTAGCTATTCTTCTCAGTTAATTTTAGTTTATTTCTGTTAATTATAGTTTTTCTATTTGTTTACAGTTTATTTACAAAATTATAATTTATTTACTGTTATTTATGCGTTATTTACATATTTTAACTACGTTTTGGATTTTCTTCTATTTTCATTTTTCTTTTATTTCTCCTTCTTCTTCGCATATGGATTAGAATAGATTAAATGTGAATATGGATTAAAAATTTTAGAATACTGAAACAACGGAAGATAAGATGTAAATTGTAAAGACTGTAATAGAAATGGAATTAAGACTAAAATTGAGCGTAATTATGATATTGATGTTAGAAATGGACTAATTAACGATAATTGGCCTAGTTATAACTTAGAAATTATAACTAAAACGAATACAATATGGAAGGAGATTATTTTTTCACTTAGACCTTGGGTTAAGTAAAAAGCATGATAATAACATAGGTTATAATAAGAAATAGAACAGAATGAGACTTATTTTAAGACTTAGGATAAATTAATATGCACAGATAGTTAGAGCAAAAGTAAAGGATTATTTAAATAATTTATCTAAGTTAATAAGAAAAGAGTTAAAGTAGGACCTGTACCAAATAACATTCCCTTATTTCTATGGACACGGTGTTTCACATAACCCTGAGGTGAAACAAGGTGTCTCATATAACCCTGAAGTGAGACGCACATAATCCTGAAGTGAGACGAGGGGCACGCTTATGCTGGAGGTTGAGGTAATAAGAAGACCCGAAAGGTAGAACAACAGGTAACATGCGCTTGATGGCGGTTACGAGTGCGACTTTCATTCAGGTGCTCAGTAATGATTATGAGTTCTAAGAGCTTAGTGGGTGCCTTTTATAGGCATTAATATCTACCGCGTAGGGAGCTTTAGCGTTCGGTCCGCAGTAGATTCTATGGAGTAGCAGGCCGATCAACGGGTAGTATTAGGAATTCAGCCTAATCTAAGCAACTATCGAAAACAAGTGCAAATAATCTAAGTTAATCAATCATGTAGGTCTAGTTAATTCGTATTTATTTCCAGCTTATTCCTTCTCTTTATTTCCTTTGTTTCCTTTTGTATACTAGAACTATTGTAAAGTTTATTACTTTTACTTTGCTTAAAGATTCTAGTAGTTACTATCATTCACCAGACTTTTAGTCTGACCCACTCCTAATTTTCCCATTTTCCCCCTATAGGCAAACATGGATAGGGACGGTAGACTATAGGAATTTGGAGATTTCTTCGAAGGAGATTCTATCATGTATTTCTTTTCTTCAGTTTTAGTTTTTAGTTCTTTTTGTTGAGCTAGCATTTTGTGAGGGATGTATTGTACTTTGATATTATTGATACTATGGATTTTATTTCGCAAGACACGTAATGTTATTTTGACATTTGATGTATTTGGTATTTGGCGACTTATTTGATTTATAAAGTAATTCTAAAGTTTTATTCTAAATAAATTATTATTATAATTGTTTCTGCTGTTTATATATTTTTGTCTTGTAAATCTTAGTCTCTACTAGTCTTAGTTATAACTACAATGCAGCATGCCTTAAAGTTGCTCTTTTGGGTATACTAAGGGGTGTAGGTTGTTACACATGTCCACACAATCAAACCATTTACACATGTCTCTACTAGTCTTAGTTATACCTTTAAAACAATTTGATTCTTCGAAATTAAGGATTAAAACTTAAAACTCCCTTTTTAAATAATTAATTACAAGTTAAATTCTTTACTAAACCATAATTAAACATTAAATTAATTTAATTAAAAATTAATAAAAAATAAACCTTAAACCAAAAATAATTATTAATATAAACCAAATTAATTTATAATTAATAATAATTTAACCTTTGGTTAATAATTGAAAATAATTAACCCTATAATTAATTAGTAATTAATTAAAAATAAATCATATACTTAATGGATAGTTAAATTTAATATTGTTAGTTAATAATTAATTAAAACCAATCTTAACTTTAAAAGATAATTAGTTAATAATTAATCTTTACTTAGTTATAATCGATAAACCTTTTTTAACACTTAACTAATTATTAATTATCAAAACTGATTAATTAATAATTAATTATTAAATTCTAAATTAACTTTCCTTAATCATTATTATTAAGTTTTTAAAATATTTCAAAGCGCTTTAAAATATACAAACATAACTTTTCGAAATTAGACTTTTTATTGAACCATCCATAATGACTATCGCTACGGAAACCATAACTTCCAAACTTGACTAACATCTCAAATAGTTTTTTAAAACACTTACTTTTTAAGGTTAAATTATTTTATGAACTTAATATAAAGTTTTGGAAGCAAAAAAAACGTTAGAAACCTTAGAAAACTTTTTTATTTAAAACAAAATAAGTAATCAAATTTAAAAACTCAAAGGATCGCTATGTCGAACACAAACACCTTTCAAGTGGTAACCTTGCTCACTAACTTTTCCATTTACTAATTTTACTTACTAACTTTCCGTATGACTTCCAATCACAAGACAAGTATGATAACTTTATAATCAATAAAACATCACTTTAACATTTGATTCACAAATCTGCTCTAAACTAGCAACATATGTACATCCAAACCATATGATAATTCAACCATCCAAATGATATATTCTATAACCAAATAGGAAACATAATAAGGGTTTAATATTTCCACAAAAATTTAGAAGTTTATTCACCAAAATTTTGCAAAACACTTTCGGAAACTTGAAATACTTTAGAACTTGCAAAGCTTGGAAAACTAGAAGAAGAAACTCGAAATGGCTCATCTTCCTCTCGATTTTCGCCAAGTTCCTCTAGAATTTGGAAAAGTGGTCAAAATAATAGTTCTCAGAAATTATTTTCTCTACAATTTCAGTACAATAATCATTAAATTTCGATTTTTTTAACATAGATATGGTTAAAAGAAGGAGTGTTATTTTCGAGCTTGAAAATATAGGACCGAAAATGAGTCAGAAAGAAATGTATTTTTGACCCACAAATATTCGAAATTTGAAAAAGTGGTTCAAATGAAAGTTGTAGCCACTTAAATTATACATGGTTTGAAAAAAGTAGATCCTGATATGGTGTAGTCTTGACGAAGTTATGGCCGAATGAAGTGGGAGAAAAATGGAGAAAGAGAAAGCTTTAAACTTAGTTTTTAAAACATTTAAGAAGTAAAAATTCAAACTTAAATTCTTTAGAATTATAATGGGAAGTCATTAAAGAGTTTTTTCTTAAGAAGGTAGAATATGGTGCTTAAAAAAAGTAGAAATGAAAATGGAAGAGAGAGAAGGAGGAATTTGTTTTTATATAAAATGAAAATGTTGAATTGCCAAAATCCCCTTGCACCTATACCCTCCATTTATCGGATCCACCTCATCACCATGTCTTCATCTTGTCTCCCCTTCTTAAAATTTTAAAAATTCTCTTGAACAAACATGTTTTGACATGCTAGGGTATCTAATGGTACTTATGTACCATAATGATGTGACCTATACTCTTATATGTATATATGTGTGTGTACGTGTGTATGTGTGTATGTATTAAACTTGGCATACTTAGGCGCAAATACATATATATATACATAAAATAATACACAAATATACTCATATTATATCTTATTTACAAATGTGTAAACTTATGCTAAAGTGTTAACAACCTTTCCGATAAGTTTTATTCGACGAAAAGTTGAAAATTCGGAAAACCAAATTCCGTTCACATTTTAGATTTTTCTTCGAGTTAAATATTTTTGTAAATAAATTTTGAAAACTATTTCACCATTATTATTTTAAAGAGTTTTATTTTCATAATAAAACCTATATATTTGAATATTTAAAATTAATTAAATATTCGCAAATTAAAGCGGTGAAATTTCGGGTCGTTACCGTTTAAATTTAACTAATTTTTTTAACTAATAATGTCTAAAATTCAGTTAATCATCTTAATTAATGGTAGTTGAATTTAATTAAATCATTTTAATTAATGATTGTTTGAATTTATTTAAATATTTTAATTAATAGATTTTAAATTTAATTAATCATTTTAGTTAATAATGTTTGTAATTAATTATTCATTTTAATTAATGATTATTTAGTTTTAATAAATCTTTTAATAAATATTATTTTAAGTTAATTTATTAATTTAATAAATGAATTTAAAGTAAATCAACTGATTTGTAAAAGTATTTTAAATGTCAAATAATTGTTTTAGTGTTTTAAAGTTAATTTACTAATATAACGAAAGGGTTTTGAGAATAATTAACTATTTTATATAAATATAGTCGATTTTTTTATTAAAATAAAATTGTAAATTTGATTAATTATCTTTTGGGGAAATTAATGTTGCTTTAAATTTTTTAAAAGATTTTAAAATTTGGTTTATTTTATTTGGGGAAATTTAATGTGTTTTTAACGTCTCAAAAAGAATATTGTAAAATCATCTCCTTGGACAATTAATACTGGTTTAAATTTATAAAGGTATTTAAATTGTTTTATTTTCTTTAGGATAATAAATACTGTTTTAAAATTGATAAACGATGGTTTTTTAATGTGAAAGTCTTTTGATAGAATTGTTTAAAAATAAAGCTAAGTGTAATTTGTTTTGACACTTGTTTTTAAATACACTTAGTATTTTAAATTTTCCATTTTAAACGAATATTTTAAAAAGTATTTTTGAAGTGTTTTTACCAATAATCGAAATGTTAAAATCAAGCATAAGTACGTATCAAATGCTTCGAATGTTTGATTCAATTATATATGATAAGTGTATGGGATTTAATTCTCCTACGCAAATCATTTTTCCCAATAGTCGATTTATCGACTATCGATTTCTATTCGGCTTTTTTTTCATCATTCAAGATGATTTGCTGCTCTTTGATTTTTGATATCCTTTGTCGGAAAATGAATAAATCCAAAAGGGGAGAGAGGGCCAAGCTATGTGGGGTTGCTCCCATTAGGATACTTTCACATCTTATCTAGATTGGATTCAGTTGTGCTATTAGATGTGAATTATTCGGATACTCGGTAAGGTTCGGCAGCGTCCGACTTGGAGATTTTCGAGAAGTGTCATAGAGTAAATGAGCTTCTCAAAAGTATATTACTAGAGGCATACATCAAGGGTGATGCACCCTCCTTGTCTTTTGTTGAAAAAAAAATTCCTTTCCTTATTTGATTCGATCCTTTGAATCTAATTTTTTTAATTGCAACAGGAAGAGTCAATCACACTTCAAAGTGTTTAATCATTGGATTTTGTACATTATATCAAGTTTGGACTATTATCTTATTCTATCCATTCGGTTTAGTTATGATTTGGCTCGGATTATTTTCACTCTTTTAGTCTAATTTTTGATACTATTTATGCCTACTCCTATTTGGATCTGTTTCCTCTTATTTATCTCTACTCTTTCCTGTATGGGTGTTATTCCTGTGAGGTAAAATCATGTTCTGCATTAGCAGCGTAGTCTCACAGAATTTTTATATGTTCTCCATTATTTGAGTTTTCTCACACTAATATTTCCAAACTGACCTAGGTGTTATTTTATTATAATGCTTAGGTCAGACTGAGTATTTTCCTAAAATTGGCTTTGTGTTATGGAGATCTTGGAGAGGAGCTAGAGGTTCACCTATTGTAGTGTTTTATTTTCCGTTGTATTAAATTGTATCCATATCAGTAATTACAAGGTCGGGATTTTATAACTATCCAGCTGATAAAGTTTGTTTTTAACTCTGATATACTTAGTATTATTGGTGACAGTTTTTAATGTCCTTTTAATATTATATATTATCGATTCCGCTGTGAGATTCTATTTTCTTATTCTATGTTCTTTTCCTTTTATTTTACCCCAACAATCTTCCCTTTTGACGATTACATATTCGACATTTGAATATAGTAGTCGTACATGGTGTCAACTTTTGATGGTTGAAATGGCAGGTCGTTACACTTGCAAGCGATGGATAACTCTTTATCGGTTGCATTATATACAACTTATAACCATGGTCTTTGCTCTAGTCTCAACCTTGACCTTGAATTTGCTCAACAAATTAAGGGATATTATTTGCTCTTACATACCATTTTATGATGAACCAAGCATAATGCATGTACATTAAGTTTTATAAACAAATACATGCATGTATCGTACCTCATGTAGTCAATGTATTAATTCTACAACACATAATAGCCCTAACCTGAGTTTTTTCAAAAACTAGTGCATGTGTCAATATATTAATGGTAGAGAGCAACTCTATATATATCAAGGATTCATAATCTTTTGTATATATATATGTACACATGAATGCTTTTTAAGTCTTCGATTTTGGTCTTGTTTCTTTTTGAAATTTCCACACGAGCTATCTCGTGTTGAAGGTGATTTCGAACGATATGAGTGTATGTCGAGTGTACACCTCGGATCTTAAAGTACATCTCGAAATTATCTCGGAGTAACTTATGTGAATAAAATTAATGTATACACGATTCATTTAACAACTAAAAGCTTCAAAGTAAAAGTAGAAATTATAACATACTTGATTGGTATAAAAAAATTTGAAACTAATATTTTAGAGAAGAGTAGTATCTTGATTAGCTTCATTTATTTGGTAGTGGTTGAATAATACCTCTTACGTGAACATAAAAAGGTAAAAAAAAACATGTTAAAGGAATTAGAAAATAGTAATTGGATTGACTAGTACCTTTTAAATCTATATGAAAATGGAAAAATATTATGTAAAAGAACAAAAATATATAATTTTGTGTAAGATCTTGGATTGAGATCTTGATCCTATTCGGATGAGATAAAAAGATATCGGACGAGATAAGTGCCAAAGGGGATTTGATGTCTCATTTCATCTGAGTGTGAAAAGGAGATCTCAGAGAAGATCTCGAATGAGGAATAAGAGATTTAAAACCCTGACACGCACGCATTGAGTGAAATTGATTAAAGAAATAATATATTTCTTTTGAAACACCCTTGTGACTCGAGCGTCGGATACGTCTGAAATTACAGTATACGTAATTTACATATGTACTTATTCCAAACATATGTTTCAGATTTATTGTAGTTCGAATTACGTTATATTATACACTTATAGTCATATAAGTCTGATTGGTTTATAACCGTTATAATTTAATTAACTTATACAATGCATATAGATGTACTTAGTAATTAAATAATATTTAATTAATTTTAATTCTTATTAATTAAACCATATTTGATTAAATGATTAGTTAAAAATAATTAATTAATTTAATTTATAAAATAAATACTAAAATTTTGTAGTATTCAACTTAAACTATTTAAGATAAATAATTAACTATCATGTTTACAATTTAAGATATATCAATATATGTATATATTTTCATCTTAAACTATTTAAGATATATCAATATATGTATATATTTTCATTAATTTTATTTAACAAATTCATTCAATTGATTAAACAATTTTAACTAATATTTAAATTAATTCAAAATTATAATATATATATATATATATTAAACGAATTTAAGATAAACTTAAAAATATAACAATTATAGTTACATATATAGATATGTATAATTGATTAACCTTTAATTAACTATTTAATTTACTTAATCAAATTAATTAAATATATATTAAAATTTAATTTATTCATTTTTCAGAATATTTTTGGAAAATCTAAATCTAATTTATAACCTTCATTTTTGTTTTTTATTTTAATTTACAATTAAATTTAAAATATATTTTAAATTTTCAAATCTTAATTTGAAAATTACATTAAGGCCCAAATAATATCGGGCCTTACATCTTGGCCATCTTTGGACTTGCTCCACCCATTGCGCCAGACTAGCAGCCATAAAGGGAGAAAAGTTATTTTAACCTCAAGCCTAACACTACTATATTAAGCACCTATCATATTGGTAATTTTGATTAGTTAGCTGTAAATGTTGACTAATTAGACCGCATAAACCATTTGGGCTATAATACCATTTGTTGGATATGGGTAGCCCCGTATCGAGTAAATTGATTGGATTTCAAAAAAAAATGCTTATTTTGATCGTAGTAGGCATACAATGTATAATGGCTTTTACTAGATCCAGTTTACTTAGCTTAAATAAAATCAAAATTATTTGTTTTTTGGTTTAATTAATTAAATTATTTTAATTAAATTATTTTTTATATAGTTTTGAGTATATCAATATGTTCATGTGTATGTGCAACATATCAATGTGTACATATTTAATTTATACATATATGGATGTTGGGATTACATATATAGCGTATATATCAATCATTTAATATAAGATAAGCTGAAATTTATTGATATATTAACTAAAATAAAATTTTAAAACATCTAATTAGATTTACACCTAGTTAATAAAATTCAAATTCATATTTAATATCTAAAATATCTAATTAAGACTTGGTAACATATGTTAAAATTCAAATCCAAATCTTTAAATTATCAATAAATTAATTTAAATAAATATATTTATATAATAATGACCTTATAGTCAAAATTGATATTTAGTTTTTTAAATACACAAATCTATTTAAAATTGTATAAATAAATAAATATGTGTATTTTGTTATAAAATGAATATTCAAATATATATACCTCTATTTTCTTGTTGGCCAAAAAATTTAATTTTTTAAACTCAAACACTCATATTAATATTGTTATTTTATATATTATTATATACGTATATATTAATAAAAGTAACATAGCTTAATTAAAACATTATATTAATAACATCATTTTACAAAATAATTATTGATGAACGCAAGTATATAATAATTTAATTTATAAATATTTTTTAGAATACATATACTAATGAATTTGATTTTAAAATTAATAAACAATGATTCAAAAAAATTTAAAATTTAGTTACTATGTTTTAAAAATACAATATATGTAAAGGTATGGCCATTATAAAGTATTTTTATTAAACTATGAATAAACTAATTGCATAGTATAAATAAATTACTTATCATAGTCAATAAACAATTGATAATACAGATGAGATAAACAATACATCTATAAATTCTTCTTTAGGATATTAGATAGTATATAAATTTTAAAAAGAGAATATACATGAATATTATACCCTTGAATGCACCTATATTAATGTGATCTCCTAGATTCTCCTTGAATCTATCATTGCATGTTACAGTGATCCAGCGTACCACGGTTATTATTTGATTTGGTTTGTCTTGGCTATTAGGTGAGTTCAGTTATAGTGTGGTGGAGGTAGGGGTGTTCTGCCATTAAAGATAAGGGTTGATCTAGCAAAAGAATGTGAGAATGACCGACTTGGTTTAAATAAAGAGGGAGGAGAAGACAAATTCTCTTCCTTTTACCAAGTTCTCAGATTTGGATCTATATTCAAACCAATTCCCACACTCCTATTTCCGGGTTAATAATGGACCTTAGGCCATTAAAACTAGAACCCATTAGTCAATTATTGTCATTTAAAACATATTCAAATGTGTATCGATATCGTATATCAATACATACATATATAAATGTTATAAATGCACAATTAATCACAAATGGCACTAAGAATAATACTAATAGCACCCACTACATAAAATAAGTAATTAATGTTGCATAAATATTAATTAATTTTTAATAATATATAAACTAGTTAATCATGTTGTGTTCCGGAGAATTAACTGATATTGTTATGCGACTCGTAAGTGTAAACTAGATTGGCGATTAATATCAAACAATTTGGATATTAATGTTCACGTCATCTTAGCTAGTGGTGTGATAGTTTGACCAAACTTACCTTATACATCTTTCGCGGATAATCCAATTTTATAATTTAAGTGGTTCCTTTAGCAATGATTATTTGCACCAATTCACTTCGTCGACACTATATAACTTCAGGATTTATTGAATTTGGTTTTGGTCAAAAATACCATCAACATTTAACTTTGTTGGTCCATAACAAAGTCCTTGGTTCAATAATAAAATCATTAGCCATGCTACTCTAGCCATAGATTTTGACTTTGAGTTGGCTGTGATACTATTCTCATACAACTTAAGAAATGAATTCTTCGTTTGATAGTGTTTCACTTCCATACTTTAACTAAGACCTAACTATGCTCCCTCGATGGTTTTCAATGGTATTCTTAAGATGAGAGAACCATGTAACATCGTAACTTCGAGATTCACTGTTTAACCTTAGTTGTTATTAACCAACATGAAACTCTCGAGTGTGCCGTTACGTAGTTATCTAACAACCAAGAGTACATATCTCGTTTGTTCTCCCAGCAACCTTGAGCAATATAGCGCCTAAAATTTAGAGAGTGTTACTAATCTAACTTTAATGGATGTATCTATATCCTTCCTCGAGACATCTCGACTAAGAATATTCAAAACAATATATAGTTATACATTGTGATAATTTCTCCTGATTGCAACTATTTGTAATTATTCTCACACAACATATTATTTAAGGAATTTTAATTAATATATGTTAAATTAATCACTTAACCAATTATATCAAAATATAAAAAAGTATTTAATAGAAATTAGACAAATTTATTATGAACAAAATTAATTATAGAGATAGATATAAGCAATAAGTTACGCAATTTCCTATAAAGGTTCCTCTAACTCTCTCATTATGATCATTGTTGGGCACACATTAGAACACTCGAAGTAACACAAAACTCAACAGAGGATTCGTCTCCTTCGTTATGGAAGGTCGGAATCACCGTAATTGGTAAGTTATATTAAAGTCAAAGTCTTAGGCTAAAGCAAAATAATTAATAGAAATTTTTTATAGAATTGAATCAAGGACTTCAAATTTGACATGCGTAATTAGTAAGGATATTAATAGAGTTTTTGATCATGGGCCAAACTCTGGATATTGTAACACCCCAGAAATTTAATAAAAATTTAAATGGATATCAAATAAGAAAAGTAAATTTTAAATAAAACAAGAACTAAAGAGAAAATTTTCACAAACGTTCGAATTTAGCTATGAAATTTGCACAATTGCATTTGTAGCGATTTTCTAGACAATTTTCATATATAACAATTCGTATCGGAGTTAGAACAGAGAAGTTACGGATGTTAGAAAAATTGAAAATAGAATAAAAAATAAAAATAAAAATTTCACAAATTAACAAGGAGTTGGTCGACCAAAGGGGTTAGCAGTCGACCATATGCAGTATATTCGAGAATTCTATGACGCATTCAATGGTGGAGATTTATTACTTCATCGCCAAGTTCCGATGTGTGTATGTGATCGACTCAAATATTCTCCAAACCAAATTTAACATCCCAACTTGTCTCCAACCCGTACAGATTCTAGCCTGGCCTTGCCCTAAATTTATACAAACAATTTATCGTAACAAAACTCTCCCAAATTATAATCTCTCCTCTTAACCTAAAATTCTTCAAAATTCAAATAAAATCAACATAGAAGAACACGATCAAATGAATCTAGAAGAAGCGAGTGAAGATAGCATACGGAGAGGAAATTCTCAAGCGAAGCAAATAGGAAGAACTTACGCTTGAGGTGAGTGGGAACAATTTTAGTAAGATGATTATTGCAGTTAGGTTTAAACGATTTTATTTGATTTGGGATATTAATAATATAATTTGAAACTGCAAAATAGAAGATTAAAATCTATCAATTATTAAACCTAATTTGATGCAAGTACACTCTTTATATTAATTAAACTATGAAACAATAAGTTGAAATTTATAATCTTAGATTTGGAATTACAACAAATGGTTGATTGAATATTGATGTATACACCTCTTTTTACATTTGAATCTACCAACCCTATATCAATGAACCCTAAATTGAATTTTAAGTTAATAGTTAGACTGGTCATCCTAGTAATTATGGTTCACCACTAACTGCTAACGACATCGATTAACCAGTAATTAACATTGATTAAAAAATGACAATGAATAAATATAGGAAGCCTTAGATTTTATTTTCAAACGGTCGAACCTGTGCTCCCATGGTCGATCGATAGTGGTTGACAGTTCAGAATGAAAATTATAGATGTTGAACCTCATTCTAAGGCCCAAGTTAAAGAATAAAAATTATATAATTTAGAAAAGGAAATTATACAAATGGGAAGTTGTTTGTTGACCCTATTTTGAGGCTAAGTACATATGTTATAGAGGGTTGGGAAGTCAATTACTTATGAAAGGACTGTGGGTCATCATGGTATTGGGTAACAGTTAAATGCACAACTAAGAACCAAGAGTCGATTAAGGTGATGTATTTCATAGACATGGAGTTGACTAGGGTGATGTATTTCATAGATATGGAGTCGACTAGGGTGATGTATTTCGTAAACATGGAGTTGACTAGGGAGAAGTATTTCATAGATACTCAAGGGATGTTCCATAGTGGACGTTCAACATTGATGGAGAAACCAGCTGAGTAAGCCTGGTGCTAATAAGGAATTTTATGTGGACAATCAGATTCGGTGCAACACGATAAGAGGTTGTAAAATAGAAAGGGGCCCGGTACTAACATGAGTTTTCACACTAATGGATCTGATGCGACATGGTATAAGTAGACGTCGGTGTAGTACAATAAGAGAGATTCAAGAATACGATCGAGAGATGGACACGAGCGCATACGATGAGTCATATAGCAAGTTTGCATTTCGGGGTTCTCCATCTCTAGGCATAGTGATGGTGTAGGTATACACAGGAGAACAGTTCCTATAGTATTTTTAGTAGAAAATAGGGTTTCCACAGTAGCATATGGGCAGTGATTTCTTATTAGGTAGCTCTAGGAGCATTACTGATTGTTAGTGTGAGGTTTGATCTGTAGTTGGTCCTTGTAGTAGCCTACACAAGTAGTAGTGTAGGCATACATAAGCATGAACTCATAGCAATGGACCTTAGGAGTTCACGGACACTTGTAGAACACCCTATATCACTTAGAGTAGTATTAAAGTTAATTACACATGATCACCCCATATTAAACTTGTACTCATTCACTATACTTTTTTTTGACCCACCAATTTCTTTTCATTTTTCCCCACCACATGATGATAGTTTAGCAGATGATTGGGCATAATATGTGGAGAAATTAGCTTTACATTGGAGTTTTCATATCATTTATTGTTCATCTTGCAGTCATCTATTGTATTAAATGACTGTAAGGTTTATGTTGTACTTTAAAAGCAGTGTATACGTAGAAACAAGTATTTTAGAGACTGTTTCTATGGGATGTCTATTTTATGTACTTATATTTTGATTCCTTCCGCTGAGAGATCTAAAAGTGCAGAATGTCTTAGAACTTAACCTTATAATTATGCACTCTAAGATTTTAAAATCCCAATAGCTTGTATTTCTCAACGTAAGATGTTCAAAAGTCACATTAAGCTTTGGATCAGTGTGTCGGAAGGTGCAGGTTGTTACATTTGGTCTCTGAGCTTAGGTTTAAGATCTTCTAGGATTTGGGCATGACAGAGAATGTACTTGAAAGGCTTTTGAAGAATTTTTTTTTTCAAAAGGTTTTCCAAAGTGTTTTCAAGAAATTTTCAAAAATGAGTTTTGAGTATGTATGTATGCATGCATGTATGTACAGGGATAAAAGTTTTCAAAAGAAAGGATTTTATCTATATATCGACATTCCTTTGATTCAAGCTTTTACTACCTATAGAAAAGTTGAAAATAATTCCCAAACACAGATAGTGAGAATGAGTTCAAGTTTAGAGGAATGGCTTAGGGAAGATAGTTAGGATTTCGAGCATGAACATCCCTAGTAGGTTCCGTCGGTTTCCATAAGTAAGGATATAAGATGAGACAAAGCGACTAGGAGAGAATAATTATGATATTTTGATATGTGTATTAATACACAACACCCTATACATTTGAGCACATAAGGTTGTTGTTGGCATATTCTTTATATAAGCAATCATTTATGTGTTAGAATAAATGTCAAGATTATAATAGCTGAGGTGGAAAATTAAACTTTTCATGTTTATAGTGATTTACCCATAAAGAAGATCTAGTAGTGGTTTTCTATACTAATTAGTAGTTATGAGCATATTATGGAATTAAGGGTGAACGAAGAAGATTAGTATCAATAGACCTATATAATAAGAGTAAGATAATAACAAAACATAAAGGGAATACGAAAGTGGACTTTACAAACTTAAGGAAAATTCTACCAGTTGATGTAGAAACCCTATTTTTATGTTACTAGTACTTGTAAGGACTCATATTTACTTAAAGGAATGGTTAGCGTTTTCCATATTGAAATTTGACACCATATTGGAAAATAAAATTAAGTTAACCATCTTTGAAAACATAGACATAAACTTTATATACTTAAAGCATTATTTGGTCTAAGTGGGCTTAGGCAATTAGGTTGATATTGTCTACTCCAAAGTAAGTGATAAACTGATGAAAATGTTTTTTTTAAAGAGTTAGAAATGGTAGATATCTAATATTTTAAATTGAAAATTTTGGTTTTTGATTTGATATAAAATAGTCAGATAAACTTTAACGGGTTTGTTTAAAAAAGAAAAGGTTAAAGAATTTGGTGAAATGTTAATTTTTAACTTTTTTAAAGCTTTTGTATTTTTTTTCGGCTCATTGTTATATATATCTCAATTTGCACTTTGCTTTAACAGTAGAACTTTTGAAAAGAAAAATAAGAGTTGAAGAGTATGTTAGGCCTAATTTTGAATTCCTTTTGGTAAGTAAGAGTTGGTAATATATTGGAAAATTATTTTATAAATGTTTCTTTTATATCCCTAAAATAATAACAATAATAGCAATAAGTTAAAAATACTACATTATCTTTGGAAAAAACATAAAATACACTTTTGTGAAAAAAAATATTTATAAAAGAAATTTTTAGAAATGTGTGTTTTAATGTGTATTTTTACTAAGTTGAGTTTAATCATTTTTGACAATTTAATTAAAGGAAAATGTCATGATTTTAGTAAAAAGAAAATGTTTGTAAACAATGAATGAAGGGTTTTAAAGTTTTATAAAACTGATCATTTTCGGGAAAATGGAAAAATTAGAGATATTGAAACGATAAAATGAAAATATTGAGAATATCACTTAAAATTTAAAAGGAAAGAAATAAGTTGGAGTTAGATAAATAAGATTAAACAGCCCATTAGGACAGAATTGACTATGGAATTTGGAAGTATTGGAATAGTTGGGCCCGAGATAAAAAGTAACATAGGAACTTAGTAACCATTTCAAGCAACGGTTGAATTGCAAGGATAAAGTATTAAACTGAACTTCCTATAGTAGTGAAAAGTGAGAACCACCTTATGTTTCTCCACACAAGTATGGTTTGAATTATATAACCTTTTGTGTAAGGTAGGTTGAAAAGTATGATTCGAGTAGATCTATTTCGGAATAAGGAAGCAATAAGTCAAGATGTTCTAGTTGTATCAAAGAATACAGCGGATGCAAAAAAGTTTTTTAGTTTGAAGTATTAAGGGGACAAGTAGGGTCAACGTCAATCCATATTATGAGTGTTAAGTAACAAATAGCCATTTCCTTGATTACATTAGGCAATCTTAAATGGAACAGTATGTATAGGCTTGGCATTATAGTAACAAGGTATGAGTTGGTAGAATATAGTGGGAATAAGGTCCCTGCATGCTATGGGAAGCCTATGCACTTTGTGGTCATCTGAAGGCTACAGGCAGACCAAGTGGACAAGAATGGGAAAGCATCTATTTTATACATGTTATTGGATTTATATCATAGTAGTTGTGTTTCGTGGATGACTAGATGTGAATCTTGGAATTGTAGGAATGAATGTTGCACATACTTGAGTAGAATATAAAGTGTAGTAGTAGTTTCTGAAACTTATAGATTATGCAGTAGCACTAGATTGGCAGACTTATATCGCTTATGCAAGTAAAAATGTGAAATTAGACATCGTAAATTGTTAGATAATTGAAATATATTAGTAAACAGAAATGAGAAGTTGTTATAAAATGGGAATGAGATTTAAGTAGTATTATATTCATTGGGATGAGTATGTAGCAATGTAAATTTCAATAAATTATCTAGCTTTAGTCCAAAAGTGTATCGTTTGAAATTATAGGAAACATACCCAAAAGAAAGAGATGTACAAAATAGGAGTAGTCATCGTATTTTTCACTGTCTATTCCAATAATAAACAGAAGAGATAATTCCTATTAATTCCAAACGTAACACAAATCCTCTTTTAGAAGATTTATGCAAATTTACAGCATTCATATTCCTTTTGGGAAAAACTGTAGTTTCAATGTACTAAAATGCAGAAATCCCAAGGTATAAACCAAAGTAATGGTCATCATGTCCATTGGATCAAAATGGCAAGACGCCATTCTAAATTAATTTGTCTCAACCATAGATAAATAAAATAATTTGAATAAAGTGATAAGAGGTTAGATTTAAAGAAAGTCTCATTCATGGGATGACATCAACAATAGACGAAGAAATTCTTGGAAGTTCGAACCCCAGAAGGTATCCTAGATAAAATTTTAGTCAAGGTTACGCAATGGACGGTGAATTCAAGAATTATGTTTTCCGTCAAGAAAAGATATAGATATTTTCACACATTTAGAATGCTAAGGTGATTTTCATAGAAAAGGAGATCAATTTTTTTGTAAGTTTTAGAGAAATTGATAAAAAGATTGTTCTCAATCGTCTCTTTGATTGAAGGAAGACTAACTTAGAACGCATAATCATGTGCATAGCCATCGCATGCGAATGTAGTACCCCTTAAGTGATTATCATCATGGCTAGAATGATTTTAGTTATAACATCAATTAATTTTAGGAATTTTATTGTTAAGGTTGAATGGAAAAATAAACTAAACTTTCACTTGAAGAACTTGGGGTAGATCCATATAAACCATTAAGATGATACCTAGGTTCTATGATTTATGAAAGACTTAGAAACAGTTCAGAAGTACTGAGAGATGACTTAGGTTGAGCTAAATTAGAAAAATAGATATGCTATTTTTAACATTTGGGAAATCACTAGTTTGGGTAGCCACGAAAAAATGGAGATATAGCAAAAATCTAAGTAGAAGGTACCATAAGGAGAGATACTATCCACATTTGAGCTGTCCCACTTGGTATCTAGGAGTTGAGGTGATTAGGCATATCATCGGAAGAGTTAGAGCATTAGGTTATGCGAGGGAGCATACTTATGTTGAAGACATCGAGCATAGTGCCAGATGACATCCTTTGACTTAATAATAAGGATTGTGAAAGGTTACAGATGCAAATATAATTGAATTTAAACTTTATGCCAGTAGTGAAAGTTTGCAAGTGTAGTCGAGATTAAATTCATAGAAGGGCAAGGACTGCACCAGAGAAAAATACAAGTGCTGTCAGGAGCACATGGAGTAGTCCTTGGAGCTGAGTCTATATACAGTCCGTGAAGCTGAGTTCACAATAGAAAGTAGATAAGTAAAAAATCTCTAAGGCATGATAGAATACTACTAAATTGTTGGGAAGTCGTCATTAGGTACATATAGAAATGTCTATGCAGTATAACTACTATGGTCAATCCATTTTAGTTAGGAAAACATTGATTACTTTAGGTCTAGTTTAGGTAGAGACTACCGGATGGTAGGAATGGTTGCAATGTGTCAGTAAGACGTGTTATGGATGATGGATGCTAATGAATGTATTTGGGTGCATTGTTCGGATTATTTCTATTATACACTTAGGACAGTATATCATCTAGATAGTGCACACATATTTACATTATTTCCTATCAGCTGTTTAGCTTGTTAGATTCTACATATTGGTGGTTGTCTATCTTATTGAGCGTCATGCGTTTGGATGTTGCATATGGATGAAATGGTTTCACATATAGAATTACAAGTATGTTTACATAGGATATCGCATTTGGGTGCATGGCATAAGCATTTGCATGACAAAAGGTCGATTAGATCAAGAGTGCGCCTACTTTTTGCATTACTATAGGTTCATGTGCATCTCATGTTGGATATATTCGTACACATTTAATTAGAAAACTTATAAGGAAAGTGATTTCTCATGAATGATGGATGATGGATGAGTAGACAGTTTAGCTAATGGTTGATGTGTGTATAATTTACATTTCTTCACCTTTTCAGAATTCAGGGACGAAATCATTTTAAGGCGGGAAGAATATAACACCCTGAAAATTAAGTAAAAATTTAAATGGAAATCTAATATAAAAAGTAAATTTATAAAAACAAGGGCTTAAAAGAAAATTTTCAAAAGAGTCCTAATTTGGCTATGAAACTTGTACCATTGCGTTTGTAGTGATTTTCTGGAAAATTTTCATATATAACACTTCATAATTGGAGTTAGTACGAAGAAGTTACGGATGTTGGAAGAATAAAAAATAGAATAAACACTTAAAATAAAATTTTCACAAGTTAACAAAGGAATCAGTCGACCCAGGGGAGTCGAATTGACTAGTAGCAGTCGATCCAAGGTGGTTAGCGGTCGACCGTATACTGTGTAAATTCAAGAATTTTGTGACGTATTCGAATGGTGAAGATTTGTTACCACATCGCCAAGTTCTGATGTGCGTACCTGATTGGCTCAAATGTTCTCCAGACCAGATCTAATGTGCCAAGCTTGTCTCCAACCCTGTAAATAATAGCCTAACCTAACACTAAATATATACGAACAATTTACTATAAGAGAACTTTGTCAATTCTAATCTCTCCTGTAAACCTCAAATTCTTTAAAAAATCAAATAAAATAGCCTATAAGAAACAATCAATTGAACCTAGAAGAAGCAAGCGGAGCTAGCATACAAAGGGACAATTCTCAAGCGAAGCAAATAGGAAAAGTTTAGGCTTGAAATGAGTGGGAACAATTTTAGTAAGATGATTATTATAGTTAGGTTAAACTATTTTATATGATTTAGGAAATTACAAACCTAATTTGAAACATGTAAAACACTATATTAAAATCTATAAATTGCTAAACCTAATTTGATGCAAGTACACCCATGTTGTTAATTAAATTGTGAAACCCTAAGTTGAAATCTATAGTCTAGCATTTGGAATTACAATAAACTATTAATTGGATATTGATGTATATACTGCTTTTTACAATTTAATCTCCAAATCCTTAATCAACAAACGCTAAATTAAATAGCAAATTGATAATTAGACTAGACATCCTAGTGATTAGGGTTCACAACTAATTATTACTGACATTGATTAACCGACAATTAACATTAATTAAAAATCGACAACAAACGAATGTAGAAAATCCTAAATTTTGTTCACGAACGGTCGACCCTGGACCCCTAATGGTCGACCTGTAGTGGTCGACCGTTAGGTCTAGCGATCAACCGGTCAGAACGAAAATTGCAGATGTTGAGCCCTAGACTAAATCCCAATTTAAAGAATAAAAATTAAATAATTTAGAAAAGAAAATTGTATAAATGGAAAATTGGTTATTGAGCCTATTTTAGGGCTAAGTACACATGCTAGAGAGGGTAGGGAAGTCAGTTCCCTATCAAAGGGCTATAGGTCATCATGGTATTGGATAGTAGTTAAACACCCAATTGAGAATCAAGAGTCCACTAGGGCGATGTATTTTGCAGACATGGAGTTACAAAGGCGATGTATTTCATAGTTACAGAGTCGACTAGGGCAATTTATTTTACAGATTCGGAGTCGACTAGGGCAACGTATTTCGCAAAAACTTAAGTGGTGTTCCGTAATGGACGTGCAACATTGATGGTAACACCATGTGAGTGAGCCCAGTGCTAATGGGGAAATCTATGTAGACAGTCGGGCCCGGTGTAGCACGTAAAGAGGCAATAGAATAGAAAGGAGCCCGGTATTAACAAGAGTTCTTATACGCACGAATCTGATGTGCCATGGTATAAGTGGACACTGGTGCAGTACAATAAGTGGCATTTAGCACTACGATCGAGAGAGGTACACGGGTGCATATGATGTGTTATACAACGAATTTACATTTCAGATTCCTCCCACTCTAGGCATAGTGATAGTATAGGTATTCATGGAAGAGCAATTTCTATAGTAGTATTGATGGAAAAAGAGGTTTCCCCAATAGTCTACAGGCAGTGATTTCTTATCAGGTAACTCTAGAACCTTAGCCGATCGTTAATGTGAGGTTCGATCTATAGTTCGATCCCTATAGTGGCCTAAAAAAATAGCAGTTTAGGTATATATTAGACAAGCACACTTAGGTAATAGACCTTAGGAGTTCACACACACTTGTAAAACACCTTATGTCACTTAGAGTAGTATTAAAGTTAACTAAACATGATCATCCCATATTAAACTTTTACTCATTCACCAAACATTTGTCTAACCCACCCTCCTTCTTTTCGTTTTCCACCACCACCAGGATGACAGGTTAATTAGGCATAGTACATGGAGAAAGAAGCGTCACGTTGGAGTTTTCATATAATCTATAGTTTATCCTGTAGCCACATATTGTATTAAATGTCTACAAAACTTATAATAACGACCCAGACTCGACCTTTGAAAATCGACACTCGTATTTCACTGGTGCTCGAATGTCGTAGATTCAAATGTCGAATCTGGTTCGTTGAAGCTTATAACACATTAAGTATAACAACACAGTGGAAGAAAATGAATAAATGAATATATCATTGCTATACAACAGTATTTGACACAACACGTTGATACAATTGACTATCAATATATCAAAGATAGATACAAGGCAATAACAGAGACAACAGCAGCAGAAAGACAATGTCTTCAATACCAACTCCAAAAATTCCATCTCCAATCCAAAGCTAGCTCGAACCCCCACCAAGTTGTACTAAGCAAGGTCAGTCATCCAAAGATTGAAGCAGATTCCCAAAGACTGAAAGCTACCGAATCTACACCTACTACTCGACTATCTGAAAAACCCAACTCTAGACTGGCCGTATGGAAAATTGTAGGCATCCAGATTTTGGAAAAGGAACAATAAACTCCGGGTCAGTCATGGGACTGGTATGAGTAAACAAAAATAGTTTTATCCTTAAAACAACAACAAAAGATTTTAAGATTTGAAATCCGCAATGCTTTTGGAAAATGAAACTGCCATAAGGCCTCCCGCCACACACACAATACAAGCGCAAACTTGGAGGAGATTTCTCCTTATGACAATAAAAAATGCTTGATATGTGAAAACCATTTGATATTGTTACTAGGGCATAGTGGAAAACATTTCGAAAGTATAATATTAATCTTAGCCAGCATACAACCATTATTGTATGCCTACTATAGCTACCATGTTCAATAGCAGGTTACCACCACATTCCATGGCAGGTTATACAACTAAAACCTTACAGGGCTCGTATTGTTTTGTTTGGATTTCCAACAAATGGTCAAGCAAAGGAACTTCCCATACAAAATTGAACGCCACTAGAGGGACGTCCCTAAGAACCTAACCGGATCTCTGCTATACAAGGCCGGGTTACCCCTGTCCAGAAGTAACTACTGACACGAGCATGCGATCCCCTGGTCGTTACCGACCTTTATCCGAGGCCTCGGCACCAACAACCACACAGTAAAGTATCTGGGCTCCATACCATGATACCACTTTTAAAATCAACACAAGTAAATATCTAGGCACCATACCATGATACTAATTTTTATCCAGAAGGAAATGGTCGTACCCTTAGGGGGCGCTACCCCCAAATAACCTTGCTACAACGATCCTGTTTCGACCATTACTGGGTTGTTAGCCTCGACGAAGTCACGTCCACAAAGCTACGCTTTTCACCAAAGCCATGCTTCGATCAACAAATGATCAGCAACATTTCATACGCCACATTACCAAATTGGGAATGTATCACTAGTAACCATCAACTACATAACCTATGAGCTCGTACGTCTCAGAGAAGGGTGTTAAGCTAAGAGAATAAATTCTCTGCCACCAAACAGAAATGTATTTGATGGAAACCAGCTTTACATCTCAAGGTGTATGGTCAGACACACATTCATACAAGTCTGTTCCAGGTTCGAACAGAGCCGATGGCACTTCCAAAGAAGCCCTAGCAAATCCGGGTATTTACAATCCTGATCGGACTCCCCATCACATATGGAGATCTCTATACCGGCGCGACTCAGTGTAGAGACATTCGACATGTTATCCCATGGTTCTCGAAAATACCCGGTCTTCACCACCGGTCTTCAATTGCTATCCATATCGTCGTATCATTATTCGGAATGGGTTATATGACACAAGGTCCTCTCCCGGCTAGACCGAATAATGAGCGCAATATTTAAAAACATATGGATATTGGGATTTCAGTTAAGTCACAACCTTAAACCCAAAACCTTTCTTTAAATGGTTTAAACAAATTACCATTTTCAATCTTTTAAACAAAAAGTTTCATTTCACAAAGTTCACCTATTTCTCACAAAGATTTATTCAAGGCTTTTCAAAACAATTCCATTTCAAATTGGATTAACTCATCCAATCTTTTAAATCAAAGATTCAATTCATAGCTTTTAAAACCATTTCCATAGGTTCATAGCTTTCAAAACAATTCACCTTCAAATTTGAAATCTTTTCAACATAAATTGGAAATCCTTTCTTTATATGAAAGCTATTATTATTTGAAAGCAAATAGTTTTCGTTTCGGAAAAATCCGATTACATTTACATAAGTTAAAGCCTTTCAAGTATAAAACTTGGGTTAAATTCAAATTCCCAAAACAATACTTTAAAAATGGTTTAAAACCCATATAAACACATTTGTAACTAGTATAACCTTTTTAAACCATAATTTCCAAATATAGAATTCAATTTCAAATATTAGGTTCAAATTCAAATAAAATTATTTAAATTTCAAAACTTTATTAAGTTATTCAAAATAACTTGTACCTTTTTAAAAACTTCTTTTCAAAAGCTTTCCATATTAACCCAATTCTATTTCCAAAATCATTTGGATTCAAAAAGTCAATCTTTAGAATCATTAAAAATCTACGACTTAACCAATTTCCTCGTGCAACCCATATTTGTGTGTATATGGTGTAGTCCAGGGCTTCACAATAGTGCAACATTATCCATCATCACAGATTCAAGCACAATAATATTTGATAAGTGGTGTAATCCTGTAACGTTTATCATCATTCACAGATTCACAGATAGATATGTAAATGCATCACAGATAAGTATGTAAATACATTACAAATAAATAATATAGCTCAATCAAAACAATCCACATCACAGATTCATTATAGATTAACTCAAGACATTCATACATCCATAAGCAAAGTCAATTGATTATCTGATTAATTTAAATCAGTTTAATTACATATGAATAAACACTAATCCTAGTTAATTAATATTAATCAATTATAAACCATCTTAATAAATTAATCAACCTTTAATTATTAAATAATTAACCCTTAATTATTTAATTATCCTTAAATTAATTTCCCTTAGTTAATTAATAAATTAATTAACCCATAATTATCAATTAATTGATAAAATTACAATAAGTGATTATCCTTAATCATTTTCATTAATTAACTAATCCTTAATTAATTAATTATCCTTAAAGTAATTACTTTAATTAATGAATCACATAACTAATTATCCTTAATTAATTATTGCTTAATCACTTGATTAATTAACCTCCAATCATTAATTAATTATCCTTAATTACTTTTCATGAAGTGATTATCTTTAAGTAATTAACTCCCTTTAATTACTTGTCATTAATTAAACTTTACTTAATTAATCATTCTTTAGTGTTTATATAAAGTAATTATCTTTAATAACCTTTTATTAATTAAATCAAGTAATTATACTTAACCATCATTAGCACATTTAAAAATCATTTTATGTTTAAAATCTTATCGAAATAATCTAGAAAATAGATTGTCATCATTATGTAAAATAACTTAATATCTTCAAGTTTAATTACAAATCTAAACATCATTAAAAATAACCCATTATCCTTTAAATCAGTTTCTTCATTTAAACTATTAAATTTTAAATCTTATTTCCAAAATAAACTTAGAAAAAAAAAACAAAACTTATTAAATTTTGCAAATTGGTTTGTTCAAACACTTCAAACCTGAGACAACCCTGTGTTAAACCCGATAACACACTCGAGTCTTCCCTTTGCTTCATTTCTTCAAGTCACTCACGCGTTCATCCCGAGATCCAACCCGAGAAGCTCCCTTCTTCCCCAACATCACACAAACAACCCAGATCAAAACGTTTGCATGCACGTGCACAGATGGCCAGAGTCTCTCCGACCATCACGATAGTCCCCGTAGGTCGGCGATGACCTCGTCATTCGATTTGACAACCTAGTTTCATGATTTCCACATCAAATCAAAATCAAGCCTCTCATTCAAAAATCTATAGCCAACTTGATCGGAAATCCATCATAGCCATCGCCTCGAGCCACCAGCAACCACGAAATTCTGGTTAGAGCATTGCCGATCATCCATGCGCCATTTCCCACCGGTGAGATTCGTTCCGATGCAATGTTGATGATGATTCGACCACGAATTCAACAGCCACCCAAACCAGTCCTTAAGCCCTAACTCGACTTCGCGCCACCTCCCCAATGGTCAGAAACCCCTGTGACTATTTTTCCTATTACTACCGTACCTCCATCCTTCTTCAGCTCCGACCCTGATGATTCTGGACCACGCGATCATCGGAATTTGCCAGGAATGTCATCTCAGTTCAACTCAATATTTCGCACAATTTCCCAATTTAAAAACCAAAATTTTAATGTTAAAATTCATTATTTCCAGTTACAAATCTGTTCCCAATATTAGAATTTGACAATCATACATTCGAAATTTGAACTCATATCAGATTTTTACTGTAAATTCAATTTTTTTGAATTAATTGCTTCATGAATCCATTTGAATTTATTTTTAAAAATAATGTTAAATTGTTACAAACATTTTTCTTTTAGAAATCAGAAACTAAATTTGATTTGTTTGGGTGATACAAATTTTTTGAACAATTTTATCAACCCTGTCATATATAACAGAGGCATGTCTTGCCTGAGAATAGTCATGCACACATTGATTCACCCATATACATGCATATGCACTTGCTAATATGTACACATTCACACAATATTTTCAAACATTATCATCACAGACCTAAAAGATCAAAAGAAACTGGTTTAAGAATTAGAGTTTGTTGAAAAATGAACAGAGAGCCAGACTTTAGACCTGGAACTTGAAATCTGGAATTTGATTTATTCTACTTTGTTTTGATCTGGACTGAACTTTGTTTGTTGAGTTGTTTCTAGCTTTGATTTCAGGTTTTTTTTGTAATCTACAGTTCCTGGTTGAATCTTATTTGTGCTTTGCTGTTGAGTTTGAATTATTCTTGAATTGCTCTAGTTTATTTATTTCAAGCTTTGATTTTGGAATGAGCTTGTTGAATTTGATTTCCAGGCTTGATTCAAGTTGCGTTAATTTTGATCTTGAATTTGTTTTATTTTTCTTTTCTTTCTTTTTTCAGTTTGAGAAGTTAAACTGAAAACAGCCCTTTTTCTTTTTCTTAATACATGTTCTTAAAAATTAAATTTTAAAGAAAATTCAAATGCCACTTGTTTAATTCATGTTAACACTTGTCCATCCCTTTGTTTAAATTGCTTACAAATGTTAAAGATATCAAATTTATGTTTACATCCCTCTTTTAAATCATTTTATAAAAAAAATTAACCTTTATTCTCTTATGTTTACATGTTTATACAAATTATTTACATACATTTGTATTTATTTTACTTTTACAACTTTTAAAGAGATATGGATAAAAAACAATTTGTACACTTAACAATAATCATACATATATATTTCTTATTTTACAAAGCTTTTGTAAATCTCATCTAAATTGAAACTATTATACATTTAAATAAATATTTATCTATATACATTAATTTCAAAATAGGGGTATATATATATATTAGATAATATGAATTTTAGCTTTACACAACTTTTACTATATTAATTTAAAAATATAACTTTCATATATTAAAATTAGAAAACAAATTTTATTTATATTTCTATATTTAAATCAAATTCAAATTATGTCATATAATCCATTTATATAAATAGATAAATATACATCTTATTAAATCGGGAAAATTATAATACAATTTTATAAAATATTTATGTTGAATTCCAATTCAACATTCTATTTACAACAAAATTTTATTCCCAAATATTCTATTTTAAAATACATATTTTTTCTTTATTCTGGAATTTTCATATTAATTCACAATTAATTTCACAATTAAATCGAAAATTTTATATTAATTATCAAATTAAATTTTACTCAAAAACCGAGATCGTTACAGATTACCCTCCTTAAGAAAATTTCGTCCCCGAAATTTGCAAGAAGGGGAACAACAAAAGAATAGATAGAAGATAGAGAGATGAATCACCAGATCAAACTGAATATCTATTCTGCATTTGGCTTACCAAATCAGAATATCAACAATAGATACAAGAACGAATCTATTCTAACTCTTCACAAGACACTCGGGTCATCCAGATCTACAAAGAGTGCAGGGGCATTGGTTAGTTCCAAGGGATAACTAACTGCTCGTAGAACATATTTGGACCCCACAGAATAGACAGATATATGGATACAATCCCAAAAAATTTTAGTTTAGAAACCAAAGTATACCTATCAGCCATAGCAACCAAAGCAAACAATTCATCCAACAATCAATTCTGACCTATCCGGAGTTTATGTCCCATACCGACACATCAAAGCTTCTCCTCGAGTTGCCACGAAGCAATCAAATAATTTGATATTGAATGATGAATAAGAGAGATTGATAGAGAAAAGATTGTTCCTTGTTGATACAGGATATTGACCATTTTTAGTGGTACTTCCCTGTCCCTTATCTCGTCCCCTTCTTGCACTCATACTCACTATCAGTGAATAGTAAGAGAATTTACTGAGGCATTCGAACGGATATATTAGGGATATACCCATTCTAGGATATACTTCACCCTATCTCTAATGGGTCACCTAATGTGTTATACTCAACCCTCATCTCTGATAAAAATTATAATGACCCGGACTCGACCTTCGAAATCGATACCCGTAATTCATTTGTACTCGAATGTCGTTGATTCAAACGTCGAATCTGGTTCGCCGGAGCTTATAACACATTAAGTATAACAACACAGCGGAAGAAAATGAATAAATGAATATATCATTAATATACAATGGTATTTGATACAAATGACTATAAATATATCGAAGATAGATACAAGACAGTAACAGAGACAACAGCAGCGGAAAGAAAATGTCTTCAATGCCAACTCAAAAAACTCCATCTCCAATCCAAAGCTAGCTCGAACCCCCACTAAGTTGTACTAAGCAAGGTCAGTCATCCAAAGACTGAAAGCTACCGAATCTACACCTACTATTCAACTATCTGAAAAACCTAACTCTAGACTGCCCGCGTGGAAAATTATGGACACCCAGAGTTTAGGAAAGGAACAATAAACTCCGAGTCAGTCATGGGATTGGTATGAGCAAACAAAAACAGTTTTATCTTTAAAACAACAACAAAAGATTTCAAAATTTGAAATCCTCAATGCTTTTTGGAAAATGAAACTTCCATAAGGCCTCCCTCCATACACACAATGCAGGCACAAATTTGGAGGAGATTTCTCCTTATGACAATAAAAAATGCTTGATACGCGAAAACCATTTGATATTATTACTAGTGCATAGTGGAAAACATTTCGAAAGTATAATATTAATCTTAGCCAGCATACAACCATTATTGTATCCCTACTATAGGTGCCATGTTCAATAGCACATTACCACCACATTCCATGGCAGGTTATACAACTAAAACCGTACAGGGCTCGTATTGTTTTGTTTGGATTTCCAACAAATGGTCAGGCAAAGGAACTTCCCACACAAAATGGAATGCTTCTAGAGGGACGTCCCCAAGAGCCTAACCGGATCTCTGCTACACAAGGCCGGGTTACCCCTGCCTGAAAGTAACTACTGACACAAGCATGCGATCCCCTGGTCATTACCGACCTTTATCCGAGGCCTCAACACCAACAACCACACAGTAAAGTATCTGGGCTCCATACCATGATACCACTTTTAAAATCAACACAGGTAAATATCTATGCTCCATACCATGATACTACTTTTTATCCAGAAGGAAATGGTCGTACCCTTAGGGGGCGCTACCCCCAAATAACCTTGCTACAACGATCCTGTTTCGACCATTACCAGGTTGTTAGGCTGGACGAAGTCACGTCCACAAAGCTACGCTTTTCACAAAAGCCATGCTTCGATCAGCAACATTTCATAGGCCACATTACCAAATTGGGAATGTATCACTAGCAACCATCAACTACATAACCTCTGAGCTCGTACGTCTCAGAGAAGGGTGTTAAGCTAAGAGAATAAATTCTCTGCCACCAAACAGAAATGTATTTGATAGAAACCAGCTTTACATCTCAAGGTGTAATGTTAGACACACATCCATACAAGTGTATTCCAGGTTCGAACAGAATCGATGGCACTTCCAAAGAAGCCCTTGCAAATCCGAGTATTCACAATCCTGATCGGACTCCCCATCACATATGGAGATCTCTGTACCGGAGCGACTCAGTGTAGAGACATTCGACAGGTTATCCTATCGTTCTCGAAAATACCTGGTCTTCACCACCGGTCTTCAATTGCTATCCATATTGTCGTATTATTATTCGGAATGGGTTATATGACACAAGGTGCTCTCCCGGCTGAATGGAATAATGAGCGCAATATTTAAAAACATACGGATATTGGGATTTCAGTTAAGTCACAACTTAAAGCCCAAAACCTTTCTTTAAATGGTTTAAACAAATTACCATTTTCAATCTTTTAAACAAAAAGATTCATTACACAATGTTCACTTATTTCTCACAAAGATTTATTCAAAGCTTTTCAAAACAAATCCATTTCAAATTGGATTAACTCATCCAATCTTTTAAATCAAAGATTCAATTCATAGCTTTTAAAACAATTTCCATAGATTCATAGCTTTCAAAACAATTCACCTTCATATTTGAAATCTTTTCAACATAAATTGGAAATCCTTTCTTTATATGAAAGCTATTATTATTATTTGAAAGCAAATAGTTTTTGTTTTGAAAAAATCCGATTACATTTACATAAGTTAAAGCCTTTCAAGTATAAAACTTGGGTTAAATTTAAATTCCCAAAACAATACTTTAAAAATGGTTTAAAACCCATATAAACACATTTGTAACTTATATAACCTTTTTAAACCATAATTTCAAAATATAGAATTCAATTTCAAATATTGAATTCAAAATCAAATCAAATTATTTAAATTTCAAAATTTTGTTAAGTTATTCAAAATAACTTGTACCTTTTTAAAAACTTCTTTTTAAAAGCTTTCCATATTTAACCTAATTCTATTTCCAAAATAATTTGGATTCAAAAATTTAATCTTTAGAATCATTAAAAATCTACGACTTAACCAATTTCCTCGTGCAATCCATATTTGTGTGTATATGGTGTAGTCTAGGGGTTTTACACAATAGTGCAACATTATCCATCATCAAAGATTCAAGCACAATAATATTTGATAAGCGATGCAATCCTATAACGCTTATCATCATTCACAGGTTCACAGATAGATATGTAAATGCATCACAGATAAATATGTAAATACATTACAAATAAACAATATAGCTCAATCAAAACAATCCACATCACAGAATCATTATAGATCAACTCAAGACATTCATACAATTCATACATCCATAAGCAAAGTCAATCGATTATCTGATTAATTTAAATCAGTTTAATTACTTATGAATAAACACTAATCCTAGTTAATCAATATTAATTAATAACAAACCATCTTAATAAATTAATCAACCTTTAATTATTAAATAATTAACCCTTTATTATTTAATTATCCTTAAATTAATTTCCCTTAATTAATAGTAAAATAATTAACCCTTAATTATCAATTAGTTGATAAAATTACAATAAGTGATTATCCTTAATCATTTTCATTAATTAACTAATCCTTAATTAATTATCCTTAAAGTAATTACTTTAATTAATGAATCACATAACTAATTATCCTTAATTAGTTATTGCTTAATCACTTGATTAATTAACCTCCAATCATTAATTAATTATCCTTAATTACTTTTCATGAAGTAATTATCTTTAAGTAATTAATTCCCTTTAATTACTTGTCATTAATTAAACTTTACTTAATTAATCATTCTTTAGTGTAACTATATAAAGTAAATATCTTTAATAACCTTTTATTAATTAAATCAAGTAATTATACTTAACCATCATTAGCACATTTAAAAATCATTTTATGTTTAAAATCTTATCAAAATAATCTAGAAAATAGATTGTCATCATTATGTAAAATAACTTAATATCTTCAAGTTTAATTACAAATCTAAACATCATTAAAAATAACCCATTTTCCTTTAAATCAGTTTCTTCATTTAAACTATTAAATTTTAAATCTTATTTCCAAAAACTTAGAAAAAACAACAAAACTTATTAAAATTTACAAATTGGTTTGTTCAAACACTTCAGACCTGAGACAACCCTGTGTTAAACCCGATAACACACTCGAGTCTTCCCCTTGCTTCATTTCTTCGAGTCACTCACGCGTTCATCCCGAGATCCAACCCGAGAAGCTCCCTTCTTCCCCAACATCACACAAACAACCCATATCAAAACGTTCACGTGCACGTGCACAGATGGCCAGAGTCTCTCCAACCATCATCGATAGTCCCCGTAGGTCGGTGATGACCTCGTCATTCGATTTGACAACCCAGTTCCATGATTTCCACATCAAATCAAAATCAAGCCTCCCGTTCAAAAATCTGTAGCCAAGTTGATCGAAAATCTACCATAGCTATCGCCTCGAGCCACCAGCGACCACGAAATTCTGGTTAGAGCATCGCTGATCATCCATGCGCCATTTCCCACTGGTGCGATTCGTTCCGATGCAATGTTGATGATGATTCGACCACGGATTCAACAGCCACCCAAACCAGTCCTTAAGCCCTACCTCGACTTCGCACCACCACCATGTTGGTCAGAAACCCCCGCGACTATTTTTCCTGTGACCGCCGTACCTCCAGCCTTCTTCCGCTCCAACCCCGATGATTCTGGACCACGCGATCATCGGAATTTGCCAGGAATGCCATCTCAGTTCAACTTAACATTTCGCACAATTTCCCAATTTAAAAACCAAAATTTTAATGTTAAAATTCATTATTTCCTGTTACAAATCTGTTCCTGTAACGACCCAACTTCCACACTCCAGGAAGTCGCATCGCTAAGAAGAAAGAAAGGGACAGAAAAGAGAAAAGAAAGAACAGACAACATCAGAATCTCACAGCGGAATCGAATAAATTATAATATATCACATAAGACATTACATAGTATCATATACATCAGAGTAATACAGCTAATACAACACAAACTAGACAGTTATAAACATCTCTCTAGCAATTACAATTCAAGTACATCAGAGAAACAGACTCAACTCAAACACAGCGGAACCACTAAATATATCTACACGCTGAAGCCTCCTGCTCCATTGTCTCCTCCAGAACTCGTCAAAGCAATCCTGAAACACTTGACTACTCATACATAATATGAGTACCCAAGAGTTTAATAAAATAGAAAATAAACACTCAGGTCAGACAGGGGACTGGTGTGAGTAAACGGGGATAAAAGTTGCTTAACTTTAGAAAATCCTTTGAAAACAAAAGGTATCACGTAAGACTTCCCACACATAAACATGGAAAAGTTTTCACCTTACGCTAACCAAAACATTTGATAGGAAATCCAGTGATATTATAATAGTGTCTAGGGTTTTCAAAATAAAATATAGAAATAGCTGGAATGCTTACATCTCACGTTCCAACATAGTTGGGCACAATCAAAACCGTACAGGCACTTATTAGATTATGGATTCCATCAATGGCAGGGCTACTGGGGTACCGCCCGTCACAGTACGTGGCCTAGATCAACGTACCGAGGAGCCACCCTAACTCTCCTGCAACACAAGGCCGGACCCATTCCTTACTGAATAGTTCCGAACAAGACAACCCTGCAGTTGGCGCGCGATTCCAACTGCCCACACAGCCGAATAAAAAGGGACCTCTAGACAGGGGAAAATCTTGCTCTCAAGTGGGTGCTACCCACGAAGCCTTGCTGCACCTCCCCTGTTTTAGCCATTCCCGGTTGATGAGGCTTGAGGTTACGATTACCTTTATAGGACATATCAAATCTTAGAATGCTCATCGTCCATCTGACGATGTTCTGAAAGCATTCAATCCATACAAGTTCGTTCCGGGTTCGAACGAAACCGAAGGCATTATCTCGTTACACTCGTATTGGAATCACCCTCAGAGTTAACGATGATAACCCTTGCACTCTAAATCACCATCTCGAACCTATAAGTACTATTCTGTCAAACTCATTACGGAATCACCCACAGAGTTATACTGACGTATAGCCCTTACACCTCGAGTCTTCACTTGCTCCACTTGGATTAAACGTCCTAACATTTAATTGGAATCGATGTGGTTTTCGGATATCCAAATATGGAAACCCGATCCCGGTCTCATCGAAACCAAACGCCATCTTAATGTCCAAGTTGTACTTAAGGGTTTTAAACAATTAACTTATTTCATTATTATTTAATTCACACAGATTGATAAACTACATATCACAATAGATAATCACATTCATAACATAGCAGATAATCTGTATCATCCATAAACAGATAATCATCTCAACCAAATAATCCATCACAAACCATCGTACCTAAACCAAACATTCATATCATACAGATATGGCTCATCTCATTACTGAGATCACAACATTCAACCAACAACATCCATAAGCAATGATTTAATTATCCATCAATTATAATTAATTTAAAATGAATTAAATTAATTACAACCATCTCTAATTAATTTAAATTAAATTAAATTAATTACTCATTTAAATCCTGCTTAACATCCATTAATTAATTAACCTAGTTAATTAATTAATCACTAAGTATTCAACCTGATTAAACAACTTTGATTAATCATTCACTAATTACAATGAGTAATTAGTCTTTAATTAATTTCATAAATCAATTAACCTTAATCATAAGTAATTAACATTTAATTACTCATTTATTAACTAATTATAATTAATTATATTTGTCCTTAATTAATTACAATTAATTAATCACTTAATTAATTTAACTTAATCAAACAATCCTTAATTACATCATTAATTATAATAATTAATGATCCCTAATATTTAAATGAATTACTTAATTAAAATTAATTATATTTAGAAATTAATCTAATTATTAATCACCTTGATTAATATTAAATTAAGTAATTAACTATCTTTAATTACTTATTAATAAATTAATTATCCAATAATTAATCATTAATTAATTCCTTAATTAATTACAATAGTAATTATCCAAATTACTAATTACATTCCAGTAATTATCAATATTACTTCTCTAAGTAATCTTGCTCCACTAATTACATTAAGTAATTACACTTAAATCATCAAATGATTTATTTAAATTAATTAACTTAACAAATCAAAATATTAAAATTAATTACAATAAGTAATTAATTCCTTAATTACTTAACAAATTACAATTAATTAGATTCAATTAATTAATCCTGTTAATTATCAAAATTAATTTTATTAATTAATTATGAAATTATCCTTAGATAATTATCATCAATTAATTAATTAACACATTTCATTAATTATATACTTAATAAAATTTAATTTAGATTAATAAATCATTCCTAATAAATATTAATCTAAACCATTATTTAAAAATCAAATAATTTAGTAAATCCTTAATTATCTTAAATATTTTCCAAAATAATTAAATTACTTATCAATGACTCATTTAAGTTCAAAATATATTCAAATTCCAATTCATTTAAAAATTAAAGATTCAAAGGTTTAATCATTTAAACATTTATCCAAATTTCATAATTATAAACCTTAAAATAAAATGAATGTTAAAAACATTCATTACTTAAATATAAGAAAGGTTTTTAAATAAATTTACTTGATTAAAATAAATTAAGCTTTGAAAATGAATTGATTAATTTTAACTTTCAAATTTAAATTAACACTTCATATTTTGATTCAATACTAATGGAAACTAAATTCTTTCAAGTTTAAAACTTACTTGAAATCAATTTCTCTTAAACTTTTGAATATGTTCATTTATTTTTTAATTTACAACTGTTTGAATTCAAGACTGGTTTTCAAAGAAACTTGAAAACAGTTTTTAATCTGAAATCAAAAACAAATTTTAAGTTTTGCTTCAACATTTAAATCTGTTCATACCTTTAAAACTTACAAAACTGTTTTTAAATCTAATTCTGGTTATAAAAAGACTAACCTGAAACTATTTTAAACTTAACTTCAAATCTGAATTTAAAACTTGTTTAAATTTTAGATTTTCATTTTTTTTAACTTTTTAATTCAAAATTACATTTGAATGCAGATTCAAGTTTTACCTGAATCAAGTTTCAACTTAAAATATGAATTTATTCAAAAATTTAAAACTGCAAAGCTTCTCAGGCTTAAACCTGTAACTGTTTTTAATTTTGATCCAAAACAGAATTTAAAACTTGTTTAAATTTTAAAGTTTCATTTTTTAAAAACTTTGAATTTCAAACTGCATTTGAATTCAGTTAGATCTTACATTTGAATCAGTTTACAATTCTTAAAATATGAGTTTCACTCAAAGTCTTAAAAACTGTAAAATTGCAGATTCTAAAACCTGCAACTGTTTTTAATATTGATTTAAAACCAAGTTTAAAACTTGTTTAAATTTAAATTATTTCATTTTTAAAAACTTTGAATTTCAAACTCTATTTGAATTCAGTTTTAACTTGCATCTAAATCAAATTACAACTTAAAATATGAATTCATTCAAAAAAACTGCAAACTCTCTGTTTAAAACCTGCAAACTGTTTTTAATTTTGATTTAAAACCAAATTTAAATCTTGTTAAATTTAAGATTCATTTTCTTAAAAACCTTTGAACTCAAAACTGCATTTGAATTCAGATATAACTCTCACTTAAATCAAAACTGCACTAAAATTTTGAATCTTAATCAACATTAGAAAAAAAAACTACAAATGTCTGTGATTTAAAACCTGTAGCCATACACCCGAGACACCCCTTATTTACTTCGAGTTCCTAAGTTAGTTTCTTCGAGTCAAAAGCAAAAGCACCCGGGTTCTATTTCGAGAAAATAAACCATGCACACAGAAAATGCAGTTCACCTGAAATCAACACTGCAACCAAGACCAATCTGTCATCCACCCTGACGACCCATTCCGACCACCATCGTTGATGCAACCCTGGCTAATGACCCACCAACATCCCCTCTGCAATCTCCCAAAATCTCAAATTACTCTAAGCAACAGAGAACATGTGCATATGCTAAGTACTGCAACACTTAAAACAGTGGTTTTCAAAACCTGGAACACTCAATTCATATCACCACCTCCTCTGACATAACTACTGGCAATTTCCTCTACATACTTACGTCAAAACTCCACTACAGTAGGCACCTTAACCTCCTAATACACTAGCCTACAGACAATTTCAAATTTTCCTATTTCTGTTTTGAAACAGAAATGCTAATCAACACAGTCAACTAAAAAAAATGTAACTTGTTTATACTTTTTGGTTTCCAACATATGTTCATGTTAAAATCTTGTAACAGTTTATGATGTTGATTTATATTTTTTTTTAAAAGAACCAATACTGTATTTTCTTATAACAGAGACACAGAATTTATTTATCTAATTTATAAACTTGAATTTATACTCAACAAACAAATATTGTTTACTTAACAATCCTAACAGAGAACTAAACTCAGAGATAAAGGTTTTCTCTTTTTAAATCTTGGTAAAAAAAAAAGAACAAGACAAACCGGTATGCAGATTCATCAGCTACACACATATACATATTTACATATGTAAACACAAAACATCATCACAACACAAGATCAATCCAACAAGCTTAGTTTTTTCAGACACATGCACAGATTATTTAAAACAATTTTCAATTGTGAAGTTATTTATCAAAATGAAGGTGCTGCAGTTTCAAATCATAGCAGTTAAATTTGATTTTTACATGACAGTTTTGTTGAACTTGATTTTAGTATATCACTTAAGCATTTAATTTAAAGGAAGAATCTATTTTTAAAACAAGAAGTTTACTCACTTATTAAATTGAAGATGCAGAAATCTATTTGATGCAGAGCATAAGCTTAGGCAGATTCCATTTTCCAGAAATGCATATTGAAATGCATGTTGATCCTGGCTTGTATTTTGAAATTGAAGTTGCTTTACATGTTGAAGATGCTTGCAGATGATAATGCATGCAGACCCTTCTTATTGCTCAGATTTGCAGATTTTAACTTATAGATATGAAATTGTTGAAAAATAGTATGCAGACTTGATTGAAGTTTGAAGATTGGTTTTCTGGATTTGATTTGTTATTTGCAGATTTTAACATGCTTTTGTTTTGAGGGGTTTTGATTTACTGAAACATGATTCAGGTTTTCAATTTTGAAGAGAATGTTTTTAACAAATTGCTTAAGCTATGTTTTATTGTCAATATAATTAAAATTCAGAAATGAATTTGCTTGACACTTGTTGTATTGATTTGCTAGGTGATTACAAGTATCTCTTTAAATTTTTAAGATTTTAACACATATACATATTTTAATATTTAAAAGAGAATTCCTAAATTTATATATGTATTTGAATTATCTTAAGCCATTTCAAATTTATTTAAGCATATTTTCAAATGTTTTATTAACATTAGCTTTTAAATACATACATATACACTTCTTTATAAAACTATACATTTTAAATGTTTGTTTAATTATTTTTTTAAAATAATATTCTTTATAAACTAAATTTCAAAAGAAAAGAAATTATAAAATAAAACAAAACAAAATAAACCTTTATTATAAAATGGAATTTAAACTATATTTATTTTTATAAACAAAATAAATGCTTATTTACTTTCTATGAAAATTATAAGATAGATCTTTAAAACAAACTTTAGAAAAGTTTACAATACTAATTTAAATTAGTTTAAATCAATTTAATCAATTATACATTTATATAATAATAATAAAATATCTTTTATTAAATATAAATGAAAATTAAAACCAAATCCTCTATTTACAATGTATAAACATTTATACATTATAAATAAAATATTTTTAAATCAATTTAGAAAGATAAATTTATCATTTAAATATTTTTAACTTTGAAAACAATATCATTAACAAACTAAATAATTATAAATTTTCAAAAGAAAATTTCAGTTTGAATTAATTTATGAAATCAATATTTCACATTTTAAAATAATTATCAATGAAATTATTAAATAATTATTGCCTAAATTTCCAGGACATCACATTCCTCCCCCCTTAAAAGAATTTCGTCCTCGAAATTTAAAAGCAAAGGTAATTTAATAATACCATACAGATTTTAAATTTTTTTTAAAAAACAAACATATATTATCAACCAAATACTAGCAACCATAGCAACCAATTCAAGCAAACAATTCTAATTATCCAGACAAAATTCTGGATAAGATTCCCTAGAGCTTCCCAAGTACAAACACCGGGACACTCGCCCTACAGAATCTAAACTAACTACACCACTCAGATCTAGAGCTCCTATATATCTAGATCTACAAATCTAAACAGAATACAGGACCACAGACACGTCCTGATTAACTCCCAAACTTCTCAGAACTACTGATTCTAAAACCAGAGATAAACCATACACGTACTCCCTCAGAGATACGTGAAAAACAAAACAAATTCCAGCCATCCGAACTGGAAATTCAATCCTGTAGATCAAACACTTAATCCTCAAGAGAAAACAGAAAGACCCAATCTCTTATCCACAAATCTCTCATATCGATCCTGGGATGCCCTCAACTCCTAGGTCAATCAAAATCCACCACACAAACTCCACTACAGATATCAAGAGTCTTCAGACAAACTACTCTATCTGGAACAAACAGATACAAAACAATCAAGTTTCCAGATCCAAAATAAATTTCCTGTAGAAATCATTTGATCCAAGACAAAACTCAAATTCCCAAAGAATCGGGTGCTCCTATTCTGGAATAGCTGCCACCATGCTTCCACTGCGCAACTCTGATTCGAGAATGTTGTTGATAAACACAAGTATAAACTTGATCAACTTATCCCGGAACATTGTTCATCAAATTCCATAAAATCTCAATGACCTATCCGATTCAGTCACAAATACCACAGCAAAAATTCAACCAGAAACCAGATCCGATAAATCCTGCCAACTTAAACAGATCACACTCAAGAATCTCCTACAATGCTGAATCACCGGTAAAGCTCCAAGAATCAAGTCGATACAGAACTCAATCTCTTGATACGGATGCAAATCTCAACTCCTTCGAAGATATCCATAAAATCAAACCACTTCGATAACTCAAACATCCTCTAAAGATGCTTCAACCCAAACAAAAATCACTTAGAGAACTTCCGAACCATCGCAAGTCACTTTTGCGATTCCACTCAGTTCAGATTCTAAGAAATCGTTCTCACTTCAACAATCAGAACAGCTAAAGCCTTCGTAAGAAGAAACTAGTGGTCCACCCCTTAACCACTAACATCACACCCAACTGAGCTTCCAGAAGAAATGGACAAGCTTCACCATCTGCCCGGACTACTGACAGAAGAATCACAGAGATTTCTGAACCATCGAAGAATAGGACACCCACTGCTGCTACTACTGCCAAAAACTTCCTTATCCAAAAGCTCATCGAACCTCAAAGCTACACCAGCCTTTTCACAATAGAGCCTTCCAAATAGACAGATATCTCTCAGGAAGCTCGCTCCCAAACCAAGCTCAAAACATTCTGCCAAACCGAGTCTCAAACTCAAATACAGACAGATCTCCTTCCTAAGTTTCCAAAATACCAATGCTGGCTTCAGAACTTCCTACTAATCCAAACTTAAGAAAAACCACTCACACGAGTGCAACCAAGCTTACAATCTAAAGATAAACTCCAAATCTTAAAAAGATTTCCTCCAGAGATTAGTGAAATCTTTCTCACCAAACTGCAAAACTACTCAAGATACCCAATACTGCCCTAGCAGTCCACTTCCAACCTCAAACACTCGAACTCTAACCATTGGTAGTTGTGTTACACACACCACTACCCTATCTTTATTACTTATATTGGAAAACCTGAACAGGTAACCCAACCTAATAGGTAGAAATAAATAATATATATATATATATATTAAAAATTACAAATACGCTCTCTCAAGAAAACACCACTACAGAGCCTAGGTATTCACTCAACCTAATGCTCTGATACCATGTTGTAACGATCCAACTTCCACACTCCTGGAAGTCGCATCGCTAAGAAGAAAGAAAGGGATAGAAAAGAGAAAAGAAAGAAAAGAAAGAACAGACAACATCAGAATCTCACAGCGGAATCGAATAAATTATAATATATCACATAAAACATTACAAAGTATCATATACATCAGAGTAATACAGCTAATACAACACAAACTAGACAGTTATAAATATCTGTCTAGCAATTACAATTCAAGTACATCAGAGAAACAGACTCAAATCAAACACAGCGGAACCACTAAATATATCTACATGCTGAAGCCTCCTGCTCCATTGTCTCCTCCAGAACTCGTCAAAGCAATCCTGAAACACTTGACTACTCATACATAATATGAGTACCCAAGAGTTTAATAAAACAGAAAATAAACACTCAGGTCAGACAGGGGTCTGGTGTGAGTAAACGGGGATAAAAGTTGCTTAACTTTAGAAAATCCTTTGAAAACAAAAGGTATCACGTAAGACTTCCCACACATAAACATGGAAAGGTTTTTACCTTACGCTAACCAAAACATTTGATAGGAAATCCAGTGATATTATAATAGTGTCTAGGGTTTTCAAAATAAAATATAGAAATAGCTGGAATGCTTACATCTCACGTTCCAACATAGTTGGGCACAATCAAAACCGTACAGGAACTTATTGGATTATGGATTCCATCAATGGCAGGGCTACTGGGGTACCGCCCATCATAGTACGTGGCCTAGATCAACGTACCGAGGAGCCACCCTAACTCCCCTGCAACACAAGGTCGGACCCATTCCTTACTGAATAGTTCCGAACAAGACAACACCGCAGTTGGCGCGCGATTCCAACTTCCCACACAGCCGAATAAAAAGGGACCTCTAGACAGGGGAAAATCTTGCTCTCAAGTGGGTGCTACCCACGAAGCCTTGCTGCACCTCCCCTGTTTTAGCCATTCCCGGTTGATGAGGCTTGAGGTTACGATTACCTTTATAGGACATATCAAATCTTAGAATGCTCATCGTCCATCTGACGATGTTCTGAAAGCATTCAATCCATACAAGTTCGTTCCGGGTTCGAACGAAACCGAAGGCATTATCTCGTTACACTCGTATTGGAATCACCCTCAGAGTTAACGACGATAACCCTTGCACTCTAAATCACCATCTCGAACCTATAAGTACTATTCCATCAAACTCATTACGAAATCACCCACAGAGTTATACAGACGTATAGCCCTTACACCTCGAGTCTTCACTTGCTCCACTTGGATTAAACGTCCTAACGTTTAATTGGAATCGATGTGGTTTTCGGATATCCAAATATGGAAACCCGATCCCGGTCTCACCGAAACCAAACGCCATCTTAATGTCCAAGTTGTACTTAAGGGTTTTAAACAATTAACTTATTTTATTATTATCTAATTCACATAGATTGATAAACTACATATCACAATAGATAATCACATTCATAATATAGCAGATAATATGTATCATCCATAAACAGATAATCATCTCAACCAAATAATCCATCACAAACCATCATACCTAAACCAAACATTCATATCATACAAATATGGCTCATCTCATTACTAAGATCACAACATTCAATCAATAACATCCATAAGCAATGATTTAATTATCCATCAATTATAATTAATTTAAAATGGATTAAATTAATTACAACCATCTCTAATTAATTTAAATTAAATTAAATTAATTACTCATTTAAATCCTGCTTAACATCCATTAATTAATTAACCTAGTTAATTAATTAATCACTAAGTATTCAACCTGATTAAACAACTTTGATTAATCATTCACTAATTACAATGAGTAATTAGTCTTTAATTAATTTCATAAATCAATTAACCTTAATCATAAGTAATTAACATTTAATTACTCATTTATTAACTAATTATAATTAATTATATTTGTCCTTAATTAATTACAATTAATTAATCACTTAATTAATTTAACTTAATCAAACAATCCTTAATTACATCATTAATTATAATAATTAATGATCCTTAATATTTAAATGAATTACTTAATTAAAATTAATTATATTTAGAAATTAATCTAATTATTAATCACCTTGATTAATATTAAATTAAGTAATTAACTATCTTTAATTACTTATTAATAAATTAATTATCCAATAATTAATCATTAATTAATTCCTTAATTAATTACAATAGTAATTATCCAAATTACTAATTACATTCCAGTAATTATCAATATTACTTTTCTAAGTAATCTTGCTCCACTAATTACATTAAGTAATTACACTTAAATCATCAAATGATTTATTTAAATTAATTAACTTAACAAATCAAAATATTAAAATTAATTACAATAAGTAATTAATTCCTTAATTACTTAACAAATTACAATTAATTAGATTCAATTAATTAATCATGTTAATTATCAAAATTAATTTTATTAATTAATTATGAAATTATCCTTAGATAATTATCATCAATTAATTAATTAACACATTTCATTAATTATATACTTAAGAAAATTTAATTTAGATTAATAAATCATTCCTAATAAATATTAATCTAAACCATTATTTAAAAATCAAATAATTCGGTAAATCCTTAATTATCTTAAATATTTTCCAAAATAATTAAATTACTTATCAATGACTCATTTAAGTTCAAAATATATTCAAATTCCAATTCATTTAAAAATTAAAGATTCAAATGTTTAATCATTTAAACATTTATCCAAATTTCATAATTATAAACCTTAAAATAAAATGAATGTTAAAAACATTCATTACTTAAATATAAGAAAGGTTTTAAAATAAATTTACTTGATTAAAATAAATTAAGCTTTGAAAATGAATTGATTAATTTTAACTTTCAAATTTAAATTAACACTTCATATTTTGATTCAATACTAATGGAAACTAAATTCTTTCAAGTTTAAAACTTACTTGAAATCAATTTCTCTTAAACTTTTGAATATGTTCATTTATTTTTAAATTTACAACTCTTTGAATTCAAGACTGGTTTTCAAAGAAACTTGAAAACAGTTTTTAATCTGAATTCAAAAACAAATTTTAAGTTTTGCTTCAACATTTAAATCTGTTCATACCTTTAAAACTTACAAAACTGTTTTTAATCTAATTCTGGTTATAAAAAGACTAACCTGAAACTATTTTAAACTTAACTTCAAATCTGAATTTAAAACTTGTTTAAATTTTAGATTTTCATTTTTTTAACTTTTTAATTCAAAATTACATTTGAATGCAAATTCAAGTTTTACCTGAATCAAGTTTCAACTTAAAATATGAATTTATTCAAAAATTTAAAACTGCAAAGCTTCTCAGGCATAAACCTGTAACTGTTTTTAATTTTGATCCAAAACAGAATTTAAAACTTGTTTAAATTTTAAAGTTTCATTTTTTTAAAACTTTGAATTTCAAACTGCATTTGAATTCAGTTAGATCTTACATTTGAATCAGTTTACAATTCTTAAAATATGAGTTTCACTCAAAGTCTTAAAAACTGTAAAATTGCAGATTCTAAAACCTGCAACTGTTTTTAATATTGATTTAAAACCAAGTTTAAAACTTGTTTAAATTTAAATTATTTCATTTTTAAAAACTTTGAATTTCAAACTCTATTTGAATTCAGTTTTAACTTGCATCTAAATCAAATTACAACTTAAAATATGAATTCATTCAAAAAAACTGCAAACTCTCTGTTTAAAACCTGCAAACTGTTTTTAATTTTGATTTAAAACCAAATTTAAATCTTGTTAAATTTAAGATTCATTTTCTTAAAAACCTTTGAACTCAAAACTGCATTTGAATTCAGATTTAACTCTCACTTAAATCAAAACTGCACTAAAATTTTGAATCTTAATCAACATTAGAAAAAAAAACTACAAATGTCTGTGATTTAAAACCTGTAGCCATATACCCGAGACACCCCTTATTTACGTCGAGTTCCTAAGTTAGTTGCTTCGAGTCAAAAGCAAAAGCACCCGGGTTCTACTTCGAGAAAATAAACCCTGCACACAGAAAATGCAGTTCACTTGAAATCAACACTACAACCAAGACCAATCGGTCATCCACCCTGACGACCCATTCCGACCACCATCGTCGATGCAACCCTGGATAATGACCCACCAACATCCCCTCTGCAATCTCCCAAAATCTCAAATTACTCTAAGCAACAGAGAACATGTGCATATGCTAAGTACTGCAACACTTAAAACAGTGGTTTTGAAAACCTGGAACACTCAATTCATATCACCACCTCCTCTGACATAACTACTGACAATTCCCCCTACATACTTACATCAAAACTCCACTACAGTAGGCACCTTAACCTCCAAATACACTAGCATACAGACAATTTCAAATTTTCCTATTTCTGTTTTGAAACAGAAATGCTAATCAACACAGTCAACTAAAAAAAATGTAACTTGTTTATACTTTCTGATTTCCAACATATGTTCATGTTAAAATCTTGTAACAGTTTATGATGTTGATTTATATTTATTTTTTAAAAGAACCAATACTGTATTTTCTTATAACAGAGACACATAATTTATTTATCTAATTTATAAACTTGAATTTATACTCAACAAACAAATATTGTTTACTTAACAATCCTAACAGAGAACTAAAATAAGAGATAAAGGTTTTCTCTTTTTAAATCTTGGTAAAAAAAAATAACAAGACAAACAGGTATGCAGATTCATCAGCTACACACATATACATATTTACATATGTAAACACAAAACATCATCACAACACAAGATCAATCCAACAAGCTTAGTTTTATCAGACACATGCACAGATTATTTAAAACAATTTTCAATTGTGAAGTTATTTATCAAAATGAAGGTGCTGCAGTTTCAAATCATAGCAGTTAAATTTGATTTTTACATGACAGTTTTGTTGAACTTGATTTTAGTATATCATTTAAGCATTTAATTTAAAGGAAGAATATGTTTTTAAAACAAGAAGTTTACTCACTTATTAAATTGAAGATGCAGAAATCAATTTGATGCAGAGCACAAGCTTAGGCAGATTCCATTTTCCAGAAATGCATATTGAAATGCATGTTGATCCTGGCTTGTATTTTGAAATTGAAGTTGCTTTACATGTTGAAGATGCTTGCAGATGATAATGCATGCAGACCCTTCTTATTGCTCAGATTTGTAGATTTTAACTTATAGATATGAAATTGTTGAAAAATAGTATGCAGACTTGATTGAAGTTTGAAGATTGGTTTTCTGGATTTGATTTGTTATTTGCAGATTTTAACATGCTTTTGTTTTGAGGGGTTTTGATTTACTGAAACATGATTCAGGTTTTCAATTTTGAAGAGAATGTTTTTAACAAATTGCTTAAGCTATGTTTTATTGTCAATATAATTAAAATCCAGAAATGAATTTGCTTGACACTTGTTGTATTGATTTGCTAGGTGATTACAAGTGTCTCTTTAAGTTTTTAAGATTTTAACACCTATACATATTTTAATATTTAAAAGAGAATTCCTAAATTTATATATGTATTTGAATTATCTTAAGCCATTTCAAATTTATTTAAGCATATTTCAAATGTTTTATTAACATTAGCTTTTAAATACATACATATACACTTCTTTATAAAACTATACATTTTAAATGTTTGTTTAATTATTTTTTTAAAATAATATTCTTTATAAACTAACTTTCAAAAGAAAAGCAATTATAAAATAAAACAAAACAAAATAAACCTTTATTATAAAATGGAATTTAAACTATATTTATTTTTATAAACAAAATAAATGCTTATTTACTTTCTATGAAAATTATAAGATAGATCTTTAAAACAAACTTTAGAAAAGTTTACAATACTAATTTAAATTAGTTTAAATCAATTTAATCAATTATACATTTATATAATAATAAGAAAATATCTTTTATCAAATATAAATGAAAATTAAAACCAAATCCTCTATTTACAATGTATAAACATTTATAGATTATAAATAAAATATTTTTAAATCAATTTAGAAAGATAAATTTATCATTTAAATATTTTTTACTTTGAAAACAATATCATTAACAAACTAAATAATTATAAATTTTCAAAAGAAAATTTCAGTTTGAATTAATTTATGAAATCAATATTTCACATGTTAAAATAATTATCAATGAAATTATTAAATAATTATTGCCTAAATTTCCGGGACATCACAGTTCCTAACATTAAAATTTGACAATTATACATTCAAAATTTGAACTCATATTAGATTTTTACTGTAAATTCAATTTTTTTGAATTAATTGCTTCAAGAATCTTTTAGAATTTATTTTTAAAAATATTGTTAACTTGTTACAAACATTTTTCTTCTAGAAATCAGAACCTAAATTTAATTTGTTTGGGTGATACGAATTTTTTAAGCAATTTTATCAACCATGTCATATATAACAGAGGCATGTCTTGCTTGAAAACAGTCATGCACACATTGATTCACCCATATACATGCATATACACTTGCTAATATGTACACATTCACACAATATTTTCAATCATTATCATCATAGACCTAAAAGATCAAAAGAAACTGGTTTAAGAATTAGAGTTTGCTCACCTTGAAAAATGATTAGAGAACCAGACTTTAGACCTAGAACTGGAAATCTAGAAATTTATTTATTCTACTTTGTTTTGATCTGGACTGAACTTTGTTTGTTGAGTTGCTTCTAGCTTTGATTTCAGGTTTGTTTGTAATCTGCAGTTCCGGGTTGAATCTTATTTGTGCTTTACTGTTGAGTTTGAATTATTCTTGAATTGCTCTAGTTTCGTTGTTTCATGCTTTGGTTTTGGAATGAGCTTGTTGAATTTGATTTCCAGGCTTGATTCAAGTTGCATTAATTTTGATCTTGAATTTGTTTTATTTTTCTTTTCTTTCTTGTTTCAGTTGGAGAAGTTAAACTGAAAACATCCCTTTTTCTTTTTCTTAATACATGTTCATAAAAATTAAATTTTAAAGAAAATTCAAATGCCACTTGTTTAATTCATGTTAACACCTGTCCATCCCTTTGTTTAAATCACTTACAAATGTTAAAGATATAAAATTTATGTTTATATCCCTCTTTTAAATCATTTTGTAAATTTTGTTTTAACCTTTATTCTCTTATGTTTACATGTTTATACAAATTATTTACATACATTTGTATTTATTTTACTTTTACAACTTTTAAAGAGAAATGGATAAAAAAACAATTTATACACTTAACAATAATCATACATATAGATATTTCTTAGTTTATAAAGCTTTTGTAAATCTTATTTAAATTGAAACTATTATACATTTAAATAAATATTTATCTATATAAATTAATTTCAAAATAGGTATACATATACATACTAGATAATATGAATTTTAGCTTCACACAACTTTTACTATATTAATTTAAATATAACTTTCATATATTAAAATTAGCAAACATATTTTATTTATCTTTCTATATTTAAATCAAATTAAAATTATGTCATATAATCCATTTATATAAATAGATAAATATACATTTTATTAAATTTGGAAAATTCAAATATAATTTTATAAAATACTTATGTTTATTCCAATTCAACATTCTATTTACAATAAAATTTTATTTCCAAATATTCTATTTTAAAATACATTTTTTTTCTTTATTCTGGAAATTTCATATTAATTCACAATTAATTTCACAATTAAATCCAAAATTTTATATTAATTATCAAATTAAATTTGACTCAAAAACCGGGGATCGTTACACTTATAGTCAACTTTGAAAGTAGTTTAAATTTAAAAACAAGTATTTTTAAGACTGTTTTTTGAGGTGTCTATTTTATGTACTTATATTTTGATTACTTCCATTGTGAGGTCTAACAAACTTACACTTGTAATTATTCTCTCTAAGGTTTTAAAATCCCAACAGCTCGTATTTCTCGAAATGACATGTTCTAAAGATACATTAAGCTTTGGATCGGTGTGTCGGGAGGTGCAATTGTTAATGATATCTTTATGATATAGTGATGACGAAAATAATATATATATACACACTATCATTACTATCTGAGCTTACATTAGATCAAAAATAGGTTTCTCCTAATTGATCTATAAGCATTGAATTGACGTTATATAGTACTTTAGCAAAATATGTGCAAATTATGATATTTAAATAGTTTAAATATTAATTGTGGATTGAGTTAATGCTAGAGAGTTGATACAACCGCATTGTTAGTTACTTCCGAATAAGATAAATGATAAAATTAATATATTAATGTTATAAATTAACTATAAATTGGTACAAATGTTGTGTTAATATTATGGATAATTTTAGTTGTTTATATGAGGCTTAAAATCAGATAGAATGATGTATAAAAACTATATGGTTGTCCAATCGATTTTGAAATCAAAAATTAATTAATTAAATGTAGATTCAAATTAAAGTCAATAAGGAGACCAAACTGGTCTTTAGATCCAGAGATAAAAGGGGAGAAAAGTTGTAGGTTGATGGCTAAAAATAGCCCAGCCTCCACTTGGGTTCATTAACACGTTTCTGCCTTTTCTCTCTTTATATCATAGTCTAATCCTCCCTTTCGATGTTTCCTTCTCTTGATTTTAAAATCAATGATGAAGTATAAGGAAATGATGCTCTAATGGGAAAAACTACTTAACCAATGTATTTACTGTAGGCTTGATCTACTTTGGTGAAAGACACTTGTTGCTATGATTTCCCACAAGTGTGGAATGGCTCGGCCCACGTCATCCATCCAACCTGCACGTTTATAGCAGTATGCATCTCAATCCACCACTTAATCCATATGTTTCCATAGTTTGAGACTTTGGCTTGCCTACATTGCATGGCATGTACCCGACCCAAACAGCAAGGCTCCTTCAACAAGCAACTTGGCCAGTAGGGTCATATACATAAGCCGAATTCCAACCGCATAGATACCTACAGGCTAGATACCCACTTATTCTAAAGCACTACTCAATGGTTAACTGACCCAGCCACCTATCTAATGGCCAATTAGGCCCCTCGAAAACAGCAAATGTTGGTCCAACGTTAGGCCTCCCTCTTGGCTCTTCAATCATCTACCTAAGGACTCACTCTCTAGTAAGATCCCTCGCTCGTTTGCTTTGTCAATCGCCTGCACCTTCTAAAGCCTATTTGTCTTGTCTCGACATGACACCTAACCCCCTACAAAAAGAATCTCTACCTTGGAAAAGCATCACCGTATAACAACCACTCCTCATCCTTTGTTGCCACCTTGGAAAAGTACCACTGGACAACCACTCCCTAATACCACACCACCTACCCCTACATAAAACATGATCAAAGTAAGTTATCAAATTGGCACCATCTCAACCATGCAATCCAACTAGCTCCCCAGCGGTCACATATTGGACTGGGTGGCACAATCGATGACTCAAGGTGATCTCAACATCTCAACTACGCAATCTTAGCCATCAATACCTATTCCAATGGCTATAAATACACCAAGAGGTTCATTTTCATATGGCTTGAAAATCTAAGCTTCACGCATTGTAATTCCTTATTATGATCTTTTGTAATCACGACTATTATAAGAGAAGCAAAGTAATAAGAGATTCTCAACTGTGGACATAAATCAACATTGATCGAACAACTTTACACTAGGTGTTTTTACCAGTTTAGCAAATTTTATCTTCACATTTTCCATTTATCAAGGTATTAGCAAGTAACCTTTGCTAAGCATCAACCATTAATCATAATTATGAGGTTAACAAATATTTCGTCCACATCTGTTCTCTTAGATCTAATTAATTCTGGATATAACTATATGCTCACACGTGCTCACCAACATGCTCATCATTATAATAATTAAATATATTTCGATAATATTTTTAAGTAAAAAAGTATTGGCATTATCTATGCATTTAATATAGATATATTTAGAATATAAAAATGTTTTTTATATTTAATCTAAAATTTTGTATATGTAGATATATTATACTAATATTTTCGGCAATCAAAGTTAACAATTTTTTTAAATACTTATATATTTATACACTCGCATACATACATACATACATCTATATGTATAATTAAAATAAATTTCTTTTTAGTTGTGTGTGTCTATATATATATATTAAAACTTATTTGTTATCGTTGAAGTGTGTGTGTATATATATATATAATCCTTATAGATGTGTGCGCATATACATATATATGAGTTAAATGTCTTTAGAAATTTTTTCAATAATTTTTGAATCATATTTCTTTTGAAATTTAATATAGTTTTTAGTAATTATAAAACTAAGCTAGTTATTTGATTTGAAAATTTTGGATTATACAAAATTAATTTTCAACTGTAATTATTTTAGAATAATAAAAAAATTATTTAGCTGCTGAATTGTATTTTTTATTAAAAGAGATTAATTTGAATAAGTCAAATTTTATATTAACTAAAAATATAGTCGAAAATAAATGTAGTGTGTGCACATATGTTTTTGTAAAATTATTTTATAATGTTTATTTAATACTTTTACGGTAAATAAAATTATACACCATTATCTAAATAATTTTATACTTGTATATTTTCTGTATGGATTTAAATATATTATTATACATATATATGATTATAAATTTGTAATGGCCAAAATTTAAAATAAAATTGTTATGGTTCTTATATATATATCCCTTTAAATTACATTATATATGTGTATATATAATCACACTAGACATCTTGTTGATCGTAGAACAAAGCAGTAAACTCTCCCATAAACCTTAGTTAGGACATATGTATGTTTGTGTATTTTGTTTATGATATCCATACATTGAATGTGTTATCATGACATATTAATAAAATATTAGCTATTTACAAATTAATTACAAATAAATTATTCAAACATTAATAACAAATACAAAAATTAATTAACAAGATAAAATAAAAATATTAAAACCATTTTTATCAATCAAAATACTAAATTTAATTTTGTAAAAATAAATATTTACGTAAGCAAGCAAAATAAAAGATCCTGTGCAAATTAATGAAGGGAAGATGACATATCCCTATTCACTTACAGCTAGGTTGCAAATCCATGTTACAAATTGGCTAATATATTTTTTTAAGAGATTTTCTTGAAAAACCAAAAAGTCATATTGATATTTTAAAGGCAAAAATTGTTTAGAATGGTATGGGACACAATATGGCCTTAAGTACCATTATAATATTAGATACTTTTAGTGAAGCTAACTTGTTGAACTTATTAAGAGTTATAGCTCTAAGAATTTAAGGGTACTATGCCTCTGCTATTTTGCTTCGATTGATGTTTTAATGATTCTTTATTCATATTCCTTACCATAGTATTATGAGTATACATTTAGGAATTGGAAGGATTTTTCTTCTTTTCTTTATTGAATGGAAGGGGAAGGGGGTTGCTACCTAGCAAGCTTGTTAGAAGTTCCAATTTTGAGTGTAGAATAAAATTATAAGAGTGCTTTCCTCTTTAGAAGAACACTCATTTTCCTTGGAAAATAATTCAACCCTTTTGTGCCTCTGCCATTGCACCTGGTTCAACAATGGCATTATAGATGTAAATATGCTTGTGTAAATAAATTAACCAATGCTAAGGGAAATGCCTTAGGGAAAAGTCAAAGTAGATGGATGTCTAGGAAAGAGTGCGTAAACTAAGGAGAAGGTTACTCTAATAAGGACCACTTATGCAGAAAACCACCCCAATCTCCTGGTCCTTACCGGGCTCATCGAAATGGTATGATTCTAGCCTATGCCCTTATAGAACACTTAAATATGATTAGACTCTTAGATTAATTCAGATAGGATATTTTAATATTATAAATTAGTTTAAATTATTTAAAATAAATAAATTTTTACGGAAGTTATAAAATGCAAATTGAAAATTATTTCAAATTATGTGTAATCAACTAATTATATAAAGGTAATAAAATATAGATTGGAATCGTTTTAAATTTGGATAAGTTAATATAAATATTATATTTATAAATTAATTAGATAGTTAAATTAATAAAGAAATACAACCGCACACAAATATATTTATATACATAACTAAATTAATCATAAAAGATAAAACTAACATTATAAATATTATATGTATAAATAAAACAGCAGGTAAACATAAATAAAAACCGATGAGACTTAAAGAAGTATGTTATGGATGTCTATAAAAGATATTCGATATCACTATTTATAATTGTTATATACTCATCTTCCTTAAATAGTCGATTATCGTCTATAAAATTATTTTTAAATTATGAATTTAATAATAATAATGCTCTTCGAAATTTATGATATAACTAGAGTACCTTATACATATGTTTATTAAGGAACCTAAGGCATAGAATCACTCAGCCGGTGTTTATATTATCGAATGGAAATATAAGAATGATTTTTAACTGTTAAGCAACCTCAAGGGTTACCTAAACCCCTTTTAGGATTTCACAAAATAAATAGGAATAGAGTGTCTAATATACTTCAAGATTTGTTGAGCAACCTCAAGGTCATGAAAATGATTAGGAGCATAGTAAAAATTAGGTTAGGAGTTATATATGAGATATAAATAGTAAAGGGTTACTTACAATTCATGGTACTATGATTTGTAGAGTTACCTTAAGGTCTGTAACACTCAGTAAATTTGGCGTTAGCCATTAAGTTAGCTAGTTATTTAATTAGGCTCAAAAGATGGAATATATAAAAATAATGGAATTTGACCATGAAAATTGCACCATTGCGTTCTTGGTGAAATTTTAAGCAACTGTCATATTTGGAGTTTTACGATCGGAGTCCAAACGAAGAAATTACGAACGAAAAATGGATTCGCAAAGGAAATGGTTAGATTAGAAAAATTAACTTTCATATAATTATTCCTATGAGCCATAGGTCGGCACAGTCATTACAACCGATCGACATGTAGTGGTCGACCGATGCCATGAAGCGGTCGATCAGTTGGGACCGTGGTGGCTAGGTTTTGCCTTGATCAAGCGGCTCGGATTTATTATATTTTAATCTAACATTTTTGGTTGATTCAAATGCCTACAAAATTTAGGCCTAACCCTCTCTTCTCTCCTCATATTTTTCTAAACGAAGCAGTGAAGCTCTGCCACTTTCTCTTCTCTGTTATTTTCTAAATTATAAATTAAAAAAATTTATATTTTATACAAATTAGAGAAGAACAAAAATAAAAAAAGAGGAGAAGATAAGCGAATCCATACTACACGATAATAATATAATAGATGTGTGTGTGTACTTATATTCCCCTTTAACCCCAAATCTCTTCTGAGATCTTTAATTATAAAATATGTACATACCAATTTAATACATATTTCTTGGAATAAGAAGTAAATGGAGTCAAATCAAAGGTTTTACTTCATATCTGAAGTTTTGGAACGGTTTTAGAAGGTGAGTGGGAAATTTATATATTTTTATGATTCCAAATCTATTTCGTTTGCATACATTTGATTTTTATGCCTAAATGAATAACATATGTAAGTTGTAGGTTAAAATTTGAATGTAATAAACATCGCCTACATATTCTTAGGAGATATGATTGGAATTATTGTTACACCCTAATCTGGAAATTAGTCTTAAAAGTTATAGATATGAATATTAATTAGATAATAAATTTATTTCAGATCTGAAATTGAGTTATGGATTATTAGTATGATTTTAATTATTACCCTAATTATGTTGAATTGGGATTTTTTCGTTAATATATAGGAAGAACGTTCATTAGATTTTTATAAGTTTGTTTGCATTTTCAAATTGCATAGAAAATGTAGTGTTTGATTTAACAAGGGATATATGCATAAGAAAAGTAAGAGATGTGTGAAGTATAGAATTATTCTACATGATTTACAATGTCTATTCCAATAAAAAGAAAATAATCATTCCTAGTAATTTTAAATGAGGAAAATCTTTCCTTTTATTTTTGAACTTTTGTTTTAGAAATAACAATGGAGAATCTTCCTTAGAAATGTAAAGCAAATTAAATATGGAAAGTAATTTTCCTGTTAAAGATTTAGGGCTAGAATATTTTGGTAGAAGTAAATATTTATATACACTAATAAATATGATCATTTATGCATAACGCTCACGTAGGATATTAGTTATACATAGTAATACCATTGATTTGCAAATAGGAAATAGGAGGAAAGTTTGAAAAGGTTATAATAAATAAAGAAGTTAGGTTAATAACTATGGAATAGTTAGGAAATGTTACTAATTAGAGATTAGTAAATACACATAAATGCCTTAGGAAATGTCCGTTAGGATGATTTTCTTTATCATGGACAAGTTGACATTTATAGAAGATGCGAATAAAGAGGGTTTATGGGTAATTGAATATTTAAAGTAAATTTATAACCTTAAATAAATGCAAGGAGGTTAGTAAGCTAAGCCTAATATCCAATTTAGGATAATAAAGCTTAGTAATAGTAAAGTCTAGGATAATATGGCTTAAGTTAGTTAAGTCTTGAATAATTAATTGGGCATAGTAGATAGGAATGCGAGGTTAGTCGAATTACACAACAGAAGTCTGCCCTTCACTTTGAGACTGCCAACAGTTGCGTACACTTCCAACTGATGTGAGACGTCTTTAACCATATAACCTACATAATAATTAGTTATGCTTAGAAGATTGGGATGAAAGGTCGGTGAAGTAATACAACGTAAGTTTGTTCTTCACTCATAGGCTACCTGCAGTTGTGTTCACTTATTACTGATGTGGGACATCACCGATCATAGGACTCATGGGAAACGATTATGGATGATAGGATCCGCTTGGAGGTTAGAGGTATTAAGTGGTTCTTTGAGGGCCCACCACTTTCCTAATTAAAAAGTATAAATGGTCCAAATTAATGGTTAGGAGCGGTAGTGGATATCTCAAGAAGGGTCTGCTTCGGGTTTGAGGTATTAAGTGACTGATCTGGGGTCTGCCTTTTTCCTATAAAGAAGTATTAAGTGTCCTAGTGAGATTCCAAGAAATTTCAGCTAGATAATACTAGTGAAGACTCTGCCTTTGGGGTTAGGTATTAAATGACAAAGGCCTATCTAGAATATACGTATTAAATTGTCAGGGGTCTGCCTAGTCCTTCTTAATAAGGTATTAAGTGGCTTAGGTAGTGTCCCTTGCATATCTAAGACATTAATGATGATAAATGCTTTAGTAGTATAACTACAATGTACTATAAAGTCGTAAATAGTGGTCAAAGGTCTCTGTAGCTCAGACTAAAGATAATGATGATGCAAGGAGCCCGCTTCATATTTGAAAGTATTAATTGGCCGATAGACTTACGTCGGTACAAATTTTGTACCTTAGGAAGGGTAGGTAGATGAATTATGCTAGGTAGGCATATCATATGTGCAACAATGGGTTAATTTGGTTAACTTTATATAGTAAACAAATAATCAAATGGAAACCAATGGGTATAAATTTATGTTGTGGACACTATATAGATTTTCCAGTCACCAAAATGTTGGTATGATCCCCTCCTCATTACAACCCACGGGATAAATTTAGAGGAACAGGTCACTGAGCTGGATGTGATTAACTGTTGGAGAAGTCTTCTTTTCTCTTATGTTCGATGTTAATGTGGCAATCTAATATCCAAAGAATACCATCAATTCTAAGGTACTAGCCATAGGCGGTATTTATATCCAATTATTGTTTCCGCTATGAGTTCAGATTTAATCAATCTCCAATAATGCTTATGCTTATTGCAGCTACCAAATCCAATAACTTGTGCTTTGATGGACTTGAGTTTTGAATCTTGTCAAAATTTAGGATTAAAGTGCGGGTTGTTAGATTTGGTATCAGAGCCTTGGATAGTCGATCAAATGAATTAGGATAAATTAAGAGAATGTACTCGTACTTTCCTATCTATTATTATTTTTATGATAGACTTTAAGAATCTTGACTATAGAAGTAGTTGTAGTCCCACATCGAAGGAATTAATAAAGCAAATATGGGTTGGAACCATGAGTACGACATATGGCGGAATCCGGGAGACTGGAGGGAGTTCGACTTGATGGTTGAGATGCTAGCTATCTTGTGACTTTTGGATTTTGATGAAGACCTGATGTCAAAGATACACAATTATTCGCGATAAGTGGGAAATAGAATTATATATGTTGCAAATGTCCAAAAACCAGTTTGGTAAGGAAATGTCCATCACCAGCTTTAAATGGCAAACCGTATTTTTATTTGAAGAGTTGAGGTCAATTCCCTAGTCAAAAATCATGAAAGAATATTTATAAAATATTTTGGAAATGCCTTAGATTTTGGAAAAATGGTTTTCAAGGGATTTCTTTTCCATTGATTTGTTTTCGAAATTTTGTTTTAGGAAGTTTTGAAATTTTAATTTCCAAGAAGCACGTATACCACTAAGTTGGTCGTGTTAAGAAATTTTGGTTTATAATGGAGTAAGATTGAAATCCTTAAATATTTATATGTATATAAATCTATAAAAGTTTGATTTTGATGCTTGGAAAGAAAATATTTTTTCGATTTGGATACGAGGTTCAAAGGGTGAATATTTAGCCCAATGATTCCTTTTTATAAAAATCGAAGTTTTTAAATTTTTCTCTCTTGTAAGGGACGAGCGAAATAGGAATGAAATTTAATTTTATTAAGGTATGAAGTTAGAAGCGTTGCTATACCCATCAATGTTGGAAGAAATATTTTACGCGAAGTATGCAGGGAATAGTAATTGGAATGTTATTAAGATTTTGGAATTATTGATGGTTGAAGCAGTATAAGTCTAAAGAACTAGGAATAGCAGAGGAATGGTTCAAAATGCTAGACGGTAAGCTTGGGCACCAATGTAAAGTGAGCAGGGATTCTTTGGATCATGTCGAGTCGAAGGAGACAACACGATATGATTATCATTATTATTATTATTAACTTTATAAACTAACCTAGCCCATAAGGTCCAGGTTTAGGTTGTGTAGAAAAATCGCCTAGCAGTCGATATCTAGCGAATGATCGGTAGCAGCCGATCAGTGGAACTAGATGGGTCGACCGTTAAACGGGTTTCATCCCATCCTAAACTTGTAACGCGACTATAAAGTCGCGTCCAATTTTTCCTAGCCATATTCGAACTCCCCATCTCGTTTTCAGCCGAATCCAAAATCACCCTTCCTCCTCGTTCAAATTACTTCCCACCTCCTCCATTCCACCTCCTGGTGATGTTATTTCTCCCCCTTTTTAATGCGCAATAGCCTCGCCACGCCCTTGTCCCGATTTTTGCATGTTAGATCTTGCCGCACCTCCACTTCGCATCTAAATCCTATTTCCATACTTCTTAGCCCATGGAACCTCCTCGCACTTTTGGTTCCTTCTCGCGCCACTCTAGTGTCACTACTCAAGAGATCACGTCGCTAGACCCGAATGATAAGAAGATCTCCACCTTCTTGATCTCCACCATTTTCAAATTCCTTCAGGGACGATTAGTGAAGTTTGGAGACTTTGCAGCTTTTGGTCTAGAAAGGCTTTTTGAGGCGGCAGACTAGCACTGATCTTGCGCTACGAGACATTTGAGCGGGAATGCTACTCGCACTGCATTCACCTTTTCAAAACTCATTTGGCATCAAATTTTGATGAAGGCAATAGTTTAATTCAGTCGGAAGTTAAAAGAGTCAGGATCGAGATGTCTGACGATGATTTCGACAATATTTTGGAGATTTCTGTGGATGGTGCGTATTTGGATGATAGTGAAATGACCGACATAGAGACCTTGTGTTGAATATGCTAGTATATGATTTTTGTTTGATGATTATATATATATATATATATATATATATTCATCTAAATGTATTTGTTAATGTACTATTTTATTTTTCACATAATTAAGTAAATATTTACTGAATAAAATAAATAACACAAAATTTAAATTCAAATAGATATTTTATTCAAACAAATATTTTATTACAATTTTGAATAGTATAAATGTGAGCTCTCACTATATATATATACAATTTTTGATTACAATACGATTTCGATTACATCATAATTTTTAATTTACATTTCCACCTCACTACATATCACTCATTCTCTTGTATTTATCTTCAACTCTATTCCAAATTGAATCCAGCATCCGTGCGGTCTGCAAAATAAACACTGACACGGTAAAATTAAAAAGGAAATTTTTTGCAATGTAAAATAAAATTTATTGTGAAAATATTATTTTCCTCGGTTATTTGGGTTGTCTGTCGTCATATTTATTTTGAATTCATCATACATGAACAACTTGTGACATGCACAGTGTATCACAATACATGCCACAAGGCAATGCACACCGATATACACTTAAGAAAATTGCAAGGACAGGTGAACACAATGTCAAACCCAATCAAAAGCTAGGTTCAACTCAAGTGCAATAAAAATAAAGTCACGACATGAGCACAAGGTCAAACCCAAGCTATAAGCTGGATTCAAATCGGGTATAAAGTGATGTACAAATGAAGCCAGCAACAATAGAGGCTAGACAGTCCAACAAGACTCAAGATAATGTACTTGTCAACAAAACAAAACAATGGAGCATATACATGAACGAGAAAGAAAATCAAAATGACAACAAAACAAACTATCACAGCACATGATGCAATGCATCAAGACAAACCTGTAAGAGTAAAAGTTGTAGTATAACTTAAATTAGGCTTAAGTGAATATGCAACAGAGATGTATGCATACACTAGTGAAACAGAGGCCCGAAGCATGCATATGGTCAGGCAATGTCGAAGACAAAGCAATGCAAAACTTCCAGATGAAAAAACCTAAATGGTTGACAAGGACATGCACTCAGAGCGTCATCAATGACCCGATAACTCAAGGAACAAGTCCAAATAGTAAATGTTCATGAAGAAACAATGCTACAGATCCAAGCTTCAAATGGTACCAGGCTCGAGTGAATCAAGTACATCAAATCAGAGCAGTACATTGTAACAAATACACAACATTTCAGTGCTGACAGCACAATCAAAGTCAAATGCAAACAAATGAACACATATGGGCAATACAAAGTATAAAGGAACATATATATGAAATGCAATAGTGACAAATAAAACATGTGCATATATACACAAGCCCATATCAGTTCATACAGAAATGCAAACAGTTCAAGTGAGACAGATTCACAACAACTATGCAATAGTGCAGATGACCAAAGCAGTAAATAAAGTAACAATGCATATGGACATGCACTCGATGCAACCCAGAGCTTATATGCAACTTAGACTCGAAGTGACAAGAAGGTTCAACTAAACCCAGAAATGAAGATTGCAAACACAAGGCAGTATTTCAAATCAATAATCACATAAAGACTTCAAGTTGAACCAGATCAAGTGAAACAGCAGAGAAATCACAAGCAAAGCGGTAAATAAAGTAGCAATGCATATGGACATGTACTCGATGCAGCCCAGAGCTCATATGCAACTTAGAATCGAAGTGACAAGAAGGTTCAACTAAATCCAGAAATGAAGATTGCAAACACAAGGCAGTATTTCAAATCAATAATCACATGAAGACTTCAAGATGAACCAGATCAAGTGAAACAGCAGAGCAATCACAAGCATGATAATATACAACAGAGAGGACTGCAACAACACACATATATATATACACATACATATGTATGTATGTACATATATGGTGATAACATAAATAATAACATATCAAAGCATTCAAGAGAAATAGAATTGCACTGGCTCGAACCATACAAAACTAAGGTGGCTGCAGTAACAAGCACACATGCCTAGGCTCAAAGACTCCAAGCATGCAAATACAAGACGATGGCAAATCACATGAAAATGTACACAATTACATATGCAACTGAATATAGGTAGGCATGCTCAGTTCCCATGAAACCAGTAATCACAAGTACAAGTTTCAATGAGTGGAAGAGAGCTGCAGTTTTAAAAATGACAAGCAAATTTTACAAGTTTCAAATTAAGTCAAAGCCAGGCGATAATACTGATTGTTTTCAAAATAACTAGCCAAAATGTCAGAGAATAAAAACTGGTGTGAATAAGGTACAATTCGAACAAAATATCATGAAACAGTAGTCAAAATAAACACAGTCAATTTGCAACTACAAAAATCATGGTAGCCATGCTTCAAACAAAGTCGATGTCAAGCCAAAATCAAAGCCATGGTGACCAAGTGTAACGACTCGTAAATTTCGATAATTAAATTGGTTAATTTAATAAAATTTTGTAATTTATTTAATGAGATAATGACTAAAGTGAAACACAACAATGTTATTTATAGTTAATTATTATGAACGTGAATGAAATCCCAATTAGTTGAAAAGGGTAAATGTATCTTGGCAATAAATTTAATACAAGAAAATGAACGTAGATATTGAATTAATTAATGAATTAATAATAATAAATAGTAATTATAATATTATTTTGAATTGATGTTAATTTTATTTATAATAGGACAATTTGTGGAATTTAAAAGAATGGAAATAAAGATTTATCAAATTATTGGGATTTGAACTATAATAATTGGATTAATTGCAATTAAATGAAATTAAATATCTAAATATTACATTAATGGACATTAAGATGAAATTTTAGAATATTAATGTAATAAATCCTGAACCAATGTTAATTTTATCTATTTGGCGATAATGGATTGAATAACAAGATTTAAAATCAATTAAATGGATTTTTGGAATTTTAATTTTTAATTTCTAAATTTAATGAAATTGAAATTAAACACTGAAACTAAGGAATTAATCAATTTTAAATTGACATCTAAATTTATTTAAATTAGTGAGAATGATTTAGAAATATAAAAATGATAAGAATTGTCAATTTTAGAATTGAAAATTGAAATTTTGATTTAATTAATCAATTATTAATTTATTTAATTAACTAGAAAATAGCCATTTTGGCTACTGACTTAGATTTTGACGAAACCAGTTTCATCGGATCCGTAACGGTGAATTGTTGTAGGATTTCAAGTTTCATAGTAATCGGACTTGTCGTTTGATCGTACAGACTCATAACGCCTTGAATTCAATTTAATTGAAATCAATTTGAAATAACTTGATTTTAGCATAACTTCTTCATACGATGGGATTTGGACTTGAAACTTATTCCATTGCGTTTAAAATATTTTAAAACATCTATCTTGATATATGGATTGACTCAATTTCGTTCCGGAGTCGAAACGGGCTTTTCGAGTCGTTAACATTCATTTTTTCCAAACCAATCAAGCCCATCTATTCTATTTTGTTCTGCCTATATATATCCGATCATAAACCCTAGCGGCCATTTTATTTCTCATTTCTGTACGTATAGAAATTTCTGTTGCTCCTTCTTTCTCAGTTGCAGACAAACCCTAAATTTCACAGTCCAATTCCAATATCAAATTCAAATCAAAATTTCAAACTCCACAAACTATGTCAAATTTTATATGGATTCGAAGCTCTCGATGAACGCAACTCAGAACTGCAATTCATTTTTCATTTTGATTCATCGTTTGATCAATAATTAGCGGAGTGTACTCGGCCGTTCATTGCGTCGTGATGAACTGTGACCGATCGCCAAATTGGCTGAGGGGTTTTGTAGAGAGGACGGAGGGGAGCGCATCTATACGATTTGTTTCGCAAATTGGTGGCTAGATCATCGTCAAGACTAGGGTTTTCATATCATGGCGGTGGCTGCAAATTCGAGGCGTCGGTCGAGTCGTGCGCGACGCACGAAGGCGTAGGGGGCTGTAGGTGAGGTCGGCAATGAAGTCTAGGTGGTCACGTTGGCTAGCTGCGTTGAGCGGCAGCGGCGATTTCGCGTGAGGGATGTCGCGTACGAAGGTCGGGCATGATGTATGGTTCGGTGTGTACCTGAGAAAATGGGTGACATGGCAGGTAGCGGTTGGCTATTCGAATTGATTTATTTATTGTATATTTAAATTTGTTCAAATGTTCTGACTTTAATAAGTTTTACATACGAGGTCGGTTTTACGTGGGGTTTTGTCCGCTAGGTTCGTATTGGAATTCCAGAAATTTTGATGCTGGTTTGGACGGATTCTGAGATTATTCAAATTTTGGGTTTAAATTGGATTTAAATTCAATTTAAATTCAAAAGATGAGTGTTTTAACCCACTCACAACTTCTAAAATTTCTTATGTTTGTTAAATTGATGTATGATGTGATTAGAAATTTTTTTATGACCGTTTGTCATATTTTTGAATCATCATCTAAGTTTAATTGAAGTTATTTGGATAAAATAGTTATTTAATTTATTATTGACTATAAACTGCCCGTAAATACCTGTTATTTATTATCTGTTCTATATTGATGTTTTTGATTGAATTGGATGAGGTTTATGATAAATGTTTAATGATTGATATTGGACGAATGGATCTTGTAATTTACATTGTTATAATCTACAACATGTTATGGATTTTTATTTCATTCGGGATTGCGGTTTGAAATGGTATATAACCGTATTTGTAATTTAAATTGCGGATTGAAATGATAAGTATCTGCATCACTTGATCATAGGATAGAAAATTATATACAGACACCGTGGTCTATATATAAAATATTTTGATACGATTTCTGCGGTATTGTAAAAAAAAATATGGTTTGTGTAAGTATTGATTTACATGTTACATAAATGTTATCTTATTTCTGATTTTAGCTATGTATAAATTTTTTTTGAAATATGAAACAAGTTCTATTATAAAGTTTGATTTTTTTTGTATAATATGGTTAAATATCTGTTTAAACAATATTGTATATAGAGTCTATAATGACTTAAATAAAATTTAGGGTTGGAAGATAAATATGAAATTGATTTGAATTAAATTATTTACGAATTATACTCGAATTAATTTGATTTGAAACTTAAATAAAATTGAGATTTTTAAAGGGTATGAATTTTATAACTTGATTTTATTTTAGAGTGATTTAATGGAATATCAAGTTGATTTAATTGAATATATCAAGTTAAATAAATAGAAAAAAATTATCCAGTTATTTGAAGTTTAAAAGTTTTACTTAATTGATATTGGATTTATTAAGTAAACATTTCAAATCTAAATAATAGTAATTGAATTTGATATATATGGAATTATCAAAGAATTAGTTTTGAAATGATGGAATATTTTAAAGCGTTGAAATATATGGAAATTCAAATGGTTTATTTGAAGGTTCAATCTGTATTTGGAATTGATTTGTGAAATTGAAGAAGCTATTTTATTATATAAAGTAATTTAATACTTAACCCATTTAAGTGGTGTAGTTATGTTTCAAAGTATTAAAATTTGAAGTGTTATATTCAAGTGATTTGATTTTGAAATGTTATAACTTTGGAAGTATTATGATTTTAGAAAAGGATATCTTTGAAATGAAAATGATATCGTATTAATTTGGTTTTGAAAGGGGAATGATATTTGGTTTTAAAGTATAAACTATTTTGAAAATGACCATGGTGTTATAATAACGTTTGGTTATTAAAGAGACTGGGATCGAAAGTTGTCATACTCCCTGCCAACTCCAAAAACCACTTTAATAACCGTGTACGCGGTAGAGATTTCATAATGAAGTAGGATGGTGGCGATGTTCTATTGAGGTATATACGTGGACCCGACTCCCATGAGTTGGCATAAGGTGTCTAAAACAGGAGCGATTCTCGGGTGAGTGAGGTAGCCCCTCTTATCGGACACACTCCTTCGATACCATTCTATTACTTTGTGATTGATTTGGGCCCTTTAATTTTTAGGGGTGTGGCTCGTGGTGGACGGTAGCTACGTGCTATGCGTCACCACCAGCCCAGATAGCAATTGGTACATCTACCCTGGCATTGCTTTATGTTCCATGTCACCTATCCTATCGTGCCTTGTACGAGTTTGGTTTTCTCCCTAGCCCGTGTGGTATCCTCTGGTGGCTTCCCGATCACGAGGGACTATAATACTGGATGGACTACTGAGACTATTACATGTTAAGGGGAGATTGGGTAACTCCTTAACACTATTTAAAAGTAAGTTTATTTTACTATAGACATTATTATAATAGCGAAATATTACAACATAGTAAATAGTTTAACGGATCCTTAGGAGATGTGAATCCCGAGCATCTCTTAAGTTACTGCACTCACGTTAGACACTGGATAGGAGATGTCAAATGTCGTAAATATCTTTGACGCCATTGCACCCATATTATTTACCATTGATTTAACTTGCATAAGATCTTTTAGTTCTGATTCGAGTGTTTCGCTTGAGTCAGCCTGAGCATTTCAGAGTTTGAAGACTTTATTTTTGGAGGACAAAGACAAAGATTGTATTATTATTATTATTTATTATATTATTCCACTACTTTCATACTGTTCCGCTGCATTATTTATTATTCTCTGATATGTGTAACTCTGATATGTGTTGTATAAGCATAATCTATTTTTTGTAAAACAGCTTCATGAGCTGTCATTTGATTATTATATTTTGTCATTCTGCTGTGAGATTCTATTTTGTGTTTTTTTCTTTCTCTGTTTTTTCTTATTCACCGCATAACAATCCACCCTTCTGTATGGTTTAAGTCTGATGTATGTGGTTTATTGTCGATTTAAAACATACAAAAAGGCGGGATGTTACACCAAGCCAGAAAAATATACGATTTGAACAAGTCAAGGTTAATCACCAAAATTCAAGTTAAATCGAACGGCCAAGCATATTAATTGTCGAATTCAAATAAATATATTCAAACGGAAATTTAAGGAATTAAACCCTATTTAACCCGTGAACACCATCGGCATCATATGCATTCGAGTTTAAGTAATATCACAAAGCAAGGATTTAAATAAATAACTCGAATCAAATCGAGTTCATGCAAGCTAACTAGTAAAGCAAAAAGTATAAATCACTTACCATTTTAGTTCAAACTCGATCAAATTGGGGCAACCGAAATTACACTACATCTAGAGAACCAATTGTCCAAGCCAACAGAATAAATAATCTCGGCAATGGATTAGATACAGGTGGTGCTTCCATTTTCAAGAAGCCATAATTTAGAAGATGAAGAACGAACGAAAGAAGCGGCTATTTTTCTACAAAAGAGAAATGGACGAAAATATAAAAGGGAAAAAAGGAATAATGTTTATCACTATTTTTATTTTGGGTCGGCTTAATTATTTTGGGCTGTTATTTTAAAATAGGGTTTCTATATTATTTTAATTGTTTTTTATTTGTAATTTACTTTATACTTTTGTAAATTCTAGTCGTGTGACTAGGGGTCGAACTACGGTGGTATAGTTCAAGAATTCGTAACTCAGTTGCTGATTTGTGGTAGGGTTTTAAGTGTAAAGTTAGGTTAGTTAATAGCGGGTGTCGCGATTTTTTTATGTGTAAACGTCTGACTACTTAATTTCTAGTAAAAACCTTGGGGGCAGCACGTAGGCAGGGTTTTGCCAAAGCTGGGTAAATCTGTGTTGTCCTATTTCTACTTTTTATATTCTACTATTATTTTTGTTGCAATTATTCTGCTATTATAAGTGCTGTGATTATTTTATATACTTCCACGTTAAATTTTTATAATTATTAGTATCACCCTATTCAACTCCCCTCTAGGGTGAAATCGATCCTACACCTTGCAGCGGAGCTTTTCTCAGGGTATTGTGTTTGAAGGATGAAAAATCTATGTCTGATTGCTCGTCTTGTTGTGCGCATTATTCAGCACAACATCATTCCCAAGACAATAAGCTATGATCAGATTTATCCTTAGTTGTAGAAGGTCACCTATGTAGTTATCGGTGGTGTAGCCATCAGCTAGGCAAGCACTATTATGATTAATTTTTTCGACCAAGGATTTGGCACCCCACGGAGTGACTTTCCATATTGCCACCTATTCATTCTCGTTTTCAGACAATACGAGGTAAATCTTTATGGGAATAATGCCCAGACGAAGGTCCCTCCTACTTAGGTAGAGCCTCCCTTAGGAAGATGAGAATTCCTTTCCCACCAGCTACCGCAACTGGGCCAACAACAACCGTAGAAGGAGGCGGAGCAAGGATAGGGCCTCGAGGGATACCAGAGTCCCAAGCTAGTCCCATTCGGCAGGTCCAAGCTGAGCTCCAAGAGAACTTCATATTTTTGTTTATTGATTAATAAGGAATTATATGAAGTGATTTGGAGGTTGTTTGGATTGATTTAAAGTTATATTCATGTTATACACATGCTTATATTAACTTACTATTTGTTTAAGACCTTGATAGCTATTTTTGAAATATTTAGTAACCTAAGAATTTGATTTTAGGTTAACTGAATGATTACATGTAATGTTGTGATAGATTAGAAAGTAAGTACATGATATAATTAAGTGCATGTCATTAGTTAGTAATAATGAAACAAATTTAAAGGGATTTAGAGAAGTTAGTAAACTAATTAAGTGACTTTTGAACTATACACATAATTGAATTGATTAGAGGATTAACGAAGCTTAATTAGCACTTATGAATATTATGTAAAATAAAGAAAAATCTTTATTATTGAGTAGTTTACTTATGAATATTATTTAGGTAAAGAAATGGTTTTTATAAGTAAAAATGGTATTTTATATAATAATATTCTATAAAATAGTATGACCGAAGCTTAATTGGTATTTATAAAATGTTTATATTATTTTATAAATAAAGTATAGATTTTATTATATGGAAATGAGATTCTTTAAAAAACTAATATGATGTATACTTAATTTTAATAAGGAAGTTAAGTATTTGAAGGCTTAAAAAGGATTAATAAGCTAAAAATATATTTTATAAAATAGTTGTAAGATTTTATAAAATAGTATGAAATCATATTTACTTTTGTTGAAAAGGATTAGTAAATAAAAGTAAGATTTGATAAAGTAATAGATGAACTACTTGTTTAAATATATGTGCATGTATATGCATATAGGTAAGTACATGTATACTTATATTTGAAGATATATAACGGGCAAGATAATTTGCATATTGTAATTAAAATGGTTGTATATGTTTGTTTGAATATATATATATATATATATATATATATATATATTTGTGTGTGTGTATGTATGTATATATGTGTATATATATATGTATGTATGTATATACGCCAAAAATATCTTTGTCTATACACCTCACGTAGCTATAGCAACCATAGTGTGCACTATGTTGCATGAGAATATACCGGGTCAAGTAATCGCTCGGGTAAAGTCTGAAATGTAATTTGTGTTGTACCGTGTTTGTGTATACATGCATAAACGAGCATGAGTGAGTGTGCTAGCACATATAGGTATCACATGGGGCTAGATGGCCAGTTGAGTGTGTTTTGGCATGATTGGAGGAAGTCAGGTCGCTATAGTCACCTATCGAACTCTACACGCGCTAAGACAGGATTTCGTATCAAAGTTAGTTTTTGAATACATAAGAAACCACTTCTAAAACATCAACCAATGAACTCTAAAGAGGGTCTGATGGTTAGAAGCAGGCTTAGGAAGCAATGCATCTTATAGACTGAAGCAATGGAGGAAATGGCATGCGAATCGACGGTCGTATGGATCGATGGCATCGGCCCCTGTCTTTATTGCCTAGAACAGGCTACCACTAGTTGACCTATGGTAAACCACCAGTGGTGCATCGACTTGGATAATAAAGCCTAATTTAGGTGCCATTCAAGTGGGGGTGTCCACTATTTCAAGTGCAGGTTAGTGTGGAGCTTTGGCACAACTTCAGGAAGGGTTTGTGCTACTAGGGAAAGCGGATGACACGGTAAAGCTGGAGACTTGGACATTAATATAATGTGATTTGCATGTGAGAAATAACGATTGGGAATGAGATCGGTATGGTGATCGATTAAACGATCACATTCGAGGAGCATATATGATCAAGTAGAGTGATCCATATCTCTTGGTTTTAACTTAGAGTATATTTATTCTGACGAATGGTATCGATTTTGTGCTTGTGAACATACCCTATTATCATTCTTTTAGTAATGACCATATGTATAGATAAATGATGACATGATATTGGTTTTCGTTTGTTATAGGCGTATATGATTACCTAATGTTATGCTTGATGTGTGGATGTGTGTACATATATCTATGCAACATTAATGTTCCTTTAAGTCTTGATGGTATAGGGATACACCTGTCATTCTCTTTTGTAGAGATATTATGCAAATTTGTTAAGTAATCCATGAGGGCAGAGGGAGAGATGATAATGATTGTCTACGCGTGGATCATATATCACCTATGCTTACTGAGAAGTACAATGAGATGCATTAGGTTTTAATTAAATAGAGTAGGTCATATATTACCTATGCTTACTGAGGAGTACGGTGAGATTTACATGAGTTCAACCATCGAGGATATGGCTCGGAGTACACTGAAGTGCTGATCCTGTTTATTTTGGATCCTCAACAAAAATCATTAGATTGCGATAGTTTGTATAACTCAATGTCCAACGCAAACTGGCTTTTAGATATGTGGAGTAGGTCATACATCACCTATGCTCACTGCAGGGTACAATGAGGCCCACACGAGCTCGACCACCCTTTGTGTGACCCGAGGTCTATGGTAAACTAAGGTACTGGCTCTACATATCTTGGTCTTGAGTCTACCATGAACTCCAACCGTCAGTAATGATGAGCATCGATTTATATTCTCTATTTGTCGCTCATCATTATATCATGTATGTTATGATGGTTGATACTATTGTTGTTTTTCTAGGATATGCTTATATTGTGATATTTATATTGTCTCTTCATTCGTATATTGGATTACCTTATCATGGTATATAGTTACGTATCAGTCACGTCATATTTTTTGTGTTGATTCATTGATTACAGGAGAAGAAGAGGTTAAGGTATGATTCCCTACTTTTGTGATGGGTTTACTTTACATGTTTATGAGCTGTTGAAATTATCCTTGAGCCACCTTTATGGAGAGGACCGACTGTGCCTTAGTAGATTCCTGTTTTATATATGTATGTAGTTTTAATATATAGTATTTCGAGATAGTTCTCCTCACATTAAGCTTTATGTGTGACCCATGTTTTGTCTCTGTCTATTTCTGTCATGATAAATCTTGGGTACTCGATTGAGTAGTTTGACAGTCAAGTGCTTTAGGGATACGCTATCAGAGTGGCACGTCAGGGCTTTGGAGGTGAGGATGATACCTTGGATATGTATTCATACTTGATATTATAGTAGTACATGATAGGTGTTATTTGTATATGAGACTTGTTGTGTTACATATTTATTCTAAACTCCGGGTTATTGGGAGTTGATGTATTATGACTTTATGTATTGATATTTATTTATCAGTTGCATCTACGAGTGTGGTCTCTTATGTATTTCTATCATATTTTATTCATGTATATTCAGTATATTATATATTACCATTCTGTTGTGAGATTATGTCGTTATGCCTTAGTATATTGTTTTGTTTCTTCTTCTTTATTTCCCCAACAAGCTATTTTTGTGAGATTCGGCAGTTAGATGCTGCCATTCGATGTGGATTTTTGGGTTTTACAAAGGGCAAGCTATCTAGATGCCGAGCTACATACTTCATTAATTCTTGTGTCTCTTCCTCCACATTTCAACCCACTCGTATTGAATTTCAATATGAATTCATTGAAATGTACCGTCATTGAGTTCCTTAATATATTAAGAACTACCGAGAGTACTTTCATGAAAGCGTAAATCTTTATCAAAAGTGTAACGTCATTTCGATGCACTCATGTTTCGATGGTGCTTATTGTCAATGGTTACTCTTCAGCAAAAGGTCGTAAATCCAATACTTCAAAATATTAAATTAATTAAAAGTAAATTTTTAATAAAAGATGAATGGGAATCGTATACCATTGCGAATGTCTTTCTAGGATGCTTAGTTTGAATTTATTTTTGACATATTCAGAGTTATGTGTTGCAAATAGAAGCGTTATAATATTTAAATTACGTACATGGCTGTTTTAGGCCAAACGGGATATACATACCATAATCTAGCCTAACAACTATATATTTTAGAGTATGAAATTCTAGCCATCACCTCTGTCTTTACATTCTTCTTTAAATTTCGAAGTTTCTTATTCACCAGCTAATGACAGATGATTATCTCTAATTACAAATTGATATAAAAATTTAAATTTTCCAAATCTATGAATTATATACCATTGCAAAGCTCTTGAAGAATGAAGTCGGCGTCAAGTTTTCATTTATGAAAATGATACTCAATTTAACCAAAAATCATGATAAAAGTTGTAAACTGGTGAAACCCTAGGTCCAATTTGTGCTTTTTAATTCAATGACTAATTGTTGCAATCGAAAGGTCAAAACGATGAGCTCAACGAGGGGAGTCTTGATCTGGTTTCTATTTGATAACCGAAGAAATAAAGAGGCCATAGTTTTCCCTAAAAGCTCATGGTTGCATCAATTTTGGAGGACAAATTTCACTGATCAGCAGCATTTTAGGAGGATGTGTGGGTTGTCGTGTGTAGCGGTGGAGGTGGAAAGCAAAGTAGTGGCGCTTTTTTTGCCAATTATCCCACAGTTGCAACAAATTTCATGGTCAAAATTGACCAAGTGGATGGGTTCTTGCATGCATGAATTTTTATAAGGAAGAAACATTTAAGTTTATTAATCTTGATTCTTTAAATATTAAAATGTGTTCAAATTAATATTTTAATTATATATCTTATAAGTTGAATACTTCTTCCACATGAACTCCAATTCACGCATGCTTTCTTTCATTAGGTTCTTAGCAAAATTCCAAATGATATAGTACTGGGTTTTCAGGTTTGAAGAACGTTGAAAAGAGTGTGTTGGTATAGTTTACTTAGTTTAATTAGTTGAATTTAAATTATAAAATAGATATTTATTGGAGGAAAATTATTGTTATTGATATGTGTTGAGATATATTGATTACTATTTGGATATTTTAGGCATTTTGGATTTGCTAGGCCTTGGGTTGATTGTTCACTGCTGATTGTTATATTATTGGATTTCTAACTGTAATTATTTGTTGATTTAAAATATGACTATTATTCAATTAATTAAAATCGATGAAATTATGTAACAGGGAGAAAATAAGATAAATAAACGATTAAAGTGATTATTTATAGTTTTTATGTGATGTTTGTATATAACGGTGTTTGAACGAAATAAAATGAAATTAATTGTAGAAATTTAATAAGATTGTTATTTATGAATTCCTAAAGAAACCATAAATAACCATAGAGAATATATTTTTAAAACTTAATTTGCAATGTTTGTTATTATTATTCAATAAAGTGTAATTTTATAAATAACAACAACATAGTTTTTGTGAAATTTACATTATTTTTGGGTAAATAGTAATGAATTGATTTTGTGCTATATTAAAGAGATTTAATATGTATATTATTGTTCTAAAATAATAAAACTACCGGTTTGAAATATAATTTTATGAAATTACTATTTTTGATATAAAATACAATGTTTGGAGAGATTTGAAGTAATGAGATTACAATGAAATAATTTGAGAGAGTTATTATTGTCTTTGGATGAATAAATAAAGGAAAGTTTACGATAGATAATATTAAAATGATTTATAATTATGATAAAAATGAATGAAAATATATTTTCTGGATGGTTGCTAATTGTTTATTTAATTTACAACCCATATGTTGTTTTACGACGATGGGATCTCATTAAGATGGTTATGTAATGTTTTAGCATTATTACTACGAGATGAAGGGTGGTTAACGATCATTATATGGCGATTTGGGTTGTGTTATTAATGTTGTTTGGATTGGTACATATTTAATTATTGATGTTCTGACTCTATAATTGGGAAATTAGTATACACTTGATGATTTATACCTATACTATGAATTACTGTAGTAGATGATTAATGTGAATGTAAGTATATTTGTCTCGTTATTATTTTCTTATTTAATGATAGAATACTGCCAAATGTGTGTGGTGATTAATGGCTAAGTGCACTATTGTTGTTGTTGCCCTATATAATGTAACGACCCAGAATTTTTAGAAATTAAAATTTGAATATTTAATTAATTTTAAGTATAAAAAAGTGAATTTATAAGTCAAATAAATTTTTATTTGAATTTTTGGATTTAATTGGATAATTAAATCGATAATTTAATACGTTAAATTATGGAAATAATTGAAAATTGGGTTAAATATGATTTAAAATGATTTGTAAAATTTTATTTTATCATATGGAAGTTAGAATGATATTTTAGAACTTTTAAAATCGATTTAAAAGTTAAATTGTGAAAATTGAATATTTTAATATTAAAATCGACTAGTGAAAATAGTCAATTTTTGAACAGTCTCAGAATTGAACGAAACCAGTTCCATTGGATCCGTAATAGTTAGTTATTACTGGATTTCAATTTTCGTGTCAATCGGAGTTATCGTTTGATCGTGGCAGCTCGAAACGCATCGATTTATTTTTAATTTAAATTTGGCGAGTCAAAATAGCCATTTTTCAAAAAGTCTCGGATTTCGACGAAACCAGTTTTATCGGACCGTAATGTGATATTATTGTAAGGTTTCAAATTTCAAGTCAATTGGATTTACCGTTTGTCTGGTACAAATTAAAACGCCTAGAAATCGATTTAAATCGGTTTAATTTAAATTGAGCGTTTACAGCCATAACTCGCACAGATGTCCGAATTAGCTTCCGAAACCTATTCCATTGTGTCCGGAACGTGGGATAAACCCTAGGTACGTCAGTTTCGGCGCGTAAATCGGAGTTCGGAATTTCCGGATGAATAGTGTTCGAATTTTTTCTATAAATAGCCCACCATCCTCTTCATAAATAAAAAAAAAAATCTAATGTATAAACCCTAGCCGCCAGTTTTAGGCATGAATGGCCGAAAATCACCCTCGTTTTTCTTCAATTATCTCTTCATCCACTCAACGATTCATGAAAGTTTCAACTAGAGTATTGTAGAGGGCAACACGAACTACAAGATCAACGGTGGAGATCGCGAATAGCTTCACGGATTGATGGGAAATCGAGTGCAAACGTGGTCGTTCATCACACGTGCGCGTGCATCATCAGGTGGCCGAGCTCCACCATAGGGGGGCCGAGCATGGAGGGGGTCGAGTGCTTCGCGATGGCTGTAGTTTGATCGAGTTTCGTCGAGCGTAGGCGAAGCATAATTAAGCCCTAGGGGGGCGGCTGTGTGGGTTCAAACGTGAAAACTCACGTACGTGAGTTACTGAGAAGAAGATGAGGTGGGGGGGGACGGCTGAGATGAGGGAGGTGTTGCATCTACGGCTTAGATTTGATTTAGGTTATAAATTTTTGTAATTTGTATATAAAAACCGTGTACAATCTTATAAAAATCATAACTTTTTCATACGAGGTCGAAAACGCGCGAAACCAGTTGCGTTGGAATCGTATGGACGAGCACTACGCGATGGAGTTGGTTTGGAGTCGTTTGGAGTTAGTGATAATTTTGGGTAAAATTAAACGTCCGTTTAATTTTATTCGAAATAAAAGCTGAAACGGAAATTAAAATCAAGGTGAGAACTTCTCACTCAATCGAATCAGTTTCGATTTTATTTTAAATAGTTAGATTTAAAATATTTGAATGCATGTTTGAATGATGATTGATATCTATTGATTGTTAAAATAGACATTATACGCCGTTATTAAGCGGATGTTATTTATTAAAAACATATACCGCGAATATTTCATAAACAGTGAAATTGGTATTATAAATAATATCAATATATATATATATATTGGCATATGTATATATTGCAGTTGTTGATTTCCCGCATTTTTGTTTAGCGGATGAGACCCTATTACGCCGTTATTAAGCGGATAATATTTAATAAGAACATATACCGCGATAATTTCGTACTGGAGCGAAATTGGTATTGTGCTAATGTTTGTGGATGCAGGAAAACAGGTTGGAGGGATCCAACTGGATTCCTCAACAGTTTTTATTTGATTTCAGATATTTTGATATTTGATTGATTATCATATCGATATATGATATCGTTGTTGTCGTGATTGACTATTTGGTGTGTAGCATCATTGGACCCAAATTTTGGGATTTTAAAATGATTATAAAGTGATTTTTGAAAATATACTATATTTTTAGAATTGATCCATTTTAAATAAATAAACGTTATAATTTTAAAAGTTATAAAATTATGGTTTTTGTGGAATATAGTTAAAAGCTGATTTTTGAGAAATATGGATTAATGATTTTTTTTAAAAATAGTTTAAATTGAGATTTTGGAATTTATTATAAAGAGTTTAAATATAGGATTTATAAAATTTGATTATTTTATAAATCAAGAGAATGGGAAATTATAAAGGAATTTAAAGATGTTTTTAAAGAATAATATAAATTGATTTATATTAAGAGATTTATAAATGGACATTTATAAATTGAAATATAGACATTATAAAACGAGTTTTTATAAGTGTTTGAATAAAGTGAAGATGAATTTAGTAAATGAATGAAATTTACAGGATTATAAACAGTGAAGTTATAAATGGAATTTTATAAGCAGTAGGTTTATAAAATTTATTAAGTTATTAAAATAATGATTTTGGATAAATGAATGAATCTTATAAGTTATAAGATTTATAAATTGGAAAGTCTTTAAAAAGAACGATTTTGTAAAATAATCGTTTTATAAGCATTTAACTTATAATATGAATTTTTAGTTTAAAATTGAGTTATAAACTGAAATAGGTTAATAAAAGAATTTATAAAAAGGAAGCTTTTATAAATAAATAGAAATGGAATTTATAAACGTTGTTTTATAAATTCGCAAATGACTTATTTTGATAAGAAAATTGTTGAAACCTATTAATGGAGTTATATTCACGTTTTTGAATAGTGAATAATCCTTTGAATTAAAATGTATAAAAGGATGAAATGTGTTAACGTGGTATATTCACGTTTTTGAATAGTGAATAAGATGTTAAAGAAATTGTTTTGAATGTGATATTTGAAATAGAATTAAAACGATCTAACGAAGTTTTAATTGTGTTGAGATTCGAAACCATAGATTTCAACATTTATTGTTGAAATAGACGTTTTCGAGGAAAAAAAGGAGATGATGGACTATAACACTGTTGTTATAGTAAATGATTTCCGAAAGGAAATGTTTTGTATAGTATTGGGACTTATATATCTATTTTAATTTCGAATCCCTATACTAGTGAATTTGGGTTGTTGTAACAATGTTTTACGCAACATTCGTTTTGGCCCAAATGAATATGTTTATGAGAATGATTTCCTTAAAGAATGAAATATGTACTTAATTTCGATTTAAGTATATTGAATATTTTCCAAGTGTTGAAAATAAATAAAATTTGTGAATTACTTATTAAATAAGTATGGAATTGTTTTCCAATATGAAGTGATATTTAGAATTTATCTTTTTTAAGATAAATTGAAAATGAATAATTGAAATCGAATATTCATTGATATTTTGGAATTATAAATTCACTAAGGAATTTATAAAGGAAGTGGAATTTGTCCAAAAATAAATATTGATTTATTTTTGAAGTATTGAAATTATATATCTTGTAAAGATATTTTGTGAAATAAATAATTTGGAAAATTATTTGGAAACTGGTGATGTTGTGCATATCCATTGATAGTTCAATAACCGACTATCAATATTTCCCTTTGAATGGGTAATTGATGTGAATTGATTGAATGTGAATGCTACACTTATTTTTAAACAAGCGCTCACTATTCGGGTTAACCGGGAAAGGACCATGGGGTCGTATAACCCATTCTGAATATGTGATACGTCGTTATAATTGCATTGAAGATCGGTGTTGAAGACCCGGTATTTGCGAGAGCGATAGGATGACCTGTCGATTTACTCTGCACCGAGTTGCTCCGGTATAGAGTTCTCCATATGTGATGGTGAATCCGATCAGGATTGTGAATATCCGGATTGCAAGGACTTCTTTGTAAGTGCCTTCGGTTTTGTTCGAGCCCGGAACAGACTTGTATGGATTGTATGTCTGACATTACAAGTTGAGATATAAAGCCGATTTCTTTCAAATATATTTCTGTTGGTGGCGAAGAATTTATTCTTTTAGCTTAACACCCTTCTCTGAGACGTACGAGCTCAGAGGTTATATAGTTGAAGTTATCAGCGATATATTCCCAATTTGGTAATGTGATATGCTGAGTGATGCTGAAATGATCATTGTGTTGATTATTGTGATAGGATCGTTTATTTGATCGTCTATCTTAGTGATCATTGTGTTGATCATTTGTTGACCCAAAGCATGGCTTTTGTATAAAGTATGTTTTTGTGGACGTGACTTCGTCGAACCTCACACCCCGGAAATGGTCAAAACAGGAAAGATGCAGCAAGGTTATGAGGGGTAGCACCCTTTAGGGTATGTACATTTCCTTCTGGATAGAGGTGGTATCATGGTATGGAGCCCAGATATTTAACCTATGTGGTTACTACGAATTTATTACTTTGTGGTTGTTGGTTTTCGGGATCCCGTGAGAAAGGTCGTTTACGATCGGGGAATGGCATGCTCGTGTCAGTAGTTACCCAGTTAGGGGTAACCCGGCCTTGTGTTGGCAGAGTTCCGGTTTGGTTCTCGGGGATGTCTTTCCAGAGGCATTCTCATGTGGCAATGGGAAGTTCCTTGGCCTGACCATTTGTTGGAAATCCAAAGAAACAATACGAAACTTGTACGGTTTTAGTTGTATAACCTGCTATGGAATGTGGCGGTAACCTGCTATTGAACATAGTTAGCTATAGTAGGCATAGTTCGAAATGTCTATGCTGGCTAAGATTTATATTCTACTTTCGAAATGAATTTCTTCTACACTATGCACTAGTAATAATATCAAATGTTATTTTTAATGCGTATCAAGCATCTTTGACTATCATAAGGAGAAATCTCCTCCGATTCTGCGTTTGCATGTGTGTGTGTGCGGGAGGCCTTATGGTAGTCTCATTTTTAAAAGCATTGCGAATTGAATTTAAAAATATTCCTCTATTTTGATTTTAAAGTTAAATAAACTGTTTTGAGTTCTCACACCAGTCACATGACTGACTTGGAGTTTATTGTTTTCCTTCCTAAACTCTGGGTGCCCACCAATTTCCACACGGGCAGTCAAGAGTTAGGTTTATCAGGATATTCTGGATATTCAGGAGTTGCTGGAGGCAAGCTGGATGGCATGGCGTATTACTTATATAGTATTTCTTTTTCCGCTGCACTGTTTGTTGTTGTATGATGTTGTACACTCTGATGATATGATGTAATGTAATGTATAAAATGTAATAACTGATAGTTCTTTGTTTAAAGATTATTCATTTATTATTATATGTTGTTCCGCTGCGAATTGTGAGATTCTGATGTTGTTCTGTTGTTTTCTTTTCCGTCCTATTCTCTGTTCAGATGTTTCTCTATTTTCTATTCTCTTTTCCTTCTATTTTAAAATGTTCTATTTTCTATTTTCTCTTCTTCCTATTTTCTGTTTTCTTCTCTATCTTTTCCCTCTATTTTCTCTCTTCTTTCTTCTTCCTTTTTCTTAAATTCTTTTTAAAACCCATAACATTTCGGTTTTTCGGCAACGAAAAATCGAAAACGTTACATATAATAATATGTTATGATGGACGAGTATGAATATTGTTTTTTTGCTTCTACCATTTGCATTAATCGCAGTGTTTACATTGATTGTATTGAATTGCATTGACTATGGTGGTTGCATTGATTGGATTGAATTGCATTTGGTTGTGACGGTTGCAATGGTTCAATGAATGCAACGGTTGTTGTGTACTAACAAGTATTTGGATGCAGGAGAAGAGTAGAAAACAGAAGTATGTAAGCTTGTTTTCTCAAAAGGGGTAAGTTGGCAGCCTTTTTCTATGCAGAAGATACCATATCTCTTAGGTTGGGTTGGGTTGGGGTGTATAGAAATTTTCATAGTCCAAAACATAGCTGAAACCATTTTTTATCTTCATTTGTACAGGTGTAAATTTATAAACAAGAGCAGAAGTTGGAACGAAAAATAGTGATTTCTGAGCTATATTAAAGATAGCTAATTTAGTCTTTTCTTCTATACCATGGTTCTATTATTTATTTACTGATGATAATTGTTGTATTAAAATATAAATTAATGCGATGATATAAAATAACTGTATAACGTAGTTAATAGTTATTTATAGTAATATTTGATTCTACTATGATGTTGTTTCTGACGTGTGGCGGCTTTCCATTTGTTCCAGTGATGTAATAGGATGAGATGGCTAAATTTTATCAGTAGAGTAATGTGTGTAAGCTAGAATGGATAACCATTAAGTGCATGAAAGAACCAGATTTAATCTAAAATAATCTAATGGATTATATTCACTCAAACAAACTATAAATAAACCATCTAATCTAAACCTAATCTCTAATTCGGCCGTCGCCATAATTCTACATTAAAATTAGTGTGTATTATTATTCTTATTCCTTTTCTCTATTAAATAAACAAATCTTTGCCTAATTTAATTATCTATATATATTTAAGCAATTTAGGGGATTTAGAGGAATCAAAGGGAGAAAGATTCAGGCAAAGCCTTTTCAAATTTATACAAGCTCAAGTGCCAAGTGAGTGAAATAGAAAAATAAAGTAGTTCATTTGCAGTTCTTTTCTAACACATTAATATTAATTAATTTCTGTTATTAATTGAGAATAAATGTAAATTATCGCAACTTCTTCTTCCACTTCTCAAATCTAATTCATATTTGTTGAATATGCTAGTATACGATTTTTTTTTATGATAATAAACATATATATATATATATTCATTTAAATGTATTTGTTACTGTACTATTTTATTCTTCACAGAATTAAATAAATATTTGTTGAATAGAATAAATAACACAGAATTTAAGTTAAAACAATATTTTATTCAAATAAATATTTTAGTACAATTTTGAATAGTATAAAGTTGAACTCTCACTATATATACACAATTTTAACTACATTACAATGGGAAACAACGAAAAATTATCGGCAAAGGTAGAATAGGCAACAGTACATTTATCATGAACGATATATCAAATGTGAAAATCTGCACTATAGTCTGATTTAATTCAGCCAGTTATGTGAAAAGGAAATGGATGTTGATTTTGATTCTAAATTATGCAAAATTATTGGCCAATTATCTTTTTTTATGCCAAGAGCACTATAAGTACCCTTAGAGTCTTTGAACTAGTTCAAATAGGTGTGTTTGGACTAATGATGTTTTATTTGTTGATGATTACTCAAGATACACATAGATATATTTGTTTATTCTAGACCTGACATTATGTTCATTATTTTTTTATTTGTACGATTTCAATTCAAATCCACAAGAATTTTATTTAAAAGCTGCAAAAAGGATTTTCAAGGTATTTGTTGCACACTCCATGATTTGGTCCATGATATCTATCTAATGATAACCTTGAGTCAAAGGGAAATTCAGATGCAGATTGCACTAGTAACCTAGTTGATAGAAAAAGTACTAGTGGAATGTGTTATATGATGAGACATTCATTACTTAAAGAAAATATGTGCATATTTTTCATTTAAACTGATTTTCAATTAGCAGACATTTTTTTTATAAAACCACTTCCAGAAAATAGTTTTTCTTGAATTCGTTTCAAATTAGGCATTTTTGAAAATTTGATTTTATATTTTTTTTTGGATTTAAACTTAAATGCTTATGTTGACCAATCTGACTCCCTTCTGATTATCGAAAAGACAAAGAGTGACTGAAAAAGTGATGAGTGTTGAAATTAATCATATATTATGAATTGAGACTGTATATTCAGTAAATTTCTTTAAAAATTTATATAAGTTTGTAATTACTTTTGTTGTTAAAAATTCCATGATCATCAATATTTCTATCATATTTCTAACGACCATCACTCATTAAAATCCAATATAGTATGTCAAAATGTGGTATTTCAAATGGGAAATTATTCATTTTTATTTTATTTTTTTACAATAAAAACATCCAAAGTATTCACTCTCATTTAAAAGTCCTCACGGTTATGCATGGGTGAATTACTTAGAATATTTATTTATGTGCTTTCATGCTCAATTAAAAGTCCTCACGGTTATGCATGTATTGAACACATATCAAAATTGATTATTAAATAAACAAGTTGATCTAATCTCGTTTAAAAGTCCTCCCGGTTATGCTTGGTTAGAAGACGCTTGAAATTCATTTTTTATATAAATTGGGAATACTATTAATCCCATTTAAAAGTCCTAACGGTTATGCATGGTTAGTAGATATTCAAATTCCTGATATAAATATACCACAAATAGACACAACTATATGGTTTTATAAGCCGACATCATCCCTATCACTCTAAAGTGGAATATGCGCCTAACAAAGTATTTAAGATTTTTGTTTGATTTTTTTTTGGAATTTAATATTTATAATCGATTAGGTATTAATGTTGTATTAATGTCTTTCACTTTATTTATATTTTTCTAATACTATTACTCTTTTGCTATAACAAAAGGGGGATAGAAAAGTTAAGATTTTAGTAAACAAAGGTCAAATATTTTATTTTTTATTTGCATATTCCCATCTAGGTTCATTTGCATATTTTTGTTTATTTTCATGCTTATATGAAGGGGATCTTTGTTGTAAGGAGAGAGCATTCAAATAAGGGGAGCAAATAGAGTTCATCAATGACAACATATGTTTAATAAATTCAAAATCTTAAATATATGTTTGTTATCATCAAAAGGGGGAGATTGTAGAATATGCTAGTATATGATTTTTATTTGATGCTAATAAACATATATATATATTCATTTAAATGTATTTGTTATTGTACTATTTTATTTTTCACATAAGTAAATAAATATTTATGGAATAAAACCAATAACACAAAATTTTAGTTCAAACAAATATTTTATTCAAACAAATATTTTATTCAAACAAATATTTTATTACAATTTTGAATAGTACAAATTTGAACTCTCACTATATATGCACAATTTCAATTACATTACAACTTTGATTACATCACAAATTTCATTTTACAATGTTCACCTCACTACATATCACTCATTCACTCACATTTGATCTTCAAATTTGTTTCCAGCTAGTATCTAGCATCTGAATTATCTACAAAAATAAACACCGACGCAGCAAAATTGAAAAAGAAATATTTTTGTAGTGTCCAATTAAGTTTGTATTTTTGAAAATGTTATTTGCCTCGGTTATTTGGGTTGTTCGTTATCATTTATTTTGAATTTATCTACACGAATAACTTGTGACATGCACAGTGTATCACTGTTCATGCCACAAGGCCGTGCACACCGATATACACTTACCTGTTAGAAATCGCAGGGACAGGTGAGAACAAGATCAAACCCAACCAAATTGCGGATTCAACTCAGGTGCAATACAAAACAAAAATAGAATGATCAAGTACGAGAGTCAATGAACATGAATAAAAGTTCATGACAATGGCCAAATTCAAACGTACGCAATCAGGCTCAACACATCAATGAACCAAAGACCGGCTCATATGTACAAAGTCAAGTGTGAGTACAAAGAAATGCAACCAGACTATCTCTACATATGCAATGGTCTCTATAGATCAGACATACAAGGCAACAAGACCAAGGAAGCCCTGTTAAATGTACATATTCAAGTGAATGGGCCAGTGCAGCATGATCAAAAACACGTATATACACACATACATATGTATGTATGTACATATATGGTGATACACAAATTCAATACACTAAACATAAAGCAACTGGGATCAGACTCATCAAGATCAAAATAAATCAAAACCAGAAAAGCAACAACCAGGTAAACAACACAAAAACTCCGACCTCAACTAGACAATACTCTAAATGCAACAAGCACCTGAAACAAGTTAGACCATAAATGGAACACTGCATCAATCACATAATAGTTACAACATAAACAAAAGGAAACCAGACTAGAAATGTGCAACAGCAAGTTCACATGCATACAACATGTATACCAGACCTATATATATATACACACACACACACACACTATAATGCAAAACCTTGGTCAAACCGGTCAAAGTGAAGCCTTTTTGGTATTTCCCAATATGACCTTTCCTCTGCTTTCCCTATCAAAACCTAAGTAAGGACAATTATGTCATTATTCTTCCCACATTAGAACCGTTTTCCATTTTTTCCCCATTATTTCACATTTCTCTCCGCTTTCTTCTTAATTCACGTTCCTCAACTTTCCACTTTCTACCGAGCAACCGTACTCAATAAAATCATTTTTCCTCATTGGGTTCTTCCCAGCCGTCCACTACCTCAATTTTTTCTTCAAAAAGGTATGATTTTAAATGGTTTTAAATGATCTCCGTATTCCTCAATTTGTGAATTGATTTCGATTCAATTCCTGTTTGAATTTTGTAGGAAATCAAAGTTTCCAAATCGACCCTTCCGCCGTTGCCAAATCGACCAGCCAATAAGATCTTCCGGCCACAACAATTTCGACTCTTTCGCCCAACGAGTGGCTTCTGGCGAAGTTTGAAGGATGCATGGCGTTACACCAATGACGAATTTGTTCTCTAATTTGAATCCATTAGCCAAGGAATTCACTCCATATGTTAAAAGATTCACTGTAGATGCTCCTCGTTTTGTTGATTTGTTGGATCAATGTATAGAATTCCAGGCATGATGTTTATGGAAATCCTGAGAATTATCAGAGGGTAAATTAACTTATTTTTGTAGTAGTTTGATTGATTTTGGGATTTTGATATAATTCAAATATTACAATTTTATATACATACACGGTTTGGACAACTGTTTATTTGCAGGCAGGAGAAAGGAGCTTAAGCACGAAATTGTATTATTGGTAGCAAGAGTACAATCTGGCATAAACGTTGAATCTTCAGCAAAGCAAGTCTCCTAGAGACTATCAGTTGGAATTTGACAGGCTACCACAACGAAATCCAAGTTCATAACATCGATATTGTATTCTGAATCAAAGCCAACCACTGATACAGACTTCAATTTCTTGAACCTCTCATCCTTGCTCTGACGTGCTTGAAAAAGCTGAAGTTATCAAATTGGCCATGACCTTCAAACCCTTATCTACTGAACGCTCAGTCTAGACCTCTATGGCAGCTCAGGTAATTTCATCTTCTTGGCACTTTGATAGCTCAAATCTGAAAAAACTATGGGCCTAGGCAAGACAATGAATTTCTCTAAAGGTGGTACAAATAATGTTTTGAGCAGAATTGGACGTTTGTTTTTTGCTAAATCTGTTGTTTATTTATGATGATATTAGTTTGTATAATTGAGTAAAGAGTTGTTTACGTACTTCATAGTATCAATTTATATCCTAGAGTATGGTTGTTTTTGTTCTTATTACTAAGTTTAGAGGCATTTTCTTACTCATGTTTACCTTGGTTATTATCTTAGAGTACAAGGCATTTTCTTACTCATTTTCTTACTTCATAGTTTGCAGTTTTTTTCAGAGTTAGAAAATGATGGATGTAACTTAAATATGGAGCATATCAACACCATATTATTGTCAACATAGCAGAGAGATGATATCTTATCTCAAAAGCAGGTACGTCCTTTTATTTTGTTCATATAATAAATGCATGTTTAAAGTATAGCTTATGTTATTGTGTTTGTTATGAACCATGTGCTAAAATCTTAAGTTGTTATTTCTTAACTTTTTAGCTTTTTGTGATTTGATTTTAGATAGTACAGTGAATGAGAGGATGAATTGGCATAAAGTACAACAAAACATGAGGGTATTACTGCCATTATTTTCTTTGTAAGTAGATGAAACTTTTTTCACTCTTAGTTTTGGTCCATGGGTGATTCAGAAATTTTGGAAAGGCCACTATTTTCACTCATGTATCAATGTCAAGGTTATGGTGTGTTCATATATACACTACTAAAATACGCAGTTCATTATTTTACTCAAAATAGACATCCTTTTGTGATGCAATGGAAAACACGTTCCTAAAATCTTCAAGTTAGTGTATGAATTGGCACTTTAACCATCAATTGCTAATTTTTTAACTGTTCTGACACTCTTCCAAGCATGAATAAAAGATTAGGTGAAGTTTCTATCTTTATTAGGAGGTAAAGACAAAAATGTTGTTTGCTGAAATTTCAATACTTAATTAAATTTGAAACCCATGTTAGACCCATTTTCTACGAGTTGCTGTGTTTACCTCACTTCGAACGACCACATGCTTTTGTTAGGGTAACTTGATCTCTGACCTTTTATGATTTTTTATTTGATGTGGATGATTTTTGTAATCCACACCATACCATTTTTCCATGCTTAAGTATCATTTAGATTATGTTAAATTTATAATATTAGATCAAGCAATAAAATTATAGAGACATGACTTATAAATATTAAAATTGTAGATAGGTTATTAAAGGTTCTATGTTATAAAGGATGGTAAACACCATATAATAACATGCTTTTTTAAAATTATTGTTTATTTTTTATAATGGTTAAAGCATATGGCAGTGTATGAAGCATGTTGAAAAACCTCTTCTGACTGATACATGGTTACTTGGTACTCTTTTGGAACGGTCTTTTCTTGATATATATTATAATCCAATATTAATTTATGTTGTCTACACATATACGTTGAATTATAGTTATTCATATCATTTATTAGTGTCGAGCATTTGCTAAAGCAGTTCCCTACAAAGTATTAAAGTTGCATGCTCTATAGTACTGGGAACAAGTTCTATTATAGTGGTTGACTCCCTTTTCATACCATGAATAAGTCGCACCTTCATGCGGTTAGTTTCTATAAGTAGGATCTGACATCATTTTTTTCATCTTGAGTTATGTATATAATGCTATTGTAATACATGCCTACTCATAACTACATTTGGTGTCCAAATAAAATGGAATTTGGCATGCTTTCTTCAAAAGAGTGTTATATATTTATTTATATTTTTCTATTCAGCTTTTATTGTAACGGTTTCTCAATTATAAACAAATTTTCATGTGATCCACCTACTTTGGTTTAAATTGGTTGAGTTTAGGTTTTAAAAACTACAAAGATGGGAAGATGCACTAAAAGCGTTCACTGCAAAATCATCTCGATCAATAGCTTGCTTATGCATTTGGATACCGTGCTTGGTTAGTGAGTTGTTGACACCATTTTTAGTCATGTAAAGATTAATTCAACCATATTGATTGAGTGTTTGAGATTAGAGGAAGAGAGCATTTAATTTGAGATTAGATTAGATAATAATAATATTTATTTACATATGTTGAGTGATATGTAACGGTTATTTTGTGCCTACATATGTTAGAAATTAACAAAATTATGTATAATTTAACACGCTTGATGTGATATATTATTTTTTTATACACCTTTCTAATGAAGATAGGTGGAAGAATATTTTTGATGTGCATTGTTATTTGAATTCTGTAGCGTGATTCTGTAGTGTGAGTTACAAATGTATACAGTTTAGTCTCCAATTAATTCTGCATTATCACGCTGTGTATTGTGATTCAGATATAGGGCATCAAATATCATAGGGACACGTAGAAACATATTAGTAGTTGTTTTATGTTTAAGCTATTATAGTAATATATTGCACATTAGTCTTTGCTTTTACATTATCATAATTTGGTATCGGTTTTTCAGTGTTTCCTTTAAACTTTATAAGTAGATGTTTTTAGTAACAGAAGTAATTATTATCTTAGAGTACAAGCCATAAATGTTTTTAAAAAATGTTTATTGTTCTTAAGATGCTAATTTTGTGAAGTGGAATGCATATTATAAATACTTTTTTAGTACTTTATTGACTTTGTGAATTTCGAATGTACTAAGTATGTGTTGTAATTTATATAAAATAACGCATTTCCTTCTAATATTTCATCCGAATTAACTCATTAACATTCAAAGATAATATATTAATTAATATGGTTGTTGTTGAAAAGAGGTATGTAAGTTTTTTAGTTTCCAAACCACAGGAAGTGTTAACTTTAATGTTTGTTGCATTTTCCAAGATATTGAAATTTGTACAGATTGTATGCTTGCTGATTCAAGGTCAAAATTCATACTATTATATATATATATATATATATATATATATCATAGGTATCATGTTTTTGTAGACTATTTGAATGCAATGATGTAGACAGTAAATGTAACGACCCGTTAAATTTATGATATTTAATAAAATGAATTAATATAATTTCTAATTTGGTTAAGAATAAATGTAGAAATTTGGTATAGTGGTTGCAATTTAGTGTAACTATAAAATTTTATGATAATAGATGTGGATAATGTAAATTTTCACAACTTGATTTAAAGTAATTTTGAAGAAACAAATAAATGTTGAATTTGTGAATGTTAGTATAAATATTAACTTAAATGGTGTTCATTAATACAAAGATGTAATTAGTGTAGATAGTAATAATTTCTGCCTGTAGTGAAAGGAAAAGAAAACTAATAGAAACATAAAATTTATTTTATGTAAACAAAAGTATAGTTTTGAACAAACTTATGAAAATTGATAGAAACAGTGTTTGTAATCAGTTTGGTTATTTTATATTTGAAAGATAGAGATGTGTAAATACGTTAATGAATATAAAATGGGAAGGAATGGTAGAATGAAAGGAATATATATAATAATAAGCATTTGATTCAATTAAGGGAATTAAATTATAATAAATGGTCATTTAATAAATTCAACGTTTGTGAGAAATCATAATAGTTGTGTAAAATGTGTACAAACTTGGATTTGGAAGTTTATTGGATTTATAACGGTTTTTGTTATTAAGTGTATGAGTTTAAAAGTTATTCCCTTTTGTAAAGTAATAGAAGAATGCATAAAGATATAAACAGGGCTTAATAGAATTGACACTTAATGAATTGAATAAATTACCCATTAATGTAGATATGTATAGTGGACTATAAATGGCCTAAGCAAATATAAAATGGAATAATCATTGAGAATTGTACTATGAATATAAATAGTAACATTTATTTGCAAGGAATAAAAGCCTATTTAGGTGACTAGAATGTGGAGTAATGACTATTGTATGTTACCTACCCTTATTTCTTGTTAATTTAGATTTTGGGAATCAAATTCAATTTATCTGCCAATTTACCGCAGTTATAGTGAAATGAATTGGTGATTGAGAAATGTTAAATACAAATAAGATGTAAACCAAAGAAAATCCCATTTGTAATAAATTATGTAGAATAAAGTAAAGAAACTAGGAAATGAAATGTGAAAATGTGGATGTAGTGAGATCTTAAGTGATAATAACCTTGTTAGGCAAGTGATAACGGAATTTTGTGTATAACCAAATAAAAATCCAAATTTATTTGGAAATAAATTGCAATCAATTGAATTTATTGCAATTTAATGGATTTAATATTTAATAGTTTATGTAATTAATATTTGGAAGAAATTGGAGTTATTTGTAAAAAGGTATGAACCTAATGTTAATTTTCTATGGGATTGACAATTAATATGCAATGAAAAGAATAAAATTTGGGTCAGTAAAATTTAGAATTTATGCATAATAAAACGGATTCTAACGTTAATTATGACGTTATTGAGTTTAGATTGGAATTGGTAAACATTTGAGTGAAATCTTAAACTAATGTTCATATTGACAACAATAACTTAGAAATATAGAAAGGAAGTAAATCTAATGAATTTATCAAATTCAAAATGTTGAATTCATTTGGATGGGAATTAATAAACAAATTGAGAAAAAGGAAATGGAAATAAAAGTTTATTTTTATGGGATTTTTAATTTATGGTAAAAAGGTTAATTGCAATTAAAAATGAGTTGAAATGGAAATCAAGTTATTTATTTAATTAGATTTAAGATGAGAGTATAAAAGTATATGATTTAATAATTGGGTTTTGCGAATAAAATTTATAATTCCCAAATAATAAGGAAACGCAGAGATTAACATTGCGAAATTGATATACTTATAAATTTTAATTCACATCCAAGCTTGGAAAACCATTTGGGATTGTTTGAATTATATAAGTCACAAAATTTGGCCAATATTAGAAGTTGAAACATAAAAACTGGATTTATAATTTATTTTAATTTATTTAATAAATATTAAAAATAGCCATTTTTGGCACGGACTCGGATTTCGACGAAACCAGTTTCATCGGATCCGTATCGGTGAATTATTATAGGGTTTCAAGTTTCGTATCGATCGGACTTGTCGTTTGATCGTACGGACGCGAAACGCCTTGAAATCGATTTTATTAAAAATCAATTTGAAATCAATTTGGAAATCTTGTTTTCAGCATAACTTCTTCATACGATCGAATTTGGTCGTGAAACTTTTTCCATCGCGTTCAGAATATTTTAAAACACCTATCTGGATATATTGGTTTGATAAATTTCGTTCCGGGGTCAGAACGGGCTTTTTGGGCCAACTACCGTCTAGCGCGTTCGTTATCCGTACCCACCTAGCCTTCTTCTATTTGTCTATTTATATGCGATCATAAACCCTAGCTTCACCCTATTGTCTATTTGTTGTACGTTCATTTTCTTCAACCTTCTTTCTTCCTCAATGGATACATCTCAGATCCAATTCCAGATCTATCCACAGTTCAAAATCAAAAGTCAAAACTCAAAAATTTCAGAAAATTCCATAAAAAATATATGTTGAAGTATTCGATACGCGTAATCTCATGATGTAGTTCGTTTTTCAATTGGAGCTGTCGTTCATCCAGAATAAGTTCAAACAGCCCCAAAACCGTTCATCATCGTCGCACAAAACGTCATCGGATCGTCAAACCTTTTCTGGGTATTGGAGAGGGGACTGAGGGGGTCAGATCTATATGGTTATTGCATCGAGTTAACGGTTGGATCTATGTCAATAATTGGATTAGGGTTTCGGCCCTAGGCTATTAGCGGCGGCGGCCTGTAGATGGAGGCGGTCAGTGGGGACGGTGACGTTGAGGGTGGAGTGGTGAGTCGTACGGTGCTGGGGACGTGGGCCGTTATGGCAGGGGGCGATGAAATTTCTCGGTCAACGTTAGCAAGTCTGTAGCCGAAGTCGACTTCCTGTAGATGCGTGAACCAGTGGGGGAGAAAGAGTGTGCGTACGTGGCTTTTGCTTTAGGGTGAGTTTGGTAAATTTTGTTTTAAATTAATTTGATTTTTCAATCGCATTTTTCGCTATAACTTCGTCATACGATATCCGTTTCACACGAAATTTCTTTTGTTAGGATCGTAATTTAATTCCGGACTTGATGACGCTGGTTTGGACGAATTCCGAGACGGGCGAATTTTTGGGTTTAAATCGGGTTTAAATTCGATTTAAATTCAAAAGGTGAGTGTTTTAACCCACTCACAACTACTAGAAGCTTTTACGTTTGTTAAATAAATTTTTAAAATGAATAGAAATTTATTTATGAGCTTTTGGCATGTTATTTCATTCATATCTGTTGAATTGCATTTTATTGAATTTAACTGTTAATTTAATTGATTTATTGCGTATTAATTGGCTGTTAGAAATTTTTGTTTGCATATGAACTGCTAGTTAACAGTTATGTCAATTATCACTGAATATAAACTGTTAGATTAATAGTTGATAAATATAATTTGAAATAAAACTGCCAATTATTACCTGTGTCTATTACCAAACATATATTGTTATTGATTGATATTGCTTGATGTTTGTGATTAGATGATGGATGTGTTGTTGAATGGATGTTTTATTTGTATATCATTATATTGCCAATTATCATGCATATTTATTTCATTCGGGATTGTGGTTTGAAATGATATATAACCGCAAATTTTATATCTTTTAAATTGCGGATTGAAATGATAAATATCCGTATCACTTGACCATAGGATAGAAAATTATATACAGGCACCGCGGTCTACGTATAACTATTTTAATATGATTTCTATGGTTTGGATGGAATACGGTTTATAATAATCTTAAAATTTATACTGTATAAATATTTTTCTTCCATATTTATATACATATGAAGTTGAAATTTTGGAATTAAAAGGTGTATAAATCTCTTTATTAAAAATGGAAAAAAATTTAAAAAATGGAGTTTGATAATTTATATCCTATGTTTAAATGTTAAGTTGGAAATTTTAGGATATGATATTTATAATTGAATTTTTCCAAAATGAATTGAAATGAATATTCTAGTATAAATTTGAATTGGAAAAATATTCTAGTATAATCTGAATTGGAAAATATATATGTTTTATCACTAGAATTGGAGTTTATTTATTATGGGTTTATGTGAATATTCAAGGCTAATTAATAAAGCATTGATTTGTAGAAAGAAAAACCCAACTTTAGTTTTGAAATATAAATACTCCAAATGAATATAGGCATATATGTATATAAATTGAAATGATTTTGGAACTCAAGAGTGATATTTAAGTTATGGTTTAGACTTTAAAATAAAGAATTTTATTTATAAAGCCGTAGGAATTATTTCTTTACGAAGTAAACTTTAAAAGTTAAACCATTTACTCTATATACCGTTGAATATCCAAATCATTTGAGTTTTAAAGGTTATGGTTTGAAATTATGGATTTCAAAATATTATGCTTGAAAAATATTTGGGTTTCAGAAGTTATGAAGTTTAAAGCATTATGATTTTGGAAAATTATATTTGGGATAAACGATGTCATATTGGTTTGGGTTTTAAAGAAGAAATGATATCGTAATATTATGGTTTAGAAATGGATTATATTCTGGTTTTAAAGTATAAACTATTTTTAAATGACCGCGGTGTTATAATAACGATGGGTTGGCAAAGAGACCGGGATCGGATATAGACATACTCTCTGTCGATACCGAAAACCACTTTGACTAACCGTGTACGTGGTGGAGATTCCAGAATGAAGTAGGTGGTGGCGACGTTTCCTGTAAGGTAAATACGTGGACCCAACTCCCGTGAGTTGGCATAAGGTGGCTAAAACAGGAGCGATTCTCAGGCCAATGAGGTCATTCCTCTGATCGGACGCTCCTCTTCGATATTATACTTTGACTTGGATTGATTCAGTGGCCACTTCTATATTTTGATTTTGGGGAGTTAGTCCGAGGTGGGCGGTAACTGCGGCTACGCGTTTCCACCACCCTGGATAGCAATTGGTATATCTACCCTGGCATTGCCTAGTTGTGCTGTGTCACCTACCATACCGAGCCTTTACTACGAGTTTCTATTTGTGTCGTACCTATGGAGTATCCTCTGGTAGCCTCCCGATCAGGAGGTATTACGGTACTGTATAGACTATTGGCATTTTACGTGTTAAGGTGGAAAATGTAAAGCCTTAACGCTATTTAAAAGCAAGTTTATTTTATAAATAGACACTATTATAATAGCGCAATATACTACATAGTAAATAGTTTAACGGATCCTTAGGAGATGTAAATCCCGAGCATCTCTTGAGTTACTGTACTCATATTTATTTCTGTTTATTTAACTCACATAAGATTTTCTAGTCTGACTCGAGTGTTTTTGTCTTTTCAAATTCGCTTGGGTCAGTCCGAGCGTTTCAGGATAGCAGATTTTAGCATTGGAGGACGAAGACGAAGAATTAGTATTATTTTACATATAGTATTGCACCACACTCTTTCTATTCCGCTGCATTGCTTGTATTGGTATGTGTAACTCTGATATTTATTGTAAAAGAAGAATCAAGCTTTTGTAAACTGTTTATGAAACTGTATATTTGTTATTATATTTTATCCTTCCGCTGTGAGATTCTATTTTCGTTTTATTTCTTCTCTATTTTTCTTATTTACCCCATAACAATCCGCCCTTGCGTATGCTTTGAATTGGGACAAGTGTCGGTTTAAAGTGTGCGAAAAGAGTGGACGTTACATCTGGTATCAGAGCTTTGGTTTAGCGATAAACCTTGGCTTTGTGGGGTTTGACTCTTTGTTAATAGGGTAGAAATATCCTATGGGAGTCGCTGAGTGTATATATATGAGAGAGCGTATTTGTTAGTATTAATAAAAAGATTTTTATATTGTGTTAATCTGTTCCACTTTGTATTTATAAATTCTGGTTGATGCATGGGACGCTATGTTATCAATAGGGATTTCTAAACACTTAATAGGACAGACCGACATAATATTTGTTTTAATATAGGTGAATGAAAGAATTTTGCCTATTATATTTTCTATATATAAAAATATTTTTATAAAGATATATATATATTTGGTTGCTATAGATTGGGTGTTAGGAAATAAAATATTTATAATAACTGAAGCTAAGTTGAAATTATGATAAATCAAATTGGAGATTTTAGAACTTAAGTCCGGGATTTTTCCAAATCTGCTTTCAAAGAATTTGTGAAATTTATTGATTTGGTTTATAAGTAATTTCTTATATAAATATTTCGTATAATTTGGAAGAATTGTTTTAAAGAAGATTTTGGGAAAAAAAAAATTAAATTCTGTACTTTCCTCTCTGTCGCTGGAAAATAAATTCGGTGATGACGGTCGCATCATCGACTTTCATTTCGAGTTTCGAAGGGGAAAAGCCACTGTAGTAAATTTTACTGCAGATTTATTTTGAACTTTTCTAAAAAATTTCTTTTATTGCTCTAACTATAATTAGAGATATTGAGTTGTAAGAACTTATTTATCTATTATTTTGAAATAAATTGAAATTTAACCCGGTATTTAATTCTAAATTTTTCCGTTAATTAATTGTTTAAAATTTGTTAATGAAATAAAAGTTAAGAAATAAATGAATTGAAACCTCTAATTTAAATAAGAGAATAATTGCATAGTTATAAAGAGGAATTTGCATACATATGAGACAAAGAGAAATATGGATAAACATCAAAATTTAATTTAGAAAATTGAGATTCAACTTGTATAAGTTCAATTGCACTTTCTTTGACATAAATAACTTACCCAAATATAAAAGTTGAAATGTTAAATAAGAATTTTAAATAGGATATTATACAAGTAGGAATTTAGAAAAATGAAGTATTCAATAAATTACTGTTATAATAAGAATTTAATGGTATAAACTTAGGTTATAATTGAAATTTTACTGAAAAAGGGTTAAGAATTATTAATAGATGATATGAACCTAAGTATATAAAATGAAATTCAAAATAAGAATTGATTGTATGATTATTGACTTAAGTATGTTTTAATCTTCCCTATTCTAATATAATGGAAAGTAGGAAAAATTAAATGACTGCAATTCATAGTTAATGGATAAATAAAAACTTCCACTTATAAGAATGAATGTTAGCAGATTAAGAATTTAAGGGAAATCTTACAAGTGAAGAAGTAAGGAAATGAAGATATTCAAAATATTTGTTGTTATTAATGAGAATTTATTTTATAAACTTAGGTAATAAAAGGAAACTTAAGTAATAAAAGGAAATACAAATATAATGAATTTTGTGATAGTTGGAAAATAAAACTTGTAAGAAACAAAGAATTTCCCCATGAATGAAGGAAAGAAAATCAAACCACTGAATTATGAAATAAATGTAAATAAACTATTTTGGTGTTGGTTTGGATTGTTTGGTTGATGTATGTTTGTTGGGTAAGGAATTTTGGAGTTATGGGATGAACAAATAATCTATCTTTGTTCCATCTAAGACTGTTGAGTAACGGATGCAATTGATAGTTATTCTTCATTCCGTACAATTTCAGAATTTGAACCCGAACAACAAATTGATTGTTTGATTGAATGGTTGTCTGTTGGTGGCATGTGCTGTTTGTTAAAATTTATGGTTGTTGCATTTGATTGGATATGAATGATTGAATCTATCCAAACATTTCACTGTAATATAAATATTTAACTTTTAGACTGCATAAGTGAATACAGGTGATGGAAGCAACTGCTACTGCTTTTGGTTCCAAAATAAAAACGTATAGTGTCCGACAAATAGGTACGTTTCCGGATTTCGAATAAAGCGCTATTTTATATATTTTCCCGTGTTGGGATATTTTATTTGGATAATATGTGTAATATATTTGTATATTTGGATATTATATTTTCTCCAGAGTCCCTCCGTACAAAGGAGACTTTGCCAAAATTTTTAGGAAATTTTGGACTTAGAATTTTGTGAAAGTATTTTTCCAACTTTAATAATTCAAGTATTAAAGGATATAATGATTATAAAACAAGTATATTTCATTTAAGGAAATTAATCCAGTAAAATATTGTTTATAAGTTAATATTTGAAATAAGATGCACTGTAAATCTTCCTCCTCCCTTCTTTTTCCTTTTCGGGGACGAAAAGTTTTGAGTGGGGGAGATTGTAACGACCCGTTAAATTTATGATATTTAATAAAATGAATTAATATAATTTCTAATTTGGTTAAGAATAAATGTAGAAATTTGGTATAGTGGTTGCAATTTAGTGTAACTATAAAATTTTATGATAATAGATGTGGATAATGTAAATTTTCACAACTTGATTTAAAGTAATTTTGAAGAAACAAATAAATGTTGAATTTGTGAATGTTAGTATAAATATTAACTTAAATGGTGTTCATTAATACAAAGATGTAATTAGTGTAGATAGTAATAATTTCTGCCTGTAGTGAAAGGAAAAGAAAACTAATAGAAACATAAAATTTATTTTATGTAAACAAAAGTATAGTTTTGAACAAACTTATGAAAATTGATAGAAACAGTGTTTGTAATCAGTTTGGTTATTTTATATTTGAAAGATAGAGATGTGTAAATACGTTAATGAATATAAAATGGGAAGGAATGGTAGAATGAAAAGAATATATATAATAATAAGCATTTGATTCAATTAAGGGAATTAAATTATAATAAATGGTCATTTAATAAATTCAACGTTTGTGAGAAATCATAATAGTTGTGTAAAATGTGTACAAACTTGGATTTGGAAGTTTATTGGATTTATAACGGTTTTTGTTATTAAGTGTATGAGTTTAAAAGTTATTCCCTTTTGTAAAGTAATAGAAGAATGCATAAAGATATAAACAGGGCTTAATAGAATTGACACTTAATGAATTGAATAAATTACTCATTTATGTAGATATGTATAGTGGACTATAAATGGCCTAAGCAAATATAAAATGGAATAATCATTGAGAATTGTACTATGAATATAAATAGTAACATTTATTTGCAAGGAATAAAAGCCTATTTAGGTGACTAGAATGTGGAGTAATGACTATTGTATGTTACCTACCCTTATTTCTTGTTAATTTAGATTTTGGGAATCAAATTCAATTTATCCACCAATTTACCGCAGTTATAGTGAAATGAATTGGTGATTGAGAAATGTTAAATACAAATAAGATGTAAACCAAAGAAAATCCCATTTGTAATAAATTATGTAGAATAAAGTAAAGAAACTAGGAAATGAAATGTGAAAATGTGGATGCAGTGAGATCTTAAGTGATAATAACCTTGTTAAGCAAGTGATAACGGAATTTTGTGTATAACCAAATAAAAATCCAAATTTATTTGGAAATAAATTGCAATCAATTGAATTTATTGCAATTTAATGGATTTAATATTTAATAGTTTATGTAATTATTATTTGCAAGAAATTGGAGTTATTTGTAAAAAGGTATGAACCTAATGTTAATTTTCTATGGGATTGACAATTAATATGGAATGAAAAGAATAAAATTTGGGTCAGTAAAATTTAGAATTTATGCATAATAAAACGGATTCTAACGTTAATTATGACGTTATTGAGTTTAGATTGGAATTGGTAAACATTTGAGTGAAATCTTAAACTAATGTTTATATTGACAACAATAACTTAGAAATATAGAAAGGAAGTAAATCTAATAAATTTATCAAATTCATAATGTTGAATTCATTTGGATGGGAATTAATAAACAAATTGAGAAAAAGGAAATGGAAATAAAAGTTTATTTTTAATTTGGGATTTTTAATTTATGGTAAAAAGGTTAATTGCAATTAAAAATGAGTTTAAATGGAAATCAAGTTATTTATTTAATTAGATTTAAGATGAGAGTATAAAAGTATATGATTTAATAATTGGGTTTTGCGAATAAAATTTATAATTCCCAAATAATAAGGAAACGCAGAGATTAACACTGCAAAATTGATATACTTATAAATTTTAATTCACATCCAAGCTTGGAAAACCATTTGGGATTGTTTGAATTATATAAGTCACAAAATTTGGCCAATATTAGAAGTTGAAACATAAAAACTGGATTTATAATTTATTTTAATTTATTTAATAAATATTAAAAATAGCCATTTTTGGCATGGACTCGGATTTTGACGAAACCAGTTTCATCGGATCCGTATCGGTGAATTATTATAGGGTTTCAAGTTTCGTATCGATCGGACTTGTCGTTTGATCGTACGGACGCGAAACGCCTTGAAATCGATTTTATTAAAAATCAATTTGAAATCAATTTGGAAATCTTGTTTTCAGCATAACTTCTTCATACGATCGAATTTGGTCGTGAAACTTTTTCCATCGCGTTCAGAATATTTTAAAATACCTATCTGGATATATTGGTTTGATAAATTTCGTTCCGGGGTCAGAACGGGCTTTTTGGGCCAACTACCGTCTAGCGCGTTCGTTATCCGTACCCACCTAGCCTTCTTCTATTTGTCTATTTATATGCGATCATAAACCCTAGCTTCACCCTATTGTCTATTTGCTGTACGTTCATTTTCTTCAACCTTCTTTCTTCCTCAATGGATACATCTCAGATCCAATTCCAGATCTATCCACAGTTCAAAATCAAAAGTCAAAACTCAAAAATTTCAGAAAATTCCAGAAAAAATATATGTTGAAGTATTCGATACGCGTAATCTCATGATGTAGTTTGTTTTTCAATTGGAGCTGTCGTTCATCCAGAATAAATTCAAACAGCCCCAAAACCGTTCATCATCGTCGCACAAAACGTCATCGGATCGTCAAACCTTTTCTGGGTATTGGAGAGGGGACTGAGGGGGTCAGATCTATATGGTTATTGCATCGAGTTAACGGTTGGATCTATGTGAATAATTGGATTAGGGTTTCGGCCCTAGGCTATTAGCGGCGGCGGCCTGTAGATGGAGGCGGTCAGTGGGGACGGTGACGTTGAGGGTGGAGTGGTGAGTCGTACGGTGCTGGGGACGTGGGCCGTTATGGCAGGGGGCGATGAAATTTCTCGGTCAACGTTAGCAAGTCTGTAGCCGAAGTCGACTTCCTGTAGATGCATGAACCAGTGGGGGAGAAAGAGTGTGCGTACGTGGCTTTTGCTTTAGGGTGAGTTTGGTAAATTTTGTTTTAAATTAATTTGATTTTTCCATCGCATTTTTCGCTATAACTTCGTCATACGATATCCGTTTCACACGAAATTTCTTTTGTTAGGATCGTAATTTAATTCCGGACTTGATGACGCTGGTTTGGACGAATTCCGAGACGGGCGAATTTTTGGGTTTAAATCGGGTTTAAATTCGATTTAAATTCAAAAGGTGAGTGTTTTAACCCACTCACAACTACTAGAAGCTTTTATGTTTGTTAAATAAATTTTTGAAATGAATAAAAATTTATTTATGAGCTTTTGGCATGTTATTTCATTCATATCTGTTGAATTGCATTTTATTGAATTTAACTGTTAATTTAATTGATTTATTGCGTATTAATTGGCTGTTAGAAATTTTTGTTTGCATATGAACTGCTAGTTAACAGTTATGTCAATTATCACTGAATATAAACTGTTAGATTAATAGTTGATAAATATAATTTGAAATAAAACTGCCAATTATTACCTGTGTCTATTACCAAACATATATTGTTATTGATTGATATTGCTTGATGTTTGTGATTAGATGATGGATGTGTTGTTGAATGGATGTTTTATTTGTATATCATTATATTGCCAATTATCATGCATATTTATTTCATTCGGGATTGTGGTTTGAAATGATATATAACCGCAAATTTTATATCTTTTAAATTGCGGATTGAAATGATAAATATCCGTATCACTTGACCATAGGATAGAAAATTATATACAGGCACCGCGGTCTACGTATAACTATTTTAATATGATTTCTATGGTTTGGATGGAATACGGTTTATAATAATCTTAAAATTTATACTGTATAAATATTTTTCTTCCATATTTATATACATATGAAGTTGAAATTTTGGAATTAAAAGGTGTATAAATCTCTTTATTAAAAATGGAAAAAAATTTAAAAAATGGAGTTTGATAATTTATATCCTATGTTTAAATGTTAAGTTGGAAATTTTAGGATATGATATTTATAATTGAATTTTTCCAAAATGAATTGAAATGAATATTCTAGTATAAATTTGAATTGGAAAAATATTCTAGTATAATTTGAATTGGAAAATATATATGTTTTATCACTAGAATTGGAGTTTATTTATTATGGATTTATGTGAATATTCAAGGCTAATTAATAAAGCATTGATTTGTAGAAAGAAAAACCCAACTTTAGTTTTGAAATATAAATACTCCAAATGAATATAGGCATATATGTATATAAATTGAAATGATTTTGGAACTCAAGAGTGATATTTAAGTTATGGTTTAGACTTTAAAATAAAGAATTTTATTTATAAAGCCGTAGGAATTATTTCTTTACGAAGTAAACTTTAAAAATTAAACCATTTACTCTATATACCGTTGAATATCCAAATCATTTGAGTTTTAAAGGTTATGGTTTGAAATTATGGATTTCAAAATATTATGCTTGAAAAATATTTGGGTTTCAGAAGTTATGAAGTTTAAAGCATTATGATTTTGGAAAATTATATTTGGGATAAACGATGTCATATTGGTTTGGGTTTTAAAGAAGAAATGATATCGTAATATTATGGTTTAGAAATGGATTGTATTCTGGTTTTAAAGTATAACTATTTTTAAATGACCGCGGTGTTATAATAACGATGGGTTGGCAAAGAGACCGGGATCGGATATAGACATACTCTCTGTCGATACCGAACCACTTTGACTAACCGTGTACGCGGTGGAGATTCCAGAATGAAGTAGGTGGTGGCGACGTTTCCTGTAAGGCAAATACGTGGACCCAACTCCCGTGAGTTGGCATAAGGTGGCTAAAACAGGAGCGATTCTCAGGCCAATGAGGTCATTCCTCTGATCGGACGCTCCTCTTCGATATTATACTTTGACTTGGATTGATTCAGTGGCCACTTCTATATTTTGATTTTGGGGAGTTAGTCCGAGGTGGGCGGTAACTGCGGCTACGCGTTTCCACCAGCCTGGATAGCAATTGGTATATCTACCCTGGCATTGCCTAGTTGTGCCGTGTCACCTACCATACCGAGCCTTTACTACGAGTTTCTATTTGTGTCGTACCTATGGAGTATCCTCTGGTAGCCTCCCGATCAGGAGGTATTACGGTACTGTATAGACTATTTGCATTTTACGTGTTAAGGTGGAAAATGTAAAGCCTTAACGCTATTTAAAAGTAAGTTTATTTTATAAATAGACACTATTATAATAGCGCAATATACTACATAGTAAATAGTTTAACGGATCCTTAGGAGATGTAAATCCCGAGCATCTCTTGAGTTACTGTACTCATATTTATTTCTGTTTATTTAACTCACATAAGATTTTCTAGTCTGACTCGAGTGTTTTTGTCTTTTCAAATTCGCTTGGGTCAGTCCGAGCGTTTCAGGATAGCAGATTTTAGCATTGGAGAACGAAGACGAAGAATCAGTATTATTTTACATATAGTATTGCACCACACTCTTTCTATTCCGCTGCATTGCTTGTATTGGTATGTGTAACTCTGATATTTATTGTAAAAGAAGAATCAAGCTTTTGTAAACTGTTTATGAAACTGTATATTTGTTATTATATTTTATCCTTCCGCTGTGAGATTCTATTTTCGTTTTATTTCTTCTCTATTTTTCTTATTTACCCCATAACAATCCGCCCTTGCGTATGCTTTGAATTGGGACAAGTGTCGGTTTAAAGTGTGCGAAAAGAGTGGACGTTACAGTAAACTTACACCGTTGGATGAAATTGGTGAGGTTATTAGCATTATCACCTGCCTAGGGAATATGCCCTTACGTTCATTAATTGAAGTACTAACTAGGAATATTCTAGCATAATCAAGAAATATTACTTAATAAAAAAGTGATTAATATTGAAATAAGTCCTAAAGAGAAAATATATTTATCCATTTAATGCTTTCTTTTAAAATGTATTCATATTACTACGATATTTTTTTGAACATGCATATTATATTACAAAGATATAGTGCTTGCTAATAAAGACTGAATAGTTTAAAACTCTCTTGACATAAAAAGCAAAAGAAACCATAAATTTCATTTTAGGTATGTGAACAAGTTTTTGTTTGTTTTTAATTTACTGTTGCTTATTTATCTTCTTTTATTTCACTTTATTATTAGTTGACGGATATAAGACTTTATTTCTTAGTGACATGCTAATGATTGAATTCTTCTTAGTTGGTATAATTTAACTAGATTTATACAATTTCTAAAGGCATATTATGCACATAACATTTTTAACCAATGTCATTTCCTTCTCTATTGATGTTATTTTCGGTACGCTTTTAGAATAAACTCCTCAGCTTTGGTATTTATTCGACAACGAGTTGATCATATTTGTACTATATTCAGGCCATAGTTCGAGCTAAGCTGCTAGGTGCAAACAAGATTATTGGCGTGGAATAAAGGTTGCGAAACCTAACCCAGAATTTTATGAGTGTTAGGAGATCGAACTGAACGAAATATCGACGCATGAAGTTGGTTTGGAGAACATAAACACGGCATTCGATATGCTGACGCATGTAGTTGGTTTGGAGGAAAGAAACAAGGCATTCGATATGCTAAAAGATGCTGACTGTTTGAAAGTTGTAATCACAGTCAGCAAAGAGTATAATATAATACAGATAAACAAAAGTTATAAATCATACTGAATTTCATTTGTAGTTAAAAAATAATACATTCATGGTACAATCGTAATTGTTGTATTCTATCTCTGCAATTGCAATATTTTTTCAAGATCTGTGGGACTTCAGTGCAAATTTTGGTTTTTGAATACTCACTATCTATGGCTCTGCATATATCTGTTTTATTTTATATCTGATATATTTTGTGTTTGGTGGTAATTACGAGTTTTATCTCACTAACACTGCTCTTATATATTTATTATGGCAGCGAAAGTAATTTTTATTTTGTTTATATAAGTTAGCGCCCATATATATATATATGTGTACATATGTACGTATGCGTGCCATTGTGTGTGTATATCACCACCATAACGGTAGCACACACAAAATTTTCACACTTCCTTTTTGGCACACGTCCAACGGACATGCCACCATACTCGTATATATATGCATACAATATGACTACAGTTTAAAGTTTCAATTGCATTCAGTTTTTAACATTCACCAGACTAGAAACAAGGGCTGCAACTAGGATGGAACCGGATGTATGGAGATCATTCAAACTCCAAACAATAATCAAGCTACAACATACATATATACATGTATGTTCACATATGTATGCATATTAGAAGCAACTCAACCTGACATGTCAATAGCACCAAAGTCAAAGCAAACCGTGGACAAAAATATGAATGCAGACTTCAACCACCATCAAAGTTCAAGACTTAAGAAAATAACAAGTGCACATGTAACAGTGACAACCAAACATGAATAATCACAGACAATCAATAAACAATCATGTGTCAATTTCAAGATGATCCAGAATATCATGGATGTGCAATCACTCATATACATATACAAGGCAGTGAATGTATTAACTCAACTGCATGAACATCAACACAGCAATCAGACAAAACATACATATGTATGTATACACATGTTGACATATTTCAAGTGGAACAAGTATATACATATGCAACATGAAGACATTCGAAATAAAGCAGCAGTTGAAACAAGTCGAAAGCTGGCTGTCTATACGAGGCAGAGTTTACAGAAAATCAAAAAGTGGCAGATTGAACCAGTACGAGCAGTGAAGTCAATCAGGGTAAAAATAATTGAACAAGTCGAAGTCAGATTTATCTCAAAAATTCACGATGCCAAAGTCATAGCAAAAATTACGGTCACAATATTCAAATGTCTAAGTTATAGGAACCAACCCAAAGTAAGTCAAGCTATAATTAAAAGATGAACAAGTAAAAGAATTGTCACAAGCATTTAAGCAAAATCGAATGGCCAAGCAAGAACTAAGAATAATTCAAACAAATTTATACGAACTAAAATATATTGAACCATATAAATTCCCAATTATCATCATCGGTAGAAAACCAGTATTCGAGTTTAAGAAAAAAAATCTAGAGTATACTCTTAAATCGAAAACAGTTTAATAATTTGAATCGAAGTCAAGCAAATTCAAAATCGAACAAGAAAATCACGTACCAAATCATACCACTCGAGCTTGACACAGATTGAAGCCGCCGCGAATTATCAAGGTCGGTGAATCAAAGCCAAATCAAGTGAAAGCAATTTTGATCGATCAATTTTCCAATCGGCGCTTCAAATTTCACAAAGCCCTAATTATTGGAGAACGGACGAAGAAAGGATCGATCGAAGTTTTGCATAGAGAAAAAAAATAAAGGGGAACATTTCTTTTATTTCGGTCCGACCTTTATATATTTCATTTTGGGCTTAAAATATTAAAGCAAGTTTTGTTTTTGTTTTGTTTATTTCCATTTGTAATTTTCTTTTTTAAATTGTGTAATATTCTAGTCATGTGACTAGTTTACGAACCACGATAGTGTAGTTCTAGAATTCGCAACTCAGTGGCGAGTTGTGGCAGGGTTTTGAGCGTAGAGTAAGGTTAGTCATTAGTGGGTGTCACAAGTTTACGTGTGTAAGTGTCTGACTATTTAATTTCTGGTAGAAACCTTGGGGCAGCACGTAGGAAGGGTTTTGCCAAAGCTGGGTAAATTTTTGTGTGATCTCTTCTGCATTATCTTTTAGCTTTTATTATTCTGCTATCATATGTGCTGCAATTGTTATATATATTTCCGCATTAATTTTTATTATTATTAGTATCACCCTATTCACCCACCCCCCCTCTTGGGTGAAATCAATCCTACAATGTTTGGTTAAAATATGGGACATATAAATTGTCTATTCACGTTTTATGGCATAAATAAGATTGAAATTTATGTAAATTATTGTATCTTCTTCTTCCATTTCTCAATTCTAATTCTATATTCTTCTTCTTCCACTTCTCAATTATAATTCATGTTTGGGTTGAAATTTGGTACAAACAAATTGTTATTCATGTTTCATGGCGAAAATAAGATTGGTTTAATTAAATTGAATTAGAATTGTTATTCAATCTCTAATGGTAGAATAGGTTAGTTGAATAAATTCAGAATATGTTACTTGAATAAAATTATGGTTTTGATTGATATAATTACAAAATTTTGAATATGGTTTTGGAACAAAATTGGGAAATCTAATTAGCATAATTGTTTGTTTCATATGTGGCCTAAAAATGTAAAAGTGGAATTTTGTGTAATTAAATGGTTTGTGACTATTGGATAAAAAAAATTTACAAATTAAATCTCTAAAAGGAGAACATTAATTAGGGTGGAAAAAATGTAAATTAAATGGACCCTAATGGCTAGTGTAAATCTGTAACAAAATGGCATAAAAATTACAGAAAAACCATACAGATTGAACAGACGTTAAATTGAAATACCATTAATGTAAGAAAAAGGGAAATTGTAAAATAACCAAATCGGTTGTAAAAATGGCCTAAAGCATATTAATGGAAATAAAAAGTATGTAAACTGTAACGGTAAAATCAATTAATCTGGAAGTGATTTGGTAGGCAGACCTTGTAAAGGCCTGGATAGGTGTTTCATGTAGTTAAGACCAAAATATAGCTTTGGTTGTACATATTAGGAGCAGGAAAGTAGGTTCGCAAGGATGTTTGTTACCTTTCATAGGTTGCTAGTACGTAGGATAGATAGCATCCACAATCGTATGCTTCTTTAGGCAGATCGATGAGCATAGAACATGACAAGTGTGCTCTGACATAGGCTTCTTTAAGCATATCGTTGGAGGATTTTGCACAGTCGATTCAGCTGTGGGCGCCCTTTCGGAGGATCGACACTTTGGATACGGGAAAGTCCACGTTGATGACCAAAGAGACAGGAGGATAGGAGTCCAGTTTGGCGGAGCCTGAGCGTAACTTTGGGGTCCTGCGAGGTTGTTTGAGTTGGCGCCGGTCAGACGTAAGAGGCATTAAGTCACAGTGCACCAGTGGAGGGCATGACTTTCATGCTGTAGCATGTGGATGGCTAAGACAGTAGGTCCGACAGGCCGATTGACATTTAGTATTACTGCACGGTTGACTTCCCTAGAGTGAACATGGACTTTGGCTCCTTAGGAACTGTATCTAAAAAGGATTCACTGCATTATATTATTCACCCTATGTGATATCCGAGGAAGACCTGGAATTAAACTGCTTTATTCTTTCTACTTTATTTTATTTCTCATTCACCAAACTTTATGTCTAACCTATTTCTATTTTTCCTATTTTTCTCAAATCATAGGAAGGTAGGTCTAGGTTGCAGTTCTTTGCAGCTTGGAGGGTCATTGGAGCAGTTATTATCTTCAGCTTTTGTTTCATGTACTTTGTTTCTCTTTTCCATACTTTACTCTATATATGGGGATGTATATTGTAAAATTTGTTGTGTTTTATGTTTTAGTGGAGACTACTTGGTACTTTTGGTTTCATAAATAAGATAGCGTTGTTTTTAGTGAAGCTGTTTTGCTATCAATTTATAATTAGCGAAAGTTTTCTTCCGCTGTAATATTTTAATCATTTTATGTTGTTGCCTTAGTCTTTGTGTTATGTTATGAATTTTTATTTCACCCAACCACCCGTTCTTCAAGTCATGTTTGATTTTCGGAGTTCTTAGTGGTGCGTGGTATCACACCCAACAACGAACTCGAAAGAATTTGTTATGATGAAAGATGATGACCATGCATCTTTATGATACATACTTCTAGAATGACATAAGCTGAAGATGTCAATGTGGAAAAATTCAGTTGCAGCCTAAAGACTGACAACATCAAACACACAACACTTGGGATCAAGCGGGAAAGTCACTAGTTCCTAAAGATAGAAACTATCGAGCAAACGTAACTTCTACGATGATGCTAGTGACCATACATGACATACTCAATCAAGGATAGGCGGGAATAGTTGTAAAAAATCAAGAGCATGGACTTACTTGATCCTGGAGTAGGATTAGGAACCGAATGGGGGGCAATTAGATAAATTTCCCACTGCATGTGACCCCTTGTAAATGCCCAAATTCTGGCATTTGGAATAACACATCCAGTGAACAGGTACACATATGCAAAAAAACTAGCCTAAAGGATCCTGGTCGAGTTCAAACAAGAAATAACCATAGAGTCGGTTAAATAGTAGTTTTGTTCTACCAAATAGGACATTTTGGCATTTGCAAACAGATCTAATAATAAGACATAACAAAAGCAATAACAGGAGTATTATTTACATGCATAAAGTTGCGATGAATAAACATATTGCTAAGAAACACAACTGTATAATATAAGAAAAATTGCAGTACAAGCCGTTAAATTATATACATATGCAGTTGTACACAAACAGGCACATCACACAAAATAAAGATAAGTGAACTGAAGAGATATAACAAAAAAGTGAATCTTTCATTACTAATAGTTTTTATGTAGAATCAAACAGCGGGGGGCCATTCCTACACAATCTCGGCCTGTTCAAAACAAAAGGCAAAAGCTACAAACTCGGTAATGACATAACTCCAAAAATGAAATCTAACCACTATACCAATAGTCTCGAAGCATTCTTCACTTTTCCCCCTTTCTCCAACTTTAACATCAAAGGGACGACTCTTGTGCTTTTTCTTTTCAACCTTAAGTACATACTAACAGGAGTCTTGCCTTTAGAATGAGTGGACTATTCTCTAGCTGTAGAACCAGTCTCCCTAGATTTGCTAGCAGGGTCAGCCATATGCTTCGACGGCTTAATCTTCAACATGGGAATCTTGTGTCTCGAGCCCTCCGGTTTGGAGGGAGCAGACTAGACGAAACTAGGCTCATGTTTCACTTTTACTTTCTCTATATCTTCCCTTAGTCTTGCAGCTGTAGTCTCGTGATCGGTTGGGTCCAAAGCATTTATTATTGTTATGTCTTCCTCCTAGGACATTGAAATGTCCTCCAAGTTCTTTAGAGTGGCAATCATCTAGGAATTAGGGCCTGGGTCTAACTTGGAGCCTAGAGCCAGAAGCGGTTACGATAATCCCCCAAAGAGGATGGTAGATGCAGTAAAGATATCTACAGTCTCTGAGCCCTACATAGCTGGATGCGGACGAGGAGAGTGAGGTTGACCTATAAGTTGATAAACATAGTAGTGTAGTTTAGTAAAAGACTCGAAATGAGCTGAAGTATCTGAAACACTGAAGAGGCAAGAGAAATACCTAATCCCGGGCTTCTTTCCTAGACATTGACTTTAAATTACCCTTCCACTATTAAGCGCTCCTCGGTTTGGTACATAGAAGAGGGAATGTACGGCTCATGAATACAAGTGGCCATGGAAATTGGAATCACACGAGCGGCTTTGGAGCTAAACCCCAAGGATGTAGGAATAATCGTCGTTGACTCTATGGATTATGAAGTGGACACTTTATGCTAAACCAAAGAGCTCAGGCCAACAAGAGCTTTGGCAAAAGCAGTAACCCAACTTTGGTGGCCTCTTTGTTTAGGAGGTCCCTTCCAACATAGAGAAATTCATGTCCTCGACATCGAGGTACATAGCCATCGGCTCCTTCTTAGAGGGATTCTCTTCAGCTAACATAGACCTACGTTGCACTTCTTCCCAAAAGCCAGTAAGGGTCTCAGGATATCATCCCTTGGCCATCTCAGATTCGTTCATAAATATGCTGGTATAAAAGTGTAACATGTTGGCATCAAGCTCATTACTAGTTCTAGACATTTCTTCCTGATGCTCTTTAAGCTCTTGTTGAGAGATTGCAAGTTCAAGATCATTAGAAAATTTTATAGAAGACAGCTGCCCCATTTCGTCGACTAGTTTCTTTTTCTCTTCACTGAGCTTTTTATTCTCCACATGGAGCATAGTAAGTTCAGTGGTATTTGGTGAGATAATTTGATCCTAGCCCTGAATGATCTCATCCTTTTGTATAAGAACTAGAGCCTTCTCATCAGCCTGCTTCTTAAACTCTGCACCTTCAGTATTGGCATCTCCTAGCTAGTCTCTAAAGACAAGCGTAGAATTAGTTTGGGTGGGATTCATCTCTTCAATCGATTCGTCGACTTGTGTTTTTGCTTCAAGAGAGGAGTCTCTCTCTCTTGTGACCTTGAACATGTCATCTTCTTGACTTTTAATCATCCACTCATAGTCAACCCTCTCGGACTTAAAGGAGAAAATGTTGGTATAGTTGATCTTATTTACTTCAAAAAGGGCGGTACGTAGTTTCTTCCATTTAAACCCCTCGTCAATGTTCTTTTCAGCATTGCGTATGTCTTGCTCCACAACCTCTCTCGAGGTGTCTGAGATGTCTTGATCAAACTTGATGCTATGTAAGAAGAGTAAGAGAATGCAGCCCGTAATCGCACAGGGCCAGTCAAAAGAGTAAGCTAGGTAGCAGAAATGCCTTTGGAGCGAGGAAGAACGGCAACAATGAGGGATTAGGACGTTGGAATTGTTGAACTAAAGAAGTTTGAGCATGTATGTATGGTGGAACAACAGCAGAAGAAGGCCTGCAATGCTCGATGGAATCCCTTAAGCATTTGGCCATGTCGTGGGACAACTCAGCCTCAACCTCTCTTTTCTTTCTCTCATTCTCCCTCTACTTATCTTTTTCCCTTTTAGCCTTGCAATAGCTACGTGATCCTTCCTCCTTTGCTTCTCCTCATTAGTTTTGTAGCGATAAGGAGGATTAGGATCGGGAGTTTGGCCTTTGTATGTACTGGTTTTTTGGGAGAGCTTCTCATAATAGTCATGACCCTTAGAGCCTGAAATGAAAAAAATAGTATATCAACTGTGACTTCAAAAAGCAAAAGTGTATGCAGGGGTGCGTGTTCATGGTTCTAGTGAAGTGTATGACACCGATGACCCCCTAAGTACTATATGGATCATGTTCACATGGGCATAAAGATGGAATTTCTCCACCTTCACTTACAAAACCTCTAGGAGAGAAGGTAAAACTTGAGCCGGTTTTTTCTAGGATTTCACGAACAGTAAAGTCGATCCCGGCGATGTCACTTTAACCGACAAAGATGTCCCAAAGGGGTGGGATTGAGGTGAGATCTCCACCGAAGGCAATACAGATTGATCGCCATCCATTTCGGGAGTTTCTATAGCATTGTGCTCTTGATGGGGAAAGTTGGGGAGATTAGGGCTCAAATAAGGCATTTCGTCGACCAATTTTCCTCTTCTTTTTCGCTAGTACGATAATCGCTATCCTTATCACTAACGCCCTCTCCTTGCTCTTTAATTATATGCTCTTTTCTCTCTCTCTCTTTCTCTCTCCTTTTGGCCTCCTCATATTCTTTAAGAATCGGGGATATCCTAACATATTCACCCGGTTACTCAAGAAATCGGCGTCTACACACTCTCCAAGCCCTCTTTCAAGGGGATCATTTGAGTATATTGCCCTAGATGGACCTAAAACATCCCTAGGAAGACTCTCGTTAAAGCTGGAAGCAAGGATAGAAGAATGCACAGAATCTCTAGAACCGCTAGGAGCATGTGACTCAGTAACAGCAAATCTACCAAGGCTCAACAAACCGCACCATCGTAAATATTCATTTGCCAAAAGGAATGCGATGGTGCATTGTTGGAATCTAACTTATTAAAGTCGCATAGTCTCATGCTCTTTGTGGTCATCTCGAACTTAATTGCCTATAAAGAAGTAGGCATTAGGTTAATAATTTGAGTTAAGGAAATCCATGTATGGGGTAAGGAGAGGAACTTACTCCCAGAGAGCCAAAGTCCGTTGAATCCGTGCAAACATCGTATGTAAAAATACTCGCTCTTGAAGTACGAGCGATTGTTGTAAGTCTTTTCAATGATCTTGCACCAACACTAGGCATCAACGATTATGAAAGAAGGAGAATCTTATCTTTTCTTGAAATGGAAGATTTTAAGTTCGTTAAAGGTGGGAGCTCGTTTAAACCAATTCATGAAGAGGACATCGAGCTTAGAAGAGCATATCTGTTTAGATGATCTAGAACGGAGCCGATCTAAATCCCTAAAGAACCATTAGAAGGGAAGGATTGAAAGGTGGTACAACACCATCTAAGCACATGTATTAGTTGCATGTTGTGTATCCCAACAGGGGAGGGAAGGGTTGTGTGAACTCGGCCATTGTACGAAGAAGAACGTTATCTTTGGGAATTCCATGTTGATGATAGATAGTTGGAGCATCCTTGCCACCAAGATTATAGGCACTTGTTTTGGTGGATTATTCGGTATTCTTAGGCCCAAGAGCTCGCTCAAAGGAGGAGGCTTCACTATTGGCACAACTAGGACCGTTGAGCCTTCTGATTTTGATGTAACAGGATGGCTTAGCCCAATAGGAACAATTGGTGAAGCCTGGGCTATAGATGATCTAGCTTTCGAAGGGTATGTGTGTCCTCATCGAACTTAAATCATGGCGATCGGCGAGTCATTCCAAACAATAAAACATGGTGTTCAACATGGTACAATATGTTTTATTTTAAATAATAGGCTCATGTGACCAACGCGTGGAATCCAAAGGATATCGACATGTGTTGTCTAGTTAGATTCTGAGCATTGGTCAGGACAAGTAAGAAGTGTTAATCTATGCAGTTTCAGTCCCATGTCCTATATACGACAATGGGCCATCCTGTGTAGATAGCTTGCTCATGCTTGAAAAATGAGCTGCATCGTACATTGAAATAATATATCATAACTTACTCGTTATTGATGGATAATCGATAATGGGGTCGCTGTTCAGAGTGACGCGGAAGCTTTTCTTTTTAGTAACACTAGAAATGTAATAACAAGGAAAAGCAATGTGATGGAATTATCCAATGCGGCCATTCTTGAACCAGAACCATCCAACCCGAATGCAAAAAATGATGAAAGTTTTACCGAGTCTTGACAAGAGACAGCCGAGGTTGTAGAGTCAAACTTATCTCCTGAATGGCACGGGCATGACCAAGGCGAAACCCTAGTTCACTATAGATCGAATATGATTGAAATTTCGACCATCTGCTCTCGACTACAAATCATCTATACCCCTACCATCATCATCATCACTGTGCCAAGTTCCAACAACCAATCACTAACCACTCACGAAGTCAAATTGATGGTCGAAGAGTTCTCAGGCCTGAACTTCTTTAGAGGCGATTCAAACCATAGCAGCGTTGGTGATTGGGTGACGGCGTGGTGCTGATGCGGCGGCTAGGAAAGTCGAACGGAGTTAGAGGAGTGGACAGCGGCGACTTGGATTTTGGAGACTCAAAGGAATCAATGGCTAAGGACTTAATGCAGAATGGTTTGCAAAGGCACGAGAGAAATGAAAGTGTACACAATTCTAAGTCTCAAAAGTGCTTAATTAAAAAATTCGAGGCAGACCAATCATCTTAGTACAAAACGAAGCTCTTAGTACCAAGGGTTTATTCTTCTCGAAATTTTATAAAATGCACAATAGAGGGGAGACATGCTCGTCCAGAGCATAGATCCAATCTCTGGAGCATAGATCTGATCCTTAACATGAAGAATAGAGTTTTAATTGTATGAAACAATTAAAGGAATATCTACCAAATGAACGCAAAATTTTGAAAAGATACTTGAGCAAACATTTGAAATTTATGAGATAACAATCCATTGCATCTCTCAACTCAGAGCTTTTCTCGATCTAGGTTACACTCTGTTTTTCAACGTAAGCATACTCCGAGGGAAAATGTTCACCATGTTTCTAACCAAGCAGAATTCAACCAGAAGTATAAGGTGAAGATGAAGATGAAACGACTCAAGAACTTGGAAACACGCTAAGAATAAGTAGAGAAGCAAACATAATAAAAATCACCAAGATTGGAATTGCAGAAAGTTGTCATACCTAAAGATTTCCTCTCGATACCAAGAGCTTTTTGCTCCTACTTCGGCTTCACCAACTCCATATACTCCATACTTTACCCCAACCTCACGTGGTTAAGTGCTTTTCTCAAAGTATACTTTAGCAATTCCTAGGATTGACGAGCAGAGAGCAAAGAAAGCAGGATAGTTCAAGTGTTATTAGAAAGATAATCAGAATCAACCCAAAGTTATGGAAACGAGCTAGAAACACATCGAAAAGGGGATAGAAGAGTAAAGGAAATAAAAAGATTGACTTTGCACAAGTTAATTCGTATTGGTAACGAGAGGTTTCTCTCGATGTCGAGAGGGTTTTATGGCCTCTGGCCCCACCTATTCATTTGTATGACTTTGGTCTTCAATGCAAGCGAGCTCCTAACCCCGTATATATGTTTCTCTATATATATCAACCCTATTGTAACCAAGGAAGGATCTTCACTTTGCTTCTCTTCTTCATCTCCTTCCTCCCTCATAATAGTCATCTAGGCAGTTACTATTAGCAATTCAAAGTTATAGAACATGTAAAGCCCTTGTACTAGTGGATGATATTCTCTAATTCCTTGTAGAAATCAATCAATAGTTCAGTGAATGTAGGCCATAGATTGCCGAACCGCTACAAAAATCTTGTATCTTGTTGTTTTATTTATTTTACTTTCACTGTCATCTACTATATTTAGGCATCATAGTTTCCCTACAACCTATCTTTAGGTATTGATCCACTTTTGGCGTCAACATTGGAGAGTAAGGACTTTACCTTATGGATTGATTTTATAAAATCTAAGATGGATTCCGTTTACAAAATAAGTTACGACTTTGGAGAATGTACCCGAGGGTATAAAACCCATGGCTGCAAATGGATTTTTAAGAAATGGTCTGTGCATATGGAAATGTTGAATTCTACAAAGAGAGGTTTGTTGCCAAAGCATTTCGTCGGACATAAGGTGTTTATTATGACAAAATGTTTTTTCCAGTCGTGATGCTTAAATTCATTACTTGTGGTCGACACATATTATGACTATGAAATATGATAAATGGATGTTAAAATGACTTTCTTAGATGATGATTTTGAAGAGACAGATTATAAGTCATAGCTAGAGCGTTTTGAGGTCAGTGAGAATGGTGATAAGGCTTGTAGGCTCTTAAGGATGATTTGGGGTCTTAAGAAAGCATCTTGAAGTTGGAACAAATATTTGATGAGGTAATCAAATAATATGGTTTCTATTAAAGATGGAGAAAGTGTGTTTTGTATAAGAAACAACGGAATGGTGTTGTGACATTCCTAGTTTTTATATATTGATAATTTGTTAATGATTGACAATGACGTTCAAATGTTGCAATCAGTGAAAGCACGGCTCTCAAATAACTTCTAGATGAAGGATTTTGGTTTGGCCTCCTATATTTAGGAACTATGATCTATAGAGATAGATCTAAAAGGATATAACTGTAGGTATCAGCGCCTTCGAATTTCACTGCCAAAAGAATGAAACTTCTCCACTCCACTCGACCATAGATCGCAGTCTACCGATGTTGCGTTGCCTTCCCGGCAAAATCAAGTATAGACCGTTGGCACTCATCCTCCACACGATTTTCGCTATGGTCCCCACAGTAGATCGCAGTGACATCGAGTTACATTGTCGTCACAGCATAACCGAAATGCCCCTATAGGCATCAGCGCCCTCGACTTTCGCTGCCCAATAATCCTCAGGAACTAGTTTGTCCGGACTCCTCACAGGATCAACTTTAGAACCCTCCCTTGGGGCTCAAGCAGCACCACCCGGTGGCACTCCTGAGAAGTTCATTTCAAGGGAGCGCCTTTTTCCCCAGAGCCATTATCAAAACACTTTATACTATACATATAGTATCTTTCAAATCATACACCTAGTATGATCTCATACAAGGCTCCTTTACACAAAATCGATTATCCCAAAATCGATAATTCTCAAACTAGGCTTTCCAAATTTTAATATTGATTTTACCCAAAAATCAAAAGCCCTTCCAAATCCAAAGTTTCCCAAAACCTTTTTCCAAAATCCTTATAAGATCCTTTATATATATAAAAATTTAAAAACTTTGGATCCTTTCAAACTTGTATAAAACTCCTTTTATACTTCAAACACCTTCAAAAATCCTTTTCAATATCAATTTCATTCAAATTCGTACAACGTACACATATCATCCGCACGCTATACCAATCTGATCGCTTCACTCGATCACACAATTTCACTTCCAAACTAGTATCGTCCACCCGACTTCCAAGTGCGGAAACAGATTTGGTTTCTTGATTAGAAACCATCATTCTCCTTGCATAGCCATAACTATGATAGAGAATATCTAGAACCAATCAACAATCCATATCCAGGCTCGCCGTCGAAAATAGAGTGAAAAATCCCAACTCGGATTGATAAACTATCTCAAAATTCTGTGCTCGAATCTGGATCAAATCACTATGTGAATAGAATAATATACGTACATCCCACGTATTTATTTCATTGATTATTAGCCAAACCAGTTTCCTTTCTATTCACATTCACTTAAAATTTCACTCACTTATTTACAATTGCCTCAATTCATTGAATTATCACTTCAATCCTTATCTCGATTGGGTATTTAATTAATAACAGTTTGAACTCCGACCAGTTTATTTTTTTGAAAATAGCTTGAAATTTTAAAAATAGACAAGTAGTTGAAAATAAGTATTAGTTTGCAAAATAACTGTAAAATAGTTGACTAATTATAAAATTGTTGAAAATAGTTAAATAGTTTCATAAATTTTTAAATAGTTTCATAAATTTTTACATAATTGCCAAATAGTTGTAAAATAGAAACTAGTTTGTGAAATAGTTGAAAAATAGTAATTAGTTCAGAAAACAGATGAAAAATGGTAAAATAGCTCCAAAAATAATTGTAAAACAAGTAAAAAATAATTTGGCTTTAAGAAAGAAAGGTTGTATATATTTAATAGCTTAGAAAAATAAGTTTATATCAAAACAATTTATATTGAAAATAGTCAAGAGTCAACTGTTCACTTCCCCAACAATTCAACTTAAATTTCCAGTTCCATTTAATCGACTCAATGCTAAGTTGAATAACTTCAACATCTATTGAAATTTAATTAAACCCAATTCAAGTTGAATCAATCTTGATTCCCAATTTAAATCAAATTCCATTTGATTTTAATCCTGTTCATCTTTAATTATAAGTTCAAATTATTCCAATCAATTTGAATTATTATCAATTGAACCCGTTTCATATTCAAATCATTTCAATATAATCCAATTCAATTTCCCTTTTAAAATTTTAAACTTATACATCTTCAATCACCAATCCAATTAATTCAAACCAAACTCAATTTTGAACTAATTCAATTTCAATCTTGAATTCAAACTATCTCGAATTATATAAATTCGACTTAAATTCTCAAAGGTTGGTTTAACCTTTTTAAACCAAATTAAATTTTATTCAAACTTTTTAATCAATTTAGTTTCTGAGTCAAATTCTCAAAATTCCATTTTAAATTATTTTTACTTATGTATTTCAAGGTTCAAATAAGAGTTCAATACAATTTTATTTTAAAATTTTAATTTATTATTAAATTTTATCTTCCAGTTTGAAGCCAGTTCTTAAACAATTTTAATTTACAAACTCAATTATTCAAATTTTCAGTTTAAAGCAATTCTATATCCTTAATTTCAAATTAAAGTTAGATTTCCCTTTTATCTCAATAATGGATATATTACCACACTTCATTTCTCATTCATTTAAACAAATCCAATTCACAATTTAAGGATTTTTAATAACAATAGGATGATATTTATCCAATTTATTTTAAAACGTCCATCCGTTTCCAATTTCCAGATCTCAAACCCATTATTACACAAACTACCAATTCAAATTAACCATTTAACTTTCCAAGTTAAATTCCAATTTCATCTTAAAATCCCCAATTCAAGTTGTTCATTCAAACTTATTTAACTTCTCCCAAGTTAAGTTCGATTTACTTAATCCAATCAACCTCATTCAATCCTTAAATTTCACAATAATAATCTTTCCACTTAAAAACTTATCACTTTGGGTATCACATCCCATTGTTTGCAACAATTCCCAGTTATCCAAATAATTCTTATTTATTATTTTTCATTGCTTTGAAACAAATTTCCAAATTCTGGGACCAGACTTAGAATTTCATTTTCAAGTAATTTAAATTTTAATTTGGTTGTATTTCCGTTTTTACTTAATTTAATTCGAATTCAAGACTTCAATTTGGTCGTATTATATTACTTTTTAATTTTAATTTCAATAATTTAACAACCAATCGCTTTAATATTTATTAGAATGAAATGTTTCTTTATATATCAAAATATACTTTTATATAAAATCATTTAAAACCCTTATATAAGAAATAACAAGAAATAACAAGTACGCTCTTATATATATATATATATATATATATATACACACACACACACACAACTCATTCTAGAGTACTTTGGACTCTATTTAATGAGTAATCCCCGCCCGAGCCAAAGTTCACGCTTAACCTTTCAGCTCTGTTACCAAATATAACGACCCGAAATTTTCGATCCCGAAAACCGCAGATAGTTATGAAAAAGTAGAAAGAGATCGAAGAAGAAGAAGAACAAAAACACCAAACATCTCGCATTCGGAGCGGATAAAATATAATAATAAATAATAACAGTTTACAAAAGAATACTATATCTGTCGATTACATTTAATATACATTAGAGTTTCACATATATACAGTCACTGAACATATACAATTATCATGTCTCAGATTAACAATAATATAAATACAGCGGAAACACTCTATACGCTCTTGCCATCCAGCTCGTCTCCTGAGCTCCAGAACGTACCTACCAGGAAATCTGTAATACTCGGTCCGACCCGAGCATTACACCAAAGTAACACCCGGGTCAGGCTGGAAACCAGCGTGAGTAAACCCATCTAACATGGAATACAAAGCATTCAACTCATATAAAACCCGGGATAACTCGAAGCAATTCACAAGTCACAATTTTTCTATAAACATCACCGATTTCACCCATTAATTTCTAATTACCGAATTTAGATTAAATATACCAATTCACTTAAATCATTTCATTCCAGCCAATAGATTTTATATATCAATCTATAAACATTTGAAGTGGTTTCGGGTATTTTCTAATACGCGACACCGGCCTCTTCGAGTTTCATGTCATTCTAACCCAATTTATCCAAATGAAATACACAACACTTCATATCAGAGATATCAACTCATTCAAAGCATCCAATATCAATCAATCATTCAAAAGCAAATTTTATCACTTCCAAATTAATTCAATTGATTCTAATTGAATTTCTAATCTCAATCACTTAGATTCTTTACTTGTCAACTACTTAATTCAAATTAAATAATTCAACCATCCCTTCAATATTCATCTTAATTAATCAACCCGAATTAATTATCCTTCAATTTCATTCAAGCATCTATCTTTAATTAACTTCACAATATTAATTATACTTAACCAAAATCAATAAGTAATCTTAATTTCTTCATGAATTAATTAACTATATTAATTGCATTAATTCTTAAGTACTTATATTAATTAATTCTTCATACATCACTTGTTATGGATTAATCAATTCCAATTTATCAATCTTTAATTACAACATAAATTATATAATCTTATGATTTCCAATTATATTTCGATTTATCCTCAGCTAAATTAATTATATCAAATAATTAATCATTAATTGAACCGCAAACATTAATTATTCTTGATTTACCTCAACCTGTGATTATCTACCCTTTCATTTACTTCATTAAATGAATTAATTCTCCTTAATTTAATTATCTTAATTTATCTCTTGTTTTATTACACCAATAATTTTATTTTATTAATTACATTAAGTAATTACTTATTAAACCATCCAATGATCATTCCAAATTAATATAAACTTGATTAATTAACCCAAATCATTAATTAATTTAATTAATTAATTATCCATTTAAATTATCCCACCTATTTAATGAATCACCAATCATTAAACCCTTATTAACTTTAAAATGAACCATTTTCTCATTTATAGGTTTAAACAATTTAAATCCAAATGCTTCGAGTCAAACAACAATAAACTCGAGAACCAACCAAAACCGAAGTCACCAGATCATTAGTACACATTCAATCACTTCAATCATTCAACCAATTATTTAAATTTAACCACTTAAATTTAGATATAATTCCAACAGAGTGAGATTTACTCACCTTCGACTTTGCAATCCAAATCCGATCTCGATTTATTTCCTTCAGATTTAAACCTTGTATAAACAGTTATACGATCTTATTAATATTCGAACAAGTTCAATTTCTATCTAATAAATTTCATTTTTACCTAATAAGTTAATTTCAAACTAATTTTCTATCTATAAAATATATTCTAGTTATCAAATAATTATATAAGTTAACCAAATAAATTGATTTCCATTTTGTAAATTTAATTTAACTAAATCTTTATTTAAACAAGTAAATAAATTTTCCTAAACTAATTTTCTTTTTTCTTTTTTTTCCTTTTCTATTTTTGCTTCCTACACATCTCAAACTGATTAAAACTGAAATAATTATTAAATTCATAAACTTAGATCCATAGATAAATAAGGTTCAATCTCACCTCGAAATGTTGTTGCCGCCGCAGCCCCTTCTAGTCGCGATCGAAACCCTAACCAAGCACTGCCTCGATTCCAATCACGCGCTCGAGCATACGCCGTAACTTCCCCATCGCGATGACGCGAGCTGCCCTCATCAGCCGCCTCCTCTGTCGCGATTCACACAAGAAACTCCAAGTCACATCGCGACCCCAACCTATCGTGCTGCTCTAACTTGCTCTGGCCATCACACGACAATAGCCGAGCCTCATCCCACGACGTCGATGGCCTCCGAGCTCGCGAATTCGTACGCCTTCATTTTTTTTGTCGATTTCTATTGATTTAAGAATGAAAGTCTTCAGCTTTACGCTCGATCTACTGATGGAAGATAGAGAGGGACGACGTAAATAAAGATAGCAACGGCTTCTCGAATACGCCTGATTACTATATAATTAAATATTAAAAATATCTCGTGTTGCATAACGCGAAATTCCGAACCCCGAATCAGACGTACCGACAGACGTTTATAAGGTTTTACCCGCATTTCGAACACAATGGAACGTGTTTCGGAAGCTAATTCGATCATATGCGTGTGTTACGGAAGTAAACGATCAATTTTAGTTTAAATCGATTAAAAGTTTCTAAGCGTTTTGAGCTGCCAGGGTCAAACGACAACTCCGATTGCTACGAAAATTAAAATCCGATAATAACTAACTATTACGGATCCAATGGAACTGGTTTCGTCGAATTCCGAGACTGTGCCACGGAAGGCTATTTTTGAATATCGATTTAAATGATATATTATTAAAATTGGGCAAATTACTTTTAAATTGAATTTCAACCATTCTATTATCTTCAGTATCATCATTATAAATTTTACAAGCCTTCAAATTATTTAAACAGGCTTAGAAATTTCAGATTCAACAATTTTCCCAACTTCATTATTAAATTCAATATTTAAACTATATAATTCAATGATTTAATTATCAAGTAAATATTGATACCTGGAATTTAAGTTAAAATTAACCTTTAAATATTTTAAATCAATTAACTATTCAAATTTAAATTGTTTGAAATTCCAGGTCGTCACACCAACCTTCTCTTTTGTCCATCATTTAAACCTAAATCAGAAAATATACGCTCACAATGTAGCAGCCAATTCTGAACTTCTATGGTACTTTCCATACCCAAGAATAGATTCCCATCCAAACTGGTGTAATCTCTAGTCAACAAAGCAATATTCCCAACTAGATCCATAGGATTAGCTCCTCCTACACTTTCAGGAACCCCAGCCGTAGCTTCTGCTTGCACCAAACCACCAAAGAACTGTTACATCGCTCCCATATCTACTGGTGGATTTCTAGCATTCACATTAGATTCTGCATTTTGGTAGCATTAGCCAGTCAACTAGGGTTTCTGCTGGTAGTGGGTCGATGTAACATCCCTAATTTTTGATAACATTATTCAGCAGATTTAATTAGATAAATTAAATGGCATAATGATGATAAGGAGATTGAGATTTGAGTCATGCCTATTAATAAGATAAATGGGCTTTAAATTGATTTATTAGTTAATTAAACTACACAAGGGCATATTAGTAAATCAGCCAATTTATTATACACGGCTATAACTTCTCATATTTGTCTATTCATGTTTCATTTTCTCACGATAAAAAACAGAAACCTAAAACCTAAATTAAAGCTGGCCACTACAAAGGAAGAAAGGAAGAAATTTTAATCTAAAGCTAAAGAAAAGATAGAGAGTATTAATTAACAAAAAATCTCAAATTCTTTATCAAGTGTAAGGTAAATAATAATCTTCTACCATCTCTATTTTTGTTCTATGATAATTTTGTTTCGGATTTATGATTCAAATTCGTTTTCATGATAAAATGGATGATGATATGCTTAAGTTATATTATAATGATTTTTTTTAATTCATAATCACATGAATTTGTAAGGTTTTGGTATAAAACCGAGAATATATGATTTTAGATTGCCATGGAAAAAAAATTGTTAGGTAAAACATGATTTTGAAGATGGGTTTAATTTTCAGAATTTTTCAAGCTTTGGAAATTTTATTATGAATTTTTAATGAAAGATATGATAAAATTGGGTAAAAAATTTATTTCATGAACTTCAAAAGAAATTGGGTATAAAATTTTAATATGTTCGATTATATGACGAAACTGAATTTCTATGATTTTCGAGATTTTTTCTTAATTGACTTACAAAGGAAGATAAATTATTTGAAAAGACGGACTTTTCTTAAATGATTGAATTTTTAGTATATGGAAGGGCTTAATACATTGCATTATTTAATGGTTTTAATCTGGTATTAATGTGGCAGTTATAAACTTAAAGTTTTTGAAAAGTTTTATGGCAGCCAATCAGTGATTTACAAAAAGGAAAGTTGTTAAAAAGAAATTATTTAAAGTTGCTATAATTCAGCCTTTAAACCAGAAAAAGGGGTTCCGCCTCTTGTAGTAAGGACCTTTTGACTCCTTTGATTTCGCCTCATCTCAGTCCAAACCAACACAGTTGAAACCATCATAGTCGGAACCAATACACAAGATATCACTTAGATGGTATGCAGTGGATTGGTAGGAAGGCGAAAGCCTAGGTTTTTAAAGAGTAGCTTCCAATGGAGTCGTAACCCTTGCTTGTTTTCATAATTTAAAATTCTTGCCTAGTTTTACCTAAAGCTTTCGACATAGTTGAAACATATGCTTTTGAAAAGGTTTTTACTTAGCTTTCCAAGGAACTTGTCATGTTTTGTTAAAGCATTTGCTTTCGAAGTGTACCTTTTTCTTTAAATAATTGCTTTCGAAAGGCTAGATTTCGGCCTAGTCGAAACCTAGCCAATGCTCTACCTTTTGACTATATTAACAAGTAATGCTTTCGAAAGGTTACCCATATTTTACCTAAAACTATACCTTTTTCCTGAATGCTTTCGAAGGGGTAGAAGGTTACGAAGGAGAAGAAGTCGAAAGGGATTTTGACTCTATCCTTCAAAGTTTTTATTTTAAAGATTTTTCTTTCGACTAAGATGGTTTCGATACCATCAATTTTTCCCCAATCTAATTTTTGTTGGTTTCAAAAAGATACTTTCATATACAACCATTTAACCGAAATGATGTTTTTAAAGAGTAAACCCTATACTTTCAAAAGGGGTACTTTCATTTGTTTCGAAGCTCTATATTTTAAAAGATGATTTGATACCTTCGAATGGTATAATAGGATTGTCAGTCAATCGAGATAAGATCGAAGCTGTGAATAATTGGAAGAGACCAGATACGATGATTGAGATCAGGAGTTTCTGGGACTTGCTGGCTACTACCGGAAATTCATTAAGAATTTCTCGCCGATAACAGCACCCTTAACTAAGCTTTCTAGGAAGGAAGTGAAGTTTTTTTGGTCTGACAAATAAGAGGAGGCATTACTTAAGTTAAAGCATTTGTTGACCAATGCAGCAGTATTAGTAGTTTCCGACCGAAACCAAGGATTGGTGATGTATAATGATGCATGTGGAACTGGATTAGGAGTGGTATTGATGCAGAGTGGTAAGGTCATTGCCTACGCATCTAGGCAGCTTAGACTGCATGAAGTTAGATACCCTACTCATGATTTGGAGTTGGCAGCTGTGATCTTCGCATTGAAGATTTGGAGACATTATCTCTTAGGGGAGAGATTTGAGTTATATATCGATCATAAGCCTTTACATTATTTATTCTCTCAAAAGGAGTTGAATATAAGATAGCAGAGGTGGCTGGAGTTTTATGGCTGCATATGATTTTGATATCGAATATACACCAAGAATAGGTTATAGGGCGACAGATGCTCTTAGCAGGAAATATCGGAATGTGGCGGTAGCTATGTTTGGGGAGTGGAAAGAATGGAAGATTTAGACAGTTTTGACACATAGTTAAGATCAACTATTGGTTCTAGTTAGAGTTCCGCCAGACTGTATTGTTTAGAAATTCGACTAGTATTGATTGAGAGAATTGCTTCTTAGTAGAAGGAGGATCTAGTATTAGCAGAAAGGATCAAAAGGCTTGAGATTGGAACAGAGATTGATGATTTAAAGGATATTAGCCTTGACCAGCGAGGTTGGCTAAGAAAGAAGGGATGGTTGTGTGTTCCGAATGTGGATTTGAGGGAAGAAGTTCTTGGAGAATTTCATCGATCCAAGTTTACGATTCATCCTAGAGGAACCAAGTTGTATTAGGGTATGAAGAGGAGGTTCTATTGGGAAGGCATGAAGAGAGATGTGGGCTTGGGTTAGAAAGTGTGCAAATTGCCAACAAGTGAAAGCTGAACATCAGAAACCAAGTGGGTTACTACAGCCTTTAGAGATTCTAGTTTGGAAATGGGATTCGATATCCATGGATTTCATAGACGGGTTGCCAAGGTCAAATAAAGGTAATGAAAATATATGGGTTAAAGTGCACGGATTGACTAAGAGTTCCCATAGTATTCCAGTTAAGTCAACCAAAACGGTACCTGTTTTAGTTAAGTTGTTCTAGAAGAACATAGTTAGACTGCATGGAGTTCCTAGTAGTATAGTCAGTGATAGAGATGCTCTGTTCACTAATGCATTCTGAAAAGTCCGCAGGGAGTAATGGATACCAAGCTTAATATGAGTACTGCATATCACCCTCAGATGGATGGGCAGATGGAGAGAGTCAATAAGGTACTCGAAGGTTTATTAAGAGCTTGTGTATTGGACTTTGGTGGATCTTGGGAAGATCACCTACATTTGGTTGAGTTTTCCTATAATAATAGTTACCAGACTAGTATAGGAATGGCACCATTTGAAGCTCTGTACGGAAGGCCATGCAAATCAATTACATGTTGGTTGGAGACCGGAGACAGATTGGTCTTATGTCCATATTTGGTTAGAGAGGCATCAGAGAAAATTGAGTTAATCTGGGGAAGGATGATGGAAGCTCAGTCCAGACAGAAGAGTTGCGTAGATAAGAGGCGTAAGGACCGAGAATTCTCAGCTGGAGATAAGGTTTTCTTTAAGGTATCACCTATGAAGGGTGTGATGTGATTTGGAAAGTAAAGGAAATTAACTCTAGGATATGTAGGTCCATTCCAAAATATAGAGAGGATTGGAAAGCTCGCATACAAAATAGAGTTGCCGAGCAGTTTGGCAAGTATCCATAATGTATTTCACGTGTCTCATCTTCGCAAGTATGTGCATGATCTAGAAACTACCATTCCTCCAACAAGGTTGGATGACTTAGTGGTAGAGCCTAATTTGAATTTTGTTAGACAATCAGTTCAGGTTGTAACTAGAGATGAGAAAAGATTAAGAAATAAGACAGTCAGATTGGTGAAAGTTCAGTGGAGCGAAAACAAGAAGGACTGTACTTGAAAGACGGTTGACAGGATTAGAGATACTTATCCTGATATGCTTTATGGGTATGTCTATATTAGATTTATATAGAAAGTTGCTAGTCGGTTAGACTAGTATGGTTGTTAGGTGTTGTTACAGCAGATTTCTATGTTTAGTATTTGGTCCTTATTGAATTTCGAGGACAAAATTCTTTAAGGAGGAGAGTTTGTAACATCCCTAATTTTTGATAACATTATTTAGGAGATTTAATTAGATAAATTAAATAGAATAATGATGATAAGGAGATTGAGATTTGAATAAATCATATAGGGTCGTGCTTATTAATATGATAAATGGACTTTAAATTGGTTAATTAAACTACACATGGGAATATTAGTAAATTAGCCAATTTATTATACACGGCTATAACTTCTCATATTTGTCCATTCACATTTCATTTTCTCGTGATTAAAAACAAAACCTAAAACCTAAATTAAAGCCAGCCATTACCGGAGAAGAAAGGAATAAATTTTAATCTAAAGCTAAGGAAAAGCTAGGGAGGATTAATCAAACAACAAATCTCAAATTTCTTATCAAGTTTAAGGTGAATAATTATCTTCTATTATCTCTATTTTTGTCTTATGATTATATGGTTTCGTATTTATGATTTAAATTCATTTTTGTGATAAAATGGATGATGATATGCTTGAGCCATATTATGATGATTTGTTTAAATTCATAATCACATGAATTTGTACGGTTTTAGTATAAAATCAAGAATATAAGATTTCATATTGTCATGGAAAATTTTCATGTTAAGTAAAACATAATTTTGGAGATGAGTTTTAATTTTCAGAATTTTCCATGCTATGGAAATTTTATTATGAACTTTTAATGAAAGATATGATATAATTGGGTAAAAAATTTATTTCGTGAATTTCAGGAAGAAATTTGGTCTAAAATTTTAATATGTTTAATTACATGATGAAAATGGATATATCTGTGATTTTCAAGGATATTTCCTAATTGATTTACTAAGGACGATAAATTATTTGAAAAGGACTTTTCTAAAATAATCGGTTTTAGTATATGAAAGGGCTTAATACGTTGGATTAATGTTTTTAATCTGGTAATAATGTGACACTTATAAAGGTAAATTTTTTGAAAAGTTTTATGGCAGCAAATCAGTGTTTTACAAATAGTCAAGTTGTTAAAGAAATTACTTAAAATTGATATAATTCAACCTTTAAACCAGAAAAAGGGGTTCCGCCTCTAATAGTAAGGACCTTTCGATTCCTTTGATTCCGCCTCGTCTCAGTCAAAACCAACAAAGTCGAAACCATCATAGTCGTAATCAATACACAAGATATCACTTAGATGGTACGTTATGCATTGGTAGGAAGGTGGAATCCTAACTTTTGAAAGGGTAGCATCCAATGAAGTCTTAACTCTGCCTTGTTTTCATAAGTTAAAATTCTTGCCTAGTTTTAGCTAAAGCTTTCAACGCAGTCAAAATATATGCTTTTGGAAAGATTTTTACTTAGATTTCAAAGAGGTTGTCATGTTTTGTCAAAGCATTTGCTTTCAAAAAGGTACATTTTTTTAAATAATTGCTTTCGAAAGGCTAGGTTTCGGCCTAACCTAGCCAATGCTCTACCTTTTGACTATATTGACCGGTAATGCTTTCAAAAGGTTACCCTTATTTTACTTAAAACTAAGCCTTTTTCCTGAATGCTTTCAAAGGGGTTAAGGGTTTCGAAGGAGATGAAGTCGAAAGGGGTTTCGACTCTATCATTCAAATTTTTTGTTTTAAGGGTTTTTCTTTCAACTAAGATAACTCCGACACCATCAATTTTTCCCCAAACTAATTTTTGTTGATTTTGATAGAGATACTATTATATATAACCGTTTTGACTCAAATGATGTTTTTAAAGAGCAAACCCAATACTTTCGAAAGGGGTATTTTCATTTCTTTTGAAGCTTTATATTTTAAAAGTTGATTTGATACCTTCAAAAGTTATAATAGGTTTCGAAAGAAAATGTTTTTAAATGGCTTCGAAAGATATGTACATAATGTTTTGAAAAGATGTTTTTGCTTTCGAAGGAGGCTATCAAGAGGTTTCGAAAGAGACGTTTTTATGGTTTCAAAACATAAACCCAACCTCAATTTAAAGTGATGACCATGGCATAAATAAAGGTTTGAAATGTTATTCACTTTGTTATTAACCCATAACTATATTTCCATAACTATATTTTAGGGAAAGGGCAGAATAACCAGTTAGGTTGACACGGTAGTGAATATAACTTAACATATGTTAAAATTTTAACTAAAGAAATTGGCAGGGGCCAATAGGTTTACAGTAAGCCCTTGAAAACTGTGTGATATTGGCAAAGGCCAATAGGTTCATAGTCAGCCCATGAAAACTATGATTTGATACTGGAAGGGGCCAATAGGTTTGTAGTTAGCTAATGAAAACTATATCCAATTTAAGATATTAGCAGTCCTAGTTAGCCCATGAAAACTAGGACATTAAATATGATATTGGAGTTACCAATAAGTTCTTAGTGATCTCATGAAAACTAAGTATTTGGGGAGATAGTCCTTAACATTTAACAGGTTAATAGTAAACCTAGAAACTATAATTGAGACAGATCGTAAGAAAGAAAGGGGATGGGTAATCCATAATTGATTTATTTGTTTTTACATATCATTATAATGTTTTGAAATACTATGTTTTAACCATTGTGGATGCAAGAGCACAGCATATGGTTTTATAAATGTTTTATGCTACTAGTGAGGGGAAACCCGTTATGCGATGTGGTCTCACTAGATATCTAAATGGTTTGAGATGGTAAATTATTATTCATATCGGGCTTTATGCCTAACTCGAAGTTTTTTTCCCCTTAAACTCTCGGGTAATCAATTGATTTTGAGTAGGTTAAGATTTAAGGTTTTCAGGTGTTCTTTTAGATGAATAAAATCTTCTGAGAACGTGAAGGAGGCAGATTGCTATCGGAGTTCTTTTATTTCAGCTGTATGTTGTTTGTAAAGGCAAATTGTTTTCTTGCCTATCAATATACTTAATCTACCAAGGGGGCATTTTTATATGTCACTCTTGGCGTATTTAGTAATAATTATATGCTATCTGAACGTAGTCTGCGAATTGGGATTATGTAATCAATTTAGAATATTTTGAATTAGAGTATGGAATTTGTGTTGCTGTTTAATTTTTTCTATATTCTTATGTTTCCATCTACCAATGTATCTAATATCGCCGCGTTTTGTCATCGAGGATTAATAACTATGACTAACTGTAGTACTCGTAGCCGTTATTTTTAGTACTCCATATAGGAGGATGTTACAATCGAGCATTTTCATTTGTTGTGCTTCCTCCATTGATATTTCTTCTTCCGTTTCCTGCTTCCATATTTTCTTTCTCATAAATCTTCATACAAGACTTAGTAAGATACAGAAAAACGGTGTAAGAGAGTAGGGAATACGTACTTATATATATATATATATATATACATATGCATATATATATATATATATATATATATATTTGTGTGTGTGTGTAACTATACATATCAAATACAAGTGCGTTATTATAGCGTTAATCCAAACCCCAATCTTATTATCTGATTCATTGGATTACGTTCGAAAAATATTTTAGGTTTAAATTTCTTTAAAAGTTTCATAAGCCTATGCTCTGATACCAACTTGTAACATCCCCCGGCTTGAAGGTACAAAATTAACAATTATGGATGTTACAGTCAACCATAGTTATTAATCCTTGGCAACCAAATATGGCGACATTGGATACATTGATACATAGAAATATAAGAATATGGAAAAAAATTAAACAGCAAGCCAATTCCATATTTCCTTTTCAAAATATTCTAAATTGATCACATAATCCCATTTTGCAGACCACGTTCAGATAACATATAATTATTACAAAATGCACCAAGAGCGACATATGAAGATGGCTCTTCGTAGATTAGAGTATATAGATAGGCAAGAAAACAATTTGCCTTTACAAACAAACACATAGCGGAAATAAAAGAACTCTAATAACAAGTTTTCCTCTTGCACGTCCTTCGAAACTTTATACGTCTAAAAGAACACCTGAAAACCTTAACTCTCAACCAACTCAAAATCAATTGAGTACTCGAGAGTTTAAGGGGAAACAAAAACTTTAAGTCGGACATAAATCCTAGTATGAATAATAATTTATCGTCTCAAAACATTTAGATATCTAGTGATTCCATGCTGCTTAGCCGAACAGGTTTTCCTCTCACTAGTATCCTCAAACATTTATAAAACCATATACTGTACTTCTGCATCCACAATGGTTAAAACATAGTATTTCAAAACATTATGATGATATGCAAAATAAATAAATCAATTCTAGATTACCCATCCCCATTTATTCTGACTATCTATCTCAATTATATTTTTTAGGGTTACTAATAACCTGTTAAATGTTAAGGACCATCTGTCCAATTACTTAGTTTTCATGGGATTACTAAAAGCCTATTGGTAACTTCAATATCTTATTTCTTATCCTAGTTTTTATGGACTAACTAGAAACCTATTGACCGACTGTCAATATCTCAATCTGGATATAGTTTTCATGGGCTAACTACAAACCTACTAGCCCACGACAGTAACAAATCATAGTTTTCGTGGGCTGACTAAGAATCTATTGGCTCCTGCCAATATCATATAGTTTTCATGAGATTATTGTAAACCTATTGCCCCCTGCTAATATCTTTAAATTAAGATTTTAACATCTGTTAAGTTATATTCACTACTAGACCAACCTAGCTGGTTATTCTGCCCTTTCTCAAAAATACATTTATGGGTTAATAACATTGTGGATAATATTTCCAAAATCTTTTTTTATGCCATGGTTTTTCCTTTAAAAATGAGAATGGGTCATTTGTTTTGAAACTTCAAAACATCACTTTTGAAACCACTGTATGACCTCTTTCGAAAGCATAGAAAACCACTTTTCAAAACTCTAACTATATACCTTTCGAAACCAAGGATACCTTTCGATGGTATCAAGAAACATTCTTAAAAACATAGCTTCGAAACAAATGACGTTGTCTTTCGAAAGCATTTTGTTTATCTTTAAAAAGTCATTTGGGTCAAAATGGTTATATACGAAAGTATCTCTTTTGAAACCCACAAAGATAAATTTGGGAAAAGTTGATGGTGTCGGAACCATCAAGTCGAAAGCAAGAACCTTTAAAAACAAAAACTTTGAAGGACAGAGTCGAAAACCCCTTTCGACTCCATCACCTTCGAAACCCTCAACCCTTCGAAAGCAATTAGGAAAGAGGCTTAGTTTAAGGTAAACATAAGGAAACCTTTCGAAAGCATTACTGGTCAATATAGTCGAAATGTAGAGTAGCAGCTAGGTTTCGACTAAGTCGAAACCAATCCAATCGAAAGTTCTGGTTTTTTTAAGATAAATGTTCCCCTTCGAAAGCTAACTTCTTACATAATATGACAACCTTCTTCGAAGGCTACTTATAAAACCTTTCTGAAAACATATGTTTCAATTGTGTCAAAAGCATTAGGTAAAATAAGGCAAGAACTTAACTTATGAAAACAAAGCAGAGTTTCGACTCCATCGAAAGCTTTCCTTTCGACACCAAGGCTTCGGCCTTCAATCCAATTCACTACATACCATTCGAAGTAATATCTTGTGTATTGGTTTCGACTGTAATAGTTTCCACTGTGTTGGTTTCAACTGGGATGAGCCGGAATCAAAGGATTCGAAAGGTACTTACTATCTGAAGCGGAACACCTTTTTCTTGGTTAAAGGCTGAATTGTTGCAACTTTCAGTAATTTCTTTTTAACAACTTGCCTATTTGTAAATCATTGATTGGCTGCCACATAAACTTTTCATATATTTTACTTTACAACTGCCTCATTTATATTAGATTAAAACCATTAAAAATGTAACGTTTAAGTCCTTCCATATACTAAAACCAATTATGTTAGAAAAGTCCTTCTTTTAAATGAATTTATTTCCCTTGGTAAATCGATTAGGAAAAATCCCCAAAAATCACAGAAATTTAATTTCATCGTGTAATCAAACGTATTAAAATTTAGACCCAATTTCTTTCTGAAGTTCTCGAAATAAATTTTAAACCCAATTATATCATATTTTCCATTAAAAATTCATAATAAAATTTTCATAGCTTGAAAGATTCTAAAAATTAAAACTCATCTCCAAAATCATGTTTCGCTTAAAATAAAAAAAAAATCTGTAGCAGTTTGAAATCATAAATACTCGATTTTACATCAAACTCGTGCAAATTCATGTGCATATGAATTGAAATAAATCAACATAATATAGCTCAAGCATATCATCATTCATTATCACAAAAAGGAAATTAAATCATAAATTTGAACCCATATAATCATCAAATAAAAATAGAGATGGCATGATATTATTATTATTATTCACCTTGTATATGATAAGGAATTTGAGATTTGTAGAAGATTGATTCCCCTAACTTTGGTCTCTAGATTTTATTAAATTTTTCTTCCTCTTTTGCCTTGTTAATGGCTGGCTCTTCTTGGCTTTTGCATTTTTTTTATTTTAGGAAATAAAATGAAAGTGAATGGACAAAGGAAAATGTATAGCTGTGAGTAGATTTTTAGTAATAAGGCCTTATGTAAGTTAATTATATTATAAACCAATTTTTAAAACCCATTTATCTTATTAAAAAACATGGCCCTATATATATATATATATATATATATATATATATAATTTATTCAAATTTCAATCTTCTTATCATCATTATTATATTTAATTTATCTAATTAAATTTCTCGAATAATTTTATCAAAAATTAGGGATGTTACAGTTTTCATAGGTTAACTATGAACCTATTAGCCCATGCCAATATCTTTTCCTATACATAGTCTTCATGGGCTTACTGGGAACTTATTGGCCCCTGCCAATATCTTTTCCTTTAATATTTTAGCATCCTATATTCTGGTCTTTCTTACCTCCTATATGAAATTCTACTCGTTTAGAAGTTAACTTAATTTATATTCACTACTAGGTCAACCTAGCTGGTTATTCTGCCCTTTCACAAATACAGTTATCGGTTCATTACAATGAGAATATACACATATATGAAGAAGTAAACACAATAACTTGATCAATACCTTTAACCTTTTAATCAAAGAAAACTTCTTTAAAAACTCCTTTTCAAAACACTTTATTAAGTTATTTCATAGTTTTCCTTTAAAAATGAGATTGAGTTATTTGCTTTGAAAACTAAGGCTATTGAAACCTTCAAAACCTTGCTTCTGGCCTCACTGGATAACCTCCTTCGAAAGCATATAAATCCCTTTTTGAAATATTAGACCCCTACCTTTCGAAACACTTTAAAACTTATCTTTCGAACCTTTCGAATGTATTAAAGTATACTTATTATATTTTAGAAGCATAGCTTCGAAACCATTGAAAGTACCCCTTTCGAAACCTTTGGAAGTATCCCTTCCGAAATCATTGAAAGTCTCCCTTTCGAAACTATTGGGTTTATATAGAAAATATCATTTGGGTCAAAGTGAATCTAAACAAAATTATCTCTTTCGAAACCATTTTTTATCATATAAAAGTATAGGGGAAAACTTGATGACGTGAGCACCATCTCTTTCAAAAGCTTTAAATCATTTAAAAAGAACATTGAAGGATAACGACGAAACCCCCTTTCGAAGCCATTGCCTTCGAAACCTTTGGTCCCTTTTGAAGGCATTTAGGAAGTGGCTTAAGACATCTTTAAAATAAGCACTACCTTTCAAAAGCATTGATGACTTCAATACACTCGAAAGGCTAAAGAACGACGGTAGGGCTTCGACTAGGTCAGAACCCTTTCTTTCGAACGCACTACTTTATAAGTAAAGAAATCCAATTGAAAGATTACTCTTTAAAACATAAGATGGCAACCCCTTCAAAATCCTTTAGAAAACCTCTTTTGAAAATATATGCTTCGACTCCTTCGAAGGCTTTGATAAAACAAAGGTTGGTGCTTATCTTTCTAAAACAAACAAAGGTATCGACCTATCAGAAGCGATGCTTTCAACACCATGCCTTTCGCCTTTCCTCCAATCCACTACGTACCATCTAAGTGGTACCTTGTGTATTGGTTTCAGCTTAGTAGGGTTCTGACTTGATTGAAGGCGGAAGCTCCGAGTCGAAAGGCACTTTTAAAGAAGGGAGAACCCACTTTTCTAGGTAAAAACCGATTAATGCCAATTAAGGCAGATACTTTCTAACTAACCTGCCATATGTAAACATAAGATTGACTACCTTAACTTTTCAAATTCTTTACCAAAATAATTTTCGCTTACTTTCAAATCTAAACCATGGTTAAGTTAGCAAATAAGCCCTTCCACTAAGCAAAACCAATATAGCAAAGAAGTCCTTCTAAAATAATTTAATTTGCATAGAAAATCACCAATGAAAAATCCTCAAAAATTCCAGAAATTCACTTTAATCATGTTATCTAACATATCAAAATTTCAGACCCAAATTCTCAATATATTTTCCAAATTAAATTTATAAACCCAATTTACCATATTTTCCTGAAAATTCATAACAATCTTTCCATAACTTGGAAAATTATCAAAATTAAAACGCAACTCCAAAATCATGTTTTACATAACATAAAAAATTTCCATGATAATTTAACATCAATATAAATCTATTTTGCCCTAAAACTGCATATAATCTTATTTAAACATTCTTGCTTAAATCAAACAAATTGTAATTCAAGCATATCATCATCCAAATCATCATAAAAACAAATTTACCCTTTAATCTGAAAACATATGATTATAAAACAAAATAGAGATGGAATGAATTATTATTCACCTTGATTAAGATAAGGAGATTGGATTGAGATTAAGATTTATTCCCCTTCTTTAATTCCTTAGCTTGATTTGAATTCTCTTTTCTCTTTGATTATGGCAGGTTCCTCTTCTTACGTTTGTGTTTTTGATTTCGAAATGACGTGAATGGAAAATGAAATGATAAAGAACGAGAATATATAAGGGCAAGGGGTTATATGCAGCTAATTCCCATTATACCCTTTATGTAGACTAATTAACTTTAAGCCCATTTAATTAATTAAATTGAGCATGACCCTAATTATATTTATTCAAATCACAATCATTTTATCACTTAACATTTACATAATTCTATTTAGTTTATGAATTAAATCTCCTAATAATGTTATCAAAAATTAGGGGTGTTACAACGATGTAGGAAATCTTATCTCGATCTTAACCTTAATTTTCTCAAGTTTTATCAAAATCTAATATAGAAAAAATAACATAAGTATTAATTTATTTCCTTTTATTCAAGATTCTAATTGTCTTCTAGATGAATTTTAGTATATTTCACTTTAATTGATCATCAAATTAAGATATGAAATTTTATATTAAATTAAGGTATGAGAATTTGAAACGGTCAAGGGGTATTATTGATATAAGTAGTTATAACTTTATACTAAAAATGACTATATGTTTGGAAATTCTCCATTTCATAATTCGTTTTTTATATCAGTTTTTTATTTTTACAGGATATTATGTCAAAAGAAATTGATTCGGTAAAATAATTTAAAGGGGATTTTACTTAAAGGGCTTCGTTGTATATGGTAATAAGATTTAAGGACGACACTTTTTAGAAAGGGACATTTTACTAGAAGGACAAACTTTGCAGTTCAACTAATTTCTAGGACATGCATCAACAGAAATTAATTTCAAGACCAAAGTCAGCGGAACAATTACTTTTAAGGACAAAGTCAGCAGTACAATTACTTCCGAGGACATGATTTCATAGATTTTTAGGCCTTAGAAACTAATTATTTTACATTTTATCCTTAAAAGTAATTGTTGTGTGTCCTAGAAACTAATTGCACTTGCCAAAGAGGCCCTTGTAGCTAATTTTCACTTTTAAAAATTAGTTTTAAGGACAATTTATAGGAAAAAGATAAATGAAGTTACATTTAAAGTTATACAGAAACAATGATAAATGAATTCATCATTTTCCTATATAACGTAAAAAATAAACGAATTTATCATTTTCCCATAAATTATCCTTAAAACTAATTATTCATAAGTGTTGTCCTTAAAACTCGTTACCCTGGAATAAAAGCCCTCCAACCTAATTTCCACATGATTAAATTTAGTAGATGAATCAAAATAATAATTATCCATTTTTTCTTTAAAAAAGGGAAAGGATCTGGGTTTTATTCTTATTCTTTTTTAATACTACTTTTTAGAAGATAACTAGATAAGAACTATCTAAGGAAAATATGATTACTGTTTGAGAAAATTAGACATAATCTTCAACATTTAAGCTAAAATTGATTTAGTGTGAGTTGTCTACTTTAAATTCAATCAAACTAAATTTCGGGCATAAATGCAATTGATAAATTCATTAAAAAATGTAATTAACATGGTAGCTAAGGAGGCAATTAATGTCAAAATGAGTTACTTCTCCATTTATTTTGATTTAACTTATCTTTTACAAAGGATTTTGAATAAACAAAATAAAATAAATAAAAGACATAAAGTTTGTATATGGAAAAAAATAAATAATTCTTGAGAAAATATATATTCAAGTTGGTTTGATGACCTTTATTTCCATAATTCTATAAAAAAAAATATTTGATTTTGTTTTTATGCGATAGGACCTATACATACGTGTTCACAATGACATTTTAACTCGAATCTATTATATAACTGTATAATAATTAAAATACTTACTCTTCTCCTTCTAATTCTCTCATGATATTTTCATTTACACAATCCATATTTCCAAAAAATTGCATGTTTTCTTGGTCCAATCATAAATTTTTTTTAAACAAATTCTTCATATTCTAAATTCTTATCCAATCTCTTCAAAATCATTATGGATATTTTAACTTAAGCGTTTCCAAATTTAAAACTGTAGGAACTCGAATAATGCTGACATTTCAACTACTAGTGCTTAATTTATTTATCCAAACAAACTTGTTATGCATAACTAAGGCACTCGAAATTTATCGAAATAATTATTTACCTTGGCAAAAATTTACAATTTTTAAATTCAGACTGAATAATAACATGATAGCATTCACGTAACAAATAAAAGCTTTATAAAAGTAATAACAAAGTCAAATAATACCCCACTTGCCTAATGGAATTTATTTAACATATACAATCTTAACAAAGGTTAAACCTTTAATATACATCGCCAATTACTTACATACTTTTTTGTTGTAGACTTTTCTATAAGATTGTAATGAATTTTATTAAATTTTGAATATTGAATAACTTTGCACCAATTTCACTTGATCCAGTAATCGTTTTTTCTATTTCTTTTATTATTTACTTGATACTGATAAAGACAAGGAAGTAATAAATGAGAAATGTGTGAATGATCCACTTTAAGGATTCAAAAAGTTCCAATCGTTATTTGTCATTTAATTTTTTCTTTCATATTTTAATGTTTGCAACATTTTATCTTATAACATCAATATTTGTACTGTAGTTTCATTTTGATCTCTAGCAATATTAATTTTCTTAGTAACTGAAATTGTAGGATATGAAACACTGTTTGAAAGAGTGAATCAGATAATTACGTATTATTATTGGACATTACTAAGGTTTTTAATTTTGTTGTATTATGTTTTATAGCTCGATTTTTGAGTGTTTTTGAGGTTATTCCTTTTACGTTACTAATCATATGTAGACTAGTTTATATTTTTTTTCCATCATTGTACGGCAGTAGCGCATGCATGATGCAATTCTATTTTATGTATTTTATATGTGCACATAATTACTTGAATTGAGCTATAGTGTATGAGTTATTTTATATTTCAAATCATTGTTTTTCCCTTACAGCTTAATATTTGATGTGTGCATTTGCATAATTATTTATAGACGTATTACCTAATTATTTTAGTATTTTTTGTATGGCGCATAAACGTAGTTGTACGGACGTACACAATGACATACAAAATGTGTTTCCTGGATAATTAATTTTAAACATTCAAAACATAAAGAACATTTAAATGTAAAATGCATCTTGAAAGTAATGGTTTTACTTGAGTTAATTATAAGAAGATATACTCAACTAGATTTGCAAAAAGTATAGTCATAATCCGTGTGCGTAGCATAGGTTCGCACTCGTTTAAATAACAATTTGATTTGTAACATTCTACCTCTTATTTTCGCTAAACATTTCTTTAGGCAAGATAAATAATTTTTCTATCACTTTGATGATATCACGCGACTAGTTTCATAAATATCTTTATATTTGCTACAAAAACTTTAAATGCATAAAAGTGTATTGGTTCATTAATATTACACTTTCATTTTTAGGATTTCCTTATTCTCTGAAGTAATATCTAAACTTCGATAAACATCTCATTATATTTAATAAAATGCAACCTAAATGTTAAATGCAAAATTTATGTATTTATGTATGTAAATTTAACGAAATATTAGTTTTCAAAGTAATTAAGAACGTTAATTTTTATTTATTTTCTTAATGAATATTATATCCTAAAAAATAATTATACAACTCCTTTTTATCAATAAAATAACAATCTAAATTTTATTCAAAAATTAAAATATATAAATAAATCATACAACAAAAATTATCAAACCGACCGCAGGGAGGTTTGCCTATTTCCACTGGCCAAAATCAATTTTCCTGAAGCCAGAAAAACATGCTTACCTGATTTGCTTTGTTTCCCTATTTTCCTCCTTATGCTTTGCGTTTCAAAATATCTTATTCATCTTCCTTCTAATTTCAAATATCAAATCTTGGTGCGTTTCCCTATTTTCCTCCTTTTGCTTTGCGTTTCAAAATATCTATCCACCTTTCTTTTAATTTCAAATTTCAAAATTCAAAATTTCTATCCACTTTTCATGGTATGGTTCAAGATTTCTGCAATCTCAAATTACTTACAAACCGTATGCAATAAAGATTTCTAATTTCAAATTACACTTTCAAATTATTTTATTTAAATGCACTTAATTTTTTATCAAATTTGCAATAAAGAAAAAAATTAAACAAAAATGTTTTTTTTTCCATATTAAATATCACAACGGTCGGTTTTTCTACCGTTGTGCGGTTATACTAGTATACATTAAAAGTAACAAACTTATTTATCCTAAAAAATTATCATATATTACAAGATAAAATATATGTTTTGAAAATATTTATACAATAGTTCTTAGGTATGATTGTGAGGTGTAGGTAGAATTTAATGTTTTTAATGCGCTCTCCCGTGGACTTGGTGACAAGTCAAGTTAAAGTAGGAATAGGATGCTATAATTTTGTAAGCAGGCTGAGATATTTGCATGTGTAACAATCAACCAACAGCTTTCAATCAACGTAAAAAGGCTCTTCTTCTCCCCTTTTACTTGTTTATTATTTTTATCATTTTAAGATAAAATAAAAAATTGGAAAAAATGGGAATACTACCAAATACGTATGCATGATCGCAACAAAAAGATTGGATGGTGGTACCTTTGCATCCCTTGCTCTTTTTTTTTTCCTTTTTATGGGTGAGAAAAAAAAAACAAAAAAAAAACTGTTCGACTAATACTTTAATGAGTCTATGAAATGTAAATTGTATATTTTTTCATTAATTTCAACTAAAACAGACGAAAATATTATTGGGGTGTCTCGCGTTGTGCGTGGGTGTATGAGCGCATATTATAAAAAGAACAGTCTCGCATCGTAAAAAAATAAAAAAAATGAAGTGGGGTGTGTGTGTACACACACACATATACACATATATACACACACGGTTGCATGTAACAACAAGAAATTCAAATTCTTTTTGTTAAAAGGTGTGATCAAAACTGATATGTTGTTTCATGGAGGGATGTGCGGACGTTATTTCAAGGTAAGAAAAAGAAAACATGTTAGAAGTGTGAAGAGAGAAAAGTTTGTTTGGTTGTTTAAAACAAAGGTTTCTTTCTTGTTGACTAAACCTGGCCATCAAACAGATCAGTATGTGTAGACAAGATGATCCTGTTCGATGTTAATTTACCAAATAGACTATATATTTATTGCTTGAACGAAGTATCTACTTTACAAAAGGTTGAAACATTCAAATATAACGATGTTATCATAAAAGAATGAAAAGTGAACGCGAAAAGCGACAAATAGAGATTGATCCATCCACCATGTATGTTTGTCTGTAGCAATCATACAAAGACTTTTGGAGCATTTTTAACTTGTTTAAGTTTAATTTATTATTGTACTTTCAACTTTCCTTTGTCTGTTAATTTCGTCTGCATTATTGAAAATCAAAGTTGAAATTCCTTCTTAGGTTGGAACATCAGAACATGGCATTCTATACATATTAAGATCATCAGCTGATGATACTGTTACTTAAACAATTTTAATGACCAATTAAGCTGCTTGAATTGTGTAAATAAGTAGATTTTTGATTGCAAGAGTTCACACTAAAGATGTAAGACAGTGATGTATAAGTTGACTGCGACTAAAATAGACAGGTGATCACGTATCGTGATTAAATATAAACGGAATCTTAACTTCTTATGTTGAATCTTCCATCATTCCATGCCACTTCTCCGCGTTAGTCGTTGAACTCAAATGAAGTCTTCATTATGACATCCACCGATTCAGAATTGTTTGAAAAGTAAAGCATACTTTCGTACGTGCTTGCATAGTTGACCAAACGATATAGGTAGCGTTGTTAGTCCTTTTTTTGTATGGTCAAAATTGTGAGGCGTTGCACGCATATGACACATCAATAATTGGTTCATAGAGATGATCCGTGGGAGAGGACCGTCGATAACCACCGTTGATGTAGAGCATGTCTGATGTTAACAATTAGTCTATGAACCGTTTTTCTCCACACCGTTCCTCTCCGTCTCAACTACAACTATCCTTTTCATCTTCGTTTTATCTTCACTTCACTGAAATATGAATAAAGTATTAATGGTTAAACCGTACGACGAAGTTGGTCATTTATATTTTGATTTTAAAGATTTGACTAGTAACGATGCAAAATTTTGATTATTTGAAATTGAAATATTTAATTTATTTTAAATATTTAAAAGTTAATTTTATAGGTTTAATAATTTGAATTTCAAATATAACGATTTATAGGGTAATTTAATTATGAAATTTACTAATTTAATTTGGTTAAATAGTGGGATTTTGAGTTTTATGCTAGATAAAAATAATCTCAAAGGCTTATTAAATCTTATTAATAAGAATGAAGGTAAATAAAAATTTTAAATTGTGTTTTTAAGTTGTTTACTCGATTTTAAAAATAACTCGTTTAAATTTAACATATACAAATAGCCTTTCGGGACACGATTTCGGATTTCGACGAAGTTAGTTTCATTAGCTCTGTAATAATGTATTATTATAGGATTTTAAATCTCATAACGTTTGGAGTTATCGTTTGGCCGTACGGGATAGAAACACGTTGAAATTAATATTGAAAATTTAATATTATAATTGAGTTCAAAACAATAACTTATGTCTATGAACATATTGGATCTCGAAACTTGTTCCATTTCATTCAAAATAGAGGTATAATATTAGAAATAACTGACTCCATGCATTAATAAGAGTTCAAAATAAATATCCAGATATTTAAGATTTTATATATATACACACACATTTCAAATTTCTTTGCAGCCGCGCTTGTTGGTAACTTTACAGCCACCCTACACCTGTAATCTACCGCCTATTCCTTTCAAAGCACGCTTTCTCCCTCTTCGTTTTTAAAACACAGCAGAGCAGAGAAAAATAAAAGCTTCACAAAGAAGAAAAATTTACGTTCAATTTTTATTCAATGTAAACTTTACAAACAAATATTTTAATTCTTGTTTCAATACGCTCGTCATATAAATTGATTTCTAGAGGATACGAAGTTGTTTTTTAATATCGCGGTCGACAGTTTAATAGAGCAATGGAATTAGGGTTGGACTTTTCGTTTGGCTGGAGTTGGTCAAATTGGATGCCGGAATCATGCTCGTGAGGCGAAGGGGAAGCGGCGGCAACGAATTGAGGACGTCCGGTTGCCATTTGAGTAGCGTGACATTTGCTACAGTACAGTCGAGGCTCAAGCATGTCGCGATTTTCATGGTGGGCTCGAGCGCGAAATTTTTTGTATGGGATGGTCGATATTGTAGAGTGGGAGATGATGGCGAGGTCGAATTGATCGTTGGTGGCTTCGGTGGATCGTGTATGTACACGGCATGAAGATGTTACTGCGTGCGCAAGGGAAGGAGCAGGCATTTGGGAAAGAAAGGAAGGAGTAGCGGGCTGGTTGGGGGCATTGGGCCTTGGGCCGTTCAAGAAGAAGAGAACAAAGGGAAAGAAAGGAAGAAAAAAAAATGAAAGAAGAAGAAAAGGAAGAAAAGAAAAGGGGGGAAACTGGATCGCCTGTGTTTTCTTAGGCTGGACTGGAGGAATGTAAAGTTAAGTTAATCACTAATTAAAAATAATTAGTTATTTAAAATAAGTCAAATGTTTATAAATTTGTAACTGCATGGCGTTCGTATATGCGAGATCTAGGATATGGAACTGAATTGGTCGAGATCTAAGCTATTGAAATTTCGTACTAAAATCAAACGCCTGTTTGATTTTAGACGAACTAGAGCGTGGAAGTGGTAATAGAAAATAAGGTGAGTAAATCTCACTCATCTTGGATATTGGTTTTATTTTAAAAAGTTAAAATTATTCACTGGATGTTTGGTTGAATTGATAAATTTTAATCAATTGGTTGTTATATTATAATATATATATATATATATATATGTGTGTGTGTGTGTAGTAGTTGGATATATTCCCGCCTATTAGAGCGGATGAGACACTATACGACCCATACAATAGCGGATGACCATGTATTATAGCGATATCCCGCCTCGAAGTGGGATTGATATTTTATATTATATAACATTTGTGGTTGTATGGAAGCAGGTTGGAGGGATCCAGCTAGATTCCTCAAAAATGTTGATTTTTAATTTCATATATAGTAATATATAATGTGTTTGAATGGTCTGTGATAGATTATGTTTTGAATTTATTGGATGTTATAGTAGCACTGGCCTTGATTTTGATATTATAAATACCATATATAATATTTTTGAATTTATTAAAGGAAATTCAACGGCGATTTTGGAAATGAAAATAATTATATTGAATTCTGAGATTATTTAAAAGGAAAATTGATTTGGATAAAATAAATGATTTGATTTTGGATAGTTATTTAGCTATTCTGTAAAATGGTTTCAAATTGAGAATCTAATTTGAGTATTTTAGAGAGTGATTTTAACTGGGATTTCTGGAATACGAAATGGAAGTCGGAGCCGAGATTTGAATGGTTTTGAAATATAGTTTGGATTATTTAAGAAATAGATTTATAAATGGAATTTTAATTAGAAATCGATTTATAAAGGTTTTTGTAATATAAACCTGTATAAACTGGGACGAGTTTATGAAAATTTATAAACGATATTTATAAATAAGTGGATGATTATCGATTGATAAATGGAAAATATAACTTCACAGTGTGAATTCAAAATGAGACAAGGAAACCCGCTTAGAAAGAGACGGTGGATTCTACTTTGGAATTTGGGAATAGTTGTGAATTTAGAAATATAAATCGAATTGTGATAAATTGAGGGAGACTTATAAGTATAAAAATGGTTATATTAGATTTTAAAGAAAAATTATCAAGAAGTGAAGTATTCCAGAAAAGAATTTTATTTATTAATCTATGTAGTATTAAAAAACTATTAATTGGACAAAAATATTTCAGAAGTTAGTTATTTAAATATTTTAAATTTGTTAAAATGAATTCTAAGTTTTATAAACAAGTTTTTGTGAATTGATTAGAAATTTTATAAACAAATTGGAATTATTTATTGACGTTTATTTTAAAAGTGCTTTGATATTTTAAATCATTATTTAACCATATCCTTGAAAATTTATTATTATTATGTACATAGTTTAAAAGTAAGTAATTGGAATTTATTTGTAAATACTCTCGAGATTATAATCCAGATTTGTTAAACTGGTGTGATTGTATAGGTAAAGTGTTATAATGGGATTTTTGGAAATTTGGGGAATATCCAGAATAGTTAGACTCGGGAACTACGAGTAATGGATTTGATTTCAATAAAGGAATTATAAATTGTTAGTTGGATTATAAATAAGTATAATCGATAATTTTTGAATTTTTTAAGGGAGATTACAAATGGTTTAAAATTTGTAAAGGAACATTTCTTCAAATTAAACATTAAAATTTATAAAGACATTTTATAAATAGATTTGGAAATATTTATGAAATAAAGAAATTTTTAGGAAGTTATGGTATGTGTTCATAGTGTAATTCGAGGGCAGAGATTGCCTACAGTTTGGGATGTTTTCGTTGGGATACCGACGTAACCATTGTGCAAACTGCGATCTATGATTGACTGCATGGCGGAAATCGAGAGGCAGAGATTGCCTAAGTTAAGTTCGATTTTTCTAGGATAGAGATGCAACCATCGAGTTGCGATCCATGGTCGATACCGAATAGTACTTCCGTATCTATTTTAACGAGTTTCCAAGTATTTTTGAAAAAGAGGATTTGTGAATATTCTTATTCAAATGAAATAAGTATACGCCTGTTTTAAACGAGGACTTCAAATTTATCAAGTTTAAATTAAATGAGGCTTAGTGATTTGAGTAGGAAATGTAATCTTTGGTTGAATGTTTGTTTATCTGATAATTAAATAACCAAATATCAAAAATTTTCCATATATGTAATCCTTTTAATTTTGGTGGTAGGGAAACGATTTCCTATTTAACACCAAGGGATTTTAACTCTAAAAATATCTAGGGAAACACGGGAATTATATGATACGATTACCGTTCGAGGTGCTATACTATACGTATAAACTCATTATTCTTTTAGGACAAATGATAAAGAGATCCATCCACTCAAAAGGTTAGGGGGTGATCCCCGCTCTTATGTATGGACTGATTATTTCCTAAAGAATCGGTATTGAGCATTTCAGAAATCAACGATTGGTTTATGGAGGCCTGGGAAGCAGGAGAATGTATTCGTAAGAGATGACTCGGAACTGTTACCACTCCAAAACCATGTACGGTTCTATGGAGGAGTCTTCATGTTATATTGAGATGTTGTAATTCCTATGTGGTTCCGAGACCGTTGGATATGGGAATCCGTGTGTGATTTCAAGATCTATTTGAGATGTGGTAATTTGTATGCGATTCCAACACCATTTTGGTGTGGGAATGCATATGAGGTTCCATGATCTATTTTTGGAGCGATGCGTAAGCTGCAATGTCGGACGTAGCCCATCAGCGGAAATGACTAAAACCAGATATAGGAGGCATGGCTAGTAGGGTTGGAAAACCCATATGGTGCTATCGGCTCCTTTTCTAGCAATACCGATATTTTTAGTTGTTTTTAGCAAGCCGGAGCGATGCATTTGGTCTTAGCAAGACCAATTATGTTTTTCCTATAATACCCCGGCTAGGTGGGTATGCTGCTTGAGAAGGATAACTCTGATCACCTCCATGGAAATCCTACACAATTAGCGAACGAGCCTTATCGAATTTTTATTTGTACTAATATTGTTGTGATGTACACAGCACGAGCATTACAATTACTTGATTATTATTATTGACCCTTAGACATTATTGTAATATCACTAGATTTTTATATAAAATGTTTTGGTTATCGTAAGGTAAAAACCCCATCGTGATTATGTGTGACGTGGTCTTACGAGACACCTTTGTTTTTCAAAGGAATCTGATCATGATTAAATTCAAAATGAGTGTGTTTTCTCACACTGATTTTCCAGATTGACTCGGGTGTTATTTTATTATAATGCTCGGGTTAGACCGAGTATTACAGATTCAGATTAGGATGCTATGAAGCTTAGGAGACGTGCTGGATGACAGAAATGTATTCCACGTACTTGATTATATTCCGTTGTTTGTTGTGCTGTATATTCAGTATGTGGGGAAGACAAGTTATTTTAACTGTCCAGTATTGATTTGTTGATTGTTGTACTCTGATGCTGGTATGTATAAATAACAGTACAGTTCTTTTTGTAAAAAGATATATTATTATCTATTATATATTACTCCGCTGTAGTTGTGATATTCTGTGTTATTGTTTAGTTTCGTCTTATCTATCTTCTTCTTTTTCCCTAACTATCAGGTTTATCAGCATTCGGTTTCTCGGCATGCAACACAGTGGACGTATTAGTGTCGATTTTCGATGGTCGAAAATCTTGTTCGTTACATGATCAATATACTAGTTATTATGAGACTTATAACGCTATAAAGTACTGAATTTGTACTTCTTAATATAAAGTAATTAATCGATTTAAAGAGATATTGTGTGGTCATATAGAATGTTGTCAACTAAACTTCTAAAATAAAGACTTTATTTTCTGACATTGTGTAAGTAGTTGGAACACTACGGTTTGAAGTCAACACCTTAAATGTGCATTAGGGAAATGTTGCAATCTATTTTGTATATAACTGTTTTGCCTCTTCCTACACGATAGGTTGCTGACATATTTCAATGGTCGAATAGCACGATTTTTATTTATTTTCATGAAGCTTTGAAAACTGTTGAGTTAATGTTTAAGTATTATTAGGCTGGTATACGTTAATTTAACAGCGTCTCAGAACAAATTAGGACATCATACCGATACATACTATTTAAAAATCTATGTGATATTGATTGTATATATGTAGCTGCAAATGTGCCTTCTGCAAATATGGATAATATGTTAGAAATAAAGGCTTTGTTACATAGAATATCATGCATGTATGTGTGTTGGATTCAACTTTATGATTGTAATGGCATGGTGGGCAGTAACTATACACGACATTTTTCGTTCAGTCTTAAATAGAAAATTTGGAATTTTTCTCATCGATCACCAGGATAATATTATTTAACTGACCTAGGATATCCACTAATGGAAGGATACTTACCTCCTTACTATAATGCTAAATCCCGTATTTCATATTTTAGTGAAACGCATAATCAACCAAAGACCAAAAATTAAATTTTCAACTATTATCATTCGATTTTACGTATGCCCATCGAAAGAACCTTTGGTATTTGGAGGAAAAAATTTGCAGCCTTTCATAACATTTTGACATACAAATATAAAATTTAAGTAAATGTTGTTACGCTTCACAATTTAATACGAAGACGAAACAAAGGATACTGGGAATTTATGATATATGATAATGATCCCGATCTAATTGTAGAAGAAGTTCTAAAAAAGTACTATAATATTTGAATGTCCGGAAACAATAATCATGAATCAGTTAAAAGAAGTGCAACAAATTCCTTAAAGATAGTTTGACATAACATACGAAATAAACTAGTTACTGCTAGACTATGTTAGAAACTATTTGAATAAACACTAACAATTTGTATTTGCGTAACTACACCTGTACCGATATTGTATCTGTAATTCGAAATTATTGTACTAATGTAATTTTACTTGTACCATTGTTGTATTTAAATTATCAAAATTTTAGATTAAATTACATTCTCAAAATACTTCTATTTTAAAATATACAAATACATAAACAATATAACTAACAATAACAAGATTAATAATCTCCTTTTATGCTCCTTTCAAATGCACCTTTCGCAACGCTAGAACATGTTCTTATTTTATTAAATAATCTCCTTTCATGCTCTTTTCAAATGCTCCTTTCTTAACACAAGAATGTAATAGTAAATAACTGGATTATGCATGCATTTGTCTTGATCTACAGCCTATATTATACAACCATTTTGTTATAAGTGGGTCATATTATATGGGATTCTTAAATTACACCAAATTTAAAGAGATGCTTTTTATTACTAGAAAAACTATAATTAACAGAGCTTAGTTGGAGCAATGGCAATAGCAAAGTGAGTTGGCACATCATCAGTACACCGCCAATTTACACCAGTAAACTCAACAAGGCATACAACAGTCGATCCAACAACAAGTTTATCCAGCATTTATAATGCTAAATTAACTTGTGTGTATTTGTGGATGTCCAGAAGACAATACACGTACAATATAATATGTAATCTCAATCACATTTTAATCCAATATCATAAATGTCAAATACATAGCTATACTTTTTTCTCGTTGCATTTCTTAGCCGGCATCTTCTCTCGCCAGCATATCTCTCTCATTCTCAATCTATCGTATCATTTGCTAGCATAGTTCTTTCAACCTTTATCACCAAAATACTCCATTTTTTCATCATGTTTCAACAAAATATGAAGATATATGCATGCGGTTCGCGATAACAAGATTGGCCGATCTAATCTAGAACTCAAGAATATGGAAATGATGCGTGACACTGTGATAGCGATAGAGGAGATGGAATTTCAAGAGATTATTCCATTAAAATTATTCTATCCAAAAATGACTATACATCCATAACTTGGAAAAACTATGAAAGCAGTTCGGATACTACCTATAGCCAAACTCAAGCATAAGAAATTTAGATTGTTTATTTATTATTCACCTTAGATTTGATGTTGAAATTGAGATTTGATAAAGTCTTTAATTCCCTTAGTTTCCCCTTTGATTTGCCTTATTTTTCCTCTTCTAGTTTCCCTAGTAATTGATGGCTTCTTCCCTTAGGTTTTAGATTGTTTTAATGTTGTAAAATGAGAAAGAATGAAAGGGTGAGTGTTTTAGAAATGAAAGGTAGATCTATTCCTAATATACCCTTATCATTTATTCCTCCTTAGATTATGTTTAAACAATCTTGCTTAATTGATTAATGATGGTTTGACCTTGTAAATTTTCATATCTCTTCTCCATGTCCCACCACATTACTCTATTTGATTTATCCAATTAAATTTTCTGAATAATATTAAACTAAAATTAGAGGTGTTATAGTGATGACATCTTTTAATATTAGATATGATTATGTTATATGGTTTTGACAAATTTGGGCAACTTAATACCTTAGGGACTATTCTTATATGTATATACCCTGGTATGTCGTTTAGGGTTTTGAATTGTCTTTAGTAGTGGTATGATGTTACTCTTCTTTATTTGCACTGTATCACCTTCTTATGATTCTTGATTAAATATAGTCTAACTCATGTGTTATTTTATAATACTGGGTCAGTCCGAGACATTTCAAGTGCAGAGACGATACAACCAGCATTTGTTTAGTGGGTTAGAGGAGTTGCTTAGGGACTTGTTATATGATATTAATATGACATGGAATCTATGTATGTATGTGCATAATTGACATTGAATTGCATTTTATTCTTACAACATTATTGTATTTTATATTTTATATGTGACCGCTGCGATTAACTCTGTATTATCTGTGATTTATTTTACATTATGTATTGTTCTATCCTGAAGGCACACGTGTCTATTGCTTTGTACCAATACTGAGTACGTAAAGTTAAGTTATACATTTGGTGTTTTAAAATGTAACACTGTTAGTCCAAGAGAATATTCATGTATGTACCACATATAACCACATTCTCCATATTATCTGACAGTATCATTCTGTAATACTTTTAGTTAGTATGGGTATAGAGGTGTGGTGTTACACACGTTATCCATTTTAGTTTACCGATTACATGTATAATGGTTATTCCATTTTACATATGTATTGAATGGTTACTCAAACCGTATAGAATTGCAAGTGTATAGAACGTTAAATACATTTTGGATATATGGCATAAGCATTTGCATTTCAAAAGGTTGACTGGTTTTGGAGACCGCCTAATTTTATTTAACCTATATGTTCATATGCATTCTATACCTATATGTAAATGCTGCAACATAAATTTTAAACTAAGAACAATGTTTGCAAATGGTTGATGGTCGAGTAGATGGTTGTAGATGTTAGTTGTATGAGGGAGTTGCATTTTTTGTCTGTTGGAATTTCAAGGATGGAATTCTTTTAGGAGGAGAGAATGTAATACCCGGTATTTTTAATAAATAAATAAATAATGAAAAAGGGCATTTTGAAGATTTTATAAAAGGCCGAAAAACTAATTTTCAAATGGATAAATTTGAAGAATCCGACTTTTCCATTTCGTTAAGTTGATTTTCTAGCCAAATTCATATATAAAATGTCAGAAGCCGATACCGTGCAAGGAAATTATAGAATGTTTACATATCTCGCATATCAGGTTTTGCGCCTATTTTGATTTTAGGTTTAAGAATTAATTGCAAGAATAAATGAAAACTCATATATTAAGTAATTAATTGAATACGTTTGAATTACTTTAAGAACAATACAATTGTTTTAATGTAAATTAAAATAAAAGGATGAAAAATATTTAAATGCATAGAGAGAAAGCGTTAATTACCATGTTAATGGAATTTAGTGCTATAATTAATGAAAGTATATGCTACATATATTAGAAAGGGAATGTAATAATATACTTATGAAAAAAATTCTTATAATATTACATATTTTGAAAAGTGAAGATAAAAACATGCACATGAAAATAAATAGTTGGTTTTTTTAGCAAAGCTAGCCGGCTTTATAGTGGGTCGTGCCATTATATCAATAATGGGAAAATAGGTGTTCTGCACATGCGTAGAATAGCTAAGTGGGAATGAAGAGCCCAGACCATAATAAAAATAAATAAAGCACAAGAGCTAGGCAAAAAGAGCCTGATATACTAACCAAAAATGACTATGAGCCCTCCAAAGAGGAACTGCCACTACCCACATCAGACGATGGGCCAATAACAAGAACATACCCAAAGAAGAGAGTTGCCGAATCCGAGTCGTAACCCTCCGAAGATGGAAAGCAAATAAATCTCCTATCCCAACTGACGTCATAAAAGTTACACTTATTCTCCTCACCAATCTCACCTTCCTTGGTAAGAGGCAAACCCGCAACATCGATGTGATAAAAGAGAAAACGATTCTCACCCACAACATCACTAATATAGGCAAAATAAACGTCAGACTCAGGTGAGTACCTCATCTCAGATGAAGCATGAATCTGGGTCCGCTCCACATAATTCCAAGCAATAGAATCTGACAAAGTAGAAGTACCACGTTCAATCTGGGCCTCACCAATAGAAGCATCAACAGTGGAAGGGACAACAGAAGAAAGGAAAACAGTGGGAGGAGGAGCAACATTTGGAACCCACTTCCTGATAGAAGGACGAGATAATAGTGTTCGATCAGCAAGTGGAACAATGCCTGCAGAGACCGATCTTGAACACGCATCCGAAAAATGCCCAAAAGACTTATAAGTAGTATAGATCTACGTTTTCCAACTATAGTGGACTCTGAACTCAGTAAAATGGCAACTAGTCTGACTTTTAGCATCGTTGGCAAAGACTTGGAAGGGGTTATTTCAATAAGATCTTTGGCATACACTAATATCTTTCTAGCAACAATGTTAGCGTCATAACAAATAACCTTACCAACAAGGCCTGCTAGCCAATCAATTCCAATCATTGGCCGGAGAACAGATAGGATGTGAGAAAAATGGGCCCAGATAGGAATAGATAACAACAGATCCTTTGCCTATTAATAGACGACCTCCAGGTTGTAATGATGAAAGGTTTCCCATCAATGAGAATAGGATCAGCCTCAAGAATACGTTGTCTTTCATCACTACGTGAGAATTTAAAGTAGTATATAACATTATCGAAGTGAACACTTGTACCCCCTTTAGGCTTTCATACTTGGTTGCACTTCACCTTTACAAGCTAATAGGCAGGATTGGAGTCTAGGAAAATGCCCACCAAATAATCCTTCCAAAAATCAACTATGGCCTCAATCACTTCAACCGGAGGTGTCATAACTCCCTCAAGTTCAAAATTTTCAAAGCAACGGGGTGAATGCACACCTGCATTCTATGGCAATTTGGTGAACAATGACGTCCACAGAGAACTGACCGAGGGGGAGAGTGTAACAACCCTATTTTTTTAGGGATACTAAATTGGGAATCAACTAATTAATTGATAATTAATCTATTAATAATAACATACAATTAAATATTTATGGAAAAAAATAAAAATAGAATAAAAAATAAATGAAAATAAAACGGAAATTTAATATTAATAGCGTTGAGAGGAAAGTGAATGGTAATTCATTTACTTTTATTCGGCGTTAAAAATTATGTCTTTTTAGCGATAATGAAATTTATTGACCCAAATTATCTGAAAAGTTAACCTAAGAATGATATGTTTTTTTTTAAGAAAGAATGGTAACTAATTACATGAGATAAAATGCGTTTTATGTATGAAAAGTTTAGATAAGAAATTTTTATGTTGATTTACAATTTGGTATAAAAAATAAAAAAATTAAAATATATGTTATACTAAATTATTTTGGTTAAAAAAAATTTATCTTATCGATCATTACGTGTTTTAAAAAAGAAGAAAATATTATTTAGGATTTTGATAGCGTTTTCAGTATACTAAAACATGTGTTGTTCTGTTTTTAAAATTAAATAAATTGTTATGAACTTGTATCTAACTTAACAAATTTTTAACAATAATTTTCATCCAATAAATTAGGTTTTCGTGTTTCGCCTTGATACATAAGTATTGCGGGGTCCTTGTGTATTATTGAAAAATGGAGATGTAAATTTTATATGGATAATTATTTTGCTAAATTTTATTTGTTTTTTGAATTATAATGGGTTTATCAAAAGTTGGTTGGGAGATGTTGTCATCACTGATTTTTTTAGAAGTGTTTTGAAGTTGCAAACACTTTTGATTTTTGGGTCGGGATAGATTGGACTCTGTTCTACCAATGGGCCAAAACTCCATCTTGGCCTACCTGATTCAGGATCGCTACCTGAATCGGTGGTATATCACTTGCCCTTTTACAACCAAAAGGTCAACGTTATGCTACACATGGCTAATCTTATTTCTGATCGGGGTCTCCGATCGGCGGATCACGGACTATGATGGATGGAGGCGTGGGGGTCCCACGTGTAGATCCGTGAACAGGTGGCATACGGCCTTTTCCTTAGACCGTCTTGGTTATCCTGGATTGATCGCCACGTGTATTATGGCGTTATGAGTAGGTTACGGTGTTGATGTCTCCGCGCGCGCTCGAGCTCTACCACTGTGATTTTACAATACTAGCGTCTGTTTATTTGGTATATTTTATGAGTCATGTTACATTTATCCCATAATTCCCATAATGCAATTTTCTTTATCTTATGATTTTTTTGGAAAATATTAAAGTTAATTTTAAAAACCTAGCATCTTTGGAGAATGAGTGTATGAACTTATTCATTGTGTTAGATATAATAATTGGGTTGGTATCGTATTGGATTACATACGATATTTTTGGCCTAACCATTGTTTGATTAAATGAATTGTTTATGAAACCAAATTTGCATGTTGGTTCACACACACATATATGCCTCATGTTGGTTTATACATGCGGCGCTTCTTTTTCTTTTTGTTGATTGAGACAATTATTGTTCATAGATCTTACTTCACTTGCACTAGAAATAGTCCGACCCGTGTGATTTGTTTTATAATCCTTAGGTCAGTCTGAGGATTGTGGTTGCAGGTTAGGTTGTGTGGACTCTAGCAGCATTCATATTATTTTTCACGTTTTGGGGTTTTGGACTTTACAGCTTGGACTTAGGAGTAGTTAATATGTAGTATGGTATGTATGTTATTATGTATTTTGGGAGTGGAATTATGTACTATGAACTATGTATTGTGGACATTACTATTATGATATGTAGTATGTCTTCTGGTATTATTGTGCTGAACTGTACGTTCTATTATATTCTGTATTATGTAACCTAGGAAAATTTTATCTTGTACCATTGATTTGAACCGACACTTCACACGAATGGTAAGTAGAAAAAAAAGTCACAAAATTTCCTTTAAAGGGGGTAATGAGGTTCAACAAGACTGGTAAGCTTGCTCCTAGATTTATTGGGCCTTATCCTATTGTGGAGCGGATTGGGAAGCTTGCCTATAGAGTTGCTCTACCTGAATAATTATCGAGTGTGCACAACGTATTTCATGTGTCACACTTGAGAAAGTGTTTGAGGGATTCTGATGAGGTGATAGAGCCAAAGCAGTTGCAGCAGCTTGGGATCACCATAATATGACATATACTCGAGAGCCTATTTGTATCATTGCCTCTGAGACGAAGAAGTTGTGTAATAAGGTGGTTCCTCTAGTCAAGGTGCAATGGTCGAGCAATCCAAAGGACCGCACCTAGGAAACACAAGAGTCGATGCAGAGGCATTATCCTGATTTGTTTGGCGCTCGAGTAAGGTATTTCTTATTTTTTTTTAGAATCTAAATCAACTAATAAAGTTACAGTTATCGCTCTTACGTAGAAATTGCGAGGATGCAATTTTAGTAAGGGGGAAGTCTGTAACAACCCCTTTTTTAGGGATATTAAATTGGGAATCAACTAATAAATTGATAATTAATCTGTTAATAATAACATACAATTAAATATTTATGGAAAAAAATAAAATAATAATAATAAATAAATGAAAACAAAAGAAAATAAAATGGAAATTTAATATTAATAGCGTTGAGAGGAAAGTAAATGGTAACGAATTCATTTACTTTTATTCGGCGTTAAAAATTATGTCTTTTTAGTGGTAATGAAATTTATTGACCCAAATTATTTGAAAAGTTAACGCTAAAAATGATATGCTTTTTTATGAAAGAATGGTAACTAATTACATGAGATAAAATGCGTTTTATATATGAAAAGTTTAGATAAGAATTTTTTTATGTTGATTTACAATTTGGTATAAAAAAATATATGTTATATTAAATTATTTTGGTTAATTTTTTTTATCCTATCGATCATTATGTGTTTTGAAAAAGAAGAAAATTTTATTTAGGATTTCGATAGCGTTTTTGGTAAACTAAAACATGTGTTGTTCTGTTTTTAAAATTAAATAAATTGTTATGAACTTTTATCTAACTTAGCGAATTTTTAATAATAATTTTCATCCAATAAATGAGGTTTCATGTTTCGCCTTGATACATAAGTATTATGGGGTCCTCGTGTATTATTGCAAAACGGAGATGTAATTATTTTATTTTATATGGATAATTGTTTTGCTAAATTTTATTTTCTTTTTGAATTATACTGGGTTTATCAAAAGATTTGTTTAGGAGACGTTGTCATCACTGATTTTTTTAGAAGTGTTTTGAAGTTGCAAACACTTTTGATTTTTGGGTCGGGATAGATAGGACTCTGTTGTACCAATGGGCTAAAACTCCACCTTGGCCGACCTGATTCAGGATTGCTACTTGAATTGGTGGTATATCACTTGCCCTTTTACCACCAAAGGTCAACGGTCTGCTACACAGGGCTAATCTTATTTTTGATCGGGATCGCCGATCGACGGATCACGGACTATGATGGATGGAGGCGTGGGGGTCCCACGTGTAGATCTGTGAACGGGTAGCATACGGCCTTTACCGTAGACCGTCTTGGTTATGCTGGGTTGATCGCCAGGTGTATTATGGCGTTATGAGTAGGTTACGATGCCGATGACTCCACGCGCACTCGTGCTCTACCACTATGATTTTACAATACTAGCATCTGTTTATTTGGTATATTTTATGAGTCATGTTACATTTATCCCATAATTCCCATAATGCAATTTTCTTTATCTTATGATTTTTTTTGGGAAAATATTAAAGTTGATTTTAAAAACCCAGTATCTTTGGAGAATGTGTGTATGAACTTATCCATTGTGTTACATATGATAATTGGGTTGGTATCGTATTGGATTACATACGATATTTTTGGCCTAAAACCATTGTTTGATTAAATGAATTGTTTATGAAACCAAATTTGCATGTTGGTTCACACACACATATATGCCTCTTGTCGGTTTATACATGCGGCGCTTTCTTTTCCTTTTTGTTGATTGAGACAATTATTGTTCATAGACCTTACTCCACTCACACTAGAAATAGTTTGACTCGTGTGATATGTTTTATAATCCTCGGGCCAGTCTGAGGATTGTGGTTGCAGGTTAGGTTGCGTAGACTGTAGCAGCATTCATATTATTTTCCACGTTTTGGGGTTTTGGACTTTACAGCTTGAACTTAGGAGTAGTTAATATGTAGTATGGTATGTATGTTATTATGTATTTTGGGAGTGGAATTATGTACTATGAACTATGTATTGTGGACATTACTAGTATGATATGTATTATGTCTTCTGCCGTTGTTATGCTGAACTGTATGTTCTATTATACTCTGTACTATGTAACCTGGAAAATTTTTATCTTGTACCATTGCTTTGAACCGACACCGCGCACGAATGGTAAGTAGAAAAAAAAGTCATAAAATTTCTAATGCCAGTGTTAGTTCAAGGGAAGGAGTACAACATTTAGCCCTATCGAGTCATATTCTCCGTGCTTTCTGACAGTAATACTTAGTATTGCTCTTGGTTGGCATGGGTATAGGAGCCGGGTGTTACAGAGAGGGTTCCTTAGAAGCATTACCACATGGATTTAAACATGGGGCTTCGGGATTGGCACTAACATGAACACCAAGTGGGCAACTATGAACCAGTCCACAGCCAGATAAATCAACACTGGCATCTGCGGCCAAGATATAAGGTCTGCTATCGACGAACACAGTGTTAACATGACCCAAATCATTCGCTACAGCATCAAAAGCCAAATCAACCACGTCATCATCTAATTCACGTTGACTCTTATCAAGTATCTCAATTTCAACAAAACCCAAATTAGACTAGTCAGGAAACCTAACATCCTTAAGCGACCAAGGTTTATTACAGGCGGATGCTAAATAAGGAGTTAGAGGGTTCTCACTAGAAGACGAAGGCTACTAAGAAACGAAGGTGCATATGAATTTGAGGAGATCATGACATTTAGGAAACCAAAAAGTGAGTTATCGATTGCAGGAACAGGCATAGTAGGCGCACTCATGCATCGAGTTGCACCAGAAATGACAGAATTATTACCTGGAGGCCCAGACCTACTGACGAACGAAGAGGCGGCATAATAGAGGATGCCAGAGAGGGATTGGGAGAGGTCCAGATCTGGAATGCTACGCTTCTTCTTGGGCATAAAGATAAGATGAGGCATGAGCACGGAAGGAAGAAGGGGATAGACGGTGGTAGGAAAAAGAAGAGGACAGAAGAAATGAGAAGCGAATCAGGTGACGATGTCTAAAAGATTATTTCGCAAGAGAAAACACCAAGGGAGACTCCATTCTTTCCTAAATTCCGAATATCATTATTTCAAAGGAAAGATAAGATACGCTACCTCTTTATTAATAAAGAAAAAGGGATAAATTTGATTTTTTTTAACTTGGAAAGATTAATACCAATTAATTACAAATTGATTAGGTAATTGCTAATAAAAAGTAAGGTTCCTAATTGTTTGCATAAAAAATGGGCAAACACCTCCAAGTCGTATGATTTAGTCGATTTTAAGTTGTTCTTAGTGATTTGGGTGATTTATGCAAATATATAAAAAGCAGGGACTAAACTATAAAAGACACACAGATTTATAGTGGTTCGGCCAGAACGTGCCTACGTCCACTTTATATGTTATTCTCCTTTTCTATTCAGATTACAAGTACAAAGCTTTGATTACAAGTAACTGAAAGTTGTTTGAAAGTTCCATCCGTGCTTGAGCTCTCCAACTTGTCCCCCATTGTTGTACCCCTGCCCCTCTATTTATAGAGTGGGGCTGAGGGTAGGGGTCCTGGATGTATATAGCTGCTGGTGGGCCTGGGCTGAAGCAATCTGGCCTGGCAATGTTGTTCGGCAAGGCCTTGGTCCGGAGATGGTTGGAGTGGAATTGGTCCGGTATCACTTTGGTTCGGCAGGCATGGGAAGTGGTGTTGGTTCGGCGTGGTTGGTCCAGTATTACCTTGGAGATGTGTTGGTTCGGTAATGCTATGGTCCGGTGGTAGATGGGTTGAGCTTTGGTTCGGCTAGGCATAGGAAGTGGAGTTGGACCGGTAGTGCCTGGACCGGTGATGCTTTGGCTCGGCTGTGAGTTGGTCCGGTGGTGGTCTACCTTGCTTCTGGTTCGGTGGTGGAAATGCACACACAACATTGATATTCCAATTTTGTCCAACAAATGGGATAACACTTTGCCCCCCAAAATATGCCTTGCGGTAGGAAGGCGTGTTTTGTAATGCCATGAGCCGGATGTTCATATCCTGTTGATGTCCTGCAAAGGAATTTACAGCTTTATGTGACCTCAAATGACGACCGTTCGGGATCGAGATATTTGAGATGAAGTGCGACCGTCCATGGTCAAGCGCCTAACTTCAAATGACGATCGTTCGGGATCGAGCCATTCGAGGTGAAGTGCGACCGTGCGCGGTCAAGTGGCGGACCTCAAATGACGACCATTCGTGATCGAGCCATTTGAGGTGAGGTGAGTTGTGCCGTTCGGGGCGAGTTGTGACCGTTCGAGGTCGGGTGCCGTTGAGGCGAGTTGTGGCCGTTCGAGGTCGGGTGCCGTTCGAGGCGAATGAGTGTGCCCGGGGGGACTTAATATTATCAGTGCCGGAGTTATTGTTTGGGGGAGTTTCCAAATAAAAGACTTCGGCAGTTTACTACCATGCAAGAGGTGTTCGTGGATCGTTCGCGATCCAACGGGCATGTTGTAGATTTTTTTCGTAGAATTGTAAATATTAAAGCAATAATCATATGAACCTTACAGCAGAAATGTCCAAACAGGCAGAATTTAAATGTTCAAATCAAAATCAAAGAAAAAAAGCACACCTCCAAGTCTTTGTTTACCAAACCGCCTCTCATAGCTTTTCTAACCATCTCCGCCAACCTGTCATTGTCTCCGAGATGCAATCTTTGTTCATTACTTTCGACCTGCCCCCCGAGTCTACGAGGGAATTCTGGGATCTTCCCCCTTGACTGAGCGTTCACTCCTCTGCTGCTCCCAGGTTGTGCAGATGCTCCTCTTTCTCTCTCCGAAATTGGATCTATGTTCTCCATGGGTGTGCCTCCTAATCCAGGTGCTATGCCGGATGGTCCTGCTCCGTTTCGAACTCCATCCGCTTCCCTATTCTGTGCTCCAAGTTGCCCAATCTGCTGAAACAAATTCTGAATCAACCCCTCTTGTCTTTTCATCATTGTCTCCATCTCATCCCTGGTGATGAAGACTGAAGTTTGGTTCTCTCCTGAGGAAGCCTTTTGACTCCCTTCGTGCTGACTTCTTTCTGGTCTCTGTCTTCTACTTGTTTTCCTTCCAAGAGCCATAATCTCAGATAGACTTCTGGTTCTTAAAGAGAGTCTCTCAACAAATCTTTGCGAGGCAATGATTAAAGCGCTCCTGAGTTGTCTCTTAATGAAAGCACCAAAAGTGTTTGCATAAAAAATAGGCAAACACCTCTAAGTCGTATGATTTAGCCGATTTTAAGTTGTTCTTAGTGATTTGGGTGATTTATGCAAATATATAAAAAAAAGGGACTAAACTGTAAAAGACACAAATTTATAGTGGTTCGGCCAGAACGTGCCTATGTCCACTTTATATGTTATTCTCCTTTTCTATTCAGATTACAAGTACAAAGCTTTGATTACAAGTAACTGAAAGTTGTTTGAAAGTTCCATCCGTGCTTGAGCTCTCCAACTTGTCCCCCATTGTTGTACCCCTGCCCCTCTATTTATAGAGTGAGGCTGAGGGTAGGGGTCCTGGATGTATATAGCTGCTGGTGGGCCTGGGCTGAAGCAATCTGGCCTGGCAATGTTGGTTCGGCAAGGCCTTGGTCTGGAGATGGTTGGAGTGGAATTGGTCCGGTATCACTTTGGTTCGGCAGGCATGGGAAGTGGTGTTGGTTCGGCAGTGGTTGGTCCGGTATTACCTTGGAGATGTGTTGGTTCGGTAATGCTACGGTCCGGTGGTAGATGGGTTGAGCTTTGGTTCGGCTAGGCATAGGAAGTGGAGTTGGACCGGTAGTGCCTGGACCGGTGATGCTTTGGCTCGGCTGTGAGTTGGTCCAGTAGTGGTCTACCTTGCTTCTGGTTCGGTGGTGGAAATGCACACACAACATTGATATTCCAATTTTGACCAAAAAATGGGATAACACTAATTATTGTAAGTAAATATATGCAAATATATACATGTAAATTTGAATATCAATGAATAAATCTCTACAATGGTTAATGATGCTAAATGTGTAGAATATAGATAAATGATATTGATTGCTCTGAATTATAATAAGTGATATTTATTTGAATCATAATTAATGACATTAATTGGAAGAATACAAATGTTATCTTCTTTAAGGGATAAACGAAAGGAAATTTGCATATATTTACGAACAAGTAATGTATGAACAAAAAAATGTATAATTTTTCCTTAATCCAGACTTCGTCTATAAATACAATGCCCTAACTCTCACTTCTTTTCATTCTAAACACTAGCCGCCTCTTTAATTCTATCCGTTCTTATCTCCTTCTTCTTCCTCCTCAAAACTTCTCAAAACCATACATATTATGTTCTCTTTTCTAAATTTTCTTTATCAAAATGAAAATAAAACATATAAAATTAGGGGAGAGAAAATAAAATAAAAAGATAAAGAGAGAATGAATGGAGAACAAATGAAGGCTTGGAGGTATAAGAAAGAAGACACACAAATACTAAAGAAGAGGGAAAGCTTTGAAAAGGTGAATGGATCTACTACGATGTGTGATGTTATGAAATGAGTTGCTAAATTTCTCCTATACATCTACCTAAATTAAAAAAGTGTGAATTTTCAATTTGAAATGATAATTTACATTGAAAATATGTACAGATAGAAATTATGGAGAAAATCATAGGTGATAATTGAATAATATAATTATTAAAACACATGGAGAGTAAGCTATTGTAATTCACCTCTAAATATATAAATCTGGTTTAGGTAATTGAATTGAATTAATAAAATAAATCTATTTATGTATTCCCTCAATCACCTAGATTTGATTATACCCCTTTTTGGATAGGCTTGAATACAGAGAAATAAATGGATGATTGTGTGTACATAATCAAATAGAAAAACTATACAAATTGAGTATATTGATGATTGAAATTTATTCGAAATATTTGTAAAAAGTTGACCTTTCAGTTGTGTACAAATATAGAACAAAGAAAAACAAAACAAAGAAGAAGAATTGAAAGTAAAACGACAAAAAATGATGAAACCATGCAGGTCATATGTCTGAAAAATCGACCAAACATCTGAATCAGTTTACATTGCAAAACAGAAAGGGATTTGGTCATTTCTGACCTGATTCAGGCATCTGAATTTATTTTCAAAAGTCTAAAATTAAAGTCAGGTGTTTAAAAAATAGCCTCAGACATCTGTATACCTGTAGTCAACTTTTTTTCTACATGAGTTTAGACATGAATTAAAATTCAGATGTCTGAATGACTGAAGCAATCCCAAGACGAACCTGGAACTGGTGCAAGCAAAGAAAGATGAATTTGGGAAACTTATTATCACTTTCTCTACTTTTAGAAGTTCACGTAGCTGCATGGAGCATTGCAACATGCAGTATCAGTTCTACACTGAATCACTACCTAGGTCCACACTTCATGGCATGCATAGTGTGGAACTCGATAAGGCGTGTAATTACAGTGCAACTAGAAGCTCTTATTTTACCGAGGCATACCCGATCACATGTTTAACATGTTGGACAGTGGGAATAGGGAACGGAGAACATCCACAATAGTTAGGCTACATAGCGGATAGTAGCTAATCCTATATAGGAATCGTTACAAAAAAATTCTTTAGCTTTAGTTTGATGGTAAAGAGCATAAGACACTTTACTATTGAGAATGTGACACAAATGCTTCGGCATGCCAATAATTGTCGAGGTCGTATATTTGGCACATGCTTAGCCATTGCAATGCTTCGCTTAGTGTGTACATGCAATTTAAGTGGTTCGTCATTGAGAATATTAACTCAGTTTTGGTTAGGCGGTTATTTATCAAGATTGTTACTAGGATTTGACCTAGAGTTTTTTAGTTGTTGGTTGTTCAACCTTCGAGAGGAAACCTTTGTATGTCATTGTTGATGTTGGTGTAATAAGAATCGTACCATATAATTTGTAAAGTAACCAAACCTTCATATGTAATACATGAACACAAAAAGATATCCCACGTTGTGTAGATTATAATTGCAATTTAATTATTTGTCCATACCATACCACTAGCGATATGATTCATTCATCAAAATTTTTCTAATCCCTCTATTTATTCTTCTTTATATCTACCGCAGGCGGTTAGGTCGGTAGATGTAGTAGGCAAGATAAGGTGCGTGGAAGAGGTGACTCGATCTATTTAGATTTATTTTACATATAGTTACTCATCTATATACTTATATTATGTTATCCGTCGAGCGCATATTACGTACTGTCATTCAGAGATCTTTTTATGTGCCATATTTATTTTGACGCTGTATTTATTCCTTCCGCCATGAGATCTCAAATTGTCGGAAGCTTTGAATTTTATATTAGACTCCTATCATATAACTCTTATCCTTGCACGTCACAAGTTCAGAGTTTTGGATGGGTTTGTCTAGGGGACGAGTTGTAAAATCAAATGCGTCTGACCCACATCAATATTTAGTGAGCATTTTTTTAAGCAAACACGACTTAACCAAAATCTGTTGCAATATCATCTTTGAGTAATCTCAACACCCTTATCCAATCAAATGAGAGCGACCTCTCCAAACCCTACTCAACCAAATTTTACACCATCAAAACTCGATCATTGCCATCTCTACAAGCAGCGATTTTTAATACTACAACTAATACATCCTGATTTACATTTAGATGCAGCATAATCAGGTCACCTCCTCACCATTAATTGGTCATGGCCATGTAACCATCACTAGCACCTCGATCGACAACAGTAACAAACACCGGTTCATCTGATTTCCAAAACAATACAATACTTATTGTGCATACATCTTCAAACACAGACGCAATGACAGTCGGGTAGTTGGTCTCCATCATGATTTACCATCTCTGGCATAGGAGTAATTCAATTTCAATCAAACAGCAACCAATCATACTGTTAACGATTAAAATAGCTTTAACGCTAACACCCGGTGTAGCTCGTGATGAAGTGAAAGCACCACCCGTTTGCACGGGAATCAAAGTAAAAAGAAAATAGCAGGAAAGTAAAAGAGATAGAGATTTTTATAGTGGTTCGGCTTTTAATAAGCCTGCATCCACTTTACATCCTCCATTATGTTTTTCGAGCACACTTTACAAGATTACAACACTTTTACAACACGATCTCTTGATCACAACACTTTTAGAACACGATCCTACCATTACAACACGATCAGAGAAAGAAGTTTGAACTTTGATGATGGATTGATCTTTGGATTCATGTTGAATGAAGTAGATCTCTTGATGAAGATTCTCTGGTGTTTGAAGTGTTTGGAGAGTCGAGAAATCAGCAGAGTATAGGCGCCATGAAATCCGGGCCCCCCTTTCAGTTGGAGTAGGTGGAGTATTTATAGGAGATCTTGGCGTTAGGTCGGTTGGGTTATAGGTCGCGAGCGACCTATGGAGTGGCAGGAGAGAGGATAGCGACTTAAGGCATAGGTCGAAGGTCGTTAGCGACCTAAGAAGCAGTGGCACAGGGATCGGCGACCTAGGGAGCTACGTCTTAGGGAGTAGTGACTTAGAGAAGTCATGGCTTAAGGCCGTTGAGGCATGGGGCCACCTAAGGGAAGAGATAGGATACGGTTTAGGTCATGAGCGACCTACGGGTTAAGGGTTTAGGTCGTAGGTCGGTAGGGACGACCTAAGGAGATTGGTAAGCAGCTTAACATGTTGAGGTACCAGGAGCGAGCTAAGGAGTCGGTAGGTCATAAAAGACCTAAGGAAGTATGGTTCACGACTTAAATAAATGGCGATCTAAGGAAATGAGCAAGTAGTAGGTCGTTAGGTCTTAAGTCGCTAAGTCATTAGGTCTTAGGTCGCTAAGTCGTTAGGTCTTAGGTCGCTAAGTCGTTAGGTCTTAGGTCGCTAAGTCGTTAGGTTGCAAACTTTAGGTTGGCAGAAGTGTTAGGTCGGGTACTAGTTAGGTCGCTGGAAACCTTAACTCGTTAGGTCTCCTAAGGTCTTCGGCTTTGTTATCTCACTAAGTACTTAAGTCGTTGGACGCTATAGATCACTGCATACTTGAGAAGTTAGGTCGCCAGGTCGTGTACCATCCTAGGTCGCTGCCTTTAGACCGTTGCTCTTAAATCGCTGAGTTGCTTTAGCTCGTTGGATACTCCATGCCCTAGGTCGCATACCGTTTTGGACGGGGCGCTGCCCCCTGGACCCCTGCGACCTGACCGGTCAGGTCAAACACCGTAGCGGTGGCGTTGCCCCCGCACCCCTACCTTGGGAGGTTGGCACCCCCCTGGACCCCCCTCCATAGGGGATCTTAGATGAGAAATCATTCAACAGAACTTGCTTTGTTGAGATGCTGAGTTGACCAATCTTTGAGACGAGCTATCTTGCTTTTCTCGGTCGATCTTTTGATATCACGGCCTTGCTAAAAAGGAGGGATAACACATACCTTAACAGAAAGCTTCAATCTCGAGTTTGTTAGCAATATTATTCCAACGGTGACTCGAAGCTCGAACAACAATTCCTTCATTCTTTTGGGCAATTGCAACATCACATCTGGAACTTCGACATCAATGAGACAATGACACATCTCATCGAGGACTTTAACATCAAACAATAAGTAATACCTATCTCAACAACTTAGTCAAAGGAAATCGTGATTTATGAAGACGATTGTGAGAAGCGTCATTTCAGTTTCAAAAGGACGCAATTTCGATAACCTAGGCGTAAGCGAGGCACTCCCGAATCAACGACAAGCTGCTAACAATGAAGAGGAGGCATACATTTTAGAGACACATGCATCGATTTGCTATTTTTATTTAGAGGGGATTATTAATTGAATAGGAACAAGTTTTTTTCTTGTCCAAGTATCGACTCATCTTTAATAGGAGAGCCAGGTATTATCAAATTTTGGCCGGTTGATTTGGGCTTTCTAATTTCTGATTGCCTTGTAAACAAAAAAGCCAGAAGTCAAATATATTTTCGAAGACAATCGATTTAAAAAATAAATTTAATATACAAAACGAAAAATAAATTTATTTTATTTTCTATTTTCAAAAATTATAAAAGCGTGAAAAATAATCCATCTCCTTCGGCATACGCTACCAACTTATCTAAATGCTTCGCATTTTGTAATGCGTGTTGAAAATACAAAACACAAAACTCAAAATAAAATTAAACAAACCCTTAATTTTAGAAACTTTACACGATGCTATGAATAATCGAGATGAATGTTACACCAAGTGTGAATAATGTTTTCACTTTTACATGATTATGAATCTGATTCTACTTGTGAAGCATGTCTCGAATGATCAACAACGATGCTCATAGTGTCCCTTTTGAGAGGAGTTATGAGGATTAGTAAGACAAGTAACCTACCACCTAGATTTATTGGATCATACACAATTATTGAACGAATTGAAAAAATTGCTTAAATGGTGTCACTTCTTAGTCACTTTTTGTGTGTACATAACGTACTTCATGCGTCATGGCTAAGGAAGTGCTCAAGGAATTTTGAGATTGTCATCGAGCCAAAGCAAATGGAAGAGTATATGAAAAGCGTTGGTTAATTTGTATTTTTAATCAGGAAAGTGCAAGCTGCACTTTCTGATTTAAAAATATTTAGACCGCCATGATTCCTTAATAAAATTAGGGTTAGGGTTATGACATGAGAAATGAATAGCGACTCGTTTTAGTTGAATATATTTTGTTCGGCTTAAGTTGTTGGTAAGTATGGAGTTCCGCGGTGGTTCTCTTTTTATTACCCATGGCCTATACTATAATCTTTTTAATCATTTTCAAAAAAACACTTTGTACCAATATTGAAAAAAAACTTTGTAAGTGTGGAGATTTAATACGCACATGAGTCGCCAATATCGAGACCAGAGAATTTGCTTGCACATGAAGTAGTGAAATAAATGATAGGAGTAAAGTCATCATGTGAAAATAATAGGAATTCAATAAAGGGCATTTACTCTTTGGTGTCTTATGACATACCGCAATTGTAACTAGTGAATATTTAAAAAATTAATTTAGTATTTAGTCATTAATTAATGGAACACCTATTATACTCGATTTTTCAAAGATGAACGAATTGGGTCTTGAAACACCCGTAGTTTGACTGCTTTTCCAACGCATGGAAAATGAGTATAAACTTGGTTATATTTGGAATCGATAAATTTTGGGAAAGAATAGTGTTGAATGGAGAGGATTTTGGCTAAAGCTCATAAGCTAGCCTATAAGTCAGCTAAACCCTTCATAATTCCCATTCTCTTTTCATTCTATGTTTCTTTTTACTTCTACTATAATTAGTTCTCAAATTACCTCATAATATTCTTGCCCTAAATCACTAATTCAACCTCAAATAAAATTATACAAATCCCACAAAATATATACAATCCCTCTCTTCTCATTCTCTATTAAAAACGTATGAAGCAATTAGCTTGAACCAAATTTTGGAGCTTCATCCATGATTTAAAGAAAGCAAAATGACGGGTTTTAGTGATTTTGCGCTTGGTTTGAAGAAGAAGAAGAGGTGATCTTGTTAAGCTTCATATATTTGCTTATTGATGATTATAATTTATAGTGTTATATGAAATGATTTAGAGAATGTTTGTGTTGATTTGGGCTTCTGCTCATTTTGTAACATGGTTATATTAATGCATTAATTATTTAAGACCATAATTACCATGCTCTAAAAAGTTAGTAAGCCTAGAATTGATTGGGGTTAATTAGATAAATTTTTGTGATGTTATGGTTTGGTTTGTGATTAATTAAGTAGTATAACAGTGCGCGTATCATTAGAAAATATTAATAAAATCATTTGAATTGATTTACGGAAAATTAGTAAGCTAATTAGAGAGTTATAGGATCTACACTTATTATTTAAAGTGATTAGAGGCCCAATAGAGCATGGTTAGTACTTATAGATAATATTTAAAGAAAAGGAATGAATTTTATAAGAAAATAGTTTATTTATAAATATTATTTATGTAAAGATATAATTTTATAATGCAAAAGTGATATTTTGTTAAATAAGCGATTTTATAAAGTAATATAAAAATGACCTTTTATAAATAAGTGATTTTGTAAAATAGTATAAAAATGACATTTTTATATAATAAGTGATTTTGTAAAATAGTTTAAAAGTAATATTTTATAAAAGAGTGATTTTATAAAATAGTAAGAAAGTGATATTTTATCAAATAAGTGATTTAATAAACTAGAATAAAAATGACATTTTGTAAAATAAATGACTTTATAAAATATTATAAGAATGATATTTTATCAAAGAGTGATTTTATAATATAATAAGAAAGTTATATTTTATAAAATAACAATTTTATAAAATATTATGAATGAGGTATTTTATTGAGAGAATAAGTTTTTATAAAATAATACGAAGAAGAAATTCAGTATTTCAAAGGCTTAAATGAATTTATAAGCTAGAGTTGTATTTTATAAAATAATATAAAATGATGTTTTCTTTTGCTAAAAAGATTTAGTAAGTAAATGTAAGTTTTGACTTAAGTAATAATTGAATCACTTACTCGAATATATGTGTATGTATGTATGCACAAGCAGGTATATGTATACATGTATTTAAAGTAGTATAATAATCAGGATAATTCTTGTAATGTAACTAGAATTTTTGTATGCAGTTATGCATATATGTGTGTGTGTGTGTGTGTGTGTGAATTATTGTGTATATATGTGTATACCTTTATTTGTATATAAATAAAGTAGTGAGCATCTCATGTAGCCATACGACTATCGCGGGCGCTAAGCTGCATTAGAAGATATCAGGTCGAGTAATTGCTTTGGTGAAGTCTGAAATGTGATTTATATAAACAAACTTTGCTTGTGTATGAGAGTGTGTATTAATGGGCATAAATAGCTGTATTGCCACATGCATAGGCATCAGATGATGCAGGTTGGTCGGTTGAGTTCAATTTGGCATGTTAGAGGACACCAGGTTGAAAGGATCGCCTCGTGAAACTCTATGCGTGAAAGAATAGTTTTCCATATCGAAATTGGTTTTCAAATACTTAAGAAACCACTTTCGAAATATCAAACAATGGACTCAGAAAGAGGTCTGATGTGACAAAGTCAGGCTAAGCGAGCTAGGCAACTCATTGGGCAAAGCGACGGAGAAGATGGAGCTTGAATCGATGGCTCGAATGCTTCTTGCCTAGGCTTTACTGCCCAGGAAAGGGAGTAACTGGTTGATTGATGATAGACCACTGGTCTATTAGTGGTGCACTTGCCTGGGCAGTAAAGCCTAAGCAGGTGCAATTTGATGGGGGTTTCTCCCCGGATCCAGATGAATGAGGCTTCGACACAGTTTTAGGAAGGCTGCAGGCTACTCGAGAAAGTGGAATGCAAGGCGAAGCTCGGGATTGGACGCTATGTATAGTGATACATGTACAATCAATGATGATCATACACAATATCGATGTAATGATTGGGTACACGGTCATGTTTAGCGAGGATGTACGATTGTGCGGAGTTAGTCTATGCCTAAGTCCCCTTAGGCTTCGACTTTAGGGTAGATATGTTTGACGCATGACATTGGCCTTATATTAGTGGCCGTACCAATTATGGGTCTTATAATAGAGGACATCCATGTAGATAAAAGATGACAAGATACCGATCTTCGATTGTGATAGACGTATTTGATTACGTGATATTATGTTCATTGCATGCATTATTTTTAAGGCATCACTGTTCCTTTATGGTCCCGATAGCATATTGGAAGAGTCGCGGCTGTCGTTCCCTTTTTGGTAGAGGCGTGCGCAAGTTATTTAAGAAACCTATGATGACTAGAAAAGGGAAAATGATGACGATCATCTACGAATGGACTAGATGTCACCAAAGCTCGATGTAGAGGGTATGGTATGGTTCATATGGGATGAAGATTATCTGCGGGTGCACCAGGTGTCACCAAAGCTCAATGTAGAGGGAACGGTGTGGTTCACTTGGATTTTAAATAAATAGAGTAGGACATATACCATCAAAGCTTGCTTCAGGGGATACAGGGAGATCTGACTCTATTTATTTTGGACTTTCGAAGGGAATCATAAGATCACAGTAGGTGTCTGCAGTTGACTTCAACCATTAGTAATGTGAGTATTGATTTGTATTCTTCGGTCGTCTTTCATTGTTACGTTGTATGTGTTATTAGTTGGCCATTGTTTTTGCTGCTACATTTAATATCGTTATGTACTTCACGATGAACTCATGTTATGATCGTCCTATTTTTGGATGTTGGGTTATCTTTATCATAGTATGTTGTTATGTTTCTATCACATTATATTACTTATGCTGACTCGTTGATTACAGGAGAAGAGAGGGTTATGCTATGATTTCCTATATTTTGGATAGGTTTACTTTACTTGTTTATAGATAGTTAAAATCACCCCTAAGCCACGATTGTGGAGAGAACCGGCTGGGCCTTAGTAGTTTCTGTTTATTTGTATATAGTTTAATATATGTTATTTTGAGATAGTTTCCCTTACACCAGTTACATATAATCTATATTTTGTCTATGTGTTTATGTTATGACAACTCTTGGATACTCGATTTAGTAGTTTGAGAGTCAAGTGCTTTGAGCGATACGCTTTTAGGAAAGGTGAAGCATTTTATGGAGGTGATGTTGATACTCTGTATATATACTTGGTATTGTGGTAGTACATGATAGATATATATTTATATATGAGGCTTGATGTATCAGGTAATATATTCAAGACTTCGTCTCTATGGAATTTGATGTATCTGACTTTCTGTATTGATATTCATTTATCAGTTATTTTTGTTAGTGCGGTCCCTTATATATTATTATCATGTTCTGTACATGTATATTAGTATAGTATATATAGTCATTCCATCATGAGATTTTGTCGATATGCCTTATTATAATGCTTAATTTAATTTTCTTTCACGACTGGCTTTTGTGGTATTCGAAAGTCAAACGTTTAATTTAGCATTGATTTCAATGTATTATGAAGGGCGGGTTATTAAATTTCTTGGACCATGTAGTCCAGTTTGAGCTAATCAATCTGGTAAAAGGAGATACATTGAGACAGCGTACTTGTGTTTTTGTATTATATCATACTGTATACACCCCTTGTCTTCTGGACTTCGATTTATCTCTACTGCTAGTTGCTAAGGTATCTTCGTCAGGCTACTAGCATGAGCAGACGGAGTGCACGAGCGAATACGGATTGGAAATCTGAGATGCCTAATTAGTTTAGAGACTCTTTAGCTACCCTAAGGAATTTTTCCACTACCCATGAACATTACCAGCAATGTGGTTGGCGTTAAATTTGGTATGGCCCTTGGGGCACCAGTATTTCTAGCTCCACCAGCTTTAGGTTCTTCGAAGCTGCACCGAAATTTCCTTAGCCTAAAAGAGAAGCTATTTTCGAGTCCTAAGATTGTTGCGAGGACACGATCTTAGACACGTGCATGAGAGGGCTTCTATCGATATAGGTCTGGAGAATGTTCTCATAGGGAAGATTGATTCATGGAATTTGGAGAGGGAAAGCATTGGCTGGGTAAGACGCAGTGTTTGTGTGGCTGATAGGTAAACCCGTCACCTGGGATGAACTCAGCCATCGCTTTTTTTTCTCATTTCATTTCTGAGATCAGGAAGGGTTTGTACTTGAGCATTCCATCTAACTTATGCATGGTATCTTTTCAGTAAAGGAATATATTGACCAACTCAATCTTTTGTATTTGGGGAATGAGATGGTCGATACTCCGTTAGTACAGAAAAAGGAGTTTGCCTTGGGTCTTAAAGCATCAATTGGGGTTTCATTGCTCAGTCTTATCCCTGTTTAGGGACACATTAGTGAGTCTTGTTGTGACGACCCGCCCTTTCGACCCTCGAAAATAGACATAAATATGCCCATTGTATAACGTGTCGAACGATCGAGTGTCGGAAAGATAGATTGCTGCGACAAAAGAAAGTTGGTAGAAGAAGAAGAAACTAAACAAAACAGAATTTCACAGCGGACTGAATAACATATAATATAAATAGTTCTTAACGCAAATCAAAATTGTAATATACATATCTCCCATCAGAGTACACAAATCAAGAATTACCATCTTGGATAGTTATAACAACCTGCCCTCATAATTTTGCTAGTAATTTCAACAAAACACTACAGCGGAATAAACAAGTACGAGAATACGTCTCGGTCTCCAGCTCATCTCCTGAGCTCCATAGCATTCTAACCTAAACTTGTAATACTCGGTCTGACCCGAGCATTATAATAAAATAACACTTGAGTCAGTCTGGGAAAGCTAGCATGAGAAAACACACTCAATTTGAGTTATTAAAGTTTTCAAAATGCTTTGAAATCAAAGGTATCTCGTAAGACCACGCCATACATAAAAACGACGGGTTTTTACCATACGATAACCAAAACATTTCATATCAAATCCTCTAATAATTAGTGTCTAAGTACAAATACTTATTCAAATGGCTAAAATGCTTGCATCTCACGTTTCAGCATAGTTGGGCACAATTAAAACAGTACGACGCTTATTGGAGAATGGATTCCATACGAATGACTAGGTACTGGGGTATCACCTATTACGGTACATTTCTAGAAACAATGTACCGAGGACCACGTCAGGATACCCTACAACACAAGACTGGACTATCCTTAAACTAAATAGACCGAACATGCTATAACCTCGAGCGTTCCCACCCTTTTCTGAGCTCCTTCAATAAATCGTAGTAACAATATCCGAGGGTATCTAGAAAGGTGATAAACATACCCTAATTAGGTGCTACCCACTTAGCCTTGCTGCATCTTCCTTGCTTTTCAGTCATTCCCGGTTGATAAGGCTAGTGGTTACGATTAACTTTCAAGGAAATTCCACTTAGAATGCTCATTGCTTTCTCATGACAATGTACTGATAACATTCATCCATACAAGTCCATTTTGGGTCCGAACGGAACCGAAGGCTCTATTCCTGCTACATCCATTTTGGAATCACCCTCAATTTTAGTAGCGACTAGCCATTGCACTTTAGTGCTCCATCTTCGACCCCATGCTCTTGTCTTCATTTCGAAAACGTACTCATTGGATCGAAGTGGTTTTCGGATAACTTGCCCGACACCGGTCTCTTCGAAACAACGTTCGCTATTTCCAGTAAACTCAACCCCGGTTCTTTAGGACATAAACAGACGAAGTAAGATTGGAGATCACTTCCTAACCGTTAGTGGACGGATTTCCTTATCAACATCCTTGAAGAACGAAATAAGTTTATACATATAGTATAACACCTCAAATGGTAACTGTACCATATAATTCCCGTGTTTCTCCTAGATATTCCCAAAGTTATATTTTGGGTCTAGATTTTGATAGTCGGTTATTTAACAATCAAATAAACAACCATTCAACTAAACATTCCATTTTACACTGAAAACACTAAGTCTCTTTTTAATTTAATTTTAAACAAATTGAATCTCTTTATTCAAATTTTACATATTTATCTTAACGAATTTAATCAATTTAAAAACTATCTTCAAAAATATTTGAAAAACCCTTTAAATTAATATGGAAAGTATTACCGTGGTATCAAACCATGGATTCACAGCTCAATGGTTACGTCTCTATCCTAGAGAAATCCAAAACTTAACTGCAGACACTCATTGCCTCCGATTACGTTATGCGAGTATACCCTTACTTCCCGAAAACTTTATTTAAAAAATTATCTCAAAATAATGCTTATAAGTTTCTAAAATAAATTTCCCTGTTTAGTGTAGAGAAATATACTTAAATAAAAGTTATGGTACAAAGCCATATTAATATTCTAATAATTTGTCTTGTAAAACAAAAGTGCTGACTAGTTCTTAAATAATAAATCTTTAACAATCATTATAAAGAAACTAATTAATAATTAAATATGCTTTAACAATTTAAAGTAATTAAATACCTAATTTCCAGAATATTTGAACACTTTTAAAATTACCAAGAAAAAAAAAATCCTCCTTTTTAAAACAAGCCTAATTTCTCGATTCTAATTTCATTCCGTAAATTTGGAAGTCTTGCTTGAGTTCCAGTATAACAGATTTTATGCTTATTTCCAAATTCACTCCTATTCTTCCAATCAATTCAAAAGCTCGATTTTAAAACCTCCTTTATTTTTAAAACAAGTGCCACTTAAGAATTCATTATTCAAAATCCTTTTATATACTTTTATTTCAAAATTTCTAATTATAATACCCCGAATTTGTTAATTATAAATTTCTAACCAATATTTTATCAGATCAATTAACCTAAATTTCTAGATAAATATTTTACTTAAAAAATCCCTTTACATTTTTTCCCCATTCAACCCATATATTACTGGTATTTAAAAATACTAAATCTAGGCTAAGACTGCCAAAACATCCAATCAATTCCAAATCACACAATAATTTATCACAGATTATTCAAACAAAAGATATTATCACCATATATGAAATGAAATTCAACATTTTTGAGGAATCCAGTTGGATCTCTCCAGCCTGTTTCCCCACAACCATAGATGTTAACACAACATAAAAATACCAAATCCGCTTCGAGGTGGAATATCGTGGTATATAAGGTCATTTGCTATTACATGGGGCGCATAGCGTCTCATCCGCTATATATATGCGGGAATATCAACCACTCCAATGCATATATATTTGCACTACTATATATAATATCACATTCAACTGATAAAAACTTATCAATTCAACCAATCAAACATTATTTAATTTTAACTACTTCAAAATTAATACCTGTAACGACCCGATTTTTCGACTTTCGGAAGTCGACATTAATGCATCCACTGTATCAAATACTGCATAGTCGAATGCCGGAAAATCAAACCGTTAGGGTTTAAGAAGAAGTAGATAGAAGAAGAACAGAAACAATAAAAGAATCTCACATTTCGCAGCGGAACAATATATAATAGATAAAGAATAATATTTAAAACAAAAACACTATATCAATTTATACATCACATTATCAGAGTTTACAATAACAAACAGCGAAAAGGAAATATTACATATATAAGTGATACGCCTTGCCTTCCAGCTTCAACTCCCGATCTCCACAGCAACTTCTTGACTTCGCTCCAGAATAATTGACAACCTGACTCTAGGCTGCCCGTGTGGAAAATTATGGGCACCCAGAGTTTAGAAAGGAAACAATAAACTCCAGATCAGTCATGGGACTGGTGTGAGATCTTAAAACAGTTATTCTTTAACAGAAGAATTTAAAAGAAATCTGTAATGCTTTTTGGAAAATGAAACTACCATAAGGCTTCCCGGCACTCACATAATGCAATCGCACACTTGGAGGAGATTTCTCCTTATGATAGTCAAAAATGCTTCATACGCAAAATCTCTTTGATATTATTATTAGTGCATAGTGGAAAACATTTGCAAGTATAATATTAATCTTAGCTAGCATATGTACCATTATAGTATGCCTACTATAGCTACCATATTAGATGGCAGGTTCTACAACTAAAACCGAACAAGGCGCGTATTGGTGATTGGATTTCCAACAAATGGTTAGGGAAAGGAACTTCCTAGGCCACATGGATACGCTTTTGGAGGGACGCCCCGAGAACCTAACCGGATCTCTGCCAACACAAGGCCGGGTTACCTATGCAAAAATAGGTAACTACCACACGAGTATGTCATTCCCCGGTCGTAAACAACCTTTATCCGAGGATCCTCAATACCAACAACCACAAAGTAATAAATTTGCAGCAACCACATAGGTTAAGTATCTGGGCTCCATACCATGATACCACCTCTATTCAGAAGGAAACAAACATACCCTAAGGGGCGCTACCCCCTATAACCTTGCTGCATCCTTCCTGTTTCGACCATCCCATGGTGTGAGGCTCGACGAAGTCTCGTTCGCAATGCTATGCTTTTCACAAAAGCCATGCTTTGATCAACAAATAATCAATAGCACTTCATATGCCACATTACCAAATTGGAAATATATCACTAGTAACCATCAACTACATAACTTCTAAGCTCGTACGTCTTAGAGAAGGGTGTTAAGCTAAGAGAATAAATTCTCCGCCACCAACAGAAATGTATTTGGTAGAAACCGGCTTTACATCTCAAAGTGTAACGTCAGACACACATCCACAAGTCCGTTCCGAGATCGAACGGAATCGAAGGCACTTCCAAAGAAGCCCTTGCAAATCCGGATATTCACTAATCACGTCCGGAATACCCATCACAAAAGGTGATGAAATCTTTATATCGGAGCAACCCGGTGCAGAGACATTCGACAGGTAATCCTTCCGCTTTCAAAAATACCCGGTCTTCAACACCATCTTCAAATGCAATTCCATTTCGTCGTATCATTATTCGGAATGAGTTTTATGACACATAAGGTCCTCTCCCGACTAATCCGAATAATGAGCGTTTATTTTTAATAATAAGCATTCATTTAGTTTTCAAACAAACCATAACAATTTCCACTTTGATTTTTAAAACAAAAGATCCATTGCAATCACAAATGTTCGATGTGGTTTTCGAATATCCATTTGGAATTCGACTCCCGGTCGCATCGAAAATCAAAACCATTTAAAGACCAATATTGATAGTCGGTTATTTAACTGCCAATCATCACTTACAACAGTCACTGGATTTCAAATAATTTTCCCTCAATTATTATTATTTTCAAAATATCTTCGCAAGATAAAATTTTACTTTTCAACACTTTGAAAACAAATCCAAATCAAATTTTCACACTTCAATCCTTTGAAAATAAATTCCAAATCAATTTTTTCCCTTGCGCGGAAAACATTTCCAATATTTATTCGTTTTCACTGAAAATCTGCCGATTTCAAATATTTTAAGATAATGTAAAATATTTATTCAAAATATACTTGGAAACATTGAATAAACTATTTTAGAATACTTGCTAAATATTAGTTATGAAAAATATTATACTAATATCTCATATAAAAATTCAAGTCGAAAACTAATTTTAAAACAAAATTAGTAGATAGAGTATAAAATTTTAAATATCCAATTTCTAAAACAAATATCAATTTAAAACTTTAAATAATCACTTCCATAATAGTTTTAAAATATATTTTAACTTTAAATATTTTCAAAATAATTTGAGTAAATAATTTTTCCATAACATTCTTTCCTTAAAACCATCTTTACAACTTCAATCTATATTTATAAACTATATTGAAATCATTCTCGGCTTTTAGGGAAAGTACACATTTCACTCTAAAATGGTTCATTCAAATCAATTAATTAATCTTTGTGGATTTATTTTAAATTTACGTCCCAAATCTGTAAATTCCTTTCCACACTTTTTTAAAATAAAATAATATTTAATTCTAAAACATATTTTCCTTTCTTTTATAAAATTCCCATTGTGGATTTTAATCTTCAAATATCCATAAATATACAATTTTCATATCGTTTTCCAAATATTCACTTTCAACACCAAATCAATTCTCAAATTGATTTCCAAATTTATTCAATTACCACATCCAATTCCAAATTGATTTCTAATCAATTTTCATATTGATTTCCCAAGGGTTTTATTTTTAAAACACTAAATTAATTTTCAAATTTAATTTCTAAATTTATTTCAACACCAAATCGATTTTCATGTAAACACTAAATCAATTTTCATATTGATTTCCCAAAGATTTATTCTTTTAACACCAAATCAATTTCCGAATTTATTTTTTAAAATAAATTCCTTTATCTTTTCCAAATTATTTAAAAACCATATTTTTAAAATAAATTCTTCACCTTTTGAATATTATTGCTTGAAATCCATTTATTAAACCTTTTCCCATATTTTGGAATTTTATTCAATAGGATTTCGCTATAGATTTTCTACTTAAATTTAAAGATCCAATTTTATTTATTTCTGGTATCCTACGATACCAAAAATATATTCGTTTAAATTTTAGCCTTCAACGGTTTCAGTCATAAATAATCACACATAGATTATAAATAATTAACACACAATTTTGAAAAACAAATCAAAATGTTTTGAGGAATCCGGTTGGATCCCTCGAACCTGTTTCCCTGCGTCCACAGACGTTAGCACAACAATTAAATACCAATTCCACTTCGAGGTGGAATATCGCGGTATATGGGATTTATAAAATGTGACGAACTGCCCTTCTACTACCAGAAAGACGCATCATCATTAAGAAAGAAAAGGATAGAGATAGAAAAGAATAGAAAAGAAAGAACAAAAACGTCAGAATCTCACAACAGAACGGAACAAAAAATAATATATCGCAGATTTATTACATAGATTTCATATATCAGAGTTATACAATATCAATACACACGACAATCATACATACATCTGTCACTATATACATCAGAGATACAGTATACATCAACTAACACAGCGGAACTAGATAGATATCTACATACGTCTGGAAACGCCTGCTCCAAGCTCCTCCAGAATCAAAATCCAAACCTATCACTTGGCTACTCGTAAAAATTTGAGTACCCAAGAGTTTATGAAAACAAAATATAAACTCCGGGTCAGACATGGGTCTGGTATGAGTAAACGGTTTAAATTGTTTAATTTTGAAAAACTTTTAAAACAAAGGTATCACGTAAGACTCCCCACAAATAAATACGGGTAAGTTTTTACCTTATGCTAACCAAAACATTTTATAGGAAATCCAGTGATATTATAATAGTGTCTAGGGTTTTCAAGTAAAATACAGAAATAGCTGAAATGCTTACATCTCACATTCCAACGTAGTTGGGCATAATTAAAACGTACGGCGCTTATTGGAAATTGGATCTCATACAATGGCAGGGCTACTGGGGTACCGCCTGTCACAGTACGCGGTCTAGATCACTGTAACGAGGAGCCACCCTAACTTCCCTGCAACATAAGGCTAGAACCATTCCTTACTGAACAGTCCCGAACAAGATAACCCCGCAGTTGGTGCGCATATCCAACCGCCCACACAGCCGAAATAAAGGGACATCTAGACATGGGTATATCTCGTCCTGCTTAGGCATGACCCACCTAACCTTGCTGCACCTCCCCTGTTTTAGCCATTCCCGGTTGATGAGGCTTGAGGCTGCGATTACCTTTATAGGACATATTTCTTAGAATGCTCATCGTCCGCCTGACGATGTGTTGAAAGCATTAAATCCATACAAGTTCGTTCCGGGTTCGAACGAAACCGAAGGCATTATCTCGTTACACTCATTTTGGAATCACCCTCATAGTCAACAACGATAATCCTTGCATTCTAAAAACACCATCTCGATCTTCACTTGAGAATTCATGACCTAACGTTTAATTTGGATCGATATGGTTTTCGGAATATCAATTGGATACCCGATCCCGGTCTCATCGAAATCCAAATGCCATTTTAAAGGCCAAGTTGTCTACTTAACTTAAATAGTTTAATTCAATGATTGAATTCATATAACATTTACCACAGATAAATCATACACAATCGCCATGGATATATTAAAGCATAGCAGAGAGCATCACAGAATATCATCAATAAACATCTCAAACAAATATTCTATACATACAACATCCATAAGCAATCATCTTAAGTTCTTATTGTGATGAATTTAATTACTTGAGAGTTAATCTCTTAACCTGTTTAATCACTTATTTCCCTTCAAATTATTTAATCAATAAGTCATTTCTTAATTAATATTTATGTCTAAATTGCTTAATTACTTAATTACTATTTAATTAATTACTCTCTTAATCAAGTTATCTAACTTTAATTTCTTAAGTAATTATTTCCCAATCACTATTCTTCGACCTAAATAGGACTTAATTACCTGTTTATTTATTGCTAATTGCTTCATTAATCATTTCTCAATTCTTAGTTAAATCACTTGATTAATTAACTATTACTCATTCATTAATTAATTAATTACAATTTCACTTATTTCTTATAATACACTACTAATTAAAATTACAAAGTAATTACTCTTAATTACTTTTGAATCCAATCAATTAATATTGATTATTCACTTAATTAACATTCAAGTCTTCTTAAAATTTGTTATCAATTATATTACTAACTGAAACATTATTTGTTAATTTACTTAATTTGTTACTTAATATTAACAAAATTTTAAAACATGAATAAGCTTTAACAAAAGTAATCGGTAAATTTAAAATAGTTAATCACGAGTTAACCTGTTAATAAACCTTAACTATGATAATCAAACTTGAGTTAAATTTTTACTTAAATCTTGAACAGTATTCACTTTACTGTGAAACTTGATGAAACCTTTATTCACTAACAAATTTTATAAAATCCTACACTCAGATACAAAGGACCCGAGAGTTCCCCTGTAACACTCAATCGCTGCTTCGAGTTGTTCGCCCCCTTCACCTGAGTCACCAACCCAGGTACGCGAACTCCATCTTCTTCTCTTTTTTTTAGTTTTACAGTAAGTTTCAATTAAACTTAATTAAAAGATAAACATCAGAAATTTCTCGCACCCAAACTCAAAAGAAAACCGTAGCAACCACCCAATATTCTCAAGAATGACTCAAGACAGTGCCCCCCTTCAAACACTGATACGCCACCGTGCCGTACACGTGTACAGCGTCGCACGTGGCTCCGGCGATCTTCCAAGACTTCGAGCAAATCCCAATTTACACCAACACAAGAAAACAAAAGTCGATTTACCACTCAAGATTCGAATTCGATAAAATTGCAGTTCGAACGAAAGAAAACAAACGACCTCTCTGCAACAAACATCGCGCCACCAAACACGGTCCACCGGAGGCGATGGAAACTCGACCACACCTCGTCAACGTCCCCAGAAATCTTCCCACTAAGTCTCGAATCACTCGATCACGTGTTCGAGTCAAATCCCTTATTTCACTGCCATGTACATAAACACGCAGTAAAACCCTATGTCGATCTCGTATCCAAATTCTATGCAATGGAAAAATCAGTGGATATTTTTCCTAGGATCACTAACCTTTGCACTTGCTTCAGTTTAAATTTCAGCATTTTATATTGGATCAAATTCGAGATTTTGATAAAATTTCAATTTTTGTTCAATACCGAGTTGCTCTTGAAATACTGAGCCAAAAATCCCCATTCAAATTTTTAAAATCATAACTTTTAGTCGTAATTCAAGATACAAATTTGAATTAGCTTTTCATATGATCGGATTTACCAATGCTTCCTTAATTGACTGTAAACAGAAAAAGTATAAGTTACTAATATGTTGAAACAGGTTTCAAAAATTATGATTGAAGTTCAAGCAACAAGTTTTGATGAAAAACAAATTTAAACTTACTATAATCAAATGAAAACAATTCAAATTTTAATTGTTTTCAATCCTGTAACACAAAGCAGAGAACAACATCTTCAATATTCCAAGTACAACTTGTATAAAATCTCAGACACATATCAAAACAAAGCACATACAATACATATATAAATCTCATGAAATTATCTTACCGGTTTAATTAACTTAAGCTTGAAAATTTAAGTTTACTCACCTCAAATAATTGTTAAACAACAAGCCCTCTTTATGACTTGAAAACTGCAGATAAAAACTGCCTGTTGCTTTGTTCATGAATCTGCTTTTCTTTTAGATTTGAATATGTTTCTCTTTTTCTTGTTTTAGTTTCCTCTAGTTTCACTTTTTTGTTGTTTAATGAACTTGAAGTAGCATGATATATACATATAAATATAGAACAGAATGGGGAGGCTTTAACTGGTCAGAAGCTTCTTTGATTGATCAGATTTTCTTAATATCTTAAATTGACAAAGGTTGGCTGCGAAGATTGGTAATTTAATGCCTTGTTTACCTAATAGGTTTACATACTTATTTTGTTTGGCTGCTCATAGATATTTGTATATAATTGTTGTACTATGCATAAAGATATTGATTTGTTCCTTTTCATTTTGCAGGCCCACAAAGCTTGTACATGAAGCTATTATATGGAATTGATTAGTTATTTAAACAATTTTATATACTATCTTAATAAAGACAACTTGGCATTGAAGCTGTGTTATATCTTCTCTGATATTAAATATTTTATATGGAATTGATTAGTCTTTAAAATAGTATATACTTGCAAGTAGGTTATATGACCTGTGCTTCTCTGTTTCACATTTGCAAATAGATTTGGCTTATAAAGACATTTGTTTAAAAATATTTGTTTTAACAGCTTCTAGTTTGTACTTACAAACAACACTTGATCTATTATATTTATGAATACTTGTTCTTTTACTAGTTTTCAGTATACATGGTTATCAGATTCACTTATATCTTGTGTCTTGTAAGTGAAGGTAAGTTGTTTGTTATTTTTTTTGTTTGTTTGAGCATAACATTTGCAGGTAGATATTGATGTGTGTATATGAAGTTAATTTGTTTTATTATTTCATACGTTATGCTTATTTTATTTTACGCTCTCAAATTAACAGCTTATGTGGTATGCTTGTTTATCTATGTTATTTTATTTTATACTTTGTTTTTATTTTAGTTTTATACAATTGTGTTTTAATTAACTTCAGATTATGTTGTATGTTTTTCCCAAAATTATTTAATCCTTGATTCCATTTTATTTTTTTATTTCTAACTAATAATATTCAAGTTATATTCAATACAGTTTATTTATATTCATTCCTATCTGTATTTTATCAATAATTAAGTTATATTCATATGATAGACTTATTTTTAAGTTGATAGAATTAAATTTCATTTCAAACATTATCATTCATATGTATACTTACCAAATATAAACAAAGTACGACATTTTAATTCAATCATAAAAGACAAATTTAATATGAATATTATTGAGATAATTTATTTAAATTTTCAAATTAATTTCCGCTTTAAAAAAAATACCATTTATATAAACAATGGCAATTATTTCAAAATCATATCCGTTTCAAATGAATAAGTATACATTTTATTTAAATTGATTTAAATATTTATTAAAATAAATAGGACCAAAATCCAGGGTCGTTACATAAAATATCATCCGCTATTATGCGGCGCATAGGGTCTCATCCGCTATATAATGCGGGAAATCAATCACTCCAAATACATATATAATACCAATTCCACTTCAAGGTGGAATATCGTGGTATATGGGTTTAATATAATATCATCCACTATTATGCGGTTCATAGGGTCTAAACTAATATAACTGATAATAAATCAATCATCCAAGCGCACAATCAACAATTTTAAATTTTAACTATTTAAAATTAAATCAGCGATTGAGGGAGAAGATCTCACCTTTTTCCTTGCATGCAACCCAATTCATTTCCAGCTCGTTTTCTTTGCAATTTTTTTTGACCTTGTATAACAATTATATGATTTAATTAATATTCGAACCAACTAAACAATTTATTTCCGTTTAATAGATTTAATTTCAACTAATTATTATATTTAAATGAAATTTCCTTTGATAATTAATTTGGTAACTAAAATAAGTTAAATAAATCTCCTTAATAAATTATTTTAGGAAAATTTATTAAATCAAAACATGTTTATGTATATTTATTTTATTCCTTACACATACTAAAATAACTTAGAAAAATTAAAAATCCAATTGTTATTTTTTTCCAAAGCTTATCTTATGCATAAACTTCCCTGTTTTTCTGAAAATAATAACAATGATTTACTTTACTGTTTATGTATATACATACATATATACATCTAAAATATATTTACCCTTTACTATAAATTTTTTAATATATATATATATATAAACAAAGAAAAATACCTCACTGCCCAATCCCTAATCGCTGAACTCTCCCATTGTTTGCTTGCACTCGATTGCTACTAACAGCTCACCCATCCCACTTGCACACGCAATTGAAAATCGTGCAACCCAGCTTCGCCCAAATCACATCCACAGACCCTCCTTGCCGCTCAAAACCACCCCGTCGCTTTCCTCGCGTGCACTCGAGGTTCGCCACCATCGGAAAGCCGCTGACTCACCAATCGATGCCGTGCGTCCAGGCATCGCACGCCTACGCGCTTGAGATCGAGATCGCTATACTCCAACCTAGCATGCTCAAACTTCTAAAGCAAACCCTCGGCTTCGAACGTGACACGAAATCGCGACTTAAATCGATCGAGGCTTCGGCCATTTTTTTTATTATCGATCTGATTTAATTTGAGAAGAGGGAGAATGATTCTTTTGTTTCGAACAACTAGTTCAGCCCCAAACTTTGAAACCGGTATTCATTATCTCTGCGAAGACGCGTGGTAAACCCAAGAGAACATGTGTTCTCAAAGGGGACAAGTGGATGCGTTAAGAGAATTTAAAGAAAAAATATAAGTATATGTGTTCGAATTTAAATATTAAATTTAAATTGTCTCGATCAACGCAACTCATAAATCTCGATCTCCAATCGATGCGTGCCGCTAGACATTTATAATATTATACCCCTATTCCAAACGCAATGGAAAAAGTTTCAAGTCCAAATTCAATCGTATGGAGAAGATAGCCTTTTGAACCAGTTAAAACATTAAATTTTCAATTGAATTTTCAACGCATTTATTTACCGTACGGCCAAACGATCACTCCAAACACAACGAAAATTGAAATCCGATAATAATACAATATTACAGATCCAATGGAACTGGTCTCGTCGAATTCCGAGACCGTGCCTTGAAAGGCTATTTTTAAATATCGATTTGAACGATATATTTTCAAAACTGATTAAAGCATTCTCAAATCCAATTCTGAAGCTTCCATTATCTTCAGTATTGTCATTATAAATTTTCTAAGCTTTTGAAATATTTTTATTCAGCTTAAAACTGAAGATTCAAATTTTTACCCAATTTCAACAAATTAAATTTAACAGTTAAATTGCCAAATTTATAGTTAAAATTGAAGTTCAAGTTTAAAAAAACTTCCAATATCTAAAATCAATTAAATATTTCAATTTCAAATGTTGAAAATTTTGGGTCGTCACAATACCAGCAGTCCAAAATTGAGTTGCAGATCTGTTCCAGACGTAATTCTTGTCACCACGATCCCATTGCCGCTTATTTCATCTCAATCAGACCTCGTATGAAATAGTTATGCTATTTAAAGATTACATAGATTTAAATATAAATAAATTCACAAAATTCAATTTTATTTCTACCCTCAGTTAATCATAGTCGTTCAATCCCAGAGACAAAATCGTGGCCGCACTTCCCTTCTTCCCTCTCGTGCGTTCGTCCAAAGTTTGAAACCCATAATCGTTTGCCAATTTTTGATCGCCATTCCTCCTCTGGTCATCTTCATGTCAATCCGAGACCATCTCTTCGAAGCTCTACGCGTAAGGAACCACCACCTTCAGTCCCTTGAAGCTCAGCAATCCCTTTAGCGTGAAAAACGAGAATGAAAAAAACAAGTTCGCGGCTGAAATTCAGCCTCTTCGATGAACTACAGGCGATCTCCTCTGTTGGTCTTGTAGAGCTCAACGAGCTCTTCAACTTTGTTTAGAAAGTTTTGAAAAATATTATGTGGATGGAGAGATAAATGAAGGAAAATGAAGGAGTGTTTCGACCATTGATTTATAAGGAGGCAGCTAGGTGAAAAATTACCGTTGATAACGTATATTTACGTATACATATATTATTTTAATATTATTTTCCAAACTCGCGTGATTTTCTGGATGAACTCCAAACGAAGCATGCCGCCTGACGTTTATAATGTTTTAGCCCAATTTCGAACACAATGGAACAGGTTTCGGGGCCTAATTCGATCGTATGTAGAAGATAGCCTTTTGAATCGAATCAAAATTTTAGATTTTAGATTTTTATTTTCAACGCATTTCTATCCCGTACGACCAAACGTTAACTCCAAATGTTACGAAATTTGAAATCCGATAATAATATACTATTACGGATCCAATGGAAGTAGTTTCGTCAAATTCCAAGACTATCCTCTGGAAGGCTATTTTAACAAGTCTACTGAATCGAGCGATTTTCAAAATCGACAGAATTTTCTTGAAATTTTCAATTTTAAAAACTTACCAACTCAATTGTGATTCAATAAGAATTTATATTCATGCTAGAAATCATCCCCATTTGTATTAAATCAAAATTTATTATTTACGCTATTACCATATATACTAAATTTTTTTTTTGGCAAAGCCAGCGAGGTTGACTGGACCCCTACCAGTTTTATTGCAACACAATAAAAGAGGACAGTACATGAGAGAAGAAAGGGAAAAAAAATAAAAGGAAAATTAAAACAATTGAAGAAACAACAACTAAACTTCAACCCCAAACATGGATCAACGAGTCAGGAAATTTAGTGTTGCAATTCATCAATTGCCAATGAGTGGTTCTCCTAACATCCTGCCATAATAATTCATTCTTCCTTCTGAGATTATCAAAAACAGCAGTGTTTCTTTCTTTCCAAACAGCAATGAGATATTTTTTCAAACATACAACCAAAATTCTAGTCTCAAACTTTCTCCACCTTGTTGCTTTGTAAATGATACTCCATATCATTGCAGAACCCCCAGCATTTAGATTAAAACCAGTAGTGGAACTGACTCTGGCCATAACAATTTTTAGAGCAGGATAATCAAAAAAGACGTGATCAGTGGTTTCTTCATGCATATCACAGAAAAGACATAAGGAGGTGCATGCCATACCAAAATACTTCAATTTACTTCTAGTCAGTAGAGCATGGTTTATGACTTTCCACAGCATCAAGTTATCAGTTGGAGGAGAATCATCAGACCAGATCACAGAGCACCATTTTGAAGAAGGCAGAGTGTCATACATAGAAATATTTGTGTACACACCCCTGATTGTGTGAGGCCTCAAGTCCCAAGTAACTGCCTGCATTTGATTAGTATTGCTGTAGTTGTTTTGAACCTCGGACCATAATTGCCTGATCATTTGATTACTATTGCTTGGCAATTGCAAATTCCCTCATGAACATAAACATTGGCTTTAGCATCATAATGAATTCCAGACTGTTGAACATGAAGGTAGTCACAAACTTTTGAAAGGATGAAACCTCTGCCCGGCCAAGGATCATGCCAGAAGCTAACATCAGATTTTGCATTAACATGATATTGTATCAAAGGGAGGTAAACATTTCTTAATTTCAGAATGCTCCTCCAAATCCAACTGCAGCATTGGGGGATCTCCATGCACCAAAAGTATTTATTTTTAATGTAAAATTGCCAAACCCATTTTGCCCAAACACTGCTTCTTTTATTGATGAGGTCTTCAAAATGGGAACTAATGGCTGCACAGTTCCATTTACTAGCATTAATAACACCTAGCCCCCCAAGTTTAATTGGAGTTTCAAATTTAGTGAATGAGCATGGGATCAACTTCCTGTTGTGTATGCTACCAGTCCAGAAATACCTATGCATAGCTGACCTCACCATGTGCAACAGCTTGGTAGGAAGGATAATGCACCTAGCCCAGTAGACTAAAGATGAAAAAACAACTGACTTAATAAGGACAAGCCTTCCACTTTGTGACAGTTGCCTATTAGACCAGACACCCATAACAGATGTGATCTTATTGTATAAAGGAGCACAGTCAGCATTAGAAATTCTTTTGGTAAGTAAAGGAAGTCCAAGATACCTCATGTCATTGTCCATGTTGGTGAAGCCAGTGTGCATATGAAGGGCAACAGCAAGGGTATCACTGACTCCAGCAAGTAACAAGGAAGATTTTGCTTTGTTAATAGAAAGACCCGTCATGCAATAAAAGGAGCGGAGAGCCTCAACAATTCCGGTCGTAGAGGGAATATCTGGTTTAGTAAATAACAACACATCATCAACAAACATCAGTGATTGAATTTGGAGAGCAGAGCACTTAGGGTGGTACTTGATTAGCTTCTGAGTGTACTTGTCTTTAAGCACAACTGTGAAAACTTCCATAACTAACAAGAAAAGGTAGGAAGATATGGGATCTCCCTGGCGAATTCCTTTACTATTTTTGAAATACCCAACTGGTCTACTGTTCAAAACAACAGAGAGAGTAGGGGTGGAGATGCACACATATATCCATGACACAAAAATTTTGGGAAACCCCATGACTGCCATGATCCTCACAATTGAAGCCCAATGTATAGAATCATAAGCTTTAGATATGTCAATTTTTAGAGTGGCAGCAGGTGACACATTAACTCTAGAATAACCGTTAAGCGGTTCTTGTGTCAGCAGAACATTATCAAGAATGTTTCAGTAGGAAGGAAGGCTGCCTGGTTCAAGGAGACAACTGATGGCATTACACTAATCATACGAGTGGAAAGTATTTTCGTGATACATTTATATAAGACATTACAACAGGATATCGGCCTGAACGAAGAGACACTAGTTGGTGGGTATACTTTAGGTATCAGGGCTATGTTAGTACTATTCACTTCCCCAAGCAGTTTGCATTTTGAAAAGAAATTGTGGATTGCTTGACAAAAATCATGACCAAGAACACCCCAAGAAGCAATGAAGAAAGACACATTAAAACCATCAGGCCCTCCTGCAGAATGTTTGTTCATTGAAAATAACGTAGCTTTTATTTCATCATTAGTTGTAGGTCTTATTAAATCAAGAGCTGCCAGGGGAGATATAGAAGGCAAGGTAAGTGTTGAGATTCGTTCAAGGTCAGGGGAGAACCCAGAGTCATTACCAAGCAATGTGGAGAAGTATTTAACAAAAGCTTGATCAACAGTTTCAACAGTGTCACAGTGGTTACCCTGATCATCAAGGATACTAAATATGTTATCTCTTGTATGTTTGACCTTAATAGCATCAAGGAAGAACTTGGTGTTCTTGTCTCCTTCAACAGACCACTTGGCATGCAGTTGCTGCTTATCAGAAAATAGTTTGCTTTCTTTAGCCGCTGCTTGCTCATCAAAGGGATGCTCCATCATGTATTCTTGTTGCTTCTTCAGTTGTTCCTTAAGAGTTGTGGAAAGAAGGCTGCTAGCTCCAAAGGTTGCATAGGCCCACAATTTGATTTGCTGCTTGATTCTTCTCAACTTCCTGCAAAACTTATACATGTGGTTACCATAGCAAATAAATTCATTGCTAACTTGAGAAACTAATTCAAGTAGGTGGTCATGCTTCAGCCAAGCATCAAAAAATTTGAAACTTCCACAACCCCAACTGACTTGGAATTCTCTTTTCAAAGCTAAACCAATCAATGCTGGGAAATATGAACCCCACGACATTCAACTGAAATTTAGTGGTGATGCTCTGGTACCACCTGATGAAGTAGTTATGGCAGGTAACTCGATGTGGAAAGAATACCCGGTGGGTTTTTTTTCTTGATACTCCTTTGCCGTACTCAACTGTGTTGTATTACCTTAAGAAAGCGTGGAAACTTTGTGGATCCATTTCTGTTAAGTCAGATGGATTCCTGTTCCTGTTTAAATTCACTAATGAAGATGATAGGAATAGAATCTCTGAAGCTGACCCTGTTGTTATGAGGAATAAACTATCTATTGTAAAACCATAGGACGAGAATGTTGGCAATAGTTGTGGTAGTATCAAATCTGTACCTGTTTGGATTAAGTTATCAAACATCCCCTTGTTTGCATGGTCTCCTTTGGGTATAAACTGGTTAGCTGCGAGAATTGGTAAACTTCTTTGCATGGATGCCTCGACTGAAAAATTTGAAAGAATCACCTTCGCCAAATGCTTAGTTGAAGTTGCTCCTAAGTATGAACTGCCTGAACGATTTACTGTTCAACTGCTTGATGGGTCTGAACAGGAAGTTATAGTTGAGTACTTGTGGAAGCCTGAAATATGTACTTTTTGTAAAGAGTTTGGGCATTTGGGTAGCACTTACAAGAAGTCAGTAGTTGAAGAGAACGTTAAGAAATGTGAAGAAACTGAACAACAGAAGAGTGGTGAAGTGAAGCAACACAATGCGAATAAAGGAAAAAACTTAGGCAAACAAGTTACAGTGAAGCAAGTGTGGCAAAAGGTAAATAGGTACAGGGGAAAAAATTTAGATGTTAGTAAGGAGATGGAAAATAAAACAAATATAAACACAGTAGCAGAGGAACTTAATGAACTTGTTGGAAGTGAAGGGAACAGTTCTAGTTTGGAAGTTATTAAAGAACCAGGGGATGTGGAACAAGTATGTAATATTCAAACACAAAACAAATTTAATGTGCTGCAGTATGAAGAGATTGAGCAAGTTATAGTAGATATTAATGAGGTAGAGGATGGTGAAATCAACCGAGCTGACATTTGTGGTGAATCAAATAGAGATATCTCTCAGATTAATGCCAATTTGAATGACATTTCTGTTATTAATAACAAAATCCCAGTTTTGGCTACTGATAAGCAACATTCACAAGTTGAAGCAACTGCTACCAGTAGCAAAAACAAGGAGAATGGTAACTGTGTGTCAGTTATGCATGCACAAGCTGATACTTATGACACTGAACAGGATAAAGCTTGGTGCACTGCAATTGAAACATTCATAACACAACTTATTCTCACAAGCCATAGGCCTGACTCAGTTGTTCAACCTCTAGTTCATACACCCTACAATTTCTCTATTGATCTGCCTGGTTGGCCATCAAACCTTACCCTACCGCAACCAAAGCCTATTCCAACCAAAGACCCTCCCACCACACTTCATTCCTCTCCTTTCAGGAAAATTGAAACAAGATCTCTGTCTGCTCAGAGAAGAAACAAATCCACCACCCAACAATATTTTTTTAATGAATAAAAAAATCGCAGCATGGAATATCAGAGGAGCGCATAGCAAAATTAAACTTGATCAAGTCAAAAATTACATTTCTGCTTATAACATTTGTCTATTTGGATTGCTTGAAACAAAACTTAACCTTTTGTTATCCACAAAAGCAGCAACTTACATTGATCCAACCTGGGAATTCCATCACAACCTTGACACTGCTTCTTATGGTCGAATCATGATCTTGTTTGATCCTAAAGTAATTACCCTATCCCCTATCCTTTCAACTAGACAGTTCATCCATCTTCATGTTTTTGAAACTCTTTCTCAAACCTCTTTTAATGTCACCTTCATTTATGCCGATAACTCTGTTCTTTCACGTAACACATTCTTCAACTCATTGCCTCCATTACGTCAGACTTCACATCCCTGGGTTGTGCTTGGCGATTTCAATTCATGTTTTAATTTCACTGACAAATGTGGGGGTAACCCTCTTACCCCGACAGACATTGCTAACTTCAACTTATCTATTGAACAATCTGATTTAGTCATGGTTAATAGGTCTGGTGCAAAATTTTCATGGAACAATAGAAGTCGTAGTGGAGTTCGAACGTTCACGACTATTGATCATGCTTTCTGCAACATCCAAGCTCTCCACCTCTGGCCCACCTTATCTGTCTTCCTCCCACAACCTATATTATCTGACCACTCTCCTAAATTTCATTATTAAATTAATATATAAATTTCAAACTTTAAATTTGTCGACTTTTAATCCCATCCAAAAGTCTAATATCATCATTCTAATCCAAATAGAGTTTAAAATTAACTTAGAAATCATTTCTATTTACATCCAACTCCAGATTCCCATTCTCACCTAATTTCAAATATTAAATTACCATTTACTGAATCTGTTAATCGCTATATTTGAAAATTTAAACTATTTCATTGGTTCTTCCATATTCAAAATAAATTAATAATTCAAGTTCAACATTTTAAAAATAAATTAAATATTCAAAACTAAATGACCAAAATTTCAAATCGTTACATTCCATCCCCCTTATAAAAATTTCGTAATCAAAATTGCTAAGGTAGGAAAAATGCTTCCAAACCCATTAACTTTCCTAAAACCCACTTAGTTAAATCCTACATTCACTTAGTTTCATCTAAACAATTAGCTTCATTTCTATTTCCAAAAGCCTTGATTTCTAATACGATTCAAAAAATCAACTTTTCTAGTTAACCAAATTTTTTCCAAAACTTCTCAAATTTTTTCCAAATACCCTAAATTTCTGAATTTTTTTGACAGTCTCCTTTATACGGAGATCCCTTTTGTAATATGAAAAGAGAGATAAAAATATCGACCACACGGTAGGAAAACAAAATATATATCAATATATTATCATACCTTTATTTAGCATTTTTAAGCGAGCGACTTATTTAATATCAATTTACGCGACTATAATCTATCCAAACAGTTTTCCGTATATGTAATAGCTCAAAATAAGCACATAAATTTCAAAATCATGAAATTTTACAACATTTCAGTTATTTAACTAGCTAAAGATATAAACTTCATAAACCAAATATGCCAATCATATATCACAAGAAATTATAAGGTTCCAACACTAATTTAATTTCTTTCCATGGATCCATATATCATTTCATTCAATTTGAATTGATTTTCAACCAAATTTATTGCATCCAATCCATATTTACAACAACCAACCTTATATTCATTCCAATTTGATTTATGTGCTTTACTTGTATAAATTCACTTTTATTCAATTTCAAATTGATTCATAATCAATTTATTTGCATTCCATTCATTATTGACTTTCATTATATGCAATTCCATTTCATTAAACTTCAATTTATTCCTTTTTAAATTGACTCTAAATCAATGTTTATATCTTCCATTTGATGCCTATTCAAGTTATCTACCGAACTTTGTTCGCTTCATTTTTAGATCAAACATATTCCAATCCATGTTATTTTATTGATGAATTCATTTCATAAATAATCACTTAAGTTAAGTTTCCTTTGCAACTCAGTTCAAATTCATTTAAACTGAATCCCATTCAATTTAGTCGCTTCCATTTACTTAGTATATCCAATTTATACCATATCACTTGGGGATCATTCCATGCTAATAAATTTTTGAACAATTTATTATATCATAACATGGTTCATGCACTTGAATTCATGTCAATTCCATTCCCACTTATTTTACATATATTTCATTCACTTTCATTAAATTCACATAGATTTACACGCTTCATCTTATAGTGAAGGACATTTCATTATGTTCTCGTTTATTTATAAACCATTTCACAAAATTACTTCTAAGGTTTATTATAAGCATTCCATATCGCTACTTAAGTTATATTCAGCTTTAAAACATAAGTTCACACTCAAACTTATCCAATCCATATTCCAAATCATATTTCAAAAACATATTCAATTCATTTACTCTTAGATTGAATTCATTCCTTGTTATCAATTACTTAACCATTTAACTTGGTTATACTTTTCCACTTTTCCAGTTTAATAGGTTATACAACTTATTTATTCACAATTTCCTGAATTTCAACCTAAATTTACTCACATTCAATATTTATAACACATAGTTATATAATCACTTCACAATTCATATTTATATTTAGTTTGCTCCATCTTAATTCACTCTCCATTTAAAATTCAAATTTTTGTATTTGCATTCCTTTTTCATAATATCACTGTTTTCATTTAGGTTTCACCATTAAATTTTCAATTCATAATCCCAAGAACTTATTTACTTAAAAGCATACATTGCTCACCCGAGTCCATTTACATTTTATAATCATAACTCTGGATATATGTATAACTTAATAGCTTAAGTATATCCATTTCATTCAATAATCGTGACTTATAGTTATATAATCATCTTACATTTCAACTTTTTATTCCATTCAATTCAAATCCAACTTCAATTTTATTTAACTTATCTTAAATTAAATTCCAACCTATCTTGTTCACTTTAGTTTACTTAAGTTAAATTTTAATTCCAAGATTAAAATTTACATTTTCCTCTATAACAACTCCAACTTATAAATTCAATACTGATTCTTTTTAACTTTACAAATCACTTAAATAGAATTCCCAGAATTCAGTCACCAGGTTTTAATTCAAATCATTTTGAAATCGTAAATATAGATTCATTCATTTTTGTATATATCATACCATACCTCCGAAATTTTGAAACAACTTGGTTTTCCCTAAAGATAATTTCCCTTTGAAATATCTAAAACAAACCTGTTTATCAACAAGACCAAGGTAAAAATTCATAGCCAACCACCACGGTAGTAATCTATCACTTAGAAACTCAAAAATGAATACTGATGATGTGGCCATCATCACCAGAATTATTTTCCAACGACTGAAGTGAGTTAAGTGCTTCCTTACTCCAAAATTCGTTTTAAAACAGTCTCTATTTAGAAATATCTTTAAAATACTATTACTATTGTTCCTTTCAACCCACTTTGGAAGACATTTCCAAAAGCCCGAAGATTTTAAAATTTTCCAAGCATTTAGTTCAAACCCAATTTTAAAACATTTTCCAAAATTTCCGAGATTTAAATTGCGGTTAAATCCAATTTTAGTTATACTTCTTTTGTATAAATCATTTTTATACAATTTCTATTTGGTTATATATATAACCATTTCAAATTTTATAATCTTATTTGATTATAATATTAACAACTAAATATTCCAATTAAATACACTATTATATTTTTAGAAAATTATTTTATTTTATATCAAAATATAATTTTAGGTAAAATTATTTCATTTACCTACTTTAAACAATACCATGTCGGTTTATCTTGTTTAAGAGTTTAGAAACCCCTACTGATATGGTTATACTTTCCATACCGACCATAATTCATAAACACTCAACCGATAAGTCTACACGATATGAAAACATTTTATATTCTCTAACAATTACGCGCTCATATCTATTAATACACTCAACTCATTCAAGGTTACTGCTGACTCTATCTCTAATGAGCAGTCCCCACCAATGCCTAGGTATATAAACAACCCAAACTCTGATACCAACTGTGATGACCCTCCCCTTCGACCCTCGAAAATCGACATAAATAAGCCTATATAACATGTCGAACCATCGAGTGCCAAAAAGACAGATTGTTGCGGGAAAAGAAAGTAGGTAGAAGAAGAAGAAACTAAACAAAATAGAATCTCACAGCGGACTGAATAACATATAATATAAATAGTTCTTTACATAAATCAAAACTGTAATATACATATCTCCCATCAGAGTACACAAGTCAAGAATTACCATCCTGGATAGTTATAACAACCTGCCCTTACAATTTTGCTGGTAATATTAACAAAACACTGCAGCGGAATAAACAAGTACAAGGATACGTCTCGGTCTCTAACTCGTTCCCTGACTCCTTAGCATTCTAACCTGAACTTGTAATACTCGGTCTGACCTGAGCATTATAATAAAATAACACCCGAGTTAGTCCGAAAAACTAGCGTGAGAAAATAAACTCAATTTGAATTATTAAAGTTTTCAAAATCCTTTGAAATCAAAGGTATCTCGTAAGACCACGCCATATATAAACACGACGGGTTTTTACCTTACGATAACCAAAACATTTCATACCAAATCCACTGATATTATATTAGTGTCTAAGTACAAATACCTATTCAAATAGGTGAAATGCTTGCATCTCACGTTTTAGCATAGTTGGGCACAATCAAAAACGTACGACGCTTATTAGAGAATGGATTTCATACTAATGACTAGGTACCGGTGTATCACCTATCACGGTACATGTCTAGAAACAATTTATCGAGGACAACGCCAGGATCCCCTGCAACACAAGACCGGACTATTCCTAACCCGGATAGAATGAATATGCTATGACCCTGTGTGTTCCCACCCTTGTCCGAGCTCCTTCCATAAATTGTAATAATAATATCCGAGGGTATCTAGAAAGGTGATAAACAAACCCTAATTGGGTGCTACTTACTTAGCCTTGTTGCATCTCTTTTGCTTTTTAGTCATTTCCGGTTGATGAGGCTATATCTTTCAAGGAAATTTCACTTAGAATGCTCATTGCCCTCATATGACCATGTACTGATAGCATTCATCCATACAAGTCCGTTTTGGTCCAAACGGAGCCGAAGGCACTATTCCTACTACATCCATTTTGGAATCACCCTCAGGATTAGTAGCGATTAGCCCTTGCACTCCACTGCTCCATCTTTGACTCCATGCCCCTGTCTTCATTTTTCTCGTCAAATCGAAGAGGTTTTCGGATAACTTACCCGACCCCGGTCTCTTCGAAACAATGTTCGCTAATTTTGGAAAACTCAACCCCGGTTCTTTAGGAAATAAATAGAAGAAGTAAGATCGGAGATCACCTCCTAACCATTAGTGGACGTATTTCCTTATCAACATCATAGAAGAACAAAACGAGTTTATACGTACAGTATAGCACCTCGAACGGTAACAGTACCATATAATTCATGTGTTTCTCCTAGATGTTCCTAAAGTTATATTTTGATTCCAGATTTTGATAGTCGGTTATTTAACTATCAAATAAATAATCGTTCAACCAGATATTCCATTTTACACAGAAAAAACAAAGTCTCTTTAAATATTTGAAAACCCTTTTGTATTAATATGGAAAGTACCACTGTGGTATCAAACCATGGATTCATAGCTCAATGGTTACATCTCTATTCCATAGAAATCCAAAACTTAACTACAGGCACTCACTGCCTCCGACTACGCCATGCGAGTATCCCCTTACTTCTCGATTTTTTTTTTAAAATCATCTCAAAATAATGCTTATAAGTTTCTGAATAAATTATCCAATTTAATCTAGATAAATATACTTAAGTAAAAGTTATGGTACAAAGCCATATTAATATTTTAATAATTTATCTTTTAAAACAAAAATGCTGACTAGTTCTTAAACAATCTATCTTTAACAGTCATTATAAAGTAACTAATTAATAATTAAATATGCTTTAATAATTTAAAATAATTAAATAACTAATTTCCAGAATATTTTAACACTTCTAAAATTACCTAGTTAATAATAAAAAAATCCTCCTTTTCAAAACAAGCCTAATTTCTTGACTCTAATTTCATTCCGTAAATTTGGAAGTCTTGCTTGAGTTCCAGTATAACAAATTTTATACTTATTTCGGAATTCACTTCTATTCTTCCGATTTATTCAAAAGCTCGATTTTAAAACCTCCTTTATTTTTAAAACAAGTGCCACTTAAGAATTCATTATTCAAAATCCTTTTATATACTTTTATTCCAAAATGTCTATTTACAATACCTCGAATTTGTTAAGTATAAATTTCAAACACATATTTTATCAGATCAATTAACCCAAATTTCTAGATAAATATTTACATTAAAAATCCCTTTAAAATTATTTCCCAATTCAACCCGTATACTGGTATTTAAAAATACCAAAATCTAGGCTAAGACTCCAAAACATCCAATTAATTCCAAATCACACAATAATTTATCACAGATTATTCAAATAAAACATATATCACCATATATGAAATCAAATTAAACATTTGAGGAATCCAGTTGGATCCCTCCAACCTGTTTTCCTGCATCCACTAATATTAGCACAACATAAAGATACCAATTCCGCTTCAAGGAGGAATATCGCGGTATATAGGGTCATTCGCTATTATGCAGGGTGTATAGGGTCTTATCTGCTATAGATTTACACAAATATCAATCGCTCCAATATATATATATATATATATATATATATATATATATATATATGTATTATATATAATATCACATTCAACTAATATAAACTTATTAATTCAATCAATCAATTATTATTTAATTTTAACTACTTTAAGACTAATACCAATAGTACATAATTAAGTGAGATTAACTCACCTTGAGTTTTAAATTTTCCAATGTTCCAATTTTAAATTAAATCGAACACGTTCGATTTAATCTAAAATTTTAACTCATTCCAAACATCTACAGATCTGTTCCTGACGCAATGCTCGTCGCCGCGATCACGTTGCCGCTTGTTTCGTCTCAATCGGACCTCATATGAAATAGTTATGCTTTTTAAAGATTACATAGATTTAAATATAAATAAATTCACAAAATTCAATTTTATTTCTACCCTCAGTTAATCATACCATTCAATCCCAGGGACAAAATCATGGCCGCACTTCCCTTCTTCCCTCTCGCGCATTTGTCCAAAGTTTGAAACCCATCACCGTTCGTAAATTTTCGATCGTTGTTCCTCCTCTGGTCATCTTCACGCCAATCCGAGACCATCTCTTCGAAGCTCTATGCATATGGCACCACCGCTTTCAGTCCCTTGAAGCTCGACTTTACCTTTTGCGCAAAAAACGAGAATGAACAAAATAAGTTCACGGCCAAAATTCAGCCTTTTCGATGAACTACAAGCGATCTCCTCTGTTGGTCTTGTAGAGCTCAACGCACTCTTCGACTTTTGTTTAGAAAGTTTTGGAAAATATTGTGTGGATGGAGAGATAAATAAGGGAGAATGAAGGAGTGTTCTGGCCATTGATTTGTAAGGAAGCAGCTACGTGAAATACTAGGTTTTACTATTGATAGTATATATATACACACGTATACATATATTATTTTAATATTATTTTCCAAACTCGTGTGATTTTCTGGATGAACTCCAAACAAAGTGTGCCGCCTGGCGTTTATAATGTTTTACCCCTATTCCAAACACAATAGAACATGTTTCAGGACTTAATTCGATGGTATGTGGAAGATGGCTTTTTGAATCGAATTAAAATATTAAATTTTTGATTTTTATTTTCAATGCGTTTCTATCCCATATGATCAAGCGGTAACTCCAAACATTACGAAATTTGAAATCCGATAAAAATAAACTATTATGGATCCAATAGAACATGTTTCGTCGAATTCTAAGACTGTCCCTTAGAAGGCTATTATAACGCGTCGATTAAATCGAGTGATTTTCAAAATCGATGGAATTTTCTTGAAATTTTTAGTTTTGAAAACTTACCAATTCAATTATAATTCAATAAGAATTTATATCCATATTAGAAATCATCCTAATTTATATTAAATCAAAATTCCATTATTTACATTATTACCATATATTAAATTTTATTATTAAATTAATATATGAATTTCAAACTTTAAATTTATCGACTTTTAATCCCATCCAAAAGTTCAATATCATCACTCTAATCCAAGTAGAGTTTTAAATCAACTTAGAAATCATTTTTATTTACATCTAGCTCCAGATTCCCATTCTTTCCCAATTTCAAATATTAAATTACCATTTACTGAATCCGTTAATCGCTATATTTGAAAATTTATACTATTTCACTGATTCTTCCATATTCAAAATCAATTAATAATTAAAGTTCAAAATTTTAAAAATAAATTTAATGTTCAAAACCAAACGACAAAAATTCTAGGTCGTTATACTTGTTGGGATGGTTCTCCTCCGTGAGAACACCCATGAGGTACCATTAGAGGTGGCGAAAGTGGAAAGAAAAATGAAGCTCCAACCGAAGCATAAAGAACAAGATATAAGGAAAAATCAGGCTTATAAAAAGAAGAGAGTTGGCCTGGTATGTCACTTTTGTGGTATACGAGGGCATCTTACTGTGAAATGTCATTCAACTAAAGCAAAACGTAAGTGCTTCAATTATGGATGGCTTGATCAGTTGAAGAAGGATTGTCCTACGTTGTTGAGGGTGGGTAAGTGATGATGACTTATGCTTTTGCGCGAGCATTATCGGGTCCTAGCAGGCCTACTGCTTAGGCAAAAATGGAAGGAGATTATATAGCGAGGTATGCTCTATTTTTGGGGGACCCACTTCCGTTCCTTCTGATATTTGAGCGGTCTATTTCTCTACTGCTAGTTACCTGGGTTGATAGGATAAACTTAACACCTTTCATAGTAGGTCAAATCTTCGATAAAGATAAACCTTGTATGTGTAAACTTAGTTGCAAACCTAAGGTGAAGTGATCGATAGTACTGCTATTCAAAGTTCATGCATGAGCTTTCAAGTTGAGTGGGGTTGGTCAATGAAGTGTGACTTGGATTTGTCTCCAAGTAGGGTTCGATGGATGCCTAATAACGCAAAGACAGAGCAAATAACTTATATGCACTTGCCTATAATAGTTCATGTTAGAATTTATTTTCTTTATGTTAGTAAACTTTAGATGATGGGAGTAATCCTATGCGTCGAAGGGATATTTTCTAAAGATTGATCTGTTCACATTCTAGTTCACAATCACTAGTTCGAGCACAAGGTTTCTAGGTGATTTGCACCAGTAAGGAAAGGATCGGTCACTCGATTCTTAAAGGCGAGCACTAGAGTAAGATTCTAGAGGCGACTGAGGGATTTATAAGCTCGAATCTAGTCATGTAAAGAAATTTTAGTGGTTGGTCCAAGGAACGGGATCAGAGTTCGCATGAGAAGGGTCAGATGGCCAACCCTAATTTAACAAAAAAATATTATGAGAAAATAATGGGCATCATGTCATTTTAGATGGTCTTTAGTTATTGTAAATTTTAGTGTAGTATAGTTGAGGTTGCTTGGGGTGGTTTGGGAGAGTATTTATCGACTAGTTTTGTGGCGATTTGGATAATCTTCCAAGTGACGAGATGGTAGGTTTCTAGGCAAGCATTGAAGTGCACTTAGTATATTATCCCTATTGAATTTGTGTGGTTGGGGTGAGTCAAAACTTGAGCAAACACAAGCATTTGTAGATCATCATCCAATGATGATTTAACTTTTAGAATTTCCTCCTTTGGTGAATAAGTTCTATTCAAAAGAAAAGGAAAGTGGAGATTTAGATTGCTGCATCTATTCGAGAGTTTGAGACTCGAGGATCTAACATATCAAAGAAGCTTTCATTTTCATAGTGGGAGGTGTAATAACCTTTCGTGTATTATATTCATGAAAGGAGTCACATCACTTGAGCATTTTTTTCCATCTTAGAAGCGAGCAGGCTCACGAGGAGTTTATAGTTTGACATGTATGCTTAGATTATTGATTGGTTACCATGCGTATCAGGATAGACTTTACTTATATGCTAACTATTTTATTATATTGTGCTATTGTGCTTGATTGATTGTTAATGTTTATTATTTCTTGTTGAATGGATGTTTGTTTGTCAATAGTATGATGATTGTTTATTGTTCTTTATTGAGGTTATTGTTGCTTGCAATTATTTTCCATTGCTCATGTTTGCTTGCTATTGTTTGGTGTTGTTTGATTTTGTTGTTGGATGGCATTTTTTATTATTATTAATTTTTGTTGATTACTTGCATGTTTGACAATTTGTATGCTAGTTATTGTCGTTTGTCGTTGTTTTGTTTGTTGCTCATTATTACTTGTTGATTATTTGTTGTTGCTTACTACTGTTAGATAGCTACTTATATGCTAATTTTTATTTCCTATTAAAGTATATTAGGAGAGTGATAGCGATAAATATTTGAAATAAATCATGTCATACAAGGCTATTTTAAAAGTCAAGATGAGATCTATACGAGTCTACTACTTTTTGATGTGATTTAGAGTCTGGTATATTTCGATACTGACTTATTTAAGTTTACTCTCTAATTGATTATCATGTATGATTTTGGTAGCATCGATTACTACTTCGAGTTTATACATGTTTAAATTCTGTATTGTTACTATGTTGGTATGTAATCCTCTTCCTATAGTACGCTTAGGTACTTGAGAGCTATATTATATTTTTTAAATGCTTATTTTCCTTGATTTGCATTTAAATAGCGATAACCTTTCTTAAAAAGTGGTATGTATTTTTGGGAATTATGGGATAATGTAGATTATTTCATATTTCCTATTCGTGTGATGCATTCTATTTTAAGAGTTTCCATAATGCCGATAGCATAAGAGAAAGTACTACTGAAATTGTTCGAAGTTGAGATTTGGGAATATTGGTTAGTCATGTTTCTTTCTCGAACTCATTGAAATTTTCGTGATGAAATTCTTTTAAATAGGGAAGAACATAACACCCTACAATCGTAATGATCGAACATTTAAATAATTAATTTAAATATTTAGTCATTAATTAATGGAACGCCCGTTATACTCGATTTTTCAAAGGCTGATGAATTGGATCTCAAGACATCGGTAGTTGAGACTGCTTTTTCAATGCGAGAAAAATAAGTATAAACTTGACTATGTTTAGAGTCGATAAATTTCAAAGATGAACAGTGTTGGATGGAGAGGATTTAGGCTAAAGCCCATAAGCTAGCCTATTAATTAGCTGAACCCATTTCGCTTTTCATTCTATGTTTCTTTTCCTCTTCTTCTCTAACTACTTCTCTATTTACCTGTTAATCCTCTTGCCTTAAATAACTAATTCATGCTCAAATAAAATTCCATAAATCCCGATAAAATAACTACAATTCCAATCTTCTGATTCTCTACAAAACCCATGAACGTATTAGCTTGAAACTGAATTTAGAGCTTCATCCAAGATTTAATGAGAACAAAATGATAGGTTTGGTGAGTTTATCATTGGTTTGGACAAGAAGAGGTGAGTGTGATGATTCTCCTACTTAATTTACTTATTAAAGTTCACATGTTGCTTATTGATAATTATAGTGTTATATGAAATGATTTAGAGAACGTTTTTGGTGGTTTAGGCTTATGTTCGTGTTGTTAACATGATTATAATAATGCGTTAATAGTTTAAGACCTTAACAACTATGTTTAGAAATGTTAGTAAGCCCTAGGATTAATTTATGGTTAATTGGATGCTTATTTGTGATGTTATGGTTTGATTTGTGATTAATTTAGTAGTATAATATTGTGCATTTCATTAGTAAATATTAATAAAATCATGATTGATTTAAGGAACGTTAGCAATCTAATTAAGTTAGTAAGGAGATTTACACTTATTATTTAAAGTGGTTAGAGGCCTGATAGAGCTTAGTTAATACTTATAAATATTATTTAAAGAAAAGGAATGACTTTCACAAGTGAATGTTATTTATAAATATTATTTATGTAAAGAATCAATTTTATAATATAAAATTATATTTTATGAAATAAGTAATTTTATAAAATAATATAAAAGTGGCATTTTAAAAAATAAGCGATTTTATAAAATGGTATAAAATTGATATTTTATAAATGACCGATGTTTTAAAATAGTAAGAAAGTGATATTTTATAAAATAAATGATTTAATAAAATAGTATAAAAATAACATTTTATAAAATAAGTGATTTTGTAAAATGTTATAACAGTGTTATTTTATAATTGTGATTTTAAAATAGTAATAAAGTGATATTGTTATGAAATAACGATTTTATAAAATAGTATGAATGAGGTATTTTATAAGGAGAATAAGATTTTTTTAAAATAATATGAAGAAGATATTTTATAAGAGGGTTATAGGGTTTTATAAAATACACATGAAAGGAATACTTAATTATAAATGAAGAGATTTAGTATTTCAAAGGCTTAAATGGATTATATAAGCTAGTGTAAATGATATAAGATATGCGAAATAATATAAAAAGATGTTTTACCTTTGTTGAATAGTTTTAGTAAATAAATATAAGTTTTGATTTACGTTATAATTGAATCACTTATGCAAATATATGTGTATGTATATGTAGACAATCATGTATACGTATACATGTATTTAAAGTAGTATAATAATAAGGATAATTCTTGTATTATAACTAAAATTTTCGTATGTAGTCATGCACAATATGTGTGTATATGTGAATTGTTGTATATATATATGTATGTGTATATGTTTATTTATATATAAACAAAAGTTGGGCGTCTCATGTAGCCGTAGCGACTATCTTGTGCGCTAAGCTACGTGAATAGATATCAGGTCGAGTAATCGCTTCGGTGAAGTCCGAAACATGATTGATAATTGGATGTATTTTTTGTATGCATGTGAGTATTATTGCGTGCAAATAACTGCGTTGGCACACGCGTTGGCACACAAGAAGAAGGTTGGTCACTTGAGTTCAATTTGGCATGTTAAAGGAGATCGGGTCGAAAGAATCGCACTTGGAACTTTATGTGGTCGAAATCAGTTTTGGAATACTTAAGAAACCACCTTCAAAATATCAACGAATGGATTTCATAAGAGGTCCGATGCGACAAAGGCAGGCTAGGGGAACTAGTCGACTCATCAGGTGAAGTGATAGAGAGGATAGAGCTCGAATCGGTGGCTCAAAGGCTTCCTGCCTGGGCTTTATTGCTTAGGAAAGGTAGCTATAGGTCGACCGATGGTAGACTACCAGTCCACCAATGGTGCACTTTCCTGGGCAATAAAACCCAAGAAGAGTGCAATTTGATGAGCATTTCTCCTCGGATCCGGATGCAACATAAGGTGAGGCTTTAGCATGACTTCGGGAAGACTTTGGGCTACATGAGAAATGGAATGCAAGGCAAAGCTCAGGATTCAGATGCAACGTTTAGTGATACATGTCCGCTTAATGATGATCGAACTTGATATCATGGAATGATTGGTTACACGGTCATGTTTGGCGAGTGTGTACGATTAAGCGGAGTGAGTCTGTGCTCCTTAGCTTTGACCGTAGGGTAGATATGTTTGATGAGTGACATTGGCCTTGTATTAGTGGCCATACCGATTATAGGTTTTAAAACAGAGGTCATCTATGTAGATAGACGATGGTGAGATATCGATCTTTGTTTGTGATAGGCATATTTGATTACATGATATTATATTTGTTATATGCATATATTTATACAACATTGGTATTCCTTCATGGTCCCAATAACATATTACAAAAGACACGAGAGTCAATTTTTGATAGAGGTGAACACAAGTTATTTAAGAAATTCATGATGAATAGAAAGGGAGAAATGATGCTGATCATCTATGAGTGCACTAAATGTTACCAAAGTTCGATGTATAGAGTACAGTGTAGTTCACTTAGATTTCAAGTAAAGCAGGTCATATAACACAATTGCTTGCTTCAGAGGGTAAAGTGGGATCTGACTTTATTTGTTTTTTAACCTCGAAGGGGAACATAGGATCGTGATAGATGTATGTAGTTGACTTCACCCATCAGTAATGATGGGCGTTGATTTTTATTCTTTTTTTGCCTATCATTGTTACATTGTATGTGTTATTAGTTGGTTGTTACTATTGCTGCTGCATTTATTATCATTATGCATTTCACTATAGAGTTATGTTATGATCACCTTACTTTTGGATATTGGGTTACCTTTATCATGGTATGTTTTCACGTTTCGGTGACAATATATTACTTCTGTCGACTTTTTGATTACAGGAGAAGATCATGTTGTGGTATGATTTCTTATCTTTTGAATTAGTTTACTTTACTTGTTTATGGATAGTCTGGATTACCCTTGAACCACAATTTTGGAAAGGATCGGCTGGGCCATAGTAGTTCCTGTTCGTTTGTATATAGTTTAATATACAGTATTTTGAGAAAATACCCTATGCCAGGATTTATGTTTGACCCACGTTTTGTCTTTGTCTGTATATGTCCTTATAACTCTCGGATATTTGATTGAGTAGTTTGAAAATCAAGTGCTTTTGGGGGATACACTTTCAGGACAACTAGAGCATTCTATAGAGGCGAAGTCAATACTTCATATATATACTTGATATTTTAGTAGTGCACGATAGATATGTATTTATATATTAGACTTGATCTATCAGATATTATATTCAAGACTCCTCCTGTATGGAGTTTGAAGTATTCTGACTTTCTTTATTGATATTCATTTACCAGTTATTTCTGTTAGTGCACTCTTTTATATAGACTATTATCCTGTTCTGTTCATGTATAATAAATATATTACATATTGTCATTCTGCCGTGAGATTTGGTTGATATGCCTTAGTATATTGTTTATCTTTATTTTCGTTCCTAACAATTTATCTTTTGTGGTATTTGGAAATTAGACTTGTCATATGATATTGATTTTAGGGTATTATGAAGGGCGAGTTGTTACACTCCTCAACTTCATATTTTTTAAAGCTAAGAATTTGTTTATTTTTTAGGGCAGTTTTACTTATTATTGATTTTTTAATTTTGATCTCTAGATTTCTATTTGTACCAAAATTGGGCACAACACTCTTCGGATGTGTTTGAAGAGATAAAGTGAAGAAAATAAATGTAAAATGAGGTCTATCTAACAAACATACTAATCAGCAGATAAGAAAAAATGCAGAAACACGCAAATTTAGATGGTTCGACGTATTGCCTACGTCCACTATGAAATAACTGATGTGTATTGAATTTCACTCACTGATTACAACATATTACAACAATACAAATGAAGTATAGAATTGATTTCGACAAAGTGTCAACATAGAGATAGAAAAAGTTCCTTTTTCTATAGGTCCAGGGTCCTTATTTATAAGTATAGGCTGCAAATATTTGGCTCAAATCTTGAAAAACTCCTCTCACATGGGTGGGCCCACCAGATCAATCCAGTTTGCATCCATTTGGGCCGAGATCCATCATAGACCTAGTAGAGGGGGATGCAAGCTCCTACGAAAATTTGGTAGCATTTGGAGTTATAGATTTTGAGTTATGATCGATCCAAGTCCGCATTCACAAAACACTGCCGAGTTTGTATCGATGGCTTCGTATCGCTTCTGGTTCGAATCAATCAGGTGACATGGTGCTATATTTCAGGATCGATCCATTTTTCATACCGAGCGCCCGGGTACTCCTTCCTTGTAGGTCTCGTTCGTATCCATAGCTTTGATCGTATCGACCTGGAACATTTCCTTTCGTATCGATGACTTCGACCTTAATTCGTATCGATGTCTGAGGCTACTTCGTATCGATAATTTCCACTTCAATTCGTATCGATATAAACTTTGGCACTTCATATTGATCAGAGGCTCTGACTTCGTATTGATGTTTTTAAGTGCTATTTCGTATCGATCTTTTTAGTATCGTGTTTCGTATCGATCAATGGCCGATCGATACGAACAAGGTTGATGGAGCGATATGAAGTGTAGTTCGCTGATGAATACGAAGCAGCTTCAGCTCGATGGATACGAAGGAATTTATTGGGTAATGTATACGAACTAATGGCCACTTAGGGAATACGAAGGTGGTCTTCTGAAGGGATGGATACGAACTTGCATGGATACAATTAGCGTTGACTTTCTAGACCTTGATTGGTCAATATCTTGAACATATGAACTCCGATTGACTTGAAATTTGGAATTTTGGCTTTCATAGCTTTACTTGTCATGTTATATCAATTGTACCTCGATCCGAGCTCTGAAAAAATTTAACATTATCCATACTGAACCGGTATATAACCGATTTTCGAGACAAGCTGTCTTTGGTTCCAAGTTAATTTCTTGGTGTCACGGCCTTGCCAAAACGCGGGATAACATTTTCCCCCCAAAGTACGTCTTTTGTGAACATGGCGTAATTCGAAAAGCAGAAATCTTTATTATGAAAAGTTTTATCCGATTCGTTGAGTAGTCGTTGTCTTTTCTTCAAAAGATACGACTTTTGATTGATTCCAGGCAATATAAAGATTGGATTGTTGACTGCCAATGATTGTATAATGTTATGTTGTAACTTATAGTCGAGCGTTAGCAATTTGTCGTTTGTCGTTTTAATTGTCATTAGATGAGCATTCAATTTATTTTAATTTTGAAAATTGAACGTTAGTCTGTCATACATGCACGTATGTTAACTTGACTCCTGTTCACGTTTGCACGTTCATGGGTCGTTGTCAAATTTTTTATAAATCGATTTTCGTATCGACCCTCTCATGGATCGATGTGAAATTTAAGTGGTAACGATGCTTGATGGTCGTTTTAGAGCACCTCTTGGCAACGGTCCTCTCCTGGATCGATTCGAGAAGTTGGGAAATCATCATTTTACCAATGTTGATCAATACGAATTAATTAGCCTTTTAAAATATCTCGTATCGATGGATACGAATTTCTGTGAGCTTCAAAGCGATGAATACGAAATAATCACTTCATATCTATGAATCATTGATATATATGAACAACCGTGCTATGGTTTCGAATAGTTCAATCATGCCTTTGTTACATGTTTCGTACCGATCGATCGTCAATGGGTACGAACAGTCATGTTCTGGGTCCACTAGAAGTGATGGTCACGGATTGATGTATTCTTGACCGATGTTGGTAGATGGATACAAAGGATCGATGATGTAGGAGACTACTTTTGACTAGTTAACATAATTGGGAGATGAATCATTTCCTTTTGATCCTTGTACCTATATAAATACGTTCTTTACTGTAACGAACCAACTTCCAAACTCCAGGAAGTCGCATCGCTAAGAAAAAAGAAAGGGATAGAAAAGAGAAAAGAAAAGAAAGAAAGAACAGACAACATCAGAATCTCACAGCGGAATCGAATAAATTATAATATATCACGTAAACTTTACATAGTATCTTATACACCAGAGTAATACAGCTAATACAACACAAAACTAGACAGTTATAAACATCTGTCAAGCATTTACAATCCAAGTACATCAGAGAAACAAACACAACTCAACACAGCGGAACTACTAAATATATCTACACGCTGAAGCCTCCTTCTCCATTATCTCCTCCAGAAACTCATCAAAGAAAATCTTGAAACACTTGACTACTCATACATAATATGAGTACCCAAGAGTTTAATAAAACAGAAAATGAAAACTCAGGTCAGATAGGGGTCTGGTGTGAGTAAACGGGGATAAAAGTTGCTTAACTTTAGAAAATCCTTTGAAAACAAAAGGTATCACGTAAGACTTCCCACACATAAACATTGAAAAGTTTTTACCTTACGCTAACCAAAACGTTTGATAGGAAATCCAGTGATATTATAATAGTGTCTAGGGTTTTCAAGTAAATAAGAAATAGCCGAAATTGTTACATCTATTTAATTCCAGCTACTAGCCACAAAAGTGGGTAATACAAACAAAACCGTAGGGTCTCGTAGGGTAAATGGGTTTCCATCAATGGCAGGGCTACTGGGGTACCGCCCGTCATAGTACGTGGCCTAGATTACCGTACCGAGGAGTACTCCCACTCCCTTGCATCACAAAGCCGGACCCGTTCCTTACTGAACAGTTCCGTACAAGACTACCCCGTAGATTGGTCGTCACCAACTGCCACACAGCCGAATATAAAGGGACCTCTAGACAGGGATAAATCTTGCTCTCAAGTGGGTGCGACCCACGAAGCTTTGCTGCACCTCCCCTGTTTTAGCCATTCCGGGTTGATGAGGCTTGAGGATACGATTACCTTTAGAGGACATATAAATCTTAGAATGCTCATCGTCCACCTGACGATGTTCTGAAAGCATTCAATCCATACAAGTTGTTCCGGGTTCGAACGAAACCGAAGGCATTATCTCGTTACACTCGTATTGGAATCACCCTCAGAGTTAACGACGATAACCCTTGCACTCTAAATCTCCATCTCGAATCTATAAGTACTATTCCGTTAACTCATTACGGAATCACCCACAGAGTTATACTGACGTATAGCCCTTACACCTCGAGTCTTCACTTGCTCCACTTGGATTAACGACCTAACGTTTAATTGGAATCGATGTGGTTTTCGGATATCCAAATATGGAAACCCGATCCCAGTCTCATCGAAACCAAACGCCATCTTAACAAGTTGTACTTAAGGGTTTTAAACAATTAACTCATTTCATTTTTATCTATTTCACACAGATAGATAAACTACATCTAACAATCGATAATCTCATTCATATCATAAACAGATAATCTGTATCATCCATAATAGATAATTATCACAACCAAATAATCCATCTCAAACCATCTTACTTAAACCAAGCATTCATATCATATAGATACAACTAATCTCATTACTGAGATCACAATCATTCAATCAATAACATCCATAAGCAATGATTTATTAACCAACAATTATAATTAATTTAAAATGAATTAAATTAATTACAACCATCTCTAATTAATTTAAAATAAGTTAAATTAATTAACACTTCTATAAATCCTGCTTAACATCCATTAATTAATTAACCCAGTTAATTAATTCACTTCCTAAGTATTAAACTTGATTAAACATCTTTGATTGATCATTTACTAATTACAATAAGTAACTAGTCTTTAGTTAATTTCATAAATTAATTAACCTTAATCATAAGTAATTAACATCTAATTACTTCATTTTATAATTAATTATATTTATTCTTAATTAATGACAATAAATTAATCACTTGTTTAATTATTACTTAATCAAACAATCCTTAATTACATCATTAATTATAATAATTAATGATCTCTATATTACTTAATTAAAATTAATTACATTATTTAATTAATCTAATTATTAATCACCTTAATTAATATATAATTAAGTAATTAACTATCTTTAATTACTCAATTATAAATTAATTAACAAATCACTACTCATTAATTAATTCCTTAATTAATTTCGAAAGTAATTATCCAAATTACTAATTACATTCCAGTAATTATAAAGTAGTCCTGCTCCATTAATTACATTAAGTAATTACACTTAAAATCATCAAATGATTTACTAAAATTAATTAAACTGAATTAATTAACTTAACAAATCACAATCCAAATTAATAAGTAATTAATTCCTTAATTACTTAACAAATTACAATTAATTAGATTCGATTAATTAATCTAATTAATTATCCAAAATTAATTTCCTTAATTAATTACTAAATTATCCTTAGAAAATTATCATCATTTATTAATTAACATATTTCATTAATTATATACTTAAGAAAATTTAAATTAGATTAATTATCAAAATTAATCTAAACCATTATTCAAAATCAAATAATTAAGTAAACCCTTAATTTTCTTAAAGATTTTCAAAATAATCAAATTACTAATCAAATGACTCATTTAAATTCAAAATGTATTAAAACAATACATTTCTAAAATTAAATTCAAATTCCAATTTTATTTAAAGATTCAAATGTTTAATTATTTAAACATTTATCCAAATTAAATAATTATAAAATCTTACAATAAAATGAATGTTAAGAACATTCATTACCTAACTATAAAGAAAGATTTAAAATTAATTACTTGATTAAAATAGATTAAGCCTTTGAAAATAGATTGATTTGTTTAACTTCAAATCAATATTAAACACTTCATATTTATTCAAGTATTAAAGAATAAATTCTTCAAGTTCTAAAACTTACTTGAAATCAAATTTTATTTCCAAATCTATTTTTTTAAACATTTGAACATGTTCATTATCTGCTCAAAATTTAAAAAATTCAAATCTGCTCAAAATTTAAAACTCAAATAAACTGTTTTAAATCAAAAATCAGGTTTAAAAGATAACCTGAAACTATTTTAAATCTTGACTTAAACCCAGATTAAATTTTGTTTAAATTTAAGATTCTCATTTTCAAAAACTTTAAATTTCAAACTACATTTTAATTCAGTTTTCAACTTCCACCTAAAATCAAATTCCCACACAAAAATTTAAATTCATTCAAATGTTAGAAATTGCAAAGCTACAGGACTTTAAACCTGAAACTGTTTTGTTTTAAAACTTGATTTAAAACAGAATTTAAAATTTGTTTAAATTTAAAAGTTTCATTTTTAAAAACTTTGAATTTCAAACCTCATTTGAAATTAGATTTAACTTCCATTTAAATCAGATTCTAACTAAAAAAAGTAATATGAATTCACTTAACTACAAACTGCAAAATTTACTCTCTGGCTTTAAACCTGCAAACTGTTTTAAACTCCTGTTTTAAAACAGAATTTTAAATCTTGTTTAAATTTAAGATTTGTTTTTAAAAAAACTTTGAATTCAAAGCTATATTTGGATTCAGTTTAAATCATTCATTTGATTCAATCTACAATCTTTAAAATAGGAGCTACATTCAAAATTGAATAAAAAAACTGTAAAATTACAGATTTTAAAACCTGCAAATTGGTTTAATTTTGATTTAAAACTAAATTTAAATTTAAGATTTCATTTTTAAAAACTTGAACTCAAAACTCCATTTGAATTCATACTTAACTTATATTTAAATCAAATTAAGATCTTTAAATTATAAATTTATTCAAATTCTTAAAAACTGCTAGGCTACAGGTTTATAAGCCTGTAACCCCTCTGACTCGAGAAACTCCCTCACTACTTCGAGTTTCATACCAACCTGCTTCGAGGTAATTTCACAAAACCCCGAGTTCTACTTCGAGAAAAAAAAAGAAAACCCTGCACACTACTAATATGTTACCTGAGTTCAACATGCAACCAAATCAAAACCCGGAAACCAATTCACCCGACTCTCTCTCTGATCATCCATCACCAACATCTCCTCCATCCTCTCACATCAATATTCCACTAACATGAAGCATCTAACACCTGACATCACTAGCTTAACAGATTTTTCAAAAAAAAATTCCTCCTTTGTTTAAAACAGAAATGTTTTTCCCTACAGTTTAATTTAAACTGTAATATTTGTTCTTTTATTTTTATTTCCAGATTCAAATATGTATTTGATTCATTTCAATGATGTTTGGTTTATTAAAAAAAATACTTACTGTTAAATTTATTCAGAGGTAACAGGACTTTTTTTTTATACAACTAAAACATGATTTAAGAACATTATTTTATTATTAAACAACATTATCTGTTTGCTCATATTAATTCCTAACATAAGTTAAACAAGTAAATAAAGTTTTCTACTAAACTTATTTTAAATCAGAAAACTGTAAATCAAGATTTCTGTACTTCCATTTAAATCTATGTATATTCACACATTATATTAATCACAAATAAAAGCATACAAGTATATACAATACAACAGATAGATTTCAACTTCTCACAGTAAATAAATAGATAATTAACAGGGCAGTTTCAATCACAGCAGTTTTGAAACAAAGAACAGTTTACACATGAGGCTTAGGTTCTGGAAATCTTGTATAATTTTGATTAAAAAGAAACTGTTTTTAAAAGTAAAGGTTTACTCACCTTTTAGAAGAATGCAGAAACAAATCTTAAGTGTAGAAACAATTTGATGCAGAGCACAAGCTTAGGCAGATCCATTTTTCAGAAACTGTATATTGAAATGCATTTGAAATCTGGGTTTTGCAAGATGAAGTTACTTGTTGCTTCTGTAATGATGATGCATGCAGACCCATTCAAATATCTCAGATTTGCAGTTGAACTTAGCATGCAGATTTGATTGGAATTTGTAGAAATGATTTGCAGATTTTAATATGCTTTTGTTTTGAAGAGATTTATTGAGAATTGGTTTTGATCTTTACTGAAATATGATTTGTATTTGGTTTCTTGAACATAAGTTAGAAATTAGATTTTGGATTTTCAGATTTTCTGAAAATCTGGTTTTCAGGTTTTTCAATCTGAAGATAAAATGTTTTAACCCCAAAGTATTTGTTATATTCACTTATCAATATAAATTAAAATAAAAAGCTTTGAAATCAAATGCCACTTGTTATGTTTAGGTGTAGATAATTTTACAAGTGTCTATTTTATTAGTTAAATGATCAACACATATGCATGTTAATATTTAAAAGCCATTTCTAAATTTCTAAATGTATTTAAATTATCTTAAACTATTTCTAATTTGTTTTAGCAAGTTACAAATGTTTATTAACATAAGTCTTTAATTAAATACATATAAACTTATTTATAAAATTATACACTTACATTTAAATGTTTGTTTAATTATTTCTTTATGAAACTGAATTCCAAAAGATTTTAAATCAAATGTTATATTTTAACAAGAATGAATTAAATTTATTCAAAGAAAAGCAATTTAAAATAAAACAAATCAAACTTTTATTATAAAACAAAATTAAACTATATTTATTTTATAAACCAAAATAAATGCTCACTTATATTTCTATAAAAATATAAGAAAGATTTTTAAAACAAATTCTTTTGAAAAGTTTACAATACTAATTTAAATTAATTTAAAACAATTTACAATTTATACAAATATATATATATATATAAATTAGAAAATATCCTTTATTTAATATAAATTAAAATCAAAACCAATTCCTCTATTTACAATGTATAAACATTTATACATTATAAATAAAATATTTTTTTAAATCAACATAAAAAATAAATTTATTAGTTAAATATTTTTAACTTTGAGAAGAATATCATTAAACAAACTAAATAATTATAATTTTCAAAAGAAAATTCCAGTTTAAATTAATTTATTAAATCAATATTTCATATTTTAAAATAATTACCAATGAAATTATTAAATAAATATTGCCTAAATTTCCGGGACATCACATTCCTCCCCCCTTAAAAAAAATTTCATCCTCGAAATTTAAAAGCAAAGGTAATTTAATGATCCCATACAGATTTTAAATTTAAAATAGCAAACATATACTATCAACCAAATACTAGCAACCATAGCAACCAATTCAGACAAACAATTCTATCTATCCAGACAAAATTCTAGATAGAATTCCCTAGAGTTTCCCAGGTACAAACACAGGGATACTCACCCTACAGAATCTAAACTAGCTACACCACTCAGATCTAGAGCTCCTAATATCTAGATCTACAAATCTAAACAGAATACAGGACTACAGACAAGTCCTGATCAACTCCCAAATCTCTCAGAACTACTGATTCTAAAACCAGAGATAAACCATACACGTACTCCCTCAGAGATACGTGAAAAACAAAACAAATTCCAGCCATCCGAACTGGCAATTCAATCCTGTAGACCAAACACTTATCCCTTAAGAGAAACAGAAAGATCCAATACTCATATCCACAAATCTCTCATATCGATCCTGGGCTGCCTTCAACTTCTAGATCAATCAAATCTACCACACAATCTCTATTACACAAATATCAGAAGTCTTCAGACAAACTGCTCTATCTGGAAACAAACAGATACAAAACAATCAAGTTTCTAGATCCAAAATGAATTTCCTGAAGAAATCCTCAGATCCAAGACAAAACTCAAATTCCCAAAGAATCGGTGCTGCTTCTATTCTGGAATAGCTGCCACCATGCTTCCACTGCGCAACTCTGATTCAAGGATGTTGTTGATGAACACAAGTATAAACTTGATCAACTTATCCCGGAATATTGTTCATCAAATTCCATAAAATCTCAGTGACCTATCCGATTCGGTCACAACCCCACAACAAAAATTACACAGAGAATCTCCGATACATCGCAAGTCACTTTTGCGATTCCTATCAGTTCAAATTCCAAGAAATCGTTCTCACTTCAACAAACAGAACAACTAAAGCCTTCAAAAGAAGAAACTAGTGGTCCACCTCTTAACCACTAACACCACTCCCAACCGAGCTTCCAGAAGAAATGGACAAGCTCCACCATCTACCCGGACTACTGACAGAAGAATCACATAGATTTCTGAACCATCGAAGAACAGGCCACTCATAGCTGCTACTGCTGCCAAAACTTCCTTAACCAAAAGCTCATCGAACTTCAAGTCTACACCAACCTCTTCACAATAGAGCCTTCCAGATAGACAGATATCTCTCAGGAAACTCGCTCCCAATCCAAGCTCAAAACATTCTGCCAAACTGAGTCTCAAACTCAAAAACAAACAGAACTCCTTCCTAAGGTTGCCAAAATATCCTTTGCTGGCTTCAGCACTCCCAACTAATCCAAACTCAAGAGAATCCACTCACATGAGTGAAATCCAGCTTACAACCCAAAGATAAACTCCGAATCTTGAAAAGATTTCCTTCAGAGATTGGTGAAATCCTTCTCACCAAACTGCCAAGCTACTCAAGATGCCCAACACTGCCCTAGCAGATCACTTCCAACTTCAAACACTCGAATTGCAACCTTTGGTAGTTGTGTTACACACACCACTACCCTATCGACCTTTATTACTTATATTGGAAAACCTGAACAGGTAACCCAATCTAATAGGTAGAAATAAATAAATATATATACATATATTCAAAATTAAAAATACGCTCTCTCAAGATAGACACCACTACAGAGCCTAGGCATTCACTCAACCTAAATGCTCTGATACCACGTTGTAACGACCCAACTTCCAAACTCCAGGAAGTCGCATCGCTAAGAAGAAAGAAAGGGATAGAAAAGAGAAAAGAAAAGAAAGAAAGAACAGACAACATCAGAATCTCACAGCGGAATCGAATAAATTATAATATATCACATAAACTTTACATAGTATCTTATACATCAGAGTAATATAACTAATACAACACAAAACTAGACAGTTATAAACATCTGTCTAGCATTTACAATCCAAGTACATCAGAGAAACAGATACAACTCAACACAGCGGAACTACTAAATATATCTACACGCTGAAGCCTCCTGCTCCATTATCTCCTCCAGAAACTCATCAAAGAAAAATCCTGAAACACTTGACTACTCATACATAATATGAGTACCCAAGAGTTTAATAAAACAGAAAATAAACACTCAGGTCAGAAAGGAGTCTGGTGTGAGTAAACGGGGATAAAAGTTGCTTAACTTTAGAAAATCCTTTGAAAACAAAAGGTATCACGTAAGACTTCCCACACATAAACATGGAAAAGTTTTTACCTTACGCTAACCAAAACATTTGATAGGAAATCCAGTGATATTATAATAGTGTCTAGGGTTTTCAAGTAGCCGAAATTGTTACATGTATTAAATTCCAGCTACTAGCCACAAAAGTGGGTAATACAAACAAAACCGTAGGGTCTCGTAGGGTAAATGGGTTTCCATCAATGGCAGGGCTATTGGGGTACCGCCCGTCACAGTACGTGGCCTAGATCACCGTACCGAGGAGTACTCCCACTCCCCTGCATCACAAAGCCGGACCCGTTCCTTACTGAACAGTTTCGAACAAGACTACCCCGCAGATTGGTCGTCACCAACTGCCACACAGGCGAATATAAAGGGACCTCTAGACAGGGATAAATCTTGCTCTTAAGTGGGTGCGACCCACGAAGCTTTGCTGCACCTCCCCTGTTTTAGCCATTCCGGGTTGATGAGGCTTGAGGCTACGATTACCTTTAAAGGACATATAAATCTTAGAATGCTCATCGTCCACCTGACGATGTTCTGAAAGCATTCAATCCATACAAGTTCGTTCCGGGTTCGAACGAAACCGAAGGCATTATCTCGTTACACTCGTATTGGAATCACCCTCAGAGTTAACGACGATAACCCTTGCACTCTAAATCTCCATCTCGAATCTATAAGTACTATTCCGTCAACTCATTACGGAATCACCCACAGAGTTATACTGACGTATAGCCCTTACACCTCGAGTCTTCACTTGCTCCACTTGGATTAACGACCTAACGTTTAATTGGAATCGATGTGGTTTTCGGATATCCAAATATGGAAACCCGATCCCAGTCTCATCGAAACCAAACGCCATCTTAATGTCCAAGTTGTACTTAAGGGTTTTAAACAATTAACTCATTTCATTGTTATCTATTTCACACAAATAGATAAACTACATCTAACAATCGATAATCTCATTCATATCATAAACAGATAATCTGTATCATCCACAATAGATAATCATCACAACCAAATAATCCATCTCAAACCATCTTACTTAAACCAAGCATTCATATCATATAGATACAACTAATCTCATTACTGAGATCACAATCATTCAATCAATAACATCCATAAGCAATGATTTATTAACCAACAATTATAATTAATTTAAAATGAATTAAATTAATTACAACCATCTCTAATTAATTTAAAATAAATTAAATTAATTAACACTTCTATAAATCCTGCTTAACATCCATTAATTAATTAACCCAGTTAATTAATTCACTTCCTAAGTATTAAACTTGATTAAACATCTTTGATTGATCATTTACTAATTACAATAAGTAACTAGTCTTTAGTTAATTTCATAAATTAATTAACCTTAATCATAAGTAATTAACATCTAATTACTTCATTTTATAATTAATTATATTTATCCTTAATTAATGACAATAAATTAATCACTTGTTTAATTATTACTTAATCAAACAATCCTTAATTACATCATTAATTATAATAATTAATGATCTCTATATTACTTAATTAAAATTAATTACATTATTTAATTAATCTAATTATTAATCACCTTAATTAATATCTAATTAAGTAATTAACTATCTTTAATTACTCAATTATAAATTAATTAACAAATCACTACTCATTAATTAATTCCTTAATTAATTTCAAAAGTAATTATCCAAATTACTAATTACATTCCAGTAATTATAAAGTAGTCCTGCTCCATTAATTACATTAAGTAATTACACTTAAAATCGTCAAATGATTTATTAAAATTAATTAAACTGAATTAATTAACTTAACAAATCACAATCCAAATTAATAAGTAATTAATTCTTAATTACTTAACAAATTACAATTAATTAGATTCGATTAATTAATCTAATTAATTATCCAAAATTAATTTCCTTAATTAATTACTAAATTATCCTTAGAAAATTATCATCATTTATTAATTAACATATTTCATTAATTATATACTTAAGAAAATTTAAATTAGATTAATTATCAAAATTAATCTAAACCATTATTCAAAATCAAGTAATTAAGTAAACCCTTAATTTTCTTAAAGATTTTCAAAATAATCAAATTACTAATCAAATGACTCATTTAAATTCAAATGTATTAAACAATACATTTCTAAAATTAAATTCAAATTCCAATTTTATTTAAAGATTCAAATGTTTAATTATTTAAACATTTATCCAAATTAAATAATTATAAAATCTTACAATAAAATGAATGTTAAGAACATTCATTACCTAACTATAAAGAAAGATTTAAAATTAATTACTTGATTAAAATAGATTAAGCCTTTGAAAATAGATTGATTTGTTTAACTTCAAATCAAAATTAAACACTTCATATTTATTCAAGTATTAAAGAATAAATTCTTCAAGTTCTAAAACTTACTTGAAATCAAATTTTATTTCCAAATCTATTTTTTTAAACATTTGAACATGTTCATTATTTATTTATTTTTAATTTTTTTTACAAACTGGTTTTGAAATCAAAATCGTTCCAAAGAAAATCTGATACTGTTTTTAACTAAATTTCAAAACCAATTTAAATCTTATTTAAAACATTAAAATTTGCTCAAAATTTAAAACTCAAATAAACTGTTTTAAATCAAAAATCAGGTTTAAAAGATAACCTGAAACTATTTTAAATCTTGACTTAAACCCAGATTAAATTTTGTTTAAATTTAAGATTCTCATTTTCAAAAACTTTAAATTTCAAACTACATTTTAATTCAGTTTTCAACTTCCACCTAAAATCAAATTCCCACACAAAAATTTAAATTCATTCAAATGTTAGAAATTGCAAAGCTACAGGACTTTAAACCTGAAACTGTTTTGTTTTAAAACTTGATTTAAAACAGAATTTAAAACTTGTTTAAATTTAAAAGTTTCATTTTTAAAAACTTTGAATTTCAAACCTCATTTGAAATTAGATTTAACTTCCATTTAAATCAGATTCTAACTAAAAAAGTAATATGAATTCACTTAACTAAAAACTGCAAAATTTACTCTCTGGCTTTAAACCTGCAAACTGTTTTAAACTCCTAAACAGAATTTTAAATCTTGTTTAAATTTAAGATTTTTTTTTAAAAACTTTGAATTCAAAGCTATATTTGGATTCAGTTTAAATCATTCATTTGATTCAATCTACAATCTTTAAAATAGGAGCTACATTCAAAATTTAAAAAAAAACTGTAAAATTACAGATTTTAAAGCCTGCAAACTGATTTAATTTTGATTTAAAACTGAATTTAAATTTAAGATTTCATTTTTAAAAACTTGAACTCAAAACTCCATTTGAATTCAGACTTAACTTATATTTAAATCAAATTAAGATCTTTAAATTATAAATTTTATTCAAATTCTTAAAAACTGTTAGGCTACAGGTTTATAAGCCTGTAACCCCTCTGACCCGAGAAACTCCCTCACTACTACGAGTTTCATACCAACCTGCTTCGAGGTAATTTCACAAAACCCCGAGTTCTACTTCGAGAAAAAAAAAACCCTGCACACTACTAATATGTTACCTGAGTTCAACATGCAACCAAATCAAAACCTGGAAACCAATTCACCTGACTCTCTCTCTGATCATCCATCACCAACATCTCCTCCATCCTCTCACATCAATATTCCACTAACATGAAGCATCTAACACCTGACATCACTAGCTTAACAGATTTTTCAAAAAAAATTTCCTCCTTTGTTTAAAACAGAAATGTTTTTCCCTACAGTTTAATTTAAACTGTAATATTTGTTCTTTTTTTTTATTTTCAGATTCAAATATGTATTTGATTCATTTCAATGATGTTGGTTTATTAAAAAAAATACTTACTGTTAAATTTATTCAGAGGTAACAGGACTTTTTTTTTATACAACTAAAACATGATTTAAGAACATAATTTTATTATTAAACAACATTATCTGTTTGCTCATATTAATTCCTAACAGAAGTTAAACAAGTAAATAAAGTTTTCTACTAAACTTATTTTAAATCAGAAAACTGTAAATCAAGATTTCTGTACTTCCATTTATATCTATGTATATTCACACATTATATTAATCACAAATAAAAGCATACAAGTATATACAATACAACAGATAGATTTCAACTTCTCACAGTAAATAAATAGATAATTAACAGGGCAGTTTCAATTACAGCAGTTTTGAAACAAAGAAAAGTTTACACATGAGGCTTAGGTTCTGGAAATCTTGTATAATTTTGATTAAAAGAAACTGTTTTTAAAAGTAAAGGTTTACTCACCTTTTAGAAGAATGCAGAAACAAATCTTAAGTGCAGAAACAATTTGATGCAGAGCACAAGCTTAGGCAGATCCATTTTTCAGAAACTGTATATTGAAATGCATTTGAAATTTGGGTTTTGCAAGATGAAGTTGCTTGTTGCTTCTGTAATGATGATGCATGCAGACCCATTCAAATATCTCAGATTTGCAGTTGAACTTAGCATGCAGATTTGATTGGAGTTTGTAGAAATGATTTGCAGATTTTAATATGCTTTTGTTTTGAAGAGATTTATTGAGAATTGGTTTTGATCTTTACTGAAATATGATTTGTATTTGGTTTCTTGAACATAAGTTAGAAATTAGATTTTGGATTTTCAGATTTTCTGAAAATTTGGTTTTCAGGTTTTCCAATTTGAAGAAAAAATGTTTTAACCCCAAAGTATTTGTTATATTCACTTATCAATATAAATTAAAATAAAAAGCTTTGAAATCAAATGCCACTTGTTATGTTTAGGTGTAGATAATTTTACAAGTGTCTATTTTATTAGTTAAATGATCAATACATATGCATGTTAATATTTAAAAGCCATTTCTAAATTTCTAAATGTATTTAAATTATCTTAAACTATTTCTAATTTGTTTTAGCAAGTTACAAATGTTTATTAACATAAGTCTTTAATTAAATACATATAAACTTATTTATAAAATTATACACTTACATTTAAATGTTTGTTTAATTATTTCTTTATGAAACTAAATTCCAAAAGATTTTAAATCAAATGCTATATTTTAACAAGAATGAATAAAATTTATTCAAAGAAAAGCAATTTAAAATAAAACAAATCAAACTTTTATTATAAAACAAAATTAAACTATATTTATTTCGTAAACCAAAATAAATGCTCACTTATATTTCTATAAAAATATAAGAAAGATTTTTAAAACAAATTCTTTTGAAAAGTTTACAATACTAATTTAAATTAAGTTAAAACAATTTACAATTTATACAAATATATATATAAATTAGAAAATATCCTTTATTTAATATAAATTAAAATCAAAACCAATTCCTCTATTTACAATGTATAAACATTTATACATTATAAATAAAATATTTTTTAAATCAACATAAAAAATAAATTTATTAGTCAAATATTTTTAACTTTGAGAAGAATATCGTTAAACAAACTAAATAATTATAATTTTCAAAAGAAAATTCCAGTTTAAATTAATTTATTAAATCAATATTTCATATTTTAAAATAATTACCAATGAAATTATTAAATAAATATTGCCTAAATTTCCGGGACATCACATTTACTTAGAAAATTTTCATTTGCTTTCACTTTATCCTTACTTTCGAATCGATAGAAAAAACTGATAAATTAAAACTATCTTCATCCTCAACCCAACAAAACTTGCTAATTCCTTAGACCAACAGTCTAAATTAGGTATTTGACCAATCAGATAAATTAGGTATTTCCCTCCAACTTTTTCCAACCATTTCTTCAGAATGGACTTTATAACTTTATTAATAGCTTCGGCATGTCCATTCGCTTAAGGGTGTGCAACTGTATAGAACTTCTAGATATGGAACCGTTGACAGAAATTTTTGAACTTGACACTATCGAATTGGGCTCCGTTGTCAGTGATGATGGTATGTGGGAAACCAAATCGACATAAAATGTTCCATACAACAAAGTTGATCACTTTTTCGTTGTGATAGTAGCGAGGGGTTCGGCTTTCGCCCATTTTGTAAAGTAATCAACTACAACGATGGCGTACTTCCCGCTGCCGTTAGCTAGAGGAAGAGACCTAATAATGTCGATGCCCTATATTGCGAACGGCCATAGACTGACCATCTGAGTTATTTTGGTAGGCGGGGCTCTTGGAATCGGAGCATGTTTCTAACATCTGTCAGACTTCTTGGCATAATCTGAATCGTTGCGATTTATAGTCGGCCAATATAACCATATCGGAGCACTTTCTTACCCGGTGTGATTGTCACATTCTCCTTCATACACATCATGTAATACTCGTTTGATTTTATCAAGGGGGATATACCATAGTAAAGCTACAGAGTGCCCTCTTCTATGCATCACTCCATTTTAAATAGTGAACTGCGAAGCCTTTCAAAGAACTTGCCTTTTCTCACTCCTGCGCTCTGGCAGGGTCCTATGCTCGAGATAGTTTCTGAAAGGAGTCGAACGGAGTCATCCATGACTCCTTATCGGTTGTGACTTCAAGTACGCAGTCGGTCTCCATTTGACCAATACTCGGGGAAGATAACATCTCAATGGGAACGAGTCCCATTTACCATGCCTCGCCGGTGCTAGCTAACTTTGCCAAGGAATCGGCCTTCTGATTGTGTTCTTCGAGTATGAAATAGATGGCATAATAGTCGAACTGATTCAATATTTCCTAGACCCGAGTGAGATAAGTGGCCAGTCTTTGGTCTTTGGCCTGGTACTCCCCCCGAACTTGGCACACGACCAATTATGAATCGCGGTAAATCTCCACAGCAACAATTCGTAAATCTCTGGCAAGCCTTAGTTCGGTAAGTAGGGCTTCGTATTCGGTCTTGTTATTGGTCACACGGAAATCGAACTTTAAAGCATATCATACAGATCGGCCTTTAGGAATTTCAAGCACAACCCTAGCGCCTGAGAAGAGGTCATTTGATGCACCATTAGTATGTAGCTTCCAGACATGTTTGGGAGATTCACCAGTTTTAGGAAATTCCTTCGAGATAGTGAATTCAGCGAGGAAGTCTGCTAGGACTTGTCCTTGAATAGCTCGCCTTGGTGTGTAAGTTAGGTCGAACTGACTCAGCTCGATATTCCACTTGAATAACCTACCAGACGTCTCAGGCCACGTAAGGACTTGTCATAACGGCTGGTAGGTGTAGATAGAGATAGGATGAGCCTAAAAATATGAACGGAGTTTCCTCGAGGCAATGACAAGACAGTAAGCCAACTTTTCCAGCTTCGAATAATTTCTCTCTGCTCCGGTTAGTCATTTCCTGATGTAATAGTGTGGTCATTGTATCTGGTCCTCCTCCCGAATTAAGGCTGCACTGATTGCGTTTTCTGACACCACCAAGTAGATGTACAATCTCTCGTGATTAATAGGATTTGACAGAATGGGTGGTATGGATAGATATTGAACCGGTGCTCAGAATGCACCTTCACACTATGTAGTCCATTCAAAGTTCCATTTCCTTTCTGATTAGATCGAAGAAGGGAATACATTTGTTAGTGGATTTTGAAATGAACCTACTCAGCGCTGCTACCTTCCTATTGAGGCTTTGAACTTGCTTTATAGTCCTTGGAGTCTTAAGATTTCTAATTACCCAGATCTTCTCAGGATTGGCTTCTATTCCCCGAGCATTAATGATGAATCCAAATAATTTTCTAGATGCGACCCCAAAGTGACACTTCAACGGGTTGAGTTTCATTCTATACCCTCGGAGGATGTCGAACATCGTTTCCAGGTCTTTGATAGGATTGTGGAGAATTGTGACTTCACTAGCATATTGTCCACATATACCTCCATGGTTTTCCCAATCTGATTAGAGAACATTCGATTAACTAGCCATTGGTAGTCGCTCCAACATTCTTGAGTCCAAATGGCTTGACTTTGTAGCAGTAAAGTTCCCGATCGGTGATGAAGCTAGTATGCCCCTGATCGGGTAGATGCATGGGTATCTGATTGTAGCCAGAATATGCATCCATGAACGATAAGAGTTCATGTTCGGCCGTTGAATCTACGAGCTGATCAATATGGGGAAGTGGAAAATATCTTTAGAGTAGGTTTTATTCAAGTATGATTAGTCAATGCAAGTTCTCCGTTTCCCGTTAGGTTTCCTGATAAGTACAGGGTTGGATAACCATTTTGGATATAACGCATCTCGGATAAACTTGTTTGACCCGAGTTTATCCACCTCTTCCTTAAGGGCGGCAGATCTCTCTGGATCCATACCAGGCCTTTTTTGCTTGACCGGGACATGCCACTGGTCAATATTCAATGTGTGGCTCGTGATGTCCGGTGAGATCCCACACATGTCGGAGTGTGTCCAGGCAAACACGTCGAGGTTTTCCCGGAGAAATTCAACCAATTCCTCCTTCATTTATTGGCTTAGCTGAGACCCAATCTTCACCATTTTAAAACCATCATCATTATCGATCGAAACATACATCGTCAACTCTATCAAAGAAGCCTGACTGTCTTTGACTTTGTCCTCTCTTTCAGTATCTCTTGGGTTAAGATCTCTTGGGAATTGGTTGTGATGCCCAGGCCTGGCGTTAACTGTCAATTATCCACAAAGCGGACGTAGAGAGATTCCTCTACGCCCTTCCACTTCTCTTTTCACTGCACCTCCCACAGCTCAGCAACATAACAGGCTCGTCCAATAGCCTAGTCTCCTTGAACAACCCCGACTCCATTGTTGGTAGGGAATTTCAAAGTTAGACACCAAGGGGCGATAACAGCCCTGAATTCAGCTAGGGCCGTCAGCCCAAGGAAGCGTTATATGGTGAGTTAATATCCAATACAATAAACTGCAATATCCAGACCTCCGGCACTCTCCAACTCCCAATTCCACTAGTAGATCCACCATCCCAGTGGGTATAGTCGCAATTCCATTGAAGCTATGAATACGAGACTGACAAGGCTTCAAATCTTTCGCTTCCATCTTCATTTAATCATAGGCTCGCTTAAAGAGTATGTTCACTGAACTTCCACTGTCCACTAAGATCCTCTTCATCCAAGCAGGATCTATCTGAGCTGAAATGACTAGTGGATCAATGGTTGGGACTTCGACTCGGTCGGCATCCCTGTCTCGAAATACGGTATCATCTGTCATCGTTTTCTGTAGTTTGGCCAGAGCCCCATCTTCCAAGTTACTGCAACATTCGTAAATCGCATGCCTAATAGAACTGGCATACGACTCCATTTCCTTCCAGCTCTGATCTACTAGATGAGGACCACCACTAACAGTATTAATCACTAACCACCGACCGGTACGTGCGAGTTCCTCATGTCTAACCTGATTTGATATTTGATTTTGATTGGATGGGCCCGCACCTCCAGACTGCGGCGCCTGAACAAAGTGCTCCAACTTTCTTTCTCGGATCAACATCTCGATAATATCCTGTAGATGACGACACTCGTTTGTGTTGTGGAAATAACTATCGTGAAATCTACAAAACCTCACAGTTTGATTCTATTTTTCTGATGACTGCTTCGAAGAGGTTTCTTATACTGGATAGTATTACGAGTTGGCAAGTACACATTTTCCAGAGATGTATTTAAAGGAGTATAGTTTCAAACATGGGAGCTCTATGTTGCGGTCCGTGATTCTGATCCCGCTTCCTACCCTGATTTCCATCATCCTTCTACCGATTCTATTTATTCTGTATATTTAACCACATCTTTCAAGAACTCTCCTAGGTTTTTTTACAGCGACATTGCTTTGGATTCATTCCACACTGGGCCCTGCATCATCATTTTTCCTAGACTATTTCGCATCCTCTCTTCTTAAGAATTAAGCTGCCTTAGAATAGAAACGGTTCAATAACGCAGGGGGTTTTCCAGCCAACCAGTTTCCAAATTCGGAATCAGGATCGATCCTTTTATTCAGTGTCATCATAATGGAATTGTCATTAGGGTTACCAATCTTGGTGCATGCAGCGTGGAACCTCTCCTGGTAACGTCTGAGTGTCTCTCCGAGAGCTTGAGTGACACTGGTCAAGGTACTAACATCTTTGGGCCTTGTAACATGCATGAAAAACTGCTCAACAAACTTCATTGTCATAGGTCGAAACATGAAATAGATCAGGGTGGCAGGCGAGTAAACCACATAGTCGCGATGCCCTCTAGGGAGATTAGGAAACTTCGGCATTTGACCACATTATCAGCCCGTGTGGCATTCATTAACCGTTCATACTTTAAAATGTGTTGGTTAGGGTCAGAGCTTCCTTCATAAACAAGTAGAGTAGGCATTCTAAACCGCCGAGGTGGTTCAATGTAAAGGATGTCATTAAGGAAAATGGTATGACTCCAGGAGATTCCCCACTCGTCATTGGTGGGTCCCTGGCTTTCACGGATCATCTGATGGATCATTGTTGGGATATCTGGCATCTGGAATTCTAGGCACGCTGAGCCGAGTATGGTTGGGTTCCACAATGTGAGGATGGGTTCGGCGCAGTCGACGGTCCATATCTCGCCTCCTTGGCTCTAGGTCTTCAGAAACATAAGGTTCAGGAGTTTGATCACACTGGCGATGGCTGGATCCGTTCGGTTTTGAGTGTCAGCTCCCAACTCAATGGCAGCGGCAGCGGCGCAGTTATCAGTAGTATGATAAGGAATCGTCCCTCCTCGGGAGGTGGGTCTAGTCTGGTGGTTGGTTGATGGAAAACTCTCGGTTGCTTAAGATTCAAAGTGCGTTAATGTTCGGTAGCCTGTGTATTACTTCCATCCAGCCTTGGACGCATGGATCTATGATTGTAATCAGAAGAAATTGAACTTTCAGTGGATGAGTGGGAAACCTGATCCCTTCTGGATCTCCTTCGTCTTTCATGGTTCAACCGATTAGTTAACTCCGCGTTGGCACGAAGCTGTTGGGTAAGCTGTTAGCGGCTTTGAGTCGGCTCTTGCATCAATAGCTGGAAATCCTTCCTGGTGACAGGGCCTTATGGATCCGAAGGTCCGGCAGCATTCAGGTCTATAGAGGAAAGTTGTGTGGGGTTCTTCTTATCCCGTCCTCCTGGATCTGTAGCGGTTGAGGTAGTGCTGGTAGCGACCATGATGAATACTGAAGTTCTCTCCTAGACTTGGTGCTGTTCAATATCGGCAGTAGATCCAATGATTCTCTCCTAGATTCTTGCAATCCAATATCGGCAGTAGATCCAATAAGCAGGAAAAAAGCTGTGTTTTCTCAGTGAAAGCACCAAAGTGTTTGTGCCAAAATTGGGCACAACACTCTTTGGATGTGTTTGAAGAGATAAAATGAAGAATATATACATAAAATGAGGTATGTCTAACGAACATACAAATTTAAAGATAAGAAAAAATGCAGAAGCACGCAAATTTAGAGTGGTTCGGCGTATTGCCTACATCCACCATGAAATGACTGATGTTTATTGAATTTCGCTCGTTGATTACAAGAGATTATAACAGTACGACTGAAGTATAGAATTGATTTCGGCAGAGTGTCAGCATAGAGAAGCCAAAAGTCCATTTTCTGTTGGCCCAGGGTCGTTATTTATAGGTGTAGGCTGCAAATATTTGGCTCAAATCTCGGAAGACTCCTCTCATATGGTGGGCCCACCAGATCGATCCTGTGTGGATTGAGATCGATCAATGATCGATATGCACTGATTTTGTATCAATCCAAAGAGATCCATTTGGGTCGAGATCGATCATAAGACAAGCAGAGGTGGTACGCAAGCTCCTGTGAAAATTTGGTAGCATTTGGACTTGTAGATTTTGAGTTATGATCGATCCAAGTTTCCATTCACAAAACATTGCCGAGTTCATATCGATACAATTCGTATCGATGGCTTCGTATTGCTTCTGGTTCGAATCGATCTGGTGACATGGTGCTATATTTCAGGATCGAACCATTTTTCATGCCGAGCGACAAAGTTCTCCTTCCTTGTAGGTCTCGTTCGTATCTATAGCTTTGATTGTATTGACCTGGAACATTTCCATTTGTATCAATGACTTCAACCTTAATTCGTATCGATGTCTGGGGCTACTTCGTATCATTAATTTCCACTTCGATTTGTATCGATATGAACTTAGGATCTTCGTATTGATCGGAGGATCCACTTCGTATCAATGTTTTTAAGTGCTGTTTCGTATCGATCATTTAGTATCGTGTTTCGTATCGATCAATGGCCGATCGATACGAATTGGGTTGATGGAGCAGTCGATACGAAGTGTTGTTCGCTGATGGATATGAAGCAGCTTGGTTCGATGGATATGAAGGAAGTTAGTGGGCGATGGATACGAACTAATGGCCACTTAGGGAATACGAAGGAGGTCTTCTGAAGGGATGGATACAGACTTGCATGGATACAAAAAGTGTTGATTTTCTTGACCTTGATCGATCAATATCTCGAGCATACGAACTCTGATAGACTTGAAATTTGAAACGTTGATGTTCATAGCTTTACATGTCGTGTCATATAATTGTACCTCGATACGTACTTGGGAAAACTTTACCAGTATCCATAGTGAATATGTGTATAACCGATCTCCGGGATGAGCTAGTTTCTTGGTGTCACGGCCGTGCCAAAAGGCAGGATAACAATTTCTATTTATTATTGTTTAGTGATTTTACTATTATGGTATTAAGTCCAGAGAAGGTTACTGGACTTGGGGTAAATATAGTTATCTTAGCGAAAAGTAGTGAGTTTATAGGTCTGCAAGCGATCAAAGTTGAGTAAATCTTTGCATTCTTACGGTTTGCGTTATAAGTGTCTGCCCTTTATTTCGTTTATTTATTCACCAAAAATTTGAAATATCATACCCATCCCCTTTTGTAGTATATTTACGGTCTTACAATATCTACCAACATATTATAATCGAGGCGTAATGCATTGCTTGAGGGTGCTCGACATCCATGCATATGTCTTAGTGCTCTACTTCCAAAAGTAAATGACAAAGGACAACTTCATTTTTAGATCTATAATCTTGAAATAATAACGAGTATTATCGACTATAAGGATTTATGGATATTCTTAATATTCAATGACATCGATTGTTATTACACAAGCGCAACGTGAATTCATTAAATGCATAAGTCTTCTATGTCTAGTTTGGTTTTACTTTTCTTTAATTTAACTAGTAAAATCATATTTTCAACCTCATTTTCTAATACATTTATATAAGATTAGCATATAATAGAATTTCAAATTTAATTTCTATTTTGTATGTATGTGGATATAATTTATTAATTAAACCAATCTAACAAGTACTACAGCTCGTCATAACATTTAGAATTATAACTTTTATATTTCAAATTTTATATTTAAAACACTTTAAATCTTATATTTCAAACCTTTTGAATTTAACATATTATCGTATGAATTGTACTATTTACAATTGACATAAATTAAAATTTTATTTGAAACAACTTTGAGTTTTAGCTATAACTTTTAATTTTAATTTTAATTTTAATTAAAAACTAATTTTAATTGACATTTGTAACCTTCAAAAATTTATAATTTATTCAAATATGATAGGAGTGGATAGTTATCTTATATCTAGACTTGAAATGTTAATAAAATGATAAAATTATCGAGACAAGTTTCGAGGATGTCCATGGATTGTGATTTTAGAAGTTGGCAAAAGTGGATTAATTTAAAAATAAGATTATGCTACTAATTTTTATTTAATAGAAACCACACACCACTAGTGTAACATCCTCATTCCAACACCTAAAGATGGAACCTAATGTGCTACAATCGTATCAAAATTATCTTTTCAACATGAACAATTTAACTGGGCCGGTCTATAATGAGAAATATGAGTGAATTTAAAAAAAAAATCCCTAATTGGATCTTGGTGGGCTTATAAAGTCTAATGGCTATATTAGATTCAATCTAGTTATTTTAAATAAATCATATTTTATTTAACTTTCTTGACGCAATTGACTAATGCATGTCAATTAGATTAACACTCATATGTTTGAGTATATCATTATATACTCATGTAGTCATGTGTATATCAAGACGTGCATTAATGTCTACATAAATAGATATTGGTTTTTATTACCACCATGTAAACATTATCTATTTATATATGTGTTATTTGTTAATATATTTATAAAATATATAAATATATATATTGAAATTATTTGTATATAATAAAATATAAAATATCTAGTCTAATTTTGGCTAAGTCAATAAATTTTAAATTCAAAATTTGCATTTAAAATATCTAATTAAGACTTAGTAAAACATTTTAAATTCAAAACTAGATCTTAAAATTATTAGTAAAAATATCATTGATAAATTTAAATATTCGTATTTTATATAAAATTAATCATTACAAAAAAGATTAAGTAATTGATTAATTACTCAAAATCCATGATGTTTTTTAATATGTATAAATAATACATATATATTTATTTATATTATAAAATAAATATTTTAATGTTATATATATGGGAAAATTATTTGGCGAGTAAGAATTTTTTAAATTTGAAAGCTAGTTTTAATAACTATATATATATATTAACGTTAAAGATGTACATTTTTATGTTAAATAATAATTAACATAAAAAATTAAGTCCATTTTCAGGCATAACTTTTTCTAAACTTAGCCAGCCAAAATTTATTTTAAAATAATTTAATATATTTGTACGTATTTATAAATATGATTTAAATGAATTTTATATTTTAAAATTACAAATGATCATAAAAAATGACTAAATTATTTATAATTTATAAAATCATAATATATATTAAAGTGTGTGCATATGGCCAAATTATACTGTGAGGACCCGCAAATCCGTACTCCTTGAATATACACTAATCTCCATTGATTAACTCAAGATGAATGGAAATACGAATTCTTAGGGTTAAAAAAAGAAGAAAAAGATAGAAGAAGAGAGAAAAGATAGTAGAACAGAACAGAAAGAAAACAGCAGAACAATATCAGAATCTCATAATCGCAGCAGAATAACATATAATAAATAAATGAATAATTTTTAAACAAAGAACTATTTCAGTTATTACATTACATTACATTACATTACATTATCAGAGTGTACAACTATCAATACAACAACAAACAACGGAAAAAGAAATACTATATACTAGTAATACGCCATGCCATCCATCTTGGCTCCAGCAACTCCTGAATTCCAGAATATCCTGATAAACCTGACTCTTGATTGCCCGTATGGAAATTGGTGGGCACCCAGAGTTTAGGAAGGAAAACAATAAACTCCGAGTCAGTCATGTGACTGGTGTGAGAACTAAAACAGTTTATTTATCTTTAAAAACAAAATAGAGGAATATTTTTAAAGTCAATTCGCAATGCTTTTTAAAAAATGAGACTACCATAAGGCCTCCCGCACACACACACACACACAATGCAAACGCAGAATCGGAGGAGATTTCTCCTTATGATAGTCAAAGATGCTTGATACGCATTAAAAAAGAAACATTTGATATTATTACTAGTGCATAGTGTAGAAAAAATCATTTCAAAAGTAAAGATATATCTTAGCCAGCATAGGCATTTCGCACTTATGCCTACGATAGCTACCATCCAAACAGTGGTGACCACCATAAGTGAATGATAGGTTCTACAACTAAAACCGTACAAGATCGTATTGTTTCTTTGGATTTCCAACAAATGGTCATGCCAAGGAACTTCCCATTGCCACATGGAAACACCTCTGGAATGATGTCCCGAGAACCAAACCGGATCTCTGCCAACACAAGGCCGGGTTACCCCTAACTGGGTAACTACTGACACGAATATACCATCCCCCGATTGTAACCGATCTATATCTGAGGATCCTCGATTTCCAACAACCACAAAGCAATAAATTTGCAGCAACAACATAGGTTAAGTATCTGGGCTCCATACCATGATACCACCTCTATCCAGAAGGAATGACATGCACTAAAGGGGCGCTACCCCCTAACGACCTTGCCGCATGCTTCCTGTTTTGACCATTTCCGGGGTGTGAGGTCCGACGCAGTCTCGTCCACAAAGCTACGCTTTATATAAAAGCTATGCTTTGATTCAACAAATGCTCAACAACACTTAGCATATCACACTACCAAATTGGGAGTACATTACTAATAACCTTCAACTACATAACCTATGAGCTCGTAGGTCTCAGAGAAGGGTGTTAATGCTAAGAGAATAAATTCTCCGCCACCAACAGTATCATCTTTATATCTCAATTTGTAATGTCAGACGTACAATCAATACAAGTCTGTTCCGGGATCGAACAGAACCGAAGGCACTTACAAATAAGTCTTTGCAATCCGGATATTCACTAATCACGTCCGAACTTCCCATAACATATGGAATCTCTATACCGGGGCCATTCGGTGTAGAAACATTCGACGGTAATCCTTCCGTTTTAAAAAATATCCGGTCTTCAACACCGGTCTTCAAATGCAATTCATAACGATGTATCACATATTCGGAATGGGTTATACGACCCCAAGGTCCTTTCCCGGCTAACCCGAATAGTGAGCGCTTATTCAAAAATAAGTGTGGCATTCAAATTCAAGAAAATCACAACAAATACCCATTCAAAGGTAAATAGGGATAGTCGGCTATTGAACTATCAACGGATATGCACAACATCACCAGATTCCAAATAATTTTCCAAATTATTTATTTTCCAAAAATATCTTTACAAGATATATATTTTCCACACTTCAACCATTTGAAAACAATTTTCAAATCCTTTTCATCTTTACCACTTTTGAAAACAAATTTCAATCATTTTCCTTATGTGAAAATACTTTCATTTCAACATGGTTCATTTAAACCAATTAAATAAATCCTTAACGATTTACTTTATATTTACGTTCCAAATCCGTAAATTAATTCCTACACTACAAAAGTAAATCAACGTTTATTTTTAAACAAATTCCCCTTTTCATTTATAAATTCCATAGTGAATTTATATTCCAAAATATCCATGAATATGCGATATCCAAATCGATTTCTAATATTCATTTTCAATTTATCTTTAAAAGATAAAATCTCAAAATATTCACTTATTATTGGAAAAACATTTCCATACTTATTTATTAATAAGTAATTCACAAATCTATTTATTTTCAACATTTGGAAAATATTCAATATACTTAAATCGAAATTAAGTATATATTTCATTTTTAAGGAAATCATTCTCTTAAAACACATTTATCTGGGCCAAAACGAATGTTGCATAAAACATCGTTACGACAACCCAAAATCACTAGTATAGGGATTCGAAATTAAAATAGATATATAAATCCCAGTACTATACAAACCATTTCCTTTCGAAAATCATTTACTATAACAACAGTGTTATAGTCCACCATTTCCTTCTATTTCTCAAAAACGTCTATTTCAACAATGAATGTTGAAATCTATGGTTTCGAATCTTAACACATTTTAAAAACATCGTTGGGTCGTTTTAATTCTATTTAAAACATCACATCCAAAACATTTTCTTTAACATATTATTCACTATCCAAAAACGTGAATATACTTCGTTAACCAATTTCATCATTTCTATACGTTCTATTTTAAAGGATTATTCACTGTCTAAAACGTGAATATAACTCCATTAATAAGTTATAACAATTTACTTATCAAAATAAGCCGTTTGCGGATTTATAAAACAATTTTTTATAAATTCCATTTCTATTTATTTTATAACAACTTCCTTTTATAAATCTCCTTTATTAACCTATTTTCAATTTATAACTCAATTATACACCTAAAGTTCATATTATAAGTTAAATACTTATAATTTATTTGTTTACGAAATCGTTCTTTTTTTAAGACTTCCCAAATCATAAATCTTATAACTTATAAGATTCATTTATTTACCTAAAACTATTCTTTTAATAACTTTACAAATTTTATAAACCTAGTGCTTATTAAATTCCATTTATAACTTCACCGTTTATAATTCTATAAATTTCGTTCATTTATGAAGTTCATTTACACTTCATTCTAACACTTATAAAAACTCGTTTTATAATTCAAATATTTTAACTTATAAATACCAATTTCATAAATCTTTTATATAAATCAATTGGTATTATTATTTAAAAACATCTTTAAACTCCTTTATAATTTCATCATTTTGATTTATAAAATAATCAAATTTTATAAATCCTATATTTAAACTTTTTATAATAAATTCAAAAATCCCGATTTAAACTGTTTTATAAAATCACTTACCCCATATTTTCAAAAATCAACTTTTACTATATTTCTCAAAAATCCTAATTTTTATAACCTTAAAATTATAACGTTTATTTATTTAAAATGAATCGATTCCAAAAATATTTTATAACGTATACTTTCAAAAATCACTTTAAAAATCCTTTTAAAATTCCAAAATTGGCCCAATGATGCTACACACCAAATAGTCAATCACGACAACAACGACATCATATATCTATATATGATAATCGACGAATATCAAAATATCAATAATCAAATAAATACTGTTGAGGAATCCAGTTGGATCCCTCCAACCTGTTTCCCTGCATCCAAAGATGTTAGCACAATATCAATTCTGTTCTAGTACGGAATTATCGCGGTATATGGGATTTATAAAATATCATCCGCTTAATAGGCGGCGCAATAGGGTCTCATCCGCTATATAATGCGGGAAATCAACTCCAAGTACATAAATAATACTAATTTCACTGTACTGTGAAATATTCGCGGTATATGTTTTTAATAAATAACATCCGCTTACTAACGGCGTATAATGTCTATTTTAACAACTAATAGATAACAATCATTATTCAAACATACATTCAAGAATTTTAAATATAACTATTTAAAATTAAAATCGAAACCGATTCGATTGAGTGAGAAGTTCTCACCTTGATTTCAATTTCGTTTTCAGCTTTTATCTCGAATAAAATTAAACGGACGTTTAATTTTACCCGAAATTTTCGCTAGCTCCAAACGACTCCAATCAAATTCCATAGCGTAGTGCTCGTCCATACGAACCTAATGCAACTTGTTTCGTACGTTTTCGACCTCGTATGAAAAAGATATGAAATTTTAAAATTACATGAATTTTTACATAAATAAATTACAACTTATATTTTATTTTCTAAACCTAATAGATCAGGGCCGTTCGTTTCTGCATCAGGAAATCAAGGCCACTGCTTCCTTCTTCTCCAATACCAGGTAACGCACGCGCATAGGAACCCACGGCCGTCATTAGGGTTCGAATTTTTGCGACCTCCACGACGTCTTCCAGAGCGATCAGGATACGCCACATTGAAGCTCGTCTCGCGCTCGACACACGGCCACAACCACGCCAAACTCGGTCATCCCTGGTGCACGCAAAACGAGGACGAACGGCCATCTCGAGCCAATTGCCGTTGATTTGCCTCACCAAATTCGATCATCACCGTTCATCTTCAAGATCTCGTCGAGCCCTACCTTTTTGCAGTTGGAGGTTTGTTGAAATACTTCACGGATTGGAAGAAAATTGGAGAAGAAGGAGAGAGTTTTTCGGCCATTAATTTTATATGGAGCGGCGGCTGATGGTTTGACCTAGGGTTTTATAATTTTTTGCAAAAAGAAATATTTGGGGGCTTTTATAGAAAAAACGACGAACACTATTCAACCCGGATTTTCCGAACTCCAAACGAAGCATGCCGGTTGGCATTCCTAAGGTTTACCCCGCGTTCCAAACACAATGGAGCGTGTTTCGGGAGCTAATTCGATCATCTGTGTGAGTTATGGCAATAAACGATCAATTTTAAATTAAATCGATTAATCAAATTTCTAGGCGTTTTGGCTTGCCTCGGACAAACGGTAAATCCGATTGACTTGAAATTTGAAACCATACAATAATACCACATTACGGATCCGACGAAACTAATTTCGTCGAAATCCGAGACTGTTTGAAAAATGGCTATGTTAACTCGTCAAATAAATATTAAAACAATTTCGATGCATTTCGAGCTGCCACGGTCAAACGGAAACTCCAATTGCTACGAAAATTGAAACCCGATAATAACAAACTATTACGGATCCAATGGAACTAGTTTCGTCCAATTCTGAGACTGTTCGAAAAATATCTAATTTCACTAGTCGATAAAATATTAAAAAATTAAATTTTCTCAAATTAACTTTTAATTCAATTTTAAAAGTTCTATAACATCGCTATAACTCCAATATGATAAAATAAAATTTTACGAATCAATTTCAATCTTATTTAACCAAATTTTCAATTATCTCTGTAATTTCACATATTAATTATCGATTTAATTATCCAATTAAATCTAATTATTCGAAATAAAATTTATTCGACTTATAAATTTCACTTATTAATATTTAAAATTAATTAAATATACAAATTTTAATTAATAAAAATTCTGGGTCGTTACATACACTATTGATTTGATTTCTAACTTTGTATTAAATAAGTTGTTATATATAAAATTGTTGTTTAACGAGATCTAATGGGTTTATTATTAAAATGAGACATTGACACATATATAAAATCATTATAAATGTAAATAAATAGAACATATGTGAATATAGAACTTACCTAAAGATATTGATACCTTAGACTTGCACCTTGAACTAGCATCTCATAGATCTTATAGGTATGCACCATTGTTGCTAGCGATCGATGCGACACCATTGGAAATTACTGTAGCTCCTTGTATTGGACAAATAGGCTCAACAGTTGTCTAGTTAGGGAGTAGATAAGTGCATTCAAAACTAAAGTGGGAGAAGGAAGATTGTAACAACTCAAAAATTTAACGCTGCTAATATTAAAATAGTTAAAAATTGATTTTCACTTAAAATATGAATTGGGTATCATATTTATAATAGTTGAGAAGGTCTTTCCGAGAAGATTGATTTAATTTTTGATGGGTTTGTAGTTATGGTTTGCGAAATAGAGGCCATATGTGTTTAAATAGTGTTTGTAACTATTCTGGACCAAACTGGATACACAACCTATAACTCGGCCAAATGACTATATAAATATGGCCCTAAAACCCTAGCTTTCACCACTATCTTTAGTTTTCACCCCTAATCTCGAAATCATCCTAATTGTTCTCTATGTTGATTAGAAAATTAATTAAAAATCAATTAAAATTTAAAATGTCAAAAACCTATTGAAATATATAGGGATTCTAAGCTTTCGATGTGTTAAAGAGAGTTTGAACTTCATTTTTCCGTTCGATTTAAAATATGGCGGAGGTCAGAGAATTCGATCTATGGTATCTGATAGTGCTAGATATGTCTAGATTTGCCATAATTTAGCGATTAAGGCGGCGGTTGGGGCTTCTAATCGATGGCGAAGGGAGTGCCCGAAGGTGACGACAAACTCGACAAAAGGTGGTGGTAGGTGCGGTAGACCTGGAGATTTGCTCGGATCAAGGCAATAATGCTTATGGTTTTAGTGGCATTGGGTTGCGGTTGATGGGTTCCTAAAGGTGAACGTATTAGAACCGAACTAGTCAGAAGCTGGTGAAATATGTACTTGGATCTATTGGGCCTATTAGTTTAAGGGGTTATACTAGATCCAATCTAATTTAAATAAAATATAATTTTATTTAATTTCATTATATATATATATATATATGTGTGTGTGTGTGTGTGTGTGTGTGTTAATTAAAGATGTTAACATTTCAACTAAATATTTTATTAGGTATGCATCAATATACATTCAAATGTATAACAACATAAATAAGCTAACACAAGCATGCATGTCTGTGTAGACACACACACATCTAGGTATTGGGATATATATTTATTTTTTTGCATGTGTTTGTACACACACACGCTTATATATACATGTTACATTCTCACATGCATATTAGGAATATAAATGCCTAAGTAAATACATATGTTTGAGTATAATGTAATATATATTTATGGTTCATGCGCCCATATTGACAGTACAACGTATATATAGTTTAGACACTCACATACATCTATGTAATCTTTGTTGCCCCTTATATTTTATATTTACATATATAACAAGGTTTGAAAATAACTCACATAAAGTAGACAATTATATAAGACTAAATTAGAAGAATGAAGATGGAAAGGTAATTTATGTTGCAAGTAAATCTAATCAAATCTAAATTAAAAAGAAATAATCGTGTGGTGCAATTCTACTTTCCCTTCCATTACAGCCACCAATTAAAGAATTAATATAATACCATATGGAATTTCAAACTAAATTACATCAAATATCCAAACCATATAAAAACAAAAGAAGTTTATCTTACATCTGAATTTAAAAAGACATATAATAATTAACATAATGAAAATTAAAATTTTAATAAATTAATTTATTGACCTTAGTGATATAAATTGATTTGAAAATAACTTTATATTTAGATACATACATGTATTTAATGAACTGAAAATTCATTTTGAGACATGTAATTGATTAATCTAAAACAAATCAACCAAGTAAAATTTAGTTTAATATTAGTTTACAATTTCAAGGCATGAAGAAGATTTGATTAATTTATATACATATGTGTGATACACACAAACACACATAATTTCATGATTCACTCTACAAAAATTTGATCCATGATTAAGAGGAATAAGTGTGACAGCAAGAATAATTTATTTAAAGAATTTTTTTTAAACAATACATAATATGATAACAAGCAAGAGAATTTGTTTCGGATCTCAAATGAAATAAACATCAATTATTTACAAATCATCAACCATTTATATGTGAGTATGTGTGTGTCTATATATACACACACACTTTCACATATATAACAACAAATAAGTTCCAAAATAATTAGTTATTTCAAATCCAATTAAATCATCAACATTCAAAACCATATACAAATAGAATTCGTAGTCAATCGTAATATTAGAATAATTTTAAAACTGGTTTTAATAAGTGGTTACAATTTATATTTGAAATTTTATTTTAAACGTCATGTATGAATTATAAATTTACCCAAACCTTGCCATTTATCACACCTTCATTTGTGGTTTCTCCTCGGATTTCAAATAAAACAGCACCCCACCTTGCAAGTGAAAGATGAACCATCTTTCTTTAATTTAATTTGAAGTTGATTCGAATTGTTTTTGGATTTGTTTGTTTTTTGGTAGAGATTTCGGCCGTGAAGGACGGAGAGGAGGAAAAACAGTTATGTTTTACTAAAAAAATATTAAAAAAATCAAATGAGGAGATTTTGTTTTAATAGAATAAAGGAACCTTTCTCATTCTTTTTATCAGAACTTTCTTCCTTAATTCCTTTTAAATTTCAATCAATTCAATTAATTGATTCCCTCCTTCCAACATTATATGGCTGGTCCTAGCACATTCTTAATGTGCACATTTTCTAAATAAAAACTTTATATGATTATTTTATTATTTAAACCTCATTTAATATTGTACTACTATCCTATATCGATATATGCAAATATAACTTTTAAATATGCATTTAAATAATTACCGACATCATTCAAAAACATCCAATAAATTAACAATAATCAATATTTCATAAATATTAATCAATTTAATCAATTAGTAATATTTTAAAATTAATTAAATTGTGACAACCCGAATTTTTAAACATCTGTAATTGATTATCAGACTGGGTTAATTAATCGAATATTGAATTATAAATTGGACGAATGAATCTGATCATAGATATTTTTACTTGGGTAAATATTCTCCTAATATAATTTCTTGAATTTTAAATCGAAATTGAATTCATATTTGCAAACATAAGGTAAATATTTTTGTTTAAATAAAATTAATAAATAGAAAAAAAGGGGTATGATAGCTTATACAAATTTAATAAAATTTCTATTTTGATTTCCTTTTGAAAGTTCTTAAACAAGAATAGTTCATAAATATATATATATATATATATATATATATATATATATATATAGATTTAAACTATTCCTTCTTTTAAAACATCTTATGAATGAAGTATTATTTTATTTGTATACACTTAAACCATAGTGTAAGCATTTAAAGTTTTAAGACATATGTATAACATAAATTGTATACATATATATTAAAATCTAATACATTATATATATATATATATATATATATATATGTAAAAATAGAAAATTTATATATATAAATAAGTCCAAAAACACTATCAACTTAAGAAGTAATGTGAAATACAATTGTCAATTTAGGAACAAAAGAATGATACATTTGTCACATTTGTAAACAAGTGGAAAATTTCTCATTTAAAATGGAAATAAGTAAAAAAATATGTTAGGAAAATTTTTGGAATCCTTTTCATTTAAAAATTTCCTTCTTCCTTCAACTTCCTTCTTCTTATTCTTTCTAAAATAAAAAAAACCTGGAATGAAAAGCAAATGCAAACCTGAAAGAAAAAGAAGAACCAGAGAAGAAAAACACAAACCTGAGAAACTGGGATCTTCAGATCAATGCAAGAAGCAACTCAAACAACAAGCCTGCAACAAGATTTATTTTTCAATGCAAACTGAAGTAAATCAAAGTGTACAAGTTTTCAGTTTCAATAAGCCCATGATTTTTCAAAGCACTCCAGTTTTTTTTTAAAAAATCAAGTTTCAGTTAAATCAAGTTCCAGGCTCTGTTCATTCATTAACAGGTGAGTAACTTGAATTTCAAAAACAATTTACTCTTGATTTCATTAATTATAATTTGGTAAGTATAATTACTCAATGTAATTTATAAAAGTGTAATTACTTGGTAAAGTAATTAATAATTAATTACAGGATGTAATTAATAAAGGGATGATTTATGAAGTGGAAGTAATTTGGGTTAAATTACTTTGTGAAATTAATAAAGGTTAATAAATCAGGGGATTAATAGAGATAACTAATTAGGAAGTAAGAAATTTTATTTGATGAAGTAATTTAGGGTAGTTAATTACTGTTGTTATTAATCAAGGGTGATTAATAATCATGGTTAGTGATCAATTAATAAAGTAACTAAAGGTTAATTACTGTATTGAGTTAAGGATAATTAATATGTGAAATTAAATTAAGGGTTAATTACTTAAATGTAATTAAAGGATAAATAGAGTGATATCGAAAGCCTTTGATTAATTGTTATTCCTAATATGTGGTTTGTAATGCTATGTGATAAGATATGTTTAATTTAAACTGAGAAGTTGTGATTATCTGTTGATGATGAATCACTGTGAAATACTGTATTAAAAGTAGAATTGTATTTCACATGAATAATTTAAGTTAAGTTGATAATGGTTTCGAAGAGACCGGAGTCGGGTATTAGTAAATACCCGAAAACCACTTCGATTCTTATAATTTGATATGTGAATTTAATAGGCTGAAGTGGAATGACTTAAGTAAATTGGACCATTTAAATCTAAGTTTTGGCACTTAGAAATTTATGTGTGAAATGGTTGATGTCTATAAAAACTTGTGAAGTGTAAATTAATATAAGTTACCCGGGTTTATATAAATTGTATGCTTTTGTATTCCAAGTTAGATGTGTTTACTCACGCTAGTTTCCAGCCTGACCCGGGTGTTACTTTGATGTAATGCTCGGGTCAGACCGAGTATTACAGATTTGAGGGTAAGGATGTTCTGGAGCTCAGGAGGAGAACTGAAGGACAGGAACGTATAGAGTGTTTATCTGCTGTGATATATATTGTTATTTATCTAGGACATGTTGTTTAAACTGTCCAGTGTTATGAAAATGTTGTGACTCTGATGTGAAAATTAAAATGTACTGATACAGTTCTTCTTTGTAAACTGTTATTTTATTTGCTATTATATTTTATCCGCTTCGAATGTGAGATTTTGAGTTTGATTTTTCTGTTTCTTCTTCTTCTCTTTCTTATTTTACTAACTATTTGGAAATTTCGAGATCGAAATTTTCGGGTCGTTACATTTGGTATCAGAGCTGAAGGTTAAGCGAGAAACTTGGCTCTGGTGGGGGAACCTCATTAAGGATAGGGTCAACGGTACCCTAGAATGAGTTGAGTGTATATATTAAGGAGCGTACTTGTTTTTTTCTTATATAAAGATTTTAAATGATTTTATATAAGAATATATTTTGATATATATAAGGAAAATATTTCTTTCTAATAAATATGAAGGGAATTGGTTGTTAAAAATTATTGGAGTTAAATTGAGAAGTAATAGAATACAACCAAACTGAAATTGAAATAAAATAAAGATAATTTTGAAATGAATTTAAACTAGAATTAAAATCATGAATTTGGAAAAGAATTTCAGAAAAAGATAATAATGGATTGGTTTCCTTGGTTGTTATCATAAATAATTGTTGTAATATAATGTGTATTAATGAGTAAGCATAATAAAATGTTTTAAGGAAATAAAACATTTAGGGAAGCATGACTCATAAATTGGAACGGAAGGTGATTTAAATTGTGAAGTTTTAAATCTAGATCCAGAATTTTTAATATTAATTGTTTCAAAATGATAAAGAAATGTTATTTAATATATTTGAATGAAAGTGTCCTGTTTCAAACCGGAGTTGTTTGAAAATTTAAAGGAATTTGTTTTAAATTAAAACCAAGGGTGGTTTAAATTTTTAAAATTTGGCTTGGTGTGCAAAGGAAATAGATATGTATATATAAGAGATATACATAATATCAAAGATGGTTTGAGATAAACTCTAAATATTGAGTTTTAAGTTGGAAATGAGATGTAATCCCCAAAAGTGATAAGTTTTTTTGAACTCATAAGTGGGAAGATTATTTATGAGAAGTTTAAAATTTGAAATGGAAGTTTAAATTGGGTAGGGTTGACTGGGTTAAGTGAATTAAGTTTAACTTGAGGAAGAGTTAAATAAGTTGGAATGATCAACCTGATTTGAAAATTTGAAGATGAAATTAAGATTTAATTGGGGAAGTTAAATGGTTGATTGGAATTGAGAGTTTGTGCGTTCTCAAAATAAGTTTGAGATCTAAAAATTGAAAATGAATGGATGTTTTAAAGTAAATTAGATGATATCATCTATTGTTGTTAAAAATCTTTAAGTTGTGAATTGAATTTGTTCTTAATGAATGAAAAATGAAGTGTGGTAATATATCCATTATTGAGAGAAAAAGAAAAATCTAACATTAATTTGAAATTAAGGATATGGAATTACTTTGAAATGAAAATTTAAATGATTGAATTTGAAAATTTAGCTTGCTTAAGAATTGGTTTCAAACTTGAAGATAAAATTGATTTAAAGGAATTCAATCAACATTTGAAGTATTAACTCGAATTTATGTAATTTGAGAGGGTTTATAGTGAACCGGAATTTGAGGTTGGTTTAAACTGAAATTTGATTTACTTAGAAATTGTGATTAAAAGTTGAATAGTTTTAAATTCAAATGGAATTTGAATTGAATTTGGAAAGAAATTGAGGTTAATTCAACTTGAATTTGGGTTGAATCAATTTCAATGGAAATTGAAGTTATTTAAATTGGAATTGGGTCAATTTAAATGGAAATGGAAATTTAAATTGAATTGATGAAAATGGAAATTGGGAAGTGAGCAGTTTTGACTCTGGACTATTTTTAATATAAATTGTTTTAATATAAACCTATTTTTCCAAGCTATTCATTATATATACAACCTTTCTTTTAAAAGCCAAATTATCTTATACTTGTTTTACAATTATTTTTGAAGTTGTTTAGCAATTTTCCAACTGTTTTATAAACTAATTACTATCTTACTATTATTTTGCAATTATCTAAAATTTCTATAATTATTTTAACTATTTTCTAACTATTTTACACCTATTTTGCAAACAAGTAATTATTTTTCAACTACTTATCTATTTTAAAAAATTTCAAGCTATTTTCTAAATAAACTGGTCGGAGTTCAAACTATTATTGGTTAAATACCCAATCGAGATAAGAATAGAGGTGATAATCCAAATGGGATTGAAGCAGTTGTGAATAGGTGAATGAAAATCAAAGTGAATGTGAATAGAAATGGAATTGATTTGGCTAATAACCAATAAAGATAAATACGTAGGGTGTATGTATGTTATTCTTTTCGCATAGTGATTTGATCCAGATTCGAGCACAGAATTTCGAGGTAGTTATACCGATCCGAGTGGGATTTTTCACTCGATTTTCGACGGCGAACCTGGGTATGGATTGTTGATTGGTTCTGGATATTCTCTATCATCATTATGACTATGCAAGGAGAATGACGGTTTCTGATCAAGAAACCAGATCTGTGTCCGCACTAGGAAGTCGGGTGGACGATACTAGTTCGGAAGTGAAATTGTGTGATCGAGTGAGCGATCAGATTGGTATAGCATACGGATGATATGTGTACATCGTACGGATTTGAATGAAAACGGTATTGAAAAGAGTAATCAAATTTGAATATTTGATTTTGAGTAAACAAAGTTAAATACTCCCCTTGTTGAATCTCTTGCCAGAAGGAAAGCATTTCGAAGGTGTTTTGGAGTATAAAAGGAGTTTTATACAAATTTGAGATGATCCAAGCTTTTAAATTTTTTTATTATATATCTGTGTGTGTGTGTGTGTATATATATATATATATATACATATGATCTTATGAGGATTTTGGAAAAGGTTTTGGGAACCTTTGGATTTGGAAAGGCTTTTGATTTTTGGGTAAAATCAATATTGAAATTTGAAAAGCCTAGTTTGAGAATTATCGATTTTGGAATAATGGATTTTGTGTAAAGGAGCTTTGTATGAGATCATACTAGGTGTATGATTAAAGATAGTATATATGTATAGTATAAAATGTTTTGATGATGGCTCTGGGGAAAATGGCGCTCCCTTGAAATGAACTTCTCAGGAGTACCACCGGGTGGTGCTGCCTTGAGCCCCAAAGGGGGGGGGGGGTTTCTAAAGTTGACCCTGTGAGGAGTCCGAACAAAACTAGTTCTGGGGATTATGAGTAGAGTATACCATAGCGAAAGTCGTGTGTGCCGCTGAGAGCCAACAGTCTGCGTTTGATTTTATATCGGTAGACTGCGACCTATGGTATAACATAGCAAAAGTCGTGTGTGCCGCTGAGAGCCAACAGTCTGCGTTTGATTTTATATCGGTAGACTGCGACCTATGTAGGAGTGGAGAAGTTTCATTTCGACAGCGAAAATGAGAGGCCGCGGAGAGGCTGCAGTTACAAGGACTTTTGCTGCGATGGCAACGTAACCCTGGAGTGTAACCGTGATCAGTAGTGTGGGATCCATGGCGTAATCGAGAGGCCGCGGAGAGCCTGCAGTCACATGGACTTTTGCTGCGATGGCAACATAACCCTGGAATGTAACTGTGACCATGGATGTGGGTGATGATCTCCAGAGCATTCTCACCAAAGATATATCCTCTATTTTCAAAAACCGTTTTCTATATTTTCAATAAAATTATTTTTCAAGTATTTTCACTGGGTGTTGAAAATGGGTCTGCTAAGTACTTATAGATTTTCAGTCCTACGCCTGATCAACGTATGACCGAATTTCTATGAGAATGAAGATGGACTTGTTGAAACATCGAGTTATAGAATGATATTTTTATAAAACTACTTTGATAATACTATATAGATTTTTAAGGTGTTTTAAAAATGATCAAAGGAAAATTTGTCTGATTTGAAGCATTTTAGTAAAATCTGGCTTCGTTCCTTTTCGAGGACGAAAAGATTCTAAGGGGGGAGGAATGTGACAACCTGAATTTTTGAACATCTGTAATTGATTATCAGACTGCGTTAATTAATAGATTATTGAATTATAAATTGGACGAATGAATCTGATCATAGATATTTTTACTTGAGTAAATATTCTCCTAATATAATTTCTTGAATTTTAAATCGAAATTGAATTTATATTTGCAAACATAAGATAAATATTTTTTTAAATAAAAATAATAAATAGAAAAAAAGGGGTATGATAGCTTAAACAAATTTAATAAAATTTCTATTTTGATTTCCTTTTGAAAGTTCGTAAACAAGAATAGTTTATATATATATATATATATAGATTTAAATTATTCCTTCTTTTAAAACATCTTATGAATGAAGTATTATTTTATTTGTATACACTTAAACCATAGTGTAAGCATTTAAAGTTTTAAGACATATGTATAACATAAATTGTATACATATATATTAAAATCTAATACAATATATATATATGTAAAAATAGTTATGTATATATATAAATAAGTCCAAAAACACTTGTCAACTTAAGAAGTAATGTGAAATACATTTGTCAATTTAGGAACAAAAGAATTATACATTTGTCACATTTGTAAACAAGTGGAAAATTTCTCATTTAAAATGGAAATAAGTAAAAAATATGTTAGGAAAGTTTTTGGAATCCTTTTCAGTTCAAAATTTCCTTCTTCCTTCATCTTCCTTCTTCTTATTCTTTCTAAAAGAAAGAAAAAAAAGAAGCCTAGAATGAAAAGCAAATGCAAACCTGAAAGAAAAAGAAGAACCAGAGAAGAAGAACACAAACCTGAGAAACTGGGATCTTCAGATCAATGCAAGAAGCAACTCAAACAACAAGCCTGCAACAAGATTTATTTTTCAATGCAAACTTAAGTAAATCAAAGTGTACAAGTTTTCAGTTTCAATAAGGCCATGATTTTTCAAAGCACTCCAGTTTTTTAAAAAAATAATCAAGTTTCAGTTAAATCAAGTTCCAGGCTCTGTTCATTCATTAACAGGTGAGTAACTTGAATTTCAAAAACAATTTACTCTTGATTTCACTTTGGTATGAGAATGAAAATCATGTGTTAGCCTGGATGTCTAGATTTAAATGAAATGCATGCATGTGTATTAGGGATGAATGTCTGTGTAAACATAATATAGGCTTTGCTGTGAAAATACAGCTTTTGATTATTATTTTTTATAAAAAAATCCTATCTCTAATTCGAATCCACATTAGTCTTTGATTTTTAAATGAAAAGTATTTGTTACAGCATAATACCAATTCTAAAAATAATTTCAGGGTTTCATATTTCGTGATTAAATCAAATTTGGGAAAAATTCAGAGTGGCGTCAAATTTGGTTAAAAATCAAACATCTTGATTTAAGGATTGGAATCCATAATCAGAGGTGTTATTGTAAAACATGAATTTAGGTATAACAATTGTGTTTTTTAGTTTAGAAACTACTGGGATAATCGAAGATGATCAACTTTGGGTATTTGGTCGATTTGCGGCAAACGATGCAATTATTTTGGTCAAAATCAAGCATGGAGGTGGCGAGTAGATGGGAGATCATAGGAAAAATAATGATGGAATTTAGAGAAGGTCAAGTATTTGGGGTAAATGTGGTAGAGGTAGCTCATCGTTGTCGATCGCATGAAGGAGAAGGGGTTAGTCGCATCACGGCATGCATCTGGGTGGATTGGTCGAAATTTCTGGTGGCCAGAATATGTAGAGCGAATCGATTTTTTCTGATGATGATTGAGGGTTTGTCGTTCGTTCTTCTTCGATTTTGACCCACGGTTAGTTCGACAGGGATGGATGGTCTGATCGTGGGTAGTGATCATTGGTGGCTTACACGCATCGTCGGAGGTGATCTGAACAGTGGCAATTGCGTGTGCACGTGCACGTGAGAAATGGTGGCTGGGTTCTGTTTAAGTTTTGGTGAAGAAGGCTAGGTCTCGGGACGAACTCGAGAAGTTGTGCGTGATGACTCGAAGTAATAGGGTTACTCGAGAGTTTCGCGTTTTGTCTCTGGAAATTTTTGTGAAAGCTTGGGTTGATTTTGAACAGGTTTTCAAATTTCGTGGAAAAATAAATAAAGTTCAAAGTTTAAATCAAGATAAAAGCATGTTGTTCCAAGATAAATATTCTATAAAGTTTTATATCAAGTATTTAAAACTAATTTTAAGTTATTAAAATAATTTGTTTCAAAAGGAGAAGTTTAAAGGTGGTAAAAAAATTAATAAGTTTAAACAAATTTTTTTAAAAAATATGAATTCAAATTTAATTTATATCTTAGTTTTGAAATAGATAAGTTTCATAAAATGTTTAAAAAACAATTGTAATGTTAAAGTGTATATTTTATAAGATGTTTTGAACTCAAATGACTGGGTTTAAAATTCTCTTATAAATTTCTTTTATAAAGGTAAATGTTTTTCAACATTTGATTTTAAAAAGGTTTTAACTTGGTTAAATTTGTTTACGTTAAATTTGTAATTATTTCAAATCTTTAATTTGAAATTAATTTAAAAATGAATTTGAAAGAAAACTGTTTTCAAATGTGTTTGAGAATGATAATTAAACCATTAATAAAAATGATGTTTCTATTATAAAGTTAAGTAAGATTTAATGATTTGTAATTCATTAAATAATTTAAGGTAATTAAAATGGTTAAATTAATAAGTTAATTAATTAATGATTTGTATTAATTAATTAAGTAATTAAAGGTTTAAAATTAATAAATTAAAGATTTATTAATTTATTATTTAGAATCATTAATTAGATAAGATTGGATTATTAATTAATGATTAGGAATTAACTAAACAAGTAATTAAAGATTAATTAAGTTAAAATTTGGAAATTAATTATATAATTAGAATTTAATAAATTTGTAATTAAGAATTAAATAATTCAAGAAATTAAAAATGATTAATTATAGTTGATTACTTAGAAAAGTAATCAAAGGACTGGTTAATATAGTTAATGAAAGATCATTAATTAAGTATTATCAAATGATTAATTAATGGAACTAATTAGAGATAATTAACTTTATTAATTAATTAAGGATACTCAATAGTGAATTTGGTAAGTATAATTACTCAATGTAATTTATAAAAGTGTAATTACTTGGTAAAGTAATTAATAATTAATTACAGGATGTAATTAATAAAGGGATGATTTATGAAGTGGAAGTAATTTGGGTTAAATTACTTTATGAAATTAATAAAGGTTAATAAATCAGGGGATTAATTAGAGATAATTAATTAGGAAGTAAGAAATTGTATTTGATGAAGTAATTAAGGATTGTTAATTACCGTTGTTATTAATCAAGGGTGATTAATAATTATGGTTAGTGATTAATTAATAAAGTAATTAAAGGTTAATTACTGTATTGAGTTAAGGATAATTAATATGTGAAATTAAATTAAGGGTTAATTACTTAAATGTAATTAAAGGATAAATAGAGTGATATCGAAAGCCTTTTATTAATTGTTTTTCCTAATATGTGGTTTGTAATGCTATGTGATAAGATAAGTTTAATTTAAACTGAGAAGTTGTGGTTATCTATTGATGATGAATCACTGTGACATCCTGTATTAAAAGTAGAATTGTATTTCACATGAATAATTTAAGTTAAGTTGACAATGGTTTCGAAGAGACCGTAGTCGGGTATTAGTAAATACCGAAAACCACTTCGATTCTTATAATTTGATATGTGAATCTAATAAGCTGAAGTGGAATGACTTAAGTAAATTGGACCATTTAAATCTAAGTTTTGGCACTTAGAAATTTATGTGTGAAATGGTTGATGTCTATAACAACTTGTGAAGTGTAAATTAATATAAGTTACCCGGGTTTATATAAATTGTATGCTTTTGTATTCCAAGTTAGATGGGTTTACTCACGCTGGTTTCCAGCCTGACCCGGGTGTTACTTTGATGTAATGCTTGGGTCAGACCGAGTATTACAGATTTGCAGGTAAGGACGTTCTGGAGCTCAGGAGGAGAGCTGAAGAACAGGAACGTATAGAGTGTTTATCCGCTGTGATATATATTGTTATTTATCTAGGACATGTTGTTTAAACTGTCCAGTGTTATGAAAATGTTCTAACTCTGATGTGAAAATTAAAATGTACTGATATAGTTATTCTTTGTAAACTGTTATTTTATTTGCTATTATATTTTATACGCTGCGAATGTGAGATTTTGAGTTTGAGTTTTCTGTTTCTTCTTCTTCTCTTTCTTCTTTCACTAACAATCTGGAAATTTCGGGATCGAAATTTTCGGGTCGTTACATAAATCGTATAGTTTTTGAAGAAATAGAAAATGCGGTTGTGCGACACAGTGGTGTTTATTCAGTTAATGGTTAATATTGAACAATTCAAATATCAACGTTCACACGTCACCTTGGATAGTGCTGTGATAGCTTGGTCAAATTTCATCACCTACATGTCTTTTTTTGAACAATCAAATCTCATTAACACTTAAGCGGTACCTTTTAGTAACGATAATTTACATTAGTTCTCTTGTCAAAACTAAACCACATTAGGACTTATGGAATTAAAGTCCAACATCGTCCACATTCAACTTTGTAATTCAAAACACAAAATTCTTAGTTGAGTAATAACAATTATTATTAACCTTACTGCTTTAGCCAAAGACTTTAATTCTAAGTTGACAATAGTTGACCATGATGCTAATCTCATATAACTGAGGAGACGAATTCTCTATTGAATAATATTTCACTTCCAATGCTTCAACTCGGACCCAACTATCTACAATTTAACTACAATAAAACTGGAGTATCCATATTGAAGTCACGCTGTATTCTCAATTCGAAGGAATTGTATGACATCATCACTTCGAGAATGCCTATTTGACCTTATTTTTATTAACCAATAGAGAACCATCGAGTGATTCATTTTATATTTATTCAATAACTATTAATACATAACCAATTAGTGCCCCCCAAAAGTCATAAGAAATACACTGCCCAATAAGTGGAGAGCATTATGTACTCTAGTCTCAACGGATGAGTCGATATCCTTTCTTGAAACATCTTGACTGGGAATATTTAAAACAATATGTTATTTCAATTTGGTAAAATTATCGTGATTACAACATTTTGTAACCATCACATAACATATCATTTAAGAATTTTCTACTAAATATGCATAAATTAATAAAATAATCAATATAACACATTATATCAAGTATATAATAGAAAGAAAAACACCTTCTATTTTGAACAAGATTGGTTATCGAGTTAGATACATGTAAAAGATTAGATAGTTTCCCCTAGGAATACCCTTAACTCTACCAATCTCTCACTTGCACTTAGGGTCAGTTATGGAATTTTATCCCAACTTATTCGATAGGTTTTCTCAATAATTAATCGAGTCTAACCCCTAGTGAATCGGTATGCAATTTTTTTAATTGTTTACTCTGTCAGTCAACTCTCTTCGATGCTAATAAGTTGCTTATATCATGTGGAACTATTCAAAGTATGTCTCTCGACTTCTAGTGAGCTCAAATTTTTTTCATGAAATGTAGTATGGCATTGTTATTGTATAACAGTTTCATGTGATTGTCGAAATTTGGAATCACTCTTGGCTCATTCATAAATTTGTGCATTTATTTATACTTCTTACATTATAATAGTCTTTGGTTGAATCAACCACTACTATTTTTTGGAACAATTCCAACTTAAACTTCTTAACTTAAGTTTGAACATGAATTTAGGATTAACATACCATACTCGATATCACTAATGAAGTTTGGGTCTGTGCACCCCTTCATTAGGAGTTTGTTGTTTCTATAAACAATTTCTAGTATTTCATAGATGCTCAAGAACACTCAAAATATATAGTAAACTTAATTCGGATTTGATGCTTGTTCTACATAAGCCAAGTGTGATATTGTAGCTACTATGACATGTGCGATACTTGTCAATGCATAAGGAATTCATCATACATGATGATTAAACAATTAATACAGTGCTTATGAATATCATTTTGGGATGTTCCCAACATCCTTTATACTTATTATAAAAAATGTCATTTTAAAATCCAATGTTGAGTATTAAACAAACAAATTGAAAAGATTTTAACATAAATACATCGTAACAATCATAAGTCTCTTGTTTACTTATAGTTTTAGAAATGTATTTTAGTTCTTATTAGTATTTTTTCTTATAGACGTATGCTTTCTATACATTTTGACTGAAAATTCAAATTATCTACTTTCTCTTTCAAAATACATACTTAATCCTGATGCTTATCAAATAACACTTCCGCATCATTCCTTGGATCATATCCAATACTCATAAACCCAATTATCCATCCCACCGACATCAAGACATTTTGGTTGGTACATGCAATATGTTCTAAATCATTATTTAGAATTTTTTTGTTTCAACTTATAATAGCAAAACTCAAAGTTATACTGAGTGATTGTGAGTATAATCCGAATCAACTTAAGCATGTTGAATGATGAATCTATTACGTTAGTTTCAGTAATTAAAATTTACAGTGTTATTCTTATCAATGTGACTTATACCTAACTGCGTTGATCTTTTCCTTGAAGAAACTTTTGCAGCCAATGGATCATATCCTTTCGAGTACAAATATCAAAGTTATATTTTGATAACGCACTTGGAATCTATTGCGGGTTTGCATATTGTGCCATATGGTAGAGTCATTACTCTTAATAGCTTACATAAGACCAAGTAAGTTCTTTTCTTGACATTAATGAAATTCATAATTTCTATTCAGTGTGCAAGATTTATAATTAGACATTCTAATGTGTCATGCCTTTTTAGTTCGGTTAATTTCATTCCATCCTTCGTTAACAGTTTTATTTGGATCATATCCAAATCCATTTTACCACTAGTAATTTCTAAAAAAATCTTTCGTTATTAAGTTGGCATTTGTTGAAGCAACAATTGCTTCTCAGTGCAATGGAATATGCATCCATAAACATTTTATGAACTACCTAAATATATGTATGAAACTATTTGAGTTTGCAATACTTATGTTCATAAACATAAATTGATCAATTAATACAGATCAGTCCTAAACTCGTTAGAGGTGGTCACTATAAGATCCCTTACAAACAAGTATTATGTGTAGCCTCTTGATTCACATAACTTGTCAACTCATTGACCTAGGATATATAGAGGTTTCTTTTAAACGTTCATCATATATGGTTTAGTAAACTATTCTTTAGATGAAATTAAATGTTAACCTTATGTACTTACTTTAAGTACATGGTCATATAGAAAGAAGCTAACTCAACTTCACTCATACAAATCGTACTTTGCCAACAAAATTTGATTACTTCTTATCAATACATCATGATGTATCATAAGAAGTTACATTTGAGGTTGAATTTTATTCATCTTCGGGCACAGTTGGAATCATTTTCTTATATACTCACATATTCGATCAAATTAAATTTTCTTTTTTTTCTTTGCATGTACGTTTTATACTTCCTTTTTACATTCGATGAACTTATCATAAATACAGTACTTGTGTTTTAAATACACATGTTCATTTTATGTTAATTCAACTATGGATTAAGCAGAGTATGTGGAACTATTCTGGAATTACTAAACGTTCGACTGCATACATCTTTATATATTAATCTGAAGATTTCACCAACTCTTAAGTTGCTTCCACTAAAAGGGGCCTTCATCCTTAATTCCAGAGTAATTGTAATAAATTATAGATACTCACGTGTTAGTTAGCTAATACAACAATTACCCTTATTTTAAAAGATTTATCTTATAACGAATATCCAAATCATTCATCACAAAAAAAACTGTCTTTACTTTTAGTTGGCACCAAAATTAATTATTATTTCAATAATAATATTTGGTATATTGACGAAAAAAATTTCATGCCTTGATGCATTATCTTACTATTCATTATTTTGTTTGTGCAACAGATCATTGGACTACTAGGGACAAAGTCGTCACGATTCGGGTTTCGATCCTCAAATCAGTCTGTGGGGATAAATTCTAGCAGTTTAGTAGTCAATACCTCGTATCGTTTTCAAAAATGTCAAATCTCATATTTTTAAAAGATTTGGCTTCTTCCCAAAGCATCATTATTTCCCGAAATGATGTTATATCTTAAATAAATGTCATATGTCATTTAATTCGATCATCTAACGATAACGTATTCGAATGTTTCAATTCAAACATGACAATTCATCCATTCAAATCCATAATATTGAGATATAATAAATTTGTTTACATACCATGGGTAAAGATAAATATCATACTCCAATACTTGTATTTTTCATATTAATCAAGTATTTATAACCTCCTAAAGTTCAATCATAGCATCCAATTTATCTACTTAAATCCATATCAAGCAGGTCTTGATCAGAAATCATAACATTAGCATAAATGCATAACATGGGTGAAATATCCATACTTAATATCAAAATCAAACATTATATTCACCCAACTTTAAAACTTATATCTCACATTTTGTAAAATGCACACTCATGTTTCCCAAAATAAATACATATCTACTTGGTTTTCTTTCTTCAAAATCATGCGACAATCCTTTTAAAGTTAACTAAGTATTATTGTTTGATATTCAAATCAAAGTCATATTCTTTCCTTTGTATGTTAAATGAATTTCAAACTCATTTATATAATACTTTCCATTACATTTCAAATAATTCTCCCAAAATATAAAAGCTTATATGTTTAAACCATTCATCTTTTGATGGTTTAAATTCAAATTCAAATTATTTCTAAGATAAATCAACTGGATTTTCGAAAAGCTTTTCAACTTCAAAATTCATACAAAAATAATTACCTTATAGATTTAACTTTAATATTTATCATATAGGATTTTAAACTTAAACTTAAATCAAATCCTATTATTTTCCACTTGGAAATAATTCAGATTTATATTATATTAATTTCAAAATAGTGCAAAATCATTTACCTTGTTATAAAATTCCTTAGACTTCTTTTTCAAAGAATCTAAATACGAAAATCTTTTTTTTTTAAATTCAAAAGAAGAAACGATTTGAATAAAATTTAAGTTTTGTATTTCAAAATATTCTTTATAATTAAAATCTTCATTCAAATCAAAACCATATTAATTTCAAAACCCGTAAAATATTTACATAAACATTCTAATCTCGAAATACATAAAATTCCTTTTCAAAGAAAAACTGTCATACTTTCTTTATATATATGTATGATGTATGATTCAAAACTGGTTTAAAAAATCATATGAAATAAATAAAACTTCATTTATAAAATCATACTCACATAGGCTTCAATTTCAAAATCTCTTATTAAACTCAACTAAAAGCAAACTTTGATCTTTAAAAATGCTCAAACCATTTGCATTTTCTTCTTCTCATTATTTCAAATATTTATTCATCTTCATAAACAAATCTTTCATTCCTAACTCAAAATTATTAGGATGAATATTTTCCTTAAATAAACAAAGATTTATTATATTTTTTCAATCAAATATATCATAACTAAAGCAAATCATTAAGGGTGTGCACATCTTACAATCAATTCAATTCTGTCATTAACCAAATCATGTTCAACGAATATGAAATCACAAACTTCTCCACAGAAAACAATCATATATTGCTAAAATTATATTTAGCAACACTATTTCAACAAATCATGCTATTTAACAATTAAAATATTATTCCATCAATTCCGTTTGCATATGTAAACAAAGTTTATATACTTTCATTTAATTTTTTTTAAAATAGTTTGATTCTCTTCCAATCATAGTTTATATTAAAATTCTACATCTATTTTACATTATGTTTCTAATTTCAAATAGATACTAATACTCTTTCATCAATCCCCAAAAGCAACAAAATCATCAAATGCAAGCATCTGGTGATATGAATCCAAACATTATAAACTACCAAGCCATCATCACGCACTATGAAATCAAATAGAGATCGAATTAAGGCAGTTCACTATAATTTCAAAGAGCAATTATACTCACTTTAACAATATATTTTTATTGACAAACTAATTCAATGGTTTGAATTTTGAATTTAAATAAAAAAGAGATTTATACTCACTTATAGTTCTATTAAAATCAAGTTAGAAATAAATTAGAAAAAGAGGACTCACTTCCTACTTGCTGTATCGACAGGATGCACCTCACTCGAACTGGCCACATACAGCCTTTCAGCTTCATTGTGAGTTCAAATATCCACCTACATCACATCCGTCGTTTCTACTCCATCCTGTCGTGCGAATGGTTGCACTACAACCCCAATGTTACCTATGTCATCCCTGAATAGTGCACAACCATAACCTAGATTGACCTATGCTTTTCATTGCTGCCCACTACCAACTACATGTGCAAATCAAGGCGCTTTCCATCCCGTCATTGCTTGGATTGCTTTAATTGAATAAGGGATTAGGGTTGAAAGGAATGGGTCGGCTTAAAGGAAAAGAAAGCAGCATGAAATTAGATAAGGACTACGGTATGGGTCAATAAAGAATTTATTTAATTTTAAAAAAAATTTAAACTTCTAACCATTTATTAATCGAACCATCAATTAAATAATATATCGGAAATCCATTCGAGAGGTTTTACTCAAAATTTATTTATTTTTATAACGATCTTTCTTTATGAAAATTATTACTTTTTAATTTTCAATAATTATAAAATAATTGTTGTATTTCAAAAACAATTCCAAATTTTTACAAATATTGTTTATTTTTCCTAAATAAATTTTCAGTCAAATTTTGGATTCTTAAAACAGAACTCAAAACTGAATTTTAAAATCAACATTCTTCCTTTTGAATCGAAAAATTCAATTTGTAAAACTAAATTCAATAAAGTATTCAATTAAATTTCCAAATCCATCTTAATATTTATTTTATTTTAATTATGGACAGGGGTTTTTACATCATGTATTCTACATACTTTAGCCGAGTTAAAAAATATGATAGGTCTAAGCATTTATATGGATAAATCGCACATCTTAGTGGCTAGCCAAAACCTGCAGCGAAAGGATAGCATAATAGCCATGTTGTAACTTGAAAAATAAACTTAAATAAAAGAGAACCATTGTGGTCACTAAGCTTCTTTCTGATTTTTAAGGCAATCATACTTCTAATAATGGTTTTGAGTTAATTAATGACTTTAATAAAGGTATTTCAAATAATCGTTTTGTTTATCAAAAGGACTTTGCTAAATGAGTTTATTAAAAGGGTTTTGTTTTAAGTTAAGAATATTTGCAAGAAAGTTTTATAAATGGTTTTGGATACTTATAAGGGAAGTTTTATAAATAGTTTTGGAGATTTATAAAGAGATATATAAATGGTTTTGAAATTTATAAAAGAGTTTTGTAAATTTAACTTAATGATTATAAAGAGTTTTGTAAACGGGTTTTGGAATTTAAGTAAAGAAGATTCGTGAATAAAAACGGTTTATTAAGAGGATTTATAGAAGGAAATTTATAAATAATTTGAGATTGGATTTCCTTTAACTGATCTTCTTTCTTGTGGCATAGACATTTGTTCCATACTTAACACCGAAGGAACATCGTTTGAAGTTATCTTAATTTATAATTTAAATAAATTTTTGTTTTGATCCCTTATTTTAATTTGGAAATGAGAAATCTTTCACAAATTTTTTGTGAGTATACTTATGTCAATGAGATAAGTATATGAATGTTTTTGATAAGCACTTTTGAAAAGAGTTTTAATAAATGAAAGATTTAGTTTGAGGCTTATATTTGTTCGGGTAATTAAATCTCTATGTTTGTTGTTGTTTAATTATTTGATAGTTACATAATCGACTATCAAATCTGAACCAACTTCGAAAATATCTAGGAGAAACACGTGAGTTATATAGCACAGTCATCTTCGATGATATTGTAATGTCATTTTGTTCTCCTAAGAAAAATGATAGGAAGATCCGTCTACTTAAATGGTTAGAGGGAGATCCCTGCTCCTGTGTATTATTTGATTATTTTCACAAGAACTAAGGTTGAGTTTACCGAAATTATCGAATGTTGTTTCTAAGAGACCGGGATCATATTTGCTTTGATAAGGGGTGCAACATGATAAGGGGTTCTCCCTTTGTGTTTGGGGCGGGTAGGAGACTCTTACTCCTATATGTCCTCCGGGTTGGTGCAGTCAAGAGGCTAGCGTAAAAGCAAATGAGGAGGTACCAGTGTAAGCCATGATAGTTGTACCCACTGACTGGAAGGCCAAAGGTCGATTCGTTACACTTGATATCAGAGCTTAGGTTGAGTGAATAACTAGGATTTAGTGGGGTAAACTCATTTGAGATAGGGTAAATGAGATCCTAGAATGAGTTTGAGTGTATATATTGAGTGCGCATTTGTTAGTGCAATAAAACTGTTTTATATTGTGTTGATTTATCGATTGAGTGATTTATGAATTCTAATCGAGACATGGGGAACACGATGTTGGCAAATGTTTCTAAATACTTAAACTAGACAAATCAACATAGTATCATATCGAAATTTGTTATATGAAATAATTTTACCTATGAATATATTTTATACATAAAGAAATAATTTTCAAAAATAAAGTATAGTTACATTTGATGTGATTGTTAGGAGATGATATTATTTTGTTATTATCATATAGGGTTTGATTAGCAATGCTCATCCAATTTTGAGTATTGACAATCATCTGAATTATTGGTAGTTTTTATTTTTCCATTATGGGTTGGGTTGATAGAATTTTTGGGAACATTGAAAACGAACACCTTACGAATTAAGTTTCGCAGTTTGACTATAAGGTATTCGAATTGGATTTTAATAAAAGGGTGTTTAATAATGATAAATGAAACATATTTTAAAAATGAATATTTGAGGAAAGATTTTGTATACAGTGATTTATAAATCAAAGTTATAAAATATTTTTTTAAAATAAGATGAATTTTCAAAGAAATTAAATCCCTGTGACTTTGATAAAGTTTTAAACGATTTTTGGAAAAGAAGTAGTAATTTTACCTAAAAATACTTTAGTATAAATACTTTGAGAAGAAAATTTTATTGAAAGATGTGTTTTCTTTGGTTTGGTAAAAGGGAATGAGTCTTGATTTGTTTTGTGATGATTGGAATAATCTTCTAAGTGATGATCAGATATTTTCCTACGCGAACATTGTAATGCACTTAGTAAATTATTCTCTTTATCATTTTACTGTCAGAACGAGTTTAAATCTGAGAAAATCCTTAACAAATTTAAACTGGAATTTTTTTCAAATTATTTAGCTAAATATATATATATATATATATTACTGTTTCAAAATTGGGATTTGAAAATAGGAAATATTTTATAATTAACTAGTTCGAGTGCCTCGAAACTGACTAAATTTGGGCTAGAGATGGGTTCGTATGGTAAACACTTCCCTTGAGTATTACCCTACCTGGTAGAGGGATTTATGATACTATTCGGTAGTACCCAGTTCCTTGATACCATTTTGGTGTTACTGGGACTATATGTGTATATATGTTTGAAGGGTTAAAAATAAAGAATCATTTGAAAAAAAAATTGAAATAAAACCCAAGTATTTGGCTCCTAAAGTTTCAAAATAATGAGGTATTTTGATTAAAGAATGAGTGAATAAATGAAGTTTTAAAATTGAATAAATTTAATAAAAAGGTTTAGTAAACTTGGTTTTATTAAACTATATCTTTTGGTTTTAGCATCTAGGAAGCGGAAGTAATTTAACGTTATTAGGCCGACTAATAAACGTCTTTACCTTAGAGGTGTCTAAGAAAAAGTAGACTCTAGAACTGAGTCAGGATACTAGCATCCTAATCTTCTTAGCTACTTACAAAACCAATTAGGTAAAGATGTTAGATCGGTCGACTTAATTTTAAGACCCTAGATTTATTTTGGGCCTACATCTGAATAGAATAAGGAAAATAGAATTAAAATCAGATGTTTTGTATATACTTTTAGGGTGTAGGAGAGTATCATACATGTTAATAAATTTAAACGATTTTATGAAAAGGTTTCATAAATAACTATTACCATTTAAACTGTTTGAACCAAAGATTGAATTGTTACGAAATGTTTCCATAATTATATTTTTAGGAGGGATTACAGTAATTATGTAACAATTGAGGATATCGAACCCTTGAAAATCGATACTAATATGTCCACTGTATTGTATGCCAAGCAATCGAATGCCGAGGAACCCGATTGTTAGAGAAAAATAAAGTAAAAGGAAGGAAGAAGAAAGAAGAGAGAAAGGAAACAAACATGAAAAAATCTCACAGTAGAAAGAATAATCAATAATATACAACAAACCTTTACACAAAGAAGAAATATAATGTATATTCATCAGTCAGAGTACACTAACCTATACCAGCCCGGATAGTTATAACAACTTGTCCTTACAATTGTTGATAAATACAACCGATACACAACACAACATAGCACAACAAAATACGTAGACACATCTTGGACCTCCAGCTTGTCTCCCGAAGGTCCAAAGCATTCAAACTAAATCTATAATATGCTCGGTCTGACTCGAGCATTATAATAAAATAACACCCGAGTTAGTCCGAGAAACAAGCATAAGAAAACACAACCAACTGGATTTTAAAGTCTAGAAAACCTTTGAAATCAATGGTATCTCGTAAGACCGCACCGCACACAAACACAAACTGGTTTTTACCTTATGATAACTGTAACGACCCAGAATTTTTATAAATTAAAATTTGAATATTTAATTAATTTTAAATATTAATAAGTGAATTTATAAGTCGAATAAATTTTTATTTGAATTATTGGATTTAATTGGATAATTAAATTGATAATCTAATATGTGAAATTATGGAAATAATTGAAAATTGAGTTAAATATGATTGAAAATGATTTGTAAAATTTTATTTTATCATATTGAAGTTAGAATGATATTTTAGAACTTTTAAAATTGAATTAAAAGTTAATTTGTGAAAATTGAATATTTCAATATTTAATAATCGACTGTAAAATAGCCAATTTTTGAACAGTCTCAAAATTGAACGAAACCAGTTTCATTGGATCCGTAATAGTTAGTTATTACCGGATTTCAATTTTCGTGTCAATCGGAGCTATCGTTTGATCGTGGCAGCTCGAAACGCATCGAATTGTTTTTAATATTAATTTGGCGAGTGAAAATAGCCATTTTTCAAAAAGTCTCGGATTTCGACGAAACCAGTTTCATCGGATCCGTAATGTGATATTATTGTAAGGTTTCAAATTTCAAGTCGATTGGATTTACCGTTTGTCCTGTACAAATTAAAACGCCTAGAAAATCGCTTAAATCGGTTTAATTTAAATTGAGCGTTTGTAGCCATAACTCGCAGAGATGTCCGAATTAGCTTTCGAAACCTGTTCCATTGTGTCCGGAATGCGGGATAAACCCTAGGTATGTCAGTTTCGGCGCGTAAATCGGAGTTCGGGATTTCCGGATGAATAGTGTCGATCGTTTCTCTATAAATACACACCCACACCCTTCATAAAAAAAATAAAAATAAACCTAAATTGCAAAACCCTAGCCGCCACTATCAGGTTGAAGGGCCAGAATTCAATCTCGTTCATTCCTAAATCTCTCCCAATCTACAAACAATTAGGAGAAGTGCTCAACTACAAAGTCGAAGAGCTCGACGAGAGCTTCGATTCCATACGGTGATGATCGAAAATGGTGCAACGGAGAGGGAGCTATGGGGGGCCGACAGTCATGGACTGCGCACGCGTTTTCATGGGGAGTAGGGGGCCGAGCTCGCTCTCCTTGGGGCCGAATATAGTGGAGGTCGAGGGCTTCAAGATGGTGGGGTTGTGATGGAATTTAGTTGAGCGATGAGAGTGCAAGATGAAACCCTAATTGAGATATATGGGTTCGGCCATAGCGTAATCACCTGGAGCTATGCGTGCGCGTGTATGTGAAGGGGGAAGAAGGTATTGTGCGGCCGTGATTGCTTGGCCTGGGATCTAACGGTGATAATTAGTTTAGGTTTAATAATTTTAATTTAAAGTTGTAATTTTATTAAGTATAAACTCGTGTAACTTCAAAAATATATAACTTTTTCATACGAGGTCGAAAAAATGCAAACTCAGTTGCGTTGGAATCGTATGGACGAGCACTACGCGATGGAGTTGGTTTGGAGTTGTTTGGAGTTAGTGAGAATTTCGGGTAAAATTAAACGCGCGTTTAATTTTATTCGAAATAAATCGCTAAAACGGAAATTAAAATCAAGGTGAGAACTTCTCACTCAATCGAATAGGTTTCGATTTTATTTTAAATAGTTAGATTTAAAATATTTGAATGCATGTTTGAATGATGATTGTTATCTATTGTTTGTTAAAATAGACATTATACGCCGTTAGTAAGCGGATGTTATTTATCAAAAACATATACCGCGAATATTTCATAAACAGTGAAATTGGTATTATAAATAATATCAATATATATATATTGGCATATGTATATATTGCAGTTGATTGATTTCCCGTATTTTTTAGCGGATGAGACCCTATTACGCCGTTATTAAGCGGATAATATTTATTAAAAACATATACCGCGATAATTTCGTACTGGAGCGAAATTGGTATTGTGCTAATGTTTGTGAATGCAGGAAAACAGGTTGGAGGGATCCAACTGGATTCCTGAACAGTTTTTATTTGATTTCAGATATTTTGATATTTGATGGATTATCATATCGATATATGATGGATCGTTGTAGTCGTGATTGACTATTTGATGTGTAGCATCATTGGACCCAAATTTTGGGATTTTAAAAGGGTTTTTAAAGTGATTTTTGAAAAGATAAAATATTTTTGGAATTGACCCATTTTAAATAATTAAACGCTATAATTTTTAAAGTTATAAAATTATGGTTTTTGTGAAATATAGTTAAAAGATTGATTTTTGAAAATACGGGTTAATGATGTATAAAATAGTAAACTGGGATTTTTGAATTTATTGTGAAAAGTTTAAATATAGGATTTATAAAATTTAATTATTTTATAAATCAAGAGAATGGTGAAATTATAAAGGAGATTAAAGATGTTTTAAAAGAATAATATAAATTGATTTATATTAAGTGATTTATAAATGGATATTTATAAATTGAAATATAGACATTATAAAACGAGTTTTTATAAGTGTTTGAATGAAGTGAAAATGAATTTCATAAATGAATGAAATTTATAGAATTATAAACTGTGAAGTTATAAATGGAATTTTTAAACAGTAGGTTTATAAAATTTGTGAAATTATCAAAAGAATGGATTTTTGCATAAATACATGAATCTTATAGGTTATAAGATTTATAATTATGAAGTTTAAAAGAACGATTTTATAAAATAATCATTTTATAAGCATTTGACTTAAAATATGAACTTTTAGTTTATAATTGAGTTATAAACTGGAATAGGTTAATAAAGGAATTTATAAAAAGGAAGTTTTTATAAATAAGTAGAAATGGAATTTATAAACGTTGTTTTATAAATTCGCAAACAACTTATTTTGATAAGTTAATTGTCATAACTTATTTAATGGAGTTATATTCACATTTTTGAATAGTGAATAATCCTTTAAAATGAATTGAATAAAAAGGATGAAATTTGTTAACAAAGTATATACACGTTTTTGAATAGTGAATAGTATGCTAAAGAGATTGTTTAGAACGTGATATTTTAAACAGAATTAAAACGATCTAACGATGTTTTAAATGTGTTGAGATTCGAAACCATAGATTTCAACATTGATTGTTGAGATAGACGTTTTCGAGAAATAAAAGGAAATAGTGGACTATAACACTGTTGTTATAGTAAATGATTTCCGAAAGGAATTTTTTTGTATAGTATTGGGATTTATATATCTATTTTAATTCCGAATCCCTATACTAGTGATTTTGGGTTGTCGTAACGATGTGTTACGCAACATTCGTTTTGGCCCAAATAAATATGTTAAAGAGAATGATTTCCTTAAAGAATGAAATATATACTTAATTCGATTTAAGTATATGGAATATTTTCCAAGGTTGAAAATAAATAAAATTTGTGAATTACTTATGAATAAATAATTATGGAAATGTTTTTCCAATGTGAAATGAAACGTTTTGAGAATTTGTCTTTTTGAAGATAAATTGAAAATGGATAATTGAAATCGTATATGCATGGATATTTTGAAATATAAATTCATTATGGAATTTATATGAGAAAGTGGAATTTGTTTGAAAATAAATATTGATTTATTTTTGAAGTGTTGAAATTATATATCTTGTAAAGATATTTTTGGAAAGTAAATAATTTGGAAAATTATTTGGAATCTGGTGATGTGTGCATATCAATTGATAGTTCAATAACCGACTATCAATATTTCCCTTTGAATGGGTATATGATGTGATTTGATTGAATTTGAATGCCACACTTATTTTTGAATAAGCGCTCACTATTCGGGTTAACCGGGAAAGGACCATGGGGTCGTATAACCCATTCCGAATATGTGATACGTCGTTGTGAATTGCATCTGAAGATCGGTGTTGAAGACCGGGTATTTGTGAAAGCGATAGGATGACCTATCGATTGTCTCTGCACTGGGTAGCTCCTGGTATAGAGATCTCCTAAGTGATGGGAAGTTCGATCGGGATTGTGAATACCCGGATTGCAAGGGCTTCGTAAGAAGTGCCTTCGGTTTTGTTCGAGCCCGGAACAGACTTGTATGGATTGTATGTCAGACGTTACAAATTGAGATATAAAGCCGATTTCTTTCAAATATATTTCTGTTGGTGGCGGAGAATTTATTCTTTTAGCTTAACACCCTTCTCTGAGACGTACGAGCTCAGAGGTTATATAGTTGAAGTTATCAGCAATATATTCCCAATTTGGTAATGTGACATGCTGAGTGTTGCTGTAAATGATCATTGTGTTGATTATTTGTGAAAGGATCGTTTATTTGATCGTCTATCCTTGTGATCATTGTGTTGATCATTTGTTGACCCAAAGCATTGCTTTTGTATAAAGTATGTTTTTGTGGACGAAACTTCGTCGAGCCTCACATCCCGGAAATGGTCAAAACAGGAAAGATGCGGCAAGGTTATGAGGGGTAGCTCCCTTTAGGGTATGTGCATTTCCTTCTGTAAAGGGTGGTATCATGGTATGGAGCCCAGATACTTACTCATGTTGATACACTATATTTATTACTGTGTGGTGTTGTTGGTGACGAGCACTCGGTTAAAAGGTCCAATGGGACCGGGGGATGCCATATTCGTGTAGTAGTTACCTAGTGATAAAGGTAACCCGGCCTTGTGTTGGCAGAGAGCTGGTTAAGTTCTCGGGGACGTCCAGCCAGAGGCGTTTCCATGTGGCAATGGGAAGTTCCTTGGCCTGACCATTTGTTGGAAATCCAAAGAAACAATACGAAACTTGTACGGTTTTAGTTGTATAACCTGCCATGGAATGTGGCGGTAACCTGCTATTGAACATGGTAGCTATAGTAGGCATAAGTGCGGAATGTCTATGCTGGCTAAGATTTATATCTTTATTTTTGAAATGATTTTCCTATACTATGCACTAGTAATAATATCAAATGTTATTTTAAATGCGTATCAAGCATCTTTGGCTATCATAAGGAGAAATCTCCTCCGATTCTGCGTTTGCATGTGTGTGTGTGCGGGAGGCCTTATGGTAGTCTCATTTTTAAAAGCATTGCGAATTGATTAAAAATATTCCTCTATTTTGATTTCAAAGATAAATAAACTGTTTTGAGTTCTCACACCAGTCACATGACTGACTTGGAGTTTATTGTTTTCCTTCCTAAACTCTGGGTGCCCACCAATTTCCACACGGGCAGTCAAGAGTTAAGGTTTATCAGGATATTCTGGATATTCTGGAGTTGCTGGAGGCAAGCTGGATGGCATGGCGTATTACTTATATAGTATTTCTTTTTCCGCTGCACTGTTTGATGTTGTATATTGTTGTTGTACACTCTGATGATGATATGATGTAATGAAATGTAATGTATAAAATGTAATAACTGATATAGTTCTTTGTTTAAAGATTATTCATTTATTATTATATGTTGTTCCGCTGCGAATTGTGAGATTCTGTTATTATTCTGTTGTTTTCTGTTCCGTCCTATTTTCTTCTGTTTTTTTTCTTTTTCCTCTATTCTCTTTTTCTTCTATTTTAAAATATTCTGTTTTCTTTCTGTTCTATCTTCTATTTTCTCTCCTCCCTAATTTCTATCTTTTCCTCTTCTCTTTTCTTAAATATTTCTTAAACCCATAACTATTCGGTTTTTCGGCAACGAAAAAATCGAAACGTTACAATAACCAAACCATTTCATATGAAATTCTTTGATATTATAATAGCGTCTAAGATACAAATACTTATTAAGCATAGCCGAAATTGTTACATTAATTAAATTGCAGCATAATAGGTATACAACTAAAACCATAAAGGCGTATGTAACATCCCACTTTTCTTTACGCTTTAAATTGACAATAAACCACACACGTCAGACTTAAACCATATCGAACGGCAGATTGTTATGGGGTAAATAAGAAAAAACAGATAAAGAAAAAAAACAAAATAGAATCTTGCAGTAGAACGATAAAATATAATGATCAAATAAATAGTTCATGAAGCTGTTTTACAAAAAAAAATTGATTATACTTATACAATACAAATCAGAGTTACATATACCAGCAAAAATTAAATAATGTAGCGGAAAAATATGAAGGTAGTGGAATATTATAATAATTAATAATAAATCTTCGTCTTCATCCTCCAGAATACAGTCTTCCAAGTCTTGAAATGCTCAAACTCACCCGAGCGTATTGAAAAGACAAAACACTCGAGTCAGAACTAAAAGATCTTATGTAAGTTAAATCGAAGGTAAAATATGAGTGGAACAGCGTCAGAGATGTTTACGGGATTTGACATCTCCTATCCGTACGATTAAACGATAAGTCCGATCGCTACGAAACTTGAAATCCTACAATAATTCATGGATGCAGATACGGTGAAACTAGTTTCGCCGAAATCCGAGTCAGTGGCCAAAATGACTATTTTTCTAGTTAATTAAATAAATTAAAAATTAATTAATTAAATCAAATTTTCAATTTCAATTCGATAATTGACAAATTTCATCATTTTTGATTTCTTAATCACTTACAATGACCTAAATAAATTAAAATGTCAATTTATAGTTGATTAATTTTATCAATTTCAGTATTAACCTCAATTTCAGTTAATTCAAAATATAAATTTAATTTCCAATAGTTCTATTTAATTTACTTTTCATTCTATTATTCATTTCATTATTATCAAAATGGATGAAATTAACATTGGATTCAAAATCCATTACCTTAATATTCTCAAATTTTATCTAAATTTCTATTAACATAATAATTAAATGTTAAATTTCATTTATTTGCAGTTAATTCAATTATTGAATTTTACACTTCAATTAAATTAATAAATCTTGCTTTCTATTCTTTAAATCAACCAATTGTCATATTATAAATAGAATTAGGATTATTTCCAATTATTTCCTTAATATATACAAATATAACCTTGAATTGAGATTCATTGTAATTGATTACAAACTTGATTTAATGGACTAAATAAATGATTACTTTATAATCAATGTTGCCACTAACCCTTAATCATATTTATATAAGTTATCATTTCCAAACAATTACATACCGAACATTGATTTTATTCGATCACTATTTATTCATTATTAATTCCTTGATTAATTCAATATTTACATTTATTTTTCTTATATTAATTTATTACCAAATATTTCTTTTTACAATCAATTATAACCCTGCAATTGTTTCAATCAATTGGGATTGCATTGAATTAATTATTTATTAGCTTACATCAACATTCTTACATTTCATTTCGTTTATAAATTCACTAACGAATTACAAATTTTTATTCCTTCCAATATTAAATAACAAAATTGATTACATAACACTGTTCTTATCCAACTATCATTAATTTTATGCTAATTCATCAATTTGTTCAATATCTACTCTTGATTCCTTATATTCAATTCATAGTCGAGTGTGACATCTAAATTATTTTAGTAAATTGGAATTTCATTGAAATCGTTAACGATCAAATTTAATTGACATTGTTACATTTTATATTTTTATTATAACATTTAAATTTATTTTCATCAATTGGAATTTCCTTCCATTCATTTATTATTAACTTTGATTAGCATTGTTTAGCTTGCATAAACATTATTGCCTTAATTTACATTCAGTTACTATTAATCAATATATTATTGCATTGGTTAATTAAATGCTTACCTTTAATTACCTATTTTAAATTTTATATCCAAGTGCAACAATTAACACTATTTCTTTATTGGGATTTCACTCCAATTGTCAATAATTAACTTTTAAATTACCATTGCTACACTTCTTTTTAACATTCATTTCATTATAAATTATAATTTTTTTTATTTCTTTCTAAATTTAATTACAAAAATCTTATTAAAATACCAATTAAATTATCGAAATTTACGGGTCGTTACACTCTCCCCCGCTCAAAACTTTTCGTCCCCGAAAAGAAAAAGAAGGGAAAAGAGGAACCTATAAATCAATATATATTATTCAAAACATTATATTCATAACAATAAGTTTACAGAATTGGATAATTTAAATAAAATATATAGATTTATAAACAATTAAATCTTTATATATTCAAATTTATAAAGTTGGGAAAACATTTTAAAATTTTCTTAGTCCAAAATTTACGAAAAATTTCGGCAGAGTCTCCTTCGTACGAACAGGCTTGGGAGAAAATATAATATCAAAAATAACAATATACAACATATATTTTCCAAAATAATATATATCCCAACCCAGGAAAAATAATATAATAACGCTATAAAACGTAATCCGAAAACGTACCTATTTGTCGGACAATTAACGTTTAATTATGAAACCAAAAGCAGTAGCAATTGCTTCCATAACCTGTATTCCACTTATATAATCCAGAAGAGTTAATAATTATATAAAATGAAATATTTAAAGTTGTTTCAACCATAAACAACAAATCAATACAACCAACAACCACTTGCAACAAGGCATATAACGATCACATAGAATCAATACAAATCAATCATTCATTTATATCAAACAAAATAAATATTTGTTCGGGTTCAAAACTTCAAATTGTACAGAATGAAAACTAAACTACTAAGCGCATCATTTACTCAACAGTCTCTGGTGAAGCTAAATTGATTATTCATACATCCAAACAATATTAAAGTATCCTTATCCAAACAACCATAAAGAAAAACAAACAACAGTTCCAAACTATAGATCAAGTTCATTATGAACAATTTCATCTCATAACATTTGTTGTTTGATTTCCTTTTTATTTATACAATGATTTATCCTTTTACTTTACATTTAACTTCTTACAATTTTTATTTATTTTCATTATTCATTTATTTAATATACTTACCTTTCAATTATACTTCAGTTTATACCAACTACAACTTCCAATTCTTATTTATTAAAAAATTTCATTGAATATCTTCATTACTTCAAATTTTTACTTGTATAATATTCTATTACAATTTCTTTTTAAACAATGTAACTTTTATTATTTGGTAAGTTATATTTATATGCTTTTGAGAATGCAATTGAAAGTTACACAAGTTTATTTTATTTCTTTTAATTAACTCATTGTTCAATAATTTTATCTTTTGTTTTATAGGTTACAATTTCAACTTCCTTGAAATTTCATTTATAACTTAGAATTAAATCTATTATTTCATTTATAGGTTTCAATTATTAGTTAAATTCCGTTTCTCTAAGGCAATTGGAACTATTAATTATCGGAAACTTGAGAATTAAATACCGGGTTTTTATTAAAAATCATTTTAAAATAATAGATAAATGTATATACTGGCAACACATATATCTAATTATATTTAAAACAATTTAAAAGTTATATTTGTTTATCAAAATAAGTCTGCAGTAAAACTACTACAGTGGTCTTCCCACTTCGAAACTCGAAAATGAATATCGATGATGCGTGCACTCATTACCGAAATTATTTTCCAGCGACAGAGAGGGGAGTACATAACTTATCACTTTCCAAAGTTTCTTCAAAACAATTCTTTCAAATCGTATTGAAATATTTATATCAGAAAATACTTCTAAATAATATTATTATATTCCAAAATCCTTTGAAAGAGATTTTCAAAAATCCCGAAACTTAAGTTCTAAAATTTCCAAATTTCACTTATTTTATTTTAGATCTTATTTCCAATCAATATTTATAAATTCCACTACCTAACAACTAATCTATTACAACCAAATATAACCTTTAAAATTTTATTACTTTATATACAGAAAATATAGTACGCAAAATTATTTCATTTACCTATATTTCAAAACAAATATTGTGTCGATCTGTCCTATTAAGTGTTTAGAAATCCCTATTGATGTCATAGCGTCCTACGCACCAACCAGAATTTATAAATACAAAACGAAACAAATTAACACAATATTAAAAGTTTTTATAACACTAACAAATATGCTTTCTCATATATACACACTCAGCGACTCATCATAAGGTATTGCTACCCTATTAATAAAGAGTCAAACCCCACAAAGCTAAGGTTTATCGCTAAACCAAAGCTCTGATACCAGATGTAACATCCCACTTTTCTGTACGCTTTCAATCGATGATAATCCACACGCATCAGACTTAAACCATACTGAAGGGTGGATTGTTATAGGGTAAATAAGAAAAAGCAGAGAAAGGAAAAAAAACAAAATAGAATCTTGCAGTGGAACGAAAAAATATAATAATCAAATAAACAGTTCATGAAGCTGTTTTACAAAAAAAGTTTGATTATACTTATACAATACATATCAGAGTTACACGTACCAGCAAAAATTAAATATTGCAGTAGAACAATATGAAGGTAGTGGAATATTATAATAATTAATAATAAATCTTCGTCTTCGTCCTCCAGAATACGGTCTTCCAAGTCCTGAAATGCTCGGACTGACCCAAGCGAATTGAAAAGACAAAACACTCGAGTCGGAACTAAAAGATCTTATGTAAGTTAAATCAATGGTAAAATATGAGTGGAACGACATCAGAGATGTTTATGGGATTTGACATCTCCTATCCAGTGTCTAACGTGAGTGCAGTAACTTAAGAGATGCTCGGGATTCACATCTGCTAAGGATATGTTAAACTATTTACGATGTAGTAATATTTCGCTTTTATAATAGTGTCTAATAGTAAAATAAACTTACATTTTTCATAGCATTAAGGGGTTTGCCCTTAACACATAATAGTCCCAGTAGTACATCCAGTGTCAGCGCATCTCTAGATCGGGAGACAACCCTAAATACTCCACGGGCTATGGGAGAAAAACAAACTCGTATAAGGCACGCTAGGGTAGGTGACATGACACATAAGGCAATGCCAGGGTAGATATACCAATTACGCACACGGGCTGGTGGTAACGCATAGCGGCTACTACCGCCCACCTCAAGCCACACCTCCAAATAAAAAAAAAATCAAAAGTGGTCACCGAATCAATCCAAAAGTCAGAGTATAATATCGAAGGGATGTGTCCGATCAGAGGAATGATCTCATTGGCCTGAGATCGCTCTTGTTTTAGCCACCGTATGCCAACTCATGGGAGTTGGGTCCACGTATATACCTCAAAGGAACGTCGCCACCATCCTACTTCATTTTGGAATCTCCTCCACGTACATGGTTGTCAAAGTGGTTTTCGATATCGATAAAGAGTATGCCCATATCCGATCTCGGTCTCTTTGCCATCAAACGTTATTATAACACCGCAGTCATTTCAAAATAGTATATACTTTTAAAAACCAAAATATCATTGCTATTTCAAACCATATCCTTTATTTCGAAATAACATATACTTCAAACCCCAATTCAATAATATACCATTTCCATTTCAAAAACGATTCAATAATATATCATTAAATAAAACCCAATTTTCGATCACTAAATCTTCCTTTAATCTATATAAAATTGAAATATTCTTTTAAATCATCTTAAACCCAAACCACATTATGAAATCATATTCTTAATCATCAATTCAAATAGGTTTCAAATCAATATATTCAAAGATAATTCTTTAAATAAATTCAATTTCAACTAATTCATTTCCTAACCATAAAACTTTCAAAGTTATAACAACTCCAAAACCCAACACTTTGAAACCGTAATACTTTAAGATACTTAAATTTCGATAAAACATTTTAATTTTTATATATTTCAGGTCTTTAAATATTCCAGAGTTTCCAAACCAAATCTGATAATCTCATATATATCTTAATTCAACTTTCTATTATTTAGTTTAGAAATATTTATTTAATACATTCAATATCATCTAAATAAAGCTCAAATTTGGAATATTTGTAAATCACCTTAAATCCTCATCAAGCTACAAAATCATGCCCTTTTAAAATCTCAAATTCAATAAGTTCCAGGTTGCTTCAATTAAATAACATTCTTAATTTAGAAACAATTTTTAAGCCGATTTCGTATCCATCTTCTCAACCTTAATTTAACAATATCATTATAAACTCTATATATATATTAAATATAATTTAAATAAATACTTAACCATATAATATTTTAAATAAAATCAAACTTTATTATTAAACTTATTATATAATGAACAAAATTATACATAGCTTAAATTTAAGAATTTAACTATATATAAAATAATATTTATATAATACTCAAAAATCAATATTTATATAAATCCATATATTTCTTTTCAAAACCATAGAAATTATTTTCAAAAATATTTATATATATAGACCAACGGTGTCGGTATATAAATTTCTATCCTATGGTCAAGTGATACGTATATTTATCATTTCAATCCACAATTTAAACAAAAAATACGGTTGTATATCATTTCAAACCGCAATCCCGAATCAATAATGAAAAATCAATAAAGAACTTGCAGATTATGATGATATAAATAAAACATCCATTCATCCATCATAAAATCATGCATCCATCACAATCATCGTCCAAAACAATCAATCAATATCAATATATAGCTGATAATATATAACAGGTAATTAACTGGTAGTATATTCAATAATAAATTAAATAATGATTTAATTTAAATAAATGAAATTAACAGAGATGATGATTTAAAAATATACAAAACAGTCATAAATAAATTCATAATCACAACATAAATTAAATTTAACAAACATAAGAAATTTCAAAAGTTGTGAGTGGGTAAAACACTCACTTTTTGAATTTAAATCCAATTTAAACCCAAGAATTGAATAGTCTTAGAATTCATCCAAACCAGTGCCAAAATGTCCGGAATTCCAATACGAACCTAGCGGAGAAAACCGCACATGAAACGGACCTCGTACGTAAAATTTATTGATATTAGAACGTTACAAAACAAAATTAAACAAATAATCAGAAATAAATAAATAAATAAAAAACACGTCACCCATCTTTCCCTCCCATTCACACGCACGCTACCTAGACCACCGAATGCAACACGACCAACGTTGACCGGCCACCAACACCCCCTTGCATCATCTCGCGATCGCCTGTCACCGCCCCTGACACCTCCTAGACGAGCCGCACCATCATCTAGTGCATGCCGCAGCCGGAGGTACAAGGGTTCGAAACCCTAAATCACCAAAATCGAACACCTCCGGCCGAGTTAGACCACATGACCACCATCAAACAGCTCCAAACTACGACCACTCCCGTACCCATTAATCAATTTCACAGATAGATGATGAAATCAGGAAACCCCAAATCGACGTTAGGATTTCGAAAATTTCCAGGCTTTGACCGAGTTTTGCCGTTGATTCAAGCATCCATTCCGAAATGAACACTTGACGCGGATTCCTATTGTCGAGATATACGATATATAATTTTTCTGGATTTTTTTGAAGAGTTTGAATTTTGATTTGATTTTTGAATTTCAATTGGATCTAGAATTTTATTGTCTGCCGTTGAAATAAGGAGATGAGGAGCAATTGTACGTACAGACAAATGAGAAATAGAGGTAGGCTAGGGTTTATAACAGGGTATTTATAGACAAAGCTGAAATAATATGGGTCGGATCGATTGGATATACGCGTTGAACAGTAAAATGGCCCGAAAAGCCTGTTCTGACTCCGGAACGAAATTGGGTCAACAGATATATCAAAATAGACATTTTTAAATGCGATGGAATATGTTTCAGGTCCAAACTCCATCGTATAAAGAAGTTATTCTAAAATCAAGTTATTCCAAATTGATTTCAATTGATTTCAAATTAATTTATTTCAAGACGTTTCGAGTCCGTATGATCAAACGACAAGTCCGATCGCTACAAAACTTGAAATACTACAATAATTCACCAATACGGATCCGATGAAACTAGTTTCGCCGAAATCCAAGTCAGTGGCCAAAATGGCGATTTTTCCAGTTAATTAAATAAATAAAAATTAATTAATTAAATTTAATTTTCAATTTAAATTCGATAATTGACAAATTTCATCATTTTTGATTTCTTAATCACTTACAATGATCTAAACAAATTTAAATGTCAATTTATAGTTGATTAATTTTATCAATTTTAGTGTTAACCTCAATTTCATTTAATTCAAAATTATAAATTTAATTTCCAATGATTCTATTTAATTTACATTTCATTCTATTATTCATTTCATTATTATCAAACGGATGAAATTAACATTGGATTCAAAATCCATTACCTTAATATTCTCAGATTTCATCCAAATTTCTATTAACGTAATAATTAAATGTTAAATTTCATTTATTTGGAATTAATTCAATTATTGAATTTTACACTTCAATTAAATTAATAAATCTTGCTTTCTATTCTTTAAATCAACCAATTGTCATATTATGAATAGAATTAACATTATTTCCAATTATTTCCTTAATTTATACAAATATAACCTTGAATTGAGATTCATTGCAATTGATTACAAACTTGATTTAATGGACTAAATAAATGATTATTTTATAATAATTGTTGCCACTAACCCTTAATCATATTTATATAAGTTATCATTTTCAAACAATTACATACATATCATTGATTTTATTCGATCACTATTTATTCATTATTAATTCATTGATTAATTCAATATTTACATTTATTTTTCTTATATTAATTTATTACCAAATATTCCTATTTACAATCAATTATAACCCTGCAATTGTTTCAATCAATTGAGATTGCATTGAATTAATTATTTATTAGCTTACATCAACATTCTTACATTTCATTTCCGTTATAAATTCATTAACGAATTATAAATTTTTATCCCTTCCAATATTAAATAACAAAATTGATTACATAACGTTGTTCTTATCCAACTATCATTAATTTTATACTAATTCATCAATTTGTTCAATATCTACTCTTGATTCCTTATATTCAATTCATAGTCAAGTATGACATCTAAATTATTTTAATAAATTGGAATTTCATTGATATCGTTAATGATTAACTTTAATTGACATTGTTACGTTTTATATTTTTATTATAACATTTAAATTTATTTTCATTAATTGGAGTTTCCGTCCATTCATTTATTATTAACTTTAATTAGCATTGTTTACCTTGCATTAACATTATTGCCTTAATTTACATTCATTTACTATAAATCAATATATTATTGCATTGGTTAATTAAATGCTTACCTTTAATTACTTATTTTAAATTTTATATCCAAGTGCAACAATTAACACTATTTCTTTATTGGGATTTCACTCCAATTGTCAATAATTAACTTTTAAATTACCATTGCTACACTTCTATTTAGCATTCATCTCATTATAAATTATAAAGTTTTTTTTATTTTTTTCTAAATTTAATTACAAAAATCTTATTAAAATAACCAATTAAATTATCGAAATTTACGAGTCGTTACAGCGTATTAGATAATGGATTCCATACAATGATCGGGCTATTGAAAAATCACCCATCATGGTGCATCTCTAGATAAAATAACTCCGAGAACCTCGCTATGATCCCAAGCCAACATAAAACTGGCTTACCACTTGAATGGTAGTACTGAATATGTTCACCCTTCCATTATTGCACACCAAAGCATACAAATGAGAGATAATATCGACTCTAGACAGGGATGATCATACCCTACTTAGGAGCGACCCCCTTAGCCCTGTTGCATCTTTCCTGTTTTAGTCGTTCCCGGTTGATGAGACTTGAGGCTACGTTTTACATTTTTATATAGCACTTCTATTTGGAATGCTAACACCACCCTCTAAGCAACAATACAATGCCATCATTCATCCATTGAAGTTCATTCTGAGACTGAACGAAATGCTTGATAGCTTCGTCTTCAATTCCATCATCTTTTAGTTGTCTTTACTTTGAACGATTGAGTTGGATCGAAGTGGTTTTCAGATAATATATCTGACCTCGGTCTCTTCGGAACAACATTCGATGGTTTTTGGTAAATTCAACCCCAGTTCATTGGAAAATAACCTGTCAAATATAAGAGCGAAGATCATCTCTTAACCATTAGTGGATAAATTCCCTTATCATTTTCATAGGAGAACGAAACAAGATTTATACGAACAGTACAACATCATCGAAGATGACTTTGGCATATAAATCGCGTGTCTCTCCAAGATATTTCCAAAGTTATGTTTTGGATTCAAAATCGTTAGTCAGATATTTAAATATCGAATAAACAAACATTCAAATCAGGGATTATTTCAAAAGGAAAACCAACGTCGGTTAAGCACATAAGCAACCACAACACTCCTTAATTATTTTTTTCATTTATTAAATTCATTTTGTAAGTACTTGTATAAATATACTTTTACAAAGATATATTCACAAATCCAGCACTTGGAAAAATATCCATAGAATTATCTCAATGGTCTAAGTATATTCATGAAACTCCGAGGAAGATTTCCTTTTTGTACAATTCTAAATCATTTATAAACTTCATTATAAATTTCCGAAACCATTTATACCTATGTTATAAATCTCTAGAACCATTTATAAAACTCTTTTATTCATTCCTAAAATCATTTATGGCCTCTATGTAAGTCCATAAAACCATTTATAAAACTACTTTTATAACACTATAAACCCATTTCTTAAATTCGTTTATAAATATCTAACCATTTATGAAACCATTTCACCTTACAAATAATCTTCACTTAAGTCTTCAAACCATTTCATAAGCTCCTTCTTATAAATCCCAAGTCTGGTTATAAAACTCTATTTATGGGGCTTGGAAATATTTATAAATAAATAAAAATCATTTACTTCAAAAACTATTCATATTTATTTTTAAAACCAGTAACTCCATCAAATCATTACCTTAAAAACTCCTTTAAATAAAAATCCATATTTAAACCTCAACATAAGCCATTTCCATATTCATAAACTATTTTTATAAATTCGCTTTCGATTTATATAAAACTTCTAATTTATAAAATTCCTTTATTAATAAAATTCTATTTATAAATCCATTCTTAAATAAAAAATCATTTTACTATCAAAATCCATTTATAAATTCATTTCTTTATAAATCAAATTTATTTATAAAATCCATTTATAAATCCATTCACCAAATCAATTTCAAAACCATTTACAAATTACTTATAAATTCCAATTATAAATCTATTTTTTTATTTATAAAATATTACTTTTATAAATCCTATTTATAAACTTACTCAAAAATCTCTGTTGAAAAACACTTTACAAAATAGTAAATCAAAAATACCAAAAATCATACTTTAAAAAACATGTTCATTTCCTTATAATAATTTAAAATTATTAAAACATATATACTTCCGAATCACTTTGAAAATCATTTCAATTCAAAATCACTTTTTTTATAGCATTTCTAATACTAAAAATATGGCCCAGTGCTACCATAACACTAAATAAGTCAAATCAAGTCAAAGACATCAATAAGGCATCCAATACATAATATATCAGTATACATATGAAAAGTAAAATCAATAGTGGTGAGGTATCCTGTTGGATCCCTCAAACTTGTCCCCCTGCATCACATACAACATATAATCAAATAATATAAAAATCAGCTGCTTCAAGGTGGGATTTGTATACAAAATGTCATCCGCTCTTATACGGAAACGTAATTGGGTCTCATCTGCTCCGATAGGCGGGAATATATATCTAAACCAACTAATAAATACAGTATATCATCCAAACAAGCAACAAACATCATAAATAAAATTATTCACACTTATATACAAATATTAGCAGGCCAGAGAGGTGAGTACTCATGAAAGTGCTAGAAATCGCCTAAGCGTTCCGGTTTGAATTAAAATTGAATGGTCATTCAATTTAACTCAAAATTCCTACTAGCTCCAAATTCGTCCATTCCAACTCCATAGCGTAGTACTCGCTGTCTCACTCAATTTGGATCTCGTACGAGAAAGTTATGAATTAATTAATGTTTGATATAATCAAAATTTAATTAACTCGACGAAATTAAAATTTAAACTTTTAAACCTTTCCTTTCTCCCTTAAGGCACGCATTTTCTTCCAACCGAATGCGAGACTTTTATTTTTTAAAATTTCGACCGCTCATCACAAAGCAGCCACCACAATCGACACCACTCTACCATGCCACTTGCACCGCTGCCCCCTAGAGCCGCCTCGAGCCAGCCAACGCGTGAGCGTGTGCATGAAAATCACGACCATGAACCCATATTTTTATGCTATGAATGAATGGGCTTTGTGTCACCTCAATCGATGATAGCTTGATCCAACCGATCATTTGACTTGTATCGACATGCTCTATAATTTCTTAGTTGACAATTTTGGCTAATTCGGCCTCTAGAGGCTCCAATCAACAATGGCCATTGGATGGTTTTATTTTAATGGCGGCTGAAAATTAGAAGCTAGGGTTTTGGAAAATAAAGGAAAGTTGAGGGACTTATATAGACAATTTTCATGGCACTATTCATCCGCGAAAATGTCGAACTCCAAACGAAGCGTCTATATGTTTTTCTCCTATTCCAAACACAATGGAATATATATCGGAAGCCAATTCCATCATATACAGAAGATAGCTTCTCAAAATCAAATTATATTAATTTAAATTCCTTTCATTAAATTCAACATGTTTCGAACTCACAGGACCAAACGATATACCCGATCGCCATAAATTCGAAAGCATATAGTAATTCACTAGTACAGATCTAATGAAATTAGTTTTGTCAAAATCCAAGACAGTGCCTCAAAAAACTATTTTAACACGTTATTTAGAATGTAAAATTTCCAATTTAGTTTAGATCACTTTTAAATCCAATTTAAAAGTTTACTATCTTCCTTCTTATTCAATTACAATTTACATAAACTTTAGAAATCATTTTCATTCATATTAAATTGAAGATTCCATTTATTTGAACAATTTCAAATATTAATTATAACAATTTTATTATCAAATAAAGCACTATATTTGAAATATAAGTTATTTAACTTATGAAAATAACTTTTCAATATCTAAAATCAATTGAAAGTTTACACGAGCATGATGCTGCTGCTAGCCTTAAAATGTTCATAAGGGTGATATGAAGAGAAATAAATGAAAGAATTTTCATAGGAAAGAAAAAAGTGAGATTAAGCTGTGGAATGAAATAGTAAATTTTGTAAGAGTGGGTTTGAGATATAACTCTTATGATTTTGGAAATCACATTACAGGGATGTGAAACTAAATTAGTTCCATGCTGATCCATTTTTTGCCTTTCTTTATTTTCCTTTTATCTTTGTGCCATCGCATATTATGGTGTAGTGTTTATTTTCTTGTGTTTGCAATAAACTGGCAGAGGACCAGTTAACCCGCTTAGCTTTGCTAAAAAAATCAATTAAATATTCCAAATTTGATTGCTGAAATTCTAGGTCATTATATTGTACCCTTTTTAAAAGAATTTAATCCCCGAAATTACCAAGCAATAAAAATGCCTCAAAATCCATTAACTTTTCAAAAATAATTAGTTGAATGGATTACCAAATTCATATGCCTTTTACTTTTCAAATTCAATCAGTGGAAACTTTGTTATCATATTTTCTTAATCTTTAAATTCTTAATTAAATTTCCAAAACAAACTAATACAGTCCACTCATTCATTCCAAGTTACAACTCAAAATCAAATTTTAGTTACTAACTTTTTTTTCCCAATATTCACAAAAATTTTCGAACACCTTAAATTTAAGGAAAATTTCGCCGGCATCTCATTTGCGCGGTTAGACCATAAAAAATCACAATATATATAATCACAAATGTACATCTCATCTTCAAGGATGAGGCATCCCATAGGGGAAATAAAAATAAAAATACGATATATAATCCAAGATGCGTACCTTTTATTATATTAGCAAGCACATACAATCAATATAGCATGAAAGCGAGCTCCATATGCGAAGCATATGCCATCTGCACCTACTATCACTCAACGGATAATGAGAACATGTATGTGGAAAATAATATCACTGTATAACATAGACTATACAATAGTTATATGAAAATGTAGCAAATGCAACAAGAGAAACCATCAAATAATTAATATTCATCCCAATTAATTCATAACCATATCAATTTGCATTTTTCAATGCCAACATTTAATTTATTAAACCCCCTACGATGACATTATCATCAGTACACAAAATAATACCTGATCGCTTGCTCGATCACACAATTTCACTTCCGAACTAATATCGTTCACATGACCACTCTATTATAGTCTCAAATTCAGTTCCTTGGTTGAAAAACAGCCATTCTCCTTACATAGCCATATATTATGATATAAAATATCAAAATGAACCAAAAATCTATATTCAGGGTTCACCGTCAAGAAATCGAGCGAAAAATCCTAATTTGAATCGATGTAAATCACCTCGAAATCATATATTTGAATATGGATCAACCGACTATACAAATAAAATAACGTACATACAGTTTACATATTTATTTCAATTGGTTTCTTATTATATCCCATTCCTTATTCTTGATTCTTTTATTTACATTCAATTCCCTTCACCTTCATTTGATTTTCATTCACTTTGATTTCAATTTATGTTTAACAATATTTTATTCCATACTCAATTCATTTATGAATCATTTTCAGAAAATTTTACTTAAGTTTGTCCTAAACATGTTGTACAACACTTCTTATGTTTATTATTACTTAAAAACTTAAGTTCATGTTCAATTTTACCAAACAACATTCTAAAACATAAACAATTCATTTTATAACTTAAAGTGAATTGCATTTTGTAACTTATGTTAATCTTCATTACGAAAGTCAAATTCTAATTTATTGAACTCTTCCATCCCGCTTCACTTAACTTATGTTAAACTTTATTCCAAAAGTCATTTCATTTAACTTAATTTATACTACATTTTATAATTCAAATCCAAATTTCGATTTCTTTTCTTCTTAACATTCACGTTCAACAAATTTAAAATTTTGTTTTTGGCTTAATATTCTTCAAATCTATAAGTTAAAAAACTTATTTACTTAAAATTTCATTAAATTATTTGACTTATGTTTATTCACATAATATATTTACAATTCAGGATTATAAAATCACTTTACGACTTAAGAGTATATTCATCCCATTATTTTTATCTAATTCACTTAAAATCCAATTCACTTTCAGTTAACCTTTCTTAAGATAAAATTCATGTCATTTACTCAATTTATTTAACTTTACTTATGTTTATTCTTTTATTTTTATGTCATATCTCAAATTCAAATTTCCTTTTCTTAGCTTAACAAAAAAAATTCAACCGTTTTAAAATTTGGTTTTACTTTCCTATTCAAATTCATAAGTTGTAAATTTATTTTTTATCTATACTATTTCAATTTATAAGTTCAAAAAATTATTTATATATTCATCAAAGCATACTTGGAATTTTTGCAATCAAAACTTGTTTTATCAAAACAAAACTTTAATAGTATATTACTAAGGTAGCAATTCATCACTTATAAACTCAAAAATAAATACTAATGATGCTGCAGTCATCAACCGAATTATTTTTCAGCGACTAAAGTGAGTTTAGTGCTTTTTATTTATTTTAAATATAAAATATAATTTAGGTAAAATCATTTCATTTACCCACTTCAAAACAATACTATGTCGATTTTCCTTGTTTAAGCGTTTAGAAGCCCCTGTCAATAACATGGCATCCCATGTGCCGACTATAATTCACAAGCCACTTCAACAGATGAATTAAAACAATAAAAAGTAATTTTATATCACTAATAAATACATTCTGGTATGTATACACACACACACACTCAAACTAGGGCACTACTAAGCCTATCCATAATGAGTACCAAACCAAAGCTTAGGTGTTCACATAATCCTAAGCTCTAATACCAAATATAATGGACTGGGCTTTTCGACCCTCGAAAATCGACACTGATACGTCCACCGTATTACATACCGAGTAATTGAATGCTGAAAAAGATGATCGTTATAGAGAAAGAAGAAAGATGAGAGAAAAGAAGAGAAAAGAAGAAGAAATTAATACAATCACAGAATCTCACATATGCAGCGGAACAATATATAATATAGTAGCAATGATCTTTATAAAACAGTATCTGTAATATACATACATCCATCAAAGAACAACAATCAATCACTAATCATCGGCCTAGACAGTTATAATGACCCATCCTCACAAATGCTGATAATTTAAATAACGATACAGTGGAAAAATAAAAAGTATGAGAATATGTCCTGAAGACCTCTAGCTTGCCTCTTGAAACTCCAAAGCATCCAAATCCAAATGTCTAGAGAAATGTATCGAGGCCCAACTGATGGTCCTCTACCGACATAAGACCGGCCTACCTCTTCCTAGATAGTACCAAATATGCTATCACCCCGGTCGTTACCAACCTATCCAGAGGCCCTCATTGCGTACATCCATAATAATTTAATACCCGAACGTCATAGTGGGAATAAATATATCCAAAAGGGGATGATCATATCCTAATGGTTGCAAACCACATAGCCTTGTTGTATCTACCCTGTTTCAGTCATTTCCAAGTGTGAGGCATGAGGTCATGATTACCTTTCACATAGCACATATCACTTTCCTCTTTGAATGCAACATTGTCATTCCGTCATCACACAACTGATTTCTAAAAAACGTATAACTCCTGAGCTCATATGTCCGAGGAAAGAGTGTTAAGCTAAGAGAAGTTGCCTTCTCCACCACCAAGCAGATAATGCGTTTATAGAGATTAATCAATATGATTAGAAATGCCATGTCAAACATTCGTCCATACAAGTTTTCCAAGAACAGGACAAACCAAAGGCACTTCTCCGACCACATCCTATTTTGGGAATAACCTATAGGATCGGTAGTGATTAGTCCTTACATTGGATATTTATTAAATGAAGAGACCACTGCTACTATATGTATATAGGGAGTTTATCCCCAAATGATCAACAAGCAATCCTTCGTTACGAAAGTCTCAAATATCAAGACACATGCACATTCGAATGCATATACATTGGTCCGAAGTGGTTTTTGGATAAATACGATCCCGGTCTCTTAAGATCAACAACGATAAAGAGGCCAAGTTTGGTAGTCGGCTATTTAACTATCAAAGCAACAATTAAATCTCACATCATAAGTAATCACTAGGCCCATTTAATAAATATTTTGTTTAATTAAATCAATTTCTAAATATTTACTTTGAATATTTTTTAAAAAGATATATCTTCAAAATCGTTTCAATCATTCTATATCGAAAAATATTTCCATATACTTATATTAATATTACAAGCATATTCACAAATTACTTCATTTTTAACACTTGGAAAAATATTTTCATATACTTATATCAATAGTATAAATATATTTTATAACACTACCATTTGGATACTTGCTAAATAGATTTCTATAACTGTACAACTCCAGAGTTTGTATGCTTTTGGGTGGGTGTTAAGTATAGGAAGCAAAGCTCCTACACACCAAGCCTTTAGTAAGGTCACAAGAAGAAATTCGTTTATTTCACAATGGAAGGTCAAAATACAATTTATTGGATTGAAACGAATGTTGCGTAAAACATCGCTACGACAACCCAAAACACTAGCATAGGGATTTGATTTACGATATATATATATATATATATTGTATACTATACAAAACATTTTCTTTTGGAAATCATTTATTATAACAACAACGTTATTGTCTATGCCTTCCTTCTTCCCGAAAACGTCTAGTACAACAACAAATATTGAAATCTATGTTTCCGTTACTTATCACATTTAAAACCATTTTTCAAAATACTAAATTTCATTTGGAATTATTATTTTTCAAAACATTACTTAAAAAAGACAAATTACCTTTTAAAACCAGTAACTCCATCTAAACATTATTTTCAAAATTCCTTTAAACAAAAATCCATATTTAAACCCCAACATAAGTCATTTCCATATTCAAAAAACTATTTTGTACAAATCTCCTTTTGGTTTTTATAATATTTCTATTTTATAAAATTCGTTTATTTATAAATTCTATTTATAAACCTATTCTTAAATAAAAACTCCTTTTACTATCAAAATCCATTTACAATTCTATTTCTTTATCAATCAAATTTATTTATAAAATCCAGTTTTAAATCCATTTACCAAATCAATTTCAAACCATTTACAAAATATTTATAAATTCCAATTATATATCTATCTCTTTATTTATAAATTATTTTTTCTATAAATCCTTTTTATAAACTTATTCAAAAATCCCTATTCAAAAACACTTTACAAAATTGTAAATCAAAAATACAAAAAATCATACTTTTATTTATTTAAAAAATAAATTCATTTTCTTATAATAATTTAAAATTTATTAAAACATATATACTTCTAGATCACTTTGAAAAATCATTTCAATTTAAAATCACTTTTTTATAGTATTTCAAATTCAAAAATTATGGCCCATCGCTACCATAGCACTTAATAAGTCAAATTATATTAAAGACATCAACATGGTATCTAATACATCATATATATGAAAAGTAAAATCAACAGTGGTGAGGAATCCTGTTGGATCCCTCTAATATGTCCCCCTGTATCACATACAACATATAATCAAATAATATAAAACTCGACCGCTTAAGGGTGGGATTCGCATATAAAGGGTCATCCACTCTTACACGGGAATGTAATAGGGTCTCATCCGCTCCAATAGGCGGGAATATATATCCAAACCAGCTAATAAATGTAGTATATCATCCGAACAAGCAACAAACAACATAAATAAAATTATTCCTACTTGTATAAACATATACATAGGCCAGAGAGGTGAGTTACTCAAAAAAAATCTAGAAATCACCCAAGCGCTCCGATTTGAATTAAATTGAACGGTTGTTCGATTTAACTCAAAATTCCTACTAGCTCCGAATTCATCCAATCCAACTCCATAGCGTGGTACTCGCTGATACAAATGCAACGCAACTTGTCGCGCTTGATTTGGGCAGCTTACGAGAAAATTACGAATTAATTAACGTTTGATATAATTAAAATTTAATTAACTTAATAAAATTAAACTTTTAAACCTTTTCCTTTCTCCCTCTAGGCATGCGTTTTCTTGCAGCTGAATGAGAGACTTTTGTTTTTTTAACTTTGATCGCTTGTCCTGCGGCAACCACCACGATCGACGCTGTTCCGCCGTGCCACCTGCACCACCGCCCCTAGTGTCGCCTCGCTCAACAACACGTGCGCGTGTGCACGACAATCGCGACTGTGAACCCATGTTTTGCTGCTTTAAATGAAAGGGTTTTATCGTTACCTCAATCGATGATAGCTCGATCCAACTGGTAATTTGCCTCGTATTGACGTGCTCTACATTTTTCTAGTTGACGTCGTTGGCTGATTCAGCCTTTAGAGGCTCCGATCAATGATGGCAATTAGATGGTTCTATTTCAATGGCGGCTGAAAATTGGAAGCTAGGGTTTTGGCAAATGAAGGAAAATTGAGGCCTTATATAGATAATTTTCATGGCACTATTCATCCATGAAAATTTCAAACTCCAAATGAAGTGTGTCGGTAGGCTTTCTATATGTTATACCTCTATTCTGAACCCAATGGAATATATATCGAAAGCCAATTCCAACATATAAAGAAGAGAGCATTTCAAAATCAAATTATAGTAAATTTAATTCCTTTAATTAAATTCTACGCATTTCGAACTCACATGACCAAATGATAGGTCCGATCGCCATGAAATTCGACAACATATAATAATTTACTATTACGGATCCAATGAAATTGGTTTTGTTGAAATCCGAGACAGTGTTCCAAAAAATTATTTTTACACATTAATTAAAATATAGTATTTCCAATTCAGTTTACATCACTTTTAAGTCCAATTTAAAACTTTTCTATCTTCCTTCTTATTCAAATAGAATTTAAATGAACTGTAAAAATAGTTTCATTCATATTAAATTCAAGATTCCATTTATTTAAACAATTTCAAATATTCAATTTAACAATTTAATTATCAAATAAATCACTATATTTGAAATACAAGTTATTTAACTTATAAAATTAACTTTTCAATATTTAAAATCAATTTAATATTCCAAGTTCAATTGACTGAAATTCTAGGTCATTGCATTATATAAATTTTTGAAATTAATTTATATGCATCTCAAACTCGTACGACTACAAGATTCATCTAATTTCCATGAAATTTGTTAACATGCAATAATATACTATTGCGGTCCAATAAAACTACTTTCATCGAAATCCATGACATTGTACGGAAGGCTATTTTCACTTGTTATTTGAAACGATTATTATTGAAACCAATTTGATCACTTTTAAATCTATTAAAAAGTTTATTATTACTAGTCTCATTTAAACTGAATTTAAATAAGATTTTGAAATTTTTTTAATTCATATTAAATCCAAGATTCAATTACTAAACAATTTCAAATATTTAAATAACCCTTGTACTTGAAGTTTTAGCTATTTGACTTATAAAACTAACTTTTCAATATTTAAAATAAATTAAATATTTTAAATTCAAATGAATAAAATTTTGGGTCTTTATAATCTTTCCCCTTAAAAAGAATTTCGTTCCCGAAATTTCTAAGGTAAGAAAAATGCGACAATCCCATTAACGTTTCAAAACTAATTAGTTAAACTCATTATCAAAACATATATTATTCAAAAATCAAATATTTAAAATAGATTTTAAAATTTTCTAAGTCTTTGATTTCATTCATAGGTACCCACTAATATCATTCCAATTTATAATACTAAAATAAAACTTTAGTTATTAAAATATTTTTTCATAATTTCTCAAAAAATTTCTAACGCCATATATATATATATATATATATATATATATATCATCACAAATATACATCTCATCTTCAAGGATGAGGCATCCTGTAGGGAAAAATATAAAAAGTACGAAATGTAATTCGAGATGTGTACCTTTTTTGTTAGCATTAGCAAGCATATACAATCAATATAATGCGAAAATGAGAACCAAATACGAAGCATACGCCATCTGCACCTACTAACCACTCAATAACCAAAGAGAACAAGTATAGGAAAGTAATATTAATATACAATATGTACTAATCCAATGACCATATTCCAACGTAGCAAATGCAGCAAGAGAAACCATTAAACAAATAATATCCATCCAATTAATTCATAACCATATCAATTTACTATTCCAATGTCAACATTTAAATTATTTAAGCCTGTACGATGCATATATACCATCCATATGCAATATCAGACCTGATTGCTTGCTAAATCATACAATTTCACTTTTGAACAAGCATCATTCACATGAGCACTCTAGTGCGGACTCAGATCCGGTCCCTTAATTAGAAACCGCCATTCTCCTTGCAAATCTATATACTATGATAAAGAATCCCAGAATCAATCAAAAATCCATATCCAGTGCGTGTTATCGAGAATCGAATGAAAAATCCTAACTCGCACTGATGTAAATTATCTCGAAATTTTATGCTCGAAACTAGACGAAATAGTTATGCAGATAAAGCAATATACATACATCTTACGTATTTATTTCAATTAGTTTTTCATAATTCTAATTCTTTTATTTACATTCATTTCATTACTTAGTTTATTTCTTTTAATACTAATGTTACTTAAGAATCATTCCATCAAATTTGACTTAAGTTTATTATAAAAAAATTATACAACACTTCTCATGTTTAATTATCACTTCACAACTTAAGTCCATATCCGTTTTAAATCAAATTCGGTTTCGTTCTTATTTCATTAATTCACTTTATTTAACTTTACTTGAGTCAAATTTCTTTTCAAAATTCATTTTATTAACTTAACTTAAATTAAATTTTATTTTATATTTTATTTTCTTAGCATTCATACTTAACAATTTTGAATTTTTTTTAACTTATTATTCCATAATTTATAAGCTACCGATTTCTTATAAATTCACCAAAACACTTGGATAAAAACTTTTAGAATTTAAACACTCTATTTTATTTCAACTCTATTTTGAAATAATACATAATATAATATATATCTCTTTCTTTATAAAAAATCATATTTGGGATTTAAATCAAAACATGTTTTACATAACAAATCTCCTAAGGTAGCAATCCATCACTTAGAAAATCGAAAATGAACGCCTATGATGCTGCAGTCATCATCGAAATTATTTTCCAACAACCGAAGTGAGTTCAGTGATTTCATAACACTTTCAAGTCCCATTTTAAAATTTCTAATCAAAATATTTTTTAGAATAATATAATTATTATTCTTCTTCAAAACTCTGAAGAACAATTTTCAAAATCAATGGAACTTAAATTCTCAAATTCTTAACTTTTAGGTCCTTTTTATTTACAAATCATATTTACATTTTTCCCTTATATTATTTCACTTTGGTTATATAAAACTATTTCCTAATTTATTATCCTTGTTTACATTATAGTAACAACAACTTTTATTAGAACACAAAAAAGAAATGGTAATAATCTAATAGTATCATTCACTAATAACCAAACACACCCTATATAACTATAATACTTTTCTAAATAATTATTCCTTTATATTTAAAATATAATCAAGGTAAAATTATTTTGTCTACCCAATTTCAAATAATACTATGTCAAATTGCTCTATTCAAGTGTTTGGACATCCTTACCATTAACGTAAATTACTCGTACTGATCAGAAACCATAAGCCACTCAACAGACTAATCAACACAATATAAAACATTTTTATATCACTAACAAATACACACTCATAAATATATAAACTCAAACTCATATAAAGCATTCCATTACCTTATCTCTTAGTGAGTTACCCCACCAAATCCAAGGTTCTTGCTTAACCTTTCGTTCTGATACCAAGTGTAATAACTCGAGATTTCGAACCACGAAATTCGACACTAATACATCTACTGTATTGTATGTAGAGCAATTGAATGCCGAAGAACCTAATTGTTAGGGAATGAGAAAGAAGGAAGAAGAAAGAAGAGAGACAAAAAATAAAAAACAACAAATCTCATAGTGGAACGAGTAATCTATAATATGCAACAATTCATTACACAAAGATGAAATATAATGTAAACATCAGTCAGAGTACACTAACCTCTTTTAGCCTAGACAGTTATAACAACCTGCCTCACAATTACTGATAAATATAACTAATACACAACACATTAGACCACAATGAAATACGTAGATACGTCTTGGGCCTCCAGCTCGTCTCCTGAAGCTCCAAAGCACACAAACTAAATCTGTAATATGCTCGATCTGACCCGATCATTATAATAAAATAACACCCAAGTCAGTTTGGGAAACAACCATGAGAAAACACACCCAATTGGATTTTATAGTTATAGAAAACCTTTGAAATCAAAGGTGTCTCAAAAGATCACACCGCACATAAACACGAATGAGTTTTTACCTTTCGATAACCAAACTATTTCATATGAAATTCTCTGATATTACAATAGCTTCTAAGATACAAATACTTATTAATCATAGCTGAAATTATTACATTAATTAAATTCTGGCGTAATAGGTATACAACTAAAACCATGAAGCATGTATTAGATAATGGATTCCACACAATGACTGGGCTATTAAGGTACCGTCCGTCATAGTGCATCTTTAGAAAAAATAACACCGCGGACCTCATCAGGACCCCCTACCAACATAGAATCGGCCTACCACTTTACTAGTAGTACCGAATATGATCTCCCCACCGTTAATGGGGCCTAAAGCATAAAATGAAAGATAATGGCGACTCTTGATAAGGATGATGATACCCTATGTGGAAGCCATCCACTTAGCCCTACTGCATCTTCCATGTTTTTTTCATTTTCGGTTGATGAGGCTTGAGGCTACATTTTACCTTTTTATATATCACTTCAAATTCGAATGCTAACACTTCCAAGCAACAATACAACGCCAGCATTCATATATACAAATTTGTTTTAAAACTGAACGAAATGCTTGAGAGCTCCGTCTTCAATTCCATCATCTTCAAGCAGTTTTCACTTCATAACCCTTGAGTTGGATCAAAGCGTTTTTCAGATAATATACCCGATCACGGTCTTTCTGAAACAAAATTCGATAGTTTCAGGTAAACCTAGCCCCGTTTCTTAAGGAAATAAACAGTTGAAGATAAGAGCGGAGATCACCTCTTAATCGTTAGTGGACGGATTTCCTTATCACTAGGAGAACGAAACGAGATTTATATGAATAATACAAAATCAATGAAGATGACTATGCCATATAACTCACGTGTTTCTCCTAAATATTTCCATAGTTACATTTCGGGTCCCAATTCGATATTCGTTTGTTTAACTATCAAATAAACTAACATTCAAATCGGGTATTTATTTCAAATACGAAAATCAACATTGGTTTACTGCATAAGCAACCATTGGCCTCCTTAATTAATCTTTTCATTTATTAAATTCATCTTGCAAATACTTTTATCAATAGAATTTTTTAAAGATATATTCACAAATCCCTGTATTTTGAACACTCGGAGAAATAACCATATAATTATCTCAATGGTGTAACTATATTCATAAGTCTCCGAGGAAGATTTCCTTTTTATACAATTCTAAATCATTTATAAACTTCATTATAAATTTATAAAACCATTTATAACTATGTTATAAATCTCTGAACCATTTATAAAACTTTTTTATTCATTCCTAAAATCATTTGTGACCTCTTTATAAGTCCATAAAACCATTTATAAAACTACTTATATAACTCTATAAACTCATTTCTTAAATTTGTTTATAAATATCTAAACATTTATAAAACTCTTTCATCGTGTAAATAATCTTCCCTTAAGTTTTCAAACCATGTTATAAGCTTCCTGTTATAAATCTGAACTCTTTTTATAAAACTCTATTTATGGGTCTCAAAAATATTTATAAATAAATAAAAATCATTTACTTCAAAACACTATTGTATAATAATAATTATTAACAATAAACATTATAAATAAATACTAATCATTAACTTCAAACAACTTTAAAATAATATTTTAATAATTTCAAAATATTATTAAATAAAAAATAATGATTAGCCTTCGCCATTATTATAAATACTAATATTTAATTTCCAAAACATTAACAATAAATCATTATTATTAATTTCAAACCATATTAATACTTTAATTAATTAACTTCTCAAAGTATTAAAATATTGATAAATAACCTTAAATAAATATTAAATATCAATAAATAACTTTTAAAACGATATTAAATATATAACTTTTAAAAACAACATTAAATATAAATAAATAATCTTTAAAACATTTCTAATGACTTAGAAAGTAGATGATAAAATTAGAGTAAAATAGAAATTAAATCTTTAAAAATAAAATATTACCGAAACCCAATTTCAGATTTAACCCGTCTCACAATCAATCCCAATGGCAATTTATAGTATTTACAAATATTAATTTAAGGCCAATAGCTACCGAACGCTCAACCAATATTGATATTGATTTTCTATCGCTACGGGTTTAAAGTTGAACATATGATAATGTCATAAAGCATAGCGTCCACAACACGGTTTCATATTCAGTAATCATATAATAGGAATATTATTTAAATTTAAAATCAACAATGGCGAGGAATCCTGTTGGATTCCTCCAACCTTCCATCTGCATCACAAGCAATATATAATGATATAATATTAGTCATCCGCTACTAGGCGTGTATATATATAAAAGGTCATCCACTCCAGGGGCGGGAACAAATCCAAACCAATTTATAAAAATAGTAAATCATCCAAACATCCAAGCCATAATTGTAATCAACTATGTAACATTACTGGTTAACCAAAAAGGTGATTTTAACTCACCATTATTCCATTATCGTTGAGGCATTCTGGTTCGACCTAAATACGAACAACGTTCGAATTTAGCTTAAAATTTTACAAGCACAAATCTAAACCAATCCAATTCCATTTCGTGCATCTCACTGATACGAGCACAAATGTGATTGACCACATTTGATTTGGAACAAATATGAATTAGTTATTAAATTAATACGATTCCATAATTAAATAATATACTTTTAATCCTTAATTATAATTTTTTTTACAATTAACCTTATTTAAATTTTAAACCTCCCTTAATCCTCACACCTTTTCATTCGATCTCCAACCCATGTCAAGCTTTACCTCATCGCCACCATTGCCTGACTTGGCCAAAGGCCGCCGCAACCTTACAAGATGATCGCCCAACCTCCCTACAACCTATGACGTCGGTGTCGTCCCCTAAACACTTTCTCTTCCTCGAAAAACCCAAGACATCGAATGATGTTCAACTTTAAAATTCCAACACCGTAGACCATGAACGACCAACAATCCATCATCGTAGCACGCCCTTCCTCCTAGCTAGCCATCGCCCCTAGTAGCTCGACCCCTCATCCCCTAAACACCGCATCGAGATCCAAGTTTTGCGGTGCCTTTCATCAATGAACTGCTACTGCCACGCGTTGAGTTGGCTTAATCCAACCTTCCAAGTTACTCCACTCGTCACCCTCTATACTTCTCTAGTTAAGGTCGAGGCTTAAAACACATGAAAAGGTCCCGATGATTGTAGATCATTGGATTTGGTTATGTTGATTTTGAATTGAGAAAATGGTTTTCACTGGTTTTAAACGTGATCTATACTAGGGAAGAAGGTACATGTATGGGGAAAATGGTGAAGAATGGACTGAATATTAGGAGTATGGGCTTGAATGTGGTTATATATGTATTTAAAAAAATTCATTCGAAGCACCTCAAAATCTCGAACTCTAAACGAGTTGTGCCGTATGGAATTCTTTATGTAGTATTGTTACTCTGAACGTAATGAACCTAGTCTCGAGATCTAATTCGATCATATGTAGAAGTTAGCTTTTAGAATCAAATTATATTATATAAATTATTGAAATTAATATATATGCGTCTTAAATCATATGACCATACGATTCATCCAGTTGCCATGAAATTTGTTAACATGCAATAATACATTATTATGGATCAATTGAAATTGGTTTGTTGAAATCCAAGATAGAGCCCCGGAAGGTAATTTTCACTCGTTATTTAAAACGATTATTATTAAAACCAATTTAATCACTTTTAAATCTACTTTAAAAGTTTATCATTAACATTCTGATTTAAACTGAATTTAAATAAGATTTTGATATCTTTTTAATTCATATTAAATCCAAGATTCAATTACTAAACAATTCCAAATATTTATCCTGATATTTTAAATTTAAGCTATTTGAGTTATAAAATTTACTTTTCAATATTTAAAATAAATTAGACATTTCAAATTCAAATGACTAAAATTCTGGATCATTGCAAATTGGGTAAATAAAGAACCTTTAGATGAGCCACTATACTACAAACTGAATCAAACAATAGTGATCACAAAACATAATATAGATTTTTTATTATCCAATACAACACATAAAAAAATAATCTTGTAACGCCCTTGATTTTTTATAACATTATTCAGGAAATTTAATTAGATAAATTAAATAGAATAATGATGGTAGGGGGACTGAGTTTTGAATAAAATTTATAAGGAGGCCATGCTCAACAGTAAAATGAATGGGCTTTAAATGGGTTATTAACTAATTAGATTACACATGGGTATATTGTAAATATAGCCACATCATTATACAGAGCTATACACTTTTCATTCTTGTCTACTCATGTTCATTTTTCTTACATCTAAAAACAAACGCAAATCCCTAAGGAGTCGGCCATTATCTAAGGGGAAGATTACAATCTAAAGCTAAAAATTAAAGCTAGGAAGGATTAATCAACAACAAATCTCAAATTTCTTATCATATCTAAGGTGAAAAATAATTCATTCCATCTATTTTTGTTTTTATTTATCATATGATTTTGGATTTATGAATTTATTTTGTTTCTATGATATTTTGAATAATGATATGCTTAAGTTAACGATTGTTTGATTTAAACAATTCATTTCTATAGGAAGATTTGTACGATTTTAGGTTAAAAACCAAGGATTATTGATTTTAGAATGCTATGGAAATTTTTTATGTTAAGATAAACATGATTTTGGAGATGGGTTTTGATTTTCAAAATTTTCTAATATATATAAAATTTGTTATGAATTTCTAAAGGAAAACAGGATATAATTGGGTTTAAAAATTTAATTCAAGTATTTTAGGAAGAAATTGGGTTTGAAATTTTAATATGTTTGATTACACAATAAAAGTGGTTTTCTATGCACGATAAAAGTGGTTTATGTGATTTTTGGAGATTTTTCCCAGATGATTTACTAGGGAAAAATAAATTATTTTAAAAGAGGGACTTTACTGCAAATGTTGGTTTTAGGTAAATGAAAGGGCTTAAAAGTTATATTTCTTTAATTTAGATCTAATTAAAGGCGAAAGTTTTTAATGGTAAAGTATATGAAAAGTTTTAAAGTAACCAATCAAGGAATTATAACAGGCAGGTTAATTATAGTTTAGCTATAATCTAGCGTTTTTTAGAAAAAGGTTGTTCCGCCTATTTCAGAGGCACCTCTTGACTCCTTTACTCCCGCATTAATTCGGTCGAAACCAATGCACATAGTATCAATGGAATTGGTACGAAGTGAATTGGTAAGTAGCAGAAGGTAGGGTGTCGAAAGCAATGCCTTCGTCAGGGTTGAAACCAAGGTTCACTTTTAAAAAATAAGTGCATGCCTAGTTTTTGAAAGGCTTTCGACTGAGTCGATACCCTATAGAGTCGAAACCTTAGTTTTTTTCTAAAGTTAAATTCCTTCCTTGTTTTACTTAAGGTTTTCGACATAGTCGAAACATATGCTTTCGAAATGAGTTTTTTTTATAAATAACTTTCAAAGAAGGTTGATGTGTTGTGCAAAGGTGTTGGCTTTCGAAGAGGTACATTTTTCTTCAAATAAGAGCTTTTGAAAAGATTGGTTCCGGCCTAGTCAAAACCAAATTGCTACTTTTTTTTGACTGTATTGAAGCCATTGATGCTTTCGATGGGTTATCTTTACTTTACCCAAGCCAAGCCACTTCCTAAATGTTTACAAAATGGATTGAGGGTTTCAAAGGTAATGGAGTTGAAAGGGGTGGGGGTTTTGACTCTGTCATTCGAAAATTTACTTTTCAAAGGTTGTTGCTTTCGACTAGATGGTTCCAACACCATCGATTCTTCCCCAACAATTTTATAATTGGGTTCAAAAGTGATACTTTCGAATATAACTATTTTTGACCCAAATGATGTTTTAAAGAGTAAACCTAATACTTTTCAAAGGGTACTTTCATTAGTTTGGAAGCTATTTTCCTAAAGACTATTTAGCTAGGCCGATACATTCGAAAGGAATATATTTAGAGTTTTGAAAAGAGGTTTTCTATGCTTCCGAAGGAGGTCATCCAGTAGTTTCAAAAGTGATGTTTTAAGGTTTCAAAACAAATAACCCATTCTCATTCTTATAAAAGGAAATACCATGGCATAAATGAAGATTTTGAGTGTATTACTTCTTCGTATATTTATTCACATTATAATTAACCCATAATGGTACTTTGGGGAGGGGTAGAATAAATTGTTAGGTTGACCTAGTAGTGAATATAACTTATGAAATGATAGAAATCCAATTTAAAGATACTGGCCGGGGCCAATAGGTTCACCATGAGCCCATGAAAACTGTGTAAAGGGAAATATATTGGTAGGGGTCAATAGGTTCATAGTTAACCCATGAAAACAATGGTTGATATTTGCAGAGGCCAATAGGTTTATTGTTAGCCCACGAAAAGTATATCCGGAGTAAGATACCGACAACCAGTCAATGGGTTCCTAGTTAGCCTATGAAAACTAGGATAATAGAAAAGAAATTGGAGTTACCAATAGGTTATTAGTGATCCCATGAAAACTTTGATATTGGACAAGTATGTCCATAAACATTTAACAAGTTAATAGTGACCCTAGAAACAATAATTGAGACGGATAGTTAGAATGAAAGGGAATGGGTAATCCATATTTGATTTACTTGTTTTGCATATCATCATATTGTTTTGAAATACTATGTTTTAACCATTGTGTATACAGGAGCACAATATATCGTTTTATAAATGTTTTAGAATACCAGTAAGGGGAAAACCCGTTCTGCTAAGCAGTGTGATTTCACTAGATATCTAAATGGTTCAAGATAGTTATTGTTCATATCAGGCTTTATGTCCGACTCGAAGTTTTTGTATTCCCCTTAAAATCTCAGGCACTCAATTAATTTAGAGTAGGTTGAGAGTTAAGATTTCCTGGTGTTCTTTTGGACGAATAAAGCTTCCAAGGATGTGCTGGAGGCTAGCTTGTTATTAGAGTCCTTTTATTTCCGTTGTGTGTTTTGATTGTAAAGACAAATTTGTTTTCTTGCCTTATTATATACTCTGATCAACCAAGGAGGCATCATCATATGTCGCTCTTGGCGTATTTTGTAATAATTATATGTTATCTGAACGTGGTCTGCGAACTGGGATTACGTAATCAATTTTGAATATTTTAAAATGGAATGTGGAATTCGTTTGTTGTTTAATTTTTTTTCCATATTCTTGTGTTTTTGTGTATCAATGTATCTAACATCACCGTATTTGATCGCCGAGGATTAATAATTATGGATGACTGCAGCATCTGTAGCCGTTAGTTTTGGGCCTCTAAGTAGGGGGATGTTACAAGTTGGTATCAGAGCATAGGTTTACAAAACTTTTAAAGAAATTTAAACCTAAATGATTTTCAAAATATAATCCTATAAATCAGATAATAAGATCGGGGTTTGGGTTAATGCTATAGTAACATACTTGTATTTGATATATACATTGATATATATATATATAAGTGCGTATTCCTCGCTCTCTTAGATTGTTCTTCTGTACCTTACTAAGGCTCGTAGACAGGTTTATAAGAAAGGAGATATGGAAGTAGGAAATGGTAATTTCAGTGGAGGAAGCAACACAACTAATGGAAATATTCGACCCACAACAAGGAGGAACTGGGGTCGACTTGCTAATGTTAGTAATCAAAATGCCGATGCCAATGCAGGTGCTGGAAATCCACCGATAGATATGTGGGCGATGTATCAGTTCTTTGTTAGTTTGATGCAAGCAAGAGCTGCTATTGGTATTGCTGGAAATGTAGGAGGAGCTAGTCCTGTGGCTCCAGTTGGGTTTAATTTTGCTTTGCTGAGTAGAGATTACACCAGTTTGGGTGGAAAGCCATTCTTGGAAACGGAGAGTGCTATAGAGGTTCAAAATTGGTTGTTGCATTATGAGCGTATATTTACTGATTTGAGTCTGAATGATGGGTAAAAGAGAAGGTTGGCCTCTAGAAAGTTGCAGAGGTCAGCACTACATTGGTGGAACAGTGTCATTGCCGGAGTTTCAAAAGAGCAGTTGACTTGGGATGATTTTAAAGTGAGATGTGAGCATAAGTTTGTATCTGATTTTGTTAAGTCAGAACTGATGAGGAAGTTTATGGATCTAGTTTAGGGAGAGATGTCAGTAGCCGAGTATGCAACTAAATATGAAGAGCTGTCTCGATATGGATATGCTCCCATAGATACTAACATTAGAAGGAATGAGAGGCTTATTTGGGGATTAAGGCCCGAGCTTGCTAGAATGACCTTGACACATGTCCATGATCCTTGTAATGTAGTGGTGGAGATAGTCATTCACCATAAGGAGTTACTTGCAATGTTTGCTAAAGAAAAGCCAGTGGAAACTCAAGGTTCTCAAGCGAAAAAGAGGAAGTTCTTTGAAAAAAAGGGTGCCCAAAAAGGTGATACTGCTAAGAAGTCTAAGGCTGAGGTAGTTTGCTACAAGAAAGGGTCACTTTGCAAATGAGCGCCAATCAAGAAATGGGAAGAAAGCTGCAACTAAAAAGAATGTAAAGTGCTTCAACTATGATTAAGTTGGGCATTACAAAAATGAATGTCCTAAGCCAGTCAAGGTGGATAAAGGGAAGGTATTTGCTATTCGACAAGCTAGGCCTACTGCAGCTGATAAAGGAAAGACTATGATGGAAGGTATGCTTTTGATTCGGAGTATTCCAGTTATATTACTTCACTACAAGAAAACATGTCTTTAGTGGCATTTATTGGTAGCGTTTATGGCGTGAATGCAACCAATTTTATTTTAAATCTTTTTTTCCTCTTATTTTGTTTTACTTGAATGTGAACAAAATTTATATCCTATACTAACGAATAGCCAAACCCTTGTCATGTTTATTCACCTTTTCCCTCTTTCAACAAAATTTCCCTCCACTTGAAACTTTTTTCCCCTCTATTGCTTTCGTCTCCTACGTATTCAACCTAAATTCACAATTGTTTTTCCTCTCGCGTTTTGGCTTTCATCTCCTCCCAATGTATTCAACCTAATTCATCCTGTTCTCCGCCTTTGATTGCTTAGCTACCCTTGCCTTTTTGGGGTTGTTTCCATCACGCTTTCGATTGAGGTTTTGGGTTCGATTCATCGCGTTTTTGGTTTAGTGGTACAGTTGACATTGTGCAATCAGTTCACATTTAGATCCGTAGTTAAGGTACATAAATTAGTTTTTGATTTTGACATATTAAATCTTTCTTTTGCTGCAAATTTTTTGGTTGGCAGTTTGAGTTATAACCATAAATTTCTTCATGCCTGGTTGTTCTGTCATCAATCAGCTTTGGATAAAGACTTAGAAACGTAAATATGTTTTACTATTCACAAACACTATACTAGTTTTGTTAGAATATATTTGTAAATGTTTAATGCTCGAATGTAACAGATATTTTGTTTATGTAGGGGCCTAGCATTATAATTGTTCATGCGTTATAACCATGTAAATTGAAGATTTCAATACTAATAATTATGAATGAACTAGCATAGTAGAAACCTGTTATGCCTATCCATTGCAAAAAATATAAAACCAGTCAAAGACAATTAACATTTACTGCTTTTCTTTTTGAGGTTTATAATTTTGAAGAGAGGTTTCGAAGTGATACAAGGGTTCAAATATAAATGGCTTATTAGGAGTATATAATTACTATCTCAAATATATATATGATTTTGAAAACTGGATTGGGCTTCTTATCAATACTTTTGAATGTATGTATTTGATAGTCATTAAATATATATGTATTCAGATTCAAATATATGTATGCATGCTAAATGTGTTAATCACTTGTGTATACAAGTTAAAAGTGCCAGTTTTCTATATCTAGTTTAAAACATAAATGCTTTATGCATTTGATTTCAAATATCCCAAGGTTTTATAGGATATAGTTTTAAATATAATATCTTATAAGTGTAGTTTTGGGGGTTTCTAACACATGAATTATTTTGAGTATGTTCTAGTTTCTAATAAACTCAAATATGAAGTTTAAAATACATCATATTTTAGTGGGATTTCTAAATATACATGACTTTGCATATATGATCTATATGATTTAGGATGACACCAGGTCTTTGAGGATCTAATAAATTTTATAGGTATAAATATGAGCCATATTTTTGTTTTAGACATAAGTGATCTTCTGAGGAAATATAAGGCTTTGGTTATGCTCACATAAAAGTTTTGTAAACTAAATTACATATTTATATATCATTTTTAACTTAATTTTAGGATATAAGTTGTAACGACCCACCTTTTTGAACGGTTTAAATCGACAATAAACCACACATGTCTATTCAAACCATTCAAAAGGGAGGATAGTTAATGGGGCTAAATAAGAAAATAAAAGAAAAGAAGGAAAAATAAAACACAGAATCTCACAGAGAATGACAAAATATAACAATCAAATAAACAATTCATGAAGTTGTTTTACAAATAACATGTGATTACACTTTTACAATTCAAATCAGCGTTATACATACAATAGGAATGAGAAAATAATGCAGCAGAATACATGTTGTAGTGGAAATATTATAATAAACGGTGATAATATATAGAATCTTCATCTTCATCCTCCAGAAATAGTCTTCAATATACTAAAAAGCTCAGACTGACCCGAGCATAATGAAAACAACACACTCAAGTTAGAACTAAAAGATCTTATGTAAGTTAAATTAATTCTAAAATAAAATGTCAATGCAATGACCTCAGAGATGTTACGGGATTTTCCATCTTCTATCAATTGTACGACGTGAATATAATTATTGAAAGATTTCAAATAATTCGAAGTATCAATTTTAACCAATTTAATTAAAAAAAATCGAAGTTTAACTTAAACCCTTTAAATAATTCAATTTCAATATGTAATCCAAATTCAAAATTTCATATGGATAAATATCATTGCAACTAGTACCAAAAATCAACATTTTCAAATCAATGAAAACCGTTCGGGTTATCATTTCAACCCATAACGATTTTCCCCTAATCTATAATATCGTTCGGGTATGTATAATTCCAACCCATAGTGAACTTGCAGTATTATAACGATATAAAATAGAACATCCATTCATCCAATATCAACAATTAGACATCCATCACAATAATCATCCAAACCAATCAATAGATATCCATATAGAACTGATAATCAATAACAGGTATTTAACTGACAATTTATATTCAATAATAAATCAAATAATGATTTAATTGAAATAAATTAAAATTAACGAAGATGACGATTTAAAATCTACCAAACTACTATAATTAAATTTCTATCGCATCGTAAATTTAATTTAACAAACATAAGAAATTTTAGAAGTTTGTGAGTGGGTCAAAACACTCACCTTTGAATTTAAATCCAATTTGAACCCAAAATTCAAACTGTCTTGGAATTCATCCAAACTAGCGTTAAAAGGTCTGGAATTATGATACGATCCCAATAGATCAAATCATGCATGAATTGGACCTCGTATGTTAAAGTTATGATGATTAGAACCATTGGAATTTCAAGTTAACTTAAAACAAAAAACAAAAAAATGAACCAGTCAAGAACTGCCACCTCACCAAGGAACAAAGCCAATTTCAACATTCGAACCACTTCAAGTACCCACGGAAGCACCGTTGACCGCTGCTTTAACCATGATTCGCAAGCGCCTCCGACCACCGTAGCTGACGCCACCACCACCATCACGACCGTGCTCCCATGTCGTGCCTCCAGGCCCGCTCATGACTTCCGGCCACCCCAAATCGCCGCGCCGTCACCAAGGGTTTAAATCCTAGATCAATTATCAGCGACGATCTGGCCACCCATTCGCCAAGAAAAACATACCGGCGCGATCCCTCGCCACTCTCCACAGCCCCATATCCTCAAATCAATGATCCGTCAAAGATCATCAAACACCAATGAACGACCGAGATTTCTTCGATGTTTTCTGATCAAACGATGAACCAAAATGAAAGATGAATTGTTGCAAAAGATTACGCTCGTCGACAGCTTCAAAATGATATATAATGTGATAGGGTTGGAGGAGTTTGAATTTTTGGGTTTGAGTTTTGATTTGAAACTGCAATTAGGAATTAGGGTTTATCTGCCATTGGAATGAGGAGGATCAAATGAAATTGTACGTACTTAAATTTGGAATGAAAAACAATTTGGGTTTATAATGAGGTATTTATAGGCAGGTTAGAAAAATAGAATGAATGGACCAAATTGATTTGAAAGTTGAACGATAAATGACCAAAATGCCCGTTTCGTTCCCGAAACGGAAATGTGTCATCTCATATATCAAAATGGACGTTTTCAATATTTTTAAACTCAATGGAATAGATTTCAAGTCCTAATTCCATCATATGAGAAAGTTATGTTAAAATAAGCTTATTTCAAAATTTAAATTTTTCTAGGCGTTTTGAGCCTGTACGATCAAACAACAAGTCCGATCGTTATGAAACTTTAAATCCTACAATAATTCACCATTACGGATCCAATGAAACTAGTTTCGTCGAAATCAAAGTCAGTAGCCAAAATGGCTATATTCACGTTAATTAAATAAATTAATATTAATAAGTTAAATCTCTTTTTCAGTTCAAAGTTAATAAATCACAATTTCTATCATTTTGACTTACCTAATAATTTATGATCCTTTATTACAAATTTCTATATCTATTCAATGTTAATTATCTTATCAATTGGTGTGTTTAATTCCAATTGTAATTGATTCCAATTATTTATAATTAATTCTAATAAATTGATTTGATTCATTTTAAATCTTTTTATTAAGTCCCTTATTACTCTATAAACCTAGTTAACCTTTGTTTTACCTTTTATTACCTTAATATACTCCAATTTATATCTTTAGTTTGTATTAACTATCATATTCCATTTTATTGTATTTTTTCCAATTTTATTAAAATTTAAAATCTTAATTAATCAAATTTTCTTTGTTTCACTCTTTTATCTCCATTAATTTGTTGTCTTGCACTTATAATGACTTCCTTGATTTTATTACTATATATATATATATTCACCATTTCATCTTACTTTCTATTGAAATAGTCCATATATTTAATTGTAATAAATTCAACTATTATAATTTAAATTCCAAAAATTAGTGAAAGTTGATTCTAATTCCTTTTTGTTTAAATCAATAGTCATATTATGATTAAAATTTACATTGGTAACATCCTATTGAATTAACATTATGCAATGGTCAATTAAATCTACATTAACTGCACTAATTAAGTGAATTAATTATAGTTGATTTCCAATTAAATTTAATAGACCAAATAATTAAATAGGTAACATATATTAATTGTTACCATTCCTTAAATCACACCAATAAGTTTATTACTTATAACAAGTGTTACAATTTCTTTCATAACACTAATTTCATTCAATTTCCATTAAAAATATATTATTTCATTGATGAATTCAATATTTACATTCTTTCCTATGTTCACTTGGTAACCAAGTATAACCTTACACCATTTCAATTAATTGGAATTCCATTCAATTCATTAATAAGTAGCTTTAATTAACATTGTTGCATTTCATTTTAGTATTCATTTCATTATTAAGTTACAAATTTTTATTTCTTTCAATTATTAACTCACAAAATCTTATTAGATCAACAAAATTTAATTATCGAAATTTACGGGTCACTACACTTTCTCCCACTCAAAACTTTTCGTCCCCGAAAAGAAAAAAGAAGGGAAAAGAAGAAATTAAGTAATTGATATATTTTATTCAAAATATTAAATTTATAAACAATTTATTTACATAATTAAATACTTTAAATAAAATACATCAATTTATAACAATTAAATCCTTTTATATTCCAGTTATTAAAAGTTTGAAAACATTTCATAAAAATTTTCTAAGTCCAAAATTCACTGAAAATTTCGGTAGAGTCTCGTTTGTACGGAGATGTCTGGGCAAAATAATAATACCAAAATATAACAATACATACCATAATTTTCAAAATAATATATCCCAACAGCGGAAAAAACAATATAATATCGCTAGAAAACTGTAACCCGAGAACTTACCCATTTGACGCGCAAATAACGCTTATTTTATGAAACCAGAAGCAGTAACAATTGCTTCCATAACCTATATTCCACTTATATAATCTAAAGAGGTTAATAATTATATAGAAGTGAAATGGTTATATTGTTTTAAATTAATAACAAACAACCAACATAACATAACAACAATCACTTTCAACCAAAAGCATACCATCATCACATAAAATCAAAATAAATCAATACAACATAACAACAATCTTTTGCAAACAAGCATACAATCTTCACATGGGATCAAAGTAATTAACCATTTCTGAAGTTACAATCATTAAATTTAATATAGTGTTCATTTCTTATTTACTTTAATTATCAATAGCTTTAAACCTTAACTTAAGTTCATAATTCTTTGCTTACTGCATTCATTTCCTATTTCATTTTATTTAGTAGCACTACAATTATAACTCAAGTTTATAACTATTTTCATATCAAATTTCTTGTTTATAAAAATAAATTCTATTTTGAACACTTTCATTATTTAAATTTTTCTTGTATAATATTCCATTACATATCCTTATTTAACATTATAACTTTTAATATCCTAGTAAGTTATATATATGTTTCTAAGAAGGTAATTGAAAGTTACACAAGTTTATCTTATTCCATTTTAGTAAATAAATATTCAATAGTTATCATTTCTTATTTTAATATCCTTTTTGTCTAGAATTTACAAATTTCAAAACCCTCGTATATTTCATTTATAACTTAGCATTTAATTTCTTACTTTCAAATATAGAAGTTCCAGTTATTAAATAGTTGAAATTTTATTCCATTACAATAATTGAAATTCTAGTTTAAATTTTCTTTAATTTATTCTACTGGTTTTTTTCTTCTCGTTATTTGCTTTTCCATTCATTTATTTAAATAAAGATCAATCACTTACATTTTTTTTTTCATTAAGGATTTAAGTCATTAATGAATCATTTTATATAATATTACTTAAGCTTCTACTGCCTTACTTAAGTTTATTACTTAATTCGGCCGTTGAATAAAATTTTAGGTTTTTGGTATTTGCCCCTGAAGAGAATAGAAACAATATTTCTAAAAATTCAATTTAAAACATTTAACCTCGTTCGCTTAGTAAAATATAAGATATATTTAAAACATCCTCATAGCATTATGTAAAGATTTTTCAAAAGTCTAAAACAATGTTAGAAATTTATACCAAAACATTATAATAAGCTTTAAAATAAAGTTCCTTAAATCCGATAATTTGTTAGACTCATTATTTTTAAAAATAAGTATAAATTCAAGATTATTAAACTAAAACTAATAGTATACTCAAATCTTACATTAAATTTCTAAATCAAAGTATAAAATTTTATATCTTAAGAATAAATTTTAAACATTTGTTTAAAATGAATATTCAAATCATGGAAAAACATTTATTATGGTTTTATACAAAATTCAAATAGTAAATAAGCCTATAAATATGCTATTCATACTTTGAAATCAAGTAAACATTTCGAACTATACTTCTAAAATAGGGATTCAAATGCATTTGTCGAGTATATTACTATAAATAAGCTTCGCAAATCAATTTTTCCCCAAGTATACAATATTTTTAAATTATACATTCAAAGAAACTTATATAAATTTTACTTGAAATATTCATTTGAAATCTTTATTTGCAAATCAATCATCTTTAATACTTTAATACTTTTCAAAAATTCATTTGTAAAATTTCTTGCTTCGCTTATAAATTCCATTTAAATATTTTAAATAACATCTTTATAAATATATGTAAACTATTTGAAAATGATTATTTACATCATTACTTATACTTACAAAGAAGCTATTGAAAAAATTAAATCCATTATTTATAAATTTATTAAATTTTATCTCAAGATACTTTTCAAACATTATTAATAAATCAATAATCATTTGCTTTAAGTATGTTTTATCAAATTATTAACTTCTAAAATATTTACAACACTAATAATTTACTATTAAACCATGTTGTATATAAACAAACAATATTTTAAACATTTTAAAGTATTTAGAATTGACAAAAATGACCTAAATACCTTTTATATAAAACTTTATCAAAATACTTTTATAACTCGATGTCTAAACAGGTTTTTCCTCATTCTTGTAGACTCTGGACATGCGTTATTCAGGTGCAAGGCCAGAATTTTTCAAGTGCTTAGTAGACCTGTTTCAGCAACCAGTGAAAAATACTTTAAAATAGGTATGATAAGTACCGCTCAAAATCCAATGTCAAAGGATGATAATACGACAGCAGTGGCCCGCTGCTAATCCAGTATTTATGCAATGGACACAAAACTTTCCAGAAGATCCTTCTACCTTTTGGATTCCAAAAAAATATCGTGGCTAGTTCATAAAAAAAGGACCATTAACCCATATTGTAGTGGTACGCTGCTGATTCAATGATTTGCGCAATGGATGCACTTCCTTCCCGAAAGATCCATAAACAACAAATCCCAAGATTGAAAGCGCCTCCATTTGGTAAACTAAAGAGCCATCTATCTTGGAAAAAAATAGAGGAACTCATGAGTTTAAGTTCGTACAATCATATCAGTTCGAATCCATTTCTAAATTCACCCAAGTCCATTAGAGTTTATCGGTCGAATCCATTTTTGGATTCCCCAAGTCCATTTAGGTCGAAGCATATCATACTATACTTCTTCATAGAGGGTACTTTCCCATACCTCTTACTACAAAATATAATATACCATACATAGTACCCTTTCAAAATCATAGCTTCAAATATCGCACTTATATAAATTCCATTATATATAAGATTTCATTTTCAGACAAAGTACTTTCCAAAATCAATAGTCTTGAATATATCTAATCATTCTTATATAAATTCAATTATATATAAGATTTCATTTTCAGATAAAGTACTTTCCAAGGTCCATAATCTCGAATATATCAAATCATTCTTATATAAGTTCCGCTATATATAAGATTTCTCTTCAGATTGAATACCTTCCAGAATTAACAATTTCAAAATCACTTGTACTTATATAAAGTCCATCTTATATAGGAATCAAAATTTTCCAAAATCAATTTCGCCGTATGAAAAGCTATATGGGATTGAACATATTTGCTTATAAAAGCTATTGAATTTTGAATAGTATCGTATATAAAAATCGTTTTGTGAAATAGTTTTGTAAAATAGTTTGTAAATAAAATAGTTTGTAAAATTGTAACGACCCATAAAATTTTGATAATTTTTAATGGTTTTATTTAGCGTATTTAATTTGATTTTTGAGAAATTTTAAATAATATTATTTTGAAATAAAATTTTACATTTGGATTACGTATAGTTAAATGTAGCAAATGATAAATTTTCATCAAAAATTAAGAAAGTATATTTTAGGGTGTGATTTTGTTCAATTTAAGTCAGTAATAATTGATGTTCATAAAATAATTTATTTTGGGAAATTCTAGGCACAGCTGTTTTATTTGCCATCATTTCTTTTATTTATTTTCAAACGGTTCATTTTGCCTTTATAGCGTGTTCTTCCATAAATCAAGCTATTAATTGCTTTGATTGTTTCTAAAACAGTGTGTAGCTCTTACTTTTTCTACCGATTTCAATTGCTTAATAATTTTTTCAATTCATAGATAGACTTTCCCATTCCTAGCCATTAATAAACTTTGAAATCATCGTCCTTGCCTTTCGTTATTCCCTGTTATATAATAATAATTGAAATTTATAGTCGTTTAAGTATATAACTTTTACACGTTTTATACTTATTTAATTTCAGCAGTCCATTGCCTTTAATTTTTAAACTGTTCCATTTTCTTCCCAAGCAACAGCTCACATTCCATTTCGCTCATAAATCAGTTTCCACTTTTACTCACTTGCTCACCTATTCTTCCATCTATCCGTTTAATAGTTATATATAAGTTATAATACGTTTCTCCGATTCATCTCCTTTCCTTTTTTCATTGACATATTAATTCTGGGAAGTGATTAATTTAAAAAAGCCATCTTCCCCTCATTTCTTTAAACTTTCAGCTAAATTTTAGCCTGTGACTGTTGCTGTACATTTCATTAAAGAGGTACGTTACCTTATTTATTTCCGGAATTTAAGGGTGAAAATTTTATTTTTCTAATCTTTCCTTTCCTACGCTCACCGTTTCCACTTCTTACATTATGACCGTCCATTATGTATATACATTACAGCTGGAAAGTTATAAACGTATAAACTTAGTTACGTTTGTATTTATTAAAAATTTAAAGCATACACTTAATTGTGACCTTTTGTTTTCCTTGCTTTCAAAAAAATTTGAACCATAGCCATGGTAATAAATTATTATAAAATTTTCAACTTAATCTAAGATGACCGTTGCTACTAGAATCGTTACTTTTCTAATATATTCATGACTACTTTCACTGACCTTTTATTTCTTCATTTTTCCACCGTCTAAAAAATGGTTATTCGTTTTATTTTATTCAGTAATCAACGTGACTCTTGCCATTTACACCGCATCATATTTGACCGTTGATTTTCGTTCAGCATTCTTATTTTAAAAATATACCACAGAGTAACGTTGCCTTCACAATTCAAAAATTGCTTTAATTGCTCTTGAATAAATGTGTAGCTGTTACTGATATTTTTCCGGAATTGTGACTTTTCTCTTTCCTTCCGTTCAAATTTGAAACGTGCTACCATTTATTTGCTTTGATTATTTTCCTGAATTAACGTGAATATTTTGCCTTAAATCCTCCACTGAATAATAGCACGTGATTGTGCTATTTCTTTGGTTACTTTTATTTATTCGTTTCCATTTACTTCTGTTCGTATTTTCTTCCCTTTTTTATTGCTTCTTCCCAGATTTCCCTTCTTTCCCTCTCTATTGTTTCTTCCTCTTCTATATAAACTTTCCTGGCACTACAAATTTCGGCCTCTCCTTCACCTTTTCCAAACTCCGCTCCTCCACCGAACCCACTCTTCCCCTTGCGCAATATCCATTGAAGAGGCAGCGACCCTCCCCTGTTTCCTCTACTGTTCGCATAACCAGGCATATGTAAGTTAAGTTTATATTTGCAAGTGTTATTTATATACATACATTATATATAGTTTTTTATTTAGCTATGATATGGATGATTTTATCAATACACGTCCCCTGTACATGCTGTTGATGCATATTCCAGCATTCAAAGTTGGTACGCATATTCGTTTATATGGAGTGTAGTTATGATATATTGATAGTGGTATAAAAATATATGATGCATACATATAGTGGTTCATATAAAGTTGTTGGATTTGAATACATATATATACCAAACGTGGTTTCCATTTTTTTTGAAAAGTTTGTTTTGTTTCTAAAATTGTATGCATATTTAATATGTGTGAGTTGTGTTGGATCTGCAAATGGAGTCTACATATTTGGCAAATACATTTATATTTATTTTTGTTTTAACGTTGAGTCCATATATGTATATTTTACAAACCATATTGTATGATTTATTTAATAAGTTTTGTAAATCCATTATTATATATGTAGTTTTATAATAAACAGGTTTATAAATTTTATTGAAGGTCGATTTACATCTTATTATTATGGAAGTTGTATAGGATTTTTGAAGTTGTTTATTTTCCTAAGTTCGTATATGACATATATTTATACAAAGTTATAATAATTATAGACATATCTTTATGGCCTTATATATATATCTATATACTTTGCATACACTTATGTATGGAGTTAGTTTTCTAATATATAAGTTTTCATTTTAGTTGGCATGCATGTTTGCATAAAAGTTAAGGGTGTATATGTGTTTTAGTGTAGACCAGTTGCTTTCGCAAAAAAAAAAATTAAAGTTATATTAGTTGCTATTTATATATATTGTACAAACTTTACATTATAACTTATACTTTCGGTCTGCACAGGTTACAGTATTATATATATTTATAAAATAAGTTATAATATAAGTTATATAAGTAATTCGTATGTACGTTGTCTAAAATTTTATATAAGTCTGTGTATAGGCTTTACCGTTTATGTGTGGGTAGTTATATATTAGTTTATATATATATAGGTAAAGTGTTTAAAATTTATAATTGTATTGTGAAGTGGATTTTGTACCATATGTATATAGTAGTTTATAAATGAGATTTGAACAGTGTAATTTGTTGAAGTTTTATATATTAATCTTATTTTAAAATATAAATCTTAATGATATTATATACATAGGTCGTATGAGGTGGTTTGGATCTTAGATTTGTAAATAGAAATTTTGATCTATGTGTAAAAATTAAAATGGTTTGGAAAAATTATAAGGATTTTTATTTAACATATATGTTTTATTTCAAATGTTAAAACTATTGGTTTATGTATGAAAAAAAAGATAAATTATATGTATATGTGTGTGTGTGTGTGCGATTCGACTTTAAATTTTTCTTAGGGATGCAATTTTGATTTTTATTAAAATAACAAAAAATTCTGTATATATCAGACTGATTCTGATTCAATTTATAAATTCTTGATTATCAGCCTCATTCGTCCAATTCGTGCCAATCCTACTTTGCTTTGAAATTCATGCTCGGATTTATAATTCAAATTTCAGTGTCTGTATCAGTGTGCGTATCCATGTCATCTTCTGTATTCTCTGGCCTCGAAAGGTGAGCAATCACTCACGATTAACATTCTTTTATTTGTTAAATTTGATTAAATTGAAACAACAATTGAAATATGATGCTGTAGTTATTTAAATTTTTATATATGCTATTATCTGTAACTGTTCACTTATGGGATATGACACCATATCCTGTTGTTTATATTTATTTTTGATGACATATGCCTGTTGTTATTATTATTTTCATATCTGTTATCACTCTGCAAGTTCCCTGTTATTATAGAAATCACTATGGGTTGAAATGATACATACCCGAATGGATTTTAGAATAGGAGAATTTCGTTATAGGTTGAAATGATAAACCAAGCGATTTTCATGTGAATTGAATTTGGGATTACGGGTTGAAATGATATCCACCCATATATATTTAACTTACGGATTGAAATGATAAATATTTGTATCCCTTGTACATAGAATAGAAAATTTTACATCGACGCCGTGGTCTATATGAAGTTTTGAAAATAATTTCTATGGTCTTGAAAAGAAATATATGGTTTTAATGAATATTGATTTAAAGTATTATATATAAAGGTTATTTTATATATGGATTTAATATTAAGATAATTTAATTTAAATTGATTTTATTAATATGAAATATGTTTAAGGATTTATTAAATTTGTATTTCTGAAATAGATTTGTGGAATAAATTTTATTAGCTAAGGTTTTAAGATATATTTGGGACTTATTTGAATTTGTCATTAATTAAGTATTTTATTTAGTTAAATCAATTTGAAACTATTAAATTCGAAACTTTAACATATGATCCGATAACTTGAATTTTTATTTAAGAAATTTTATGGATGATTCATGTTTAAAGAAATCGAAGGTAATATATAGAAAATGTAAATTTAAGGTCATATAAATAATATTGAATTTATTAAGTGAATATCTCAAAACTAAATAGTAGTGAAGTCAAGTTGGGAGATAAACGCAACTATCAAAGTTTTGTCTTTGAAATGTTGCATATTTAAAGGTTCGAAATATATTAACTTCTAATTTTATTGAAATTTAAATGGTTTATTTTGTGGTTCAAATCCGTATTTAAAGTAGATAAAATTTGAATTAGTTTAGTCAGAAACTAAATTGAATGGAAATTGATAAATTTTGATTTAATTAAATTTGAACGGGAAGGTCGAGTTGATTTTTGACGCGATTTCTGAAGTTTGAGGAAATAAAAATGCTTTACTTCATAAATTATTGGATATATATACTAATTTGGAAATTAGAGATATTTGAAATGAAAATGATATTTTAGTTTTGAAATATAAATAAAATTGAAATGACCGCGGTGTTATAGTGTATATTTCTACCCTGTAGGTAGTTCCTTGGATCCTTAGAGGATGGGTATCCCAAACATCCTCTACGTTAATTATATTTCAGTTGATATTTCACTTGAGTTGGATTTATAGATATAAGAATGTTAATCCTGAATCGAGTGTTTTGTCTTTTGCTTTACGCTCGGGTCAGACTGAGCGATACAACATTTGAGACTCACCTTCGAAGTTGGAGCTTTGCTTGAAGATCCAGCTATCTATCCTTTCAGTCATCCAATCGATTGGTTCAGAGAAGTCATCTTCCCATATTGGAGACTTCACTCATCTGGGAATTTTTGATGTATTTTATTTCTATTTTTTTTTATGTAGTAGCTTCATGAACTACTATTCATTTATTCCGCTGCGTATCATTGTACTACTCTGTATCTGTGATTCTGTGATTGATTTATTTACCGTAGATGTTAAGTTTTGCCAAATTTCAATTAACAATCTGATATTGTGAGCAATTCAAGTTTGACATGTACGGATGCGAATGGATGAAAATATCAGGTCGTTACAGTTGGTGTCAGAGCTTTGGCTCTAGGCAAAACTTAGCATATATGGTAAATTTATTTACAGAATCACTTTCGTTCGAGTTGAATCTCTTCCTTTTGACTCGATTTCCTTTGAACTTTGGAACGTTCCGTGTGGTTCAAAAATTCATTCTTGTCTCTCTCTCTGTTTATATTCTTTTGATTCTAGAGTATCCAATGACTCCACTGAATGAATTGTAAAGGGGGTTAAACTCCTTTACAATTGGCATTGATTCACCGAAGATTTATGTATCCTTTGGTTTAGATGCTACTATCTCTTGTTATTCCGAATTACATCTTTGGCGATCGAACGTCGAATTGCCTCAGAATTCTACACCGATCTAATTTTGGAATCACGGTTGACCGGTAAAGGTCGCTCATAATTTGTAGAAGTATATCCATCTTCTATTTTGTAATTTAATTATCTCATCTTCGATCGAGTCTATCTTCGAATCAGGATTCTTTTGATTGGAGTTCCTCTAATTTAAATCTCTGTCGTTGCTTTGAAATCCATTCTTGAATCATCCTTTGAAAATGGGATATGTTTGAAATTATTTTATATATCGAAATTATTATTTGGATAACTATGATTTTATTCTATATATAAATGTGAAATGTTATTCTATATATAAAAGTTTTGAAAGGATATGAAATTTTGGAAATTTATAAGAAATTGATTTATATAAAAATGATTTATAACTGAAGGGTAAAATTTGAAATTCGAGAATTGTATTCCGGTATTTTGAAATTGGTTTTAAGATTTTGGAAAATATATAAAAATAATACGATTCAAAAGTATTTTCCGAATAAGAAATGTTTCAAATGAGTTCAAATGAATTACAATAATTTTGAAGAAATTTCACGGAAGTTTTCAAGAAAATAGAAGTGCAGAACTCACTTATGTCGCAGGAAAATAATTTCGGTGATGAGTGTACACATCATCGACATTGATTTTCGAGTTTCAAAGTGGGGGAGGGGCCACTTTAATAACTTCGCTACGTGAGTGATTTTGTGAAACCGTTTTTGATTTCAAATTTCGAAGTAATTTGATATTTTCGAAAGATATATGTATATATTTGAAACAATTTAAAGTGAGACCGGTATTCAGTCGTTGAGTTTCGGATTTGATTTGGTATAATCCTATCTATTGAAATTGATTTATTGATTTATTGTTGATTTTCAACTCTTGAATTGGAAATTTGATTTCCCTAACTATTTTGAAAGTTCGAACACTTCCAAATCGAGGTTAAATTTTCAAAGCTAAGAAATTTCGAAGAGGATAAAATATTTGATAAAGCATATAAGTTTAGTTTTGTATGTTTAAGTTTGAAACCTTTTGTTAAGTAAATGAATATGACTATTTTGAATTATATTAATATGGAATTTATTTTTGAAATGTTTTGAAAAAAGAAAAAAATTTAAGTTTTAAATAATGGTTTCAGAAAGGTAAATTGGATATTTCAAATAGAAATAAATAGTTTAAAGGTTTTAAAGGGATAATTATAAATTTGGAAACTATTTTGAGTATAATTGATTTTGAGAAAAATATTTGGTTTTGAAATTAGATTGGAATTAAAACCAGTACTTATACAGTGATTTTGGAAATGAATTTGTTTACTTGAATTATGTTAATTTGGAAAATGGGATTATTTTTCTAAACCTATTATTTTGGGAACTTTGAAATTGAGATATTTAATTTGGAAGAAAATTTGGTGAAATCATATATGATTTTGAAACTGAATTGATATTGAAATAAATTAAAATTGAGAACCTTATATTATTAAGTACTTGATTTGGGAGTGGTTGAACTTATATAAAATGGATTTGTATAGGTATAAAGTTGGTTTGAAATCTATTTATTTGAAAGGTACTCAATTTGGAAAGAGAATTTTATATAATCGAAGTCTATATAAGTGTGATTTGATATACTATTGATTTGGAAAGTGTTCGATTTGAGAATGAAATCCTATATATAATGGACTTTATATAAGTATGATATTTGAAAGTGATTTGAAAAGGTACTATATGATATATATTTTCGAAGTAAAAAGTTCCTTCTGCTTGATATCCGCTTTGTGGCCACATTGTGGATTCATTCTATCGTTACTATTCTCTTTGATTTTTGGTTTTCCGGATGTGATACTCGAGTATTCCCACCGTGGCGTAACCCATGGTTTTTTTCTCTCGCGACTGCATAGCGCAACTGCCTGGCTGAGTCTGGCCTAAGGGTACGGATTGTTTCCTAGGGGATCCAGGCGTAACCATTGTGTATCCTGCAATCTATGTAGGTCGCATTAGTAGCTAAACTGCCTGGCTGAGATGGCCTAGGGGTACGAATTGTTTCCTGGGGGACCCAGGCGTAACCATATCCTGCACCCTACTAGTCATCATGGCGTAACTCGCAGGGCTGAGAAAGCTTACGGATACAGATTGTTTTCTGGGGGATCCAGGCGTAACCATTGTGTATCTACGAACCACGGTTGGACAAAGGTTTTGGTTTGATTGTTTTGTTTGGATTGTACTTTCCATATCTGTTTTTTTTAAGGTTTTTCAAGTATTTTCACTAGGTGTCGAAACAGGTCTACTAAGTACTTGAAGAATTCTAGCTTTGCACCTGATCAACGCATGGCCAGAGTCTGCAAGAACGAGGATAAACTTGTTGAAACATTGAGTTATAAAAGTATTTTTGAAAGGAAAAATTCGTTTCGATATAAAAGTATTTTATCATAAAGGTATTTCCAACAAAGAAATGTTGTACTAATATTTGAGATTAAAGTTTTATGGTTTAATTTAATTATTCGAGCCCGATACTATCCTTTGAACCTACCTTATCTGCTCAGCTTTATTTATTCACGTATATTCCTTTTTCCGAATCTACCCTCCTTTCCTTTTTGAATATAATCTTTAAAATATTGTTTATTTATATACTACATTGTTTAATAGTAAATCATTAGTGTCGTTAATATTGCAGAAGTTATTAATTTAATATAACATATTTAAGTAATGAATATTAATATATCTATAATGTTGAAAGTGTCTTAAGATAAATTAGTAAATTTATAAACTATGGATTTAATGTTGTCAAATAACTTCCTTGAATATAACCAAGGATGTGAATAACTGTTTCCAAATTGTTTTCATATATATTTAAAAAGGTGTTATTTGAAACTTATAAGTGGTATTTATAAAGGAAGCAAGAAATTTTACAAACGGGTTTGAATATTTTTTAAGTATTAAAGAAAATTAAATTTCAAATGAAGTTTTCAAATGAATACTTCAAGTAAAATATATATAGTCTTAAATTAATTGTTTATCCTTGTCTTTTAATCTATTTATCTTTCTGGTTGTTTTTATTCTCCTACCTTCTTCTTTTTCGGGGACGAAAAGTTTTGAGTGGGGGAGAGTGTAACGACCCATAAAATTTTGATAATTTTTAATGGTTTTATTTAGCGTATTTAATTTGATTTTTGAGAAATTTTAAATAATAATATTTTGAAATAAAATTTTACATTTGGATTACGTATAGTTAAATGTGGCAAATGATAAATTTTCATCAAAAATTAAGAAAGTATATTTTAGGTGTGATCCTGTTCAATTTAAGTCAGTAATAATTGATGTTCATAAAATAATTTATTTTTGGAAATTCAAGGTATAGCTGTTTTATTTGCCATCATTTCTTTTATTCATTTTCAAACGGTTCATTTTGCTTTTATAACGTGTCCTTCCATATTTATTCTTGCTGTCCAATCAAGCTATTAATTGCTTTGATTGTTTCTAAAACAGTGTGTAGCTGTTACTTTTTCTACCGATTTCAATTGCTTAATAATTTTTCCAATTCACAGATAGACTTTCCCATTTCTAGCCATTATTAAACTTTGAAATCATCATCCTTGCCTTTCGTTATTCCCCGTTTTATAATAATAATTGAAATTTATAGCCGTTTCAGCATATAACTTTTACATGTTTTATACTCATTTAATTTCAGCAGTCCATTGCCTTTAATTTTTAAACTGTTCCATTTTCTTCCCAGGCAACAGCTCACATTCCATTTCGCTCATAAATCAGTTTCCACTTTTACTCGCATGCTCACCTTTTCTTCCATCTATCCGTTTAATAGTTATATATAAGTTATAGTATGTTTCCCTGATTCATCTCCTTTCCTTTTTTCATTGACATATTAATTCTGGGAAGTGATTAATTTAAAAAAACCATCTTCCCCTCATTTCTTCAAACTTTCCGCAAAATTTTAGATTATGACCGTTGCTGTACATTTCATTAAAGAGGTACGTTACCTTATTTATCTCCGGAATTTAAGGGTGAAAATTTCATTTTCTAACCTTTCCTTTCCTACGCTCCATGTTTCCACTTCTTTCAATATGACCGTTCATTATATGTATACACTACAGCTGGAAAGTTATAAACATATAAACTTAGATACGTTTTGTATTTATTAAAAATTTAAAGCTTACCTTTAATTGTGACCTTTTGGTTTCCTTTCTTTCAAAAAAATTTGAACCATAGCCACGGTAATAAATTAATATAAATTTTTCAACTTAATCTAAGATGACCGTTGCTACAAGAATCGTTACTTTTCTAATATATTCATTCCTACTTTCACTGACCTTTTATTTCTTCATTTTTCCACCGTCTAAAAGATAATAATAAATGGCTATTCGTTTTATTTTATTCAGTAATCAGCGTGACCCTTGCCATTTAGACCGCACCATATTTGACTGTTGGTTTTCGTTCAGCATTCTTATTTTAAAAATATACCACAGAGTAACGTTGCCTTCATAATTTAAAAATTGCTTTAATAGCTCTTGAATAAATGTGTAGTTGTTACTTTGATATTTTTTCGAAATTATGACTTTTCTCTTTCCTTCCGTTCAAATTTGAAACGTGCTACTATTTATTTGCTTTGATTATTTTCCTGAATCAACGTGAATATTTTGCCTTAAATCCTCCACTGGATCAAAGCACGTGATTGTGCTATTTCTTTGGTTACTTTTATTTAGTCGTTTCCATTTACTTCTGTTCGTATTTTCTTCCCTTTTTTATTGCTTCTTCCCAGATTTCTCTTCTTTCCCTCTCTATTGTTTCTTCCTCTTCTATATAAACTTGCCTGGCACTACAAATTTCGGCCTCTCCTTCACCTTTTCCAAACTCCGCTCCTCCACCGAACCCACTCTTCCCCTTGCACAATATCCATCGAAGACGCAGCGACCCTCCTCTGTTTCGTCTACTGTTCGCATAACCAGGCATAGGTAAGTTAAGTTTATATTTGCAAGTGTTATTTATATACATATATTATATATAGTTTTATATTTAGCTATGATATGGATGATTTTATCAATACACGTCCCCTGTACGTGCTGTTGATGCATATTCCAGCATTCAAAGTTGGTATGCATATTTGTTTATATGGAGTGTAGTTATGATATATTGATAGTGGTATAAAAATATATGATGCATACATATAGTGGTTCATATAAAGTTGTTGGATTTGAATACATATATATACCAAACGTTGTTTCCATTTTTTTTGAGAAGTTTGTTTTGTTTCTAAAATTGTATGCATATTTAATATGTGTGAGTTGTGTTGGATCTGCAAATGGAGTCTGCATATTTGGCAAGTAGATTTATATTCATTTTTGTTTTAACATTGAGTCCATATATGTATATTTTACAAACCATATTGTATGATTTATTTAATAAGTTTTGTAAATCTGTTATTATATATATAGTTTTATAATAAACAGGTTTATAACTTTTATTAAAGGTCAATTTACATCTTATTATTATGGAAGTTGTATAGGATTTTTGAAGTTGTTTATTTTCCTAAGTTCGTATATGACATATATTTATATAAAGTTATAATAATTATAGACATATCTTTATGGCCTTATATATATATATATATCTATATACTTTGCATACACATATGTATGGAGTTAGTTTTCTAATATATAAGTTTTCATTTCAGTTGGCATGCATGTTTGCATAAAAGTTAAGGGTGTATATGTGTTAGTGTAGACCAGTTGCTTTCGCAAAAAAAAAAATTAAAGTTATATTAGTTGCTATTTATATATATTGTATAAAGTTTACATTCTAACTTATACTTTCGGTCTGCACAGGTTACAGTATTATATATATTTATAAAATAAGTTATAATATAAGTTATATAAGTAATTCGTACGTCCGTTGTCTAAAATTTATATAAGTCTATGTATAGGCTTTACTGTTTATGTATGGGTAGTTATATATTAGTTTATATATATAGGTAAAGTGCTTAAAATTTATAATTGTATTGTGAAGTGGATTTTGTACCATATGTATATAGTAGTTTATAAATGAGATTTGAACAGAGTAATTTGTTGAAGTTTTATATATTAATCTTATTTTAAAATATAAATCTTAATGATATTGTATACATAGGTCATATGGGGTGGTTTGGATCTTAGATTTGTAAATAGAAATTTTGATCTATGTGTAAAAATTAAAATGATTTGGAAAAATTATAAGGATTTTTATTTAACATATATGTTTTATTTCAAATGTTAAAACTATTGGTTTATGTATGAAAAAAAAGATAAATTATATATATGTGTGTGCGTGTGTGTATGTGATTCGACTTTAAATTTTTCTTAGGGATGCAATTTTGATTTTTATCAAAATAACAAAAATTTCTGTATACACCAGACTGATTCTGATTCAATTTATAAATTCTTGATTATCAGCCTCGTTCGTCCAATTCGTGCCAATCCTACTTTGCTTTGAAATTCATGCTTGGATTTATAATTCAAATTTCAGTGTCCATATCAGTGTGCGTATCTATGTCATCTTCTATATTCTCTAGCCTCGAAAGGTGAGCAATCACTCACGATTAACATTCTTTTATTTGTTAAATTTGATTAAATTGAAACGACAATTGAAATATGATGCTTTAGTTATTTAAATTGTTATATATGCTATTATCTGTAACTGTTCACTTATGGGATATGGCACCATATCCTTTTGTTTATATTTATTTTTGATGATATATGCCTGTTGTTATTATTATTTTCATATCTGTTATCACTCTGCAAGTTCCCTGTTAGTATAGAAATCACTATGGGTTGAAATGATACATACCCGAACAGATTTTAGAATAGGAGAATTTCGTTATGGGTTGAAATGATAAACCCAAGCGATTTTCATATGAACTGAATTTGGGATTACGGGTTGAAATGATATCCACCCGTATATAGTTAACTTACGGATTGAAATGATAAATATCTGTATCCCTTGTACATAGAATAGAAAATTTTACATCGACGCCATGGTCTACATGAATGTTTTGAAAATAATTTCTATGGTCTTGAAAAGAAATATATGGTTTTAATGAATATTGATTTAAAGTATTATATATAAAGGTTATTTTATATATAGATTTAATATTAAGATAATTTAATTAAGATTGATTTTTTTAATATGAAATATGTTTAAGGATTTATTAAATTTGTATTTCTAAAATAGATTTGTGGAATAAATTTTATAAGCTAAGGTTTGAAGATATATTTGGGACTTATTTGAATTTGTCATTAATTAAGGATTTTATTTAATTAAATCAATTTGAAACTATTAAATTCGAAACTTTAACATATGATCCTATAACTTGAATTTTTATTTAAGAAATTTAATGGATGATTCATGTCTAAAGAAATCGAAGGTAATATATAGAAAATGTAAATTTAAGGTCATATAAATAATATTGAATTTATTAAGTGAATATTTCAAAACTAAATAATAGTGAAGTCAAGTTGGGAGATAAACGCAACTATCAAAGTTTAGTCTTTGAAATGTTGAATATTTAAAGCTCCGAAATATATTAACTTCGAATTTTATTGAAATTTAAATGGTTTATTTTGTGGTTCAAATCCATATTTAAAATAGATAAAATTTGAATTAGTTTAGTCAGAAACTAAATTGAATGGAAATTGATAAATTTTGATTTAATTAAATTTGAACGGGAAGGTCGTGTTGATTTTTGAAGTGATTTGTGAAGTTTGAGGAAATAAAAATACTTCACTCCATAAATTATTGGATATATATATATATATACTAATTTGGAAATTAGAGATATTTGAAATGAAAATGATATTTTAGTTTTGAAATATAAATAAAATTGAAATGACCACGGTTTTATAGTGTATATTTCTACCCTGTAGATAGTTCCTTGGATCCTTAGAGGATGGGTATCCCAAACATCCTCTAAGTTAATTATATTTCAGTTGATATTTCACTTGAGATGGATTTATAGATATAAGAATGTTAATCCTGACTCGAGTGTTTTGTGTTTTGCTTTACGCTCGGGCCAGACTGATTGATACAACATTTGAGACTCGCCTTCGAAGTTGGAGCTTTGCTCGAAGATCTAGCTATCTATCCTTTCAGTCATCCAGTCGATTGGTTCAGAGAAGTCATATGCCCGTACTGTAGACTTCACTACATCTGGGATTTTATGATGTATTTTATTCCTTACTTTGTTTATATAGTAGCTTCATGAACTACTATTCATTTATTCCGCTGCGTATTATTGTACTACTCTGTATCTGTGATTCGGTGATTGATTTATTTACTTTAGATGTTAAGTTTTGCCAAATTTCAATTAACAATCTGATATTTTGAGCAATTCAAGTTTGACATATGCGGATGCGAATGGTTGAAAATATCAGGTCGTTACAAAAATAGTTTTGTAAATAAAATAGTTTGTAAGTAAAATAGTTTGTAAAATAGTTTTGTAAATAAAATAGAATAAGATAGTTTGTATATGAAAAATGAAAGAAAATTGTTTTGTAAAATGGTTTTATATTAATAGTAGTTTTGCATACAAGAAAAATTCCAATTCAAGTTAAAGAGATATCCAACCCAACAACTTTCAAATTCAGCGCCAAAGCATATCAACAATATTAGAACATAAGATGAACATATGTCATGATTTCGCAAAATCACATTCGATCGCTCGCTCGATTAGACAAGTTCACTTTCGAACTAGTATTGTCCATTCAACTTTCCTAATGCGGACTTCGATATGGTTTCTTGACTAGAAACCATCATTCTCGTTGCACAGCCATATACTATGATAGAGAATTCTAGAATCAAACCAAAAATCCATATCAAATGTTCGCCATCAAGAATCGAAAGAAAAATCCAAACATGAAATGGTGTAATTCACCTCGAACTTATGTACACATATCAGGATCAAATTAATTATGCGAATAAAATAATATACGCACAACTTACGTATTTATTCCAATTTGATTCATCACAATTACATTTCAATTAAATTCATTTTTAATCTCGTTTATTAACACAAATATCACTTCATACTTTAATTTTGTTTCGTAGAATTTCTCCATTTAAAATAAAACATTAATATATCTATTCTCACAATATTGCTTAAATTTCTCTTTAATTTAAATTACATTCATTTACATGTAATATTTCTCATTTAATACTACATTTATTTGCAAATCAGTTCATAAGGAATTTTCTTAAGTTTATAACCAATTTATAAAAGCATAATTCCTTTTCATAAGATATTGTTCAAGTTTAAAGTTATCACAACTTTATTTATAACCATTTATTGCAATATCCATTTATTTCATAACAATTTACAGGTCATGACTTTATTTATAATCATTTCACTTTTAATTTATATTTGCTTACCCTATTTAGTTTCACCTTTACCTTTCGATTTATTTATGACACATTTCATAAATGTTAATTAAGTTTATAAACATATTTTCTTTAAATTTAATCTCATTTAAAACATTTCCTTAATCACAGTTTCAATTTAAACATCCCAAAGCTTAACATTTACACTTGTCTGTAATTACAGTACATGCCAAGAATACATACAAAAAAATTCTATTCACTTATAACAAACTAACCTTGTTTCATTTGCTTTCAGTTAAGGTAATCAATTCAACTGTATAATTCAACACAATTATTAAGTTTCAACTCATATATTAATTCAAAAGGTTTCGATTATCTAAAATATCCAGATATTACCTTTTTTTCAATAGTTAAAACTACCACTCAACAAACAACAATATTCACAACCAAACATTTCAATTTCATAACCAAATATCCTAATTATTCATTTTATTCTCTTTAATACACGATCACTAAACTAGTGTTTAGTCCATAAATTATATCAACAATAATTAGCCAATGCTTATAAATTGACAAAAAATTAACTAATCAACAATAAATGATAATAACGAAATATTACCATTTCATAAATCAAACACATTACAAATAACTATATTAGTTATAAAAATTTATTCCTTTATATATATATATATCATATAATATTAGGAAAAATAATTTCATTTCAAAACCTATATAAAACATTTTTATAACACTAACAAATACGCGTTCTCGTATATACACTCTAACAACCCATTCTATGGTATTACTACCCTATCTCTAATGAGTTAACCCCAACAGGCTAAGGTATGTCTAACTGGCTCTGATTCCAACTATAGCAAACCACCTTTTTGGACGGTTTAAATCGACAATAAACCACATATGTCTAATTCGAACCATTCAAAAGGGAGGATTTTTAGTGTGGTAAATAAAAAATAAAAGAAAAGAAGGAAAAATAAAACACAGAATCTTGCAGCGGAATGACAAAATATAATAATCAAATAAACAGTCCATAAGTTGTTTTACAAATAACATGTGATTACACTTTTACAATTCAAATCAGAGTTATACATACAGTAGGAATAAACAAATAATGCAGCGGAATACATGTTGTAGTGGAACAATTATAATAAATAGTGATAATATACTGAATCTTCATCTTTGTCCTCCCGAAAATAGTCTTCAATAGACTAAAATGCTCAGACTGACCCGAGCGTAATGAAAACAAAACACTCGAGTCAGAACTAAAAGATCTTATGAAAGTCAAATTAATTCTAAAATAAAATATCCGTGTTATGGCTTCAAAGATGTTATGGATTTTCCATCTCCTATGAATTGTAAAACATGATTATAATTATTGAAAGATTTCAAATAATTCAAAGTATCCATTTTAACTAATTTAATTAAAAAAATTCGAAGTTTAACATAATCCCTTTAAATAATTCAATTGCAATACATAATCCAAATTCAAAATTGCATATGGATATATATCATTTCAACCAGTACCAAAAATCAACATTTTCAAATCTATGAATACCGTTTGTGTTTATCATTTCAACCTAAGATTTTCCCTTAATCTATAATATCATTCGGGTATGTATCATTTCAACCCATAGTGAACTTGCAGTATTATAACGATATAAAATACAACATCCATTCATCCAATATCCACAATTAGACATCCATCACAATAATCATCCAAACCAATAAATAGATATCCACATTGAAATGATAATCAATAACGGGTATTTAACTGGCAATTTATGTTTAATAATAAATTAAATAATGATTTAATTCAAATAAATTCAAATTAACGGAGATGACGATTTAAAATCTACCAAACTTCCATAATTAAATTTCTATCACATCATAAATTTAATTTAACAAACATAGGAAATTATAAAAGTTTGTGAGTTGTTCAAAACACTCATCTTTGAATTTAAATCCAATTTGAAACCAAAATTCAAACCGTCTCAGAATTCGTCCAAGCCAGCATTAAAAGTCTGAAATTTCGATACGATCTCATGGGATCAAATAGTGCACGAATTGGACCTCGTATGTAAAAGTTATGATGATTAGAACCATTAAAATTTCAAGTTAATTTAAAAAAAACGAACCAGTCAAGAATCGCCACCTTACCAAGGAACAATGCCATCTTCAACGTTCAAACCACTTCAGTTACCCATGCAAGCACCGTTGACTGCTGTTTTGACCACGATTCACGAGTGCCTCCGACCACCGTAGCTGACGCCGCCGCCACCATCACGACCGTGCTCCCCTACCGTGTTTCCAGGCTCGGTCCCATGACCTCCGGCCACCCTAAATCGTCGTGCCGCCACCTAGGGTTTAAACCCTAGATCAATTAACGGCAACGATTTGGCCACCCATTCGCCAAGCAAAACATACCGATGCGATCCCCTCGACACTCTCCACAGCCCCATATCCTCAAATAGAAGATCCGTTGAAGATCATCAAACGCCAATCAGTGATCGAGATTTCGTCGATGTTTTCTGATCAAACGATGAACCAAAATGAAAGATGAACTATTGCAAAAGATTACGCTCGTCGAGAGCTTCAAAATGATATATCATATGATAAGGTTGGAGGAGTCTGAATTTTTGGATTTGAATTTTGATTTGAAATTACAATTAGGAATTAGAGTTTGTCTACCATTGAAATGAGGAGGAGTAAATGGATTTGTACATACTGAAATTTGGAATGAGAAACAATTTGGATTTATAACGAGGTATTTATAAGCAGGTCAGAAAAATAGATGAATGGACCAGATTAATTTGGAAGTTGAATGATAAACGACCATAATGCTGTTTAGTTCCCGAAATGAAAATGAGTCATTCCATATATTAAAATGGATGTTTTCAATATTTTAAAAATCAATGGAATAGATTTTAAGTCGTAATTCCATCGTATGAAGAAGTTATGTTAAAATTAGCTTATTTCAAATTGATGTCTAGACATTTCGAGTCCGTACAATCAAACGACAAGTCTGATCGTTACGAAACTTGAAATCCTACAATAATTCATCGTTACGGATCCAATGAAACTGGTTTCATCAAAAGCTAAGTTAGTTTCTAAAATGGCTATATTCACGTTAATTAAATAAATTAATATTAAATAAATTAAATCACTTTATCAATTCAAAGTTAATAAATCACAATTTCTATCATTTTGGCTTACCTAGAAATTTATGATCCTCTGCAACAAATTTCTATATTAATTCAAGTTAATTATCTTAACAATTGCAGTTTTTAATTCCAAATGCAATCGATTCTAATTATTTATAATTAATTCGAATAAATTGATTTGATCAATTTCAATCTTTTTATTAAATCCTTTATTACTCTATAAACCTAGTTAACCGTTATTTTACATTTCATTACCTTGATATACTACAATTTCTATCTTTAGTTTGTATTAACTATCATATTCCATTTTATTGTATTTTTTCCATTTTATTAAAATTTAAAGTCCCAATAAATCAAATTTTCTTTGTTTCACTCTTTTATCTCCATCAATTTGTTGTCTTGCACTTATAATGACCTGCCCATGATTTCATTACAATATATATATTCACCATTTCATCTTTCTTTCCATTGAAGTAGTCTTTAACTATATTTAATTGTAATAAATTCTACTATTATAATTTAAATTCAAAAAATTGGTGATACTTGATTCTGATTCCTTTTTGTCCAAATCAATAGTCATATTATGATTAAAATTTACATTGATTACATCCTATTGAGTTAACATTATGCAATGGTCAACTAAATCTACATTAACCGCACTAATTATGTGAATTAATTGCAGTTGATTTCCAATTAAATTTAATAGACCAAATAATTAAATAGGTAACATATATTAATTGTTACGATTCCTTAAATCACACCAATAAGTTAATTACTTATAACAAGTGTTATAATTACTTTCATAACACTAATTTCATTCAATTTCCTTTAACAATATATTAATTCATTAATGAATTCAATATTTACATTCTTTCCAATGTTCACTTGTTAACCAAGTATAACCTTACATTATTTCAATTAATTGGAATTCCATTCAGTTTGTTAATAATTGGCTTTAGTTAACATTGTTGCATTTCATTTTAGTATTCACTTCATTATTAAGTTACAAATTTTTATTTCTTCCAATTATTAACCGTAAAGGCCCGAAAATTCGTACTCCTTTGAGCTGGCAACATTCCACAACAACCCAGCCAAAGAGGAACAAACTTACGAGTCTTTAGGGTTAAAGAAAAAGAAAAGATAGAAGAAGAGAGAGAAAGATAGAACAGAACAGAAAGAAACAACAGAACAATATCATAATCTCACAATTGCAGCGGAACAACATATAATAAATAAATGAATAATCTTTAAACAAAGAACTATATCAGTTATTACATTACATCATTTTATATTACATTACATCATCAGAGTGTACAACAACAAACAACAACAAACAGCGGGAAAGAATTACTGTATACTAGTAATACGCCATGCCATCCATCTTGCCTCTAGCAACTCCTGAATTCCAGAATATCCTGATAAACCTGACTCATGACTGCCCATGTGGAAATTGGTGGGCACCCAGAGTCTAGGAAGGAAAACAATAAACTCCGAGTCAGTCATGTGACTGGTGTGAGAACTAAAACAGTTTATCTTTAAAACAAAGAACATGATAATTTTAAAATAAATTCGCAATGCTTTTTTAGAAAATGAGACTACCATAAGGCCTCCCGCACACACACACAATGCAAACGCAGAATCGGAGGTGATTTCTCCTTATGATAGTCAAAGATGCTTGATACGCATTAAAAAGAAACATTTGATATTATTACTAGTGCATAGTGTAGGAAAATTATTTCGAAAGTAAAGATATAAATCTTAGCCAGCATAGGCATTTCGCACTTATGCCTACTATAGCTACCATCCAAACAGTGGGGCGCCACCATAAGTGAATGGTAGGTTCTACAACTAAAACCGTACAAGATCGTATTGTTTCTTTGGATTTCCAACAAATGGTCAGACCAAGGAACTTCCCATTGCCACATGGGTATGCCTCTGGAATGACGTCCCGAGAACCAAACCGGATCTCTTCCAAAACAAGGCCAGGTTACCCCTAACTGGGTAACTACCGACACGAATATGTCATCCCCCGATCGTAACCGATCTATCCGAAAATCCTCGATTTCCAACAACCACAAAGCAATAAATTTGCAGCAACAACATAGGTTAAGTATCTGGGATCCATACCATGATACCACCTCTATCCAGAAGGAATGACATACACTAAAGGGGCGCTACCCCTTAAAAACCTTGCCGCATCCTTCCTGTTTTGACAATTTTCGAGGTGTGAGGTCCGACGAAGTCTCGTCCACAAAGCCACGCTTTATACAAAAGTTGTGCTTTGGGTCAACAAATGATCAAAGTAATGATCACTAAGATAAATGATCAAACAAATGATCATATCACAAATGATCATATCACAAATGATCAACAATGATCATTTCACAGCAACACTCAACATGTCACATTACCAAATTGGGAGTATATCACTAATAACCTTCAACTACATAACCTCTGAGTTCGTACGTCTCAGAGAAGGGTGTTAAGCTAAGAGAATAAATCCTCCGCCACCAATAGAAATATATTTGAAAGAAATCAGCTTTATATCTCAACTTGTAATGTCAGACATACAATCCATACAAGTCTGTTCCGGGCTCGAACATAACTGAAGGCACTTACAAAGAAGTCCTTGCATTCCGGATAATTTCTAATCATGTCCGGACTTCCTGTCACTAAGGGTGATAAAACCTCTATATCGGAGATCAGCCGATGCAGAGTAACTCAACGGTAATCCTTCCGTTTTCAAAAATATCCGGTCTTCAATACCGGTCATCAATGCTACCTATTACGACGTATCACATATTCGGAATAGGTTATACGAACCCAAGGTCCTTTCTCGGCTAAGCCGAATAGCGAGCGCTTATTCAAAAATAAGTGTGGCATTCAAATTCAAGCAATCACAACAAACACCTAGGTAAAGGTAAATATTGATAGTCGGATTATTTAACTATCAACAGGCATGCTCAACATCACCCGATTCCAAATAATTTTCCAAATTATTTATTTTCCAAAATATTTTTACAAGATATATATTTTCCACACTTCAACCATTTGAAAACTAATTTTCAAATCATTTTTCACCTTTACCACTTTTTGAAAACAAATTTCAATCATTTTCCTTACGCGAAAATACTTTCATTTGAAAATGGTTCATTTAAACCAATTAAATAAATCCTTACCGATTTACTTTATATTTACGTTCCATTTCCGTAAATTTATTTCCACACTTCAAAATAGATCAACGTTTATTTTTAAACAAATTTCCCTTTCTTTTATAAATTCCATAGTGAATTTACAATTCCAAAATATCTATGAATATACGATTTTCAAATCGATTTCTAATATTCATTTTCAATTTATCTTTAAAAGATAAAATCTCAAAATATTCACTTCCTATTGGAAAACATTTCCATACTTATTTAATAATAAGTAATTCACAAATCCATTTATTTTCAACACTTGGAAAATATTCAATATACTTATTTCACAATTAAGTATAGATTTCATTCTTTAAGGAAAACATTCGCTTAAACACATTTATTTGGGCCAAAATGAATGTTGCGTAAAACATCGTTACGACGACCCAAAATCACTAGTATAGGGATTCGAAATTTAGATAGATATATAAATCCCAATACTATATAAAACATTTCCTTTCGGAAAACCATTTACTATAACAACAGTGTTATAGTCCATCGTTTCCTTCTATTTCTCGAAAACGTCTATTTTAACAATAAATGTTGAAATCTATGGTTTCGATTCATAATATATTTTAAAACATCTTTAAATCGTTTTAATTCTATTTAAAACATCACTTTCAAAAATAAATCCATTTTATTTAATAATATATTCACGGTCCAAAATCGTGAATATACTTCCTTTAATAAGCTATAATAATTAACTTATCAAAATAATTCGTTTTCGGATTTATAAACAATGTCTTCCATTTCTATATTTTATAACAACTTCGTTTTATAAATCTCCTTTATTAACCAATTCTATTTATATTCCATTTACATGTCGAATCCGGTTTATAAGTAAATTACTTATAATTCTTTATTCACAAATCCATTCTTTTATATCAACAATAATTTATAAATCAAAATTACTATTTACTTATGAATCTATGTTCAAACTTTATTTTAACACTTATAAAAGCTCGTTTTATAATTTCTATATTTTAATTTATAAATATCAATTTTATACAGCTTTTATATAAATTGTTTATAATAATAATTCAAAAATCCCAATTTAAACTATTTTAAAATTTATCAACTACTTATTTCAAAAATCAGATTTCAGTTATATTTCACAAAAAATAATAATTTTAAAATATTAAAATTTTAACGTTTATTTTATTTAAGATGAATAAATTCAAAATTTGAATAAAACGTATAATTTCAAAAATCACTTTAAAAATCCCTTTAAAATCAAAGCCGTTATTTTTATACTTTAAAAATGGATCCGATGATGCAACAGCACCAAATAGTCAATCACGACATCCAAACATCATATGTCAATATGATAATCAACAAATATCACAATATCTGTAAATAAATCAATACAGTTGAGGAATCCAGTTGGATCCCTCCAACCTGTTTCCCTGCATCCACAGATGTTAGCACAATACCAATTCCGTTCCAGTACGGAATTATCACGGTATATGGGATTTATAAAAATATTATCCGCTTAATAGGCGGCGCAATAGGGTCTCATCCACTATATAATGCGGGAAATCAACTCCAAGTACATAAATAATACCAATTTCACTGTACTGTGAAATATTCGCGGTATATGTTTTTAATAAATAACCTCCGCTTACTAACGGCGCATAATGTCTATTTTAACAAATCAATAGATAACAATCATCATTCAAACATACAATCAACAATTTTAAATCTAACTATTTAAAATTTAAATCGAAACTATTCGATTGAGTGAGAAGTTCTCACCTTGAATTCAATTTCGTTTCCGCGTTTTATTTCGAATAAAATTAAACGTGCGCTTAATTTTACCCAAAATTCTCACTAGCTCCAAACAACTATAATCAATTTCATAGCGTAGTGCTCGTCCATACGAACCCAACGCAACTTGTTTCGTGCGTTTTTGACCTCGTATGAAAAAGATATGAATTTTTAAAGTTACACGAATTTATAATATATAAAATTTACAAATTTATTTACATTTTTAAACCTAGCTACCATCTTAGCCGTTCGATCCATTTTCATCAAATCCTGGCCACACGCGCTTCATCTTCGTCCCACGCGAATACCAGCTCGGCTGAACCCATATATTGCCGTCACCTAGGGCTTCGAATGCACCACCCATCGACGACATATACCTCGATCAGAGAGTGCCATATCAAAGTCCATCTCGAGAGCTACACTCGGCATGAACCACTCGAAACTCGGCCCCACCTACGCCTCGTTCTTCGTGCATAAATGGCAGCACTTTGCATGCTATTTGCCGTCGATCCACTCAATTAAATCCGATCACAACCGTTGAGATCGAATATCTCTACGTGCTCTACAATATTCGTGTTGGAGGTTTCTCATAAATGTCGATGGATTTGAAGAAAATTGAGGGAGAATATTAGTAGTTTTCGGCCATTGAAATTATTGGGGCCGGCGGCCTGACCTAATTTCTAGGGTTTGATGTAAAAATGAAAATAGAGGTCCTTATATAGAAAATTCTCGTGCACTATTCATCCCAAATTTTTTCGAACTCCAAACGAAGCATGCCGATTGGCGTTTCTAAGGTTTACCCCGCGTTCCGAACACAATGGAACATGTTTCGGAGGCTAATCCGATCATCTGTGTGAGTTACGGCAATAAACGATCGATTTTAAATTAAACCGATTTAAACTAATTTCTGTGCGTTTTGGCTTGCCCCGGACAAATGGTAAATCCGATTGACACGAAATTTGAAACCTTACAAAAATATCACATTACGGATCCGATGAAACTGGTTTCGTCAAAATCCGAGACTGTTTGAAAAATGACTATTTTAATTCGCCAAATTAATATTAAAACAATTTCGATGCGTTTCGAGCTTCCACGGTCAAACGTAAACTCCGATTGCTACGAAAATTGAAATCCGATAGTAACAAAGTATTATGGATCCAATTGAAATCCGATATTAACTCTTAATTCGATTTTAAAAGTTCTATAAAAGCATTCTAACTCCAACATAATAAAATAAAATTTTACAAATCAATTTTTATCATATTTAACCCAATTTTCAATTATTTCTGTATTTTCACATATTAAATTATTGATTAAATTATCCAATTAAATCCAATTATTCGAAATAAAATTTATTCGACTGTTTAATTTCACTTATTAATATTTAAATTCAATTAAATATTCAAATTTTAATTGACAAAAATTCTGGATCGTTACATACTTCCCCCCTTAAAAGAATTTGGTCCTCGAAATTACCAAGAAAAAAAATCTTGAAATCCATTAAGTTTTCAAAACAGACCATTCAAATTAGATTTTTGCAAATCTCTTAAGTGTTTAACTTTTCCAAAATTCATAGTTAAACTTCTTACAATATCTTTACTAAGTTTCCAAATCCAAACTTTAGTTTTTCAAAAATTTCCCAATTTTTCTCAAAAATATTCTAACACCTTAAATTTTTCGAAAAATTCGCCAGAGTCTCCTTTGCGCGGCTCGATCCAAAAAAAATGACAGTATATATATCACAAATATACATCTCATCAAGTGATGAGGCATCCCGTAGGGAAAAAAGTGTAAAAGTACGGTATGTAATCCGAGATATGTACCTTATTTATTATTAGCGAGCGTATACGGCTAATATAGCGCGAAAGCGAGCACCAAATGCGAAGCAAGCGAAATCCGCACCTACTAAACACTCAACAACAACATGAGAAACATGCATATATGAATAATATCAATATACATCATATATCAACATAACAACTACATAATATAGCAAATGCAACTAAAGCAACAAATGCAACCATCAACCAACTCAATATTCATTCATATTCTCATTAATATTCAAGGAATTAGTTTTCCAATTTAAATCACATTTGATTCATTAACATTGGATGTACTAACATTCATTCATATTCAATTTTAATTAGTTTGCATTCACTAATTTTCATTCAAGTTGGTTCACTTCCAAATCAAATTCAATTCTATTCAAGTTCATTTTCTTCCAAGTTGGATTCAATTACTTTAGCTTCTAATTTCGCTAATTCAATTTCATTAACATTTAATGAATTTATATAAAATCAATTGATAACCATATAACAACCAATGTACATTCAACATAACCAAATTTATTTAATTTACATTCAATTTGGTCCAACACTTTTAATTCCAATTGGTTTATATTAAATTGACTTCCATTCCAATTTATTCAGCTTCCAATAACATTAGCTTTTAATGAATTAACACTTTCATCCATTATCACATATCAATTTTATTTACATTCAATTGATTTACATTCAATTTATTAGTTCAATTCATTAGTTCAATTCAATTGCTAGTTCCTTTAATAATATAAAGTTGAATTTCATTCATATAACTCAAGTTCAAATTCTTAATGACTTCATTTCATTAATTCACTTATTAATTTACTTTGACACCAAAAATCAACTTCATTCAACATCACTTAAGTTATATTCCATTTCAAACATCTTATCAAATCCAAATCAATTTATTTAACTTTCCTTTTGTTAAATTTCAAATCACATGTCTTTGATGACAACTCAAATTTATTTCAACTTGGATTTTATTGATTCACTTATACTTCCCTTAATTTAACTCCATCCTTTAAGTTAAATTTATTCTATTAAAACTCAAATTGTATAAGTTATCAACTCATTTATCATTCCCATAAATATTTTAAATAGGATTCCAGAGTCTTTTCAATCTTTCAAAACCATTTTTGAAATCAATTCAAATTACCTTTTGAATTTCCAAAACCAAATCCAAATTTTCCAAACAACTTTCTTTTAAACAATTTGGCAGCAATCCCTCTTTTGGAAACTCGAAAATGAACACCGATAATGTCATGATCACCATCGGAATTATTTTCCAGCGTCCAAAAAGATTTTAGAGCTTTAATTTCACCAAAACAATTTTCCAAAATATCAAATCCTTTCAAAACACTTCTCTAGAATTTTATTTTCAGATTATAAATCACATTTATAAATCTTTTCCTTATATAATTTCACTTCTTATATATATATATAAGATTATTTCACAATTGTAAATCATTTTAATTATAATTCATACTTATAATTCATTTGCTTATACGATTATTCTTTAAAAATTGTTGTTTTTATTCAACTTATTCAAACAACTTTTATTAACTTGCATATATCTTATATTTTCAACAACCAAACAATCAATTCATATACACTTTAATAATTCTGAAAAATTATTCCTTTATATGTAAAATATAATCAAGGTAAAATTATTTCATTTACCCAATTTAAAACAATAACGTGTCAATTTGTTCTGTACAAGTGTTTAGAGATCCCTATCAACAACGATAATTACTCGTGTTGACCAAAATCCATATACCACTCAACAAACCAATCATCACAATATAAAATAATTTATATTCACTAACAAATATGCACTCGTATCTATTATTACACTCAAATTCATTCTAGAGTACTACTGACTCCATCGCTAATGAGTAATTCCCAACAGAGCCATGGTTGTCGCTTAACCATATGCTCTGATACCAAATGTAAAGGCCCGAAAATCCGTACTCCTTTGAGCTGGCAACATTCCACAACAACCCAGCCAAAGAGGAACAAACTTACGAGTCTTTAGGGTTAAAGAAAAAGAAAAGATAGAAGAAGAGAGAGAAAGATAGAATAGAACAGAAAGAAACAACAGAACAATATCAGAATCTCACAATTGCAGCGGAACAACATATAATAAATAAATGAATAATCTTTAAACAAAGAACTATATTAGTTATTACATTACATCATTTTATATTACATTACATCATCAGAGTGTACAACAACAAACAACAACAAATAGCGGGAAAGAATTACTATATACTAGTAATACGCCATGCCATCCACCTTGCCTCCAGCAACTCCTGAATTCCAGAATATCCTGATAAACCTGACTCTTGACTGCCCGTGTGGAAATTGGTGGGCACCCAGAGTTTAGGAAGGAAAACAATAAACTCCAAGTCAGTCATGTGACTGGTGTGAGAACTCAAAACAGTTTATTTAACTTGTAATGTCAGACATACAATCCATACAAGTCTGTTCCGGGCTCGAACAGAACCGAAGGCACTTACAAAGAAGTCCTTGCATTCCGGATAATTTCTAATCACGTCCGGACTTCCCGTCACTAAGGGTGATAAAACCTCTATATCGGAGATCAGCCGATGCAGAGTAACCCAACGGTAATCCTTCCGTTTTCAAAAATATCCGGTCTTCAACACCGGTCATCAATGCTACCTATTACGACGTATCACATATTCGGAATGAGTTATATGACCCCAAGGTCCTTTCCCAGCTAACCCGAATAGCGAGCGCTTATTCATAAATAAGTGTGGCATTCAAATTCAAGCAATCACAACAAACACCTAGGTAAAGGTAAATATTGATAGTCGGATTATTTAACTATCAATAGGCATGCTCAACATCACCAGATTACAAATAATTTTCCAATTATTTATTTTCCAAAATATTTTTACAAGATATATATTTTCCACACTTCAACCATTTGAAAACTAATTTTCAAATCACTTTTCACCTTTACCACTTTTTGAAAACAAATTTCAATCATTTTACTTTCGCGAAAATACTTTCATTTCAAAATGGTTCATTTAAACCAATTAAATAAATCCTTACCGATTTACTTTATATTTACATTCCATATCCGTAAATTTATTTCCACACTTCAAAATAGATCAACGTTTATTTTTAAACAAATTTCTCTTTCTTTTATAAATTCCATAGTGAATTAACAATTCCAAAATATCTATGAATATACGATTTTCAAATCGATTTCTAATATTCATTTTCAATTTATCTTTAAAAGATAAAATCTCAAAATATTCACTTCCTATTGGAAAATATTTCCATACTTATTTAATAATAAGTAATTCACAAATCCATTTATTTTCAACACTTGGAAAATATTCAATATACTTATTTCACAATTAAGTATAGATTTCATTCTTTAAGGAAACATTCGCTTAAACACATTTATTTGGGCCAAAACGAATGTTGCGTAAAACATCGTTACGACGACCCAAAATCACTAGTATAGGGATTCGAAATTTAGATAAATATATAAATCCCAATACTATATAAAACATTTCCTTTGGAAAACCATTTACTATAACAACAGTGTTATAGTCCATCGTTTCCTTCTATTTCTCGAAAACATCTCTTTTAACAATAAATGTTGAAATCTATGGTTTCGATTCATAATATATTTTAAAACATCTTTAAATCATTTTAATTCTATTTAAAACATCACTTCCCAAAATAAATCCATTTTATTTAATAATATATTCACGGTCCAAAATCGTGAATATACTTCCTTTAATAAGCTATAATAATTAACTTATCAAAATAATTCGTTTTCGGATTTATAAACAATGTCTATAAATTCCAATTCTATATTTTATAACAACTTCGTTTTATAAATCTCCTTTATTAACCAATTCTATTTATATTCCATTTACATGTCGAAATCCGGTTTATAAGTAAATTACTTATAATTCATTTATTCACAAATCCATTCTTTTATATCAACAATAATTTATAAATCAAAAATTATTATTTACTTATGAATCTAGGTTCAAACTTTATTTTAACACTTATAAAAGCTCGTTTTATAATTTCCATATTTTAATTTATATATATCAATTTTATACAGCTTTTATATAAATTGTTTATAATAATAATTCAAAAACCCAATTTAAACTATTTTATAATTTATCAACTACTTATTTCAAAAATCACATTTCGGTTATATTTCGCTAAAAATCATAATTTTAAAATATTAAAATTTTAACGTTTATTCTATTTAAGATGAATCAATTCAAAATTTGAATAAAACGTATAATTTCAAAAATCACTTTAAAAATCCCTTTAAAATCCAAACCATTATTTTTAAACTTTAAAAATGGATTCGATGATGCAACAGCACCAAATAGTCAATCACGACATCCAAACATCATATATCAATATGATAATCAACAAATATCACAATATCTGTAAATAAATTAATACAGTTGAGGAATCCAGTTGGATCCCTCCAACCTGTTTCCCTACATCCACAGATGTTAGCACAATACCAATTCCGTTCCAGTACGGAATTATCGCGGTATATGGGATTTATAAAAATATTATCCGCTTAATATGCGGCGCAATAGGCTCTCATCCGCTATATCATGCGGGAAATCAACTCCAAGTACATAAATAATACCAATTTCATTGTACTATGAAATATTCACGGTATATGTTTTTAATAAATAACCTCCGCTTACTAACGGCGCATAATGTCTATTTTAACAAATCAATAGATAACAATCATCATTCAAACATACAACCAACAATTTTAAATCTAACTATTTAAAATTTAAATCGAAACTATTCGATTGAGTGAGAAGTTCTCACCTTGAATTCAATTTCGTTTCCGCGTTTTATTTCGAATAAAATTAAACGCGCGTTTAATTTTAACCAAAATTATCACTAGCTCCAAACGACTCCAATCCAATTTCATAGCGTAGTGCTCTTCCATATGAACCCAACGCAACTTGTTTCGTGCGTTTTTGACCTCGTATGAAAAAGATATGAATTTTTAAAGTTACACGAATTTATAATATATAAAATTTACAAATTTATTTACATTTTTAAACCTAGCTACCATCTTAGCCGTTCGATCCATTTCCATCAAATCCTGGCCACACGCACTTCATCTTCCTCCCACGCGAATGCCAGCTCGGCCGAACCCATATATTGCCGTCACCTAGGGCTTCGAATGCACCACCCATTGACGACATATACCTCGATCAGAGAGTGCCATATCGAAGTCCATCTCGAGAGCTACACTCGGCATGAACCACTCGAAACTCGGCCCCACCTATGCCTCATTCTTCATGCATAAACGGCAGCACTTTGCTTGCTATTTGCCGTCGATCCACTCAATTAAATCCGATCACAACCGTTGAGATCGAAGATCTCTACGTGCTCTACAATATTCGTGTTGGAGGTTTCTCATAAATGTCGATGGATTTGAAGAAAATTGAGGGAGAAGATTAGTAGTTTTCGGCCATTGAAATTACTAGGGCCGGCGGCCTGACCTAATTTCTAGGGTTTGATGTAAAAATGAAAATAGAGGTCCTTATATAGAAAATTCTCGTGCACTATTCATCCCAAATTTTCCTGAACTCCATACGAAGCATGCCGGTTGGCGTTTCTATGGTTTACTCCGCATTCCAAACACAATGGAACATGTTTCGGAGGCTAGTTCGATCATCTGTGCGAGTTACGGTAATAAACAATCGATTTTAAATTAAACCGATTTAAACTAATTTCTGTGCGTTTTGGCTTGCCCCGTACAAACGGTAAATCCGATTGACACGAAATTTGAAACCTAACAAAAATATCACATTGCGGATCCGATGAAACTAGTTTCGTCGAAATCCGAGACTGTTTGAAAAATGACTATTTTAACTCGCCAAATTAATATTAAAACAATTTCGATGCGTTTCGAGCTGCCACAGACAAACAAAAACTCCGATTGCTACGAAAATTGAAATCCGATTATAACAAACTATTACGGATCCAATGAAACTGGTTTCGTCTAATTCTGAGACTGTTCGAAAAATGGCTAATTTCACTAGTCGATTAAATATTAAAATATTCAATTTTCACAAATTAACTCTTAATTCGATTTTAAAAGTTTTATAACAACATTCTAACTCCAACATAATAAAATAAAATTTTACAAATCAATTTTTATCATATTTAACCCAATTTTCAATTATTTCTGTATTTTCACATATTAAATTATCGATTAAATTATCCAATTAAATCCAATTATTCGAAATAAAATTTATTCGACTGTTTAATTTCACTTATTAATATTTAAATTCAATTAAATATTCAAATTTTAGTTGACAAAAATTCTGGGTCGTTACATTAACTCACAAAATCTTATTAAATCAACAAAATTTAATTATCGAAATTTACTGGTCGTTACATAAGTAATTTTAAAAGATGTCAGGTCCCAAAAATATGTTGGCATTGAATACATATGTGAGTATTGAGCTTAAAGTTGACAAATGGTTTTTGATGAACATACAATTTTGAAAATATCAAGGAACTTCAAATAAATAAGCCCAATATTTCGATTTTTCATACAAGTAACCTTTTTGATAAGTGAAATTTCATAAATACGTACGATTCCAAAATACATGTCAGTTTTGAATTTTGATTTTAAAGCATATGATGTTTTGCATGTGAATGAATTTTTTGTTTCAAACAATTATGTGATCTTAAATACATACACATACACATACATGTATAACTATAAAAATATGATTGTCTAAGTATATAAAATCATATATATGTTGCTGCAGACATAAATACATGCATAAAGGTATAAAAGTAAATGTGTTATATTACGATGTTAGGAACAAATGCTTCTGAGGTAGTTAAACTCCATTTATTTAAAATCTCAAAAGCATACCTGATGTGAACCTTTTTTTGATGAGTAGTTCTTAGTGCATAGGTTTTAACTGTGAATATGATTTTAAGTATATAATTATGCTTCATATTCCTGTTAAATGAAGATTTTGGATATACATCATTTTTTAAGTGTCTACCAAGCTTGGAGTTTCAGGAATATTTGATAGGGAACAAAAATGTAAAGTTTTAATGGGTTTTAGTTCTAAATATGTATGTCATCAGGTAGAAAAACCATTAAGACCCAATAATAAACTTTCTAGTACATAACAAAATGTGTGTTGCTTCTATATGTATCGGTTTAATGATTTACCAATTTATCATGAATGAAAATTGCTAGTGAGTGGGTTAATGTATGAGGTCAAGTATAAAGCTTCAGGTATTTATCTAGTATGCGTCAGTATTAGGCAAATGAAGCCTGATTGCATGTCTGCACATAAATCATTATTGAGTATATCACATGCATAATATTTCCGAAGGGATTGCCAAAATTATAAGTGTGCTTATCTATAATATATGCATACATGCATATAAGGATTAGGAAAAGTATACCACTTTATCCGTTATTCCCTATTTTTATCCCATTTCGATTTGAAATCTACTTTACAGTTTGAATCTCGTTTTGGAACCGTGACTAAAAATATAGAAATACGTATTTTCTTTACATATTATCAGTTTAGGATTCTTGTTTCCCTTCAAAATAAACGTGTATTATGGTGCTTATTAGTTATGGACTTATCTGAGTTGTCAAGCTCCATACTTACAGACTAAACATATTGTTTGTAGCATTGTTAATTTTTAAATTACTCTCCACATTAGCATTTGGACCTAGTGATTTTTGCATCCATACCTTTTCAACCGTACAAATTTTTTGTTGATGTCTAAAACAGTCGCACTTCTGCACACCATAGGCTTCTGTTCATTTTCCACTTGCTATATATGTATACTGTCATTGTCGTCTAAGGAATATAAAATAACTTGCTATGGATGTGAATTAGATGCTGTTTGGATGGCAATATAAAAATATAAAAGCTGTTATTTATGTGGATGTGGCTACTAGTTTTGATTGCTTTTGCAGTAAGTTTAATTTACATGAATCTTCTTTTTTGTAGTTAGTTTGGATAATAGAAATTCGAATAACGAAATATTAGTAATTTGTTTGATTAAAACAGAAAAGCAAATTCTACATCAAAGCTTGAAAAATTATTTGATCCCCTATATCGCCGGTAGAAAAAGATTGGGTGTATTTAAAAAGGTGACTATATAATACTTAACTTAAAATGTATTTTGAGAATTAATACATATATGCTCATATTAAAACTTATTTTTTTTTAATTTTTGTCAAAGGACTAATATACAGTATCGACAAGGAGTTTTGAATTTCATGCGTGTGGCAAAGACAAATATGAGAAATGTGAAGAAAATTTTATGCCCATGCATGGATTGTCGAAATCTTAGACGTCCTGATGACCACATCATTGTTAAGAATTTAATTATAAACAGAATAGATTCTAAATATAAGAGCAGCAGGTGGTATAGCCATGGCGAGCAAACAAATGTAGATAAAAAACAAATTCGTTTGATACGTATGACTTATTCAAGATGATTCACTATGAAGATGAAATTTTTATGAATCATTATTTTTTTTTCTGATGATAAGGATGATGTTGATTCTCAAAGAAGAGAGGATGAGTTACTTAAAAATTTGGAAGATGCAGAAACTCCATTGTATCCTGGCTGTACAGATCATACAAAATTTTCTGCCATCACTATCTTGTATAATCTTAAATGTGAGATCGGTCTGTCTTATAATGAGTTTGACAAGCTTCTAAATGTGCAACAATTGTTTTTGCCGAAATATAATGTACTTCATAAAACTTTATATGAAGTAAAAAAAAATTCCTAAAGCATTTGACATGGATTTTGAAAAAATACATGCTTGTGAGAATGACCGTTGCCTTTTCATAAAAGAATACAAAGATTTAAAACTTGTCCAAAATGTGGTTCTTCAAATTGGAAAAGAAATCAAGATACCAAGGAGATTATACAAGGTGTTCCACTTAAAATGTTGAGATATTTTTCGATAATTCCAAGATTTAGAAGAATGTTTGGATCTCAAAAAAGGGTAGAAGATTTAAGATGGCATTTCAATAATAGAAGCAATGATGGAAAAATGCTACATCCTGTGGATTCTATGACATGATATATGGTGGATGAGCGGTGGAAATCTTTTTCAGCCTATCCATGCAATCTTAGACTTGGTCTTGTTACAGATGAATTCAATCCATTTTCTATGTTAAGTTCTAAATATAGTTCTGTATGAAGAAGGAAAATATTTTGTTAACATTACTTATTCCCAGTTCAAAGTAGCTCGAGAACGATATCGATATATATTTAGCATCGTTGATTGAAGACTTGCATTATTTGTGGAGTAATGGAGTTGATGCTTATGATGCATTTAGTAAAATGTTGTTCAAACTAAAAGCAATCTTGCTATGGACAGTAAATGATTTTCTAGCCAATGGAAATCTTGCTGGATGTTGTGTGAAGGGAAAAAAAGCTTGTCCATTGTGTGGTGTTAATAGTTTTTATCGTTGGTTGAATTAGAGTCGAAAGAATGTCAACATGGGTCATAGAAGATATCTACCTATGCTTGATTCATGGAGGAAACAAAAGACTTGGTTTGATAGCACCGTGGAGAAAGGTAACGCTCCTAGAATTTTAATTAGAAGAAATATTTCTGTATTGTTAAAAGATTTCCAAATGATTTAGGGAAAGAGAAAGAAAAGAAAAAAGGAAGAAGAGAAATAATAAGAAAAGGGCCAATAAGATAAAATCCATCAAGCTGAAAAAGAGGAAGAGGAACATTGTCCATGATATGGAAGATGAATGGAAGATGAATATAATGAAGATAATGTTCCTACAAAATTGGAGCTATCAAGGTGGAAAAAGAGATCGATCTTCTTTGATTTTCCATATTGGGAGGTTAGTGGCTATTTTTTTTAGTTTTATAAATAATTAAAAATAATAATATAATATAATTATGGGTTACACCATTGATTTTAATAGGAACTTCCGTCATGACATAATTTAGGTGTAATGCATGTGGAGAAAAACATTGGCGAAAGCATATTAGGCACAATGTTGTATGATAACAAATCAAAGATGGTACCAAATCCAGAAAGGATCTAGTGGATTTGGGAATTCAAACACGAGCTTCATGCACAACCTCGTGGGAAGAAAACAAATCTTTCGCCGGCTCCTTATACGCAAATTCTGAGAAAACAATATTCTACAAAAGACTGTACGATTTCAAAGGACTCGACGGCTACTGCTCAAGTTTGAAAAACCGTACATCGCTGGAGAATTGTAAAATTAGTGACCTGAAATCACATGATTATCATGTTTTGATTCAAAATTATTCCCTGTAGCAATAAGAGGATTATTATCAAAAATGGCAAGAAAAGCAATAATTTGCTTATGTTCATTTTTCAATAAATTATGTCAACGTGTCCTTGACAGAGAGGAATTGCAACAAATCAATGTTGAAATTATAGAAATTCTGTGTGAGCTTGAATAGTATTTTCCATCATCATTTTTTGACATAATGGTGCATTTGTCAATTCATCTTGGTAAAGAAGCACTAATCTATGGACCAGTTAAATTTCGCTGGATGTATCCTTTTGAAAGATATATGAAAACACTTAAAGATTATGTAAGAAACTATTCATGACCCGAGGGATGTATTACCGAATCTTATCTTGCAGACAAATGCATGAAATTTTTTAGTGAATTTTTGAAAAAATCAGGACACGGTGAGGAGGCAGAGGCTTGAAATGAAGATTATGAAAGTAATGTAATACTCGAGGGACGTCCAATTTCAACGTCAAAGACAGTTACATTATCCTCAAATGATAAAGAAAGTGCTTATTTAGGCGCATTAATGAATATGACCGTGGTGGAACCATTTTTAGTGTAAGTATATGTTATATTATGTTTTAATTATTTTGATGTGTTTCTACTAGTAAATATAACTTAACATTCCTGGTTTTATACTAGTTTGCATTTAGAGGAGTTACAAAATTCAAGCAAGCACGTGGAGAGAAATTCAGCTTTGCTTTGGGAAACACATACAAATTTTTTTGCTGATTGGATTAAAAAGGGTTAAATGAATTTTTTTAAATATACTCTCATTTTCTTAATAATATTATTCTAAAGTGTCCATTGTAAACCACCAAGATCACAATGAATTCCAATGATCACAATGAAATGCTGAAGTGGATTGCATATGGTCCGAAGAATGATGCGTTGTCTTACAAAGGATATATCGTCAATGGACAACGGTTTCACATAAAAGATGTAGGGAGAGAAATTCAAAATAGTGGAATGACTTATGATGCAACTACTATATGTAGAGAAAGTGCAAAAGATATTTCTTAAGTAGCTGATGTGGTCAGTTATTATGGAATAGTGACCGATATAATTTTATTAGATTATCACGTGTTTTATATTCTTGTTTTTAAGTGTTATTGGGAACATATAGGAAATGGAGTAAAAGTTGATGAAGATGGTTTCACCCTTGTCAATTTACATCAAAATCAAGCATAATTTTCAAAATATCCATACATCCTTACATCTCAAGCGAAACAAGTATTTTATTTTAGAGAAAACAAATTTTCAAGTTGGCACGTTGTAATGAAAGCATCACCAAGAGGTTTTCATGTTTTAAAGACAAATGATTATGTAGACGAAGCTATCGATATTCCAGAAGATTGCGATGTAACCGATACGAATGTTGAAGATGTTAGCTATGTTAGGGGGGACTGTAAAGGCATACTTGAGTAGCTCAGTACTTGTTTGATTGTGGAAATTGTTTTTCAATACATGTGTATGTCATTCTTTTTTGTTTTTCCATTATTTTCTCATAAGATCAATGATTATAGTTTGTATCTAAAATGGCAAACGTAATTAATATGTTTGATAACCAATTTGTTATTTCATGTACGTAGTAATTGAGTTATTGATTATCATGGAGATTTACAAACTTGAAGACACACATAATCTTCATCATGAAGGTATGAAGTTAGCTTTAGATCACTTTTAGTTTTGTTAAATCAACATTATTAATTATTAATATTCTAAAAACTATGGCAAATAAACTCATATTGGTTCGTCACACAATAGGGAAAAAACTATATTATTAATATTCTACACATTCTACACATGAGATTTATAGTAGTAAGCTGTATTTATTGCATTATTCATTTCGGTTCTCTTCAGCTCTCCCCATCCTTTTTATACTTACTTTCATATTATTTTTCCTATTTACCACCATAACTGAATTTTACCAGGCATAAAGTACTCATATGTGTAACGACCTGGAAATTTCGATCCCGAAAATTTCGAATAGTTAGGAAAAGAAGAAAAGAGATAGAAGACGAAACAGAAAACCAAACTCAGAATCTCCCATTCGCAGCGGAAAAAATATAATATCGAATAATATTCTTTACACAAAGAAAACTGTATCAGTCAATTACATTTTAATACATTAGAGTTACAACATTTTCACAATCATTGGACACAAAAGCAACATATTCCACAGACAAATCAATAATACACAGCGGTTACTCTCCATACGTTCCTGCTTTCCAGCTCGCCTCCTGAGCTCCAGAAACGTTCTTACTTGAAAATCCGTAATACTCGGTCTGACTCGAGCATTACATCAAAGTAACACCCAGATCAGGCTGGAAACCAGCGTGAGTAAACCCATCTAACATGAAATACAAAAGCATAAAACTTATATAAACCCGGGTAACTCTTATCAATTTACAAATTCACAACTTGTTAAAGACATCACACATCAAATTCTAAGTACCAAAACTTAGATTAATTAGTCCAATTTACTTAAATCATTCCGTTCCAGCCTATTGATTTCACATATCAATTTATAAAGAATCGAAGTGGTTTCGGGTATTTACTCGTACCCGACTTCGGTCTCTTCGAATCCAATGTCATCTTATTTCCGGTTTAAGTGGATACAAATCAGCTGTATACAAAATATCATAGTCACACAACAAATTAATTATTAATAGACAACACAAAATATCACAGTTCACCCTTCATAACATATCATGATTCATTATAAACTATTAGATTAGATATAGACCAAATCATCCAACACCATTCAATCATCTATAACAAGTTAAATCAGATGTTCAAATTTTTAATTTAATTACCAACTTTACTTAGATTACCTTTATTCTTGCTTACTTATTAATTAGTTAATTACAACCAAAAATTAAAAATCCTTAAATCATCCATCTTAATTAATCGTCCTTGATTAATTATTACATTAAGTAATTTACCCTTAACTACCACAAAGATTAATTAACCTTAACCATCCCCATAAATTAAACTTTAATTAATTAATGACATTCATTAATAATCCTCTGATCACTTCCAGTAATTAACCATCCTTTAATTACCTACCTTAATTAATTAACTCCTTAATTAATTATATTAATTAATTAATCCTTTAATTACACTGAGTAATAATCACTTAATTACTTCACCAAGTAATTATCCTTTAATTTCTTTCCATTAAGTAATTTCTTTTTAATTAATTACATCCAGTAATTATTCATTAATTACTTCACTAAGTAATTACTCTTCATTAATTGCATTAAGTAATTATAATTAACCCAACATCAAGTAATTGTCTTTAATTAATTAAACTTAATTATTTAACTAAAATTAACCACATTAACTTAATTAATTACACTAAGTAATTAATTACTTTATTAAGTATTACCTTAATAATTCTTCTTAACATTAAGTAATTAACCACTTAATTACTTATTTCTTAATTATTTCTTAATTGATTAACCTTGATTAATCAATCCTAAATTAAGTAAGAAACTACACTTAATTAATTACACAAATTAATTTATCTTAATTTAGTTACTTAAATTAATCATTTTAGTTAATTAAGTAATTATGCTTAATTAATTTATAAGTGATTATCTTTAATTAATTAAATAAATTAATTAAATTAAAATTAGTTACACTAATCAATTGCTTAATCATTAGTAATGATTCAACCCTTAATTACCTTCGTTAATTACCCCCATCCCATACTTAATTACATTAAGTTTTAAGTATTTAATTACTTCCTTCATTTATCTTTAATTACTTATTAGTTAATTTATAAAACTTAATTACTCAGGTTCTTTATTAATTAAAGGATTAACCATTATCTTAAATTAATTTCTTACTTAACATTAAAATCTTATTCAATAACTTTCGAAAATAAATACCTATGTTTAAAAGAATGATAAAGTGACGTATTAAAAATCTACATATGTTAACCTTAAATACTTGTTAGCATAAACATCTACCGAGTCAACCCAGCACTTGCCCGTCTTTCTCACGAGCACAACTTCAACTACTTCCCAAATCACACACGAATCACCCACCCTTCGAAGCAAGCACGAGAAAAACTCATAAAAACACCGAGCCACAATCATCTTTCCCAAACCATCATGACCCAGAGCACATAGGTGCACCGTGCACCTACACATATAATCGAAGATGATCAAACCTCCGCCGCCTCTGTTGCCACGTCACTAACCATTCTCTCATCCTCCATGGCTACCCAGAATATCTACAACCACCTCAAATCGGAAAAATCGCATCCAGACGACAAAAAGAAACAATCTGACCACCTTCAATCGCCTCGACCAACATCCTCCGACCACCAGAGCTACCCAAAACCCATCGACGAACTCGCCAAAAACTCAACTTCCACTCTCCTAAAGCCGACACATTTCGATGCCATCTCGAGTTCGCAACTGTCGTGCAAACAACCACATCCAAACCATGTGACGCCCCATCTCTATACCCACGCTAGCCAAGGACACTACAGGGTAATGCCGTCGACTAACACGGAGAATAAGGCTGGTTAGGAGCGACCATCTATAGCCTTGCTCTAACTATCTATTGAATACATCGACAATAATCACACCAAATAGATCAACATATCCAATGAATATTTAAAACAAAACCATAGGGGGTTGAAGGATCTATCAGAACATAATATAACAACTCAAACGTAATATACATCACAGAACAGTAGACCATCATATACATATATACCGATACATAGCAGAGTATACAAAATAATACATGTCAAGTGGTATAGCCAACCACAATATACAGACGAATCAAAAGAATACACATCAGAGTTCAACATAAAAGGACTACACAAAAGCTATGACAAAAAGAAGCTAGCGAAGTAGTCCATGCGGAAGCAAAATAGGCTAAGTCCAAATGTACCTAACCTGAAACATCTCGGTCTGACCCGAGTATAAAATACACGGGTCAGTCTAGCTAAACAAATCAGTTAGATAAACTGAACAACAATAAACCTGCAAGGTTACAAAGTATAACAAATATCTCTAAAGGAGATAACACAATCATGTAACAAAAGATGAATCATATGATAACAAGCCTCATATCATCGGCAACATATAGAAACAAAGGATAAGAATATCCCAAAGCAAGCCAAAAGGCAAATAACAAATACCAATAAGGTATACAAGTTCCACAAGGTAAACGCTACGCATCATGCGGCTCAAAGAGACCAACACCGAAGGGCGATACCTAGGGAATATACATATGAATGAAACATTAGAAAATTTGCTCGAGCTCAGTACTGTACAAACAAGGATCCATGAGCCCGAAGACTCTAAACCCAATATCACCCATGCGGCTCATAATGACCAACATCGGAAGCGATACTAAAGGGCAACCCAATATCATCCATGCGGGTCATAACGACCAACATCGGAAGCGATACTAAAGGGCAACAAACCCGAAGGCACAAACCCGAAGGCACATACCCGAAGGCAACAAACCGTAGTGGTGAAGGTCAGAGACCCAGTACTGGACACCACTAACTGGCGGAATGTGTCACAACTCTCGAAAAGGAATCCGAAAAGTGTTAACGTATGTCCCATAACCACTCGTTCGCACTAAACGGTTTACTATCCGTCAGTCACTTTCACACTCAAAGCAGTACAAAGTTTACCTCATATCATCGATAAACCAAACCCGAAGGTCAAAACGATCAATCGAATAGGTCGGGGACTAATCGGGAAGACAAACGCACAGATTCATGGTCCGTGTTTTACCTAACCATTTAATCTTCCTTCCACTTCGCTCGAAGTGCGAAATTGTGTGTGTGCATTATAAATAGAATTTATAATTTGGAGAAGGGAGCTTTTAATATGATTTAGAGAGATTATTTATAAAACCCGTGAATGAAGTCAAAAACAAGTCATCAAAGTCAAATATGCAATAACAACTAATTGGAATCAACACGAATCGATAAAAATTGGAAATTAACTCAAAATTAGCCAAAATAGGCAAAACAACGCATTTCAAACGTCTGAATTACCTCCCAGACGTCTGAACCACCACCAGATGTCTGAATGAATTTCCAGACGTCTGGACTTTGTCTCTGCCTTTTTGCGTCTTTCAGGGACCAATTCCAGACGTCTGAATTTCCAAACCAGACGTCTGAATTTTGAAACCAGACGTCTGAATTTAGAGTTCAGACGTTTGAAATCCCCCTATAGGCAAAATAAATAGCCAAGCCCATAAAGGCAAAATCCAAATGAATTGCAAACGAACGAGCGATGGATGCTATGGGTTTATGCCATACGACAACCCAGCACTATTGGCTCTTCTATACATCTCCAAAAACATGATCAAATATCAAAGTTAGGATCTTTAAAGAATTGAACCCAAACACTAAAAATTTGGATATTCACCAATTCAATCCAAACCAACAGCAAGTGCATATGAACAAGGTGTTAGGAATTCATACCCAACATCAATGAAATCAAGAGAAGTAGATGTGAGATAAAAATCTCACCTTTTTGCACACAAACAAAGATAAGAGCACAAACACAAGAAGGAGGTTAACCACTCTTCACTTCAACTCTACAATCTTCAATCTAAGAACCAAAACATATATTTCCCAAATTTGAGATTAGGAATTTCTGAAATTGAAGAGGAGAAGAGATGGAGAAGATGAAGAGGAGCTTACCTATGTCTTCTCTTTGATATTGGAGAAAGAATCAAGTTACAAAGAAGAAACTAGGGCTTGCAAATTTCTATTTCTCTTTCCCTTCCACCATTTCAGTTTTCTTAAGCTAAGAAATGAAATGAAGGTGAATGGGTGAAGAGAGGGCTGAGTTAGGGGTTTAAACTAACAAATGGGCTAAGCCCAAACCCAAAACCCAAATAGAAAAGTTGCAAAAATTCACAAACTCCAAACATATCGAAGCTTACACTTAAAAAGATCGCAAACGCCATTTTGGAACCAATGGAAGTGGTTTCGAGCTCCAATTCGGCCGTTTGCAAAAAGTAGCGTTTCAGACCTAAATCCGACTAACGACGCTATATTTAAATAAAACATTTAAATATATAATCGTTAAATATGCGGGTTGTTACAAACCAAGACCTAAAACCCTAAATTCCTACCGCCACACCTCCATGGCGTCAACAAAAATGAGCCACCATTTTTTTCCGACATCCCCTACCTCCATGCTTGCCGCATCCAAGAGCCCACGACACCAAACTTCCCCAATCATCAGAAACTGCTCGAAAACTGAAATAAGATCATTTCTCGATTTCCCATGATTTATCATTCTAAAAATCTTGATTCTAGTTTTAAAAATCCTTGTTTTTGACAACAAAACATATTATAGATTTGAAACAAACAATTATTTTGGTTGAGATTTTGATATAATTTCAAACTTACAGTTCTTCTTCCCTTTTATTCAAACCAACTTCTGTTTTGAACTTTGAACATTTTTAAAATTTATAATTTGATATAACAAACAAATTTTGTTTATAAATGGAAGTCTAAAGAGATTCAGGAAGAAGGTCTTAATTTTGTTTCAAAATTTGAAGCCTGAACAATCATGAACATAGACAAAAATCTTTGTATACAACATTGCACATTCAAAACCAGACATGCGTATAATTTTCTATATGCATTCACCTTAACACAAACATGCAAACATTTATACAAACATTCATCACAAATTTCTTCAAGTATTATTCAACATGCACCAGGTTTTAAAACTGTAAAAAAAACTACAGTTGACTTACCTGCCACATATAGCCTGTTGAACCCCTTGCTTCCAGGCATTTCCCTCTTTAATTTTGAAATGCTTCTTGCTTGATCTTGCTTTGAACTTGAATTTGAACTCGATGTTAGCTGTTTCCCTTAGATTTTGTATTACTGGTTTTAAGATTTAATATAGGTTGTTTGATTTCAGTTCTTGCTTTGGTTACTTCAGTTTTGGGTTTGAACTATCATGCTTGCCTTAACTTCCAGGATAGAGATTTCCAGTTTAATATTGCTTTGAAATTTGTTTTTGTATTGGATCTGCTCAAGTTTTTTTTAAATCTGTTTGCTGGTTTGTAAATTTACAGATTTTTGTTTTTTTGTAAATATGTGATAAAAGAAAATGAGGGAGAAGAAGAAGAAGTATACATATAGTCTGATTTTTTTTCTAAAATAAAAGAAAAATGGAATAAAACTTGACATTTGTTGAAATTATTATTGTAATTACATTTTTATAATTTGTTTACACATGTTATAAAGCATGAAGAATTAGTTTACATGTGTCTTTTGTGTTGTATTAATATTTTATATATCTTATATATATATATATATTTGTATTATATTTGTATTACATTAAAAATTTAGTTTTATATTTAAAAATATCTCAAGTGCATTAATATTTAAACTACCTCTTTTATTCACCAATAATTAAAAAGAAAATGATAAAAATTCCAATTATACACTTAAAAATAATTATACTAGCTTAATATATCTTTTTAAAATATCTTTTTAAAGAAAATGATATAAAACCTATTACATTCTAAATAAAATCACATATATAATATATTTCTAAATCCAAAATAGTTTTAAGATACATATGTCTATCTTGAATTTCAATATTCTAATCCAAATTCAAATTTAATTTAAAAAATTAATTTAAAAATCAAATTGATATATACATACATTTAAACAAACACAAATTCAATTAGTATATAATAATTCTATTTAAAATCGAAATATATATAACACAATTACAAATATAAATATATATTTGATCAGATTCATTTGTTTAATCTATAATTCAGTATTTTTACTAATCCAGTCCAGTTAATTGTCAGTTTACAGATGCCTAAAAATCCGGGTTATCACATTCCTCCCTTTTGAATCTTTTCGTCCCCGAAAAGGAACGAAGCCAGAATTATTAAAATGCTTATCATCGGAAAAATGTTATTCTTTTGATCATTTAAAACACCTTTAAAATCTACATAATATTATAAAATAGTTTTTATAAAAAATACTTTTTATAACTCGATGTTTCAACAAGTCCGTCCTCGTTCTCATAGAAATTCGGTCATACGTTCATCAGGCGTAAGACTAAAAATCTATAAGTACTTAGCAGACCCATTTTTAACACCCAGTGAAAATACTTGGAAAATAATTTTATTGAAAATATCGAAAACATTTTTGAAAATAGAGGAAATATCTTTGGTGAGAATGCTTTGGAAATAATCACCCCCATCCATGGCAGTTAACCCGATGGTTACGTTGCAATCCCTACAAAATCCATAGATAGCTGTAGGCACTCCGCGCCCCTCGATTACGCCATGGAACCCACTATAGATCGCAGCTACAAATGGGGTTACGTTGCTGTCACAGCAAAAACCCATATAACTGTAGGCCTCAACGCCCTCGAATTTCGCTGCCGAAAGAATGATACTTCTCCACTCCCACATTGGTCACAGTCTACCGATGTAAAATCAAATGTAGACTGTCGGCTCTCAGTAGCACACACGACTTTCGCTATGTCACCATAGGTCACAGTTTACCAATATAAAATCAAATGTAGACTGTTGGCTCTTAGTAGCACACACGACTTTCGCTATGGTCTGCAGTAGATCGCAGTGACATCGAGTTACACCATCGTCACAGTATAACCCAAATGCCTCTGTAGGCATCAGCGCCCTCAACTTTCGCTACACACTACACATAATCCTCAGGAACTAGTTTGTCTGAACTCCTCACAGGATCAACTTTAGAACCCCCTTTGGGTTCAAGGCAGTGCCACCCTATGGCACTTCTAAGAAGTTCATTTTAAGTAAGCGCCTTTTTCCCCAGAACCATTTTCAAAACACTTTATACTATACACATATGGTATCTTCCAACTCATACACCCAGTATAAATCTTATATAAATCATCTTTCTCAAAATCGATTATTCCAAAATCAATAATTCTCAAACTAGTCTTTCCAAATTCCAATATTGCTTGTACCCAAAAATCAAAAAGCCTTTCCAAATCCAAAGGTTCCAAAAACCTTTTCTCAAAATCATTCTCATTAGATCCTTTACATATATATATATATATATATATAACTTTAAAAATCTTTGGATCACTTCAAACTTGTATAAATTCCCTTTTATACTTCAAATACTTTCAAAAATCTTTTCCTTCAGGCAATTGATTCAACAAGGGGAGATTTATCTTACATAACAAAGATATATAACTTTGTTTATTTCAAATCAAATATTCAAATTTGATTACTCTATAAAGTCAGTTACCAACTTACTTACTTCCATAAAGTACATTTCTACCATAGAAATATCCAATTTCCACTTTACTTCATTGTTTGTTTCACAAAATATACTTTTCATTTCAAAAATCATTTCACATTTCTTATCCACAAATTCCCAATATCAGATGCATTCAAACCCGTATGATGTATACATATCATCCGTACGCTATACCAATCTGATCGCTCACTCGGTCACACAATTACACTTCCGAACTAGTATCGTCCACCCGACTTCCTAGTGCGGACTCGGATCTGGTTTCTTGATCAGAAACTGTCATTCTGCTTACATAGCCATAGCTATGATAGAGAATATCCAGAACCAATCAACAACCCATATCCAAGTTCGCCGTCGAAAATCGAGTGAAAAATCTCAACTCGGATCGGTATAATTATCTCGAAATTCTATACTTGAATCTGGATCAAATCACTATGCGAATAGAATAATATACGTACATCCTACATCTTCATCTTTATCGATTATTACCCAAATCAATCTCCTTTTCTATTCACATTTACTTTAATTTCTATCCACTTATTCACAATTGTTCTAATTCCATTTGGATTGTCACTTTAATCCTTATCCCAATTGGTAATTAATCATAAACAGTTTGAACTCTGTCCAGTTTAATTTTAGAAAATTGGTTGAAAAGTTTAAAATAGATAAGTAGGTGAAAAATATTTATTAGTTTGTAAAATAGTTATAAAATAGTTAAGTAATTGCAAAATAGTTGGAAAATAGTCAAATAGTTATATAAATTTCAAATAATTGCTAAACGGTTGTAAAATAGTAATTAATTTGTAAAATAGTTGAAAAATAGTAATTAGTTTATAAACAGTTGAAAATTTGTTATATAATTCCAAAAGTACTTATAAAATAAGTATAAGATAGTTTTGGGTTCAATAAGAAAGGATGTATATATAGTAAATAGCTTGGAAAAATAGATTTGTACTAAAACAATTTATTTTGAAAATAGTCCAGAGTCAAACTGTTCAATTCCCAATCTCCATCCCATTAATTCAATTTAAATTTCCACTTTCATTTAAATTGACTCAATTCCAATTTAAATAACTTCAATTCCCATTGAAATTTATTAAATCTCAATTCAAGTTGAATTAATCTCAACTTCTTCCCAAATTCAAATCAAATTTCATTTGATTTTAAACCTGTTCAGTTTTAATTACAATTCTAAATTATTCAGATCAATTTGGACTAGTTTCAAATTGAACCCGCTTCAATTTCAAATCATTTCAATTTCTGTTTGAATTAATCCCAATTTCATTTATAACCTATTTCAAAGTTCAAATAGTAATTCAAATCCTCTTTAAACAACTAAATCTTTGAAATTCAATTTTGAAACCAAACCCTTGAAGTTTTATCTTAAACATTCAAATATTAAGTCCGAAATGATTCCATTTTACCTTAATAATGGATATACTACCACACCCCATTTCTTTAAACAATTCCAATTCACAGTTTAAAAATTATTAATAACAATAGGGTAATATTATCCAAATTATTTTAAAACATCCATCCATTTCCAATTTTCAGATCTCAAACCCATTTTGAGATCACCCAAACTCCCAATTCAAATCAACCATTTAACTTTCCAAGTTAAATCTTAATTTCATCTTGAAAATTCCAAATCAGGTTGATCATTCAAACTTATTTAACTTCTTCTAAGTTAAATTCACCTCAATTTGATCATGTTAACCTTACTCAAATTTTAATTCCCACTTTAAATTTTAAACTTCGGATTAATAATCTTCCGATTTAAGTTTAAAAATTTATTTTACTTTGGGTCTTACATCACCCTTTAGGGAAAATCAAAAATCATCACTTTAGAGTTTATTTCAAATCAGTTCTGATATTATGTATATCGCACATACATACATATTTGCTTCCTTTACACACCAAGTTACTTTAAATTTTAAACCACCTTTGGTTTTAAATTCAAAATGAATTTTCAAACAACCCTTTCTTGCAACAAGTCCCTTTCATTCAAATAATAGTTATTTATTATTTCTTTTAGCACTTTGAAACAATTTTCAAATTCTGGACCCAAATTTAAAACTTCACAATTTAGATCATGTTATTCTAAAAATTCTTCTCCAAATTCAAGATTTTAATTTTAGTTTGAATCTATTTCAAACTTATCTTCATTTAATTTCAATTTGGTTGTATTACTATTAACACTTAATTCTCATTATTAAAATTTTCAAATAATACAACAACCAATTACCTTAATATATAATGGTTAGAAGAATCATTGCTTTATATATAAACTTATATAAAAATCATTTGCTTTTAAAACCATTATATAAGAAAATAACAAGTACGCTCTCTCATATATATATGTATGTATATATATATATATGTATATTACTCTCAACTCATTCTAGGGTACTATTGACCCTATCCTTAGTGAGTATCCCACCAGAGCCAAGGTTCTCGCTTAACCTGGCTTTGATACCAATGCAACGACCCGGAAATTTCGATCTTGAAAATTTCGAATAGTTAGGAAAAGAAGAAAAGAAATAGAAGAAGAAGAAGAAAATCAAACTCAGAATCTCCCATTCGCAGCAGAAAAAATATAATATCAAATAATATACTTTACACAAAGAAAATTGTATCAGTCAATTATATTTTAATGCATCAGAGTTACAACATTTTCACAATCATTGGACACAAAAGAAAAATGTTCCAGATACAAATCAATAATACACAGTGGTTACTCTCCATACGTTCCTGCCTTCCAGCTCGCCTGCTGAGCTCTAGAAACGTTATTACCTGAAAATCTATAATACTCAGTCTGACCTGAGCATTACATCAAAGTAACACCCGGATTAGGCTGGAAACCAGCGTGAGTAAACCTATCGAACATGAAATATAAAAGCATAAAACTTATATAAACCCGGGTAACTCTTATCAATTTACAAATTCACAATTTGTTAAAGACATCACACATCAAATTCTAAGTACTAAAACTTAGATTAACTAGTCCAATTTACTTGAATCATTCCATTCAAGCCTATTGATTTCACGTATCAATTTATAAAGAATCGAAGTGGTTTAGGGTATTTACTCGTACCTGACTCCGGTCTCTTCGAATCCAATGTCATCTTATTTTCGGTTTAAGTGGATACAAATTAGCTATATAAAAAATATCATAGTCATATAGCAAATTAATTATTAATAGACAACACACAATATCACAGTTCACCCTTCATAACATATGATGATTCATTATAAGCTATTGGATTAGATATAACCAAATCATCCAACACCATTCAATCATCCATAACAAGTTAAATCAGATGTTCAAATCTTTAATTTGATTGCCAACTTTACTTAGATTACCTTTAATCTTGCTTACTTATTAATTAGTTAATTACAACCAAAAATTACACATCCTTAAATCATCCATCTTAATTAATCGTCCTTGATTAATTATTACATTAAGTAATTTACCCTTAATTACCACAAAGATTAATTAACCTTAACCATCCCCATAAACTAAATTTTAATTAATTAATGAAATTCATTAGCGATCCTCAGATCACTGTAATTAACCATCCTTTAATTACCTACCTCAATTAATTAACTCCTTAATTAATTATATTAATTAATTAATCCTTTAATTACACTGAGTAATTATCACTTAATTACTTCACTAAGTAATTATCCTTTAATTACTTTCCATTAAGTAATTTCCTTTTAATTAATTACATCCAGTAATTATTCATTAATTACTTCACTAAGTAATTACTCTTCATTAATTACACTAAGTAATTATACTTAACCCAACATCAAGTAATTGTCTTTAATTAATTAAACTTAATTAATTAACTAAAACTAACCACATTAACTAAATTAATTACACTAAGTAATTAATTACTTTAATTACTTTATTTAGTAATTACCTTAATAATTCTTCTTAACATTAAGTAATTGGCCTCTTAATTACTTATCTCTTAATTATTTCTCAATTGATTAACCTTGATTAATCAATCCTAAATTAAGTAAGAAACTACACTTAATTAATTACACAAATTAATTTATCTTAATTTAATTACTTAAATTAATCATTTTAGTTAATTAAGCAATTATAATTAATTAATTAATTTATAAGTGATTATCTTTAACTAATTAAACTAATTAATTAACTTAAAATTAATTACATTAATCAATTAATCAATTACTTAATCACTAGTAATGATTCAACCCTTAATTACCTTCGCTAACTACCCCCCCCCCCCAACTTAATTACATTGAGTTTTAAGTATTTAATTACTTCTTTCATTTATCTTTAATTACTTATTAATTAATTTATAAAACTTAATTACTCAGTTTCTTTATTAATTAAAGGATTAACCATTATCTTAAATTAATTTCTTAATTAACATTAAAATTTTATTCAATAACTTTCAAAAATAAATACCTTTGTTTAAAAGAATGATAAAGTGAGTTATTAAAAACCTACATATGTTAACCTTAAATACATGTTAACATAAACATCTACTGAGTCAACCCAACACTTACCCATGTTTCTCGCGAGTAAAACTGTAACTACTTCCCGAGTCGCACATGAATCGCCCACCCTTCGAAGTAAGCATGAGGAAAACTCATAAAAACCCCGAGCCACAATCATCTTCCCCAAAGCCATCACGACCCAGAGCACACAAGTACACCGTGCACCTGCACGTATGATCGGAGATGACCAAACCTCCACCGCCACCGTTGCCAAGTCACTAACGATCCTCTCACCCTCTACGACTACCCAGAATCTCTTCAACAACCTCAAATCAGAAAAATTGCATTCAGACGACAAACAGAAACATTCTGACCACCTTCAATCGCCTCGACCAACATCCTCCAAACGCCGGAGCTACCCAAAACCCGTAGGCGAACTCGCCGCGAACTCAACTTCCTCTCTCCCAAAGCCGATCCATTCCGATGCCATCTCAGTTCGCAACTGCCGTGCAAACAACCACATCCCAACCAAGACCTAAAACCCTAAATTCCTACCACCATACCTCCACGGCGTCAACAAAAATGAGCCCACGTTTTTTTCCGACATCCCCGACCTCCATTCTTGCCGCATCCAAGAGCTCACTACACCAAACTTCCCCAATCATCAGAAACTGCTCGAAAACTGAAATACGATCATTTCTCAATTTCTCATGAATTATCATTCTAAAAATCTTGATTTTAATTTTAAGAATCCTTGTTTTTGATGACAAAATAGATTATAGATTTGAAAAAAACAATTATTTTCGTTGAGATTTTGATATAATTTCAAACTTACAGTTCTTCTTCCCTTTTATTCAAACCAGCTTCAATTTTGAACTTTGAACATTTTTAAAATTTATAATTTAATATAACAAACAAATTTTGTTTATAAATGGAAGTCTAAAGAGATTCAGGAAGAAGGTCTTAATTTTTTTCAAAATTTGAAGCCTGAACAATCAAGAACAGAGACAAAAATCTTAGTATACAACATGCACATTCAAAACCAGACATGTATACAATTTTCTATATGCATTCACCTTTGCAGAAAATGCAAACATTTACACAAACATTCATCACAAATTTCTCAAGAGTTATTCAACATGCACCAGGTTTTAAAACTGTAAAAAAAAACTATATTTTACTCACCTACCACATATAGCCTGTTGAATCTCCTGCTTCCAAGCATTTCCCTCTTTAATTTTGAAATGCTTCTTGCTTGATCTTGCTTTGAACTTGAATTTGAACAAGATGTTAGCTGTTTCCCTTAGACTTTGTATTACTGGTTTTGAGATTTAATATAGGTTGTTTGATTTCAATTCTTGCTTTGGTTACTTCACTCTTGGGTTTGAACTACCATGCTTGCCTTAGCTTCCAAGATTGAGATTTCCAGTTTAATATTGCTTTGAAATTTGTTTTTGTATTGGATCTGCTTAAGTTTTTATAAATCTGTTTGCTGGTTTGTAAATTTACAGATTTTTGTTTTTATTGAAGATATGTGATAAAAGAAAATGAGGGAGAAGATGAAGAAGTATACATATAATCTGATTTTATTTCTAAAATAAAAGAAAAATGGAATAAAACTTGACACTTGTTGAAATTATTTACACTTGTAATTACATTTTTATAATTTGTTTACACATGTTATAAAGCATGAAGAATTAGTTTACATGTGTCTTTTATGTTGTATTAATGTTTTATATATCTTATATATATTTGTATTATATTTATATTACATTAAATATTTAGTTTTATATTTAAAAATATCTTGTGTGTATTAATAGTTAAACTACCTCTTTTATTCACCAATAATTAAAAAGAAAATGATAAAAATTCCAACTATACTCTAAAAAATAATTATACTAGTTTAATATATCTTTTTAAAATATCTTTTTAAAGAAAATGATATAAAACATATTATATTCTAAATAAATTCACATATATAATATATTTTTAAATCTAAAATATTTTTAAGAAGTATATATCTATCTTTTGAATTTCAATATTCTAATCCAAATTCAAATTTAATTTAAAAATTCAATTTAAAAATCAAATTGATATTTACATACATTTAAACAAACACAAATTCAATTTGTATATAATAATTCTATTTAAAATCTAAATATATACAACACAATTACAAATATAATTATTTATTTGATCAGATTCATTTGTTTAGTCTATAATTCGGTATTTTTACTGATTCAATCCAATTAATTATCAGTTTACGGATGCCTAAAAATCCGGGTTATCACAATATGTATGCTGTGAAGGTATATAAACATATATCTCGTGCATGCATGGCAGTAATATGATGTGAAGATATATAAATAGTAATATGGTGGTAAGTAAACAATTGAGAAACTAAGACTGTTATAGTGAAGCTTTTGAAGTAGTAAAAATAATTATTCAAAGCATAGGAATATCTGATTTAGTAATTTATATTTTAATTATATATATATATGTATGTATGTATAGTTGTGTATATATATGTGCTTATACATATATACATACATACACATACATACATACATACATACATACATATATGTATGCATACATATATGTATATAACACTATAAATTTAAGTGAAGTATAAAAGTATATCAACTTTATTCAACTAGGTGATTAAGGTATGAAGTGGAGACCTGGTTACAACCAAGTAACCAACAATATTAAGTCAGTTACTTGAAACCAAAAATCAGTTGACAGCGGTATATTTATATTCCTATACGTAAGAAAATTTTGTTGCCACTCATATTCCAGAATAAATACATAAAGTTTCATATTTATCATCCTTGCCATTATTATTAAACTGTGAAGATATGTACACATATATATGTTGCCGCTTTATGTTACAATTCAATTTGGTATGGTTTATCGTATATAAATGAATATTAAAATTTTCTATTGTGAATGTTTATCTAATTTTGTTGTTTTTTTAAATATTTTCATAGTGAAAGGATATGCATACAAGCTAAGTACGTTCTCGCCAACGATTGAAGAATGAGAAATTTTGAAAGTATAAGCCAAAGGTCAAATATATTAAGCCAAACCGTTGAAGCTTGCAATGCAGACAAGGAACAAGAATTACGGTACGAGGCAATACAAATGTTATGTGTAGAAAATGAAATGGTTTGTAAAGAAACTAAAATACATGAAGAAATTGAAATGCTCCATGAAGAAAATGAAATGCGTGAAGAAGATGAAATAGCTTGTGAAGAAACGCTGATGCCGAGGTGGAAATCAGTAGAGCAAGTGAAGTTAAAACTACAAATATAGATGTAAAAAAATGTGCTAGAGGTCCAACAAGAGCCAAAAAAACTCCCGTTAAGTCTTGAGAATCGAAATGAAGCTGAATTCAACAAGGTTGCCATACCCATAGGAGAAGGCTCGGTAAATTTATCTTCTTATCTTGGGCTGCTTGTACGAGAGCATGTTCTGGTTACACTTGATGATTGGAGGCTTCTAAGCGACGAATTGAAAGTTGTATTATGGGACTCGATTAAGGTATGAGAGATTACCATTTTTCATATAATTATTGTTTTATTTACGAAAAATAATCTATTTAACGAAACGTCCTTTTAAAATCCTTTTAATATGAAATAATAACAAATTTATTTTTATTTTTATTTTTACTTCTAGCTAGATTCAAAGTGGATGAATGGCAAAAAAGTCCATATTTCAACAAATGGGAACTATTTGGAGATCCTCAAATAGCAAATTGGTCCAAAAAATAGTTATTGCAACGACGGAACAAGAAAGACTTGGTTTGAAACCTTACAATATAAAAAAACATGATGGAGTGGAGAAAGTTTGTATAGGTGGAAACAATTTTAGAGTTTAAGGTATGCTTATGTGTTTTTACATAGTAATTCACTTGTATACGCATTGGTAATTGTTAACTCTAATGGTAATAGTTCATGCACTGGCAAGTATAGAAGTTTCAATATCATAGAATGAGTCTAATATATGGTATTGCACTAGGATAATAAATATAAAATTCATGGTTACAAATGAAATTTGTTCCAAACAATAGTATGCGTGAGAAATCTAAGATATAAATGATGGGCATATATAATTTAAGTGGTGGGAAACTTACCGAATTCAAAATCTTAAGTAGCCTGCTTGTGATACATGAATACAACGACTTTGAAAATATACAAATAGTATGCATTATTCTATAACAATACCACTGTTTGTGTTAAAATATAGTAGTTTTGTTGTTGTATGAGATAAAACTTCATAGTGTTAGATTCCAAATTTTAGAGAAAACCTAATTTAATATGAGCTGGTATAGAGAAAAACTAAACTTTAATTGTCGTTGCTACAAATTTTGCTTTGGCAGGGTAAAGAAAGTTCGATAGAGGGGAGCACACCTAAGATGGTATAAATCACTTATATTGATATAACTTCTTTTGGAGTTTAGTTTTAAATCCAATAATAAACATAATTTTTGACTGAATAATTGTAGCACAACATGTTGAGCTACTGAATTGGGATGGAACCGACGAAATTGTTGCCGAAGGGAGAGTGGTGTCCAACGATCCAAATGAAGTTGTCAATGACATTTTTATTGAACCAAATGTTATGAAAGTTGTTATAGATTGCATATATAGAGAAGACGCTTATTTATAGAGGCCTACATCTATTTATTAGTATTAGGAGAAGCCAAGGGTAAGTCAGTGGCATGGCCTGCAAATCGTGTTGTTGGGCTGCGAGAACACATGATAAAAGATATTACGGTAAATTTGTGATTCATGGTAACTATTTGTAATTGTATACATATTTTTTCCATTAAATATATTTATTGTTCTTTTTAGAGTAAAACTAGTAGTGCAAACAACAAATGCAAGCTTTATGATTGGAATGAGGATGAAGTGTTGATTGCCGAAGGAAGACTTTGCTCGAGTGATTCAAAAATGATTGTGAATGGTATTCCGCTTGGTCCGCTAGCCGTGGTGGTTTGGGTAGACTATGCAAAAGAAGAAGATGCTTTCTTGTGGCAAGCCACAATAGATATTTCATGCATTTCGGAGGTCGTGGGTAAGAAAATAGCATGGCCAAATGAAAAGTTGTAGCTGAAAAAGCAAGCGCTGTAGCTTCTCCTTACAAGGCTAGAGCAAGTATTGCAAATTCTCCATGCAAGGTTAAATGAACTCCTCAGGTAACTTTTTGGATAGTGAACCATCATGATAAATCAACTCCATTGTACAATAAATGCTCTGAGATGAAGTTTAATGGTTTTATGATGCAAATTTAAATTATTATTCCTGAGTCTTTTTTTTTTGGATAGTGATCATACATTTACGTCATAGTAGTAAACTAGTAATAAGTACAGAATACGTTAAAATATCAAGACATAATATATCTAAACAGCCGAGTATAGTTTGAAAGTGCAAATTTGATCTACACTCTTCATTGTACAAAGTGAAAATATAAAAATGAAAAATTATTTCATAACTTCATTTCAAATTACTGTTTCTCATGATGTTTAAAAATAAAACTGAATGGAGGATTTCAAAAATTAAGATACTCGAATTATATATACATAAATTCAATACAACTGCTTGTGCATTCAGAGAAATCTAAATGTACTTGATCTTAATTGATACATATAGGTCAGAACATTCAAAAATGATTTTTATTTATTTTGAAAATTAAAAAAGAAAATGGGATGATGCCATTAAATTAAAAAAATGAAACCTGAAGAGAATGATATGTATCATGTATGACTTTACTGACTTTCAACATTAGATATAGAGATGTGACAGTGATACAATGCATATAATATGGATTTTAAAGTTTTGTGTTTGATTCACACTATCAATGAAGAAAAGAAAAGAGCAATACATACAAGGAAACTGAATCCAGTGACCCCAGAGATAAAGGTAGCAATAGAGAAACTTGAAAGTGCAAGCTCTCCGAGGTGACCTACCATCATACTAGAAACTACTCGAACCAAATAAGTTCATATCGTCACTGCACCATAGGCCATGCTAAATAACCGATCCATTTTCCTTCAACCTTAAACTCGCTTATGAATTTGGTAAAGTTTATTAAAATAATATTATATCGGGTAATATTTGCAAAAATAATAATATAAGGAGCAGAATATTTGCAGCTTTACTGTAGTAAAAAATGCAAATACTCAGGAAAAAGTCAGTATTTTATCTATTTTTGTGTGAAATGCTCATAAGTTTCAGAGCATTTGATAAAAAAACATATCTTATTTATGATACAATATTTGATATAATTGACTGACCGATCTTGTAAAAATTGTTATTTTGGTTTACTTATCTAATAGAGCTCAAATCTGGTAGCACAGAATAGGTGCAAGTTGATTGATGTGGGTGCAACGGGACGAGTAGTGATTGAAGGAACTATTGCTTCAACTGACCCAACAACAATGGTTTACTATGTTCCATTAGGAAAAGATGTGGTAAAAATTTGGGTAGACTTTGTGAGAGTTAATGATGCATTAATATGGAGACCTACATCGAAGTGTACATACATGGAGATGCTTTTGGGACTACCGTAGCTTGGCCGGCGGCATATGTCATTGGGGAATCAGGTTCTAGTAAGTATTATTTTTTCATTTAACAGTAATATTATATGAACTCTGCCTATCAGACTACACATAAAAACACATATATAGTTGAATGTTAAAATAATCAAATAGGTAAACTTGAAGGGCTGATATCAAATTGGGACATAGAAAGAAAAAATGGACATAAAGGAATCTAACCTAGTTTTTGATTTATAATATGATTGTTTTATTTGAAATAAAAATTGTCATGATGTAATGATCTGGTATTAAAGTTTAAATCACACACGACCAGGCAACATTGTCATATAGAAATGTCTGGATATTAAGTGGGAAAATGAACTTGGATTTTGTTTTACTTAGCGTGTAAGTATTTGTGGCTTATACATACACGCATGAAATAAAGATGAGGAGGACACTATTCTTGCTTATTCTTATTCTCTATAAAAATTAAAATAAATAAATTACACAGAGAGGGAAATGATTCATTTTCACACTCGGATATACTCAGTAAATGTAGCAACCCAAATTCCAATGGGTCCGAATTTTTCTCAAAAGTACTAAAACCCAAGCCCACTGAAACCCGAGTTGGGAATCTGGTATCCTGCAAATAGGAAAAGACAATATATCAGAATTCAATTAAATATTTCATAATGGAATTAACTAAAATATAATAGTAAGCAAATACTCACCAATATAATAAAATTTTCTAAAAAAGTGTCTTAAAGCTCGGAAGTCTCTACCATCTACCGAACCTATAGGATGTTATGAGGAGAGGGTCAGAACTAAAGTCTTGGTGAATGAGTAAATTATATACTTCTAGGCTTATTCTACATATATCATCTTATTTCCATTTACTCTTATATTAGTTTCATTAGGTTACAATACTCTCGCCTCCGTTTGTGAACCGTGTCCATCTACTTCATAGTAGATTAAAACCTAATAACTAATATACACATATATGTAGCAATATGCCCAATGACCATATTGGTTCTAGGTACCACCCATGGTACCTTCCTTACCCTCCCCGGAAAGGGCTTCATCGTCTTACTTCGAGAGCTTTCCGTAACTATATCTGTAAAGGACTGCTTCATAAGGCCTACAATATAGATTCTCCACTACTTACTACGAAAACGTAAATCGCGTCCGCACTAGTCTATGCCAGTGCTCGAACATCCACAATGTACCATCCAGTGCGTACATTGAGGACTATGTAATCATTTTGTCTACTATCTGAACCCCGCCAACAAGGTCTACCTTGTACGAAACTCGGTCGGGGATTTTCTATATCCGTAAATGACTGCTTTGTTAGGCCTACAATACAAATATTCTAGTTGGACGGTCTCTTTTTCATCATGGCTATGGCCACACGTAGACCCCTTAACTAACTGAAAGACTTCTAAAGAGTTAAGTGGTTGTGTCCTACTGCAAACATTCCAACCTCTAAATGGTGTGCCCCTCATCTATGTCTCGATAGTGAAAGAATCGTTGGGCTGTTGGTTTAACTCTATCCCGAAATTGCTCTTGGTCTTGATGCTGGCTGATATCCGCATGCGATTATCCTTAAACTTACTTGCAAGTACCGGACATACAAATACCCTACTCCAAACACCAAGCCCTTCTGACTGCCTATAATGGTCTGCTTCATTAGGCCTACAATTGAAATGCACTCAAGGCATGTTCTCTTGATGGAATATCTACAGAATTTCCTCCGGGGGTGCAGCTTCGTTAGGCCACCCAGAGGGCCACCTAGAGTATTCTCACTTCCCGTTGAAGTTTCATACTTCCTTGAAGCCCAAAAATACTAAGTTGGACATGCTTCTCCATTTCTGAAATCCGTGATGAACCACTTCGTCAGACGCTTCATTTTTTGGGCTTCTCCAAACGCATCACAATTCTTTTATTAAACCCTAAGTCTATTCTTTTAATCTGTGTTTAGTTTACTTTCTTATTCTGTTGGCTACTAATTTACCCTAATTAGCACATTCTTGCCCTTGGCTCACCTCAATCTATTGTGAGATTTCCATTTATTTAATAGAGAATGCTGTTGGTATGAGCCATATTCATTATCTTGTTATTTAACTTAATATAAATCTTAAGTTCATAAAATAAGCTCTTTTATCATTCCTGCCTTATTTGCCTATTGAATTAAAATAAATTATTCAAATAAGCTTCTATCATTATTATTGTTCATTAATTTATTCAAAGTCTCATAATAAGATTTTCCGTTCTTATTACTTAATTATAATCTATGTTGTAATTCTACCTGTGGTTGTTATTTTCTCTTCTTTTATAGTCCGTAAATAATTCCAGCATTTCTTTCTATTCTAATCTGCCTTCTTTTGTTATGATATAAAATATTCTTTTATTCTCTCATATTATTATCATAATAACTATCTTCTTAAATATTCTGCTCAGTGCATGCAGACCTAGGTTCATTATTGTTTACAGCTTCAAGTTCTTATTCAATAATTTACTTGATTCGTGTCATACTTTGCTTTATTATCTTCTATTCTAGGAAGCAATTCTTTTTTATTTTTTTGGTTTTGAAAACTATATTTAAAAATCCATTTTCATATTTTAATATTAAATAATACAATAAACAATAATGCGTAACTGCTAGATATTTCTTTTACTATTTTGGAATAGTGTAAAATATAGCGGTTTCTCTATTTTACATTAATTCTCTTTTTCTTTATTTTATTCTAGCAATTACGTTCATTTTTTTCTTTTAAATATTAAATTATAGAAATGTATCATATTTCCTAAACCAACCAATTAACCTTCTAGTTACTCCCAAATCCAGTTATTAGATTAATTAACTTTTCTCATTTAACGTAATTTATTACATTAATTCCATTCCTCCAACTTTTATAACTTTACATCTTATTTCCTTCATTTTAATATTCTTATTAGTTAATCTATATTTACATTTAATCTATTCTAACTCATACGCAAAGAAAATGGGGAAAATAGAAGAAGAACGGCGCTTGCATAGAAATCCAAAACGTAGAAATAGATGTAAATAAAATACTAATATTGTAAATAAACTGTAAATTCCTTATAGTTTAGCATAACTTAATTAATAGGATTAATTATTGAATAAAATTATCTAAACAATAATATAATGATAATATATCTTAAACTTAAAAGATATATAAATAAATCCATTTACATGTCGTCCCTAGCTTCAATCTCTATCCCTTTTAAATTGCTACACTTTTCTCTGCTTTTTCTTCTTTTAATTCACTATAAGTTCCTTGATTTGTTTGCGCAATTCTCTGATTTTCTTGTATGTATTTCCTTGCTTAATTTTATTTTTTTTGTTTAGGGAAAGATTTGATTAGTTGAGGAGAAAGGAAGAGGGAGAAGAAAAGAGGAGTTTGCTGTAAATGACAACTACTGATTCAGAGAAAATAGTGTGGGCTAGGGTTAAGTTACATTCAATTTATAGGTGTAGTGAACAACTATGAAACATCCCATTAACCCTAAAAACAATCATCACCATCATTTATTGATTTGTTTACGTTAGCTTATAACGTATAGTTCTCCAATGTTATTCATTTATTCCTTTATTATACGACCCTATTAATTCGCATTTCCTTCTAAATAAGATTCACTCGTTAGTTATCCAATTAATTAGATTATATATATATATATATGTGTATGTATATCCAATATTAATTGATTCTTATACGTTATAATTTCTTACCTATTTGAACACGTCAACTAATACCTCTATTAATTGATTATGTACAAAAGTTATACTTTATTAATTTATTCTTATTAACTTACCTTCATTATAAACTTAATTACTCTATTTTATTTTTATACGCATTCCAATTCTTTTTTCTTTTCTTTTTAACTTGGAAACAAATAATCATATAACTGGCGTTTTCTTCTAAATAATTAACTTACATTATTAGCTATAGTAAGAAGGGCATATTCTTTGATTAATTGACACCCTTTTTAAAACGCTCAACTAGTTGTCAATTAATTAATTGACATGTTTTCCCATTTTAATCGATATTCAAAGTAATTCTTATGGGTCACTCAATCATGCATTTATTAGTTGTATATATTTAAACTGCTAATTCATTACGTAGTTAATTGACATATAAGTTTCCCTCTTTTATCAATTGACGCTTACTTAGTGTCTTTAATTAATTTCTTTATTAATTGATTGCATCAACTATAAAATAATGTGTGTAGGTTATCATTTAATTTATTCCCCACATACATTTTCCTTTATTAGAAGATCCTTTAATTAATTAATGTTATAAAAGTGACATATTCTCTGACTAATTAACACCTCTATGTCTCTTAATTAATACCCCTTTAATCGATTGATCCATCAATTAACCACACGCTCATTGCTTGCGTAAATCTATGTAACCTCTTAATTCTTAAATGCATATATTTGACATTTATATTCTATTATGCAATTATATTAAGTCAATTGACTTTATTTAATTATATAAAAATGTGGGGTGTCACATTCTCTCACCCTTTAGGAAATTTCATCCTTGAAATTCGATAAGGGTAAAATTATGTAATTCCTCGCATCAATCACATCCATTTTGTGTGCATCCAATTTTTTGACCATCCGTGCTCTTGTGCAAAAGTGTTATTCAATAAAAAATATATGCATGTACATGAATTTCTAGGTGGTACCTCTAACATGAATGCTTTGCTTCTTTAAAAATTTATTTTTAAAACATGATGCACACATCATAAATATACTTGCAATTTGTATATGAATGCAATCTTTTGAAAATTTAAAACACTTTTCATCCTATTGTTCTCACACATCTATTGAATAAGGGTGTAATTCACCGAATTTTGCATCCAAACCCTACCATACAACTTTAAGTATTCGAATTTCAGAAAAATCAAATTTTTTGAGTTCGAACTCTTATGTCAGAAAGAAGGTAGAAAATAGAAAAACTTCATGTTTCTTCGTTTTTCTTTTATGCACTTATTCCTCCGTACTTGGGATTTAGGCTACTATTCTGAAAAAAATTATTTACTTCTCCAAGCACAGTTTACATAAGAAAATATTTCGTTTTAAATCTTTTTGTTAATGTTTCTTTTTGTACCAAAATTGGGCACAACACTCTTCAGAAGTTTTTGAAGAGATAATAATGAAGAATATAAATTAAAAATGAGGATTATCTAACAAAAATTCCAAGCAACAAGAAAGTAAATGCACAGACAAGCAATTTAGAGTGGTTCGGCGTGTTACCTACGTCCACTACGAAGTTTTTTGCAACTTTATTGGTTCGTTTTAGCGATTACAAGTGGTTACAACAAGCGACAGCAAATAACAACTTGAAATTCGAAATCAACAGCAAGAGTATGATGTAAGTCTTGATCAGGCAGAGTCTGGGCGCTTGAGAGTCTAAAAGATCCCTCTTCTGTAGGCTCTGGGGCTCTATTTATAGGCGTAGGAGGCTGAGACTTCGCTCAAACTTCGGGAGATTCGCTCTGGCACGTGAGGGGTCCCACACGACCAATTCCAGAAAGTTTCGACACGATCTGTGATCGATACGAAATCATTTCGTATCAATCAAGATCATGTCAGATGGAGCTGAAATTTGGTGTGAACGTTCCTTGGCTCGTGTGCAATCTCCTATGAAAATTTCATAGCATTTGGATCGGTGGATCTTGAGATATGATCGAGACTAGTTGAGATTTTCCGGATGGCTATTTGGTTCGACTCCATAGCTTCGAATCGATCCTCTTCGCATCGATGGTTGAACGTGTTTCAGAGATGACGTGGCACGCGCACTTCGAACCATCCACCTTTTTCTCCGGTTTTACCGCGTCTTATCCATGTATCTCGCCTTATTTGAATCAAAGGTCGTTGTGATAATCCAGGTCCATTTGACTTGATGGACACGAACAAGCTTCTGGGCGTGGGTTCGAACAAGAGCCTCTAATGGATACGAAATGATGACAATTCGATGGATACGAAGTAGCGATGACTCGATGGATTCGAACAAGGATCCCCGATGGGTATGAAGGACCACTGTTTTGATGGGTTCGAACTTGATGGTGGCAAACTCTAAGTGCTTGATGGATACAAACCAGACAGGTACTCCATGGACATGAAATAGTGTCTCACCACCATTGATGGATACTAAGAGGTCACTGGTCTATCGATACGAAGTTGATGGATTCGAAGGAGATTGATACGACCTTGGATTCTTCGATGGGTGCGAAATAGATATTGGCCGATTGTTGCGAGGCGCACTATCTGTTGATGGGTGCGAAGTCCATCGATATGAACTCGATGGATTCGAACACTGCCAACTTGATCGATACGAACTCATGGGAATTGACCAATGCGAAGTGGGTGATGCATACGAACTGGATTGAGTCGAACTGTGGTTCACTGATGGATACGAAAACGAGTCTATTTCCTCGAGATTGAATTGATCATAACTCGAGCATACGAACTCGGATTGACTTGAAATTTGGAATGTAGGCTTCCTGGCTGTGCTTGTCATGTCATATCAATTGTAGCTCAGTTCAGACTTGGACAAAATTCTCGATATCCATAGTGAGACTGTGCATACTGGACATCCAGGACGTTTAATCTTGATCTTGGAACCAGTTCCTTGATATCTCGGCCTTGCCAAAAGGCGGGATAACATTTGCCCCCCAAAGTACGTCTTGTGGAAACATGATGTGCTTTAAAACAGCTGCAATCTTTATTCTGAACAGTCATTACTCATTTGTCGATGGTTGTAACCTTGCGTTGCTATATCTGATTACTATATGATAGTGCTCAGCTGTTTGTTGCCGTAATCATTATTGAATGAATATCCGATCACTGTTAATGTTGAAAATGGGATATTGTTTTGACGTACATGCATATATGTTAACCTGGCTCTCGTTAACGTTGCACGCTCACGAGTCGTTGTCAGTTTTCTTGTATTGAATTTCGTATCGATCCTCTCCTAAATCGATGTGAAATTTGAGTTGTAACAATGTTTGTCAGTTGTTTTAGGAAGTTCGTTCGTATCGATCCTCTCCTGAATCGATATAGAAGGTTGAAAGATTGAATCGATAAATGGAGAATTTGGTGGATACGAAATGCTCATTCGCATTGATGCTAATGCTTGAGTTATGATGGATTCAAAATCGTGGTTCGTACCGATGCGCACTGGATGGAGTTGTGAACTTGTTGATGCGAACAAGGGCTTCGAGCCGAGGGACTTCACAATCTTCAGCCGTCCTTGTTGCGTGCTTCGTATCGATGGATTTACTGTCTATTTCGTATCGATAGAAATTCTTGGTCAGATGTATTCGAACAGGGCGTTCAATTTGATTCGCGGTTTGACCGGTTGCGACCGGTTAAGTGGACTGGGAGGCGAATCGACCCAGTCCCTCCTAGGCTTCATATAAATACCTGGGACTTAGCCATTTTTCACTTTTTTACTTTTCACTTTTTACTGCTGCCTTTTGCTTTTCGCATCGATCCAGAAACTTGAGAGAGAGAACTGCACCGTGTTTTCGACTCGATCAAACTCAGCCCTTCGAATCTTCGAATCCCAACTTTAAATTAGGTAATTAATCACGAATCCAAACGACGAAGCTATTTCAGATCCACTTCTTCTTCATCGATTATCCATTCTGGCAATTGGTAAAACCAGATCTAGGTCAAAGCTCGGTCGTGAATGGCCATGGCGGTGCTCCTGTAAATTGGAGAAGAAAGAGTGGAAAAGACAAGAAATAGATCGATTTGGGGGCTCGCGTTCGAATCGATGAAGGCGATGATATATCTCCTTGGATTTCGCATCGATCCTCGGAATATTCTAATGGAGATGATGCAGTTCGTATCGATTACGATGATGGTGGATCGTATTGACACGAAATGATCGATAAAAAAAAATTAAGTAATCGGTCGTTTCGAAGTTCTCTGCTTTAGGTCATTACGAATTTTACTTTTATGTTCGATACGAAAAGTATCGACTCAAACGCGATCGATGTTTAGCTGAGACCTCCCTGATCGGTATGAACCAGGCAATCAAGGATCGCTTCAAAGTCATCCATTTTTGAGCCATACGAACTCCACCATGGAAGATCGATTCGAAACATGCCCCCGGGATCGATACGGACGTGCATTTTGATGGATACGAAAAAGCTTCCTACGATCGATTCGAACATGTATCTTTGATGGATACGAAATTTTGACACTCTTTAGCACATTTTCGACGAGCTTCATTCTTGCATATCTGGACCTGATAGTTGAACTGCATATTTGACTCCCTTTCGAAGCTCGTCGATGGAACCATAATAACTTAAGTCCGGATCGATTTCCAACATTTAGATGATTGGTGATGACGGTCAGCGATGACAGTCATTACAACTGGACTTCGAAGCTTTGTCGTTTGCATATTTTCTTTAACTCTACAAAATTTATCCAAGTAATGCACAGCACTGCACAACACACACTTTACACGAGGGGGACACACGGGCTCTTTGTCGTCTAATGATGGTTTCTGGTGAGTTAGCTAGTTATGGAAACTTCAAGCTTGCAGCCGCAAGAAACTCGGAGTTCAGTCCCTCCCGTGCTTGAAGTACCGAAGATCGAGGTTGAAGTTATCGTTGCAGCTCCGGACGAGTTACCTGACGCATCCTTCATTAGTAACCCATCAGACTCTATTCCGTCCAACATTTTGGAAGACATGCTAGGAAGAATATGCCTAAGGCATGGCCTGTCGATGGACGACGTATTATTGCCAGGACCAAGCGACAGACTGAACAATCCTCCGGAGGGATACACCGCATTCAATCGTCATGCGTGCGCAACTGGGACACTTCCTCCGTTCAATCAGTACATAAGAGAAGTATAGTCGTTTTTTAGGATTGCCCCATCTCAGCTACACCCGAACGGATATGCCTCGCTCAATAGATTGTTCGTTGCATTTATGGAGTACCTCTATCGATCACCGAACCCGACCGAGATCAGATACCTGTTCAACTTCAAGGGTCGAACTGATAGTCCATATTTCACATTCTTGGAAGCGGTAAGGAACTATCAGGTGGTCACAGATGCTTGGACTAGACTGAGCTGCTTCAAGATGGAGTGGTTCTATGTTAGATGCCCCCCAGGATTTGCTAGGCGATGGCTATTTAGACGTGAGTATTACTATCTTCTCGGGTAGTTGATAAGACATATATAGATGAATTCGGACTCACGTCTCTTTTTCTTTTCAGCCATAATCCAGTGACCCGAGGGTGGACATTTCTAGGAGATAGTTCGGGTTTTCCATGTAATCCCAAGCGAAGAGAGGAATATCGAATTGCTCTTGACGGATAGGAATCTTAGGATTCTTGGGCTGATCGAGCGAAGACAAAGTATAATGCTCGATGGTGCTCTACGAACTGCCTCGAAAGAACGAGTTAAACAAAGAAAGCCTAAAGTTGTCATAATCGAGGAGGTTGACTCCAAGAGAACTCACACCAATGATGAACCGTTGGGAGAACCGGCGGATGTAGCCCAGGATATCGAAGAGCGGAGAAAAGGCAAGGTAGCCGTTATTACGCCGTCCAAAAAGGGAAGATGGAAATTTGTTGTCACGTCTCGGCCCGCCTCCGGAATTAAAATTTCGGAGATGTCTCCACCAAGAACTGAGAATCTTTATGAAGCGCTCGCCGGTCTTCCAATTCCGGACGATGTGTCCTTGCAGCATGATGTCAGATTGGACGAACTTTCACAAGCCTTAGTTTTAAGCGAGTCTCTGCTCACTAGTGCGCTTGACACATGCAGTTGGTCGGGGGGTTGCACATACATTCACACTTCACGGCACTACACGATTTCTGAGTGTAATACGGTCACTGTGAGAGATTACTAACTTTTATCTCCGTTTTGACTTGCAGATACCATGTCTGGTCGAAGCTCGATGCTTGGCAGTCTTCGCAGAAAACGCAAGTCTTCATCATATTATGAATCATACAGGAGAGAAGGATATAGAGACTATGATCAGGGGTGCTCGAGTCATGAACGCTCTGATAGAGATAAAGAGCATCGGCGTTGATCTCGATCTCGTACGGCACCTCCCAGAGTCTCTGCACAACCTCCTGCCTACGTTTCGCGACCTTCAGAGGCACCGCGACACAAGCCGTCCTCGCAACCGTCAAGGTCCGAAACCCACCGTAGGACTAAGATTGCGGCTCCTACAGCTATGGAGCAGACATTGGCCGAGCCTTCGGGGGAAGGAGCAGCGAGGCTTGCTCAACCGAAGAAAGATTTCCCTGACATTTGCTTCGATGGGTTCATCTTCCCTCCACGTTTGAAAAGGATACCAACGTCGTTCGAACCCATGATGCATGATTATCTTGCCGATATATTTTTTTAGTACCAAGAATGGTCAAAAACCTTGAGGAAAGCATCAAAGGTGGCCTTAAATCGGGCGGCCATGATTGAGAAACTAGAGAAAGAACTTGCCCAAAAAGACCGGATTATTCAAGCGGTCGGTAGCGAGACCGAGTCTTCTCGAAAATCAGATATCGAGGCTCTTAAGAAAGCTGATGAAGCCCAGGCGGCAATGGACAGGATGAAGCACAAGCATTATGCCACGGTGGAGGACATAGACCACCGAAATACTATCGTAGCCGCCGAGCGGGATGCGGCCTTTAAGGAGCTAAATGAGCTTAAGGCCAAAGTTTCGGAAATCATGAAGGAGAGGGACGCCGCTAAAGATTCCGCACAGGAAGCATGCGATCGGGCAGTGGAGTTCGGAAGGAAAGAGATGCGGCTGTGGAAAAGGTCCGCGAGGTGGAAGCCGGAGTTGATGAGAAAGTTCGGTTGGCAGAGACCAAGCTCGAGTCAGAGATAGAGGAGCTCCTTATTACTTATAATGCCAATGTACTGAGGCATAGAAACTTGGCATGGCTTGATGATTACTCCACACACCTATTCAATGCCTGGAATTTGTTAGTTGAAGAAGAGAAGGCGATGCTGTGAGGTAGTGCTCTCGATGAATTTGAATTGGAGAACCGCATTTTAAGCGATGATGAAAAGAAAATTCTCAACGATTCTATGATCTCTCATGCAAGAGAGAGGTTGGGCTCCCAACATCTAGAAGTTGGTGAAGGCTCTGGCATCGCACATCAGGTTACAAGTTCCGAGATGATGACTTCATCTGGATCCGAGCCGACGCCAGCGATTGAGCCGCAGCCGATTCCGGGATATGACCCTGAACAAACACGCTTATCTCCTATTAGTGAGCATTCTTCAAAAGCTGTTCAGCCAGCCACGAGTCAAATAGAGGAAGGTACTCTGCATAAATCTACTGTGTGTCTGAACTGGAGTATTTGTATTGAAGCGTGTATTGACAACTTGTACTCTTTCTTTGCTCAGTGAATGAAGCTACATCAGAGGCGCCTCCTACGACCCAAGAGTTGCATCAAGGGCAGAAGGCCATCATTACCGAGGCGGTTACCACAACTGCGGTCGCACCGATTGAGATGACACAAGGGAGCTCAGTTTCTTTTGACGAGCAGATGGTGAATGAGCTCCTGGGACAACACAGCGACCCTTTTGTGGACATGCAATTCGTTCTTGGTGCGTTCCCACCTGCTTCCATTTCTTCGTCATAGTCCACCACTGCCTACCGTGAATCTCGTGCCGCTCGTGAGGCTGAGATACTGGCTCAAATCAACGCAGAGATGAAAGCGGTAGCACACGGTGGTAGTTCCGAGAATGTTATGACTACGGTTGGCCCCACTCCTCTTATGGTGGTATCTTCCGTGGACACGCCCGTCGATACCAGCATGCCCATTTCGCCCACGGTGGACCCAACTCCTCCGACTTCTCCAGAAGAGAATATTCTTTAAGTTCAAGTTCGGAGGAAGATGTCGATATCATGCCTTCATCAGAGGATGATCCGCCAAAGGGTAAGGGCTAGAAGCGAAAGACTGCTAGCGGTTCCAATGGTTCCGCGTTGAAGAAAAAGCCGAAGAAGAAAAAGTAGATAATCCCCCTCTGGCGCATTTTTGGCAGTTAGAAAGTTGCTTTTATTTTTCTTTTGTTATCCCGCTTTTTGGACAAAGCCGTGATACCAAAAGATCGGTCAAAAGAAAAAGACAGTTCGTCTCAGAAGTTGGTTGTACTTCACTCCGCTATGGATATCGATGAATTTTGTCCAAGTCCGGGTTGGGCCAGAATCGACAAGGCATGATGATCAAAGCCATAGGATCCAGCATCTCAAATTTCAGGTCAATCCGAGGTCGTATGCTCAAGTTATGATGGATTCAAGTTGAGAGAGATGGATTCTGCTCAGTTCGAATCCATCACCCCTTCACTAGTTCGAAACCACGAAGTTCGAACCCATCATCCTAGCAATGGTTCGAATTCACCCACGTACGCCCTAGTCCGAGTCCATCAGCTAGTGCCTGCCTTGCATCCATCAGCTTCGACTCCATCAGCTTCGACTCCATCGGCTTCGACTCCACCTCCTTCGAATCCACCATAATGGCCTACCTTCGAATCCATTCAGGCCACCTAGCCTCGAATCCATTCCCTCGAAGTCCATCAACCAAGGGTCTCCTCGAATCCACGCAAGCGAAGAAGCCCCGGTTCCATCCCAAAACTCATCTTCGAATCCCCAAACAGAGGCAACTTCGAATCGATTCACACCAGCCTATTCTGATCGATTCGAACGAACACTGGCTGCAACGATTCGAAGCGTACGTTCGAATCCAACACTTGAAACCATCCAATTCACACAGTGAGCGCCTCGTCGCCGGCTCCACATGCAAAAGGATCGATTCGAACCTATGGGTTCGAAACATATGGATTCGAACCATATGGATTCGAACGAACCCATAGGATCGATTCGAAGCAAGCAGCATGCCGGAGAACCCCATCTTGAATCGATCATAACTTTCAAACCGTTGATCCAAATGCTATGAAAATTTCACAGAAGCTTACATACATGTTGAAGAATGTTCTCGCCAAATTTCACCTTGATTGGACATTTCCTTGATCGATTCGAAGTGAAGGTCGAATCGATCCTGATGTGGGCCCGGACCTCCAGATTTCGGGCGAGTGGGCCCCCTCACGTGCCTGAAGCGGTCTTTCGGATTTTAGGAGAAATATCAGCCTCCTACGCTTATAAATAGAGCCCCTGGTCATTCAGAAAAGGGGTCGGAGATTCAGAAGAGAGAAAGAAAGCCCAGACTCTGCCAGATTCAATTCTAAGTTTTTCCAACATCATTGCAATCAAGTATCAAAGCTACAACTTGCAGTAATCTGCTGTAATCGATTGAAAATCATCAAGTGAATCAATAAAGATAAAAACTTCAAAGTGGACGTAGGCACGAACGCCGAACCACTATAAATCCTGTGTTGTTTACCGTTATCTGTGATTTGCTGCATTTACTATCTCTTAGATCTGAGTTCTGTGTTTGTTATTGTTGATCTGTGTTGATAAATAGGTGCTTTCGCGATATTGGGTGTTTGTGACCAATTCTGGCGCAAATATTTTGGTGCTTTCACTGAGAATTGAACTCAGGAGAACTTGAATTTAGAGATTTAGGAATTCGGATCTAAGAACCATGACGAGACAAACAAGTAAGAAACAAAGGCCAGAGAGAAGTGAACATCAAGGAAGTCAAGAGGCTTCCTCAGGGGCGAGTCGAGCGTCGATCTTCATCACTAGGGACGAGATGGAGACAATGATGAAGAAGCAAGAGGAGTTGATCCAGAGTTTATTTCAACAAATAGGACAACTTGGAGCACAGAATCAAGGAGTAACCGGAGTCCAGAACAGAGTAGGACCATCCGACATAGCACCTGGAGTAGGGGGCACACACATGGAGAATGTTGATCCAATCCCTGAGAGAGATAGAGATGCATCTACCCAAGCAAGGAGCAGCAGAGGAGTGAACGCTCAATCAAGGGGGCAGATCCCGGAATTCCCTCGTGGACTCGGGGGGCAGGATGAAAGTAATGAACGGAGATTGCATCTCGGAGACGATGACAAGTTGGCAGAGATGGTTAGAAGAGCTATGAGAGGTGGTTTGGTAAACAAAGATTTGGAGAATGTTAATAGGAGTCCATTCACTTCGGCAATCAGACAAGCTAGGAACCCACCGGATTTCAAGTTACCATCATTAGACATGTACGACGGGAGAACGGATCCCACAGTTCATCTAACGAAGTATATGAGGCATATGGAAGTGCTGGGGGCATCAGAGGAGGTTATGGCCCGGTGCTTTCCATTATATTTGACGGATATTGCAGCGTTGTGGTTTAGACAATTGGAGAATGGATCCATCGGAACATGGAAGGGTTTAATTGAGAGATTTATGAGGCAATTCAGGGTTCACATTACGAGACCCAAGAATGTGATGACTTTGGCAACCCTAAAGCAGAAAGCCGGAGAGACCTTGAGGAGTTATCTAGCGCGATTCAATGCAGCAACAGCTTTGGTGGATCGCGCAGATCCATCTATGGTGGTGATGGCAGCTGTGTCCGGAGTAGCTGACGGCACAGAGTTCAAAAATTCATTGACTAAAGATCCACCCGTGGATCTAGAGGAATTCTACCACGAGGCAGAGAAGTTTTTACGGTTAGAGGATGCTAATGCCGAAAGAGAAGAAGGAGAGGGAATAGAAGTTTATATGCTCAAAGACAAAACGCCTATCGAAAAGGACTCAGGCAAAGATAAAGGAAAACGAAGGGCTGAGGATTATAATGACAGGTCAAAATGGCAACGGAGGGAGCCGCGATTCACTACTTACACCGAGCTGACTGAGAGTTTGGAGCGGATTTATCAGGATACCAAATAGCAGGTTCCCTATCGTAGACCGATACGAAGGGATCCAACCTCTGACGAAAAGAGATCAGATAAGTTTTGTGCTTTTCATGAATTAAATGGTCATAACACTAATGATTGTAGGCACCTGAGGGACGAGGTGGAAGGACATATCAGAAACGGTATGCTCCTTCAATATGTGAGGAGGCGAGCTTCAACGGTGGAGCCAGAGCGGCCACCATCTACATCAGCCAGGGGCAACCCTGAACCAGGACATCGTTTGGTTATCAATTAATTGAAATGACAATGAACAAGTAGTAAACCTCTCACTAACATGGGTTAACCATTTACACATGTACAAAATCGCGAAAGGTCCACAGACATGCTCTGAATGGCTATTAACCTTATCGTTGTGAGAATTTACACTTCGACATCTGTGCTTTGCTTTTGTTTTGTGTTGATTTGGACATTTAAGCTTGTTTTGTTTGGACATTTATGTTTTTAAATTCATTTGTTGAATAGATATTTGATCCTGATAATTATGAAATGGCTAAGCTACTTACATATGTACGGGGTCGCGAACGGTCCTTAGGCATGCTCTGAGATGACGATAAACCACCCTGACAAACGATCCAGGGACCCACGCGAACGTGAGCCTGGTATCGGTAATACTAAGCCCTCCCGGGCACACTAATTCGCCTCCAACAGGCGCACAAACAATCCAGGAACTCACCCGAACGTGACCCTGGCATCCATAACATCAAGCCCTCCCGGGCACGCAAACTCGCCTCGAACGGCACACAATCGCGAACGATCACAACTCGCCACGAACGGCACTCGACTTCGAACAGTCACAACTTGCCACGAACGGCACTCGACTTCGAATAGTCACCACTCGCCACGAACGGCATCCGACCTTGAACGGCCACAACTCGCCTCGAACAGGCACGACTCGCCCCGAACGGCACAACTCATCTCACCTCAAATGGCTCGATCGCGAACGGTCGTCATTTGAGGTCCACCACTTGACCGCGCACTATCGCACTTTACCTCAAACGACTCGATCACGAACGATCATCATTTGAAGTTAAGCGCTTGACCATGAACGGCCGCGCTTCATCCCAAATAGCTCGATCTCGAATGATCGTCATTTGAGGACATATGAAACTACCAAGTTCTTTACAGGTTGATGATAGGATATGAACATCCAACTCAAGGCATTGCAAAACACACCTTCCTACTGCAAGGCATGTTTCGGGGGGCGAATGTTATCCTGCTTTTTGGACAAAGCCGTGATACCAAAAGATCGGTCAAAAGCAAAAGACAGTTCATCTCAGAAGTTGGTTGTACTTCACTCCGCTATGGAAATCGATGAATTTTGTCCAAGTCCGGATTGGGCCAGAATCGACAAGGCATGATGATCAAAGCCATAGGATCCAGCATCTCAAATTTCAGGTCAATCCGAGGTCGTATGCTCAAGTTATGATAGATTCAAGTTGAGAGAGATGGATTCTGCTCAGTTCGAATCCATCACCCCTTCACTAGTTCGAAACCACGAAGTTCGAACCCATCATCCTAGTAATGGTTCGAATTCACCCACGTACGCCCTAGTCCGAGTCCATCAGCTAGTGCCTGCCTCGCATCCATCAGCTTCGACTCCATCGACTTCGACTCCATCTCCTTCGAATCCACCACAATGGCCTACCTTCGAATCCATTCAGGCCACCTAGCCTCGAATCCATTCCCTCGAAGTCCATCAACCAAGGGTCTCCTCGAATCCATGCAAGCGAAGAAGCCCCGGCTCCATCCCAAAACTCATCTTCGAATCCCCAAACAGAGGCAACTTCGAATCGATTCACACCAGCCTATTCTGATCGATTCGAACGAACACTGGCTGCAACGATTCGAAGCATACGTTCGAATCCAACACTTGAAACCATCCAATTCACACAGTGAGTGCCTCGTCGCCGCCTCCACATGCAAAAGGATCGATTCAAACCTATGAGCTCGAAACATATGGATTCGAACCATATGGATTCGAACGAACCCATAGGATCGATTCGAAGCAAGCAGCGTGCCGGAGAACCCCATCTTGAATCGATCATAACTTTCAAACCGTTGATCCAAATGCTATGAAAATTTCACAGAAGCTTACATATATGTTGAAGAATGTTCTCGCCAAATTTCACCTTGATTGGACATTTCCTTGATCGATTTGAAGTGAAGGTCGAATCGATCCTGATGTGGGCCCGGACCTCCAGATTTCGGGCGAGTGGGCCCCCTCACGTGCCTGAAGCGGTCTTCCGGATTTTAGGAGAAATATCAGCCTCCTACGCTTATAAATAGAGCCCCTGGTCATTCAGAAAAGGGGTCGGAGATTCAGAAGAGAGAAAGAAAGCCCAAACTCTGCCAGATTCAATTCTAAGTTTTTCCAACATCATTGTAATCAAGTATCAAAGCTACAACTTGCAGTAATCTGCTGTAATCGATTGAAAATCATCAAGTGAATCAATAAAGATAAAAACTTCAAAGTGGACGTAGGCACGAACGCCGAACCACTATAAATCCTGTGTTGTTTACCGTTATCTGTGATTTGCTGCATTTACTATCTCTTAGATCTGAGTTCTGTGTTTGTTATTGTTGATCTGTGTTGATAAATAGGTGCTTTCGCGATATTGGGTGTTTGTGACCAATTCTGGCGCAAACGTCTTTCATAGGCCATGTATAGATGCAGGCTCGGCCCCCTGCTAGTAGGAATTTTTTGGAATAACTTGTACATTAATCTTCACATACAGTTAGTTGAAATGACATTTAATTTCTTTGCTTCGACTCTCATTTCTTTTGTGCTTAAGTATTTGCAGTATTTGACTTTCAGTCCGGTGTACTTGTGGTGTTTTTACCTTCAAGTTGAGTTCGTTTTATTTGCCAAGTCTGAAAATCTTGATCATACATCGTAATCGATGAATGAGTTGAATTTTGGACATTGCATCACTTCCGTTAGTGGTTAACACTTAAGCTTTTGCCCCAAGTTGTGGGGACTAGTATTTGTATTTCGGTGGTCGATCGCACCTATTGCAAATCTTGAGCACATGTCCACACTCCGGGGACTTAGGATAATCTATGATCGATAATCTGGTTCGCGCTCTGGGAATTCGAAAGTTATCGATGTTTGTAACACAGTTCGCACTCCAGGAACTTTGACTTGGTATTTGTACTCCAATTCACACTCTGGGAATTTGGAGTCGACATTTATATTTCGGTTCGCGCTCCGGGAACCTGGAATTGATGTTTATACTCCACTTCACGCTCTGGGAATTTGGAGTTGGCATTTGTATTTTGGTTCACACTCCGGGAACCTGGAATTGATGTAAATACTCCAATTCACGCTCTGGGAATTTGGAGTTAGTCGATAGATGGTCAGTCACATCTGTTTGGGCTTTTTTAGGAATTCGTTCACACTCTGGGAACGATGGATTTATCGGGATCGTGGATGGTCGGATCACATCCACCCCGAGTTAACAAGCGAGGTCGTTAGACGGATGGGTCCACCCTCCTCAAACTTGGTTAGGATACGACCGAAGTCGTTAGGCGGACGGGTCCACCCTCTCCGGAACCACATTTATGTGTTTATACTCCAACTCGCACTCTAGGAGTTTGGAGTTAGTGTTTATACTCCGATTCGCACTCTGGGAACCTAGAGTTGATGTTTATACTTCAATTCTCTCTTTGGGAAAGTGGAGTTAGTGTTTATACTCTGGTTCGCACTCTGGGAACCTAGAGTTGATATTTATACTCCAATTCGCACTATGGGAAAGTGAAGTTATTGTTTATACTCCGGTTCGCACTCTGCGAACCTAGAGTTGATGTTTATACTCCAATTCACACTCTGGGAAAGTGGAATTAGTTATAGGACTGTCGTGTGTCGGTCCAGTTTAGCCTTTGATGTGATGGCTTGCCCCCGAGCTGAGGTTTCACTTAGTGAGTGGTCGGTCGTGTCACATTCACTCACTATTTGAATAAACTCCATCGTGCGATAGAACTTAGCTCTTCGTGCGTCGTGACTGTTGAACATCGCATTCGGTGAATCACAGTTCTAGTTTGAAGGGATGGTAATTTATTGCTGGAACGGAAAAACACGGCAAAGTCAGTGCCTTATTACAAATTCAAACTTCAGAATGCAAAGAAAATTGCAAAGTATTCATAGACTAAATAAAGCCTGTCATGTGTAACAGTGACGAAGATCCTCGTCGTTCCAGGCTCATGAAAATGTGGGTCCGCCACTGACGGCGTTTATCACTAATCTCCCGCCGGGACAGGTGGAGTTCTCCTGTCTCGGTTGATCGGGTTCATTATTTGGATTCTATGGGCCCGCTCCTCCAGGCGGCAGCGCCCGCACAAACTGTTCCAGCTTTCTTTCTCTAATCAATTTTTCAACGAGATCTTGCAAATGGCGACATTCATTCGTATTGTGCCCGTAGCTTTCATGAAACCTGCAAAATTTTCCCATCTAGATTTGTCTTTCTGATGATGCTTTTGGTGCAGGTTTTTTGTATTGAATTGTATTACAGGTTTGTAAATACAAGTTCTCCAGTGATGTATTCAAAGGAGTGTAACTGTCAAACATTGGATTCTTCCATGGTGGGCCATGGTTCTGATCTTGCTTTCTATTTTGATTCACGTTCTCTCTCCGCTGAGTTTGTTTGTTTTGAACGTTCAACTGAACTTTTCCGGAGCTCTCATCGGACTGACTGATCGTGACATTGCTTTGGATCCCTTCCGTGCTTGGCCCTGCATCAGTCTGTTTCCTAGACTGTTTCGAATCTTCCCTTCTTAGGAATTGAGCCGCCTTGGCGTAGAAACGTTCCAATGATGCAGGTGGTTTCCCAGCCAACAAGTTGCCAAACTCAGAATTGGGGTCAATCCCCTTTGTCAATGCCAAAAGAATGGAGTTATCGTTCGAATTGCTGATTTCCACACATGCAGCATGGAATCTCTCTAAATAGTGTCTGAGCGTTTCTCCAGGAGCTTGGGTGACGCTAGACAGAGTGTTGACATCTTTTGGCCTTGCGATGTGCATGTGGAATTTCTCAACAAATTTTGTGGCCAACTGGTCAAAGGACGAAATGGATCGAGGTGGCAGTCGAGTGAACCACATGGTAGCGATGCCCCGCAAGGAGATGGGGAAACTACGGCACTTCACTGCATCGTCAGCTCTAGCAGCGCTCATCGACCATTCATATTTCAGAATATGTAGGCTGGGGTCGGATTTTCCCTCGTACATAGGTAGAATCAGCATCCTGAATCGCTACGGGGGTTCAGCAGTAAGAATATCGTCCGTAAAAGGAGTGTGACTTCTGGAGATTCCCCAGTCATCATTCGTAAGACCCTGGCCCTCACGGATGATCTGATGTATCATGGTCGGAAGATCCGGCATTTGTACGTTCTGTGCGGCTTGTGCCGAAGTGTGATTGTGTTCCATATTATGAGGTTGGACCAGATGCTGTCGATGGTCCACGTCTCGCCTTCTTGGCTCATAGTTCTCTGGGACGTATGGTTCAGGAGTACGTCCATGATGATGACGGTCCAGGTTCGAATGATTTTGGGCATCGACCCATGGTTCAACCGCAAATGTCGTGGCGCGGTGGTCCGCGGTGTAGTGAGGAGCAACACCCCCTCGGGAGGAGGGTCCGGTTTGGAAACTGGCCGATGGACCAATTCTTAGCTTGCCATCGGCCATTACCGATTGAAATCCAGCAGCTTGTACGTGACTCCCATCTAGCCGGGGTCGCGGAGATCGATGATGATAATCTGAAGAGGAAGAACTTTCGCTAGAGGAGCATGAAGCATGATGTCTCCTAGATCTCCTTCGCTTTTGGCAATTCAGCTGGTTGGTCAGCTCGGCGTTAGCGTGTAGCTGTTCTGTTAGTTGTTGCTGACTCTGGGTCAGCTCTTGAAGCAGCAGCTGAAACTCTTGTCGGGTAACCGGACCTGATGGTTCCGGGTGTCCAGTAGCGTCTTGGCTAGAGGGACGTAGTGGCGCAGGATTCTGTCTATACTGGTCTTCTTGATTGACAGCATTAGAGGTGGTCCTTGTGCTAACCATCTTGGGGGTTGTGCTCCTTTCTTAGACTTTATGCAAATCTGAATAGAAGGGAAGGAATTCGAATTAGTGATCTGGATCTCTCTCTTAGATTTATTCAATCCGGTATCGACGACAGATCCAAAGAGTAGGAGGAAATCTGGGTTCTCTCAGTGAAAGTACCAAAGTGTTTGTACCAAAATTGGGCATAACACTCTTTGAAAGTTTTTGAAGAGATAATAACGAAGAATATAAATTAAAAATGAGGATTATCTAACAAAAACTCCAAGAAACAAGAAAGTAAATGCACAGACAAGCAATTTAGAGTGGTTCGACGTGTTGCCTACGCCCACTATGAAGTTTTTTGCAACTTTATTGATTTATTTTCAGCGATTACAAATGGTTACAGCAAGCGACAGCAAATAACAACTTGAAATTCGAAATCAACCGCAAGAGTATGATGTAATCTTGATCCGGCAGAGTCTGGGCGCTTGAGAGTCCAAAAGATCCCTCTTCTGTAGGCTCTGGGGCTCTATTTATAGGCGTAGGAGGCTGAGACTTCGCTCAAACTTCGGGAGATTCGCTCTGGCACGTGAGGGGGCCCACACGACCAATTCCAGAAAGTTTCGACACTATCTGTGATCGATACGAAATCATTTCGTATCGATCAAGATCATGTCAGATGGAGCTGAAATTTGGTGTGAACGTTCCTTGGCTCGTGTGCAATCTCCTGTGAAAATTTCATAGCATTTGGATCGATGGATCTTGAGATATGATCGAGACGAGTTGAGATTTTTCGAATGGCTGTTTGGTTCGACTCCATAGCTTCGAATCGATCCTCTTCGTATCGATGGTTGCACATGTTTCAGAGATGACGTGGCGCGCGCACTTCGAACCGATCCACCTTTTTCTTCGGTTTGACCGCGTCGTATCCATGTATCTCGCCTTATTTGAATCGAAGGCCGTTGCGCTAATCCAGGTCCATTTGACTTGATGGACACGAACAAGCTTCTGGGCGTGGGTTCGAACAAGAGCCTCTAATGGATACGAAATGATGACAATTCGATGGATACGAAGTAGCGATGACTAGATGGATTCGAACAAGGACCCCCGATGGTACGAAGAACCACTGTTTTAATGGGTTCGAACTTGATGGTGGCTAACTCTAAGTGCTTGATGGATACGAACCAGACAGCTACTCCATGGACATGAAATAGTGTCTCAGCACCATTGATGGATACGATGAGGTCACCGGTCTATCGATACGAAGTTGATGGATTCGAAGGAGATCGATACGACCTTGGGTTCTTCGATAGGTGCGAAGTAGATACTGGTCGATCGTTGCGAGGCGCACTATCTGTTGATTGGTACGAATTCCATCGATACAAACTCGATGGATTCGAACACTGCCAACTTGATCGATACGAACTCATGGAAATTGACCGATGCAACGTGGGTGATGCATACAAACTGGGTCGAGTCGAACTGTTGTTCACTGATGGATACGAAAACGAGTCTGTTTCCTCCAGATTGAATTGATCATAACTCGAGCATACGAACTCGGATTGACTTGAAATTTGGAATGCAGGATTCCCTGGGTGTGCGTGTCGTGTCACATCAATTGTAGATCGATCTGGACTTGGACAAAATTCGTTGATATCCATAGTGAGCCTGTGCATACTGGACATCCAGGACGTGTAATCTTGAGCTTGGAACCAGTTCCTTGATATCTTGGCCTTGCCAAAAGGCGGGATAACAGTTTCTTCCGCTTTCTTTAAATTTACTATTTTCCTTTTAGCTACCTTATTCTGATTTTACTCTTTTTTTACAGCAACTAAACACGGCTATCATCTAGGGCATGGAGGTCTAGGACCATGTCCAATTTGACACAGAATGGTCCTTCTCTAGGAATCCAAGCAACTTATGCTCCTCTTGCTGCCTAATACTTGTTACTAACTTAGTCTGTATTACTCATGACGAATAAGATCTATTCATCTCTTCTATTCCATGCTAAAAAAGAAATAACTAAATCTCATTTGCTTTTTACGGATAAAGGTTTCAATCTATGCTGTCTCTATCTAAAAGACAACTAAGCCGGGGGAAATTTTCTCTTTACCTATCATTTTCCCCAACTAAAGTCTACCTGTCCCAACCACTGTGTCTTATCATCTTACTAATATCATTTCATGATTCTTCTATAGTCTGTACACATGAATCAACATTTCTAGGTTTTCACTAGTGTCCTATACACCTTGCGGGAACTTTTATTATTACTAAGAGTAATTACTGCTATAACCTTATACTTTTCCCGTTACACCTAGAAAATGATTGTAACGACCCGCCTTTTTGGACAGTTTAAACCGACGATCAAATACACATGTCGATTCCAAACCATTCAAAAGGGCAGATGGTTATTGGGGTAAATAAGAAAAGAAAAGAAGGAGAAATAAAGGAAAAGAAACAACACAGAATCTCGCAGCGGAACGATAAAATATAATAGTCAAATAAACAGTTCATGAAGCTGTTTACTATACTTTGACAATTATTTATACAAAATTTATCGGAGTTATACATATACAACAGAACAATTAAAATAATGTAGCAAACAACATGATGCAAGGGTAATAATAGTAATAGTATACCAAATCTTCGTCTTCGTCTCCAGAATAGATCTTCAAAATCTGAAAAAACTCAGGTCTGACCCGAGCGTAATGAAAAGACAAAACACTCGAGTCAGGACTAAAATATCCTTATGAAAGTTAAATCAATCGTAAATAAATATGAGTGTAACGGCATCAGAGATGTTTACGGGGTTTGACATCTCATATCCAGTGTCAACGTGCACGCAATAACTCAAGAGATGTTACGGGATTTTCCATCTCTTAAGGATCCGTTAAACTATCTACTATGTAGTACAATACGCTAAGTAGATAATGCCTATCAGTAATATAAAGTATCAAAATAGCGTTAAGGTGTTACCATAATCCCCCTTAACACATTTTTATAATGCCATAGTCTATACAGCACCGTAAGCCCCACCGTAAACTGGTAGTTATCAGAGGGTACCCCATAGGTATAACACAAAGCATAACGTAGTGGTCGCGAATAGGATAATCAGTATGACAAGGTACATGAGGCGATACCAACTAGGATACTAGTAGTTGCGTGATCCAGACTGATGTTGGGCATAGCCAGCAGCCACCCCAACACCGCGAAACAACACTCCCAAATCAAGGGGTGCACCCAAATCGAATCACAAATGTAATAGAAATGGTATCGAAGAAGCGTGTCCGCTAGAGGTGGCGAACCTCAATGGCCCGGCGCGGCTCCTGTTTTAGTCATGTCAGGGGTCATCCAATATCGTTCTCTTTCTTCGGTCAATGCGTTCACCAAACCATCCACTTCATTCTGGATCAACACTCCGCGTATAATAGTTATTAAAGTGGTCTTCGGTATTGACAGAGAGTATGTCCATATCTGATCCCGGTCTCTTTAATAACTACGTATTATTACACCGTTGGCTCTTTTATATTTCAAATCGATTCATAATTGATATCAAAATATCATATTCGCTTCAAAAATCAAGTCCATTTCAAATATTATCGTATCTATTCAAATGTAAGATTCCGTTTCAAAAATCATTTTTCGCATCAATATCTCATTTCGATTTCAAAATCATTTCGAATTTCAATCTAGGTTGCAACTTCATTTAACTCAATTCGTATTTATATTCAAGATTTAAACATGAACATTTCACCTTATTAACCAGTTTGGAATCTTAGAAAAATAGTTTTAAGTAGTTTAAAAATAGTTTAAATAATTAAAATACTTAAAATACTTAAACTCTTAAAATGGATGTGAAATAGATAAATTAGTTTAAAATAATTTAAATCGGGTTAAGTAGATTTAAAATAGATTAAAACAGTTTAAGTATCCAAAATGGTTTATATAACCGAGTAATTTGGAAAACAAATAAAACAGCTTCAAAACCAATCCATTTCAATCATAACTTCCCAATTCAAATCACTTTCAATTTCCATTCTACCGATTCAATTTCGATTTCAATTCAAAACAACGTCAACTTTAACTTCAAATCAATTCAATTCTACATTCACCTTCAATTTATTCAATTTCAATTTTTATCGATTTGGAGCTTGATTTCAAAATATCCATTTATAACACGTAACAAATTTTCCATCAATATTCAAGTTTAAATCCAAATTTCAAATATGGTTCAATTCCAAGCTCGATTTCAAAATATCATTTTTATATCACTTTTACTTAGTAATATTCAAAGCTCGAATTAAGGTTAAATCTTTAAACAAATCAATTTCGAAATTCAATCATATCCTTATTTTAAATTCCAAAGTCTCCACTTAATTTTTTTTAACAATTTTTTTTAACCAAAATTAATTTCAGCATTCCAAACTCAAATTTCCGATAAATTCGATTTCTATAAATTGATTTCTATTTATAACTTTTAAATCAAAATATTTAAACAAATTTCAAATCGACGATTTTAAAATTATTAATTTAGCCAATTCGGTGTCCGTATATAATTTTCTATCCTATGGCCAAGTAATTATTTGTTTCAATTAAATGTCAGGGATGAGTATATATTACTTAAATTAAATCACAGTATCATATGTATGCATAACAGGTTATATATAAGCAAATAAACATCCAAACATTTAAATATCAACCAATAGCATCCATCGAAATAAATCATCCAATAGACAATACAATTCATGGCAATTTCATAGTTATCAATGTCAGGTAATTTAATCGCAATTCAATTTCATTTTCAATTTAACTGTCAATTTAATTTTCAACGGTTAATTCAAATGACAATCTATATGACAATTAAATTCTATCAAACAACGACAAATAAAATCATAGCACTTCATAATGTCAAATTTAACTGGCATAAAGATATTTAGTACGTTGTGAGCGTTATAAAACACTCACCTTGATTTCAATGTAGTTCCAGCGCTTTATTTAGAATAAAATTAAACGAGCGTTTAATTTTACCCAAAATTTTCACTATCTTCAAATGATTCCAATCCAGCTCCATTGCGTAGTGCTCGTTGATACGATTCCAACGCAAAAAGTTTCGTCCAAAACGGACCTCGTATGAAAAAGTTATACACGTTTAAAGTTTGTACAATTTATTATATACAAATATTCACAACTTTATTTAATATTATCAACCTTTAGCAATCTGGGCCGTTGATTCCATCAAGCAAATCAAGGCCGTGCGCATCTTCTTCCTCACGTTCGTTTGCTCCAGGCCACAAATCACGTACGCAACCCATCGTGCCTCCGAAACCCTAAATGACGCACCCACTCCGAGCCACCTGGAGACGATCAGCTAGCGCCATTCGAAAGCCCTTGCTTCACTCCACCTTCACCATCAATAGCCTGAAGCTCGGCCACCCCTTCTGCCTCGAATTGCGTGAAAAATGCAGCGACTTTGAACGCGATTTTCCATCGATCCGTGACTCCGTTTCCGATCTCCACCGTTGGATAGCTAGATCTTGATGCCCTCTACAACTTTGTAGTTGAGAATTTTTACTAATTGTCGATGGATTGAGAGGAAAATGAGGAAGAAGTTTCGAAATTTTCTGGCCATTGAAATGAAAGTGGCGGCTAAGGGATGAAACCCTAGGGTTTATGCAAAACAAAGAAAGTGGGGGTCCTTTTATAGAAAATCGCCAAAACACTATTCATCAAAAAAATTCTAAACTCCAAACGAAGCGTGCCGGCTGGCGTTTCTAGGGTTTACCCCACGTTCCGGACACAATGGAACATGTTTCGGAAGCTAATTGGATCGTATGTGTGAGTTACGACAATAAACGATTGATTTGAAATTAAATCGGTTAATCAAATTTCTGTGCGTTTGGGCTCGCCCCGGACAAACGGTAAATCCGATTGACACGAAATTTGAAATCTTACAATAATATCACATTACGGATCCGATGAAACTAGTTTCGTCGAAATCCGAGACCATTTGAAAAATGACTATTTTAACTCGCCAAATTAATATTAAAACAATTTCAACGCGTTTCGAGCTGCCACGGTCAAACGACAACTCCGATTGCTTTGAAAATTGAAATCCTATAATAACTAACTATTACAGATCCAATGGAACTAGTTTCGTTCAATTCTGAGACTGTTCGAAAATTGGCTATTTTTCAGTCGATAATTAAATATTAAAATATTCAATTTTCACAAATTTACTTTTAATTCAATTTTAAAAGTTCTACAACATCATTCTTACTTTAATATGATACAATAAAATTTTACAAGTCATTTTTAATCATATTAACCCATTATTCAATTATTCAATAATTTCAAATTTTAAAATCTTATTAACTCTATTATAATCACAATACAACTTATATTCACTTTGGAAACCAATCTAAATCATATTAAATCAATTTCAATTATTCGCTTTATTTTCATATATTAAATTTCAATATCAAATTGATCATATCAAATTCGGAATTTAATTATTCAACATTTGTAATATTAAATTTAAACAAATTTGATTATTCTTAGATCACTATCTTTTGAAATATTCAAAACGAACTTATAAAATTTAACTAATTCAAATTATAGAATGACCATTTTCATTAAAACAGTTATTTAATTAATTCAATAAATTCCAAATATTAAATATAAACTATTTAATTGTTCAATATTTGATGGATTTCAATATTGGATTTTTAAATAAAAATTTCATTATCAGTCGATTTACTATATTACATCAAATGAACTCTACATTATTATTTAACTACAGTTAGAGATAATTCACTCAACTAATATATAAACTTCCATTTCAATTGCAATTGGTTCACAAATTTAATTCGACTAACTAAATGAATATGTAACTTAAATAATTATCACCGTTAACTTTTAATTACTTATAAGTTTATTATTTGCAAACAAGTGTCACAGTTACCTATACAATACAAATTCATTCAATTACCTTTGACTACATATTATTTCAATTGATTTGGGATTTCATTCAACTCATAAATAATTAACTTAGATAATATTTTGTTGCATTTCATTCTAGTTATTATTATTCCAAACGACTTATCATTTTTTTCTAACACTAAATCACGAAATCTTATTAAATTCTGCTATTTTAATTATCGAAAATTTACGGGTCGTTACAATGATTCCTATCTACTCCATATTTAAAAGTCTGATTTGGTTTGGTATTTATCAAATTTTCTTTAAAAATCAAAACTCCTAAATTTTATCTTTTCAAAAACTTATTTACTTTTCCACTAAAACATGATTTTTTATACATGTCTTGCTTGTTCTTAAAACATATTTCTTTTTTCTTGACTAAAAAATATGTCCTCGTATGTTTTCAAAATATCCTTCTTTTTTTATAGATTTTCAAATATACTAAAACCGGGGTAAGTAAGAATAATTTTATCGAAAATCTCTCAACTTTCCCACTCTTCAAATTACTTAACCTTGAAAGGGTTACTAACTTGCTACACTTAATGGTTTTATACCTTAATGTACTGGAATTACTTTCTCTTATGAGAAACCATTAACGCTAAAACCTTCTATGAATCCTTCAAAGGAGGATTTCATGTTTATGTGAAATTATAAGGAATATATTTTATATTTTATTGAAATAGGCTATACAAAATATGGTTCTTTCCATACCTTGTCCATCTCTTTCATGTATTCCTTATAGATTGCACAAAACATCTTTATTTGTGATTCATAGAAAATTACATCATTATTCTTTCATTCTAATAGATTAAGGTATGTTTACTCTATATTTACTTAAATAAGATATTTCCTACTAAATTCATTAATTTATCGTACATTATTTAAAAAAAGCTCATTTTTAAAACTTCTTTATAACTAGAAAATATTTTCATGTGCTTATTTAAATAATAAGTGTACATACAAACCACTTTAGAAATTATCTCCAAAACTCATTTGGGTCAAAACAGATGTTGCGCAAAATACTGTTACTACAACCCAAAAATACCAATATATGGATTCAATTAAAATAAATATTAATAAATCCTCTATGATATGTAAAAACATTTACTTTGGAGTCACCATTTTGCACCACTTCTCAGCTTACGACACCATTCCGCACTGTTGGATTTTTCTCCCACCTCTATGATCTCAACCTCAAGAGGCCACTTGGCTAAATCGGAATGAGCAAAAGGTTTCCCTACTTTTGGGTTGGAAGAGCTATTTATCGCGATAGGATTTGCACCTATCCTCTATTTTGGGACCTTTGAGCATGAATGTTACTCGCACTGCATCTGCCTTTTCGATGTCCTATTAGCACAGAATTTCAATGGAGGCAACAGTTTGACTTGTACGGAGATGAAGGGTGTCTTGATTGAGCTGACAAATGATGGTATCGCTGGGATTTTGGAGGCCTTCGCGAAAGACGTTGACTTAAGACCGATTCAAAGTTTTTGTAGCAAATCGTTTCCCAGGATGTTGGTATATGGAAGATTGATAATCTACGTCAGACTGTCTAGCAGATTGTATGCATCATTCAACATAATGTCATCCCTAAGACAAGAAGTTACGACTGGATTTATCCCATAGTAGGGAAGACCACCTACGCTAGTATTGGTAGCATCACCGTCAATCGAACCCGCACCCTTATTACGCAATTTATTGATTCAGATTAGCACTCCACAGAGTCGCTTTTCATATTTCCACCTAGCCACTCTCGTATTTATGTATTACAGTGGATCTTTGTGAAGTGGAAGTTTAGTAGAAGGTCCCTTTTACCATCATTAGATCTTCTCTAGGAAAATGGCAATTCTAAAGCCGTTTGCAACACCAATAGTGTAGTGACCTAGAATTTTCGATCTCGAAAAATCCAGATAGTTAGGAAAAAAAAGAGATAGAAGAAAAAGAAAAAGAAAAACACCAACATCTCACATTCGCAACGGATAAAATATAATATCAAATAATATCATTTACACAAAGAAAGCTGTATCAGTAAATTTACATTTTTAACTCATCAGAGTTACAGCATTTACACAATCCCTGGACAGTTAAGATCAACTTGTCCCAGATATAACTACAATAGTATACACAGCGGAAACACTCCATACATTCTTGCCATCCATCTCGCCTTTTGAGCTCTAGAATGTCCTTACCTGAAAATATGTAATACTCGATCTAACCCGAGCATTACATCAAGTAATACCCGGTTCAGGCTAGAAACCAGCATGAGTAAACTCATCTAACATGAAATTCAAAAGAAATAAAATTTTAAAACCCGGGGTAACTCGTATCAATTTAGAAATTCACAATTTGTTATAAACAACATTAATTTCACACATCAACTTCTAAGTACCAAAACTTAGATTAAATGGTCCAATTCACATAAATCATTCCACGCTAGCCTATTGATTTCACATATTAATCTATAAAGAATCAAAGTGGTTTCGGGTATTAACTAATACCCAACCCCGGTCTCTTTGAATCCCAAGTCATCTTAAACCAAGTTATTCAAGAGAATACAACTCAAAATTTTAAAATACAGAATGTCATTTTTACACACTAAATCATTATCGAGTGATAACCACATTATCACTGTACAACCCAACAATCATACCATAAAACATTTATATCAAAGATATTATCCAATTCAAGGCATTTTTCAATCATAAGCAATATTGAGCACTTCCAAAATTAATTTAATTTAACTCTAATTAGTTTGTCCGGACTCCTCATAGGATCAACTTTAGAACCCCCTTCCTTAGGGTTTAAGGCAGTACCACCCTGTGGCACTCCTGAGAAGTTCATTTCAAGGGAGCGCTTTTTTCCCCAGATCCATTTTCAAAACACTTTATACTATACACATATAGTATCTTCCAAATCATACACCTAATATGAATCTCATATAAATCTCCTTTTCTCAAAATCGATAATTCTCAAACTAGGCTTTCCAAATTCCAATAATGATTTTACCCAAAAATCAAAAGCCTTTTCAAATCCAAGGGTTCCAAAAAACTTTTCCTCCATAATCATTCTCATAAGATCCTTTATATATATAGGTATATATAACCTTGAAAAATCTTTGTATCATTTCAAGCTTGTATAAAACCCTTTTTATACTTCAAATATTTTCAAAACCCTTTTCTTCTGGCTATAGATTCAACAAGGGGAGATTTATTTTATATAACAAAGATATATAACTTTGTTTATTCCAAATCAAATATTCAAATTTGATTACTTTATAAAGTCACTTACCAGTTTACTTACTTCCATAAAGTAAATTTTACCATAGAAATATCTAGTTTCCACTTTACTTCATCATATATTTCACAAAATACACCTTTCATTTCAAAAACCATTTCACATTTCTTACCCAAAAATTCCCAGTATCAATTTCATTCAAATCCGTATGATTTACACATATCATCCTTACGCTATACCAATCTGGTCGCTCACACGATTTCTTTTCCGAACTAGTATCGTCCACCCGACATCCTATGCGGACTCAGATCTGGTTTCTTGATCAGAAACCATCATTCTCCTTACATAGCTATAACTATGATAGAGAATATCCAGAACCAATCAACAATCCATATCCAGGTTCGCCGTCGAAAATCGAGTGAAAAATCCCAACTCGGATCCATATAACTATCTCGAAATTCTATGCTCGAATCTGGATCAAATCACTATGTGAATAGAATAATATACGTACATCTTACGTATTTATCTCCATTGATTATTAGCTAAATCAATTTCCTTTTCTATTCACATTCACTTAAATTTTCATTCACTTACTTACAATTCTTAAATCCTTATCTCAAATGGATATTCAATCATAAACAGTTCGAACTCTGTCCAGTTTAAATTTAGAAAATAGCTTGAATTTTTTTTAAATAGATAAGTAGTTGAAACATAATTATTAATTTGTAAAATAGCTGTAAAACAGTTAAGTGATTGTAAAATAGTTGGAAAATAGTCAATTAGTTATAGAAATTTTAAATAATTGCAAAATAGTTGTATAACAGTAATTAGCTATAAAGTAGTTGAAAAACAGTAATTAGTTTATAAAACAGTTGTAAAATAGTTAAATAGTTCCAAATATAATTGTAAATTAAGTATAAGATAGTTTGGCTTTAAAAAGAAAGATTGTATAGTAAGTAGCTTGGAAAAATAGATTTATAACAGTTTATATTAATATAATTTATTTTGAAAATAGTCCACAACCAAACTGTTCAATTTCCAACCTCCGTTCCCATCAATTCAATTTAAATTTCCACTTCTATTTAAATTGACTCAATTGCAATTCGAATTGATCCCAACTCCAATCAATTGTCAATTTTCAATTAACTTTCAATTCCAATTCAAATTAAGTTAACTTCCATTCTCATCCCAAATTCAAATCAACTTTGAACTCATTCAACTTCAATTTCATTTCAAATTATCCAATTCAAATTTCCATTTGATTTTTTTTTAAATTATCCATCTTCAATCATAATTCTAATTATTTCAAATAAATTCAAATTGAACAAATTTCAATTTTCAATTTCAATTCATTTCAATTCCAGTTTGAATTTAATCCCAACTCAAGTTGAATTATCCTTATTCTTTCCAAATTCAAATCAAATTCCATTTGAATTTAAAACTATTCAACTTTAATCACAAATCCAAATTATTTAAATCAAATTTCAATTTGAACTAATTCCAAATTCAGTCTCACTTTAAATCATCTCGAATTATATAAATTTGAGTTAAATTTCAAGTGTTGGTTTAATCTTTTAAACTAGATTATCCTCTATTTTCAAAGTCTTTGAACAATTTAATTCTTAATCCAAAATTCAAAATTCTATTTTAAATTGCCCTTACTTCTTCATAAACCTGTCACTAGGTTCAAATAATAATTCAAATCCTCTTTAAACAATTTAATCTTTAAAATCCAATTTATTACCAAATTTCAATTTTGAAACTAATCCTTAACAATTTACATTTCTAGGTTCCTTTTTAGCATTTAAATCTTAAATTCAAAGTGATTCCATATCCTTAATTTCGAATTAAAGTTTAATTTTCCTTTTTATCTCAACAATGGATATATTAGCATACACCATTTTTTCATTCATTTCAACAAATCAATTTAAGCTTAAAGATTGTTAATAACAACAGGATGGTATCATTCAAATTATTTTAAAACATCCATCCATTTCCAACTTCCAGATCTCAAACCCATTTTGAGATCAGACAAACTCCCAATTCAAATTAACCATTTAACTTACCAAGTTAAATCCCAATTTCATCTTGAAATTTCCAATTCAGGTTGCTTGTTAAATTATTTAACCTTCCCAAAGTTAAATTCAATTTTCTTAATCCTGCCAACCTTACCCAATTTGAATTCCCATTTCAAATTCTAAACTTCACATTAATAATCTTCCCACTTATAAGTTCAAAAACTTATCACTTTGGGTATCACATCTCATTCCAAATTTAAAAATCAACATTTAGAGTCATTTCAAATTATCTTTGATACTATGTATGTCCCTCGTCTATACATATTTCTTTCCTTTACACACCAAGTTATCCTTAAATTGTAAACCACCTTTGGTTTTAATTCAAAACAAATTGAATTTCAAACAAATCTTGCTTGAAATAGGACCCTTTCATTCAAATACATTAAATAATATTATTTATCATTTCTTTATTACTTTGAAACAAATTTCCAAATTTCTGGAACTAGATTTAAAACTTCACAATTTGGATCATCTTCTGTTCCAATTTATAAGTCATACTTGCCTAAATGTGTTACTTCCCTAAAACATTTCATTTTGCTCATTCATTGATACACATTTTATTATCAAACACAACAATCATTTATGATAATAACCGATGAACCAATTCATTATTATCTTATTCTAAAACTCTTCTCCAAATTCAAGATTTTAATTTCAGTTTGAATCCATTTCAAACTTATCTTTATTTAATTTCAATTTGGTTGTATTTGTATTACCACTTAATTTAATTCCAATAGTTTAACAACCAATTGCCTTACTATTATTAGAAAGAAATATTACTTTATATATCAAAATATATTCTTATATAAAATCATTTAAAATCTTTATATAAGAAAATAACAAGTACGCTCTCATACATATGCACTCAACTCATTCTAAGGTACCATTGACCCTATCCTTAATGTGTAATCCCACCAGAGCTAAGGTTCTCGCTTAACCTCGCTCTGATACCAAATGTAAAGACCTAGAATTTTCGATCTCGAAAACTCTAGATAGTTAGGAAAAAAAAGAGAGATAGAAGAAAAAGAAGAACAGAAACACCCACATCTCACATTCACAGCGGATAAAATATAATATCAAATAATATCATTTACACAAAGAAAGCTGTATCAGTAAATTTATATTTTTAATTCATCAGAGTTACAACATTTACACAATCCCTGGACAGTTAAGATCAACTTGTCCCAGATAAACTACAATAGTTACACAGCGGAAACACTCCATACGTTCCTGCATCCAGCTCGCCTCTTGAGCTCCAGAACGTCCTTACCTGAAAATATGTAATACTCGGTCTGACCCGAGCATTACATCAAGTAACACCCGGGTCAAGCTGGAAACCAGCGTGAATAAACTCATCTATCGTGAAATTCAAAAGAACTAAAATTTTAAGACCCGAGGTAACTCTTATCAATTTACAAATTCACAACTTATTATAAGCAACACTTATTTCACACATCAACTTCTAAGTACCGAAACTTAGATTAAATGGTCCAATTCACATAAATCATTCCACACCAGCCTATTGATTTCACATATCTATCTATAAAGAATCGAAGTGGTTTCGAGTATTAACTAATACCCAATCCCAGTCTCTTCGAATCCCAAGTCATCTTAAACCAAGTTATTCAAGAGAATACAACTCAAAATTTTAAAATATAGAATGTCACTTTTACATAGTAATTCATTATCGATAGATAACCACATTATCACTGTACAACCCAACATATCATACCACAAAACATTTATATCAAAGATATCATCCAATTCAAGGCATTTTTCAATCATAAGCAAGATTAAGCACTTCCAAAATTAATTTAATCTAACTCTAATTAAATTAGTTGCTAATCTTTAATTACTTAGATTATCTTTACTTAACATTTATTAATTACAAACCAGTTAATTAATCATCTTTTAATTATCCATCTTAATTAATCATTTTTGATTAATTATCCTTAATTAATTACTCAAATTAATTATCTTACAATCACATCATTGATTAATTATCCCTTAATTAATCATACTCATTATTTAACTAATCCTTGATTAGTTTCCTTAATCAATCAATCCTTAATTAATTATACTAAGTAATTAATTCTTAATTACTTCCATTAGTTAATTAATAGTCACTAATTACAACCTAATTACTGAATTAATTTATTATCTCTAATTATCTAATTGATCATTCTTAATTACAAACTAATCGACCTCTTAATTAATTAATTTATAATATTTAACTATTGATTAATTAATTACTTAATCAATATAATAAATCATATTTTGATTACTTCATATGATTATTACATCTTAATTCCCTTTAAGATAAATCATCAACTTTGTTAATTGTCTAATCACATAATTTTAAAACTTTTATCCTTTAATTAATACTTAATTTTATTTATAAAAAAATTAAGTTTTAAATTATCTCAAATTTAACTTAACGAACATAAGTTAAACAATCATATCATTTCTTAATTAAAGGTTAAAGAAACCCAGTTCTAACTCGAAACTGGCTTCGAGTTCCTTCATCTTTGTCTAACAAAAACTTGTTTGAAAATCTTGATAAATACTTTTACTTTGAAAACTTGCTTATTTTCATTTTCTATTAATTTAAAACAGGCAGACCCAAATTTCATATTCGATTCCTCTTTCTTGTTTATTTACTTATTATTCTAAAAAAAAATACAGGCCCAATCTAATTACCGGCCCGCTCCCTCTTCTCTTTTCTCAGACCCACTTCTCTTTCCTTTGGCCCATTCTTCTTTACTTCTCGCTTTTCCTTATTTACTCCACCCAATTCTTCCATCCTGTTGCTCAAACTTGATCGTGTACGAGGACTACGAGCATACAGATGTGTACGCGAACACACTCCATAACCACCGTGACGCCCCTCCTACCACTATCGGGAGTCACATCCGACCTCAACGCTTTAGCCATCCACCAGAAAACATGCCCACTTTCCTCGTTCCAGATTCGATCTTCTCTACCCAAAAACTGGCATTCTCGAAGACACACTACACCTCCACCTCGCCAAACCCCAATTTCGATCATCACCATACTTCACCGAAGTATGCGCCAACCTTTCCTCTTTCTCTCCACCAGAGCCGCACACCACCCAAAGCCTCGAACCGTCGTCGTTCACTAGCAACCATAACCAAACTTGGTTCTTTATTAAACCCTAAGATCGTTCGACCGATCACCGTGACCTCTTAAAATAAAATCCCACCATTATCCCTATGACCGACATCACCTCGTCCATCTCCGACCAAATCCCTGATGTTTGAAAGCCTCACGAACGCCTGAATTTAAACCAACCCCCGATTTCTTCACTTATAGTAGAATTCTTAATTTAGGTTCTTTACTCTATAATCCTTACTGGAACAAAATTTGGAATGATGTACAATCAAAATCAATAAATTTTCCTTTTATCATCGCAACCTGAATCACTTGTATAAAGGGATGTTGATATTTGAAGCTTAAATTATTAGTTTTTTTTCAAGCAAATAAGAATGAACAGAGACCAAAATCCACAGGCATCTACATGCTTATATACCCAGGCACACTCACTTTCCACCCATGCAATACAAATTTAGTTCATTTCTACCCTTTGATTCTTGCATGCAGAAGATAATAAAAAGATTTGGCTTTTAAAAGAAAAGTTTGCTTATATAATATTTTTTTTAGAACTAATGCTTTTTGTATATATAAAAAGAAAACTGCTAACTTGTTAACACACTGATAAACATGTATAATCATATCATACAGTTTCACATATCCTTGACTCAGATCTGAGATTGAACAAGAATAGTTAATTAACACATAAGTATATAAAAATCAATAAGAAAATAGAGATTTTTACTCACCTTTTATGAACAGAGCATTAGTTTGAGAACTAAAACTGCCAACTTGATTTAGATCTGATCTTTGAACTTGATTCAGTTGTTTAAATTTCCAGTTTTGATCAGAACTTAGCTGCTTTGATGTTGAACAAAAATCTTATCTTGCCTTGAGCTTCCAAGTTGGATTGTAAAAGTTTGTAGAAAGATTTGTTGCTCAAGTTTCTATTTTTCTTTTCTAGTCTGTAAAATTTAGTTAGCTTCCATTTCTTTATCTGGTTTTAAATTGTTTTACAGGCTTTTGGTTCTTAGATAAAATGTCATATGTATACAGCCTATTCTTTTTTTTTTCTAACTATATTTAGTTTTGTTTTTATTTTAAATAAGATAAAAATAAGCAAAGCCACTTGTTATTCGCATGTCTAATCGATTTACAGATGTTAAATTTTATGATAAACTAACTTATACTTGTATTCTCATGCATGCTAAATTTGTTACACATGTTTAATGTCTTTTATATATTTCCAAATGCTTAAAGAAATAATTATTAATACTTTCTTATGATAATATATTTATGTATTATATGTACTTAGCTTACACTTGTTTTTATGTGTATTTATATAATATTCTAAATTTGACTTTTATATTTATAAATGTCTTTACCTTTTAATATATATATATATATATATATATATATATATATATATATATATATATATCATATTATCAATTTGCCCTTATATAAATGTCTTATGTTTTAAATGTTTAAATTTTTATCTTAAATTAATCTCACTTAATTACATTTATTCTTTCTCTTATATTTGTTTATCTATAATTTTAAAAGTGGATGATATAAAATCCGAATTAAACACTTACAATAGTTATATAAACATATTAATTATACTTTATATACTATTTATATTTTTAAATGTTTTCCATAAAACTCGTATATTAAATTTCTATTTAGTAACCACTTTCCTTCATTTATTTTAATATGATCTTTAAATGAAAATAACAAACTATATACTAATAAATGATATATAATTATATATATATATATATATATATATTATTTTTAAATTCAATTTTCCTTAAGATATTTATCTTTTGAATTTCAAATTAAAATAAACTCACATAAATATATATATTTAAACAAACACAAATTCAATTCTATTTAAAATCCATATATATATAACACATTATTATTGTTTTGAAAATAATCAATTTTATCAATTTTAAATAATTATAAAGGATATTATCACATTTATTTATTCAATTTATAAGTCAGTATTTTCAGAAATTAAATCAGATAACTATCCAAATATCTGATGCCTGAACATCAGGGTTATCACAAATAGCGCCAGCGGCACGAGATTGGGTATATAACTACCATGCTATGAGCATTCAAGGATCACAACAATGGATCGTGCTCCAACTGTGGAACAATGCATTTCATAGTCTGTAGGCATTATTTTAGGATTTATGGTGTTGTTGTCTTTTCCCTTTTAGTGTTTTTTCTTTTCTTTTAGGTTGTTTGGGTTGTAACTGTTAGTTGTGTCTTGTGAAAAGCACGCACGGTATTATGAGTTCCTATTTATTTACTATGTTGTTATTTCTAGACATGCAAACCGCTCTTAAATATGCATAGTGAAGAAGCAATATAAATATGGAAATCTTCTAAAAGACACTTAACTGACAGTAAATGCAATATAAGACTAGAAGTTTAGAATAGTTGGAAAATTTTAGCGAAAGACATAATAAAGTTATTTTTGGTATCACGGGTCATTGTTCATGTTTTTTAAAAGCTAAAAAAATTAGAAAATTGGGCATGATGCTATTTTTAAATAAAATGTTAAGTTTTATAGGTTAATGTTAGTTGCAGAATTTTTGAATTTGGCTTGTGCGTTTAGCACTAAACTGACTTTCAACTACGCTGAAATTGTGGCTTACTTTATCAAACATTTTGAAAAGGAAATATTTTTGAAAAGGTTCGCATTTGAAAAACGTCTTTAGGTTTTATTTATTTTTGACTCTTAAATTATTTTTAGAATTTTTTTGTCTAGAAATTCAATTTCAAGGGAAAATGTAAGTTTAAATATTTTGGGATTTTATTTTCAAATGACGTACAAATTTGAAAAGTGAGAAATACTTTTGTAAAATTTTTGATTTTGAAGGCCATATATTAAGCATAAGGAAGGTAAATAAAGTTCGAATTTGCAGATTTAGCGGTGCATTAGGATCGACGATGCAATAAATGCAAGCAATAGCAAGGGAAAAACAGCTTTAGTCTTGCAATTTCTATATTTATACCTTGTTGGCAGCATTCATGGGTTTGTTTTTGGACATAATTCTTTTTTAGAGCTTGATACAAGCCACCTTATGCATTTTGTGCATGGAAAATTTGCAATAAATCCGAGGCAGCGAGGAAATTTCCACTATATTATGGGAATAGGAAGATTATAGAGTGGTAAGAATGTTAAATTTTCCACCTAAATTTGTGTCTATGCCATAGGAGCAAACTTTAGTAAGTGATTTTTCGATGCGTTATAATTTTGGATGGTGGGAATTAGATGCAAAATTGGTTGCTTCATACTTTTATTCGTAGAATTATAGGGGTTTTTGTTGAAAAGATCTTTCAAAAATTTGCATAAATATAGAACTGTCGGTATATATATATAGGTTGCTTACATCATGTTTCTAAATGTGTTTTCAAAAAAATACATTCATATAGAAGGATAAGATTTAGAACCATTCTTCATAAATAGTTTATGTATGGCGATACAATAATACCCTAATTGTGTACATTTGGTTGCAAAATCGATTGTACACTCATTAGTTGTGTAGTTTAGGATAATTAGGAGCCAAAATGATGACTTAGTCAGTGGTAAAATTTCGAGGACGAAATTCGTTTTAAAGGCGGAAGAATGTAACACTCCGTAATTTGACATTAGTTATTTAATCAATTGGTTAATGAATTTAGTTCCAAAAAAGAAATTTTTACTAACAATGGAATTTGAACATAAATCTTGCACTATTGCGTTTATGAAATTTTTTTGAGCAACTTTCATATTTTGAGTTTTACGATCGGAGTCCAAACGAAGAAGTCGCAGATGAAAAACGAATTCGGAACGAAAATAACTGGAATAGAATTAATTAACATTTTATAACCCAAGCACACAGGTTAACCCGCCACTATGAGCGGTCAACCAGGAGCAGTCGACCCCTAAGTAAGGGGCGGTCGACTGCTCTCTATGTGGCAGGTAGTATTTGCCTAGGCCCAAAGGTCCGGATTGAACATATTTTGATCTAACGGTTTTGATTGATTCTAGCATCTATAAATACAAGTCTAACCGTTCCTTTTATTCTCGTATTTTTCTGAATAGAGCAATGAAGTTCTGCCATTTCTTCTTCTCCACTTTCATTCTAAATCATAAAAAATAGATATTTAGATCACTTTTTATAAAATTGGAGAAGAATATAAATCTAATAAACACGAGAAGGGAAGAGTATCAACTATATGCGTATGTGATATAATTTATGTACATTTATATAGTTGTATGTATTTTCATTCCCAATCCTAAATCTCTTCTTAGATCTATAAGTCTAATGTATGTATATACGCTTTATATATATTAATATATACCTTGGATCAAAAAGGATTTGGAGATGAATTTAAGGTTCTACGTCAGATCTGGAGATTTGGATCTTTTTTAAAATATGAGTAGAAAATTTTATATATTTTTTATGATTTTAAATCTATTCCGTTGGCATATATTTGATTTTTATGCCTAAATCAATTTCATTTGCGAATTGTGGAATTAAATCATTGTAGAATACTATTGCTTACATATTCTTATTTTAAATTTAATTTGAAATATAATTACACCTAGATCTGGAAGCAGTCCAAAAGATTTTAGAACTTCAATGTTTTATATTTCTATTACAGATCTGTGCTTAGGTGTAGCTATCCTTGTTTTTAACCTAGTAGAAAATTTTATATATTTTTTATGATTTTAAATCTATTCCGTTGGCATATATTTGTTTTTTATGCCTAAATCAATTTTATTTGCGAATCGTGGACTTAAATCATTGTAGAATACTATTGCCTACATATTCTTATTTTAAATTTAATTTGAAATATAATTACACCTAGATCTAGAAGTAGTCCAAAAGATTTTAGAACTTCAATGTTTTATATTTCTATTACAGATCTGTACTTAGGTGTAGTTATCCTGGTTTTTAACCTAGTGGAAGTTGAAACAGCTCCAATGAGTCAGAACAGCTTAAGTGCCAACAAAGAAGACTTGAAGAAACAACTAAGAAGGATCGGGGGAAAAGAAAACAAAAAAAAACTAAAGTGATGGGCCACTAATGATCCATCATCTATAAATAGCTAGCGATCCGTAGAGTTTTCTCATAGATCCGCAATTCCTCTTGCATCATGTCCCAAGAGGTATTTTAAGGACAACAGCCAAGTTTGGTGGAATTTCGAACTAGTTAAATCAAGGAGCAAGCATTCATTTGATTCAAGGATCAAGAAAATATTACCCGTGTGTGGATCGTCGTTAAAACAAGCCAATGTACTACAAAATTACATGAAGAGCACCAACACGAGATAACAAACGTGATCCATAGGTGTAACGACTCGAAATTTTCGAACCCGAAAAAAGATGAAGAAGAAGAAGATCAGAAACATCAACATCTCACATTCGCAGCGGATAAAACATAATAATAAATAATAACAGTTTACAAAAGAATACTATTCTGTCGATTACATTAATAGTACATCAGAGTTACACATATATACAGGCACTGGATATACACAATCATCATGTCTCAGATATACAACAATATAAATACAGCGGAAATACTCTATACGTTCTTGCCATCCAGCTCGCCTCCTGAGCTTTAGAACGTCCCCACCTAAAAATCTGTAATACTCGGTCTGACCCGAGCATTACACCAAAGTAACACCCGGGTTAGGATGGAAACCAGCGTGAGAAAACCCATCTAACATGGAATACAAAGCATACAACTATATAAAACCCGGGGTAACTCGTTTCAATTCACAAAGCCATAATTTATTTTAGACGTTACTTTTTCCACACATCTGTTTTCAAAGTACCAAGATTTAGATTTAAATAGTCCAATTCCTTTAAATCACTTTATTTCAGCCTATAGATTTCACATATCAATCTATAAAATTCGAAATGGTTTTAGGTATTTCCTAATACCCGACCCCGGTCTCTTCGAGTCACATTCAAGACATCCAATACCATTCAATCATCTATAAGCAAACTTGATCACTTCTAAATTTATTCAATTGATTCTAATTGAATTTCTAACCTCAATCACTTAGATTCCTTCATTCAACATTAATTATTCCGAATCAATTAATTAATCAACCCTTAATTATTCCGAATCAATTAATTAATCAACCCTTCATTATTCATCTTAATTAATCATCCTGGATTAATTATCCTTCAATTTCATTCAAGTGATTATCTTTAATTAATTTCACGATATTAATTATTCTTAACCCAAAACAATAAGTAAACTTAGTTACTTCATGAATAAATTAACTATTTTAATTACATTAGTCCATAATTACTTATATTAATTAATCTCATAAGTCACTTATTATTGATTAATCAATCTTAATTAATCAATCTTTAATTACATCATTAATTATATAAATTAATGATTTCTAATTATATTTTAATTTATCCTAATCTAAATTAATTACATTTATTAAACCATGATATTAATCATTCTCGATTAATCTCAACCTGTAATTAACTATCTTTTATTTACTTCATTAAATAATTTAATTACTTGTTTTAAATAGAAGTTCAAAGGAATTTAAATCAATTTTATTTTAAATTCAAATCAATTTAAAAATGCACTTTAACATTCAAGTTGTTAGAATAATTAAATTTTTAAAAAACTTATTTGTTTGAAAACCCAGATTCACTCTTAAATTCCAGATTTAACTCTGATTTAAAACTTGTTTAAATCTCTACTTACAATTTGACTTCAGTTTTTAAATATCACTTTCGTTTCTTTCCAATTCATTCTTATTTTTATTTCTAAAATTATTTCACTTTCAAAATTCATCCTTATATTCCTTTCAAAAATCCAATTTAATATATTTCAATAACTCAGGGTACCGAAATATTCAAGCAACCCACAACATTCAATATTCCAATTACCAATAATATCCATCACAGAATATAAATCGCTTTGATATATACTATATACTACTATATATAATATAGCACAACAAAACAATCCAATCATTCAACCAATTATTTAAATTTAACCATTTAAATTTAAATAAAAATTCAAAAGAGTGTAGTTAACTCACCATTGCTTTTATTTGCAATCCACTCCAGACCAGCTTGTTTCTTTTCAGATTTTAAACCTTGAATAAACATTATGTGATTTTATTAATATTTGACTAACTGAACAATTAATTTCCATTTAATAGATTGAATTAACTAATTATTAAATCTAAAACTAAATTTCCTTTAATACATTATTTTAAAATAGTAAGTTTAAACATGTATCTTTATTTATTTATCTTTACTTTCGAAACAAAAAATATTTTTATAAAATAATCTACATAGGCTTTTAAAAAATCAAATTCTATATAAAATCTACTCAAACCCTTTAGAAATTCATATTATATATTTATATTTCCGTACCGTAAAATATATATATATCTCAAAATGTATAGATATATATAATTTAGACTAGAATAGGTTGTACACCTTACTGTAAATCAAATGATGTGTTGTATATCATATTTTCTTTTTTCTGCAAATATATAAACATTGTTTATTCAATTTAATTTAATAAAAAGGATCATTACCTTACTTCCAAGTGACGAACTCGGTCTTCAACATCGAAGACCCCGACCCAACATTTCAAAAACCCGAGCCATCATGCAGCACCTCCACACCAAGCTTCGCCAGTCACTGCCCATCGTCTCGCCAGGCCCCAAAACCAAATCAAGCCTTAACCTTCTGCAACGCGCAGAACCCCACGAGAGCCAGCATCACCACATCACTGCTTCACCGAGTCTGCCGTCATCGCGAAATCCACCAATCCCCATTGCCAACCCATTCCACCGCGCTTGTCCTTCTCCGTCGCCTCCATCACAAGGGTCGCGAACCTCTTAGAAATTGCATGCCCTTGCACGACTCGCCCTAGATCGCCCCCTTCTCGCGACTTAATTCGAACATGGCTTTGGCCTTCCTTGATTTTGATTTTGATTTGGGTTCGATTAAATTAAAAATAGAACGAAAGAAGGACGCGGTTCTTATTAGCTGCCATTTCTTTTTTTTTCTCTGATTGAAATAAACGAAGTTGTCTGCAAGCATAAAGAGGGGGTGACGTGATTTAAACGAAACAAAGGAAAATGTCAGACTGAAAAAAAAGAAAGGGAGTAAGCGTCTCAAGCATGCTTCCTATGTCGGCTGATGGAGATTGACCTCTAATGTGAATGGAATTCGACTGGTCAGGCAATATATTTGAATTTAAATTTTAAATTAAACCATATCAAATTACGCAACTCAAAATCTCAAACTCCGAATCAGACATGCCGCCAGGCGTTTATAAGGTTTTACCTGCATTCCAAACACAATGGAATGTGTTTCAAAGGTTAATTCGATCGTATACGCGAGTTACGAAAATAAACGATCAATTTTAAATTAAATCGATAAAACTAGTTTCTATACGTTTTGAGTTTCCAGGGTCAAAGGACAACTCCGATTGCTACGGAAATTGAAATCCGACAATAACTAACTATTACGGATCCAATGGAACTGGTTTCGTCAAATTTCGAGACTGTGCCCCGGAAGGCTATTTTTAAATTCAATTTAAACGATATATTTTCAAAACTTAACATATCACATTTAAATTAAATTTCAACCATTCTATTATCTTCCGTAACATCATTATAAATTTTACAAGCCTTCAAATTATTTTTAACAGGCTTAAAACTGAAGATCAATAATTCACCCAATTTCAGTTTATTAAATCCAATAACTTAATTGCTAAATAATAATAATATTTGAATTCAAGTTTAAAATTAACTTTTAAATATTTAAAATCAATTAATTATTCTAATTTAAATTGTTAAAAATTCCTGAACGTCACAATAGGACAAAGTTTAAAAATTCACAAAGCACATGGATCAGTAGCGATCCATGCACTATGGATCGCTGGCGATCCATACCATTTTACCAGATCGTCATGAACATCAAGGTAGAAGGTGAGGGAAAGCATCTCAAGCCATTGGATCGCTGAATCACCATGACTTCAAAGTAGAAGGTGAGGGAAAGCATCTCAATCCATTGGAACACCAGCAAGCCAAAAGCTATGGATCGCCGACAAGCCAGAAGTTATGGATCACCTGCAAGCCAGAAGCTATGGATCGTTAGCGATCCATCGAATTAGCTCGGTTCACGATGAAACTTGCAATGCATCTTCATATGGTGATTTGCAAGAATCTGGCAAAAAGGCCTAGCCCAATAACTCTCCAACCCCTATAAATACGATCCTACCTGCAACATAAACAGGATCTTCTGGATTGGCGGATGGAACTCTGTAGGGATTATCTTTCACTCTTCTTCTCCATTATAATAGTCATATAGGGGTTCACTATGATTCTCCAGTGAACTCTGGTACTTGTGACTTAATCAGACTTAGAAGATTAAATCATATTGTACTACTTTTAGCAGCAGTCCTTTAATAGAAAGTCATAAAGTGGATATAGGCTTCATTTACAACTGAACCACTATAAAAATCTTCTTGTCTTTTTACTATTTTTGCTTTCTTTACATTTATTCTCTATATTATTGCTCTATAAGAAAACAGGGCTAGTGCTTTCTGTTATCCCGCTTTTTGGCAAAGCCGTGATATCAAAAGATTGGTCGAAAACGGGAAACAGTCCGTCTTAGAGATTGGTTATACATCACTTAGCTATGGATATCGATGAATTTTGCCCGAGTCCGGATCAGGCCACGATTGATAGGACACGACAAGAAAGGTTGTAGGAGCCATCATTTCAAGTTTCAAGTCAATCCGAGTTCGTATGCTCAAGATATGATGGATTCAGTGTGAAGAGAAATAGTCATTGTCCGGTTCGAAACCATGAATTTCGAACCCATCCTTTTCGAAACCATGCTGTTCGAACCCATCCACGCCCTTGCCTTCGAACCCATGATGTTCGAACCCATCAGCTAGTACCCAGCCTCGACTCCATCGCCTTCGACTCCATTACCTTCGAACCCACCACAGTAGCATACCTTCGAATCCACGACTTCACTCGGCCTCACATCCTCACTTCGAACCCATCGAATAACCCAATTCGAACCGATCAACTTCGAACCCATAAGAATTCCTGGATTCGAATGTCACGTTCGAAACCAAGAGTGCTTCCTATTTCGAATCCACCGAGTCAATTGGTTTGGAGGACGTGTTCGCCGTAGTTCACGGAGTCGAAGCGGTCCATTCGGAGATAAGTTAGGATCGATTCGAATATTGCGCGCCACGTCACTGCAAGCTCACGTGCACTGATGGATTCGAAGCGAAGGGTTCGAAATAATGGGTTCGAACGCCTCAGCCAACCGAAGGTGTCGATTTCGAACCGAGCATATCTCCTTAACCATAGATCCAAATGCAACCAAATTTTCACAGTATCTTCCATGTGAGGTAAAGATTGTTCCTGCCAAGTTTCAGCTCGATTGGACCATTTATTGATGGGTTCGAAATCACTTCGAACCGATGTCAGATCGAGACGAAACTTGGTGGGGTCGGTCGCGTGGGCCCACTCACGTGCCAGAAGGAGTCTCACGAAGTTTCAGCAAGATCTGGGCCTCCAACGCCTATAAATAGCACCCTGAAGCCTTCAGAAAAGGGGATCTTTCCGCCATTGAACGCCAAGACTCTGCCGGATTCAAGTTTAACTATCAGAATCGCTGTTGCATTCAGATTTCAAAGCAATTGTCAGCTGTAATCCATTGTAATCGATTGAATCGAGCAAAGCAATAAAGAGAAACCCTTCAAAGTGGACGTAGGCACGAACGCCGAACCACTATAAATCCTGTGTTTGTGATTGTTGCTTGTGAATTACTGTGATTTGTTACTTAGAGCTGAATTCTATACTGATTGTTGCTGAGTTCTGTGTTGAATATTATCGAATTGAACACGTAAACGGGTGCTTTCACGACCTTGGGTGTTTGTGACCAATTTTGGCGCAAACATTTTGGTGCTTTCACTGAGAATTGAACTCAGGAAGAAGTTGGATTTGAAAGTTCAGAAGTTCAGATTTAGGAATTATGGCAAGACAAACAAGTAGAAGGCAAAGGCCAGAGAGAAGTGAACACCAAGGAAGTCAAGAGGCTTCCTCAGGAGGGAATCAAGCGTCGATCTTCATCACTAGGGATGAGATGGAGACCATGATGAGAAGACAAGAAGAGATGATCCAGAACTTGCTTCAGCAAATTGGGCAACTTGGAGCACAAAACCAAGGAGCAACTGGAGTTCAGAACGGAGCAGGACCATCTGGCGTAGCACCAGAGCTAGGGGGCACCCACACTTGGAGCATGATGATCCAATCCCGGAGAGAGAGATAGGGGCCTCTGAGCAACCTGGTAAGGAATGAACGCTCATCCAGTGGGCAGGTAAAATTCCCTCCTGAACTTGGGGGGCAGGTCGAAAGCGATGAACAAGTCGCAAACCTCTCACTAGCACGGTTAGATCATTTACACATGTGAGCGATCGCGCACGATCCATAGGCATGCTCTGAATGACTACCAGCCGCGTTATAGTAAGAGTTTACGCTTTGACATCTTCGTTCTGTTTTTTGCTTTGATTTTGATTTGAACATTTAAATTCTTCCTGTTTGGACATTTCTTCCATAAGATTCATATGATTATTGCTTTAACATTTATAATTCTATGAAAAAATTATTTACTTGTATGCCCGTTGGATCGCGAACGGTCCACGAGCACCTATTGCATGGCAACGAACTGCCGAAGTCTTTGATTCGAAAAATTCCCCCAAACAATGACTCCAACACTGATAATATTAAGTCCCCCCCGGGCACACACACAATCCGCCTCGAACGGCACCCGAATTCGAACAGTCATAGCTCACCTTACCTCAATGGCTTGATCGCGAACGGTCGTCACTTGAGGTCCGACATCTGACCACGAACGGTCACGAATTCGCCTCGAACGGCACACGATCGCGAACGATCACTTCCTGCCTCGAACGCCATCGATCGCGAACGGTCATGGCTCACTGATTATGAAATCCGACCTCGAACGGTCACCACTCGCCTTGAACGGCACTTGGTCGCGAACGATCATCATTTGCCACGAACGGCAGTCGACCGCGAACGGTCCCATCTCATCATTCGCCGCGAACGGCATCGACCGCGAACGGTCCTATTCCATCTTATGCCACGAACGGCACGGACCGCGAACGGTCCCGATTCACTTCAAGCAGCATGCGATCCCGAACGATCGAAGCATGCATTTGTACGCTCGACCGCGCACGGTCGCACTTCCCCTCGAATGGCTCGATCACGAACGATCGTCATTTGAAGTTGAGCGCTTGACCATGAACGGCCGCACTTCATCCCAAATGGCTCGATCCCGAACGATCGTCATTTGAGGACATATGAAACTATTGAGTTCTTTGCAGGTTGATAATCGGATACGAACATCCAACTCGAAGCATTACAAAACACACCTTCCTACCGCAAGGCATGTTTTGGGGGGCAAAATGTTATCCCGCTTTTTGGCAAAGCCGTGATATCAAAAGATTGGTCGAAAACGGGAAACAGTCCGTCTTAGAGATTGGTTATACATCACTTAGCTATGGATATCGATGAATTTTGCCCGAGTCCGGATCAGGCCACGATTGATAGGACACGACAAGAAAGGTTGTAGGAGCCATCATTTCAAGTTTCAAGTCAATCCGAGTTCGTATGCTCAAGATATGATGGATTCAGTGTGAAGAGAAATAGTCATTGTCCGGTTCGAAACCATGAATTTCGAACCCATCCTTTTCGAAACCATGCTGTTCGAACCCATCCACGCCCTTGCCTTCGAACCCATGATGTTCGAACCCATCAGCTAGTACCCAGCCTCGACTCCATCGCCTTCGACTCCATTACCTTCGAACCCACCACAGTAGCATACCTTCGAATCCACGACTTCACTCGGCCTCACATCCTCACTTCGAACCCATCGAATAACCCAATTCGAACCGATCAACTTCGAACCCATAAGAATTCCTGGATTCGAATGTCACGTTCGAAACCAAGAGTGCTTCCTATTTCGAATCCACCGAGTCAATTGGTTTGGAGGACGTGTTCGCCGTAGTTCACGGAGTCGAAGCGGTCCATTCGGAGATAAGTTAGGATCGATTCGAATATTGCGCGCCACGTCACTGCAAGCTCACGTGCACTGATGGATTCGAAGCGAAGGGTTCGAAATAATGGGTTCGAACGCCTCAGCCAACCGAAGGTGTCGATTTCGAACCGAGCATATCTCCTTAACCATAGATCCAAATGCAACCAAATTTTCACAGTATCTTCCATGTGAGGTAAAGATTGTTCCTGCCAAGTTTCAGCTCGATTGGACCATTTATTGATGGGTTCCAAATCACTTCGAACCGATGTCAGATCGAGACGAAACTTGGTGGGGTCGGTCGCGTGGGCCCACTCACGTGCCAGAAGGAGTCTCACGAAGTTTCAGCAAGATCTGGGCCTCCAACGCCTATAAATAGCACCCTGAAGCCTTCAGAAAAGGGGATCTTTCCGCCATTGAACGCCAAGACTCTGCCGGATTCAAGTTTAACTATCAGAATCGCTGTTGCATTCAGATTTCAAAGCAATTGTCAGCTGTAATCCATTGTAATCGATTGAATCGAGCAAAGCAATAAAGAGAAACCCTTCAAAGTGGACGTAGGCACGAACGCCGAACCACTATAAATCCTGTGTTTGTGATTGTTGCTTGTGAATTACTGTGATTTGTTACTTAGAGCTGAATTCTATACTGATTGTTGCTGAGTTCTGTGTTGAATATTATCGAATTGAACACGTAAACGGGTGCTTTCACGACCTTGGGTGTTTGTGACCAATTTTGGCGCAAACACTTTCACACCGAATCCAAAGTGTTGATCCATTTTTTAGGTTAATAGGTGTAAAATAGGATTTCTGGATTATTGTCCAATTTATGCTATGTTGTAGATTTTCCATGGTTTAATTTAGGGGAATTAACATCTGTTTAAGTTTTATAAATTTGTTTACCTTCTCCACTTTTCATTCAAAAGGGCGACGTTCGATTTTACAAGGAATACCCATAGACAAAAAGGGAAGAGATGTGTAACGTACTTATTTATTCTCCATAGTTTACAATATCAATTCAAATTAAAAAGAAATTATCCATTCCTTGTAATTTCAAATGGAGTCAATCTTTTCTTTTCGTGTAAAACTAATTTATGGGAATCACGGTGGAAATCTTCCTAAGGAATTTAATTCCAGCAAATTAAATATGAAAAGCATATTCTAGATACGTATTTCTGAAAAGAATATATTTGATTACAAATAGGTAGTTTTATTAGGTATTTTATATGTATTTATTGCATTAATAAAGAAAAACAACGTTTATTCGTGTGTTATTTCTGTGTAACGTTCGTTAGTTACTATTATATTTAGAGAAGTGAATAGTTCGAATTAGAAAAGATAATAATTCATATTAATGGAAATATAAATTAGGAATTCCTATTAATTAATTAATAGGAAATGAAAGATTGAAACCTAAATAAGTGGGCAATTAATGAGAAACAATAGATAGTATTAAATTTAGGGTTACCATTAATAGAGACAAATGGACTAATGAGACTGATAAAAATGAATAGATATACAAAGATTACTAATTTCAAATTATTAATCATATATTTATATATATATATATATGTCTTAGGAAATGTCCGTTAGGATTTTATAGATAAATTGACATTTGTTCGCACTAAAAGGAGATTTAAGGGTAGATAATTATTTAAGGCATATGTTATTTCCTTAAATAAAAAGGGAATTTGTAAGCTAAGTCCAGTGTCAACCTATGATAGTGTAAGTATAGACTTAGGATGGTTAATTGGACTTAGTATGCTAGTGATGCGAAGTCAGTAGAGGCACTCAACGGAAGACTGCCCTTCAATTTAAGGCCGCCAACGGTCGGCTACAATTACTATTGATGTGAAATATCTCTAATCCTAGGACCTGTGATGGCGTGATATATTTATCCTACTTTCTTAATTGAAAAGTATTAAATGGTCCAAATATGGAATCAGGAAGCAATGAGGGATATCTCTAGAAGGGTTTACTTCCGTGTTGAGGTATTAAGTGGCTATCGTAGGGCTCTTTCCCTACCGAAAGAAGTAACCTGATGAGATTCCATATTTATAATTAAGAGTGATGATGGATTTCTCAGGAAGAGTTTGCTTTGAGTTGGAGGTACTAAGTGATTGATCTATTGTTCGCCACTCTCCGGTAAAAGAAGTACTAAGTAGCCTAATGAGATTTCTAAGTAATGTCAACTATATAGTACCAGTAAGGAGTTCGCCTTGGGGTTAGATATTAAATAGTGAAGGCCTAACTATAAATAGGTGTTAAATGTTCAAAGGTCTGTGTAGTCCTTATTAATAAGGTATTAAGTGGCTTGGGTACAATCTCTCACATTGCAAAGACTTTAATAACGATTGATGCGCTAGTGATATAGCTATTATAAATTATAAGGCCATATATAACGGTCAAAAGGTCTCTGTAGTTAGGGCCAATAGACCAATAATGACGAGCATTAACCTTAGGAATGAGTCTTAATTGATGGAGTCTAACTCGATTCAGGTCCTAAATGGCAAAGTCTTCCTATTTCTCTTAAAGTGTTATATAGTGATAGTAGAAGCCCAATTCATATTTAGAAGTATCAAGTGGCTAATGGGTATGAAAGCGTTGGATGGTTGATAAGGCTTGTCAGTATTTCGTACGTTCGAAATGGGTAGTAAGTAATCGTATGTCCAATGCAAGGTTAGATTAGAATTGACCTTAATAGCCATAACAATTAAATGGAAACTAATCGGTATAAATTTATGTTGTGGACAGTTTATAGATTTTCCAGTGACTAGAACGTTGTTCTAACTTCCTCCTCATTACAACTCACATGATATATTTAGAGGAGTAGGTCACTGGAGCTGGATGTGTTAATTGTTGGAGAAATTTTCTTTTATTTCATGCTTGACGTTCACGTGATAATCTGCTATCCAAGGAATACCATTAATTCCAAGGTAGTAGTCATAATCAGTATTCTTATCCTATTATTGTTTCCACCACGATTTTAGATTTCTATCAATCTTTGATACTGGTCGTGCTTATTTGCTACTACCTAATCGAATAATCTATGCTTTAATGAACTTGGATTTCGATTTTGATTGAAATTTAGGTCCATTATGACATGGATTGTCGTTGATTTTGGTTAAGATTGTGGAAGACACTTCTATTCATTTATTTGTATTTTATTTTAGTAAATCTTCTTTTGAGGTAAGTAGTTCTATATTTCTAAAATGTGACTTTTTTGAATTAATATTGTTGAATGATTATATTATTTGTTATTTGAGGATGTTAGCATGTTTGATTTTAGTGATTGGGTTGAACTATACATTGGTCTAATTATTACATTATTATGACTTGTTGTTTCCATATTATTTTGCATTGTTGATTTATGGTGAAATATTGCATATTTTAGTGTTATTGAATTTATATTATAAATTATGATTTAATAAAAAATTTCAAATGTGGTCATTATTGCATAATTAAATTGTGAAACATTTTCAATCATAATTGTGGCAAAATGTTTTATGTTTATTTTAAATGCCAGTTTTAAAAAAGCAGTATGTTTAAATAAGTAATGGTGAAACATATTTAAGTCAATTAAGTGAGTCATTATTGTAATAAATTGTTTCAAAAGTTAATAAATGCTTTTTAAAGATGAATTATTATTAAAAAATAGAAGAGATAGTATATTTAAAATGAATAATGAGGATATATACTGAAGTTAACTATGTCGTTTTTCATGTCATTTTAATTCAAACTACATATATGGCATTTTAAAGATTTTATGGTGTGCTAATATCTCTTGATGAAAATAATAGTAATGCAACTTTCAAATATATGTGGTAAAATATTATTGTTTTTGTTTTTGTTGTTATTTTTATTATTACTATTTTGAGGTTAGTAATAAAGTAGTTTTAAGAAGAGTAAAGTAATAAACAATGATAAGATGATTTGAAATATCATTATTGTTTTGGTGTGTAGTAACAATATCATTATTTTGAACGTAATTATATGTAAATTGTTTTTTTAAATTGAATAATGATGTCTTGGGGTATTTAAAGTAATATTTTGAAACAATAAGGATTTTTAAAGTATAGCATCGTTATAGGAAAGTTTTATTATTTTAGGGTCAAATAAACAAATTCTTTTATAATAAAAAATAATAAAATAAACATAATAGAAAAACAATGGTCATAAATACAATGTTTTGGATGGATGTAGTATTTGATAAACTATTCCTTTGCATTATTATATGTTTTTTTTTGCAATGATGGAATCACATTAGGACGTGGATGCGATATTTTACCCTTTTTACTACTAGACGATGGGTAGTTAATTATGGTTATTTAATAATGGATGTTATGTTATTAATATTGATTGGATTATCACACTTTTGGTGAAATTAATGATTGTGTTACTATTGTAGTGTGAGTAGTATACCTTGGATGATTTTTACTTACATGGACAATGTATATAGTATATAATCAATAATATATGTAAGTATATTTCTGTTGTGGTTTTATTAGTTGATGGATTGTGGTTGTCATTTGATATCATTGGTGTTTGATGATTGTGCGCTATTATTGTTGTGGTTAGCCCATATGATGATATGCTGAGAGTATGAAGAGTAATACTATTTTGTGTTTGTTCTATTTGCATTAGTTTCATTGGTTGCGATTGTTGCAATGGTTGCATTGGTTGCATTAATTACATTGGTTATGATAGTTGCGATAGTTGCATGGATGCTAACAGTATTTGGATGCAGGAGAAGAGAAGGAAATATAACTACATAAGCTTGATTTCCAAAAGAGGTATGTTGGCTTTTTTTCCTATGTAATAACTGTCAAATCTATGACTATAGTTTATAGGGTCATGTGCAATCCAAATGCAGTTGAAATCTTTTACCTTTTTATTATATAGATATCTGTATAGATGTGAAATTTTAGATAGGAGAAAAAGAGGGAATGGAAAGGTGGATGAAGGTTATATTGCGAATAGCTAATTTGATATAGTGTTTGTTTATATCATGTTTAAATTAACAATAATTGATGTATTGAAAAATAAATTGATGTGAAAATGTTATAAAGTAATTGCATTATTGAGATAGCGTTCGTCTTAATTAAAGTTTGATTCCGCCGTGATGTTTTCCCCACTTTATTCAATTCTTTAGAATTTCTAATTTTTATTTATCTACGGTCCATTGTTTTTAATATCAAAAAGTTGTTATAAGTGTATTTGAAGTCATTCATAATTGATTTTAGATTTTTAAAATAGTGGGTCATCACACCTAACCCTTTTAGTGTAGAGTGGATCTTCTTTTTCCTCCTCAACAATCCTTTCCATGAGAGCTGGTCGAACTTTCAAACACGATAGTGTCCTAGAACTCTACTTGATCTAGCACTAGACAAAAAGTGAATATTGCATGAAGCTAAAATCTCTAAAACTTTTCATTCTTCAACATATCCACATATGCATCCGAATCTGCAGCTACTTTCTTTGATCTGATTTTTCCACATATGCGTAGTGGTTTACTGAACTATTGGTGGCCATCATCCTCTGCTTTCCATCCTCATATACTTGTTGAATATGCGATTATATGATTTTTGTTTGATGATAATAAACATATATATATATATTCGTGTAAATGTATTTGTTAATGTACTATTTTATTTTTCATAGATTAAAATAATATTTGCTGAATAAAAATAAATAACACAGAATTTGAATTCAAACAGAATTTTTTATTCAAACAAATATTTATTACAATCTTTGAATAGTACAAAGTTCAATCCTTCACTATATATATTCAATTACAGTACAACTTTGATTACATCACAATTTCACATTTACAGTTGACCTCACTACATATCACTCACACTCGTATTTATCTTCAACTTTACTCTAAATTGAATCCAGCATCTGAGCAAATCTGCAAAAATAAATATTGACGCAGTAAAATTGAAAAGCAAATATTTTTGCAGTATAAAACAATATGTGAATTTTGAAAATGATATTTGCCTCAGTTATTTAGGTTGTTCGTCATCATTTAATTTTCAATTCATCATACACGAACAGCTTGTGAAATACACAGTGTATTACTGCATATGCCATAAGGCCGTGCGCACTGATATATACACTTGATAAATTTACAGGGACAGGTGAGCACAGGTCAAACCCAAATTATCGGATTCAACTCAAGTGCAGTAAAATAATGTCACAACTTTCAGCACAAGGTCAAATCCGAGCTATAAGCTGGATTCAACACAGGTGCAAGTTCATGAAAATGGTCAAGACAACAAAAACAAGCCTCGACCAAAAATCCAAATGTACAAGACCACCAAGCAAAACCAGGCAGCAAGCATCCATGCAACTTGAACTTCTCACTGAATACATGAAACCAACACAGTGACACAGTACCAAGTGAAATAGACTACAAGTACTACATGAAAAAAATATCCAAACTACCTCAAATGGTCAAGACAGCTACAATGAAGCTGCAATTACTCGAAGCAACTAATCGACGCAAATCAAACTACAATAACCAGAGTGACAATGCATGCTACAGGAATAAAGTAGTTCAGTGATGCACAAGAACCAAGACAGCTACAACACAAATGATTCTATCAAAATATGCTACATGATGGTCAAACTTAATGCTACACGGATCAGACCAGTAAACGGCTAGAGATGATAGTAGTCTCGAAACATGAATATATATATATATATATATATATATATATATGGTGATACATCAGTAAAAATGGAACAACAAGGAACCAGACCACAAAGGCAATCAAAGTGGTGTATATGTCAATGAACAAACAAAATTCAAGTGTCAACCAAACTGCACATTCAAGTGCAAGACTCAACTAAACATTGAAACCAAACACCAAGTAACAGTTTCAAAATAACTGAGTCAATATCAAAACAACACTGCACACATACACAAAGAGTGTCAACAGTCAGTGGTGATGCAATGCAAACTGTCTACAACATGAACAACTATTCTTACATATGTATAGACTCAAATGTACAGGTCAGTAAAGATTCACTAAAGCCAGAAGCAACAGAGTTACCAAACTCGAAGTCAAGTGATAAAATTCAAGTCAAAGTCTAGTAATATCAAAAACAAGTTAAAGCCGTGAGCTGTTGACCGAAGTCATGGAATCGCATACACAAAATCAAGACCGAAGTCAATTGAAATTCAAGCCGTAATGACCAAGGAGTTCGAACAGTTCAAAAATCATCAAAGCCGTATAAATGAACCAGTCAAAAATTAATACCGTGAGAAGCGAGTATCATTTTATACGAATCTGATCAGAGAAATCTTCAACATCCAAACGAAATCAAATGCCGAAGAAAAATGTTGAAAAAATCAGACGAACGAAAATCTAGGGATTAAAATCTTATATAAACCATAACATCATCGGCAACAAAATTCATTCAAGTTCGAGCACAACAGAGAAGAATAACTTATACAACTCGAATCAAAGTCGAGTGCCGTATCAATCAAAAAGAAAAAAACATACTAATTCATGCAACAGTAGATCTCGACTTTGCAGCTGCAAGAAATCACTGATAGAGGAAAACATTTGAAGCAACATCGACCAACAATTGAAGCGGCATCTCAAAGCCCTAACTTTTAAATCAGGAAGGAATGAACGGCCGAAGCCATAATACAAAAGGAAAAAGAATAAGCCACCATTAATTAACGTATTTGGGCCGAAGCCATAATACAAAAGGAAAAGGGATTTAAATCTATCTCGTGTTTATTTTTGGGCCGGTTTAGTTTTCAACGGATTTAGTTTATTTTAAAATTAGGGTTTTGGGTTATTTAATTTGTTTTAATTGTATTTTCTTTTTAAACAATTGTAATTTTTAGTCGTGTGACTAGGGGACAAATTACGTGGCGTAGTTTGAGAATTCGCAATTCAGTGGCTGAGTTGTGGCAGCGTTTTGAGCGTAGAGTTAGGTTAGTCAATAGCGGGTGTCGCGGGTTTACGTGTGTAAGCGTGTGACTACTTAATTTCTAGTAGAAACCTTGATGACATCACGTAAGCAGGGTTTTGCCGAAGCTGGGTAGATTCTGTGTCGTTCTATTTCTGCATTTATTATTCTGCTATTATCTGTGCTGCTATTATTTTGTGATCTGTGTTGAAATTATTTTATAAGCTTCCGCAATTAATTTTTATAATTAGTAGTATCACCCCATTCACCCCCCCCCCTCTAGGGTGAAATCGATCCTACAAGTGGTATCAAAGCTAGGTGCAAAAGCTGTTTTTGTTTTAAAATTTTGATTTTACAAAAACCAATTTTTGTTTTAAAAATTTGAATTTTTAAAATGGATACTTTTGCTGAGGGTCGTTCCAATATTATTCCTCCTGTTTTTGATGGAACGGATTTTTTGAATTGGAAATTAAAAGTGGAATTTTATTTGAAATCTGTTAATATTAAATGTTGGAATATTATTGAAAATGGGTGTGATATAACCGACAAGAAAGTTATCTCAATTAATGCTCTTGCTATGCATATATTATATTCTCATATTAATCAAGATAATTTTAACTTTATTTCTCATTGTGAAAATGCATAAGAAATCTGGAATGCTTTTGATGCAATATACGGTGAAAAAGTCAAAAACAATGAGAAATCATCCTCAATCAACTCAGTTAAAGAAACGAGCTTAATAGGATTGGTAGAAGACAGTAGTGATGAGGATGACGATGATGAAGCAGCTGAGCTGGCGCTACTAATAAAGAGATTCAAAAAGTGGAATCACAAATATGGAAATCCAGCTCTAAATCAACAATTGAAAAGCATAAAAATCAAAACACTAGACAACTCAGAAGAACACGGGATCATTTGTCACAAGTGCAACCAACCCGGACACATCAAGCCAAATTGTCCTCAAAATCGACGCGACTTTGAAAAGAAATCAAAAAGGAGAAGTTTTGCAGCCACGTGGAATACAAGTAATCAAAGTTCTAGTAGTGAGAGTGAGAAAGCAGATATGTGCCTTCAGGGAAATATAGCTGATAGCGACGATGACGAGCCAAGCAAGGTTTCAAAACTCACTCACTCAGAATTACTTATATATTCCCACGAAGTAAATGGCTGTTTTGAACGACATAAGGAGAAATATGCTAAAATTGAATCACAAAGAGATACTTCGATAGAATTAAATGAACAACTTGACCAATTAGTTAAAACCTATCAAAGTAGGATCCCTAAGTGTGATAAGTGTCCAACATTTGAAGAAGAAATTAAAAAATTAGAAATAAATATAAAATCACTTGAAAATGAAATTCTGATTTTAAAAGAAAGTGAAAATACTAGAAGAGAAAATTCTATTAAAAAGTGCACATAATTATGAAACGAAAATGAATCTCTCAAAACACAAGTCCAACAACTGTCAACGACTTTAGATAAATTTTCCAAAAGTGAAAAATCGTTGAATATGCTCTTAGGGAAACAAACTGTTAATACTGTTAGACAAGGACTTGGGTATAATCAATCTAAAAATGTTAGAAATGAGATTAATCAAGTAAATTCAATGTGCACAATTTGTAGAAAATATGGACACAATCACAATAATTGTTGGTATAGACCCAAACACGTGAAAACTATACCAATTTGGGTTCCAAAAGGCACAAATATAAAATCTCTCAAAGTTAAACAAATCTGGGTGCCGAAAGGAACTTATATAAATAGTTTTGGGTCTCCACAAAATTATTTTTCAAAATATTCTGCCATTAACAACCATGGACCTATAAAAACAAATAGGTCACAAAAATCTTTCCCTGTGTAGGTGTGGTGGCAGGCTAAGGAACAACGATAGTGTTATCTGGATTCTGGCTGTTCCAAGGACACAACGAGCGACAAAGCAAAGTTCCTTAGCCTAGTATAAAGGTGATAGAATCACAATGGACAACAACGAAAAATATCGTAAGGGTAAAACAGGTAATGGTACTTTTATTTGAACAATATATTTAATGTGATAATCTGCACCATAATCTGAGTTAAATCGGCCAATAATGTGATGATGAAATAATGATGATTTTGATTCTGACTTATTTAAAATTGTTGGCCAATTATATTCTTATGCCAAAACACTATAAAAATCTCTAGATTCTTTGAATTACTTCATATATATTAGTTTGGATTAAAAATAGTGTTTTGTTGGATGATAATACATTTGGTTAAAATACGGCTAACCGTATATTCACGGTTTCTGATTATTTACACGGCTTCAAATTCAAATTCAAGAGAATGTTATTTAAATTGTTGTTAAAATTGAGTTTGAAATTTTTGGTGCACATTTCATGGTCTATCAAATTCAATTAGCGATAATTTGGAGTGAAAGAGAAATTCAGATGCAGATTACACTGGTAATCTAGTTGATAGAAAAATTACTAGTTGAACGTGATTTTTGTTGGGACCTTTAGTAATTGCATCATTTTTCAAAGAAAATATCTGCATATTTTTCATTTCAAATAGAAATTTTTTTTCTCATATAACCCCTTCTAGAAAATCATTTTTGACCATGTTTTCAGATCTGTCATTTTGAAAATTTGTTTTTTTTAATTATTTTTGAATTTGATTTTAAATGACTATTTTGACTAATCTGACTCCCTAATAATTATCGAAAAGATAAAAAGTGATTAAAAAAGTGGTAAGTTTTTATATTTATCATATATTATGACTCGAGACAGTATAATTAGTAAATTTCTTTAGAAATTTAAACAAGAGTTATAAAACTTTTTGTTGGTAAAAATTCCATGACCATCTCTACTTTTATCATATTTCTAACAACCATCACTCATCAAAATTCAATATAGTTTGTCAATATGTGGTAATTTAAACAGGAATCATTCGTTTTTCGTTTTTCATTTTTTAAATTTTTTTTAATAATAATAATAATAATAATAATAATAAAATCCAAAGTATTCACTCTCATTTAAAAGTTCTCACGGTTATGCATGGGTGAATTACTTGGAATTTGTTATGTGCTTCCATGCTCATTTAAAAGTCCTCACGGTTATGCTTGTATGGAACGCATATCAAAATTGATTTTTAAAATAAACAAGTTGATTCTAATCCCATTTAAAAGTTCTCATGGTTATGCGTGGTTAGAAGATACTTGAATTCATTTTTTTTTAAATAAAATTGGAATACTACTAATCTCATTTAAAAGTCCTAATGGTTATGCATGGTTGGTAGATATTCAAATTCCTGATATAAATATACCACAAGTAGACACAACTGTATGGTTTTATATGATGACATCAATTCGATCATTCCAAAATTGGAATATGCGCCTAACAAAGTATTTATGATTTTTGTTTGATTTTTTATTGAAATTTAATATTTATATTCAATTGAGTTTTTAATGTTGGATTAATATCTATCACTTTATCTCTATTTTCTCTAACACTATTGTTCTTTTGCTGATAACAAAAGGGGGAGAGAAAAGTTAAGATTTTGTCAAATAAAATCAAGCAAAGATTGAATATTTCTATTTGCATCTAGGCTCATTTGCATATTTTTAATTGTATGTATATATGTAGGGGGAGCTCTGTGTAAAGAGGAAGCATTTAAATAGGGGGAGTAATTAGAGTATATCAATGATCAAATACATTTAACATATTCAAAATCTTAAATATATGTTTGTTATCAACAAAAGGGAGAGATTGTTGAATATGCGATTATATGATTTTTGTTTGATGATAATAAACACACACAGATATATATATATATATAATCTTGTAAATGTATTTGTTAATGTACTATTTTATTTTTCATAGATTAAATAAATATTTGCTGAATAAAAATAAATAACACAGTATTTGAATTCAAACAGAATTTTTTATTCAAACAAATATTTATTACAATCTTTGAATAGTACAAAATTCAAGCTCTCACTATATATATTCAATTACAGTACAACTTTGATTACATCACAATTTCACATTTACAGTGGACCTCACTACATATCACTCACACTCGTATTTATCTTCAACATTACTCCAAATTGAATCCAACATCTGAGCAAATCTGCAAAAATAAATATTGACGCGGTAAAATTGAAAATGAAATATTTTTGTAGTATAAAACAATATGTGAATTTTGAAAATAATATTTGCCTCAGTTATTTGGGTTGTTCGTCATCATTTAATTTTCAATTCATCGTACACGAACAACTTGTGACATACATAGTGTTTCACTGCATATGCCACAAGACCGTGCACACCGATATATACACTTGATTAATTTACAGGGACAGGTGAGCACAGGTCAAACCCAAATTATCTGATTCAACTCAAGTGAAATAAAATAATGTCACAACTTTCAGCACAAGGTCAAATCCGAGCTATAAGCTGGATTCAACACAGGTGCAAGTTCATGAAAATGGTCAAGACAACTAAAACAAGCCTTGACCAAAAATCCAAATGTACAAGACCACCAAGCAAAACCAGGCAGCAAGCATACATGCAAATTGAACTTCTCACTGAATACATGAAACCAACACAGTGACACAGTACCAAGTGAAACAGACTACAAGTACTACATGAAAAAAATATCCAAACTTCCTCAGATGGTCAAGACAGCTACAATGAAGCTGCAATAACTCGTAGCAACTAATCGACCCAAATCAAACTACAATAAGCAGAGTGACAATGCATGCTACAGGAACAAAGTAGTCCAGTGATGCACAGGAACCAAGACAGCTACAACACAAATGATTCTATCAAAATATGCTACAGGATGATCAAACTTAATGCTACACAGACCAGACCAGTAAACAGCTAGAGATGATAGTAGTCTCAAAACATGAATATACATATATTGTGATACATCAGTAAAAATGGAACAACAAGGAATCAAAGTGGTGTATATGTCAATGAACAAACAAAATTCAAGTGTCAGCCAAACTACACATTCAAGTGCAAGACTCAACTAAACATTGAAACCAAACACCAAGTAACATTTTCAAAATAACCGAGTCAATATCAAAACAACACTGCACACATACAAAAAGAGTGTCAACAGTCAGTGGTGATGCAATGCAAACTTTCTACAACATGAACAACTATTCTTACATAAGTATAGACTCAAATGTACAAGTCAGTAAAGACTCATTGAAGCCAGAAGCAACAGAGTTACCAAACTCGAAGTCAAGTGATAAAAATCAAGTCAAAGTCTGGTAATATCAAAAAAAAGTTAAAGCCGTGAGCTGTTGACCGAAGTCATGGAATCACATACACAAAATCAAGACCGAAGTCAAATGAAAATGAAGCCGTAATGACCAAGGAGTTCGAATAGTTCAAAAATCATCAAAGCCGTATAAATGAACCAGTCAAAAATCAATCCCGTGAGAAGCAAGTATCATTTTATACGAATTTGATAAAGTCAGAGAAATCTTCAACATCCAAACGAAATCAAATGGCCGAAGCAAAATGTTGAAAAAATCAGACGAAGGAGAATATAGGGATTCAAATCTTATATAAACCATAACATCATCGGCAACAAAATTCATTCGAGTTAGTACAACAGAGAAGAATAACTTACACAACTCGAATCAAAGTCGAGTACCGTATAAATCAAAAAGAAAAAACATACCAATTCACGCAACAATAGATCTCAACTTTGCAGCCGCAAGCAATCACTGATAGAGAAAAACATTTGAAGCAACATCGACCAACAATTGAAGCGGCATCTCAAAGCCCTAACTTTTAAATCAGGAAGGAACGAACGGCCGAAGCCATAATACAAAAGGAAAAAGGATAAGCCGCTATTAATTAACGTATTTGGGCCGAAGCCATAATACAAAAGGAAAAGGATTTAAATCTATCTCGTGTTTATTTTTGGGCCGGCTTAGTTTACAAAGGATTTAGTTTATTTTAAAATTAGGGTTTTGGGTTATTTAATTTGTTTTAATTGTATTTTATTTTTAAACAATTGTAATTTCTAGTCGTGTGACTAGGGGACAAACTACATGGCGTAGTTTGAGAATTCGCAACTTAGTGGCTGAGTTGTGGCGGCGTTTTGAGCGTAGAGTTAGGTTAGTCAATAGCGGGTGTCACGAGTTTACGTGTGTAAGCGTGTGACTACTTAATTTCTAGTAGAAACCTTGGGGCAGCACATAGGCAGGGTTTTGCCGAAGCTGGGTAAATTCTATGTCGTTCTATTTCTGCATTTATTATTCTGCTATTATGTGTGCTGCTATTATTGTGCGACCTGTGTTGAAATTACTTTATAAGCTTCCGCAATTAACTTTTATAATTTGTAGTATCACCCTATTCACCCTCCTCTATGGTGAAATCGATCCTACAATACTAGTAGTTATCTCTCATCCATAAGGCAAGCATGAATTGACCATCTGGGATGGGGAGGATTGAGAATACTCGCTATGGGATCTAGTGGCTCCAACCACATTGACGATTGTCCTTCATTGCGACTTAAATTGCACGACCATCGTCGTCCCCATCACTTCCATAACCTCTAGAGTAGTGGAAGAGAATTTTCTTATTCTTATCCTTGCTCTTACTTCTTCGAATAGAATAGCCTCTACTTGGTCCCATCTCAGTCTAGATCCATCTCTCAGTCGGGTTTTAATTAAAGATAGTACAACCATGTATAGAGAGTTCACTTCGCTATGCACCTCGTACTAGTGGTTCCTCTATCCCATTCGAATGGTGCTTTCATTCAATGTCATCCAATTAATATACAGTGCTTAATAGCGGACATATAGCTGCTTGTTGACCTCAACGTGCCTTAGAACATGAGTCTAGCGACATACTAGAGAGAGAGAGGTGCTTGCGAATCAGTAAAAGAGAAGAAGGCAACCAATCCCATGTTTCTACTAGAAGACTACAAGATTCAGAAGAAACCTAAAGAAAGAGACCCAAAATGTTTCTACTACGCGAGTACGGAAACATCGGGTGCGTAGCAAAATGTTTCTTGGTTTTAACCCTACTCCTCGTGTTCGAACTAGTCAATAGTGGTCCGCAACATAGGTAATTTGCATTTTTTGGTATGCGTTGTGAACACTTTGATTTCTTTTTAGTGTTTCATCTTCTCTGGAGAATCTTAAATCGAACGAATAGAGCAGATAGTCCAACTACAGAACTTGTTATTTTTCATTACTTCCATGGTCATGCCATATGGCACGGCAGCACCCGTACTATTGAAATGGTTCGTCAGTAGAGATTTTCCCACTACTTCCCCTTGTTCCAATGGTATTATAATTCCTTTTCCTATCCCTGAAATCCCTTTTTTGTTTGTCTACATTCCAGAAAATTTATACGCTCTATGGACAGAGCAAAAAGTGAAGTTTTGGTCAGAGAAAGCCAGCCCCTCTTATTAAATAATATAAGAAGCTCATCCGCTAGAAATATTTCTTTTCGTTCCTGCTCTTCATTTCCTTCTTCTTGAATACATGAACGACTTGTCATATTTACAATCGTTTTACGGTCTGCTCTGTTTACAATTCTTTCGTATTCTCTTCTTTTTACCATGTGATAGGTCATTAAAGGATGAGCGGGCACAGAGAAGAAAAGGCCAATACTTCAGGGGAATGAGCAATGATGAAATGACAAGATAAGGTGCCCCGAGCACCCCATATTGAAAGAAGGGTCGAAGATTTTGGGCCTGTAGCTTTCCCCGCCCCCTTGTTGAGTGGTGCCTGTTTGGAGGGTGCGCTGCCAAAAATCAGAATAGAAGCTCTTACCTTACCAAGAGCCGACTACTGATGGTTGTTGGTCATGATTACTATAAAAAAGTGAAGATGAATCTTCCTATTTCACATGGAGGAGTGTGCATCTTTATGTTGGGTGTTCTTCTATCATACGACCCGATGGCTTATATGCGACCTATGGCCCATGCCTCCTACTTGTTCAGGGTAGGCGGCGTGAACTCTAATTTGATCTGGGTATTCAATTCCAGCACTGAGATTCTTAGTTTACTCCTTAACCTTGATAGGAAGATAGATGGCATATACAAAAATGAGTGCATAAGGGTAGGGCACTTTTGATGAACTAATGCGAATGGGTGTAAACCTCGCTGCTTGGAAACACCTAGTGCCGACGACATTAAGAGAGATGAAAGCGTGGGTAATGCCAGTTGACGAAGTGGCATTAAGCATCCTTAATGGCTGAACTCGTGATTGATAGTTTCTGATGAACGGAGGTGGCTGTGGGGCTTACCTATGATTGATTTCCCTTACAGGTCCGAAAGGCATCAGACACCTGGGAATATATTGACCTCTGGTGATGGGATAGATGGGTTGAACGTAGCATAGGGGTCAATGTCAAAGGTAGGGATTAATATGGAGATGGCTTTAAGCCTTCACCGAGCAATGAAATCCAATTGAGACTATGAAATGTGGCCTTATATCCCGTCCTTGGTTCCGGCTCTCCAGAACCAGAGTATACGAGGATGGCAGATGGATATGAAGTTGAGGTAAAACTTTAGGTTTCGATGGAAGAGATTCATTTTGAGTTGTGAAAAGAATTAATGGTAGGGCCTCGTCGAGCACCAAAAGAGAAGGCCTTGTTCTACGTCCATTACTCTTTTAGGAGTATATTTATGTAATATACACTTGCTCATGGTCATGGTTTAAATGTTTTGATTTTTTATGAGCCTGTAAAAGTCTTTGGTCATGATACTAAATCTAGTTTATCACTTGTATAACGTTTAGTTACTCGAATCTATCAAAAGAATTCTTTGATATCTTTGGTGGATTTTCGCCATGGTATAATCAAAGGACCGATGCGCGCTCAAAGACATAAAACAATTATCTTGAAAATATTTCAAGAAAATACACATTCTCCACTTTTTTGGATCGAATAGACAAAACATTTTTTTCGTATATGATATTTATGCATCGAGAGGGAGATGCAAGAAAAATTACCAATTTGACACTTAGTCCAAGTGTTATAATTGTTTATTTACTAAAATCCCCTTTTGGAGGAGAAGGATGGATTGTTTATGTGGATGACTTAGTAGGTATAATTGGAGGACATGTATGTTTAGTTTCCATTTGTATACTTGGTGGAATTTGGCATATCTGAACCAAACTCTTTGCGTGGGCTCACCGCGCACTTATATGGTCTAGAGAGAATTACATGTCTTATAGTGTGGCTACTTTATCTACCTTTGATTTCATCGCTTGTTGTTTCGTTTGGTTCCTCATTCATCTACCCAGATATATGTATCCAGAATGGAAACAAAGTAGCTACTGCCCATGCCAATACAAGAAAGATCCAAATAGATTGATTCTAGCCCTAGAATGTAATGACCCAGAATTTGACCACTTCAAAATATACTATTTAAAGTGATTTTAAATATAAAATATGTAAGGTTATAAGATCCAAACAATATTAGATAAGATTTGGAAAGAGAAACATACACAAAAATAGTAACATTTTCTTTTATCGACAAAAGCGATAAAATGCTGATTTCAGAAAAGTAAGTTTCAATGGTTAATCAAATTATTTTAATTTATTTATGAGTTGTAACATCTCGCCTTTTTGGACGCTTTAAGCAGACATACATGCTGATTCAAACCATACAGAAGGGTGGATTGTTATTGGGGTGAATAAGAAAAGCAGAGAAAGAAAAAACAAAATAGAATCTCACAGCAGAATAACGAAATATAATAATCAAATAACAGTTTGTGAAGCTGTTTACAAAACATTTGATTATACTTATACAATACAGTATCAGGGTTACACATATCAGAGATAAATAAATAATAATGCAGCGGAATAGTATGATGCAATGGAATAATATAGTAAATAGTAGTAGTACACATCTTCGTCTTCATCCTTCGGAATAAGTCTTCAAATATTAAAATGCTCAGGCTGACCCGAGCGAATTGAAAACACAAGACACTCGAGTCAGAACTAAAAGATCTTATGTAAGTTAAATCATCGGTAAATAAGTATGAGCAGAACGGCGTTCGAGATGTTTATGGGGTTTGACATCTCCTAACAAGTGTCTTACGTGAGTGTAGTAACTCAAAAGATGCTCGGGATTCACATCTCCTAAGAATCCGTTAAACTATTTACTATGTAGTAATATACGCTATTATAATAATGTGTAAACTATTAAAATAGCATTAAGGCGTTACTCATTTTCCCTTTAACACATTTTATAATGCCAATAGTCTATATTGTACCATAACTCCCCGTAAATTGGAGCCGCCAGAGGATACCCCATAGGTACGACATAAAACAAACTCGTAGAAGGCGCGCTAGGGTTGGTAACACGACACAACTAGGAAATGCCAGGGTAGATATACCAATTACACTTTCGGACTATTGGTAACATGTAGTTGCAACTACCGCCCTATTCGAAACACACTCCTGAGTAAAAATAGAAGGGTGGCCACCAAATAATTCAAAAGTCAGAATATAGTATCGATGGAATGTGCTCAATCAGAGGAATGACCCCACTTGGCCCGTCGATTTCTTCCGTTTTAGCCACCTTAAGCCAACCCATTGGAGTTAGGTCCATGTATATACCTCATATAGAATCGTCGCCACCATCCTACTTCATTCCGGAATCTCCACCGCGTACACAGTTGTCAAAGTGGTTTTCGGTATTGACAGAGAGTATGTCCATATCTGATCCCGGTCTCTTTAGCAACCAATCGCTTATTAAACACCGGATGGTTCTTTTACATTTCCACAATCATTTCATAATTGATATCAAAATATCATATTCAATTCAAACCATACCACTTTCGAAATTATTACTTACTTTCGAAAACATATTCGCCTTTGAAATCATAGTTCGATAATTATATTTCCTTTCAAAGTCAAATTCACAATTTATATGAAAATATCGTGTTCTCAAAAAAACTATATCACTTTCAAATCATATTTCTGCCAAAAATTATATTTCCAAAATAGGTTAAGTTCTTGCATCAAAATCATCATTTCGATTTATTATATCATTCAAAATTCCAACTTAGGTTATAACGTCATTTAACCTTATTCTCTTTTTAAACCAATTAAAATGAATATAAACTCTTCCACGTACTTAGTTTGGAAATTTAGAAATTAGTTTAAACAGTTCTAAATAGTTAAAATGCTCTAAACAGTTTAATTTTAAGTAAATACGTTTAAATTGATTTATGATAGTTAAATAGATTTAAATTAGATTAAATATAATTAAAATAGATTAAATAGCTTTAAAATAGATTAAATAGCTTTAAAATAGATTAATTATATCTAAAATAAATTAAAATGGTTTAATTAGTTTAAAATAAATTAAATTGCTTCAAAATAGATTAAAATAGTTAATATAGTTAATATTGGTTAAATAGTTTAATAAATTTAAAAATCTTAATAATTAGAAAACTTAAAATAATATATTTTTAAAACAGTTTACTTTAAAATATGGGTTTGAGTTTAATACCAAATTAAACTATCCATTTCATTTCAAAACACTTAGGCCATTTAAATTTCCAAATCGACAACCCCAATTTCAAACCTTAAATTTTCCAAGTTTCAATAAACTATTCAATTTCATATCGTTTAAATCCTTGTTCAAATATCAATTCGTATTACTCCAATTGTCAAAATATTTCAAAGTTATTTTCAACGTAATCAATAACTCAATTTCGATAGAATTCCATTTATACTTAAAACTTTAACTTCAGACTTCCAATTTAATTTCTTAAAGCAATTCCTTTTTAAACCAATTCACATTTCAACGCAAAACTTGATTTTTCAATAATATTTCAATTTATATAAATCAAATTTCCATCTCAAAATCAGATTTTATTAAATTCAAAATTTTTAGGATTTTAAAATCATTTAATTTCACTAATCTGGTGTTTGTATATAATGTTATACCATAGGATCAAGTGATACGGATATTTATCATTTCAATCCGCAATTTAAAATTTTACGGTTATATATCATTTCAAACCGCAATCCCGAATTAAATAAAAGTCCATAACAAACTTGAAATTTATAACGATATAAAACATATCATCCATTCAACCAAGATCAACAATCAACATCCATCACAATCATCATCCAAAACAATCAATAAATATCAATATAGAACTGATAATCAATAACAGGGATTTAACTGGCAATTTATATTCAATAATAAATTAAATAACGATTTAATTCAAATAAATTCGTATTAACTTAGATGATGACTCAAATATACCAAACAGTCATAAATAAATTCCTAATCACATCACAAATTAAATTTAACGAACATAAGAAATTTTAAAAATTGTGAGCGGGTTAAAACATTCACCTTTAAATTTAAATTGAATTTAAATCCAATTTAAGCCCAAAATTTAAATAGTCTCAGAATTCGTCCAAAACTATGTAAAATGTCCGGAATTTCGATACGAACCCAGCAGATCAAACCGCGTCCAAATCCGAGTTGTATACAAAAGATAAGCGTATTAGAACGTTTGAATTTAAAAATATATAATAAATAATATAGACTAATCTCTGCTTACCCGTCATCAGCATTGACTCTCCAGCAAATCTCGAACATAGTCTCGTCTAATCCTAGCCGCTGACATTATCCCACGTTCGTACACATCTCCACTCACCTAACCAATGATCAAGCGCCTCCGATCAATTTCTCTGGCTGAGTCGACTCTCCAATGGCCGTGCCGCCACCTCCGGCTCCACCTCTAGTCACACCGCCACTAGTCTTTAACCTAAAATTGCTGCAAAATCTGGCACGATCGAAACCTACGAACCATATGGATCAGCAGCTCTCAGTCTTCCCTACGTAGCCGCGCAACCCGATTGAAACGTTGTCGTAGATCCGCCGTCAATTCGCAAATGCACGAACGAATGGCCGGAAATAGTTCATTGATTTCACGCCACATCGAAAGCCAAATCGAAAAACTACCAATGGATTTGACTTGCGTTCATCGAGTGCTTCGAAATGGCATATAATTCGATATAGTTTGTGGAGTTTGAAATTTTGATTTGGTTTTGATTTGAAATTGCAATTGGGAATTAGGTTTTTTCTGCCATTGGAATGAAGAGGAGCAAATAGAATTATGCATATAGAAATGAGGACTAAGAAATGACCCAGGGTTTATAACAACATGTATATAGGTAGAACAAAGTAGAGAGGAATGGGGTCGATTGATTTGGAATGTTGATCGATACACGACGTGAAAAGCCCTTTTCGACTCCGGAACGAAAATTGGTCAACCCATATATCAAAATCGAAAATTTCAAACATTTTAAACTCAATGAATAGGTTTCAATTCCTAATTCCATCGTATAGAGAAGTTATGCTAAAATCAGTTGTTTCAAATTGATTTCAATTAAATTGATTTCTAGGCGTTTCGAGCCCGTACGATAAAATGACAAGTCAGATCATTACGAAACTTTAAATCCTACAATAATTCGCTGCTACGGATCCGATGGAACTGGTTTCGTCGAAATCCGAGTCATCCAAAATGGCTATATTTCAGTTATTAAATAAATTAATATTAAATTAAGTAAATCAAATTTCAATTCAAATTTTATAATTCACAATTACTATCACCTAAGATCACTTAGTAATTTATAATCCTCTAGAACAAATCTCTATATCAATTCATTATTGACTATTTCGAAATTTACAATGTCTGATTACAACTGTCATTATTATTAATTATAATTTATTTTCAATAAATTGATTTGATTAGGTTTCAATCTTTATACTCAAATCAGTTGTTATTCTATAGACATGGTTTTACATTATTTTATATCTTATTACATTAATATATTCCATTTCCCATCTTTTATTTGTATTAATGACTATACTTCAATTGTATTGGAAATTTGTCAATTTTACACATTAACTCAAATTTAAAAATCTCAATTAATTATTTTATCTTGGTTCCATTCTTTTATTACATCAATTATTACTTTATGAATAAAGTTTACATTTCATTCTATCACATTCCTATTTTGCAATTTTTGTTTAAATCTCATAAATGTAACATTAAATTCATTTAATTTCAATTGATTTTCCATTTTAACCTTATAGACCAATTAAACAGGTAACTTATAAAGATCGTTATTATAACTTTTAATTACACTTATGAATTCACTATTCACAAACAAATATTACAATTCTTATATAATATTGATTTTATTCAGTTACCATTCTATCCATTATCTCATTAGTCAATTCATATTTACGTTCACTTCCTTATATTAATTTCGTAACCAAGTTATAACATTTACATTATTTCATTTATTGGAATTTCATCCAAGTTATTAACAATTAACTTACATTTATACTGTTGCAATTCATTCTAGTTATTATTTCCATTAATAATTCACTAATTTTTATTTCCTCCAATATTGAATTACTAAAATCTTATTAAATTAACAATTTAATTATTGACAATTTACGGGTCGTTACGTGACTATTTACATTTTTAGACAAGATTATACAAATTTATTTATAAATTTGGTTTACAAAAATAAATAGTTTAACTAAAGCGTTAAATATGATTGTAAAACATTTTGTCGAAAATCAACGTTTTGTTGATTAAAAGCTATCGCAACGTCGCCGCACCTATATTTTCTTATATAGGAACATATATTCAAACAGTATAAGTATCAATTTATTCACTAATCAAGTTTACTTTTACTAAATAAGATTAGATAACTTCTAGAAGTCATTAGTAAAAGTAAGTAAGAATTAACAAAAGTAAGAAAAATCAAACATCAATCACATCAAATCAAAACTAACATAATTATGATATTATTTACTTAATCTTTAAGTGAGTAAGACATAAAGTAAGGATGTGAAAGATGATTTTAAGTATTGAAAAAGTGGAGATTGATTTAGGTTGAAGTAATTGGTAATTTGACAAAAGATTATTTTGGTAAATATATCACTTCTTTCTTTTTCTATAAATACTCACCTTCTTCTCACTTTCATTCACATTTCTTCTTCATCTTTTCTCAAGTTTCTTCATCTTCTTCCTATTTTCCTTAATGTCTTCCAAGCCATAGGAAAAAATTAGAAAAAAATAATGTCAAAATATTTATAAAATATTCAAAAGAAATCAATGTTCATTTCTCATGAAATCAAACTTTTCTTTTATCTACATTTTACCTATTCTTCTCTCGGCCATAACTTCTTCAAACTGGAACCAAAATATGAAGAAAAAAATCAAATCATGTATTTTTTCAGTCGCTACAACTTTCACTTTGACCGCTTTATCTTATTATAAAGTTAACCATGTCAAAAATCTACTTATTTCCAATGTATTTTCTGACCCAGTCTTTAAGCCAGAGAATGGACTATTTTGTTTTAATCATAACTTGACCATAATAGATCCAAATTAAAAAAAAAAATCAAACCATATAAAATTCTAGTGGCTAAAACTTTTATATTAAATACCTTTTCCAGTTTTGAGGTTTTCTATACCTCAAACTAAATTCTTTGAAGTGCATTTTCGGGCTTCATTTTTGTCAGTTCGACAATACCTCTTCTTTATTATATTATATTTTCCTCAAAACTAATCAACATCAATTGATTCTTTTTTTTATTCAAGAAAAAAGAATTTGTAACAACTTTTTAGCTAACAAGTTTTTCAAATTTTGAGAGTAAGAGAGTCAAAAACAAGAAAGAAGATGACCTATTTTTCTGGTCTAATTTTGAGAATTCAAGTTCAAAGTACTACCGCTTCTTCTCTATATTTTCGGCCAACCTCCATCTCAAGCCTCGGCCAAGCTATTAGAAGGAAGAGGGTGTTTTTGCTAGTATTTCATGGAGTATGAATTAATTAGTGAAGTATTGGTTGATTAGAATGTTGGTAGAAAGTTAATCGCTTTGGTTTATGGTGAGAAACTCTACTTAATATCTCTATTTACATATATACATGTTTGATGTTGTGTTATGATTTCTATGGATGCTTATATATGCATCGATCATCAATTATTGATTGTTTGATATGATTGTTAAATTTTTTTCCCAAGTCACATTAATACACATCGATAAGCTCAAAGGAAAGCACTTTCCTTTTGAAAATGGTGTATATGGAATGCTTAAATCTTTTGGAAATAGTTTTAAAATGAGTTAGAAATGTTTTATAAACATTTAAATATGTTTAAATAAATAAAGAAATAAAATCAAAATTTCATCTTGTATATTTTAAATATGTTCAAAACAATTTTCCAGAAAAATCGCGCTTTTGCGGTAAAGTGACCAAAGTTCAAAATTGATATTTTAAATATTTTAAAAATATGAAATAAATCCTAAAAATCTTCATAATTATTAAAAAAGGTTTAAGTTGAAAATGTGGATTTCTAAATGATATAAAAGTCGTTTTTAAGAATATAGCTTTTAAAATGCTATTTGCAACACTTTTCGCAGCAGTTTGAAATAACTTTTCAAATGTAATTTTAAACTTAACAATTCTTTCCTAAGTCTTTGTGAAAGATTTTAAACGAATAATTAAGTAATTTAAAGATGATTTGGAATTTTTAATAAGATTTTAAATAGATGGTTAAGATGAATTGTTTATACCACTTAAACAAAAAGTGAAGAAGATTAAATATAATAACAAACTGAGTATGGAAAATGACTAGTACATTTGTCCCACCCGTGAGATCTGAGAAGATAAAACAAGGTGTTTACTACGGTTAGGGATGGAGCAACCAGTGCCCTGAACTTACTTGGTCTATGTTTTCTCTTTTTAGGCGAGGGGTGGAATAGATCGAAAGGAAAGCCCAGATGCTCTAAAAGATCATATTTAAGTTTTTCCAAGATAAGAGAAATAAATTTTTTGAATGTTAATTAATCACTTAACATCTTTTATCGATGACTAATACGAAGGAACATGGATTATATTCGGGTGATTCCTATCCGAAGAACCGAGATTGGATTTGGATGATTCCTAACCGAAAATCACTTCAAACTAGTTTTTGAAATCCCAGACGTAATTAACACCTTTTTATCGATGATTAGCACTAAGGAACCAGGATCAGATTTGGGTGATTCCTATCTGAAAAAACGGTAATGGATTTGGGTGATTCCTATTCGAAAAACCGTTCAAACTAATTTTCGAAATAAAACATATTGAAGACAAAGATCTTCATGATGTAAGATTACTTTCCATTAGTCCCTAGAGGTGAAATTTACCATGTTTAAGGTGGCAGTAGTGCTCTGTTATGAAAATCTTTTATTTGCAAGAATATGATTTGAATTTCAGAAAGAATGATTAAGATTTAATGAATGATTTGGGAATATTTTCCCTAAGTTAAAAGTTATAACTTTAATATAGGAAATCTTTGATTAAGATTTAATGAATGATTTGGAAAGGTTTTCTTAAGTAAAAAAGAAGACGATTTGGAATTATTCTAGGATTTAAGAAAGGTTTACATAAACCAAATGATTTGATTAATGAGGCTTAATGATTCCATATACTCTTCAAAAGAAAATGGAACAAAATTGAAAAGAATATATCTAAGAAAGATATTTGATTTAAATAAAAGATGAAGTAATTTATTGATGACTAATATCCACATATAAACTTAACGTCTTTTAAAGCGAGGATTGGCTTTGAAGGAACCGGAACAAGATTTGGGTGATTCCTATCCAAAAACCACTTCGAACCAATGTATACGTTCGAAAGTGAAGACATGTTGAAGATTATGATTATTGAAAACCATAGATCTTCATAGCGTAAGGACTGCTTGCTGACATGCTCTGGGTCTCTCCCATAATAGAATTATTTATAAGAAGTGGTCTCCCCGTTATGGAGATTTTTCAGATTACAAGGACTACTTGCTACTAGTGGTAGTAAGAGAATGCCTTCGGTTTCGTTCAGTCCCAGAATGAACTTATATGGACAAATGTTTGACATTGCATTTCTGAGACACAACATTTGACTTTTACAAATGTACATTTGCTTGGTGGTAGAGAAGGCAAATTCTCTTAGCTTAACACCCTTCTCTGAGACATACGAGCTCAGAGGTTATATGCATGTGGGAGTTAAATAGTGATCAAAGGAATGGCAGTGTGGTATTCAAAGTGGAACCTATTATGATCAAAGCGTGGTTTTGAATGAAAAGCATGGCTATGAAGAAATTAAGCATAGCCTCGTGAGCCTCATACCCCAGTTATGATGAGATTCTATGTGGTCAGACATATGCTCGTATTTCAAATAGTAGTACTTGGGTTATCAAATGTTCTGAGTCCTAGGTACCAGATACGTCTGTGCCTCATGGCAGGAATGCACGAAGTCCGAGCCCTTGGATGTTATTCGCAGATTGAATCCACTTTTAGCCATTTGTGTTGTTGTATAACGGCGTCTGAGTCTTGGACGTAAGCCGTGGATACAGATTAATCTTTCCACTAGTGTCCTTTCATGTTGGAAATCCAATCCCAATATGAGATTTACGGTTTTGATTGTATTCCCAAAATAGCTGTAATGACTTGCAAACATTTCAGCTACCCCCTTTCAGGTATCACATATTCCGTTCGGTATATTCCATTGACCTAGTCCGGATATATTGCCTTAGACTTAGTCTAGATATTGATACCTTATTCAAATAAGTTTATTTGAGAAGTGTTTTCTGAAGAACGTCATTAAAAATAATATCAAGTGTATTTTGGTATGAAGTGTTTTGGTTATCACATGGTAAAAACAGGTCCGTGTTTATGTGTGGGCGTGATCTTATGAGATATCGTTCTTTTTAAAGGTTTTGATAACATCGTCATGATCTATACATTTTAAATTTACAAGTATCTCATGCTGGTTTATCAAGCCTGATCTGGGTATTTTTAATACTTGGATCAGATCCGAGTAGTTTCAGGTTTAGGTGAAGACGGTTGGAGTTTCCAGAGGAGAGATGGAGATCTTCATCATCATATGGACGTATTCTATTATCCTCTACATCTATCGCATTTGTTTTGTTGTTTGTCAACATTTGTAAGGGCATGTGTTATAACTGTCCGAGCTGAATCTAGGTTAGACTCTGATATTGTATTTAAAAAATTTCCGCTGTAAAGATTATTATTGAAATAATATATGTTATTCCATTCGCGTGAGATTCTATTCTATCTTTGTTTTCTTTCTACCCTTAATGATCCGTCTTTTCGTGCAATTTGAGTTAGGCATGTGTGGTTTATTATCGATTCAAAAGGTATGGAAAAATGGTTCGTTACAGAGAATTTCTTATTTCTCATCTATAATAATAAAATGTTCTACCGTGTCTTTGAAGCTGAATCCCTTTAGCAATTCCCTATCCGCATTCGTTTAATATACTATTTCCAAAGCATGCATAATCTTGATTCGGCCTTTCTTTATCTAGTTCGAACTCATGGATATGTTCCAAAAGAGTATCGCGTTCAAAAAGCCCTAAAAGCACCGAAATGGATATCGAAAGAATGAGTCCACAAAAAATTATAGTCCTGTGATCAGAACGAAATCTGTCCTTTTTTATTTCGCATTCACGACATTCCTTGTTTCTCACTTCGAACGACTCCTCGAGGAGTAGAAGTGTTGTTTACCTTTGGTCAAGCATAAATTGAGCAAAGGTGGCCACTTTGTAATATTGTGCCAATTCCAGTTTTGAACTTTTGCGGACTTATTTCATAGTTTTCAACTAAGTGGAAGACCCAACGCGACTGACAGATAAGCTAACATTAATTACAGTTCTACTTCCATGATAATAGAGCTTTGTTTACAAGCAAATATGTCCATCGGTTATGGGGATCATATTGGTAGGGACATAAGCCGATACGTCTCCAACTTGTGTTTCAATGACGGGTAATACAGCTTAGTTGCCTGCACCTTTCTGGTTCAATCGCTTAGTGGCTCTTTCTAAGAGGCAAAATGTAAATAGAAAACATCTCTAGGGAAAGCCTCATGGCCTGGTGGTCGGCATAACAATAATGGCATTTGTCTATATGCCACGGCCTGTTTCCTAAGATCATCATATATTATTAATGCATGCATGGAATTATTGTGGAAATATTCCCCCTTGGCACACCCAGATTATGGGGCCAAAAATTGCAGAGGAGCAGGATCCAAAGCGGTGGCTGCTACAAGAATGGAATATTCCAAAGCATCCGCTTCAATTAGATTTCATGAATTGTGCCATAGTCGATGGTTTCTGTCCAATCGCTACACAGACACAATACAATGTCTCACACTGAGAGCTTTCATTCATTTGCTTTTGGTTTAATATATTATCGATAGAAATAGCTGTTTTTCTAGTTTGTCTATCCCCGGCTATAAGTTCGCGTTGACCACGGCCTATAGGAACCAGGCTATCTACTGCTTTTAAACCTGTTTTCATCGGTTCATGCATAGATTTACACTCAATAATCCCTGAAGCTTTCACTTCGACACGTTTTCGTTTGTGATCTCTTAGAGCCCCTTTTCCATCAGTAGGTACCCCCAACGCGTCGACCACATGGCCTAACATGGCCTTTCTCGCAGGAGCATGCACAATGGATCCAGTGCGCTTGATAAAATCCCCTTCTTTAATAGCGTATCACTACCAAAGGCAACAATACCTACATTCTCATTCTTAAGATTTAAGGCTATTCCTTTCACACTGCTGGCAAATTCAACCATTTCCCCAGCTTGAATCTCATTCAATCAAAAAACTGGTGCAATCCAATCTCCAACTGAGACCACTCGATTCTATTTCATCTTCTTGAAAATTTATGTAAAAGTTAGTCGTTCTATTTTCTAATAGAGTTGTGAGTTTCGCCACTCTGGGAGAGGATTCCATACTAAAAGAGGGAAGGTGGGGTAAGTGAAATTATCTAGATGCTAGTAATGAGAAAAAATAGCTCGATTGCTTCCAACTAATACCAACTCTGTGAACCATGTTAGAGCAGATCAGCCAAGATTCGGACTAGATCCATAGGGTCTTGAATCGCTTCATCCCCAATCACCTCTCGAACAAATTTTGGAAGGGACCATTCTACTGGCAAGGCCAGTCTGCTTGCTTCCAGCAAGTCTTTCCATTTTTCCATTATGTTTTCAAAAAAATTCATGGAAGAATCTAGAGTAATCAGAGACGGATTAGGATCATCCCCAGAAGTGGATGAAGCCTCAGAAGTCTCCGTCTTTGGGACACTCTCTGGTGCAACTGGATGAGATGAAGATCTTGTTTCATCATCCAACTCGCTCACTTGGAAGAGGATGAGAAGCCCCCTATTCATTTCAACTCCCCTATAAGAATAGCATAAGTGAGTACCGTGGTAGTACTCGAAAGCCAGGCGACTAGTGTTTCCATAAGAAAGAAATTTGTAGTAAGTGAAATTATATTTCTGAAAGGTAGTGCAAAGCATGAGAAAACCCTTATCTATAGAAACTTCTTATTTCTATGATCGTTTTCTCTCGCAGAATGGAACCCTACTCTATCGAAGTAGGGGAAGACCCAATCCACTTAGAAAAAAGGTGCTTGCCAATTGGTTATTCGACGTCGGGCTGCATCAAGGGTGTGTGCTCAGGTATTATTGATGAATAAATCCTATTCGTCAGCTGGGATCAAAATCCTTGACTGGCGCTATTCGAGGCCTCTCATCAACATGTGTGGAAGTAGAGACTATAATACCGAGTTAAGAGAATGACTATTCGTACATCTCCCAATTGATACAGTTGGGCAGCGTTCGTCCCTTGAAGAATAGAACAGCTGCACTACCTCCGTCCAAACAACATCCCTTATGTCCTCCCGAATATACTTAATCCTCCTTATCTATATGCGTCTCAACCTTTGACTTTGGTGTGTTAAGCATAACGAAGACCAGTATATTAAATGCCCCATTAATAAGATACAACTCAATATAATCATTCTCAATTCCCGTAGACCCCTAATATACTGGGCTCAACAATAAAGTAAAGTGTTGACTTCTTCTATATACTTAAAAAAACTAGCTTAGAGACTGGGATGCCTCTCCCTATGACTTGAATCATGGTGGAGTTCGAGAGTCTTAGTGCTGGTACTTAGTCTAAAAATGATTGGTGCTCGTCCGTTTGGCCGGCTTAAAAATAAGCACCTGGCTCATCGGGCTTTCTTCGAAGGAAACACTCCCATCCCACCATTGCATTCCATCTCCATCTATTATAATAGATCATTAGAGGGAAATATCACTATACGACCAATGAGAAAGTCTGGAGAAAGGTTGAGTGACCAATGGTAGTAGGCATCAGTATATTAATTGGGAGGTGGGAAGAGGGATTGAGGTGCGTAGCCTCGCACTGTAGGATAAGTAGACGCTGCAAGAGGTCAAAAAGTGGACCAATCCAAACCCTTTTTTCAAGAGGAAAGTGTAGAGAGGGATATTAGGACTGGATCTCCGACCATGTCAACTAATGATGCTTTCGTCCCCGTCTTAGATTCTTTGTCTATTGTACTATACTCACATACCCTTTGTGCTAGATTAACGCTATAGGATTAGCTTATTGTACAAGACATATCTACATAGACTTATGATAAAGGATTCAATCTAAAGCTTTTGCATATCCCACGTATCCACTTTTCTTTTATGTTACCTTGTCCAGAGCCGTCTAGCTTCCTCAAATGAGCCAGTTGCTTGTTCCTATGTTGTTGGGGTGCCTGCCTTGATTCGAAATAGCGTGGCTTGTCCAGTTCTAGATGTTGCATCAGTGGAACCCTATTATCTGCTTTCTTTCCAGCGTTGGATGGGAGCAGTCTAGGTCTTTTGAATCCGAAGTCGGGAATGAGCGAACACAACTCGACAATGTGAAAGTGGTGTATAGCGAGTTAAACAAGACTCCTCCCTAGAGGAATTTAACTTTTTAATCATAGAGAATGATGGGTTTTGCACAGCTTAAACTTTGCGCAAAAAATATTCCTATCCGAGCTAATTTTAGTTAGTTACTTATTATAAGTCATTTATCAATATTCTTGATTTCCGTAGAAATCTTATCAAAAAACGCATGTTAGCATCAATGAATTCATTAACACATGAAAGTCAAAGGTAGCTGCTAATACAGAAAGGGGAGGTGCAAGAGAAACTAGGGGCCAACTGCACATATAGGGTGGGCATATCAAGTCGGGTAGAAACATTAGGCCCAGTATACTAGTTGTGTGAGCTAACAACCAAGACTAGATTTCGCTTATGCCAACCATCCCACCAATCTGGAGGGAACATTTACGGGCTTCCTTTTTACTAGAAAGTGCTATGACTTAGGAGTGCCCTGGCCAGGTATAATTAGTTTGGATCGATGATGAATAGACTCGGTTTGAATACCAGACATCTATAAGTGGCAGTTCTCTCCCATTGCCCCGGTATTGTTGGGATGTCGGTTACCTTGTCTGTTGCTCTTCCAGGAATAGTGCGAGCCTCCCTAGAGTCAGTATACAGGATGTTGTCTAAGGAAAGCAGACCTTACTTGGCTGTCCAATTAATATACCAATGCCTTAGTTGGAGACTGGGACCGTGTTCATTGGGACCATGGGTAGAATAGATTGTTTTTTGGGAATACGAAGTCAAAGATTCTACAACAAGAAAAGTGACAGGTGAGACCAATAATATAATAGGAGCTAAGGAAGCATCAATCATTGACTTCCTTCCATCTAGCTAGGTAAGATCAAACTCGAATAGTTTGGATCAGTCCCCTAAATATCTTGACTTTGGTAGAAACAGTCTATCCTCGTAGGGCCAATTGAGAGATGCAATAAGAGTTTCTACTGTTCATGGATTTCTTAAATGAAGCCTAGTATAGTAAGTCCAATATATTAATAGGGAGGTGGTTAGTATACCAAGTCCATTCTATGATTCTCCAAACTATTGCTGTCTATTCTGAACATAAGAGACTTCGCATAACACAACTCGTGGAAGCACTCATGCCAATGTGCCCATCGAGCTTTGACCACGTCTGCCAAACAATTTCAGTACATACGGCGTAAGAAAATTCCACATATTGAGGTCAGAATAGGATTGGGTCTTTTCACATCTCATCATAGTTCCCAGTTTGTCTTGATTGGAGATTGATGAACAAACAACCGTAAGCTCTATTATTCTCTCCTACGTCGATAGCAACTCCGTTTCGTAATAAATATACTAGAAAATGTAGCGTAATTCGGTTGCGAAGCCTAATACAAACTTGGGTACGTGAGCCATGGTTCAATCGACATCGCATTCGTCAATAGATTAGTTATGGATTATCCATTACAGACTTTTCTATATACCGGTATTATTTATTCCCCAGGAGAAATGAAACAATAAGCAGGGCTTTTAAACTCCTCTCAACATCTTTGCTGTAATGAATTTAGAAACATAGCTGCCGTATACCCATTCTTAAAATAATTGGATCCAATGATACACTATAACAATGAAGGCCAATGCCCACTCGTGTCCATTTGTTCATTCCTTGTAACATTTGACTAGGTATACACCAGATTAATAAGCTTGACCGATTGTCCAAGTATACTGGATTGGTTGTCTCGGTTGTCCCTGCTCACTTCGCTCGCCTCATAAGCTGCCTCCCTTCCTATTCTTTGCATCCATTCCCTGTCTTTGAATTAGATTGACCAGGCGCCCGTAGGAAGCTTATGTTAGCATAAAGAGAGAGAAACCATGGGCCAATTAATATACTGGCATTACACATACTTGCAATAACTATTTTGGTATCTAATGTAGGAATAAAGAATAGTGATATAAACGTTGAATCCAACGGTCGACCATGCAGAATATGACTTACAATGCTGAACCAATACTATTCCATCCGTAACCATGTCTCGAATCCACCTTTTCATGCACTTTCGCAGTTACATTCAATGCAAATTTTTTCAATAACTAGAAAGAATTTGCACTAATTTCCTATTTTACGCCATTTTGTAATATCTAATAACAAACTAAATCTTGCAAAAGTCCGGGCCAAGTCAAGTATAAACATTCAAGAGGAGTGCAAGTCCGAAAGGCTAGGAACAGAGTGTTCCTTTTTTCCATCATTTCTGCTTGACTTTAGCCTTACAAAATGAATCCTATCAAAGATTTTTATCCTTTGAATTACTCATGGAATTTCATTTCGCACCGAAAAATCTTCTAGGGGAAGTTCGAATCTGTTTCGTTCGGATATTGATCGGTCTTGGTTTGACATAGTTTACGTGTTACTGGTTCTTGGAAGAGTACATTTCTCTATTAGCTAAACCATTTCTTACCCTACCTTTACCTTTCGACTCGTATTTTTTTTGTATACAATCAACGAAAGCCTCCCCGACATATGTTGCAACGACTCCAATAGCATGCTTTTACTTCATCTTTCCCTTAAGAAGTCATCAAATTTTATGCTTTTCGATCCCCAGTTGCTATGTTGGACAATGGACGAAATACAATCAATTCCTCCATTTAAGTGGTTCTCGCTTCTCCTTGTTCCTGTTCCTAAACCCTCCCCAGGTAGTTTCCCATGTTTGGCATTTTCCATACTTCGTGGGTGCAACATCAACTAATTATCTCATGGTCAATTTACAACTTAAGATCTATGACCATATTATGTTAACTGTTCGTATTTCATTCATTCCATTCGTAAGCCCCTAGGTACCTCACATTGTGATCCGTTTGCTAGAACCAAGAGGCCTTTCTGTGGAAACTTGCAAGAGCAATCTTCGTTTTTTGATGGTTTTTCCGCTTCTCATAGTAGCTCTTTCCACACCTCCGGATATCTGGTGCTAAATCGTCGCCCATTTCCATATTTCTTTGATAATAGAGTTGGCTATCTTTATGGAATTGTATAGTTTGTGAGCTGGGCTAGACGAATAAAATGAGGCGACCAAAGTATATTAATTGGGACCGATCCAAACTATGAAAGTGGTCTAGTACACATCCAGTATATTAATGAGTTTAGCCCTAAGTCCATTCTATTATTGTTCTTCAAATTATGGATAGGCAATATAGTATAGAGACAGCTAACAAGGAGACAACAAACAAGGCGACCAACAGGATCCGACTTTCTTCTTATTATTTGCATGTGATTGGGGAGATTGGTCGTAATAAGGGATGGGATATTTTGGTCTAAGGTACCTGAACCAAACAGATTCTGCATAGGAGTGTAAGCTAGTGTGGTCGGATGAGCTTTTTACTTGCTTTTTTTAGAACTGGCGATATCATTTAGTAATCCTTTCATTATAAGTCTCCTCGGACTTTCACTACTTAAGGTAAAGTAAAGTAAAGTAAAAGTAATCCAAACTAGTCTAAATACAGGGGCATATACTTAATAGATAAGGGGCCCAACAACCCTAATAATCAAGTCGTTCATCCAAGCTCAAACGTCCTGAAAATAGTTGGGATAAGCCATTCATAAGGTTAGGATCCTGAAATCATATATATTGAGCCCTACCTCCCTCCCAAGTAGATGTATCCGAGAAAGACAAGTGGTATAGTATAAGGCTAGTACTGGTTATTCTCCTAATTATTAGGACAGATCCAAACTATTGTTGCTTGTGTCGACAATAAGGGATCTAGAATATATGCCGATTTTCAATATCTAGTTGATTTTCCTAGCCTTTTAGGTACGAGAATGTATCTGTGAATCCATTTATCTACCTGTCCAAGCTGTTATGGTCCTTACTAGGAATTGGGTTCTCCTATTGTGAAAGAAGTAGGTTGCGCAGCTTGATTATTCTACTGATTCCAAGTATGCTATCCCTATCATTACATATAGCAAAATAAAAAGAAGAAAGTAGAAGACACAACCAAAAGAATTGTAAAAAGATACATGAATTTCTTTAGTTGCGACATGATTGGAACCTTATAGATTGAAAAAGACTTGATTTCGAGCAGTCAAAGTCTTAGATTTTGGCTATGTAGTCCTTGATCTCATTGAACACAACATTAGTTGCCAGGGAAGGTGCATCTTTCACCTCGTTTTCCCTTTATAGTTGTTTGAACGACTGAAACTCATCAATCTTGTTCCTTATGTGGAGGTCTTCTTTGACCATTTGATGAACTTCTATGATTTTTTGTCCCTCCGCCTGAACCCCCTTTCTCTCATGAACATTTTGTAAAATAAGCTTGTCGGTATGTTGCTGCAAGGCCGAGGGCCCCATTGTCCCAATCAGTTGACTAAGTCCTGCCTCGGTTCGGAATTCCCATAGTAAGTTACAGTCAGTGACACCAGGAGGGGAGTAAAAATGATGGAAAAATGAATAGATATACAGCAGAACCTATTTGTGGAGTTATTGAAGCAAGACTTCCATCTTTATGATCGACTTATGAAGCACTAGATGACTTTGATCCATCAGTGGATATAGAACCACCTTTAGAAGCTTTAATATCTACACGAGTGTATTTATCGGGCTCTTCCACGGGACCAGATTTAACTGATGAACCAATAAGATTGGAGGAACTAAAAGAAGTGCAATATAATGACTATGAACAAAGAACATGAAAGGCTCACACCTGAAAAATAGGCATTGATGAACATGCAAACAATCTAAGACAAAAGCAAGACAGTGAATAGGCACAGGAACATTTTGAATTTGAACATAGTTTATTTTTATTTTTCTATTAGTTCTCTTTGTCTTCGAGTTCGCAGGCACTTCAATCCACTTTCAAGAGGACAGGATTTGAACCTGTGACCATGACCAAGGTACTATGGTGCATAAGAACATGGAACGTGTTTCACAAGACCCAAATGCCAAGAGGCATAATAACAAGCAACCTGGCTCATAAGAAAGCACTATAGAGAGTGCTTTCTACGTAATGCAAGTTGGTAGAAAACTGGAAGCACCATAACTTAGAGAAGTAATTCATGGGTAGACATATAGGTTGGGTACCAAATAAGAAGTACCCATATCCACGGGTTTCTTATGATTATGAAGCTTTGTGATCCGACTTACGCCAGGTAGGTTTGAAGGCTTAGTAGAACTCATTTAAAACAACAGATATTTAGTTTCAATAGACCTAGCTCCAAACCATCCTATCGAACCTCTTGTTTTTGACTAAATTAAGAACACCAACCCTTTTCTGTGCTACCGCATGTACTCAGGTACTAGGTAGGTATGCAATCACATCTTGGTTTCTCTTCTTTTCCCTAATATAAACATCGACCTTAGCTTGGGCTAGCCTTTACGGATTAGCTTGTCAGAATAGTTTGGATCGGTCCCCCGCCTTATAACTATCATAAATAGAAGAATGATTGGCCTGGTATATTAATTCAGTGACTAAAAGACCTTAGCTTTGAATTTCGTTCATTCGTAAGGTCGACCATAGCTAGAATTTAGGAGTAAATCCGAAAGAAGGTGAGAGCTAAGATTCCAGATTTAGTAAGCATTCTCATAGAATATATTGAGGTGCGGAGTGAAAGGGCTTCTATGACAACTAGGTCCTTCTTACATGGGTTTGGGCTTGCTTTGATGATGGGTAGGCTTGTTGTGTTTTGGCTTTGGGCTTCCATCGAGGAAAGAAGGCTTGACAGGCACAAGTCTTAATTTGTAGGACTTTCTTTGATGGTCATGTAAGCTTGGGAAAAAAAAATCATTTAATGACTCGGTACATGGACGTCATAAGTCTGTTGGCATAGAATACGTAATCTTTTCCTTGTAAGATGGTTGTAAAAATTTTGTTTCTTCATATAGGCAGTGTGATTTAGGGAGATTTTGTTTGCTACGCAAGGTAGCCAGAGCTAGCCATTTTTCATTCAAAAGGCATGATAGTCTTTAACTGCAGAAAAGTAATGTGGGGAACTACTAAGAATTTTTCATGCGATCTAATTCATGACGCATGGCGAGATTTCTCTACCACTCTATAAATGGAGGCTCAGTAAGTGTCTTCGTCAAGTTCAAATATAAAAAAATTAAGTACTAGTATGCATGGCTATGGATGCTACAAACAGGGTTTCTGCAATTGCGGCCGAAATAGAGCAAGTGCTAAATGAAATTCAAAAGCGCCGTAGAGTGCTAAACTTCTGAGAAGTGTTAAAACCCCTAGGGATATCGTAAGGAAAGAAGCGTGCATTCACGCTACCAAAGAGCACATAGAGGGTTTGGAGACGAGGCTGCAAGCGCTGCAGGCGGGGCGGGATGAACTAATTGTGTGTGCTGTCACTCGTAGTCCCTGAGCAGACTAGAATAGAAGAGTTTGTTGACTCTTTTTATTTTTCAAAGGTTTAAATTAAGTAAGTGTCTGGAGACATTTGTTTGCATGTCTGGTGTTCTTTGACTTTTTTAGTGTAGATCTACTCTGGTGCCTACTGGAGATAGACTCCTACTTATGCAAACTATCTTTTTTTTTGTTTTATTTGTTATGTTTGCATCTATAGTATGGTATGGTATGGTAAAACCTCTAGTGTGTTTACTACTTAATGCTATGCTAATGTAATAATGAATAAAGACTCCATAATTACTTCAAGCACTTTTAGAAAAAAGTGGGTTAACTAAAGACAGAAAGATGGAACCATATGCATTCTTAAAAGAAAGCTCTTTGCCTTACCTATGATGTAAGCCGCTACGCACCTTACATCTAGTTCATAAGATTTTGGATTCGTCAAGATTTGGCTCAATTAGTGAAACTACTAAACTTATTTCATTAACTCTCTTTGATGTATTGTTTTGTCGAGATTTAAATCACGATGTCATTTTCTAGTTCCTGAATGGGTAGAATTCTTTGGTTCACGTTCTACTCCGAGATCTACCTAAATTCTAGTTGTACATATAGGACGAATGATCTCAGCACCACTTCTTTTTACTTCGACTTTAATTCATTTCATGCCTCCCCAAAATGATTCGTATTCATTATAATGGTTGGCAGGAGTGCCTCTCTAATAAAATCAATAAAATAGAAGAATCTTTTATGCATAGCTACAAGCGATAATTCTACATATATTACTATTACCAATTTAGTATTTTATAAGCGATGTTTGGATACTTCATTTTTTTAGTCCCGTAAATTCTTCTAATTAAGAACGTTGCTCCTCAACCTAAATCAATCTAATTGAACTTCATGCTCTGAATGATTGAAGAATCAATCAACACAATATTCTTGGGTGAAACATAAGTGACCTCTAACAAGGGAGGATAGGCAAAAGCAGCATAGGACTCAGTTCACTCATGGTTCTTAATTCTCGAGTGATTCGAGGTCTAAGTATATTAATCTAGGCTCCAACATCTAGTATATTCGAGAAGACTTGTAGAAGCATTCTATTTGAACAGAAAAGAACAACATCACGAGAAGAGTCATGTTCAACGAAGGTGAGATTGAATATTCATGAAAATAGATTGATGTAATAGAATGGACTAGGTATACTAGGCACATCTCTTTCTTCGTGAGAGAACAGGCTCAACCCACAGATAGAATGATTTATTGTTGTTTATGCAAGTATATTCCACATCCGAGTATCAAACTACCAGAATAAGGTAGAGATATTGATACTGAGCTTTAACGTGAATATATTACTATCATTGATAGAACCAAAACACTTAGTCAGGATAAGATATGGCTGAGATGGAATCAACCCACAACTCACTCGAAATCAGGTGTAAATATAGCCAATTACTAAAGCGGGCAAGAGGAGACCGATCTGTACTATTGCTGTTCTATTCCATTTTATTGACCATAACTATTTTATATAGAGTGATAACAAGGAGCCTAGTATGCCAAGTCCAGTATAAGCATTGCGGGAGGGCCTGGCATATCCGGCTTGGTTTCCCAATGATAGGTTTGGTAATCGAACCATGGATCCTAGGCGACACGAATGAAAGGACTTTGCACTTCAAATCTAAAATCCCATGTCCAACGGGTGGAGTGAAACAGATAGATGCCACATATCCAATTTAGTAATCTAACCTGGACGGATGTAGGGCCTATTTTGGTGACTGACTCCTCCTGGTATCTCCCACTTAGTTATTGTCCGTACGAGAATTATGCTCGCTAGCCACGCCATCCCGGTTAACACCATATTTAGCGTGGCTGGAATCAAGATAAGACAATACCGCACCAAAGCCTATTTATTAGTCTAGTATAGAGTGTATCCTATCTAAAGTTCCATTAGCTCTTGGTCAGGGCCAAAATTTTAAATCATTGCGTCTCATATATGGCCATGATTTTCCATGATTTGTCTTCTCATCATCACCACCCCTAGGCTATGTAGAAGGCCTCCTTTCCATGAAAATACCATAATTTCGTAGATAATGATAGCGTACACTAACTTGTATGTAAGGGGGGCATGCGAGTGAAGTGAGGTGAACCACCGCATTAGTGAAATGTCCATCTCCCTCCTCATAGCTACATGTCGGGACCCATTTGGAGTTTCTTAAGACCTAGGGGATTTCTCTCTCTTGAATGCTTTAGCTGTCCATCTTGTTTCATTCATCATATGACCCATCCTGCTTATTTAACAATCACTAAGAACCCTTGCTGCCTAACTCATTTTTCCACTTGTGTTATCTTACTAAGCAGCTCTACTGGGAACCAAAGTAACAGGTGGACCCCTTGAGTGGAAGGATTAGTCTTACTAAGCAGCTCTACTGGGAACCAAAGTAACAGGTGGACCCCTTGAGTGGAAGGATTAGTCTTACTAAGCAGCTCTACTAGGAACCGTGATTAAACCACTTGAAAGAACCATACGTGTGTTAGCTTTTATCTACCCTTCTTTATCCTTAGCTCAAACAAACATAAGACGATAACAAGGTTATGCCGAACTAAGCCAGAATAGAATGTAGAAGTTTCAATATTTTTTATGATATCACCGGACTTTCTTTAATCATAGTCGGCCGCTCATCTAGTCCAATAAACCTATCTACCACCTGATTTCCATACCCTGGCCAGTGGACATTTTCAATGGGAAATCCAACCCGCTCAAACCATAAAGTAGTCTAGGGCAATGGGAACAAATCGGATTTTTTTAGCAGTATGCTAATCGTTAAGTAATCGGACTACCATTCCTTCTCTTTTTTGTTCATCCAACCCGAAAGGCTCGCTCTACAGAGCTCAGGGCTGTTGGGAAGTAACTAAGAAGATCCTAAGCCCCTCCACCAATTATCTAGGTCCTTGGTATACTAGGCACCCCAGTATCTTAATTAGAGGTCGCCTATGAATTCTCATAGAAGAGAGAATTTGAGCGCCTTACCTTAATCTACACTCGTACTCATAGACAATCTGTTCCTCCCTGCCTCCATAGCACGTAGCCACTGATCCCCTTAGCCTAACCAGGTCGGTGAGCGACAACTTCACACAAGATGTTTAGATGTATCAAAAATTGACGTTCTGTTCTGTCATGGAAATGTTACGATCTCCTAGCAATGGAATGTCGTTCAAGTCAAGCGGGCGAAGTGAGAGTTCGAGAGTCCAGGAAAGGAAGGTGGGAGGCATGAATTTATAAGTCCATTTGATTTTCGTATATCGGGAACCAGTATACAACAATAGTTTAGAGAAGAATAGTTTGGTCTAGGTTTCATAAGAGCCTTTCTTTCTATAGTAATAATGGACTCGGCAATAACACCGTTGTATAGCAAAAAGAACTGTTCTGGTGCATTGAATACTTAGAGGGACAACCAACAGGGACAAGGAAGGCCAATTAATATACTAGGACATATAACATGGGACCGGCATGCAAGTCCGACAAAGGATAAGGATGCGAAGAAGGTTGGCGGACAAATATTCTACGATGATCATTGGAGAGTTCCTTATTGGATTGTTATCATTCCTACCTTCGTTCTGCTTCTCTAGTACTCTTTCGTCGAAAGCTAAAAAGTCAAGATATGAATGGATCTTAGGATGATTCTTTGCTTCATTTCAACATTGAAGATGTGACATGAAATCCAATGGTTAAGGAATAGTTGGGTCAGACTATAAAAAATAGGGGCGTTAGGATATCACTCTCGCATACCCTAACTCCTGTTGGACTTCTCCTCTTGGACAAGTAGTTCCCTTAGACCAACCGATAGGGAGTATTTGGACTTACACCTATCTTTCAGAGAAAGGTTAGCGCCCTAGTTTCATATGGTAATAGCAATCCGGGAGCGAAGGCCCTCTGGTCAAAGTTAGGATCCTTACTATGCGCTATTGTTTTTTGGTGGTCTAGTACACATTCAGTATATTAGGAAGTTGAGACCGATCCATTCTATTGCAAGGAGAGGTGCGTAGCGAGCTAAACACACAGGCGTCCACTACTTAATTTAAGGATTGTTAGGTGCTTTAGTATACTAAATGGGGGGTGATTGCTATGCATAAGAGAGTCCATTCTATTCCAACTTCTCAGTTAGGAGAAAAGGAGACTTTCTCTTAGTCCTTCAGTACATGGGCATAAGACACATACTCCTAGGAAAGAAAACTTCAGCTTCTAAGGTTATTTAAGTATGCTACGCATCTGAGAAAGTGTTTAGCAATTGGCTTTTCCCAAGTTTATACTTTTCTCTTATAAGTTTGAGTTCTGTTGGTTTAGTTTAGCTCTTGTAGTGCTAACAGTCCCCAAGCTTACTCATTTAGTTTTTCCCTAAGCGCGGCTTCTTTTGGCTTAACTTTGTTGTCAGCATGGGGGACCTCCTCATGAGGTCTAGTACAAACTCCGATCTCTATAAGAGGTCCTATCTATGCCTTATGTTCGAGCGAACCACTACTTAAGAACCAGTTTAAACAATCACTTAATCTACTATTCGTTCCAGTTTGAGATAAGTGCTCTTATTGGTCTATGTGCTATACCCTATTATTATTGAGAGACTAGAAGTCCCTTACAGGTTGATCTACATGCTCTTACTGGTCTCCTATTAGAGATCTCTATCTTTGCTATGCTCTCATTCACTCAAGTATACTTTGAAAGCTTGACGAACCAGGCTCTATCTGAAATTCCATTATATGGACGTAACCTTCGAGCCCACTAGTAGACAGCTTAATTGTTTGGTTTAGTATGAAGCATGTCTGGGTGAGTGAGTGACATATGCGTAAGATATTCTAGTCATAAGAATATATAAAAAAGTATACTAAACTTTAGGAATGACGCACCGTTTTTCAAGAATCTTGATCTCTCCATCAAAACGGATTTCCGTAGGAGAAGTCGAAGCAGTATGGGTAATTACTACATGAAAACAATTGATCTCATGTAGTACTTGGCTCCCCGGGTTTGCCTTGTTATTTGTTCATTCTTAATGGGTCCCTCTTTTAGCCATAGTATATGGGGTAGTGCATGTTTTCTATAGGTTTCTACTTCCTCCTTGCCATTCGTTCTCTTGCACTCAGGTGCTCATGTATGATGTCCTCTATGATGAGCAACTGCAGTGAAGAGGTCTTTTTACCCAACTCGGTGTTACTGATTAGGTCTAGGGTAACCTTTCAGGAATTCTATCCAAGTGTGCTTAACATAGATAGCATAGCACAAACGTTGATGCAGTCTCTAGCAAACTTAGGTGCGTAGCGCCACTCGTTCGCTTACAAAAAGAAACAAGTGAGGAAAGCACGGTGAGCTCGAATTGGCTTAATCTCCAATCATCCATTTTTACTATATGGCTTAAAAGGCATACCAAGGAATTACGATTCTCACCTGCCCCATATATTCATTGCCTGCCCCGATCAATTAGGGAAGGTAATGCCAATTTTATTTCAAGAGCCAATATATTAATTTGGGACTGATCCATTTTATTCTTATCTTAGGAGACCTTATGCTTAACACCAACGACGGCGATAACTTTTCCTTGGTTGTTTCGATCCCAATAGCATAGCTGTTAATAGGGAGACCAATCCATTTTATCATATTAGGGAGGCTACCATAGGGTAGAGATTGAGACAAAGTGAAGCAAAGACCCCCCTTCATATTGTCAAATCCATGTGAACCACTTTTGGAAAGTAGAGAGTTTCCAATTCGAGATGTTGGTGCATCCAGCCTAGCGGAAAGTCAACCCCGCACGGAAATGGAAAATCTCAAAATAGGGCAGTTTCCATGCATGTTCTTGAAAAGGATCACCTCATGAGTGCTTGTTCCTCTTCTCTCCTATGGGAGACGAATCGAAGAAATTAGGTTAAGAATCAAAGGCTTTAAGGAGTTGGAAAGTTGAAAAGGCGGAAAACCTTAAATATAGCCCATGCGGCTTCCACGGTAATGGATTTCTCATAATCCATAAGGTATTACTTGATAAAAAAACAACAAGAAGAGACGAGTTGTCCTAAGAACAGTTGCCGTAGTCTCAAACTGCATAGTGTCCATTACAGATGCTGGGGTCTCCCTTGATAGAAACAACCAAAAGAAGTAGTCGATATAGCTTTCGGGTGAGGATGGGTAGGTGACTCAATCGTCCAATGGTCGTGGAAGAAGGGAAGCTAGAACCAGAACAATTTACATTTATTTGACTGAAGATGCGGCCCTACAATGTCAGGATCGTCACTTAAGGTTCAAGGATAATTTAACCTGAATAGCCACAACTTTTGGTTTTGAGAACAGAGTGTCCACGAGAAAGTGTGAAGAGGAGAGCGGATCCCCGCCTTTTCTATTTGTTGTATCTCAATGAAAGAAGAGTTAGGCAAGGCCAGTATATCAATTGGGTAGTTGAGAAGTAAGTTGTACATCAACCAAAGCCAGCCATTGATTCCTCTTCCTATGCTTGGGAGCACCAACCTAAAGATACAAAGCTCTTTATACATCTAGCTTTGACTTATCCATTGCTCTTTCACCTGTGGAAAGAGTCTCTTAGGGAGCTGCTGATGCTTCCTTCATAGGTTATTGAAGAGTTCTTGCCCATGGATTGCACTAAAGAGATCCGTTTTCCCTTCGGGACTAATTGTAGTTTCGGTTGTTGAATCTTATGCAAGTTAGGTTGTGGTTGTATTAGCTGCAAGCGAAACGTAAGCGCTTTAGGTATGTGTTGACCGTGCACTCTCGGGTTATGTAATGTCATATATATGATAGAGGTGGTGCGGTTATTGACCTCAATGCTAATGGTTATCTCCAAGGTTCAACGAATGAATGAAGTTATGACCGTACCAGGATAGAGATTATGGTCTTCCTCTGATGTCACTAAGCCAATCATAATATAATAGATAGGCAAAGCAGCCAATAGTAGTCTATTCTCGCCTATCGATAGATGGTTGGTTGCTTCCAAGCTCAAACATTTGAAACTGAATTGCTACTTTATTCTTGTTATAGATAGAGTGGTATTCACTGCCCTTTCAAGTAAGTTAGAGGGAGAGAACTGGAAGAGGCAGGAAGAAGAGAAAAGATTAAAAGTCTAGTGGGAGAAGAATGACCAATACGTTGACTACCTTTGAGACTATAAAATATAATCCAAGCGCCCCTGCACAACCGAAAGGCGCTAGATGGACTAATGGAAAGCGAGATAAAGAAAGAAGCTAGCCCTCTGTGTAAAACCTTGCAGTAAGAGAGTCTTTCTCCAATGAGAACAAAGAAAGTTTTTAGGCAAGACAAGAATGGAATTAGCCCTTTGACACCAAGGGTTACGAGCCGATTGTTGCAGATGACTTGGTGAAGGGAAACGACAGAAGGTTCTTGAACCAGCTGAATAGAATGCGAAACCAACGAGTTTAGTCGAACAGTGTAATGAGTCTAAACAAGCAAGGGATTGAGCTTTAGAAAGCTTTTATTAGTATTAGTAAAGGCTCGCTGCTATAAACTAATTAATACAATTACCAATGCGAAAGCATTAATTGTCTAAACTAATACAATACTGATAAAGAAAGGAATTATTATCGTTTAGTGCTTGTGCTAAGGAGTTAGTGCTTTAGTTTTCTTGCTACTATCACAAAGAAGGAAATGTTGACTCAATTGACCCGGCAACACAATCCCGGTGAGAGCTTTTTATCTTACCCTGCGAGGTTGAAGTCTTTTACCTCAAGAAGCCATTTAACCCTCCTCCAAATCTTCATTTTTAACCCAAAGAGATTATTCTCTATAACCCTTCATGTCTATTTTGAGGAGGCAGGGTAAGAACTTGGAGAAGGCACAAGTAAAAAAGGGTCATCTTCGAATTGCTGATGGAAAAGAGAATGGCAAATCCAACTCCAAAATCTGAAATGGGAATGCAGTAAGTGATGGGGCAGAAGTATCGATGAGTTCGTTTTCCTTTCTCGTTTTAATGTTCGAGATGTGTTCTTATGACTCCTGCACTTTATTCACGCCAGTATGTTAATTAGGAAGGCAACAGTGTTTGCTCGACAAGAATCCTAAGAGCCTATGGTGGAGGCAAAGCCAGTCTTCCTCCATAGATGAATAGAGGTTATGGATGACTCATTTCAGGCTTCTACAAAAACTCGAACTTCAAAGACTGAGTGACCTTATGAAAAAGGCAACCAAAGGAAGCGTTAGTACATAACCTGAGAGTACGAAGGATTGACTTTGTCAACGGGAAAGGGTCGAAAAGAGCTTTCCTTTTGTAGCAGTTGTTGTGGCTAATATGCCTGTTCCCTTTGTTTGGTCAAGGAGAGGTGCATAGCAACTAAGAAAAAGATAGCTAACAACATTTACATTAGCAAGACTAAGCCTCCCAGTTGTCTCCTTAATTCGGAACAAACAAATAAGAATATGCTCTTTTCCTTATATTGGTCGTCCTATCAGACCTGTTAGATGAATACCGCGGGGAAGTGAACATCAATTACATAGGTGCGAAGCAGAATCAGTCACTCCTCTTTTGTAATAAAAAATATCTCTGTCTAGTCTTGCCCCGTCCTTAAGACAGGCATGGAAGCTAACAGTGTCAAGGGGAATGTCCTTCTTTGTGAACAGATGTAGCATATTATACCACATATACCTTATCGGTTTTTACTTCCATGCTTTCTTGTTAGCCTCTTCTCCTATCCATGGAGAATAATAGTTAATTCACCTTTCTATTATCTTGTAGAGTCCAAATATATTAAGCCGAGCGGAAGCAACAATCTCAAACTCTGCAACCATCAGGGCTTAGACATGAATGCTGCCAGTGAGAGAAGAAATATAAAAAAAAGCATAGGAGGCATTGTTTCTCAAGATCAAGACACGGTAATGAACGATATCTAAGAATGCCATTGAGATTGTAATAGCAATATATTAATTTGGCTTCGCAATCTAAACTACTACAGAAATGATGTCCCTTAAGTCTTATGACCAATTTGCTACCTATGACTGATCGAAGAATCAACATCTCGTGACTCATCGACATCTTGATTGAGTCCTACTCAATCTCAGTAAAGGGGGCACCAGTAGATTAGTTGCGAGGACAACCAGGATGGCCAGTTGGGTGTGTGGTTGACGAAAAGGTAAGCAGTTAAGTTGAATTTGCCACCATTTTTTCTTTTTTCTGAATCGGCAGAGAATCCCATTTTTCTTCCCCATGGGATCTCTGTTTCCCAGGAGCATTTGGCATTGTTCTACTAGTTACCTTGAGCTTGGGCTCTTCCATTCAGGCCTGACTAGGAACACGTGGAATTAGGCTCGGAAATCGTACTAGTAAAGGGGTAGTCGAAAATAGACTTTAGAAACAGCAGTTATTCCTGGGGTATTCGAGATTATGCTTCTGAACGCACCTTTCCCTCATCATAATCGCCTACGCCCAAATAGTTATGCCTTTATATTAATCTACTGGATCGGTATATGCAAGCTAATTGTAACCTAAAAGCAAAAGAAAGGTAGCGAAGCTAATGGTTTCTACTAAAGCATATTCGTGAATTCATCACCTTGCCTAATAGTTTAGTTGAATTGACTTAGCTGAATTCCCTAGCAGATTACTTCCCAAAAAGACTATTCCTGGGGTCCTTCAATTTCTTTTAAGATTCTGGTGGCACGGGAGCTTTTTCATTAGATTTATAAGGGGTGGGTGCGAATTTCATGGCTGGATATAAAGCATGCCTCTTACATGGTACGTTGGGATATTTCCTTGAAAAGGGCGGAATTCCAAGCCAGCATCCGAGCAATGCGAGAATGAAGCTTTGGGCTGAAATAGATAGTAGACTTATGTAGATTCACTCCCAGATTTCTCAGATCTCCAAGGCACTCTTGAAAGCTTCATAATCCTCTACCCCAGCTTTATAAGCAGTCATCGGCGAAAAGAAGGTGAGTGGTGGGGTAGGCGAGAGGAGAAGGCCGGTAACCATATACGAAAGCTTCCATCTGCATCTCTTAAGTTCAGTTCAAGGTGTGTAGTGATTTTCGAGGATGACTAAACAGGAAGATAAGGGACATAGCTACCTTAAAGCCATAACCGATTCCGATTGAAAGCATGTGGAAGGGCTTCTGTTAATAAGAATTGAGAAGGAAGGGGGATCCATTATATTGCATTCTTTTATCCATTTCATCCACTTGCATCGATTTCAAATAGGTTAAGGACTAACAATATGAGCTCACCTTTTTGCCATACTAATCTTTCTAACCGCTGTCAGCTGCCGAGGCCTTCTCTATGGACTGTGCAAACTCTTGAGCAAGTATAAAGTTATCCTATATAGATCTACCAGGGACGAAGGCACCTTGCTCTAATGAGACCAATCCAGGGCTTCAATCTATTAATGTGAACTTAGCAATGAAGTAGTTCTTCTTCTCAACACAAAAACCCTATCTTCTTTTGTTACAAATAAGACTTGTTTTCTTTCCGTTGGTAGAATTTAAAGCCACTCTGACTCGTGTCAGGATTAGGATGTGACTAACCAACTCTCGTAACTGAGATTCCCCAATTAATATACTGGGTCGGTCCCAGAATAGTTTGGATTGAAATATGAGCTCTTCGCCCCTATTTAGTAAGGGGTTGTACTCTATGTATTATCCTATTCGAGAAGATGGGATCAAGTAAGGGTATGAAGGAGTTTGAAAGCAAGTGAAAGACAGTCAACAAGCGAAATGTTAAGGTTGGCTGGCTCAAGCTATAGATAGTGCCACGATTATGGTTATCGGTCTTTGTCTTTCTTGGATAACTATGAGATGAGAATCAACCAGCTTTTTCTTGGGTTTCTTTTTCTTAATTAGTAGGAGGCCTCTTACTATGTTAGGGGGTAAGGCGGGTATAGTTAGGATTGGTTTAGGAAGGCAGCCTGCAATACGAACTGAGAATGGTTTTTTGGATCCCTCGTGGGCACGAGACCCTTTGTCCCGCCCATTGTAGCATATGTGTCACCCAGGGCATAAGGGGCAAGATGACTTGACGTCATCCTCACCTTCTTCCATCTTATCACCGGCAGTTTGTTCAGGGTTCCACATTCAATGGTGGTAACTAAACATTAAGTTTGCGCTTATTGTGAGACTTAACCTAACACCTTATGGCACGTGCAAATGACAACCGTGCACCACCTGCCTCAACGTTCCGCACCCCTCTGTTTTAAGGCTGGGATACAAGGAAATATCAACTTATTTAAGCTGAATGGTATTATTTATTTGCAATATTATTGGTCAAAGCACATATGCTATCAGATAAGAATGTCTTTTGTTTAGTGCATAAAGTAGAATGCATTTTTCGGTATCGCTATCAAAAAAGAAGGGAATAGCTTGATTCATGTGGGCTGATGCCCATAGCCTAGGAACAATGAAAATAAATTGATGAATATGTCTGAACCAAGCAGCGAATAAGTGCTAGTAGATGAGATTGGACCTATAGAATAGGTGCATAGCGAAAGAAGCAAGATATGTGGACAGGGTCTAAAAAGCCCATTTTGAGTATTTGACTCATACAACGAATCAACCTTTCACTCGCAAGTCAGGGGTAAGAAAAAGGACCCAGAATCTGATCTTGAAACTTACAAGTGGGCAGTGGTACCCATGTTCTTCTATGCTTGTAGGCCCTATGCATCCTGGTATCACAAACGTGCATTTCCCTTATGCATGCAGCCGCTTCACTAATGTGAATAGGTTATACAGAAGGGCTTAGAATCCAAAGATGCTAGAAACTCTAACCACCTCTGATGTCTCATGTTCAACTCCTTCTGAGAGAACAAGTATCTCAAGGACCCATGGTTAGTAAATAATTCAAACCTTTATTCTAAAACATTCCATCTCAAAATCTTCAATGCAAAGATAATTGCTGTAAACTCCAAGTCATTTCTTGAATACCAAACCTCATGGGGTCGCAACTGGCATGATGCATAAGTTATTACTTTTTCTCTTTGCACCAACACTTCTCCTAACTTCAAACTCGAAGCATCGGTACAAATAATCATACCTCCATGACCTTCAAGGCAACTATAATTTGAGCATTCGCGAACTAAAGCTTTAATTCTTGGAATGATATCTCACACTCCTTTGCCCATACTTCTAGTTTTTTCATGTATGTCTCATTACTGGAACTGTTATACAAGAGAAATCCATAATGGATCTTTGATTACAACCTACCAATCCTAAGAAACTCCGAACCGCCTTTATAGTCATGATGTCTTCCAACCATTTACAGCATCAACTTTTCAAAAGGTCTACAGCCAAATCTGTCTTCCAAACCACATGGTCTAGAAACTTTACTTACTTTCTCAAAAACTAATTGAAAATTTTCCCTTTAACTCATGTTGTCTCAACGCCTTCAACAAAAGCCATAGGTGAATCTAGTTACCTCTATTAGTTTTTGAGTATACTAAAATGTCATCAGTAAACACCAAAGCATATTGGTTTACCTCATCCTAAAATATTCGATTCATCAAGTCTATAAAGAATGCAGGTTCAGTAGTTAGTCCAAACTACATTACTAACCACTTATACGAACTATACCTCTTTCTAAAAGTAGTCAAAAGAACACTCTTCTCTAAAACCATTTGTTGATGGAAACCCAATGCAAAATCTAACTATTATAATACCTTATCTCCATTCAATTAATCAAACAATCATCGATCCTTGTAAAGGATATTTGATTTTCACTATCTCTAAGTCAACTTCCAATAGCCAATTCATAGTCTTAACGAACCATCAGAATATTTTACAAACATCATCGAAGCTCCCCATGGTGAGCTTGCAATGCTCTAGCTTTCTAATTCTACCAGTCGTTTCTTCAACCCCTCAATCTCTTTTGGCGGCATTCTACAAGGAGGTCGGTTATGGCTTAAATCCCTATATTACCTCAGTTTAAAATTCAACAGCCCTCGAGGGTGGCAATCCTGAAATTATTTCAAAGACATTAAGAAGTCTTTAACTACTCACACTTCTCAGATACCTTCTTCCTCCAAAATTAAAAAAATAGTACACCTTTGCACATATGTTTATACTTTCCAATACTATAAGTACTTATGTGTTTTAGTCTGGGTGATTCAGTCCTATAATCCTTTTGGCATAATATATTCTACCGCCATAGCACTCGTACCAATCCATCCCTAAAATAACTTTGAAACTTATGAAGTCAAACATGTAGGAACCACACATTAATTTACATCCATCTAACTCAATTTCTAAGTTAGTGCACTTAAATACGAGAGTAGCATATTGCCCTATCGGATTTACTACACATATGAAAGTGACTAAATAGATAACCTCTAACCCAAATCTATCAACCAAGTCTTTAGTTATGAGTGAATGTGTAGCACCGAGATCAAATAGTGCTTTAACCGAAATACCATAAATCAAACTCATACCTTGCTAGACAATATTCTTGCCTTTCTCTTTAGTGGTTAGTCCTCATGTCTGCCCTTCCAAAGCAAATGCTCTAGCCTACAACTCTAGATAGTCATTGTTTTGATGCCCTGCCTTTTCCCAGTTAAAACACTTTGGCTTTCCTTTGGTTCTCGACGCTAGACACTTAAATGCATAGTTCCCCTTCCATCCATAATTAAAACAAGCAACTTCAGCAATAACAGTCTTTGCATTCTGACCCTTTGACAAAGTCTTCTTGCTCTCACCAAAGATCAAATCCTAGCTCATCATGGTAAAGTCAATCATCCCAACTCTCAACCGCAACAAACAAACGATACGTAGGTTTGTAAATCTAGTTAACATGGAATCAACGATTCTTGTTTTTCGTTTTTTGTTGAGTGTTGAATTGATTTTGATTTTTAAAGGGGATGGTTTTATTTCTTCATGTTAACAGGAAATTGAATATGAATAGGAGAGAGAAGGAAATTGGAAAGTGTGTTGAATACTCTAAATGTTGAACTTAGTTTATTTTGCAATTGTTGGCATCTCGCTACATGGAATTTCATTCGCGAACAAAATGCGAACGACAAAACAAAAATACAATTGCGCATAGAAATGCGATATGATCCCAAAACAATAATAAAATACACCGATTATTTCTTCTATGAAATTTTAAAAATACCATCATTTGTTGTAGGATATATCAAACAATTAAAATATTTTTCGAATTAAAAATAATAGAAAAATCCAATAAATTCATTTAAAAATACGTCATCAAAATTATGTTGTTTTATTAACAACTGATTTTCTTATTATTTATTAGAACCATTTATTATTGTAAATAACTTTACAAAATGAATCTACCATTATTATTTATTAATTAATGGAGTTAAATAAGGTTATTAAATCCATTTAATTAATATTTAATTCATAATTCAAAAATCTAAATAATCGCTATATTTTAATATATAAGTTATTAAACTTTAAAAAACCAATTATTTAAATATCTTAAATTAGTTAAAAATTCAAAATCAAAACGATAAAATTCTGCAATGTTACATTCTCCCTGTTAAAGAATTTCATCCTCAAAATTCTCGAAGGAAGAAAATGTCTCCAAACCCTTAGGGTTTAAGAAATATTAATTAAAATAACTTATTAAACTTTTAAATTTCTTTATATTACGGAAAATTTTGTCGGCACCGATTTGTAAATATGATAAAAAAAACTACAACTCGCCACAACTGGCCTAAATCGATTAAAAAAATAAAAGCCAAGTGGTCTTCCATATCTAGGGCATAAATTCATCAATCTATAAATCTACTACATACCTCATTTTTTCATTTGATTTTTATTTTTGTAAGCAACTTACAATCTCGATGCAAATGCAGGAGCGTAAGAAATCAAATAGTAACCACTTGCTTCCCTCTACCTATCTTGTATTTACATAATTCAAAAAAGAATCATGCTAACAAAAAAGCGATGTACTAGCAACATAACAATATAACAATCACATGCGGTAAGGCAATATGATATAACCTATAATAATGGTGCAACTCTAGTGTTATATAAAGCCACATACAACCAAAAGTAACATAATAGCCATATGTAACAAAAGCACAGAGAACATTCTGTAATAAAATACGAAGCATCCAATGTGATGACCCATCTTTTCGGATGATTCAAGTCAACAATAAACCACACATATCCAACTCAAACCATTCAAAAATGCGTATTGTTAGTGGATTTTATTCTAAAGAAGATACAGAAGAACAAAATATAGAATCTCGCAGCGAAACGACAAAATATAATAAATACATAAATAGTTCATTAAGTTGTGTAACAATATACATTTGATTTCAATTATTTTTTTCAATATCATCGAAGTAATACATTTTAACCAATAGAATAAATAGTGCAACAGAATAATAATAGTATATACAGTCTTCAACTCCATCTCCCTCTTCGAGAAACAAATGTCTTCGAAACACTGACATACTTAGACTGACCCGAGAGTAATGAAATGACAAAACACCCGAGTTAGAACTGAACATTCTAACGTAAGTTAAGCCAGAATCAGGTGAAATATAGGTGTACATAACTTCATTTTTACTTTGAAATTCATTGAAAAAGGTTTCAGAGTTTTCAACATTCTTTTAAAATATTCAATGAAGCTTCAAACATTTCAGAGTCGGTTTAAAAATTTTCAAAATTCCAAACAACCATTTTGTGGTTTAAATTTTCAAGATTATTAAATCATCGAAAAAAATGCAGGTTCCTTTATCAAATGTTCTTCCAATATTCAATAGAAGTTTCTGAAAGTTCAACTTACTTTACAACTTCCAAAGTATCGATAATTCCATTTTTAAAGTATAAAATACCAAAATGATTAAATGGTTAAATTTTACAAAACATTTTTCTTTTACTATGTAAAGTTACAGAAAATTTTAGATATATATTATTAAATTTGGATCTAACATTTTTATAAATGAATTTCAAACTATTTTCCAAAAATCCGATTTACCTAAATTTAAAAAATTAAATTCTTTATAATATATAATTTTTGAAGTTTAAGAATCAATTTTTTAAAACTTTACAAAGTTCAAAATCCAATTTATAAAAACTTTAAATTTGCCCAACGACAATCAAATCCCAATAATCACATTCCTATCAAAACAGTCAACCATACATTTAATAACTCACATGTCAAAATAGGATGTCTAAAGGTTCATATCACAATTCGATGGTCCAAATGATCGTTATGGCTAATCATATAATGATGGTCATAATAATCAGGGTGATATATGGATATATCGAAATCAATAAACAATATACATCCAATCCAAAATATCATTTGTCACAATATCAATCAACATCTAAATCAACCAATTCAAAAAATATCACAATAGTTATACATCATCAAATGTCGGGGTGTTTAACTAGCAGGGATATTTAATTTCAATATCACTTAAAATGATAATTTAAATGTCAATTTATATTTTATTAATTCAATTTCAATCAATTCAATTTTAAATAGAAAACTATAAATTTATCACTTCAAGAATCAGTTTAACTTGCAGTAGGATTTTTAGTATTGCATGAGTGGTTTCAATCACTCATCCTTTAATGAAGCTGAAAAATTGAGTTGAAGAGAACACTATGAATCTAATTCCATTACGAGGATAAAGTTGATACGAATCCAATGCAAAATATGGCATCCAAATCGACCTTGTATGAAAATTTTATGAATCAATTAACATTTAGTTTTTTTAAAATAAACAACGATCGCTTAATTACCTTCAAATATGTGATTGGCCGCTAACCATCTTCACCGAACCCAGATCGTGATTCGTTCCTTACGCCGCTCGATCAAAAGCTCACCCCCTTCAACATATGCCATCGGCCACCAACGTGCTTTGCCAAAAGGAAGCCTCCACCTTGACAACCCCATAGCCGTCGGCCTCATCCATTATCTTGCTGCCATTTCCACGAATGAACCCAAACAACGTTCATCAATCTTCTTCGAACTGTAGCTACCACCGACAATTGCTGACCACTAAACTCCAGCCACAAGTAGCTCTCGATGTTCTCCACAACTTTCCTTCAGGTGCAACCGCCCATAGATGATCATCGAATATGAAAGTTAGATCTATTGTTCACTCAATTTATAAATTAAAATACTTTATTATACCAAGTGGAATAATTAATGATAGATTCCTTATTATTAATTGCATTTGAGTCAAGTTTGAATATTTACACTAGTCAAATATTTAATTGGTTTCTAATTAAATTCAAACTGACTAGATTTTTTTCCAAATTTCAAAACCAATTAATTCCTTTTCAATTTAAACTTGTTAAAATACATTTTAATTATACAACTTCAATTTATTGAAACTTCCAATTTAACGTCAGAATCATTTGCATTCGTTTACCTATGTTATTTAACAACTGTCCACATTTGTTCAAAATTGAATTTTCCTATTCTTATAGAACCATTCTTATATTCAAATGCAAACATATTCATTAAACTCTTCTTAACATTATTTATTTTCATTAAATGCTCATTTCAATTCTATATAAACGTGCATTTTTATTTTATTAACTAAAATTTATTTCTCTTCTTTTTAAATTAAAAGATCCCAATAAATTTAATTACAATAAATTTCAATATTAAATTTTAAAACAATTCCCAATATTGAAACAATCGTTTCTTTTTATATTAATAATTAACCATTATTCATTAAATTACTTCATATGACCAAATTTATATATTACTTACTAATTAACTGTTTTATCTTATTATTTGAAATCAAAGTTATTTAAAAATACAGTTTAAATAAATAAACCTATGTTTTACTTTTATCAAACATTCATTCAATCCTTTATTTAAATTCAACATTCATTATTACTATGCTGTTATTAATTTAATACAAACCAATATCATAAATTTAAATTTTTAATATAAGTTACACCTTTTATCTTAATGCAATTTGTTGTCGTTTAAAATTCAACTTAGTTCATAACTCACATTTTAATGTATTTTTCATTTATGGAGTCATAATTTTTTTATTTATAACCATCTTTTATTTAACAATTATATTAAATTTGATATTTTTAAGTGGTTACGGGTCATTATGTCCAATCTTTTTCAAAAGATAAATTTAGAACTAAATGCTTTGGTTTTTATATTTAAAATATATTTTTAGACTCCTCCGAAGAGAAATATATCAAAATCAATTATTACCAAGAGGGGGCTCCTCTTACCGAAACATGGTATAACTCTAGAACTAAAACATCACGGAGCATCCAATGGTACTCTGGTTCCTTTTAAAAAAATAACTAGTGTAAACAAATATACTTGGTGTAAATTGAAAAAGTTCCAGATCGCCCAACTTTAGTCATAAAAGAATATTTGAAAAAACATTTTACATAAATCTTTTCAAATATCATGAAATAATACTACTTCGCTAAAGTTTTCTAAATAATATTATTATTATTTCATTCACGAATTCTTCTAAAATCACTTTTCAATGCACATAGATTTAAGTCATAATAAACAACAACTTAAAAATCTTTTGTTTATAAATTCAGGCTATATAAACCATAGTATATGCAATCACACTACAATTAAAATCAAATTCCATAAAGGAATAAACTAACACTTAACATTATTTAAAATGTCAAACGATTAACAACCAAGATTTAGAACTTTGCTTAGCTTCACAACTTTCTCAATTGTCCAAGGATATAGATAATTTCACAAGCATACTAGTACGCTTCTCAACCTTTTCTTATTGTTTAGAAGATTATACAAGCTCCCTCGAACAAAATTAAAAGTCACTCTCTAGACTTTCCTAAGCCACATAATAAAGAATTTAAACATACTTAAGCCTGTATGATATACATAAATCATCCGTACGCTATATTTGGTCTAACCACTTGCTTGAATACATAAAATTTACTTCCAAACTAGTATCGCTCACTCAACCTCATTATTACGGTCGTCAATCAAGTTGCTTTATTAGAAACCTCTTGTAACGACCCGGTATTTTCAACCATTCGCATCCATTATAAGTATATAGGTAGACACTCATGCCGGAATTGAATTGCTCAAAATACCGCGTTGTAATTAAAAATTTGGCAAATCTCAGAATATACAGTAAATAAAAATCACAGATCACAGACACAGAGTAATAATAATGCAGCGGAAGTAAAAGAGATAGTAGTTCATGAAGCTACTATATAAATATATCAGAGTTACATAAGATACAATAGAAGAAATAAAGTATAACGAAAGTTTAAATATGATAACCAAGTACAAGCTGAATAGAACAACCGAACTGAAAAGATGGACTTGACAAGTAGATAATCTCCAGCGATTCCAATCTCCAGAAAGTGGAAATCCAAATCTATGAATAACTCAGGCTGACCCGAGCGTAAATAAAAATACAAACACTCGAGTCAGGACATACATACTTATACAATGTAAACCAACTCAAGTGAACTGTAGCAAAGATACAAGTAACTTAGAAGATGCTTGGGACCGCCCATCCTCTAAGGATCCGTTAAACTATTTACTATGTAGTAATATACGCTATATACAGTAGTGTTTAATCATTAAGTATAATCATATAGAAAATAGCGTTAAGGGGATGGTGAACCTTAACACGGTCGGATCTTTAAAACCAAAATCGTAGTGGGCTTGATATAAGGAGATGACACGGCACACGAGGCAATGCCAGGGTGGATACACCGTTTGCACTCCTGGACCGGTGGTGACGACAAGCCAGCAGCTTCCGCCCACCTCGAACAATACCCCCGAATCAAAGTGGCGCCACCGAATCGAATCACAACAGTAATAGAATGGTTTCCGATGGAGCATGCTCGATGAAAGGGTGCGACCCTTTGTGTAGCCCGGTATAGCTCCTGTTTTAGTCATATATGCCAACTCACAGGAGTTGGGTCCACGTAATATATACCTTAAGAACGTCGCCACCATCCTACTTCATTCTGGAATCTCCACCGCATACACGGTTGTTAAAGTGGTTTTCGGTATTGGCCGGCTATAAGATAATATCCGATCCCGGTCTCTTTAACAACCCATCGTTATTATAACCCGTAGTTATAACTTTAAAACAATATATTTTACTTCAAAAATAAAATGTCATTTCAACCCAAATCTTTATCAAAATAAAGATTAAATCATTTCCAAACCATTTCAATATATCATCATACCATATCTTTCAATTCAAATATTTATCAAAATAAATAACAAGTCATTTCTAACTATTTCAATATATTAAATTATCATATCCTTTAAAAACTTCCTTTCAAATTATTTTAATATCAAAATGTCATATCTTTCAAAACTCCATTTCCAAAATATCATATATTTTCGAAACCACGTTTCAATCATTTTAATATATCAAAATATGATATCCTTTCGAAACCATATTTCAATCGATTTAATATATCAAAATATCATATCTTTTCGAAACCACATTTCAATCATTATTCACTTTATTCAATTTAGAATACCATTTCAATTCATATTTCAAAACAGTTTATATTCCAAAAAAAAAAATCATTTTTTTATCATTAAAATGAAGTTATCATGTTAATAATTAAATTATTAAATTTCCAAAAATTTTCAACTTCCATAGTTCATTTATTCACTTAACGTTTATCAAAACAGTGAAATTTCACTTTACGCAGCATTTAGAGAACGTTATGGAAAGTTACATTCAAAACGGTTAAATTTGACAAAAGACAACATTTTAAAATGTTGTAATAGGGTTTACTTAAATTTCAAATAAACTTAGTTAAATTCAAAAATTACAGCACTTACAACACTTGCTATAATAGTTTTTAATTCAATAGCTTTTTAATTCATTATCGTCAACTACAGCATTTACAAATGCTGTAATATCATTTACATTGTAATTAATATCATTTCGAAAATGCAGTAAATTAACTTCCAATATTCAATAAAATTTCTCAACCAATTATTTTTTTATTTAAAACATTTTTATAAAATCATACATTTTCACATTTATAAACATCATTTAATTTTCCTCAAGTTCATGATTTTACAAAGTTAAATTTCCATTCAAACATCAAGATTTAATAATAATTCACTTATTAAAATGCAATGTTCAATTTTAAATTCATTACATTAAATTTCAACTTAACACTTAAGTTCAAATTCTCAAATATAACTTAATTTTATTTTTATTTACTTAATTAAAAGTTCACTTTTAAGTCAATTTCCTAAATTTCCAATTTTAGTTATATTCCAAAATTTCAACTTAAAATATCCATTCATTTCACATTTTAACTTTATTCAAATCCTTAATATGTTATAAAATCATTTTAAATTGATTTAGATTCAAAATATCATAATTTTATCATATTTTCAAAGTTATTTAAATTCCATTAAAAATTAAGTCAAAATTTCCAAAATAACTTACATTCATATTTTCTAACTTCTCATTAATTCATTTCACTTGCAATTATTCAGAAAATCAATAATATTTTACAAAAATCCTTTTTAATTAGATTTAAATCAAAATATTTTAATATTTACATTTCTAAAGTAATTTTAAAACATTTAGAAAACATATATTAACTACGGGTCTGTATATAATTTTCTACACTAGGAAAAGTGATACGGGTAATACATCATTTCAAACCGTAATTTACAAAGAAAATCCGGGTTTTATCATTTCAAACCCGCAATCCCAAGTCAAAATGAATAATTTTAAAACCGTTTAGGCCTATCATTTCAGTCCATAATGATTTTTCCTTATTCTAAAGTCCGTTCGGGTATGTATCATTTCAACCCATAGTGATTTCTAACCTACAGGGAACTTGCAGTGTGATAGACAGATCAAAAATGAATAGTTTAACAAGATATAATAGTAACAGGTGATGTGACATGTAACAGGTGATATGACATAAAATTTAACATGTTAACATCATATATTCATAAAATCACATGGCAGTTATAACATCATCAATATTTCTACACATTCAGTTGTTGTTGTTTCGCAACTGCATAAGTATAAATGTCGTGTGAGCTTTACTCACCTTTAATCGCTGAAAATGTCAAAACCAAAGGCACAACAGAAAACAAAGCATGATGACACAATTATGGACTTGAGTGGAGAGCGAATCCAAGCTACAACTCTTTTGTACAACCCAAAACAACACAATTCAGTACGACTTTAAAATGCAATAACTTTGAAATAAAAGAGAAACGAATTGCCAAACTTTTTGCCTTGCTTCCTCAAACCTTTGTCACAGCCTAGGGTATAGTTTGGTTCAGATTTGGCTAAGTTTTGGCTCAGGTCTAGGCTAGCATGGGTCGGCCTACACATGGGTTTGAAGGTGGGTTGTGATCTAGGTGCATAAATCTACCACTACAAAGCAAAGTTCATCATTTTCTAGGCTACAACTAGGTTCGGTCATGGGTTATGTGGGCCCAACCAGAGGTGCAGGTGGTGGTGGGTGATGTGGAAGGGGGTGGAGGTCAGATCTGGGCTGGTGGTGGTGGTGGAAGTGGTGGCAAAAGGAAGGTGGAGGTGTTGGAACAAAACTAGGCTAGATTGAGCACAAAGGTGATGGTTGTGATTGTTTTTGGTGGATTTTGTGTAGATCTTGGCCTTGGATTGGTTTGGCCTGGAGAGGAGGGTTACTAGGATGGGTGATGGTCAGAGGAAGGGGGTGGTGGAGATCAGGTCAGATCTGGTTGAGGAGGAGCCAAGCTGTGAAGGTGAGAACAAGTGACAAATTTCAATAGAAAAACTAAGAAAACAAAGAAGAAGATGATGAAATTTTTACCAAACTCTTGGAGATGATGGAGGCCATGATTTTCAGAGATGAGAAGGAAGGAATTTCGTGGAAAATGAAAAAAAAAAAGATACGGCTGAAGATAGAGTAAGTAGTGGCTAAAATAACTGACGTATTGATGACAAAAGAAACTGTAAAAGAAACGTGAAACGACATTTCGTTTCTTAGCCTTTAAACCTTTCAAATTTCATATATATAATTTGTAATTTTATAAATACATATAAACTGACAAATAAAGAAAAAAATTCAGAAATAAGAATAAATATCTAAAATAAATAATTAAATTTTACTTAAATAGAATTTAAATTAAGAAAATGACTTAAAATTACAAACTAGGCTTTAAAATTGAAAACAACTCAAATAATCTTTGGAAAAATCTATTCAAATTTAAATACATGAAAAATGAATATTAATAAAGTAAAACACAGCAAATAAAAGTGAATGTATAAAATAAATTACTAAATTTTAATTATATATAATTAAATTAAGGAAATAACAAAGAAAACAGAAACTAGGTTAGAAAATTTGAAGATAAATGCAATGGACTTTGAAAATAAAATTATATACTTGAAAAATATTTATAAATAAATATAGTAACAAAAAAAATACATTCACAAAATTAAAAAAAAAAATATTTAAATATAGTTTAGATGAAGAAAATAGCAGAAAAATAGAAACAGCCTTTAAAAATAGGAAATAAATACAGTAAATTTCGAAAAAATTCAATTATCATTTTAAAAATAATTAAAAGTCAAAATATACATAATATAACATATATATACAAGTTATAATAAGATATATCAAATAAAATTTCATTTATATAAATTTAAAATAAAGACTATTGCTGAATAACCCAATATACACACAATATTGAAAACAGTATAACTTTTGCAATTTAAATCCGTTTTCAACGAAACGAAAAGTGGTGTTCTTAAAATTTTATGTACTTTCATAATAAAAGATAAAATTTAAATTTCAAACTTTTAAAAATTTAAATTAAAAGTCAAAGTTTGATTATTTTGACCAAGATTCACTTTTTGGAAAATATTCTTTTTAGTCATGCTTTGGAATGATAATTCATATCAAAACTAAATTTTATATTTAAAATAAAAAATTAATCATTCAAAATAAATAAAATAAGTTTTTAGATCAAAATTCAATTAAAATAATTAAAATATACAATTAAAAATAATCACAAAATACAGGGTTGTTACACTCTCCCCCACTCAAAACTTTTCGTCTCCGAAAAGGAATGAGGTACGGGAAAGCACAGAAAAAGATAGAGTGAAACAAGATTAGGACAAGATGACAAGGAGAATGAAATTATACATGATAACTATTGTGATAGGTAAGTTTAACGAGGTGGAGATGATCTTTCCAAGATTGTCCAAAATCAAGAACACAAGCATGCAAAATAAATTCAAAATGAGTACAAAAGATTATTAAAGATTATAGAAAGATTTCCAAATAGAAAGATTATAAAAAGATGCCGATACCAGTCTATCGCAAGATAAGGATGATAAGGACAAACAAAAGATACTGTGAAAAACAAAATAAGGAAATAAATTTGAAAGCATGGAAATTTCAACTTAAATAGAGAATAAATCTTTACACAAGTTAAATAAATCTTAACTATCTCAAATTTCATTATCTTATTATTCAATCATCTGAAATTAACAATTTTTTTAAAACCCATAAAAATAATCATTTATTGCACTCACAATGTACTTAATAAATTAAATTCTCTTTATTCCTCTCATTATATTTATCACTTATGTTAGACATACTTACACTTATTATAACTGCTTTCTTTTATTCTTAGTTCTTTTAACATTATTTTATTGTAAGTTATTCAATTACCCATTATATTTACCTCTGTTAATCTCTTTTTTTTTCTCAACTAAAATTTAAGTGTATAACGTTTATTATAACCACTCAAAAAAAATTATATAAAATCTTTTATATTGTATATTATCCAATTACATTGTTAACTTCTGAAATTAAGGTAAGTTATATTGGAATGCTATTGAGTATTATACAAATAAAACTTTCCAATTAAATCATTTCATCCTTGAATATTCATCCAAAATTTTGATTTTCTTTTTTATAATTGAATTTAAAAATTAAATTTTCGACTTCTTCAAACCATTTAGAGATAAATAAATGTATGTACATAATTTATCGAATCAAATTTAAATCATATGTCCATATATATTATAAATCAAGTCATATTTTAGAAATTCAAATAAATTTGATTTCCAAAAACAAAGCTTTAGCAAGACTACAGAACAGTCTCTTCACTTCGAAACTCGAAAATGAACGTCGGTGATGCTGCAGTCATCACCGAAGTTATTTCCCAGCGACAATGAGAAGAGTACTAATTTTAAACTTTAAAATTCTTTGGAAACAAATTTCTAATTGAAAATACTTTAAATAATATAACCTTTTAAAACTTAAAACACATGGTTTGAAACCATCGGAAATTAAATTCTCAAATCTCTTGTTCTAAATTCATTTCAGTTCCCTAATCAATTTATAAACAACTATCTATAAATTCATTTATAGAACAATAAATGATAAATTATGTATTATCATTTCAAATAATCAATTTTAAATCAATTTATTAAGTTCCATAAATTTACTTATATATCAAAATTTATTTCATTAACCAAATTTTAAAATAATATTGTGTCAGTTTGTTCTGTCAAAGTGTTTTAGAAATCCTATCGAACGCTGATCAGACGAATCGATCGGAAACCCAAACCAACATCAACAACTCAAATAACACAATATATAAAACAAAACATAGATATACAAGTACAATTCAAAATGTTTGGAAGAATAGATTGGAAACAAAAGACAAGATGATTAAATGACATAGTAGGGAGGTGTGTAAGCTTAAATAAATCGCGGGCAACCTTAACCGGGTCAACCGTGACTTAAATAATAAGATCGATGTGGATTTTATAGGGTAAATCTACATTCAATCTCAATAGATAAAGTTAGAGTTCGGGATAACAAAAGATATTAGCATCTAAACTAAGGATAGACATAAATCTCTGGTGAATCGATGCTAAATGTAAAGGAGTTTTCCCCCTTTTTTTCAATTCAATTTGAAATTGGCGTAACCGCCGACTCACTAAAAAGATCATTCGAAGCGAAGTTATGGAATACTCCAGAGTCAAAAGAAGATGAGGGATACGAATGGATTTTGGAACCGTAGGGAACGTTCCAAAATTCAAAGGAATCGAGTCAAAAGGGAGAGATTCAAACTCGAATGAAAGTGATTCTGTAAATACATTCACTCCATATTCTGAGTATTGCCTAGAGCTACCAAGGCTCTGATACCAACTGTAACGACCCGGTATTTTCAACCATTCGTATCCATTATAAGTGTATAGGTAGACACTCATGCCGGAATTGAATTGCTCAAAATACCGCGTTGTAATTAAAATTTTGGCAAATCTCAGAATATACAGTAAATAAAAATCACAGATCACAGACACAGAGTAATAATAATGCAGCGGAAGTAAAAGAGATAGTAGTTCATGAAGCTACTATATAAATATATCAGAGTTACATAAGATACAATAGAAGAAATAAAGTATAACAGAAGTTTAAATATGATAACCAAGTACAAGCTGAATAGAACAACCGAACTGAAAAGATGGACTTGACAAGTAGATAATCTCCAGCGATTCCAATCTCCAGAAAGTGGAAATCCAAATCTGTGAATAACTCAGGCTGACCCGAGCGTAAATAAAAATACAAACACTCGAGTCAGGACATACATACTTATACAATGTAAACCAACTCAAGTGAACTGTAGCAAAGATACAAGTAACTTAGAAGATGCTTGGGACCGCTCATCCTCTAAGGATCCGTTAAACTATTTACTATGTAGTAATATACGCTATATACTGTAGTGTTTAATCAGTAAAGTATAATCATATAGAAAATAGCGTTAAGGGGATGGTGAACCATAACGCGGTCGGATCTTTAAAACCAAAATCGTAATGGGCTTGATATAAGGAGATGACACGGCACGCGAGGCAATGCCAGGGTGGATACACCGTTTGCACTCCCGGACCGGTGGTGACGGCAAGCCAGCAGCTTTCGCCCACCTCGAACAATACCCCCGAATCAAAGTGGCGCCACCGAATCGAATCACAACAGTAATAGAATGGTTTCCGATGGAGCATGCTCGATGAAAGAGTGCGACCCTTTGTGTAGCCCGGTATAGCTCCTGTTTTAGTCATATATGCCAACTCATGGGAGTTGGGTCCACGTAATATATACCTCAAGAACGTCGCCACCATCCTATTTCATTCTGGAATCTCCACCGCGTACACGGTTGTTAAAGTGGTTTTCGGTATTGGCCGGCTATAAGACAATATCCGATCCCGGTCTCTTTAACAACCCATCGTTATTATAACCCGTAGTTATAACTTTAAAACAATATATTTTACTTCAAAAATAAAATGCCATTTCAACCCAAATCTTTATCAAAATAAAGATTAAATCATTTCCAAACCATTTCAATATATCATCATACCATATCTTTCAATTCAAATATTTATCAAAATAAATAACAAGTCATTTTTAACCATTTCAATATATTAAATTATCATATCCTTTAAAAACTTCCTTTCAAATTATTTTAATATCAAAATGTCATATCTTTCAAAACTCCATTTCCAAAGTATCATATCTTTTCGAAACCACGTTTCAATCATTTTAATATATCAAAATATGGTGTCCTTTCGAAACCATATTTCAATCGTTTTAATATATCAAAATATCATATCTTTTCGAAACCACATTTCAATCGTTATTCACTTTATTCAATTTAGAATACCATTTCAATTCATATTTCAAAACAGTTTATATTCCAAAAAAAAAAATCATTTTTTTTATCATTAAAATGAAGTTATCATGTTAATAATTAAATTATTAAATTTCCAAAAATTTTCAACTTCCATAGTTCATTTATTCACCTACGTTTATCAAAACAGTGAAATTTCACTTTACGCAGCATTTAGAGAACGTTACGGAAAGTTACATTCAAAACGGTTAAATTTGACAAAAGACAACATTTTAAAATGTTGTAATAGCGTTTACTTAAATTTTAAATAAACTTATTTAAATTCAAAAATTACGGCACTTACAACACTTGCTATAATAGTTTTTAATTCAATAGCTTTTTAATTCATTATCGTCAACTACAGCATTTACAAATGCTGTAATATCATTTACATTGTAATTAATATCATTTCGAAAATGCAGTAAATTAACTTCCAATATTCAATAAAATTTCTCAACCAATTATTTTTTTATTTAAAACATTTTTATAAAATCATACATTTTCATATTTATAAACATCATTTAATTTTCCTCAAGTTCATGATTTTACAAAGTTAAATTTCCATTCAAACATCAAGATTTAATAATAATTCACTTATTAAAATGCAATGTTCAATTTTAAATTCATTACATTAAATTTCAACTTAAAACTTAAGTTCAAATTCTCAAATATAACTTAATTTTATTTTTATTTACTTAATTAAAAGTTCACTTTTAAGTCAATTTCCTAAATTTCCAATTTTAGTTATATTCCAAAATTTCAACTTAAAATATCCATTCATTTCACATTTTAACTTTATTCAAATCCTTAATATGTTATAAAATCATTTTAAATTGATTTAGATTCAAAATATCATAATTTTATCATATTTTCAAAGTTATTTAAATTCCATTAAAAATTAAGTCAAAATTTCCAAAATAACTTACATTCATATTTTCTAACTTCTCATTAATTCATTTCACTTGCAATTATTCAGAAAATCAATAATATTTTACAAAAATCCTTTTTAATTAGATTTAAATCAAAATATTTTAATATTTACATTTCTAAAGTAATTTTAAAATTTTTAGAAAACATATATTAACTACGGGTCTGTATATAATTTTCTACACTAGGAAAAGTAATACGGGTAATACATCATTTCAACCCGTAATTTACAAAGAAAATCCGCGTTTTATCATTTCAAACCCGCAATCCCAAGTCAAAATGAATAATTTTAAAACCGTTCAGGCCTATCATTTCAGTCCATAACGATTTTTCCTTATTCTAAAGTCCGTTCGGGTATGTATCATTTCAACCCATAGTGATTTCTAACCTACAGGGAACTTGCAGTGTGATAGACAGATCAAAAATGAATAGTTTAACAAGATATAATAGTAACAGGTGATGTGACATGTAACAGGTGATATGACATAAAATTTAACATGTTAACATCATATATTTATAAAATCACATGGCAGTTATAACATCATCAATATTTCTACACATTCAGTTATTGTTGTTTCGCAACTGCATAAGTATAAATGTTGTGTGAGCTTTACTCACCTTTAATCGCTGAAAATGTCAAAACCAAAGGCACAACAGAAAACAAAGCGTGATGACACAATTACGGACTTGAGTGGAGAGCGAATCCAAGCTACAACTCTTTTGTACAACCCAAAACAACACAATTCAATACGACTTTAAAATGCAATAACTTTGAAATAAAAGAGAAACGAATTGCCAAACTTTTTGCCTTGCTTCCTCAAACCTTTGTCACAGCCTAGGGTATAGTTTGGTTCAGATTTGGCTAAGTTTTGGCTCAGGTCTAGGCTAGCATGGGTCGGCCTACACATGGGTTTGAAGGTGGGTTGTGATCTAGGTGCATAAATCTACCACTACAAAGCAAAGTTCATCATTTTCTAGGCTACAACTAGGTTCGGTCATGGGTTATGTGGGCCCAACCAGAGGTGCAGGTGGTGGTGGGTGATGTGGAAGGGGGTGGAGGTCAGATCTGGGCTGGTGGTGGTGGTGGAAGTGGTGGCAAAAGGAAGGTGGAGGTGTTGGAACAAAACTAGGCTAGATTGAGCACAAAGGTGATGGTTGTGATTGTTTTTGGTGGATTTTGTGTAGATCTTGGCCTTGGATTGGTTTGGCCTAGAGAGGAGGGTTACTAGGATGGGTGATGGTCAGAGGAAGGGGGTGGTGGAGATCAGGTCAGATCTGGTTGAGGAGGAGCCAAGCTGTGAAGGTGAGAACAAGTGACAAATTTCAATAGAAAAACTAAGAAAACAAAGAAGAAGAAGATGAAATTTTTACCAAACTCTTGGAGATGATGGAGGCCATGATTTTCAGAGATGAGAAGGAAGGAATTTCATGGAAAATGAAAAAAAAAAAGATACGGCTGAAGATAGAGTAAGGAGTGGCTAAAATAACTGACGTATTGATGACAAAAGAAACTGTAAAAGAAACGTGAAACGACATTTCGTTTCTTAGCCTTTAAACCTTTCAAATTTCATATATATAATTTGTAATTTTATAAATACATATAAACTGAGAATTAAAAAAAAAATTCAGAAATAAGAATAAATATCTAAAATAAATAATTAAATTTTACTTAAATAGAATTTAAATTAAGAAAATGACTTAAAATTGCAAACTAGGCTTTAAAATTGAAAACAACTCAAATAATCTTTGGAAAAATCTATTCAAATTTAAATACATGAAAAATGAATATTAATAAAGTAAAACAAAGCAAATAAAAGTGAATGTATAAAATAAATTACTAAATTTTAATTATATATAATTAAATTAAGGAAATAGCAAAGAAAACAGAAACTAGGTTAGAAAATTTGAAGATAAATGCAATGGACTTTGAAAAAAAATTATATACTTGTAAAATATTTATAAATAAATATAATAACAAAAAAAATACATTCACAAAATTAAAAAAAATATATTTAAATATAGTTTAGATGAAGAAAATAGCAGAAAAATAGAAACAGCCTTTAAAAATAGGAAATAAATACAGTAAATTTCGAAAAAATTCAATTATCATTTTAAAAATAATTAAAAGTCAAAATATACATAATATAACATAAATATGCAAGTTAGAATAAGATATATCAAATAAAATGTCATTTATATAAATTTAAAATAAAGACTATTGTTGAATAACCCAATATACACACAATATTGAAAACAGTATAACTTTTGCAATTTAAATCCGTTTTCAACGAAACGAAAAGCGGTGTTCTTAAAATTTTATGTACTTTCATAATAAAAGATAAAATTTAAATTTCAAACTTTTAAAAATTTAAATTAAAAGTCAAAGTTTGATTATTTTGACCAAGATTCACTTTTTGGAAAATATTCTTTTTAGTCATGCTTTGGAATGATAATTCATATCAAAACTAAAGTTTATATTTAAAATAACAAATTAATCATTCAAAATAAATAAAATAAGTTTTTAGATCAAAATTCAATTAAATAATTAAAATATACAATTAAAAATAATCACAAAATACAGGGTTGTTACACCTCTGTTCTTCTTACATAGTTATACACTATGATAGAAAACCTTAGTATCATACCAAGAATTCGAATCAAGTGTTCGTTGACAAGAATCAAGTGAGAAATCCTTTTTCAAACTGGTGTGAATAACCTCGATGTTACGTACTCGAAACCTAGATCAAGAACCATGCAAATAAAATGATTTACATATCTTCCGTACTTAATTTTTATTTATTGGTTTCTTAACTGCACCAATATTTTTCCAAATCACTTCCATTTTCATTTATAGTATTTTATTCAATTTTAAAATTATTTATGAATTACTTCAGCGAATTTTTACTCAAGTTTACATATATTTTATAAAGTCACATTTTTATAAAACATTAAATTAAAAACTTTTATTTTCTTATATAATACTCTCCTATATTCTAAGTGTATTACAAAATGTTATGTTTAATTAAATTTATTATTTATTTTTGTCAAAATTCAAATGGAGGCCTAAATATATGGGTTTTAAAACTAAGTCAAATACTTTAACCTTTTTATCTCAGAGTGTTTAAGTAAAGATGTTTATTTAGTCGGTCCAATAACATCAAATAGTCTATTAGACTTAGACATTTAAACAAAAACTACGGTTTTAATAAACAATGTTTATTAAAACATTTCTATCCAATTTGACCCATTTAAAAACTTGATTTAAATTATCACCTTTCAATCCAAGATTTAAAAAAAAATCATTTATTGAAAAAAAAATTCATTAAAATACCTTTTGTTTTAAATTAATTCCATTAAGGAAATTTAAGAATTAAACACTTGGTTTTTATTTCAAAACCCATTTGAAATCACAATACATATATTTCTATATGTATACAATAATTTTAACAACTTATTCACTAACACTCGCTTTAGATTTCGTTCGGATTCGAACTCGTTTCGGTCGCACAATGATAAAGAGAATAATTTACTAAGTGCACTATAACATTTGCCAAAGCAAATATTCAATCGTCAATTAGAAGATTATTCAGATTACTATAAAACCATTCGAAATATTTTCCCCCAAACTATCCAACAAAAATGTATCTTTAATAAAAATTCTCTTTGGAATATTTATACTTACAAATATTTCCAAGTAATACTACCATTTCTTTTCTCAGAATCTTTTTGAAATCATTTCAAGAAATATCGAATTTATATTATCAAAACCCTTTTAGTTATAAACCAAACTTTGTAAGTTATATAGATCATTTTGTATACCATACTGATTTAAAATGTACTTTTAAAATCATCTTACACTATAATAACTTTCCTTTATTATAATAAACTTTTCACAAATATTTATCCTTTAAATGTCTTATCTTCCCATTTTATTATATTATACAATTTTATTAAAAGATCACTTTTAACTTAACATTTTTTTTACATAACACTAATAGTCAAATTATGAAATTTAATTCACAAGAGATTGTTTTAATACACTCACAATTATCAAAATAATAAATGCCCATAACTGGTCGATTATAAATTAAAAGTCAATAAACGATAGTCAATGCTCATAAACTATTCCTGCATGACAAATCAACAACAATAATAATAAAGAAATATCATCATTAACAAACAAAGACACCATAAGTAACTATATTAATTTGAAAATTATTCCTTTAAATAAATAAATATAAAATATATGATCCTAGGTAAAATATTTCATTTACCAAATTTTTAGAAATCAATATTGTATCTGTTCGCCTTGTTTAAGTATTTAGAAATCCTATCGACACCGTGACATCTACATCTCGACCGGAATTCATAAACCACTCAATAGACCAATTAACACAGCATATTTTTATATATAAATAACAAATACGCTCTTGTATATATAATACTCTTAACTCATTCTAGGGTATCACTTACCCTATCTCTAATGAGTTTACCCAACTAAAGATAAAGTTCTTGCTAAACCTTCAGTTCTGATATCCAATGTAACGACCAACCTTTTTTACTTACAAAATTCAGCACTTAATACATCCATGATATTCAAATGCCGAGCATCTAAGTGCTAGAATGGTAGATTGTTAGGGAAAAAGAAAAAGATAAAGAACTAAAAAAAACCGAATCTTACAGCGAAATGACAATATATAATATATAAAAGATTGTAAGTTGCCACTCTAAAATACATGGTAATCAGAGTTAAAAACAAACTTCATCAGCTTGGATAGTTATAACTTCCTGACCATACAATTGCCGATGGAAACTTATAATAAGCGGAAAATAAAAATATTGCGGTAGACAAACATCCAGCTCTACTCTATAAGCTCCATGTCCTGCTAACGACAACTTGGAAAAATATTTGGTCTGATCCAAGCATTATAATATAATACCAAGATAAGTCCGAAAAACTAGCATGAGAAAACTCCAGAAATATGGTAAACATATAATAATTCTGTGAGACCAGCCATTACACTTGGAACGGGTTTTACTTCACAAGAACAACATCCATAGATGAATGAATGAAGTCGAGTCAGAAAAAATCATACTTAGGAACAAATAATTAAACATTGAGAAAACCTCCACGCACTTCTCAATGTGATTAATAAAAGGATTCAAAGATTTGAATAAAATAAGAAAAAGGAAATTTTCTAACGATGACTAGGAGAGTGTGCCACCCTTACCGAAGTATACCTCTAGAAAATATACATGAGAACTACAATGACCCTTGGAAACGTCCAAGCCAGACCCCGCAAACCTTAGTGAGGTACGGAGTATTTCACATCTCTACTGCATACAACCGGAACAAATCTTGAGTAGATGTGACAATACCCTAATGGGAGCGACCCCACATAGATTTGCCCTCACTCGCTCTTTTGTTTTAGTTTCTAGGAAAGGATATCAAATCGATAGTCGATGAATCAACTATCAAAAACAAACTAGTACTACTCCGGGGAGAACAATGAAGCCGAATAAGATACGACAGTGTTGCTTCCTATTTTGATTCGATAACATTCTTAACTTTAATAATAACAAGAGTTTAAATGCTCCAAAAGAGCAACAAAATTGCCTTGAATCGACGAACATAAAGAAGATAACAGGATCGATAGTCCATAAATCAACTAACTGCAAAAACAAAATGGTCATATATGAAAATTAAATCTCTTAAAACATTTCACTCACACTTGTGCTTGATTGTCACATAACAAATATTTGTAAAAACCCTTTCAAAAAACATTCTTTAAAATACATTTTTTAAAGAACAAATTAAATTTCTAAATGTATTAAAAAGAAGGGTAAAAAATAAATGTCATTAAAGCATCGTTTATTATAAACCCAAAATAATTTACTCTTAACTTTATTTTTAAACATTACTTTTTAAAAGATTTTTTCATTTATAAACTATCATTTAAAAATTTCAAACAACATTTATTATCCTAGAAGATAATAAATCAATTTAAAATATTTTTTTATAAATTTAGAACAATGTTAGTCCCAAAAGAAATTCAATTTAGAACAACGTTAAAATACTTTTATAACTTTTTTATAAAATTAAAACCACATTGATTATCCTAAAAGCTTAAATTTATAATCTTTTTATAAATTTAAAACAACACATATTGTCCCGAAAGATAATCACTCAAATTTATAATCTTTTTATAAATTCCAATATAACATAAATTATTTGAAAGTTAATTAATCAAATTTATAAATTTAAAGCAACATTAAGTATTCTAAAAGATAATTAATCCAATTTATAACCTTTTTATAAAGTTAAATGACATTAGTTATCCTTAAAGATAATTAGTCAATTTATAATCATTTTATAAAGTTAAAACAACATTAATTATCCCAAGAGTAATTAATCAAATTTATAATTTATTTGTAAATTTAAACAACATTAATTATCTCAAATGATAATAAATCAAATTAATAATCTATTTTGTAAATTTAAAACAACATTAACTATCCCAAAAGATAATTAATCAAATTTACAAATTTTATATAAATTTTAAACAACACTTATCCTACATTTCAAAATCATCAAAAATACTTGAAAATATGGTTTAAACTACTTTTAAAGTGCGAAAATGAAACTAAACATTTATTTGTAAAAATACAAGCATAAATTCAACACATAAGAGTTTAAAGGGATGATATTACATTAATGACGATACATCGATAATCGTCGTAATGACACTTACACAATCAAATAGTATGTTATAAATATTTCAACTAAACATCAATATAGACAACATAAGAATATATGTAAGATGCATATAACGGTAAATTAATAATGATGATAAAGCCCTTCGGGTCTCTCTACGAAAGTCTCCTGCAAAACAACGGTTATTTATACAATCCACTTTTTAAGCGAGAATTCAATTCCAAACAAACAATCAAACAATAATAACGATCATATTATTATTAAAAATTAGCAATCAATAGCTAATAGATCCTTTATTAATTAATCTATATGTTAATTAACTTCAAATGTAATTTTTTACTTTGCAAGTACAAAACGACGATTTATTAATATATTCAGTTTAATTATAGCAGAGTGGTGTTTTATTTTGCTAAATGGATATAACAACAAAGTATAACTAATTTAATTACGTTAAATGTAATTAAATTAAATCACTATAATTTTATCATTAATTTATACTTCATTAAAACTATCAATCATTCAAGCATTCAACAATAAACTATAGCAATACATATATCATATAATTTATTTAGTGGTGAGTAAACTCACCAAAATTCCAATTGAAGCTTTCACGTTTCAGTTTGATATTTTAACTCAAAATTCTACTTGCTCCAAATTTAACGAATTCAATTTCTAAACGTAGATAACATTGGTATGAGTCCAACACAAAAAGATCATGTTCAAATCTAACCTTGTATGCGCATGATATGGAATTCATAATTTTTGAAATTAACTATATTAACTAATTTAACGTAACGCTTAATTACAATGTTAATTAACCTTCTTCCCCAAACAGTTCAAACTCCCGCTTGTACCTTGATACGTGCATGACCCATTGCATGCGATCTTCCATCAACGATTTCTCCTTCAATCTTCTACGAAATCGCGAACGACTTCGCCATCATCTCCCTCTATGCGACTGCTTTGATGCCGACCCCATGAAGTTAAGCTCGGTCGCCTCTATGGAAGTTCGACCCCAAAACCTGATGCTTCGACCAAACAACGACGTGACCACCAAACCTCAACTGCCTCCTCCTAAACTCCGGCCACCCATGCTATTTCGCACCTCAAACTAGATCCGCACTCGATTTTGCCAAACAAGACTTAAATCTCACCAAAAATCAAACCCTAGCTCACCATGGCAAAGTCGATCATCCCAACTCTCAACTGCATGCAACAAACGAGACGTAGATCTGTAGATCTCAATACGAGTTCAAAAGATTCTTGCTTTGCATTTTTTTTTGGTTGAGAATGTGAATTGATTTTGACTTTTAAAGGGAGGTTTTTTATTTTCTTATATTATGGGAAATAAAAAATGAAGAAGAGAGAAAAGTAAAAATGAAAGTGTGTTGAATATTCTAAGGATTGCACTTGGTTTATTTCGCAATTTTCGATATCTCGCTATACAGGATTCTGTTCACGTACGAAGCGGGAACGATGAAGCAAAAATACAACCACGCATAGAAATGCGATACGATTCCAAAATGATAATAAATACACTAATTATTTTATTCCGTGAAATTTCAAAAATATCATCTTTTGCCGTAAAATACGTCAAATGAAAATTTAAATATTTTCGAAATTAAAAATTATGGTAAATCCTGAAAATTCATTTAAAAATACGTCATTAAAATTAAGTCGTTCTATTAACAATTGATTTTCTTATTATTTATTTGAACCATTTATTATTATAAACAAATTTACAAAATTAGTCCACCATTATTATTTATTAATCAAAATGAGTTCAATGAGGTTATTAAATCCATTTAATTAAAATTTAATTCACAATTCAAATATGCAAATAATCACTATGTTTGAATATAAGTTATTAAACTTTAAAAAACCAATTATTCCAATATTTAAAAATTGATTAAATACTCAAAATCAAAGCATTAAAATTTGGGAATATTACACCAAAGAGCTTAGATGACTTGCTGGCTATTTAGTAAAGAGATTTAGAAAAGAAATGTAGATTTTTATTTGCATTTCGAACAACAAATATGCAATAAAAATTATCTTTTTCATTGTACTTTTTTTAGCATTTCATGATTTATATTAAATGATATAAATTCGTTTAACCGTATTAATTAAAAAAATCTAAACAAAGTAACAATAAAAATAATAATTATTTATAACAAAATAATCAAAATGTCGATGCTCTTTTCGTACAAATGAACGCATGCTTGTTTCATGAACCATTCTCCTTTCGTGTCCATTTCAAATGTCCCTTTCATGTGCCCCTTTCATATCGTCCAAGAACGCGCTCTCAATAGGTACATATTTTGTTTATTAATGCTACATGTACTAAATTAATGTTTAAATTTGATTCGTTAATGCAACTTTCATTGTCTTGTACTTGTTTTTTTTTTTTTTTTTTAAACCCAAGAGGACCCGGCAGGTCGGTAAGCTCTTGAGGAAGGTACGGTAAAACCGTCTGCTGATTCAAGCCTCCATACTTTTGGGTAAATTTATATAGGATAGAAAAGCGCATGATGGGAATCGAATTTGCGTCTTTTTACTTGTACTATGAAAAGTGGGTACATTTGCAATAAAAGTGATTTTAATTACTTTTTTTTTGTTAAGGTTTTAACTATCCCTAATCTCATTCGACATGTCAGCCGGACATTTTTTTTAAAAATCCGAGATTTAAAACTTTTATATAGCAAAAAATGAAATATGAGCTGCTGATTTAGTTGTATCTTAAGATATGATCTAGTGGGATATTTTCTGCTCACGCATTTCTATTTTCAGTTTGTTTAAAAGAGTTTATTCATTACGCCACTCTAGGTCCTCAGTTGTATATATATTAATTTCAATAGAAGCACGGGTAGCTCTATTTGCACCCTGAAATTTGCCTTACACACCCCGGTTAGTTAAAGAAAAACTATCCACCCGCTATTTTCTTTTAACCTCCCATTTTATTCCATAAATGACCCTATGGTTCTAAATTTCTGACGTTAGTTTTTAAAATAAAAACCACGTTCAGGCTGAGCTTTTTTTAATAAAAGCTCACTGGGATCAAGCAATGTTCCGTATGAAACCTTGTTCGGACCGAGTAAGAATTTGTAAGAAAGCTCGCTTGGAACGAGCGAGGTTTTATATGAAACCACGCTTGAACCAAGCTAGATTTTTAATAAAAAACACGTGCATTGTAGCGAGTTAGGTTACCTCACTCGCTTCAAGATAGGTTTCTTAGGTTTCCTCACTCGCTCCATACTTGGTTTGTTAGGTCTTCTCACTCGCTCGAAGCTTGGCCTTTTGTGTTTCCTCACTCGCTTGAAGCTTGGTTTTTTGTGTTTCCTCACTCGCTCTGAACTTGGTTTTTTAAAGACCTAACTTTTGTTGTTTTTACGATATACAGCAACAGGTTTGTGGGCAATTTTGTCAAAATAATTTGTTTTAAATTTACCGAGGGTGAAAAGCAAAACAAGGGGTGGTAATAGATGCTCCCTAGAAGTACATTCCAATAAAGCTTAATGTAAATAATATATGATGCCCAATTCTTAGCATCGGTTGATCATATATCATATCATCACATCTTATTAATGCAATCACTGAGTTGTTTGTTCTTTCAATGATCTCATATAAACAATGATGACTTTAGATATATTTACATCCATTATAGTTGTATCCATTAACTAAGTTTGCAGGTGACCTTCTTGGGCGTAGAAAATTGCAAAATTACCTGGCAAAGTGGTCTAGCAAAGTGAACCGCAAAGTTGCAGGAGCAGTGATGGACTCAAGATCGGGTTGTTGCGGAGTCCGATGTGGTGGTTTGAAGCGGTGAAAGTTGGATGATCACGAGTTGCTGTCAGCGAGGTGAGGGTGCTTCAGGATTGGCTCAGCAAACGTGCAAAATGCAAATTTAAACTGGTATGCTAGCTCTAGAACTGATGAGATTAACAAACTTTCTTGTTTGGGAAGATAGCGTAATATTGTTTGCATACACAAAGGTTACTGGCATTCGTTCTATGGGCAACTCTGAAGTTGCCACTTAGTAGTGGAAGTAACATGTAAGTAGAAGAATTGATAGTCTTAGATCCGAACTTTGTTAAATGAAACATTTTTAGACGAAGCAATAGTTTGTTTACTTTATGACTTCACAAGTAGTGTATTTAGGTTGATTACCTTTGTTCACGGTGCAAAGCTAGCCTGCAATATGAATAAAACACTACTAGAATACTTTAAATGGGATGGACAATGGAGTCGGCCGGAGTCGGCAACGTCTCCATTATGGAGTCGGCTGGGGACAGCAATATTTTAGCGTCGGCTGAGAACGGTCTGCAACGGTTCAAGTCAGCTAACGTCACCTTTTTAATTATTTTCTCAACCTAATTCTTATATACACCTATTTCGTTTGAAAAAATAAAAAACACTACTAAAATGGCCAAAAAAATAAAATTGACATGTATGATCATTAATATTCACCCAATGAAGGGTCATGATAGGTTAAAATTGATATTTTCGATGATATGTTTTCGTGTAATCCGAAAAGTTATCGAAGTCTAACTTGCACGACAATTCGATATTACTACTAGTCGATCCGTTATACAAATTCGGTAAAGGTGGTTGTATGTAACATTTTAAAGAATTAAAATAATTTTTTAAACCGTTGGGTAATCAATTATGAATTTTTAAATGTATTTGGTATAATAAAATTATTAATAAAATATGCGGCGTAAAAATAAATTATTTGGATCATATGTCGATCTAAGGCATTTTGGACATGTTTACAGAATATGGTTTAAAAATAAACGAATTTAGGGTGTCGATCTTGAATTTCAAATTTATGACCGTTCATGGACTTTCGGACAAAAAACCCTTCATTCGAAAGCCGAACGACCTTCAAACGAGACCAAATTTGAAACAGTGATGCTTCGTAGTGTTTTAATCGAATCCGTATGGATGGATTCGTAAAAAAATCATCGAAAATAAAATTATCAAAGAAATATCTAATAAGCTAACTCCTACAAAATGACATATTTCTTTGATAATTTTATTTTCGATGATTTTTTTTCGACTCCAACCGTACGGATTCGATTAAAACACTACGAAACATCACTGGTTGAAATTTGGTCTCGTTTGAAGATCGCTCAGCTTTCGAACGAAGGGTTTTTTGTCCGAAAGTCCACGAACGACCATAAATTTGAAATTCAAGATCGACACCCCAGATTCGTTTATTTTTAAACCGTATTCTGTAAACATGTCCAAAATACCTTAGATCGACATATGATCCAAATAATTTATTTTTACGCCGCGTATTTTATTTTATATAATTTTATTATACCAAATACATTTAAAAATTCATAATTGATTACCCAATGGTTTAAAAAATTATTTTAATTCTTCAAAATGTTACATACAAGCACCTTTATCAAATTTGTATAACAGATTGACTAAAAGTAGCATCGAATTGCTGTGCGAGTTAGATTTTCAACAACGAAAATTTTCGAATTATACGAATATATATCATCGAAAATACAAATTTAACATATCAAAACCCTTCATAATTGGGTCAATAATAATAATAAATATCAATTTTTTTATTGTAGTAGTGTTTTTTATTTTTATAAACGAAATAGGTGAAAAAAAAAAATTAAAAAAAAATATATATGGGCCGACCCTAGCCGTCACTAAACGGGCCGATTCTAGCCGACGCCATATCGAGTATACAGGTTTCAGCCGACAGCTTCTTCCTCACTTTCTTTGCGTACAAAAAAAAACGATATTTTTCTTCCCCATCACCGATTCCGACCCTCTCCAGTCGTCGTCATCCGTAGTCGTCGCCGTAAAAATCTAGAACTCGCTGGAATCTCCCATTCTTCTTGAATTTGGTAATTTTCTAAACCCTAATTTCGAATTAAATTGTTTAATTAGGTTTAAATGTACATTATTACGATGATAATTGGGTGTACGTTTTGCTAATTTAGTGTACTAGGTTATTTTTAGTATGAAATCGTTGAATTTGAAAGTGTGAATTAAGAATAATTGGGTGTAGGTATTTGAAATTTGAAAATGTGAAAGTGTGAATTGGGAATTGGGAATTTGAAAGTGTCAAAATGTGAATTTGAATTTTCTTCCCAATCGATCCCTTATATTTAATTTATATTTGGATTGAGTGAGGGCGACTTGGTCGTCGAGTGTTGTTTGACTGGCATGTGCGCCTTGTATTTGGATTGAGTGAGGACGACTTGATCGTCGAGTGTTGTTTGACTGAACTGTGCGCCATGTGTTTGGATGTTTATTGCTTTATATGCAGTAAGCATCTTAATATAAATGATTTAAAGGAAATAGTTTATAAATAAACTTCTTACTTATTTTAGTCTATCTCTAATTTATATAAATAATTTAAACGAAAATAAGACAGCAACAAAGTCTTTTGTCCCAAAAGGCTTTGGTAGATTAGAAATGGGGATTTTTACTTCAAGGGCTTGTTTGTGCAGGGTAATAAGTTTTAAGGACGCTACTTCTGAAAAATTAATTTTAAGGACATTTTACAGAAAAAAGATAAAAGAATTTATCATTTTCAGATATATAAAATAATGATAAAAGGATTTATCATTTTCCTGTATAACTTAAAAAGATAAATGAATTTAACATTATGCTGTAAATTGTCCTTAAAATTAATTATTCAGAAGTGCTGTCCTTAAAACTTATTACCCTACAAATAGAAGCCCTTCAACCTAATTTCCACATCAGAAAATACGATAATCACATAAAACTTCATATGAAACTATATGCGTATAGGAATAGAAAAGAAATGCTATCGAAATTTCCAATATACATATGTTTTTAAATTAGGAGAAATGTTCAACGATCTTCTCGACCGTACATGGGTGTATGAAAGTCGAACAGGAATGAAAGGTTCAACGAAAAAAACATTTTAAGGATGGTGTACACAAATTTGCTAAATTCGCTAAAGTTAATAATGAAGAAGGAAGCACACAAATTCGTTGTCCGTGTTGTAAATGCTGACATTTTCATTATCGGGAACCAGATTTAGTTTATGTCAATTTGTATAAATCCGGTTTTGTGCCAAATTATTATTTCTGGGATCGCATGGAGAAAAATTGGCGCATCTAATTCTGTAGTGCCTGAGGCTGAGGTGAATAACAATAATGTTACGACGAATCCAATAGTAGATATGGTGGAAGATACAGCACGATCAATGTTCCCTACTGTTCAAGTTAATGATGTAAATATCGAAAAAGAACCAACCGAGGGGGTGAAAATAATTTATGATTTACTGGATTCTGCGAGAAGACCGTTGTGGGAAGGTTATAGTAGCGGAACGCAATTGTCAGTTACTGCCGAATACATCACTATGAAATCAAAATTCAATTTTACAGAAGCTGAATTTACAGCAATTGTACAAGCTAGAAAATGACATATGCCACCCAATAATCTGATGTGCGATAATCATTATAAAGTGAAAAAACTAATGTCTGCTTTCGGTTTGCCCTACCAAAAGATAGATACATGTATAAAAGGTTGTATATTGTATTGGAAAGATGGCATTAATCTTAAGAAATGCAGAATATGTAATGAGGAAAGATACAAACCAAGAAAAAAAAGGAAAGAAAGTTCCATATAAGAGAATGCATTATTTACCCATCACTCCCATACTTCAAAGGTTATATGCGTCGTATGCGACGGCATCACATATGAGATGGCACGGTGTGAGAAAGCAGAAAGATGGGACTTTGATATATCCATCGGGCAGAGAAGCACGGAAATATTTCGATAAGACTTATCCTGCGTTTGCGGCAGAGAGTCATAATGCGAGACTTGGTTTATGTACAGATGGATTTTCACCATTCTCTCAATTTGGTAGTAAATATTCGTCTTGGCCTATTATCGTTACACCTTACAATTTACCTCCATGGATGAAAGCTCCATATATGTTTCTTACGATTGTCGTCCCTGGTCCTGATAATCCGACACAAGGAATCGATGTTTATCAACAGCCATCGATCGAAGAGTTGAAAACGTTATTGTATGAAGGGGTGGATACATACGACGTGTCCAAAAAAAGAATTTTTATATGTTTGCATCTTTGTTATGGACTATTGGTGTTTTGCGGCTTATGCAATGCTTTCAGGCTGGAGTACGGCCGGTCTTCTGGCTTGTCCTTACTGCATAGAAGATACACGGGCATTTTTACTACCGCATGAAATAAGATTCCATGGTTTGATTGTCATCGATGTTTTCTCCTTGTTAATCATACTTTTAGAAGAGATAAGAAAAACTTTGTACTAAATAGAGCAGAGATTAGACAACGACCAACGACTTTATCGGGTGAAGAATTATACGAACTAGTTCAAGAATATCCGAAGATACATGAAATTGGAGTACAGACTGAAATTCCAGGTATATCGAACTGGCATAATTGGTGCAAACAAAGTATATTTTGAGAGTTACCTTATTAGATGCATCTCTTACTGAGACATGATATTGATGTGATGCACAACGAGAAAAACATGTTTGATAATGTGTTTAATACAGTTTTGAATGTCAAGAGTAAAACTAAGGACGATCTCAATTCAAGACGTGATACAGAACAATATTGTAAACGTCCCGAACTTCATATAATCCTAATGACAGTAAAAAAATCCAAAGCATGCTATGAGCTAGACAACAATCAAATAAAACTTGTGTTGAAGTGGACTGAAGGGCTGAGATGTCCTGATGGAATTTCTTCAAATCTCCGTAGATGCGTTGACTTAAAAAACAATAAATTGGGTGGGATGGAAAGTCACGATTGCCATGTCATGATGGAAAATTTCTTACCCATCGCTTTCAAAGAAATATTTCCCGTAAAAGTGTGGAGTGCTATAACAGAATTAAGTCTGTTTTATAAAGAGCTTTGATCGACCACGTTAAAAGTTGAGCGTATTCGTAAACTTGAAAATGACACCCCTATACTGCTCTGCAAACTTGAGAAAATATTTTCTCCAGTATCATTTAATGTAATGGAGCATTTACCTGTTCATCTTCCATATGAAGCACTTCTTCGAGGTCCTATGCAATGTGGATGGATGTATCCATTTGAGAGGTAATTTTGAATATTTGAAATAATAATTTAAATTTGAATTTGATGTAAGTAAATTGTAATCAAACAAATTTTGTAATAGGTACTTGAATTATCTCAAGAAAAAAGTTAGACAAAAAGCACGAGTTAAATGTTCGATTTGCAAACCATATATCGAAGAAGAAGCTTCATTCTTTTTCTCTTACTATTTGAGTGACCATATGAACATATCATTTGCAAGTGTTTGGCGTAATGATGAAGCTGTTGAACAAGATTGTTCTGAATCGATGTTTTCTATTTTTAGATAGAATGACCGAGCTGCTGGAAAATGTGTGGAAATATGGTTACACGATAGAGATTACCATATAACACACACATACATTCTTCTTAATTGTGTTGAAGTTGCACCATTTATTAGGTAAATATTGAATGATAATTCTCGATAATAGTACATATTTGCATTATTTACGAGTTACCCAGTTTAAATTGATTTTGTAATTATTATACGTATACATATATTTGTAGTATTTACGAATCAGAACATCCACTTGGCGATCTTAGCAAAGAATTTGCTAACTGGTTTACGAAATACGTTTATGATCAAAGAAATTATGTCGGTGATGAAGGATTGAAACGTCTTACGATAGGACCAAAGAGAAATGTCAACACTTATCCAATATTCTTCGTGAATGGATTTAAATTCAACACCATGGAATACGGTGCTGAAAAAATGACTTATAACAGCGGTGTATTTGTCAAAGGGACCGATGATCTAGATCAACATATAAAATATTTTTACGGCTTCTCAACACAGGTTTTGGAATTGACATATTCTATCCAATCTGCAGAAAAACGTATTTTTATTCAGATACAGTTGGTTTAGCAATGTTCCGGGCTCTGGTATCAACGTGCACAAAGACGATAAACTTATTGAAATAAACCATAAATCATGTTACTCAAAGTATGATCCTTTCGTGTTAGCGAAACAAGCATTACAGGTTTATTTTGCTCCGTATCCATCACTAAAACGAGATAAAGTAGACTAGTCGGTTGTTTTTAAAACAAAGACAAGATTTACACTTGACGGAAATAATATTCCAGACGAAGCAGCTTATCAAGTAGATCTTGAGCCAAATAATGAATTAGTAATAACTGATGATCATGCTGATATAGGGCCTTTAAACGTGAATCAAATATTCTAATAGAAGCATTTGAGACTTTAGAGAGAAATGACGATATAGAGTGCGAGACCGAGTTAGAATTAGAGAACGACAAAGATTGATTATTAGTTAGTGACGAGGTAATTTATATAAGATGGAAATTTGTATCGTTTGTTGTATTATGTCAATTCTAAAACCTGTGTTAATGCAATGGAAATTCGTATCGTTTGTTGTATTATTCTTTTATTATTCTGCTGTGAACTATATTTATGTGATTATTAATCAGGCATGTTTTCTAATTATGAAATGATATATGTTTTTTTTATTATATTATATATATATATATATATGCATGTTTCTAGCAGATATTATGTCACACAGCAGACGGTCCCAAGGTTCATGAGGCCCTGCTATTGGCTAGGGTAGTAGTGGTACGACCGTTAATCGCCAGAGAGCATACTTAGTGCCGAAGACCGATGGAGGATATGTATTTAATTTAATGCAACTTCATTATATTATTTAGTGTATGCTACTTGTATATTTATGATTTATTAACTGATAATATCAAAATTTATTCAGGGATTTCGATTTACAGCCGTCCGAGCCCATTCTATCTATGTCTCGCAACAACTACCGTAGTAGGATGACGGACTTGTTGGAGCATTGGATAGGATCTCACTTTATATCAGAGATGCCATATGGGCTGACCTCCAGGTAAGTATAAAATTCTAATTAATTTGAGATTGGCATATTTGATCTTTGAAAATTAATTTACAATTTATATAGTTCATTTACATTTCAACGTGCAAGCGTCCTTTAATATGGATCCCGAAGATCTCGCGGCGTTCAGGACGCACTAGGAGAGGAAGATGAGAAAAAACTATAGAGGTACGCTTTCCAAGATAAAAGAGGCCGGTAAAAAGACAAACTGGATGAGCGAAAATTTGTATGCGTGGTTTGTGCAATATTGGGAAAGCGAAGAAACGAAGGTAAATTTTCTGCTTTTATATGTCTGTAATTATAATTCGTTTAAATGTTTATATAATAGTTAAAATATACAGATGGTAGCATCGAGGAACTCCGCAAATAGGCTTAGGAATCTTACAACACACTGCGGTGGATCCAAGTCTTTTTCAGCAATATAGAGAAGAAATGGTAAATATAAAAATTGTTATTTGTAATTTACTTATAACCTTGTTTAGTTATATATATGTATATATCTGTATATATATACATTTTTGAATCATATCTAATTTCAGACGAGGGAGAGAGGTGGTGTTGCACCGTCTCATTTAGACGTCTTCACCCGAACACACGCCGTCGAGCATACAAATGAAGATGGCGTGGTAACATATGAATGGTCAGGCGCCAAATCAGCCAATATCTGGGTATAAAGACTATAAATTTATTCTCTTATTTAACAATACATTAAACTGAATATTCATCTTCTCATAATTACATTTCTAAACACAGGAGAGATGCGATCAGGAGATTTCTTACGTGCTTGCAGAGTCTGGTAGGGAGCAGTTGACCGTTGAGGAGACGGACATGATATTCGCTCGTATTACCGACCCGCCGACCAGAAATAGACAATATGCATATGGAAATCAAGTGGAAATATTTATTGAATTTAATTAATCCATTAACCAGTTTATAAATTTTATTGAATATTACTTATAAACTATAGCTATGAATTTATTAATACACAGGTCGCGTCGCAAGCCGCTTACAATAAACAACAGGCTAAAGAAACAATAGCGGCCCTGGAAGCACAAGTCGTCAAGTTGAACAATTGGAGGAAGACTGGATTGAAGTAGCAACTAGACGAGGCGATTGTTGCTTACTTGGCTGAGCACGGGACGAATATGCCGCCATCACAGGGATCTAACGCTACTGATGATTGTGGTGAGTAGTAGTAAGCTTTTATATATATTTTTTGATGAACTTTGAATGTGTTGTATGTTTGATGAACTTTTGGTTGAATTTTGTAAATATTATGGATATTTATGATGATGGACGTTTGGATAAGTATACTGGTGTTTTGTGGTCTTAGTTGGACATATATGTGATGTATATTGTTGTTTGGTGAAGTATGTTTGAAGAATATATATGATTGTGTGGATGGAAGGTAGAAATGAGTGCTGGAAATGCAGAAAAATTAATCCAGAATGGCATCGGCTGGAGTCGACTAGGGGCAGCCTATGAGTCATTTATTTTTTTACACGTGGACTATGTTTAGCGTCGACCGGTGTCGGCTAGCCGATTCTAGCCAATGCTAAACTAAGGGACGGACCTGTCCTCATTTCCATCACCATTTCACTTGACGATGAGCTATTTAGCGTCGGTTAAAATCGGCCTGAGTCGGCTCGAGTCGGCTAAGTGTCGACGCTAAACAGTCTTCTCCCTATAGTGGAAGTTCATATTTAAATCACCATTTAATTTTATCTAAAGCCTAGCTGCCATCCTAGTGCAATAATATTTGGGCATTTAATTATGTATTAACTGTGAGCTTTCAAGTAAAATAGCGATCATATCAACCAATATATATCTATGTGGTTTTTATCGAATTTTAAATCTTCATTGTCTCGTCCAAGATCTCATCCGAGATCATCTATTACAGTTGGACGAGACCAGATTAACATGATTCTTAGTTGTTACACCCCATTTTTATAGGAGTAACTCGACCGATATGTCAATCCAATTTTTTTATTGAAATCCAAGATTTGAAACCTTGACTTTTGCTGGTACTGAAATGATAAATGAGTCTATAGACTGTATTATGCATTTTTTTACCATCAAGAACTTAGTGACTTATTCTTGTTTGTAGTTTATATTAGAATAAGATATGTCGCGTTTATATATAAAGAATAAATTAACATTCTGTATTATCATGGCCCTGCTTTCAGTAATCTCTCATCATCTCTCTAGTAATAAAGAAAATTCATTGAACTAATTTACTCGGCGTCTTTTTAAAATTCCAAAAATGCCCTTGTTTTCCGATTATATATTTGCGCTCAAACAAAATATCAACGTATACAATAACACAAACAGGTCGTGTGCGAAGCACGGACCCATACTAGTATAAATTAACGAAACGTTATACATGCTCCTTGTTACAGGTATCGAAAACAAAATGGAAGATGCTTTGTTCTATCAAAACACTGTCAGTAAGAACACAACACTCATGCTTATCGTACATTCACCTTGTTTATTTGTATTGCTTAATTAGTGGGAAATAATAACACACTTAAAGAAGTTAGTCAAGACAACCTAGTATCGCATGGCTTTCAACTTTTTGATAAAAAACCTTGGGCTTTCGTGGTTATTGTCATTTGATATATTAGCTTAATCCAAACTTTCTCCTCTATATCCAACTGGTTCACGTGGCCTTCTGTCAAACTATATAGTATTTGGTCAATATCCTCTAGGCATCTTGCCTAGAAAAATATTAAAATAGGGGCTGCACTTAAATTTACATTTTTCTTGATGTTAAAAATAAAATATTATAAAAAGAAGAAGGCCAATGACGACTACTTCAAGTGTCAAAGTGTCATAGTGTCATGGTGCTCTAGATAGATGTTTTGGAGGTTATGGGTTAGAATTCTTGAGATATCAAAATAATTGTTCTATTTGAATTAGGTAACACTTTTGTTATCAAAAAATGAAAGTTACTCGGAATTCCTTTTGTAATGAACGAACTAGTACCTTTTATCCAGTATTTTGATAACAAGTATTATTACAATTCACATGTTGGAAAAACTCAATACTCATGGTGGAGCTGTTTCTTTAGGACATCCTATTGGATGCACCAGAGCTTGTGCAATTGTTGCTATATTAGGGTTAAATTGTTGTACGTTGTGGTTAATTTTATAATCTTTTGTGAAGTTTTACGTTAAGACTGGTTTGACTATTTGTGAAATGTTAAGACTGGTTTGACTTGAACATGTGTTGTATTTTGTTTAGGTTGGAAAAACGTTAACTTATTTTGAATGACAAGTAATTTTAAAAATTATTACTTATTGTTTGAATCAATGAATTTTATATATTTGAATTGACAAATTTTATATATTTGAATTTTTAAAATTGTATTGTTGCAATAATGGTATTGAGGATACAACTGTACGTTGAAAACAATAGAAAAGACTATGGAACTTTTTTAAACAAGTTGTATAACGCTTTACGAATGGCCTAAAGTGATGTTTGCAAAAACATTATAAAACACATATTACAACATTTTTAAGATGATGTAAAAGACACTTTCATTTAAGTTGGCGATTCTCTAATCTTATTTGAATTAGCGATCATCCCATTTGTTTAAGTTGATATCATTTAGATTAGACTGCACTTGCTTTCCCCTTCATTTTGATATTTTATTTGAAGAATTTGAAGTAGATTTGAGGAAGTAAAGCGAAAGTTTTGATTTGGGTTTTAATGCAGGCTACTTGATAAAGATGGAAGAGATTAGAATGAGTAGTGCATGATTTTTTTCTCATGTTATAAGTCTAATCTTGAAATTATACCGCAGCTCCACTTGGCCTTCCGATTAGTTTGGCCCGTAAAGTGGGTTACGGTAAACAACTCGTACCTCCTTAATCAATGTTCATTTGTGACGTTCTATATATAAATTTGTGATAGAAAAAACTACTTGATGCAATGGTAATGTTTGATATCCCAAATTCCTTCATTTGTAAAAATTATATTTTTTGTATTTTATGTAAAATTATGGGAACGTCCTTTTAAATTAATTAAAAATTTTGATTAAAAATTCAACTATTATATTCTTCCTCTTTAAAAGAATTTTATTCCAAAAATCTAAGGTAAGGGAAAATGTAACCTATAGAATATAACTTACAAGTAGCAACCATGTGCATGTGCATTACATGTACTCAGACCCCACTGCAATCAAAACATTCCAAACAATTCATATCAAACACATTCAATTCCTAAACTTTCTAGCAATACAAGAAATGATAACCATATGAATACTAGCTATAACCTGCATATAGATAATAATATAACAACTATAATATACATAAAAATAAACAATACACATCCATCAAATCAAACATATCTCATAAATATGACATGTGCTAAATGCATAAATGCAATTAATGTGACCCCTATATGAATGCAAAATCATGACATATATGCATAGATGCATAACATCTTGAAATACACTATGTATGCAACATATATAATCAAGCCACACAACAAAACATGACACACCAACCAATTTCCTAATTCAATTAAGATTAAAAAAAACTTGGAAAATGTACTGGGAAAGAAAGAGGGACAAAAAACTTTAATCTTCTCCTATGGATCCTAAGTAGTCTCTATCGGATCATTTCCCCACCAGACTCTAGCTTATCAAACAACCTTGCTTCGAAGTCAGTTTGTCCCATGTTCAATAATCCAAGTAGATGCACAATGAACAAGTGACTCTCTCTCAACTTTAATCTCCTCTAACTGACTTGACTCAACCATAGTAGATGAATCATACAAACACTTCCACACATCGAAAACGTCATGAACTCCCATCAACTTTCGAAAAGCTTCACTATATATGGTAACTTCCCTACTCACTACAATATCAGAAAATGCTCTATAGATCTTAGTGCCAATTTTCCCGAAATACTAAACCTCATAACGTGTTTTAATGGCTAGACATTCACAAAAACCATGTCGCCTATATCAAATTCCAACTCCTTGTGTCTTCTGTCAATATACAATTTCTACATATCCTAAGTAGTTTTTACCCTTCGACGAATCAGCTCTACTTACTCTATGTCCCTCTGATCATATCTGGTCCAAAATTTATCCTACCAGTAGTGACCTACCAAAAAGATGGTGATCTGCATTGTCTCTCGTACAATGCCTCGAATGGTTATCCTAATGCTTGCTAACTAAATGTTATTATAAACTAACTCTACTAACATCAAATGGTCTTCCCAAGAACCACTAAAATCCAAAATATACATCTATAATTATTCCCCTAACACTTGATTTACCTACTCAATCTATCTGTCTGTGGTTATAGGCTTTACTAAAATTCAATCCAGTGTCTAAATCCTTTTGAAAGCTTCTCCAAAATTCACTAGTAAAAAGCAAATTTCAATAACGAACGATAATAGAAGGAACCCCATACAGTTGAACGATCTCTCTAACATACGTAGTTACCAAAGATGCAATTGTCCTCGTACTCCTAATAGGAATAAAATGAGTATATTTGCTCAGCCGATCGAAAATAATACAAACACTCTCATTTTCTCTTTTGCTTCTAGGTCGTTCATCAATAAATCCATTGAAATACTTTCTCATTTCCACTGTGGAATATCCAAAGGTTGTAATAATCCACCATGCTTCTTTTGCTCTGCCTTAACTCTATGACATGTTAAACATTTTGAAAGGAACTCTGCTACATGCCTCTTTAATCCTGGCCAATAAATATTTTTTCATGTCTCGGAACATTTTGTCATCACCAGGATGAATAGTAATCCTAAAACGATAGGACTCCTCTAGTACCAAGTCAATCAAATCTACAATGATTAAAACACACAACCTACCACTCTATGCAACCATCCTTTAGAATCAATGGAATAACGGTCCAAATGTTTTGAATGCTTGCCTCTACATAGCTACTAAAAATACCCAATTTTGTGTCTTGCATTCGACTCAAACTGATACAGTCTAATAGTAAAGGTTGAACATCTAAAGCTGCTAATAATCCTGGTAGTAGATCCGATGAAGGTCAGAAATCAAAAATAGAAATGAACTCCAAGAGCTACCACTCAAAAAATATAAAACCAAGCATTGCGTGTTTTCTACCCAAGGAGTCTACTACTAATTGCCTTTTCCTGGATTATGTAAAATATCAAATTCATACAATGCCAAGAACTTCATCCATCTCTGTTGCCTCAAAATCAAATCTTTTTAGAAGAATAATTAATTTAGATATTTATGATATATAAAATACTCAAACTGTTCCTTTAAAAGATATTGACTCTATGATTTGAGTGCAAAATCAATAGCTACCAACTCAAGATTAAGTTCAATAATTTTTCTCATGTACTTTCAATTCTCGACTAGCATAACAAAAAAATCTACCCTCCTACATCAAAATAGTGCCAAGCCCTATACCATAGACATTTATATACATAGTAAAAAGCTTTGAATAATCATGAAACACCTTGACAAGTCTATCAATCAATAACTCCTTTAGCTTAATAATAGAGTGCTCACCCTCTAGGTACCACAAGAAGACAAGATTCTTCTTAATAAGGCGCGTCAATGGTGAAGAAATCTTCGCAGAGTCTTTAAAAAACTTTCTGCAATAGCCCACCAAACCAAGAAAACTTCTTGACTTTACAGCATTTTTTAGTATATGCCAGTCTTGAACTGTAGTAGCTTTTCTTGGATCGACCGACAATCAGTACTCAGAAATAAGTGAACGAGAAAGAGGACTTTTTTCATCGAAGTTGACGTTTAGAAAATTTTCACATTTAATTTATGCCTCAAAAGTATTGAGTACTTCTCTTAAATGTTGCGGTCTTCTTTGTTTTTAGAATAAACAAGTATATCATCTACAAATACCTCCACAAACTAATTCAGCAATCCTCATACACTCGACTCATAAGGTCGATAAAATTTTCTTGGGCATTGGGCAGTTCGATCATTATAACTAACTACTCATAAAGTCTGCCAAGTGTATGAAAACGGTTTTCTGAATACTATCATTGGTCACACGCAACTGATGGAATCTAGAAGCCAAGTCAAGCTGAGAAAATATTCTTTCTCCAACTAACCGATCAAATAAGTCATCAATACACAATAGAAAGCAACGTTTGTTTTTTGCCAGCTATTTAGTTCACGATAGTAGAAGCATAGCCTTAAAGAGCCATATAGATAGCAAAGATAATGGGTGCTCCCCATTTTGAAACATATCATCGGTCACACGCAACTGATGGAATCTAGAAGCCAAGTCAAGCTGAGAAAATATTCTTTCTCCAACTAACCGGTCAAATAAGTCATCAATACACAATAGAGAGCAACGTTTGTTTTTCGCCAGCTATTTAGTTCACGATAGTACAAGCATAGCCTTAAAAAGCCATATAGTTTATAGCAAAGACAATGGGTGCTCCCCATTTTGAAACACTACTCTAAGTAAAATTCTTCTCCAGTAATTCATTTATCTATTCACCGAACTCACGTTTTTCTCTAAGAAACATATACCATAGTAGTAAAGCAGCAGATTTGACATCCTTTCTAAATAAATTCAAAATTTGTTCTCCCTATGAGTAGAAAAACCATAAACTTTGAAAAAGACATCTTGGAAATTCCATATTATAGGAACAGAAGATATTCATCTTGTGACAGGCCTAGCGAATACAAATAGCTTAACATAATAAAACAATTGGGCTCGCAAGAAACATTAAGATCATGCCCACTGCTATTACCCAAGTGAATAATGCTCGTATCACAATCCAACATTTCTCCATATAGACATTTAATCCATCTCCAGACTAAAATCAATACTAGAAAATCCAAATATGAATATATCACAATCAAATTTGACACCCTTAATACATAACTTCAAACCCTTAAGAATCATGGATAAAAGGATCAATCCTCCAATGAGATTTGATATTGTAACAAGGGGTGACTACTAGTCCTCAAATGCAGTTCATCTACCCATTTACTTCAAATAAACGAGTGAGATGCTTTGACATTAAATAAAGTTTGAATTAATAAATTAAAAAGAGTTAACACACCTTCTATGATAATTTTATTTCCTTTTTTAACAGCTGGAGCAGGAAGGAAGGAACGACATCAAATTCATAAGCTAAAACTAATTGAGTGGCGGTCTTAGGAAAAATTGGGCACTCCTTCTTTATATGTCCAAGCTGGTTGTAGTTGAAATATTTAATCTTTGAGATGTTCATCCTACAATCGACCTATGTTCCCCCTCATATTGAACCATCTACATTTAATCCTTGGTTTATTTTATTTGCCGTGAGCTTCTCTACCCATTACCCCCTTGCATTTATTCTACTGAACTGCCTTTCCTACTAACTTCTTAGGCTCTTTTTTAGCAACTGAATTCAAAAACGTCATTTCTACTAAGCTCTTAAAAGTTTCTTTTATGCATACATAACTCAATGTTATATCTCTCAAAAACTTATTTAGCCCTTTAAAAATATCTTTTACCTTCTTCATTGATGTAATAATGAGATCTAAGCCATATATCACTAGCTAGTTGAATTCATTAACATAATCCTTAACGCTTTGGTTTCGGTACTCCAAATGGGTAAACTTCTCCGGTTTTACTGCCTACTCACCTTGCGATATGAATTTTACTTCAAAGTACTCCTAAACTCAATCTAAGTAATCTCAGTTTCCTTTGTCTCTGTAGTGATAATGTCCCACTAATTTAAGGCCATCTTATAAGTGGCATGAACCCAACTACCTCTTCATTGCATCACCTACAGTCATCATATTGAATATTTTATCACAATTCTTTAGCCATGCCCGAGTCTCAACAAATGATTCATTCCATGCATAGTTCTTTCCACCTAAAGCCTAGAAATTCCAACACAATTTGGGAAAATCCAAAGTAAGCAAAGTGGTGAGAACTGCACGATGTGCTTGAGCTACGGGTCCTCCGTTGGGGTTAATTTCAGTTTGATCTTACCTAAAGATACCAATGGAACCATAGTGAATGTGAGAGAGTAATGGTATACCCTAGGGAAAATTATGTATCAGTTACATATATCTAACTCAGTAAGCAATCTTTATCGTAAAAATATATTTGTTTACTTTTATATACTTTGTTATATTGTAATATAATTAATTGAGTAAATAATTTAAAGTATATAAATTAGAAAATTCTTAAATAAAATGTCATGTGATAGTTGCAATCATGAGTAATTATTCGTAATATAAAATAATATTTTATTACAAATATTCTTGGCATAGATTTTTCAAGAAAGGATATAAATACATCCATTGAGACCAGAGTATGTAACATTTTCGAAATGTTAGGTAGAGCATTACTCATGGCTATTGTGGGCACAAGAGGTTGCATACTTTTAGTTATCGGATAACTCTAAATGACTCTTCCATTAGTTTCTTGTTGATTGATAACAACTAGGTCAAATAGAAAATATCAATGTGGCGGTGTAATACTATAGAACCTCAATATGGATACTTCACTTTAATTATGGTTAAATCATGGTATAGTGACCATTAAGTGACCATATTTGGGTCTGAGTTGAAACGTTGGAACTTGGAAGTGAAGACCATTCAATAGGGAATACATTGTATAAGGATACCATCATGATAAACTATAGTAAGCTCAATGTCAAAATCTCTGGCTCAAGTTGAACAATCAGTAATAAATTTTATTATTGAACCAAAGTCTGTATTTATAGACTGACTAAGCTAAATATGAATAATATTTGAGTTTTGACCAATATATACTCCATATATCCTAAAGTTATATATGTTGACAAAGAGACTGTGTGTAAATCATTTCCCCTATTAGTAATAATTAGGTAATGTAAGATAAAATTTTAATTAAAAGATATGTAGGATTAATAAGACCAAACTGTCGCACCACCAGCTAAGGTGATGTGTGATCATTAATATTTGAATTGTTCGATATTAATCGTTGATAAAATTCACACGTCCGAGTCCCACAACTATATTTATGAATTCTTAAAAATTCCACATGATTTAACTAGGCTATAAAGTATTATAAATTAATTAATATTTAATAAATATTAACTATTAATGTTGAGGACCAATGTATTAAGTAGGAAGTAATGTGATGCTCTAGACAGGTTTTGGAGGTTCTAAGTTCGAGCCCTTGAGTCGTGTAGTTAAAGCACTTAGCGGTTCTGTAATAAGGGAGGTGCAAAAAGTTATAGCGGAGATAAATTGAAGATATAATAAAAAATAGTGGAGCTGCAAAAAGTTTCATTAGATATAAAACAAAATATTTAAAGTTAATCTACTCTCATTCTCATATCATTTGTGTACCAAAATGAAACATTGTTTAATCTTATATGACAAATCCAAAGAATGTCATGATTTATGCAGAATAGATTTTGCAACTATAACATATTTTTAACTTATATTGAGCATTTATGTCTTAATATTAGGTCTTTACCATATCTTTTTTGATTTGGTTTGAAAGAGAACTAGTCAAATCAACCTTTGTATATTAATGTTGCTAAAGCAGATGCTAAAAGCCTTGATTTAGCGGGTATAGCAGAAAATAGCAGGGCTTAAAGTGGATATACTATTTAATAGTGCTAAATTGAAATAGCATAGCGGACGAAGAGCACTATGCACTCTAATTGGTATTTTGCTGATGCTTTAGTAGGGGTTTAACTATGTAGCCATTGAGACATCAAATTAAGTGTTCAGCTTGAATTAAATACCTCTCTTGTTATAAAAAAGGAATATTAATTATCATTGTATTTAATTTTGAGGGGTTATTATTAAATGGGGTAGCTCCTAGAAATTTTCTAGGTGCTACTAGTAATTATTTGGATGTATATGTAAAAGTTATGTATGCACGTATTGATACTATATCGATATATATTTGAACATGCTTTAAATATATTTAATTACGTAACGGGTTTTGGAAAGATTTAGTCCATGTATAGCTGGACATACAAGGAAGAAAAATAATGTAGATATCAGATCTGGATTTAATAAAGAGTCAATTAGGAGTTTGCAAGATAGGAAGTTGGAAGGTCTTTTCCATTACTCTTTGAATACCAAACCTTTCACATTCATTCTCCCCTTCCTTCTTCAGTTTTTGGATGGCCACTCCATGCTCCATGCCCTTATGGTCGAACTAATTCTCTACTATCAAATAAAATTAAAACAAAGTGGTTCATGCGATCCTAACAACTTTAAGCGGTGGCTCAAGCAATCAATGAGACTATTCACAGATTGAGGTGTCATAATGGGCTGGATATACTAAGGTATTTATTCATATCATATTTTGAATATGTCACCATATCGAATATATAATTATATTTCCAAAAACATTTTTATATGATTTTATTCTATAGTTGAAATTTAAATGTAAGATGTTGATCCAAATTTAAATGAACAAAACACACACAAACACACTCTTATTTCAGAATCAATTTATTTGTATTACTTAACTCGTAGATACTTGTTTTAATATTTCGAATTCATCTTTTGATTTAAAATTTAAACTTAAATTTAAATTATCTTTAAGTTAGTAAAAACTAGATTTGCATTTAGAAAATTTCGAACATTAATTTTAATTCAAATTTATATGCTTTACTAAGTTTATAAAATTTAAATGTACATATTCAATATTTGTATATTACATAGCTATTCTCATGTGTGTGTGTATGTATATGTATACATACATACATACATATGTATGTATGTATGTATGTATGTATGTATGTATGTATATGTATAATATAAACATACAAATTATAACGGCCCGTATTTTATTTATTGGAAGAACGTAAAATATTATTATCTATATCATATAAGGTCATATGACTCTAAAAATCTAGGAAATAATTAATAGCGACATTTTATACAATTAGAATTTTTGTTGGACATTTTGGCCCAAGGAATTTTCGTAACACCTATAACTTTTGATATGTATTGAATTACGGTTTGAATCTACTTTCTTTAAATCGGGCTTATGGTTTTCCTTTTCCATAAAGTGGTCATAATAGAAAAGCAGACTTGCCGTTTAAGAAATATGACCATTTTAAATTCTGTTTACTATTGGACAGGTTAGTGGACAATTAAAATTAGCTCATACTTAGGCCCATCAATGAATATCGAGAATTGTGCCTAATTGTGGGAGAAGGAATAGATCTAAGTCATTTTCCACTTTCCCAATACAATTCCTAACCTCCATTAAACTAAATTTCATCAAAAAGCACATCTTTTCCTTACTGATTTTATACAAATCCATCATTAGAAGGATAATAAGTAAGGGGACCATTGATTCATCACTTTGCTACTTTAGAGCTTGTGTTCTTGGTTGTTCATATCAGATTTAGACATCTAAAATGGTATTTTGGGTATTAAGTGAGTGATTCTTGATCTTCCAGTATTCTTTACTTGTCCATATAGTTAAAATTAGTGTTTCTCAAGTGATTTCTATGTTAAAACAATTTTAAAATTTAACTAAACATTTGAAAATATTTATGGTTGAAATCAAAAGGATTTGATTTGATTTGATTTTAAATGTTATTATAACCCCTTTTCTATCATATTGTCATTTTGATATAAAACTAAATCTAGGATAAAGTATGTATGCTAATCTTATTTGGATGGATTGTATATGCTAAATGAATTTTTATGAATAATATGCATGGTTGGATGAATTGTTTTGATATGTTTTGCAAGTTTTAATGTAGTTAGAAAAGATGTCATCGATTTGGGCAAAATGATGAAAAAATTGCTTGAAGTTAGATAAAACTTGGAGGAGGGGCTCTGGAGGATTGGAGGAGCTTGTACTTCAGGTCGCAAGTCAATTGGAGTTTATTTGGTGGTCGAAACACATATTGGTACTATGATGAAGGTTGAAGAGCTTGGATTCACAATTTTGATCGGTATGAGGAGTTGCTTTAGGGAAAAGGCGATGAAACTTTAAGGAAAGATTTGGGACAAGGCCGAGAAGGAACTATAAAGGTCAAAGGTCGAAATTCGTCCATGTATGGATGTTAGTACCAACCACTTTAGGTTGGTACAGATCGTTTTTTAAGGAAGTAGGCTGGTGCTAGGGACTAGGGAGCTCGGGGAACGAAGCAAATGGGGTCCTGAGAAAGCAAATGGAGAAGAGATTGGGGAGGGAAATATTTAGTCAAGTTTTGGCTAAGTATAAGTGAAGGAATTCATATTGTTACCAATCTCTTTTGGTCAGTACCAACTTGAATTTATAATGGCAAGGTTGGCGAAATTTCTATGGCGAAGTGTGGGACTCAATTGGTCGCGCTGAAGGTGTTTGTTTGTTTGCTTGGGGTTAGATGGCTGTGTAGTAGCATGATGAAGGATGATAACTTCAGGACTTTAATAATGATAACTCGATGATGAAAAGGGATATGTTATGAGGATGATAGTTCGACGTTGAATGGAGTTGTAGTGATGATTATCCCCAAAGGTTCTAAGAAGGATGATCCATGGATATAATGTTGAATGGTTCTATCATGGAAAGGAAGGAATGTAAAAGGATTCCTTTAGAATGAGAAATTGGCTTGGACACGTGTTCTAAGAGATCGTGATACTCAGAGTGTTTTCCAATGCACTCGAAAGCAGAGGTATTATGCAGACGCTCATTGTTTACTTGGAATGGATATCCCAAATAAGAGGAATGGATCCGTGTACCCTGGACTGGTGGAGTGGGACTAGTGTTAGCTTCGAGCTATTAGCAAGTACACTGAAAATAAAGATTTTTCATTAATCCCTTTTAGAGGAATGGTCTTGCGAGTTATCATATATCTAGGGCACATTAAGTAGCAGTGAGGATTGTTCGATAGATGTTTTGTCTGCTTTCGTTACCTTTTTAGTAACCATCTCTCTAGGAATGTCATATTATGTAGGTATTATGAAAGTGGATACCTAGACACCTTACTTGTACTTACGATGTAGTATACCGTTATGATGTTTGCTGACTAGCATATTATATTCCTTATGTGCTAACTCCTTGGTTTTAGGGATAGGTCGGATATGGTTCACATACCCTTATTCCTTACTATATCGACTTGTATAGTATTTTGAGATTTCTTATCGCTCATACAAAAATGTTTTCTGACTTGAGAATTTATGTTTTGCTTCTTATTATTTTAGAGTAGGCTAGATAAAAGGTTTAAGCGATACGCAGTGGCTATGCAGAGGATGAGCTGGATGGAGCTTTCTCACATTATATATGCATATAGAGTGTCGGCGGTGTAGGGCGACATTTACATAAGTGTTAATATAACATCGATATATACACACACACACACACACATACACACACACACATACATACATACACACACACGCATGCATAAACTGTATATATGTGGTACTAGTGTATATTGTGTATACAAACCATATAAATATATTATATTATATTTAAACATATTAATATATTTTAACCATTTATTCCTTATATGCATTGTCATATGTATATGTGAGTATAACATATATGTAAATACTACAGATACAACTTTCATTATCTATTTATGTATGTGTTTATGCACTTAGTTGTACACATGCTCATACATTATTATGTTATCATGACAAACAAATGTATTCCTTTGCAATTTACATCCTATATGTCCATTTGACATATCACATACCCAAATGTGATAAGATTGTTGGGATTATACAATATACCTTGGAGGTGAATATGGTTGTTAAAAAATTTGCAAATAAACATATTGAATAAAGTGCAAAAACGTAAAGGAAAAAAATAAAGAACGCCCAGATATACTTGTTGGAACTGGACCAGCCCGCGGCAGAAGTTATAGGTGAATTTCAAAATTTTACCCTATTGGATCTTTATTGGGCCTATGAAGTCTAACTGAATTAGAACATTTTTGAATTTCATTTAAATAAAATCATTTATTTTACTTAAATTCAAATATATTAAGATATGCAATTATTTTTATTTGATTTAGTTTATACATAAATATATCATATAAATATATATGTGAGTGCATATGTAACATAATAATCCATGAAAGGTATAATATGCCCATATGTAGATGTTTGGATTTACATCGTAATAGACATATTAGTTCATTTTGTATGTCATGTATGTTGTTCAAATATGTGCATGTATATGTGTTACAAAATACACACACATGTATATATAAATATATTATATATAATATATGAACATAAAAAACTATACATAGATATATATATATATATATATATATATATATATATATATATATATATATATATAGAAAGAGAGAACAATTATTAAAAATTTTATAATTCAAAATAAACTTAGTTTTGCAAATATAATAACTTTAGTATTTTAATTTGTATATATTATGAATAAAATAATGTTTTCATCCATAAATAATTAACATAAAATAATCTATTGATGAAAATTCAATTACAATTTAAAAAATCTAGGATTATAAAATAGAGCTTAGAAAAAATCTAGAGATTTTTTAAAGTTGAAATATTATTTTTAAAAACAAATACATTGCTCTTTGCAATAATTATTTAATATAAAATAATATACTATTAAAAATTAAAAATTAAAAATTCTAGGATTATGAATGAAAGGTTACGAATTTTTTTAAGAATTTTCAATTTAATTATTATTTTTAATAAATCATAAATAATATTTTCAAAATAATATTAATTATTAAAAATAATAAACTTTATTGATAAATTCCTAAACTTTTGCTATATGTTTCTAAAATTATATAATATTTTCGATAAATATAAAATTTAATTTTTAGTGTAATAATTATTTTATATATAATAAACAATTCAAAAATTCAATAAATGTTAATTTAAAAATATGAATATGTGTATGATAATTAATTTTCGAATTTGTAAATTCATATTGTAGAAATCATATATATGTCTTACATATGCATGTATGCTATTATGAGAGAGAAATATACACTAATATATATATATATATATATATATGATTTTGTTAACAGATGTATATAAAACAATTATTGGTGACAAAAATTAATTTTGTACAGTAAACAATATTTGTCTATATATAAATCAAATAGTATAATAAACAAACTATGCACAGAACCAAACTGATTTGTGACAATCACATCTACTTAAAAAATCTCACCTAACTAAACATATAGTAGCAATATATTTAAACAGATATGTAATTGCTCATTATAGGATCATAGAATATAATTTAATTACTGTAATATAAATTAAAATTACCAATTTAATGATGCCTTTGAATCCACGTTGAAGCAATGACTTCCCTCCCTTTTATTGTTCTTGATTCGTCAGATTGCAAGTCCGGAATCACCGACCTCTAACTATCGAATAGTATTATTTTAATTTGAAATATATTTGAGAATTTTGGAGTGGATTGAGAGCTATGTTTTAACCATCAGTGTAGAAGGTAATGGTGGCTAAAAAGTAAGTTATTAATTTTAGAGATACATAAATACATACACATATATAGGTTGTATTAGAGAGAAACGAGGAAAATCTTTTTACCCATTCTCCCTTGATCTCAACCCATTATCTCCAAGCCAATTCCCTATGTTTTGGTCACCATTAGAACTTCCCAAAATCTAAATTTTTCTTCCCTAATGATGGGCTTTAGACACATCTAAGTCCAAGCCAAAATACTATGCAATTAAGTCTAATTTAACCGCTTGTCGATATTGTATACCGATTGATATATCCATAACTGTTATAAATATATATAACATATAAATAATATTCAAATTTTATAATTAATACTATATAAATGTTAATTGATTTACTTAATTTATAAAAATTATAAACTAATTAAATCTTTCGATCTTAAGGGAATTCTTCATTTCGGTTGTGTAACTCTTGGGTGTAAATTTGGTCAGCGATTAACATTGAACTATTCTAATGTTAACGTTCACATGTCACGTAGCAGATGGCATGACATTATGGCCAAATTTATCGCTTACTCATTTTCGATAAATCCAATTTTAGCTTAGTAAGTATTACCCGGTTGTGACATTTGTTTACACCAATTCTCTTCGTCAAAACTATATCACTTTGGACTTATAAAATTTGGTAATGGTCAAATTCCGACCTCATCCACGTTTAACTTTATACTCTAAATACAAAGTCCTTGGTCCAATAAGAACAATTATTATTAATCGAAATGCTCTGGCTAGAGACTTTGACTTTGAGTTGACTTGAGTTGACTTTGATACTAACTGCATATAAGTGAAGAGATGAATCCACTCTTGAATCGTGCTTCACTTCCAATACTTCCACTCGACCTAACTATAATCACTCGATGGATGTCATGCCATGATTTGGGTATAATCAAAGAGGAGCTTTCATATCAAAGATCCACAGTATTCTCAAGTTGAGAGAACTATGTAAATCAGTCGCATCGATATTTTCTGTTTGACCTTAGTTATATTAACCAATAGAAAACTATCGAGTGAGCCGTTCCATAGTTATCCAATTACTATTAGTACGTAACCCTAGGTGCCCCCAACAGTCATGAGTATTACACTGCCCGACATTTGGAGAGCGTTATATACTCCAGTCTCAACGGATACATCGATATCCAGTCTCGATGTATCTTGACTAGGAACATTTAAAATGGTATATTTGTTTCGTTGTGATAAATTACTCACTGTTACAACACTTTGTAACTACCATCACAAAATATACCATTTATGTATTTTTCTATTAAATATACTTTTAATTAGGTTAATTAATTAATTAATTAATATAATCATATTATATCAAGTATATAATAGGAAGAAAATACCTTTTATTTCAAACAAGATTGATCAACGAGTTAGATATATGTAAAAAATTATATAATTGCCCCTATGGCATACCCTTAGCTCTATCAATACTCAGCTATGGCCACTAATTCATTTGTGCCTACTATTGGCCCCTAAATTGACTAATAGAACTATATATTCAAACACTTATAAGACCTGTAAACTCGCACTCCTTCCTAACCTAAATACACTAATCCAATACCTTGTTTTCTGCCTAAAGTCAATACCCCGAGATTAGAATCCTCGAACTACAAGACGTAGCTCATAAACCAAATTCTTAGTCCAAATAACAAAAATTAAAATAAAAGAAAAAATAATAAAAAACAAAATTTGAACTAAATAAAAATGGACACCCTTTCTTTCTTTTCTAATGTGCCCATGCTACACCATGAACCCACTTTTCTTTGGCAAATCAAATAACGTAACCCTTTTCTTTGAAGAAAATAAAGATTGATTCCATTTTCTCGAATAAATATCAAATCTAAAACTCCTCTACTTTGCCTAAATTTCCTCAGCCTCTAAACAAAAACAAATGGATACACTTGAAAAGAAATTACAGCCTATGGTCTACCTCGTCGTCGCACTAAAGTTGTCTGAGACTCGTGCAGTGCCATTATTGCTTGTGCTTTTAGATCTAGGTTGGTAGCTTATTCTTACGGATGGTAAAGGCTACCAATGTCATTGCGATAGTGGGGCTTGCAATTGTGGGTTTGATAAAATCACTTTGACCAAAAATTGGAAACGCTTGTGACATTGAATAATGATCTAGAGTTGTGGATACAAAGCCATGTTGAAGTCAAGTTTGTCAATTTGTTGATGAGACCGAAGTTTCCAGTGAGGTTGCCTTGTTGTTCGTCACATGTTATGCATCTTGTATCTAAAGTTGTGATGTGTGCCAGAGATAAGAAATTGGTGAGCGCTTTTGCTCTTAGTTTGTGACTCCTTGATGCTTATGTATTTTCGCGTTTATTTATGGATCAGATGTCGAAATTGCCATATTCTGATAGCTTTGTGGTGATGTCGCTTGGGGAATCTGAACATTGAGTGGTGGACTTCCTTTGGGGTCTCCAAATGTTAAGTGTTTGTCCAACTAGAAGAGAATGCTAATGAAATATGGTGCTTCTTGTGTGTGTGTTATTTGAATATGGAATGATGCGGTGGCTTCGAAGTGTTGAGGCGTAAAAAAGGATGGCCATCTTTTGCATGGCTTATGTTGTGAGAATGGAAAGTATACTGTCTTGGTTGTGATGTGAATGCCTTGATAGGATATGATGTAAAAGAAGGTTGGATTTTAAGAAGATGATGATCGAATATTGTTTTATGAAGATGACTGATGTATATTGATAAAAAATTCCTTTTGTATATGTTGTTTTTTATATCTGATGACTCTTTGAGTTACGATACTTAGAAATATATAGCAACTTGTTTGCAGCTATGGTGCATGAGTGTGACGACCGGCCTTTTGACCCTTGAAGATCGATGCTAATATATCCTTGGTATTCATATGCCGGAGATTCAAGTGCCAGAGAGATAGACAATCAATGGTTTTTAAATGAAATAAAGATAGAATAATAATAGAATCCCACGTTCGTATTAATTATACATATGGAAAGTACATATAATTACTCTAAGTGATTCATCAGAGTTATGGTAAGTACTAACCCAGCTAGGAATAGTTATAACTACCTATCCTTATAGAGGTCGGTATATACCAAATACATACTACATGATACATCAGAAATTTGAAATAGATCACTACTGGCAAAAGGACCCTCCAGTTTTCATGCTCCATTGCTCCTTCCAATATTCTTAAAGCTACCTGACTACTTGGATGCCTGAAAAATAGGCATCCAGAGTTTAATGAAAAAGGAAAATAAACTCTGAGTCAGTCATGGGACTGATGTGAGAAACTCAAAATTTGAGTATTTAGAAAACAAAAGGTATCTCGTAAGACCACAGAACACATAAACATAGAACGGGTTTTTACCTAATGAAAACCAAATCATTTCTATGTAAAATTCAATGATATTATTTTTGATGATATTATTTGAAAAACTTTCCATATAAACACATATTCAAATAGCAGAAATTGTTACATAGTTTAAATTTGATGGCATGATAGGTTTACAACTAAAACTGAAGGTTGTTATGACAGATTTGGATTTCCAATGAATAGCGAGGTAAGGGACTACCTCCCGTATAGTACATTTCTAAAGGAATGTATCGAGGATCGACATCTTAAAAACCTCTACGAATCAAGGCCAACCTATTGGAAACCAACAGATGTTATAAATAGCATCGAACATGATATCACCCCAGCCGTTATCGACCTATCTAGGATCACATAGCATACATCACATAATTTAAATTCGACATTATAGCGGGTTGAAATAAATAGAGCTAGAAAGGTAATGTCATACCATAATGGCTGCGATCCAAATAGCCTTAAAGCAACCCACGTTTCATAATTCCTCGGTTGTGAGGCTTGAGGTAACGTTTACCTTTCTTAGAACATTTTCACTTAAAATGATACATTGCCATTTCCAGAAACACACGATTGATCTCAACCAAAGTACAACCTCTGAGCTTGTGCATCTCAAAGAAGGGTGTTAAGCATAAGAGGGCTTACTCCAACACCACCAAAAAGATGTACATTTATAGAGGTCAATGCACTATGATTTCAAAAATGCAATGTCAGACATCCATCCATACAAGTTGTCTAGGAACAGGACAAGCCGAAGGCACTCTTCGACCACATCCTGTCGAGCATTACCCTAGGATTAGTAGTGAGTAATCCTTACATAAGAAGATCCCAGAATGAAGGGAGCACTTCTTTTTATTTATCTCAGGAGCTACTCCGAAATTATCAATAAGGTGTACTTCCATTATGATGATCCCCGCCTTCAACTTCATTGTCTGTAACATATCTTCACTTTCAAATTCGTAAATTGGTTCGAAGTGTTTTTCAGATAAGAATTATCCAAATCCGATCTTGGTTCCTTCGAACCAATCATTGATAAAAAGATGTTAAGGTTTAAGGGGATTATCATTTCATTCATTAATATCTTTTATCAAACATGTTACCTTTTTTAGAGATATAAATATTTAAATCATATTCTTTTCCAGTATATACAGAATCATTAAACCTCTTTTTAACTTTAGAAATATCAAATCATTTTCATAATTCATATTTGAAAATATTATTGAGTTAAAAATGGTCGATAGGAATAATTCTAATTCTACTCAACATCAATTTTCGTATTCAACCTTTACTATCATCGAATAAAGATGAAATCAATTTTTAAATTCACATGGATAGTATGGGTTCCTCCCTCGGAATTTAATACCAAGTATAAGAAAATTATTTCTATACGATTCATGTTGTATTAAATTTGGAAAAAAATAAATATTTTATACTTGCCTCGTTTTCGACATTTCGCCCATATCTATTCCTCGCCCAGCAAAGAGGCCAGGTGAGCTAGGGCACCAGTTGCTCTTGAATATCTCCTTAGTTCAAGCTCTTCACATCCAAATCCCACAAATAGAAAAATCAAGTCTACTCATCGGTTTTTTAGAGCCAAGATTTAATCACTTGATTATAATAGATTTTCTTTAAACCATCTATTTAAAAATTTTAAAATAATTAATTATTTATTTAGAAACATTTATAAAATATTTGGAAAATAATACTTAAGTCTAGCATGAATGCTCCTACGGTGTTCGACCTTAGATTTGGAGGCTTGGAAGGGCTCAGCCTTGCTTGGAAAATGGTGGTGGAGGATTTGGCTACACATGGCCTTGGTGGAGGAAAAGGAAGAGATCACTAGCTTGAACTTTGGTTTGAAGTGGTATAGATTTCGATTGATTTTGGCATAACCTTGTTTTCATTTTGTATTATTTTCTTTCTTAGGCTATGGAAGCGATTAATGTAGAGAAGAATAGGATGAAGAGCTTAGGATATTTTATGGAGAAAATGTATGAATGTAGTGAAGAGAGGTGGTGCGATTTATAGGAAAAATGAGAATAAAAATATAATGATATTTACATACAAATGAGTCACCATTTGATCACCACTACACCGCCTCTCCTTTCATCATTCTCAACCGAACACTCCCATCCTCCATGTGTGTGGCGATGTGCTTGTTCTTAGGGTGTAAGATGTTGACCTTGGTTTTATTTATAGGTTAAGTTTTAGAAAAATATCTTAGATATTTTCAAATATATATATATATATATATAACTGTATAAATATATTTGTATGTGTATATGTGTTCATGTGCATGTGAATGTGCTCATTTATATGCACATATATGTGTGCACATGTATATCTCAAATGATTCATAATGTTGCACAACTTTTCTACATTGAATCGTTACATATTCCAATTTGGATTTCCAACCATATTTTCACTTCTTGTTTAATATATACATTGGTAAACAAAGATTGAAAATAATATTTCTATCATTATCTAATAATCAAAAGGGCTTATTTAATAATTAAAATAATTATTAAGTCGTTTAAATTCAATTTAAATTCAAAGATCATTTATTCCAAAATAATGATATCATTGATGATATTACAAAAAGATTTTATTTTTAAAAATAAATTAAATAATTTTATTATATATTCTTACTCATATACATAAATGAGTGTGTATATCCAATTCCGTGCATGATGTCAGATGGCCTAAGAGCTGTTTATTAATAAATTGTTTTTGGCCATTTTATCGATACATCATCCAAAGTATTTTTTAAAATATTTACTCAAAATAAGATTACCAATACTATGTATTTTTCGAAACATTATCATTTATGTTAAAAAAACCTTATATTTGAATATTTTAAAAAAAATTCTAAAGCGATGAATTGGTGGGCCGTTACAGACTTCCCTCCTTAAAAGAATTTCATCCTCGATATTAAAGATGAGAAGAAGATAACTCAAAAGGAGTATATCATATAGGATGAAATATATAAAAATCTATGATAAGTGACTACACCATGGGCGGTGAGTACACTATCTCGATACGATATATACAATCGATATATCTATCCTATACTCTGGATATGCCTTCTTTATCCTATCCTTTGTTTCCTATGTATAGTCATTAACGTTATCACTCCATTGAACTTTAATTAATTGCATAACCTTTCTCCTTAATCGCTTCTCATCCTCGCCCACGATTCTATTAGGTTGTCCGATAACTGTTAAATTAGGCTTTACTTCTAAATCCTTCTGGGAAGCTGTCTCTATGATTTGTTCCGGATCATACACATACTTACGTAAATGAAATACGTGAAACACATTGTGTACGCCCGACAACCTCTTTGATAGTCCTACTCGATTGGCTAATGGGCTAACCAGCTTTAGAATAGGAAAAGGTCTAATATATCGAGGAGGTAGCTTGCCAGTTCTTCCAAATCCCATGACTCCCCTCATTGGAGAGATGTTCAGAAATACCTTGTCTCCAACTGAGAATTATAAATTTCTACACCTTTGATCGACATAACTCTTCTATCTGCTTTGTGTTTCTTTCAGTTTCTTTCTGGTCATGTCTCTAAAGCTTCTCGTATAATATCAGGAACAAATACTAACCAATTTATAGTTTCGATCCAACATGCTAGGAACTAAAGTGGCGACCATACAAGGCTTCATAAGGTGCCATAACAATGTTGGCCTGACAGCTATTACTATAAGAGAATTCAAGCAAATGAAGGTGGCTTTCCCATAAACCTCCAAAGTCTAATACATATGCTCTAAGAAGATCCTTTAATACTCTGTTTACTCTTTCAGTTTGCCTATCAGTTTGGGATGATATGTGATGTTTATATCCATCTTCGTTTCCAAAGCTATATGTACTGTTATCTTGTCTTTTGGCAAGGCCTAGATATCAAGAAACTGATTGGGAACCAGGGATCACTCGTCCCGGATATCGAGTATGCACAAGTTAGCTATGGATATTGATGAATTTTATCCGAGTCTGGATCAGGCTACAATTGACAAGACACGACAAGAAAAGCTATCAAAGCAAACATTCAAAATTTCAAGTCGATTCGTGTCCGTATGCTCAAGTTATGATCGATGCAGGTTGGAGGAGATAACCCTGTTTTTGTGTAACGACCCGGGAATTTCGATCCCGAAATTCCCGGATAGTTAAGAAAAGAAGAAAAAGAGAAAGAAGAAGAAAACAGAAACAAGTCACAGAAACCTCACATTCGCAGCGGATCAAATATAATATCAAATAAAATAGCAATTATACAACGAAAACTATATTTGTTTATTTACATTTAAATACATCAGAGTTACACAAATATATAAACACTGGACAAAACAATCATGTCCAGACACTACAATATCACAGTGCAAACTCTTTATACGTCCCTGTCATCCAGCTCGCCTCCTGAGCTCCAGAACGTCCTTACCTGAAAATTTGTAATACTCGGTCTGACCCGAGCATTACATCAAAGTAACACTCGGGTCAGGCTGGAAACCAGCGTGAGTAAACCCATCAAGCATGAATTACAAAATCATATAGCTTATATATAACCCGGGTAACATATATCAATTTATAACTTCACAAGTTGTTACAGACATCACTTATTTCACACATTAATTTCTAAGTGCCAAACTTAGATTAAAAGGGGTCCAGTTCACCAAATTCATTCCATTCCAGTCTATTGATTTCACATAACAAATTTTTTAAGAATCGAAGTGGATTCGGGTATTTACTAATACCCGACTCCGGTCTCTTCGAATACAATACCATCTTAACCCAGGTTATTCAAGTGAAATACAATTTTACTTCAAATAGGATGTCACTTCTTACACTGCAATTTATCATCGATAGATAACCACATCATCACTTTTTAAACCAATCATCTCATATAGCATTACAAATAACATATCAGAGATATCCACTAATCTCCGGCATACAATATTATTCAATCATTCATAAGCAAGATTAGTCAGTTTTTCCATTCTCATTAATTTAAAAAAATTAAATTAATTACACCAATCATCCTTAATCCTGCTTATTTATCATTACTAAATAACAATCCTAATTGATTAATCATTTCTTAATTCATCAATCTCAATTAATCATCCTTGACTAATTAATCTTTAATTACATTAAGTAATTAATCATTAATTATCACTCAGATTTATTAGCCTAACCATTCTCATTAATTATCTTTGAATTAATCTCCTAAATCAATTAACAAAATTTATTTCCCTGATCCTTAATTAATTACTCTAATTAATTATCTTATACTTACTTACGTTGATTAATTATCCCTTAATTAATCTCATAAGATAATTAATTAGCCCTTTAATTAATTTACTAAATTAAATCATATTTCCTAATTACACCAAATAATTACTTCTCGATTACTAATATTAATTAGTTATCATTAAATAATCACATTTAGAAATCTCTATATATTTCCTTCCTTAATAAATAACATTTAAGCAATCATCCTTTAATTGCTTCGTACCCATTAATCAATTCCATTAAGTGATTAATCTTAATTAATCATCTTTATATTAATACTTAACATTTAATCCAATAAATCCTTAAAATTGAATGCCCAAAATTACTTAACCTTTATTAATTATCTAATGATTAAAGTAATTGATTACTTCCTTAATGGATAACATTAATCAATTTCTCACCCTAAAACATTAAATAATTAATACTTTATTAAATTTCATCATTTAATTTTCCCATGGAAATTAACATATAAGATTAAACCCTTATATAATTATCAATTTAGCACAATTTGAAACATTTATAACTTTGTAACTTATTTTTAAAAACTTGTTAATACTTTGAATAGAACTTGATTTAACCCTTCTTTGGAACTAACATTCTCAGACAAATTAGCCTGAACACAAAACTAAACAGATAGGACTAAGCTTCTGAAACCCCGAGACGCTCGCGTATACCCTTGTATATGTTCTTCGAATCGCACAATCATCCACCCGAGAACGAAAATACCGGGACTTCATCTTCCCCAAAAGAGTATAACCTCTGATGCACAGATGTGCACGGTGCACACACACCAACGAACCGCGCATCTTTGACCATCAACGCCGGTCTAAACACCTCGCCTTCGAGCCCCACATCCACACACAATCATCCATATCCAAAAATTCGACTCGAATCAAAATCGTGTCTCACGGCATACAACAGGAAAAACACTCAGAAAACAAAACATCGCCGTGACGACGATCCACATCACCGTAGACCTCGTCGCTTTGACCACATCCTCACCTTGACTTCCAGTTTCGAACCCTAACTTCGCGATTACCTTCGATACTCCATCGGTGCCTGAAATCTTCCTCAAAACCACCGTAGTTCAAAATAGGTTTCGACCTATTTCGACGATTATTGATCAAATTGGTCGACTAATAATCAAGTGATTATTTTTCCTCATATCTCCGTCCCTCCTATTATCTTCATCTCTAGCTCCGACGCACCGCATGCCGCCGTTCGACTACAGTTGATCAAAGTACCCAATTCGTTCCTTACAGATTTACCCATCAATTTCTAATCTAAAATTCATGATTTTAGTACCTAAATTCATCATTTTCAATAACTATTCTAGTCATGAATTTAATTCATGAAATTAGAATATTTGAAATTTTCTGATTAAACAGTTTTCACTGTAAAATCTTGATTTCGAAAGGTCAACTTAATTATTCCATCTGAATTCATTTTTTTAAAAATGAATTTACGCAACCATAATCATTTTCTTTTCTATAATGATAACTTGAATTTTCTTGAATCAAAAGAAATAAATTCATTTCCATTCCTGGGCTGTGTATACAACAGACTACAGAGTCCATAAATTTATGCATACAGACATATAAGTGAATATATACGGAGAAGTTTTATTAATTTTCAAACTTAAAAGCATCCATGCAAACCATATATTCACCTACTCTACACAGATCCCTCATGCATCAATTAAATAAGGACTCTGGGCTTTTAACAGATTCTTGTTTACTCTTCATTTTTTTTATTTTTTTTAAAAATACTTGGTTGATTCAAACATACTTCCTAAAAACATCCTAACCCAAATTGTTTCAGATAAAAAGAAATCAGTTTATACTTGAATTTTTGGCCTGTAAACTCAAACAGAGGCTGCACATACATATATGTGAATGCAGAAGATCACACAGGAAAACCATATTAATATGCATGAAACCCATTAATTCATATATGCAATCATTATAACATTACATCCTTATCGCATGCATCAGAAAACCAAATTCATCCATAATAGTGTAGATTACTCACCTTAATTTGAGCAGAGAACAACTCTGAGATTGCACAAGATCCTAACTTAGCAACAGCATTCGTTCACAGGCTAGAAAAAAGTTTTGACTCAAATTGATCTTCTGCGTTTTGTTTGAATTTAAACCTTGCTCACTTAGCTTGTTTAATCTGGAGTTTCTACTTGATGAAACTGTTTTCATCCTGGGTGAATCTGAGATGATTTACTTCAGATTGTAATAGTTGACTGGTTGTTGCTTTGAGGCTGAATCTTTGCTTTAGATTCTATTACTTAAACTCTTGAAAATGATTGCAGGCTTACAAATAATGGTTGCAGGAAGAAATGTATTGCAGATTGGGTTTTGAGCTTGGTTTCAGGCTGTAAAACCTTAAGTTTGGAAATTAGAAATGAAATTCAGTTTGTGGTTTGAAGTAATTTACAGATTTTGATCTAAATTTTCTTTGTTTTAGCTAAGAATAGAAATTAAGAGAATTGGAAGAGAGGAAGTATATGCTTTTATAAATTAAAGTATGATTTATTAAAAATATAAAGAAAGAAAAACTAAAGATTGACACATGCAAAAAAAACTTACATTTGTCATTTACTATATAATTATATTACACATATTCATATACTTTTACAAGTGTCTTAAAACCACCATAATATGTTTTCAAGTGTTGAACTTCTTTTTATTATATAAAATTCTTCTTTTTATTGAATTATTTAAGTACATATGCATTTATGTTTTACATTTAAATGTATATAATGTTTACTCTACTTAACTATTTAACACATGTTATTTTCATAGTTACTCATGTATTTGCATGGTTGGAATCTTTTACACTTATTAAAAATGAGCATCTTTATGTTTAAGTCCTCCTTTTGTCTTAACTTAATAATTATATTTTTACCCCTTTTTAAATTAAGTATTTATAATTATTCATTATGTTCACAAATATATATGTAAACTATGTTTTATACTGTCTATATATATATATATATATATATATATTTCTTTTAATATCAAATTCTAATTCAAACTCAAATCCGAATTCAATTAAAAATCCAAATTGAAATCAATTCTAATATATGTATATATTTAAACAATACAAATTTAATTTGAAAATCATTACATTATTACCATTGTTTGAAAATAACAATTTTGCCAATTATAAATAATCTATAAAGGAGATTATCACATTCATTTGTTTAATTTATAAATTAGTATTTTCAATATTTTTAAATCAGATAATTATACAATTATCTGATGTTAAAGAAATCCGGGTCATCACATTCCTTCCCCCTAGAATATTTTCATCCTCGAAAAGGAACGAAGCCAGAATTTATTAAATATTTTAAAATACCTTTAAAAAAAATCTGTAATACTGCCAAAATAGTTTTATAAAAATACATTTTATAACTCAATGTCTCAACCTATCCATCCTTGTTCTCACAGAAATTCGGTCATACGTTGATCAGGCGTAAGACTGAATACCTACAAGTGCTTGGTAGACCCGTTTTCAACATCCAGTGAAAATACTTTGAAAATTAATTTTACTAAAAGTATCGAAAACATTTTCGAAAATAGAGGATGTACCATTGGTTAGAATGCTATGGGAATCATCACCCCCATCCATGGTCGCAGTTACATTCCAGGGTTACGTTGCCATCATAGCAAAAGTCCATGTAACTACAGGCTCTCCGTGGCCTCTCGATTACGCCATGGAACCCACAACAGATCGCAGTTACATTCCAGCGTTACGTTGCCATCACAACAAAAGTCCATGTAACTGCAGGCTCTCAACGGCCTTTGATTTTCGCTGTTGAAATGAAACTTCTCCACTCCTACATAGGTCGCAGTCTACCAATATAAAATCAAATGCAGACTGTTGGCTCTCAGCGGCACACACGACTTTTGCTATGTTACCATAGGTCGCAGTCTACCGATGTAAAATCAAACGCAGACTGTTGGCTCTTAGTGAAACACACGACTTTCGCTATGGTATACTCTACTCATAATCCCCAGGAACTAGTTTTGTCCGGACTACTCACAAGATCAACTTTAGAACCCCCCCCTTGGGGCTCAAGGCAGCACCACTTGGTGGCACTCCTGAGAAGTTCATTTCAAGGGAGTGTCGTTTTTCCCAGAGCCATCATCAAAACATTTTATACTATACACATATAGTATTTTCAAATCATACACCTAGTATGATCCCATACAAAGCTCCTTTACACAAAATTGATTATTCCAAAATCGATAATTCTCAAACTAGGTTTTCCAAATTCTCATATTGATTTTGCCCAAAAATCAAAAGTCTTTCCAAATCCAAAGGTTTCCAAAACCTTTTTCCAAAACCCTCATAAGATCCTTTATATATATACAGATATATATAATTTTTAAAACTTTGGATCATTTCAAACTTGTATAAAACTCCTTTTATACTTCAAACATTTTCAAAAACCCTTTTCTTCTGGCAAAAGATTCAACAAGGGAAGTTTCATTTTATAAAACAAAGATATTTAACTTTGTTTACTCAAAATCAAATATTCAAATTTGATTACTCTTTTCAATATCATTTTCATTCAAATCCGTACGATGTACACATATCATCCGTACGCTATACAAATCTGATCGCTCACTGGACCACACAATTTCACTTCCGAACTAGTATCGCCCACCCGACTTCCTAGTGCAGACACAGATCTGGTTTCTTGATCAGAAACCGTCATTCTCCTTGCGTAGTCATAACTATGATAGAGAATATCCAGAACCAATCAACAATCCATATCCAGGTTCGCCGTCGAAAATCGAGTGAAAAAATCCCAACTCGGATCGACATACTATCTCGAAATTATGTGCTTGAACCTGGATCAAATCATTATGTGAATAGAATAACATACGTACACCCTACGTATTTATCTTTATTGGTTATTAGCCAAATCAATTCCATTTCTATTCACATTCACTTTGATTTTCATTCACTTACTCACAATTGCTTCAATCCGTTTGGATTATCACCTCTATTCTTATCTCGATTGGGTATTTAACCAATAACAGTTTGAACTCCGACAAGTTTATTTAGAAAATAGCTTGAAAAATTTACAAATGGATAAGTAGTTGGAAAATAATTACTAGTTTGTAAAATAGGTGTAAAATAGTTAGAAAAAAATTAATTAAAATAATTATACAAATTTTAAATAATTGCAAAATAATAATAAGATAGTAATTAGTTTTGTAAAATAGTTGAAATATAGTAACAGTTGGAAAATTGTTAAACAGTTTCGAAAATAATTGCAAAATAAGTATAACATAGTTTGGCTTTTAAAAGAAAGGTTGTATATATAATGAATAGCTTGGAAAAATAGGTTTATATTAAAAATAGTCCAGAGTCAAAACTGCTCACTTCCCAATCTCCATTTTCATCAATTCAATTTAAATTTCCTCTTCGATTTAAATTGACCTAAAATTCCAATTTAAATAATTTCAATTTCCATCGAAATTGATACAACCCCAATTTAAGTTGAATTAATCTCAGTAACTTTATTCAACCTTGATCTCAAATTCTACTAATTCAAATAATTTTCAATTTAACTAATTCCAATTTCAATTTATTTCAACTCCAATTTGAATTAATCCCAATTTCAAAATCCATTTCTAAATCAAGTTGAATTATTCTTGATTTCCTTCTAAATTCAATTTAAATTCCATTTGAATTTAAAATTATTCAATTTTAATTACAATTTCAAATTATTCAAATAAATTTGGACTAATTTCAAATTGAATCCACTACAATTTCAAAATCTTTCAAATTAATCCAATTCAAATTTTCCATTTGAACTTTATACTTTTACATTTTCAATCATAATTTCAATTAATTCAAATCAAATTCAATTTGAACTAATTTCAATCCAAATTCCAAATTTAAACCATCTCGAATTATATAAATTCGAGTTAATACTTCAAATGTTGATTTAATTCCTTTAAATCAATTTTCCTTTAAAGTTTTTAAACAATTCAATTCACAGTTCAGACCAACATATTATACCAGAAATCAAATTAACCTTTAAACAATTTAATTTTGAGTCAAATTCTCAAAATTCCATTCTAAATTATCTTTACTTAACTCATTACAAGGTTCAAGTAAGAGTTTCAAACAATTTTAATTTACAATTTTATTTCTTAACATTCAAATCTTAAGTTTAAAGGAATTCCATATCTTAATTTTAAATTTAAGTTAAATTTTATTTATCTCTATAATGGATATATTACCACAATCCATTTCTTTATTTATTTAAACAATTCAATTCACAATTCATAAATTATTTGTAACAATGGAATGATATCAGGATAAGTAAACATCCGAATTTATCCAACCCTAATTATTTCAATTTCCAGATCTCAAACCCATTTTGAGATCACTCAAATTTCCTAATTCAGATTAACCATTTAACTTCCAAGTTAAATCCCAATTTCATCTTGAAATTTTCAAATCAGGTTGACCATTCCAACTTATTTAACTTTTCCCAAGTTAAACTCAATTCACTTAATCCAATCAACCTTACCCAATTTGAACTTCTATTTCAAATTTTAAACTTCTCATAAATAATCTTCCCACATATTAAGTTCAAAAACTTATCACTTTGGGTATCATATCTCATTCCACATTTAAAACTCAATATTTAGAGTTTATTTCAAACCATCTTTGATATTATGTATATCCACACATATATACATATTTACTTCTTGGCCCACCAAGCCAAATTTTAAAATTTAGACCATCTTTGTTTTAATTCAAAACAAATTCTTTTAAAGTTTACAACCAACTTCTTATTCTAAATTAAGATTACATTCAAATTAGTTTGAATAATATTATTTCCTTTAACATTTTGAAAACAATTTTCAAATGTTAAAATTTAGAATTCAGATCTTCACAGTTTGAAACCCACTTCAATTTGCATGTCTTACTTATTTAAAGATTACCCTCTTAAAACATTTCCTTTTTAGCTTACCCATTAATACTTTTTATTATTAAATACAACAATTATTTATGATAATAACCTAAATTATCATACCTGAATTCCAATTTATAATTATCTTATTCTGAAACTCTTTCCCAAATTCACGAATTAAATTTCAGTTTGAATTTATTTCAAACTTATCTTTATTCAATTTCAATTTCAGTTTGGTTGTGTTCTATTACTTCTTAATTTAATTCCAATAATTTTAACAACCAATTCCCTTATTAGGAAGAAATATTGCTTTATATATCAAAATATATTCTTATATATAATCATTTAAAATCTTTATATAAGAAAATAACAAGTACGCTCTCATATATATATATATATATATATATATACACACACACACACACACACACATACTCAACTCATCCTAGGGTACCAATTACCCTATCTTTAATGAGTAATCGCACCAGAGCCAAGGTTCTCGCTTAACCATTGGCTCTGATACCAAGTGTAACGACTCGGGAATTTCGATCCCGAAATTTCCAGATAGTTAAGAAAAGAAGAAAAAGAGAAAGAAGAAGAAAACAGAAACAAGTCACAGAAACCTCACATTCGCAGCGGATCAAATATAATATCAAATAAAATAGCAGTTATACAAAGAAAACTATATTTGTTTATTTACATTTAAATACATCTGAGTTACACAAATACATAAACACTGGACAAAGCAATCATGTCCAGATACTACAATATCACAGTGGAAACTCTTCATACGTCCCTGCCATCCAGCTCGCCTCCTGAGCTCCAGAACATCCTTACCTGAAAATTTGTAATACTCGGTCTGATCCGAGCATTACATCAAAGTAACACCCGGGTCAGGCTGGAAACCAGTGTGAGTAAACCCATCAAGCATGAATTACAAAATCATATAGCTTATATATAACCCGGGTAACTTATATCAATTTATAACTTCACAAGTTGTTACAGACATCACTTATTTCACACATTAATTTCTAAGTGCCAAACTTAGATTAAAAAGGGTCCAGTTCACCTAATTCATTCCATTCCAGTCTATTGATTTCACATAACAAATCTCTAAAGAATCGAAGTGGATTCGGGTATTTACTAATACCCAACTCTGTTCTCTTCGAATACAATACCATCTTAACCCAGGTTATTCAAGTGAAATACAATTTTACTTCAAATAGGATGTCACTTCTTACACTGCAATTTATCTTGGATAGATAACCACATCATCACTTTTTAAACCAATCATCTAGTATAGCATTACAAATCACATATCAGAGATATCCACTAATCTCCGGCATACAATATTATTCAATCATTCATAAGCAAGATTAGTCAGTTTTACCATTCTCATTAATTTAAATAAATCAAATTAATTACACCAATCATCCTTAATCCTGCTTATTTATCATTACTAAATAACAATCCCAATTGATTAATCATTTCTTAATTCATCAGTCTCAATTAATCATCCTTGACTAATTAATCTTTAATTACATTAAGTAATTAATCATTAATTATCACTCAGATTTATTAGCCTAACCATTTTCATTAATTATCTTTGAATTAATCTCCTAAATCAACTAACAAAATTTATTTCCCTGATCCTTAATAAATTACTCTAATTAATTATCCTATACTTACTTACATTGATTAATTATCCCTTAATTAATCTCATAAGATAATTAACTAGCCCTTTAATTAATTTACTTAATTAAATCATATTTCCTAATTACACCAAATAATTACTTCTCGATTACTAATATTAATTAGTTATCATTAAATAATCACATTTAGAAATCTTTATATATTTCATTCCTTAATAAATAACATTTAAGCAATCATCCTTTAATTTCTTCATACCCATTAATCAATTCCATTAAGTGATTAATCTTAATTAATCATCTTTATATTAATACTTAAATTACTTAATCCAATAAATCCTTAAAATTAAATGCCCAAAATTACTTAACCTTTATTAATTATGTAATGATTAAAGTAATTGATTACTTCCTTAATGGATAACATTAATCAATTTCTCACCCTAAAACATTAAATAATTAATACTTCATTAAATTTCATCATTTAATTTTCCCTTGGAAATTAACATATAGGATTAAACCCTTATATAACTATCAAATTACCACAATTTGAAACATTTATAACTTTGTAACTTATTTTTAAAAATTTGTTAATACTTTGAATAGAACATTATTTAACCCTTCTTTGGAACTAACATTCTCAGATAAATTAGCCTGAACACAAAACTAAACAGATAGGACTAAACTTCTGAACCCCCGAGACACTTGCGTATACCCTTCTATATGTTCTTCGGGTCGCACAATCATCCACCCGAGAACGAAAATACTAGGACTTCATCTACCCCAAAAGAGTATAACCTATGATGCACAGATGTGCACGGTGCACACACACCAATGAACCGCGCCTCTCTGACCATCAACGCCGGTCTAAACACCTCGCCTTCGAGCCCCACATCCACACACAATCATCCATATCCAAAAATTCGACTCGAATCAAAATCGAGTCTCACGGCATACAATAGGAAAAACACTCATAAAACAAAACATCGCCGTGACGACGATCCACACCACCGAAGACCTCGTCGCTTTGACCACATCCTCACCTTGACTTCCAGTTCTGAACCCTAAATACGCGATTACCTCCGACGGGCCATCAGTGCCTGAAATCTTCCTCAAAACCACAGTAGTTCAAACTAGGTTTCGACCTATTTCGACGATTATTGATCAAATTGGTCAACTAATAATCAAGTGATTATTTTCCTAATATCTCCGTCCCTCCTATTATCTTCATCTCTAGCTCCGACGCACCGCATGCCGCCGTTCGACTACAGTTGATCAAAGTACCTAATTCATTCCTTACAGATTTACCCAACAATTTCTAATCTAAAATTCATGATTTTAGTACCTAAATTCATCATTTTCAATAATTATTCTAGTCATGAATTTAATTCATGAAATTAGAATATTTGAAATTTTCTGATTAAATAGTTTTCACTGTAAAATCTTGATTTCGAAAGGTCAACTAAATTATTCCATCTGAATTCATTTTTAAAAAAATGAATTTACCCAACCATAATCATTTTCTTTTCTATAATGATAACTTGAATTTTCTTGAATAAAAAGAAATGAATTCATTTTCATTCATTGGTCTGTGTATACAATAGACTACAGAGTCCACAAAATTTATGCATACAGACATATAAGTGAATATATACAGAGAAGTTTTATTAATTTTCAAACTTAAAAGCATCCATGCAAACCATATATTCACCTACTCTACATAGATCCCTCATGAATCAATTAAATAAGAACTCTGGTATTTTAACAGATTCCTGTTTACTCTTCATTTTTTTAAAATACTTGGTTGATTCAAACATACTTCCTAAAAACATCCTAACCCAAATTGTTTCAGATAAAAAGAAATCAATTTATACTTGAATTTTTGGCCTGTAAACTCAAACAGAGGCTACACATACATATATGTGAATGCAGAAGATCACACAGGCAAACCATATTAATATGCATGCAACCCATTAATTCAATATGTAATCATTATAACATTACATCCTTATCGCATGCATCAGAAAACCAAATTAATCCATAATAGTGTAGATTACTCACCTTAATTTGAGCAGAGAACAATTCTGAGATTACACAAGATCCTGAACTTAGCAACAGCATTTGTTCACAGGCTAGAAAAATGTTTTGACTCAAATTGATCTTCTGCCTTTGGTTTGAATTTAAACCTTGCTCGCTTAGCTTGTTTAATCTGGAGTTGCTACTTGATGAAACTGTTTTCATCCTGGGTGAATCTGAGATGATTTACTTCAGATTGTAATAGTTGACTGGTTGTTGCTTTGAGGCCGAATCTTTGCTTTAGATTTTATTACTTAAACTCTTAAAAATGATTACAGGCTTACAAATAATGGTTGCATGAAGAAATGTATTGCAGATTGGGTTTTGAGCTTGGTTTCAGGCTGTAAAACCTTGAGTTTGGAAATTTGAAATGAATTTCAGTTTGGGGTTTGAAGTAATTTACAGATTTTGATCTAAATTTTCTTTGTTTTAGCTGAGAATAGAAATTAAAAGAATTGGAAGAGAGGAAGTATATGCGTTTATAAATTAAAGTATGATTTATTAAAAATATAATGAAAGAAAAATTAAAGATTGACACATGCAAAAAAACTTACATTTGTCATTTACTATATAATTATATTACACATATTCATATACTTTTACAAGTGTCTTAAAACCACCATAAATGTTTTCAAGTGTTAAACTTCTTTTTATTATATAAAATTCTTCTTTTTATTAAATTATTTAAGTACATATGCATTTATGTTTTACATTTAAATATATATAATGTTTACTCTACTTAACTATTTAACACATGTTATTTTCATAGTTACTCATGAATTTGCATGGTTGGAATCTTTTACACTTATTAAAAATGAGCACCTTTATGTTTAAGTCCTCCTTTTATCATAACTTAATAATTATATTTTTACCCCCTTTTAAATTAAGTATTTATAATTATTCATTATGTTCACAAATATATATATGTAAACTATGTTTTATAATGTCTATATATATATATATATTTTAATCTCAAATTCTAATTCAAACTCAAATCCGAATTCAATTAAAAATCCAAATTGAAATCAACTCTAATATATTATATATTTAAACAATACAAATTTAATTTGAAAATCATTACATTATTACCATTGTTTGAAAATAACAATTTTGCCAATTATAAATAATCTATAAAGGAGATTATCACATTTATTTGTTTAATCTATAAATTAGTATTTTCAATATTTTTAAATCAGATAATTATACAATTATCTGATGCTAAAGAAATCCGGGTTATCACATTGCATCCATCACTAAACCTCAGTTCGAATCGATCGCGTTCGCGTCGATCAGACGGCACCATTTCGTATCCATCAGTTGGCCACAATTCGAATCGATCGGGTTCGTATCCATCCACAAGCCTTAGTTCGTATCGATCGATTTCATATCCATCAACAGGTAGTGCGCTTCGTATGGGTTGTTCAATGGCCAATTCGTATCCATCGAGGAGGCACTTGATCGAATCACTCGATGGCCTTGGTTCGTATCCATCAGTTGACCTCACTTCGTATCCATCACAAATATCGCTTGTTCATATCGATCGAATGGAGACAACTTCCATCGATACGAACTACGCAAACTCCATCGATACGAAGTGTCATGATGCAAATCGATACGAAGCACATGTAATTGGTGGATTCGAGCTATGCAACGGCCTTCGATACGAATAAGGCGAAATTTAAGGGAAGGAACAGTCAACTCGAAGTGAAAGGTGTATCGATGTGAGGAGTGCGCGCCACGTCACCACACGATCACGTGCAACCATCGATTCGAAGGGATCGATTCGAAACCATCGCCTTGAACAAGACTGCATGCCGAAAGCCTTAATTCGTATCGGTCATAACTCGAGATCCACAAGTCCAAATGATATGCAATTTTTATAGGAGATTACGTACAAGCTAAAGAATGTTCCCACCAAGTTTCGACTCCATTGGACACAATCTTGATCGATACGAATTGAGTTCGTATCGACCACAGATCGAGTCGAAACTTCACGGGATCGATCGCATGGGCCCACTCACGTGCCAGAAGAAGTCTCCCGAAGTTTGAGCGAAATATCATCTTCCTATGCTTATAAATTGAGCCCCAGAGCCTACAGAAGAAGATCTTTTGATTCTCAAGCGCACAGACTCTACCGGATTGAACTTTGCATCCTAATACTACTGTTGTACTCGAATTTCAAGTTGTAATTCACTGTTGTTTGCTATAATCAAGTGTATTCATCGAGAAAGAATCAATAAAGTCATAAAAACTTCATAGTGGGCGTAGGCAACACGCCGAACCACTCTAAATCGCTTGTGTCTGTGCATTCATTTATTATTTTTTGGAGTTTTTGTTAGATAAGCCACCTTTTAATTTATATTCTTCATTTTTATCTCTTCAAAAACTTGTGAAGAGTGTTGTGCCCATTTTCGGTACAAACACTTTGGTGCTTTCACCGAGAAAACCCAGATTTTCTCCTGCTCCTTGGATCTACCGTCGATACCGGATTGCAATAATCTAAGAGGAAGATCCAAATCTCTACTCCAGAATCCTTCCAGGCTATTCAGATTTGCAAAAAATCTAAGAAAGGACTTCATCTCTCATAATGGCGAGCACAAGGACCACCTCCTATACTGCTGATCAGGAAGGCCGGGATCGACAGAATCCCGCGCAACTGCCTCCATCCAACCAAAACACTACCGGACCTTCAGATCCATCAGGTCCGGTCACGAGGCAAGAATTTCAGATGTTGCTCCAAGAATTGACCCGGAGTCGGCAATAATTAACTGAGCAGCTGCACGCTAATGCTGAGTTGACCAACCAGCTAAATCGCCAAAGGCACAGAAGATCTAGAAGGGATCATGCCTCCAATTCCTCCACAGAAAGCTTTGCCTCCTCCGATTACCATCACAGATCCATCCGTCCCCGGCTGGACGGGAGCTACACACAAGCTACTGGACATCAACCTGCGATGATCGTTGGGCAGCTGAGAGTCAGCCCATCGGCCAGTTTCCATACTGAACCCTCCTCTCGAGGAGGTACAATTCCGCACTATACCACGGATAATCACACCACAACCACCGCTGTAAAACCAAGGGTTGATGCCCAGAATTAGCCCGATCCAAACCAACATCAGCATGGGCGTACTCCTGAACTGTATGTCCCTGAAGACTATGAACCAAGGAGGCGAGATGTAGACCGTCGACAGTGCCCGGTCCAGCCTCGCACTATAGAGCCCGACCACACCTTGGCTCAACAAGCACAGAATGTCTAGATGTCGGACATTCCGACTATGATACGAAAAATGATCCGTGAAAGCCAGGGCCTTACTAACGATGACTGGGAAATCTCCCGGAGTCATACCCCTTTCACGGATGATATACTTTATGCCGAACCTCCTCGGCGATTCAGAATGCCCGCTCTGCCAGTTTATGAAGGGAATTCAGATCCAAATCAGCACATCTTGAAGTATGAATGGCTGATGAATGCTGCAAGAGCTGATGACGCAATGAAGAGTCGCAGTTTTCCCATCTCTTTAGGGGGCATTGCTACCATGTGGTTTACACGATTACCACCCCGATCCATTTCTTGCTTCGACCAAATGGCCACCAAATTCGTAGAGCAGTTCTGAATGCACGATGCAAGGCCTAAAGATGTCAATACTCTATCCTGCGTCACCCGAGCTCCCGGAGAAACACTTAGACGCCACTTGGAATGATTTCACCCTGCATGTGCAGAGATTAGTAATCCCAATGACAGCTCAATCTTAATGGCACTGACTAAGGCAATTGCCCCTGACTTTGAGTTTGGAAATTGGTCAACTGGAAAGCCTCCCGCGTCATTGGACCATTTCTACTCCAAAGCCGCCCAATTCTTAAGGCGAGAGGACGCGAAACAGTCTAGGAAGCAGGACGATGTGGGACCCAGTAGTGAGGGAATTCAAAGCAACGTGGAGATTAAACGGTCCGGTGAGAGTTCTGGAAAGATTCAGTTGAACATACATAACAAGCAAACTCAGCCAAGAAGTAATGATAGTCAGAATAAGAAACGAGGCCAAAACCGAGGCCCGTGATGTAGGGCTTCAATGCTTGATAATTACACCCCCCTGAATACGTCACTAGAGAACGTGTATTTACAGACCTGCAATGCAATGCAATACCAGAAGCCTGCTACGAAGCCATCATCAGAGAGGCAGATTCAGACGGGAAAGTTCTATGGGTTTCATGAAAACTACGGCTGTAATACAAATGAGTGTCGTCATTTATAGGACCTCATTAATAAATTGATCAGGGAGAGAAAGTTAGATCAGTTCGTGCGGGCGCCGCGGGCTGGAGGTGTGGGTCCGTCAAATCAAAATCGTGTACAAAATCAGGAAAGGCAGGAGGAACCCGCTCGTACAGGTGGGAGGTTGGTTATAAACACACTAAGTGGTGGTCCTCATCCAACAGACTGAAGCTGGGGGGAAATGGAGTCGTATGCCAGCTCTATCAGGCATGCGGACTTCGAGTGTTGTAGTAATTCTGATGAAGGGGCTCTGGCCAAGCGACAAAGGACGATGACTGATGACATCGTATTCAGAAAGCGAGATGCTGATAAGGTCGAAGCCTCCACTATCGACCCACTAGTCATATCTTCCCAGGTAGGTCCTGCTTGGATGAAGATGATCCTGGTTGATAGTGAGAGCTCTATATATATATTTTTTAAGCGAGCTTATGACTTGATGAAAATGGAAGCCAAGGATTTGAAACCTTGTCAGCCTCGAATCCACGGCTTCAATGGAAGTGCAACTATACCCACCGGAGTGGTGTAACTCACAGTGGAGCTGGGGGTTGGAGAACGCCGGAGAGTTTGGATTTTACAGTTTGTTGTTCTAGACATTGATTCTCCATATAATGCCTTTTTGGGCCGACCGGCCCTTTGCTGAATTCAGGGTAGTCATTGCCCCCATGGTATTTGACTCTGAAGTTCCCCACCGATCATGGGGTTGAAGTGGTACAAGGAGATCAGGCTGTTGGGAGAACCTGTTATGTTGCTGAGCTGCATGAGGCGCAGCAAAGAGAGAAGGGAAAGGGAATGGAGGAATCTCTCTGTGTCCGCTTTGCCGACAATTGACAATTGGTGCCTGGGCCCGAGCCCGGGCACCCCTACCAATTCATGAAGGACCTTGACCCGAGAGAAACTGAAAACAAATATGAATCTAAAGAGAGTCAAGTTTCCCCGGCTGAACTGACGATCGATGTTCCGATTGGTGATGATGATTAATCAAGAATGCTAAAAATTGGGTCTCACTTAAGCCAACAGACGCAACAGGAATTGGTTGAATTTCTCTAAGAGAATATCGACATATTCGCCTGGACACACTCTGACATGTGTACGATCTCGCCGGACATCGCGAGCCACACTCTGAATATTGACCCGCGGTGTATCCCGATCAAACAGAAAAGGCGAAAATGGATCCAGATAGATCTACCGCCCTTAAAGAAGAGGTCGATAAGCTGAAATCAAATGGGTTTATTCGAGATGCTTTATACTCAGAGTGGGTATCCAATCCCATGCTTGTCCGAAAGCCGAATTGGAAATGGAGGACGTGTGTTGATTATTCTGACATGAACAAAGCTTGCCCAAAAGACAGTTTTCCACTTCCCCGGATTGATCAGCTTGTAGATTCAATGGCTGGACACGAATTGCTATCTTTTATGGATGCTTATTTTGGTTACAATCTAATTCCCGTGCATTTACCAGACCAAGAACATACCAGCTTCATGACCAATTTGGGACTCTAATGCTACAGAGTCATGCCTTTTGGTCTCAAGAATGCCGGAGCAACGTATTAATGCCTAGTCGATTGGATGTTCGCCAACCAGATCGGGAAGACCATGGAAGTATATGTAGATGACATGCTGGTAAAATCGCGGTCTCCACCGATCATATCAAAGACTTGGAATCGATGTTCAACATCTTCGAGAACATAGGATGAAGCTCAATCCGCTAAAGTGTCATTTTGGAGTCGCGTCTGGAAAATTCCTTGGGTTCATCGTCAACGCTCGAGGAATAGAAGCAAATCTCGAAAAGATCTGGGCAATCAGAAATCTGCAAACTCCGAGAACCATAAAGCAAGTCCTAAGTCTCAATGGGAAGGTAGCAGCTTTGAGCAGGTTCATTTCAAAGTCCACAGACAAATGCATCCCCTTCTTCGATCTGATCCGAAAAGGGAAGTGAAACTTTGAATGGACCATGGAATGTGAAGACGCATTCAGAGCACTGGTTCAACGTCTCTTTACACCGCCGATTTTGTCAAAGCCGATCGATCACGGGCAGTTATATCTTTATCTGGCAGTATAAGAAAATGCAATCAATGCTACCTTAGTTCGGAAGAAGACCGAGTGCAGAAACTGGTCTACTATGTTAGCAAACGACTAACCAGAGCTAAGAGAAATTATCCAAAGCTGGAGAAATTGGCTTACTGCCTAGCCATTTCCTCAAGGACTAACCGGAGCTAATAGAAATTATCCAAAGCTAGAGAAATTGGCTTACTGCCTAGTCATTGCCTCAAGGAAGCTCCGTCCATATTTCCTAGCTTATCCTATTATTGTGTACACCGATCAATCGTTATGACAAGTCCTTATGCGGCCTGAGACGTCTGATAGGTTACTCAAGTGGAACATTGAACTAAGTCTGTTTGATATCACTTATACTCCAAGGAGAGCCATTCAAGGATAGGTCCTAGCGGATTTCATAACCGAATTCACTGTTCCAGAGGACTTGCCCGAGACCAATAAATCTCCCGAATACATCTGGAAGCTGCATACCGATGGTGCATCTAACAATCGATGTTCGGGTGCTGGAGTAGTACTTGAAACTCCCGAAGGCCGATCCATATGCTATGCTTCGAAATTTGAATTTCGAGCGACCAATAATGAAGCTGAATACGAAGCCTTGCTCGCTGGATTAAAACTCCCCCATGATTTGAGAATTATTGCTATGGAAATTTATTGTGATTCCCAATTGGTCGTATGCCAAGTTCGGGGTGAATATCAGGCCAAGGATCGAAGACTAGCTACTTATCTATCTCGAGTCCAGGAAATACTTGATCAGTTTGATTATTACGCCATTTTCTATATACCCCGTGAGCAAAATCAAAAGGTTGACTCATTGGCAAAGTTAGCAAGTACGGGCGAAGCACAACAAATGGGGCTTGAACCTGTGGAAACATTATCTTTTACGAGTATTGATCAGATGGAGACAGACTTCGTATTCGAAACCGCACCCGGTAGGGAATCATGGATGACTCCGTACCGAAATCATCGAGCATGGGACACTGCCGGAACGCAGGAGTGAAAGAAGACAGATTCTTCGAAAAGCCTCGCGGTTCACCATTCAAGATGGAGTAATGTATAGAAGAGGATATTCTGTTCCCCTCCTACAATGTATCGTGCATGATGATTTTAAATGAGTGTTACATGATGCATACGAAGGAGAATGTGGCAATCACACGGGGGGGCAAGCTCTCGCTAAGAAAGTACTCCGATACGGGTATTACTGGCCCACCGTAAACGTGATGCAGCAGACTATGCCAGGAAATGCGATAAATGCTAGAAACATGCTCAAATTCCTAGAGCCCCACCTACTGAGATAATCCAAATGGTCAGCCCGTGACCGTTTGCAGTATGGGGCATTGATATTATTGGCACTCTACCTCTGGCCAAAGGTGGAGTGAAATACGCCATCGTTGCGGTTGATTACTTTACAAAATGGGCTGAAGCTGAACCTTTTGCAACAATCATGACGAAGAAAGTGATCAATTTCATAGTTCGCAACATTATCTGCCGATTTGGTCTCCCGCATACCATTGTCACTGATAACGGAGCCCATTTCGGCAGTGTTGAATTCTAGAATTTGTGTCAATGCTTTCATATCTGCAAGAAATTTTCTACAGTTGCGCACCCTCAAGCGAATGGCCAAGTTGAAGCTGTTAATAAGGTTATCAATTCTATTCTGAAGAAACGACTGGAAAAGGCCGGGGGCAAGTTGGTTGATGAACTTCCTATGGCTTTATGGGCTTACCGAACAACCTATAAGTCTGCGACAGGGCACACTCCATTTTCTTTATGTTATGGTTCTGAAGCTGTTATTCCAGTCGAAATAAAAGTACCTTCTCATCGCGTGACTTATTATGATCCGAAGACAAATCCCATATTACATGCCGAATCCTTGGATTTATTATATAAGAAGCGTGAAGAGGCTGATTTGAGGGCAGCCGCATATCGAAGTCGAGTCACTCGATTGTACAATGCCAAGGTTCGGCCACGAACCTTTGAACTTGGTGATCTCATTCTCAAAAGAATCTATCTGGTTCCTTCACATATGAAGCCAAATTGGGAAGGCCTGTATGTAATTACACAAAAACTCGGAGATGGCACGTTCAAGTTATCGACCGTTGATGGTCTTACTCTACCGAGAGCCTGGAGCAGCAAAAGTCTTCATCGCTACCACACATAACAGGCTTTATTTATTTACTTTATTATTTTATTTGCAATTTTTTTCTGCATTTCGAAATGTGAATTTGTAATAAGGAAACTAAGTTTGCCATATTTTCCCACTTCAGCAATAAAATGCCATCTCTTCGAGCCAGAGCTGTGATTTATTGAACACGATGTACAACATCATGATGCACGGAGAGCTAAGTTCCATCATGCAGTGGAATTTATTCAAATAGGGAGTGACTGTGATACGACCAGTCACTCACTAAGTGAAACCCGAGCTCGGAGGTAGGTCACTAAATTAAAGTCAAAAAGGATTGATACACGACAATCCTTTAGACAACTTCAAACTCCCAGAGTGCGAGTTGGAGCACAAAACTCCTAAATACGATTCTGGAGAGGGTAAACCCGTCCGCCTAACGACACCAACTATATCCTGACCAAGTTTGAGGAGGATGGACCCGTCCATCTAACGACCTCACTTGTTAACTCGGGGTGGATGTGAACCGACCATCCACGATCCCGAAAAATCCTTCGTTCCCTGAGTGCGAATGAACTCATAAAAGCCTAAACAGATGTGACTGACCATCTGTCGGCCAACTCTAGATTCCCAGAGCGTGAATTGGAGTATAAACATAAACTCTAGGTTCCCGGAGCATGAATCGGAGTGTAAACATCAACTCTAGGTTCCCGGAGTGCGAACTGGAGTATAAACACTAACTCTGAGTTCCCAGAGTGCGAATTGGAGTATAAACATCAACTCTAGGTTCCCGAAGTGCGAACCGGAGCATAAACGCTAACTCCACATTCCCAGAGTGTGAATTGGAGTATAAATGCAAAGTCCAAGTTTCCAGAGTGCGAACTGTGTTACAATCATTGATAGTCTACTAGATTCCCAGAGAGCGAGCCAGATTATCGATCATAAACTAACCTAAGTCCCCAGAGTGTGGACATGTGCTTAAAAAATTCAACACGCACGGCTGATCGCCGAAATACAAACGCAGATCCCCGGAGTGCAGATGTGACTACTATAAGTAAGAAGGTGTGATTCGATCGCTTGACTCTTACTTGCTTTAGCATCGATCTGACGATGTTAAACTTGAAAAGATAAAGAAAAAACAGCAATCGCTAGCCGATCATTGCAACTTGCTCTCGGAACTTGGGGCAAGGCTTAAGTGATAATCATCGACTGAAGAAGTGCGATGCTAAAAGTCCAACTCAATCACCAATCACGACTTATGTCCATGATTTTCAGACTTAGCAAATAAAATAAACTCAACTCTAGAGTCGACACCCCACAAATGCACTGAACTGAGATTCAAACGCTGCAACACTTAAGCATAAAAGACATGAATAACAGTTGAAACAAAAAGAAAATCAAATTTCATTTCAAGTAATTGAAAGTGAAGATTCATGTGCAAGTTCTTTCAAAAAATGCCTACTAGCGGGGGCCGAACCCGCATCTATACACGGCCTATGAAGGAAGAGGAAAAACAAAAACAAATTCCTAACTGCAAAAATGCACTGGAGAGGCCTATCTACTCTCTTTTCTTCTTCGGTTTCTTCTTCGGCGTGGAACCGCCGAAACCACTAACAATCTTTCGCTTTGAGCCTTTGCCTTTCGGCGGGCGGTCTCCAGCCGGAGGCATGATGTCAACCTCCTCCTCCGAACTTCAGTCTAGAGGAATGCTTTCTCCAAGAGGAGTCGGAGGAATCAGATCAACAACCGAGGGGGAATGGATGAACTAGTATCAACAAGTGTGCCCCCAGGTGATATCATTCTAAGTAGAGTTAAGCCGAGCCCCACCATTCCACCTCCAGAACTACCACCATGTGCTACTACCTCCAACTCAATGTTGATTTCAGCCAATAGTTCTTCTTTACGAATAGATTGGGCTTGGCTGGGGGCAGCAGTGGTCTGTGTTGAAGCGCTAGATGCGGGCATGAATCCACTAATGACAAATGGTAAGTCCGTGAAGGGGTACTTTGTCGGCCTAGAAGCTCATTCATCATCTGCTCATCAAAAGAAAGTGAGCTTTCTTGCGTTACTTCGATGGGCGCGGTCGTTGTCACAGTGGTCGCTTCGGTGATGATGGCCTCCTGCAATTGATGTAATTTCTGGACTGTAGAAGGCGCTGTCGATATAACTTTAGTCATAGGTGAAGGAAGAAGAGAAATTGTTAGTACACACTTCAAAAAAAGTTCTTCATTTTGAATACACATGAGATTTGTTCAAAGTACCTCCCTCAGTTTGGCTCGCAGTTGGTTGAACAGCTTCGAAAGAGTGCTCCTTTATAGGAGATAGACATGGCTGTTCTGGGTCGTAAGCTTGAACGGGCTGGGGCTCAATCACCGAAATAGGCTCAAATCGAGATGAAGTAATAATCTCATAACTTGTAACATGATGCTCAACGCCAGAGCCTTCCCCAATTTCATAAAGCTGGGTGTTGAGCTTCTCTCTCTTGTGTGTGAAATCATAGAGTCGTGGAGAACCTTCTTTTCATCTTTGTTCAGTATACGGTACTCCAGCTCAAACTCATCAAAATCTCCACCCAACTGCACCGCCTTCTCCTCTTCGACCAGCAGGTTCCAAGCATTGTAGAGATGTGTTGAGTAATCGTCGAGCCAAGCCAGGTTTCTGTGTCTGAACACGTCGGCGTTATAGGTGACGAGGAGTTCTTCTACATCAGCCTTAAGCCTGGTTTACGCCATTTGGACCTTCTCATCAACCTCAGCCTCTACCACGCGGACTTTTTCCATAGTTGCATCTCTTTCCCTTTGAAGCACCACCGCTTGATCACATGCTTCTTGAGTAGAGATATTGGCAGCATCCTTCTGTTTAATGATTTCAGAAAATTTAGACATAAGCTCGTTGAGCTCTTTGAGGGTTGCGTCCCGCTCAGCAGTGATGGTGGTGTTCCTATGGCCCATATCCTCCAACATGGCATAATGTTGTTGCCTCATTCTATCCATGGTCGCGTGGGCATCATCGGCCTTTTTGAGAGCTTCCATCTCAGATTTTCGGGAAGACTCGGCTTCATTGTTGAGCACTTGAATAATCCGGCCTTTCTATGAAAGCTCTTTCTCCAATTTTCCGATCGTGGCAGCCCGATCGAAAGCCACTTCCGACGCTTTTATCGCAGCTTTCAACCACTCCTTGTACTAGAAGAAGATATCTGCAACATAATCATGCACTGTGTGTTCGGCCTCCACCGGAATTCTCTTCAAATGCGAGGGAAAATGTAACAATCAAAGCAGATACCAGGGAAATCCTTTTTCAATTGAGCAAGCTTGATCGCTCCTTCCACGGTAGGCTCGGTAAGGACCTGTTCAGTAGTTGAGGGGGCCACTATTTCAGTTCTGCGATGAGAGTTAGACCTTGGATCATGAGAAGACAGCTCATGCCGTGAAGTTTTAGGAGGCCGTAAAACATGAACTGGAGGCGGTGCAGGAACTCTGGGAGGGGATAAGCGATATCGAGATCAGCATACGTATCCCCTATCTCTATCGTGCCGTTCTTGACTGGAATACCCCTGGTCATGATCCCTATCTCCTTCTCTTCTGCACGACTCGTAATATGACGAAGACCGGCGAGTATTTTGTAGACTACCAAGCATAGAGCCACGGCCAGACACCGTATATGAAAAGTAAAACAAGAATAGAGTTAGTAATATTCCAATAGTGAAAAGCTTATGGTCTGAAATCGTGTAGTGCCATGAAGTGTGTATGTATGTGCAACACCTCGACCAACCGAAAGTGTCGACTATGCTAGTGGGCAGAGACTCGCTTAAATCTAAAGTATGTTTAAGTTCTTATAATCCGGCATCATGTTGGAAGGACATATAGTCCGGAATTGGGATATTGGCGAGCCCTTCGAAGAGATTTTCCGCTCGTGGGGGAGAAGCCTCCAAAATTTTAACTCCAGAAGCAAGCCGAGAAGTAACCACAGATTTCCATCTCCCGGACTTGGAATGTTTAAAAGAAGATACCTTTCCTTTTCTTTTTCCTTTTCTTTTTCCTTTGGAATCCGGGACCGCATCCGAAGGCTCAGCTAGTGGTTCGTCGTCAGTATGTGTCCTCTCCGAACCAACTTCTTCGGTTATAACAAGAAGAGGCATTGTGCGCGTGGTCCATTTTTTCGAGCTAGTTCAGAGCATTCCCTCGAGCCTTATACTTTATTTTCACTCAATCAGCTCGAAAATTCTCAGGTTCCTGTTCGTCAGAACCGAATCAATGTGTCTATCTTCACTCGAGATTTCTTGAAGAGTTCGAACTATCTCCCTATAATAAACGCCTTTGAGTCACTGAATTACCACTGTAAAGAAGAAGAGATATAAGTTGACTTCATTTATGACTGTCTTATCAGCTGTTTGAGAAGACTGCAATAATTACGTCGAAATAGCCATCGACTGGCAAATCCCGAGGGCATCGGACATAAACCACTCCGTCTTGAAGTAACTTAGCCTCATCCAGGATCCCGTGACTATTTGGCAATTTCTTACTGCCTCCAAGAACGTAAAAGATGGGCTTTCCCCTCGACTCTTGAAGTTGAATAGATATCTAATCTCAGTTAGGAGCGGTGGTCGATAGAGATGCTCCATGAATACGATGAACAGGCTGTTCAGCGTAGCTTATCCGTTCGAGTGCAACTGAGATGGAGCAATTCAAATGAAAGACAACACTTCTTGGATATATTGGTTAAACGGAGGAAGCGTCCCAGCTGTGCATGCATGACGATTGAATGCGGTATACCCTTCCAGTGGGCAGTGCGGTCTATCATCGGGTCCCGACAATAGCACGTCATCAAGAGATAAGCCATGCCTCAAACATATTCGACCCATCATGTCTACGGAGACATTGGAAGGAACAGACTCAATCAGATTGCCAATGAAGGATGCATCAGGTGCCTCATCCGGGGCTGGATCAATAATTTCGGCTTCGCTGGCCGGTATCTCGATTGTTGGAGGAATTAAACCCCGAGCTTCTTATTGCTGTGAGCTTGAAGGTTCCATAACTAACTAACTCACGAAATCATCATTACACGATAGTAAGCCCATGCGTCCCCCAATATGAAATGTGTGAATGTGTTGTGCAGTGCTGTGTTATGCATTACTTCAACAGATTCTACAAAGTTAAAGAAAGTATACAAACGACAAGACTTAAAAATTCGGTCCGAGTAACCGTCAATGTTGACCGTCACAACCGTGCCATCCGGATATTAGCGATCGATCTGAGTTAAAGTCCGTTGTCATTTTGTTAAGTTACAGTTCCATCGACGAGCTTCGAAGAGCAGTCAAGTATGCAGTTTAACAGTAAGTCCAGATATGCAAGAACGAAGCTCGTCGGAGTCGGATGTTCGATTGAAAAAGATTTCGCATCCATCACGGGATGAGTTCGAATCGATCATGAGGGACCATTAATCGTATCCATCTAGGTTTTGGCTCGTATCGATCACCAGAAGTTTACTTCGAACCGATCGTCGGTGTCTAGTTTCGTATCGATCAAGGTCAATGGCTTCGATTCGATCGTCGATGTTTGGGTTCGTATCGATCAGGGGAGCCTCGGCTTTGCATCGATCATGTTCGAGTCGATACATTTGGTATCGATCGTGAGAGTATTTTTTGAATCAATCTGAAGCCAAGGACTTCGCATCAATCACTGACCTAGTTTTCATACCGATCGTTGGAGTAAGAATAACGTATTGATCGTACATGACAACTCCATGCATCGATCATTACAGATCGACACGATTTCCCACAATCCTCGATCGATACGAACTACATCATTCCACTTAACATTTCTTGGATCGATGCGAACTCCAAAACTAAACCTTATCATCTGGATCGGTTCGAACGCAGACGCCTCAGAACAACATGAAATGAGGATCAAGCCATCTTTCTCCACACTCCTTCTTCCCCAAATAGACTCAACTCCATTCCCATGCTCCATCCTCGACCTGACTTTGGCCCATCTTTGGCCTTGATTTCATTGGAATCGATCGCAAGAGTAAGTAGAATGGCAAGGAAATTGAGTCTCATCGTTTACGCGTTAAGATTTGATTAGCGAATACCTAAATCTGACAGTTTGTTCGAGTAATTGAGGGATTTGGTTCGATTCGACGGGAAGCAGTTCTTCTTTTTCGAGCTTTTGGATCGATATGAAAGACGGAAGAAAAATGAAAGTAAAAAAAGTAAAAGATGACCGACTCCACAGTATTTATATGGACCCAAAGGAAGAAGAGGGACGATTCGCCTCCCAGTCAAAAGCGACCGGTAGCAACGGTTTCTCCTTATCGATTCGAATGAACAGTTCGCATCCATCAGCTCAGGCCTTTATCGATCCGAAACTGTCGCCAAAAACCATCAATTCGAAACTGCTGTTCGTATCGACTAGCTTGCCCCTATCCACAATGCATCGATACGACTACACTGTTCGAATCTATCGATTCACGACTCCCAAACACTTGTACCCATTGATACGAACTGGTTAGTCGAATTCAATGGCTCGATGCTTCATCGATACGAAAGGCATCACGAAGACCTACTGGAGCTACTGAAAATCGTCGATACGAATGCTAAACTTGTATCCATAAGTGCAAAACGTATCGATGCAAGGGCAGCCTTCCAACCATCTATATAGATTCAAGAGAGGATCGATACGAAGGAGCATCCAAAAGCAACCATCAAGCGTTGTTGCAACTAGAATTTCACATCGGTTCAGGAGAGGATCGATACGGAACTCGATGCGAAAAAACTGACAACAACTCGTGAACGTGCAACGTTAATAAGAGTCAGATTAACATGTATGCATATATGTCAAACTAATTTTCAACATTCACAGGAATTGGATACTCATCTAATAACTAATACGACAACAAACAGCCTATAACTATCATACATCAATTAGTTACAACAGTACAGGGTGCAACAATTGACAATCAACAGCTCGCATTACCGAGAAAGTCAGTCAAAGGTTACTACCTTCAATGAAAAAGCAATAAATTTTCAGGACAAAGATTGCAGCTTTTCAAAGCACGTCATGTTTCCACAATACGTACTTTGGGGACAAATGTTATCTCTCCTTTTGGCAAGGCCGAGATATCAAGAAACTGATTGGGAACCAGGGATCACTCGTCCCGGATATCGAGTAAGTGCAAGTTCGCTATGGATATCAATGAATTTTATCCGAGTCCGGATCAGGCTACAATTGATAAGACACTACAAGAAAAGCTAACAAGCCAACATTCCAAATTTCAAGTCGATCCGAGTCTGTATGCTCAAGTTATGATCGATACAAGTTGGAGGAGATAACCTTGTTTTCGCATCCATTACTAAACCTCAGTTTGAATCGATCGTGTTCGCATCGATCAGACGACACCACTTCATATCCATCAGTTGGACACAATTCAAATTGATCGGGTTCGTATCCATCCACAAGCCTTAGTTCGTATCGATCGATTTCGTATCCATCAATAGGTAGTGCGCTTCGTATCGGTCGTTCAATGGCTAACTCATATCCATCGAAGAGGCACTTGATCGAATCACCCGATAGCCTTGGTTCGCATCCATCAGTTGACCTCACTTCGTATCCATCACAAATATCGCTTGTTCGTATCAATCGAATGGAGACAACTTCCATCGATACAAACTACGCAGCCTCCATCGATAAGAAGTGGGCACGCTGCAAATCGATACGAAGCACACGTTATTGGTGGATTCGAGCTAAGTAACGGCCTTCGATACAAATAAGGCGAGATTTAGGGGAAGGACCAGTCAACTCGGAGTGAAAGGTGGATCGATGCGAGGAGTGCACGCCATGTCACCATATGATCACGTGCAACCATCGATTCGAAGGGATCAATTCGAAAGCATTGACTCGAACAAGACTACATGCCAAAAAGACCTAATTCGTATCGATCATAACTCAAGATCCACAGTCCAAATGATATGAAATTTTACAAGACATTACGTATAAGCTAAAGATTGTTCCCACCAAGTTTCGACTCCATTGGACACAATCTTGATCGATATGAATTGAGTTCGTATCTATCACAGATCGACTCGAAACTTCACGGGATCGATCGTGTGGGCCTACTCATGTGCCAGAAGGAGTTCCCCGAAGTTTGAGCAAAATATCAGCCTACTACGCCTATAAATAAAGCCTCGGGGCCTATAGAAGAAGGATCTTTTGATTCTCAAGCGCCCAGACTCTACCGGATTGAATTTTGCATCCTAATACTACTGTTGTACTCGAATTTCAAGTTGTAATTCACTGTTGTTTATTGTAATCAAGTGTATTCATCGAGAAAGAATCAATAAAAGTCATAAAAACTTCATACTGGATGCAGGCAACACACCGAACCACTCTAAATCGCTTGTGTCTGTGCATTCATTTATTAATTTTTGGAGTTTTTGTTAAATAAGCCACCTTTTAATTTATATTCTTCATTTTTATCTCTTCAAAAACTTCCGAAGATTATTATGCCTATTTTTGGTATAAACATGCACAGCTTCCCAAAACTAACTGGTAAAGATTAGATCTCGATCGCTTACGATGCTGGTGGGAACTCTACGTTGTCGAACAATCACCCACCCACCCACACACACACACACACACACATCTCAGCTAAGCTTGAGGCTGCTCTTATGGGGTTTACTGGGATGAAGTGTGCAATTTTAGTCAATCAATCAATGACAACCCATATGCCTTCTGTAAGGACCCAGAATTTCTGTCATTTGAAATTCAGATATTTAATTGATTTTAAATATTAACAAGTAAAATTTATAAGTCAAATAATTTATTTTTCGAATATTTAGATTTAATTGGATAAGTATCGAATATCTTGATTGGAATTGGTATTATATATGTACTTGGAGTTGATTTCCCGCATTATATAGCGGATGAGACCCTATTGCGCCGCATAATAGCGGATAGTATTTTATAAATCCCATATACCGCGATATTCCGTCTTGAAGCGGAATTGGTATTGTGCTAACATCTTTGGATGCAGGGAAACAGGTTGGAGGGATCCAACTGGATTCCTCAAACATTTGAATTTATTTCAATGTTATGTGTTGATCTATTTATAATCTACGTGTTTATCTTTGTGATCGAAATCATTAAAGGCTAAATTTTAGCCAAATACATTTTTGGTATCGTTAGATACTGAAAATAAATAAAATTTGATTTTTGAAAAATTTAAATTGAGAATCCATAGTAAAATTTAATTTTGTAATTGATTCATTTTAAATGAATAAACATTGAAATTTTTATGTTATAAAAATTTTGATTTTTGTGAAATATTACCAAAATGTGATTTTTGAAATAAGTAGTTGATTAATTTATAAAATGGTTCAAATTGGGATTTCTGAATTATTATAAATGATTTATATAAAAGATTTATAAAATTGATATTTATAAATTAAAATATTGAATTATAAAACGAATTTTTATAAGTGTAAAAAATGAAGTGTAAATGGATTTCATAAGTGAATGAAATCTATAGATTTATAAATTGTGAAGTTATAAAATGAATAGATTTTTGTAAAATAAAAGATTTATAAGTAGTTAACTTATAAATTGGATTTTGGCGTGTAAGTGGAATATGGAAAGAATTTGTTAATAAAGTGATTTTATAAGTTGAAGTTGTTATAAAGTATAAATGGAATTAATAAACGTTGTTTTATAAATCCGAAATCGACTTATTTTGATAAGTTTAATTATTATAGCTTATTAAAGGAGACATATCGACGATTTTGGGACAGTGGATAATCCTTTAAATAAAATATGTATGAATTTGGTTAACGAAGTATATTCACGATTTTTGGACGGTGAATAATATATATTAAAGAAATATTTTGGGAAAGTGATATTTTAAATAGAATTAAAACGATTCAAAAATGTTTTAAAATGTATTAAGTATCGAAACCATAGATTTCAGCATTCATTGTTGAAATAGACATTTTCGAGAAATAGAAGGAAATGGTGGACTATAACACTATTGTTATAGTAAATGATTTCCGAAAGGAAAAGTTTTGTATAGTATTGGGGTTTATATATCTATTTTAAATTTCAAATCCCTATACTAGTGATGTTGGGTTATCGTAACGATGTTTTACGTAACATTCATTTTGACCCAAATAAATGTGTTTAAGAGAATGTTTTCCTTAAAGAATAAAATTTATAATTAGTTGTGATTTAAGTATATCGAATGTTTTCAAAATGTTGGAAATAAATAGATTTGTGAGTTACTTATTATTAATTAAGCATGGAAATGTTTTCCAATATGAAGCGAATGTTTTGAGATTATATATTTTTAATGATAAATTGAAAGTGAATGATTGAAATCGATTTGAAAAATCGTATAAAAAGTGAATATTTGGAAATGTAAATTCACAGTGGAAATTTATAAGGGAGATTTGTTTTAAAAAAAATAAACATTGATTTATTTTTGATGTGTGGAAATAAATTTACGCATTTTGAACGTAAATTTAGTAAATCGGTAAGGACTTATTTGATTGGTTTAAATGAACCATTTTGAAATGAAAGTTGTAAAGGTGAAAATTGGTTTGAAATTTGTTTCCAAATGGTTGAAGTATGGAAATTATATCTTGTAGAGATATTTTGGAAATAAATAATTTGGGAAATTATTTGAAATCGGGTTATGTTGTGAATATTGATTGATAGTTAAATAACCGACTATCAATATTGACCCTTGAATGGCTATTTGTTGTGAATTTTTTGAAACTGAATGCTACACTTATTTTAAATTATTGCGCTCGTTATTCGGATTACCCATTCCGAATAGTGATACGACGTAATGGATAGCATTGAAGACCGGCGTTGAAGACCGGGTATTTATGAAAACGATAGGATGACCTATCGATTGTCTCTGCACCGTTAGCTACGGTATGGAGATTTTTTTTTGATGGGAAATTCGATCGGGATTGTGAATACCCGGATTGCGAGGGCTTCTTTGGAAGTGCCTTCAGTTCTGTTCGAACCTGGAAAAGACTTGCATGGTTACGTGTCTGACATTACAATTTGAGATAAAAAGCAGATTTCTTTCAAATACATCTCTGTTGGTAGCGGAAAATTTATTCTCTTAGCTTAACACCCTTCTCTGAGACGTACGAGCTCAGAGGTTTTGTAGTTGAAGGTTATCAACGATATATTCCCAATTTGGTAATGTGGCATGCTGAGTGTTGCTGTGTGATGATTATTTATTAATCATTTGTTGATCAAAGCGTGGCTTTATGGAAAATCGTAGCTTTGTGGATGAGACTTCGTCAGACCTCACACCCCTGAAATGGTCAAAACATGAATATGCGGTAAGGTTACGAGGGTCGCGCCCTTTAGGGTATGTCATTTCCTTCTGGAAAAGGGTGGTGTCAGGTTTGGAGACCTGATGCTTAACCTATGTGGTTGCTCCAGTCTCATTTTTCTGTGTGGTTGTTGCTTGGTGATCGAGGGCCCTCGGATAAAGGTCCCAAAGGACGGGGGGTGGCATATTCGTGTAGTACTTACCTAGTTACAAAGGTAACCTGGCCTTGTGTTGGCAGAGAGCTAGTTAAGTTCTCGGGATGTCCCGCCAGAGGCGATCCCATGTGGCAGTAGGAAGTTCCTTAGCCTGACCATTTGTTGGAAATCCAAAGAAACAATACGAGCCTTGTACGGTTTTAGTTGTAGAACCTTCCATTTAATATGGTAGCTATAGTTGACATACTATAATGGTACCTATGCTGGCTAAGATTTATATTCTATTTTCGAAATGCTTTCATCACTATGCACTAATAATAATATAAAAATTGATTTGTTTTGCGTAGTAAGCATCTTTGACTATCATAAGGAGAAACCTCCTTCAATTCCGCGTTTGCATTGTGTGTATGCGGGGAGGCTATATGGTAGTTTCATTTTCCAAAAGCATTGCGGATATTTTTCACTTCCCTTGTTGTTGTTGTTTTAAAGATAAATAACTGTTTTGAGTTCTCACACCAGTCCCATGACTGACCTGGAGTTTATTGTTCTCTTCCTAAACTCTGGGTGCCCATAATTTTCCACACGGGCAGTCTAGAGTCAGGTTATCAGGTCATTCTGGATTCAGAAGTTCTATGGAGCTCAAGTGGCGAGCTGGATGGCGAGACGCATTACTTGTATATGATATTATCCTTCCGCTGTATATTCACTTCTAAGGACATGTTTGTATAACGGTCCATTGTCCAGTTGTGATGTATATTATTGTTGTACGCTCTGATGATAATGTAATGTAATAACTGATATAGTTCTTTGATTTAAAGATTATTCATTTATCTAGTATATGTTGTTCCGCTGCGATATGTGAGATTTTGATATTGTTTTCTGCTGTTTCTTCTTTCTTTCTTCCTATCTTCTTCTATCTTTTTCTTCTACCTCTTCTTTTTAACCCTAACAATTCGGTTTTCCGGCATTCGATTATGCGGCATTTGATACAGTGGACGTAAGAATGCCAACCTTCGGATCCCGACAAAATCGCATCTATTACGTGTGGTATCAGAGCATATGGTTAAGTGACAACCTTGGCTCTGTTGGGGATTACTCATTAGAGATAGAGTCAGCAATACTCTAGAATGAGTTGAGTGTAATAATAGATGTGAGAGCGTATTTGTTAGTGAATATGAAATTGTTTTGTATTGTGTTGACTTATCGGTTGATTGTTTATAGATTCTGGTCGGTGCAGTCTGACCAACTGTTTCGATAGGGATTTCTAAACTCTTAAACAAGATAAACTGACACAGTATTGTTTTGAAATAGGGTAAATGAAATAATTTTTACCCAAAGCTATTTTTGTATATAAAGGATATGATTTTCTATAAATGTTTATAATATATGATTGCTTGGTTGTTTGGAAGTGATGATATTGAAGTATTATCATTATTATATAGGAATTGAAATAATAACCAAAGGAATGAATTTATATACAAATGGAATTTGAGCATGTAAACTAAAAAAATGTGTGATTTATAATTTGGGATAAAATTCATTAATGGAATGAAATTGGTAATGTGAATGTATAAATGAGTTTTATAAATTGAAATGAGATTTGATTGGGATTAAGTGGAAAAATAAAAATAGAATGGATTGAATCCAAGTAAATTAGTATGATAACTAATTGATTCATGATATAGAAAAAATTGAATTAGTTAAATTAAAACTAGAATTGTGAGTTAAATAAAAATGATTTAAATTTGCAGGAAAATTCAAGTAAGTAGAAATAAACTGAAAATTGAACTTTGTTTTGATAAATAAATTTGAAATTAGAAATCCAAGTTGAAATTGATGAATATAAGTTATCAAATTTTGAATTTATAATATGAGATAATAAAGATTTAACTTTAGTAAAGTTGAAATAAATTTGAATTAGTATGATAAAATATATGATGTGAAATTTAACTAAAGGAAGTTAAATAAATTAAATCAGATTTAGAAGTTGAATAATGAGTTGTATAACTTATTAAATGTGAAGATGTAAGTAAAACCAATTATTAAAATGGTTAAACAACTTTGTTAAGCAAAACGAGGTATTAATCTGAATAAGTGATGAAAATTGACTTTGGTAAAAGTTAAATAGAATTACTTTGGGGTTGGAATTCGAATTGGATTTTAACTGGATTAGGTATGTTGTTGAAATGGAAATTTAAAGTTAAGTTATACAAATGATGTTTGAATGGAATATAACTTAAGTGAGGTTGAATGAAGTTTATTTTGCTATTGGTATCGAAGTAAATTAAAAAAGTGAATTAAATGAATGTGAACTTGAGTTATATAAATGAAATTCAACTTTTGTGGTTAAATGAATTAGCAATTGAATTGAACTAATGAATAAACTGAATGTAAATCAATTGAATGTAAATAAATTGATATAGAATAATGGATGTAAGTGTTAATTCATTAAGGCTAATTGAATGTTAAACCAAATTGAAGGTAAACAAAGTGAATACGAATGTTGAATGTAAAGTGAATAAATTCGGTTGTATTGGATATACACTGGTTGTTAGGTTATTGTTAACTGATTGAATAGAAATTCATATGCAATTGAATGAATAAAATTGAAAGCAAAAGCAATTAAATTCAAATTTGAGGTTAAGTAAATTTAAATTGAATAGAAATTGATTTGAATTGAAAGTGGACCAACTTGAATGTAAATTAGTAAATGTAAACTAATTGAAAATGAATAATTGAATGTCTTTGTATATGAATTGGTTGTAAACAATTACAAGTAATGTTGAAATCATATAAGTTGCTTATAAACCCTGTTTGGTATGCATTTCTTTTAATATGCATGTGTTGTAGTTGTTTAAAGGAGTAAAATGTTAATAACTTCTTGTATACGTCACTTACGTGTTTATATTGAGTAAGTACAGGTACTGGGGCTACCGTTAGCGTGATTTGGTTGCGCAAAATGCTAAATAAATAACTGCTTTGCTTAAAAATGCTAAAAAGGTACGCCTACGCAATAAAAATAGGAAATATGAACTGTTTTTCTATTTTCCGACCGTGTGGGTCGATGTATATATATTTATATCTATTGTGATATTGTAAAAGCTCCTCCGTACAAAGGAGGTTATGGCGAAATTTTCTAAAAAATTAAGGCATTAGAAAATTTTCGGGAAATTTTGCAAATTTTTTGTGAAAGCTAAGTTTTGATTTGAAGTTAAAGATTAAACGATATAGTTGATTTTGAAAAGATAACTATATATGGATTTGAAAACTTAGTAAATATTTTGTAAGAGGTTTAACTATGGATTTGGAAAAGTTAAACACTTAAGAGATTTGTAAATCAAATTTGAACGGTTTGTTTTGAAAAGTTAAGGGATTTCAAAACTTTTTCTTACTTGGCAATTTCGAGGACGAAATTCTTCTAAGGGGGAAGTTTGTAACGATCCAGAATTTCTGTCATTTGAAATTCAGATATTTAATTGATTTTAAATATCAACAAGTAAAATTTATAAGTCAAATAATTTATTTTTCGAATATTTAGATTTAATTGGATAATTAAATTGATAATTTAATATTTGAAATTTCATAAAAATTTGGAATTAGGGTTTAATGTGATTAAAAATGATTTATAAAGTTATATTAAATTATATTGGAGTTATAATGATGCTATAGAACTTTTATAATTGAATTAAAAGTTAATTTGTGAAAATTGAATATTTTAATATTTAATTGACGAGTTAAAATAGTCATTTTTCAAACAGTCTCAGATTTCGACGATACTAGTTTCATCGGATCCGTAATGTTATATTATCGTATGGTTTCAAATTTCGTGTCAATCGGACTTACGGTTTGTCCGAGGCAAGCCAAAACGCGTAGAAATTAGTTTAATCGATTTAATTTAAATTTGATCATTTATTTCCGTAACTCATACATACGACCGAATTAGCCTCCGAAACCTATTCCATTGTGTCCGAAACGCAGCTTAAACCCTAGAAACGCCAGTCACCGCGCGAGATTTAGAGTTCGGAAAATCGAGTGAATAGTGGTTTTCGTTGAAATTCTATAAAAGAACCCTACATCATCTCATTTGCAAAACCCTGGAAGCTTCAGCCGCCGGCCCTAGATATTCCAATGGCCGAAAATGTGCCTTCTTCTCCCTCATTTTTCTTCACATCCTCTCTTCTTTAGCAAAAACTTTCTAAAGCAAACTTGTAGAACACGATGAGAACTACATATCCTACGGCTATGATTGGATATAGTTGTGTGGATCGACCAGAATCTTGATGCAAATTTCATACGGTCGGCACAAATTTCGAGGCCAAATAGGAGGCCGAGCTCCACCCTACTCTGGCCGATGGTAGCTTCCTTGAAGGCCTTCGAAGTGGCATCGCCTGATCGTCTTCAAACTGCACGTGGTTGTCGCGTTAATTAGGGTTTTAGGGCGGCTAGTTGGGTTCATTTTGCTGGCATATGTGATGTTCACGTTTGGGGAAGAAACCAAAAGTGCAGCCTTGATCTGAAGATTTGAGATCTACGGCCAGAAATTGATAGGTTGTAAAAATATGAAGAATTTGTAAATTAAATTATATTATAAATTGTACGATGTTTAAAATGCTATATCTTATTCATACGAGGTCGAAAAATTACGAAACGACTTGCGTTGGCTTCGTTTTTTCGAGCACTACCCTATGGAGCTAGTTTGGAGTTGTTTGAAGTTAGTGAAAATTTCGAGTAAAATTAAATGCACGTTTAATTTTATTCGAAACAAAACGCTACACTTGTTATCGGAAACTCAAGGTGAGAACTTCTCACTCGATCGAATTGTTTCGATTTAAATTTCAAATAGTTAAATTTAAAATTGCTTGATTGTGTGACTGGATGATAAATTGGTATCTATTGTTTGAAATAAACCCTAAACGCCCAGGTGTTATTTATTAAAAACATATACCGCGATAATTCCATCTTGATTGGAATTGGTATTATATATGTACTTGGAGTTGATTTCCCGCATTATATAGCGGATGAGACCCTATTGCGCCGCATAATAGCGGATAGTATTTTATAAATCCCATATACCGCGATATTCCATCTTGAAGCGGAATTGGTATTGTGCTAACATCTTTGGATGCAGGGAAACAGGTTGGAGGGATCCAACTGGATTCCTCAAACATTTGAATTTATTTCAATGTTGTGTGTTGATCTATTTATAATCTACGTGTTTATCTTTGTGATCGAAATCATTAAAGACTAAATGAAGTGTAAATGGATTTCATAAGTGAATGAAATCTATAGATTTATAAATTGTGAAGTTATAAAATGAATAGATTTTTGTAAAATAAAAGATTTATAAGTAGTTAACTTATAAATTGGATTTTGGCGTGTTAGTGGAATATGAAAAGAATTTGTTAGTAAAGTGATTTTATAAGTTGAAGTTGTTATAAAGTATAAATGGAATTAATAAACGTTGTTTTATAAATCCGAAATCGACTTATTTTGATAAGTTTAATTATTATAGCTTATTAAAGGAGACATATCCACGATTTTGGGACAGTGGATAATCCTTTAAATAAAATATGTATGAATTTGGTTAACGAAGTATATTCACAATTTTTGGACGGTGAATAATATATATTAAAGAAATATTTTGGGAAAGTGATATTTTAAATAGACTTGAAACGATTCAAAAATGTTTTAAAATGTATTAAGTATCAAAACCATAGATTTCAACATTCATTGTTGAAATAGACGTTTTCGAGAAATAGAAGGAAATGGTGGGCTATAACACTGCCGAAAGGAAAAGTTTTGTATAGTATTGGGGTTTATATATCTATTTTAAATTTCAAATCCCTATACTAGTGATTTTGGGTTGTCGTAACGATGTTTTACGTAACGTTCTTTTTGACCCAAATAAATGTTTTTAAGAGAATCTTTTCCTTAAAGAATAAAATTTATACTTAGTTGTGATTTAAGTATATCGAATGTTTTCAAAATGTTGGAAATAAATAGATTTGTGAGTTACTTATTATTAAATAAGGATGGAAATGTTTTCCAATATGAAGCGAATGTTTTGAGATTATATCTTTTAATGATAAATTGAAAGTGAATAATTGAAATCTATTTGAAAAATCGTATAAAAAGTGAATATTTGCAAATGTAAATTCACAATGGAAATTTATAGGGGAGATTTGTTTTAAAAAAATAAACATTGATTTATTTTTGAAGTGTGGAAATAAATTTACGCATTTGGAACGTAAATTTAGTAAATCGGTAAGGATTTATTTGATTGGTTTAAATGAACCATTTTGAAATGAAAGTTGTAGAGGTGAAAATTGATTTGAAATTTATTTCAAATGGTTGAAGTGTGGAAATTATATCTTGTAAAGATATTTTGGAAATAAATAATTTGGGAAATTATTTGAAATCGGGTTATGTTGTGAATATTGATTGATAGTTAAATAACCGACTATCAATATTGACCCTTGAATGGCTATTTGTTGTGAATTGGTTGAAATTGAATGCTACACTTATTTTTAAATTATTGCGCTCGTTATTCGGATTACCCATTCCGAATAGTGAAACGACGTAATGGATAGCATTGAAGACCGGTATTGAAGACTGGGTATTTGTGAAAACGATAGGATGACCTATTGATTGTCTCTGCACCGTTAGCTACGGTATGGAGATTTTCATTGTGATGGAAAATTCGATCGAGATTGTGAATACTCGGATTGCAAGGGCTTCTTTGGAAGTGCCTTCCGTTCTGTTCGAACCCAGAATAGACTTGTATGGTTACGTGTCTGACATTACAATTTGAGATATAAAGCAGATTTCTTTCAAATACATCTCTGCTGGTGGCGAAGAATTTATTCTCTTACCTTAACACCCTTCTCTGAGACGTACGAGCTCAGAGGTTTTGTAGTTGAAGGTTATCAGCAATATATTCCCAATTTGGTAATGTGGCATGCTGAGTGTTGCTGTGTGATGATTATTTATTGATCATTTATTGATCAAAGCATGGCTTTGCGAAAAAATCGTAGCTTTGTGGACGAGACTTCATCAGACCTCACACCCTGCAAATAGTCAAAACAAGAATATGCGGCAAGATTATGAGGGTCGCGCCCTTTAGGGTATGTCATTTCCTTCTGGAAAAGGGTGGTGTCAGGTATGGAGCCCTGATGCTCAACCTATGTGGTTGCTCCAATCTCATTTTTCTGTGTGGTTGTTGCTTGGTGATCGAGGGCCCTCGGATAAAGGTCCCAAAGGACCGGGGGATGGAACATTCGTGTAGTAGTTACCTAGTTACAAAGGTAACCCGGCCTTGTGTTGGCAGAGAGCTGGTTAAGTTCTCGGGACGTCCCGCCAGAGGCGATCCCATGTGGCAGTAGGAAGTTCCTTAGCCTGATCATTTGTTGGAAATCCAAAGAAACAATACGAGCCTTGTACGGTTTTAGTTGTATAACCAGTCATTTAATATGGTAGCTATAGTAGGCATACTATAATGGTACCTATGCTGGCTAAGATTTATATTCTATTTTCGAAATGCTTTCATCACTATGCACTATTAATAATATCAAAATTGATTTGTTTTGCGTAGTAAGCATCTTTGACTATCATAAGGAGAAATCTCCTCTAATTCTGCGTTTGCATTGTGTGTGTGCGGGGAGGCCTTATGGTAGTTTCATTTTTCAAAAGCATTGCAGATATTTTTCACTTCCCTTGTTGTTGTTGTTTTAAAGATAAATAACTGTTTTGAGTTCTCACACCAGTCTCATGACTGACCTGGAATTTATTGTTCTCTTTCTAAACTCTGGGTGCCCATAATTTTCCACACGGGCAGTCTAGAGTCAGGTTATCAGGTCATTCTGGATTCAGAAGTGCTATGGAGCTCAAGTGGCGAGCTGAATGGCGAGACATATTACTTGTATATGATATTATCCTTCCGCTGCACTTGTAAGGACATGTTTGTATAACGGTCCATTGTCCAGTTGTGATGTATATTGTTGTTGTACGCTCTGATGATAATGTAATGTAATAACTGATATAGTTCTTTGATTTAAAGATTATTCATTTATCTATTATATGTTGTTCCGCTGCGATATGTGAGATTCTGATACTGTTTTCTGCTGTTTCTTCTTTCTTTCTTCCTGTCTTCTTCTATCTCTTTCTTCTACCTCTTCTTTTTAACCCTAACAATTCGGTTTTTCGGCATTCGATTATGCGACATTTGATACAGTGGACGTAAGAATGCCGACCTTCGGATCTCGACAAAATCGCATCTGTTAAACCTTCATTCCCTTTCCTTGACCAGCGCAAGCCATCGATATAATCAATGGATATTTGGTCCTATTTCCACTTTGGAATCTTAAGTGGTTGGAATTGTCCGACAACCTTTTGCTTATCACTCTAGTTCTGCTGACAATTTGCACATATACTCACATAAAAGGAAATGTCTCTCTTTATACCTCCTCACCAGAAAGTCATTTTCATATCTCTATACATCTTGGTAACTCCGAGATGTATTATAAGTGAAGAATTATGACATTCGGTTAAAGCTTCCTATTTAATCCCATCCACATTGGGAACACATATCCATCCAATCATTCTTAGAATTCCTTGCTTATCCACTTTGAATCCTATCCATCTTCCTGGTATCACATTCTCCTCTACCTCCCTGGCTTTCCTTGCAATAACTGGATCCTTGAGCTAATTCTCCTTTAGACGACAAACTAATGTTGGACGCACCGCTAAATGAGCTATAATGGAATGCTTTCTGCTTAGGGCATCTGCCTGCCACAACATTGAAAAATGTATAGGATCTTATATAATGCAACTTATATACTAATGTGAAAGTATGTACTAATAATTATACTAAGTAGAGTAAATTAATAAAATATAAATATGATAGATAATAAAAGCAAGCACACCAGATATTTTATGCTAGTATGGACCTCCCATCCTACGTCCAATCCCGAAGCTCCCTTTTGGGATTTCCTTTAACCAAATGACCCTCACTTCACTCGGAGGAATAAGCTAATAAAAAATATTTCTCTGACAATTGTGTGTTCCAATAACATGGATTTTGACTAATTGTACAATTCTTCCTATAATCTCCTTTGAGTATGTGAATGCGAATACTTTGAGTTCCATGAAGTGGTTTAACCAAAATGATATTTTGATTATGTTATATTAAGAATATGTAAGCAAGGGATGCACGAAGCTGTAAATAGAAACTTAATAAGAAAGCAAGAGAATAGATTATCTATAATTCTCAATCTTTGAAGTATTTATATGTTTAAAGAGATGTAGATGAGGAATTGTTACTGTTAAACAACTCTATTTGTTTTAAAGGCTGCAACCATTGAAGAGGAGATGCTATTATTCAATATGAAATAAAACATCCATTCAGATTAGAGTAGTTGCCAGATTATAGATGTTTGTGGATTATCCACATGTATCTGTGGCTTTAGGAAAGAACTTCTCGAACCTATTCAAAAACGTTTGTGGCTTTTCCACAGATGTTTGTGGATGGCATTGTCAGATTATAAAAGTTTTCAATGCCAATGTTGAATTTTTTTTATGCCAATTTTATGTATGTAAATTGTGTGTGCATATGCGCACACACACACACACACACTCAAGGACACCTTACAATATTTATCTAAGACTCTTTAATACACTAGTATAACCTTACTAATCATAGCATGGCCCATAAGTCTTTGTTTGTCTTCGAGTCCCAATATCTTTGAGTATGATGATTTGTTGCATTATATACATGTAATCTTGATAAGATATATAATATATGTGATTGTATAGTTTGGAACCATAGAATGGAGGTTCTAACATTCTCTCCCGTTTTGATGATGACAACTATACAATCGTTAGTTATATAAAATTAATCCCCCTAAATTTTGTCTCCCCATATGTATATGCATATATCTCCCCCCTTTGTCATTATCAAAACAGAAGAAAAGAAGTTACACACATAAAATAGATATATAACCATAGACACGTCAAACAAAAAATTGAACTAAGATAAGTTAAGGAGAACAAATACGAGTTTTAACAAGAGAGAGAAGTAATACAAAACCTAATAAAAGTTAAATAGCATAGTTCAATAAAGAAAGAAAAGAGCAAATGAATGAAGCTAGTTATACAGGTTTGAAGGATAGGAAAATCCGCCATAATTTTCATAATATTCCCAATATGCGGATGGATCTTGTTTATATTCGATTGGCTACCGAGTCTTATCATTATATTCTTCATTTTCTCGAATTGATGGTGAGATTGGTGAGGGTCGGACAAGGACATATCAGCACTATCTACTTCCTTCTCTTCAAGTTGTTCTTGCTCAATATTCTTGCCTTTATCTTGAAAAGTTCCTTCATAAGAAGTATGAGCATGATAGGTTGGTGTTTGTGTTTGTAAAGGTGGTATAAGTGAAGGAGAAAATGATGATCGAGAAGATGATCTGCCACTTATTTTTCTCATCACTTTTCCTAAAGTCGAGATGACATTTTCTAAAGTCTTTTCCAACTTAGTCATTCTTGTTGAAAAAGACCATTCCAAACAAGTCATTTTATTATTCAAAGCCCATTGGTTGACTGTGATTAATTTTTGATTTCTAAGCATTAAATCCCATATGGATTCATTTTGCATTGGTTCAATGCGAGCTTCTTCAATTTTCGAATCGGAATAGTATTCGGTAGTATGGCAAGAGGAGCTAGTTGCTGTGAAGGATGAGCTGAATGAGTTTATTAGGGAGCAGGAGGAGGTTGAGGACCCAAATGCATTTGCTGCTGCTACTGCATGGTCCACTATGCCAACGATATGATTAGAGGTGGTCTTTCGGAAAGGTGAATTAAAGATAAAAATCTTATACCACTCTCTTTGTTAGGATTTCTTCAAGATGAGAAATATAATGAGGTACCTCGAGACCATGTAAGAGGCGCATAATATATGGTGCATACATAATTGTCATCGGTGATGAGACTAAAAGCTTTTAATTCGTCATGAACAAATTTTGACCAATTTACTTGTATCCCACTAAATATAGCATAGGGGGCTTTGTAATCATTTTTGTATATTTTTTCATGACTTCCAAAATTGGGAATTATCGTACTGATTATCATATGATTTAATAATCTATCGTTTGAGCATAAATAAACAGATTTCCACTGTGGCATTCCATCCTTCCAAATTTGATGTGTTATTTCATCATATGGCAAATTTATCTGGTTAGGAATTTCTTCTAAATCGAGTCCAGTAGAGGAACAATCCAAAATACTACCAATTGTTTTTGCACTAATCTTCAAAACACAATCGTAAACACTTGTCCATAACCAACCATCATTATTCTCAAGTGCCCAAATATCATTACTACACGAATTTTCCTAAAAAAGAAAGATGACCAATTGACCATTTTTACCTCGTTTTCATCAAAATTGATTAAATCTCTATAGCCGAAGGCAATGGTGAGTTCTTGAATTCCATATTCTCCGAACTTGTGCAATCTAAAGAATCGACTGGAATGAAGCTTTTTTTTTTAAGCTCTTCAAATCTCTTGTTTGCAATTACGCTATTTCGAAGTCACTCTTGAATGTGGGCATTGATGACGGGGGGTTTGAGAGGATGAAGATTGGCCTTTCTATGATCTTTTGCAAATGGGAATTTTTGCCAATATTGATGACTTCTTCAATTCCGATGACAAATCCTTTGGAATTATCTTTGAATGCCACGTTACCACCATCTATATGTTATATTGGATAACATATAAGCATTCCAGTCATGTGCTTGGAGCAACCACAATCAACTATATATTCTGTTTACTTTTTATTTTTATTTTTGGTATCTGCAAAATAAGAATATTTTAGTTGGTATCCACGTTCTTCGTTTAGAGTCATATGTGTTAGTGGAAAAGGTAGCCATATCCATGAGGATTTGGTTCCTTTAGAAATGTAATTATTGTTATATGTAATTTTATTTAAATATTAATCAATATACTTTTGTCTAATTAGTTTATTGTTTGTTTTAAGAATCCATGTTTTGACCATACTTGTGTATGAATTTTTAATCTTAGCTTCTAACTTTGGCTTTTGGAATTAGGTGTATAACATGCTATAATTCTTTGACTTTTGTTTGCTTTTGAAACCTAATCCATTTCGATTTCCATATGGTTTAGATATTTTTATAAAATTTTCTAAATTCTGTTTTCCTTTGTTGAATTTTGTCACATTATTTGTTATTTTATCCGACTTACTTTTAAGATCACAAATTTTAATATTACTCGAATCTAATCTTGCTTCTAATTCTAGTTTATGTTTTTTAAGGTTAACTATTTATAACACTTAATTTTCTAAATCATGTAATAAGATGTCATTTTGAGATAATAATGTTGCATATTTTTTGAGTAATTTCTAGTTCTTCTTCTAAGATTGTTTTTTCATCTTTTAATAATCCAATTTCTAATTCTACTCTAGTTAACTTTCCTACATATTCCTTATTTAATTTTTTGGATTCTCTATATTTATCATCTAATTTAATGCTAGTTTCCATTATTTCATCATAAGTACGTTCAGGACATAATTCATCAGTGTTAGCCATAAAACACATATTCATTTGTTCCGAGTCGCTTTCGCTATCAGTGTCACATGAAGAAGATTTCGTAATGGTATAGATTTCGTTTTGTAGTGGTATAGATTTCGCTATCACTGTTAGGTGGAGGAGAAGAAAGAGATCACTAGCTTGAACTTTTTTTTAGTGGCATAGATTTCGTTGATTTTAGCATAACTTTGTTTTGATTTTGTAATATTTTCTTTCTTATGGATGTCATTAATGTAGATTTGAAGAGGATAAAGAGCTTAGAAATTTTATGAATAAAAAGTGTGAATGAAGTGAAGAGGTTGGGTGCTATTTTTAGGCAAAAACGAAAATAAGAATATCTTAATATTTACTTAAAAATACATCACGATTTCATCACCACCACACCCCTCCTCTCCCCTCACCATTCTTAGCCAAACACTCCCCCCATTTGTGTAGCCATGTGCTTGTACTTAGGGTGTAAGATGTTGACTTTGGTTTTACTTAAGGGTTATGTTCTAGGAAAATATCTTAGATGTTTTTTAATATATATAGACACACACACACACATATGTATATGTGTGTGTGTATGTGTCTATATAATTGTATAAGTATATTTGTATGTGTTTACGTGTTCATGTATATGGACATGTATGTGTGCATATGTATATCTCAAATGATTTACAATATTGCACAACTTTTCTAAGTTGAATCATTACAGATTTCGATTTTGATTTCCCGTCATATTTTCACTTCTTATTTAATATATATATATATATATATATATATATATATATATATATATATATATAAACAACATTTGAAAATAATACTTTATCGTTATATAATAATTTAAAAGGCTTATTTAGTAATTAAAATAATAATTAAATCATTTAAAATGAATTTAGATTCAAAAATCATTTGTTCCCAAATAGTGGTATCATTGATGATGTTATAAAGAGATTTTATTTTTGAAAATAAAACAAATAATTTTATTACATATTCTCACTGATCTATATAAATGAGTGTATGTATCAAGCTCCGTGCACAATGTCGGATGGTTTACGAGCTATTTATTGACAAAACAATTTTCGGTCAATTTATTGATATATCTTTCAAAGTGTATATTTTTTTAAAAATATTTATTCAAAATAAGGTTACCAATATTAATTACGGTTCGAAACATTATCATGTATGTTTAAAAATATATATTATATTTGAATATTTTAAAAGAAAGTTATAGTGATGAATTTGCGGGTCATTACAATGAGAATCTCTTGTAATTGATAATTCCAAGTGTGATGTTTTTCTATGTTTGAAAGATTTTGAAATATCTTTCCCTCTTTAGATCCTAATTTAAATTTTGTTCCTTGTTTGACTGATTCTATAATATCATTTTCCCTTTTGAATGATTTGAAATCCATCTTAGAAGAGGAAAGAAACCAATTAAATCTCTTTTTGTTCCAAATCAAATGATCGTATAAATATGTTTACTCCTTTTCCTTCATTGAGATTTGAGTTAACGTATACGTATAAATTTCTTTTGTACAAATGTATGGAATTAATTTCCATTATTGAAACTGCCATCAACTATATCTTGTAAATACTCCACTTCCATTACCGAAACTGCCATTAACTATATCCTATAAATACACCATTAAATGCACATTGAATATAGCATATATTTATTAATATCAAATAGAAATAAACTGCAATTTCTAGCAATATTCATTTTTTGATAATAATAATAAGTAAATATTATTTTTATAGATAAAAATAGATGTTTTTGAAATGTGATACATGTAAATAAAGCATATGAGATATAGGGAATGATAATCTAATTAGAAACAAAGTTGTGTAGTAATGATTTTTATAGTGTAACATACTCTAAAAGAAAAATCAAACATGAAAATATATTTGTTATCATTAAACAAGATGTACAGACAACAAGTTAAGATTTAATAAGTGTAACTCATGGTGTGCGTGTACTTAATATCATAAAATCAAAATCATAGCAAAATGTTTCAATATATACAACATGCTCCACCTATTGATATGACCCCCTACATATGTGGCATATGTGTTCGAGAATAAGATATTAAACCAATAATGTTTCAAAAATATTAACAATGAATTCACAAAATCACCAAATATGAACCGCTGTGTCCTCCTTTTGTTTCAATCAAAAGTATTTAACACATAGAGAAAGTAATAATGAATAATGAAACTCGATTGAAATATGACATTATATGACATAAAATTAATCGACCGATCTGGGTGCTCCTTGGGTTGACCTGTTGTTTATTTAAACGTTGATTTAATCTCTTGTGTCGATTTGTTTGATTTAATGCTTTGTTTAAACGATTGTTATTTTTATTTCTTGTTAAACATTTCTTAACATCTAAGCCACCGTCATGTTTAACTATTTTTAATTAACGTTAGTTTGTTATTATTTGGTTTCTTAATTAAATATATAATTATTTTTGATTTCAAAACTTCAAACGTTAAGAACTTTTTTATTTGAACTCCTATTGAAAAACTTTATATATGAAAATCGATCAGAAAATCACCACGAACTCATGATGCAAGTTTCATAGCCAAATTCTGACATCTATTTCATCTTTTTCTATCAATTACTTAATTTTTTTAAATTAATTATCATAAAAATCGCGGGGTGTTACATTCTCCCCCTTAAAAGTATTTCGTCTCTGAAATTCTTTAAGGGCTCAATCATGTAACCTAATGTACATCAATTCTAAACCAACAAATTAATAAGTGTACAATCAATTTCGCAACCAGTCTTGTACAAGTGCACAATGTATCATAATACGTCTAATATGTTTGCAAAATGATACTAATCGATGCCTCCTATATGAATGCTTTCATTTAAATCAATTTCGAAAATATGATGTAAACATCCTAAATATACAGGCAACTCTACATGTATACAACTTCTAAAAACCAAAACTTGTTTTTAGTTCTAAATTTTCCCAAATTTTTGAAAATAAAAGCATAGTTCAACCAACTTTTCATCCAATTCTTACCATCCAAATCCTAGCACATTGTTGCTAACATCCAAATTTGAAAAATCAAACTTTATAAACCTATTTTCTTTATGGATGGAAAATGGTTTAGATGGAAAATTCCATATTTCCATTCATTTTCTCTTGGGTACTCAACTTCCCAGTGAAATTTGGAACCTTCTCCTTTGCTTCCTAATTCTTTTTTAACTTTTCCAAGTGCAGTTTGCATAGTTAGTTTTTATCTTAAAGTTTTAAAACAGGGTTTATGTCAAAATCAACTTTTCATTCGTCTACCGACAAGGTATATAGGAAAAGATTCCATAGCTATAACAGCTTCCTCGTCACTTGCCATATTTTATTTCACTGCCACTTCTGCTGCAGAGTAAAATCCATATTAACCTACCTGTCAACTTTTCCCTTATGTCTAGTGTGTAGCATTCCAAGAATTTGATTTTTTTTCCATTTTGCCAAAAATATACTTATATTACCTTTTTTAAATATAGGTAAAAAATCTAGACTTTAAAAATGTTCATCACAAAATTTTCAAAACTTTTCACAAAGGTATTTTATTTTTCAAAACCAAGAATTTGAATAAAATTCTCAAAACTGCACATACTACATATTTTCTTTAAAATTATTTATACCAAAATGAAAATGAATATTTCCTATAATATATTACGTGTTTTTATACCAATAGAGGCAACTAATGCTTACAACCCAATAAAAAAATAGTCGCTAGAAGGAAATACAGCCGCTACTAGCTACTAACTACTACTACCTATGGACCTTTCTAACGTGCCATCATTCTCCAACTCATATATCTTAACTTTCCCTTATGATTTCTGATGAATAAAGTTCATCTATTACTTTCATCATCATATCCAATTATGGAATAAATTATGCGTCCTTCTACAATGTAGCGGGTAAAAAAATACAAACTATGCATATTTTAAATGACTCATTGGTAAATTGGCTTGGCAGAATAACTTTTCCATCCTTTTTCTTGCCTTCCTTCACTTTTGAGTCTACCAATGTCCTCTATGTGTGTTTGCCATCTCATTACCCTTTGCTACTATTTTTTGTTAATTCCAATCTCTAGATGGTGTTCTCAAATCTTGGTATTTACTTTCTTTACTCTTGATTCTTCCTAAAAACATACCTAGAACTCACAAAAGGGTACTTTGATACCATTTAACATTCCTTTGCGGGTTCTTCTTATGTTATGCACACATGTCTATCAAAATATTCTTAAGCTCTCACCCGTATTTTCTACACTCTACAAGGATTCCTTATTGCTACCCAATGAGTAATCATCAGTGACTTTTTCATAACCTTATCTTATCACGTCTTACATATGCAGTCATTTCTATTGACTCCATATTTAAAATTTTAGTTTGGTCTCCACAATTTTTTTAAAAATTTGAAGTATTTGAATCCAAAAGTTTACCTAAAAAGTGCAACTTAGAAACCTTTTATTAAATTCAAAAATATTTGGTGTCTTACCTTTAATTTTTTTGAATTTAGCTTTTTCATTGACTCTAAAAGAAAATGTAAGCAAAATTAATTTTAAGAAGTTTCTTTTGTTTTCCTTTAAATCAACTTTTTCGTTTAAAGACCTTTTCAACTTTGACTTCTTAAAAAATAGGATTTTTACTCAAACCATTTATTAAGTTTTTTTATAAGCTCAATTGTTATACCAAATAATTTTTTTCAAAAATATACTTTACTGTATATCCAAACACCCTTTAAAAAATAAAAAGTGGAGTAGTTAAGAACAACATTCATTCTATCATTTTCTTATCACTCGTACTATCTCCACTTCCAATCCTTGGTGGAATCTTGAATATCAGTGAGGGGACTATTAGAAGATACTTGCAATAAATGTGCACAGCAAAGGAAAATGTTCATTTTCCTTTGTTTAACCTTTAATTTCCTATTTTTTTCAAATCAAATAACTAGCATTATTTTTTTTTATATATAATCTCCTAATGCTATTTTTATTTGCTAATATTATCTTATACATATTCTTAACTTTGTTTCTATTTGTATTTCATAATGTTACTACTATTTATCTTTATCTACCTAAACTACTCTTATTTAATGGTTCTTATTTATTAACTATTCTCTCAACCTATATTTTTCTCTATTGAGCCATGGCAGTGCATTCGCCTACTGTTTTTATTTTTGGGATCTTGTCTTCTTTCCCATACTATTTAACCCATTTTAAACTTGTACTACTTCCTATTTTCCACCCATAAAAGGAATTTTATAGCTTAGAAATTTTCATTACAGTAAAACCCATGAGCTATATTTCTCTACCATTTTTCTTCCAGAAGAAATGGCTTTTTACAAAATTTTCCTTATTAAAATTTTAGATTTTGACAACAGGAAATTATTGTCAAGGACAAAATTTCACAGCTTTTTAGCCTCATGGATAGACCTTCAATATTTTATCCTGAAGGACAACTTTCTGTAGGTATCAGTTTTTAGTTATTGATAGCAGTTTTTAGGTATCTGTTTATAGTTATCGGTAGCAGTTTTTAGGTATCAGTTTTAGCTCGGTAGTAGTTTTTTTGTCCTTATGAATAATTTTGGAAAATGTTTGTCCTCATGAATAATTTTTAGAAGAATTTTTGTCCCTGTGGTAAAAATATTGAGGTCGTGTCCTTGAGGCAAAAAATATACAAATCTTTGTCCTTTAAATTAATTCCCTCTTTTGACAAATTTTAATTTCTACTAAAACTTTATATTTACATTTTCCTTGCTTAATAGAGAATCTAGCTAGCGATATAGGCAATAATTTTTTTAAACAGTTGCTTTTGTAAAACCATTTTATGGAAAAATTTCAATTTAACTATATATAGACTCACACGCACACACCCAAAAAAACTTTGATTACATAACTATTTTTCCCAAGGTCCAATATTTACTTATTTGCCTTTTCAAATTTGTTATTTATATACTTTTATCAACTCTTGAAACTATTTTCTATTAGGTTGAACTTAGAGTGGATTTCTATTTGTCCTTTCTCTTACACTTTTTCTTCAACTGGCTGGCTTATCTTCTTTCCAACATATGGATTCTTACTTTCCCTTTCTTTGGACCTATTGTACATCAGAAATAGGATATCTTATGAGGATCTATAATCGTTGGGCTATCGAAAGCCCAACTAGGGAATCATATATCATCTATATTTCATGACTTTCCATATGTTGTTCTCATGCCCTTATTTAAGTCAAGGCCTTTCCACAGGAGCTATTTCCTATGGGTAAATTAGGGTAGGTGTACATCTTCAACTTCTTTGATTATTCCGATTCATAATCAACTTATCCATATTTCAATGTATGGTTGCAACTATTCTATTATCAGAATTCTTAGGATTTAATGTATAATATATTTATATTTAGGAAAAATACAAATAGGTTCACTTAATGTTTCCTAATTTAATCGACTGCATAAGTTTTGATATCAAATGCAAAAACCCGCACCATAGTGGGCTTGAATTTTCGCTAAATTAAAAACCCAAGCCACCATAGTATGGATCATTGGTATGGTACCCTATGAGTAAACAAATGAATGTATATTAGAGCACTAATGATAAACCTCATAGCGAAATATCAAAATATAACATGTCATATAATTGTTGACCAAGATTTGACACTTTCAATTTCTAGTATCCTTGTCAGTACCGAGCATGGATAAGGAACCCGCCCTTCTACAAAACCAACCTTGCACCAATACTCACCCTTCTAAGATATTCTGTGGGTTGTAATGAGGAGAGGGTCAAAACAACGTTTCGGTGATTGGTAAATTATATCTATATGTATAATATAATCATTTACAATATATATATATATATATATATATATATATATATAATATAACACTAGTTTATGCCGATTGTTTTTTTTCTTATTATGTCATGTCATTTTCAATTAGTCCTCTTGACCTTACACACGTATGGCATGTTCCATCCACCCGTAGTAGACTATAGCTATGTATATATATATATATATATACACACACATACACACACATATATATATATTCTTTTTAAATATATATATATATATATATATATATATATAAGTACCATGGTCCTCCATTGGACTAAGATACTATCCTCGTTAGTATTCCTTAACTCAGCACCCCATTAGAAGCCAACACCCTTATCATATCATGCTCTCATCACCGCGTATGTCGTGGAACTCCTATGGCGCCTAATAACAGTTTTACAATAATTTAGCCATTCTCTGTAACCCCTTGTAAATTTAGGTTAATAATTAATTAGGCTCCTAAAATGGAATTTGAGAAAACAATGGAATTTCACTATGAAACTTACATCATTGCATTCATGGCAATTTTTTGAGTTTCACAATTTGAGTTCAAATAAAGAAGTTAGGGAAGTTTAAAGAACTTGAAATGTAAATAATTAAACATACAAAAATTAACATATATAAATAATATAATTATGACCCATTGGTTGACCTCTTAATGGGCATATTGACCAATAACGGTCCGTTCGAAGGGGTGCGGTCGACTGGTCGTGCATTTTCGGCATGATCTGAAACACAGCCAATGACTCGAATTTAATATTTTTAATTTAGCGGTTACGATTGATACAAGAGGCTCTTCTCCACTATTCCTCCACAATCCCTTCTTTTCCCCATATTTTTGGACCAAGGGCAGTGAGGCTCGGCCATCTCCTCTTCTCCACTATTCCTCCTAAATTTAAAATAGTTTGTATTTATACAAACAGTAAAAGGGTAGAAAATATATAGAAGAAGAGAATGAGTGGATCAGTGTTGCTCAAACAATAAAGCAAATTCAGTATTGTAAATTCATATTCCTCTTGAACCCTACATCTCTTCTTAGATTTGAGATTCTAATGTATATATACCCTTTTTATACATATTTCTTGGATTAAAAAGGTGATGGAGTTGATTCAAGGAATCAGATTCAGATCTGGAGATTTGGAATAATAATACAATTTGTGTATAACATTGAAAATTATTTCGTTGGATTTTTATTTGATTATTATGCCTAAATAAAGGTCCTAGAGTTATAGGCTCAAATTAAATGCGTAAAACATTGCCTACATATTCTACAACTTAGGAAATTTGATTAAAAATATCGTTTGCATTCGGATTTGGAAATCAGTCCTTAAGATACAAAGAGTTGAATGCTGATAAGATGTAGAATTTATTCCAGATCTACAATTAGGTTGCAAGACGTTAGTATAATCTTGATTTATATCTAATTCTGTTGAAATGTGGACTTTTAATATTTTAATTATTGGAATATGTTCTGTTAAATTTCTATAAATTGTCTAATTTTCTTAATTAGATAGAAAAGTTGAGCATTTGATTTAATAAGGAATAGGGGTAAACATAGGAAAGAGATGTGTAAAGTATGGATTTATATTTTGTAGTTTACACACATCTATTTCAAATAAAAGGAAAAAAACCTTTCCTTGTAATTTCAAACAAAGAAAATCTCATAGTTAGCGCTTATTTATAGGAATTATAATGGAAAATCTTTTTAGAAGTATAGTTCCAACAAATTAAAATAAGGAAAAGAATATTCTAGTTAGGGATTGATAACCAAAAATATAATTAGTAAATATACACACACACACATACATATTTAACCGTGCCCACCAATTAAAATGAAAACTTAACAAACATGACGATTTACATGTAATATTCGAATTAGGTTTAATTATAATATTAGAATAAGTCACGCTCTGAATAATAGGATTAGGAAATAAGATGGAAAATTTTAACTCCAATTAAATAAGTACTGAATGTGGAATAAATTTGCGAGCTATAAGAGTTCAAATAGGTTGCAAGTGGAGTAATGAGACTAATTAATGAGATTGTTAGAATAATAAACATGGAGAGATAAAGAAGGAATGCTAGGGAAAATTTGAATAACTGAATAAATGTTTTTAGGAAATGTCTCTTGAGATAATAATTATTTATTTTGGTCAAAGCGACATTTATAGGAAAGTAAATAAAAATGTTAGGTAGTAATTGAATATTTTAAGGTGGTATAATTTTCAGTAGGAAAGAAACTATATAGCCTTAAATATGCAAATAGAAATAAGTGGGCTTTACCCAATATTAAAGTTTAGAATAATTAATTTGATTTTGTGGGTTGGGATGTGAGGTCAATAGAGTTACACAACAGAAGTCTTCCCTTCACTCAAAGGTTACCAACAGTTGTATACACTTACTGCTGATGTGGGACATCTCCAACCTTAGAACCACTGGAAAGGGATTTACGTTACATATAGGTTAGGGGAAAGTACACCCAAGGGTTTACCTTGGATTTGAATTATTAAATGGCCAAGTACCTTTTAGGAAATGGGGTCTACTTTTATCTAAATAAGAGGTAGTAAGTAACCAAAGGGGATATTTTTCTTGACTAAGTAGATTAGTCTAAATGGGGATGTCAATTGTGGAGAGTCAGCGGGCTTTGTCAGTACTTGGTACCAATAATTCGCAATAGGTTTGGCATATAGGGTGTACCCTAAGCGAATCTCAAATGAGCAATAGTAAAGACTTGGGTTATGCCCTGACGAATTTTGCTTCCTACTAGAGTAGAACATTATGGGATACACACAGACCTCATGATGGAGATGGTTGAAAATTAGTTTAGTGGAGGTGGGCTAGTTACCTTTAGATAAGTCTTTGAATGGAGATAGTAGCATGGAAAATAAATTTTATATAATTAGTAAAGCCGAATATAAGATTTATTGGTCTCTGAAGCAAGAGCCGATAGACAAGCGACGATGATACGTTAGGCTTGCTTCATTATTAAGAAGTATTAAGTAGCTAGGGTTTTAGGTAGAGTATGGACACACACACACACACATATAGGTATATATGTATAGTATACCTTGGAGAAATTTAGGGTAGATAATTCGTACATACATATTTTAAATTAAACAGGTTAGCCGTTAATAATAGACATAAAATTTAAGTGGAAACCAAACAATGTAAATTTATGTTATAGATAATGTATGCAATTTTCCTATCATCGAAACATTTTTCTGACCCCCTCCTCATTACAACTCACATGACAAATTTAGAGGAACTGGGCACTGAAGCAAGATGGAACAGTTAATGGAGAAGTCTTCATATTTGTGCTTGGTGTAATGACCCAGAATTTTAGTCATTTTAACTTGGAATATTTAATCAATTTTCGATATTGAAATATTATCTTATAAGTCAAAGAGAAAAAAATTCAAATAATTGGAACTATTTAATAATTAAATCTTGAAATCAATATGAATAAAAATGATTTGAAAAGCTGATTTAATTTCTATTTGATTAAGAATGAAGATAGCAAACCTTTGAATTTGAATTAAAAGTGATCTGAAGTTTTTTAATAATAATCGTTTTAGTTAATGTATGAAAATAGCCTTCTGGGGGCACTGCCTCTAATTTCAACGATACGAGTTTCATTGGATCCGTAATAGTAAATTATAGCATGCTATCAAATTTCATGGTGATTGGGCGTATCCTTTGGTCGTGCGAGTTCGAGATGCATAGAAATTAGTTAAAGGAATTTAAACTAATATAATTCGATATGGAAAAGTTAACGTTTGTATATGATGAAATTTGGTCTCGATTCTAGTTCTATTTTGCTCGAATATGGGTATTACATATAAAACACCAGGGGTACACCTTGTTTGGTGTTTGAGATTTTCGAGTGCATCGAGCAAGATATTTTTGAATATAAAACATATATATACACCATACTTAAGCCCATAACCTATCCCATCGCTTACCATACGTTCATGCCATACTAGACCCATCCCTTCCCCTTCTTTATAAATCACATTTTATCAGAGAATTTGGTTCGATATTTTCAAATTTAAATCATCTCTTATTTTAACGATTACATCCATCGGAGCCAATTTATGCCGTTTTAGGCAAAGTCACGAACTACAAAGTTGCAGACAATGTTGAGCTCGACTCATTCAATGGTTGGATCGTCATTAATAGTCACATGGGGGCTATAGTTCATAATTCAATATTGAATCTATTTTTGAGAATTACGACGATTCTAGGCACTTTTAAGTGATGGGGTCTGAAGGGAAAATGTCGAGAAAGGCTAGGGGGAGGCATCAACAAGGTTTCATAGCCAATGGTCAACTATAGCGATGACAATTGTGAGATGAAAGAGTGGTGTTTGGGTTATTTTTACTCGACGATGGCATGTGGGGTGGTCAGACCAAGGGGAATCAGTGTGGCATGGCGACGACGGTCTTCGACGAGCTCACGGCGGCGGCATGCAACTCGAGGCGGCGGCCGCACGATGGGAAATGCGGTCATGTTTTGGGTTTGCCTGGAGGAGAACGTGAGTGTGAGGGAGAGAAGTTAATTAGTTTATAAATTTAACTAATTAAAGTCAATTATAATTTAAATAATCTCAAAAGTTCATTAGTTTATATCTAATTCATACGAGGTCCAAATTGAACGCGACAATTTGCGATGTGATCATATCAGCGAATACTACGATATAGAGTTAGATTGGATGGATTTAGAGATAGTAGGGATTTGGGTTAAAATTGAATGTTTGGATGATTTACTGCTCTATCAGTTGGTTTGGATTTATTCCCGCCGCTAGAGCAAATGACCTTTTATATATATACCCGCCTAATAGCGGATGACCCATAATATATGATTATATACTGTTTGTGATGCGGGGGGACAGGTTGGAGGGATCCAACAGGATTCCTCACCGTCGTTGAATCTTATTTATATATGTGTTGATATATATATATATATATATATATATATATATATATATATATAATTTTTGATGTAGGGGGATAAGTTGGCGGGGTCCAACAGGATTCCTCGCCATTGTTGAATTGATTTCAATAATATTCCTGTCATATGAATTATTGGATATTAACCTAATTGTTGGCTCTATGGATTATGACATTGTTATATGTTCAACCCAAATCTCGTAGTGATAGAAAATCAATATCAGTATTGATTAAGCATTTGGTAGTAACTGGATTCAAATTAGTATTTTAAAAATACTATTAATTATCATTTAAGTTAAAGTTGGCTTTGAGACAAAAAATGATTTTAAATCAGAAATTGGGTTTCGAAAATATTTTGTTTTGAACGATTTAACTTCTATTTTGCTCTAACCTTTTTATCTTTCTTTTCAAAGTTATTTATTTATATTTAATATTGTTTTAAGACTATATATATTAAATATTATTTGAAAGAATACTTATTTATTTTAATGTTGTTTTAAAGTTAATTATCAATATTTTAATAAAGTTAGTTATTTTAAATAATTAATATGTTTTGAAATTAATAATAATGATTTATTATACTATTTTGGAAACTGATTAGTACTATTTATAATAATGGTAAAGATTAATTATTATTGTTTATATAACAATGTTTTGAAATTACTAAATATTATTTTTAAGATGTTTTGAAGTTAATAATAATTATTTATTTATAATGTTTATTGTTAATAATTATTATTATATAATAGTGTTTTGAAGTAAATGTTTTTATTTATTTATAATCTTTTCGAGGCTTATGAATAGAGTTTTATAAACAGACTTGGGTTTTATAACGGGATTCTTATAAAATGGTTCAAAGGTTTAAAGGAATATTAGGTACAAGGTAAAGGAATTTTATAAATGTTTAGACATTTGCAAACGAATTTTAGAAATGGGTTTATAAATTTATAAGAGGAGTTCTATAATTAGTTTTATGGATTTATAAAGAATTATAGATGATTTGGGAAATGATTTAGAGATGTTTATAATTGGTTTCTAGAGATTTATAAAATAGTTTATAAATGGGTTTAGAGACTTATAAATGGATTTGTAAATGATTTTAGAACTGTAAAGAAATGGAAAATATTTCTTATTTTTTTGAATGTACTAATACCATTAAGATATATATATATATATGTGTGTGTATGTATGTATATGTATATGTATATATATATACACCAAGTAAAATACAAGGGTTTGTAAATGAATCTTTGAAAAGTATTTTGATACAAATATTACGAAGTGATTTAATTCATGAAAATATTAATTAAGGAGGCTAGTGTTTACTTATGTGCTTAACCAATGTTGGTTTTTCCCTTTGAAATAAATCCTTGATTTGAATTTAAATATCCGACTATCGAATTAGGATGCAAAACATAACTTTGCAAATATCTAGGAGAAACACGTGAGTTATATGGCACAGTCACTCCAGTAATGATGTACTGTGCGTATAAATCTCGTTTCTCTCTCCCTAGACAAAAGATAGGTAAATTTTTCCATTAATGGTTAGAAGATGATCTCTGCTTTTATCTTTGACTAATTGTTCCCTAAAGAACAGGGGCCGAGTTTACTGAAAACTGCCAAAATGTTGTTTCACAGAGACCAAGATCATATCTGTTATTCGAAAACCACTTCGATCCAACTCAAACATTTGGAGGTGAAGATATTATAATGATAATGGCATTGAAGATCGAACTCAATGGTTGCTTGTTACTAATCCTGTAGGTGATTTCAAAATGGATGTATTAGAAGTAGTGCCTTCGAATTGTCTATATCCTGGACAAGTTGTAGGATGAATACCGGCATTGCATTGTTGCTTGGAGGGCAATGTTTGCATTCTAAGTAGGAAGTGCTATATAAAAGGTAAAACGTAGCCTCAAGCCTCATCAACCGAGAATGCCTAAAACAATGGAGACGCAATACGACTAGGTGGGTCGCTCCCATTAGGGTAAGAACATCCCTATCTAGTGTCGATATTATCCCTTATTTGAATGCTACGAGGCCCATTAACAAAAGGGGTGATTATATTTGGTACTATCCAGTAAGGGGTAGGACGTTCTGTGTTGGCAGAGGTCGATAGGTTCGACATCGATATTATTTTATCTAGAGATGCACCATGACGGCGGTACCCCCGTTGCCCGGCCATTATATGGAACCCATTCTCCAATACAAGCCTTTATGGTTTTAGTTGTATACCTATTATGCTGGAATATAAATAATGTAACAATTTTGGATATGATTAATAAGTATTTATATCTTAGACACTATTATAATATTAGAGAATTTCTATAGAAAAATGTTTTGGTTATCGTAAGGTAAAATCCCATCTTTGTTTATGTCGATGTGGTATTACGAGATACTTTTGGTTTTAAATTATTTTATAACTTTGAAATCTAGTTGGGTGTGTTTTCTCACGCTAGTTTTCCAAACTGACTTGGGCGTTATTTTATTATAATGCTCGAGTCAGACCGAGCATATTTATAGATTGCTTTGGATGCATTAGAGCTCAAGAGACGAGCTGGAGGTCCAAGACGTATCTACGTAATTCTTTATATTCTGCCGTGTTATTTGGTGGTTGTATTTATCAGAAATTGTAAGGACGGACTGTTATAACTGTCCGGGCTAAAATAGGTTAGTGCACTCCGATTGGTGTATGTATAGTACAATTTTTTTCTTTGTGTAAAGATTTGTTGTTTATTATAGATTATGCTTTCTGCTATGAGATTCCATATTGATTAGTTTTCTTCTTTCTTCCTTCCTTCTTCTTTTCCCCTAACAATCGAGATTTTCGACATTCAATTGCTCGACACACAATACCGTGGATGTATTAGTGTCGATTTTTTAGGATCGAAAATCCGAAGTTGTTACACTCGGTACTAACAAGGCAATTTGATGTCTAAGAATATCATTGATTACGAGGTAGTGGCCTTAGTCATTATTTGTATGCTATTATATTTTCTATTCCACTATGAGTTTAGCTTAATCGATCTCTAATATATTTATATTGATCACAGGTTACTAAAATCAATGATCTGAACTCTAACGCACTTGGGATTTGATTTTTGTTGAAATTCAAGCCTATTAAGGTGTGGGTTGTTACATTCGGTATGAGTGAATAGTTTAGTCGCATAGGGATTAAGATACTCTTAAAGTATGTATTTTTATTTTTCTAACTATAAATATTATATATCGAACTTATAAATCCCAACCATGGAGTAGTTGCAACCATATTTCGAAAGGATGGACGAGGCAGCTATGAGTAAGGAATGATTTTATAGATTTAAAAATCTCGCACCTACTCTGATTATGCCACAGAGCGTTGGCTGAAAGTAAGGCGTTAGACTAGGAGAGCACGAACATGACAAATGGAAGGATCTCGAAGGTTGGATGGTGTTTGACTTGATTGTTGAGATATAGACCGTATGACTGTGGATTTTAATGGATTGGTAATGGAAGATGCACATTTTATCCAGGCAACTTGGAAATAAGAGTATATATGTCGCAAACGTCCAGAGGTAAGTTCTCACAAAGAATGTTCATTAATCACCATAAGACGATGAACCAGATTTTTATTTAAAAAGAGTAAAGTTCATTTCTTAGTCAAACCCCAAAAGAGAGAATTTGATAAAATATTTAGAAAAATGCCTTGAAACGTTTGAATTAGATTTTTGAAGGATTTTTCCAAAGGGTCTATTTGGAAACTGTTGTTTGAAAAAAACAAGTTTTGGAATTTTATTTGGCTATGTTAAAACGTCTTGATTTCAAAAGAACAAGTTTTGAAAATCTTAAATATATATAAAATAAAAGCTTGATTTTGGTTTTAAAAGGGTTTTGGGCTGAAAGGACTCATTTTGAAACAAATTGAAATGAGTATATGTATAACTCGATGATTTTTCCTATTTATAAAAATTGGAAGTCCTTTTAATTTCTCCCTCTTTTAAGGGGCCGATAAAATAGAAATAACACTTAACTTAGTTGGGGTATGTAGTTAGAAAGTATGTTGAATGCCTGCCAACAAATATGAGGAATATTCTATATAGAACTAATATGCAGAATAGTAGCTGGAATATTTTTGGGTTTTCGAAGATGTTGATGGTAAAAGTTGTGTAGGTTAGGAATACCGCGAATAATTGAGGAAAAGGTTCAAAGAGCAAGATGGCAAGCTATGGCATTGTCATGAAGAGGACAAGAATTTTTCATATCGTGTCAGGTCGAAGAAACCAGCGGTAACCAATTATTATTGTCATCCTTATTAATTAACCCAGCCTAAATAGAGTCTAGGTTCAACCTACGCCCAAAATTCGATGGTTTGTTGACCCTATTGGTCAACCGCTAGCCTAAGGTTGTCGATTGGTTCACAGGTCGAAACGCAACCTGATACTGGAATGCGACACATAGTCGCATCCAAGCTCTAGCCGTATCATTTTTCTTCGTACCCCTTCTTTCTCCAGTGCTAGACCCCAATCTCCCACCTCCTTCTCCAAATCAACCAACATCCTCTCCCCCTCCCCCACATCCGGCGATGTTTCTCAAACCCTCCACCCTCAAGTAGCAACCGAGCCTCTTTTTCCTCCCTAAGCACCAATTTTTTCATGACAGATCAATCCCCTCCACCACTCTAGATCTGAACCTAATCCACCATCTCTGAAATCCACTCAACCCATGGCACCACCTCGAACCTCCGGCTCTTCCTCATGCCATCCAGGTCTCACCACTCAGGAGATCAGTTGGCTTGATCGGAGCAACCAAAAAATCTTTGTTTACTTGGCCTCAATAGTGTTCACCTTTCTCCAAGGACATCCACTAAAATTTGATAATTCTGCCACCTTCGAACTCGAGGAATTGTTTACGGTGGCAGGATTAGCACCGATCCCTTGCCATTAAACTTTTGAGCGAAAACACTACCCACCCTACCTGCACCTATTTAACATATTCCATCATACATCTTTTTTTATAGGCATCGTCAATCTTCGGGTGGGAGTAAATGAAGTTGAGATTGATCTATTTGACTATGATTTCGATGATATTTTAGGGATAGCCACAGAGGGAGTGGATTTGGATGATGTGGAGATAACTGATCTGAAGATTTTGCAGTCGATCTTTTCTAGCGCTATCGTTGTCTAGAGGTTAGATAATTTATGACTTGCAGCCCGCCTCGTTTTTCACATAGTTCAGCAGAATATAAATCTAAAGGCCAGGAGCTTTGATCAAATTTATCCATTGGTTCAGAAGGCCACCCATCTATGCCATTATATGTGGTATGGTTGTCAATTGGGCTTTTGCTACCATAAGCAACTGCACTAGTCCTAGAGTTGGTACTCCCTAAAGCTACTTTTTGTATCGCCATCTCTTCACTCCTATCTCTAAGTAGTATGGAGTGAACCTCTCTAGAGAGCCAATCCAGAAGAAAGTCCCCTATGCATTCGATAGAGCCTTCCTAGGAAAATTGGAATCTCGAAGCCACCAACAAGAGGACAACAGCCACGGTAGGAAGCACAGCAAGGGCAGGCACCAGCGGTTGCTGGAGAGCGAGCTACTTGTTATTTGTTAAGTCCAGGCAAAGATCCAGGAGATTTGGGCTGAGCAGCAACGCTAGAACTACGAGAATCGATGCATAACCGCTATGCTATGCCCATTCTGAGGCCATGGCAATGGCTCGAGCTCCCATAGAGGATCGTAAGCATCTCATAGTTTGTGTTTGTGTCTTAGGTCTGGTAGTATTTTTGTTTTCAATTTCCTTCCAGCATTTGTTCTTTTCTTTTCTTTTGGTTGCTTGGGTTATAAGCATTGGTTGTCTCTTATATAAAAAGATGCATACAATATTTGAGAAATATTCCAATTTATGCACTATGTCGTTGTTTCTAGATATGTAGACCGCTCTTGTATATGTATTTGAATGAAAAGTATAAATATGAAAATCTCATAAAGATACTTAACCAACGGTAAAAGCAAAGCATGATTTGAAGTTTATAAATAGAAAGTTCTAGTAGGCGAAAGGCGGACTATGGTTGTTTTGAAATCACAGGTCATTATTCATGTTCCTTAAAAAGGTAAAATTAACAAATAAGTTAATTTGTCATCATTTTAAATAGATGAATAAATTAAGGCAAGGAAGTAAGTTTTAAGTTCTAAGATCAATTGTAAAATGCTAGAATTGAGCATCTGTGTTAACTCACATATGAATTCCAATTACGTTGAAATGTGGCTTGATTTTTTAAAATTAGAAAAGGCAAATGTTTGAAAAATTTTACGTTTGAAAAAAAAGTTTTCACATTCAAATAATTCCTTCAATTTATTCCCAAATTGTTTTTATAGGAATTAGCATCAAAATGCTTTAGAAGTTGACTTTTCAAATCATTTGCAAATTTGATTGAAAAATTGAAAAGATTTTTATAGAAAATTTTTATTTTAAAATGCCATAGACTTAGCACTGGGAAGACAAATGAGTTAAAATAATATGGATTTGAGTTACATTATGGATTGCGTTAGTATAAAGTGCAGACGATAACAAGGGAAAAGTTGTTTTAGCCTTGGAATTTTATTTCCATACCTTGCCAGCGATGTACAGGAGTCTATTTTGGATTCAATTCCATTTTATCCTTGGAAACAAGCCTCCCTATATGTACGTACATGGAAAAATTTGAAGAAAATTTAGGGCAGTGTGGAAATTTCTAATATATAATGAGATTAGTAGTAAATAGAGTAGAATGAATGTAAAATTCTCCACCTAAATTCCTTTTCTAGGCATAGGAATGGACGTTTTGAAAGCAATAATTCAACGCATTAGATTTTTGGATGATAGAAATTTGATGCAAAATTGGTTGAACCATGCTTTTATTCATAGAAGTATGGGATTTTTAGGTGAAAAAGATTTTTCAAAATCTACCTACATATAGAACTGCCAATATATGTAGGTTGTTTGCATCATATTTTTAAAAATATTTTTAAAGAACACATTCATATAGGGGGTTTCAATTTAGAATCATTCTAGCATACAAATTTTCTATGATGTGATACAATATGCACTTGTGCACATTTAGCTATAAAATTGGTTGTACACTAATTTTTGATTAGTTTATGATGGTTACTGCATTACACCATGATTTAATCATTGAAGTAATTTTTGTGATGATATTCTTTTAAAGTTGGAAAAATGTAGCATCCCGTAAATTTAGGTTAATAATTTAATAATTAATTAGGCTGCAAAAATGAAATTTGAGCAAACGATGGAATTTGGCTATAAAATTTGAACCATGGCCTCTATGGTAATTTTTTGAGCAACTTTCATATTTGGAGTATCGCGGTCAGAGTTTAAACGAAGAAGTAACATATGTTTAAAGAAAATAGAATGGATATAATTAAACAAAAAAATTAATGTATATAAATAACTAACAAGGACCTACCGATTGACCCTCCTACACGGACCGGTCAACCACACATAGGGGTGCGTTGAATGGACGAGGGTTTTTAGTGCGATCTAAACCTCGGCCAATGGCCTGGATTTGGTGTTTTTAATATAACAGTTACGACCGTTTCGAGAACCTATAAATACAGGATAACCCTTCCCTTCTCTTTGCATATTTTCTTATCTAGGGCAGCATAGCTCCACCATTCCCTCTTCTACACTATTCCTCCTAACATTAGAATAGTTTGTATTTATACAAATGTGAGAATAGTAGAAAATAAATAGAAGAAGAGAAGGAACGGATCAGCATAGCGCAAACAACAAGGTAAATTTCTATAACCCCACATCTCTTCTCAGATCTGAAGTTCTAGTGTACGTATATACCAATTTTATACATATTTCTTTAGATTAAAAACGTGATGGAGTTGAGTCAAGGAATTAGATTCATATCTGGAGATTCGGAATGCTTTAAAAGTTGAGTAGGAAATTATGTAATTTGTGTATTACAGTGAAATTTAGTTCATTAATTATTATGCCTAAATAAAGTTCTAAGAGTTGTAGGCTTGAATTAAACACGTAAAACATTGCCTACATATTTTGCAACATAGGAAAGTTGATTTGAAATATCGTTTACACCTAGATCTGGAAATCAGTCCCTAAGATACTAAGAGTTAAATGTTGGTAAGATGTTGAATTTATTCTGAATCTACAATTGGATTAAAAATACTTTAGTATAACCTAGATTTATTCCCTAATTCTGTTGGAATGTGGAATTTCCGTATTTCAATTGTCGGGAATATTTTCTATTTAATTTTTATAAATTTGCCTAATTTTCTTAATTACATGAAAAAGTGCAGCGTTTGATTTAATAAGGAATATGCATAAATAGATGAAAGTAATGTGTAAAGTATGAATTTATCTTCCATAGATTACGCTATCTATTTCAAATAAAAGGAAATAAATCATTTGTAATTTCAAACATAGCAAATCTCTTTACTTGGGCTAATTTACGGGAATAACAGAAAACCTTTTTAGAAGTATAACTACAACAAATTAAAATGTGGAGAAGAATATTCTAGTCAGGGATTCACAATTAGAAATATAATTAGTAAAAGTATATGTATTTAACCTCAATAATTAATTAAAATGAAAACTTAATTATATGATTATTTACGTGTAATATTCGCACTAGGTATAATTAGAACGTTAGAATAAATCACGTTATGTATAATAGGATTAGGAAATAAAAATGAAAATATTTTAACTCCAACTAGACAGATAATATATGGAATATATTTGGAAGTTACAAGAGTTTAAATAAGGTATGAATGGAGTAATGAGACTTATTAATGAGATTGTTAGAATAGTAAATATGGAGAGATAAAGAAGGAATGCTAGACAAAATTTGAATTAGTGAATAAATGTATGTAAGAAACATCCACGGAGATAATAATCATTTATTTCGGACAAAATGACATTTATAGAAAATTAAATAAAAATATTAGACAGTAATTGAATATTTTAAGGCAGTATAATTATCGTTAGGAAAAAAATTATATACCCTTAAATATGCAAATAGAGATTGGTGGGTTTGCCTAATATTAATGTTCGGAGTAATTAATTTGATTTGGTGGGTTGAGATGTGAAAAAAATTATATACCCTTAAATCAGGAGTTGTGTGCACTTACTACTGATGTGGAACATCTCCAACATTAGGACCCATGGGAAAGAGATTTACATTACAAATAGGTTAAGGGGAAAGTACGCCTGAGATTTCGCCTTGGATTTGAAGTATTAAATGGCCTAGTACCTTTTGAGAAATGGGGCTTGCTTCCTATCCAATAAGAGGTAGTAAGTAACCAAAGGGGATATTTTCCTTGACTGCTTTGATTAGTCTAAATGGGGATGTCAGTTGTGGAGAGTTAGTATGCTATGTCATTAGTTGGTACCAATATTTAGCAGTAGGTTTGGCATATAGGCTGGATGACCAACGATCCCAACTGAGAGGCAATAAAGACTTAAGTTACCCCCTGATGGATTCTGTTTTCTACTGGTCTAGAATCTGTATGGGATACGCATGGACCTCATAATAGAGATAGCTGAAAATTAGTTTAGTGGAGGTGGGCTAGTTTACCCTTAGATAAGTCTTTGAATAGAGATAGTATTATGACAAATAAATTATATATTATTTGTAAATTCTTATATAGGAGTCATGGAGATCTGTAGTTTGGGCCAATAGACTAGCGATGATGATGTGCAAAGCCCGCTTCATAATTTAGAGGTATTAAGTGGCCAGGGTTTCAGGTAGAGGATGAATATATATATACATAGGTATATATATGTATGTATGATATACCTTAGAGAAGGTTAGGGTAAATATATCATACGCACATATATTAAATCAAATGGGTTAGCCGTTAATGGCAGACATCACATTTAGATGGAAACCAAAAATGGTGTAAATTTATGTTATAGATGAAGTATGCAATTTTTCAATCAATAGAACATTGTTCTGACCCCCTTCTGATTACAACCCATATGATAGATTTAGAGGAACATGTCACTAGAGTAAGACAGAACGGTCGATGGAGAAGTCTTCTTATTTATGCTCTGTACTAATTGGGCGATTGGATTTCCAAGGAATACCATTGATCCTAAGGTAGTGGCCTTAGTCAGTATTTATATCCTATTATATTTTATATTCTGCTATGAGTTTAGTTTGATAGATTATTGATATACGTATGTACATTATTGTTTACCAAAATCAAGGATCCATACTTTAATGGACCGGGGTTTTGATTTTATTCAAAATTCGAGCCCATCGATGTGTGGGTTGCTAAAATCTCATGCTGTATTTTTGGGGATTTTCTTATCTGCTTCCCGTTTATAGACTCAGCTCTATGGATTGTAAATACGATAGATTCATCCACATCGGTTGTGGATTCATCTCTACAAACTACCCCTTGCATGTTTTAAAATTTCTCTTTAATAGGGTTAACTAGCAATGCTTCCTAACAAACAAACTAGCAAACAACGTGGAGCATGACTCAACGTGGTCCATACACTTGTAGGCAGTGTATATTCATTAGGTGTAACTCCTGTCTTTTCCGTTAACTACAAAGTATTGATGACATTCTCGACCTATGCACGGCCCTGCTACTTTCTTTGGTAACAATTCAACTGACATGCTATCATAATGCCTCGCTCATAATCCGATTTAGATTGCCTATTGCAATCAAGGGAATACCCCACTTTTCCTATTTTATTGAAGCAGACTACCTTTTCTATTAGCGTATTCCTTATTTATAAGCAAACATATACTCTCCACGGGTCCTATGGTTGGATATGTCTCACATCAGTATATTATTCACAAAACTGCTAGTAGCCCCTTACTGTAGGTAGACTTCTATTATGTAGGACAACTGGTGTAACAACCCTGGTTTTTGCGATTACCTGAAAATATTAAATTATAACGGCAGTTATAATTTAATAGCGTAAATTAATAATTAAAGAGTAAATTAAATTGTTTATTGGGAATAAACAATATATTTAAGGATAAAATGAGGAAAATGTGTTTTATTTAGAGTTAATGCAATAATTTTGTTAATTATTGCTCTTTACTTCATTTAATATATTTTTATAAAAGAAGTAATTACTTTTAAAATGGGTTATATTTAATAAAATGATGGAATTGAGTTTAAAAATATAAGTTGAGCATAAAACTATATTTGAAATGAGTTATAGAATTTTATGACACAAAATTGTGATTTTTGTGTAATTTATAGTGTTAATTACAATGAGTTTTGTAATTAAATGTAAATTTGCTATTTTCTTTAAATAGAGAAATATGATAATAAATATGTTCTAATTATGTAAATCATCTTTTAATTGGGTATAAAACATTTTTATTATCATAAGTAATGAATTTCATAATTTTAAAGAAGTAGAGCTTGAAATATTGATAAGTTTATTTCTTAACATACTTGGTTAAGTGATTAAGTAAAAAAAAAAAAAACATAATCTTATTTCTTTTATTTTGTTGGACCTTAGCCCAATTAGTGTAAATATTCTTTACTGGCCTATTAACCTAAGAAATGAGAAGAGAAAAGTTACAGTATGTACATTTTCATTTCTCTAACCCTCCAGAGAACTCAATTCCTCTTTCAAAACCTAGAAGAAGAAAAAAAATCAAATCTCTTCTTCAATTCATGATAAATTAAACATCTTTAGAAGCTTATTTGTGCAGGTAATCATCTCTAGCTTAAATACATCTCAATGATTTGAATTCTCAATTTACAGTAAACTAAATTAGGGCTTTTGGGTATATTTTGGATTGATTTTTTGTTTAGGGTTTACTAGTTTGGAAATTTAGGCTGAAGTGATAATAACGATTGTTGAATTAAAGGATAGAGGTGAGTTAATCACTCACATACCTATTTCTAAATCTTTGTTTGCTGCACATTATTATTTGAATGATTTTTGATTCAATTGTGTGCAATTTGGTTGAAAAGTTGTGTGATTTTTGTGTTATTGTTTGCTGAAAATTTGATTAAAAAAAAAAGTAGCTGCAGTAAAACAACGATAATATAAGGTAGACTAATCCAAATTGACTCAATCTTTTTGTGTCTAAAAGCTATTTCAATTAGCTACAAGTTTTCTTTTAATCATATTTCGAAATTCTGCTGTTAAATGGGTCGAAATTGTGTTTGAAACTAATGTTATAGCACAGCCATATAAAACATTTCCGAGTTAATACCTGAAAGTAAAATGGACATAACTTTTGATTGGTAAATCCAATTGTGTTGAATCTTTTTGCAGTAGAAAGATAATTTTCTGTGGAAGAACTTTTGTTTTAGTTACTTTCTCATATTTTGAATATTTCTTCGTCAAAATCCCTTTTTTTAACAGAGTAATAGTCTCTGCCCTGTGAAATTTCAGTACTAATATTGTTAGTAATTTAAGCATAATTCTTTCGTTTCTTAATCAAATTTAAGAATATTTGATGTTTTGGAAAGCTTAGATCATATACTACAAGTTTCATGTTTTGTGTTTTTCATAATTTTGAATTTATCTATTTCAAATTTGAGTGTTTCTATTGTAATCCCGAGAGCAAAACTATTATTTGCTCTGTTGTTGAATCTGAAACTAAATTAAGCATAACTTCTTCAATTTTTATCAAAATTCAATAATATTTAATGTTCTGGAAAGCTAAGAATTTTTTCTAAAAGTTTCATGTTTTGAGGTTTTTGAAATTTTGAAGTTATATTGATCAAAACTGCATTTGATCGTTGCTATCCCGAGATCAAAATGACAGCAGTGTTGAATTTAGATCTCTGAACTATTTTTATCATAACTTTCTCATTTCTTATCCAAAATTAATAATCTTACATATTCTGGAAAGCTTATACTTTGTACTAAAAGTTTCATGTTTTGTGTTTTTTGAAATTTTGAGGTTTGCTTGATCAAAACTGTGTTTGTTTGTCGCTGTTGCGAGAGCAAAACGACAGCAATAACAATTATTGACCCGAGAATTGTGTTAGTTTATTTTTGCTCTCATTCTTATTCGATTTTGATGTTATTTTGAGATATTTTGAGAGCTATGATGCCTATCAATAGGTTAGCTATATTTTAAGAATTTGAAATTGAAATTTAAATAGAATTTGAATTGAATTCGTATTGAACTCAAGTTATCGGTCTTGAGTTATCTTTCTTGTTTTTCTTTATTTTCGAGCACGGTTTCCACTAACCATTTTTGAAGTGATTTTTGAAATATATGAAAATTTCAAATTATTATTATATATTATTTTAAAATTATTTTTCTTATATACAATCTACTTATTTCATAATAATGAAGGAACTTCAAATATTGGTTTTATTAATCTTTTTAGAAAGAAAAAAAAAAGTTTAAAAGCTTGTTTTCTCTAGTAAACTATTTTAAATATAAAACATACACTTTTGTACTATTCGAACGTATAAGAAAGAGAATTAAACGATTTAGTAAAACACGTGGTATGGGACATCTGCATTTACTATTTCGGTTAATTTCGGACTTGTACGATCGAAGCTATTTGGGAATATTGATTCTGAGATGTTTTGCCATTTTATGGCATATTTTTAATTTTATAATTTCTATTTATTGGAATTATTTAAGATGGTTAATATTTGGCAAGTATTGTGGTTTGAGATCTCCTATGAAGGAGTATGGTCGATGAGAACCATCATGACGTTTTGTTTACTTGCCAATGATATGAGGCAAGTCTTGGGTTAATGATTTCATAATTTGAAATTTATGGTTTATGATGAACCATCATGATGTTTTCACATGTCGATAAGATGAGAAAAATTACGTTGCCATTTAATACTTGTCGATGAGATGAGACAAGTATTGTGTCTCTTTATCACTCGCCAATGAGACTAGGAGAGATATAATTTTATGAGTTTTATGATGTTTCTAGTGTGACATCGACTAACGGCTAGTAAACCTCTAAGTGCGAATGTATGGTATGGGACATACGTTAACACTTTTTGGGTTCCTATCCATGAGTTTGTGGCACATTCACGATGTTTACCTAACAAAACTGCTTTGAGAGGTGTTAGCGACCTTGTCATGAGGACAAACTGCTTCGGGAGGTGTTAGCGACCTTGTTAGGGCTGACAAAACTGCTTGGGGAGGTGTCAGCGACCTTGTCATGAGGACAAACTGCTTCGGGAGGTGTTAGCGGCCTTGTTAGGGCTGACAAAATTGCTTGGAGAGGTGTCAGCGACCTTGTCATGAAGGCGAACTGCTTTGGGAGGTGTTAGCGACCTTGTCTGAGGCTTCGGCCGTCTGAGTTTAGCACGTGCAGCATCGCTTCGGCATTGCAATCGGGGATTTGGCCTATCATGGTTTTCTGAGTTTTCTATTTTATTATGATTTCACCATTTTAAGATGTTTGATTACATCGATAGCCTAGTGCTATATGAGATGCCGTATGTAGGTGATTTCATTTATGATGTCTTGAACTCTTATTGAGTTCCTTGAGTTATGAGTTTGGATGATTTCATGAATTTATAGGATATTCTAGGCCTTGCCATTCTGGCGAGTTGAGATTGAGATTTATATACATTTATACCGATGAGATGAGGTATAATTGAGTTTGGAGATTCTTTTATATTTGAGTTTGGGATCATCCTACTTGAGAATGTCTTATGTTTTCCTTTTTGGCGAGATTTTGTATTGATGTTTTACCTTTTGAGGAGATATGGTTCATGGAAACCATGTATACATTTTGGAATGTCGCCGATGATATGAGGCGAATGTTTATATTATTTGGGTAGTATTATTGAACTTACCTCTTTTGAGGTCTCTGTATACTTAAGTGACATTATTTCACTTAAGTCATGGGTTATATTCTTTCTGTGGCCTCTTCTCATTCGAAAAGAATTATCACCTTTTATCTTATGCTTCATATTATCTTCTACCCTCATTAACTGATTATTTTAGCTAGACTGACCCGTGTACTTTGTACTCGGGTCAGACCGAGTTTTTTCAGGTTAGCTATCTGTTACGGGACCTTGCTTTGATGCATTTGCTTGGATACCAGCCTAGCACTTTTGTGTAGTTTTTATTTCTTTCCGCTTGACTCTGATGTATTTACAATTAATTCGATGTATATGGTGTGGTCGTGTACCGTACCACCTTTATTGTATTCATATTGTATTGTACTAAACATGTATCGGTGTATATGTATATATATGATGTTTATTACTGTTCTGTGATGTGCTTTACATATAGTTATTGTATTTTGTTCTGATAGATCCATTAGCCACCTATAATTTTGGATTAAGCATTTACTATGTATGTCGATCCATTGAGGTAGAAAAGAAAAATCATAATGCATTTATCGACGTATTCAGTAGATGTTTAAGACAAAGTTATAGATGGTCGCCCTTAACCAGCCCTATTCTCCGCTTTAGTAGACGGAATCACTCGTTAATTCTCTTTACTAAGGTGGGTCTTGGGGTGGGGCGTTACAGCTTGGTATCAGAGCTGTGATCAGAACAAAGTAGAATAAACACATAACAGTACGCATATCATGATACATCGAAGTACAATACTAGTGAATCATTGTCCTTTATTCGAGCTTGTTTTCGAATCGAGCCTTGATTCTTTTTTGGGTTTTGGGATTGTTGAGATGGAATATGTCTAGGAAAATATGCATTGTATTCCGTAGTATTCCATAATAGAGTTGGATGTCATCTTATCTTATGAATAATCTTATTTGGGATTATTCTATTCTTATTTTTGTCGATGCGAGTGAGTTCGTATCGATGAAGCTTATTGATTTCTTATAGTATTCTTGTTGTGTTCCTTCGAGAGTAGTGAATCCTATTGGAGGGATCTATAAAGATTGGCTTGTTCTAATCATTTTGAGTTTTCTATCTGTTGCTGCTTTATTGCGTATTTGTTTGTTACTCACGATCTTGAGATGCATTTGATTTGAGATGGATTGACTTATTTGATATTAAGTCCAATCCTTTGTTTTTTTTAGGATCCTATTGTATATTTAGGTTTCCTATTTTGATTGGTTTACTATTTCTATCACTTTGGAATGTCAGTGATGATTTCGAAGTTTCTGAATTCACTCTTGAGTATCGAGATGTTGTTGATATAACCCGAATTCCAATCAAGGTGACTTTGTTGAGTTTTGATGAGTCCGTTTGGGTTTGACATCCAAACGAGGAATTGAGTGTTGAATTAACCTTATTTTTAGCTTTTAGCCTTCGACTATCCTTCCATGAGGACATCCACTAAGGAATGAGGTGAGTTGCTAGATTATTCGAGTTTGATTGAGTTTATCATTCAGTTTCTTTAAGTTATCCTTTCCGAATACTCGATCGGTGTTATCCTTTGTAGCATTACTTTGTATGAAGTAACGATTTGTGGTTTGTATGCTTCTTATCCTTCGAGAAGAATATCTTTCTTATCCTATATCTTGATGATTTTTGGAAGTGGCTCTTGACATCGTAAGATTGACGAATGCTCTATCTCCTTTTGTTGATTTTGAGAATCGAATATTCTGGGAATATCTCGATGCATTCTCTTAATGTTCTTTGGTTTGAGGTTTGAAGCTATATAAATATGAGTTTTAAAAAGAGAAATTGGAGTTTTGAGATATTTGAAAAATCAAAGAATGTTTTGAGAATATATTTATATGAGCAGTATTCTTTCATAGAAATAATTTGAGAGTGTTGGGTTATCCATCGAGTAGTTAAGGGTTCTGGTCGATATGCCTGATCAACGTTATTGATAGGAATCTCCTAAATGCTATGATGAGGCAATCAAACACGAAGATTTGTGTTTTAAGGATTGAGATTTTGAAAATAATATTTTGAGATTAAATATTAAATTTATTTTTGAATGGTAATTGCAGCCATTGATTTTAGAGATGAGTAATAGAGTGGCGAGGCAGTTTTGATCATTCGGTCAACTCTGCAGCCAACAGATATATCTATTTATTAGAGATTCAATGGCGAGGCAATGCCATTTATTTATTTATTTATTTTGAAATTTTAAAGATGAGAATATGTGAGAATATTCTTGAGCTATACTTTATTGAAAGTATATTTTGAGATTTTAGAATCTATATTATATACATTGGATGTTTTAAGAGAAAAGTTATAAGAGAACTTGAAGATTGTTTTTAAACTATTTAGGTGGTTTAATAAATAAAAAAGTAAAGAGAATTTAAACCCTCAATTTATTTTGATGATTATTATTATGGATTTACAAATTTCTTTGGAAATTAATTTTGAAGTAAGATAAGAAATTTGGACTTTTAATTTGATTTTTAAATTACTTACTAAGTAATATAATAAAGAGTTAGAAAATTTTCAAATGTTGAAAATTGAGATTTTAAATTTATAAGATGTTGAGATTTAAAATTATAAATATCTTGGATTGAAAAGTAATTCGAGCTTATATCCTTGTCTCTTATGTATATTCTATCCTTAAGTTAATAACAACGACATGCATTTTCATGGTCGTTCGAGTTTGGTGGCCCTGTAAGAAGTCATTTCGTGATTTATCTATCTTGTCTATTGTTTCTACTCTATTGTGAGGATTTTCTTTCCGTATCTTTATGCGGAAAATCCTATGATGATCTTCTTTATTGCTTAGAGTTCGGCTTTAAGTGAGTTTGATCCCGACTCTATTCGTAGAGTTTTGTGAAATCAATTATTTTCAATTGATTAACTGTTGAGCATCTTATTGAGTTTTGATTCAAAGACGAGATATCTTTGAAATTCTTTCGAGTTCTTGGAAAATTCGATGGTTTGCTAATCACTATATTAGCATATGATAGGCCATTGAATTAATCAAATGAGTTTTTCCTTATTTCTTTCTACCATTCCATATTGAGAGTATGAATGATTTGGAATTCGAGCTTGCCTTTATCCTTCGATAATTGTATCTTTTATGTTTTTACAGCTCTTTTTCTAGAAAATTGCGGGGACGCAATTTTTGTAAGGGGAGGAGTCTGTAACAACCCTGGTTTTTGCGATTACCTGAAAATATTAAATTATAACGGCAGTTATAATTTAATAGCGTAAATTAATAATTAAAGAGTAAATTAAATTGTTTATTGGGAATAAACAATATATTTAAGGATAAAATGAGGAAAATGTGTTTTATTTAGAGTTAATGCAATAATTTTGTTAATTATTGCTCTTTACTTCATTTAATATATTTTTTAAAAGAAGTAATTACTTTTAAAATGGGTTATATTTAATAAAATGATGGAATTGAGTTTAAAAATATAAGTTGAGCATAAAACTATATTTGAAATGAGTTATAGAATTTTATGACACAAAATTGTGATTTTTGTGTAATTTATAGTGTTAATTACAATGAGTTTTGTAATTAAATGTAAATTTGCTATTTTCTTTAAATAGAGAAATATGATAATAAATATGTTCTAATTATGTAAATCATCTTTTAATTGGGTATAAAACATTTTTATTATCATAAGTAATGAATTTCATAATTTTAAAGAAGTAGAGCTTGAAATATTGATAAGTTTATTTCTTAACATACTTGGTTAAGTGATTAAGTAAAAAAAAAAAAACATAATCTTATTTCTTTTATTTTGTTGGACCTTAGCCCAATTAGTGTAAATATTCTTTACTGGCCTATTAACCTAAGAAATGAGAAGAGAAAAGTTACAGTACGTACATTTTCATTTCTCTAACCCTCCAGAGAACTCAATTCCTCTTTCAAAACCTAGAAGAAGAAAAAAAATCAAATCACTTCTTCAATTCATGGTAAATTAAACATCTTTAGAAGCTTATTTGTGCAGGTAATCATCTCTAGTTTAAATACATCTCAATGATTTGAATTCTCAATTTACAGTAAAATAAATTAGGGCTTTTGGGTATATTTTGGATTGATTTTTTGTTTAGGGTTTACTAGTTTGGAAATTTAGGCTGAAGTGATAATAACGATTGTTGAATTAAAGGATAGAGGTGAGTTAATCACTCACATGCCTATTTCTAAATCTTTGTTTGCTGCACATTATTATTTGAATGATTTTTGATTCAATTGTGTGCAATTTGGTTGAAAAGTTGTGTGATTTTTGTGTTATTGTTTGCTGAAAATTTGATAAAAAAAAAGTAGCTGCAGTAAAACAACGATAATATAAGGTAGACTAATCCAAATTGACTCAATCTTTTTGTGGATAAAATCTATTTCAATTAGCTACAAGTTTTCTTTTAATCATATTTCGAAATTCTGCTATTAAATGGGTCGAAATTGTGTTTGAAACTAATGTTATAGCACAGCCATATAAAACATTTCCGAGTTAATACCTGAAAGTAAAATGGACATAACTTTTGATTGGTAAATCCAATTGTGTTGAATCTTTTTGCAGTAGAAAGATAATTTTCTGTGGAAGAACTTTTGTTTTAGTTACTTTCTCATCTTTTGAATATTTCTTCGTCAAAATCCTTTTTTTAACAGAGTAATAGTCTCTGCCCTGTGAAATTTCAGTACTAATATTGTTAGTAATTTAAGCATAACTTTTTCGTTTCTTAACCAAATTTAAGAATATTTGATGTTTTGGAAAGCTTAGATCATATACTACAAGTTTCATGTTTTGCGTTTTTCATAATTTTGAATTTATCTATTTCAAATTTGAGTGTTTCTATTGTAATCCCGAGAGCAAAACTATTATTTGCTCTGTTGTTGAATCTGAAACTAAATTAAGCATAACTTCTTCAATTTTTATCCAAATTCAATAATCTTTAATGTTCTGGAAAGCTAAGAATTTTTTCTAAAAGTTTCATGTTTTGAGGTTTTTGAAATTTTGAAGTTATATTGATCAAAACTGCATTTGATCGTTGCTATCCCGAGATCAAAATGACAGCAGTGTTGAATTTAGATCTCTGAACTATTTTTATCGTAACTTTATCATTTCTTATCCAAAATTAATAATCTTACATGTTCTGGAAAGCTTATACTTTGTACTAAAAGTTTCATGTTTTGTGTTTTTTGAAATTTTGAGGTTTGCTTGATCAAAACTGTGTTTGTTTGTCGCTGTTGCGAGAGCAAAACGACAGCAATAACAATTATTGACCCAAGAATTGTATTAATTTATTTTTGCTCTCATTCTTATTCGATTTTGATGTTATTTTGATATATTTTGAGAGCTATGATGCCTATCAATAGGTTAGCTATATTTTAAGAATTTGAAATTGAAATTTAAATAGAATTTGAATTGAATTCGTATTGAACTCAAGTTATCGGTCTTGAGTTATCTTTCTTGTTTTTCTTTATTTTCGAGCACGGTTTCCACTAACCATTTTTGAAGTGATTTTTGAAATATATGAAAATTTCAAATTATTATTATATATTATTTTAAAATTATTTTTCTTATATAAAATCTACTTATTTCATAATAATGAAGGAACTTCAAATATTGGTTTTATTAATCTTTTTAGAAAGAAAAAAAAAAGTTTAAAAGCTTGTTTTCTCTAGTAAACTATTTTAAATATAAAACATACACTTTTGTACTATTCGAACGTATAAGAAAGAGAATTAAACGATTTAGTAAAACACGTGGTATGGGACATGTGCGTTTACTATTTCGGTTAATTTCGGACTTGTACGATCGAAGCTATTTGGGAATATTGATTCTGAGATGTTTTGCCATTTTATGGCATATTTTTAATTTTATAATTTCTATTTATTGGAATTATTTAAGATGGTTAATATTTGGCAAGTATTGTGGTTTGAGATCTCCGATGAAGGAGTATGGTCGATGAGAACCATCATGACGTTTTGTTTACTTGCCAATGATATGAGGCAAGTCTTGGGTTAATGATTTCATAATTTGAAATTTATGGTTTATGATGAACCATCATGATGTTTTCACATGTCGATAAGATGAGAAAAATTACGTTGCCATTTAATACTTGTCGATGAGATGAGACAAGTATTGTGTCTCTTTATCACTCGCCAATGAGACTAGGCGAGATATAATTTTATGAGTTTTATGATGTTTCTAGTGTGACATCGACTAACGGCTAGTAAACCTCTAAGTGCGAATGTATGGTATGGGACATACGTTAACGCTTTTTGGGTTCCTATCCATGAGTTTGTGGCACATTCACGATGTTTACCTAACAAAACTGCTTTGAGAGGTGTTAGCGACCTTGTCATGAGGACAAACTGCTTCGGGAGGTGTTAGCGACCTTGTTAGGGTTGACAAAACTGCTTGGGGAGGTGTCAGCGACCTTGTCATGAGGACAAACTGCTTCGGGAGGTGTTAGCGGCCTTGTTAGGGCTGACAAAATTGCTTGGAGAGGTGTCAGCGACCTTGTCATGAGGGCGAACTGCTTTGGGAGGTGTTAGCGACCTTGTCTGAGGCTTCGGCCGTCTGAGTTTAGCACGTACAGCATCGCTTCGGCATTGCAATCGGGGATTTGGCCTATCATGGTTTTCTGAGTTTTCTATTTTATTATGATTTCACCATTTTAAGATGTTTGATTACATCGATAGCCTAGTGCTATATGAGATGCCGTATGTAGGTGATTTCATTTATGATGTCTTGAACTCTTATTGAGTTCCTTGAGTTATGAGTTTGGATGATTTCATGAATTTATAGGATATTCTAGGCCTTGCCATTCTGGCGAGTTGAGATTGAGATTTATATACATTTATACCGATGAGATGAGGTATAATTGAGTTTGGAGATTCTTTTATATTTGAGTTTGGGATCATCCTACTTGAGAATGTCTTATGTTTTCCTTTTTGGCGAGATTTTGTATTGATGTTTTACCTTTTGAGGAGATATGGTTCATGGAAACCATGTATACATTTTGGAATGTCGCCGATGATATGAGGCGAATGTTTATATTATTTGGGTAGTATTATTGAACTTACCTCTTTTGAGGTCTCTGTATACTTAAGTGACATTATTTCACTTAAGTCATGGGTTATATTCTTTCTGTGGCCTCTTCTCATTCGAAAAGAATTATCACCTTTTATCTTATGCTTCATATTATCTTCTACCCTCATTAACTGATTATTTTAGCTAGACTGACCCGTGTACTTTGTACTCGGGTCAGACCGAGTTTTTTCAGGTTAGCTATCTGTTACGGGACCTTGCTTTGATGCATTTGCTTGGATACCAGCCTAGCACTTTTGTGTAGTTTTTATTTCTTTCCGCTTGACTCTGATGTATTTACAATTAATTCGATGTATATGGCGTGGTCGTGTACCGTACCACCTTTATTGTATTCATATTGTATTGTACTAAACATGTATCGGTGTATATGTATATATATGATGTTTATTACTGTTCTGTGATGTGCTTTACATATAGTTATTGTATTTTGTTCTGATAGATCCATTAGCCACCTATAATTTTGGATTAAGCATTTACTATGTATGTCGATCCATTGAGGTAGAAAAGAAAAATCATAATGCATTTATCGACGTATTCAGTAGATGTTTAAGACAAAGTTATAGATGGTCGCCCTTAACCAGCCCTATTCTCCGCTTTAGTAGACGGAATCACTCGTTAATTCTCTTTACTAAGGTGGGTCTTGGGGTGGGGCGTTACAGCTTGGTATCAGAGCTGTGATCAGAACAAAGTAGAATAAACACATAACAGTACGCATATCATGATACATCGAAGTACAATACTAGTGAATCATTGTCCTTTATTCGAGCTTGTTTTCGAATCGAGCCTTGATTCTTTTTTGGGTTTTGGGATTGTTGAGATGGAATATGTCTAGGAAAATATGCATTGTATTCCGTAGTATTCCATAAAAGAGTTGGATGTCATCTTATCTTATGAATAATCTTATTTGGGATTATTCTATTCTTATTTTTGTCGATGCGAGTGAGTTCGTATCGATGAAGCTTATTGATTTCTTATAGTATTCTTGTTGTGTTCCTTCGAGAGTAGTGAATCCTATTGGAGGGATCTATAAAGATTGGCTTGTTCTAATCATTTTGAGTTTTCTATCTGTTGCTGCTTTATTGCGTATTTGTTTGTTACTCACGATCTTGAGATGCATTTGATTTGAGATGGATTGACTTATTTGATATTAAGTCCAATCCTTTGTTTTTTTTTAGGATCCTATTGTATATTTAGGTTTCCTATTTTGATTGGTTTACTATTTCTATCACTTTGGAATGTCAGTGATGATTTCGAAGTTTCTGAATTCACTCTTGAGTATCGAGATGTTGTTGATATAACCCGAATTCCAATCAAGGTGACTTTGTTGAGTTTTGATGAGTCCGTTTGGGTTTGACATCCAAACGAGGAATTGAGTGTTGAATTAACCTTATTTTTAGCTTTTAGCCTTCGACTATCCTTCCATGAGGACATCCACTAAGGAATGAGGTGAGTTGCTAGATTATTCGAGTTTGATTGAGTTTATCATTCAGTTTCTTTAAGTTATCCTTTCCGAATACTCGATCGGTGTTATCCTTTGTAGCATTACTTTGTATGAAGTAACGATTTGTGGTTTGTATGCTTCTTATCCTTCGAGAAGAATATCTTTCTTATCCTATATCTTGATGATTTTTGGAAGTGGCTCGTGACATCGTAAGATTGACGAATGCTCTATCTCCTTTTGTTGATTTTGAGAATCGAATATTCTGGGAATATCTCGATGCATTCTCTTAATGTTCTTTGGTTTGAGGTTTGAAGCTATATAAATATGAGTTTAAAAAGAGAAATTGGAGTTTTGAGATATTTGAAAAATCAAAGAATGTTTTGAGAATATATTTATATGAGCAGTATTCTTTCATAGAAATAATTTGAGAGTGTTGGGTTATCCATCGAGTAGTTAAGGGTTCTGGTCGATATGCCTGATCAACGTTATTGATAGGAATCTCCTAAATGCTATGATGAGGCAATCAAACACGAAGATTTGTGTTTTAAGGATTGAGATTTTGAAAATAATATTTTGAGATTAAATATTAAATTTATTTTTGAATGGTAATTGCAGCCATTGATTTTAGAGATGAGTAATAGAGTGGCGAGGCAGTTTTGATCATTCAGTCAACTCTGCAGCCAACAGATATATCTATTTATTAGAGATTCAATGGCGAGGCAATGCCATTTATTTATTTTGAAATTTTAAAGATGAGAATATGTGAGAATATTCTTGAGCTATACTTTATTGAAAGTATATTTTGAGATTTTAGAATCTATATTATATACATTGGATGTTTTAAGAGAAAAGTTATAAGAGAACTTGAAGATTGTTTTTAAACTATTTAGGTGGTTTAATAAATAAAAAAGTAAAGAGAATTTAAACCCTCAATTTATTTTGATGATTATTATTATGGATTTACAAATTTCTTTGGAAATTAATTTTGAAGTAAGATAAGAAATTTGGACTTTTAATTTGATTTTTAAATTACTTACTAAGTAATATAATAAAGAGTTAGAAAATTTTCAAATGTTGAAAATTGAGATTTTAAATTTATAAGATGTTGAGATTTAAAATTATAAATATCTGGGATTGAAAAGTAATTCGAGCTTATATCCTTGTCTCTTATGTATATTCTATCCTTAAGTTAATAACAACGACATGCATTTTCATGGTCGTTCGAGTTTGGTGGCCATGTAAGAAGTCATTTCGTGATTTATCTATCTTGTCTATTGTTTCTACTCTATTGTGAGGATTTTCTTTCCGTATCTTTATGCGGAAAATCCTATGATGATCTTCTTTATTGCTTAGAGTTCGGCTTTAAGTGAGTTTGATCCCGACTCTATTCGTAGAGTTTTGTGAAATCGATTATTTTCAATTGATTAACTGTTGAGCATCTTATTGAGTTTTGATTCAAAGACGAGATATCTTTGAAATTCTTTCGAGTTCTTGGAAAATTCGATGGTTTGCTAATCACTATATTAGCATATGATAGGCCATTGAATTAATCAAATGAGTTTTTCCTTGTTTCTTTCTACCATTCCATATTGAGAGTATGAATGATTTGGAATTCGAGCTTGCCTTTATCCTTCGATAATTGTATCTTTTATGTTTTTACAGCTCTTTTTCTAGAAAATTGCGGGGACGCAATTTTTGTAAGGGGAGGAGTCTGTAACAACCCTGATTTTTGCGATTACCTGAAAATATTAAATTATAACGGTAGTTATAATTTAATAGCGTAAATTAATAATTAAAGAGTAAATTAAATTGTTTATTGGGAATAAACAATATATTTAAGGATAAAATGAGGAAAATGTGTTTTATTTAGAGTTAATGCAATAATTTTGTTAATTATTGCTCTTTACTTCATTTAATATATTTTTTAAAAGAAGTAATTACTTTTAAAATGGGTTATATTTAATAAAATGATGGAATTGAGTTTAAAAATATAAGTTGAGCATAAAACTATATTTGAAATGAGTTATAGAATTTTATGACACAAAATTGTGATTTTTGTGTAATTTATAGTGTTAATTACAATGAGTTTTGTAATTAAATGTAAATTTGCTATTTTCTTTAAATAGAGAAATATGATAATAAATATGTTCTAATTATGTAAATCATCTTTTAATTGGGTATAAAACATTTTTATTATCATAAGTAATGAATTTCATAATTTTAAAGAAGTAGAGCTTGAAATATTGATAAGTTTATTTCTTAACATACTTGGTTAAGTGATTAAGTAAAAAAAAAAACATAATCTTATTTCTTTTATTTTGTTGGACCTTAGCCCAATTAGTGTAAATATTCTTTACTGGCCTATTAACCTAAGAAATGAGAAGAGAAAAGTTACAGTACGTACATTTTCATTTCTCTAACCCTCCAGAGAACTCAATTCCTCTTTCAAAACCTAGAAGAAGAAAAAAAAATCAAATCACTTCTTCAATTCATGGTAAATTAAACATCTTTAGAAGCTTATTTGTGCAGGTAATCATCTCTAGCTTAAATACATCTCAATGATTTGAATTCTCAATTTACAGTAAAATAAATTAGGGCTTTTGGGTATATTTTGGATTGATTTTTTGTTTAGGGTTTACTAGTTTGGAAATTTAGGCTGAAGTGATAATAACGATTGTTGAATTAAAGGATAGAGGTGAGTTAATCACTCACATGCCTATTTCTAAATCTTTGTTTGCTGCACATTATTATTTGAATGATTTTTGATTCAATTGTGTGCAATTTGGTTGAAAAGTTGTGTGATTTTTGTGTTATTGTTTGCTGAAAATTTGATAAAAAAAAAGTAGCTGCAGTAAAACAACGATAATATAAGGTAGACTAATCCAAATTGACTCAATCTTTTTGTGGATAAAATCTATTTCAATTAGCTACAAGTTTTCTTTTAATCATATTTCGAAATTCTGCTATTAAATGGGTCGAAATTGTGTTTGAAACTAATGTTATAGCACAGCCATATAAAACATTTCCGAGTTAATACCTGAAAGTAAAATGGACATAACTTTTGATTGGTAAATCCAATTGTGTTGAATCTTTTTGCAGTAGAAAGATAATTTTCTGTGGAAGAACTTTTGTTTTAGTTACTTTCTCATGTTTTGAATATTTCTTCGTCAAAATCCCTTTTTTTAACAGAGTAATAGTCTTTGCCCTGTGAAATTTCAGTACTAATATTGTTAGTAATTTAAGCATAACTTTTTCGTTTCTTAACCAAATTTAAGAATATTTGATGTTTTGGAAAGCTTAGATCATATACTACAAGTTTCATGTTTTGCGTTTTTCATAATTTTGAATTTATCTGTTTCAAATTTGAGTGTTTCTATTGTAATCCCGAGAGCAAAACTATTATTTGCTCTGTTGTTGAATCTGAAACTAAATTAAGCATAACTTCTTCAATTTTTATCCAAATTCAATAATCTTTAATGTTCTGGAAAGCTAAGAATTTTTTCTAAAAGTTTCATGTTTTGAGGTTTTTGCAATTTTGAAGTTATATTGATCAAAACTGCATTTGATCGTTGCTATCCCGAGATCAAAATGACAGCAGTGTTGAATTTAGATCTCTGAACTATTTTTATCGTAACTTTATCATTTCTTATCCAAAATTAATAATCTTACATGTTCTGGAAAGCTTATACTTTGTACTAAAAGTTTCATGTTTTGTGTTTTTTGAAATTTTGAGGTTTGCTTGATCAAAACTGTGTTTGTTTGTCGCTGTTGCGAGAGCAAAACGACAGCAATAACAATTATTGACCCGAGAATTGTATTAATTTATTTTTGCTCTCATTCTTATTCGATTTTGATGTTATTTTGATATATTTTGAGAGCTATGATGCCTATCAATAGGTTAGCTATATTTTAAGAATTTGAAATTGAAATTTAAATAGAATTTGAATTGAATTCGTATTGAACTCAAGTTATCGGTCTTGAGTTATCTTTCTTGTTTTTCTTTATTTTCGAGCACGGTTTCCACTAACCATTTTTGAAGTGATTTTTGAAATATATGAAAATTTCAAATTATTATTATATATTATTTTAAAATTATTTTTCTTATATAAAATCTACTTATTTCATAATAATGAAGGAACTTCAAATATTGGTTTTATTAATCTTTTTAGAAAGAAAAAAAAAAGTTTAAAAGCTTGTTTTCTCTAGTAAACTATTTTAAATATAAAACATACACTTTTGTACTATTCGAACGTATAAGAAAGAGAATTAAACGATTTAGTAAAACACGTGGTATGGGACATGTGCGTTTACTATTTCGGTTAATTTCGGACTTGTACGATCGAAGCTATTTGGGAATATTGATTCTGAGATGTTTTGCCATTTTATGGCATATTTTTAATTTTATAATTTCTATTTATTGGAATTATTTAAGATGGTTAATATTTGGCAAGTATTGTGGTTTGAGATCTCCTATGAAGGAGTATGGTCGATGAGAACCATCATGACGTTTTGTTTACTTGCCAATGATATGAGGCAAGTCTTGGGTTAATGATTTCATAATTTGAAATTTATGGTTTATGATGAACCATCATGATGTTTTCACATGTCGATAAGATGAGAAAAATTACGTTGCCATTTAATACTTGTCGATGAGATGAGACAAGTATTGTGTCTCTTTATCACTCGCCAATGAGACTAGGCGAGATATAATTTTATGAGTTTTATGATGTTTCTAGTGTGACATCGACTAACGGCTAGTAAACCTCTAAGTGCGAATGTATGGTATGGGACATACGTTAACACTTTTTGGGTTCCTATCCATGAGTTTGTGGCACATTCACGATGTTTACCTAACAAAACTGCTTTGAGAGGTGTTAGCGACCTTGTCATGAGGACAAACTGCTTCGGGAGGTGTTAGCGACCTTGTTAGGGTTGACAAAACTGCTTGGGGAGGTGTCAGCGACCTTGTCATGAGGACAAACTGCTTCGGGAGGTGTTAGCGGCCTTGTTAGGGCTGACAAAATTGCTTGGAGAGGTGTCAGCGACCTTGTCATGAGGGCGAACTGCTTTGGGAGGTGTTAGCGACCTTGTCTGAGGCTTCGGCCGTCTGAGTTTAGCACGTACAGCATCGCTTCGGCATTGCAATCGGGGATTTGGCCTATCATGGTTTTCTGAGTTTTCTATTTTATTATGATTTCACCATTTTAAGATGTTTGATTACATCGATAGCCTAGTGCTATATGAGATGCCGTATGTAGGTGATTTCATTTATGATGTCTTGAACTCTTATTGAGTTCCTTGAGTTATGAGTTTGGATGATTTCATGAATTTATAGGATATTCTAGGCCTTGCCATTCTGGCGAGTTGAGATTGAGATTTATATACATTTATACCGATGAGATGAGGTATAATTGAGTTTGGAGATTCTTTTATATTTGAGTTTGGGATCATCCTACTTGAGAATGTCTTATGTTTTCCTTTTTGGCGAGATTTTGTATTGATGTTTTACCTTTTGAGGAGATATGGTTCATGGAAACCATGTATACATTTTGGAATGTCGCCGATGATATGAGGCGAATGTTTATATTATTTGGGTAGTATTATTGAACTTACCTCTTTTGAGGTCTCTGTATACTTAAGTGACATTATTTCACTTAAGTCATGGGTTATATTCTTTCTGTGGCCTCTTCTCATTCGAAAAGAATTATCACCTTTTATCTTATGCTTCATATTATCTTCTACCCTCATTAACTGATTATTTTAGCTAGACTGACCCGTGTACTTTGTACTCGGGTCAGACCGAGTTTTTTCAGGTTAGCTATCTGTTACGGGACCTTGCTTTGATGCATTTGCTTGGATACCAGCCTAGCACTTTTGTGTAGTTTTTATTTCTTTCCGCTTGACTCTGATGTATTTACAATTAATTCGATGTATATGGCGTGGTCGTGTACCGTACCACCTTTATTGTATTCATATTGTATTGTACTAAACATGTATCGGTGTATATGTATATATATGATGTTTATTACTGTTCTGTGATGTGCTTTACATATAGTTATTGTATTTTGTTCTGATAGATCCATTAGCCACCTATAATTTTGGATTAAGCATTTACTATGTATGTCGATCCATTGAGGTAGAAAAGAAAAATCATAATGCATTTATCGACGTATTCAGTAGATGTTTAAGACAAAGTTATAGATGGTCGCCCTTAACCAGCCCTATTCTCCGCTTTAGTAGACGGAATCACTCGTTAATTCTCTTTACTAAGGTGGGTCTTGGGGTGGGGCGTTACAACTGGCCTTGCACTCCAACCATACCAATGACTAATGTTATTCTATTCATTCGATTTGTTAAACCAAAACATGGCTCAACACCCAAGATGTTGCGTTATATAATATTATTTGAAATGGATCCAATATACCCACGATCTTTTACATAGTTACAAAGTTGTTCAAAAGTTCGAGTCATATTCTAAGGATAAAATAAGCAAGTCACATAAATGTGCAATAGTCCATTGTTTAATGGAAAAATAGGCAATTCTCTTATTTCACCATCCTTTGTTCATATTCCATTGAGTATAGCAGTCATATGCAGTGTAAACTTTGACTTAGGCAAGGGCTTAAGTGGCCTTGTTCAAATAACCAATATGCAAGTCCAAATTTAAGCCCAAGTCTAAACATAAGTCATATGCACGTCCACTCTCATAATAATAGTCAAAGATACATGTATCGGATGCATTATGCTATGCAATGTTTATTATCTAAGCCATTATATGCAAAAAGTTACAATTGTATGATCGGGTCTGAAAATCCTCAAATCAATTTAAAATTTGCAACTTACAATTTTGAGAAAAGAGAGAAGGATTAATTGCCCCTTCCTAAGTGATGGACGGGGTCTATTTGGGGAGGTAACGACAAGCGGCATGGTTGGCACGTGTCCGCATAATTAGATGTGTTCTATCTATTTGTATTGTCAAGATTTGACATCCCCAACATCCATCGAGATTTGACATTTCCCACTATCTGTTAATGTTCAATACCTTCATTGCCCATTGAGATTTGGCATTCTTTGCTATCTATAGGAAGTCGAGACCATTTGCCTCTTATAGATGCATTACAATAGTTAACATTGTAAAGGCTCGGTAACTCATACAACATTATATGGTCGACACTCTGTATTATAATATTCCCTTAATAACATTAATGAAGGCTAGTGATACTCGACATCCTTAATCATTCACCTTCAATTGCTTAAGATTCTTTATGATTTCTAGACTTAGTATCTAGGACAAACTATCAGTAGAGACTCAACATCCCTTTTTTTGTTGTATGCTCAATATCCCTCAGTTGTGCGACATCTTTTATCTATTTTACACTTTGTGGCATCTTGTGTTAGTTCAACGTCTCCTCCTCCTTTTTAGAAATTTTAAACCCTCTTAGTATAAGGCATTTGATATACTTCTCTGTTGCCTAAGGCTTCGACATTACCTTTCACTCATGAATGCATGACGATGCTTGTTTTTTTGATTCAACACCTCAATTATCATGAAGATTTGATATTCAGACTTGACCTTATATGCTCGACAACCATAATAGTTTTCGAGGCTTGATATCTACTGCTTTTCTTAGTTTTTTGTAGCTCGATATCTATTTGTTCTTATTCAAAACCTCAATTTGTTCATCAACCATTTGATAAGCCTTCTCATTGTAGAAGCTTGTTACCCCTTTAAAGATTTGATAACTCATTTCAACTCGATAACTACTTGGATTTCAACATCTTCAGAACGTCCTTACAACTTTTTGGGATTTGCCACCCCACTTTATTTTATTTTCTCGATAAACTTAATGGTCCATAATGGCCCTAATATTGGCTAACATTGTTCAGGAGATTTAATTAAATAAATTAAATAGAACAATGTAAAGGTTAAGTGGTTAAGGGATTGATATTTGTATAATTATAAAGTAGCCATGTCTAATTAATCTAAAGCTAAACCGAATTTAAATGAAGTAAGTAAAGGTAATAAGATAAGGGAGAAATAAGAATAGGTTATTTTCTTATAACCTAACCCTTATTCCAATTTCATTTACAACATTCACAAACAAAACAAAACCTAAAGCTTGGTCGGCCACCATTAGAAGTGATCTAAGTTAAGATAAGCAAGGATTCAAATAGGAAGCTTAATCAAATCAATTCAAGAGAAAATCTCAATCTTCTTAACAATCAAGCTAAGGCGAATAATAGATTACATCTCATTTTATTTGGTTTCGGTTTCTAGATAAGATCCAAATTTATTTTGCAAGAAAAATGCCATGTTTTGATTGTTTTGATTGTTATATATGCTTGTTGATGATTTATGTTATTTCATATAGATTTTATGTTAAGATTTGGTTTGAAAAACTATCAAATGAAATCCATCTGGCTTACGTTTTTTATATAAGGTCGGAAATAATATTTTGGAGATAGGTTTCAAGTTTCATAATTTTCTAAGTTGTTTTTGATTTATAATAAATTTTCTAATAAAGAAAATAGTTAAATTGGGTTTAAATTATTTTTGATTATTATGTTAGCTTTGGGTCAGAAATTTTAATATGTTAGAAAAAATATTAAAAGTGATTTATGAAATTTTTTAGAGAAGTATCCTAAATATTTTATTAAAGATATAAAATTATTTAAGGTATAGGACTAAAATGTTTTATATGTTTAGAAAAGGAGAAGGGGCAATTTGCTAAATATTTTAAATTGTTAATTACTAAAATTGGCAGCACTTTTAGAAAAGATTTTGAAAAAAAATTGGCAACCAATTATATGTTGACAAATAAATCAAGTTAGTTGGAAAGGTATTAATTTAAAAGGTTAAAAATAATTTTGTAAAAGTTTATTGCTTCGCCACATATAGCAGCCACATTTCGACCCCATACGTTCGCCTTCAACCAAGTCGAAACCAATACACATGGTATTAATGCCTTATTACATAGTGGATTTGAGAAATGCGGAAGGTATAGAGTCGAAACGTGCTTTCAAAGGGGGTAAATTAGCTCTTTTAATCTTGGAACTATTTTGGTTACAAATAAGGCTTTCGAAGGTGTTATATCTTTCGACTTAACCAACTTGCTTTTGTTTATATAAAGAAAAGGCTTCCAAATGGGTTGTCGCCTTTTGTTTTAGAACAAGCTTTGAAAGGGACGACACCCCTGCTGTCGCATTCAACCTTTCGAATCAGTGCTTTCGAAAGGATTCTTTTGCCTTAAACTTTAAAGCCGCTTCTCCAGGCTTTCGAAAGGGCTGGTTTCAAAACCATCCACTTTCTTTTACCCTGGAATAATGTTTTCGTAAGAGTTGACTTCACCCTCATTCTTTAAAGACCCACACATATAATGAAAGTTAAACCCAAAAGGTTTGAAAGGAATAGTTTTAAAAGGTTTCAAAGCTATTTTCACAAACTTTTACTTTGACCCAATGCTTTCAAATGGTTTTTTTTTAACAAGGAGTTTTAATACTTTCGAAAGGTATATAATGTAGGTTTCGAAAATGAGGTATCCCAGTGTTTTCAAAAGGTTTACTTGAGTCTTTAAATGGAAGGTTTCCAATGCTTTCGAAAGTCAAGTTTAAAGTGTTTTAAGAAGAGGATGCCTAAATTTATATAAAGCTTTCGAAGGGATACCTTTAATTATTTTGAAAGGTATGTTTTGGCCTTTCGCCCTAGTGTTTCAAGGTGTGGTAGTTAACTTATTTTGAAAGGGTTAGTTTCAATGGATTCAAAAGGTATTGTTTAAAGTTATTGAACAAAGATTTCAAATAGTTTACCTTGGCTTCATGGCCTAAGATCTTTTAAGTTAAAGAGGGCTTTTGAGTCACTTTGGAGGGACAGATAATCCCATTATATATCATTAACATTATTTTATGTAAAGTATATATATCATGGAAATGATATTTGAGTAAAGCAAGAGTATATTTTCCTTGTTTAAGTATGATTTAAAGGGTTAAATTAATTTGAACGAAATGTTTTCAAGGGAAATTTGATGGGGTAGTTAACCCTAAGTAAATGACTCAGATATTGTAATACCAGATGAGACTGGAATAAGGTCATGCCCTATACTTAAGCTAATAAGCTGCTAACTAATATAAGTCCAAAATTCTAGTGTGTAGGGCTTTGTCATAGGTAAGACTAAAATGATGCTACATATAGAAAGGAATATGCAGAGGAAGATTGGTTATTGGTGAGCCCGCAAAACTATTAGGTCCAATTGACCCTAGAAGATCATAGTTAAGGGTAGATAGCCCAGTAGTGTGTACAACAAATGTTAGATAATTGTTTGTGTCTGGTAGGTTTGAGTCATCCAATGGTTAGTAGTTGGCCAAACAAAACTATACTGTTCGAACGGATAGTATATTGATTACCTGATTTATATGCATACCTGATATTGTTATTCTTGCTTTAATCAGTTTGATTGCAAGATATTGATTTGCAAAAGATATGTTTTAAAAGGAATACTAGTGAGGAGAAACCCGTTTCGCTAAGCGGCGTGGTCTCACTTAGTATCAGATAACAGAGATGTAATAGTGTTATTCACACCAGGATTTATATCTGACTTGAAGTTTATGTTTTCCCCTTGAACTCTCGAGTGCTCAAAATATGATCTAAGTAGATTGAGAGTTGAGATTTTTTAGGCTAGTAGGTTGGACGAATAAGCTTCTGAAGACGTGTAGAAGGCAAATCTAGTTATATAGGAGCTATTTAGTTTTATTTCCACTGTGTTGTATTAAGACCAATATGTCTATTTAGTACTCTGATCATCCAAGAGAGCATCTTTATATGTCACCCTTGGCATAATTTGTAATAATTATATTTGATCACAACCTAGGAATCGTTTTGGGATTATGTATCTGAATATGAAATATTGATTTGAAATGTAACTAGAGAAGTGTTTTAAATCTGTGTTGATTCTATTTCATATTCGTATGCTTTTGATATTATGGATACCTTTAACATTACCGTATTTTGTCACCAGAAGTTAATACTATGGATGACTGCAACATTTATAGTGTATAGCTTCGGACCTCAAGATAGGAGATGTTACAACTTGGTATCAGAGCATAGGTTTATGGAAAACTTAAAAAGAATTTCAAACTTAAAACTATTTTTAAAACATAATCCTAAGGAATTAGAGAAAGATTGGGTATGCGATAATGCTATATAACCTAGTTGTATTTGTTATATATATAAATATATATAATTATACGTTTTATTTATATTCTCCCATCTCTCTTAGGCTATTCTTCTGTATCTTACAAAAACTCGAATGTAGATTTCACGGACGTAAGATAGGGATGCTAGAGGGGAAAGAGTTAACATTGGTAGAGGAAGCACCATAACCAATGGAATGTTAGACCAAATACTAGGAGTAATCCAGGTTAGGCTCAAGCTACTAATGTGGGTGCTCGAATACCACAAGTTGATATGAGACCTATGTATCAGTTTTTCGTAAACATGATGCAGGCTAGAGTTGTAGGTTTAGTTATAGGAAATGCTAAAGGAGGAAATAAGAGAGCCCAGTGGTCAATAATTATGATTTGTTGAGTAGAGATTATGCCAGCTGGGAGGAAAACTATTTATTGGGACTGAAGACACAATAAGTGGAGAATTGGTTACTTCATTGCGAGAAGATTTTTGCTGATTTAGGATTTAATGATGAGCAAAAAAGGAGATTCACTTCTAGGCAGTTACAAGGAGTAGCACTATATTGGTGGAACAATGTTACGGTCAGAGTCAATGAGGAGACCACTGCTTCGGTTGAGTTTAGGAGGAGGTTTGAAAAGAGGTTTATGTCGAATATTGCGAAGTTAACTCTGCTCAAGAAATTTGCTGATTTGGAGTAGGGAGATATGAAAGTTCTTTGCATACAACTAGATTTGAGGAGCTCTCGAGATATGGATACGGTACGGTCGATACTGGTATTAAAAGGAATGAGAAGTTTATCCGTGGGCTGAAACCTGAGCTTGCTAAGGCCACATTATCGCATATTAGAGATCTGTGCGATGTAGTTGTTGAGATGGCTTTAAGGCAGAAGGAGATGCTTGCTTACCTTGAGCGTAACAGGGCAGGAGGAGCTCAAGGAGGACAGAACCAGAAGAGGATGTTTTTCCATAAGAAGGGATTCGAAGGAGTGGAGCTACCAAGAAGGGAAAAACAAAAGTTATTTGTTATAAATGTGACAAGAAAGGACACTATGCTCATGAGTGTGGAACGGGAAAAGGGACGAAAGCTGCTGACAAGAAAGGAGTAAGATGTTTCAACTACGATCAAGTTGGACAATATAAAAACCAGAGCAAGGAGCCATCCAAGGATGGAAAAGGCAAGACGTTTGCATTGGATCCAACTACCTCATGATCAACAAAATAGGAAAAAGGAAAAGCTTTGTTGGGAGGTACGCTTTTGATTCATGGTTATCATTTAGAGTTCTATTTCACATTGGCGCATCGCATTCTTTCATATCTCATTGTTTGGTAGATAAGCTTAACCTAGAACACTTATACCTAGTTACTTCCTTAAGGATTGCGAATCCGATAGGAGGATATGCGGCTCTTGGAATGAGATGTGACCACCTAGATTTTGAACTGTCGGGCTATGTACTTTTTTGCTGTTTGCATGTGTTTGATTTCGTAGGGTTGGGAATCATTTTGGGTATGGATTGGTTAAGTAAATATGATGATAGGATACTTTGCCATTATAGAAAAATATCACTTAGAAACCATGACTGTAGTGATTGGATATACTCCGTAGAAAAACCTAGTTTTGAGGATAATGCTTTATTGGGTGTTGTGGAGGCAGAAAACAAATTAAATCGAGTTTTCATTTTTAGAGAATTCGCAGATGTCTTTGTACCAGTAGTAGGACTTCGATCGAACCAAGCTATTGAGTTTCAGATAGATTTAGTACCAGGAGCAGAACCGGTAAGTAGACCGCCAAGCCAATTAAGAGGGAGCTAAAGATGTAGTTGGTGGATTTGGAATGTAAGAATTTTATCAAACCAAGTAGTTTTCCTTGGGGAGCAGCCGTAGTGTTTGCAAGGAAACTGGATGGATTGTTAAGGTTATGCATCGATTTATCGTAAACTGAATGAGAAGACGATAAAGAATCGATATCTGCTACCAAGAATTAATGATTTGTTCGGCCAGTTGAGTGGAGCCAAATTATTTTTCCAGTTGGATTTGGAAACAGGATTCCATCAGCTTAGAGTGGTTGAGGAAAGTATTCTTTTGACGGCGTTTAGAACCTGATATGAATCATACGAATGGTTAGTAATGCCATTCGGACTAATTAATGCGCCAGCATTCATTGTAGATTTGATGAACCGAGTTTTCCGAGAGCACTTGGATAGGTTTATGTTGGTATTCATAGATGACATTTTGGCATACTCTAAAGATGAAAGAGAGTATGAAGTTCATCTTAGAGTGGTTCTTGAGATATTGAGGCAGCATCAACTGAAGATAAAATTTTCAGTGTCATTTCTAGAAGAAGGAAGCGAAGTTTCTTGGTCATGTAGTCTCAGAGAAAGGGTTATTTCAAGATCCAGCTAAGATCGAGGCAGTAAACAGTTGGAAGAGACCCAAGACAATGACTGAGATGAAGAGTTTTCTTGGATTAGATGGTTACTATCGTAGATTCATTAAGGATTTTTCATGGACAGCGACACCGATGACTAAGCTAACTAGAAAAGATGTGAAATTTGTTTGGACTGATAAGTGTGAGGAAGCATTCCAGAAGCTTAACCACTTATTGATAAATGCACCTATGTTAGTTGTTCCATAGGGGAATCAGGACTTAGCAGTGCACACAGATGCATGTGGAATAGGGCTAGGATCCGTGTTAATGCATAAAGGTAAAGTGATTGCTTAAACTTCTCGGCATCTCAAACCGCATGAGGTTAGATATCCAACTCACGATTTGGAATTAGCTGCAGTAATTTTCGCATTGAAGGTGTGGAGAAATTGCCTTTTAGGAGAGAGATTCGAGCTATATACGAATCATAAGTCACTGAAGTATCTATTCTTTCAGAAGGTGTTGAATATGAGGCAACAAAGATGGTTAGAGTTTTTAGCCACTTATTACTTTGGTATTGAGTATACGCCAGGAAAAGGCAAAAAAGTTGCAGATGCACTTAGTAGGAAATATCAGAATGCAATATTAGCTATGATAGTAGAGTGGAAAGATTTGGAAACATTGATTACATGCAGAATACAGTAAGGATCCGAAGCTAGATCTAGTAAGGAAACTTCTATGTTGTCATGTTAGAAATTCGATCGGTAATAATAAAAAAGATCGCTTCAAGAAAGGGGAGGATCCCATATTAGCTGAATAGATCAAAAATTTAAGGGATGGAATATAGAGCGATGACTTGAAAGATTTCATTCTTGACCAGAATGGATGGTTGAGGATGAAAGGAAGACTATGTGTTCCGAATGTGGAAAACATTAGGAAGGAAGTTCTTAGTGAATGCTATCGTTTGAATTTCATTATTCATACAGAAGGAGCTAAGATGTATCAGGGCATGAAAGAATTTTCTTCTAGGAAGGCAGAAGAGGGATGTAGGCTTATGGGTGAAGCAGTGTTTGAACTTTCAACAGGTAAAAGTCAAGCGTCAAAAATCAAGTGGATTACTTCAGCCTTTAGAGGTTCCAATCTAGAAATGGGATTCTATCTCAATGGATTTTATATACGGGTTGCCAAGGTCAAATAGGAGAAATGAAAGCATATGGGTTATCGTGGACAGTTTGACCAAGAGTGCCCATTTCATTCCATTTAAGTCAACCAGGATGGCACATGTTATAGCTAAGTGGTTTATGAAGAATATAGTTAGACTACATTGAATTCCTAGTAGTATAATAAGTGATAGAGTTTCCTTATTCACTAGCGAGTTCTGGAAGAGTCTACATGAGAATTTTGGCACCAAGGTTAAGATGAGTACGCTTATCACTGCAAACAAATGGGCAAATGAAAAGAGTTAACAGAGTCTTAGAAGATTTGTTACGAGCTAGTGTGCTAGATTTTGGAGGATCATGGGATGACCACCTACACTTATTCGAGTTTTCGTACAACAACAGCTATCAGACTAGTATAGGGTGGCACCGTTTAAAGCTTTGTATGGAAGGCCATGCAAATCTCCCGTTTGTTGGTTAGAGACTGGAGGATCATGGGAAGACCACCTACACTTATTCGAGTTTTCGTACAACAACAGCTATCAGACTAGTATACGGTGGCACCGTTTAAAGCTTTGTATGGAAGGCCATGCAAATCTCCCGTTTGTTGGTTAGAGACTGGAGATAGATTAGTTTTTGGCCCAGATTTGGTTAGAGAAGTTGTAGAAAAGATTTAGTTCATTCAAGCCAGAATGAAGGAAGCTCTGTCCAGACAGAAGAGCTATGCTGATAAGAGACGGAAAGACCTAGAGTTTTCGGTTGGAGATCATGTTTTCGTCATGATATCACTGATGAAAGGTGTAATTAGATTCGAAAAATTAGAAAAGTTTCCATCAAGATTCGTTGGACCATTTCCTATTATGGAAAGGGTCGGGAAACTCGCATATAGAGTAGAGTTACCGAATAGTTTGGCAGGAGTCCACGTTGTATTTCATATATCTCATCTAAGGAAGTGTATTCAAGATTTAGAAACTACTATTACACCGACTAGTTAGATGATTTAATAGTGGAACCAGATATGACTATAGTTAGAAAGCTAGTTCGTACAGTCACGAGAGATGAGAAGAGATTAAGCAACATGATAGTCTGATTAGTCAAAGTCCAGTGCGGAGACGACGAGAGAGACTGTATTTGGGAAACTGAAAGCAAGATTAGAGATACTTATCCTAACTTGTTTCATGGTATGTTTTACCTTTATGATTAATTTTATGAGTACCTTATCGTAATTTCAAGGATGAAATTGTGAGGGGAGTCTGTAACGACTCTAATTTTGGCTAACATTATTCAGGAGATTTAATTAGATAAATTAAATATAATAATGTAAAGATTAAGTGGTTAAAGGATTGAGATTTGTATAATTATTAGGTTGCCATGCCTAATTAATCTAAAGCCAAAGAGAATTAAAATGAAGTCAGTAAAGGTAATAAGATAAGGGAAAAATAGAAATAGGTTACATTCTTATACCCTAAACCCTTATTCCAATTTCATTTACAACATTCACACAAAAAACTAAATCTAGAGCTTGGCCAACCACCATTAGAAGTGATCTAAAGGAAGATAAGCAAGGATTCAAGTAGAAAGCTTAATCAAATCAATTAAAGAGCAAATCTCAATCTTTTTAACAATCAAGCTAAGGTGGATTATATATTATATCTCGTTTTTTTTGTTTTGATTTCTAGATAAGATCTGAATTTATTTTGCAAGAAAAATTCCATGTTTTGATTGTTTGAATGATAATATATGCTTGTTGATGATTTATTTTATTTCATATAGATTTTATGATAAGATTTGATTTGAAAACCTATCAAATGACATCCAAATGGCTTGCATTTTTTATATAAGGTGAGAAACATTATTTTAGAGATTGGTTTCAAGTTTCATAATTTTCGAAGTTGTGAATTTATTACAAATTTTCTAGTAAAGAAAATGGTTAAATTGGGTTTAAACTATTTTCGGCTATTATAAGTTAGCTTTGGGTTAGAAATTTAAATATCCTAGAAAACATATTAAAAGTGATTTATGGGAATTTTTAGAGAATTTTCCTAAGTATTTTATTAAAGATATAAAATTATTTAAGGTATGCACTTAAATGTTTTATATGCTTAGAAAAGGGGAAGGGACAATTTGCTAAACGTTTCAAATTGTTAATTACAAAAGTCAGCAGCACTTTTAGAAAAGATTTTGCAAAAAAAAAAAAATTGGAAACCAATTATATGTTGACAAATAAGGCAAGTTAGTTGGAAAGGTATTACTTTAAAAAGTTAAAAATCGGTTTTGTAAAGGTTTATTGCTTTGCCACTTATAGCAGCCACGTTTCATACATCCGTCTCCAAGAAATCAAAACCAATACACGTGGTATCAAAGCCTTGGTACGTATGGATTGGAGAAAGGTGAAAGGTATAGAGTCGAAACGTGCTTGCAAAGGGGTAGAAGTAACTCTTTTAATCTTGGAACTATTTTTGTTACAAATAAGGCTTTCGAAGGTGTTGAAGCTTTCGACTTAACCAACTTGCTTTGGTTTATATAAAGAAAAGGCTTTCAAATGGGTTGCCGCCTTTTACTTTTAAAACAAGCTTTGAAAGGTTCGAAACCCCAGCTGCCGCATCCAACCTTTCAAATCAATGCTTTCGAAAGATTTCTTTTGCCTTAAACTTTGAAGCTGCTTCTCCATGCATTCGAAAGGGCTGGTTTCGAAACCATCCACTTTCTTTTACTTAGAAATAATGTTTTTGAAAGAGTTGCTTTCGTCCCAGTTCTTTTAAGACCCTTAGATATATTGAAAATTAAATCCAAAAGGTTTCGAAAGAAACGGTTTTAAAAGGTTTCGAAGCTATATACTACAAACTTTTACTTGGAATCAATGCTTTCGAAGGCATGTTTTAAGCAAGGAGTTTTAATTCTTCCGAAAGGTATACAATGTAGGTTTAGAAGGGGAGGTACCCTAATGTTTTCAAAAGGTTTTCTTGAGTCTTTAAATGGAACGTTTTCAATGCTTTCGAAAGGCAAGTTTAAAGTGTTTTAAAAAGAGGATGTCTAAGGTTATATATAGATTTCGAAGAGATACCTTCAACGATTTCGAAATGTATGTTTTGACCTTTTGGCCTAGTGTTTCAAGGTATAGTATTTAACTTATTTTGAAAGGGATACTTTCAAAGTATTCAAAAGGTATTGTTTAAAGTTTTTAAGCAAAGATTTCGAATAGTTTGCCTTGGCTTCGTGGTCTAAGATCTTTTAAGTTAAAGAGGGGTTTTAACTTACTTTGGAGGGATAGATGATCTCACTATATCTCATCAGCATTGCTTTGTGTAAGTATATATATATATATATATATATATATCTTGACAAAGATATTTGTGTAAATCATAGAGTATATTTTTCTTGTTTAAATATGATTTTGAGGGGTTAAATCAATTAGAATTTCAAGGAAAATTTGATAGAATAGTTAACCCTAAGTAAATGACTCAGATATTATAATACCGGATGGGACTGGTATAGGGTCACACCCTATACTTAATCTAATAAGCCCCTAGCTAATATAAGTCCAAAATTTCAGTGTGTAGGGCTTTGTCACAAGTAAGACTAAAATGATGTTGCACACAAAAAGGAATATACAAAGAAAGATAGGTTATTAGTCAGCCCGCAAAATCGTTAGGTTCAGTTGACCCTAGAAGATGATAGCTAAAGACAGATAGCCCAGTAGTGTGTCGAACAGATGTTAGATAATTGGTTGTGTCTGGCATGCCCGAGTCTGCCAATGTGGTTAGCCAAACAAAACTTTATTGTTCAGACATGTAGTCCATTAATTACCTGATTTATATGCATATATGATATTTCTATTCTTGCTTTAATCAGTTTGATTGTAGGTGTGACGACCCGGAATTTTGAGCAATATCAATTTAATAATCTTTGATAATAATTAAATTGATTTGATCATTTTACATTATAAATTGACAAGTCAAAATTCTTTTAAAGGCTGATAGTAATAATTTGATAATATCTATCAACAATTTTCTTAACAATATAAAATTTGGCAAGTTTAATTCTTTTGAAAATTTATAATATTTTAATTTGGAAATATTTATTTTGGCAATTTAAAATTGATAAGATTTATTTTCCAAAGGGTAATCAAAAATATTTTCTATTTATAATATATATGTATTGATATATCTTGTAAATAGGAAGTTTATAAGTAATAAAAGCTATCTACTCAAATTTTAATATATAGGATATATATTAATATATATATTGTGATTTGAAATCTGTTTTAAGATTTAATATGGTAATTATCAAATATAATATTAAAATGTTTTTGTATTTGAAATGTGTATATATATTTGTATATATATTTGAAATAGGAATTTTATTAATTTGAATTTAATTAGTATTTGCAAACTTTAATAAACATATAATTTGTAATTTGAAATGTGAATTTAATTTAATGTTTTTGAAAATAATATTTGAGATTTAAATTTTAACAACAAAGGTAATTCCTTATTTATTATAAATATGTACTTTAAGCTTTTGTTTAAATAAGATTTAAATTAAAAGTTCATTTGCTTTAATAGTCTTTCATTTTAATTTTAACATAAGATAAAATTGTTTTAAAATTTTTATATAAGGAGTTAAACTCAATTTCTCAAGTTTATAAACATATATTATATAAAATAAATCAAAAATATAAGTTATTTGTATTCACATACATATTTATTAAAAGATAAGTTCATAATATTACATAATTACTTACATATAACTTAAATAAATTTTAAATAAGAAAATAACATTTAAAACATTAATAAAACATTAGAAATAACTTTTGTAAATATTAACTAAACATAATAACACTTGTAAAACATTTAGTAAACATTAAAGACACTTGTGAATCTTTGAGCTTAGGTGTAAAATAACTAGAGCTTTACAGTGACAAATGTCATCTTTTAATAAAATAAAATTTAAGTGTAAAATTAAAAGAAGAAATTTATCTTCAGCAAAAATACTTTCTTATCCTAACAAAATTTCAATACAAAACAAATAATAAAAAGAAGTAAAATCTGAAGAAAAAAATAGAACCTGGATTTCAATCTGAAAACATGATGATGAAAGCATGTTCAAATCAAAGAATACGCAGGAAAATTTCAATAGAAAGAGCAAGATGTAAACATCAATGCAATCTGAAATCAAACAACTCAGGGATTAAATCAACATGCAACTGAAATTAATCATGCAATTCAGATTCAATAAGCATGCAGAAATTTCAACAAGCCTGGGAACATTTTCTATTTTCTGCAAATAAAGTGAGTAAATAAATTCTTTTAAATACAGTTTAAACGTTGGATTCATCTTGTTCTTATGATTGAATAACATGATGTTGATAGAATATTTGATTTAAATTTGAATGCATGTTTGAATTGGGTATATTTGTTTTGCCTGTGAAGTAAAAATATGTCCTGTGTAAAGTAACAGGCTTCAATTTCATTATAAAATCAATAGTCCCATATTGAATTCGTATTGACCTTTGATGTATAAATAGAAGTTGATTGTAATCAAGTAATCTATCACTTAAAAATATTTACAGGACTTTAAAGTGAATTTTGGCTCTGGAATTTTGAAATTTACAGTAAATCTTTAATTTGGGTTAAAAACTTTTGAAAGCAAACTTGAGTTTTGATTTTAAAATCATATTACAAATAAGAAAAAAATGATTTTTTAAACTTGAATCACGAATTTTAGGTTAGTAATTTGCGAGAATTTGGGGTTTGATTATTTTGTGCATTTTAGTCAATTTGGGACGAACGACGACGAATTAGTGGACGAGGTTGTGCTTGAAGGTGGAGGAGACAACGGTGATCATCAGAAAAATACTTGTGTATTTAATTGATGTTTGGGGTGATCGTAGATTGAGTAAGTAGGGTTTTGTATGCTGTATTTGTCTTGAGTGTTCCAATGGGTTTCGCGACGTCGTGATGCAACCGGGGATGATCGCGTAGGGTTCTGGAGGTGCTGGGAAGTGAGGCGGAGCTTCGAGGAGGATCGCGTGGCATATTGATGCAGGGATCACCGAAGGTGGTCGTATTTGGATGGTGTGAGGACAGGCAGTTGGGTTCGACTGTCACATTTTGATTCTCGGTCAATTTCAAGTTTCTGGGTGGTGCGATTGGTAGTAGGGGTTAGAGCGACATGTAGGTGGTCGGCGTGGGGTTCGCCGACGACGAGCGGCGTGGTGCACGTGAACGTGCACCGTTGTCGTGCAGCTGAATTTGATTAGGAAGGTAGAGGGGGAAACTCGAAGTTACCTTCGTGTACCTGATGATATTTCTCGAAGCAGGGGATAGGGTTGGAGAGACTCGGGATTTTTGCTTGTTTTCTCGAAGATATACTCGAGATTGTGTAAGGGGATAGCTCGGGTTTTGGTTGAGCTGGGTGTAGTTTGAACAGTAATGTTTTAAAAGGTTTTGAACAAAGAAAATATGATTTTTGAAGATAATTCAAGTTTTAAAACAAATTAAAACAAGTTTATATATTAAAATATGGATGTTTTAAAAATAAAATAAGTGAATTTTTGAAATAAAGTTGTATTAAATTTTATTAAATAACTTTGAAAAGTTTAAAATTTTAAAAGCTTTAATGTGAATGTTTAAATTATTTTAATTATATTTTTTAATGTTATATTTTAAATTAAGGTTTAATGATTAAGATTTAGTAATCATTTATAACAAAAATCGTCTTAAGTAATTTAGAATTTTGATTAACTAAAGATGAACAAATATATGAAGATAATTAAGATAATTAAATTATTTTTAATAATCAAGTGTTATTGGTTAATATTAATAGTTTAATTAAGATAATGGTTTACTTAATTTAGGATCTTTATAATATAAGAAGTTAAAAGAATCATTTAATTAATTTAAATGATTAAGTTAAATAATTAATTAAGTAATTAATTAGTGATTAATTTCAAGATAATCACTTTAGAGTTAATTAGGTATAATTGCTTGGTGAAGTAATCAAGTGATTAATTACTAGAGGTAATTAAGTAAAAGAATAATTACTTTATAAAAGTAATTTAGTGGATTTGATTAAGGATTAAACACTTGAGTAATTAATTAAATAAATAATTAATATAATCAATTAAAGGTTTAAATTATTTAATTAATGGTTAATTAATAAAGGAATTAAGGGTAATTAATTATTTGAATAATTACTTATTAAAGTAATTGATTAAGAAATAAATTTTAATTAATGAAGCAATCATTAATTAATGGAATTAATTAATTAATTGTTAACTAATAACTAAGGGATAATTAATTTATAATTAAGTTTTAATTACTAAATGTAATTAAAAAGTAATTAATAAAATATGATTAATTAATAATAATTAATTAAATATGATTAATTATAAATGATTAATCAAGTGTGATTAATTAAAGGTAGTTAATCAAGAGTAATTAATCAAGTATGATTAATTAAAGATGATTAATCAGGCGTGATTAATTAAAGGATAATAAAGAAATAATTATCAAGATAATTAAATAATAATTAATCAAGTGTGATTAATTTTAAAGGGTAATTAAGAAGATAATTACTTGGATAATTAAGAAGTAATTAATCAATATGATTAATTAATATTGTAATTAATAAATAATTACTTAAAGTAATTAAGTAATAATTAATCAAGGATGATTAATTAAAGAGAATGATTAAGTGATGTTTATTAATTAATTTGTAATTAATTAATGAATAGTAAGATGGATTGATGACAATCCAAGTGTTTAAGTAAGGAATTAATTAAGGATGAATTAAATTAATTTAAGTCGGATCAAAACTTGTTATGGTTGATTAATGATTGGATGATAAGTATCATTGGATGAGTTAATGATATTGGATGATATTGGATGTCATTGGTTGATATGTGATGATATGAATGTGTTATATCTGTGATATATATATATATATATATATATGCTTCTTTATGATATGTATGGATGATTGTGATAATAGTGAATTATCTATCCGTGTAATGTGAATCTTCCATTTATGTTAAGTGATATTTTTGAATATCTACTGTTTAAATCCCTTAAGTACAACTTGGACATTAAAATGGCGTTTGGTTTCGGTGAGACCAGGATCGGATTTCCATATTTGGATATCCGAAAACCACACCGATCCAAAATAAACGTTAGGTCGTGAATCCAAGTGGAGTGCAAGTGAAGACTCGAGGTGTAAGAACTATACGTCAGTATAACTCTGTGGGTGATTCCGTAATGAGTTTGATGGAATAGTACTTATAGGCACGAGATGGTGATTCAGAGTGCAAGGGCTATGGTCGTTGACTCTAGGGGTGATTCCAAAATGAGTGCAACGAGATAGTTCCTTCGGTTCCGTTCGAACTCGGAACGGACTTGAATGATTGAATGCTTTCAGAACATCGTCAGGTGGACGATGAGCATTCTAAGATAAATGTGTCCTACAAAGGTAATCGCAGCCTCAAGCCTCATCAACCCAGAATGGTTAAAACAGGGGAGGTGCAGCAAGGCTTCGTGGGTAGCTCCTATTGGAGGGCGAGATTCATCCCTGTCTATATGTCCCTTTTTATTTCGGCTTTGTGGGCAGTTGGTCTGCAGCCAGCTGCGGAGTGGTCTTGTTCGGGACTGTTCAGTAAGGAATATTCCCGGCCTTGTGTTGCAGGGGAGTTAGGGTGGCTCCTCCGCACGGTGATCTAGGCCACATACTGTGACGGGCGGTACCCAGTAGCCCTGCCATTGATGGAAACCCATTTTTCCTACGAGACCCTACGGTTTTGTTCGTATTACCCACTTTTGTGGCTAGTAGCTGGAATTTAATAGATGTAACGATTTCGGCTATTTCATATTTACTTGAAAACCCTAGACCCTATTATAATATCACCGGATTTCCTATCAAATGTTTTGGTTAGCGTAAGGTAAAAACTCTTCTATGTTTATGTGTGGGAAGTCTTAAGTGATACTTTTCTTTTCAAAGGATTTTCTAAAGTTAAGCAATCCTAAACCGTTTACTCACACCAGACCCCTGTCTGACCCGAGTGTTTATTTTCTGTTTTATTAAACTATTGGGTACTCATATTATGTATGAGTAGTCAAGTAATTCAGGTTATCCTCGACGAAATCTGGAGGAGCTTTGGAGCAGGAGGCTTCAGCGTGTAAATATATAGTTAGAGTTTCCGCTGTGTACTATTCTGTATAGTTGTTCTTTTATTGTATATTAGACAGAAATGTTATAACTGTCTAAATTGAGATGTATAGTTGTGTACTCTGATGTATCTGATACTATATGCATGTTATATATTATATTTCATTCGTTCCGTTGTGAGATTTCTGTTGTGTTGTTGTTCTTTCTTCTCTTTCTTTTCTTCTTCTATCCCTTTCTTTCTTAATTAGTGATGCGATTTTCTGGTGATAGAAAGTCGGGTCGCTACAGTAGGATTTTGATTTGCAAAATATATGTTTCTAAAGTGATATTAGTGAGGGGAAAACCATTCCGCTGAGCGGCATGGTCTCACTTAGTATCAGATAAACGAGATGTAATAGTATTATTCACACCATGCTTTATGTCTGACTCGAATTTTATGTTTTCCCTTTAAACTCTCGGATGCTCGAATATGATTGAGTAGATTGAGAGTTAAGGTTTTTCAGGTTTAGTAGGTTGGACGAATAAGTTTTCAAAGATGTGCTGAGGCAAAGCTAGCTATATAAGAGCTATTTAGTTTATTCAGCTGTGTTGTATTAAGACTGATGTGTTAATTTAGTACTTTGACTATCCAGGGGGCATCTTCATATGTCGCTCTTGGTATAATTTGTAATAATTATATTTGGTCACAACCTAGGAATCATTTTGGGATTATGTATCTGAATATAAACTATTGATTTGAAATGTAATCATAAAAGTTTTCTAAGCCTATGTCAATTTTATTTCATTTTCGCGTGCTTCTGATATTATGGATACCATTAACATTACCGTATTTTGTCACCGGAAATTAATACTAGGGATGATTGCAGCACCTATAGCGCTTAGCTTCAGCCCTCAACATAGGGGATGTTACGTAGTTTGACCTCACTTGCTCTTTGCTATCCTCTTTTAGATTTTTAACTCCAGAATAGGAGCTCAATCACTATCTTCATATAGACGTTTGATATAACTAGCTTCAATATCTTCCACGTTCTTTTCTTAGCACTATAGACTGGAAATATATGGATAACATTTGCCCCTTCCTTGTATTAAAAAATTGTTTCACACTTTAGTGTAAAATCAAGTTTCTTCTCTCCTTTCCAACTTTTTGTCAATCTTCAATCCTATTTTCCTGAAAACATAAAGCAAAGGTTAATGACCTATAATATTTTCTTTAAGTTCAATTTTAGACAAACTCTTTTTAGGTTTTGATAAAGACATGGATTAATTTATCTCCTTATTTATATAAAGGAGCTTTATGTATTTCAATGTAAAGCTAAATTTAATTCAGAAGACCACAAATCTGCTCGATAAGAAGACCATAAATTTTATTAGCAAGAAGACCCAAATTCTAAGAACTCCCATAGACTTTTTTGATAGAAGTCCAAAAATTCAATTGATAAGAAGATCAAATTTCCAAGAAGTTCCAAAGATTTGTCTGATAGAAGTCACAGACTTCTATTGATAAAAAGACTAAAAACCCCTCTGGTTTAAAATTGAGAAATACGTCTAGTAAGAAATCCATAAACTTTTTTAATAATGAGGCCATAAATCTATATGCCAAGAAGATCATGAATTCGCTAGTTAAGAAGATCGGAAATCCATCTTGTAAGAAAATCATAAATCTGTTTAGTAATAAGATCAGAACTTTATCTAGTAAGAAGATCGAAAATTCTTTTGATAATAAGACCAGGACTCCATCTAATAAGTGGATTATAAATCCGATTATTAACGGAGATTCCTATTATCTGATAATTCAAATTCTAATCCAAAAATTAAGGACCGAGAGCTAATTCAATATTTCGAAGAATGGAGCTTTGAGCCTAAGTAATAAATCAAATTTCTCAGACGTCCATATCTGACATTAAAATCTTCAATTCTAAATAATTGATGGTTCTTGATCCTTCCTTTGAAGGTTATTTTAACTTTGCCTTTGTGTAGAACTAAATATATTTGATTGTTCTTCCTCCAGACGATTGCTTTGGCCCATCTTTAGGATAAATTTAAACTTACTTAATTGGTTTCTTTTGCCCATTATCACTCTTTGGATGATGATTTAGGCTTTACTTCTTTCTACCCCTTCTCACTCTTTGGGTAATGATTTAGGCTTTGATAATTTTCTTCCATTATCACTCTTTGGGTGATGATTTAGGCTTTGAAAGATCCCCTTATTACCTTATAAGTAATAATTTTGGCCGGTCGATGCGTTTGGTTAGCCATCTTAGGCAGAACTAAAATCTTACCCATCCTCCCACTAGGAGGCACTCCAATCATGCTTTATATATAGTACTGAAGGCTGGTTTGGTGCTTTGACCAGGCCAACTTAGGCAGGACTAAAGGCGTACTTCATCATTCCTCTAGGAGGCGCTTCGGCCAGCCACATAGGTGGCTAGGCCATCATAGGAAAGACCAAATGCTTACTCCAACCTCCCTCTAGGAGGTGCTTTGACTAGGCCTTTGTGGTGGGATGAAAGGCTTTTCCTTTGCCCCTTTAAACCTTATAGGGTATGGTTTAGGCTTTGATTTCCTTATAGTTCCTTTTTTCCATTTGATTGTTGATTCCATAAATATACTTGTCTTAATTTCTTTTCTCGTCCATTATTGGAAAGTATGGTCTCAAATGTCTGGCATTGTATGTTCTTACTGTTACATTGTCGTCGGGCTGGCTTAATCGATGGGTCCCCAATGGGATTACTTTATGGATAATGAAGGTTCGCTTCTAGTTTGGTCCAAGCGGCCCATTCGTTGGATTTTTGGTATTTTCCATGACTTTTCGGAGTACCAAGTCTCCTTTCGGAATGATCTTTCCTTAAGCCTGGAATTATAGTACCTTGATATTCTTCTTTGATATTTAGCCATCCACATGGCTTCTTTATCCCTTAATTCATTTACCAGATCCAAGGACCCTTTTCTTAGCACTCGATTATGGTTAAAAGCATATGCGATTCTCCAGTGAGATGGTATCTCAACTTCGATTGGAAGAATTGCTTCACATCCATCTGTAAAGAGAATGGAGTATTCCGCGTCGCATTTTTATTAGAGTTTCGGTATGCCCAAAGTAAGAGTGGTAATTCTTCTACCCAATTCCCTTTTCCTTTATCCATTCGTTTCTTAAGGACGATCTTAATAGTTTTGTTTGCAGCTTCAACGACTCCATTAGCCTTAGGGTGAGCTACAGACGAAAAACTTTTGATTGTCACATTCTTCCTGCAGAATCTAGTGGACACCTCACTTTCAAATTGAGTTCCATTATCACATATTATCTTTTATGGTATTCTAAACTAGGTGACTATGTTTCTAATAAATTTTTTTAGCACTTTCCATGATGTTATATTTGGTAATGGCTCTACTTCTTCTCATTTGGTAAAGTAATGATGGCCACTAATGCATACCTAGCTCCGCCTTTGGATATAGGCAACGATCCTATTAAGTTTATTCCCCATACATCAATGGGTCATGGACTTGAGATTGGAGTTAATTCACTTGGTAACATATGTGGGATTATTGAGAATCTTTGACATTTCTGGCATCTGTTTACATAATTCATCGCATCATTGGCTATATGGAGCCAATAAAAACCTTGTCTCGTGACCTTTTTGGCCAATTTTATGACATTTGAATGGTCTTTACAAAATCCTTATGGGCTGCTTTCAGCAATTTTGCCCCATTTTTTGAACTGATGCATCTTAGGTATGGGAGTGAGTATCCTTTTTTGTAGGGTGTCCCCTCCATCATAACAAAAGTTAGAGCTTTGCATTTTATCCTTCTAACTTCCCTTTTATCCTCTGTTTTTCTTCTACAGGTGCTTAACAATAGGTGCCATCCACTTGTTCCCATATTAGTTGCTCATTTCTATATGAATGGTTCCTTCCTAGATCGTATCACTTCCATCTCACTTTTCTTTTCCTTTTTCCGCGTGCCTGAGAGCTTGGGATCTAGTCAATACCATTGCTTAATTTTTAGGATCGGGGGCTTTTTTTCAATATTAGGACTTTGTTGGAAGCCTACTGGGACATTCAGATATTTGGTCCTCCCCTTGAACTAGCCAGTTTCGCCAAAGAATTGACTTGGGAATTTTTCCCTTTAGGTACTTCGTGTATTGAAAATCTTCAAAGTGAGTCAACATCTTTAGCAACTTTTTACATAAAGGATCAATTTGGAATATTTCATTGGATATGTCTGATTCAGTTAATTAACCATCAATTGAGAATGACTAAAAATTTCGATCCTTGGGATCTTCAGCTGAAGGGCTGAGGTACCCTATCACTATTGATTCATACTCAGCTACATTATTGATAGCATGAAAACCTAACTTCATTATGTTATGCAATCGGTGTCCATCAGTGGTAATTCTTACATAATCTATGCCAGCTCAAATGAGGCCCCATCAACAAATAACTGATATTTAGATTTTAAATTCTTCTCCCTTTCTAATTATTCTTTAAAGAACACTATTTACTCGTTAACAAAATTGGCCAGCGCTTACCCTTCAATCGCCACTTGGGGTTGGGACTCGGTATTATATTGACTAAGCTCTATCCCCTATTTTCACTAGTCTTCTTGATGCCTAAGGTTTACTAAAAACTTGTTTAAGTGGAAAATTAGTCAAGACTTTGATTGAATATACTTGAAAGTAGGCTCTTAACTTTCGTGTAGTGAGAATTAAACAGTATGCCAACTTCTCTATAATTGGGTACCTAACCTCTGTAGGCCTTTTACTAATATAATATATAGGAATTTGAGTTTTGTTCTCCTCCCTTACCAAGACTGAACTTACTGCATGTTCAGAGATCGCCACATAGTGATCTAATTTTTCCCTTTCTATAGGGCTAGATCGGATCAGAGATTTTTCAAGATGATTCTTCAACTCTTTGAAGGCCTCTTCCTATTCAAAGTTCTTGTTCTTATCTCATCAAAGAAAGGGATGCACTTATCAGTGGCTTTAGAGATAAATTTTTTCAAAGCTACTACACTTCCATTTAGCGTTACCACATCTTTGCTTGTTTTTGGTTCTACCATATCCTTAATGGCTTTCATTTGATGAGGATTGGCCTCAATTCCTTGAGCACTGATATGTATCCTAGAAACTTCCCGGGTTGTATCCTAAAGGAGCACTTTTATGGATTTAATTTCATTTTATACTTTCTTAGTACTTCGAGCATTTCTTTGAGATCCTTTAAGTGGTGGGTTTCCTCTTGAGATTTCACTGGCATATCACCTACATACACTTCCGTGTTTCACCCAATTTGTTCTTTAAACGTTCTGTTCAATAACCATTGATATGTAGCCCATGTATTCTTCAGCCCGAAAAGCTCAACTTTGTAGCAGTAAATTCCCTAATTTGTTATAAAACATGGGTGCTCTTCATCTGGTATGAATATAGGAATTTGATAATAACCCGAGAATGCATCCATAAAAGATAACAGCTTATGTCTAATTGTGGCATTAACCAACTGGTCTATTCAGGGTAAAGGATAACACTTTAGGGCATGCTTTGTTTAGATCAGTGTAATCGACACACTTTCTCCATTTTCCATTGGAATTTTTGACTAATGCGGGATTCGCTAGCCGTTTGAGGTAAAACACTTCCATGTAAACCCGTTCTTAAGTCTTTTGATTTCTTCTTTCAATGCATTAGCATGAACTTTATCAAATTGCCTTCCCTTTTACTGAATAGGAATAATATTTGGGTCTATATTTAAAGCATACCTCATGACCATTAGGTCTATTCGGACCATGTTCGAGTGGATGCAGGCAAACACATCCTTGTTTGATGGAAGAAATTGAATAATTTCTTTATTAAACTTGTTACCCAATTCTATTCCAATCCTTACCTTTTTTGGATCAAGTGAATCTAATGTTACCTCTTCTTGGTCTGCAGCAAACTTTATTCTTTCTTACTTATTTCTACAATCAATTCGGTAACGATCTATTCACCATATGTTTCATTGTCTACTTGGTTTGCCTCTTTTCGTTTTCTTTTCCTTTCACAAAAGTTGAACCTCCTCAGTACATTCTTTGGCTTTCCAGCTATTCCGATCTTCTTATTTGCCTTGGATAGTCGGCTTAAAGGACCATCGTTAAAGGACTTCTCAATTTCAATTTTACTTAATTCCCTTCTCTTCACATCGTAACAAGAAACACCATCTCATTTGAATTGCTCAAACATAGCAAAATACAGTTCTCCAAAACTAAATTGCTCCCATCTTATTGGCCTCCTACCATTCCTGGTCAAAAACATTACCATTAGATATTTCGATGATACGAATGCATTCACTCCATCTAGGGTCGGCATCCCAAAGAAATAATTGTAATAGGAAGGTTGGTCCATTATTACAAACAGAGTCTCAAAAGTCCTAGAATGTGGCAGAATTCCCATGTGCATTAGGAGCTTGATCCTTCCTATTCGAGTAGACCCTTTATTGTTGAATCCAATGATTAGCTTAAAGCTTGGCTCCAGCTTCTCTCCTGGAATACCCATTTGATCAAAAGCATGTTTGAAGATCACATTTACTACACTTCCAATATCCACTAAGATCTTTGTAACCACAAAGAGCCCAATTTGTGAAGTAATCATCAACGGATTATGATGTAGGTGATGGACTCCCTTCGCTACTATGGGCTTACTGTTAAGTTGGGAATTTGAAGTAGATATTTACTATTTTTTAAGCGATGGTGTAACGACCCGGAATTTTGGCAATATGATTTTAATAAGTATTTAATCTAAATTAAATAAAATTCCAGCTTTTTATTTTATAAACTGATAAGATCTTTGGACATTTATCAGTTATACATGTATATATATGTTTTGTGAGGAAATTTTGATTTAAAATTTTAAAATAGAATCTTTCAAAAATATTTATAATAAAATATGTCCTATTCAATTAAAATTAAAAGGTGCTATATTATTAACATTTGATATAATACATATGTGAATGTAATCTAAATAATAATGTTTTAAATTAAAGCAATCCTATCAATATTAAATATAAATATAAGATACAAACATAAATATAAAATATATAAATACAAATATAGGTAATAAATCAAATATTTGAAAGTTAAACTCTAAATAAAAATGAAACTAAGAAGTTATGCTAGCAACAACTTATATGATTAAAATAAAATAAATCTTATAAATATTAAACATAAGTATAAAACAAATATATGGTTATAAACATAAGTATATAAACATAAGAAAACTATAATATTAATATAAGTATAAAAATAAACAAGTAAATGAAGTACTTGATAGTTTAAGTTTAAAATAGAAGTAAATATATAAAATAAATTGTAGTTTTGTAACATATGAAATCAGACAAAGTATAAAGTAATACCTGACATAAATATGTATATGTATTATTCAAGCAAGAAGATAATAAAACAAAAAACTTTAAACAAAATATCTATACACAACAAACATTAATAAGTATGTAAACATATAGGAAGACAATTGCATTTAATGCTTTCATCTCAGCACAAAGTTATGTTCAGCCGAAATATACAATATCATTTCAAATTGCAGCATATAAAACACATAATCTGATAAAAACAGAGTAGAAGAAACTTTGCACCAGTTATAACCTACCACTATTCAAAGCTGTTCAAACCTATTTCTATATATACATCTTCCTACTTCATTTTCGTTCATCAAAGCTTTGCATTTCAGAAGAAAGAACCACCATTACAAACTTAAATAACAATCCAACTATAACAACAAAACAACTTCATCAATCAAACAAGAAGATCAAGAGGGTTTCAGGCTAGGAGTTTTCAAAGGGGAAGATTTATTCTCTGTTCAAAAATTTTGTGATAGGTGAGTAAACAAATTTTAAAAATCTGAGTATAATTGAATCTTTGTGTATGATTCAAGAAATACTGTGCTTTGCTTAAGTATTTTCTTTCCAGTTTGACACTATATATATAAATATGTAATTGTCCTATGTAATAGAGTTGTATATGTTCATCTCTGTTTTTGGGTTACAGGGTGCAAAATCACCAAAAAAAAATTCAATATATTTTCAATAAAACATTTTTAGGCTCTGAGTTTAAAATAAAACATGTGTTCACACTTGAGTTGAAATCTAAAAATGGTTTCAAGCTATACGGTGATATACAACATCCAAAAATTTGATTTTTACAAGGAAGCCCAAACATATGATAAATTCGAATATGATGAATCATTGATTCAAGTATATAATGTGAATTCTTATTAGAAAAAAAGATTTTTAAAACAAAAATTGTGATTTTTCTTTGAGTATATCAACACCAACTTGTAGATGAACTGAAATTGGATTTTATCCAATTTCCAGTGATCGAAAAAAAATTTGATGTTGGAATTTTGCATGAAGCAAGCCTAGTAATCGATAATATCAGGAAAATTGTTAAACAATTTTTTTATCGAAGGAGATGCTATATCGAAGCAATTTATGGTTTAGCAGTCGTTTTTGGTTGAGGTCGGAGATGAGGTGTTTCCTCCACCTCTGGTTGATCGAGCTGCGTGGTATTGCAGGGGAGGGTAGTATGGTCGGTCGGCGAGGTGAGGGCAGAGCTGCAGCACCTCCGATGGTTAGAGGAAGGTGGGGCGAAGCGATTTGTTGGATGGTCGTATGTTTTAGTTTCGAATGGTAGTCCAGTTTTGGTTGAGGGCTTCGTGGTGCTCGTTCGAAGGCTGAGGTGGCACGTGGGGTCGTTCGGCGACATATTCGTGGTGTCGCCGGAGGTGGCATCTTCGATGACGATCTGTGCACGTGCACGGCGGCGTATGGTGTCAGTGGTTCGAGTTTTGGTCGTCGCGAGTTATTGCTCGAGAATGTAGGATGGTTGCTTCGAGTAGAACCTGGGTAAGTGCGTGAGTGTGCGTTATACTGCAGTTTAAACTCAAGCTAAAAAAAAGAATAGAATAAGCAGAAAGGTATTAGAAGAGAGGGGGACTCGAGAAAGGGTAAGGAAAGGCTCGAGCTTTACTCGAGTAAACGTATCGTTTACCTCAGGTTCAGTTTCCTAGTGAATTAGCTTAATAACTTTTAAGTTATTTTGTTAAATAATTTAGTATTGATCAAGTTAATAATGTTGACAAATTTTAAGCTAAGATTTGATTTAAAATTTATTAAGAGAGGTTTGCTAATGTAAGATTGTTAATTAATTTAAAGTGTAAGTTAATGAAGAATGTAAATTAATTTATACTTGTAATTAAAAAAATAACTTAAGGTTAAATAAATTTGTAATTAAAGGTTGATATAAATAATCTTGTGTTTAATCAATTTGAACTTAAGAATTTAATTAACTACTTAAAGTTAATTTATAAATAAATAGTAGTTAACTAGTTGAGTAAGTAATTAAGGATTAAAGGATTAATTAATTGGTAATTAATGGTTAATTAAATAATTAGTGATTAATAAATGGGTAATTAAATTTTATAAATTAGTAATTAAGGTTATTAATTAATAATTAAGAATTAATTAATTAAGTGAGAAATTAAGAAGTAATTAATAAGTTTAATAAGTTGATTAATTAGTGATTAATTAAGCAGAATAAAATGGTTTATCCTTAAGTAATTTATTAAGCTAAGTAAATCAAACTAAATTTGATATGAATTGATGATTATGTTTGATTGATTTTGATATCTATTTGGTGATATTCTGTGATATTCTGTTGATATTCTTGATATATCTGTGATGACTGTGCATGATTTATCTATGATAACTGTTATGTGAATTCCAAGTATTGAATTTAACTGTTTAAACTAGTTAAACAACTTGGCCCTTAAAATGGCGTTTGGATTTGGATGAGACCTGGATCGGGTGTTAATCTGATGTTCCGAAAACCACATCGATCCAAATTAAACGATAGGTCGTGACATCTCAAGTGAAGGTCGAGATGGAGTTTCGGAATGCAAGGGTTATTGTCGTTGACTCTGAGGGTGATTCCAAAACGAGTGTAACGAGATAATGCCTTCGGTTTCGTTCGAACCCGGAACGAACTTGTATGGATTGAATGCTTTCATCACATCGTCAAGAGGACGATGTGCATTCTAAGAGATATGTTCTATAAAGGTATTCGCAGCCTCAAGCCTCATCAACCGGGAATGGCTAAAAAAGGGGAGATGCAGCAAGGTTAGGTGGGTAGCACCCAAGCAGGACGAGATATACCCCTGTCTAGATGTCCCTTTATTTTCGGCTGTGTGGGCAGTTGATGGCCACAACTGTAGGGTTATCTTGTTCGGGACTGTTCAGTAAGGAATGGTTCCATCCTTGTGTTGTAGGGGCTCAGGAGTGATCCTCGGTACGGTGATCTAGGCCCCGTACTGTGACGGGCGGTACCCCAGTAGCCCTTCCATTGATGGAAACTCATTTTTCCTACGAGACCCTATGGTTTTGATTTATATTACCCACTTTTATGGCAAGTAGCTGGAATTTAATAGATGTAACAATTTCGGCTATTTTCTGTTTACTTGAAAACCCTAGACACTATTATAATATCATTAGATTTCCTATAAAACGTTTTGGTTACCGTAAGGTAAAAACTTACCCGTGTTTATGTGTGGGAAGTCTTACGTGATACCTTTATTTTCAAATGATTTTCAAAGTTAAACAACTTTAAACCGTTTACTCATACCAGATCCATGTCTGACCCGGAGTTTATATTTTGTTTTTCATAAAATCTTGGGTACTCAAATTTTTATGAGTAGATAAGTGATAGGTTTTCGAGTATTGAGATTCTGGAGGAGCTTGGAGCAGATGCCCAGACGTATTTATGTATCTATCTAGTTCCACTGTGTTAGTTAGTTTATGATGTATTTTGGGATGTATGTATTGACAGATATGTATATGACTGTCTTGTTGTATGATGTTGTGTAACTCTGATATATGTAAAAACTATGTAATAGTTATGTGATGTATTATATTTTGTCCCATTCCGCTGTGACATTCTGATGTTGTTATTCGTTCTTTCTATCTTTTCTATTTTTATCCCTTTCTTTTCTTATTGATGATACATCTTTCTGTGGTTAGAATGGTGGGTCATCATAGTTGGTATCAAAGCATTGGTTGAGATAAAACCTAGGCTCTGGAGTAATATTTATCTTGAGAGTGCGTATTTGTATTTTCATATAATTATATACCTATCTAAATTTGTTGAGTTACCTGTCCAGGTGGCCAACATAAGTTCTGGAAGAAAAGGCAGTGGTAGGGGCAGTACCTCGACTGATAATGGACGAAGTCAAACTGCTAGTGAGGCTGTAAATCCAGTACCGCCTCATGTTAGTTTTGTCGCTTTATGCAAAGACTTCATCAACCTTGGAGGCCAACCATTCAAAGGGTCGGAATCGATAATTGAAGTTCAAGCTTGACTATGCTCTTGTGAGCGCATCTTTGAGAGTATGAAGTTGTCTGATGAACGTAAAAGGGAAATGGCATCATGGCAATTGCAGGGAGGCGCAGCAGCCTGGTGGGATGCAACAGTAGCAAAAATTTCTGAGGAAGATATTTCTTGGGAAAGATTTAAGGAGTTATTTGAGGAGAAATTTATGCCAACAGCAGGGAAAACTCGTCTGTACCAGGATTTTCTAAATTTAAAGCAGGGAAGCATGTCTATTTCTGAGTATGAGACCAAATTCAATGAACTTTCTTGCTATGGACTAGGGCTCATAGATAATCCCCTAAAAAAGAACGAAATGTTTGTGCAAGGATTGAGGCCAGAATTTCATGGAAAGATGACGGTGCTTTTGAAAGGATCTTTTGTTGATTTAATTGATATGGCTTTGAGATATGTGAATTTGATGAACAAGAAATCAGTGGCACCAGTAGCAGCATCGGGAGGAAATTTTGCTAACCCAAATAAGAGGAAGTTCAATCCCAATTGGAGAAAGCCAAACAAGAAGAAGCCTGGAAGTAACAATGGACCTCGTAAATGCTATATTTGCCAACAAGAAGGTCACTTGGCAAATAAGTGTCCCAGGAAAGGATTCCAGCAGCAGCAACAACAACCGCATCATAGTGGACCGGATTCAGCTTTGGTTCAAAGATCTCTATGCTTTAATTATCACCAACCAGGTCATATGATCAAGGATTGTCTGCTACTTCATAAAGCTCAACAGAATAAAGTATTTTCTTTGGAAGGTGCACCATCTACTTCATCTAAAGGCATGCGAGTATTGGAAGGTACATTACTTTTAGATGGCAAGTATATTAAAGTTTTGTTTGATTCGGGTGCTTCTTTGAGTCTTATTTCTCTGGAATCTGTAGAGAAGTTCTTTCTTACCCCTAGTACTATAGATTGTCCCATCTTGGTATCTAATCCTATAGGAGGGGTGACCAAATTAGATACGATCTGTAAGGACTTAAAGATTTCCTATCTATTCCATAGTTTTTCTTATGACCCATATGTGTTGAATTTTAAGGGATTTGACCTTATTTTGGGGATGGATTGGTTTGATAAGTATAGAGCAGTTCTGAATTGTGATGAGAGAGGAGTTTCGCTGGAAACTGATTTGGGTAGAATTGTCAGAGTGACGTGTGATAATTCTGGAATTCACTTGAGTAGTCTTTTGCATGGAATTGATACTTCTCAAGAGATGGTTGAAGATATCGATGTGGTCCAAGATTTTCCTGATGTATTTGAGGAAGTTAAGTGTCTGCCTCCACATCGAGAAATAGAGTTTCGCATTGATTTGATTCCAGGAGCAGTGCCGGTGATTCAGCCTAGTAGGAGAATGGCTCCTAGGGAGCGGGAGGAGTTAATTAAGCAGACTCAGGATCTTTTGGGGAAGGGATTGATTAGGCCCAGTTTTTCTTGTTGGGGCTCTGCTGCGGTGTTTGTCACCACATCGGATGGATCACTAAGGTTCTGTGTGGATTATAGAGAATTTAACAAAGTGACTATCCGTAATAAATATCCTCTTCCTCGTATTGATGATCTCTTTGACCAGTTGCATGGATATTTTGTCTTTTCTCAACTGGATTTAGCTTCAGGTTTCCACCAGTTGAGGGTAGCTGAGGACAGTATTACCTTGACTGCATTTAGGGGACCAAATTGTTTCTATGAGTGGTTGGTTATGCCTTTCGCGTTAACCAACGCTCCTGCCTACTTTGTTGACCTGATGAACCGAGTCTTTAGGGATATATTGAATAAGTTCGTTCTAGTATTCATTGATGATATCCTGGTCTACTCTAAATCTGAAGAAGAGCGTAAGAAACATTTGAGGATTGTGTTGGAGACTCTGAGGAGACATGTTTTGAAGGCGAAGTTTTCCAAGTGCCATTTTTGGAAATCGAAGTCAAATTTTTAGGGCACATTGTTTCTGGTGAAGGTATCTCTGTAGATCTAGCGAAGGTTGAAACTATTCTAGAGTGGAAGTAGCCGAAGACACCGACTGAAGTTCACAGTTTTTTAGGATTGGCTGGCTACTACAAAAAGTTTATCAAGGACTATTCCAAGATTTCTTCGCATCTGACTAACCTGACTAGGAAAGGAGCTAAACTCAAGTGGACACCCCAGTGTGAAGAAGATTTCCAGGAATTGAAGACAAGGCTAACCAGTGCACCAGTGTTTGCTATTTCGGATGGGAAGAGCAAATTCGAGGTTTATACTGATGCTTGTATAGTTGGACTGGGAGCAGTTCTGACGCAGAATGGAAGGGTAATTGCGTATGCGAGTCGGCAATTGAAGCCACATGAGAAGAGCTACGTTACACACGATCTAGAACTGTTAGCCATTGTTTTTGCTTTGAAGATCTGGAGACATTATCTTTTGGGGGAGAAATTTGAATTATTCACGGATCACAAACCATTGAAATATCTTTTGTCTCAAAAGGATCTTAATCTGAGGCAGCAACGGTGGGTCGAATTTCTGGCATCCTACGATTTGGATATTCTGTATACCCCGGGAAAGACGAATGTTGTAGCTGATGCTCTTACCAGGAATGCAGTTCTGTCTCTTTTGGAAGTTGTTCCATCTCTTATTGAAAGGATTTCAAGTAAGCAAGAATATGATAAAATGTTGAGAAGAATTATCAAAAAAAGTTAGGAAGGGTCAGTGTCCCAGTTTTGAAATTGATGGCCAAGGAACATTAAGGATTAACGGGAGGATTTGTGTTCCGAATGATAGAGATCTGAGACGGGAGGTGTTGTTAGAGAGTCATCATTCCAGATTGAATATTCACCCGAGAATCTCAAAGATGTATAAGGATATGAGAAGAGTTTTCTGGTGGCCGAATATGAAGAAAGATATTGCTAGGTTCGTAAATAGTTGTGCCATCTGCCAACAATTTAAAGGAGATCAGCAGAAGTCGGCCGGATTATTGCAGCCTTTGGAAGTTCCAGATTGGAAATGGGAGATGATTTCGATGGATTTCATCGACGGTTTGCCTAGAACTAAGAAAGGAAATGAAGGAATATGGGTTATTGTTGATCGTTTAACTAAGAGCGCCCGTTTTATACTGCTCAAAGGCAACTCGTACTGCAGCTTCTCTGGTGGAGATTTTCTTGAGGGAGATAGTCAGATTGCATGGTGTTCCTGTCAGTATAGTAAGTGACCGTGATCCTATCTTCAACCAGAAAATTCTGGGAGGCTCAGCAATCAACTATGGGAACAAGTTTGAGATTGGGTACAACCTATCATCCTCAGACAGATGAACAGACGGAGAGGCTTAATCGTATTCTTGAGGATATGCTGCGAGCTTGTGTTTTGGATTTTGGAGGATCGTGGGAAGACCATCTTCATCTAGTGGAATTCTCTTATAATAATAGTTATCAGGCAAGTATTAAGATGGCACCTTATGAAGCTTTATATGGAAGACCATGTATATCCCATCCTGTTGGATAGAATCAAAAGATCGTCTTGTGCTTGGACCCGATCTAATTCAAGAAGCTTCTACGAAAATTGAGCTTATCAAGAAAAGGATGAAAGCTTCTCAAGATCGTCGGAAGAAATATGCTGATAAAAGGCCAAGGCCATTGGAATTTGAGATCGGAGATTTAGTCTTTGTCAAAGTTTCCCCGATCAAAGGTGCTATAAGATTCGGAAAGACGGGTCCATGATATATAGGACCATTCCGAGTGCTGGAAAGAATTGGTGTTGTAGCTTACAGAATTGAATTGTCAGAACGGATGTCTGGAATTCATAATGTATTTCATGTATCCCATCTAAGGAAGTTTGTTCATGACCCATCACTGGTTGTAGAATCAGTAGTCTTGGAAGATTAAGAAGTAGAACCAAACTTGACTGTGGTTAGGAATCCAGTTCAGATTTTAGATCATGACGAGAAGCAACTCAGGAGCAAAGTAGTGAAGCTTGTCAAAGTGCAGTGGAGCGAGGATCCCAGAGATTATACCTGGGAAACTCTGGATAGTTTTAGGAAAGCTTATCCGGATTTGTGTCCGGATAACTAGTGAAGTTTGTTAGGGTAGACTGTTTGATTGTTTGTTATTGTGTGGATAATATGTATGTTTGTATTTTTATAATAAAAGCTTTTAAATTAACTTTTGTTTTAAATTTCGAGGACGAAATACTTTTAAGGGGGGAGGAATTTAATGACCCAGAATTTTGGCAATATTATTTTAATAAGTATTTAATCTATATTAAATAAAATACTGGCTTTTTATTTTATAAACTGATAAGATCTTTGGACATTTATCAGTTATATATGTATATATATTTTTTGTGAGGAAATTTTGATTTAAAATTTTAAAATAGAATCTTTCAAAAATATTTATAATAAAATATGTCCAATTCAATTAAAATTAAAAGGTGCTATATTATTAACATTTGATATAATACATATATGAATGTAATCTAAATAATAATGTTTTAAACTAAAGCAATCCTATCAATATTAAATATAAATATAAGATATAAATATAAATATAAAATATATAAATACAAATATAGGTTATAAATCAAATATATGAAAGTTAAACTCTAACTAAAAATAAAACTAAGAAGTTATGCTAACAATAACTTATATGATTAAAATAAAATAAATCTTATAAATATTAAACATAAGTATAAAACAAATATATGGTTATAAACATAAGTATATAAACATAAGAAAACTATAATATTAATATAAGTATAAAAAAAAACAAGTAAATGAAGTACTTGATAGTTTAAGTTTAAACTAGAAGTAAATATATAAAATATATTCATAGTTTTATAACATATGAAATTAGACAAAGTATAAAGTAATACGTGACAAAATATGTATATGTATTATTCAAACAAGAAGACAATAAAACAAAAATCTTTATACAAAATATCTATACACAACAAACATATAATAAGTATGTAAACATATAGGAAGACAATTGCATTTAATGCTTTCATCTCAGCACAAAATTATGTTCAGTCGAAATATACAATATCATCTCAAATTGCAGCATATCAAACACATAATCTGATCAAAACAGAGTAGAAGAAACTTGCACCAGTTATAACCTGCCATTGTTCAAAGATGTTCAAACCTATTTCTATATATACATCTTCCTACTTCATTTTCGTTCATCAAAGCTTTGCATTTCAAAAGAAAGAACCACCATTACAAACTTAAATTACAATCCAACTATAACAACAAAACAACTTCATCAATCAAATAAGAAGATCAAGAGGGTTTCAGGCTAGCAGTTTTCAAAGGGAAAGATTTATTCTCTATTCAAAAAAATGTGACAGGTGAGTAATTTTTTTTAAAAATCTAAGTATAATTGAATCTTTGTGTATGATTCAAGAAATACTATGCTTTGCTTAAGTATTTTCTTTCCAGTTTGACACTATATATATAAATATGTAATTGTCCTATGTAATAGAGTTGTATATGTTCATCTCTGTTTTTGGGTTACAGGGTGCAAAATCACCACACAAAAAATTCAATATATTTTCAATAAAACATTTTTAGGCTCTGAGTTTAAAATTAAACAAGTGTTCACACTTGAGTTAAAATCTAAAAATGGTTTCAAGCTGTATGGTGATATACAGCATCTAAAAATTTGATTTTTACAGGGAAGCTCAAACATATGATAAATTCGAATATGATGAATCATTGATTCAAGTATATAATGTGAATTGTTATTAGAAAATAAGATTTTTAAAACAAAAATTGTGATTTTTCATTGAGTATATCAACAACAACTTGTAGATGAACCGAAAATGGATTCTATCCAATTTCCAGCGATCGAAAAAAAAATTGATGTTGGAATTTTGCATGAAGCAAGCCTAGTAATCGATAATATCAGGAAAATTGTTAAATAATTTTTCTATTGAAGGAGATGTTGTATCAAAGCAACTTTAGGATTTAGCAGTAGTTTTTGGTTGAGGTCGGAGATGAGGTGTTTCCTCCACCTCTGGTTGATCGAGCTACGTGGTATTCCAGAGGAGAGTAGTATGGTCGGTCGGCGAGGTGAGGCCGCAGAAGCAGCACCTCCGATGGTCAGAGCAAGGTGGGGCGAAGCGATTTGTTGGATGGTCGTATGTTTTAGTTTCGAATGGTAGTCCAGTTTTCGTTGTGGGCTTCGTGGTGCTCGTTCGAAGGCTGAGGTGGCACGTGGGGTCGGTCGGTGACATGTTCGTGGTGTCGCCGAAGGTGGCGTCGTTATTGACGATCTGTGCACGTGCACGATGGCGTATGGTGTCAGCGGTTCTAGTTTTGGTCGTCGCGAGTTATTGCTCGAGAATGTGGGATGGTTGCTTCGAGTAAAACCTAGGTACATGCGTGAGTGTGCGTTATACTGCAGTTTAAACTCAAATTAAAAAAAAGAATAGAAGAAGAAGAAAGGTATGAGAAGAGAGAGGACTCGAGAAAGGGTAAGGAAAGACTCGAGCTTTACTCGAGTAAACGTATCGTTTACCTCGGGTTCAATTTCCTAGTGAATTAGCTTAATAACTTTTAAGTTATTTTGTTAAATAAATTTAGTATTGATAAAGTTAATAACGTTGACAAATTTTAAGATAAGATTTGATTTAAAATTTATTAAGAAAGGTTTGCTAATGTAAGATGTTTATTTAATTTAAAGTGTAAGTTAATTAAGAATGTAAATTAATTTATACTTGTAATTAAATAAATAACTTAAGGTTAAATAAATTTGTAATTAAAGGTTGATATAAATAATCTTGTGTTTAATCAATTTGAACTTAAGAATTTAATTAACTAATTAAAATTAATTTATAAATAAATAGTAGTTAACTAGTTGAGTAAGTAAATAAGGATTAAAGGATTAATTAGTTGGTAAATAATGGTTAATTAAATAATTAGTGATTAATAAATGGGTAATTAAATTTTATAAATTAATAATTAAGGTTATTAATTAATAATTAAGAAGTAATTTTTTAAGTGAGTTATTAAGAAGTAAGTAATAAATTTAATAAGTTGAATAATTAGTGATATATTAAGCAGAATAAAATGGTTTATCCTTAAGTAATTAATTAAGCTAAGTAAATCAAACTAAATTTGATATGAATTGATGATTCTGTTTGATTGATTCTGATATCTATTTGGTGATATTCTGTGATATTCTTGATATATCTGTGATAACTGTTATGTGAATTCCAAGTATTGAATTTAACTGTTTAAACTAGTTAAACAACTTGGCCCTTAAAATGACGTTTGGATTTCAATGAGACCGGGATCGGGTGTCAATCTGATATTCCGAAAACCACATCGATCCAAATTAAACGATAGGTCGTGACATCTTAAGTGAAGGTCGAGACGGAGTTTGGGAATGCAAGGGTTATTGTCGTTAACTCTGAGGGTGATTCCAAAACGAGTGTAACAAGATAATGCCTTCGGTTTCGTTTGAACCTGGAACAAACTTGTATGGATTGAATTCTTTCAGCACATCGTCAGGCGGACGATGAGCATTCTAAGAGATATGTTCTATAAAGGTAATCGCAGCCTCAAGTCTCATCAACCGGGAATGGCTAAAACAAGGGAGATGCAGCAAGGTTAGGTGGGTAGCACCCAAGCAGGACGAGATATACCATTATCTAGATGTCCCTTTATTTTCGGCTGTGTGGGCAGTTGTTGGCCACAACTGCGGGGTTTTCTTGTTCGGGACTGTTCAGTAAGGAATGGTTCCGGCCTTGTGTTGTAGGCGGTCGGGAGTGATCCTCGGTACGGTGATCTAGGCCCCGTACTATGACGGGCGGTACCCTAGTAGCCCTGCCATTGATGAAACTCCTTTTCTTTACGAGACCCTACGGTTTTGATTTGTATTACCCACTTTTGTGGCTAGTAGCTGGAATTTAATAGATGTAACAATTTCGGCTATTTTCTATTTACTTGAAAACCCTAGACACTATTACAATATCACTGGATTTTCTATAAAAATAATTGGTTAGCGTAAGGTAAAAACTTACCCGTGTTTATGTATGGGAAGTCTTACGTGATACCTTTATTTTCAAATGATTTTCAAAGTTAAACAACTTTAAACCGTTTACTCATACCAGACCCATGTCTGACCCGCAGTTTATATTTTGTTTTTCATAAACTCTTGGGTACTAAAATTTTTATGAGTAGCTAAGTGATAGGTTTTGGAGTATTGAGTTTCTAGACAGAAGCCCAGACATATGTATCTATCTATCTAGTTCCGTTGTGTTTGTTAGTGTATGATGTATTTTAGGATGTATGTATTGACAGATATGTATATGACTTTCTTGTTGTATGATGTTGTGTAACTCTGATATATGTAAAAACTATGTAATAGTTATGTGATGCATTATATTTTGTCCCATTGCGCTGTGAGATTCTGATGTTGTTATTCTTTCTTTCTATCTTTTCTATTTCCATCCCTTTTTTTCTTATTGATTATACGTCTTTCTGTGGTTAGAAAGGCGGGTCGTCACAGATGGAACCTATTGAATAGAAAAGACTCCATCTCTTGCCTCCCTCATGTATCTACGTTTGGCTCCTTTGCTGCTTCCAACGAGATGAGGACTTCGATGGACGACATATATAGAGTTGATTGGAGGAATAAAATCCGGCTAAGAATAATTCTTTATGAAATTTGCAGTATTGCTTGAGGGCCTCTGACTAATATTTTAGTATTGGAAGGTTTTTGATCCTCCTTGACAAACTCCCTCAATGGTTTCGATCTAATCATGTTCTACACTATTCCAGCCCAAACATGGCATTCGTCAATTTTACGTCCGTTTGCCTTATAGTAAGCGCAATAATCTCCCCCCTCTTTGGTTCTAGATTGTTCCTTGCCTTGTATGAAGTAGGGAAGTTTCCTCCTTCTTTAGCTATGGCAAAAATATAGAAACTGGGTTTATTTAGAGCCGCGTAGTTAAATTTTGGAATCTCCTTATATCTACCTCTTCTGTTTTCATCCCACTCGGCTTTTGTTAGGGTGATCATAACTAAATTTTCCTCCTTCCTTCTTTGGCTGGAATTTCTTCTCAGCATGGTACATTTTATTTATACGAATAAACTTATCATCCTGGAAATGAAAATCTTGCAGATCACTACACCCATAGACGCAATGCTCCTTCCAAAAGGGGGTCTATAAAATTAACCCTGAGCTCACTACTATTAGTTTTCCTTTATCAGTCATGTTTTCCACCTTTAGTGCCTGAGTTTTGAATCTCTTTAGATATTCACCTAGAAACTCTCCTAGTCTTTTGGTTGTAATTTTCCAATAGACAAAAGTCAATAGTATGATCTTCGCATATGCATAATTATGCTGAAAACTCATAAGAAAATTGTTTCCAAAAATAAATAGTTTTCTCTATGTAGTGTATATACCATTTGGCCGCTGCTTTTTCAAAAGTCGTAGGAAAGAGTCTACAACATACTGCTCTATAAACATTGTGCAAATCCATTTGGCTCTCCAAAATATGGTCAATGGGGTTGGTGGTTCCGTTATACTTTAATGATGGAATTTTGATGTGCGACGGAATTCTAACGGACATTATTTCCTCTATAACTGGAGCTTCATGAGGATTATTATTTACCATTAGGTCGAGGGTCCCCTTTCCTTTAAGATCAAGCATGTCTTTCAATATTTTATTGGCCATGCCTTTTAAGTACGCTTCGTCGTCATTATAATCCATTATGGAAGGCTTGTACTCTTCACCTGAAATTGACCTGCCTAATTGGTTGGAAGATCATCTTATTCTCCTTTCTTGGCTTTCTCTTTGAAGATTCATCTCAATATTGTTGTCCTGCAAATTCTAGGAATACACCGTTGGCCCTTTTGGTTAGAGTTTCTTTCTTTATGGACGGATGACACTTTTACCCTTATCTTTGCTTTTGAGTAGCGAGTTGTTTAGAATTCTCCTTGGAGATTCCACTTTTTCCTCCTCCTTCAACCAGCTCTGCTATTTTAGAAGACTTCTGAGAAAGAACCTTCTTAAGGAGCTCCTGCATCACTGTGAGTCATTGTGTTAAATCTTGAATCTTAGCCTCGTTGTTTATTTGCTTCACTGGTGTCGAAGGCTGCCCGGGCTCCACATTCTCTGAACTGAAGTTTGGAGTGATATATTCCTCCAAGTTGGATCGTTGCACAATCTCTTCGTTTGGAACCTCGACTTTTTTAGCTCTCACTATTTTCTTGCAATAAAACTTTATGTAATTACTTTTTTAGTAAGGAAATAATGGGTCGGAGATTCAAGCCCTCCTTCCAGCATCAAAATGTTAAACTAACAAATGGCTCAACACTTGGAATGTTGCATTAGATAATATTACTTGAGTGAATATTTGGCTCGGGTCCTTAAAATCAAACTTAATACACGAAAACTCCTCCCAAAAAAAATCTTGTAAATTAAGTTCCTAGAATAAAGTTACTGAATAATTGCATACATTTATGCAATTATTTAGTAAATAATTACAGACATTTATGCATGCAATTTTTGGATATAAGCGCATAAATGCATGTAATTATTTAGTAACTTGATTCTAGAGATCTAATTTACATACTTTTTTGGCAAGGATGTTTGGTGTATTTTAAAACTTAATAGGGACTTTAGCCAAGCTGTCCATTATTTGAAATCGATTCAATACTACCCATGAGCTTTTATATAGTTATGAAGCTGTTCAAATGCTCCAGTCGTATAAGGATAAAATAGGCAAGTCGCATAAATGTGCTATAATCCATTGACTAATGGGCAAAATAATCAATTCACTTATATCACCATCCTTTGTTGATGTGTCATTAGGCATAATACTCATATGCAATATAAACTTTGATTTAGGCAAGGGCTTAAGTGGCCTTGTTCAAATTATCAATATGCAAGTCCAAATTTAAGTCCAAATCCAAACAACAGTCATATGCACGTCCACTCTCATAATAGTAGTCAAAGATATATAGATCGAATGCATTATGCTATGTAATGTATATTGTCCAAGCTTTTATATGCAAAAAGTTATAAATGTATGATTGGCTGTACAAATCCCCAAATAATTTAAAGTATACAATTTTGAAATTTGAGAAAAGAGAGAAGGATTAATCGCCCCTCTTAAGTGGTGGAGAGGGGTTAGCCTAGTTAGATGTGCGATATCTATTTGTATTATCAAGATTCAACATCCCCAACATCCATCGAGATTTGACATCTCCCGTTATTGTTAATGTTTAATACCTTCATTATCCATTGAGATTTGGCACTCCTTGCTATATCTAGAAACTCGAGACCATTTGCCGTAGGAAGATTCTTTACAATAGTTGACGTTGTAGAGGCTACGTAACTCATACAATAGTTGATGTTAGGCCCCCTATACTATAATATACCCTTAATAACTTTAATGAAGGCTAGTGATACTCGACATCCTTTCTCATCCACCGTCCATTACTTAGGATGCTTTATGATTACTAGGCCTAGTATCTAGGACAAGATTTCAATAGAGACTCGACATCCCCCTTTTTAATTATATGCTCGATATGCGTTAGGGGTGCGTTGTCTTTTCTCCATTCTACACTTTATGGAATCTTATGCTAGTTCGACATCTCCTCTGCCATTTTAGAAATTCGATACTCTCTCGGCATAAGGTGCTCGATATACTTCTATGTTGTCTAAGGCTTTGACGTCATCTTTCACTCGTGAATGCTTGACGATGCTTATTGTTATGATTCGAAGCCTCAATAATCACGAAGATTTGATATTCAGACTTGACCTTAGATGCTCGACAACCTTACTGGTTGTCGAGGCTTGATATTTAATGCTTTTCTGGGGGTTTTATAACTCGATATCTATTTATTAGTATTCGAAACTTTCATTTTTTCATCAAACATTTGACAACCCTACTCATTTGTAGAAGCTTGTTACCCCTTTAGGGATTCGATACCTCCTCTCAGCTCGATAACTACTTGGAATTCAACATCTTTGGAATCTCCTTACAATTGTTTGGGATTGCTACCGTCTTTATTTTATTTTCCTGATAACCTTAATGGTTAGACACCACTAGCTCTTTGCTAACCTCTTTAAGATTTTCAACTCCTAAATAAGAGCTCAATCAATATCTTCATATAGACGTTTGATACTCCTGGCTTCAATATCTTCCATGTTTCTTTTCTTAGCACCATAGTCAGAATATATGGTAACATAATCCTTTATTAACTTCAATAGTTCACACCTGTCATAAATGTATACTTGAAGCTACGTAACACACACACACACTATATATATATATATATATGTGTGTGTGTGTGTGTGTGTGTATTCTTTCTTGTTTATTTATTGTGCCTCTACTATTTATTGTTGACAACATTCCTTTACATTTCTATGTGTTTACTTCTTACTTAACTTAAAGTCATTTACCGCTTTATTTTAAATATCTTTTCTTATTTCCTTTCCCTTTCATTAACATTATTGGTGAAATCCATGGTTTTCATTTTTAACTATTGTCTCTCTTTAATTGCCTATTTAGACTTATTACTCACCTATCCGTTTAATTGTATCTTCTTTGTTTGCTATTTATTTTTTCTACACCATCTTAATTTTCATACTTTAGGTTTCCCACTATGTTGTTGTTATTTTTACTCGCGTTACTTTTAAGGATTTTTATACCTTAATACATTGGAATCGCTTCTTTCCCTAAAGCAAATAATTGTTAACACTATAATTCTCTATGAATTACTTAAAGGTCACTTGTGTTATGTGTGAAGTAACAAGGAATTTTCTTTTATTTTCTATTGGAAAATACTGTAATTCTCTTATTTGTACATCTCTACCTTTTTGTTTACATTCCTCGTTATTCCAAACACTACACTTTTATTTTTATTTCAGACAATTTAAAAGGATTTTCATTGTTATGTAATTCATTCCAACATATTAAAATATTGTCTAATCTCAATTTAATATATCATCAATTCTAATTTATAATCAACAATATATATGAACTAATCAATTCTGGAATCCAAATATGTATACAATATCTATCAAGTTTAGAGTTTCCATACCATATAGGCATATTCACCATAATCATTACATGTATACAATAAATATCTAAATTGTGATTTATATACATTACGTGTATAAAATTAAATATCCAATCGTGATCTATATCTAGGCATATATGAAATAGATCTACAATGATATAAATCTAATATTATTAAAAAAATATAATTTCTCACTTACATCTTTTTAGCATTTCGAATCTCCAGATTAATCCCCGTTATTCCAATTTGACTTCCTTTATCATCCTATTCTGTTATATGTCGCAGGCATATACAAATCTATTAGAAACTTAGATTAAAAGAGAGATTTGGATTTAATTTGTGTTCAAGATTAGGATTTATAATTTACCTCAGTTTTGACGATTTGATTTGACCCTATTCCTTTTCTCTATTCTCTTCTATAATTCTTCAGTTTTTTGTGTATGTATAAAAAGAACTAATTTAAGAATTTAGAAATTTGTAGAGAAGAGAAAGCGGCAGAGCTTCCGTGTCCGTTGGAAAATATAAGTTTGAAAGTGGGGGTTAGAAGCCATTGTTTATTCTCAAATTAAACCCGGTCGACCTTGGTGCTTCTTTGGTCGGCCTACTATTCATTTAAATGATGATTTAATCTTTTGTGCCGATTCGTTTGATTTAATGCTTTGTTTAAACGATTGTAAATTTTTATTTCCTGTTAAACGTTTCATTATCCTAAGCCACCATTCATTTAACTGTTTGCAATTAACATTAGTTAATATTATTTGTTTCCTTAATATATATAATTATTTCTGATTCCAAACCTTCAGGTGTTGATAACTTTTTCATTTGAACTTCGATCGGAAAACGTTATATATGAAAATTGTTCAGAAAATCACTACGAAACCAATGGTGCAAGTTTCGTAGCCAAATTCTAACATATGTGAAAATTCTACCTTTTAGCGTATACTATTTATTAATTAATTTCATTTAAATAATTACCGCACAAATTGATTGTGGGGTGTTACGACAACCCACTTTTCCTTTGCAAATCAAATCGTGTGACCCTCCTCTTTGTAGAAAATGAAGTTCTTTTCACTCAAATAAATATCAAATATGAAACTCCTCCAATTCATCTAAATTTTCTCAGCCTCCAAACAAAATCAAATTGATCCGCTTGGAAAAAAATCATCGCCTACAGTCCACCTCACCGTCTTACTAGAGTTGTCCAAGATCACATGTGGTACCGTTATTGCTTATGCTTCTAGATCTAGGTTCCCCGCTTGTGCTTGCAGATGGTAGAGACTACCAATGATGTTGCGATGGTGGAGCTCTGCGGGTTTGATTACATTGCTTTGCCCAAAAATTAAAAATGCTTGGCCTATCAAAATATGACCCAACCTGTTAACCCTACACAATTACCCTATTTATAAATGGGTTTGGTTAACCCATTTACGAATTTTATTAAATGGGTTATGGGTTGGGTTGACTCATTTTTAAAAGGGCTGTAAATGGGTAACCCTTTTGCCCATTTAAAATTACATCCCCATATTTGAACTATGCCTAATGTAGAAGCCACTATTTTTTTATTCAGACTCCACTAACTTCTTCATATCGACTCAGAATCGGGTGGGACTTCGACACGTTAGCTCCCACCTAAATTACAGAAAATATGGAACACTCAGATACTTTATACCATTGACTCACACTATAGTTCTCCATGGAGATTGATGGTTGTGCTTAGAAAATAACAAGCTACCACATCCCCATACTTGAACTCCACCTAGTGCAAAAGCCGCAATTTTTTTGTTTAGACTGTAATAACTTCTTTATACTAACTCGAAATCAGGTGATACTTCGACCGATTAACTCCCACCTAAATTACGGACAATATGGAATGCTTGGATACTTCATATCATTGACGCACACTGTAGTTTTCCATAAAGACTGACCGTTGTACTTAAAAAATAACAAGCTACCATATCTCCATATTTTAACTCCGCTTAGTGCAGAAGCCGCTATTTCTTTTGTTCAGACTGTAATAATTTCTTCATAGTAACTTGAAATCAAGTGAGACTTCGATCGATTAACTCTCACCTAAATTACGGACAATATGGGACACTCGGATACTTCATATCATTAACGCACACTATAGTTCTCCATAAAGACTAATAGTTGTACTTCATATCCTCATATTTGAACTCCGCTTAGTGCAGAAGCCACTATTTTTTTTTGTTCAGACTACAATAACTTCTTCATAATAACTCAAAATCAGGCGAGACTTCAACAGATTAACTCCCACCTAAATTACGGACAATATGGAACACTCGGATACTTCATATCGTTACTATAGTTCTCCATGTAGATAGACCATTGTACTTAGAAAGTAACAGGCCACCACATCCTCATATTTGAACTCCACCTAGTGTAGATGCCACCATTTTTTTGTTCAGACTGCAATAACTTCTTCATACTAACTTGGAATCGAGCGAGAGTTCGATCGATTAAATCCCACCTAAATTATGGACAATACAGAACACTTGGATACTTCATGTTGTTGATGCACATTGTAGTTCTCCATGGAGACTGACAGTTGTACATAGAAAATAGCCGGCTACCACATCCCCATATTTGTATTTTTATGAAAAGTAGAATTAAAATTTTAAAATTTTAAATTTTGATTTTTATTCAAATTCAAAACGTAAAACTTGAAATTAGAATTACTTTATGTTTATTTGTTTTTTATTAGTCAAATAAAATTTAAATCTTTAAATAGGTAACCCGTTAATTAAATGGGTTGGGTTATAAATGGGTTGGCTCATAAATGGGTCAAAAAATGGGTCATAAATAGGTTTGGTCAAACTCGACACAACCCATTTTGGCCTAACACAACCCATTTGATAGGTCTAAATGCTTGTAATGTTGTATAATGATATGGAACTATGGAGATAAAGCTAAGCCAAAGTCGACTTCGTCAATTTGTTGAGAAGAACGAAGTTGTTCGTGAAGTCATCTTAATGTTTGTCACCTGTTATGCGTCTTGGATCTGGAGTTATGATGGTTTTCTGGAGATAAGAGATTGGTGAGTGCTTTTTCACTTGGTTTGTGACTCCTTAATGCTTTGATATTTTTCCATTATTTTGAGGATAGGATGTCCAAATTGCCACTATTCAGATAGCTTAGCACTTCGAGGTCGCTTATAGAATCCAAAGGTCGAGTGATTTTCTGACTAGAAGATGGTGCTATTGAAATATGGTGCTACTTGTGTGTGTTTTTTGAATATGGAATGAGGTGATGTCTTTGTGGTGTTGAGGCATAGAAGGGGATGATCAGCTTTTACATGGCTTGTGTTGTGAGAATGGAAGTACATATCTTTGGTAGTTATTGCCTTGATATGAGAACATGTAAAAGAAGGCTGGATTTGAGGAAGATGAAGATCAGATATTGGTTTATGAAGATGACTGATGTATATTGATAAAAGGTTCCTTTTTCATATGTTATTTTTGATATTCAATGGGTTTTTGAGTTGGGATACTTAGAAATATATGCGGCCGTGTTGCTTGAGAATCACTCGTGATTGATAATTTCAAGTGTGATATTTTTCTATGTTTGAAAGATTTTGAAATATCTTTCCCTCTTTTGATCCTAAATTAAATTTTGTTCCTTTTTTGACTGATATCTTTTCCACTTTTAAATGATTTCACATCCATACTAGAAGAGGAGAGAAACCAACTAAATCTCCTTTGTTCCAAATCAAATGATTGTAGAAATATGTTTCATCTTTTTCCTTCGCTCGGATTTGAATTTACATGTACATATAAACTGTTTTTGCATAAATATATAAAACCAATATTCATTGCTAGAACTGCCATCAATTATATGTCGTAAATAATCCGATTCCATTAATAAAACCGCCATGAACTATTTCTTGAAAATACACAACTAAACAAACATTAAATATAATATATAATTACTAAAATCAAATATAAAAAAACTACAATTTTTGATAGTATTTCTTTTTCGATAATAATAATACTAAATACATAATATTTTTACATATGTAAATAGATGTGTTTGAAATGTGATATATGTAAATCAAGCATATAAGATATAGGGAATGACAATTTAATTGGAGACAAAATTGTGATGTAATGATTTTTAAACTATTTCACACTTTAAAATAAAAATCATATATAAAAATATATTTATCATCATCAAACAAGATGTATACATCGAAAATCTCCCGCTTTTGATGATAACAAACAAAAGGTTAAGATTTGACAAGTGTAACTCATGTTGAGTGTGTACTCAATATCATAAAATCAAAAACATAGAATAGTGTTTTAATATATATAATATGCTCTCTAGCACATGTGGCATATGCGCTCAAGAATAAATATTAAACCAATAATATTCAAAATATTAACAATGAATTCATAGCATCACTAAATCTTTACCGCTCTCTCCCCCTTTTGTTTTCATCAAAAGTATAAATATCAAATTATCATATTGAGAAAGTGACGATGAATAACGAAACTCGGTCAAACTATTACATTAAATATTTAATGGAAAATCAAGGATAAATCATAGTTTGCTATATTTATCAAAGTCATATCCCATGAGTGGAAAGAGGGTCACAAAGAAAAATAGTTATAAGTGGTGAGGTTCAAATGACATAGCATGTAAGATATTTCGTAACGAATTGGCTTATTTTTAGTTCATTGTGAAACAAGTCACTTCCACCCATGCATTACCATGTGGTCTTTTAGATGAGAATAGACGTGAACAAATTATATATTATTTAAGTTAGAATAAATTATACCTAACTTATCATAGATGAGACCAACAACCTTCTATCCATGCATTACCGCGAAGTCTCTTAGATGAAGATGGATGTTATAGGACAAGTACCGACACACTTATTTTATAGGCATGCTAGGGCTTAGAGAGTTTGTTATATCATATATGCTATTTTTATTAGTTTCCAAAAACTTTTAATAGACAATTTTGAGTATGTCAATTTAGTCAACACTGGCATAGAACTGAAAAATACAAGTCGATAGAATATGTATATCAAATGGTAGATTAAGAGATGATGTGGGTTATGCAATAGTCAAAAATACAAACTTTAACGTTTGCTTGATTATCAAAAAAATATATTATAATGTCAAAATTTAATCAAGCCTAAAATGCAATATCTTTACTCATCTATGCAATCAATATAAATATTTTGAAATCACATATGAAGGTTCAATCAATCATGACATGATTTTAAAAGTAAATTGTCTATAAATATCTCAAAAACATTTTTCATTTTATATTTTATCCTTGAACATACAATATGAGTTAGTTTTAGAGCTATTTGCGTAAAAAGTAGTAAATGTCCTCATAGCATACACATTAATATGTCAAAACAAAAATCAAAGGCTCAACTCAAAAGATTTCATCAAAAAGCTTAATTTTTTTAAATAAAATTCAACTCCAACAATTATCTTAAGTTTCGAATATCATAAACCCATCTCCAAAAGTTCGTCGCAAAGCCTAAAATTTTTGTTTCACAAAAATCATTTTCAAAAGTTATGTTATGTGTAAAAAATAAAAGTTCGTCTCATAAGATTTCATATCAACGTTTTCAAGTTACAAGATCCTCTAATCATGCCTTTAAGACATAGTCAAAATGTCTCATTTCATAATATTCATATCGTGAACAAATATGGAGAGTAATGAAGAAAACAATTCTAAGAAACAAAAATATTTTTGTTTTTTTTATAAATTTTAAACAAAAAATTCTAAAAGGGAAAAAACATGTTTTTGTATTCTTTATAAAATAAAATAAAGACAGAACCAAAATGAATGCTCTCCACATGTGCATGAAATAAAATGTATGAAATACCAGTCAATCCCTCAAAAATACAAGCTATCAGAAAAGTATCAGACTGGAGGAATCACAAGTGTTAAAAATCATACCAGATGTTCTAATAAAGAAGAACAAGTTACCAGCTAAAATATATTTCTATGTACAATATATTTCTATGTACACGTGCTATACTTATTTTTTTAAATATACAAGTACGCTCTCTCAATGTGCATCTAATCCCTAAGGAAGTCTAAACCTAAGATCAGATACTGGCTAAAACTAGCCCTTTTAGACACATCAATTCAATGCCTAAAAGAAATCAAACTTGTGTCGTACCAAGAAGGGTAGATTATTGGGTTGAGATGGTTTGTATGGCACAAAAATAGACATAAACTTTAAACATCCACACTTTTAGATCTCATAGAAAAAGGAATAAAATAGATATACAACTTAAAATAAACCAAATATTTATGCTTAAAAAAATTGCGATGAAAACAAAAAAAAACTAGGGAAAGTTATACTTCATTATTTATATTTAGAATCCTTTATATACATAAAAAATGGTTTTAAAACAGTTCTTGTTTTCAGAATAATTTTTCAAAATAGTTTTCAAATTATTTTTATCTTTTGATTTTATTATATTTAACATTCTTTGAATATTATACTTTGTTATGATTTTAGTTTTAAAGATTTCTAAATATTTATCAGTTTATTTAATATTTATTATTACTTTGATTTCAAATATATTGACTTTTACTTTATATTTATTATTTTCAAAACAAATTTATATTTAAATCATTTATATATTTTAAAAATTTCTATAAAGTTTTCTTAAGTTTTAATATGATTAAAATATGTATAAACTATGTTTAAATGATTGTATAAAGTATCAAAATATTTTACAAAACTTACTATATTCAAAACAAATTTAAAAAGAGTTTTCTAAATTTTCAAAGGGGTATGTCGACATATGCTAACCCCACATGTCGACATATGACCATAGATTTCAAATTTGAATTGAAGTGTCTTTTCATCATATCTTTTCACGAATGGACATGACTGTTGTTTCTCTATAAATAGGGGTTAAACCAACGAACTTTATTTAATTATTTTCTCATATTTTCTCTCCGCTTTTATGCTCTTGAATTCTAAAGGAAAATCTACTAAAAATATTCTCAAATTCAATTAGAATCAAATTTAAACTCCATTGACTTGATTCTCCACTTATTACTCATCGATTTCTCTCATATCTCTCACTCAAGCAAGATCAAATTGTTATTCAAGAGGTTATAGGTAAAAATCAATAGTCTGTGTGATGACCCAGAATTTCTAACAATTTAAATTGGAATATTTAATTGATTGTGAATATTTAAAAGTTAATTTTTAACCTGACTATTTATTTGATGATTAAGCTATTGAATTTAATAATTGGAATTGGGTAAATTGTTGAATCTAAAATAATAAGCTTGTTAAAAATAATTTGAAGACCTATAAAATTTGTATTGATAGTTTTGAAGATAATAAAGCTTTTAAATTGAAATTGAACGTGATTCGTTCGATTTTAAAAATTTATCGTTTAAATCAATATTTAAAAATAGCCTTCCGAGGCACAGTCTCGAAATTCGACGAAACCAGTTCCATTGGATCCGTAATAGTTAGTTATTATGGGATTTCAATTTTCGTAGCGTTTGGGTTTACTGTTTGCTCGTACGGGTGAGAAACGCGTTGAAATTAAAATTGATAATTAAATATTTTAAATCAATTTATAAAGCTAACTTCCACATACAATTAAATTAGCTTCCAAAACACGTTCCATTGTGTTCGGAACACGGTTAAAACTTTATAATCGCCTAGCGACACGCCTCGATGGTGGTTCGAAGTTTTGAGCTGGGTAAAGTGAGATATTTGTAATTAAATAATATTTTAATCTGTTAAATCAAGGCTTTGCCTTCTCCAATACGCCTGTTTCTTCCTTTAATCATGCGACTTCTTTTCTTTCTTTCTTCCCTCAGTTAATTATCAGATCGAAGCCAAGTCTCTTGTTTAAAAAAAAATATAAATGGCAGATGCGAAATCGCGCAAGGGAGAAGGGAACGCTGAGGGTCGCGAGTGAATTGAAAGGGAAGTGGGGGGAAGTCGCGAGCAGAAGTCACGAACAAGTAGGTGGAAGTCACGAGGCAGCAGGTGAAGCGAAGTCGCGTTCGCTCGTGACGGCAAGGAGATGGGGAGGCCGCGTTCGTTAGGAGCGGCTATTTCTGGTAGAGCGGCGGCTCGAATCTGGAAGACGAACTAGGGTGTCATACTGATTTGGGGGTTAGGGGAGAAGGGTTAACACTGCAATGGCAGTGTCGCGATGTCTTTGCAACTTCGGATCTGTGGCCATAGCTGCAAATTTCGTGATGATCTAGGGTTCGTTTTGGGTGCGTGGACGAGAGCAAGCACGAGTTAGCTTTTGGGTTCGTAGGCAGTAAGGTATTATCGTTTTTCTTTTAACTGAATGTTCATTTATATGTTAGAAAGGAATTTGGAATTTACAGTAAAGTTTTTATAAATAAAATTGAATAATTATGCATGTTTTGAACTTACTGTTAATTGAGGATAATGCATTATGGTGATGAATTTGTTAATTAACACATTTAATTATTTCAGTTACTAAGCAAATTATTAAAGGGAAGTTCAAATTTAAATTTATTTAATGGAAAATTAATTGTTTGGTTAGTTTAAATATTAATAAATCGTATAACTGTTTATACAAGGTTTAAATCTGAAGGAAACAAATCAAGGTCGGATTTGGATTGCAAAATCAAAGGTGAGTAAATCTCACCCTGTTGGATTTTTATTGAAATTTAAATAGTTTAATTTAGATAATTGGTTGGATGATTAAATTGATTAGATGTGTACTGATGATAATGTGACTTTGGTTTTGGTTGGTTCTCGAGTTAATTATAGGTTGACTCGAAGTATTCGGGTTTTTAAATTGTTTTAGACTTAAAGTTATAAATAAGAAAATGTTTTCATTTTAATGTTGTTAAGGGTTTAATGATTTGTGATTCGTCAAACTAGTAGAGTAATTAAAATGGATAATTTATTAATTCAATTAATTAATGATTTGGATTGATTAATTTAGTAATTAGGGGTTTGAATTAATTAATGAAGGTTTAAGTTCATTTATTAAGTTTAATTAATGTAAATCAACGGATGGTTTGATAGGTAATTACTTAAGGAAATTAATAAAATATAATTACTTTGTGTAATTGATCAAAAGATTAATCGAGATAATGAATTAAGGAGAGATTGATTTATTTAATGAAGTAAAAAAAACATAGTTAATCACAGTTTGGGATTAATCGAAAATGATTAATACTGTGTTTAATTAATGTAATTAAATTTGATTAGGATAAATTAAAATATAAGTGAAAATCCTTAATTTATATAATTAATAATGTAATTAAAGATTGATAAATTAAAATTGATTAATCCATAATAAGTTACTTATGAGAAGTTAACTAATATAAGTAATCAAGGATTAATGTAATTAATATAGTTAATTAATTTATGAAGTAATTAAGATTACTTATTGATTTTGGTTAAGACTAATTAATATCGTTAAATTAAATAAAGATAATTACTTGAATGTAATTGAAAAATAATTAATATAGGGTGATTAATTAAGATGAATAATGAAGGGTTGATTAATTAATTGATTTGGAATTAATTAATGTTAATGAAAGAATCTAAGTGATTGAGGTTAGAAATTCAATTAGAATCAAGTGAATTAATTTGGATGTGATCAAATTTGCTTATGGATGATTGAATGGTATTGAATGTTTTGAGTGAGTCGATATCTCTGATATGAAATGTTGTGTATTTCATTTGGATAACTTGGGTTAGGATGACATGAGACAGGAAGAGACCGGAGTCGGGTATTAGGAAATACCCAAAACCACTTCGAATTTTTGTAGATTGATATGTGAAATCTATAGGCTGGAATGAAGTGATTTAAAGGAATTCGACTATTTAATTTTAAACTCTCGTACTTATAAAATGGATGTGTGGAATAAGTGATGTCTATAACATATTGTGAACTTGTAAATTGATTCGAGTTACCCCAGGTTTTATATAAGTTGTATGCTTTGTATTCCATGTTAGATGGGTTTACTCACGCTGGTTTCCAGCCTGACCCGGGTGATTACTTTAATGTAATGCTCGGGTCAGACCAAGTACTATAGATTTTCAGGTAAGGGCATTCTGGAGCTCAAGAGTCGAGATGGATGGTAAGAACATATGGAGTGCTTCCGCTGTAATATATTGTTGTGTATCTGTGACATGATAATTGAGTATACTCAATGTCTATATATATGTGTAACTCTAATGTATTAAAATGTAATCGTTAGGTATAATAAACTTTTGTAAACTGTTATTATGTATTATTATATTTTATCCGCTGCGAATGTGAGATGTTGATGTTTCTTATTTTCTTCTTCTTCTATCTCTTTCTTCTTTTTCATAACTATCTGGAATTTTCGAGATCGAAAATTTCGAGTCGTTACAGTTAGTATTAGAGCCGAAAGGTTAAGCGAGAACATTGGCTCTGGTGGGGATAACTCATTAAATAGAGTCTGTAGTACTCTAGAATGAGTTGAATATATATATATATATATATATATATATATGAGAGCGTACTTGTTATTTTCTTATATAAAGGTTTTAAATGATTTTATATAAAAGTATATTTTGATATATAAAGCAATATTTCCTTCTAATAAATATTAAGGTGATTGGTTGTTAAATTATTGAAATTAAATTAAGAAGCAGTATAATACAATCAAATTTAAATCTTGAATTGGAATTAAATTAAGTGGTAATAGAAATACAATCAAATTAAAATTAAATTGATTGAAATGAAATTCTTGAATTTGAGCTCAGAAATTAAATTGTTTAAAAACTTTAAATAAAGGTAAGTTTGAAATGGATTCAAACCAAAATTTAATCTTGAATTTATAGAAGCAAGAATAATATAGAAAGGAAATGGGTATCTAGATATGATTACCTTGGGTACTATCATAAATAGTTATTGTGTTTAATAATGATATATTTGTTATTAGGTAAGCCAAATGAAGTACATTTATAAGATGAGTATAACTCCTAAATTAAGGCGGGTTTTAAAATTGTGAAGTTTTAAAACCTAAGTCTAGAAACAATCAATTGTTTCAAATAGTTAAAGAAAATAACAAATAATATAATTCAGACTATTTTGAATATAGTCTTATTTTAAAACAAGAAATGTTTGGAAGATTTTTAGCAGATTTGTTTTGAAATTAAAACCAATGGTGGTTTAAAAATTTAAAAGTAGCCTGGTGTGTAAAGGAAATAAATATGAAATAAACTCTAAGGTTGAATTTTGAATTTTGCTTGGAATATGATGTGAAACCCAAAGTGAAGCAAGTTTTAAACTTAAGTGGAAAGGTTATTAATCTGAAGGTTTCAAATTTGAATGGGAATTGGGATTTAAATTCAAGCAGGAATCGAAATGATTTGAAATTGAAGAGGATTCAATTTGAAATTAGTCCAAGTTTATTTGAATAATTTGGAACTGTAAATAAAGTTGAATAAGTAAGAATCAAATGGAATTTGATTTGAAGCTGGAAAGAAACTGAGAAATAATTCAACTTGAACTGGGGATAAATCAAGTCCAATGGAAATTGGAATTATTTAAATTGGAATTGAGTCAATTAAATTGAAATGGAAATTTAAATTGAATTGTTTGGGAAGTGAACAGTTTTGACTCTGGACTATTTTCAGTATACATTATTTTAATATAAACTTATTTTTTCCAAGCTATTTAATATATACAACCTTTCTTTTTAAAGCCAAATTATTTTATATTTGTTTTACGATTATTTTTGGAACTATTTAACAATTTTTCAACTGTTTTATAAACTAATTACTATTTTTCAACTATTTGACAAATTAATTACTATTTTGTAATTGTCTAAAATCTCTATAACTATTTAACTATTTTACAGCTATTTTACAAACTATTAATCGTTTTCAACTACTTATCTATTTTTTAAAACCTTTCAAACTATTTTCTGAAATTAAGCTAGATAGAGTTCAAACTGTTATTGATTTAAATACACAACTGAGATAAGAATTGAAGTGATAATTCAATAGAATTGAAGCGATTGTAAATAAGTGAATGGAAATTAAAGGAAATGTGAATAGAAAGAGAAATTGATTTGGCTATAAATCAATGAAGTTAAATACGTAGAATATACATATATTGTTTTATTCGCATATTGATTTGATCCAGATTCGAGCATAGAATTTCGAGATAGATATATCGATCCGAGTTGGGATTTTTCACTCGATTTTCGACGGCGAACCTGGATATAGATTATTGATTAGTTCTGGATATTCTCTATCATAGTTATAACTATACAAGAAGAATGATGGTTTCTGATCAAGAAACCAGATCTGTGTCCGCACTAGGAAGTCGGGTGGACGATACTAGTTCGGAAGTGAAATTATGTGATCGAGTGAGCGATCAGATTTGTATAGCGTACGGATGATAAGTGTACATCATACAGTTTTGAATGAAATTGATATTGGAAAGAATAATCAGATTTGAATATTTGATTTTGAATAAACAAAGTTATATATCTTTGTTATATAAGATAAATCTCCCCTTGTTGAACTATAGCCAGAAGAAAATGGTTTTTGAAAGTATTTGAAGTATAAAAAGGGTTTTATACAAGTTTGAAATGATCCAAAGTTTTAAAGATTATATAATCTGAATATATGTATATATATAAAGTATCTTATGAAGATTTTGGAAAAAGGTTTTGGGAATCTTTGGATTTGGAAAGGCTTTTGATTTTTGGGTAAAATCAATATTGAAATTTGGAAAGCCTAGTTTGAGAATTATCAATTTTAGGATAGTCGATTTTGTGTAAAGGAGTCTTGTATGAGATCATACTAGGTGTATGATTTGAAAGATACTATATGTGTATAGTATAAAGTGTTTTGATGATGGCTCTGGGGCAAAAGGCGCTCCCTTGAAATGAACTTCTCAGGAGTGTCACCGGGTGGTGCTGCCTTGAGCCTCAAGGGGGGGTTCTAAAGTTGATCCTGTGAGGAGTCCGGACAAAACTAGTTCCTGAGTATTATGAGTAGAGTAGCGAAAGTCATGTGTGCCACTGAGAGCCAATGGTCTACGCTTGATTTTATATCGATAGACTGCGACCTATGGTAACATAACGAAAGTCGTGTGTGCCGCTGAGAGCCAATAGTCTGCGTTTGATTTTACATTGATAGACCGCGAACTATGTAAGAGTGGAGAAGTTTCATTTTGACAGCGAAAGTCGTGTGTGCCGCTAAGAGCCAACAGTTACATAGACTTTTGCTGCGATGGCAACGTGACCCTGGAATGTAACTACGATCTGTTGTGGGTTCCATGGCATAATCGAGGGGCGCGGAGTGCCTACAGTTACATTGACTTTTGCTGCGATGGCAACGTAATCCAGGATGTAACTGCGACCATGGATGGGGGTGATGATTTCCAGAGCATTCTCACCAAGGATATTTCCTCTATTTTCAAAAACTGTTTTCTATACTTTTAATAAAATTATTTTCACAAGTATTTTCACTAGATGTTGAAAATGGGTCTGCTAAGTACTTATAGATTTTCAATCCTACGCCTGATCAACGTATGACTAAATTTCTGTGAGAACAAGGAGGGACTGGTTGAGACATCGAGTTATGAGAATTTTTTTTATAAAGAGCTATTTTAATAGTATTATGTGAATTTAAATGCATATCTAAAATTTTAAAATAAAAATGTTGGAATTTTGGGAAATGGAAGGAATCCAAACTGGAATTACGAAAAAAAAAATTGAATTCAGGAAAATTTAATGAAGTGATTTTTTTGTAATTAAAATCGAATATTGATTTAAAAATTGGAAGTAAGCTAATTGGCTAAATAAATATTCGATAGACTGTTGATAAAATTTAACTCTGTTAAATAAAATGGATTGTAAGTTAATAATGGAGTTTGGAAATGAATTCAAAATGTAAATAGAATTCAACTTGGATTTGATAATGCATTAAATAAGAAGAGATGTTATAAAAAAATAAAAATAAAAATAGAGTTGGATCAAATAGTGATGGTTTGAATTACAAATAAAATTCAAGTGTGATATGAATAATATTTAATGAAAATTGCAAGTAAATTAGATATAATGGAAGTGTTGTTGATTGAAATAAAAGTGAATTATAATGGAAATGGTTTGAGTTGCAACAAAACTAAGTGAATAGAAATAAATTGATTATGGCTTTATATTAATGAAATGAATTCAAAAAATGAATTAAGTAGATGAATTAAAAATTTAAAATGGAGTGAATAAATGGGTTAATTGAATTAAATAATAATGGATGAAGTTTGATTGAATAAAAATCAAATCAAGGTTTCAATTGGAATTGGTTTATCAGAATGAACTTAAGTTTGAGGCGAATTAATTTGAAGTAAAATTACTTAAATAAAGACTTTATTCCGAGTGAGAATTATAGACCATTAAATAAAGATTTGGGTTAAATTTATTTGGAAAATGGATATTAATATAAGCATCGAAGGGTGTCAAGCTCAATGAAATAATTTTAAAATGAATCCATTGCAGAGATGAAATGAAATTTAATATAGAATGAGTTGAAATTAATTTGAAATAGTTATAGACTAAAATGAATACTCTCTTAAGCGAATATTGTCGAATTTGCATAGAATGAATTGTCGTTTGACGTAAATGAAAGTAATTAAAATCCTATGGGTTGAGAGAAGTTAAATAACTTGATTTTGAAATCAATTGAACTGAATATGAGCTTACTTGGATTAAAAATAAATTGAATGTAAGAAACTGCATTGTAAACCATTAAGTTGAAGGGAATGGTATCGGATTGAAAGAAAACAATTGAATTAGTTTAGAAATCATATAACTTGCTCCTGGAAGTTATTTAGAATGCATTTCTTTTAAAATTGATGTGTTATAGTTCTTTAAGTAAGAGAAATGTTATAAACTTCATATATATAGTGCTTACATGTTTAAATTAAGTAAGTACAGGTGCCGGGAGGCCATTTGGCTGGATATGGTTGCGCTATTTGCTAAAATAAATAAGCCGCTTGCTTAAAATGCTAAATGAAGGTACGCCTACGCAATAAAAATAGGAAATATGAATTGTTATTGCTTTTTCCGACTGTGTGGGTCGATGTATATATATTTATATCTCTTGTCAAATTGCAAAAGCTCCTCTGTACAAAGAGGACTCTGCCAAAAAAATTCGAAAATTTTGGGAGTTAGAAAATTTTTTGAAAATTTTTGGGAAATTTTTTTGTTAACGACAAAACGATTTCAAATTGAAAATTAAAGTAAATTAGTAGATGAAACTAATATGAATCAGTTATAAATGAAAGATAAAATTAAATATTCAAAAATGAAAATAAATTGAATTCATATGAAAATGGGGTAAACTAATTTGAATAGAAGTAGATGTGAAAACTTCTGTAAGGAAATGTATGAAATGATTTTAAAGGGCTATGATTGGATATTATTGCTAGGTAAGACATGGAGGTATTAGAAAGGGAAAGAAAATTGATTTTGATTTCAGGAGATAAATTGAATTGCTCGACAAAAAGGTATGTATTTAAATTTCTGTATGAAATTGGATTGGGTTTTTGATCTAGCCACTTGGCTTTCTGTTTTCTTTTTGGAATTTGGGAGCCCGTAGAGGCCTTTTGTAGTTGTACCGAGCTAGCCGTGCAAAGGAGACGCGGGCAAAAAATTTTGGAAATTTAGAGAGTTAGAAAAATTTTGAGAAAATTTTGATGATTCAAAATTTGGCTTTAAATTGAAATTTTAATGATTGAACAAAAAGGGGTATTGTCTGGAAACTATGGGAGAGTTTGGAAGTTAATAAGAATGATAGGGGGTCTTTTATAAAAGATAGTTGGTAGGATGTTGAATTGTGGGTTTTGGGAAAAAGGTAAACGGGTATTGGACCATTCTTCCTTACTAGTAATTTCGGGGATGAAATTCTTTAAAGGGAGGAGGAATGTGACGACCTGGAATTTCTAACAATTTAAATTGGAATATTTAATTGATTGTGAATATTTAAAAGTTAATTTTTAACCTGAATTCAAATATCACTATTTATTTGATAATTAAACTATTGAATTTAATAATCGGAATTGGGTAAATTGTTGAATCTAAAATAATAAGCTTGTTAAAAATAATTTGAAGACCTGTAAACTTTATATTGATAGTTCCGAAGATAATAAATGATTTTAAATTGAAATTGAAAGTGGTTCGTTCGGTTTTAAAAATTTATCGTTTAAATCGATATTTAAAAATAGCATTTCGAGGCGCAGTCTTGGAATTCGACGAAACCAGTTCCATTGGATCCGTAATAGTTAGTTATTATCGGATTTCAATTTTCGTAGCGTTTGGATTTACCGTTTGCTCTTACGGGTGAGAAATGCGTTGAAATTAAAATCGATAATTTAATATTTTAAATCGATTTATAAAGCTAACTTCCACATACGATTAATTTAGCTTCCGAAACACGTTCCAATGTGTACGAAACGCGGGTAAAACCATATAATAGCCTAGCGGCACGCCTCGATGGTGGTTCGAAGTTTTGAGCTAGATAAAGTGAGATATTTATAACTAAATAATATTTTAATCTGTTAAATCAAGGCTATGCCTTCTCCAATAAGCCTGTTTCTTCCTTTAATCACACGACTTCTTTTTTTTCTTTCTTCCCTCAGTTAATTATCAGATCGAAGCTGAGTCTCTTGTTATATATATATATATATATATATATATATATATATATGGCAGACGCGAAATCGCGCAAGGGAGAAGGGAACGCGGTGGGTCGCAAGTGGATCGAAAGAGGAGTAGGGGGAAGTCGCGAGCGAGCAGGTGGAAGTCGCGAGGCAGCAGGTGAAGCAAAGTCGCGTTCGCTCGTGATGGCAAGGAGATGAGGAGGCCGTGTTCGTTAGAGGTGGCGATTTCTGGTAGAGCGTCGGCTCGAATCTCGAAGACGAACTAGGGTCTCGTGCTGATTTGGGGGAGACGCGATTTAGGGAAGAAGGATTTACGCGATGTAGTGGCAGTGTCGCGATGTCTTTGCAACTTCGGGTGAGTGGCCATAACTGCAAATTTCGTGATGATCTAGGGTTTGTTTTGGGTGCGTGGGCGAGAGCAAGCACGAGTTAGGTTTTGGGTTCGTAGGCAGTAAGGTGTCATCGTTTTTCTTTTAACTGAATGTTCATTTATATGTTAGAAAGAATTTGGAATTTACAGTAAAGTTTTTATAAATAAAATTAAATAAATATGCATATTTTGAACTTACTGTTAATTGAGGATAATGCATTATGGTGATGAATTTGTTAATTAACACATTTAATTATTTCAGTCACTAAGCAAATTATTAAAGGGAAGTTCAAATTTAAATTTATTTAATGGAAAATTATTTGTTTGGTTAGTTTAAATATTAATAAATCGTATAACTGTTTATACAAGGTTTAAATCTGAAGGAAACAAATCGAGGTCGGATTTGGATTGCAAAATCAAAGGTAAGTAAATCTCACCTTATTGGATTTTTATTTAAATTTAAATGGTTAAATTTAGATAATTGGTTGGATGATTAAACTGATTAGATGTGTACTGATGAAGATGTGACTTTGGTTTTGGTTGGTTCTCGAGTTAATTGTGGGTTGACTCGAAGTATTCGGGTTTTTATATTGTTTTAGACTTAAAGTTATAAATAAGAAAATGTTCTCATTTTAATGTTGTTAAGGGCTTAATGATTTGTGATTCATCAAACTAGTAGAGTAATTAAAATGGATAATTTATTAATTCAATTAATTAATGATTTGGATTGATTAATTTAGTAATTAGGGGTTTGAATTAATTAATGAAGGTTTAAGTTCATTTATTAAGTTTAATTAATGTAGAATAATCAATGGATTGTTTGGTAGGTAATTACTTAATGAAATTAATAAAATATAATTACTTTGTGTAATTGATCATGAGATTAATCAAGATAATGAATTAAGGAAAGACTGATTTATTTAATGAAGTAAATAAAAACATAGTTAATTACAGTTTGGGATTAATCGAAAATGATTAATACTGTGGTTTAATTAATGTAATTAAATTTGATTAGGATAAATTAAAATATAAGTGAAAATCCTTAATTTATATAATTAATGATGTAATTAAAGATTGATAAATTGAAATTGATTAATCCATAATAAGTGACTTATGAGAAGTTAATTAATATAAGTAATCAAGGATTAATGTAATTAATATAGTTAATTAATTTATGAAGTAATTAAGATTACTTATTGATTTTGGTTAAGACTAATTAATATCGTGAAATTAAATAAAGCCAATTACTTGAATGTAATTGAAAAATAATTAATCCAGGGTGATTAACTAAGATGAATAATGAAGGGTTGACTAATTAATTGATTTGGAATTAATTAATATTAAATGAAAGAATCTAAGTGATTGAGGTTAGAAATTCAATTAGAATCAACTAAATTAATTTGGGAGTGATCAAATTTTCTTATGGATGATTGAATGGTATTGGATGTTTTGAGTGAGTTGATATCTCTGATATGAAATGTTGTGTATTTCATTCGGATAACTTGGGTTAGGATGACATGAGACGCGAAGAGACCGAATTCGTGTATTAGGAAATACCCAAACTACTTCGAATTTTTGTAAATTGATATGTGAAATCTATAGGCTGGAATGAAGTGATTTAAAGGAATTCAACTATTTAATTTTAAACTCTGGAACTTATAAAATGGGTGTGTGGAATAAGTGATGTCTATAACATATTGTGAACTTGTAAATTGATTCGAGTTACCCTGGGTTTTATATAAGTTGTATGCTTTGTATTCCATGTTAGATGGGTTTACTCACGCTGGTTCCTAGCCTGACCCGGATGATTACTTTAATGTAATGCTCGGGTCAGACCGAGTATTACAGATTTTCAGGTAAGGACGTTCTAGAGCTTAGGAGTCAAACGGGATGGCAAGAACATATGGAGTGCTTCCGCTGTACTATATTTCTGTGTATATGTGACATGATAATTGAGTATACTCAATGTCTGTATATATGTTTAACTCTGATGTATTAAAATGTAATTGTCAGGTATAATAAACTTTTGCAAACTGTTATTATGTATTATTATATTTTATCCGTTGTGAATGTGAGATGTTGGTGTTTCTGATTTTCTTCTTCTTCTATCTCTTTCTTCTTTTTCATAACTATCTGGAATTTTCGGGATCGAAAATTTCGGGTCGTTACAGTCTGAGTCTATAAAACTCTATCAAATCATACCATGGTATTTGTAGGTGTGATTGTAGCGCGTGTAAATCATTTGGGTATGATTGTAGACCCACGTAAATCAATTGGGTGTGCTTAGTTGCTCTACCTAGAGGTCGAAAAGTCTGGTGAATGTGTCTCGTTGCCTTGAAATTGAGATTGTATTTTCTTTTCTATTTGAAAAGAAATCTGTTTAAGGAATTGTATAAGACTGGATGTAGGGTAATTTCAAACCAGTATAAACCCCTGATGTTTTCTTTCCTTTTGACTTTCACTACATTTATATATATTTGTGTTTGAATCTATGGTTGTTAATTGCATTGTTTGAACTATAATCTTTAAAGAATTCAAAAAGATTCAAAAAAATTAAAAAACATTATTCAACACCGTTCAGTGTTAAATTAGCCTTAAGATCCATCTTCCGCTAAACTTACATTTGGTATCGGAGCATTGGTTTTCAAAGTATTCGTAACTTTTATTTTTGAAATTTTTTAATGGAAAGAGATATTGATATTGTTGTTAACATTGTTTTTGAAAAGCAATCAGACAAAATAAACCTAGCATTATTTCATGAATTTGCATTCATTCATTATGAAAAGTCACTTTATCTTTTGAAAATTTATAATTTGCAGGAACAAACATGTTACATGATTTTTGATGAACAAACACCCGGTGATCAAACTCTACAAATTAAAAGGGACAAATTGACACTGGATAGCGGCTGCTTAAGGTATATAACTGGTAATCCTTATATCTTGAAAGATATCATTTACAAAGATGGCGGATCGGTAAATTTTGGGGATAACTCTAAAGGATATGTGATTGGCATCGGCAATATCGGTAATTCTGTAACGTCTCGCCTTTTCGTATGCTTTAAATTAACACACGTGCCAATTCAAACCATACGGAAGGGTGGGTTGTTATGGGGTAAACAAGGAAAATGAGAAAGAAATAAAACAAAACAGAATCTCACAGCGGAAGGATAAAATATAATAATCAAATATACAGTTCATGAAGCTGTTTACAAAATATTTTTTTTTTCTAATACAATATATATCAGAGTTGCACATACCAATGAATAAAATCGATGCAACGGAATACAGTGTAGTGGAATATAATATAATAATAATGAAATCTTCGTCTTCGTCCTCCAGAAATTAAGTCTTCAATCCTGAAATGCTCGGACTGACCCGAGCGAATTGAAAAGACAAAACACTCGAGTCTGAACTAAAAGATCTTATGTAAGTTAAATCAACAGAAATAAATATGAGTGCAGTAACTCAAGAGATGCTCGGGATTTACATCTCTTAAGGATCCGTTAAACTATTTACTATGTAGTATATTTCGCTATTATAATAGTGTCTAGTTGTAAAATAAACTTACTTTAAAATAGCCTTAAGGCTTTACATTTTCCACCTTAACACATTTATATATTCTCATAGTTTATACAGTACCGTAATCTCCCCTGTACTAGGCATCATCAAAGGGCACTCCATAGGTATGGTACAAAACCGAAATCGTATAAGGCGTGCTAGGGTAGGTGACACGGCACAACTAGGCAGTGCCAGGGTAGATATACCAATTCCTATCAGGGCTGGTGGTAACGCATAGCCGCAGCTACCGCCCACCTCGAACAAACACCCCCAAAATCAAAAAAATAAAGGTGGCCACTGAATCAATCCAAAGTCAGAGTATAGTATCGAAGAGATGTGTCCAATAAAGGGTGCTACCCCCTTGGCCTGAGAATCGCTCCTGTTTTAGCCACCTTATGCCAACTCACGGGAGTCGGGTCCACGTTTTTACCTCAAAGGAAACGTCGCCACCATCCTACTTCATTCTGGAATCTCCACCGCGTACACGGTTGTTAAAGTGGTTTTCGGCGTTGGCAGAGAGTATGACAACTTCCGATCCGGGTCTCTTCAACAACCAATCGTTATTATAACACCGCGGTTATTTCAAAATAATTTATACTTTGAAACCAGAATATAATATCCCTTTCAAAACCATATAAATACGATATCATTTATATTTTTAGAACCCCAAATCAATATGATATCATTTTTATTTTATAAATATCCCTTTTCCAAAATCATAATATTTTCAAATATATATATATCTTAACCCCATAGCTTTGAAACAAAATTTCTAATACTTAAATGGTTTAAGTATTAAACCGATTTGCATAACAAAATAGATTTTTAAATTTCATAAATAAATTCCAAATATAGGTTTAAATTCCCAAATAAACCATTTCAATTTCCATATATTTCAAAGCTTTAATTATTCCACCATTTCAAAACTTATTCTTTGATAATTTCATATATATCAAATTTAGTTACTATTATTTAGATTTGAAATGTTTACTTAATAAATCAAATATCATTTAGGTAAAACCTTTAAACTACAAATAACAGGATATTCTCTCAACTTAATTAACTTGATAATATTCATTTAAATCGACTTGATATTCATTTAAGTCCTCTAAACCAAAATCAAGTTATAAAGATCATACCTTTTAAAACCCCAAATTAATTAAAATTTCAAATAAATTTTATTCGAGGATAATTCTTAAATACCTTATTTCAAAGCAAATTCATATTTATCTTCCAACATTTATTTTATTTAAGTCATTATTAACTCCATCAATAAACTTAAATAAATACTTAACCGTATTATGTCTAAATAAAATTGAACTTTTATTTTTAAACTTCTTTTATTCTTTAAACCAAATTTATACATAGCATAAATTCAAGCGTTTAACTATATATAAAAATAATATTCAAATATCAAAAATCAATACTCATTAAATCATATTCTTTCCAAAACCACAGAAAAATCATTTCAAAGATAATTTTATATATATACACCGCGGTGCCTGTATAAAATTTTCTATCCTATGATCAAGTGATACAGATATTTATCATTTCAATCCGTAATTTAAAATAAAATTATAGTTATATATCATTTCAAACCGCAATCCCGAATGAAATGAAAATGCATAATAACTTGTAGTTTATAACAATATAAGTACATCATCCATTCATCCAATATCAACCATCAATCATTTATCACAATCATCATCCAAATTCAAACAATACATCAATATATAACAAGTGGTAATAACAGGTATCAACCATCATTTTTTCAAAAATAAATTATATCTGTTTAACTGGCAGTTTATGCAATAAAATAAATAACAATTTAACTAGCAGTTAATATGCAATAATGAATTAAATAACAGTAAATTAAATAAATGCAGATTAACTAAGATAATGATGAACTATATGCCAAACAGCTATAAATAAATTTCAAATCACATCATAAATGAATTTAACAAACATAAGAAATCTTAGAAGTTGTGAGTGGGTTAAAACACTCACCTTTCGAATTTAAATTGAATTTAAATTCAATTTAAACCCAAAAATTTGACCGTCTCAGAATTCGTCCAAACCAGCGTCATAGTGTCCGAAATTTCAGTACGATCCTAACAAAAGAAACCGCGTGTGAATTTGACATCGTATGTAAAAGTTATTCAAGTTAAATCGTTTGAAACAAAATCAAATTAAAACCAAACTTACCTAAATTTATTTTCCACGCCACCATCACTCTCTCCCGTGTACAGGAAATCACGCACGCTGGTTTCAAGCTGAACCCTAGAACGCACACTACTGGAGCCACCGCTTCTTTGATAAATTTTCGTCGTTGCCTCAATCGCTTAACCCTCGATCAGGTGATACTATCGTGCTCACCACCTCCAGGCGCCCCCTCCACTTGGACGCAGTCAACTCCGGTAGGCACTAGGCGTTCGCCGCCGCCGCCCCTTAAGAAGCCGATTGTGGCGATTCTAGCCACAACTACCCCAAACGAACCGTGCCGATCGAAAGCACTAGGCCTCCTCTACGTGCCTAGACTTCCTGATCGATGAATCGTGGAAGATCCACCGTCAATTCCAACGACCTAATATGAACGGCCCACAGTTATTTATTTAATTCTGGACGCACGAAAACTCGAATCAAAAAACGAACACCTCTAGTGAATTACGCTAGTCGAGAGCTTCAAGATATTTTTTTGAATTTTTCTGAGGACTTTGGATTTTTATGCTTTGGATTTGGTTTGGAACTGTATTTGGATCTAGGATTTATTTGTCTGCCATTGGAGAGGAGAGGTAGTTGGAATATATGTATAGACAGATGAGAAATAGGGAGGCTAGGGTTTATAGCCGGATATTTATTGGCAAAATTGAAATAAAATAGATGGATTGGGTTGATAGATATATGCGCTAACGACAAAGGGGCCCAAAAAGCCCATTCTGACTCCGGAATGAAATTGGGTTAACCCATATATCAAAATAGATGTTTTAAAATATTTTAAACTCAATGGAAAAGGTTTCAGTTTCAAATTGCATCGTATGTAGAAGTTATGCTAAAAACAATATTTTAAATTGATTTCAATTTATCGATTTCAAGGCATTTTGAGTCTGTACGATCAAACAACAAGTCTGATCGCTACGAAAATTGAAATCGTACAATAATTCACAGTTACGGATCCGATGAAACTGGTTTCATCGAAATCCGAGTCAGTGGTCAAAATGGCTACTTTTTATATTAATTAAATAATAAAATTTATTCAATTTAATCAAATTTTCAATCTAAATTCGATAATTACCCATTTCTTATCATTTAGATTTCCCAATCATTTAAAATGATCCAACCCAAATTCAGATGTGACTATAAAGTGGATAAATTTATAAATTTCAGGGTTAACTTCCAATTTCATTAAATTTTAAAATTATAAATAAAATTACCAATAATTATTACATTCATTATTGTCAAATAGATGGGTTTACTATTAGATTCAAAAATATTACATAAATTTTCTCCTATCCCGTCTTCACTTCAAATAAAGTATTATTTAGCTATATCCAATTTCATTTACTTACAATTAATCCAATTATTGAACTTTTCATTTCATTTAAATAAAATCTTCGTTCCATTATTTAAATCAACCAATTCATATTTTTAATAAAATTAACATTTCTTAAATTTTACATTAACAAACCGTTAAATTTGAATTTATTATCACTGATTACCAAAGTTTATTTGCACATTAAATAAATAACCTATATTAATAGTCACCTATTTGCTTTCCATTGCCTTTATAAATTCGTTACTTATCAAACCCGATTATTATTCCATATATGCCCAAATTTATTCCATTCTATTATTTAATTCATTCTTATCAAAGCATAAATTTAACATTGGATTTATAAACTATTACCTTAATATTCTTACATTCTCATATTGATTTCAATTAATGCAAAAACCAAAGATTTTATTCCATTAAATTGCAATAAACCCAATTACCTAAATTTTTACATTCAAATAAATAAATCTCGATTCTCCTTCTTATTATTCAACAAACAAATCTAACATTTGGATATGTTTAATTACACTGATATTTTTCCTTTCACTTTTATCGGTATTAACTATCTTATTTCTACTTATTGTGTAATAACTACCATAATTCAATATATAACGCTAAATTTTATTTCATTGCATTAATATACGCCTATTTATATTTTAGATTTGAATGAATATTACGATTTTAAATGTGTACTTCTATCAAATCGAACACATTAATTTAGGTTTTTTAAATACTTTACATTCTATTAAATTTACAACATTGAATTTACATTCTATCAATTACTTTACAGTACTTTACATATTAATTTCTCAATTAACCTAATTTGAACTTATTTCCCAATTCAACAATTACTACTTAAAATAAATTTATGCTTCTTTTAATTTCCATTTACACTTTCATTATTTAATATTACAATCATTAAAGTAATGTTTATCATCAACACAAACATTATGAATACTTATCAACTTGCATCATCCTTATTACCTTAATTTACGTTTTATCCCGTTATAAATTAATGCGCACATAAATAAATTCATATATTCAATTTATTTCCAAATATTCCTATTTACAATCAATTATAATCTAACAATCGTTTCAATTAATTTGAATTTCGTTAAATTGGTTATTCATAAACTTCCTTTAACATAAATACCTAAATTTACATCCAGTTACCATTAATCAACGTATTATTCCAACTGTAAATTTAATGCCTACTTTTATTTACTTATATTTTAATTTTATACCCAAATGCAAAAAATTTACACTTCCCATTATTATATAAATTTGAATTCTCTACTAGTTAATTTTTTTATTTGGTAAATCACAAATTCAACATTCCCATTTGTTTCTTATAATAAACAAAAACCAAGTATGCCAATTTACACTATTTCAATTAATTGCAATATAAATTTTAAATTGTAAATTTTTTAATAACCATTGCTTCATCTAATTTCTACATTCTCTCCAATATAAATTTTAAGACTTTTTATTTCTTTATAAATTAAATTAGAAATCCTATTAAATTAACTCATTTAAAATCATCGAATTTTGTGGGTCGTTACAAATTCTAAAACTCATACTATTTATAATGTTTTGTTGATTAGGAATTTAAACATAATATATTAGTCAACTATGTGATAAGAGCTTCAAAATTAAAGTTGAAAAAATAAATTTCATATCGAAGATAATGAGTCAAAACACTATCTTTGAAGACATTAGGAAATAAAACATTACATATTAAGTATGAAAGTATCAAATGATAACTAGTATTTTTTTGGCTAAATAAAGTGACCATTGGATTAGGCACAAAAGATTTGGTCATTTTAATTTTAAACATCTTTCTAAAATTATCAAAAATGATCTGGTTACACTACAAGGTGAATAGTGATTTCCGACGGCAGAAAACCGTCGGCGGCCGTCGGAAAATAAGATGTCGGGGAGCAGTTTTTCCGACGGCTTCCGTCACAGGGCGCCAAACATATTTCCGACGGTTTTCGACGGCTTCCGACAATTTTCGACGGATTCCGACAAGTGTCGGAATCCGTCGAAAACCGTCGGAAAAAATGACCTACAGGCTGTCGGAAGCCGTCGGAAAATGACCACCTGGAAGATGTCGGGAGCCGTCAGAAATCTGCTGTATTTTTTTATAATTTCTACAATATAGCCTTCCATCCACATTTCCCATCCAAACACTATTACACCAATACTGCACAATCCAGTATACAATATTCCAACCAAATATCAAAAACCAAACTACACAAAATTCATCAAACACACAAATACATCAAAATAAAATACTTAATATACATAACCATTCCAACATTCACAACAACACCAACAACAAATGTTCTACCATGTCATACATACACAACATAACACAAAATCATCAACATCCATATCTTCATACAACCACACAACCAAGTGTATCAAATATAATCATACAAAAATCAACAACTACCTCCACCGTCTACCAAATCATTCAAAACTAAAAAAACATACCTGAAAAAGCAAGCGAGCAATGAATCAATCTCCTCCAGATCCAGAGCCAGTCGAGGAAGGGAAGCGGGCACGAAACTTCTGCATGTACTCTAGCAACTGTGTGGTCTGCATGGCTTGTTGGCGGTTCTGCTCCTCCAGCTGGGACACTCTAGCCCGCAATTCTTCTATATCTGCTAGATCGCTCTGAGCTCTATTCCGCCGACCCTGTCCCTGACTGCTGGCCTGCAATAAATATTTAATTTAGCTGTGTGATCTCTGTAAGTGTATGTGCATATCTATGTAAGCTAGTAAGTAACATAATGTTCATATCTTCTGCCTTCTTGTGCTTTACTGGTGTGATATAGTCATTTGGTTGGTTTGAATTCAAATTCAATATGGAGGATTTTACAAGGTTCATATATTTTTAAAAAATGGAAAAATGAATAAAATTCAAGTTTATTGTTTTGAAAAGGTCAAAATAGCATATTTGAAGTATTTTAAGATAAAATTATATAATCCAAGATAGAATTATGACTTAAATACCAAATTAGCGGTAAAATAAATTATTTACCACTTGATTGCCGAATCCGTATCATCTGTCATGCTCTGCTGGATCCATAACGTACTCAAAATAGCGTCCTCCTCATCGGTCGTCAACTGATCTCGACCCGTATCAGCAATGAGTTTCTGGCGCTGCTCCATAAACTTTTCCTGCATTAACAAATTAATAACATCATATCTTATTTCATTATAGTTTAACAAGCCGAACAATTACTAATATTGCATAAAATGAAATATGCTTACATGGCTCTTGCTGGATTTATCGTCTTGCCATGTATACGAAACAGTCCCGTCCGGATTTACATGCTCAACAACGTGCGTACGAGTGAACACGTCCATATAGCCCACGGGACCATGTGCCTCAGCTTCCTGAAGTTGCTTTTTACATACAATTATTGTACATTTAAAATTATATAGCATAAACTATTTACAATTATCATTTAGTAAATTTACCAACTCCTTCCGATACTACTGAAATGACTTAGATCCTCCGCGATGAGTGACGGGATTTTTATTTCTGTTTGCAGAGTTTCTATCCGACTTTGCCTGTACATTCAAAATTTGATACATTAATTTTCGATCACGTCAAATTAATAATTCAAAAAAATTTAGTATACTTTCCTTCGCCTCGTCCGTCTTTCAGTATCTCAACCAAGCTTGCCATATGCTCTCCCCCATCCACCGTGGTTTCTTACTAGATTTCTTAATCTTAGATATCGAGTCCCTGTAGTTCTTGCGCATCTTCTTCATCCAGTATCCTCGTGTCAACAGCATATCGTCTGTCTGGATGTCTATCTCAGCCTGTGTTTCACGATAAAAAGTAAAAACAAATTACACTGTAAATGGTCAACAGTAGAAAAACGACAAAAATGAATTAAAAAAGAAAAAAAGAAAAATATACATACTAGGACATCCTGCCATATACACTCTACGATGTGAGGAGGGATGTTATCTCACTTCGGCCAGCCGGCACTCAACCTACTGCGATAAGAAGCTCTAGAGGCATCCAGCACAACCTTCGAGGGAAGTCGGTCGAACCCTCTGTTTTTAAATACCATACAGATAAGTACGTACGTATATCATATAAAAAATAAGATGTTGAATAAAATTTAATTCTTACCCCTCTGCTCTAGGGACTAACGAAACTACTGGACGCTGTGACCCTTGCAATGGGACACTGCCATCGTCTCCTGATGATCGGGAAGAGCTCCTACCTCTATATGACATTATGATAAACCTATGACATATACACACATCATTATATAAGAGAATAATAACATGGTAATGAAATATATTTCATATGTAAATGACATCAGTGGTATAAATTGCTTAATTAATGACTGAAATGGAAATAGAAATGGAAGTGTGTTATACCTGATTCATAATGGGTGTACTGTTCCGACGATAACCAGATTTCATTGCATTTTTAATAAAAATTGCTAAATAACTGACAAATGGAAATGACATAAAACATGTAAACAATGGTAAACAGATTTGGTTTCATAGTCACATCAATTTCATAATACATCAAGAATTCAACATGGTTACATCAATTGCAAAAAAATCAGATTCATATTTATACAGTCATCATCGTCTTCTGATTCAGATTCGGTCTCGTTTTCTACGATATTTTCCTCTGCACTGTCAAACGCTTCTACCAAAACATTTGATTCATCGATCAACGGACCAAAATCTGTATGAACGTCTGTAATTATTATTTCGTTATTTTGCTCAAGATCTGCCTGATAAGCTTGTTCGTCCGGAATATTCTTCCCATCGAATGTGAATCTGGCCTTTGTTTTAAAAACTGCAAACCAAGCTTTATCTCTTTTTAGAGACGGATAAGGAGTGTAATAAACTTGCAATGCTTGTTTGGCTAGTACAAAAGGATCATACTTTTGATAGTGCGATGTATGCTTTATTTCGATAAGATTATAATCCTTGTGCACATTAATTTCAGAACCTGGAACATTGCTAAACCAATTGCATCTAAATAGAAACACCTCCTCCGCAGGTCGTGAGAAATATGTCACTTGCAAAATTTGTGTTAGAACGCCATAAAAATCATTTAAGTGATTTTCTGGATCGTCACTACCTTTAACAAATACACCAGTATTATTTATTAATTTTTATACACCGTATTCTTTGGTGTTAAATTTATATCCATTGACGAAATATATTGGATATGTCTTGACCGCTCTTTTTGGTCCCATCACAAGATGTTTCAACCCTTCGTCAACAACACAATTTCTTGGCGCATAAACGTAATTCGAAAACCAAACGGAATTTTTTTTACTGAGATCTCCATTCGGATGTTCACGTTCATAAACACTATATATATAAACAAATTATTACATTAGGTTATACACGCGCATGCATTATAGAAAAGAATAAAACACAAATTATTATTTCAGATTACCTAACAAATGGTGCAACCTCGGCACAATTTAGAAGAATATAAGTGTGTTCTACATGAAAATCTTTATCGTCTAGCCATATTTCTACACATTTTCCAGAAGGCCGACCATGTTGCCTAAAAATAGATAACATTACTTGAGAGGACTCTTGTTCGTCACCTTTGTCATTATGAGGAACACTTTCAAATGAAATATTCACATGGTCACTGAAATAGCGAGAGAAAAAGAACGAAGCTTCTTCTTCGATGTAAGATTTACATATCGAACCTTCAACTCGTGCTTTTTACCTCATTTTTTTCTTCAGATGATTCAAATATCTATGCAAAATTAATTTATATTAACTTCATCTTTCAAATGCAATTAAATTACGTGATAACATATTACATACCTCTCAAATGGATACATCTATCCATATTGCATAGGACCTCGAAGTCGTGCTTCAGATAGGAGATGAACAGGTAAATTTTCCATTACATTAAAAAAACATAGAAATATTTTCACTAATTTGCAAAGCAATATAGGAATATCCACTTCGAGTTTACGTACACGTTGCACTTTTAAAGTAGTTGAACAAAGCTCTTTGTAAAACATACTGAGCTCCGTTACTACCTTCCAAACTTTTAATGGCAGTAGTTCCTTGAACATAACGAGAAATAAATTTTCCATCATTATGTGACAGTCGTGACTTTTCATTCCGCTCAATCTACCATTTTTAAAGTCAACACATCTATGAAGATTTAATGATATCCCATCAGGAAATCTTAACCCTTCCACCCATTTTAACACAGCTTTAACTTGATTATTATCTAATTCGTAACATGCTTTGGGTTTTTTACTGTCATTTGGTTTCATATGAAGCTCAGGACATTTGCATAATTCTTCTATATCACGTCTTGATTTCAAATTATCCTTCGTCTTCCCTTTCACATTCAAAATTGTGTTAAAAACATTATCAAATTGATTATTCTCATTGTGCATCACATCTATATTATGACGAAGCAGAAGAAGTTTCCAATACGGCAACTCCCAAAAAATAGTTTGTCTGCACCACTTATGAACAACTGATTTGCCTTCAATTTCTGTTTGCTCTCCAGTTTCATATTTCTTTGGATAGTCCCTAACAAGTTCATATATGTCTTCGCTTTACCATATCGTCGGTGCCTGGTTTCTATCTATTAGCTATTTCTTGTCTCCTCTGAAGGGATGATTTACATGGAGAAAACATCGATGACAGTCAAACCATGAAATTTTCTTACCATGAGGTAAAGAAGACGCTCGTGTTTGATCCATGCAATATGGACATGCTAGACGACCGGCAGTACTCCAACCTGAAAGCGTTGCATAGGCAGGAAAATCACTTATAGTCCGCAACAAAGAAGCAAACATATGAAAAAATTTCTTCTTGGACACATCGTATGTTTCTACTCCTTCGTTCCACGGTATTTTTAACTCCTCAATCAATGGTTGTAAATATACATCGATTCCTTATGTCGGATCGTCGGGGCCAAGAACGACTACAGTAAGAAACATATATTGCGTTTTCATACACATCCATGGAGGTAAATTATATGGTGTGACGATAATGGGCCAGGATGAATATTTAGAACCAAATTGAGAAAATGGAGAAAAACCGTCCGTGCATAATCCTAATCTAATATTTCGACTCTCCGCTGCAAAATTTGGATACGTTTTATCGAAATGCTTCCATACTTCTCCATCGGCCGGATGTGTCAACGTACCCTCTTCCTTCATTCTCATGCTATGCCATCTCATATTAGATGTAGTTACAGAAGATGCATATAATCTTTGAAGTCTTGGAGTTATGTGTAAGTAATGCATACGCTTGTACGGAACTTCTTTGCCCTTCTTTTTTCTTCGTTTGTATCTCTCATGGTTACAAATTTTACAATTTCTAAGGTTTGCATCTTCTTTCCAAAACAACATACAGCCTTTTAAACATGTATCTATTTTCTGATAAGGTAAACCAAAAGCCAACATAAGTTTTTTAACTTCGTACTGATTTTCACACATTAGATTATCGGGCGGTATATGTCTTTTTGCAGCTTGTACAACAGCCGTAAACCCAGCTTTATTGATGTTGTATTTTAACTTCATCGCAATGTATTCTGCGATTACTAACAGCTGAGTGCCACTTTTACAACCATCCCAAACAGGTTTCTTAGCAGCATCTAGTAAATCATAAAAAGAAATTGCTTCAATATTTGGTTCTTCAACATTTCCATCATCGTCGTCAACTTCAACCATAGGAAACATTGATCGTGCTGCATCTTCGACCATATTTTCTATACGTGTCATCATAACTATTTCGTTAACGACACTTTCAGACTCTATAGGAGTATTTGCTTCAACTTCTCCATGCTGATCCCGAACATAATATTCGGGTACAAAACCATTTTGGCACAAATGAACTTTCACAATATCTGATAACAAATACTTCAAATGTGTACACCTACTATACGGACAACGAATTTCTGGATCGTTTCCGTTGTTACTTAAAGTGAATTCAACAAATACGTTTATACCATTATAAAAATCTTCTTTTATTGAGCCCTTCGGTCCTTTTCTTTGGTACATTCATCTCCTTCGATCAACAAAATAATCAATCATTTTTCCTATTTGACAAAATGAGAAGTTTAAAATTTAATATTTATTTTCAAGAATACAAATTCAAAAAAGATTATTATCATAGTCGTATAATATTTGAATTTAAAGAACTACTTCACAAATTTAAAAATATTTTCAAATAGGGCACATTTTATTTTTTAACGTATCGATATAAAAAATTGTATAAACTACTTTTTTTCCATGGTCAGGCATTCTACTTCCCATTGCAAACACAGTAAGCATTTACATTTCGTATATTACTTCGTCTCAAACGATTCAACAAAATTTTGGCAGCATTTCCCTTTTGTTCCCTGCATTGTACACAAAGGCGTGTATGTAGGAAACAAAAAAGGAAAGTTATGCCGAAATTTTATGAACCGTTTGATACGAAGTAGTACACAAAATGTAAATGTTTACTGTGTTCATAACTTGTTCAATACAGGGACAAATCCAACAAACATTGTAACAGACGAATATAAATGGTCGTTTTTTGAAAAAAACGACTATTTATGTAACGATCATGTACAACACTCGTCAGACGGGGCCAAAAACTGTCTAAGGGACATTAGTTAATTAAATGTGTGCATTTTACGAAAAAATACAATTTTACTAACTGTTCACATTTACAAAAATATATTTTAATTTAACACATTTATTTGACATATTACATCAACTTAAGGCTGGTTTAACATTTTTCAATACACACAGTTACAATTTAGACTCATGCACTTTTTTTGTTTCATAAGTAAATACGTGCAGAATATAATACTCCTAGCTCGTTCATTCATTTTATCTTATTCCAACTAACACAATACAATGATAGTAGCGCTACACACATATACAATCGTAGAATCAAGGCATATACAACGATTTACATATACATGAACAACCATTAATTATACATGTTTTTCACAATTTCACGATAAAAGATGAAATAGGTATACCATGTGATGCTATAAACTGTTATTATGCTATTGGAAACTATTGCAATTACTATAATCCTAATTTATCAACTTATGCAAATTTAGATTTAGGGTAAAAATTTGATTTTTGACGAAAATAAGATATTATACATGAGATTGAGAGCAATATAGGTTGATTAGACAGCCATGGAGGATCCTTCAGCTCAAAATTAGAGATTGAAAGCTTGGAGAAGGGAATTAGGGTTTTTTTGTAAAATATTTCGTATGTAATACTGAGGAAGAAGAAGGCTCGGCTGAGCCCTATAATTCGTGAAATTCCGACGGCTTCCAATGGCCGCCGGCGGCCCGTCGAAAGCCGTCGAAAAACAGCCGTCGGAAGCCGTCGCCCCTTGCTGTCGGAATTAGAGCCTTTTTTAGTAGTGTTAGGGGTCTTCCTAAAATAAGTTTTGATGTTAACAATCTTTGTCGTTTGTGTCAATTACGAAAAGTTAGAAAAGTTCTTTTGTGTCAGAGGATATGATATCTACCTCTCAATCCTTTGAACTTCTTCATTTAGATCTATTCGGTCCCTTATAAATGCAATCTATTAATCATAATAGATATGCTTCTGTAATTGTAGATGATTTTTCTTGGTTTACTTAGACAATTTTCTTAAAACTTAAAAGCGGTGCTTTTGAAATTATTAAAACCTTTGTTAAAGAATTCAAAATTAACTATCTATTAAAATTAAAACAATTTGAAGTGATAACATAAGAAAATTCAAAATTAAAATTTTTGAAAATTCTTGTATTAAGAAACGAACTACTCATAATTTCTTTTTTCCAAGAACATCTCAACAAAAATGGAGTAGTAGATTGCAAAACTAGAGCATTCAAGAATGCGCTAGAACTATAGTAAATGATAGTAATTTACGAAAAAAATTATAGGTTGAAGTAGTTGCTACAACATGTTATATTTTAAATAGAGTTTTTATAAGACCTTTAACTAAGAAAAACACCATACGAATTATTTTATAATAAAAAGCCTAAAGTATTGTAATTTAGAGTTTTCGGTAGTAAATGTTTGATATTTAATACTAAAGAAAAGTTAGATAAATTTGATGCTAAAACAGAGGAGAAATTTTTATTAGATATTCAAATAAAAGTACGGCCTACACAGTTTTTAATACTAGAACTAATACTACTGAAGAGACATTACATGTTTCAGTTGATGTAAATTTTAAAACTAATGATACAAGTATTTATAAAGAAGAAAATTTTGATAATACAAATGAAATTACTAATAATGAAATTATTCATAATAAAAACGATAAAGATATTGAAAATACATATGCAAATAAGAGAACCAAAATATTAAAAGGGTCACCTTATAGAAAACGTTCTAGGAAATATAGAATTTGTTGTTAAAACAAGAAATCAATTAAATAAATGACTAATATTGCTTTCATTTCAACAATTAAACCAAAAAATCCAAAGAAAACGTCAACACATGATTCATGTATTCTTGCTATGCAAGAAGAATTAAATCAATTCACAAGAAATAATGTTTCAGAATTAGTCCCAAGACCCGAGGATAAATCTATAATAGAAGATAAATGGGCATATAGAAATAAAATAAATGAACAAGGATAAATTGTAAGAAATAAAGCTCGTTTAGTCACTCAAGATTATTATCAAGAAGAAGGTATTGATTTTGATAAAACCTTTGCACCCATAGCAAGATTAGAGGCAATAAGATCTTATTCGCTTTTGCAAATAATAATTTTAAATTATTTCAAATGAATGTTCAAAGTTCCTTTTTAAATGGTTTTATTAAAGAAGATGTTTATGTAGAACAACCGTCACTTTTTTAGGGCGAAAATTCCCTAGTCACGTTTATAAATTAAAGAAAGCTTTATATAGTCTAAAGCAGGCTCCTAGAGCTTGATATGATAGACTTAAATCATATTTATGACAATCGACAAAGTGGATAGTGCTCCTTTTATTGAAAGAAATAACAATGATATTCAACTAATACAAATATATGTGGATGATATTAATTTTGAATCAACTAATGATAAATTAAACAAAGAATTTTCAAATATACTGACTAAGGAATTTAAAATGAGTCATATGGAAGAACTAAATTACTTTTTAGGATTACAAGTAAAACAATTAACTAATGGTATTTTTTATAAGTCGTGAAAAATATGCTAAAGATTTAGTTAAAAAATTTAGAATGTCAAATACCAGTGGTAAGACGACTCCCATGGAAATAATGAAAAATTAAATAAGGGAAAATTTCAAAAGATGTAGTTAAAAAATTATATAGAGGAATTATTGGATCGCAATTCTATATAACCGCTAATAGACTGATATAATACATAGTGTATGTCTCTGTGCAAGATATCAATCTCAACCTAAGGAAACTCATCAAAAATTTGTAAAACGGATATTAAGATACATAAATAACACGCCAAATTATCGACTCTTTTACCCAAAAGAGGATTCTTTTGAATTAATCTCATATAGTGATGTTGATTATGCTGGTTCCAAATCAGATCGAACAAGTACAAGTGGAATTTATCACTTTTTAGAACACTCTCTGTTTTTCTGTTTAGCAAAAAGCAAAATTCTATATCTATGTCCACAACAGAAACAAAATATATTTCAGCAGCTTTAGCCCGTTCACAAGTTATTTATATGCAACAAATGTTAAAAAAATTTGGTTTAAACTTGACAAAATAACCAATATACTATGATAATACTAGTGCAATCAATTTATCTAAAAATCCAACTCATCATGCTAGAACTAAACATATAGATATACGACATCACTTTCTAAGAGATAACGTAAATAAAGAAATAAACTCACTAGAATTTATAAATACTGAAAATCAAATAGTCCATATATTAACAAAAACATTGAATCAAACATCATTTACTAAGAAAAGAAGAGAGTTGGGAATTTGTTCTCTATAAAAATATAAAAATAATAACATATAAATTAGAAATTACAATGAAGAAAAAATCATCAAATTTACACTAGATATGTTGACATACATGGAATGGATATGTCGACGTAAGTAGTTAAATTCAAAATTCAAATTTCCTTCCTAAATTCAAAATTCGAATTGGGGTTATATAACCACAAAAATTCGACTTCTTCTTCATTTTTTTTTTGTTTTTTCACTATTCTATCTTCTGAAATAAAATAATCCTATGGCCTCTTCTAATTCTAAGCATCTAAGGGAGGAAACTTCATCTTTTTTCTTCCGATCTCCTACACAGGGGCCTCTCCAAAACATCAACATGACCAAAGTGACTAATGTGGAGGAAGAAATGAAGAGTGTTTTACAAATGCTTACTAAAATACAGGTGGTTCAACTTCGTGTCCTCAAAGAATAAGAGAAATAGGGAAGAATTCTTAGAAATCTACAGAAGAATCTATTGGATAACCCTAGAATTCCAATTGTGATTGAAGTGGATAGTCCTAATCCTACAAATGCAGAAGTGGAAGAGGAAGAAGAGAAAGAAGAGGAAAGAGAAGAGGAAGAACAAATGGATGAAGATGAAGTCCACTGTGTTGGAGAAGTTTGCTTCGATCAAGCCGGAAATCTCGTCGAACAGAAAGGGAATTTCTTCCCTCATTATCCTTTTTGTCCCATCCAGAAATCTCCAATTATCAAGAAGAAACCTTCATCCTAGGATTAATTCGTTTAGTATGATTTGTTAGGATTTGATTGAATTGTTTGATTCTGTTTGTTGTGTGATCGAGATATGCTTTATAATTGTGTGTATAAGACTTGTTAATTGGATTGAATTTGTTTGTTTGATTGAATGAGAGTGAAACAATTTTTCTACATAAATTTTTTCATGTCGCTTTAGTTCAAATATATGTCTTGGATTGTTGTGATTAATGCAAGTTATTTATGTCATCGCCTATCATTATTATCACTTATTATTCTTATCATTTTTAAATTACTATTATTGCTTATTCTACTTGGTTTTATATCTCGGTATTATATACTATGTAGTACCTTAGTTAGGGGGTGTGTTTAGTTAGATTTTTGATTGATGATAAGAGGGGAGAAATATATAAAATCTAGGAATCTAGGAATAACAGCGAGTTTTGTAACTCAGGGGGAGTTATAACATATTCTATATACACAGTTGTCATCATCAAAAAGAGGAAGATTGTTAGTACCTTAAGCATTGATTTTGATGATAATAACCACATTATATAAAATATAGATACTAATGTTTTTATCAAGTTATATTAGTATATATAGTGCAGGACATTAAACAGGTATTGATTAAGAAGACTTTACGGTGTCAAGTGAAGATTCAAGAGGCTAATATAGGGATTAAAGATTTAGAGATTGAAGACTCGTGAGTATTGAAGAACTCAAGATTCCCAAATAAATTATAGGGTCATAGAGTTTTTGTTAAAACCCTGATAGCACTTCTTTAATCTCTCTCTCTCTCTCTCTCTTTTTATTTTCCTTTTCAAATAATTTTCAATTTCAAACATCTTAAAATTCAAAAATGGTTTTTAAAAGTGTTTTAAAATATACTTTATTATTTATATACTTAAAATGGTTTAGAAAGAGTTCTTGTTTTCAAAATAGCCAACAAATTATTTTTATCTTTGGATTTTGTTATATTTAATATACTTCGAATATTATACTTTATTATAATTTTAGTTTTTAAAGATTTCTAAATACTTTAAGTTTGTTATACTATTTGTTATTATTTTGGTTTCAAATATATTCACTTTTAATTTTTGTTTATTATTTTCAAAGAAATTCATATTTAAATCCTTTATATATTTAAATATTTTTCTATAAAGTTTTCACAAGTTTTAATATGATTAAAATTTGTATAAACTATGTTTAAATGATTGTACAAAATATCAAAATATTCTACAAAACTTACTATATTCAAAATAAATTTAAAAAGAATTTTTCATATTTTCAAAGGGATATGTCGACATATCCTATCCCCGTGTTTCGACATATGGACAGTAGATTTCAAAATTCAAAATTGAATTGTATTATCTTGTTTTCATATCTCTATAGAAAAGGATATACTGTTGTTTCTCTATAAATAGGGGTTAAACCAACAAATTTTATTTAACTAATTTCTCATATTTTCTCTTCTCTTTTACTCTTTTGAATTCTAAAAGAAAATCTACTCAAAATATTCTCAAATTCAATTATAATCAAATTCAAACTCCATTAGTTTGACTCTCTATTGATTACTCTTTGATTTCTCTTATCTCTCTCACTCAAACAAGAGTGAAGTTCTATTCAAGAGGTTATAGAATCATTTATAATCAAAATCAATGATCTGAGTCTGTAAACTCTATCAAAACATATTAATATACTTGTAGGTATGGTTGTAGCCCGTGTAAATCATTTGAGTGTGATTGTAGCCCATGTAAATCAATTGGGGTGTGCTCAGTTGTCCGGAAATCTTATGGGTGTGCTTGTGGCTCGTGTAAATCAAGTGATTCTACCTAAAGGTCCGAAAGTCTGGAGGGTGTGTCTCATTGCCTTGAAATCGAGATTGTATTAGCTTTGCTATTTGAAAAGAAATTTGTACAATGAATTGTACAGGACTAGATGTAGAGTAACTCTGAACCAGTATAAAATTCAGGTGCGTTCTTTCCATTTTTACTTTTACTGCATGTGTGTGTGTGTGTGTGTGTGTTTGAATCTATGATTGGTAATTACATTGTTTAAACTATAATCTTAAAAGAATTCAAAAGGATTCACAAAAATTATAAAACACTATTCACCCCATCTAGTGTTAAATTAGCCTTAAGATCCATAGTTTTCTAAACTTACATGGATACTTCTATGATTGCGAATCAACAAACTTAATTTATATTAAATTTGCCTTAAAATGTAGTAATTATTTTGATTAACGCTTACATAATTAGGTAGTTGCAATTTAACTATTTGCTACTGTCAATTTCAAATTAACAATATATTCAGGTAAAATCAAATGAAATCTAGTACTGAGATTAAAGAAACAAAGTGCAAAAAGGTAAAGAACATATGGGTTTACGTGGTTCCGATGTTAATAATTCTGACATCCATGGGTCAATGCCCTTTTCTAATATTCTTCTTAGTACAAGCTTATAATGGTAGAAAGAGCATAAGTATATTTAATATCAAATTCAATGAAACTATCAAAAATTTGTTTCTTTGTTATAGTTTCTTATTTATATTACCATGACATCATGAAGATTATTAATGTCATGCTCCTATAGTTCTCCTCCACCGTTTGATCTTTCCATATGTTGTTCATCATGTAGCTTGCTGATTTGTGCATGGATTGCTTACATGGTCACAAGCATGTGCAATTACTTCGAGCGGGAAAATTTGAATATATGTGGGAATTCTAAATTTGATATTAGGCGGGAAATTTTAATTTTGGCATGTGAAGATCTAAAATTAGACTTGTAAGTTGTGCTTAGCCTGTGGGCAATCCAGCATTTGTTTGTTTGACTGCTTTTGCATGGTTTGTATGTGGCATCGTAGTTGATGATGGATGTTGCAACACTATCATGATTTGATCAAGCATAATGTGGTTGTTCTGACTTCAAAAGTGGGGGGGTGTAGTATGGACATGTGGATAAAAAGAAGTTCCATCTTAAAGGGGAGGTGTAGTCTGCTTTGGTGTGGTGGCACAGTCTGCTTTGGTGTGCAGCATGGTCTGGTCTCATCAGGGACTTAAGATTTTTATTAATTGTGGAAGTGCCTTTGGACCTTTGGTCGACTATGCAGTCCGAACTTTAAGCCATCTCTTGCATTTTTCGAGTTGAGCCGATCCCTTGTCGACATGGTTTATATTGTTGCAATCAGTTAACTTTTACCTAATTCTTGCCTAGTATCTTTGGATAGGTCCATAATTTGTGTGATCTCATGCAGACGTTCTCTATGGGTGTTGTATTATTGAATCTCAAAAATTACTTAGTTTCTTTATAATGTGGGTTTTTTCTTCCTAACTTTCCCTTTAATCTGTGCCACTTACTTGCCATATCCATTTGGTTTTGCATTCAAAAATATCATGGAAGCAAAAATTAGTTGTAACGCACCTATACAGATACATTACCATGTCTTATGCTCCCTACTGTTCAACTGATAACATATTAGGCTTGAACGAAAAATTGATCATTCCTAGTTACATCAATAAATCTAATGTGAATCCCGATAATATGGATATCATCATTCTCCTAATGATTCACATACTAAAATGTGAAACTTGTGATGCCAACAGTAATGACTAGAACAATCTAATCACGATATAATCGCATGTTCGCATTGAGTTTCATGTTATACAACATAGAAATGTACAATTAACTTTAAAAGCAACAAAGCAGGAAACAAATCCTCAAAAACTATCCTAACAGGCCTACACCAGGTCTAGGTTCAACCTGGAATGGTGCTAGGTTTCCAGTCGATTGGAAACCATCTCCAATAGGTTAATCCTATTGACTGGAAACAATTTCTAATCGACTGGATGCCTGTAGTTGACAGTGGTCAGCTTTTATGGTCTTTTGGAAATAGGTTTCCAGTCAACTTGAGCACTACCCGTTTTTTTCATTTTCGTTGTTTTTCTAGTTAACTCCTAGCTTCTACCTATTAATTACATGCCTATAGCTTGCATTTTACCGCTCCAAATTACACTTTTGCAAAAAAAATTCTCACTTCATCATCCTACATTATTTTCGGACTTCAAGTGCAGCAATCGTAATTCATTATAGATTCATTTTATTACTTATTCATATTTATCAACATGGTTATTAACCCTACGTCTAAAAAGCTAAAATTTATAATCAACTTGTATGTTGATTGTTGTTTTAAAATAAAAGAGAAAGCTTTAGAAATTTGAAAATTGACCATGTAGTAGAAAAGAGATAATCAAGGACGTTAACTCATTGTCTAAATTCCGAGTGTGTAGTATGTAGCTTAGTTTGTTTTGAAAAAGGTAAAAATAAATACTTTTGAAAAAAATTGTTTAAATATCTTGGATTTTTAATACCAAATGTTTTTGTTAAAGTTTTGGAAAAAAGTTTTATCTATAAATTTTCTAGTCATTTCTAAAATTTAATTGAAAACATTTTGAACGAAAAAGAGGGAATTTTTCATTTTTGAAATGTCACATGCTTAGCATAGAAAAAAGTTGACGAGTTAGCAAGTATGAATTTTACTATGCAGCAGAAGTGACAATAAAGTAAAAGGTAGTTAGTGGTAAGGAAAATAGCTGTTTAAACCTTGGGATTTCTTTTCCATACCTTATCGATAGGTAAACTAAACTTGTTTTAGAATAACTCTGTTTTTAAAATTTTAAAAATAACTTCCTTATATGGACTATACTAGGAAAAGTTGAAAATAAATTAGGGGCAAAAGAGAAGGTTTCAAGATACAGGGGAATGTGTACACAAGAGAAGGATGGAAACATGAAATTTCTATCTAAACCATATCCCAACATAAGACTATAGGTTTAGAAAACTGTATTTTCAAAATTTTGAATGTTAGAAAATTGTGTGCTAAATATTGAATGATAGGGATTGGATGCAAAATTGATTGAATAAAGAAATTCATTTCTTATATGTATTCAAGATTTTAGGATATATTACATGCATTAGTATCATTAGGAAAGAATGTTACTAAAGAGGACAAAGTCAAAAGGATCTTGAACCACTTTCTAGTGAATGAGATCTGAAGACTTGGATAATCGAAGAAGACAATGATATTAGTAGTATGAAATTAGAAGATTTAATTGATAATCTAATGTCCTATGAAGTACAGTTGCAGGTTAAAAAGGAGAATCAAGAAAATGAGAAGAAATCACCGGCAATCAACGCTACAAATGACAATCGTGAACCAGATAAGAATGACGAGAACATAGATTTCATGGCCTTCAAACTTCAAAAATTCAAAAAACTAACAAATATAATTCTAGAAATAGAGTATTATTAAGTGTTTCAAATGCGACAAAACTGGTCATTTGAAAAGATATTGTATAAGCCTGAAGAAATCAAAGTATTCTTTAAAACTATCATTAAGAAGAGGAAACATGCTTTCAATGCAACATGGGATGATTCATATACATCATCGGTGATAGTAATTTGGAAACTGAAACGCCAACATATGCTTCATGGTAAATGATGACCAAGTATGGAATTTTAGCAAAGAAATTTTGAATGTCTTAAATGATATGTATAACGGATATATAATGCTTAGAAAAGAGTACAAGAATAATTTAGCAAAGATAGATAGATCAAAAATATTTAACGAAATGTTAACCGATAAAAAATAATGTCTAAAAGTTGAAATTGAAAGACTTAATGATGGAAAGTATTTAAAACATGAAAGTTTTGAAAAATCGAAAAGTATAAATTGACCCTTAAAATTGGAAAATATTTCAATGAAGTCAGAAATCGGTAATCTAAATGGCAAAATAACATCTGGATAATGTTATTTTTAAATGTAATAAGGATATTGATAAAATGAAAACTGATGTTGATAAAATTAATAGAGGAAAGTTTATTCTAGAATATCTATTATCTGCATCTAAACCTACTAATAATAAACATGGAATTGGATACACCCTTAAGCGCAAATCAAAGAAAAATAATACTCAAAGTACTAAATTTGTTAAGGCTACCAAGTTCAGACAAAACTTAAGAAAATTAAAGCTAAAACCCCTAAATATGTTCATTAATTTATAGGTTCCTAAAAGAATGGATAATAATAGGTAAGAAAAAATATATTGATAATTTTATTAATAAAGTTCATTCATCTAGTTATTATTTTTTGAAAAGGCATTCAAACTCTTCACGGATTTGGCTTCCTAAGACTTAACCCTGTGGACCCAAAAATAAAATAGGGTACCAGTGCGCATATTTTATTATTTTATTTTCAGGTTCCGAACAGTGGATACCGGACAACAGATGTTCAAAGCATATGAAAGAAATCCATAGATACCAAGCATCATTATACACAAAGACGATGAGATTGTTAACTTCGGATATAACTCATAAGTATATGTTGTTGGAATCAGCAACGTTGGTAATTCGAAAACTCCTCTTATTTTAAATGTTTTCCTTGATAAATTTATTTCGTGCTTTGTATTGATTTTGATTCCCCTCATAAATTTTATTTATATATGTTTATATATATACACATATTATCTAATTGTGCTAGCAATCCATTTTCGTCCTTTTTGTTGATGACAATGTGGAGAAAATGTATAAATATACTAGGCAAAATGATAGGAGTGCATAGAGCTAGGGGGAGTTAAATATAAAAATATTATATTTTATCTTTTAAATATTTATATGGTTGTCATCATCAACATAGGGAGATTGTTATTACACTAAGTATTGACTTTTGATGAACGACCATATAAATATTACTACTAACATATCTTCGAGTTTTGCAGTACTTTCAGATATATTATGAAGACATTTTACATAGATAAATAAGAAATCAGTGGAAGAAAATGAATTATATATATGAAGATTAATTGGAGCAAATGGGTGAACAAAACTGATTGAAGATGAATGAAACTCAAATGTTGTAATGACAGAGGTATTTAGAGTGGTGAACCTTAGAATCTTTGTTAAAGTCCCCATGGCCATTATAGTTGAAGATCATCAATCACTGACTTCTATCGAATTAGAAAATATCCATAAATATGACGGACTTTAAAATGTGAAAATCTGCAGCACTTTTCAGAGTTCCTATTTTTTGAAACACATGCATGACGACATATCCCTCCAAAGTATGTCACAAACTGATAATATTTTTGTTTTTTAAAATTCAAATGAAGGGATTCTCCCTCTACTTCTTGACGTGTCTCTTCAACATTGTATGATGGCTCTAGAAAACGAAATTTTTACACACAATATTCTCATTCTAACTTATTCTTTCATTTCCATAATTTTGTGAGGAAGATACATTGCATATTTGTGACGCCCCACCTCTATACCCACGCTAGCCAAGAACATTACGGTGAATGTTGTCGACTAGCACGGAGAATAAAGCTGTTGAGCGACCATCCGTGTAATTTCTTTGCGCGAGCACCGGTATGTCAAATAATATAACATGCATTCTATTTCAAGAGGAAATCCGACATACCGACACAAACTCAAAGCTACTACACGGTGGCTATATAAATCCTTCGGAAAACAAATATAGAAATAAGCATAACACAAATCAGTCACAGACAATTCATATCACAAAGGCGGAAAATAGATATGAATATTACACTAGAAAGTGTACATCAGAGTAGTGGTCTAAAAAGATCCACAATATCACAAAAGAATAGTTACATGAACTATACAAAAGAATAAGTATACATTATGGAGTCTATATCTCAAATGTATACAACAAAAACTACTAATCTAAGTAGTTAACCAAAAGAAAGAGAAATCAATCCCAAGAGAGAAGTCAAGCAGAAGCACCTGTAACATCTCGGTCTAACCCGAGTATTATTTAATAAGAAAATAATAAACGGATCAGTCTAACTATAGATATCAGATGAAACGATATAGAATCAGAGTTATGACTAAACACATAATAATCACAAGGCCAAGCTGTGATATATAAGTAGCTGATAATCAACAAGAGATTAATCAATATCACAAAATCTACACAAGAATCCAAGAAGTGTCATACTCTTTATTTCGTTCATCAAACCACAAATATTGACGATAATATCAATGTCAATCGCAAAAGTCAATGACGCACAAATTCCAGAAGACTACACAAGAAATCCAGAAATCACTAAAGTCAATGACACACAAATTCACCAATGCACAAATATCGATAAAACTTATCAATGGAAATCACGAAAAATTGGTGAAACACAAATTCTAGAAATCTACACAAGAAATCCAGAAATCACAAAAAGGGGGGGGGAGAGGCCTATCACAAACGGGAGCATAAAGCTCACCAACACATGTATCACAAACGGAACGCTAATTCCATGGTCGCTAACCATCACAAATTGAGCCGAAGCTCCACAAACGGCCCGAAGACCATGGGTTGCTACCCCATCACAAATTGAGTCGAAACTCAACAAAACGGGGTTTAGTCTCCCTCGCAGACAAAGAGACATCGCACATTGCTAGTCTAAATCACAAAGATGATCGTCATGATCAACGAGAAGTGTCAATTACACTAAGCTAGTAAATATATGAGTTTAGTTTCATGTCCCATAACCACTTGCTTAACTTAAATATTTACAAACAAACTGTAAATCTCCACTAAAAAATTGTCACAAGAGGTTCAATCGAACAAGTCCAAGAATTAACCGACAAAGTAAACGCAAGCGTTTCATACCACTTGTTTTACTAAGCCGTTTAATTAGATTTCTCATACGAGTGAGGTAAAGGTTTGTATATACTAATAGATTGGAAAACGGTTTTATAAACGAATTTGGTATTAAAATAGTATTGAAATCGTTTGTGTAAAGAGTTTTGATATTTACTACTAGTATAGAAAACCTTTATATTTTTAAAGTGACAAATCACGAAGAAGATTGTAAGAACAATCAATCACAAAAATTCACATACGAAGACGTGAATAAAATCCAAAGAAATCGATAAAGGATCCATCGAAATGGATATTCAAAAATCCCTAAAAAGAGTCATCAAAGTCATAATAGATGATAACAACAAATAGGATTATCACGAATCGATTTAAATTGGAATTTCAATCCAAAAAGGCAAATTGGACTCAAACAGCAGGTTCAGTCGACTGACCCTGTGCCTGGAAATTTTCCAGGTTCAGGAAACTTTCTGTTTCCAGTTTCAGTCGACTATGCAGAGTTTTTCAGTCGACTGAATCATGCCTGGAAACTCTCGGGTTTCAGGTTCAGTCGACTGAACAGAGTTTTCAGTCGACTGAATCATGCCTGGGCTGTTTTTCAGCCTTATTCAAATGAAGAGCAAACTCTTCCAAAATGCAACCGGACGAACATTGGCTCTAAGGGTTTATGCCAACGGCAACCCGGCCCTATATGCTCCTCGATGCATCACCAAAAGCATGATCAAACATCCAAAAAAGGATTTCACACAAATTTGACTTAAAAACCCAAAAATTGGAGTATTCACAAAACCAATCCAAATCAAGAGCAAATGCACATGAAGAAGTGTTAGGAATTCATACCCAACAACCAAAGATAATTATAGTCATAGATGTGAGATAAAAATCTCACCTTTGAACCTAAATCAATGAAGAAGATGCTATGAAGCAATGGCAAGAACAAGCACTCTTTAATTCCAACTCAACAAGCTTGAATCAATGGGTTCTCATAGATTTTTGGAGCAAGAAGTTGGATTTGCAAAGCAAGCTAGGGTTTTGGAGTTTTAATTTCCTCTTCCACCCTCCATTAACATAAAAGCTTGAGTATTAGGAAAATAGAAGAGAAGTGAATGAAGAGGAGAGTGTTGGAACTGAGTTAAGTGGCTAATTGGCCCAGCCCAACCAAAGCCCTAAGCGGGAAAAAGTAGCAAAAATCAACTTTCTCCAAACATATCGAAGCTTATACTCAAAAAGGTCGCAAACGTCATTTTGAACTCAATGGGGATGGTCTCGAGTCCCAATTCGACTGTTTGCAAAAAGTAGGTTTTCAGACCAAAATCCGACGAACGGTGAAATATTTAAATAAAATATTTAAATATATAATCGATAAATATGCGGGTTGTTACAGACTCCCCTCCTTAAAGAAATTGCGTCCTCGCAATAATTAAGAAGGAAATATAAGAAGTAACAACCATAGAAGCATATTAACACAAAAGAAAATTTGAATCAAGAAGTTCACCATAAAGAGCACGAAGGAATAAATCCGAAAGTTTTCGTTCGATGGATTCTCAAGATTTCACAAGAGAAATCCTCAGGATTTGAGAACCATAGAACTTCTATCAAAAGAATATCTTTATATCGAAGGCGCTCAACCTCCGAAGCAATGATGCGAATAGAATGTTGCTCAAAAGTCAAATTTGGTGAAACTTCAATCCCTCAATAACACCGGGCTCAAGAATAAAAACCGAAATCCCTAAGGAATTCCCGTAGATAAAAGACGTGGGGAACGTCAAGAATAGCAGAAAATTGAGCCGGTGCAACGGCGTAGTACAAAAACGGTATGCCCAATGAACCTAAGCAAAGACATCGATGTAGTACAAACGGTACATCCGATGAATCAAAAGCAAAGACATCGATGTAGTACAAACGGTACATCCGATGAATCAAAAGCAAAGACATCGATGTAGTACAAACGGTACATCCGATGAATCAAAAAGCAAAGACATCGATGTAGTACAAACGGTACATCCGATGAATCAAAAGGCAAAGACATCGATGTAGTACAAACGGTACATCCGATGAATCAAAAGGCAAAGACATCGATGTAGTACAAACGGTACATCCGATGAATCAAAAGGCAAAGACATCGATGTAGTACAAACGGTACATCCGATGAATCAAAAAGCAAAGACATGGATGTTGTACAAACGGTACATCCGATGAATCAAAAGGCAAAGACATCGATGTAGTACAAACGGTACATCCGATGAATCAAAAGCAAAGGCATCGATGTAGTACAAACGGTACATCCGATGAATCAAAAAGCAAAATCATTGATGTAGTACAAACGGTACATCAAATGAATCAAAAGGAAAGACATCGATGTAGTACAAACGGTACATCCGATGTATCAAAAAGCAAAGACATCGATGTAGTACAAACGGTACATCCGATGAATCAAAAAGCAAAGACATCGATGTAGTACAAACGGTACATCCGATGAATCAAAAGGCAAAGACATCGATGTAGTACAAACGGTACATCCGATGAATCAAAAGGCAAAGACATCGATGTAGTACAAACGGTACATCCGATGAATAAAAAAGCAAAGACATCGATGTAGTACAAACGGTTCATCCGATGAATCAAAAGGCAAAGACATCGATGTAGTACAAACGGTACATCCGATGAATCAAAAGGCAAAGACATCGATGTAGTACAAACGGTACATCCGATGAATCAAAAAGAAAAGACATCGATGTAGTACAAACGGTACATCCGATGAATCAAAAGCAAAGACATCGATGTAGTACAAACGGTACATCCGATGAATCAAAAAGCAAAATCATTGATGTAGTACAAACGGTACATCCAATGAATCAAAAGTAAAGACATCGATGTAGTACAAATGGTACATCCGATGTATCAAAAAGCAAAATCATTGATGTAGTACAAACGGTACATCCAATGAATCAAAGACATTGATGTAGTACAACGGTACATCCAATGAATCCAAACAATTCGGAACACCGACGCAGTACAAAAACGGTACGTCCAATGATCCGAGCCCGAATGATTTCGGAACACCGACGTAGTACAAAAACGGTACGTCCAATGAACCGAACACAATAAAAGGACATCGGACGCTAGTCCATAAAAGAAATGAGATGAAACTCAATAAAACGAAGTATACCAAAACGTCCGATGAACTTGATGAAAAGATAATTCCATTCAGACAACATCAAAGAATCAACCACTTGTTGCTTACGACAAATCGCAATGGCAACACGATTTCCCTTCCAGGAATAAAAGAATATCAAGATCATAAGATGTCAGGAACTCGAGTCAACATGGAGTTCCATATGAGAAAATAAATATTTCAAGGATTTATGATCGAGATAGAGAACAAATTTCTCATCCAAATACGATGATGCCAAAATCCAAAAGTAAAAACAATAGCCGAGAGAACCAGATCATGAGTGGCATATCTAGTCTCGATAAGCTATAATGATTTAGAAGCACAAGAGATAGCATGTTCTCCTTTGCAAGATAACGACATCCAAACCAATACGACTAGTATCGGTACAAATAGCAAAGTCTTGGTTCCCCTTCAGGAATCACAAGAATAAAAGTATCGAAAAGAAAGAATTTCTTAATCTTCTTTCCTGAAAAGTTAAAACTTTCAAAATTACATTTATCATTATGTAATAATCATTCTAGAAAAATTTTCTATTTTCAAGTTAATATACTGTGTCTGATTGTCTCATCAAAGCGTTTAGGAAATTCCTATCGATATCGTTGATCAAGCGCATCGACCAAAATTCTTAAAGCACTCAACGGGCAATACAATCACAAAATCATCTTTTATAGGATAATTAAATCTCTTAAAAAGTTTTTAGAATATTCTTTGTTCGTTTCAAGAACAAAATCCAGTTTTACTTATAAATAAATCTTATGAAAAAGATTTGCAAAATTTTAAATTACTATTTTCATCCAAAATCCATAAATAAGAATGGTCTCATCGAAATATTCATAGAATATTCGATTTATAAAATGGATGAAATAAGCTGGACAAATTGAATGACATAATAAGTCATTCGTAAGAATCATAACGAGTGCGGAATGCGGTAAGTGGAATGCTAATTTCCGCAACTCGTAGCAAACGAAAACCGGTGGTAAAGTCAAACTGAAAAGACCTTAACACCACACAAAAGATTTCTTAGGTGATAATCCTAAGACAAGCTCAAAAATACCAGAAATTTTTTCAAATGATATGATTGAGAGAAATAATACTTTCCTTATCATGCGGGTTTTAAGGAATAAAATGATGCCACCAAGTTGGAATCAAAATCATAAAGGAAAAATAGAAATCTGCTTAACAGATTGAAAATGTCGAAGAGGAAAAGTCCACACGAGAAAATAGGATATGGGCTTCACAACGATTAAGCTAATCCTTACAAAAGTAAATTCCGAAGCCTAAGTAAAAATATCGGCTCGGAAAGATAAATCACATAAAATAATTTCGACATCAAATAAAAGCGAATTGAGGGTTGCAGATCTACCATCCGGATTCGCAATCCTCAAAGAAGTCATCAAGCCCAAAATATTCAAAGAAAAAGAATCGACAAGTTCTTTTGATATAAAATAGTGAGATGAAACCCATATCAAAAAGAACTCAAATAGAAAGTTCACGAATTAAAACAATGCCATCAAGGATTGAATGAAAATACCTTGACAAATAGAAGAGTTGCCAAGGGCCTGCAGCCTTCCTTCTCACTTGCTTGGAAGCTTAGGACACGAAGATAAAAGATGACCCGAACCTTTGCAATAACGGCAACAGAGAGGTTTCGGACACTCCCTTGCATAGTGGTCCATGGAACCACAATTGTAGCATTGCCCACGACTAGAAGTAGAAGTCTTTGCTACCGGAATTTGTTGCTTCCCTTTCTTGTTGGGAGTGGGATCCTTGAATTTGATAGGCCTCTTCATGTTGTCGTTGAAATTCTGTTTGGCAACCACAACTTCAGCATCACCTTCATTATCGGCCTCTTCAAGACGAAGAGCGATATCAATAAGCTGATCAAATGAAACTTCAAGTTTTAGAAGTAATGGCTTCTTAAGATTCTTATTCAAGCCATAGACAAATCTCTAATTTTTCTTCAATGGGGTATTAATGTACTCAACCCCGTATTTGGACAGAGATTCGAAGGATGCGACATAGTCTGTCACAGAAGATTCACCTTGAACAAGGTCAATAAAACGCCGGGCCAAAGTTACTTTTTCAGCCTTCGGCACAAATTTCAATTCGAATCTTTCCCGGAACTGTTCCCAAGTAAGATCCGCTTCAACGATTTCAGAAATTAGGAGCTCATACCAATCTAACGCTCTTTCTTGGAGCATGCTAGAAGCCACATGGACTCGATGTAAATCAATAAGGTTCATGCGAGAAAAGATGCGATCGCATGATTTAAGCCAAGCTTGAATTTCTATAACACTCTCGGATCCCTTGAATGGCCTTCCACCCAAATCGGCGTAGTCTCTGCACAAGCGTGCAAAACCGGATCTAGGATGAGTAGGCTCTGGATTGGGTCCGGCAGCTTGGGCGTTCTTAACAAGATCTACAAGCTGCTGGGCAGACATAAAAACTCCATCTTGGGGAGTAGCACTGGATTGACCGGCGTTGGGACGGCCTGGTCTAACCATTTCTCTTCTTTAAGAAAGAAAGAAAGAAGAGGAAAAAGTTATTCTCAAGATAAATATCAAGCAATTCTTGATAGATAAAACAAGGAATCATAAAGAAAATAGGAAGAATCGGTACGAAGACCCGAATAAAATCCTAAAGCACAACTCCTAAGAAAGACTTATGACGATGATCCTTGTTATAATATTCCACATTGTTCCGAAGTTTGGCTCTGATACCAAGCTGTGACGCCCCACCTCTATACCCACGCTAGCCAAGAACATTACGGTGAATGCTGTCGACTAGCACGGAGAATAAGGCTGTTGAGGAGCGACCATCCGTGTAATTTCTTTGTGCGAGCACCGGTATGTCAGATAATATAACATGCATTCTATTTCAAGAGGAAATTCGACATACCGACACAAACTCAAAGCTACTACATGGTGGCTATATAAATGCTTCGGAAAACAAATATAGAAATAAGCATAACACAAATCAGTCACGGACAATTCATATCACAAAGGCGGAAAATAGATATGAATATTACACTAGGAAGTGTACATCAGAGTAGTGGTCTAAAAAGATCCACAATATCATAAAAGAATAGTTACATGAACTACACAAAAGAATAAGTATACATTATGGAGTCTATATCTCAAATGTATACAACAAAAACTACTAATCTAAGTAGTTAACCAAAAGAAAGAGAAATCAATCCCAAGAGAGAAGTCAAGCAGAAGCACCTGTAACATCTCGGTCTGACCCGAGTATTATTTAATAAGAAAATAATAAACGGATCAGTCTAACTATAGATATCAGATGAAACGATATAGAATCAGAGTTATGACTAAACACATAATAATCACAAGGCCAAGCTGTGATATATAAGTAGTTGATAATCAACAAGAGATTAATCAATATCACAAAATCTACACAAGAATCCAAGAAGTGTCATACTCTTTATTTCGTTCATCAAACCACAAATATTGACGATAATATCAATGTCAATCGCAAAAGTCAATGACGCACAAATTCCAGAAGACTATACAAGAAATCCAGAAATCACTAAAGTCAATGACACACAAATTCACCAATGCACAAATATCGATAAAACTTATCAATGGAAATCATGAAAAATTGGTGAAACACAAATTCTAGAAATCTACACAAGAAATCCAGAAATCACAAAATGGGGGGAGGCCTATCACAAACGGGAGTATAAAGCTCACCAACACGTGTATCACAAACGGAACGCTAATTCCATGGTCGCTAACCATCACAAATTGAGCCGAAGCTCCACAAACGGCCCGAAGACCATGGGTTGCTACCCCATCACAAATTGAGTCGAAACTCCACAAAACGGGGTTTAGTCTCCCTCGCAGACAAAGAGACATCGCACATTGCTAGTCTAAATCACAAAGATGATCGTCATGATCAACGAGAAGTGTCAATTACACTAAGCTAGTAAATATATGAGTTTAGCTTCATGTCCCATAACCACTTGCTTAACTTAAATATTTACAAACAAACTGTAAATCTCCACTAGAAAATTGTCACAAGAGGTTCAATCGAACAAGTCCAAGAATTAACCGACAAAGTAAACGCAAGCGTTTCATACCACTTGTTTTACTAAGCCGTTTAATTAGATTTCTCATACGAGTGAGGTAAAGGTTTGTATATACTAATAGATTGGAAAACGGTTTTATAAACGAATTTGGTATTAAAATAGTATTGAAATCGTTTGTGGAAAGAGTTTTGATATTTACTACTAGTATAGAAAACCTTTATATTTTTAAAGTGACAAATCACGAAGAAGATTGTAAGAACAATCAATCACAAAAATTCACATACGAAGACGTGAATAAAATCCAAAGAAATCGATAAAGGATCCATCGAAATGGATATTCAAAAATCCCTAAAAAGAGTCATCAAAGTCATAATAGATGATAACAACAAATAGGATTATCACGAATCGATTTAAATTGGAATTTCAATCCAAGAAGGCAAATTGGACTCAAACAGCAGGTTCAGTCGACTGAACAGAGTTTTCAGTCGACTGACCCTATGCCTGGAAATTTTCCAGGTTCAGGAAACTTTCTGTTTCCAGTTTCAGTCGACTGTGCAGAGTTTTTCAGTCGACTGAATCATGCCTGGAAACTCTCGGGTTTCAGGTTCAGTCGACTGAACAGAGTTTTCAATCGACTGAATCATGCCTGAGCTGTTTTTCAGCCTTATTCAAATGAAGAGCAAACTCTTCCAAAATGCAACCGGACGACCATTGGCTCTAAGGGTTTATGCCAATCGGCAACCCGGCCCTATATGCTCCTCGATGCATCACCAAAAGCATGATCAAACATCCAAAAAAGGATTTCACACAAATTTGACTTAAAAACCCAAAAATTGGAGTATTCACAAAACCAATCCAAATCAAGAGCAAATGCACATGAAGAAGTGTTAGGAATTCATACCCAACAACCAAAGATAACTATAGTCATAGATGTGAGATAAAAATCTCACCTTTGAACCTAAATCAATGAAGAAGATGCTATGAAACAATGGCAAGAACAAGCACTCTTTAATTCCAACTCAACAAGCTTGAATCAATGGGTTCTCATAGATTTTTGGAGCAAGAAGTTGGATTTGCAAAGCAAGCTAGGGTTTTGGAGTTTTAATTTCCTCTTCCACCCTCCATTAACATAAAAGCTTGAGTATTAGGAAAATAGAAGAGAAGTGAATGAAGAGGAGAGTGTTGGAACTGAGTTAAGTGGCTAATTGGCTCAGCCCAACCAAAGCCCTAAGCGGGAAAAAGTAGCAAAAATCAACTTTCTCCAAACATATCGAAGCTTATACTCAAAAAGGTCGCAAACGTCATTTTGAACTCAATGGGGGTGGTCTCGAGTCCCAATTCGACTGTTTGCAAAAAGTAGGTTTACGGACCAAAATCCGACGAACGGTGAAATATTTAAATAAAATATTTAAATATATAATCGATAAATATGCGGGTTGTTACAATATTCTTCCACTCTCTTTGCAAATCCATACTCTTTCACTCCAAATCTTCAAAGATTTGCAAGCCACACAAGATCATAGAATTTGTACTTGAATTCATGTCATTCTCTCTCTGATTTCATTCTATTCCTTAAAGAGTTCAATGATATATTGCCAAATGAGGGTCTATAAGATCATCGAATTGAATCTGCGAGAATCTATACTAAAGATATGACTATATTCCGTACTCTACTATTGGCTGTAAAGAGAAAAAGGTGTTCTTGTAGCCTGTGAAATCAAGGAGGTGGTCTTATGGCTCGATAAATTAAGAGAGTGCATCTTGTAGCCCGTGAAATCAAAATTGTAAAGGTGTTCTTGCCACCCGTAAAAAGTAAACGGTGATAGTGAAATTATGTATGGTGCAATACAGGACTAGATGTAGTATTGGTCAATCCGAACCAGTATAAAAATTCATGGTGTTACTTATTTTATTGCATGTTAGTTTACTCCTTACTTATTCTGTGATTATTTGTTTCTGTTTGCAATTTGAGTAGGTAGAGATTTAAATTCATAAGTAAGTTTTAGATAATTGAAATACACACTTAACCCCCTCTAGTGTTTGAATAACCTTACGATCCATTCCGCATTATGTTATAGTCAACCCAATTTTCCACAATATTCTTCTTCACTGATTATGTAATTATTGTATGAATCCTTTCTTCACAGTCTAGGATGAATTATATATCAATTTAACCCCCAATCCATATCAATTCTATTATTGAAATGGTGATCTAAGATTCTCTAATTTGTCAAATTCATGTAAACTATCAAATTAAACATCAGCACATAATCACTAAAACCTTAAAAAGATGTATAAATCTAATTTAGTGCATGTTTAGCAACATAAACTCTTTGTAGATAAATTAACTCATCTAGGATTTCCGATTTGATTGATTTTAGTTGAAATCTTCAAGCTTTCTCCTTTGATCTGATTATCCTTTCTTTTATTTGAGTCGGTATTATTTAGATTAGATTGCTCTTGCTTCCTCCTCGTTTTTATATTTGATTTGAAGAATGTGAAACTGGTCTGACACGGAAAAGTGAAATTGTTTATCGAAAATTTAAAGGTGACTACTTGATAAGGAAGGAAGATATTAAAGTGAGTAGTACGTGACTTTTTTCCTGTTATAATGCTAATCTCAAAATTACAACTCGGCCCCATTTGGCTCAAAAATTACGCTACAGTAAATAATAAATATCTTCTTCACCTGGTATCCTTTTCGACATTCTATATATGAATTTGAGGTAGAAAATTAAAGTTTTCAAATTCCTTCATTTGTAAAAATTCCGTTTTGTAAAATTACCAAAATGTATTTTCAAACTAATTAATTATTTTTATTAAAAATTCGGTGGTATTACAGTACTATTGTTGGAAGTTTGGCTTATCTTGCCATTACCATTACCGAACTAGATATAACATATGTTGTTCATGTTGTTAGTCAGTTTGTAGCATCTCCAACCATAATTCACCGACAAGTTATTCTTTTGTTCTAAGACATGTCCAAGATACTATTTTTCACTACCTCTATTGTGTCCACCTCCTTCTTAAGGTCGTGTGCCTGCTCTAATGTTGATTATGGTAGTGATCGCATATATCACAAGTTGTTCAATATCTTTGTCAGTGATTCTTACATATGATGGAAGAGTAAGAATTTTTTTTGTTAATTTATCATTTCATTCTTCAACTAAAGCATGGTATTTACTACCAAAGATATTGTCTGGTTAGATCGACCACTTAAGGACACGAAAGTTCTCTTTCTAGTCCAACTCCTGTATGTTGTAATAATAAAAGAGTGTTGTCCAAATTTCTTGCAACTCGGTCTTTCATGAGCGAACCAAGTATATTGAAATTGACTGTCACAATACGCGTCATCATCTTGAGCAAGATATCATTAGTTTACTTTTCATATCCTTGTTCATGTAGATTGCAAATTTCTTCACTAAGTACACTCAATTTCTTGTTTTAAAATTTTGATTGGTAAACTCTCGGTATTTACATATGGTTGCCTCGCGTTTTATAAGTTTGAGTGAAAATGTTAAGAGCATATTATATATATGTTAAGAATATTCCAACATTAGTATTTCTCCGTATTATGGTATCTACTTATTAGAATATAGATATAAGTTGTGTGCAGCAGAACAATCATCAAGGTGTAATACAAATTACATTTACTTCATAAAATTTATTAATTCAACATAAAAAAAAAAATACCTTTTTTTTAGGTGTTGGTGCTAAATCGGAATTTTCTACTGTGCATTTTGTCTTAAATCTTACGATGACGTTATTCAAAACTGCACTATAGAAAATGCTGATTGCAATTTTAAATCGTGTCAGTGCATTTGGAATTTACATTGGAGTGACTTAAAATCGTGTACATTATTTCCCTATTTCAAAAATATATATTCATGTGTCTAAAAACGAGTTTGATTTGTATTAATTTTGGAAACTGCGGTACGCTGAATGCAGATTTTCTTATGAAGCATTTAAAGCTTAATTCAACGATTTAGTGGCCATACTTTATCCACACCTCTCAAACAAAGAAATAAAATAAAATTTACCCGATATATTAGTTTCCAATCACATTGAAGAACAACGTACTTGTATATGCAGTTATTATTATGTAAGTTAAAGCAAACTGAACAACATTATACTTTGATTGCTGGCACAGAACAAATTAAGTTATCTACCATCATGCATCGTCTAATAGCCAATGAGACAAAACACATTAAAATTCATTCAAAACTACATTTAAATGAGGCATACCTGAACTATTACCTGCTATTTGTTACTTCATAAAGCATAGTCAATACCATAATTACCTAAAAATAAACAAATATATCAACAACTTATGCGTGCAATAATTGATAAGAAACTACACATGATTTGGAGTACAAACAACACAAGCCAGTAGGAGAAGAGTTGAAGAAGTTGCAGAATTCTCCTCATCACCAAAGCAACTTCTCTTGAATTTACACGGATTTTTAATTCTTATAGTTTCTCTCATTCTATCTTTCGCTTTATTCTCACTCTCTCTGTGTGTCTTATTATTTTTCATCCTTTCTTCTTGAGTCTGCAGTTTTGTGAGGAAAAGTAATGAGAAGAAAATACAAAGATAGACTAACTTTATAGCAGATGCATGGCAAAAACGAATAAGTTCATATAATTCAAATATAAAGTAGTAAAAGAATATAGTTCAAGCTAAATTGCTTTATGACATCACGGGTTAAAGTTACTTGACAGTATATTTGTCCATACTCAACTTCATCTGATTTTCAAATTTGCATTTATCTTGTTCATCCTTTCAGACCCTACCATGTGCATGATTCAAAGTGCAAACCCGTTAGTCTTTTTGAACAAAATTTTAGACGACTCTAATGTCTAATCTTGCTGATTTACATCCCTATCAAAACTCTCGACACACACCCCAAACTATTCCAGTCCCCAAGCAGATGCTATCGTTTCCATTATGTCATGCATGTATAACAATTTTATTTCATTATTTCGTAGAAAATGCTAGCCTTCAATGTGACATCTTCCAAATGATTGTAGCATTAAAAAGTCCTGTTCATTTTCTTCCAAATTATTTCCCAGCATGTGCTATCGTTTTCTTTTCCTATGGTAGTTACAGACTTACAGTTGATTTTAAAAGAGTAAAGGGAACAATGGGTGAACAATGAACTAGACCATGTGATCTTTTGTATATTTTATCAATTTTTCAAAACATTAATAATTTATTTGCTGGATGCATTTCTGTTAAAGTCAGGAAATCTGTGTAGGATCTAAATATAGCATGATGCTAGCGGTAAGGCCCCTTTTGTACTTAGCCCTTTCATGTGACTGACCATGTGAGCTTAGTTATATCAGTAGGGTCCTCCTCTCTTAACATCACTTGTATTCGTTCATTTCATTGCATTTGTCCACTGTGAAAAAACGTCCAACGGATATTTAATGTCATAATCATCAGCCGCTGCTTCTTGTTTATCCGGTATTCAGATGTCCTCCAACAACATTTTACAAAATGTAAAATATAACCCGTAAACACTCTCTAACAAGATACAATTTGTATTTGATTACAACTTCAGGAGGTTAATTTGAAAATTTGTAATCTGTTTAGACACTTGATAAACAAACACTCAACTTTTAGACGTTTGTTGGACAAGCGTATGAGGAGGGGTTTTAATGAGCATGTCAGGAAATTAAGATTTCTGTATATGCTTTGATCAGATTTAGGTATATGGAATTTTATTTATTTCATATTCTTAAACTTTTTTTCAACAATGTTAATACAAACTTCTCCATTTATAGTAGGAGAATATAGACCATCAAACAAGAATATATCAGTTTTGTCTCTTTGAGTTTCATGAACCATATTTAATGAGCCTTTACATATTTCTGAAACAAACAAGAGTTTAGTTTATTTATCATATTTCCCCCTTAAACTAACTCCTTTCGATCCTTCATGCCCATCAGCCTTTTGTACGTATCAAGCAAATTTCTGGAAATTGGTTTGGTGAGCACATCTGCAATCTGATCTCTACTAGCAACATGACGTAAATGCACATTCTTCTCCTTTACTTGCTCCCGAATAAAATGAAATCGAACATCAATGTGTTTGCTCCTTTCATGATGCACTGGATTTTTGGCAAGCTCAATCGCAGATTTGTTATCAATCCGAATTTCAGTTGACCTTGGCTGTGGGATTCTTAGCTCATGAATTAACCTCCTTAACCATATAGCATGACAAACACAATAAGATGCTGCCACATATTCTGCCTCACAAGTTGACAATGAAACTATAGGCTGTTTTTTAGAATACCACGTGAAAGCTGTTTCTCCCATAAAAAACATGTATCCAGACGTACTTTTGCGATCATCTATGTCTCCACACCAATCACTATCAGAATAGCCAAGCAATTTGTAGTCCTCTGTTCTGGTATAAAATAATCCCAATGATTTTGTTCCTTGAATGTATCGCAAAATTCTTTTTATAGCTTTCCAGTGTGACTGTTTTGGGTCTTCCATGAATCTGCTCAGAATTCCAACACTATATGCTATGTCAGGCCTTGTGCATGTTAGATATCTCAAACTCCCTACTAAACTTTGATACAAGTTGGCTTCCACCGAAGCTCCTCCTTCAAATTTTGAAAGCTTTGTTCCCAGTTCCATGGGGGTTGCAACTGGATTGCAGTGATTCATTCGAAATTTCTTCAAAATACTATTAGCATATGCTTCTTGAGAAATAAAAATGCCTGACTTATCTTGTTTCATTTCAATGCCAAGAAAAAATCTCATCAAACCCAAATCTGTCATCTCGAATTCTTGAGTCATCTCCTTTTTAAAAACTTTAATCATATCTTCATTATTTCCCATAAAGATAAGATCATCAACGTAAAGTGCAACAATTAGTAAATTACCTTGCTTTTCTTTGACATATAGAGAAGCTTCATAAGGACATTGCACAAATCCATTCTTCTTGAAGTAGGCATCAATGCGGGTATTCCAAGCTCTGGGTGCCTGTTTTAAACCATATAACGCCTTGTATAATTTTAACACCATTCCTTCTCTCCCTGCCTTTACATATCCGGGTGGCTGGTTTACGTACACTACTTCTTCGAGCAATCCATTTAAGAACGCAGATTTCACGTCCATCTGGTAAATGGGCCATTTGTATTGAGCTGCTTGAGAGATTAACAGCCTTATTGTCTCCATTCTTGCAACAGGTGCGAAGACCTCATCATAGTCTATTCCAGCTTTTTGTCGATAGCCCTTTGCAACCAACCGCGCCTTATATCTTTCTACTACTCCTTGAGCGTTCATTTTCTTCTTATAAACCCATTTAACATCGATGGGTTTACATCCTTCTGGAGGTTCAACAAGTTTCCAGGTTTTGTTTTTTTCAATAGCTTTGATTTCTTCATCCATTGCAGCCTTCCACTTCTTGTCTTTCACTGCTTCTTCATAGTCTACATTTTCTGCATCAGCTACCAAACATACTAAGTGCACCTCTCCTTGTTGATATATATCTTGTAAGCTTCTCATTCTAGGGCTCTTGGGCTCATCCTCATCTGACTCTTCATTTTCAGATGCATTAGAACTTGTTGCTGAAATTTTAGAAATTTGAATATCATCTTCTTTTGTTTCTTCTCCATGTGCTTTACTCCAGTTCCATGCATCATCTTCTTGTATCTTCACATCTCGACTCACAACAACCTTCATAGTAACCGGGTTAAGAAGCCTGTAGGCTTTTGTTTTCTCATCATACCCAATAAAAATATATTTCTTGCTCTTATCATCCAACTTTGTTCTTCTTTGATCAGGAACATGTGAATATGCCACACTCCCAAAAACTTTCAAGTGTGAAACAGTAGGCTTCCTTCCACTCCATAATTCTTGAGGTGTTTCATCCCCCAAGTTTGAATGTGGACACCGATTCTGAATATAAACGGCACATTGCACAGCTTCCGCCCAGAATTCTTTTGGTAGTTCCTTGCTCTTTAACATTGATCGAACCATGTCTAAGATTGTCCGATTTTTACGTTCAGCCACGCCATTCTGCTGTGGTGAATATGGAGCTGTTAAGAACCTTCTAATGCCATGTTCTTCACAGTATTCCGTAAAAGCTTTTGATGTATATTCTCCGCCTCTATCAGAACGCAATCCCATGATATGCATTCCTGCCTTCTTTTCTACCAACACTTTGAATTTCTTGAATATTTTTAATGCCTCAGATTTTTCTTTTAAAAAATAAACCCATGTTCTTCGAGAATAATCATCGATGAAAGTGATGAAATACCTCTTGGAACTATATGATTCAGGTGTGATAGGACCACATATGTCCGTATGCACCAACTCGAGAGGCTTTGTAGCACGATAAGTTGCCTTTTTCTGGAATGAGCTCCTTGTTTGTTTTGCCAGCACACAATCTTCACAAAAACTTCCTGTATGATCCATGCTTGGTATTCCATGAACCATTCCTTTGTTTGCCATCTCCTTCAAGCCACCATAGTGTAAGTGTCCAAGTCTCTTGTGCCATAAAGTTGCCTTATCCTCTGACTTTCCTTGCAAACACTTCTCCTGTATGTTTTTCAAATTCAACTTGAACATCCGATTTTGTGACATTTCAGTTTTAGCAATTGTCCTGCCATATTTGTCCTTCAAGCACATGACTCTGTCTTCCATAAGAATTGAATATCCTTTTTCAAGTAGCTGTCCAAGGCTCAGAATATTGTTCTTCATGTCAGGAACATAATACACATCTTCAATTTTTCCTTATCTGCCATCCTTTCTAGTAAAACATATTTCACCCTTTCCTTTTACTTCTATCTTCGATGAATCTCCAAATGACACAACTCCAGAATTTATTTCTTTCAAATCGGTAAAAAGATGCTTGAGGCCAGACATATGGTTACTAGCCCCACTATCAAGATACCACATAATTTCATCTTCAGGAACCAAACCTTTGCAAGCCATTAGCAAAAATCCCTTTTCTTGTTGCTCCTCCGTTTCGACTAAATTTGCCTTTTCTTCAACCTTCTTGTTAAACCAGCAATCTTTGGCAAAGTGTCCAAGTTTTCCACAATTGTAACATTCCACTGATCTGCTACCTCTTCCAGGGTTTGATCTTCCACCTCTGTCACGGCCACGTCCTTGTCCACGCCAGTTTTGTTGATTTGTCTGCACCATCTCTTCAAGTCTGTTGCTCATAGGACCACGTCCTCTGCCTCGAGTAAAATTATGTTTTGCACGTCCACGTCCTCTTCCTCTACTGTATTGTGTATACAATACTTTATCTTTGTCTGCAACTGAGACATCAGTTTTCAACACTTGAGATTCTGTCTCCTCCTTCTTTAATAATCTTTCTGAGTATGCTTGCAGAGACCCCATGAGTTGGTCCACTGTCATAGTTTCTGTATCATTTGATTCTTCAATGGAAATACCAACAAGTTGCAATTTTGTATTCAAAGATCTTAATATCTTTTCATTAACACGAGCATCTTCAATCTTTTCTCCATAATTCTTCATTTGATTTATAACAGAGGAAACCCTCGTGAAATAATCTGGGACTGATTCTGTTTCTTTCATATGCAATGTTTCAAATTCTCCTCGTAGAGTTTGTAATCGTACCTTTTTTACTTTGTCAACTCCTTTAAAATTATTCTGGAGAATCTCCCAGGCTTCCTTTGCTTTTGCTGCAGATGCAACCTTCTCGAACATAGCTTCATTTAAGCCCATATGTATAATAGACAAAGCTTGTTGATCTTGTTTTCGAGCCTTTGCTAAATTATTTTTCTGGGCCTGATTCAAAGCTCCTTCATTCTCTGGTTCATCATAACCTTTTTCGACAATTTCCAATGCCTCCTGTGATCCAAGCAAAGCTTTCATCCGGATACACCAGTGGCTATAGTTTTCTTTTGTAAGCTTTGGGACAGTAAGAAAGTTACTCATTTTAATTTGATGGTGGCTTTTATTTGATGGTGGCTCTGATACCAATCTGTCAGGAAATTAAGATTTCTGTATATGCTTTGATCAGATTTAGGTATATGGAATTTTATTTATTTCATATTCTTAAACTTTTTTTCAACAATGTTAATACAAACTTCTCCATTTATAGTAGGAGAATATAGACCATCAAACAAGAATATATCAGTTTTGTCTCTTTGAGTTTCATGAACCATATTTAATGAGCCTTTACATATTTCTGAAACAAACAAGAGTTTAGTTTATTTATCAGAGCAATGATACTTTTTATCGTATGGCTGGTGTTGGCAGTGTGAAGGTCAGAATATTTGGTGGTGTTATTCATATGATTATTGATGTTAGACATGTACCTGATTTGAGGAGGAGCGATTTCTATTAGGGCTTTGAGTAGGTTTGAGTTGAAGATTGTAGCCGAGGGAGAGAAAAAACATATCGAAGGGTTCCGTGATTGTTATGACATGTGTAAATGGAGAAAATATTTATTTACTGAAGGGCACTGCTATAGTTGATGAATCAACTTCTCTCACTTCGGCTGATTCAGATTTTATATTGATGAGTGTAGTTTGGATGAGTTGAGAAAGCGAGATATGATTGATGGTGTTCATCGTTCCAAGCTTGGCTTTTGGGAGGAGTGTTTTCATGGCAAGCAGGCAAAGACACCTATTGGTACTAGAGAGCATAAGGCGAAGGCTACTTTAGAGTATATTCATACAGATGTTTGAGGGCCCTCCCCTTGCTCATTTTATGGTGCAGCTAGGTATTTTATTTCATTTATAGACGATTTCTCTTGTAAAGTTTGGATATACTTTCTATAGTCAAAGAGTTAAACATTTGACAGGTTTCGAAAGTGGTAATCTATTGTTGAGAAGTAGTCAAGGAAGAAGTTGAAAGTTCTTCGTTCTAATAATGACGATGAATTCGTATTACAAAAATTCATCAATTTTTGTAAGTCCTAAGGCATTGGGAGGTATTACACCGCACCTGGAGACCCTCGGTCTGATGGGGTTGCTAAAAAAATGAATCAGACATTGTTGGAGAGAACTTGTTGCCTCAGATTGACAGCTAAGTTGAAGAAGGGATTTTGAACTGAAGCTTTATCTATGGCGGCTTTTCTGATCAACCGCACATCTTCTACTGCCACAGACATGAAGATCCCTGAAGAAGTATGGAAATAAGAGCTTGCTAGCTATTCGTTTCTCGGAGTGTTTGGATGCCCAACTTATGTGCATGAGAGCAGAGGCAGGATGGAACCTAAAGCTCACAAGTGTATCTTTCTAATTTATAAAATATGACCGAAGGGATATATGATGTGGTGTCCCATCAGCAAAACGATTATTATCAACAGGCATGTGACTTTTGACGAGAATGCTACATTGAAGATGGAGTCTTCCTTATCCGACGATATATTGTTGGAACTAGGCCAGTCCGCATCGGAAGAGATAAATGAATTTCAAAAAATTTAACCATTATAGATCTTTAATGGGCCTATGAAGTTTAAATTCATTTAGAACTATTCTAAGTTACTTTCAAACAAAATCAATATTTTATTTAACTTCAAAGATAAAGTTTCACTTTAATTTAATGTGTATGTAAGTTAGAGTGTATCAAATATACTCTTATATGCAAATTTGTGTCTAACGTTTAATTTTCAAATTTCCTTTCTTTTAACTTATTCAATTAATGAAGGGGCATAAATTTATTTAGAAAAGAAAAAAAATTTCATTTTCTTTTTCTTAAATTATTTAATTAATGAGTAGGCATAAATTTATTTAGAGAAGGAAATTTTTAATTTCCTTTCTCTTAAATTATTCAATTAAAGAGGAATCATAAATTTAGTTAGAGAAGGAAACTTTTCATTTCCTTCCCTTAATTAAATTAAATAACTGATTCATAAATAACATTAATGACTAATCTAAATATGACATGAATTGTAAATATATCCATAGTAAATATTGTGCAAGTGCAACATATATGGATTGTGCGCCGTCAGTGGTAATTGATACATGTACATAAAATAAAAAAGAATAATTTGAATGGTTGTTATATAGGAATTGAAATGGAAATAAGTAAGAGATGATAAGAGTGATTGATACAGTTTTTCTTTTAGTAAACTTAATTAATGCAACATCTTAATGACAATCAATAGGCTCCATGATGTAAGAATATAGAAGGTAAACAATGAATTATATGTCTACATTGTTGTCCTAATTAAAAAAGGGAATGATTTCATACTATGATAATATATATGTAAAGAGAAACAAATATCATATGAACACATACAAGTAGATCCAAATATGGATATATGGAATTCAATCAAAGCTTTCTAATAATATAAATTAGACAGTTATTAAAGTCAATTTCAAAATTTTGATTTTTTTCTTAAAATTCATTTAATTCATATGTAAATATCTAATGCATTAAAAAGGGCAAGTAATACATGCATACATAGATGCATACATATATTAACATTCAAAACTAAAGCTACACTTTGTTATGAAAGATTAAAACATAGATCTACAATTGAAAAATTATATTGATTCCATATAAATTTCATTTTTAACTTTAAATATAATTCAATCAATCAAGATGAAAATGTAAATTTTCAGATTTAAAGAAACGGAATTTAAATTAAATGTAAAAACAAAGAACTAAAATAAAACATTGTATTTTAAAATAAATAGATTTAGTTTCAATTTAACAAAGTAAAGAAAAGTAGTTAATCAATTCGAACATGTAAACATTCAGATCTGAAGAATTGCACTTTAATTAGAATGTTTAAAAATATATATCTACACTTAAATATTGTTTTAAAAGATAAACAAATTTAATTTTGATCTATCAAATGAAAACTCAATCATATCACTCAACAAATACTTCAAGCTTCATAAACAATTTTTTTACTTAAGTAAGACAGCAATACATCATACAAATTATGAAAGTAAAATTAAATTTCCATCAAAATTCGCAAAATCACTATCTATACATAGAAAATGGCATACCTTGCTACCAAATCCTTAAAACACACCTTGTTGATGTTGCATTTGATTTGCACCTTGAATGAAGAATGCTTCTAGATCCGACTGAATTACCTTAGGATGTTGCCCAGAAATCACACCTTTGTTAGGAACCGGAGATAGTGGTTTTTATGACAACAACTTTTGTAACTTATTTTATTCTATCTTATATATTAACAATATTGCCTAGATATATATGAATGTTATTATACAGGATATATATAAGATAGGTACTGATTATTGAAGACCGTATAATATAAAGGTCAAGAATGTAGAAATCAAGATTGAAGGCTCATGAGTATCAAGATCAAGATTTCAAGATAAGTGTCTAGTTTTTGTTAAAACTTCATAATAGCACGGAAATCTTCATTCCGAATTTCATTTAGGATGCATCCCATTTCTAACATCTTAGTGGTTTACAAACCCACGACAAGTAGCTTACAAACCTACAACAAGTGGCTTACTAACCCACGAACATCCTGGTTTTATACAAGTTCTCGAGTCTCGATGTGATGAGATATTCTACAGGAAGAAGCTTGCAAAACAACTTCAAAATGGTTTTTCAAAATGATTTTCAAAACTGCTTTTCAAAATGTTTTAGCTTTAAGAATTATCTTTTGAAATGATTTTCAAAAAGATGTGTTAGCCTTAACTTCGTTTGTTTTTAAAACTATCTTCTGATATTTAAATATTCTTTATAATATGTATATATATAGATACTTGAGATTTCAAATATTCTTTATAATATATATGTACTTGAGATTTAAAATCAAATTTATATATACATTATAAATTATGTTTTTCTACTCTTCTTTGTTTTAAAACATAGGAAAATTAGTTTATTTTACTGCAGAATCATTTCATCTTGTGTTCCTTTCAATACCATTTTCAAAAAAAAATTACATTGTTTTTAACTAAGGGATGTCGACATCATGGGATATCCCATGTCGACGTGGTGGCCGTTGAATTCAAAAGTTTCTTTTTTCAAAAGAAATGTCTATTCGTTGAAATCTCTTCACGAATGGTTATGACCGTTAATATTATGTAAATAGCCTTCACAAACGAATTTTTTAACTAAATATTTTCTTATTTTCTTCACTCCTGCTTCTCCACAAATGCATATTCTAAAATTTTCATATTTTTAAGATCGCGCCAAAATTCTGCCAAGTTCTCAAGTGAATCGAATTAGAATCTCATTCTTGTTTGATTCTCTGCCCTCTCTCGAAAATCAAAGTGCTATTCAGAGTTATAGGATCAATTTGTAATCAAAAGTTTATCGATTGTCTCTAGAAGGTGTGGTTGTGCCTGGAAATCAATTGGGTGATCTTGTGTCCCGTAAATCAAGAGACTTTGCCGTGGACTGGAGAGATAGGAGGGTACCTCAAGGCCTTTAGAAATTGAGGATTATCTCGACATTGGTATAATAAAAATCTGTATGAGATGTTTTCCTTGGTACAGGACTGGATTTAGGGTAACTCCGAACCAGTATGAAATCCGGTGTGTTTTTTTCTTTTTACTGCTTTTTATTTACTTTCTGCATTTGTGTTTAATTCTATGATTAAATACTGCATTTGTTTGTGTCATAATTTCAATTAAGTCTATAAGTCTTAGAATCCATTAAACACTATTCACCCCCCTCTAGTGTTAAATTCGCCTCAAGATCCTTAATCCGCACTCCGTTTCAATTGGTATCAGAGCCAGGTTTTCATAGTTTTCAAAATCAAAAACTTGAAAAGTTAAAAATGGCATTTTTAGGAAATTTTGTTAGTACTAGTTTGAATTTATGCATTTCATCAAAGTTTCATAAGTCTGCATATAGTTTTTATGAAAAATTAAGTTGTCTACCGAATTGGTTTGTTATGCAGGAGCAGACATCTTACAAGGCTTTTGAAGAATCAACAACCAATGAAAAACTATGCAAACTGAGGAAAGATAAATGGATACTTCATAGGGGCTGTTCAAGGCATATGACTGGAAATCCCGAGATACTCAATGACATTATATATCAAGATGGTGGATTGGTCAACTTTGGATACAACTCAAAAGGATATGTGGTTGACATCGGCAATGTCAGTAATTCTATAACTCCTTTTATTTTTGATATTTTGCTAGTTGGGAATTTAAAACATAATTTGCTTAGTATAAGTCAACTATGTGATAAAGGATTTAAAATTAAATTTAAAAAAGATAAGTGTCACATCGAAGATAATAAGTCAAATATTATCTTTAAAGGAATTAGGAAGAAAAATATTTACATCCTTAGTATGAAAGTTTCAAATGATAACTTATGTCTTTTGGCTAATACAAGTGACCCTTGGATTTGGAATAAAAGATTTGGTCATTTAAATTTCAAACCGTTATCTAGGTTATCAAAACTTGACTTAATTAGAGGTCTTCCCAAGTTAAACTTTAAAGTTGATAGTATATTTGATGCTTGTCAATCAGGAAAACTTAAGAAAAGTTCATTTAAATTAAAAGATATGACTTCTACTACTAAACCTCTAGAATTACTTCATTTAGATTTATTTGGTCCATCTCAAGTTCAATTAATTAATCACAATAAATATGTTTTTGTAATTGTAATGATTATTCTAGATATACTTGGACAATTTTTCTTAAACTTAAAAGTGATGCTTTTGAATTGTTTAAAATTTTTCTAAAAGAATTCAAAATCAACTTTCTTTAAAAATAAAAACTATCCGTAGTGATCACGATGGAGAATTTGAAAATGAAAATTTTGAAAATTTCTGTAATAAAAAAGGAGTTACTCAAAATTTCTATTTTCCAAGAAGTCCACAACAAAACGAAGTGGTAGAACGTAAGAATAGAACGATTCAAGAGTGTGCTAGTACAATACTTTCTGATGGTAAGTTTACCTAAAAGGATTTGGGCTGAAGCAGTCGCTACAGCGTGTTATATATTAAATAGGATTTTAATTAGACCATTAACTAATAAAACACCATATGAATTACTTTACAATATGAAACCCATAGTAGCTTATTTTAAAGTTTTTGGCAGTAAGTGTTTTATTCTTAATACAAAAGATAATTTAGATAAATTTGAACCTAAATCCGACAAAGGTATCGTCATCGGATATTATAATAGAAGCAAAGCATTTAGAGTTTATAATTTAAGAACTGATACTATTGAAGAAACAATGCATGTATCTTTTGATGAAAATTTTAAAGATACTATACAAATAGAAGATGAAGAAGATTTTGTAATTTTAAATAATGATTCTAATGAAACTAATTATGAAGTCATTCAACCTAATAAAAGAATTAGGCTATTAAAAGATCATCCTATAGAAAATATACTAGAAAATATTGAACCTGTAGTTAAAACAAGAAATCAACTAAATAGTATGAGTAATGTAGCTTTTATATCAACTATTGAACCTAAAAATCCAAAGGAAGCATCATCTGATGATTCATGGATTCTTCCTATGCAATAAGAATTGAATCAGTTCACCGGAAATGATGTTTGGAAACTTGTTCCTAGACCTGGTTAACAATATAATTGGAAGAAAATGGGTTTATAAAAATAAAATGAATGAACTTGGTGAGGTCGTGAGAAATAAAGCTCGTTTAGTCACGCAAGGTTATTGTCAAGAAGAAGGAATTGATTATGACGAAACCTTTGCACCCATGGCAGGATTACAAGCTATCAGGGTTCTACTTGCTTTCGCAAATTACAATAATTTCAAGTTATATCAAATGGATGTTAAAAGTGTTTTTTCTAAATGGTTTTGTAAAAGAAGATATTTATCTTGAACAACCTCCACTTTTTGAAAATAATAAATTTTCAAATCATGTATATAAATTAAAAAAAGCTTTATATGGTCTGAAACAAGCTCCTAGAGCCTGGTATGAAAGACTAAGATCTTATTTACTACAATCCGGTTTCGAAATTGGTAAAATAGATATAACTCTTTTTATGAAAAGAAACAAAAATGATATTTAATTAATAAAAATATATGTAGATGACATAATATTTGGATCAACTAATAACATAATGAATAAAGAATTTTCAGATATAATGACTAAAGAATTTGAAATGAGTCATATGAGAGAACTAAGTTTCTTCTTAGGACTTCAAATCAAACAATTAGATAAAGGAATTTTCATTAGTCAAGAAAATATGCTAAGGATTTAATTAATAAATTTGGATCGACCGCTTTTGTTGGGAAACCAACTCCAATGACAACTAATGTAGCTTTAAGTAAAGAAGATAAATCAAAAGATGTTGATCAAAAAATTATATAGGGGAATGATTGGTTCGCTGCTTTATATAACAACAAGTCGTCCTGACATCATGCATAGTGTCTGTCTCTGTGCAAGATGCCAATCTCAACCTAAAGAAACTCACTTAAAAGCTGTTAAAAGAATTTTAAGATATGTAAAACATACTTTAGATTATGGTTTATTTTACCCTAAAAATGATGTCATTGATTTAATTTTATATTGTGATGCTGGTTACGCTGGTTGTAAATCAGACCGAAAAAGTACAAGTGGAACTTGTCATTTTATAGGACATTCTCTGTTTTCCTGGTTTAGTAAGAAGAAAAACACTATATCCTTGTCAAAAACTAAAGCAGAATATATATTTGCTACTTTGGCTTGTTCTCAAGTTATATATATGCAATAAACTTTAAAAGATTTTGGATTAACTATAACTAAATCACCAATTTGTTGTGATAATACTAATGCAATAAACCTATCTAAGAATCCAACTCATCATGCTAGAACAAAAAATATTGATATTAGACATCATTTTTTTAGAAATAATATTAGTAAAGAAGTCATAACTCTTGAATATATTAATATTGAAAAACAAATAGCTGATATTTCCAAGATGTAGAATCGATGTTGAATCACCACTTAGCCAAACCATTAAATGAACAAAACTTCACTGAATTTAGAAGAGAATTAGGTATATGTTCATTAACTATTATAAATAATACAAATATAGTTAATAATTAATATTAAAAAATTTCTCAAAAATTGGAGTAGGCATGTCGACATGTTCCATCCCCATATGTTGACATACATGCCGAGATTTTCAAATTTAAATTTCCCTCTAAAATTAATTATTAAGTTATATATTTATATAATTTGACTTTTTCTTCTTTTCTCTGTTCTATTCTCTGTAATAAACTTCTAAAACGGTAAATTAATGGCTTTCTCTTCAAATAATAAACCTTCTTAACCCACTTCTCCTTATTTTAGTCCTTTTCAACGTTCCATACATGTACGAGTCATTAAATTGCAAGAGAAGATGAAATATTTGCTTCAAATGATGACGGAAATTCAAGTGAGTCAACTGCGAATGACAAGAGAACAAGATAGGCAAGGCAGAATCCTTAGGAATTTACAAAACTTCCTTATGGATAACCATGCCAATCCCATTGTCATCGAAGAATCATCACAAACCATGGATTCTAAAGAAGAAGAGCCTCTAGAAGAACCACAAGAGAATCAAGAAGAAGAACATCCTCTGCCGAATCCGGATGTTCATATGGACGAACAAGATGGAGCGTGATTTGCGTCGGAGAGGTCCTTTTTTACGCTAATGGGAACTTGGTCGAACAACGTGAAAACTTTTGTCTCCACTATCGAAATTATTTGGTCCATAGATCACCAATAGTTAAGGGTCCTCATTAAGCGTTTTTTTTCGTTTACTTGATTGTGTATTAGTATGCTAATTTGTATATAAGTGTTATCTTAATGTTTTTATAAATCTTTGGTGTATAAAATCTTGAATTCCATTTCACTTACGATGCTATATTTCACTCATACATAGTTATTATTCTTATTTCATATGTTTGATCTCATCTTCTATTAAGTTCAAGGTTTATAGGTTTTTTTTGGTTGATGACAAAGGGAGAGAAGTTATATAGAAGTTATGTAAAATAGTAGGCTTGGAGTAAGGGGGAGTTGTTGGTGTAAGGGGGAGTTATGGTATGATCGAAGTAGTAAGTATATTTTATAAGGTTGTCATCATCAAAAAGGGGGAGATTATTAGGAACCGAAGATAGTGGTTTTTATGACAACAACCTTTGTAACTTATTTTATTATAATTATATACTAACACTATTGTCGAGATTATATATGAATGTTATTATCAGAATATATATAAGACAGATACTGATTATTGAAGACTATACAATATAAAAATCAAGAATGAAGAAATCAAGATTGAAGACTCATGAGTATCAAGATCAAGATTTTAAGATAAGTGTCTAGTTTTTGTTAAAACTTCATAATAGCACGGAAATCTTCATTCCGAATTTCATTTGGGATGGAACCCATTTCTACCTTCTTAGTGGCTTACAAACCCACGACAAGTAGCTTACAAACCTACGACAAGTGGCTTACAAAAAAATGAACATCTTGGTTTTGTACAAGTTCTCGAGTCCCGATGTGATGAGATATTCTGAAGGAAGAAGCTTGCAAAACTACTTCAAAATGGTTTTTCAAAACGATTTTCAAAACTACTTTTCAAAATGTTTTAGCCTTAAGAATTATCTTTTCAAATGATTTTCAAAAAGATGTGTTAGCCTTAACTTCGTTTGTTTTTAAAACTATTTTCTAATATTTAAATATTCTTTATAATATATATATATATATACACACACACACACACTTGAGATTTAAAATCAAACTTATATATACATTCTAAAATATGTTTTTCTACTCTTCTTTGTTTTAAAACATAAGAAAATTAGTTTATTTTACTCCAGAATCATTTTATCTTGTTTTCCTTTCGGTACCATTTTCAAAACAAATTTTACATTGTTTTTAACCAAGGGATGTCGACATCATAGGATACCCGACATGGTAGCCGTTGAATTCAAAAGTTTCAATTTTCAAAAGAAGTGTCTATTCGTTTAAATCTCTTCACGAATGGTTATGACCGTTAATACTCTATAAATAGCCTTTATAAACAAAATTTTAAACTAACTATTTTCTTATTTTCTTCACTCCTTCTTCACAAATCCATATTCTAAAATTTTCATATTTTTAAGATCGTGCCGAAATTCTGCCAAATTCTCAAGTGAACCAAATTAGAATCTCATTCTTGTTTGAATCTCTACCCTCTCTTGAATATCAAAGTGCTATTCAGAGTTATAGGATCAATTTGTAATCAAAAGTTTATCGAGTCTCTCTATAAGGTGTGGTTGTGCCTGGAAATCAATTGGGTGATCTTGTGTCCCGTAAATCAAGAGAGTTTGCCTCGGACTGGAGAGACGGGAGGGTACCTCAAGGCCTTTAGAAATTGAGGATTTTAATCTTGACATTTGTATAATAAAAATCTGTATAAGGTGTTTGCCTTGGTACAGGACTGGATGTAGGGTAACTTCGGACCAGTATAAAATCCGGTGTGTTTTTTCCTTTTATTATTTTTTATTTACTTTCTGCATCTGTGTTTGATTCTGTGATTGTTCTGTGATTATGTACTACATTTGTTTGTGTCATAATTTCAATTTAGTTCATATAAGTCTTAGAATCCATTAAACACTATTCACCCCTCCCTCTAGTGTTAAATTAGCCTTAAGATCCTTAATCCGCACTCTCCCTTTCAACCTTGAATTATGATATTTCCTCAGATCCTCAAGATCAGCATCATATCCTTGTAGGAGATGGATGAACCACTTTTTATTTTATTTTATTTGATCTTTCTATTTAGAGTTGAAAGATTTTGAAATTTTGTTTTCCTTTTTTTTGTTTCTGCCATGGAAAGTTAGGAGGAGCGAAGGAGAAAGAATGAATGGAAAGAAAATGAATTGTAGGTAAAGAATAAATTAATGAATATGTTTTATTTGAAATAATGCAACTTTTCTCATTCTTTAATTAAAACTTTCCTAATTAATTCTCTCGATTGTTTATCTCTTTCCAATCATTTTTTACACATATGTCATCAAATTATATAAAATTTCCACAAATCATGTCAGCAGATGACACAAAATTTCCATAAATCATTTCACACAATATCTTTAAATTACATCAATATCGTATATCAATGCGTGCAAATATAGCTTTTATAAATGCATTAAAATAATTACAAAAAAACTTCCAAATGTCAAGTATATGATAATTAATATTTCTCAAATATTAATTAATCTAGTTAATTTACAATATTTTATAAATTAATTAAACCATGTGGTTTTTCAGAGAATTCATTATTTCTGTTGTGTGACTCAAAGTTGTAAATTCAGTCAACGATTAATAACGAACTATTTGGGTATTAACGTTCACACGACACTTAGCAGTTGGTGTGACATTTCAGCCGAATTTATTGCTTTCATATCTTTTGATAAAATCCAATTTTACTTATTATAAGCGGTACCTAATAGTGACAATTATTTACAAAAATTCTCTTCGTCAAAGCTATATCACGCAAGGACTTATGGAATTTGGTAATGATCAAAATTCCAATGTCATCCACATTCAACTTTATAGTCCAAACAAAAAGTCCTTGATTAGATAATAACAATTATTATAAACCAAAAAGCTCTGGCCAAAGACTTTGGCTTGGAGTTGACTTCAGTTGACCATGATACTAACTTCTTATAACTAAGAGGATGAACCCTCTCTTGAATGGTGTTTCACTTCTAATAATTCCCCTCGATCCAACTATAGTCATTCGGTAGACGTTGTGCATGATTTAATTATAATCAAACCGAAGCTTTCACATTGAAGATCAACAGTATTCTCATGTTAGGAGAACTATGTAAATTAGTCAAATCGATATTATGTGCTTGACCTTAGTTATGTTAACCAACAGAAAACTATGGAGTGAGTCATTCTATAGTAATCCAAACTATCAGTACGTAATCCCCTGATGCCCCAGCAGTCATGAGTAATACACGCCCAACATTTGAAGAGTGTTATGTACTATAGTCTGAACGGATGTATCCGATCTCGATACATCTTGAGTAGGAATATTTAAAATGGTATATTTGTTTCATTGTGATAAATTACTCATGGTTGTAATACTTTGTAACTACTATCACAAAACATACCATTTAAGGATTTTTCTATTAAATATATACTTTAAATTAAATAAGTTAATTAATTAATATAACCATATTATATCAAGTATATAATAGAAAGAAAACATATTTATCTCGAACAAGATTGGTCAATGGGTTAGATATATGTAACAAATTACATAATTACCCCTAGGGCTTACCCTCAACTCTATCAATCTCCCAGTTGTACTTAGGGTTAATTATGGAATCTTATTCCAACTTCTCTAATCGATTGTAATAAAACCAATTGGGTCGGTCCCTTTGTGAACATGTATGCTATTATGTTTTAATTATCTACTATATCAATCAATTCTCTCTGACGGCCATAAACTGTTTTATCATGTGGAACAATTTGAAGTTTATCTCTCAACTTCTAGTAAGCTCTACGGTATGTTATAAACTCTATCGCAACATTGTTATCACATAAAAATGTAATGAGATTCTCTACATTTGAAATCGGCTCTTGTGCGTTTATATTTTTATATACATTGTTTTTATTGTGGTGCTATTCTAGGTAATGTACTTAACCTTTTTCATTAAATCAGCCATGGGCTTATTTGGAACATTTTCAACTTAAAGATTCTTAACTTTAATTTATTATTGACATATTGTACTTAGCATAATTTATGAAGTTTGAGTCCGAACACTCCTTCATAAGGTGTTTTTGTTTCTATAAATAATCTCTAGTATTTCATAAATACATGAGAACTCTTCAAACAACCGTTTAGTGATATCATTTCAGATTTGATATTTGCTTCGCGTATCAAATATACAAAAAAATCATGATCTCGTAGAAAACATAACATGTATGATAATTCCTATTACCAATGCATAAGGAACTCATATCACATGTTCCATATTAAACAATTTAATAAGGTGCTTTTGCATATCGATTTGGAACATTCCTAATATCTATAATACTCAGTATAAAAGACATCATTTACAATCCAAAATTGAGCATTAAAACAACTAAGGTTGATTTTAACACAAGTACGTCATTTAAAATCAACATGTTGTTTACTTGTAGTTTAGAAATATCAATGTACCTTTTAACGTTCTTTCTTATGAACACACACTTCCTCTACATTTTGATTGATAATCAAACTATTTGATATTTCTATCAAAATATTTTTTCAATTTCGATGCTTATAAAATGATACTTTCTATGTTTTCTTAGGTCATATTCAGAGACTTACAAACTCAATATTGCTCCCACTGACTTCAAGACATTTTGGTTATTGTATGTAAACAATTTACTCTAAATCATTATATAAATTTTTCTGTTTCAATATACACGTGCCAAACATAAATTCATATCATCTGGTAATTTTGTGAGTAAATCTGAATTAACTTGATCACGTTAAATACCGAATCTATTACGCTAATTTCAACAATTGAAATTTGTGATATTATTTTTATCAACATTGCTCATTTAATTCCAACTGCATTAGTCTTGCTCATAAAGACACAACCACGACTGATGGATCACATCCCATAAGTTACGACTACCAAATCATATTTTGATAGCATACTTGGAATTTTTTTTAGATTTGTGCATTATACCATATCTGTGATGACCCGTCCTTCATCCCACAGAAAGACGCATCATCGATAAGAAAGAAAGAGGTAGAAATAGAATAGAAAGAAGAAAGAACTCAACAATATCAGAATCTCACAGCGGAAACGGAACAAAATATAATATAACAAATAGATATTACATAGTCATTACATCAGAGTTACATAGATGCACAACATCATCACATTAGACAGTTATAAGACTCTGTCTAATACATTACATTCCACTAAAACAGACAAAGATTTTAACTCAGCACAGCGGAAATATAGATATATCTACATCTGGACTCCTGCTCCATGCTTTCCAATATTCGTCAAGCCAAAATCTGATCTCTTGGCTACTCATAAAAATTTGAGTACCCGAGAGTTTAAGAAACTCTGGGTCAGACATGGGACTGGTGTGGGTAAACGGTTTAAAGTTGCTTAACTTTAAAAATCATTTTGAAAACAAAAGGTATCACGTATGACTTCCCACACATAAACACGGGTAAGTTTTTACCTTACGCTAACCAAAACATTTGATAGGAAATCCAGTGATATTATAATAGGGTCTAAGGTTTTCAAATAAATAAGAAATAGCTGAAATTGTTACATGATTAAATTCTGGCTACTAGCCACAAAAGTGGGTAATACAATAAAACTGTAGGGGCACATAGAGATAATGGGTTTCCATCAATAGTAGGGCTACTGGAGTACTGCCCATCACAGTACATGGCCTAGTTCAATGTACCGAGGATCCACCCTAAATCCCCTACAACACAAGGTCGGAACCATTCCTTACTGAACAGTTTCGAACAAGACAACCCCGTAGTTGGCTGCATATCCAACTGCCCACACAGCCATATAAAAAGGGACATCTAGACAGGGGTAAATCTCGTCCTACTTGAGCACGAGACTTAGCCTTGCTGCACCATCCCTAATTTAGCCATTCTCGGTTGATGAGGCTTGAGGCTATGATTACCTTTATAGAACATATCTATCTTAGAATGCTCATCGTCCACCTAGTGATGTTCTGAAAACATTCAATCCATAAAAGTTCGTTCAGGGTTCGAACGAAACCAAAGGCATTATCTTGTTACACTCATTTGGAATCACCCTCAGAGTTAACGACGATAACCCTTACACTCTGAATCTTCATCTTCACTTGAGATTCATGACCTAACGCTTAATTTTGATCGATGTAGTTTTGGGATATCCAAATCTGGAAACCCGATCCCGGTCTCATTGAAATCCAAAATGCCATCTTTTAGGTCCAAGTTGTTTTAGAGTTAAAATAATTCATTTCAATTCAATTCAATACTTGAATTCACACGGCATTTAACATAGATAAATATCACACATTTATCACTGATATATCCAATATCATATCACAGAATATCACAACATATCGTCCAATAGATATAATCCAATAAATATCACCCAATAGATATCGTCCAATAGATATCATCCAATAGATATCATCCAGTATATATCATCCAATATATATCATCCAATATATATCATCCAATAGATATCATCCAATATATGTAATCCAATAGATATCATCCAATAGGTATCATCCAATTCAGATATTCTACACAAACAATCATCCATAAACATGAATTATTAATCCATGTTATAATTAATTTAATCACCTTAAATTAAATTAATTACTTAAGAATTAATCTCCTAATCCTGCTCAAACAATCATTAATTAGTTACAAATATTTAATTAATTAATCACTTCTTGATTATCCTTTCAATCCATTAATTAATCTCTATCACATATTAACTATCCTTTAACTATCAATTAATAAACCTTAATTATTAATTAATCTCCTTCATATAATCAATCCATAATTACTTTTATAATCAATTAATTGACCTTTAATTGGCTGATTAATTATCCATTAACTATTGATTAATGACCTTAATTATTAATCAATATCTCTTAATTACAAATTAATTAATCCATAATTACTCTTATAATTAATTAATCATTAATCAACTAAATAATTATCTCTTAATTATTAATTTATAAAACTTAATTATTAATTAACAACCTTAATTAAAAATTAATTAATCCTTAATCACTAGTTGATTAAACAATTAATCACCCCTAATTAACATTTAATTAATCTTTAGTTACCTTTGATTAATCCTTAATCACCTTTAATTAATCCTTAGTCACCTTTGCTTAATCCTTAATCACCTTGATTAATCCTTAATTACCTTGATTAATCATTAATCACCTTTGATTAATCCTTAATCACGTTTGATTAATCCTTAATTAATTAATATTTAATAATAGATTAATCATCCTTTAAGTATTAATTAATAAAACTTATTATTAATCAATAAAAAAATAATTACACATTAAGTACTTCTTAATTATTAATTAAGTAACCTCTAATTACTTAATTAACAACTCTCTAATTACTAAATTAATCAAATCTTAATTACTTGATTAATTCATTCTTAATTACCTAATTACTCAATTAATTAATCACTGATCATTAATTAACAACCTTTAATTAATAATCCTTAATTACAATTAATTAACCTTTAATTAATTAAATAATAATCCTTAATTAATTATTAATTAAACCAATTAATTACTCTTGATTAATTACTTAATTAATCCTTTATAATTAATTAATCACATTGATTAATTATACTTAATTCCTAAATTATCTTAATTAATCTTAAGTCATTAGATCCTTAATTATCTTAAGATTTAAAACATTATCTTACTAATACTTTCATTAACATTAACACTTTAAAACATTTTAACATTATAACTAACTAAACTTAATTAAATCCTTTAACTAAGATTTGAAATAAGAATACCATTTAACTTGATAATTTAAAATTAACAAAATTTAACTTCCTTATATAACTTAAAATATTATCAAGTAGAGGTTTCAAAACTAGTTACAATTTGTATTTTAAACGTACTTTTATAAAGTCTTAAACTTTCATTTTAAATTAATGTTTAAAATCACTTTAAATTTATAAAATTTAATTTAAACAAAGTTTCAAATCTCTTTGTCAATTGTAAAAGAAACAATTATAAATATAGTAAGTTGAAATAAGAAATTTAAACTAGATTTAAACTTAAATTCCAAAAACCAATTTGATTTTAGAACATTTTAAAAACTGTTATCATCTCTGCTTCGGGTCAAACCCGAAGATAGCTCGGGTTTAACCCGGAGTAAAATCCCTTCTTTCTAATTTTTTTCAAAAACTTAGAATTATTTAAGTTTAAAAACCTGAGGCTTTAAACACCTGAATTAACTCGAGTTCAAACTCGAGACTTCTTCCCAAATACTCGAGCGATGCATCAAGTAAAACCCCACACCAAAACATCAGATGGCACACCCCCCCTCCCCCCCCCCCCCCGTGCACCTGCACAACCACCATCGTCGACGGTGACCAGCATCGTAAGCATCAACACACCGAACATCAACAAAAGCATCACTGCCCGATCATCCAAACCCACATCCAAGCTTCAAATCCAAAATCGAGTGAGGAGAACGAATACTGGAACCCACAACCCACCATAAAACGCCTCGAATGCCTTCCCTCCGACCACCTGAGTCGCTCTAAATCCATCCACAACATCGCCTGTCTTCCACGAACCAATTCCCAGAATCTCATTAAACTCGATGCCCCAGAGAGGAAGAAGAAATCCACTCTTCCAACTCAACCAGAACTAGGGTTAGAAGGCTAATTTGCTTCGCCACTGTCACCACGATGATCAGACACCCTTGCTAACATTTTTCCTAGCCTCGTCGTACCTCCTCTATCTCCAAACCAAGCCCCGTCCACCCAGCATCAGTCGATCGCCAGAAATACTCAAAAACTCACATTCCAATCAACTTAGAATTTCTCACCCAATACAGTATTAAAAATTTTGATTTTCTTTTTAAAAATCATGTTTCACTCGGACAATTCAAGATATAAACTTGAATCAACTTAATTTAACACTTGATTTAATCATGCATTTACATTCCCATCTGAACTATCTTGATTCCATAAATACTTCAAACTTATTTTGTTAGAAATAAATTTTAAACTTTAATTTAGGATTTAACAAACATATTTTATTTGAATCCTGAGTCTAGATAGTGTCTTAATGAAAAGATATTGAATTTTGTTTGAATTTTCAAACCTGGAACTCATAGAACAGAGAACACTGACATGCAAAGAACAACATAACAATCATACAATACACCTATATTTTCATATGCAAACATCATTCATCTCAGATATTTTCACAAGCAACAGACTAAAATTCACTTAACTTTCAAAATTTTAGAAAAAAGTTTGCTCAACAGATCTTTTTAAAAATGCAGAGGCTTGAATGCTAGAAATTTTGAAAACTGAATTGTCTGGGGCTTTTGATCTCTTTAAACCTACTAGTTGAAGAAAATGCTGTTGAGAAGATTTCCTGACCTTGTACTTTCAGGTTGCATGCTTGCTGCAGACTTGCTAACAGATTTGAAAAATGTATACACATGCTTGCATTTTGAAAGTCTGAAATTACAGGCTTGGCCAGACTTGAAAAATGGTTTCAGGTTTGCATTTCTCACAGTTTTTTTTTTGAAAATGGCTTTAGGCTTGACTTTTGATTTTCATTTGTGGGATTTACAAACTTGGCTTTCAGGCTTTTGATTTTTGAATAGAGGTGGATTTTTTTGTTTGAGGAGGATTGCAGGCTTGAACAAAACAGTTTACAGATTTGTATTGTTTGATTTTTGGTTGAGGAATTTCAGGCTTGAGTTGTTTTAAGGAGGTGATTATTTGAAAAGATTTTCAGATTTGATTCATGCATTTTCTGGTTTTAGGAAATATTTTAACATGGTTGAGTTGCTCTTTTTATTTTTTATTAGAAGTTGAGAAGTTAAAAAGAAATGAGGAGATGAAGAAGATAGTTTATATAAATGTAAATTAGAATTTATTTAGAATTAAGGAAAACAAAATTAATTTTGACACTTGTTTACAATTGCTACACTTTTCATTATTCATAATTACTCAACTTACATGTGTGCTTAAATTTTTTAATAAATCAACACTTGTAATTATTTTATTTATATTTATTTTTAAAATACATTAAAAGGTTTTACATTAATTTTCTAAATTAATAAATACATTTCTAAATAAATAAATGCTTTCTAAATTTTATAAAAATAAAATCTTTAAAAGAAAATAAAGTATAAACCAATTATAGTTTAAATAAAATCATATATAGCATATTAAACTCATTTTAAAATGTTAATATAAACCTTTTATATATATTTTACAATTTTATAAACACTATCTTAATTAATAAAAATAAATTCTTTTTAAGGAAAGAAAATTCTATTTTAAATAAAAACTCATTCATATATTTCTTTAAATATCCAAAATAATTTCATGATATAAATATTCATTTAAATTCATATTTAAATCTAAATTCAAATTCAAATTCAATTTGAAATCAAGTTTAATATCAATTCAAATTAATCTTGAACAAACACAAATTAAATTTGAAAATAATAACTTTATTTAAAAAAAAATCTATTTTAAAAGCTATTTATAAAACAACACCAATTAAATTTGAAAATAATTATCCCATTTAAAAATATATTTATAACTATATTTAAAATCATCATGTTATCATTTATTTTGGTTATTTATATTTGAAAAAACAATTTTAACAATTTTAAATAATTTAACAAGAAGATTATCACATTTTAAATTCCTCGAAATTTCGGGATATCACAATATCATAGAGTCAAACTCTTAATGGTTTAAACAATCGAGGATTATATATTATCGATATTGATAAGAAACTTATAGTTTCTCTTCAATGTGTGAGAACAATTATTAAACACTGTAATGCATTTCGTTAGTTTAGGTTAGTTAATTTCATTTCATCTCATCTAATCAGTTCTATTTATGGATCATATCTAATTATATTTTACTACCAATAACTGTTTAAAGAAATTTCTTTACAATGAATTGGTTATTTCTTGAAACGACAATTATTTCTCAATGCAACAGAATAGGTATTTATAAACGTTTTATGAATTTCTTTATTAATAAAGCTGATTTTATTTTAGTTTACAAAACTTATATTCAAAACATAAATATGTCATCCAATGAAAGTATTCCAAAATTTCTTTTAGGGAGATTCATACAAGATCCCTTATGAATAATTATTACGTGTAATCTTTTGACTTGCGCAACCCGTCAACTCCTTGGCCTAGGATATGTTGGTGTTTCTTATACCCTCATCTTGTCCGATTTTGTAAACTGTTATTTAGATGAAATAATACTAACCTTGTGTACTACTCTTTACAATGTATCGTACATTGTTTGACAAAGTTGGATTACTTCTTATTGATGCATTATTATGTATCACATGGAGGAGTGACTTTTGAGATTAAATCCTTATTCATTTAGGTACGTTCGAAACTTTTTCCAATATACTCACTCATTCGATCAAATCGAATCATTTCTATTGCATTTTATTTTATTTACTTCTGTTTTATACTCTATGAGTTTACCATAGACATACTACACATGTATCAATACACATGTTCATGTTGGTGATAACTCATTGGTGAGTATGATGAAGTAAGTGAAACTGTTTTGGTATTAATAAACCTACGGTTGCATACATCTATATGTATCAATCCGAAGAGTTCATCAACTCTTATGATGCTCCCACTGAATGGGTGCATAGCCCTTAGCTGTTTGAGATATAACTAACTGGTATCATAAGACTCAAAATCATATAATAAAATTAATTTTTCAAAATTATGGCCTAGTCTATAATTCCAAAATAACTATAAATAATATTATATACTTTTGTATTTTCGCATGCATCACTTTTGTTATGAAAACAAATACTACATTATAGTTCTATTTCATAACTAATATTCATAATATTCATATTGAAATATAGCTATTTATTTTTCTCAATCGATACCAAAATATAGTCATTATTTCGTAAATAATGTTCGCTACATTTTACAAAAACAATTTTCATAATACGATGTTCGCAATAAGTGCTATAAGGAATGCTCCTACAATTTCTGCCATTACTATAATAACGTACTAAATTTGGAGGTCCATCATTCACTTAATATAGTTTTTTTTCTTCTGTAACTAGTTTACAGTGGAAAGTTCTTTGATCAATTATCTTAAACACAAAGAAATAAACTCATACAAAACAATTTTCTATACGAAATTACATTTCGAAATAGAAATCACATTTCTAATTCCAATGTTAAGTAGCAATCACTATTATTACAAGTCTTATTTTCGTTTTTTCTTTATAAAGCAGACATGATTATTCACTCTCTATGTCCCAACCGTATCTTAAATCATATCTACTCTTGTACATTCGGCATTCTTTCTAAATGTTCAAACCATTCAAAACAAAACCTTATTACAATATCATAATGAACCCTTTACAAAAGCGTGTTCAATTATCCTTAGCTTTTAAGGACATCAGATATGTTCCGCTTTATGTGAACTGATCAAACTGACGTTTCAATGATTGAGTTCCTAGATTTATATTGTAGTTTTGTCTAATATTACATTTAACCCAATACAATCCTCTTGTAATCAATCAGATTGAATGTTCAATCTCGCACTAAGGTTTATTTGATTTTTCGGATGAACTATTTTCATCGAAATATTGTACATTACAAACTTTGACTGTTCACCATCTAACATTTATATGCAATTATATATGGATCAAATATCTGCAGTCTTGTATTGCTTTTAGAGTTTGAAACTCATAGAATGTAATACATGATCTCAACTAAATAAATGCATGAGTGATCAAACGACGAATGTATTCAGTAGTTGTAAAATCAGGCACTTGCATGGATGTTAAAACGTTAACATGCAATAATCTTTTATTAATAAGTATATGTTATATATCTATTTGTCAATCTTCAATTCATTTTTATATCTTAATTGATAAACATTTTACCCATCTTATCGAATGCATAAATTTATCATTGTAGATAATTATAACATTATTTAGCATATGTTCTTACATTGTTAGAAAGACTCAGGCTCCTAGTAGTCTTTTATGTTACTTCAAACCCTAAGACGAAACATAGAACTTTTTTGACTTCACCAGTGGGTGTTAGGACTCGTCTGTCTTGGTATTCTGACCTAGAGTTTGCTCAATAAATCATAGCCCTACAAACGATGGATGACTCTTTATCGTTTGCATCACATACAACTCATAACCTATGTTTCATTGCCCTAACCTCATTTTGGTGTTGAGTTTGCGCAGCAAATCGAAAGAGATTATTCACTCATACCTACCATATTGCGACTGCCTAAGTATAGTATATGTACGTTGATTTTGCTCAACAAATACATATAATTATCTTACCTCATCTATTCAATATATTAATATTACTATGCATAACATCTCTAACTTGAGTTTTTTCAACAACTAAGGAGTATGCAAGTAATTTATTAATACATTTATGGTAGAGGACAACATTATATTGATGATTCATAATCGTCCATATATTATGTTGAGTGATGTCGACTTATGGACTAGTGTATTTTTATGAATTACCCTCGTGATTCAAGTGTTAAACACATCAAAAATCATGATATACGTACATTTATATATGTATTTATTCTTTACGCCTATTTGGGTTTCTTTAGTGTTTCACCTTTAGTTTGTACATTCATATTATATAAGTTTGATCGATATATAGTTTTTATATTTTAGATTACTTATATGATAGTCTTATGTAAAATATTTTATTTAACTAATTTAAGTTAATAACTCTTCAATTATATTAGTATTCCAATGCAACATTTATATTGGACATATCTACTGTAACGTTTATAACGCATTCTATAACCTTTATAGTATAACATACATATCTTATATATGCATATTTTTATTTAATTAAATAACCTTTAATTAATTTATTTAATTAAACAATTTTAATTAAATTATATTAATTTCAAAATTTATCTTATATACATACAAGCTTATGTTATCTTAAACATTTTAAAATAACATAACATATATCAACATATATGATACATACATATAAATATTAATCAATAAACTCAACTAATTAATTTTCTTATTAATCTTATTAATAAATTTTAAATTTTGTAATTAATACTTAAATAATTTCAAACATTTCGAAACTTTCATTACATTTTCAAACATTTTGAAAATTTATGTTATTTTATATCCAATTATAATAAACATGTTTTATCTTAAATTTAACTTTTAAATTTAACTTTTAAATTTAAAATCTTGTTTTAATTTTCAAAACTATTTTGAATATTAGCCCAACCCCAATTCAAATTGGGCCTTTTCTATAGGGGTACTCTTTGGGCTCACTTCACCTATCAAGCCAGGCAGGTAACCAGGTAGGACGGGGTACTTGATTAACCAATTCCAACCCTATACATCACCTTTCTATACACCATAATAAGTGCGTAAGCTTAATTAGTTATCCCTAACATGACTAATTTAGATTGCTTAGGCTATTTGGTTCCGATACCATTGTTGAAAGTAGGCCAGCCCACAGCAAAATGAATGAATTTCAAATTTTTTAACCATTTTAGATCTTTGATGGACCTATGAAGTCTAAATTCATTTGAAACTTTTCTAAGTTTCTTTTAAATAAAATCATTATTTCATTTAACTTCATAAATAAAGTTTCGCTTTAATTTAATCCGTACGGAAGTTAGAGTATGTCAAATATACTCTTATATACAAATTTGCGTGTAACGTTTACTTTTCAAATTTATTCAGCAGAGGAAATATTTCATTTCTTTTCTCTTAACAATTAATGAGGGGGCATAAGTTTATTTAGAAAAGGAAACTTTTTATTTTTTCTCTGTTAATTAACGAGGATCATAAATTTAGTTAGAGAATGAAACTTTTTTATTTCCTTCTCTTAATTAAATTAAATAATTGATTAATAAAATAAATCTAATTTCTAATCTGAATAAGACATGAATTGTAAATATATCCATAGTAAATATTGTGCAGGTGCAACAAATATGGAGTATTCGTAGTCAGTGGTAATTGGTATGTATACATGAATAAAACAAGAACAATTTGAATGGTTATTGCATAGGAAATGAAAGGGAAATAAATAAGGTTGACAAGGGTGATTGATATAGTTTCCTTTTTAGTAAACTTAATTCATGCAACATCATAATGACAATCAAAGGGTACCATAATGTAAGAATATAGAAGGTAAACAATGAATTGTATCTATACATTTTTATCTTAATTAAAAAGAGAAATGGTTTCATATTATGACAATATATGTAAAGAAAAAGAAATATTATATGACCACATAAAAGTATATCCATATGTGCATATATGGAATACAATCAAAGCTTTCAGATAATATAAATTAGATAGTTATTACAGTCGATTTCAAAACTTCGATTTGTTGTTAAAATTATTTTTATTCATATGTAAATATCTAATGCAATAAAAAGTGCAAGTAATACATGCATGCATACATACATACTTATATTAACATTCAAAACTAAAATTACACTTTGTTATGAAAGATTAAAACATAAATCTACAATTGAAACATTTTATTGATTCCATATAAATTTTGTTTTTAACTTTAAATATAATTCAGTCAATCAATATGAAAATGTAAATTTTCAGATTTAAGGAAATGGAGTTTAAATTAAATGTTAAAACATAGAACTAAAATAAAACGTTGTATTCTAAAATATATTGATTTTGTTTCAAATTAACAAAGTAAAGAAAACCAGCTAATTAGTTCATACATGTAACATTTAGATTTGAAGAATTACACTTTAATTAGAATGTCTAAAAACATAGATCAGTGTAATGACCCATAAATTTTAACGGTTTTAATAATGTAATTAACTGGAATTTTTTTGAAATTTTAAATAATTGAATTTATAAAATTAGTTTGATATTTGAGATACGTCTATTTAGACATAACAAATGGTAGATTTTCACTGGTAAATATGAATGTTAGTTTTATTGTGTAATTTCAATTTCAATTTAAATCAATTTAAATTGTTTTAAATAAAATATTTCCCAAACTTGAATATTTTATATAATAAATTTATAAAGCATCTTCTGAGTGAGACATCATGTTTCATTTCGCCAAATTTGGACCGCTATTGCTCCGTTTATCTTAGTTTTGGCAAATTAACAGCATTTTCGGTACCCAATATCGACTTTTGATAGGATGGTCGTACTAATGATATCTGTATACCGTTTTGATCGTCTCGTCGTGCTGATCTCTGCAGTATATTCAACTATCAATTTTGATGTCCTGTGCACAATGGAATCTGTGAAACAGATAACCTAACCTGTACCCGTTTTGAGCCTTTTAAATTCCCTGTGTCCATTCATCATCTACCGTATAAATCAAATAGCCGTTGCTTTTATTATTCCAAAATTTAAGGGTTGACTATCACTATCCCCTTAATTCATTGCTAACGTTTTTATTCCATCCCTCCGTTTATATTCCTTATCTCTAACGGTTCAATTGAAGAAAAAAAAATATACAAATCATAATACAGTTTTTCGCATTTCTTCTGTAGCCTATTTCTTCCCTCATGCCAATCGAGGCATGCCCATTTTCAACCTTCCACCTCTCCACCGAAACCGAGTCCATCACAACTATATGTGGCCTCCCTCTCCTTCACTAGTGGTCGACCTGCCATCACCACCTTCTACCGCCTACCTAAAGCCGAGAAGCTCGCCGTTAGCCTACACGACAACCACCCCTTCATGCAAGCCTCTTCGCTTCTTATCCCTCAACCATGCAACTTTCACACTACTCCAACTCGCACAACCGCCGATACCAGCAACCCCACCTTCAACCCATCGCCACCAGATCCACCGAGCTCCCCTCCCCAACTCAGCCGAGGCCATGCCCAGCCTCTTCCTACACCCGTCCTCCCCCCATAATCGAATTAAACACCTCGCTGACCTTCGCTCACCACCTGTAGCATGAAACCACCCAGCCTGCCCTTATTTCTTGCAACCTCGGCCCACCTACTCGCCATGACCAAGCACGCAAGCTGTATATATATTATGTAGGTTTATATTAGCTTAAAAAAGTTAGTTTATATGTTTACGTGAGTTATATTGTATGTTAGTTATATATGTGTGTGTATATATTAGTTTACATATGTTCTGTTTATAAGATATATATATATATATATATATATATATATATATGTATATTTATATCTAGTATACGTTAATTATATATAATTATATATATGTTAGTAGATATAAATTTTTGTCTGCGTACAGCTCGAATATGTTTGCCTTTGCATATATTTGCTGCATATAGATGAGTTACATTTCATTCATGTCTTCATATAAATATATATATCATGTTCACAGTTGTATACATGTTTATATATTGGTTTATCTATAGGTATACTTGAATTTGGTTTTGAGATATATATATGTATACATATAGATTTTGATTTTAATATGTGTGTGTTTTAAATTTGGTATTGATTTTATAATAAATATTGATCTTAAAGTATAATATGTATTGTTACCTATTGTCACAGTATTAGGGTTAAGTAGGAGAAGAATATTATATATATTTGTATGGCCGCGTAGATATTTGTGATTGTGAGCTTAAACATGTATTGTTTTCATGTAGCGTCAACATGTATATAGCCGTATATATATTATTTTGCATATATTATATTAGTTTTAAGAAATGATTTCTGTTAGGGTACATACGATATATATTCATGTAGTGTATATGCATTGATTTTTGTATTGATTTAAATATGATATATAAAGATTTTGGGTTCTATTTTTTTCTATTTATAAGGGTTATAAGGTTTATCAAGTTTAATTTTCATATAATATTTATTTTGTGTGTTTAATTGAATATGCATTCTTTTTGAATTATTAAAAAAATTCATTTGAATTCTAGATCGTGCTTGTCACTGACCGTATCGCAGCAGTTTATCTTTTGTCCTACTATCCCGTTGTCAATTCGTACTTGGATTCATAACACATTTCATTGTCAAATCTCTCTAGCCTTGAAAGATGAGCAATCACTCATGATTAACGTTCTTATATTTATTAAATTTGATTACACTTGAAACCATAGTTGAAATATGCTGCTAGATTTAACTATTAATTATATAATTGCTATATATGATATGCTATTACCTGTAATTGTTCACCTGTGAGATATGACACCATATCTTGTTTATATTTTATTTAATTTATCACGGATGATATGCATGTTGTTAATATGTTATATTTTTATCATAACTATTCACTCTTTACAAGTTCCCTGTTAATTTAGAATTCCCTATGGGTTGAAATGATACATACCCGAACGATCTTGTAGAATAAGGAAAAATCGTTATGGGTTGAAATGATAAACCCAAACGATTTTCATTGACTTTGAATTTTTGGGATTACGGGTTGAAATGATATAAACCCGTAGATATATAAATTGTGGATTGAAATATCTGTATCACTTGACCATAGGTACGGGCACCGTTGGTTTATATTTTTGAAAAATGATTTCCAAAGTTTTGAAAGGAAACATATGGTTTTAATAAATATTGATTTTAAATATATAATATATATAGGCTATTTTATATATGTATAAAATCTAGATTTTTAAATAATATGTTCTTGAAAATTTTAATTTGTATGTTAGTTTTGAGAATACTATTTTTAAGATTTTTCTTATAATTTTTTTAAATATATAAAAATAGATTTAATACAAAATACATTTAATAATAAGATGTAATTCAACAAAAAATTAATTTAATTAGTATATATAATATGTTTAAATATGTAATTAAAATTTTACATTAAAATTTTAAATAGATTTTTGTAATAACTTTAAATAAATAGAGGTTGGAAATAAGGTAAAATTGACTTGAAATTTAAATTGGTTAATAAATGAATTTAAATAAGAATTTATTTGAACTTATAAATTTTGAGATTTGAAAGGTTTGATTTACAACTTGATGTGATGAAAAGTGATTAAATGAATATTCTCAACTTTGAACAAAATTAGGACTGAATATTTAATATTGATTTAAATATATAAATTGGGATTCAAACAAATTATTATAAAAATGACTAAGTGAATATTTTCCAATTTGAAATAAATTAAAGTTAAATGTTGAAATATAAATTAAGTTTATATTGCAAATGTTTGAATATATAAACTAGAATCTTTGAACTTTAAAGTTGAAATGGTTAAACTGGACTTGATTAAATTGAATCTTGAGATTTAAGCCGATTTGAATCGATTTGTGAAATTGGAGGAAACTATTTTTATTATATGAAGTATTTTTAATATATATAAACTATCTTAACATATAAATTACTATAAAATATAAACTATTTTAATTTATAACTATTTTAATATATATACTAATTTCAATATCTAAATTGTTTAAGTCGAAAGTGTTATGATTTCAAAAGTGCTATGATTTCAAAAGTGCTATGATTTCAAAAGTGTTATGATTTCAGAAGTGTTATGACTTTGAAAGTGTTATAATTTTGAAAGTGTTACAATTCTGGAAACAAATATTACTTAAAGTGAATAATGATATCCAATTGATATGGTTTTAAAATGGATATGATATTTTGATATGAAATATGAATGCAATGGCCACGGTGCGAAATACGCGTTTGTTTGTTAAAGAGACCGGGATCGGATATTGGCATACTCTCTACCAATACCAAAAACCACTTTAAAAACTATGTACGTAGTGGAGATTCCAGAAAAGAAGTAGGATGGATCGACGAATGATTTTTGCATAATGTATGACGTGACCCTGAATCTCGTGTGTCAGCTTAGATTTGACTAAAATATAAGCTATATCTGGGACAAGTGAGGTTATTCCTCTGATCGGACATGTTTCTTCGATATCATTCTATTGCTTTTGTGATTTGATGGGTGCACCTTTGATTATGGGAGTGTGTTCCGAGGTGGGCGGTAGTAGCTGCTATGCGTTACCATCAGCCCGGTTTTGCAATCGGTAAATCTACACTGGCATTCCCTCGAGTACCGTGTTCACATGCCCTAGTGCGCCTTCTACGTGTATTTTGTACTATACCTATGAGGTGCTCTATGGGTAAACCTCACGGAGGAGCCTACGGTACTGTATAGACTATGGGAATATAAAAAATGTGTTAAGGGGGATATGGGTAACGCCTTAATGCTATTTTAATACTTTTACTTTACTATAGACATATTATAATAGTGTATATTACTGCATAGTAGATAGTTCCACGGATCCTTAGAGGATGGAAATATCAAATATCCTTTCAGTTACTTGTATTTCAGCTAACATTCCAATTGAGTTGAATTTATTAAAATAAAAATGAATCATGACTCGAGTGTTTTGTGTTCTGCTTTACGCTCGGGTCAGATTGAGTGTCACAACATTTGGGACTCACCTTTGGAGCTTTGCTTAAAGATCCATATATATCTACTCAGCTTCCATCTATCTAGTGGTTTCGTTCAGACTTGTCATTTGTTTGTATTATAGACTACATTATATTTGAGATATTCTATTGTATTTCATTTCAAACTCTGTTGTTTATATAGTAGCTTCATGAACTACTATTTATCTATTCCGTTGCTTATTGCTATATTACTCTGTATCTGTGATTCTGTGATTCTGTGATTGATTTATTTACTGTATATGTTGAGTTTTTCCATATATAAATTAACAATATGTCGTTTTGAGCAATTCAAGTCTGACATGTATGGATGCGGATGACACAAAATAGCTTGTCGTTATAGTTGGTATCAGAGCTCTGGTTTTGGCAAAACTTAGCATATAGAGTAAATTTAATTACAGAATCATCTTCGCTCAAGCTTAAATTTATTCCTCTTTGATTCGGATTTCTTTCGGATTTTTGAAACTCTCCCCTTTGTTCTGAAATCCATTCTTATCCTTCTTTCTGTGTTCTTCTTGATACTGGAGCATCCCATAGCTCCAACCTCAAATGTCAACTTCATCCTTCGTGTGACGAATCCCATCGACGTTCCCGCCAACCTGAATATGATTTGTAAAGGGGTGAAACTCCTTTATAACAAGCGTCGATTCACCGAAGATTTATATGTCCTCAGTTTACGATTCTATTATTCCTGGCAAAGCCTGAACTGTCTCTAGTAGACAATCAGAGTGATTCCCTTGTAATCTTGACTCCACTCCGATAATCAGAGATTGTCCAGATAGTGGCTGAAGTCACTTCTCTCCCTCTTAAGCGGGAATTTTAATTTCCGCATCGAACTTATTTCTAGAATCTCGGTTGACCCTGCTAAGGTCACCGGTGGTTAATATAAGTCTATCATTTTTCTTCTCTTTTGTCATCTATTTATCTTCCTTTCGAGCCTATCTTCCTTGTTAGAACTCTCTTTGATTAGAGTCCCTCAAAATTTGGATCTATATCCTTGTTTGAAATCCATTCTGGAATCATTTAGTGAGGGAGTGTATTTCTAATTAATATAAAAATATTTTTATTGTGTTGTTAGAGTTGTTATGTTTAAATTTTGGGTTTCGATCGATTTGTCTAGCTAACGCGATCGATAGGAATTCCAAAACACTTGAACAGAGTAAACTAACACATATTGTTTTCAAATTTGGTAAATGAAATAAATTTTGTATGATTATATTATATATATAAGTATAAATTTTTTGAAATTAAATAGTTAACTGAATTGGTTGTTAAAAATGATAATATTTGATTTTCATTTTTTTTGTAAACCATTGACTATTACCACTTAATATAAATAAATGAAATTATAAAACATGGTTTATAAATTGATTTGGATTTGAAATGAATTTAATTTAAGGATTTGAGAATTTAATTTTCGGTGGTTTCCAAACTTTGGTTTTAAAGTTTTGAAAATGTATTATTTAAAAGTATTTTCGAACAGAAATCGTTTCCAAAGAACTTTAAAAGTTTTAAAACAGTACTCTCTTTTTTGTTGTTGGAAAATAATTTTCGATGATGGTTACAACATCATCGACATTCATTTTTGAGTTTCAGAGTGGAGCGAGCACTTGGTGGTTTTGTTACATTTTATTTTGGAAAATGAATTCGATCTGAATTCCTTAAGTATGACTTGATGTATAATATATATAGGTATATGTTTATAGATTTGGTTTGATATATATATATATATATATATATATATAACATACATGTATATATTTATTTCAAAACGGTTTGAAGTGCAACTGGGAATTTAACTCTTAAGGTTTAAGTTAAGTAATGGTTTTCAATTATTGAAATGAATCAAAATTTTGAAATATTTGAAGTATGGTAAATTTAAATTGGGATTTAAAATAACTGCAAACAGTTGATCTAGGGTCAAATTTATTTGTATAACAATCAATTGCATTCTAATATGTATAACTTATCTAAATTATTCGAAAAGTTAAAATATTAGGCTGAATATATAATTGAAGATTATACAAGTGAAAACTTAGGCATTAAATTGTTCAAATTAAATTTTGCTATATATATATATATATTTCAAATAATAAGTAAATTTATATAGTGTTTAACTACACTCAAAAACATTTAATATAACTTACCTAGAGAAGGTTAAATGTAACTAGAATGTAATTGGATAACTATGATATTAGAAATAGGATATAAAAAATGATATCTTGTTAGGGGAATTTACTGATAATAAATTAAATAATAAATTGAATAATAAGTAGGAGAATAAATGTGTTGAATAATACAGGGTTGTAAGGAATGTTTATGCATGTAATATATGTTGCAAAATATATATTAAGTAAAATAAATTCAAAAAATAAAGGAGAATGATAGTTAAGCAAATTAATATGGATTTAAGAATGGTTGAAATTGAATTTTTAGTGGAATCAACTTAGCTGAAAATAAATGGATAAAATAAATGAGTTAATTTAAAAATGAATTTGTTCGAAAGAAATGTTGATAAAATGAAAGAAAATCAATTTTAAATTGAATGGCTATTTATTAGTTGAATAAAATGGATTAAACCAAATTGTTGAATATTAATTTATTTAAAATTGAAATCTATATGGTTTTGAATAGTTGAAGTTGAATGTTGAGGTGGAAATAACTATGGTTGATCAAATAGATTTAATAAATGAGTAAAATAAAACAAATTTTGTTGTGAAATTCTATAATAAATGTTAATAAATGGGAAACAAATCAATTGAATAAAAATATATGGAAATGAAACCAATCAAATGTGAACACAATAAATTTGATTGATTAAATGAAATGAATTGGAATCAACTAATTGAATATAAACCAATTTTAAAATAAATGTAGTTATATGGTTTTAAATTAATTATTGAATATGGTGTTTCAATCTATCTTCTCTTTTTGGTTTTTTCTATTCTCCTACCTCGTTCCTTTGCGGGGAAGAAAAGTTTTGAGTGGAGCAGAGTGTAATGACCGTATATTTTAGGGGTTTTAATAACGTAATTAACGGGAATTTTTGTGAAATTTTAAATAATTGAATTTAGAAACTTAGTTTGGTATTTGAGATACGTCTATTTATACATAGCAAATGGTAGATTTTCACTGGTAAATATGAATGTGAGTTCTGTTATGTAATTTCGGTTTCAATTTAAATAGGTTAAATTTTTTTAAATAAAATATTTCTCAAACCTGAATATTTTATATAATAAATTTATAAAGTATCTTCTGAGTGAGATTTCATATTTTGTTTCGCTAGATATGGACTGCTATTGCTCCGTTTATCTCATTTTTGGCAAATTAACAGCATTTTCTGTACCGAATATCGAATTTTGATAGGATGGTCGCATCACTGATATCTGTATACCATTTTGATTGTCTCCTCGTGCTGATCTCCACAGTATATTCAATTATCAATTTTGATGTCCGGTGCACAACAGAATATGTGAAACAGATAACGTATCTGTACCCGTTTTGAGCCTTTTGAATTGCCTGCGTCCATTCATCATCTATCGTATGAATCAAATAGCCGTTGCTTTTATTATTACAAAATTTAAGGGTTGACTGTCACTAACCCCTCAATTCATTACTAACGTTTCTATTCCATCCCTCCGTTTGTATTCTTTATCTCTAATAGTTGAATTGAAAAAAAAAATACATATTATAACACGGTTTTTCGCATTCCTCCTGTAGCCTATTTCTTCCCTCATGCCAATCGAAGCATGCCCATTTTCAACCTTCCACCTCCGCACCGAAACCGAGTCCATCACAACCCTGTGCGACCTCCCTCTCCTTCACCAGTGGCCGACCCGCCATCACCACATTCTGTCGCCTACCCAAAGCCGAGAAGCCTGCCATCATCCTACACGACAACCACCCGTTCACGCAAGCCTCTTCGCCTCTTATCCCTCAACCACGCAGCCTTCTCCCTGCTCCAACTCGCGCAGCCGCAAGTACCAGCAAACCTATCTTCAACCCATCGCCACCAGATCCACCGAGCTTCCCTCCCCAATGTTGGATCATAGGTTTTGATTGCTGATAAAAATTCACGAATTTATGACTACGACATCATTATGACTCAACGACTCAAAGTATGGTTCGTATAGTTATATATTTTAACAAGAGTCGTCAAATATGTATATAGAGTCTAGCTAGTGCTTTGTTAAAATCTTTCCTCAAGAATCATCATTCACATTCAAATAAACTTGCATGCATATTTTAATCAAAATCAAGTTTTCAAAAAAATGCATTGAGCAAGGCTAGAACCCGGGTCACTAGATTGGAAGGCAAGTACTCTAACCAAATGAGCTACTGCAGTTTTTGCTTAACACCAAAATTCAGTCGACTGAATACAATCAACCAGTCGACTGAATCTGTGCATTTTAACATAAATATGCATGTTTTTAAATTCAGTCGACTGAATGATCTAACTCAGTCGACTGAACCTGAACCCGAGTGTTTTTTACACTCTGTAACCAGTGTAATATCCCGGAATTTCCAGGAGTTTAAAATGCTGATAATCTCTTAATTTAATTATTTAAAATTGATAAATTGTTATTTTCAAAGATAATTAACCAAGTAATATTTTAATTATGGTTATAAATTGGTATATTGTTTTCAAAATTTATAAGTATGTTTAAAATGCATTTATATCTGTGTATTTAAATCTGTGTATTTTAAATTGATTTTAAAATAGGATATATTATTTGTAAATAATAATGTGCTTATTTAAAAATAGATGTTTATATTTATTTAAATTTATTTTAGATCTGATTTTTTAGTTTGACTTTGAATTGAAATATAAATTCGAATTTAAAGGATAAACATACATCTTAAAATAAAATGATAATATAGTTTGAATTTTAAATTTATATAGATAATGTTTTTAATTAAAAATAAGATTTGTTTGTTTGTTTTTTTATAGAAATTTATCTATAGAAATATTATTTGTATTTATTTAATAAAAATGAATACAAGGCTTTTAAAATAGCATACTTAAGATGAGTTTGAAATATGTATATAACTTTATTTAAAATTTTATTCGGTTTCATTCTTTTTAAAGATTTTATTTCATATAAATTTAGCATACATTTTTAAATGTAAAAGTGTATTTGTTTATTAGAATTTTAATTAGAAAGCATTTTTAAAATTTAGAAAACACATTAGTAATTAGGAAAAATAATTTTAAAATGCTTTTAAATTTCTTTAGAATTAGAATAAAACTTAATATTGACAAGTGTTCGTTTCTAAAACACTTTGATAACAAGTGTTGCAACCATTTGTGTAAATAAAAGACAAGTGTCCTTTTTCTTTTTAAATTTTCTTTTTAATTTATATAAATCTGAAATTATTCTATTTAAACACTCTTCCTCATTTTCTTTAAATTTTTGTTCATGCTTAAAAGAAAAACAAAAAAACCATCAATGCAACCTTCATTCAAACACCCAAAACCAGAAATCCTTAAAATTCAAGAATCTGTAAAAATTTTACCTGAATCATTTCTGTGATCAATACCTGAAACAACCTCCTCAAACAAAATTTGCATCATTTTCTTGTGAATGCAAATCTGAAGCAAAATGAATAAAGCTTTGCAAACACTCTTCAAACTCCAACTCTACTCCCTATTACCAAAACCTGAAAGTATCACAGTTTAAAACCCAAATCTGCATCATGTTTTCAAGATTTTTGCAAAGCTATCAACTCAGTTCTGCATTTCAATGTCTGCTTCAATTTTGCATATGCATGCAAGTTTTAAGGAGGGAATTTGAAGTAAAAAGTTAAGCTAGCAAGTATTCAAAACAAACCTGAAGCAATGTAACAAGAAAAGGGGTTCATCTTCATATTCAAGCATTTTGCAATTTCCTATTCTTTCTCCTAAAACCCTGCACTGCATTTTTAAATGAGGTGAGTAAACATTTTACTATAAAATCTAAAGCAGAAAATATCCGATTCCATATAAGTTGTGATGATGTTAGTTATATATATACAAGTCTATATCTGTGTAGATAAATCTGCAAGTTTTGATTGTGAAGCTTGAATCTGTGCATGTTGATTTTGTTTTTTTGTTTTGTTTTTTTCTTTCTTCTCTGTATTTTACTATAGAACCTGAGACAAAGACTAAATTTTCAAACAATCCATTCAAAAACTGTTAAGTCATAGTTTCAAAACTAAAACAGGGTAGTTCAAGTATAAACTGTGAACAAAAAAAATAAAATAAAATAAAATTAAGTTTCTGGTTTTTAAAGATGTACCTGGAAATCAAAAATGCAGTAACCAATTTATAAACAAATGTTGAAACCAAATGTGAAAATTTGATGAAATAACTATATGATCTAGATTGGCATTTGAAAGTATGAATTTTGGAAAGAAGTTTATAATTTTTAAAATTGTAGTGAGGGAGTATTTGGGGTTTCCTGCAATTTGAGTTTTGGTCTTTAACCGGTGATCCTTGCATCTGGAATGCTTGAGATACTTCATGGAGTTAGTGTTTAGATTAGGGAGTGTTGCAAAAATGGTTAATGAATTTTTAAATCACTTAGAAGTTTTGAATTTGCTCAAATTAATTTTTAACCTAGTTTTTGGGGTCTGCTGTAAATTGATTAGTGCAACCCAAAATTCGCATCGAGTTATATGATTTTTGGGGAGAAGAATGCATGGTGGGTCAGTGACATATGGCCGGAGTGGTGGCGATTAGTGTTGATCGGAGGCGTTGATTTTGGGGTTTACTGATGAGGGTGTTTGGGTTCTGTACCTCAAGAATGCTCGAATACAAATTGGGGTAGATGTTGGAGTTTGGATGGTCGTGGAGGCCTGTGGAGTGGTGGAATGGCTTGTTTGTGGGTTCGAAGTTGGTCGGAGTGGAGCCGGCATCGGTGCAGGTTGCACGGGGGAAGTTGGTGGTTGTCTGTGTTTTGGTTTTGTTTTGGATTTGTGATACTGGGTTTTAGCTCGAGTAGAGACTAAGGGAAAAGCACGAGAAATTTTGGTTGTGGCTCGGGTTATATCTCGCATGGTTCTGGGCTTTTGCTGTGTGTCAAACTGTTTTATTTAACAGTTTTTAAGTTTTTAATTTAAACAGTTTTAAACTTTTTAAAAATCAAATTTGTTAAAAAAAAATATACTTTGTATTTGAATTCCAGTATTCATGGATTGAACCCAAGCTAAAATGTTCAATCAACTTTCAAATTTAAAATAAATTAAGTTTAACTTTAAATAGTTTAAGTTAAACTAAAATTTTTGTTTTTTTTTAAATTGAAGTGTTTGTATAAATGGATAGGTATGATTTGTTTAAATGTTGTAAGTTAATATTACTTCAAAACTTATTTTAAAAAAAAAGAACTTTAAGTAAATGTTTTATTAATTAGTGGAAAAATGATTTAAAATTAACAATTAAAGTTTAAGGAAATTTATTAACTTGGAATTAGTATTGTTAATTAATAATTAAGGTAATTAACGATTTCTTTATAATTTAATTTAATTTATGAATTAAGTTAAGTAAAGATTTCAAGATTTATTTAAGATAATTGTTTTATCTTAAATAATAAATAAGTATTAATAATTTGTAATTAGATAGTTAATTATGAAACTTTAAGTTAATTAATTTATTTAATTATTATTTTAAAATGGGTTAATTAAGTAATTAATTAAGTATAATTATTTATTTAACTAACTGTTAATTAAGATGATGATTTAATTAATGACAAATGATTAATTAAATTATAATTACTTACTAATTAAGTAATTAAGAGTTAATTAAAATAGTAATTAATTAATAAAGGTTTTATTAAGTTTTAATTGGGTTTTCTTAATTAATAATTAAAGGATTATTAAAATATAATGCTAATTAATTAAGAATTAATTAACTATTTTTATTTAAGGTTAATTAATTGTAATTAAGAATTAATTAATTTTATTTATGGATTAATTAATTTGTAATTAAGATTGTTAATTAATAATTAAGTTTATTAATTAATGATTAAGAATTGATTAATTAGTTAATTAAGTTTAATTAATTAATTATAAAAGTAATTAGGGATTAATTACTTTGTATTAAATAACTGATTTATTATTAAGGTTTATTAATTAATAGTTGAAGATAATTAATCTATTAATTAAAGATTAATTTGGTTAATGAGTAATTAAGGAATGAATTACTCAATTTTGTTTATGAGATGAGTTTGATCAAGTAAATTAATTAATTTGTTAATTAATTAAGAATAGTCACTTGATAAATGATTAAGTATTATTACTTAATAAGTTTTGGTAAGGCTAATTACTTAAGGTAAGTAATTGATGAATTACAGAGGTAATTGAGTTAAGGTAAATTACTGATTGGGAAGTAATTTTTAAAAAGGATAATTACTTGTTAAAATAATTAAGATTTTATTACTTAGTGTAATAAATCAAAGGATTTATAAGTAATTAAAAGTAATTAAGAATAATTAATTACTGTTTATAGTTGATTAATTGAAAGTAATTAATTTAAGCATGATTAATTAATTAAGAAATAATGTAATTACTTATAGTTAATTAATCTATGGAAGTAATTAATTAAGGTTCATTAATTGATATAATTAATGAGAATAATTAAGGATTAATTATTTGATTAAGAGTTAATTAATTAAGGTTAATTAATTAGGATGATTAATTAATTTTTTTAATTGAAGAATAAGTAAGCAAGATATATTTGGATGAAGTAATTAATTTAATTTATTTTAAATTAATTATAGATGAAGTAATTAATTTTATTCACTTTAATTTAATTAGAGTAGAGATAGTTAATTTAATTCATTTTAAATTAATTATATTGTGGTATGAGTAAATCATTGCTTATGAATGGATGACATTGATTGTCTTAAATGCTTTGTGATCTCAGTAATGAGATAAGTATGGTTTTGTGATATGGATACTTGGTTGCATTGTGATGATTACGTAGATTATCAATTGGGATGTTGATATATGGATTATCTATTATGATATTGATAATGTGGGTTACCTGTTACTTGATAATGTTGATTATGAATTGTGATTTGTGAATTATCTATTCTATGTGTATATAGATAGTTGAATTTAATTGTTTTAAAACCTTTAAAACAACTTGGACTTAAAAGACACGCTTTGGATTTCGATGAGACCGGGATCGGGTTTCCATATTTGGATATCCGAAAACCACATCGATTCCAAATAACGTTAGGTCGTGAGTCAAAGTGGAGCATTGTGAAGACTCGAGCTGTAAGGACTATGATTCAGTATAACTCTATGGGTGATTCCGTAATTAGTTGACGGAATTAGTCCTTATAGGTTCGAGATGGTGAATCAGAGTGCAAGGGTTATTGTCGTTAACTCTGAGTGTGATTCCAAAATGAGTGTAACGAGATAATGCCTTCGGTTTCGTTCGAACCCAGAACGAACTTGTATGGATTGAATGCTTTCAGAACATCGTCAGGTGGACGATGAGCATTCTAAGTGATGTGTCCTATAAAGGTAATCGTAACCTCAAGCCTCATCAACCGAGAATGGCTAAAACAGGGGAGGTGCAGCAAAGCTTCGTGGGTGGCCCTCACTGGAGAGTAAGATTTACCCCTGTCTAGAGGTCCCTTTTATTTCGGCTGTGTGGACGGTTGAATAGCTACAACCGTCGGGGTTGTCTTATTTGGAACTGTTCAGTAAGGAACGGGTCCGGCTTTGTGTTGTAGGGGATCGAAAATGGTCCTCAGTCCACGTACTGTGACGGGCGGTACCCCAGTAGCCCTGCCATTGTATGGAATCCAAAATCCAATAAGTGCCAATGGTTTTGATTGTATTACCCACTTTTGTGGCTAGTAGCTGGAATTTAATGAATGTAACAATTTCGGCTATTTCATATTTATTTGAAAACCCTAGACACTATTATAATATCACTGAATTTCCTATCAAATGTTTTGATTAGCGTAAGGTAAAAACTTTTCCATGTTTATGTGTGGGAAGTCTTACGTGATACCTTTTCTTTCAATAAGGTTTTTAAAGTTAAGCAACTTTAACCGTTTACTCACACCAGACCCATGTATGACCCGGAGTTTATTATGTTTTCTTAAACTCTTGGGTACTCAAATTTTTACGAGTAGCCAAGGGATTCAGGTTAGGATTTTAGGTTGGCTTGACGAATTCTGAAGGAGCAATGGAGCAGGAGGCTTCTGCGTATAGCTATAGAGTATTCCGATGTGTGTTCTCTGAGTTGTTGTATTGAGTTGTATAACTAGACAGGTGTTTATAACTGTCTAGTATGAGTTGATTATGTTGTGTATCTCTGATGTATATGATACTATGTAAAGTATTATGTGATTAATATAATTTATTCGTTCCGCTGTTTAGATTCTGATGTTGTTTCTTTCTTCTTCTCTATCTTTTCTCTTTTCTACCCCTTTCTTTCTTAAAGATGATGCGATTTTCTGGTGGTAGAAAGTCAGGTCATCTCATTTGGTATCAGAGCATTAGGTTGAGTGAATACCTAGGCTCTATAGTGGTGTCTTTCTTGGGAGTGCGTACTTGTAATTTTTATATATAACTATATATATATATATTTCTACCTATCTGTTGGGTTACCTGTTCGGGTTTTCTAATATAAGTTATAAAGGTAGATGAGGTAGGGGTGTGTGTAACACGACTACCATTGGTTAGTGTTTGAATGTTTGAGGTTGGAAGTGTATTTGTCGAGACTGTAGATCTAATACCATCTCGAGTAATCTTTGTGGTTTGGTGTAAGACTTCATTTGATCTTTGAAGGAAATCTGTTAAGGTTCGGAGTTCATCTTTGAAGTGTAAGTTTGATCACGCTCGTGTGAGCGGATTTTTGAGAATTTGGATCTGTCGATTAGGCAGAAGTGAGTGATGGTGTTTTGATACCTCAGGAAGTAGTAGCTGCGTGATGAGATGCAGTGACTATGGATGTCTCCGGAGATGTTTTCTTTCGGAGCAAGTTTAAGGAAGTATGTTTGCTTTGGGTTGTAGCTGAGTTTAGCAGGATGTTTGTGTTTAGTTGAAGGTCCGAGTTTTTCAAAGAACTTTGGATAAGAAGTCTTTGGCATCTGTGCTAGCGGTGTAGCTCGGGAGTGTTCTGTGTTTCAGCAGGAAGATATTTTTGGCTTAGCATTTCCTGAAAGTGGAATTCAGAAGCAGCAGTGAGGACCTGTTTCTTCGATGGATTAGTTGGTCAAGGATAAAATGTTCTGATTTGTGGAAAGAGAACAGTATCTTGGATATTGGATTAGTTGATCGCAAAAGTGACTTGCGATGGTTTGGTGATTATCTTAGATAATTTTTTGCTTGGATTTGTGGCATTTCTAGAAGATGTAGAAGTTATGGGATTGCTGAAGATTTTTCTAGATATATCTTCAGGGAAGTTAGAGACTTACCCGCATTGGAATTTGAGTTCTAAATCGACTTGATGTCAGGTGTGATACCGGTGATTCATCCAGGTAGAAGGTTGTTTCCTAGGTTGATTGTTTGGTGTAGCAGCTCTGTATTTCTTGGAATTTCCGTTGAACCTTATTTCCAAGATATGATGTTTAATCTGTGCCTGTGTTCATTCAACGGCATTTTCATCTGCTCCAGATCAGAGTTGTGCAGCGGAAGCAAGGTGGTTGTTGTTCTTGAGTAGAAGCAACTGGAAGTTTCAGTATTTTGGATTAGAGAGTTTCTTCGGAATTTATTTTTCATAATCTGAGGCAAGTTGGCGAGTGATTCTGTTCTGTCTTTTTCGGATAGGAGAAGTTGTTTCCTTCTGTTGATAGTGAAGTTTGGTTTTGATTTTGGATCAGTTTGTGAGTTGATCCAGTTTGTTTGTAGAAGCATCAGCGAAGGTTGAGCTGATCGGAAAGGATCTGTAGGCAGCTCGGATCATCCGGTAAGTTTTGAGGTTACTGTGGAGGTTTTCTCTGGTAAAGGAAGTAATAAGTTTTGGTAAGCTTCGAGGCATATTGGATTTTTCTGAGTTTTTGTAGAGATTAGTGCTTTGGTTTGAAGAGTTGAATTGCCAGTTTGGAAGACTGGAATTCAAAATATTTCACATGTCTCTTAGGGAGTACGTGTTTTGGTTCATCACTGGTTTTGAGACCAGTAGTTCTGTGAAGGTTTTAGTTGTTGATCAGACTTGCCTTTGGTCTGGTATCTTGTGTAGATTATAGATTTAGCTGAGTAGAGACTTAGTAGCTTAGCAGTATAGCTAGTTTGGGTTTGGTAGAGCGAGTATCCCTGTGTCTGTACTGGGGAAACTCGAGATAATTTTAGGGAGTTTATCCGGATCTGTGTCCGGATAGCTAGTGTTATTTATTTGATTGAATTGGTTGTTTGGATGAAATTGTCTGTTTGATTGATAGTGTATGGCTGTTATGAATGTTTGAATTGGTTGAAAATAAAATAAACTTTGGATTATCTTTGTTTTAAATTTCGAGGACGAAATTCTGTTAAGGGGGAGGATTGTAATATCCCGGAATTTCCAAGAGTTTAAAATGATGATAATCTCTTAATTTAATTATTTAAAATTGATAAATTGTTATTTTCAAAGATAATTAACCAAGTAATATTTTAATTATGGTTATAAATTGGTATATTGTTTTCAAAATTTATAAGTATGTTTAAAATGCATTTATATCTGTGTATTTAAATCTGTGTATTCTAAATTGATTTTAAAATAGGATATATTATTTGTAAATAATAATGTGCTTATTTAAAAATAGATGTTTATATTTATTTAAATTTATTTTAGATCTGATTTTTTAGTTTGACTTTGAATTGAAATATAAATTCGAATTTAAAGGATAAACATACATCTTAAAATAAAATGATAATATAGTTTGAATTTTAAATTTATATAGATAATGTTTTTAATTAAAAATAAGATTTGTTTGTTTGTTTTTTTATAGAAATTTATCTATAGAAATATTACTTTTATTTATTTAATAAAAATAAATACAAGGCTTTTAAAATATCATACTTAAGATGAGTTTGAAATATGTATATAACTTTATTTAAAATTTTATTTGGTTTCATTCTTTTTAAAGATTTTATTTCATATAAATTTAGCATACATTTTTAAATGTAAAAGTGTATTTGTTTATTAGAATTTTAATTAGAAAGCATTTTTAAAATTTAGAAAATACATTAGTAATTAGGAAAAATAATTTTAAAATGCTTTTAAATTTCTTTAGAATTAGAATAAAACTTAATATTGACAAGTGTTCGTTTCTAAAACACTTTGATAACAAGTGTTGCAACCATTTGTGTAAATAAAAGACAAGTGTCCTTTTTCTTTTTAAATTTTCTTTTTAATTTATATAAATCTGGAATTATCCTATTTAAACACTCTTCCTCATTTTCTTTAAATTTTTGTTCATGCTTAAAACAAAAACAAAAAAACCATCAATGCAACCTTCATTCAAACACCCAAAACCAGAAATCCTTTAAATTCAAGAATCTGTAAAAAATTTACCTGAATCATTTCTGTGATCAATACCTAAAACAACCTCCTCAAACAAAATTTGCATCATTTTCTTGTGAATGCAAATCTGAAGCAAAATGAATAAAGCTTTGCAAACACTCTTCAAACTCCAACTCTACTCCCTATTGCCAAAACCTGAAAGTATCACAGTTTAAAACCCAAATCTGCATCATGTTTCCAAGTATTTTTGCAAAGCTATCAACTCAGTTCTGCATTTCAATGTCTGCTTCAATTTTGCATATGCATGCAAGTTTTAAGGAGGGAATTTGAAGTAAAAAGTTAGCTAGCAAGTATTCAGAACAAACCTGAAGCAATGTGATAAGAAAAGGGGTTCATCTTCATATTCAAGCATTTTGCAATTTCCTATTCTTTCTCCTAAAACTCTGCATTGCATTTCTAAATGAGGTGAGTAAACATTTTACTATAAAATCTAAAGCAGAAAATATCTGATTCCATATAAGTTGTGATGATGTTAGTTATATACATACAAGTCTATATCTGTGTAGACAAATCTGCAAGTTTTGATTGTGAAGCTTGAATCTGTGCATGTTGATTTTGTTTTTTTTAGTTTTTTTTCTTTCTTCTATGTATTTTACTATAGAACCTGAGACAAAGACTAAATTCTCAAACAATCCATTCAAAAACTGTTAAGTCATAGTTTCAAAACTAAAACAGGGTAGTTCAAGTATAAACTGTGAACAAAAAAAAAAATAAGTTTCTGGTTTTTGAAGATGTACCTGGAAATCAAAAATGCAGTAACCAATTTATTAGCAAATGTTGAAACCAAATGTGAAAATTTGATGAAATAACTATATGATCTAGATTGGCATTTGAAAGTATGAATTTTGGAAAGAAGTTTATAATTTTTAAAATTGTAGTGAGGGAGTATTTGGGGGTTTCCTGCAATTTGAGTTTTGGTCTTTAACCGATGATCCTTGCATCTTGAATGCTTGAGATACTTCATGGAGTTAGTTTTTAGATTAGGGAGTGTTGCAAAAATGGTTAATGAATTTTTAAATCACTGAGAAGTTTTGAATGTGCTCAAATTAATTTTTAACCTAGTTTTTGGGGTCTGCTGTAAATTGATTACTGCAACCCCAAATTCGCATCGAGTTATATGATTTTTGGGGAGAAGAATGCATGGTGGGTCAGTGACATATGGCCAGAGTGGTGGCGATTAGTGTGATCAGAGGCGTTGATTTTGGGGTTTACTGATGAGGGTGTTTGGGTTCTGTACCTCAAGAATGCTCGAATACAAATTGGGGTAGATGTTGGAGTTTGGATGGTCGTGGAGGCCTGTGGAGTGGTGGAATGGCTTTTTTGTGGGTTCGAAGTTGGTCGGAGTGGAGCCGGCATCGGTGCAGGTTGCACGGGGGAAGTTGGTGGTTGTCTGTGTGTTTTGGTTTTGTTTTGGATTTGAGATACTGGGTTTTAGCTCGGGTAGAGACTCGGGGAAAAGCACGAGAAATTTTGGTTGTGGCTCGGGTTATATCTCGCGTGGTTCTGGGCTTTTGCTGTGTGTCAAACTGTTTTGTTTAACAGTTTTTAAGTTTTTAATTTAAACAGTTTTAAACTTTTTAAAAATCAAATTTGTTAAAAAAATGTACTTTGTATTTGAATTCTAGTATTCATGGATTGAACCCAAGCTAAAATGTTCAATCAACTTTCAAATTTAAAATAAATTAAGTTTAACTTTAAATAGTTTAAGTTAAACTAAAATTCTTGTTTTTTTTAAATTGAAGTGTTTGTATAAATGGATTGGTGTGATTTGTTTAAATGTTGTAAGTTAATATTATTTCAAAACTTATTTTTTTTTTAAAAGAATTTTAAGTAAATGTTTTATTAATTAGTGGAAAAATGATTTAAAATTAACAATTAAAGTTTAAGGTAACTTATTAACTTGGAATTAGTATTGTTAATTATTAATTAAGGTAATTAATGATTTCTTTATAGTTTAATTTAATTTATGAATTAAGTTAAGTAAAGATTTCAAGATTTATTTAAGATAATTGTTTTATCTTAAATAATAAATAAGTATTAATAATTTGTAATTAGATAGCTAATTAGGAAACTTTAAGTTAATTAATTAATTTAATTATTATTTTAAAATGGATTAATTAAGTAATTAATTAAGTATAATTATTTATTTAATTAACTGTTAATTAAAATGATGATTTAATTAATGACAAATGATTAATTAAATTATAATTACTTACTAATTAGGTAATTAAGAGTTAATTAAAATAGAAATTAATTAATAAAGGTTTTATTAAGTTTTAATTGGGTTTTTTTAATTAATAATTAAAGGATTATTAAAATATAATGCTAGTTAATTAAGAATTAATTAACTATTTTTATTTAAGGTTAATTAATTGTAATTAAGAATTAATTAATTTTATTTATAGATTAATTAATTTGTAATTAAGATTGTTAATTAATAATTAAGTTTATTAATTAATGATTAAGAGTTGATTAATTAGTTAATTAAGTTTAATTTATTAATTATAAAAGTAATTAGGGATTAATTACTTTGTATTATATAACTGATTAATAATTAAGGTTTATTAATTAATAGTTGAAGATAATTAATCTATTAATTAAAGATTAATTTGGTTAATGAGTAATTAAGGAATGAATTACTCAATTTTGTTTATGAGATGAGTTTGATCAAGTAAATTAATTAATTTGTTAATTAATTAAGAATAGTCACTTGATAAATGATTAAGTATTATTACTTAATAAGTTTTGGTAAGCCTAATTACTTAAGGTAAGTAATTGATGAATTACAGAGGTAATTGAGTTAAGGTAAATTACTGATTGGGAAGTAATTTTTAAAATGGAAAATTACTTGTTAAAGTAATTAAGAGTTTATTACTTAGTGTAATAAATCAAAGGATTTATAAGTAATTAAAAGTAATTAAGAATAATTAATTACTGTTTATAGTTGATTAATTGAAAGTAATTAATTTAAGCATGATTAATTAATTAAGAAATAATGTAAATAATTATAGTTAATTAATCTATGGAAGTAATTAATTAAGGTTCATTAATTGATATAATTAGTGAGAATAATTAAGGATTAATTATTTGATTAAGAGTTAATTAATTAAGGTTAATTAAGTAGGATGATTAATTAATTTGTTTAAGTGAAGAATAAGTAAGCAAGATATATTTGGATGAAGTAATTAATTTAATTTATTTTAAATTAATTATAGATGAAGTAATTAATTTAATTCACTTTAAATTAATTAGAGATAGAGATAGTTAATTTAATTCATTTTAAATTAATTATATTGTGGTATGAGTAAATCATTGCTTATGAATGGATGACATTGATTGTCTTAAATGCTTTGTGATCTCGGTAATGAGATAAGTATGGTTGTGTGATATAAATACTTGGTTGCATTGTGATGATTACATAGATTATCAATTGGGATGTTGATATATGGATTATCTATTATGATATTGATAATGTGGGTTACCTGTTACTTGATAATGTTGATTATTAATTGTGATTTGTGAATTATCTATTCTACGTGTATATAGATAGTTGAATTTAATTGTTTTAAAACCTTTAAAACAACTTGGGCTTAAAACACACGCTTTGGATTTCGATGAGACCGGGATCGGGTTTCCATATTTGGATATCCGAAAACCACATCGATTCCAAATAACGTTAGGTCGTGAGTCAAAGTGGAGCATTGTGAAGACTCGAGGTGTAAGGACTATGATTCAGTATAACTCTGTGGGTGATTCCGTAATGAGTTGACGGAATTATTCCTTATAGGTTCGAGATGGTGAATCAGAGTGCAAGGGTTATTGTCGTTAACTCTGAGGGTGATTCCAAAATGAGTGTAACGAGATAATGCATTCGGTTTCGTTCGAACCGGGAACGAACTTGTATGGATTGAATGCTTTCAGAACATCGTCAGGTGGACGATGAGCATTCTAGGTGATGTGTCCTATAAAGGTAATCGTAACCTCAAGCCTCATCAACCGAGAATGGCTAAAACAGGTTGCAAAGCTTCGTGGGTGGCCCCCACTGGAGAGTAAGATTTACCCCTGTCTAGAGGTCCCTTTTATTTCGGCTGTGTGGACGGTTGAATAGCTACAACCGTCAGTGTTGTCTTATTTGGAACTGTTCAGTAAGGAACGGGTCCGGTTTTGTGTTGCAGAGGATCGAGAGTGGTCCTCAATACGGTGATCTAGGCCACGTACTGTGACGGGCGGTACCCCAGTAGCCCTGTCATTGTATGGAATCCAATAAGTGCCAACGGTTTTGATTGTATTACCCACTTTTGTGGCTAGTAGCTGGAATTTAATGAATGTAACAATTTCGGCAATTTCATATTTATTTGAAAACCCTAGACACTATTTAATATCACTGAATTTCCTATCAAATGTTTTGATTAGCGTAAGGTAAAAACTTTTCCATGTTTATGTGTGGGAAGTCTTACGTGATACTTTTCTTTCAATAAGGTTTTTAAAGTTAAGCAACTTTAACCGTTTACTCACACCAGACCCATGTATGACCCGGAGTTTATTATGTTTTCTTAAACTCTTGGGTACTCAAATTTTTACGAGTAGCCAAGGGATTCAGGTTAGGATTTTAGGTTGGCTTGACGAATTCTGAAGGAGCAATGGAGCAGGAGGCTTCTGCGTATAGCTATAGAGTATTCCGATGTGTGTTCTCTGAGTTGTTATATTGAGTTGTATAACTAGATAGGTGTTTATAACTGTCTAGTATGAGTTGATTATGCTGTGTATCTCTGATGTATATGATACTATATAAAGTATTATGTGATTAATATAATTTATTCGTTCCGCTGTTTAGATTCTGATGTTGTTTCTTTCTTCTTCTCTATCTTTTCTCTTTTCTACCCCTTTCTTTCTTAAAGATGATGTGATTTTCTGGTGGTAGAAAGTCAGGTCGTCTCAATCAGTCAACTGACCAAAAACGACCAGTCGACTGACCTGCACCTAACTGTCATATTTCTGAAAGGACATCTTCTTCTGCGAAGGGAAGCAACTCTTCTCTGAACGGAAATGGACGCTCCTCTTCGTCAGAACCCTTCACCAATGGCAGTAACTCTTCAACTACTGTATATAGATACTCCCAAACACTTCATATTCATCAATTTTCATTCTAAGTCTCTAATACTCTTCTTGTGCTTTAATATTTACATTCAAACAGTGAGCATACATTTTTATTGCTTGGAATCTCCAAATTAACTTTCATAATCTTCAATTCTTAATATTGCCTTCCTTTCATATCTTCACGTACACTTCATACACTTGAGGATTTGATTATAGGAAGTTTGTACTATCAGAGACAAATCAGTGTTATCAAGAACACACAGTGTCAAATATACTTTTGTATTTGTTGAAGTCCTGTTCTACTGCTCAGGCGTGAAGTCCTCTTCGGCTGCTGAGGCAAAATCCTGTTCTGCTGCTAAAGTCCCTGTTCTGTTGCTCAGGGTTTTATAGACCCGTTCCTCCGGGTTAAGTGAGGGTTGTTCTAGTGAAATTCCAAAAGGAGTCTGGGACTGGACGTAGGACGGTGCTCCGAACCAGTATAAAATCTCTGGTGTCATTTTACTATACTGCTTTTATATTACGCGTTATTTACTATCTATACTCTGTATTACTGTTTATCCATATTATACGGTCCTATATACTTTCATTTGGTATCAGAGCCTGGTATTCTAGAGATCGTAACAACATCCTAGAATAAATGGCTACAAAGAGATCTAGTCAAGGTAATAAGAAGAGGAAGAGCAATAAAGAAAAATCAAAGGAGCAAACAAACAAATGCTTCATGGCAAAAGATAATGAGATTAGTGATCTAACTTTTGATGATATGATAGAAATAAATTCAGAACTTCTAGACACTTTAAAAAGTCTCAAAAGAAAATATAAGGAAGCTCTAGAAAATCAGAAGAAAGCAGAATTCGAAAGAGATATGCTTAAAGACGAGAAGAAAATATTAGAAGAAGAACTCGAGAAAATTCAAGATTCACTCTTTGGCAATTCTCAACTCGCTCTATTAAGTCAAGAAATAGAAGCTCAAAAAGAAAAGAATAATGCTCTAGCTTCTGAGAATCATGAGTTAAAAAAAAATTAAAATTGTTGAGTTAGATAACACTAGTCTCAAAACTAAGCTTGATGACATTACTAAAAATATTTCCAATTTTAATAAAGGGAGAGAAAATTTATCCAGGATTATCGAAAATTCTCAACCTGCTTCAAATAAGAAGGGATTAGGTTATGTTAAGAATTTAAAAGCTCACAATGATAAAGTGGTTTAGGATATAATAAAAATGATAGTAGAAATAGCACTAGATATGCTTTCATGTATAGTAAACATTATAGTGCTAGTACTAAATTTCGAGTAAAGCCTAAATCCAACTTTTATAGGAATTCAAATACTATTATAACCTATAATGTTGATAATTTCTCTAAAAGTACAAAATCATTAACAGGAAATATGAATAAAAATTATCTCAGTATTTGGGTTCCTGTTAATTTGAAAAATAGAGAAAAATACATTGATGGTTATTTTGATATGGTAGGTAATAATGAAAATTATATTTATAAAGGCTCAACCACACCCAAATGGGTTTGGTTTCCTAAAAACTAGGAAATTATAAGAATCTTGGGTATCGCATGCTTTAAATATTAATTTTTTTATGATACCTTACAATATAAGTAGTAGTTATTTTGTTTTATATTGTTCTATGTTAACACTTATGTAAAATATTATTTATATCATCATATAAACTCTCCTTTTTGTCGATGACAAAGGGGGGGAAAGATATTGCTCTCTAACACTATTTGCAGGAATAAACCATGCAAGTACAGATTAAGGGGGGAAAAAGATTAAATAGGAATATATATAGCATAGATTCAGGGGGAGAAATCTATAGCACAATTACAGGAAGATATTCAGTGAGAGAGATAAGATCAACAAAGCTGGTCAAAGATTCGTTCGTAGAAAATGGAGTTGTCATCATCAAAAAGAGGGAGAATGTTGGATCATAGGTTTTGATTGCTGACAAAAATTCACGAATCTACGACTGCGACATCATCCTAACTCAACGACTCAAAGTACGGTTCATATAGTTATATATTTTAACAAGAGTCATCAAATATGTATACAGAGTCTAGCTAGTGCTTTGTTAAAATCTTTCTTCAAGAATCATCATTCACATTCAAATAAACTTGCATGCATATTTTAATCAAAATCAAGTTTTCAAAAAAATGCATGGAGCGGGGCTTGAACCCGGGTCACTACATTGGAAGGTAAGTACTCTAACCAAATGAGCTACTTCAGTTTTTGCTTAACAACAGAATTCAGTCGACTAAATATAACCAACCAGTCGACTGAATCTGTGCATTTTAACATAAATACGCATGTCTTTAAATTCAGTCGCCTGAATGATCTAAGTCGGTCGACTGAACCTGAACCCGAGAGTTTTTTACACTCTGTAATCAGTCAACTGACCAAAAACGACCAGTCGACTGACCTGAACCTAGCTGTCATATTTCTGAAAGTACATCTTCTTCTGCGAAGGGAAGCAACTCTTCTCTGAACGGAAATGGACGCTCCTCTTCGTCAGAACCCTTCACCAATGGCAGTAAATCTTCAACTACTATATATAGATACTCCCAAACACTTCATATTCATCGATTTTCATTCTAACTCTCTAATACTCTTCCTGTGCTTTAATATTTACATTCAAACAGTGAGCATTCATTTTTATTGCTTGGAATCTCCAAATTAACTTTCATAATCTTCGATCCTTAGCATTTCCTTCCTTTCATATCTTCACATACACTTCATACACTTGAGGATTTGATTATAGGAAGTTTGTACTATCAGAGACAAATCAGTGTTATCAAGAACACACAGTGTCAAATATACGTTTGTATTTGTTGAAGTCCTGTTCTGCTGCTCAGGCGTGAAGTCCTCTTCGGCTGCTGAGGCGAATTTCTGTTCTGCTGCTCATGTCCCTGTTCTGCTGCTCAGGGTTATATAGACCTGTTCCTTTGGGTTAAGTGAGGGTTGTTCTAGTGAAATTCCAGAAGGAGTCTGGGATTGGACATAGGACGCTGCTCCGAACCAGTATAAAATCTCTGGTGTCATTTTACTATACTGCTCTTATATTACGCGTTATTTACTATCTATCCTCTGTATTACTGTTTATCCATATTATACGGTCCTATATATTTTCATTTGGTATCAGAGCCTGGTATTCTAGAGATCGTAACAACATCCTAGAATAAATGGCTACAAAGAGATCTAGTCAAGGCAATAAGAAGAGGAAAAGCAATAAAGAAAAATTAAAGGAGCAAACAAACAAATGCTTCATGGCAAAAGATAATGAGGTTAGTGATCTAACTTTTAATGATATGATAGAAATAAATTCAGAACTTCTAGACACTTTAAAAAGTCTCAAAAGAAAATATAAGAATGTTCTAGAACATTAGAAGAAAGCAGAATTCGAAAGAGATATGCTTAAAGACGAGAAGAAAATATTAGAAGTAGAACTCGAGAAAATTCAAGATTCACTCTTTGACAATTCTCAACTCGCTCTATTAAGTCAAGAAATAGAAGCTCAAAAAGAAAAGAATAATGCTCTAGCTTCTGAGAATCATGAGTTAAAAACAAAAATTAAAATTGTTGAGTTAGATAACACTAGTCTCAAAACTAAGCTTGATGACATTACTAAAAATATTTCCAATTTTAATAAAGGGAGAGAAAATTTATCCAGGATTATTGAAAATTCTCAACCTGCTTCAAATAAGAAGGGATTAGGTTATGTTAAGAATTTAAAAGCTCACAATGATAAAAGTGGTTTAGGATATAATAAAAATGATAGTAGAAATAGCAATAGATATGCTTTCATGTATAGTAAAAATTATAGTGCTAGTACTAAATTTCGAGTAAAGCCTAAATCCAATTTTTATAGGAATTCAAATACTACTGTAACCTATAATGTTGATAATTTCTCTAGAAGTACAAAATCATTAATAGGAAATATGAATAAAAATTATCTCAGTATTTGGGTTCCTGTTAATTTGAAAAATAGAGAAAACTACGCTGATGATTATTTTGATACGGTAGCTAATAATGAAATTTATATTTATAAAGGTTCAACCACACCCAAATGGGTATGGTTTACTAAAAACTAGGAAATTATAAGAACCTTGGGTATCGTATGCTTTAAATGTTAATTTTTTTCTATACCTTACAATATAAGTAGTAGTTATTTTGTTTTATATTGTTCTATGTTAACACTTATATAAAATATTATTTATATCATCATATAAACTCTCCTTTTTGTTGATGACAAAGGGGGAGAAAGATATTGCTCTCTAACACTATTTGCAGGAATAAACCATGCAAGCACAGATTAAGGGGGAAAAAAGATTAAATAGGAATATATATAGCAGCGGGAGAAATCTATAGCACAATTACAGGAAGATATTCAGTGAGAGAGATAAGATCAACAAAGCTGGTCAAAGATTCGTTCGGAGAAAATGGAGTTGTCTTCATCAAAAAGGGGGAGAATGTTGGATCATAGGTTTTGATTGCTGACAAAAATTCACGAATCTACGGCTACGACATCATCCTGACTCAACGACTCAAAGTATGGTTCATATAGTTATATACTTTAACAAGAGTCATCAAATATGTATATAGAGTCTAACTAGTGCTTTGTTAAAATCTTTCCTCAAGAATCATCATTCACACTCAAATAAACTTGCATGCATATTTTAATCAAAATCAATTTTTCAAAAAAATGCATGGAGCGGGGCTCAAACCCAGGTCACTAGATTGGAAGGCAAGTACTCTAACCAAATGAGCTACTGCAGTTTTTGCTTAACAACAGAATTCAGTCGACTGAATACTATCAACCAGTCGACCGAATCTGTGCATTTTAACATAAATATGCATGTTTATAAATTCAGTCGACTGAATGATCTAAGTCGGTCGACTGAACCTAAACCCGAGAGTTTTTTACACTCTGTAATCAGTCAACTGACCAGAAACGACCAGTCGACTGACCTGAGCCTAACTGTCATATTTCTGAAAGGACATCTTCTTCTTCGAAGGGAAGCAACTCTTCTCTGAACGGAAATGGACGCTCCTCTTCGTCAGAACCCTTCACCAATGGCAGTAACTCTTCAACTACTATATATAGATACTCCCAAACACTTCATATTCATCGATTTTCATTCTAACTCTCTAATACTCTTCTTGTGCTTTAATATTTACATTCAAACAGTGAGCATACATTTTTATTTCTTGGAATCTCCAAATTAACTTTCATAATCTTCGATTCTTAGCATTGCCTTCCTTTCATATCACACTTCATACACTTGAGGATTTGATTATAGGAAGTTTGTACTATCAAGGACAAATTAGTGTTATCAAGAATACATAGTGTCAAATATACTTTTGTATTTGTTGAAGTCCTGTTCTGCTGCTCAAGCGTGAAGTCCTTTTCGGCTGCTGAGGCGAAATCCTGTTCTGCTGCTCAGGTCCCTGTTCTGCTGCTTAGGATTATATAGACATATTCCTCCGGGTTAAGTGAGGGTTGTTCTAGTGAAATTCCAGAAGGAGTCTGGGACTGGACGTAAGACGGTGCTCCGAACCAGTATAAAATCTCTGGTGTCAGTTTACTATACTGCTTTCATATTACGCGTTATTTACTATCTATACGCTGTATTACTGTTTATCCATATTTTATGGTCCTATATACTTTCACCCAACTCAGCCAAGGCCATACCCATCCTCTTCCTGCATTCGTCCTTCCCCCATAATCGAATTAACACCTCGCCGACCTTCGCTCACCACCTGTAGCATGAAACCACCCAGCCTACCCTTATTGCTTGCAACCTCGGCCCACCTACTCGCCATGACCAAGCACGCAAGTTGTATATATATTATGTAAGTTTTATTAGCTTGAAAAAATTAGTTTATATGTTTACGTGAGTTATATTGTATGTTATATATATATATATATATATGTATTAGTTTACAAACGTTCTGTTTATAAGATTTATATATAGTATATGTTAGTTATATATAATTATATATATGTTAGTAGATATAAAGTTTTGTCTACATACAGCTCGAATATATTTTCCTTTGCATATATTTGCTGCATATAGGTGAGTTACATTTCATTCATGTATTTATATATATATATATATATATGTATATATATATATATATATATGTATGTGTATGTGTGTGTGTGCGTGTATATTGTGTCCGCAGTTGTATATGTGTTTATATATTGGTTTATCTATAGGTACACATGAATTTGGTTTTGAGATGTATACATGTATACATATAGATTTTTATTTTAGTATGTGTATGTTTTAAAATTAGTATTGATTTTATAATAAATATTGAACTTAAAGTATAATATGTACTGTAAAGAAGAAAACAAGAATTTTATACAAATATTATATTTTAGTTGTTGCCTGTTGTCTCTAGTATTAGATTTAAGTAGGAGAAGAATATTATATATATTTCTATGGTCGTGTATATATTTTTGATTGTGAACTTAAACATGTATTGTTTTCATGTAGCTTCAGCATATATATAGCCATATGTATATAATTTTGCATATATTATATTAGTTTTAAGAAATTATTTTTGGTAGGGTGAATACGATATATATTCATGTAGTATATATGCATTGATTTTTGCAGATTTAAATATGATATATAAAGATTTAATTTCTAATTTTTTTTCTGTTTATATGGGTTATAAGGTTTATCAAGTTTGATTTTCATATAAAATATATTTTGTTTGTTTAATTGAATATGGGTTTTTTGGATTATAATAAATATTTGTTTTCCATTTGAATTCTAGATCATGCTTGTCACTGACCGTATCGAAGTAGTTTATCTCTTTCCCCGCTATCCTGTTGTCAATTCATGCTTGGATTCATAACCCATTTCATTGTCAAATCTTTAGTCTCGAAAGGTCAGCAATCACTTACGATTAACATTCTTATTTTTATTAAATTTAATTTCACTTGAAACGACAATTGAAATATGCTGCTAGATTTAACTGTTAATTATATAATTGCTATATATGATATGTTATTATCTGTAATTGTTCACTTGTGAGATATGACACCATATTTTGTTGCTTATGTTTTATTAATTTATCACGGATGATATGCCTGTTGTTGATATGTTATATTTTTATCATAACAGTTCTCACTCTGCAAGTTCCATGTTAATTTAAAATTCCCTATGAGTTGAAATGATACATACCTAGACGATCTTGTAGAATAAGGGAAAATCGTTATGGGTTGAAATGATAAACCCAAGCGATTTTCATTGACTTTGAATTTTCGGGATTCAGGTTAAAATGATATATACCCATAGAAATTTAAATTGTGGATTGGAATTATAAATATCCGTAGCACTTGACCATAGGATAGAAAATTATATACGAACAACGTCGGTCTATATTTTGAAAAATGATTTCAAAAGTTTTAAAAAGAAATATAAGGTTTTAATAAATATTGATTTTAAATATATAATATATACAAGCAATTTTGTGTATGCATAAAATCTAGATTTTAAATAATATTTCTTTGAAAATTTTCATTTGTAATAGTTTTGAAAATACAATTTTTAAGATTTTTATTATAATTTTTTCTTTTTTAAAATATGTAAAAATAGATTTAATACAAAATACATTTAATAATAAGATGTAATTTAATAAAAATTTAATTTAATTAGTATATATATGTAATATTTTTAAATATTTATTTAAAATTTTACATTAATATTTTAAATAGATTTTTGTAATAACTTTAAATAAATAGAGGTTGGAAATATGGTAAAATTGACTTGAAATTTAAATTGGTTAATAAATGAATTTAAATAAGAATTTATTTGAACTTATAAATTTTGAGATTTGAAAGGTACGATTTACAACTTGATTTGATGAAAATTGATTAAATGAATATTCTCCACTTTAAACAAAATTGGGACTGAATATTTAATGTTGATTTAAATATATAAATTAGGATTCAAACAAATTGTTATAAAAATGATTAAGTGAATATTTCCAATTTTAAATAAATTAAAGTTAAATGTTGAAATATAAATTAAATTTATATTGTAAATGTTTGAATATATAAACTTGAATCTTTGAACTTTAAAGTTGAAATGGGTAAACTGGAACTGATTTAAATTGAATCTTGGGATTTAAGCTGAATTGAACCGATTTGCGAAATTGGAGGAAACTATTCTTATTATATAAACTGTTTAACTACTTTAATATATAAATTATTTTAAAATATAAACTATTTTAATTTATAACTATTTTAATATATACACACACACACACACACTAATTTCAATATCTAAACTGTTTAAGTCGAAAGTGTTATGATTTCCAAAGTGCTATGATTTCAAAAGTGCTATGATTTCAAAAATGTTATGATTTCAGAAGTGTTATGATTTCAGAAGTGTTATAATTTTGAAAGTGTTACAATTCTGGAAACAAATATAACTTAAAGTGAATATTGATATCCGAATGATACGGTTTTAAAATGGATGTGATATTTTGATATGAAATATGAACTATTTGAAATGAAATGACCACGGTGCGAAATAAGCATTTTGGTTGTTAAAGAGACCGGGATCGTATATTTTCATACTCTTTGCCAATACCGAAACCACTTTAACAACTGTGTACATGGTGAAGATTTAGAAATGAAGTAGGATTGATCGGAAAGCGATTTCTATATAAGGTATGATGTGACCCTGAATCACGTGAGTTGTCTTAGATGTGACTAAAACATGAGTTACACCTGGGCCAAGTGAGGTCATTCCTCCAATTGGACATGCTTCTTCAATACCATTCTATCGCTTTGTTGATTTGATTGGGTGCAACTTTTATTATGGGAGTGTGTTCCAAGGTGATGGTAGTAGTTGCTATGCATTACCACTTTCTTGGTTCTGCAATGGGTAAATCTACCCTGGCATTGCCTCGAGTGCCATGTTCACATTCCCTAGAGCGCCTTCTATGAGTTTGTATTGTACCATACCTATGGTGTGCCCTCTGGGTAAACCTCACGGAGGAGCCTACGGTATTGTATAGACTATGGGAACATGTAAAATGTGTTAAGGGGGATATGGGTAACACTTTAACGCTATTTTAATACTTTTACTTTACTATAGATATATTATAATAGCGTATATTACTACATAGAAGATAGTTCCACGGATCCTTAGAGGATGTAAATCCCAAACATCCTTTAAGTTACTTGTATTTCAGTTGACATTCCACTTGGGTTGAATTTTATTAATATAAAATGTTAATCCTTACTCGAGTGTTTTGTGTTTTGCATTACGCTGGGTCAGACTGAGTGTCATAGCATTTGAGACTCACCTTTGGAGCTTTGCTTGAAGATCCATATGTATCTATTCAGCTTTCAGCTATCCAGTGGTTTCGTTCAGACTTTTCATTTGTTTGTATTCTAGACAACATTGTATTTGAGATATTCTATTATATTTTATTTCAAACTCTGTTGTTCATATAGTAACTTCATGAACTACTATTTATCGATTCCACTGCTTATTTCTATATTACTCTATATCTGTGAGTATGTGATTGATTTATTTACTGCATATGTGGAGTTTTTTCAAATATAAATTAATAATCTGTTGTTTTAAACAATTCAAGTCGGATATGTGTGGATGCGAATGGCACAAAATAGCGGGTCGTTATAGTTGGTATCAGAGCTCTGGTTTAGGCAAAACTTAGCATATAGAGTAAATTTAATCACAGAATCACCTTCGTTCGAACTTAAATTTCTTCCTCTTTGATTTCAATTTCTTTTGGATTTTCGGAACTGTCCCCTTTGTTCTGAAATCCATTCTTGTCTTTCTTTCTATATTCTTCTTGATACTGGAGCATCCCATAGCTCCAACCTTAACAGTCAACTTCATCCTTTGTGTGAAAAATCCCATCGGTAGTCCCGCCAACCTGAATATGATTTGTAAAGGGGTGAAACTCCTTTATAACAAGCGTCGATTTCTCTGTCCTTGTTTTACGATGCTATTATTCCTGGAAAAGCCCGAACCGTCTCTAGTAGACGATCAGGGTAATTCCTTGTAATCTTGACTCCACTCCGATAATCAATGATTATCCTGATATTGGGTGTAGTCACTTCTCTCCCTCTCAAGCGGGAAATTTACTTTCCGCATCGAACATATTTCTAGAATCTCAGTTGACTTGCTTAAGGTCACCCACGATTAATATAAGTCTATCATTTTTTCCCTCTTTTGTAATCTATCTATCTTCCTTTCGAACCTATCTTCCTTGTTAGAACTCTCTTTGATTAGAGTCCGTCTAAATTTGAATCTATATCCTTGTTTGAAATCAATTCTGGAATCATCGAGTGAGGGAGTGTATTTGTAATTAATATAAAAATATTTTATATTGTGTTGTTTGAGTTGTTGAGTTTGAATTTTGGGTTTCGATCGATTCGCCCAGCTAACGCCATCGATAGGAAGCCCAAAACACTTGAACAGAGCAAACCGACACGTATTGTCTACAAATTTGGTAAATGAAATAAATTTTGTATGATTATATTATATATATATAAGTATAAATTTTCTGAAATTAAATACTGAATTGGTTGCTAGAAATGATAATATTTGATTTTCATTTTTTTGTAAAACATTTACTATTGCCGTATAATATAAATAAATGGAATTATAAAACATGGTTTATAAATTGATTTGGATTTGAAATGAATTTAATTTGAGAATTTGAGAATTTGAGAATTTAATTTCCGGTGGTTTCCAAACTTTGGTTTTATAGTTTTGAAATTGTATTATCTAAAAGCATTTTTGAATGGAAATCGTTTCTAAAGAACTTTAAAAGTTTTAAAACAGTACTCTCCTCTTTTTTCGCTGGAAAATAGTTATCGGTGATGACTACAGCATCGTCGACATTTATTATTAAGTTTTAAATTAGAGAAACCACTTGGTAGCTTTGTTACATTCTGTTTTAAAAAAGGAATTTTATTTGAATTCCTTAAGTATGACTTGATGTATAATACATATTGGTATATATTTATAGATTTTGTTTGATATATATGTATATATTTATTTCAAAATGGTTTGATGTGCAACCGGGAATTTAACTCTTAAGCTTTAAGTTAAGTAATAGTTTTTAATTATTGAAATGAATCAAAATTTTGAAATATTTGAAGTGTTTAAAATTTAAACTGGGATTTAAAATAACTGCAAATAGTTGATCTAGGGTCAAATTTATTTGTATAATAATCAATTGCAATCTAATATATATAATTTACCTAAATTATTCAAAAAATTAAAATGTTAGGGTGAATATCTAACTGAAGGTTATACAAGAGAAAACTTAGGCAATAAATTGTTCAAATTAAATTTTGCTTTATATATATACATATATATATTTCAAATAACAGGTAAATTTGTATAGTGTTTAATTACACTACGAAACATTTAATATGACTTACCTAGAAAAGTTTAAGTGTAATTGGGTAGTATACACTATGATATAAGAAAAGGATATCAAAAACGATATTTTGTTAAGGGAATTTACTGATAATAAATTGAACAATAAATTGAATAATAAGAAGGAGAATAAATTTGTTGAATAATATAGGGTTATAAGGAATGTTTATGCATGTAATATATGTTGCAAAATATATATCAAGTAAAATAAATTTAAAAAATAAAGGAGAATGATAGTTAAGCAAATTAATATGGACTTAAGAATGGTTGAAATTGAATTTTTAGTGGAATCAACTTAGCTGAAAATAAATGGATAAAATAAATGAATTAATTTAAAAATGAATTTGTTTGAAAGAAATGTTGATAAAATGAAAGAAAATCAATTTTAAATTGAATGCCTATTTATTAGTTGAATAAAATGGATTAAACCAAATTGTTGAATATTAATTTATTTAAAATTGAAATCTGTATGGTTTTGAATAGTTGAAGTTGAATGCTAAGGTGAAAATAACTATGGTTTATAAAATAGATTTAATAAATGAGTAAAATAAAACAAATTTGTTGTGAAATTTTGTAATAAATGTTAATAAATAGGAAACAAATCAATTGAATAAAAATATATGGAAATGAAACCAATCAAATGTGAACACAATAAATTTGATTGATTAAATGAAATGAATTGGAATCAACTAATTGAATATAAACCAATTTTAAAATAAATTTTAGTTATATAGTTTTGAATTAATTGTTGAATTTGGTATTTCAATCTATCTTCTCTTTCTGGTTGTTTATATTCTCCTACCTCGTTCCTTTTCGGCGACGAAAAGTTTTGTGTGGGGCAGAGTGTAATGACCCGTATATTTTAACAGCTTTAATAACGTAATAAATTGGAATTTTTGTGAAATTTTAAATAATTGAATTTAGAAAATTAGTTTGATATTTGAGATACGTCTATTTAGACATAGCAAATGGAAGATTTTCAATGGTAAATATGAATGCTAGGTTTATTATGTAAATTCAATTTCAATTTAAATCAGTTAATTTTTTTTAAAATAATTTTTTTATCAATAATGAATATTTTTATATACTAAATTTATAAAGCATCTTTTGAGTGAGACGTTATTTTTTGTTTTGCCAGATTTGGACTGCTATTGCTCCGTTTATCTCATTTTTGGCAAATTAACAGCATTTTTTGTACCGAATATCGAATTCTGATAGGATGGTCGTACCAATGAAATCTGTACACCATTTTGATTGTCTCGTCATGCTGATCTCCGCAGTATATTCAATTATCAATTTTAATGTCCGGTGCACGACGGAATCTGTGAAACAGATAACCGTATCTGTACCCGTTTCGAGCCTTTTGAATTCCCTGCGTCCATTCATTATCTACTGTATAAATTAAATAGCCATTACTTCTATTATTTCAAAATTTAAGGGTTGACTTTCACTATCCTCTAAATTTATTGCTAACATTTCTACTCCATCCTTCTGTTTATATTCTTTATCTCTAACAGTTCAATTGAAAAAAAAATATACATATTATAGCACAGTTTTTCGCATTTCTCCTGTAGCCTATTTTTTCCCTTATGCCAATCAAAGCCTACCCATTTTCAACCTTCCACCTCCCCACCGAAACCGAGTCCATCACGACCCTATGCAGCCTCCCTCTCCTTCACTAGTGGTCAACCGCCATCACCACCTTCTGCCGCCTACCCAAAGCCGAGAAGCCCGCCATCAGCCTACATGACAACCACCCCTTCACGCAAGCCTCTTATCCTCTTATCCCTCAACCATGCAACCTTCTCCCTACTCTAACTCGCACCACCGCCGGTAACCCCACCTTCAACTCATCGCCACCAGATCCATCGAGCTCCTCTCCCCAGCTCAGCCGAGGCCATGCCCAGCCTCTCCCGCACCCGACCTCCCCCCATAACCGAATTAGACACCTCGCCGACCTTCGTTCACCACCTGTAGCATGAAACCACCCAGCCTGCCCTTATTGCTTGCAACCTCGGTCCGCCTACTCGCCATGACCAAGCACGCAAGCTGTATATATATTATGTAAGTTTATATTAGCTTAAAAATTAATTTATATGTTTACGTGAGTTATATTGTATGTTAGTTATATATATTAGTTTACATATGTTCTATTTATAAGATATAAATATATATATATCTAGTATATGTTAGCTATATATAATTATACATATGTTAGTAGATATAAAGTTTTGTCTACATATAGCTCGAATATATATTTCATTCATGTCTTCATATATATATATATATATATTATGTTCGCATTTGCATATATGTTTATATATTGGTTTATCTATAGGTATATGTGAATTTGGTTTTGATATATATATATATATATATATATATATATATATATATGTATGTATGTATGTATGTATACATGTAGATTTTGATTTTAATATGTGTGTGTTTTAAAATTAGTATTGATTTTATAATAAATATTGATCTTAAAGTATAATATGTACTGTAAAGAAGAAAACAAGCATTTTATACAAATATTATATTTTAGATGTTGCCTGTTGTCTCTAGTATTAGATTTATGTAGGAGAAGGATATTATATATATTTGTATTGTCGTGTATATATTTGTTATTGTGAGCTTAAACATGTATTGCTTTCATGTAGCGTTAGCATGTATATAGCCGTGTGTATATTATTTTGCATATATTATATTAGTTTTAAGAAATGATTTCTGGTGGGGCACGTAAAGAAATGATTTTCGTCGACTTTGAATTTTTGGGATTGCGGGTTGAAATGATATATACCCGTAGATATTTAAATTGCGAATTGAAATGATAAATATTCGTATCCCTTGACCATAGGATAGAAAATTATGTAAGGACACCGTTGGTCTACATTTTGAAAAATCATTTCTAAAGTTTTGAAAGGAAATATATGGTTTTAATAAATATTGATTTTAAATATATAATATATATAAGCTATTTTATATATATACAATCTAGTTTTTTAAATAATATGTTCTTGAAAATTTTAATTTGTAAGTTAGTTTTGAATATACAATTTTTAAGATTTTTCTTATAATCTTTTCTTTTTTAAAATATATAAAAATAGATTTAATACAAAATACATTTGATAATATGATGTAATTTAATAAAAATTTAATTTAATATATGTAATATGTTTAAATATTTATTTAAAATTTTACATTAATATTTTAAATTGATTTTTGTAATAACTTTAACTAAATAGAGGTTGGAAATAAGGTAAATTGACTTGAAATTTAAATTGGTGAATAAATGAATTTAAATAAGAATTTATTTGAACTTATAAATTTTGAGATTTGAAAGGTGTGAATATTCTCAATTTTGAACAAAATTGGGGCTGAATATATAATATTGTTTAAATATATAAATTGGGATTCAAACAAATTGTGATTAAGTGAATATTTTCCAATTTGAAATAAATTAAAGTTAAATGTTGAAATATAAATTAAATTTATATTGTAAATGTCTGAATATATAAACTTGAATCTTTGACTTTAAAGTTGAAATGGTTAAACTGGAACTGATTTAAACTGAATCTTGAGATTTAAGCTGATTTGAATCGATTTGTGAAATTGGAGGAAACTATTTTTATTGTATAAAGTATTTTTAATATATATAAACTATTTTAATATATAAATTAATTTAAAATATAAAATATTTTAATTTATAACTATTTTAATATATATACTAATTTCAATATCTAAACTATTTAAGTCGAAAGTGTTATGATTTCCAAAGTGCTACGATTTCAAAAGGGTTATGATTTCAGAAGTGTTATGATTTCGAAAGTGTTATAATTTTGAAAGTGTTACGATTCTGGAAACAAATATTACTTAAAGTGAACAATGATATCCAATTGATATGGTTTTAAAATGGATATGATATTTTGACATGAAATATGAACTATTTGAAATGAAATGACCACGGTGCGAAATAAGTGTTTGGTTGTTAAAGTGACCGGGATCGGATATTGACATACTCTCTGTCAATACCGAAAACCACTTTAACAACTGCGTACATGGTGGAGATTCCAGAAATGAAGTAGGATGGATCGACGAACAATTTCTGTATAAGATATGACGTGACCCTGACTCCTGTGAGTCTGCTTAGATGTGACTAAAACAAGAGCTATACCTGGGACAAGTGAAGTCATTCCTTCGATCGGACATGCTTCTTCGATACAATTCTATTGCTTTTGTGATTTGATTGCGTGCGCCTTTGATTATGGGAGTGTGTTCCCAGGTGGGCGATAGTAGCTGCTATGCGTTACCACCAGCCCAGTTCTGCAATTGGTAAATCTACCCTGGCATTGCCTCGAGTGCCATTTTCACATGTCCTAGAGCGCCTTGTACGAGTTTTTGTACCATATCTATGGGGTGCCCTCTGGGTAAACCTCATAGAGGAACCTACGGTAGTATACAGACTATGGGAATATATAAAATGTGTTAAGGGGGATATGGGTAACGCCTTGACGGTATCTTAATACTTTAACATTGCTATAGACATATTATAATAGCGTATATTACTACATAGTAGATAGTTCCATGGATTCTTAAAGGATGGAAATCCTAAACATCCTTTAAGTTACTTATATTTTAGTTGACATTCCACTTGAGTTGAGTTTATTAATATATGAATGTAAATCATTACTCGAGTGTTTTGTGTTTCGCATTACGCTCGAGTCAGGCTGAGTGTCACAGTGTTTGAGACTCACCATTAGAGCTTTGCTTGAAGATCCATCTATATCTACTCAACTTTCAGCTATCCAATGGTTTCGTTCAGACTTGTCATTTGTTTGTAATCTAGACTACATTGTATTGGAGATATTCTGTTGAATTTATTTCAACTCTGTTATTTATATAGTAGCTTCATGAACTACTATCTATTCCGCTGCATATTGCTATATTACTCTTTATCTGTGATTCTGTGATTGATTTATTTACCGTATATGCTGATTTTTTTCAAATATGAATTAACAGTCTGTTGTTTTGAGCAACTCAAGTCCAACATGTGTGGATGCGAATGGCCTGAAATAATGGGTCATTACAGATCTGCACTTAAATATTGTTTTAAAACATAAAAAAAATTTGATCTATCAAATGAAAACTCAATCATATCATTCAACAAATAATTCAATCTTCATAAACAAATTCTTTGTTAATTAAGCAAGACAGTAATACATCGTACAAATTAAAAAATTCAAATTAAATTTCCAAACATTGCAATATCACTATCTATATATAGAAAACGACACACCTTGCTATCCAATCCTTCAAATATATCTTGTTGATGTTGCCTTTGATTGCACCTTGAATGAAGAATGCTTTTACATCCGATTGAATCATCTTAGGATGTTGCCTTGAAATCAAACATTGAATGTTGGTATCTTCTCAAATCTTCAAGATTCACATCCTATCTTTGCAAGAGATGGATGAACCATTTTTGTTTTATTTTATTTTATCTTTTTATTTGGAGTTGAAATAATTTGAAATTTCGTTTTCTTTTTTTTTAATTTGTGCCATGAAAAGTTAGGAGAAGAGAAAGAGAAAGAATGAATCAAAAAGAAAATGAATTATACGTAAATAATGAATTAGTGAATATCTTTTATTTGAAAGAATGAAACTTTTCCCATTCTTTAATTAAAACTTTCCTAATTAATTCCCTTGACTGTTTCTCTCTCTCTCCAATCATTTCTTTACAAGTATGTCATCAAATGACATAAAATTTCCACAAATCTTGTCATCAAATGACATAAAATTTCCGTAAATCATTTCATGCAATTGTCTTTAATTTAAATCGATATCGTGTATCAATGCACGCAAATATAACTTTTAAAAATGCATTAAAATAATTATAAAAAAATTTCCAAACATCAAATAAATGATAATTAATATTTCTTAAATATCAATTAATTTAATCAATTTACAACATTTTATAAATTAATTAAACCATGTGGTTTTTCAGAGAATTCATTATTACGGTTATGCAACTCAAAGGTGTAAATTCGGTCAGCGATTAATATCAAACTATTCGAGTAGTAACATTCACACTTCACTTAGCAAGTGGTCTGACATTTTGGCTGAATTTATTACTTACACATATTTTGGTAGAATCCAATTTTACTTATTATAAGCGGTACCTAATAGTGATAATTATTTACACAAATTCTCTTCGTCAAAACTATATCACATAAGGAATTATAGTATTTAGTAATGGTCAAAATTCAAATATCATCCACATTCAACTTTACAGTCCAAACACAAAGTCCTTGGTTCAATAATAACAATTATTATTAACTGTAATGCTGTAGCATGAGACTTTGACTTTGAGTTGACTTCAATTGAACGTGATACTAACCTCATATAACTAAGGACACCAATCCTCTCTTGAATAGTGTTTCACTTCCAATGCTTCCACTTGACCCAACTATAGTCGATCGATGGACTTCATGCCACGATTTAAATATAATAAAAGTGGAGCTTCTACATTAAAGATCAACAGTATTCTCAAGTCGAGTGAACCGTATAAATTAACTACACTGATATTCTCTACTTGACCTTAGTTATATTAACCAACATAAAAGTATCGAGTGAGTCATTCCATAGTCATTCTATAACTATCAGTATGTAACCCCTTGGTGCCCCTACCTGTCATGAGTAATATACTACCCAACATTTGAAGAGCGTTATATACTCTAATCTCAACAGACGTATTGAAATCCAGTCTTGATACATCTTAACTATGAATATTTAAAATGATATATTTGTTTCATTATGATAAATTATTCATGGTTACAATATGTTGTGCTATAATCATTAAACACACCATTTATGGATTTTATATTACATTTACTTTTAATTTAATTAATTTTTTAATATAATCACATTATATTAAGTATATAATAGAAAGAAAACATCTTTATTTTGAACAAGATTGGTCAACAATTTAGATATATGTAATAAATTACATAATTGCCTTTAGGTTATACTCCCAACTCTATCAAGTGTGAGGACAAATACAGAATACCAAACACAAGGCAAGTCGTCTTCACATTCTTTCCATTGAGGTATAGATGCTGTTTTTGATAGCACCATCGTTCATGATGATAATACAGATGTTAGTATAGAGGATCAGACTCAAGGTGAAGCTCGTTCAAAGACTAGGCCTATTAGATAGGGGAAGAAGTCTAGGTGGCTTGATGATTTGGTTGGATTGAGCATCAAAGACTTTGCCCTCGATGACATGGTAATATATGCATTGAATGTTGTCCATGATGAGTCCATAGATTATAGAAACACTATAGCATCAGTTGACAGTTCCGGTCGATTAGTGGCTATGGAAGAGAAAAATGAATCTTTGCAGAAAAATCATACTTGAAATTTGGTGCCTCTTCCCACTAACAAGAGGGCAATTAGATACAAGTGGACTTATAAAAAGAAATATGGCGGCAATGGTGATTTCACATACAAAGCAAGGTTTGTAGCAAAATGGTATGTTTGGAAGAAAGGAGTAAAGTATAATGATATATTTGCTCTAATTCATAGGCATAAATTCTTTTATATTCTTTTTGCATTAGTTGCTCATTATGGTACAAAACTTGAGCAACTAGATGTCAAAATTGCATTACTGTGTGGTGATCTAGATGAGGAGATTCACTTCTGGTAGCCAGAGGGGTTCATCGATAGTAGTAGGTCAGATTATGTTTGTAAACTTAACAAATCCCTATATTGACTGAAGCAGTCTCCTAGACTATGGTACGAGAGACTTGATAAGTTTATGCTTCCACATGGTACTTTAGAAACTTCAAAGACTAGTATGTTTATTTTAGGAGGTGTGATTAAGATATGATATATCTTGTATGTTGATGACATGTTGATTGCATCTCAAAGTATGACCAGAGTTACAGAGTTGAAAGCAAAGTTTAGCAAAGAGTTTAATATGAAAGATTTGGGAAAAACACAAAGAATTTTTGGTATGGAGATATTCAAGGATAGGAAGCGAAGAGAGTTGAGACTCACTCACACGCAGTACATCAAGAAGGTCCTTGCTCTATTGGCATAGAGAAAGATGAACAAGTTGGCACTCCATTAGGCTCTTATTTTAAGTTGCCAAAATAATTATCTCCTTCACCGAATGAAGATAAGATGTATATGAGATATGTATCTTATTCTAGTGTCGTTGGTAATCTCATGTATGCGATGTTATGCATGAGACCAGATTTGGTCCATGAAGTGGATGTTATGAGTCGATATATGTAACATCCTGCCCTGAAATAGGCTTGAAATCCGATTTAGAAAAGACTATCGAAACTTAGAACCACCTTAAAGCTGGTTGTTAGTTGGTAAAAAAACAACACAGAGCTTCTTATCTATATATTCAGAATCTCATAGTGGAAGGATAAAATATAATAATAACAACAGTATCTATTTTATTCAAATTTCAAATTGTCATTTGAAACCATAATAAAATATCCAAAATACCAATCCTAAAAAAAACTGTACATATTTGAAATATTCTAAAATAACAACATTGTTTTATTTCATGGGTATATAAAAAATAATAGAAAATAACAAGTAAATGGATAGTTTATTGCCATAAGCCACATAAGCGTCTCCGCCTTCAGCTTTGCCCTTCTTAACCTATGTTGTAATAAGAAGGGAGTCAGAATAACATATGTCTGTTGAATAAAAATTTCGAGCCTTGCTACATTAGTACTTTGGCAGTATGATTCAAATAGGAATATGTATTACGTTTCAACCTACAATATAAGTCTTTTCAAATGAAAGCCAAAAGGCTTTTCTCAAACTTAAATAAAAGGCTTTCCAAATATAAGTCCTTAACTAACTTGGTATTAACCCAATAACCCATATCTATCATCCAGAGTGTCCTACCAATGTAAGAGATGATATTTTAGTCACTTAATACTTTTTAATAGGAATTAGGCAGACTCTGATCATTTAATACCTTATTTAAGGTAGGCCCACGTCATTTAGTAATTATAATTCTAAGGCATACTCCTCACTAGTAACTATCTAGCTGACATTGAACGGAATCTCTTCAGCCACTTAATACACTCTATTGAAGCGAGACCTTTCCCGAGATACCTTCTACCATGCCTAACCCATAACCCCGACAATTTACTACTTTCTACATGGAGAATATGCAGACCCTCATACAACAACTTAATTCCTTCAATCTCCGAAGCAGGTCCTTCGTATTATGACCCGTACCATACGGTAATGTCTCATTGTAGCTGACTTCGTAGGTACCGGTAGCCAGATTAGCTAGGTAGATTTACCCTATAAAATTTGGGACTAACCTCGCATCATCGTGGTTCATAAATCTTGAGTTCATAAATCATCGTGGTTCATAAATCGAGTTTCAAATGCAAACTTTTGAACATATCTTGAGTTCCATGAAGAAAATCTTGAAAAATTGATGTTTTAGATGCATGAATTTTATATATATCCACATGCGTATACGTCAGTTTTATAAGCAGGAAAGCCATAAATACGTATATCAGGTATTAAAAGTAGATATATGTACGAGTTCATAAATGAAGGTTTTATGGATTTAAAGTTTTAGATATAAGTTTTGACATGTATATTAGTTTTGTATATATGTAAAGCTCTTGAATCTATGTGGTTTTATGAAGAAATCAAGTTTATTGATGTGTGTATATCATTTTCAAACATTTAGGAATTTTGGAATGTATAAATTTTATAGGAATCGATTTTCAATATATAAGTCTTGAATACATACCTGTTTTTATTAATATAAATCTGCGTATGTACAGATTCATAGATATAAAATTACATATGCAATGATTTCATAAAACAAAAGATTCCAAAGAAATAAAACTTTGAATATAATAGCTACAAAAATTTATGTGCATAAATTTTTATTTTCAATATAGAGACTTTGAACATGTATTAGTTTTTTAAAACATATCAGCTCCAAATATAATAAATCTCAGAGCATGTGTGAATTCTGAAATAGCATCAGATGTATGGATTTCAATATGAATCAATTTTACATATATATAGGTTCGTTTTAAATATATACATTTTATCCTTTAAAATGTACATGACAGTAAGGCACACGGTTTCAATATACATGTTTATCAGATATGTCCTTACCTAGGTTTCAAAATCATAAAGTCTTAAATATACATGACAGATTTTATTTTGTAATTTCAAAAGCCAATGAAAAGGTATGGTTTCGAAAGTTCAAGGTTTTATATTTGTTTTTGGAAGTGTAAAATTTTAAGTACATATGTATTAGTTTCTACGCATATATATATATACATACAAAATATAGACATGTATGAGTTTTGGAATATGAAAAGATCGATAAATTTATAATATAGTTTCAAATATATTTTCTCATATGCATGAGGATTTCAGATGCATCTTTTTCCAAGTAAAAATGCCATCAGAATTTAAGTCTTTAAGGCTTCATATACACATGATATTTTCAAGTATGTGTATATACCTCCAAATGGTAAATAAATAATTGTAAATCAAATACTAATTTTACTGTTGGAATTTTTGACTGTATGTGCTTTTAAATCTGTTTCAACTCCTCCAAGATTAAAAAATCAAGTGAGATGAATTTTCTAACACAATTTTAACATCCAAGATGTTAAAATATCAACTATAGACATGTATCGAGATATCATTTTGAGATTTCGTCCCAAATCCCAATGAGAAATATATGACATAGAATTATATAATCCACAAAAAAGTTTATATGGAAATATATGATATAAAAAAGTATATATCCAATATAAGTAATAAACCAAGCGTAAAGCTGAATTTCTTTGCTAGGAGAAGTGGAGGATAAACCAGGATTACAAATTGACCATTTGCTCATAGTTATAGAAGAAATCAATTGATTGACAAATGCTAAAACATTTTGCAATATTACAATACCAAATTGGTAGAATTATTTGTGAACCAATATAAAAAATGATGATACTATAAATGGAAACATTGATAGGAATAATTTTATTTGGCAACTAGGGATAAAATACATTATAATCCGAATATAAGAAACTGCAATTTATAGTCAAAACAACAACAGCTAATGAAACAAAAATCTTCAAGCAACAGAAATCTTATCTATGCAAAAAATATTGTCACATATGTTTTTTTGATTAACGAAACACCAAAAGTAGTTGAAATGTAATATAAGGCACTGCAGTGTAGCTTGATAAAAAGCACTTAAAGTTAAGCTGTAAGCTTTATTCCATGTATTTATGCATTGTCTTCCCAAAACATAAAGAGCAACATGCTAGAAGAAATAATGTTTGATTTTCTTACATTTACAATTGTGAAAAACATTAATAGCTTAATTTTGAATTTGAAACCGCGAGTCAGAAAAGTAATTCCACTGAAAGCTTATCGAAATATTTTACCATTTTGTGGATCAAATGAGAAAAATAATATACTTTTTTGTCTACTTACAGAATATAGCCGAGTTTGATCCAATTATGGATGATCATCTTAGGCCGGTGGTAAATAATGAAATCTGTAATTATTATTTAAGTCACAAAATTCAAAATGAGTTGGTAAGTTTGTACAAATGCAAAACTCACACACGTAAGAAGCTCACACATGGATTTCAACTGTTAATCAGCCGTCTCATTTGCTGTTAATTTTTATAATGTTATTGTTACAATAAATCATAATTCTTGAAAACTAGCATGACCACATTTTTGGCAAAAGGGCACCATTAGCTGTGATTGAAATTTCAGCTCCTATTACAGAGAAATGTAAAAGTGAGATTCGAATTCATAAGATTCAAGGGATAGATTTTTCAAATGGAATAAGCGGAAGTGAGGAGGTTTACAAGGAGTGAGTAAATTTAGATAGCAGGATATGGATTGTGCAGTACCCTAAAGTTGGCATTTTATAGAAGGGGAAAAATGAGAGTTGCACGGTGGGTAGCTGATACGACCCGACTTTTTCTCCACAAAAATTCGTATCATCCTTAAGAAAGAAAGGGATAGAAAAGAGAAAAGAAAGAAGAGAAAGAAGAAACAACACTAGAGTCTCAATAGCGGAACGAATAACTTATATTAATAACATAAGTATTACATAGTATACAACAGATATCAGAGTTACACAGACAATACAACACATACTAGACAGTTATAAGCACCTGTCTAGTTATTACAACTCAAAAACAATATATAAGACACTCAGAGATACCAACACAGCGGAAAACTATATATCTACACGCAGAAGCCTCCTACTCCATTGCTCCTCCACAAATTGTCAAAGCTAACCTGAATCCCTTGGCTACTCGTAAAAATTTGAGTACCCAAGAGTTTAAGAAAAACAAAAATAAACTCCGGGTCAGACATGGGTCTGGTGTGAGTAACAGACTATGGTTGCTTAACTTTGAAAAACCTTTGAAAAGAAAAGGTATCACGTAAGACTTCCCACACACAAACATGGAAAAGTTTTTAACTTACGCTAACCAAAACATTTGATAGGAAATCCGATGATATTCTAATAGTGCCTAGGGTTTTCAAGTAAAATACAGAAATAGCTGGATTGCGTACATCTCACGTTCCAACATAGTTGGGCATAACTAATACGTACGACACTTATTGCATTTTGGATTCCATACAATGGCAGGGCTACTGGGTACCCCCGTCATAGTACGTGGCCTAGATCACTGTACCGAGGAGTACGCCCGCTCCCCTGCAACACAAAGCCGGAACCATTCCTTACTGAACAGTTCCGAACAAGACCACCCCGCAGTTGTGTCAGCAACCGCACCACTAAGCCGAAATAAAGGGACATCTAGACAGGGGTACATCTCACTTTCAAGTGGGGGCTACCCACGAAGTCTTGCTGCACCTCCCCTGTTTTAGCCATTCCCGGTTGATGAGGCTTGAGGCTACGATTACCTTTATAGGACATAACACTTAGAATGCTCATCGTCCACCTGACGATGTTCTTAAAGCATTCAATCCATTCAAGTCCGTTCCGGGTTCGAATGAAACCGAAGGCATTATCTCGTTACACTCATTTTGGAACCACCCTCAGAGTTAACGACGATAACCCTTGACTCTGAATCTTCATCTTCACTTCAGATTCACGACCTAACGTTACTTTGGATCGATGTGGTTTTCGGATATCCAAATATGGAAAACCGATCCCGGTCTCATCGAAATCCAAAATGTGTCTTTTAAGGCCAAGTTGTTTTAGAATTTAAAACAATTTCAATTCCTTATATATACACACAGATAGATAATTCACATCACACAAGATCATCAACATTATCATCATCACTAGATAATCCATATCAGCATTATAAACAGATAATCTATATTATCATCCAAATGCAACCAATGCATCCATATCACACAACATTACTCATCTCATTGCTGAGATTACAAACCATACATGGCAACCAATATCAATCATCAAACATAAGCAATGATCTAATGATCACACCATATATAATTAATTTAAAATGAATTAATTTAATTACTTAATCTCTAATTAATTTAAATGAATTAAATTAATTACTTTATCATTAAAATCCTGCTTAACTTATGTGACGCCCCACCTCAATACCCACGCTAGCCAAGAACACTACGGTGTAGTGCTGTCAACTAGCGCGGAGAATAAGGCTGTTGAGGAGCGACCATCCATGTAATTTCTTATCACACGGTGGCTATAAAATAATCTTCGGAAACAAATATAGAAGTAAGCATAACATGCGAATCATCACAGATATCCATATCACAAAGGCGGAAAGAGATATGAATATATATCACATAAAAGTGTACATCAGAGTAGTGGTCTAAAAAGATCCACGATAATACAAAAGAATAGCAACGCGTGCTATACAAAAGAATACAACTATGAGTCTATATCTCAAGTGTAAACAACAAAAGCTGCTAATCTAAACAAGTAGCCAAAAGTCAGAGTAGTGAATCACTGGGGGAGGAGTCAAGCAGTAGCACCTGTAACATCTCGGTCTGACCCGAGTATTATTTATAAGAAAATAATAAACGGATCAGTCTAGCTATAAATATCAGATGACATGATATAAAATAAAAGATATGGCATAAACATAAAATATCCATACTGACATACTACTATAAGTATGCAAATAATGATCAACAGGAGATCAACCGATAAGAGATAAATCAATATCACAAGAACCTTCTCAAAGATCCAAAGAGGGCATCATACCCTAAACTTGTACTCATGACAAGTCAAAGAGATAAATTCCAGAAATCAACACAAGAAATCCAGAAATCATAAAAAGGGAAAGAGGCCTATCACATGACGGTCCGAAGACCATGGGGAGCTACCCCATATGGATGAGTCTGAGTCACCCGAATGAGGTCAAGGCTAACCAAAAAGCAAAAAGGTATGTGTGAGTGGAATCACACAAGTGGTATCTAGCCTAACCTTGCAATGAAAGAGACATCGCGCAATTGCTAGTCTAATTCATAAAGCGATCATCAAGATCAACGAAAAGTGTCAATTACACTAAGCTAGTAAATATAGAAGTTTAGCTTCATGTCCCATAACCACTTGCTTAACTTAAATATTTACGAACAAACTGTAAATCTTCACTAATAAAATTGTCACAAGAGGTTCAATCGAACAAGTCCAAGAATTAACCGACGAAGTGAACGCAAGCGTTTCATACCACTTGTTTTACTAAGTCGTTTAATTAGATTTCTCATCCGAGTGAGGTAAAGGCTTGTATATACTAATAGATTGGAAAACGGTTTAAGAAAAGAGCTTTGTTATTAAAAATAGAGTTGAAATCATTTTGTTGAAAGAGTTTTGATATTTACTACTAGTATTGAAACCTTTATATTATAAAGTGACAAATCACAGAAGCGATTGTAGAAACAATCAATCACAAAGGTCACATTCGGAGATGTGATAAAAATCCAAGGAAATCAGCTCAGCAAGTTCTGTTGAATATTTTTCAGAGAAGATCCCCTACGGAGGGGGGTCCAGGGGGGGTGGCAACCCCCCAAGGTGGGGGTGCGGGGGCAACGCCACCGCTTACGGGGTTCGACCTGCCCGGTCAGGTCGCGGGGGTCCAGGGGGCAGCGCCCCCGGTGGGGTGCGGGGCAGCGCCCCGTCCAAAACGGTATGACTTAGTGAAGACAAAATGAGGTCTAACGACCTAAGAGGGATAGGGTCGAGCGACCTAATGGTTGCAACCTAGGGGTCTAAGGGGCACGACCTAGTGGTCCAGCGACCTAAAGGGTATAGGTCATGCGACCTAAAATGGGTTCGCGACCTAACATTCAAACGACCTAAAGAAATTAAGGAGCCGAGCGACCTATAAGAAGCAGCGACCTAAGAAGAAACGAGGCCCAACGACCTAGGGGTTAGGTCATGCGAGTTAAGAAGGTCAGCGACCTAACAAAGACACGCGACCTAAGAAAGAAACGCGACCTAAAGGCACGTGACCTAGCGACTTAAGAGGAGAGCGACCTAAGTGTTACGACCTAAGAGTCGAACGACCTAGCGTGGAAGCGGCCTAAAAGCCAAACGACCTAACGACCTAAGGTCATACGACCTAGCGACCTAAAGCCATACGACCTAACGACCTAAGGCCATACGACCTAGTGCAACACGCGACCTAAAAGGTACGCGACCTAATGCGGCCGAGTGGTTTAAGGTCGGAGACGACCTACGACTTATAAAGGTAGACGGTTGAGCGAGCTAGAGGTCCAGAGTCGAGCGACCTAGCGACACGGTGTGTTGAGCGACCTAACTCAAACAAGCAGGGCGATTTAAAAGAGGCGCGACCTAAAAGAGGCGCGACCTAAAGGAGCGCGACTTAATGGGTTATATGACCCAACGACCTAAGCCACTAACTCGCGAGCGACCTAAGTCCTAGGTCGTGAGCGACCTAACTGCGAGTGAGCAAAAATGACCAGAGTCAAAGCAGAGCGACCTAACGACCATACGACCTACGACCTAAAAGGCTTGCGACCTACGACCTAAAACCGAGTGAGTCAAATACGAAGGCCGTGACTTTTCCACCCCGAGCGACCTAATGAAGACAGAACGACCTAAGAGCAGTTTTTCAACAAAAACACTAAAAATTGGAGTTTTTTGCCAATCCAATCCAAACCAAATGCAAATGTGCATGCAAAAGTGATAGGGAATCATTCCCAACAGTCCAATATAGTTATAGACTAGATTTGTGAGATAAAAATCTCACCTTTGCTCCAAAACCCAATGAAAATGAAGAACAAAGCTTGAAGGCAAATGGAGAAGCAACCACAAGCTTGAATCCGATGTCTTCTTCTTGAATTTGGAGTTGAATGTTGGAGTTGCAATAAAACAAAGACTTCGGAGTTTTAATTTCTCATTCCATTCACCATTTTTGTTGAAGCTTTAGTGTTAGGAAATGAAATGAAGCAATGAAGAAGAAGGGGGGTGGAACTTGGGCCTAATGGGCTAAAAGTCCAAACCAAAGGCTCGAGTGAAAAAGTGGTGAAATTCCACTAACCCCAAACATATCAATGTTTATACTTAGAAGATTGCAAACGACGTTTCGAACTCAATGGAAGTGGTCTCGAGTCCTAATTTGACCGTTTGCAAAAAGTAGCTTCGGACCAAAATCCGATTAACGACAAAATATTTAAATATAAAAATCGATAAATATGCGGGTTGTTACAACTTAACCATCAATTAATTACAAATCAATTAATAAATCATCATCTCATTATTCTTCCAATTAATCATTTCAGATTAACAATTCCCTAATTACAATAAGTAATTAGCTTATAAATTAATTACACAAGTTAATTATATTAATAATTAACCTTTTATTACTTAATCAATTAATTAACTAAAGTTAATTATAATAATCCTTTATTAATTAATTACCTCATTTATTAATTATTTCTTAATTAATCAATTCTAAATTACATCATTAATTTTATTAATTAATGATTTCTAATTACCATTTAATTAATCTCTCTATTTAAAATTAATTACATTAAGTAATTAATCTGCAATTAACCACATATATTAATCACCCTTAATTAATAACAAATCCAGTAATTAACTATCCTTAATTACTCATTCCATAAATTAACTACTCTTAATTAATTATCTCAATTAATCCCTTGATTAATTACAAAGTAATTTAATCTAAATTACTTCCATCTTTAAACATCTTTAATTACATTCAGTAATTATCAATTAATTACTTCCCTAAGTAATTACAAACCCATTAATTACATAAAGTAATTATTCATCAATCATCAACAAATGTTTAAATTAATTAAACTTAATTAATCCAAACTAATCACATTAACACAATTAATTACATAAAGTAATTAACTCATTAATTACTCCTATAAAGTAATTAAACTTAAACAATTTCAAAAATGATTATTATTAATTAATTAACCTAATTAATTATTAAAAATTAATCTAATTAATTATTAAAAATTAATCACATTAATTAATTGTTTAAGTAACCTCAAGTTAATGACCTTCATTAACATTTCATAATTACTTAATTAAGAAATTAACTTATATTAATCATTATTAATTACAAATTAATTAATATTTAATTACAATTCAATTAATCTCTGATTATTAATTAATTAGGTGTTAATTACAATCTTAATTAATCATTAATCGCTTGATTAAATAATCTTAATCATTAATTAAAATTTAATTAACAATCCTTAATTATAGATTAATTAACCTTAATTAATTAATCTTAAGTCTAATTGATCAATCTTAATTATTTAATTAACCATCCATATTATTAATTAATTAATTAATTATTCATTTTAAATTAACTTAATAATTTAAATGAATACAAATCATTAAAATTTTATTTATCTTTAAGATAAACATCCTTACTTAATTAATCATTTAAAACAAATTTGTTTCAAATTTACTTTAAATTCCATTTAAAACTTCATTTTAAAATTTAAGATTTTAAAATGAATGCAAATTTTAACTTAAACAAGATTTAAAAAAAAATTCAAAACTTTTATCTCATATGTTAAAAGAAACAATACATTTTATAAAATAAGTTTTTAAAAGAATTTAAATCAAATCAATTTAAATTCAAAACAATTTAAAAATTATTTTAAATTTAAAATTGAAAATACAGCTTTTAAACTCATTCCAGATTTAACTTAAATCTTTAAAACTTTCCTTACAATCTACATTCTTCATTTAAATGCAAATCATTTAACCATTTTAAAGTAATTTAAACAATTTAAATTTAAACTTTATTTTATTTTTAAAAACCGAAGTTCAAATTTAATTCCAGATAAAAACTCAGGTTTAAATTCATTTTAAATTTCTAATTTAAAAAAATAAACTTCCAATTAAAATGCAAAACACATATGCATTTACACTTGTGAGTTTTAAAACCAAATTAAAATTTTAAAACTTAAATTAAAATTCCAGATTTGAACGAGATTGAATTATGTTCAGTTTCAGATTTCAAAACTCAGTTTAAACTTCCACTTGCAATTTAAACTTTACCTTTAAATTTAGAAACAGAAAACAATTTCTGTTTTATTATTTGAAATCAAACTAGAATTTAAAAGAAATTTAAATTTATTTCAAAGACCCAAAATTTAGACAAATTGAATTCATATCTAAATTCAATTTAAATTTTAAACTTAGCTCAGATTTACGTTTACATTTAAGAACTTTTACATCTACTATTAAAACTGTAAACAATTATCTGCTAAATCCTAAAACCTGAAACAATCAGGTAACTCGAGCAAACCTAAAACTACTTCGAGTCAGTCACCTATCTGCTTTGAGCAGAACCCCAATTTCCCCGAGACCATCTCGAGCAACCAAATCCTGAAACCACCAAACATGTTCACCTATCATCGTGCACCTATACATCGACTCCGGCCATCACTGGCCAACCACACGCCCACCCCTCAGTCGGCAACCATCAACTCCGACCATCCAAACAACGATTCGATCAACATATACTCTAATTCCAGATCGAGACCCAAATTCCAAACCTGGAAACAGTCAGTACCCAAAACCACCCATTCTGTCATCACCTCCCCTTAACGCCATCGGCCACCATAGACTCTGCGCTTCCGGTGATAATTTCGACATCCCATCCCCTTCCAGAAAACAAAATCGCTAGCCACTCGATCAATTATCAATGCTGAAAAGTTCAAAACTTCCAACCACAGGAAATACTAGGGTTCTAAACTGTAAAACCCAATCTCAACATCAAAAACGAATTTCATCCTAATCTAAGGATTTTCCCAAAATCTCTGATAGCTCTACCTTCTTCAGAAGCAAATTCAACCCAAACGAATGCAAACATCAACGGTGCTTATCCAATATGTATAATACAGTAAATTTAAAACTGCACTTGGTTTAAGCACTATAAATTGTAATATTTGATTTAAAATTCATGAATTTTCTTGATGTTTTTATATATAAACCTGAAACATGAATTCCTATAGTTTGAATTTCCATCTTATACCAATTATTGTTCTGTTTTATTCACTTCCAGGTAATATAATATTTATTTATCATATGTTAAAACTTACTTCATCTTATAATATACAAGTTTCATTCAAAAATTAAATCCTAACAACAAACAAATCAAAGGAAAAAGAATTTAGAGTCAAACAGAAGTCAGGGATTTGGAGAACAGAGATGCACAGTTAACAATATGCACACATAAATATATTCACATGTAAAAATGTTCACAGCAAAATCATATTTATGTTTATTTCTAATTTCAAAGCATGAAACAACTTTTTTATGTTTAATTTATTTATTTTAAAAAAAATTTGAGTTACTCACTTTTTGATGGGTAGAGCAGAGAACAGTATTGAAAAGCTTCTGAATTGTTTGAAATGCTTGCAGAAAGCTTGAATGCTTTAAAAACTTGCTTCGGTTGTTAAATGCTTTTTAAAACTTGAGCTTCCTGATCTTGAAAAAAATGCAGATGCAAATTCCCAGGTTGCAGATTAAAGAAGAAATGCAGACTTCTTGCTTTTTCAGATTAAATTGCCCTGATTGTTTTGAAAAAAATGCAGGTTTTTCTTGATTACAGGTAACTTGCCTTTCCAGATATTTAGAAAAATTGAATGCAGGCTTTAATTGTTGCATGTTATAGATTGAAGATGGTTTGCAGGTTTGCATGTTTGTTTATGGGAATTTGATATGCAATTGATTTTTTTTAAGAGATGGAAAATGGCTCAGCTGAAAGAATTTTTAGATTTAGAATGAAAACGAAGAAAGGAAAAGAAATGGGAAGATGAAAGTTTAAATATCTTCTTTATGATTTATTTTAAAAACAAAGAAAAATAAAACTTATACAAGACACATGTCTCAATTTTTACACTTATCATTTTAAAATGATATTTAGTTTACATTTGTTAGTTTAAGCTTTGAGAACTTACACTTGTTAATTTAAGTAATTAGTATTTTTAATTATGTGTTAAAGAAAGTTTAACTTAGTTAATTAGTTTCTTTAATACTTAGTTATTGAGATAAATAATTTTAAAAGAATAAAATAAAGTATTATTATAAATAAAATAATATATAAATTAATTATTTAAAAATAATATTTTGATCACTTAAAATAAATTTATAAAGAGATTATAACTTATTTGTTATTTAAATGAATACATGATTCACTTATTAATTAATTTTAAATTTCATACTTATTCTACAAATCATGATTATTAATGAATATTTTAAAATAAAACAAACAATTTATAACCTTATTTTAACATTCAAACTTAAGTCAAAATATTTCAAACTAATAAAACATTTATCTTACATATCTAAAATCACATAGTTATTTTATTAAATATTTTTGAAAAGCTTAAATCAAAAATAAATCAAAATTTTCCGATTTCAAAATATTAAAATTTGAAAATATGATACACTAATTAAATTTAAATCCAAACTTATCTATTTAAAATATATATAAATTTACATATACATATTACAAATAGAAAACAGACTTATTAACTTATTAAAAATAAATTCACAAATGAAATATTTATTAAAGAAGATTATTAAATCAAATCAAATTTATTTACAAAAATTATCAAATTAATTTAATTTAAAACACAGATTATTAAATTTATATTGCCATAAATTCCGGGATATTACGATCCTTCCCCCTTAAAAAAATTTCATCCCCGAAATTTAAGACAAAGGTAATTTAATAATCTTATTAAAGATTAAATTTTAAAACACAGCATATGTTAATCATATGCTAACAACCAAAGCAACCAATTCACACAATCAGAACAAATCTAATTATCCAAAAGAATTTTGGAAAAAACTTTCACGAGTTTCCCTGGTATATATATATATATCGGGATACTTGCTTTATAGAGTCCAAACAATCAAAAACTACTAAGCTATAGAGTTCCTGTAACGTCCCGGAAATTTTCGACTTTCGAAAATTCAACATCGATACTCACTTTATCGACTGCCGAGAAATCGAAGGCCGGAAACCCGAAATGTTATGCTTTAAGAAAAAGAAAGACAAAGAAGAAGAGAGAAAAGGATAGAAAAGATAGAGAGAAGAAAACAGACGGAGAGGAAAGAAAATGGAAAATAGAACGGAACAGAAAACAGTAGAACAATATCAGAATCTCACAATTCACAGCGAAACAACATATAATAGATAAATGAATAATCTTTAAACAAGGACTATATCAGTTATTACATTTCATACATTACATCATCATCAGAGTGTACAACAACATACAACATCAAACAGTGCAGCGGAAAAAGAAATACTATACATAATAATACGCCATGCCATCCATCTTGCCTCCAGCAACTCCTGAATATCCAGAATATCCTGATAAACCTAACTCTTGACTGTCCGTGTGGAAATTGGTGGGCACCCAGAGTTTAGGAAGGAAAACAATAAACTCCGAGTCAGTCATGTGACTGGTGTGAGAACTCAAAACAGTTTATTTATCTTTAAAATCAAAATAGAGGAATATTTTTTTTAAAAGTCAATTGCAATGCTTTTAAAAATGAGACTACCATAAGACCTCCCGCCACACACACAATGCAAACGCAGACTTGGAGGAGATTTCTCCTTATGATAGTCAAAGATGCTTGATACGCATTAAAAGAAACATTTGATATTATTATTAGTGCATAGTGTATAGAAAAATTCATTTCGAAAGTAGAATATAAATCTTAGCCAACATACGACCATTATCGTATGCCTACTATAGCTACCATCCAAACAGTGGGGCGCCACCATAAGTGAATGATAGGTTCTACAACTAATACCGTACAAGATCGTATTGTTTCTTTGGATTTCCAACGAATGATCAGGCCAAGGAATTTCCCATTGCCACATGAGAATGCCTCTGGAAGGACATCCCCGAGAACCAAACCGGATCTCTACCAACACAAGGCCGGGTTACCCCTAACTGAGTTACAACTGACCGAATATGCCATCCCCCGGTCCTTTGGGACCTTTCACCGAGCGCTCGCAATCAATTCACACAATCATAAAGTGTTTTCAACATGAGTAAGTATCTGGGCTCCATACCATGATACCACCCTTTTCCAGAAGGAAATGCACATATCCTAAAGGGCGCTACCCCTCATAACCTTGCTGCATCTTTCCTGTTTTGACCATTCCCGAGGTGTGAGGCTCGACGAAGTCACGTCCACAAAAACATACTTTATACAAAAGCCATGCTTTGGGTCAACAAATGATCATAGAAATGATCACCAGTATAGACGATCAAATAAACGATCCTATCACAAATAATCAACACAATGATCATTTACAGCAACACTCAGCATGTCACATCACCAAATTGGGAATATATCGCTGATAACATTCAACTACATAACCTCTGAGCTCATACGTCTCAGAGAAGGGTGTTAAGCAAAAAGAATAAATTCTCCACCACCAACAGAAATATATTTGAAAGAAATCGGCTTTATATCTCAACTTGTAATGTCAGACATACAATCCATACAAGTCTGTTCCGGGCTCGAACAAAACCGAAGGCACTTACAAAGAAGTCCTTGCAATCCGGATATTCACAATCCTGATCGGATTTCCCATCACATACGGAGAAATCAATACCGTAGCTACTCGGTGCAGAGTCAATCGACAGGTCATCCTATCGCTCTCGCAAATACTGGGTCTTCAACACCGATCTTCAATGCAATTCACAATGACGTATCACATATTCGGAATGGGTTATACGACCCCATGGTCCTTTCCCGGTTAACCCGAATAGTGAGCGCTTATTCAAAAATAAGTGTGGCATTCAAATTCAAACAAATCACATCAAATACCCATTCAAAGGGAAATATTGATAGTCGGTTATTGAACTATCAATTGATATGCACATATCACCAGATTCCAAATAATTTTCCAAATTATTTATTTGCCAAAAATATCTTTACAAGATATATAATTTCACACTTCAAAAATAAATTAATATTTATTTTTAAACAAATTCTCGTTTTTATTCATAAATTCCATAGTGAATTTATATTTCACAATATCCATGCATATACGATTTCAATTATCCATTTTAATTTATCTTCAAAAAGATAAATTCCCAAAATATTCACTTTATATGGGAAAACATTTCCATACTTATTTATTCATAAGTAATTCACAAATCTTATTTATTTTCAATACATAGAAAATATTCAATATACTTAAATCGAGATTAAGTATATATTTCATTCTTTAAGGAAATCATTCTCTTAACATATTTATTTGGGCCAAAACGAATGTTGCGTAAAACATCGTTACAACGTCCCAAAATCACTAGTATAGGGATTCGAAATTAAAATAGATATATAAATCCCAATACTATACAAATCATTTCCTTTCGGAAATCATTTACTATAACAACAGTGTTATAGTCCACCATTTCCTTTTATTTCTCGAAAACGTCTATTTCAACAATAAATGTTGAAATCTATGGTTTCGAATCATAACACATTTTAAAACATCGTTAGATCGTTTTAATTTCTATTTAAAACATCACATTCAAAACAATTCCTTTAACATATTATTCACTATTCAAAAACGTGAATATACTTCAATTAACAATTTCATTATTTCTATACATTTCATTTTAAAGGATTATTCACTGTCTAAAACGTGAATATAACTCCATTAATAAGTTTCAACAATTTACTTATTGAAATAAGTCATTTGCGAATTTATAAAACAATGTTTATAAATCCCTTTATTAGCCTGTTCAATTTATATCTCAATGATATACTAAAAATTCATATTATAAGTCAAATGCTTATAAAACGATTATTTTACAAAATCGTTTCTTTGAACTTCGTAATTATAAATCTTATAACTTATAAGATTCAATTATTTATCCAAATATATTCTTTAATAACTTCACAAAATTTATAAATCTTACTATTTATAAATTTCATTTATAACTTCACCATTTATAATTTTATAATTTCCATTCACTTATGCAATCCATTTTCACTTCATTCAAACACTTATAAAAACTCGTTTTATAATGTCAATATTTCAATTTATAAATATCCATTTAAAAATCTCTTAATATAAATAAATTTATATTATTCTTTTAAAACGTCTTTAATCTCCTTTATAATTTCATCCTTTTGATTTATAAAATAATTAAATTTCATAAATCCTATATTTAAACTTTTCACAATAATTTCAAAAATCCCGATTTTACTATTTTATAAAATCATTAACCCCATATTTTCAAAAATCAACTTTTAACTATATTTCTCAAAAATCATAATTTTTATAACATTAAAATTATAACGTTTAAAATAAATCAATTCAAAAAATATATTTTATAAACGTATACTTTCAAAAATCACTTTAAAATCATTTTAAAGTTCCAAAACTTGGTCCAATGATGCTACACACCAAATAGTCAATCACGACTACAACGATATCATATATCGATATGATAATCCATCAAATATCAAAATATCTGAAATCAAATAAAAACTGTTGAGGAATCCAGTTGGATCCCTCCAACCTGTTTTCCTGCATCCACAAACATTAGCACAATACCAATTTCGCTCCAGTACGAAATTATCGCGGTATATGGGATTTAAAATATTATCCGCTTAATAGACGGCGCAATAGGGTCTCATCCGCTAAAAAATGTGGGGAAATCAATAACTCCAATATATACATATGCCAATATATATATATTGCTATCATATATAATACCAATTTCACTGTTTATGAAATATTCGCGGTATATGTTTTTAATAAATAACATCCGCTTACTAACGGCGCATAATGTCTATTTTAACAATCAAAAGATAACAATCATCATTCAAACATGCATTCAAATATTTTAAATCTAACTATTTAAAATAAAATCGAAACTGATTCGATTGAGTGAGAAGTTCTCACCTTGATTTCAATTTTGTTTTAGCGATTTATTTCGAATAAAATTAAACGGACGTTTAATTTTACCCAAAATTTTCACTAACTCCAAACGACTCCAATCCAGTTCCATCGCGTAGTGCTCGTCCATACGATTCCAACGCAACTAGTTTCGCGCGTTTTCGACCTCGTATGAAAAAGATATGCATTTATGAAGTTACACGAATTTTATATTCATAATTTACAAATTAACTTCATAATTTTTAAACCCTAGTCCATCATCACCGTCCAATTTTCTGTAGGCAAATCACAGCCGAGCATCTTTATCTTCCCACGCGTGCTCTCCAGGTTCGAACAAAACCTACCCACTGCCGCCACCAACACGAAATTTCGCACGCCTCCTCGATGATCTCTAGCATGATCAGGTACCACCAACTTGAAGCCCTTCGAGCAAGCTACCATCGGTCCAAATGCCTTGAAGCTCGGTCGAGCATAGGCCGTGAAAACCCCACTTGAACGCGCGTGCTTCAACCTCGAATTGCCGTCGATCCTCTAACCCAAACGCGATCATGACCGTTGATAATGTTGCCCTCGACGAGCTCTACAAGATTGCTGAAGAAAGTTTTTGCAAATAGTGAATAGATTGGAAGATTATGAGCGAGGAAGGAGGAAGCATTTCGGCCGTTGACCAAGCAAGTGGCGGCCACGAACGTTTAGGGTTAGGTTTTATTTTATTTTTACTTTTTTTAGAGTGAAGGGGCTATTTATAGAGTTTTGAACGAACACTATTCATTCCGATTTTCCGAACTCCGATTCACGCGCCGTAACTAGCGTTTCTGGGGTTTACCCCGCGTTTCGGACACAATGGAACATGTTTCGAAAGCTAATTCGGACATCTGTGCGAGTTATGGCAATAAACGTTCAATTTAAATTAAACCGATTTAATCGATTTTCTAGGCGTTTTAATTTGTACCGGACAAACAGTAAATCCAATTGACACGAAATTTGAAACCTTACAATAATATCACATTACGGATCCGATGAAACTGGTTTCGTCGAAATCCGAGACAGTTTGAAAAATGGCTATTTTAACTCGCCAAATTAATATTAAAAACAATTCGATGCGTTTCGAGCTGCCACGCTCAAACGATAACTCCGATTGACACGAAAATTGAAATCCGATGATAACTAACTATTACGGATCCAATGGAACTGGTTTCGTTCAATTCTAAGACTGTTCAAAAATTGGCTAATTTCACTAGTCGATTAAATATTAAAATATTCAATTTTCACAAATTAACTTTTAATTCGATTTTAAAAGTTCTAAAATACCGTTCTAACTTCAATATGATAAAATAAAATTTTACAAATCATATTCAATCATATTTAACTCGATTTTCAATTATTTCCATAATTTCACATATTAAATTATTGATTTAATTATTCAATTAAATCCAATATTCAAAATAAAATTTATTTGACTTATAAATTTCACTTATTAATATTTAAAATTAAGTAAATATTCAAATTTTAATTAATAAAAATTCTGGGTCGTTACAATCTTCCCCCCTTAAACGAATTTCGTCCTCGAAATTACAAAGTAAGAAAAGTTACAGAATCTATTAATTTTCCCAAAATTCATAATTAAACTTCTTACAATACTTTACCAAGTTTCCAAATCATACTTAGTTATCTTTTCAAACCAAACTACTATTGTTTAACTTTCAACTCCAAAACAAAGTTAAAGTTTTCAAAAAAATTCCAATTTTCTCAAATTTTTTCTAACGCCTTAAATTTTCGGAAAAATTCGCCATAGTCTCCTTTGCGCGGCTCGATCCGAAAAAAAAATGACAGTATATATATCACGAATATACATCTCATCAAGTAATGAGGCATCCCGCAGGGAAAAATTTGTAAAAGTACGGTATGTAATCCGAGATATGTACCTTATATTTTTATTAGCGAGCATATACGGCTAATATAGCGCGAAAGCGAGCTCCAAATGCGAAGCAAACGCGATCCGCACCTACTAAACACTCAACAAACAACATGAGAATCATGTATATAGACAATAGTATCAATATAAAACATATAGCAACATAATAACTATATATGCCAACATAGCAATGCAGTAAAAGCAATAAATTCAACCATCAACCAACTATCATCCATAACCAATAAATATTCATTCATATTCTCATTAATATTCAATGAAATGGTTTTCAATTTAATCACATTTGATTCATTAACAGTGGATGTTCTTACTAACATTCATTCTCAATTAGTTTATATTCACTAATTCATATTCAAGTTGGTTCACTTCCAATTCAAATTCAATTCTATTTAAGATTCACTTAACTTCCAATTGGATTCCAATTACTTTAGCTTTCAATTTCATTCAATATCACTTAAGTTATATTTCATTTATAAACATCACTTGTTTTTACATAACTTAAATTCCTAAATATATCCATATAGTTTCACTTCTTATATATATAAGTTTATTTCACAATTGTAAATCACTTTAATTATAATTCAATTCTTATAATTCTTTTGCTTATACAAGTATTCTTTTTTTTTATTTAGATTATTCAAACAACTAAACAATCAACTTATATACCTTAATAATTTTGAAAAATTATTCCTTTATATATAAAATATAATCAAGGTAAAATTATTTCATTTACCCAATTTTAAAACAATATTATGTCGAATTGTTCTATTCAAGTGTTTAGAAACCCCTTCGGCATAGTTTTGCGGACCACGCTGACGAAAGTTCATATGCCACTCAATAAACCAATCATCACAATATAAAACAATTTTTTTTATTCACTAACAAATACGCTCTCATAGCTATTATTACACTCAAACTCATTCTAGAGCACTACTGACTCTATCTCTAATGAGTAATACCCAACAGAACCATGGTTGTCTCTTAACCAACAGCTCTGATACCAAATGTAACGTCCTGGAAATTTTCGACTTTCGAAAATTCAACATCGATACTCACTTTATCGACTGCCGAGAAATCGAAGGCCAGAAACCCGAAATGTTATGGTTTAAGAAAAAGAAAGAAAAAGAAGAAGAGGGAAAAGGATAGAAAAGATAGAGAGAAGAAAACAGATAGAGAGGAAAGAAAATGGAAAATAGAACGGAACAGAAAACAGCAGAACAACATCAGAATCTCACAATTCACAGCGGAACAACATATAATAGATAAATGAATAATCTTTAAACAAGGACTATATCAGTTATTACATTTCATACATTACATCATCATCAGAGTGTACAACAACATACAACATCAAACAGTGCAGCGGAAAAAGAAATACTATACATAATAATACGCCATGCCATCCATCTTGCCTCCAGCAACTCCTGAATATCCAGAATATCCTGATAAACCTAACTCTTGACTGCCCGTGTGGAAATTGGTGGGCACCCAGAGTTTAGGAAGGAAAACAATAAACTCCGAGTCAGTCATGTGACTGGTGTGAGAACTCAAAACAGTTTATTTATCTTTAAAATCAAAATAGAGGAATATTTTTTTTAAAGTCAATTCGCAATGCTTTTAAAAATGAGACTACCATAAGACCTCCCGCCACACACACAATGCAAACGCAGACTTGGAGGAGATTTCTCCTTATGATAGTCAAAGATGCTTGATACGCATTAAAAGAAACATTTGATATTATTACTAGTGCATAGTGTATAGAAAAATTCATTTCGAAAGTAGAATATAAATCTTAGCCAACATACGACCATTATCGTATGCCTACTATAGCTACCATCCAAACAGTGGGGCGCCACCATAAGTGAATGATAGGTTCTACAACTAATACCGTACAAGATCCTATTGTTTCTTTGGATTTCCAACGAATGATCAGGCCAAGGAACTTCCCATTGCCACATGAGAATGCCTCTGGAAGGACATCCCCGAGAACCAAACCGGATCTCTACCAACACAAGGCCGGGTTACCCCTAACTGAGTAACAACTGACCGAATATGCCATCCCCCGGTCCTTTGGGACCTTTCACCGAGCGCTCGCAATCAATTCACACAATCATAAAGTGTTTTCAACATGAGTAAGTATCTGGGCTCCATACCATGATACCACCCTTTTCCAGAAGGAAATGCACATATCCTAAAGGGCGCTACCCCTCATAACCTTGCTGCATCTTTCCTGTTTTGACCATTCCCGAGGTGTGAGGCTCGACGAAGTCACGTCCACAAAAACATACTTTATACAAAAGCCATGCTTTGGGTCAACAAATGATCATAGAAATGATCACCAGTATAGACGATCAAATAAACGATCCTATCACAAATAATCAACACAATGATCATTTACAGCAACACTCAGCATGTCACATCACCAAATTGGGAATATATCGCTGATAACATTCAACTACATAACCTCTGAGCTCATACGTCTCAGAGAAGGGTGTTAAGCAAAAAGAATAAATTCTCCGCCACCAACAGAAATATATTTGAAAGAAATCGGCTTTATATCTCAACTTGTAATGTCAGACATACAATCCATACAAGTCTGTTCCGGGCTCGAACAAAACCGAAGGCACTTACAAAGAAGTCCTTGCAATCCGGATATTCACAATCCTGATCGGATTTCCCATCACATACGGAGAAATCAATACCGTAGCTACTCGGTGCAGAGTCAATCGACAGGTCATCCTATCGCTCTCGCAAATACTGGGTCTTCAACACCGATCTTCAATGCAATTCACAATGACGTATCACATATTCGGAATGGGTTATACGACCCCATGGTCCTTTCCCGGTTAACCCGAATAGTGAGCGCTTATTCAAAAATAAGTGTGGCATTCAAATTCAAACAAATCACATCAAATACCCATTCAAAGGGAAATATTGATAGTCGGTTATTGAACTATCAATTGATATGCACACATCACCAGATTCCAAATAATTTTCCAAATTATTTATTTGCCAAAAATATCTTTACAAGATATATAATTTCACACTTCAAAAATAAATCAATATTTATTTTTAAACAAATTCTCGTTTTTATTCATAAATTCCATAGTGAATTTATATTTCACAATATCCATGCATATACGATTTCAATTATCCATTTTAATTTATCTTCAAAAAGATAAATTCCCAAAATATTCACTTTATATTGGAAAACATTTCCATACTTATTTATTCATAAGTAATTCACAAATCTTATTTATTTTCAATACATAGAAAATATTCAATATACTTAAATCGAGATTAAGTATATATTTCATTCTTTAAGGAAATCATTCTCTTAACATATTTATTTGGGCCAAAACGAATGTTGCGTAAAACATCGTTACAACGTCCCAAAATCACTAGTATAGGGATTCGAAATTAAAATAGATATATAAATCCCAATACTATACAAATCATTTCCTTTCGGAAATCATTTACTATAACAACAGTGTTATAGTCCACCATTTCCTTTTATTTCTCGAAAACGTCTATTTCAACAATAAATGTTGAAATCTATGGTTTCGAATCATAACATATTTTAAAACATCGTTAGATCGTTTTAATTTCTATTTAAAACATCACATTCAAAACAATTCCTTTAACATATTATTCACTATTCAAAAACGTGAATATACTTCAATTAACAATTTCATTATTTCTATACATATCATTTTAAAGGATTATTCACTGTCTAAAACGTGAATATAACTCCATTAATAAGTTTCAACAATTTACTTATTGAAATAAGTCATTTGCGAATTTATAAAACAACGTTTATAAATCCCTTTATTAGCCTGTTCAATTTATATCTCAATGATATACTAAAAATTCATATTATAAGTCAAATGCTTATAAAACGATTATTTTACAAAATCGTTTCTTTGAACTTCGTAATTATAAATCTTACAACTTATAAGATTCAATTATTTATCCAAATATATTCTTTAATAACTTCACAAAATTTATAAATCTTACTATTTATAAATTTCATTTATAACTTCACCATTTATAATTTTATAATTTCCATTCACTTATGCAATCCATTTTCACTTCATTCAAACACTTATAAAAACTCGTTTTATAATGTCAATATTTCAATTTATAAATATCCATTTAAAAATCTCTTAATATAAATCAATTTATATTATTCTTTTAAAACGTCTTTAATCTCCTTTATAATTTCATCCTTTTGATTTATAAAATAATTAAATTTCATAAATCCTATATTTAAACTTTTCACAATAATTTCAAAAATCCCGATTTTACTATTTTATAAAATCATTAACCCCATATTTTCAAAAATCAACTTTTAACTATATTTCTCAAAAATCATAATTTTTATAACATTAAAATTATAACGTTTAAAATAAATCAATTCAAAAAATATATTTTATAAACGTATACTTTCAAAAATCACTTTGAAATCATTTTAAAGTTCCAAAACTTGGTCCAATGATGCTACACACCAAATAGTCAATCACGACTACAACGATATCATATATCGATATGATAATCCATCAAATATCAAAATATCTGAAATCGAATAAAAACTGTTGAGGAATCCAGTTGGATCCCTCCAACCTGTTTTCCTGCATCCACAAACATTAGCACAATACCAATTTCGCTCCAGTACGAAATTATCGCGGTATATGGGATTTAAAATATTATCCGTTTAATAGACGGCGCAATAGGGTCTCATCCGCTAAAAAATGCGGGGAAATCAATAACTCCAATATATACATATGCCAATATATATATATTGCTATCATATATAATACCAATTTCACTGTTTATGAAATATTCGCGGTATATGTTTTTAATAAATAACATCCGCTTACTAACGGCGCATAATGTCTATTTTAACAATCAATAGATAACAATCATCAGTCAAACATGCATTCAAATATTTTAAATCTAACTATTTAAAATAAAATCGAAACTGATTCGATTGAGTGAGAAGTTCTCATCCTGATTTCAATTTCGTTTTAGCGATTTATTTCGAATAAAATTAAACGGACGTTTAATTTTACTCAAAATTTTCAATAACTCCAGACGATTCCAATCCAATTCCATTGCGCAGTGCTCGTCCATACGATTCCAACGCAACTGGTTTCGCGCGTTTTCGACCTCGTATGAAAAAGATATGCATTTATGAAGTTACACGAATTTTATATTCATAATTTACAAATTAACTTCATAATTTTTAAACCCTAGTCCATCATCACCGTCCAATTTTCTATAGGCAAATCACGGCCGAACATCTTTATCTTCCCACGCGTGCTCTCCAGGTTCGAACGAAACCTACCCACTGCCGCCACCAACACGAAATTTCGCACGCCTCCTCGATGATCTCTAGCATGATCAGGTACCACCAACTTGAAGCCCTTCGAGCAAGCTACCATCGGTCCAAATGCCTCGAAGCTCGGTCGAGCATAGGCCGTGAAAACCCCACTTGAACGCGCGTGCTTCAACCTCGAATTGCCGTCGATCCTCTAACCCAAACGCGATCATGACCGTTGATAATGTTGCCCTCGACGAGCTCTACAAGGTTGCTGAAGAAAGTTTTTGCAAATAGTGAATAGATTGGAAGATTATGAGGGAGGAAGGAGGAAGCATTTCGGCCGTTGACCAAGCAAGTGGCGGCCACGAACGTTTAGGGTTAGGTTTTTTTTTTTTTTTTTAGAGTGAAGGGGCTATTTATAGAGTTTTGAACGAACACTATTCATTCCGATTTTCCAAACTCCGATTCACGCGCCGTAACCAGCGTTTCTGGGGTTTACCCCGCGTTCCGGACACAATGGAATAGGTTTCGAAAGCTAATTCGGACATCTGTGCAAGTTATGGCAATAAACGTTCAATTTAAATTAAACCGATTTAATCGATTTTCTAGGCGTTTTAATTTGTACGGGACAAACGGTTAATCCAATTGACACGAAATTTGAAACCTTACAATAATATCACATTACGGATCCGATGAAACTGGTTTCGTCGAAATCCGAGACAGTTTGAAAAATGGCTATTTTAACTCGCCAAATTAATATTAAAAACAATTCGATGCGTTTCGAGCTGCCACGCTCAAACGATAACTCCGATTGACACGAAAATTGAAATCCGATAATAACTAACTATTACGGATCCAATGGAACTAGTTTCGTTCAATTCTGAGACTGTTCAAAAATTGGCTAATTTCACTAGTCGATTAAATATTAAAATATTCAATTTTCACAAATTAACTTTTAATTCGATTTTAAAAGTTCTAAAATATCGTTCTAACTTCAATATGATAAAATAAAATTTTACGAATCATTTTCAATCATATTTAACTCGATTTTCAATTATTTCCATAATTTCACATATTAAATTATTGATTTAATTATTCAATTAAATCCAATATTCAAAATAAAATTTATTTGACTTATAAATTTCACTTACTAATATTTAAAATTAAGTAAATATTCAAATTTTAATTAATAAAAATTCTGGGTCGTTACAGTTCCTATCAACAACTCTAAATAGAATAACAGACTACAGACGAGTCTGACTCAACAACCAAACCTCCCAAAACTGCTGGTTCTACAACCAGAAATATCAAACACGTACTCCCTCAGAGATACGTGAAATACTCTGAATCCCAGCTATCCAAACTGGCAATTCAACTCTTGAAAACCAAACACTTATCTTACCAGAACACAGAGGAAACCCAAAACACTACGGAGCTAGCTTCCCAAACTTATAGCACCCCGGATCAGAGAAAACTTATCCCAAAACAAATCTTCGACTCCAGAATCCAAATTTCTCTGTCTCTTATCCATAAAAACTCTTCGGACGATCATGGACTACCAACATCCCTCCTGATCAGCTCAACTCTTGCTGATGCCACTAGAAACAAACTGGATCAAAACAACCCAACACCATGATCTCCTCAAGATCAATCCAAAACCAAGAACAATCTCTACTCCACAAACAATAGAAGACATAACAAACTTCTCCTTATCTGGAAAAGACAAAACAGAAACACCCCCAAACTGCTTCCGCTGCACAACTCTGATCTGACGCAGAAGAAAATACTGACGAAGAGCACAAGCACAGACTAGACAACCCAGCACAGAAATATGGTTCTACAGATCCATAAGAAAACTTAGATGTTCCTCCGAAACCAGAGTTTCTTCACCAAACACCTATCTCAAGGAACCATCCATCTACTAACTGAACCACCAGTTCCATTCCTGGAAGGAAACTCAATCCCAGATGCAGACAAACTTCTGACTTCCCTAGAGACATCCAGACAACTCCAACAATCCAAAAGAACACTTAACTATCGCAAGTCACTTTTGAGATCAACTCGGACTAATCCAAAGAAACTGCTCTCTCTACCAATCAGAACAGCTGATGCTGGCCTAACCAATTCACCGAAGAAACAGATCTACTCTGTTGCTTCTGAACTCCATTTCAGAAAAATTACTCAGCCAGAAGACTTCCTGCTAACACAGAGCACTCCGAGTTGCACCGCTAACACCAATGCCAAGGAATTCCCAATCCAAAACTCTTCAAAAAAATCGGACTTCAAAGCAAACAGAAACACCCTGTAGGACTCAGACATATCACCAAGCAGACTCACTTCCTTACTCTTGTTCCAAAGAACATCTTCGGAAACATCCATAGTCACTGCATCTCATCACGCAGCTACTACTTCCTGAGATATCAAGATACCATCACTCACTTGCTTCTGCCCAACCGACAGATCCAAACTCAATTCTGCACTTCAAAAATGAACTCCGAACCTTAACAGGTTTTCTTCAGAGATCAATGAAGTCCTTCACCACAGCAAAACTCACTCGAGACAATATTAGGTCTACGGCCTCGACAAATACAATGCTAACATCATCCATTCAAACTCCAACCAATCGGTAGTTATGTTACACACACCACTACCTTATCTACCATTATAACTTATATTGGAAAACCTGAACAGGTAACCCAACAAATAGGTAGAATATCAAAAATACAAAACGCTCTCTCAAGATAAACACCACTCCAGAGACTAGGTATTCGCTCAACCTAGCGCTCTGATACCAACTGAGACGACCCGATTTTTTCTCCACAAAAGTCGTATCATCCTTAAGAAAGAAAGGGATACAAAAGAGAAAAGAAAGAAGAGAAAGAAGAAACAACACTAGAGTCTCAACAGCGGAACGAATAAATTATATTAATAACATAAGTATTACATAGTATACAACAGATATCAGAGATACACAGACAATACAACACATACTAGACAGTTATAAACACCTGTCTAGTTATTACAACTCAAAACACAATACAGAAGACACTCAGAGATACCAACACAGCGGAAAACTATATATCTATACGCAGAAGCCTCCTGCTCCATTGCTCCTCCACAATTCGTCAAAGCTAACCTGAATCCCTTGGCTACTCGTAAAAAATTTAGTACCCAAGAATTTAAGAAAAACAGAAATAAACTCCGGGTCAGGCATGGGTCTGGTGTGAGTAACAGGTTATCGTTGCTTAACTTTGAAAAACCTTTGAAAAGAAAAGGTATCATGTAAGACTTCCCACACATAAACATGGAAAAGTTTTTATCTTACGCTAACCAAAACATTTGATAGGAAATCCGATGATATTATAATAGTGTCTAGGGTTTTCAAGTAAAATACAGAAATAGCTGGAATGCTTACATCTCACGTTCCAACATAGTTGGGCACAACTAATACGTACGGCACTTATTGGATTTTGGATTCCATACAATGGCAGGGCTACTGGGGTACCGCCCGTCACAGTACGTGTCCTAGATCACCGTACCGAGGAATACGCCCGCTCCCCTGCAACACAAAGTCGGAACCATGCCTTACTGAACAGTTCCGAACAAGACCACCCCGCAGTTGTGATCAGCAACCGCACCACTAAGCCGAAATAAAGGGACATCTAGACAGGGGTAAATTTCACTCTCAAATGGGGGCAACCCACGAAGTCTTGCTGCACCTCCCATGTTTTAGCCATTCCCGGTTGATGAGGCTTGAGGCTACGATCACCTTTATAGGACATAACACTTAGAATGCTCATCGTCCACCTGACGATGTTCTGAAAGCATTCAATCCATTCAAGTTCATTTCGGGTTCGAACGAAACCGAAGGCATTATCTCGTTACACTCATTTTGGAATCACCCTCAGAGTTAACGATGATAACCCTTGCACCCTGAATCTTCATCTTCACTTCAGATTCACGACCTAACGTTACTTTGGATCATTGTGGTTTTCGGATATCCAAATATGGAAACCCGATCCCGGTCTCATCGAAATCCAAAATGTGTCTTTTGAGGCCAAGTTGTTTTAGAGTTTAAAACAATTTCAATTCCTTATCTATATACACACAGATAGATAATTCACATCACACAAGATCATCAAATTATCATCATCACTAGATAATCCATATCAACATTATAAACATATAATCTATATTATCATCCAAATGCAACCAATGCATCCATATCACACAACATTACTCATCTCATTGTTGAGATTACAAACCATACATGGCAACCAATATCAATCATCAAACATAACAATGATCTAATTATCATACCATCTATAATTAATTTAAAATGAATTAATTTAATTACTTAATCTCTAATTAATTTAAATGAATTAAATTAATTACTTTATCATTAAAATCCTGCTTAACTTAACCATCAATTGATTACAAATCAATTTATAAATCATCATCTCATTATTCTTCCAATTAATCATTTCAGATTAAAAATTCCCTAATTACAATAAGTAATTAGCTTATAAATTAATTACACAAGTTAATTGTATTAATAATTAACCTTTTATTACTTAATCAATTAATTAACTAAAGTTAATTATAATAATCCTTTATTAATTAATTACCTCATTTATTGATTATTTCTTAATTAATCAATTCTAAATTACATCATTAATTTTATTAATTAATGATATCTAATTACCATTTAATTAATTTCTCTATTTAAAATTAATTACATTAAGTAATTAATCTGCAGTTAACCACATATGTTAATCACCCTTGATTAATAACAAATCCAGTAATTAACTATCCTTAATTACTCATTCCATAAATTAACTACTCTTAATTAATTATCTCAATTAATCCCTTGATTAATTACAAAGTAATTTAATCTAAATTACTTCCATCTTTAAACATCTTTAATTACATTCAGTAATTATCAATTAATTACTTCCCTAAGTAATTACAAACCCATTAATTACATAAAGTAATTATTCATCAATCATCAATAAATGTTTAAATTAATTAAACTTAATTAATCCAAACTAATCACATTAACACAATTAATTACATTATGTAATTAACTCATTAATTACTCCCATAAAGTAATTAAACTTAAACAATTTAAAAATTGATTATTATTAATTAATTAACCTAATTAATTATTAAAAATTAATCTAATTAATTATTAAAAATTAATCACAGTAATTAATTGTTTAAATAATCTCAAGTTAATGACCTTCATTAACATTTCTTAATTACTTAATTAATATATTAATCATTATTAATTACAAATTAATTAATATTTAATTACAATTCAATTAATTTCTAATTATTAATTAATTAGGTGTTAATTACAATCTCAATTAATCATTAATCACTTAATTAAATAATCTTAATCATTAATTAAAATTTAATTAACAATCCTTAATTATAGATTAATTAACCTTAATTAATTAATCTTAAGTTTAATTAATCAATCTTAATTATTTAATTAACCATCCATATTATTAATTAATTAAATAATTAATTATTCATTTTAAATTAACTTAATAATTTAAATGAATACAAATCGTTAAAATTTTACATATCTTTAAGATAAACATTCCTTACTTAATTAATCATTTAAAACAAATTTGTTTCAAATTTACTTTAAATTCCATTTAAAACTTCATTTTAAAATTTAAAATTTTAAAATGAATACAAATTTTAACTTAAACAAGATTTTAAAAAAACAATTCAAAACTTTTATCTCGTATGTTAAAAGAAACAATACATTTTATAAAATAAATCTTTAAAAGAATTTAAATCAATTCAATTTAAATTCAAAACAATTTAAAAATTACTTTTAAATTTCAAAATTGAAAATATAGCTTTTAAACTCATACTAGAATTAACTTAAATTTCTTTAAAACTTTCCTTACAATCTACATTCTCCATTAAAATGCAAATCATTTAACCATTTTAAAGTAATTTAAACAATTTAAATTTAAACTTTATTTTATTTTTAAAAACCGAAGTTCAAATTTAATTCCAGATAAAAACTCAGATTTAAATTCATTTTAAATTTCTAATTTAAAAAAATAAACTTCCAATTCAAATGCAAAACACATATGCATTTACACTTGTGAGTTTTAAAACCATCTTTAAATTTTAAAACTTAAATTATTTCAAATTCCAGATTTGAACCAGATTGAATTATATTCAGTTTCAGATTTCAAAACTCAGTTTAAACTTTCACTTGCAATTTAAACTTTACCTTTAAATTTAAAACAGAAAACAGTTTCTGTTTTATTATTTGAAATCAAACTAGAATTTAAAAGAAATTTAAATTTATTTCAAAGACCCAAAATTTAAACAAATTGAATTCATATCTAAATTCAATTTAAATTTTAAACTTAGTTCAGATTTAAGTTTACATTTAAGAACTTTTACTTCTACTCTTAAAACTGTAAACAGTTATCTACTAATCCTAAAACCTGAAGCAATCAGCTAACTCGAGCAAACCTAAAACTACTTCGAGCAGAACCCCAATTTCCCCGAGACCATCTCGAGCAACCAAATCCTGAAACTACCAAACATGTTCACCTATCACCGTGCACCTGTACATCGATTCCGGCCATCACTGGCCAACCACACGACCACCCCTCAGTCGGCAACCATCAACTCCGACCATCCAAACAACGATTCCATCAACATATACTCTAATTCCAGATCGAGACCCAAATTCCAAACATGGAAACAGTCAGTACCCAAAACCACCCAACCTGTCATCACCTCCCCTTAACGCCACCGGCCACCGTAGACTATGCGCTTCTGGTGATGACTTCGACATCCCATCCCCTTCCAGAAACCAAAACCCCTAGCCACTCGATCAATTATCAAAGCCGAAAAGTTCAAGTCTTCCTATCATAGGAAATACTAGGGTTCTAAACTGTAAAACCCAATCTCAACATCAAAAACGAATTTCAACCTAATCTAAGAATTTTCCCAAAATCTCCGATAGCTCCACCTTCTTCAGAAGCAAATTCAACCCAAACAAACGCAAACATCAACCGTGCTTTTCCAATATGTATAATACAGTAAATTCAAAACTGCACTTTGGTTTAAGCACTATAAATTGTAATATTTGATTTAAAATTCATGAATTTTCTTGATGTTTTTGTTTATAAACCTGAAACATGAATTCCTACAGTTTGAATTTCCATCTTATACCAATTGTTGTTCAGTTTTATTCACTTCCAGGTAATATAAGATTTATTTATCATATATAAAAATTTTAAAAATCACTACATCTTATAATATGCAAGTTTCATTCAAAAATTAAATCCTAACAACAAACAAATCAAAGGAAAAAGAATTTAGAGTCAAACAAAAGTCAGGGATTTGGAGAACAGAGATGCACAGTTAACAATATGCACACATAAATATATTCACATGTAAAATTGTTCACAGCAAAATCATACTTATGTTTATTTCTAATTTGAAAGCATGAAACAACTTTTATCTGTTTAATTTATTTATTTTAAAAAAAATTTGAGTTACTCACTTTTTGATGGGTAGAGCAGAGAACAGTATTGAAAAGCTTCTGAATTGTTTGAAATGCTTGCAGAAAGCTTGAATGCTTTAAAAACTTGCTTCGGTTGTTAAATGCTTTTTAAAACTTGAGCTTCCTGATCTTGAAAAAAATGCAGATGCAAATTCCCAGGTTGCAGATTAAAGAAGAAATGCAGACTTCTTGCTTTTTCAGATTAAATTGCCCTGATTGTTTTGAAAAAAATGCAGGTTTTTCTTGATTACAGGTAACTTGCCTTTCCAGATATTTAGAAAAATTGAATGCAGGCTTTAATTGTTGCATGTTATAGATTGAAGATGGTTTGCAGGTTTGCATGTTTGTTTATGGGAATTTGATATGCAATTGATTTTTTTTTAAGAGATGGAAAAATGGCTCAGCTGAAAGAATTTTTAGATTTAGAATGAAAACGAAGAAAGGAAAAGAAATAGGAAGATGAAAGTTTAAATATCTTCTTTATGATTTATTTTAAAAACAAAGAAAAATAAAACTTATACAAGACACATGTCTCAGTTTTTACACTTATCATTTTAAAATGATATTTAGTTTACATTTGTTAGTTTAAGCTTTGAGAACTTACACTTGTTAATTTAAGTAATTAGTATTTTTAATTATGTGTTAAAGAAAGTTTAACTTAGTTAATTAGTTTCTTCAATACTTAGTTATAGAGATAAATAATTTTGAGTTACTCACTTTTTGATGGGTAGAGCAGAGAACAGTATTGAAAAGCTTCTGAATTGTTTGAAATGCTTGTAGAAAGCTTGAATGCTTTAAAAACTTGCTTTAGTTGTTAAATGCTTTTTAAAACTTGAGCTTCCTAATCTTTGAATAAAAAATGCAGATGCAAATTCCCAGGTTGCAGATTGAAGAAGAAATCTAGACTTCTTGCTTTTTCAGATTAAATTACCCTGATTGTTTTGAAAAAAATGCGGGCTTTTCTTGATTACAAGTTATAGATTCCTTTCCAGATATTTAGAAAAATTGAATGCATGCTTTAATTGTTGCATGTTACAGATTGAAGATGGTTTGTAGGTTTGCATGTTTGTTTATGGGAATTTGATATGCAATTGATTTTTTTTAAGAGATGGAAAAATGGCTCAGCTGAAAGAATTTTTAAATTTAGAATGAAAATGAAGAAAGGAAAAGAAATGGGAAGATGCAAGTTTAAATATCTTCTTTATGATTTATTTTAAAAACAAAGAAAAATAAAACTTAAACAAGACACATGCCTCAATTTTTACACTTGTCATTTTAAAATGATATTTAGTTTACATTTGTTAGTTTAGGCTTTAAGATACTTACACTTGTTAATTTAAGTAATTAGTATTTTTAATTACGTGTTAAAGAAAGTTTAATTTAGTTAATTAGTTCCTTCAATACTTAGTTATAGAGATAAATAATTTTAGAAGAATAAAACAAAGTATTATTATAAATAAAATAATGTATAAATCAATTATTTAAAAATAATATTTTGATCACTTAAAATAAATTTATAAAGAGATTATAGCTTATTTGTTATTTAAATGAATACATGATTCACTTATTAATTATATTTTAAATTTCATACTTATTCTACAAATCATGATTATTAATAAATATTTTAAAATAAAACAAACATTTTATAACCTTATTTTAACATTCAAACTTAAGTAAAAATATTTTAAACCAATAAAACATTTATCTTACATATTTAAAATCATATAGTTATTTTATTAAATATTTTTGAAAAGCTTAAATCAAAAATAAATCAAAATTTCCCAATTTCAAAATATTAAAATTTGAAAATATGATACACTAATTAAATTTAAATCCAAACTTATCTATTTAAAATATATATAAATATACATATACATATTATAAATAGAAAACAGATTTTTTAACTTATTAAAAATAAATTCACAAATTAAATATTTATTAAAGAAGATTATTAAATCAAATCAAATTTATTTACAAAAATTATCAAATTAATTTAATTTAAAACATAGATTATTAAATTTATATTTCCATAAATTCCGGGATATTACAGTAGCCAAATCAGTTCTTTATCTAATCTTTTACGTTCCTGCCATCATTTCAATGTTAACTAATAAAATATTAACATACTAAGGCCGTAAGAATTTTGTAGAGTTCAGCTTAATGTTTGGCTGTTTGTTATTTTGATAAGTTTGATGTTATTATTACTTTGTCATTAGTCATCTATGTGGTTATATTTACTTCAAATTTATGGAATTCTATGATTTTTTTTCAGTATATATATATTCCATTTTTCCGCCAACAATGTTGCTCATTTATAAACTATTTAATGTATTGGTGCAAATATGAAAGCAGTAAGTAAAAAAATTTATTAACCACGCAAAATATAGTGGATCGGTTCGCTCGATATTTTTACCCATCATCATTCCCAACGTGTTGGATGTGTCCGACACCTAAGGAATGTTAACGGGGCAGCTTCCCCATTGCTCTAAAGCCAATTATTTGATACGTTTGTGCTAAACGTCGATGTTAAGAAGTTAATTAGACAAGTAGAGGTTTTTTATGCTGTGACAGTAGTGAAGTGTTCTACGTTATGGAGTTCTTTTGAACTGAATCCTTGCGATTTATAATTTTTTAATTAATCAATTTATTTATTTTTGCAAATTATCAGCACATATTTAAAAACAAATAATTCATTCTCTAATTATTATAAACTAATTTTATTTTAAAATATACATTTCAAGTACTCCGCTAAGGTTTTCCACTCGCAGTACACACATATTTTTCGTTCATTCGACCAGCCTGTTCAAATGTCCGATTCAAATTTTCAGTCACCGTTTACCCAAGAAGACAGCCAATATCTCTGCATAATTCTCTTCACAACGTATCTACACTCTGAAATTTTTACATATTCCTACCTTGTAAAATAGGACACCCTTTTAAGTCTATTTTTATTTTATTGCATTGGATCTCTCGATTTTCAAAAAAGGGTCACATTCTCTGTCGTATTTAATTCTTGATGGAATTTTCTTTAGTTTCCAATCAATCTCCTATTTAAACTTTTCATGCCTACTATGCTATTCGTTCTCTATTCACTGTTAATATTTTTGTGTTTATATGAAATGACAGGAAGAGATAAAAGTTATTGCTAATGTCGTTATCTACTTTAGGAGAGTGGATTAGATGTCGACGTAGGAACACCGATGAGTATATACAGGAGGTTTGACATTTTACAAGCTTCCCAATGTATCATGCACCGTTTGACTTTGAAATATGCAGTGGTCCTTGCAAAAAGTGTAGGAATTCAAAAAAACTATTCTTCAAAATAGTCGATAAGCACTTAATTATTGATGGTATGGATCCAACATATGATGAGTAGTTTTTTCATGGAGAGAGGAACGACACAGACGCAGTAATCAATCCTATACCAAATGTTAATGCCAATGAGGCTTGCATCTCTCATCAAATTCGAGTGGAAAATCATGTAGAAGGTGCTCTTAGAAACCTTGTTGACAATGCATATGGCGTGTACGGTAGCATTCACGATATCAGTGATGGTTATCAGGGAAGAGAGTACCACGAGTATAAAAGAAAAGCAAATGAAAAACTATATTCCTCTTGTGAAGATGGTCTTACAATGTTAAGTGTCCTTATAAAGCTACATAATTTGAAAAAAGAATTTAATTGGTCAGGAAACAGTGTGTCCGAGTTGTTGAAAAGATTGAACAAGTGGCTTCCAAATGAAAATACACTACCGGATAAATACCCCACAACGAAACATATATCAAAGGATTTACAATTGAATGTAGAGTGCATATATGATTGCGAAAATGATTGCATATTATTTTGGAAGGAGAATAAAGATGCTATTGAATGTCCTCGTTGCCATACTTCGAGATATAAAGTTAAAGATGAAGGTGAAATTGTAAAAGTCACAAAGCAACCAAGAAAAGTTTTAAAATATTTTCCGTTAATTCCTAGATTAACTAGATTGTACACTATACCATGGATAGCTCGAAACATGTTATGGCAGAGTGAAGCAAAAACTTATTGGAATTCCATACGTCATCCTATCGACTCGGCTGAATGGAGATCACCTAAGAATAAGAGGCCAGAGTTTGCTAACAATGATCAAAATGTTTGACTTGGAATTGCTACCGATGGGTTTAATCCTAATACAATCCAGTCTAACAGTTATAGTTGTTGGCCATGTATATAGTTCCTTATAATTTACCTCCTTCATTGTGGGTGAAATCAGAATTTCAAATGTTGTGTTTATTAATTCCTAGACCTAAAGCAACAAGTCAAGATATTGATGTATATTTAGAACCCCTTATGGATGAGTTGAAGCAACATTGGACAATAAGAGTGCCTGCATTTGACATGGACAAGGAAGAGTATTTCACATTGAAAGCAATGTTATAGTGGGAAATTCATGATCTACCTGCATTTGGGAAACTATCCAGTTGTGTGACTCATGGTTATGAAGCATGCCCTATTTGTGCTACAGAGACCGAGGCGGAGCATGTTGGCAATACGATTGTTTATACGAAGTACATAAGATTTTTGAGGAATGGTCATCCATATAGAGCACCAAAACATGGATGGTATAAAGATATAGAGTATGAAGAACCTCCAACACGACTGACAGGATCGGCTCTTTTTGAGAAGATTTCTCATATCAAATACACCCTGGTAAATTGAATAGAAAAACGAAGCGTATAGGAGATGATTTTGATCATGACAAACACCTTGTAAATGAGAATGACGATGGTGTAATACCAGCATGGTATAAAAATACGATTCTTTTTCCTTAGAGCATTGAAGTGGCCATAAAGTGCCATATACAATAGACGTGATGCATACTGAGAAGAACGTGGCAGATCATTTTATTAATTTTTTATTCAATAGAACTAAACAATCCTCTAAATTTGCATTTGATAAAGCTTACAAGATCCAATGTTGTCAAGTTCTAAAAGACATAAAACTTCTATCATGCTTTGGAACTAAATTAGGCAACTTAGTAAGCATTCAACCACCTAGTTTAAATATTAGAAAGTCATACGACAATCATATTATTATCCAACTTTTTTTACCTATCATGGTTCAACGTGCATTTCCCAAGTTTCATGACTTGAGGCGTGTGATTTCGCAAGTATGCTTGTACTTCAATATTATTTGTTCAAAGGTTTTGATTCGAGAGCATGTCTAAGCTGCCAAAGATATGATTACGGAGGCATTATGTGTGTTGGTCCGTTATATTCACGCTCATTTTTTTGATATAAGTATACATCTATTGGTGCATTTAGCTGATCAAGCACTACATTGCGGACCAGTTAATTATACATAGATGTATCCATTTGAAAAGCGAGACATTCTTTTTAATAATTATAATCCGAATTACTATTCAATGATAATATAGAAACATGCATTAGTTTATGTTTTCTTAGAGCTACGATGGAGTGCAAAAACATACCAAGCAATAAACAATATGTGGAAGGGTCAATTGCCGAAGTATATCTTGTTCAGAATCTATTAGGTATGTAATGGAGTATATGCCAGATCCACGTGTCAGAAATCATAGCTCTAAACAAGCACCATTCTTGGATGAGAATGGTAATGATACATATGAACATTCCATTATTGAGGGTAAAACAATCAAGCAAAGTGGCGTACAACGCATACAAATTCGATGATGGATACTTTTTAGAATGGATATACCAGATCTAAACGATCATTATAGGTTTGTGTTTTTTTTAGAAAATTATAAATTAACATTCTATTTACTTAATATATAACATATTTACTTTGTAGCGAGTATGACTGTCATTAGAAGATGCTCACCGTAATAAAAAAAGACTTCAAACAAAGGCAGAAGTTATTGTACAATCAGAATTTATTGATTGTTTGCACATCAAGGTTTGTTAGGCTTCAACGGAATAATAGTTATATTACAAAATCACGACTTTATTTAATATATTTTAGTGGTTTTAATAGTTAATGGAAGAAAAATGCATGAGTTCATTGTTATGGCATTATGTTAGTGGTCCAACGTGGGAAGCCAAAACTCATCTCAAATATAGTATCAGTGGCTCTTTTTTTTCTCACTAGTACTACGACAACACTCATTCAATAGTAATGTTTGCATGGATGCAATTACAACATTTATTGCAAGTGCAAAATATTTAAATCATATGGATGATGATACTTGTTGGTATGGTGTTATCAAGGAGATCATTGAGGTTGATTATTATGATTTTCAACATGTAGTATTCTACTGCGACTGGGTAAATATCGCCGACAAAAAAAGGGCTGTAAGATTTGTTCGGACTCTAATTTACCGATGGTAAATCTAAAGAAGCTTAAAAGTAGTAATGGAGAATATGATGAGCCCGTCATTCGTGCGTCTTAAGCAAGCCAAATCTTTTACATAAAAGACATATAAAATACCGATTGGTCCATTGTACGATGTTCGCCTAAGCACTTGATTGATGACATAGATGATTATGAGATGCCAACAAACTTCCACTCCAGTTTGAATGAGCAACACAACTTAACATTGTTGAAATGCATGGAATCTAGATAGAAAAATATGATTGTAACTAGTGATTTTTTGTTGTTTTTCGTTTGACGTATTGAATTTATGTTGACATTTGAATTCTACAGTAGTAAAACATGCTTTTTTTGTTTGATATATTGAATCCATTTAATGCTTAATGCTTAGTTGTTTTTATATTGATTTTCATCTTTGCACTAAAGGTAATCTACTTGTTTATAGTTATATTTAAACACTACCCAGCCTTTTATGCTATGATTACTTGATTTATCAACTGATTTACAAGTTAACGTGTATATTGCGGAATTTCAATTAGTTGCAACAATGCATCACAATGTCAAGAAAGCACCGAAGAAGACGTTCCTCCTCCACTAACATATAAAAAGTATTCAATGATTGTTGAAATGGATGGTGCTAAAGGTAGAGATGCAAAATAATGGAGTTCTCATTGTAGGGTTCTGATTCATGCGCTCATTCCAGTTAGTTATGATGATTGGAGGAAAGTAGACAGATTTTATAAGGCTAATTTATGGAAAGCACTTATGGTATTTTACTTCATTTCATTTCATGATAGAAACAACTTGTTGAACCATGTTAAATTTTGTGTTCTCTTTTTACCGTTTACTTATTCTTATTTATTCTTCATGATTGGACATTATGTATCATTAATCATAAGTGATTGCCTTTTATTTAACTTTGACATGAATCTGGATCAACAATTTTTTTGATTTTTGTGCTTTGTTTTAGTAGAAAGATTTTGACATGAATCTGGATCCAACTATTGCTCGACCTATTTTAGAGAGAGATTTTTCACAATATTTAAGATTGGAGAAATAAAAGCTATGAGACAAATATTTAAAGAAAGATATAGAGTTATTACCTAGATGCATTACGATTGATAACTGTCCGAATGATATTGATAAAGTCCAACGGGAGAAATTCGTTGACATTGAGTACACTGATAAGAAAGGAAAACAATGCAAAACAATGCTGAAAATAAAGGAAAAAACACTATAACTCATATTTTGGGAAGAAAATCATATACTAGACTTTATGAAGAATTTGTATGTAGTCATTATTGTACATGTGCATAATTTACAAATGAATTCATATATATTCATATAGGAAGCGGAGAATCCGGAATGAAAGCCTACATAAGCAAATGCTTGGAAAGAAGCGCACACAAGTAGAAAAACCGAAGATGTGCTTCCGTGCACAGCAGAAAAATATGTAAGGATAAAAATGTTCATGCATTGAATTCATAACCAAATATTTGTACTTATTGTACGCATTTTATTTCTAGATTTTGCTTCGTTTTTATATTTTCATTAGTCTTTAGTAGAAATATATAATGCATAACATATTTTACTATTGTTATCGTCATTCATCATCAAATCTAATGAATGAATAAAAATATTTTGGAGATCATCAATTTAAGAGAATCTTGAATAAATATATTATCACTCGTCAACCTTTTTGGATTTAACTTCTATTGAAGTCTTATTTGTTTAAAAATTATCCAATATTTTGCCAGCAAGTCCATCGAAAGAGGATCCTGCATAAAAGGCACCATCTTGAGCACAATTTGCATGAGTTGACAATTTTCCTAATATTTTCCTTCGTAAAAAGCTATGAAAACTAATGTCAAATACTCACTGTATCAATGTTTTCCTAATTCCTTTAGAAAAATGGGTATAGTAATTCCTTCTATAAGTGACGTTGCTACTGTTTTCTTAATTCCTTCATTATTATATTGTTTTCTAATATTTTTCTTCATTGAATGAATTAATAACTGATGTGACAAATACTCACTCTTTCTATGAAAACTTTGACAATTGCATGAAAATACTAGTATGAAGTATTACTATGTGGTCAGCTACCATTAGGAGCTGCCATCCCATTCTAGATTGTCCATGTTCGAATTGTTTTGGGCGCAAACACCGTGGTAGTATAAGGCTTTGGTGTCAAAAAGGGATGGGGTAATCCGGCTCATCATGTTAAAAGGGCAACCTGCTCTGAGTAGCAGGGGTACCATAGTTCTTATCAGACTTTGGTGCATTTTCTAGGCTTGTACCATCGGAAGTTAGTCCCTTACCTTGCCATAGTATGGAATCCAATCTCCAATGAGCGCCTTTACAGTTTTGATTGTAGACCTAGTATGCTGGAATTTAATATGGTAAAAATTTCATCTGTTTTGATATTATTTGAACCATAGACATTATTATAATATCATTGGATTTTTATATACAAATGTTTTGGTTATCGTAAAGTGAAAAACCCATTCGTGTTTATGTGCGGCGTGGTCTTACGAGATACGTTTGTTTTCAAAGATTTTATAACTTTAAAATTCAGTTAGGATTATTTTCTCACACTGGTTTTCCTGACTGACTCGGGTGTTATTTTATTATAATGCTTTGGTCAGACCGAGCATATTACATATTAGTTTGTATGCTTTGGAGCTTCAAGAGATGAGTTGGAGGCCAGAGACGTATTTATGTATATGGTTATTTTTCCACTGCATTCATTATTGTATTTATCAGCAATTCTAAGGATAGGCTATTATAACTGTCCAGGCTGAAATATGTTAGTAGCCTCCGATTGATGTCTCTCTCTCTCTCTCTCTCTATATATATATATATATATATATATATATATATATATCAGTTTTGCTTATATGTAAAGATTTTTGGTATATTATCTATCTTGTTTAGTTTCTTCTTATCCTCTTCCTTTTTTCTTTTCCCTGACAATCGAGTTTTCCGGCATTCGATTTATCGGCATGCGGTACAATGGACATATTAGTGTCGATTTCCATGGGTCTAAAATCCTGGTCATTACATTTGGTATCAAAGCTGAAGGTTAAGCGAGAACCTTGGCTTTGGTGGGGTAACCCATTAGAGATATGGTCAATAGCACCCTTGGATGAGTTTGAGTGTGTGTGTGTGTGAGCACGTATTTGTTAGTGATATGAAAATGTTTTATATTGTGTTGGTTGATTTGTTGAGTGGCTTATGGGTTTGATCAATACGAGTAATTAACTTTATTGATAGGGATCTCTAAACACTTGAAAAGAGCAATTCGACATGGTATCGTTTTGAAATTGGGTAAATGAAATAATTTTACCTTGATTATACTTTATATATAATGGAATAATTTTTCAGAAATTATTGTAGTTGTATATGGTGTGTTTGGTTGTTAGAGAATGATAATTTTTGATTATTATCATTTGTTGATTATTGTTTGTTATCGAATAAAGGTATTATTATTATAATGCAAACAAGATAAACAATTAAGAAATGGTTTTATATAACCAAAGTGAGAATATATAAATATATGGTTTATAAATGTGATTTATGAATTGAAAGGAAATGAAATTTTAGAAGTATATTATAAATATAATTTGTAAGTAAAAAGGGTTTAAAAGCTGGAAAGTTGAGAATACAAATCCTGTTAGTTTTGGAAATGATTTTTCGAAGTTTTGGAAAATAATAATAATAATATTTGGAAAATAATAAAAATATTTAGAAATTATTTTGAATAAAATATTTAAAAAGGATTTTAAAGAGATAGAAAGCACTCAACACACCTCGGTCGTTGAAAAATAATTTCGATGATGACTGTAGCATCAACGACGTTTATTTTTAGGTTTCCAAGAGAGGAATTGCTACTATTGGTGTTTTTGTTTTGGTAAAACTAGCTTTGATTTTAAAATCCAAAAGAATGATTTGATATACCAAGGGGACTATATATATATATATGATTTCAAACTGATTTGAAATAAATGAGAACAAGGTGTTTAAACTCTGGAAAAAATTTCATTAGGTGTTTTATGGAAATATGAAAAAATAAGTTTCATAACTTATAAACCTTGAGAATTCATAAGTTAATACAATGTTTAAATTGTTAAATATGAATGTAACAAAAGTAAATATGAAATTGAACAATGGAATAAAATTTAACGTAAGTTATATAAAATGAATTATGAAAAGAAATTTAGTCTGGGTTAGGTTGAATGAAATAATTTTTTGAAATGGGATTGATTTAGATTTGAAATGAACTAATTAAATAAATTAGTGAATTGGATATAGTTTAGAATGTTGTGTGATAGAAATTGAATATTAAAACTGGAAAATGGATTGAGTTGAAAGAAACTGAATTTGATTTGTAATGGATATGGACTCAAGTTCTGAAATGGTAATAAACATAAGAAGTGTTGTATGAAATCTTTATAAACTTAAGTAAAATTCTATGAAATGATTCATAAATAAATTTAGTGTGGAGTGAAATGTTGTTAAACATAAAATTTGACGAGATAATTCTTGAATGATATTACTATCGGAAGAATATACTAAGGAAAAACTGAATGATAATAAAGCAATGTGAATAATTGAATGTAGACCAATTGAATGTGAATAAAGTAAATGAGAATGAAATGAATGTGAACAAAAAAAGGAATTCGTTATAGCTAAGAATTCAATTGAAATAAATAGTAAGTTGTATGTATATTGTTTTATTCGCATAATGATTTGATCCAGATTCGAGTACATAGTTTCGAGATGATTTACATCGGTCCGAGTTAGGATTTTTCACTCGATTCTCGACGGCGAACACTGGATACAGATTTTTGGTTGATTCTGTAATTCTCTATCATAGTATATGGCTATGTAAAGGGAATGCCGATTTCTAATCAAAGAACCGGATCTGAATACGCACTAGAGTGGTCGTGTGAACAATACTAGCTTCGAAATGAAATGGCGTGAACGAGCGGGAGGTCAGATTTGATATTGTAAACGGATGATATATGTACATCTTGCGGGCTTTATCATAATTAAATATTATTACTGGAAAATGCAAAATAATATGATTACTAATTATATGATTAGATATCATTGGTAAATAAGATACATGTATAAAAGCAAGAGCTAGTAGATGCTTTTGGTTTCATAAGTAAAATTTGATTGCCCGACTAAAAGGAACATGTTTATATTGTTTTTTCTTTGATGGTTTCATGATTAAACCACTTTTCTTTTGTTTAATTTTGTTGTTTAGGACCCGAGGTGGCAAGTGTAGTTGTTCTGATCTAGCCGCTCAAATGAGATTCCGGCAAAACTTTACGTAAAATTAAGGCGTTAGAAAATTTGAAGAAATTTTTGATAACTAAGATTTGATTTTGAATTATAACCTGAATTGATTAAATAGGTGATACTAGATAGAATCTATGAATAAATTTGGAAACTTAGTGAAAGAAAGAACAAGGTTTCACAAATTGATTTTTGGAAAGTTAGAGGATTTAAAGGATTTAAAACCTTTTTCAACTAATGGGGTTTGGGCACTTTTCTTACCTTGGCAATTTCGGGAACAAAATTCCCTTAAAGGATGGAGGGATTTAACGACTCAAAATTTTAGTAAATAGATTTAGAATATTTAATTGATTTTGGATATTGATAAAGTAATTTTATAAGTAACTTAAATTTCAAATATGGTGATATAATTGTTGAATTTAATAATTGAAATTATTTAAATAATTGAATCTTGATTTTATGAGAATGAAAATGATTTTGAAAATTTATTTAAATCATATGTAAACCAAAATGAAGATAGTAGACGTTTAATTTAGATTTAAAAGAGATTAATTTGGTTTTTAATAATAACTCGTTTTAATTAACGTGTAAAAGTAGCCTTCTGGGACATTGTCTTAGAATCGAACGAAACCAGTTTCGTTGGAACCGTAATAGTAATTATATTATGCTGTCGATTTTCATGGCAATTTGATGTATCTTCTGCATACGATCGAATTAGGCCACGAAACAAGTTCCATTGTGTTCGAAATAGGGGTATTACATTTGGAACGCCAGGCGACACACCTCGTTTGGAGTTCGAAATTTTGGGACGTTTTGTAATATGATACTTTTAACTGAAAATTATATATATATATATATATATATATATATATATATATAAAACCATACCCTACCCATACTTCCTTATACACCTGACCTTGCCTCCAAGTGTTCAAACCCATACTCCCCCTCCTGTAAGTCATGCTCCAAATTAGAGAAAGGGTTGGTTTCTTTTTGGTTTAAAGTTTTCAAATTCAAACCCATCAATCCAACGACTCATATCAATCTGAGTCACTAAAGGCGTTTTTAGGTGATGGATTCATCTAGAAAGTTGTCGCTGACGTCGAGGCAAAGCGAATGGATGGTCGGATCTTAGTAGATTATGACGATGTGGTTGCAGTCCGACATGAACGGAGACGTGGGTTTTTGGAGCTCGACAGCGAGTTCTAGTCATCTAGGGGTAGGGGCCCCTGAAGGAAAAATGTGGGAAAGGAGGAGAGCAAGATTCGGCCGAAGTTTGGTCGTCAAGGTGGACGGCGGTGGCGGAAATTGATGGTTGAATGAAAAATGTTCATTTAGGTTTTCGAGGTGGTGGTGGCATCGTTGAAACCGAGGGTCACGGCGGATTAAAGCTCGAGGGTTATGGCAGATTAAAGCTCGAAGGTGGGGCTTCTCATGGTCGAAACGCGGTGGGGCCAGGTGGTGTTAGGCGGCGGCGAGGAGTTTTTGAATGGAGCAGCAAAATGGGGGTGGCTGTGTTTGAAATCGGAGAAGAAGGATTGTTTATTTGGTAATTAATTAATGTAAATGAAATTAGTTATTAATTATTAATTTAAAATTTGATAACTTATAAAATCGATGACTCTGTCATACGAGGTCCAAGTGAGCTGCGACGTTTTGTGTGACACTCAAATGATGTTAGCTTCGCAATGGAACTGGTGTGGATGAATTTGAATACAGTTGAAATTTGGGCTAAAATCGGACGTCGTTCGATTTTAGTTCCAAACTAGAACGCCTCGGTGACAACATAAATTTTTGATAAGTTAATCTCACCTTTTTGGTTGACCACAAATATTTTCAGACGATAAAATTATTGATTGAATGTGTGAATATTTATTTGTTGGTTGTTATTGACTATTTGGATAATTTGCTAAATTAAATTGTTGGTTTGGATATATTCCCGCCTATTGGAGCAGATGAGACCCTGTTAAGTTCCCGTAAGAGAGGATAACCCATTGTATATGAATCTCGCCTCGAAGCGGTTGATTTATATTCTATGATTATATAACGTTTGTGATGCAGGAAAAGCGGATCAGAGGGATCCAATAGTATTCCTCACCAATGTTGATTTTATATATATGTATGTATGTGTGTATATATATATGTGTGTGTGTGTGTGTGTGTTGATATATATATATATATATATATATATATATATATATATATATATATATATATGCTGTAATGCAAGGAGGCAAGAGGGATCCAACGGGATTCCTTGGTATTGTTGAATTGATTTCAGTAATATTCCAATCGAACGTATTATTGGATAATCAGCCTGATTTTTGGAATTATTGGTTATGACATCGTTATATGTTAAAAACTAAAATCCAGTAGTGATAGAAAATCAATATCGATATTGGTTGAGCGTTTGGCAGCTATTGGCCTCAAATTAGTAATTAAAAAAAAACTATAAATTTCCATTTGAGTTGGAATTGGTTTTTGAGACAGGAAATGATTTTAAATTAGAAATTGGGTTTTAGAAATATTTTGTTTTAAATATTATTTAATTATGTTAGTATTGTTTTAAACTATTTACTTATATTAATATTGTTATAAAGTTATTTAATAATATTAGTATTATTTTAAAAGTTATTTGCTTATAATTAATATTGTTTTAAAGTATTTATCAGAATGCTAATATCTTAATAAAGGTAATTGCTTAAGAATAATTATGGTTTGAAATTAATAATAAGGATTTATTAATAAGGATTTGAAAATAAATTATTAACATTTATAATAAGGGTAAAGATTAATTATTATTGTTTTTGAAATGATTAATTATTATTTTAAGATGTTTTAAGATTTATAATTATTGTTCATTTACTCATAATGTTTACTTTTAATAACTAATTTTATATAATAATGTTTAGAAGATAATGGCCTTTATGTGTTTTTAAGTATGTTCGAGACCCATAAACAGAGTTATATAAATAAACTGGATTGCATGCGAGAAGTTTATAAAATGTTTTAAAGACGCAATGGAAGATTACTTGCAAGGATAAAGAGTTTTATAAATGGTTAGATATTTATAAACAGACTTAATAAACGGGTTAATAGATTTATAAAAGAAGTTTTATAAAGGGTTTTATGGATTTATAAATGAATTTTGAAATTTACAAAGAGGATTTATAAGTGGTCAAAATTTATAAAAGGGGTTATAAATGATTCTCAGAGATTATAAAACAGTTTATAAATGGTTTTAGGGAATTATAAAGAGTTTTATAAATGATTTTTGACTCGAATAAAAAGAAAATCTTTCTTAATTTTGTGGATATACTTATATCATTGAAACAAGTATATGGATATTTTTTAAGTATTGAAAAATAGGGATTTGTTGATATAACTTTGTAAAAGTATTTTTATACAAGTAATCTACAAAGTGATTGTAATAAACGATAGATTTATTTAAAGAGGTTAGTGGTTGCTTATTTGCTTAACCAATGCTAATTTTCCCTATGGAATTAAATTCCTAGTTGAATGATTGTTATTCGATAGTTAGATAACTGACTATTGAATTTAGACCCAAATGTAACTTTAGGTATATCTTGGAGAAACACGGGAGCTATGTGGCACAGTCATCTCCGATGATGTTGTACTGTGTGTATAAATCACGTTTCGTTCTCCAAAGATAATGATAAGGAGATCCGTCCACTAACGGTTAGGAGGTGATCTCCTATCATATCTTTGACTGCTTATTTCCTAACGAATAGGGGTTGAGTTTATCGGGAATTATCGAATATTGATTTGAAGAGACCGCGATCAGGTATGTTATCTGAAAACCACTTCGATCCAACAAATGCGTTTCGAAGTGAAGACAACTTAAAGATAGTGGATTTGAAGACGGAGCTCTCAAATGTTTCGTTCAGGCCATAAACGGACTTGTATGGATGAATGCTGGTATTGCACTCTTGCTTGGAGATTGGTGTTAGCATTCCAAGATGGTCTGATAGGACGAAGTAGGTAAAGACGTGACCTCGCGAGCCTTACGAATCGAGAAATGGAAAAATCAAGGTATGCAATAGAGTTATGTGGTCAGCTACCATTAGGATCCCCCATCCCATTCCAGATTGTCCATATTCGAATTGTTTTACGCACAACCACCGTGGTAGCATAAGACTTCGGTGCCAAAAAGGGATGGGGTGATCGGCTCATCATGTTAAAGTGATAGCCGGCTCTCTGTAGCAGGGGTACTAGATTTCTCGTCAGACTTCGGTGCATTTTCTAGGGTTGTACCATCAGAAAGTAGTCCCTTACCTTGCCATAGTATGGAATCCAATCTCCAATGTGTGCCTTTACGGTTTTGATTGTAGACCTAGTATGCTGGAATTTAATTTAGGTAACAATTTCAGCTATTTTGATATTATTTGAAACCATAGACATTATTATAATATCACTGGATTTTTATATACAAATGTTTTGGTCATCGTACGGTAAAAACTCATCCGTGTTTATGTACGGCGTGTTCTTACGAGATACGTTTGATTTCAAAGATTTTATAACTTTAAAATCTAGTTGGGATTATTTTCTCATGCTGGTTTTCCTCACTGACTCGTTTGTTATTATATTACAATGCTTGGGTCTGACCGAGCGTATTATAAATTAGTTTGGATGCTTTGGAGCTTCAGGATATGAGTTGAAGGCCTAGGGATGTATTCATGTATATGGTTATTTTTCCATTGCATTCATTGTTGTATTTATCAGTAGTTGTAAGGACGGGTTGTTACAATTGTCCAGGCTGAAATGCGTTAGTAGTCTCCGATTGATGTCTGTATATATACATATTACAGTTTTGCTTATGTGTAAAGATTTTTGGTGTGCTATAGATTATTCGTTCTGCTGTGAGATACTACGTTGTTTAATTTTCTTCTTATCTTCTTCCTTCTTTATTTTTCTCTAACAATCGGGTTTTCCGGCGTTTGAATTCTCGGCATGCAATATAGTGGACGTATCAATGTCGATTTTCGAGGGTCGAAAATCTCGATCTTTACAATTATTAAAAATCTTCCAATACTATAGAAAATTATCTATTTTTAAGTTTTCAAAAGATCTTTTATACCCAAAGCAATTTCCAATAGATGATTTTATTATCTAACCACTTTTATTTATTTATAAGTATAATTCAATTCAATTTTAAAACTCTATAAATAATTTTCTAAAGCTTCCAAAGATATTTTAAAACTTATCCAAAATATAAATTATTGAGCGAAATTCACTAAAATCATCAACCAATCATCAATATAAATTATATCGTTTGGCTCGAGTCGAATTACATCGAATTCAGAACATCAGTACAATGTACACACATGTATAAAATAAACTATACATCAAAATACAATCGGACAGCATATCCTTTGTATTTTGACAATCCAACATACACAAATCTCACAATCTAATACAAAATCACATCAGTTCACAACATTTAATCCAATATCAAAATAAACATCTCAACTAAGTAATCCAACTAAGCAATTTAAATAATATTCAGATAAATTCTCAATAAGGAATATGGAATAAATATAGATGTGAGTTTAGAAACTCACTGAGATAACGAACGCAGAATTTACCATGTCCTAGACGATGTTGTTCCATCCAAAATTGAAGTGTTCGCTCCTCCATCATCGCTGCCCTCAACATGAGCAACAACTTCATTAGTTGCCTGAACTCAATCTCCTAACTGCCAACCATTGATGCTTTCTACCACCATCATCGCACCTCAACCTAACCAGACACCATGACTTTCTCCTTCAAGTCATTGCCTAGTTCGTGCATATGCGCCCCCAAGTTGTCGCTAACATTATCGCATCAATCCCCCAGCCCCCCTCTTTAGCCTTCAATCCGACTCACCATCAACCGCATCACGACACCTCCCAGGTCACAGCCATTTTCGAGCACGGCCGTTCCTCTATCGTCATCACCAAAGGTTGCAGTAACTCCAGGTCAACGCTGTAGCTTTCGATTGCACACAACAGAGAGGCATCCATTCCCAATCGTGTCATCCCTCCCCTAAGACATCGTCGAGTTGCCGTGCCCAACGCCTCTATGTTCAAATATTTGATTTTTTATTTACAAATTTGAAATCAGGGATTATGGCAAAGGTGAAGTCAGGTTTTGATTTTGAGCAGGGTTATTGGGATTGGGGTTAGAAAAAAGAAGGATAATTTTTTAAATGGGCTTAGGCTGAATTTGGGCTCTTTTAATTCTAGTTTAATTTGGCTTTAACTAATTTCCTTCACATTTAAAATTGAATATTTATAAATATATTTTAACCTAGTTTAAATTGATTTACACCCCATGTTTCAATTACATTTCGATAATAGGATAATTTTATTCAATTCAATACTCGCTGTTTTCAAAAATAAGTTTATTTTTAAAGTATCTCAATCATAAAACAATTATTTACACTTCAAATTATTTTATATTGATTAAAACATTATATTCAATTTTAGTATATTTTTAGAAATCTTTTTATTAATTTAATCCAATTTATCAAAAAAAATTATTATATAGAATTCGATTAAGTGAAGATTTATTTTCAAGATATTAATTATCACAATTCCAGTTTGAACACTTTTATTATAATTAAGTTCGTGTATTTTACGATGAAGAAAGAAGGGTTATTACAATAAACTTCGCTCAAGCCACGCAAGTAGGTGCATGTGGCAACTTGGCTTACCATCCATACTACATGTACTTAATCAAACATTAGAGAAAACAATGACATAAAAAGTGGAAAATGTCTAAATATTAGACAACGTGGGATAATGATGTTTTAATGTATTTATTCAACTATCCCTAACTAATTATAAGAAAACTACATATAAAGGAAAGAATAACATCCCGAGCAAAGGAAAAGTTTTGTACGCATGTATCAATTTCTTTCAATTGAATTGACATATGGACGTAACACCCCACAAATAACTAAATAAAAAATTAATTATGAGAACAAGTTTTTAAATGATTTTATTATCAAAATAAATAAGAAAACTTGTGAATTAAGTACGCATGTTGCAACTTATATTTGACCTGAGAGAATGAATAAAAATGCAACGATCCAGAATTTCACTGCTTTGATTAATGAATATTAATTTAATTTTAAATATTAGATGTATAGGTTTTATCATGAAAATAAAATCATTTTAATTAACTAATAATGATGGTAAAATCATTTTCAATTTTTTTTTACCAAATTAAATAGTTCGTATTAAAACAGAGAGTGTGACTGAAGAACGTTTTCCGAAATTTCGACCATTTGACACGGAAAGTTATCGGGAACATTGTTCGTCGTTTTTCACTATATGTACATATATATAAGAGTTAATTAACTAGACAATAATACACTTAGAAATAAATTGTCTTATATTAATTTCTATTAGTAAGTGATGAGATAAGACATAGTTTTAAAAATAATAAACATTTTTTTAAATATATATATTAAGTATTGTCACATATTAGATTTTGCAATCATTAGCCATAATTATCTCTTGTCGATCTTATTTAATTAATAATTAAACTTATATATATATATATAAATGATGTGACTAAACATAATAATTATATATATACAAAGAAAGTGACGTGACTAGACATAATAATTATATATATAAGAAAGTGATGTGACTAAACATAATTATATATATATATATAAGAGTGATGTGATTAAGCATAATTACATATATATATTTATTATAAAAGATTTGTGATGTGACTAGATATAATGATGACATTGGAAATTGCATATAAATAGCCATATGTTTATCCATTTTTCATATTCTTTCCACCAACATTTTCTTCCTAATTTCTCACTCAAATGAAGGTTTTATTTTTTTGAAACCATTTGAAATTTTAATTGCTACAACATTATAGTTTACCACCTTTTCAAATTTCAGTCATAGCTATGTCAAAATACTTAATCTTTGCAAAGCAATTTTTCATCAAGAATTTCAAGTCTGAAAATCACCCTTTTTCTTTTGATCATGACTTCCTCAAAAGAATCAAAAATGAGTTATACTTTTTTTTTAAATGATAGAGAAAATAAATTCCAATAACTTTTTTTTGAGTCCTTATTGAATGAGTAGTCAGCCCAAAAATCAGTTGAAAAATGACCTATTTTCGGGTTTATTATTGAGAATTCGATGTTTATCCGAAGTTGCTCCACCTGACCAAAACAAGTCTCTATTCCTCTTCCCTTCAAGGCCGAGCCTACCTAGTACATTTAGGCTTCAAAACTCTGTTTTTTTGCTTAGGAATGAAAGTGCTAGGCCATACTCAAGTCAGCGAAAGTTTGGATAGCCTTCGGTGAGTAAATTCGTTAACTTTTTGGGAAAGAATTTACATTTAAATATATGATACAATCGTTGTATTTGTGATGTTATTATTTGGATCATGGTATGGTTTGGATGGATATGTATGTGCTAATTTGTGATTTATCATTAGAACTTTGAGTTGATGATTCAAGTGGTGTTTTGGTTATAAAATTATGATCTTTGGCATAGAAAGTTAGCAAGTAAAATTAGTAAATGGAAGAGTTGGTAAGCAACAAGTTGGAAATTATAGGTATCCATAGCGATAGTCGTTATGGATGCAAGTAGGTTAAAATTCAATTTTCGTAAAGTTTGGTTTTTATACTTCAAATTGTTTTGTAAATGATTTATAAACTAAATAATGATATTTTAAAAGGTAAATTAAGAATTCAATAATAAATTTTTAGTTAATTATGTTTTGATAATTTATAATTAATTAACGATTAGACAAGGGTTATGAACTTTTATTAATTAAAGGTTGGTTGTTATTAATTATCTTTTAAAGTTAAGATTTATTTTAAAATATCAGTTAAGTTAGTTAATTATGATTTAAGTATATGATTTATTTTTAATTAACTATTATATAAATATATAATCAATTATTAATTAATTATTAATCAAGTGTTTAATTATTTTTAAATTATAAATTAATTAAGGTTTAATTTATAATAAATTATTTATTAAAGGTTTAATTTATTATTTAAGTTTAATTAGAGATTATTTGATTAATTAATTGAGATTAATTAATATTTAATTATTAATAAAGGTTTAATTAATTATTTTATAATTAATAAAGGGTCAATTTAGATTTAATTAGTAGTTAATTAATGTTAACTATTTAATTAAATTAAGTTAAGATTAAATTAAAATTAATTATGATTTAAATAAGGATTTAACTTATAATTAATTATTTTTAAAAGGGTTTAGAAGTTTTAAATCCTTTAATTTTCAAAAGTAATATTGCTCAAAGGTACTTCTTATTCAAAGACAGCTTTGAATATGAGTGATTCAAGTGTTGATACCACTAAGAAACCATATAACTGTGAATGAGTTATAATGTAGATCGTTGGGTTGTTTGGACATATGTTAACAGAAGAAATCCCTGTTCTGCTATAAATTGTTTTTTTGTTTGTTTGTTTGTTTGTTTGGACATGTGTTAGTATAATAAATCCATGTTCCACTATAAATTAATTGTTGGTTTGTTTGTGTGGACATGTGTTAGTGGAATAAAACCCCTTTCTACTATGAATTGATTGAATTATTTGAACATTTGTTTAGCAGAACAAATCACCATCCTACTATTATGTTATTTGGACATGTATACGATAGTTAGTTCATATTGACATCTTATTCCCTGTTTTGGATATGAATTGAATATATATATATATGTGTGTGTGTGTGTGTGTGTATGTTGACCTATGTAAATAACTGTTAAGTGAATTGGAATTAAAATTGAATGGCAACTTAAACTAGTACATTGGGATTGCTAAGCCTCCTTTTGAATTATTAAAGTATTTTTTTGAATTCACTTTAATTCTTAAATCAATTTGGGTCTAAAGGTTATAAATGATTTTCAAATTTTATTATTGTTTTATAAAGTTATTTTTAAAAAATATCTTGTTTTTAAAAAGGGGTTTATTAAATAAAAAGTTTTACCTAGAGTGATTTACAAAGGATATCTTGAAAAATGATATTTTATAAAGGAGATTCTATAAAGAAATTATGAAGGATGTTTTATAAATAATTTTAAAAATAGAAAGAGATTTTATAAATCATTTTAGATATTTTTGAAAGGAGTTTTAAATCTAATTTGAAAACTTTTAATTGGTTTGAAATGTGAAGTGAACTTTTTGGAGAAAGACGGGTATGTAGCGCGAGACTACATAGCCGGTTAGATATATATATATATATATATATATATATATATATATATATATATATATATATGAAAAGCAGTATAATAGCCGATCAACATGCTTGATCGGTAGCACCATCAGCAAAATAAAAACTACATCAAAACCCCTAAGTCATATTACGAACAAGCAAAAAGAACCAGAACATCAAAACAAAACAGCAAGCTGTTAGGGAGATAAAGTCTTCTGCTATCAAGCACCTCCGGGAGGAAAATCTGTACTACTGCATTGTGAGTTAGCCGGCGACGGACTGCGATAGGGTAAGCGAAGCCTGAAAGGCGCTGAGTGGCTGCAACCTGTATATAGATTGAATAGGTGAGATATACGCCTGCATAGGCCATCAAGATGTGATGTAGGTTTACCAAACACTCGAGCATTTCTCTCTTTCCAGATACACCAACAGAAGATAGAAATGAGTATGTCGAGGTTGGGATCATGTGAGTTGTTCTGCCAGTAATCGAAAATGATGGGCCTGTCAGGAACAAATCCAAGTGTATGGGCGTTAGAGGCGGCCCAAACTGAGTAAGTGATGTCACAATGACTAAACAGATGGTGGATGCTTTCATTATGTTCTGAGCAGACACAAAGTGGATTGATTTGAATAAGAAAACGAGTGAGACGATCTTTAGTGTTGACGCGGTTGTGAGAGAGGCACCATTGAAAGAATACAACTCGGGGCTGAATTGGGCATTTCCAAAGTCTGGAGAAACCGAAGGAGCGACCAGGGTTGGTCAGAAAGGCGTAGCATGAGGCGACAGAGAATCCTTTGGAGGGTGCAAGCGCCCAGATGACTTGGTCTGGATGAGAGGAGAGGAGAGTAGATCGAAGGATGATGGAGGCAGAGATAAGGTCGGAGAAGGTGGCAGGGCTGAAAAGAGAGGAAGGGCAAAGAGAGTCAGGGCCAAGATGAACACAATCGCTGACTGTAATCGTCGGATCGGACGAGTGGAGGAAGAGATTATGTAAGACTTTGGCGAGGGGGAGCTGATCAAGCCACGTGTCAAACCAGAAAGAGCAGTTTTCACCATTGCCAATGGTCATGTGGAATAAAGATTTGACACGAGGTAAGCATTGAATCACTCCCGCCCAGAAAGGTGAGGGTCTTATGTTTGGAGGATAGTGGAGGATAAGGTGGATTTTGGAGCGATAGTATTGCGAAAGGACCAAATCTTCCCAAATGTAATGATCGGGGCAGAGACATTTCCAAAGCCATTTAGCTAAAAGGGCGATATTGAGGGCACTGAGGTTAGGGATGCCCAGGCCCCCATGGCGTTTATGCAAGCAAACGGTATCCCAGCTAACTAGTCTTTTAACACCACCCCTGTTCCACAGGCAGTTTCTCCTGATTTTGTCTAAACGATTAATGACCCAAGAAGGAAGCTTATGGAGTGACATCCAGTATGATGGAATGGCAGAGAGTACCGATTTAACGAGGACAAGACGGCCCGCGGTGGATAACGAGTGGGCCTTCCAGCCCGAGAGCCTGGAACCAATTTTGGAGATGAGGGGGAGCCAATCAGATCTGATGAGCTTGGTGGGCCGGAGGGTTATGCCGAGATATGACAGTGGGAATTCTGTTATCTTGCAGTTAAGCATAGATGAAATGTAAGGACCCAGGTGATGTGATTTACCTAGCATAATGGCTGAACTTTTGCTGAAATTGATTGAGAGACCAGATATTCTTTCAAAGGAGTATAGTGCTACTTTTAAGCAGTGGATAAATTTTTGTTGGGGGGATGCAAATATGATAGTGTCATCTGCGAACTGCAGGTTGGAGATTGACACCGACGAACCAGGAGGGGAGATTCCTGAGAATAGGCCATTAGCTGAGGCCAATTTCAGCATTCTGTTAAAGACATCAGCCACTAGAACGAAGATCAAAGGTGAAAGGGGGTCGCCCTGTCTCAACCCCCTAGCTGATTTGATGTGACCACCCGATACACCATTAATCGAGACCGTAGAGATGCTCGAGTAAAGAATATGTTTAATCCAAGAGCACCAAGTGGAGGAAAAGCCTCTGTGTGTCATAAGCTCGAGAATGAAGTCCCAGTTTACAGTGTCGAAGGCTTTGGTAAAATCGAGCTTGAGAAGAACTCCAGGCATGGCAGTGTGGTGACAGAAAGAGATGATTTCTTGGGTCGAGGCAATACAATCCATGATGTTCCTTCCTAGTATGAAGGCCGATTGTTCAGAGCCGACTAGAGGGGCGATGACACTCTGGAGGCGGTTAGCAAGGACCTTGGTGATGATCTTGAAAGTTGTATTGAGGAGGCTGATTGGACGGAAATCGGGGAGTGAGTTAGCGCCAGGGACCTTGGGGATGAGGATAATTTTAGCGTAGTTTAATCTTGAGATGGTGGAAGGGTCAGATTGGAATTCTCTACACATTTCTAGAATGTCATACTTGACCAAATTCCAGAAATGTTTGAAAAAAATAGGACCGAAACCATCCGGGCCAGGCGCTTTATCATCTGCCATATCATTTAACGCATCCCATACTTCTTCTTCAGCAAAGGGGTGGTCAATGTGGATGCTGGGTTGGGATGGATAGAGGAGTGACCAATTGATATCAGGGAGGGGGGGAACTCTTACCGAGGATGTCTCTGAAGTAGTCGGTGAATAGACGGAGGTGGTCGGACGGGTCCGAGAAAGAGGAGTTGTCATGAAGCAGTTCTGAGATAAGAAGCGATCTGCGGCGCCCACTGGCCATTCGATGAAAGTATGAGGTGTTTTTTTCTCCATCTTTTAACCACCTCTCTTTAGATCTCTGTTTCCAGCCTATTTCTTCTTGTTTGATCAGTCTATCCAGATCTGATTCTAGGAAAAGGAGGCGAGCCCGGTCCGAGTCAGATAACGGGTTAGATTCTTCCATGATGTTGAGTTTTAGAATCTCATCCTGGGTAGATGAGATTCGTTTGCGGATGGATCCCCAGATAGATCTGGCCCATGGTCTGATGATTTTTCTGAGGGAACGAAGTTTGGATACAATTCTGGCGGAGGCCGAGTGAATTGGCGATGGCTGGGACCATAGTTGGTAGATGAAATTGTCGAAAGAGGGTTCCATTAGCCAAAGGCGTTCGAATCTAAAGGGACGAGAGATGGGGGACCGAGATCCAGTGTCTAAAATGATGGGGCAGTGATCGGAAATCAATGAAGCCAAACCGGAGACCGAGGAAAGGGGGAATAGATCTTCCCATGAGGAATTATAAAGGAATCTATCAAGTTTAGCTAGGGTGGGGATTGATCTGCGATTGGACCAAGTGTAATGGCGGTTATTGATCGGAGGGTCTATGAGGGAACAATCGTTGATAAAGGAGTTGAAGGAGTCTGAATCTACTGAAAAGCTATCCGAGTTGCGTTCAGAAGGTGATCTAGTTGTGTTAAAATCTCCTCCAACGATCCAAGGGCCGTTGAGATAAGAGGCAAAGGAGAAACATTCCGCCCAGAGTTTACTTCTTTCTTGTGAACTTTGTGGGCCATAAATGTTGGTGAAGAAGAAGACAGTGTCAGATTGGGTGTGTCGAAGGATTACGTGTAAAGCAGATGAGTGAGAAGAGGTGCTGCAATGGGTCCAAACTGCTTCATTCCAGGCAGTGATTAACCCTCCATTGGATCGCACTGCGTTTATATGGGCCCAACCCGTTAGGGTTGGCCCACCCATGTGTGTGATGTAAGATTGAGGGGGATCAGATATTTTTGTTTCTTGTAAGAAAAGAATGTCTGCTTTATGTGGGGTTAGGATAAGACTAACTGCATGTCTTTTGTGTGTGTCCCCTAAACCCCGAACATTCCACGAGACTACTTTCATTGGGAGAGAGAAATTCTCTCTGATTCTAGGGCTTGCATGGCCCGATATTGCTCATCATTTAAACTCACTCCCATGCAACGAACCATTTTTTTATTTAAACTTTTATTGGAGGAAGAAATAACAACAGTTTTATAGAAACTACCAGGAAGAGAAGAGGCGCGACTGATTCTTGAGCTCCGGCGAACGATGGCAGGCGAAAAGCGTCCCAGCTGGTCAGGTTCAGGGCTCTGGTGGCTGGAATTGTGAGCGATGGGGGGGGGGGGGGGGGCTTGGACATCAACAGGGATAAGCGTGGTCGTAGGATCATGATTGGAAGGGTCAACAGAGGGTTGTGAAGGTATGGGATTCATGACTGCTAATGGGGCACTTTGGGAGTTTGGGTTAGGGTGAAGAACGAGGGCCGGGGAGAAAGGTGGGATACTAGGGATAGGGTTGGAAAGGCCAATGGGGGAGAGTGGAGGATCCCGGTACATATCATCGGCGGCTTGGGTGTTTGGGTTGGGGATAGCTGCAAGGACATCCGGTGGATCCAACGGCCAGGGATTCATACCCAGTGGGCCATCGACTTCTTGGGATGCTTGAAGATCAGCCACGGGCAGGGGCTGTGGGATGGATGGGTCTAGGAACATGGCATCCAGGCGGTCCTCACTCAAGTCGACTGGGTGACCGACATCGTCAAAGTCTCTGATATCCATGTCATAATCGGCTCCCAGGAGCATTTGCTCCGGTCTGTGTAGGATGGGCATGTACCCACTTTTCTACCGTGATGAGGTATTCCGCTTCGTTTAGGTGTACTATCAACGAGCAAGGATTGGTTACCCGCTTGTAAAATTGCAGACAGGCAAGGAGAAATCTGTGGTCAATGTTTGCCTAGTCACAGTCATCGAAGGCGATAAATCTGCCAACCGTTCTGAGCGCCTCGCGAACCGCCATCGGATTATCTTGGAGGAATTCGGGGAAGCCGCTGATTCTGGCCCACGATGATGGTTCAAGTTCTGGGATTCTTTGGTCTGTGTCCTCCCATCTTTGAAGAAGGATCGAACCACCTGGCTTCCTTAAGAATTTTAGTTGAAGGGCTTGGTTACGGATGTCGAAGGTGGGGCAGCAGAAGATAAAGCGGTCATCTGCAAGTATCCAGAGAGGCCACTCTTCATGGCCAAAAGTATCCGAGAGAGTGCTGTGCAGAGTCTCGACGGACCAAAAGCCGTCAATGATCTTGGCAGTGAGATAGAGTGAGGAGTCCGCCATTGAAAATTTTCGTGTGGTATGAGAGATGGGATGAGTGTGAAGAGGATTATGAGAGGTAAGGGGTTGAGAAGGTTCGGGATGCTGCTGAGAGGCTTTTTGCTTTTCGAGATGTAATGATGACTGTGGGACCTTCACTGCAAGATTGAAAAGGCATTTGGACTTGTCTTTTGTGGAAAAGCTTCGGTTGGATTTATTGGGTTTAGGGAACTTTTTATTGGGACAGTGCGAGCTGGCATGTCCAAAAGAGCCACAAAGATAGCAAATCTTTGGGTCCCTACACGCCTTCGCCACGTGTCCCAATCCTGCGCACCTTAGGCATCGACCTTTCGACTTCAGAAATTCAATTGTAGTTTCAACGGATATGAAATCTGGTATCACCCTTCGTCGGAGCTGAGTTTGAGGAGGGTTGGGCAAGATCGGGGGTTTAGAACCCAGGGCCTGAGCATATGATTTAAATGTGGCTGGATTCTGTTGAGGGGTGACGAGATTGTCAGTGCCATAAGCGGGGAGCTTACGACCGGAGGGGTGAGCTGGAATTCGTGGGGAGTGGGACAATGATTTTGGAAGGGATTTGTAGGAGCTGGGGACGAAGGAGATCGGAGGTGGATCAGAAGGGGATGGAAGGGGGCGAGCGGTTGAATTGGAGAGCGGGGGGGATTTGGAACACGCCTTTGTCGCCATTGTCGCCATTGCTCTTAAGCTTAGGAGAATGTTTTGGGAAATATGTGAAGTGAACTTATAAAAAGAATTTTTATAAGGAATAATTAAATGTGTTTTATAGAAGGTGATGTTTTTGAAAGGGAATTGTTTTGACATTTAATACGGAATTTTGAGGAAATGGAATTTCCAAATTTTTTTGGTAAATACTTATATTATTATTTTTTCATGTAAAAGGGAATGTAAGAGGTTTAGAAATTGTGACGCCCACCTCTATACCCACGTTAGCGAAGGATACTACGGGGTAATGCCGTCAACTAACACGGAGAATATGGCTGGTTAGGAGCGACCATCTATATCCTTGCTTTAACTATCTATTGAATACATCGAAAATAACCATACACAGCAGATCGACATATCCAATGAATACTTAAAACAAAACCATAGGTGGTTGGAGGATCTATCAGAATAGAATATAACAACTCACATGTAATATACATCATAGAATAGTAGATCAACATATACACATATACAGATACATAAAAGAGTATACAAAATGAAACATGTCAAGTGGTATAGCAATCACAATATACAGACGAATCCAAAAGAATACATATATCAAAGTTACAACAAAATGGGACTACGCAAAAAGCCATAACAAAAAGAAGCTAGCGAAGTAGTCCATGCGGAAGCAAAATAGGCTAAGTCCAAAAGCACTGACCTGAAACATCTCGGTTTGACTCGAGTATAAATACACGGGTCAGTCTAGCTAAACAAATCAGTTAGATAAACTGAAAAACAATAACATGCAAGGTCATAAAGTATAACAAATATCTCTAAAAGAGATAACACAATCATCTAACAAAAGATGAATCATAATAAGACGAGCCTCATATCATCGGCAACTCAAATAAACAAAGGATATGAATATCCCAAAACAAGCCAAAAAGGCAAATAACAAGTACCAATGAAGGTAACACAAGTTCCACAAGGTAATCGCTATACAACGTGTGGGTCAAAAAGACCAACACCTAAGTGCGATACCTAGGGAATATACATATCAATGAAACAACAAAAAATTTGCACATGCTCAGTACTGTATAAACAAGGATCCATGAGCCCGAAGACTCCAAACCCAATATCACTCGAGCCGTGACGAATGACCAACTCCGAAAGCGATACAATAGGGCAACAAACCAAAAGGTACAAACCCGAAGGCAACATACCCGAAGGCAACATACCCGAAGGCAACAAACCTGAAGGAGACAGTCTTAAGACACTATCCCAAAGGCAACAAACCGTAGTGGTAAAAGTTCGAAGGCCCGGTACTGGACACCACTAACTGGCAGAATGTGTCATAACTCTCAAAAAAGAATCCGAAAAGTGGTAACGTGAGTCCCATAACCACCCGTTCGCACTAAACGGTTTACTATCTGTTAGTCAATTTCACACTCAAAGCAGTACAAAGTTTACCTCATCTCATCGGTAAACCAGACCAAAAGGCCAAAACGATCAATCGAATAGGGCGGGGATTAATCGGAAAGATAAATGTGTGGATTCATGGTTCGTGTTTTGCCTAACCATTTAATCTCCTTTTCTTTCCGCTCGAAGTGCAAAATTATGTGTTTGCGTTTTAAATAGAATTTATAAATTAGAGAACGAGCTTTTAATGCCATTTGAAAGGATCATTTATAAAATCCCGTGTAGGAAATCAAAAAGGAATCATCAAAGTCAAATATGCATAAACAACTAATTGGAATCAACGTGAATCGATAAAAAATTGGAATCACAAACAAATAAGCATACTAGGCCAAAACAAGCAGGTCAGTCGACTGGTCCTCTGCAGTCAGTCGACTGAACCATAACCCGAGAGTTTTCAAACTCTGTAGTCAGTCGACTGACTGCAGTGGGCCAATCGACTGGCTGTAGCTGGAATGGTTTTCCAGCCCCAAAAATGGAGGAGCAAACTCATCCCATTTGCAACCGGTCGAGCAATGGACTTAAGGGGCTTTTGCCTATCGATAACCCAACACCATTGACATTCCGATTCCCCATCAAAAACTTGTTCAACATCAAAGTTATGATTTTTCAAGATTTCACTCCAAAACACCAAAAATTGCAATGTTCACAAAACCAATCCGAATCAAAAGCAAATGCACATGAATAAGTGTTAGGAATTCATACCTAATAACCAAAGATAATCATAGTCATAGATGTGAGATAAAATCCTCACCTTTTAACTCACAAACAAAGAAGAAGCTCAATCACAAGGAGAAGACCAACCAATCTCTACTTCAACCCAACAAGCTTCAATCTAAGTTCAAAACAAGTATTTCCTAAGTTAGGTTTAGGAAACTTTCTGAAATTAAAGGAAGAAAGAGTTGGAGAAGATGAAGAGAGGCTTACCAATAGCTTCACCTTGACTTTGGAGCAAGAATTCAAGTTTGCAAGAAGAAACTAGGGCTTGGAATTTCTAATTCCTCTTCCTTTCCCCTATTTTCAATTTTAGCTTGAGTTTTAGAATGGAAATGAGTGAATGGAAGGAGAGGGACTGAGTTAGGTCATTAAGTTAGCTAGTGGGCCGAACCCAAACCCAAACCCAATTAGAAAAGGTAGCAAAACTCGACTTACTCCAAACATATCAAAGTTTATACTCAAAAAGATCGCAACTGCCATTTTGGACTCAATGGAAGTGGTTTCGAGTCCCAATTCGGCCGTTTGCAAAAAGTAACATTTCGGACCTAAATCCGACTAACGACGCTATATTTAAATAAAATATTTAAATATATATAATCATTAAATATGCGGGTTGTTACAGAAATAAGGTTTTAAAAGATCTTTTGACCAGGTTTTATGAAATGATTTTATTAATTAAAGTTTAATTAATAAAAGGCCTAGAGGATCCCATATGGGATGGAATCAATATTTGATTATTTGAATAAATTAATAATCAAATAGCCAAGTATCAAATCTAGACCAAAACCTGACTTTGGAAATATCTAGAAGAGACATGAGAATTATACGGTACAGTTACCGTCGAGGTATTATGCTGTACGTATAAACTCATTTCGTTCCTCTAGGATAAATGATAAGAAAATCCGTCCATAAACGATTAGAAGGTGAACTCTGCTCTTATTTTTTGTTTTTTTATTTTCTAAAGAACCGGGGTTGAGTTATTAGAGGTATCGAAAGTTGTTTCGAAGAGACCGGATCAGATATATTATCCGAAAACCACTTCGATCCAACTCAAGTGTAACGGTCTGGAATTTTCGACCTCGACAACAACATGCCCTAAAACCCTACATCGCCGCCGTCCCGCTTCCACGATGCCCTGAAAATCACCGACCATTTTTCCCACGATCCCCAAACGACAAGCTACCTCCTGCTACAACCCCGACGCCTCACCGAACTCCGATCGCCGTGAACCGACCAAAAACCCCGATTCCGATCATCTCCGGTTCCTCCTCAAATACTAACTTAAAAATCACGAAATTTCCACCAAAAAATGACAATTTCAAAGGCGAATCAAATTATATAAGTGAATCATGGGATTTATACAGTTGATTTTTCTGATTTATTTCATTATCATTGTAAATTCCTCTTTTCCAGAGAAATACTTAATTACCCCACTTGAATTTATTTTAAAAAATAGGATTTCATCATTACAAACAAATTTCCTTTATATATCATAACCTATAATTTTTTAAATGACGAGAAAAGAAATTTTGAGTGATTTTTGGGTCTGATTAAACAAGAACAGAGGCCTGAACTTATATACACAAACATGCATATGTGCTCAAAACAATTCCAACTTATATATCCAAGCCAAACATACCTTCATCCATGCAAGAAATATTTGAATCATTTCTATCATTAATTGTTACATGCACAAGATATAAAGATGATTTAACCTTTAAAGATAAAGTTTACTCACAAAAAATCAATTTGAACAGAGGGATCAGGATTTTGAAATAGCAACTTGATTTCTTGATCTTGATCTACTGGTAGTTTAGCCTGAATTTGTACTTTGTTTTAGTTGAACTTAAATTTGAATAACTTCAGTTGTAAGCTTGGAGTTATTAGTTTAGTTTAGTTTTTTTTCTTCTGGTTTTTGATTTGTTTCAAAGAAAAGAAAGAATAAGTTGAGATATATATTAAAAGCGGTAAACTACTGCCTGTATACAGTTTTGGTTTCCTTTTAAATCATCTTTTTAATTTTGAAAACGAAGAAATCAATTTAAAGAAGAAATCTTAACTCTTGTATGCTTGATGAATTAGTATGTCTCCTTAGCCTACAAATGTCCTATATTTTTTTATATTTTTTATTTATTTATTTCAGCATGGATAGCTAATATATTTTACTTAATACATATTCAATCTCTAACACATATATTCTTATTTTTCTATATTTCTACTTTGTTTTAAGCTTAATTTATTAATACTTCAAATAATAACCATATATATATACTTATATCTTGTGTTTTAAAATGTAGAGTTTAAATTTAAATCATTTTTGGGAGACTTACTTTGAATTTCCAGATTATAGTTTCTTTGCACAATCTATATATGTGCATATTTTATTTCTCAAAATTATAGTTTCTTTGCACAATCTATATATGTGCATATTTTATTTCTCATGGCATATATATACATATATATGTGTGTGTGTGTGTGTGTGTGTGTGTGTGTGTGTGTATACTTATATACTTGTATATGTATACATTATATATATACACATATATATATTTCTTACAAAGTTCATCATACCCAAAATGTTATAACTTATGTTCATATATAGTATTTAAACCAATTTATATTTATATCCAGATATTTTTAATTATCAGAATTTTATTTATTTGACTTATAATCAATATTTCTAATGATTTAATCTTGTTAATTACCAATTAATGACCGTTAAAAATCCGGGTCGTCACATTCCTCCCCCCTTTAAATATTTTCATCCTCGAAAAGGAACAAAGAAAGAATTTTAAATTATACTGTTAATTATCATTTACTTTAGTCTTTAGACATTCTCAACTCTTTACTCTTTTTATTCTAAAGGTTTAAAAGACTTTAAAATCTGCATAATATTACCAAAATAGCTTTATAAAAATACTTTTATAATCTCGATGTCTCAACAAGTCCATTCTTGTTTTCATAGAAATATGGTCATACGTTGATCAGGCATAGGACTGAAAATCTATAAGTACTTGGTAAACCCGTTTTCAACATCCACTGATATATGTGCATGCGTATGTCCATGTCTGGTTTTGTTCGTCGTAGATAGAACAAGAGAAGAGAGAAGAATGTGAAGAGGGATTGGATCGGGATTGTGGGCTTTGGGCCTGCAATTTAAAATAAAAGAGATATATATGAAACAAAATTCTTAAGAAATTTTAACCAAATTGTTTTAAGTTAAATATTTTTACTTAAACTTCTAAAATAATAAGTAATTTAAAACTTAGATTAACCCTAAACTTAGGTTAACAATTACGGAAAATAAAAATGGTTTAAGCTTAAAAAATTAGCTTAAGATAATTATATATATATATATATATATATGTTAATTATTTAGTTATTACAGAAGCTTATTAAAATAAATAAATAGTGTAATTAGGTATTGGTTAGAGAAAAATAAAAATGTTTTAAACTTTTAATTAGTTAAAGTCTTAAGTAATTGTAAATGATTATTAATTAATTCCAAATACTTAATTAAAATAAAATACGATTAAATGGCTTGTAAATAGTTAGTGACAATTAAGTAGGATTTATAAGTAATTAATTTTTTTAATTAATTAGATGATTGTGTGACTAGTTAGTCTAGCCTATGAAAGGTAAAAATTGGTGTAACAACCCGGAAATTTCGATCCCGAAATTTCCAGATAGTTAGTGAAAGAAGAAAGAGAAAGAAGAAGAAACAGAAAACTCAAACTCAAAATATCACATTCGCAGCGGATAAAATATAATATCACATAAATAATAGTTTTACAAAGAAGAACTGTATCAATTCACTTATACATTTATACATCTGAGTTACAACATTTACACAACATTGGACAGTTTAAAACAACATGTCCACATATACTACTATAATATATACAGCGGGTACGCTCCATACGTGCCTGCTATCCAGCTCGTCTCCAGAGCTCCAGAACGTCCTTACCTGGAAATCTGTAATACTTGGTCTGACCCGAGCATTACATCAAAGTAACACCCAGGTCAGGCTGGAAACCAGCGTTAGTAAACTCAACTAACAAGGAATCCAAAAGCATACATCTTATATAAACCTAGGGTAACTTATATCAATTTACAACTCCACAAGTTGTTATAGACATCACTTATATCACACATCAATTTCTAAGTGTCCAAAACTTAGATTAAATGGTCAAATACACTTAAATCATTCCAACCCAGCCTATTAGTTTCACATATCAAATTATAAGGATCGAAGTGGTTTTGGGTATTTACTAATACCCGACTCCGGTCTCTTCGAAAACATTGTCAACTTAACTTAGTTTATTCAAGTGAAATACAATTATACTTTTAATATAGGATGTCACGGTAATTCATCATCAGTAGATAACCACATCATCACAATTTAAATCAAACATATCTTATCACATAGCATCACGAACCGCATATTAGGGATAACAATTAATCAAATGCTTCCAATATCATTCTATTCATCCCTTAATTAAATTCACAATTTAATTTATCTTTAACCAAATACAGTAATTAACCTTTAATTACTTCATTAATTAATTATTAACCATAATTATTAATCACACTTGATTAATAACATTCAGAAATTATCTACCCTTAATTACTTCATTGAATAAATTAATCCTTAATTTATTTTCTAATTAATCCCTTGATTAATTCCATTCAGTATCAACTTATTAAGTGTTAACTGTAACTTGATTAATTCTAAATTACTAGATTAATTAATTTTAATTATTAATTAAAATATAATTAATAATCCCTAATTACAAAATTAATTATTCCTAACTAATTAATGTTGACCATTAATTAATTAGTTTAAACCTTTAATTACTTATTTAATTAATCCAATTAATTAATCAAATAAATTAATTATCCATTAAATTTCCTAATAAATTTAATGAATACAAATCTTTAAATTCTAATTTACCTATAGATCAAACTTTTTTACTGGTCAAGTTACCATTTACAAAGTACTAAAACAATTTATTTTAAATTTACTTTCAAATTTCATTTTAACTTTAAGATTTAAAAATGAATTCAAATTATCTTTAACAAAGTTTTAAAACACATTTCTAAACCTTCATTTCACAAGTTAAAGATATACTCATAAATAAAGAAGCTTAAAGGGATTAAAACCCAATTTCATATTTAAATTCAGTTCAATTTAAATTACCCTTTAAAAATTTCAAATAGTTAAAATCATTTTAAATTTTAAAACTTCCCTACATTTCAAATTGAAATGCTTATTTAAAATTTGATTTCAGATTAATCTTCAGATTTTAAAACTTTACTTACCCTTTTAAACTTTTAAAAAAAAATTCAAACTACTTAATCATTTTTAAAGTATTTAACTATTCAAGGTTAAGTCTTAATTTATTTTAAAACTCAAATTTAAACTCAAATTCGAATTCCATATTTCAATTTTTGGATTTAAAACCAGGTTTAAACCTTTCTTTCCATTTACAAGCTTCAGTAAAAAAATTTTTTTGTAAAATGAACAATACAGGTTTGTTTAAAACCTGAACATCTCTTTAAAGCCGAGAAACACAATTCCGGCTTCGAGTCCTCCCACCTAAACTTCGAGCAACTCTACCACGTGCTTCGAGTAACTCATGAAACCCTCTTTACTCAAAACTATCAGCTACCATCAAAGACAAAGTGCAGTTTTGCTTCGAGTTCACAACTAAAAATCTTCGAGCCATACTCAAAACTACTCGAGAAAATCTCGAGACCTTCTATCCAGGCTATCATCAGGGATTAAACTTGCAGGGCGCATGTGCACCGTTCCTACGATCATCACCATCCATCTCCGATGGTCTCACCACATCGACGACCACCTCCACATCCCAACACGACCAACGAATCACCCTTCCACAACTCAAATCCGAATTCGAGTTTTATTCTAAAAACCGGAACAACAAAAACAGGTATCACCCCCAAACCTGGAACATGCCTCGTCCTCAACCTTCTGACCACCGGAATAGTAGCGACTCCAGCCACATGTTCATAAACCATCATGCTATCATCCCCCAGAAACTCATTCAACTCAATCACTTCAACAAGCCATGCCGACCAAAACAAATAATCTAATTAAACTAGGGTTTTGGTCGAGAACTCATCACCGCGGCCACCACGATGAGTTGCAACGCCATCCAAAAATTTTCCAAGCTCCACTGAACACTCCTCTACCCACTCGAAGAAACTCGACCTTCCAAAAATCAATAAATTACCCAAAATTACAAAATTTCCTCTTACTGTTCAACACCCAACTGCTCCCTCATTTCTAATTTAAAAATTATGATTTGGGTGTTAAAAATCATGATTTTGTTTATGTTTTCATTTCATCATACTGAATTTATAAATTACAATGTTTGAGTTTTGATTTTAACAAACATGCACAGATGTTTTATGTTTTACAGAGACAAACAAACTTCTATTTTATCTTACTTAAATTTTTAAACCTTAACCTGAGATAAATCAAACAGCTTTGATTTATAAATTACATTATGAAACTAAATAAAAGATAAGAATTTTAAACAGAGATTTTTAGCCTGGAAACCAAACAAACAGAGCAAATATCAACAGCTTGCACACAAATACGTATTCTCATCAGACATTTACTTATATATACATATGCAAGCATTAATTACATCATAGATTCAAGTACATGCATCAGATCATCCAAAAATGTTTGAACTTGTTATTTTATTTTTGTTTGACGTTGAACAGAGATTTTAAAACTGAGGTTCTCTGATTCTTTTTTTTTAAACTGTAATCACTTATATAGTCATGTAAACATTATTCATCACAGAGATTTCATAAACAACAGATCAGTCATCTACTTAAGATTTTCAAGTTGATATTTACTCACATTATAAAAGAATGCAGAGGACAACTCTGTTGCAATTCATTCTCCTAGCACTGCAAATTGAATCTGCATGCTGAATCTGGTGATTTGTTAGTTGATTTTGATTCTTGCAGCTGAGTTTTCTTCCAGATTTGATTACTAAAGTTGATTTAAATTTTGCAGCAGAACTCCATTCTTCTTTGCTAGAGTTGAAGTTGAACTTTAAATTGATATTGAAAATTTGAATAGATTTGCTTGAAATTATTACCAGATTGGGTTTGCAGATTTTAAACATGTATTGGTTTTTGCAGAATTGGTTTTGAAATTCTTGTTTTTTTAGATCTGATTTTAGTTTCTTATTTGAAGAAAGATGTTTGAATGAAATGAATTGTTAAGTTTTATATCTATATTTTCAATAAAAATGTTTTTTTTAAAAAATAAATAAATAAAATTATTGCCACATGTTGCATTATGATGTAGATAAATTACAAGTGTCTTCTTTATTAGTTAAATGCTTAACACATGTTCCTTTTTTTTATATAAAAATAGATTTCTTAATTTTATAAAGGTTTTTAAATGTTTTATTTCATTTAGCCTTAAATGATTACATATAAATTACTTATATAAAATTACACATAATAAATGTTTATTTGAATATTTTAAAATAATATTTTAAAACTAAATTTTCAAAAGAAAAAATTTAAAAAGAAAAAGAATGTTAAATTACATCTTATTCCAAAGTTTCAAACTAAATACTTTATATATTTGAGTTTTTTTTCTATCTTTTGATTAATGTAAAATTATTCAACTTAGGTCAACATCTCTTTATTCAACTTAGGTGTTTTTAAAAAAAACCATTTAGTTTAAAATGATATGATTTAGTCCCTAACGTTTAATTGGATGATATAAAAATATGAATTCTATATATTTATATATATATATATATCCTAAAACAAGTACATTTACATATATGCTAATTTTAAAACATAACTTTCAATATATATATATATATACACACATATACATATATATCATTTTAGAAAATTATTCTTATTTATTCAATCCAGTTAATTTCAATTATCAGATGTCCAAAATTCGCATTATCACATTACTCCCCCCTTCGAATCTTTTCGTCCTCGAAAAGAAACGAAGCCAGAATTTATTAAATATTTTAAAACCAGTTACAATATTCTTTGATCAATTTAAAATACTTTTAAAATCTGTATAATATTAATAAAATAGGTTTTATAAAAGTACTTTTATAACTCGATGTTTCAACCAGTCCATCCTTATTCTCGTAGAAATTCGGTCATACGTTGATCGGGCGTAAGACTGAAAATCTACAAATACTTAGCAGACTCGTTTTCAACATCCAGTGAAAATACTTTGAAAATAATTTTTATTGAAAATACAGAAAACAGTTTTTGAAAATAGAGGATATATCTTTGGTGAGAATGCTCTGGAAATCATCACTCCCATCCATGGTCACAGTTACATTCCAGGGTTATGTTGCTGTCGCAGCAAATGTCCATGTAACTGCAGGTTCTCAGCGGCCTCTCGATTACGCCATGGAACGCACACAACAGATCACAGTTACATTCCAGGGTTACGTTGCCGTCACAGCAAAAGTCCTTGTAACTGCAGGCTCTCAGCGGCCTCTGATTTTCGCTGTCGAAATGAAACTTCTCTACTCCTACATAGGTCGCAGTCTACCGATATAAAATCAAACGCAGACTGTTGGCTCTCAGCGGCACATACGACTTTCACTATGTTATACCATAGGTCGCAGTCTACCGATATAAAATAAAACGCAGACTGTTGGCTCTCAGCGGCATACATGACTTTCGCTATGGTATACTCTACTCATAATCCCCAGGAACTAGTTTTGTCTAGACTCCTCACAGTATCAACTTTAGAACCCCCCCTTGGGGCTCAAGGCAGCACCACCCGATGGTACTCCTAAGAAGTTCATTTCAAGGGAGCGCCTTTTCCCCCGGAGCCATCATCAAAACATTTTATACTATACACATATAGTATCTTCAAATCATACACCCAGTATGATCTCATACAAAGCTCCTTTACACAAAATCGATTATTCCAAAATCGATAATTCTCAAACTAGGCTTTCCAAATTCAATATTGATTTTAACCAAAAATCAAAAGCCTTTCCAAATCCATAGGTTCCCGAAACCTTTTTCCAAAATCCTCATAAGATCCCTTGTACATATATATACAGATATATATAATTTTTAAAACTTTGGATCCTTTCGAGCCTGTATAAAACTCCTTTTACACTTTAAACATTTTCAAAAACCCTTTTCTTCTGGCAAAAGATTCAACAAGGGGAGTTTCATTTTATAAAACAAAGATATTTAACTTTGTTTACTCAAAATCAAATATTCAAATTTGATTACTCCTTTCAATATCATTTTTCATTCAAATCCGTACGATGTACACATATCATCCGTACGCTATACCAATCTGATCGCTCACTCGATCACACAATTTCACTTCCGAACTAGTATCGTCTAGCCGACTTCGTAGTGCGAACACAGATCTGGTTTCTTGATCAGAAACTGTCATTCTCCTTGCATAGTCATAACTATGATAGAGAATATCCAAAACCAATCAACAACCCATATCCAGGTTCGCCGTCGAAAATCGAGTGAAAAATCTCAACTCGGATCGACATACTATCTTGAAATTCTGTGTTCGAATCTGGATCAAATCATTATGCGAATAGAATAACATACGTACTCCCTACGAATTTATCTTTATTGGTCATTAGCCAAATCAATTCTCTTTCTATTCACATTCACTTTAATTTCCATTTACTTATTCATAACTGCTTCAATCCCATTTGGATTATCATCTCTATTCTTATCTCGATTGGGTATTTAACCAATAACAGTTTGAACTCCGATCAGTTTATTTAGAAAATAGCTTGAAATTTTTAAAAAATATAGATAAGTAGTTGGAAAATAATTACTAGTTTGTAAAATAGGTGTAAAATAGGTAGAAAATAGTTAAAATAATTATAGAAATTTTAGATAATTTCAAAATAATAGTAAGATAGTAATTTGTTTTGTAAAATAGTTGAAATATAGTGATTAGTTTATAAAATAGTTGGAAAATTGTTAAACAGTTTCAAAATTAATTGTAAACAAATATATGATAGTTTGGCTTTTAAAAGAAAAGTTGCATACATAATAAATAGCTTAGAGAATAGGTTTATATTAAAACAATTTATATTAAAAATAGTCCAGAGTCAAAGCTGCTACTTCCTAATCTCCATTCTCATCAATTCAATTTAAATTTCCACTTCCATTTAAATTGACTTAACTCCAATAACTTCAATTTCCATTGGACTTGATTTATTCCCAATTCAAGTTGAATTAATTCTCAACTCCTTTTCAAATTTAAATCAAATTCCATTTGATTTTAAACATATTCAACTTTAGTTACAATCTTAAGTTATTCCAATCACTTTGGACTAATATCCATTCAACTGAACCCACTTCAATTCTAATCCATTTCAACTCCAGTTTGAATTGATCCCAATTTCAAATTTCATTTCCAAATCAAGTTGAATTATTCTTGATTTCCTCCCAAATTTAATTCAAATTCGATTTGAATTTAAAACTATTCAATTTTTTATTGCAATTCCAAATTATTCAAATCAATCTAATTCAAATTTTCCATTTGAATTTTAAACTTAATCATCTTCAATCTTATTTAACTTCCTCCAATTTAAATTCAATCAATCCCGTTTAACCTTACTCAAATTTGAATTCTCAAATTCAAATTTTCAAAATACTTTACCACTCATAAGTTCAAAAAAAACTTATCACTTTGGGTATCATATCTTATTCCAAATTTAAAACTCAATATTTAGAGTTTATCTCAAACCATCCACATATATACATTTTACTTCTTTTACATACCAAGTTATACTTTGAAATTTTAAACCACCTTTGGTTTTTAATTCAAAACAAATTTCTTTTAAATTTTCAAACAACTCTCGTTTGTAATAGGACCATTTCATTCAATATATTAAATAACATCTATTATTTTAAAATAAAATCATATTCAAAATATTATTTCCTTTAACATTTCGAAACCAATTCAATTTTTAAACTTAGAATTCAGGACTTCACAATTTGAAACCCACTTTTATTTATATCCTTTCACATTTACAAATTATTTTCTTTTTAAATGGTTACTTCCTTAAAACATTTTATTGTTTATTGAAAAACAATCATCCCATTATTAAACACAATATCCATTCTATTTTCTGGTTTGAAACCAATTCTAATTCATCTTATTCTGAATACTTCTCCAATTCAAGATTTCAATTTTAGTTTGAATCCATTTCAAACTTGTCTTTAATTTCAATTTGGTTGTAATTCTATTACCATTAATTCTTACTATTACTTTTAATTTAATTAATACTACAACCAATTTCCTTAATATAATAGATAATATATTTCTTATATAAGATTCATTTACTTTTGAAATCATTTAAAAACCTTTATATAAGAAAATACCAAGTACGCTCTCTCATATATATATATATATATATATATATATATATATATATATATATATATATATATATACACACACACACTCAACTCATTCTAGGGTACAACTTACCCTATCCTTAATGAGTAATCCCACCAGAGCCAAGGTTCTCGCTTAACCTTCAGCTCTGATACCAAATGTAACGACCCGGAATTTCGATCCCGAAATTTCCAGATAGTTAGTGAAAGAAGAAAGAGAAAGAAGAAGAAACAGAAAACTCAAACTCAAAATATCACATTCGCAGCGGATAAAATATAATAACACATAAATAATAGTTTTACAAAGAAGAACTGTATCAATTCACTTATATATTTATACATTTGAGTTACAACATTTACACAACATTGGACAGTTTAAAACAACATGTCCAGATATACTACTATAATATATACAGCGGGTATGCTCCATACGTTCCTGCTATCTAGCTCGTCTCCTGAGCTCCAGAACGTCCTTACCTGGAAATCTGTAATACTCGGTCTGACCCGAGCATTACATGAAAGTAACACCCGGGTCAGGCTGGAAACCAGCGTTAGTAAACGCAACTAACAAGGAATCCAAAAACATACATCTTATATAAACCCGGTGTAACTTATATCAATTTACAACTCCACAAGTTGTTATAGACATCACTTATATCACACATCAATTTCTAAGTGTCCAAAACTTAGATTAAATGGTCAAATACACTTAAATCGTTCCAACCCAGCCTATTAGTTTGACATATCAAATTATAAGGATCGAAGTGGTTTCGGATATTTATTAATACCCGACTCCGGTCTCTTCGAAAACATTGTCAACTTAACTTAGATTATTCAAGTGAAATACAATTCTACTTTTAATATAGGATGTCACAGTAATTCATCATCAGTAGATAACCACATCATCATAATTTAAATCAAACATATTTTATCACATAGCATCACGAACCGCATATTAGGGACAACAATTAATCAAATGCTTCCAATATCATTTTATTCATCCCTTAATTAATTTCACAATTTAATTTATCCTTAACCAAATACAGTAATTAACCTTTAATTACTTCATTAATTAATTATTAACCATAATTATTAATCACCCTTGATTAATAACATTCAAAAATTATCTACCCTTAATTACTTCATTGAATAAATTAATCCTTAATTTATTTTCTAATTAATCCCTTGATTAATTCCATTCAGTATCAACTTATTAAGTGTTAACTGTAACTTAATTAATTCTAAATTACTAGATTAATTAATTCTTAATTATTAATTAAAATATAATTAATAATCCCTAATTAAAAAATTAATTATTCCTAATTAATTAATCTTGACCATTAATTAATTAGTTTAAACCTTTAATTACTTTTTAATTAATCTAATTAATTAATCAAATAAATTAATTATCTATTAAATTTCCTAATAAATTTAATGAATACAAATCTTTAAATTCTAATTTACCTATAGATCAAACTTTGTTACTGATCAAGTTACCATTTACAAAGTACTAAAACAATTTATTTTAAATTTACTTTCAAATTTCATTTTAACTTTAAGATTTAAAAATGAATTCAAATTATCTTTAACAAAGTTTTAAAACACATTTCTAAACCTTCATTTCACAAGTTAAAGATATACTCATAAATAAAGAAGCTTAAAGGGATTAAAACCCAATTTCATATTTAAATTCAGTTCAATTTAAATTACCCTTTAAATATTTCAAATAGTTAAAATCATTTTAAAATTTAAAACTTCCCTACATTTCAGAACTGAAATGCTTATTTAAAATTTGATTTCAGATTAATCTTCAGATTTTAAAACTTTACTTACCCTTTTAAACTTTAAAAAAAAATTCAAACTACGTAATCATTTTTAAAGTATTTAACTATTCAAGGTTAAAGTCTTAATTTATTTTAAAACTGAAATTTAAACTCAAATTCGAATTCTATATTTCAATTTTTGGATTTAGAACCACGTTTAAACCTTTCTTTCCATTTACAAGCTTCAGTAAATTTTTTTTTTTAAAACTAACAGTACAGGTTTGTTTAAAACCTGAACATCTCTTTAAACCCGAGAAACCCAATTCCGGCTTCGAGTCCTCCCACCTAAAACTTCGAGCAACTCTACCACGTGCTTCGAATAACTCATGAAACCCTCTTTACTCAAAACTATCAGCTACCATCAAAGATAAAGTGCAGTTTTGCTTCGAGTTCACAAGTAAAAATCTTCGAGCCATACTCAAAACTACTCGAGAAAATCTCGAGACCTTCTATCCAGGCTATCATCAGGGATTAAACTTGCAGGGTGCACGTGCACCATGCCTATGATCATCACCAGCCATCTTCGGTGGTCTCACCACATCGATGACCACCTCCACATCCCAACACGACCAACGAATCACCCTTCCACAACTCAAATCCGAATTCGAGTTTTATTCTAAAACCTGGAACAACAAAAACAGGTATCACCCCCAAACCTGGAACATGCCTTGTCCTCAACCTTCTTACCACCGGAATAGTAGCGACTCCGGCCACATGTTCATCAACCATTATGTTATCATCCCCCACAAACTCATTCAACTCGATCACTTCAACAAGCCATGCCGACCAAAAAAAATAATCTAATTAAACTAGGGTTTTGGTCGAGAACTCATCACCGCGGCCACCACAATGAGTTGCAACGCCATCCAAAAATTTTCCAAGCTCCACTGAGCACTCCTCTACCCACTGGAAGAAACTCGACCTTCCAAAAATCAATAAATTACCCGAAATTACAAAATTTCCTCTTACTGTTCAACACCCAACTGCTCCCTCATTTCTAATTTGAAAATTATTATTTGGGTGTTAAAAATCATGATTTTGTTTATGTTTTCATTTCATCATACTGAATTTATAAATTACAATGTTTGAGTTTTGATTTTAACAAACATGCACAGATGTTTTATGTTTTACAGAGACAAACAAACTTCTATTTTATCTTTCTTAAATTTTTAAACCTTAACCTAAGATAAATCAAACAGCTTTGATTTATAAATTACATCCTATCTGAAACTAATTAAAAGATAAGAATTTTAAACAGAGATTTTTAGCCTGGAAACCAAACAAACAGAGCAAATATCAACAGCTTGCACACAAATACATATTCTCATCAGACATTTACTTATATATACATATGCAAGCATTAATTACATCATAGATTCAATTATTCCAACATGCATCAGATCATCCAAAAATGTTTGAACTTGTTAATTTTTTTTTGTTTGATGTTGAACAGAGATTTTAAAACTAAGGTTCTCTGATTCTTTTTTTTTAAACTGTAATCACTTATATAGTCATGTAAACATTATTCATCACAGAGATTTCATAAACAACAGATCAGTCATCTACTTAAGATTTTTAAGTTGATATTTACTCACATTATAGAAGAATGCAGAGGACAACTCTGTTGCAATTCATTCTCCTGGCACTGCAAATTGAATCTGCATGTTGAATCTGGTGATTTGTTAGTTGATTTTGATTCTTGCAGCTGAGTTTTCTTCCAGATTTGATTACTGAAGTTGATTTAAATTTTGCAGCAGAACTCCATTCTTCTTTGCTAGAGTTGAAGTTGAACTTTAAATTGATGTTGAAAATTTGAATAGATTTGCTTGAAATTGTTACCAGATTGGGTTTGTAGATTTTAAACATGGATTGGGTTTTGCAGAATTGGTTTTGAAATTCTTTTTTTTAGATCTGATTTTAGTTTCTTATTTGAAGAAAAATGTTTGAATGAAATGAATTGTTAAGTTTTATATCTATATTTTCAATAAAAATGTTTTTTAAAAAATAAATAAATAAAATTATTGCCACATGTTGCATTATGATGTAGATAAATTACAAGTGTCTTCTTTATTAGTTAAATACTTAACACATGTTCCTTTTTTTATATAAAAATAGATTTCTTAATTTTATAAAGGTTTTTAAATGTTTTATTTCAATTAGCCTTAAATGATTACATATAAATTACTTTTATAAAATTACACATAATAAATGTTTATTTGAATATTTTAAAATAATATTTTAAAACTAAATTTTCAAAAGAGAAAATTTAAAAATAAAAAGAATGTTAAATTACATCTTATTCCAAAGTTTCAAACTAAATACTTTATATATTTGAGTTTTTTTTTCTTCTATCTTTTGATTAATGTAAAATTATTCAACTTAGGTCAACATCTCTTTATTCAACTTAGGTGGTTTAAAAAAAACCATTTAGTGTAAAATGATATAATTTAGTTCCTAACGTTTAATTGGATGATATAAAAATACGAATTCTATATATATATATATATATATTAATCCTAAAATAAGTACATTTACATATATGCTAATTTTAAAACATAACTTCCAATATATATATATACATACATATTTATCATTTTAGAAAATTATTCTTATTAATTCAATCCAGTTAATTTCATTTATCAAATGTCCAAAATTTGGATTATCACAATTGGATTAAATGCTTAGATTTCTTTTATATCTCTAGTATGTTAATTCGTGATATTCTGTGATATGAGATACCTTGGATTGAACTGCTGATAAATGTGAGTCGTTTATTTAAATAGATATCTGTGATGGAATTTCTGTGCGAACATGACATTTTGAAATTTAAATTAAATTGTTTTTACTTAAACAACTTGGCTTGAAGGATGGTGTTGGATTCAATGAGATCGGGGTCAGATATCAGCGATATCCGGAATCACTTTGATTAGTAACTACTACAATTCTTTATAGATTTAATTATAGAATCAAATAGGCTGAAATGGAATAAATTAGGTAAGCTTGGCCATTTAAACTAAGTAATGGTACTTAAATATTATTTTGTGAAATAAGTGTTAGGCTATAGCAAGATAAAACTCGTAGTGATGAACGAATCACCTGGGTTTTCAAAGAAGTTTATAACTTAAGTATTTCATATTTAATAGGTTTACTCACGCTGGTTTTCAGCCTGACTCGGGTGTTACTTTATTGTAATGCTCGAGTCAGACCAAGTATTACAGATTTTCAGGTTAGGACGTTTTAGAGCTCAAGATGCGAGCTGGATGGTAGAGACGTATAGTTTCCGCTGTGTATTTATTGGGTTGTGTAGACAGTATTCAGGACAAGTTGTTATAACTGTTCAGTTTTTGTTGTACTTTGATATCTTGTATGTATATATTGAAGTTACAGCTTTTTTGGTATGAAATGCTGCTATTGGTATCTGTTGCGGTTGTGAGATTCTGTGCTGTTGTTTCTTTTTCTTCTTCTACCTCTTTCTTCTTAACCCTAACAGTCTAGAATTTCCGGCACTCGATTGTCGGCACTCTATACAGTGAACTTATTAGTGTCGATTTTCGAGGTCGAAAACTTTCGGGCTGTTATATCAATTGTTTCAAAATGAAGACATTTTTAAGCATGGAATCAAAGACGAAATTTTTAAGTGCAAGGGCTATTTTCTATTTTCCTTGGGAGGGATTTCCTATAATGGATGCAATAAAAATAGTGCCTTCGGTTTTGTTCAGTCCCAAAACGAACTTGTATGGATGAATACTAGCATTGCATTAACGCTTAGAGGGCAGTGTTAGTATTCCAAGTGGGATTGCTATTTAAAAGGTAACACGCAGTCTCATACCTCATCAACCGGGAAATGACCAAAATCGGCCATGCAACAGGGCCAAGTAGGTCGTTACAAAAGTAAGAAAGAGGTTATAACACCTCACGACTCAACTTACTAAGAGATAATAAGAATGACAACTCTCTCATTCTCTTTTCATTCCATCTACACAAAACAAAATAAAAGTTTTGAAACTTGTTAATGGTGGCAATGACCTAAGAAGAAAAAAGGACAAGAAGATACTAAGCTAAGGAAACCTAAGAATAAGATCAAGCTACTCCAAAAATTTAGATGAGTAATATTATGCCCGTTTTAGTCATTTTCATATATGATCGATCATGACTATTATTTTGTATGATGGAGATCATATATATTTCATGCTTTTAAGTAATGGAAAAGCGTTTTAATGTTTTCGGGTTGATATAGCTTGACTATAAGATGCTTAGCTATGATTCCCTACTCTACTAATTTCGAAATGATGTGAAAATTTAATATGTGGTTCTAAATATATTTCTAGATATGTTTTTTAATTTTGAGAATTTTACCACGTTAAAATAGTTAGCTATGAATTTAGAACGATCTGCACATCTTATGCTATATATCTTATTAGCGGTACTCTCTCAAAAAAATTTCAAGTTTCTCATAATTTTAGAATTAAAATAACTCACTTTCCTTGATTTACTCAATTCCTAAGCATCATTCATTTTATGAGCACTCCATCTAAGTTAGAATCGCATCTTAGCTATATATCTTATTAATCGATCTCTCTCAATATATTTCATTTTTATCATAATTTTAGAATTACAATACTCCACTCTCCATTATTCACTCAATTATTAAGCATCATTAATTTTATAAGTAGTCCACCTAAGTTTGAATCCCACTAACCATAATTTCTCAATTATATTTCAAAATCATTCAATAGTCATTGATTCTCTCTATCTATCCTCATTTTATATAATACAATTTTGAATAATGAAGTTCAATAATATTTTTTCCCTTTAGGTCTCTTCATACGCTATAGTTTTTATTAAAACCCAAGTTCAAATCCTACGATTTTTTATAGTTATTTAAATAAGTAAGCATGATCTATTTTTTTTATTATACTGGTTCTATTTTACCTATCATATACAATACATCTTATAAGCCGATCTCTCCCAATAATTTTCCAATTTTTCTCACAATCTTAGAATTAAAATACTCCACTCTCATTGATTCACTCCATTCTTAAGCATTATTTATTTTATGAGCACTCCATCTAAGTTTGAATCCCGCTAACCATACTTTCTCTAATATATTTCAGAATCATTCAACTATCTTTACCTTCTTTGTCTAAAACAAGATGCAATTTAGAATCCGACCATCCTAAATTTATTTACAAAATCATGAAGTACAATAATATTGTTTTCCTCCTTTTTCTTTTAGTCCTCCTTTTGCATTATAATTTATGTCAAAACCCGAATCCAAATCTTACAGCCTTATTGTGGTTACTTTAAATATGCAAGCACAATCCCTTTTTTATTGTATTGGTGCACCTTTTCCAAAATAAAAATTTATTGGTGAAAATTAGTCATTGTTAAGCAATTATAGTAAATTTATTAAGATTTAAAAAATATATATTAAATAATTTATGACATCAATAATGACATATACACTACAAGAAAATCTTTTATTTAAGACAAAGATTAGGCATCGATTAAATTTTTGTCTCCAATGAAAAACTAGTTAGAGACAAAATTATGTTGTCTCAAACAATGAAACTTGAGACATGCGTTTGGATCTCTAATGGGTATCAACTAGTCTTTCAATCCCTATTTTTATGGGACTTAATCTCGACCATCCATTGGAACTTAACCTCGACCGTCCATTAATTAGGTAATTAATTCACATTAAATAGAAAGTCGCTCATTTTGCCCTCGTTATCATTTTAGGGCGTACCGTTTCATGGCTATTCAATTCTGTGGCGTCTTCTTCCTCGAATCTGTGGACAAACTTCCGTGATTCAACATGAGATTAGTCGACGTGGAAGGAGGGATTGACAAGGAGTGAAAAGGTAAATTTTCCCTAATTTAATTTATCAAATAAAATTTAATTTATGATATCCAATTGACTTTAATAGTTTCATTTATTTGATATGATTAGATTTTTTAATGTTCATTAGTTAAATTCAAAGAATATAGAATAGATTTACAACAATTCAAGTGTTAGTCATGGTCCATTTGATTTACAGAATATGATGATTGCACATCAAATCAATTGCTAGCACAAAACCAAAAGAATTGATCCTTTATACATCATCACAAAATTAATCCTGACATCGATTAATTTTTTTTAGTTCTGTTCTTATTTAAAGCTTTCTTTCTTTGGTATTATGACAACGTCTTAATCTTAGAATCTTGGATTTCATATATATCGGTAATATAAGTTGACATATTTGGTAACTTGCAACAAATTATGAGCCATGGTAACTTCAATTATAATTTTTTTGGTTAAAACCTTCACCTTAATTTACAAACTGTCCACTTTCAAAATATATCCTCTGAAAATAATTCCCCTTATTCAAATCTATGTGTTGTTGCAGTCTAAAGAATGACTAGTTTAAATATCTAGCAATTAGGTTTGAAAATTGGAAAATTTAAAATTTTGTAATTCATGTCAACTAGAAGTCACCTGAACTCATGAACTAGAATTCTAGCAATGCCAGTAGATTTTATGGAGCTATATCTCATACAACATTGAGTTAACTTCTCATATTAGTAGTGATTTTTTGGGTGAATACTGTCTGCTTTGGTACTCACATAAAAAAGAGATATGTCTAAAGTTAGTTTTTATCACCTGAATTGTTCCTAGACAAAGATATGTAAATTGAACATTACTCTAGATTTTACACACATTCAGGCATATACAAAAATTTAATTTATCCTTGGCTCTAAGTAGGCCGTTTTCAAAAGATATTTTTGTAACCTAAAAAAGATTACTTGTGATTTTATCTTTTTCACAAATAAGTGAATGGTATGCATGATGTGCATACACGCAAAGCAGTGCCGGCTCTAGCCATTTTGTTGCCCTAGGCGAAGCTTGAAAAAATGGAGAAAAATATTGCCCCAGACGAGGCAAGGAAAATTGGGAAAAAAATTATTCTACCTGCAGGGATCGAACACTGAATTTCACAGAGAGCAACTCAATGCACAACCAACTAAACTACTAAATCTTTACAAAATAAAGAACAACAAGTATATTTATTTAGAATCTATTATTCAGAACTAGTATATTACTGGTGATTGTTGCCCCGTCGAGGTGGGTTGCCCCAGGCGGCCGCCTGCTCAGCCTGGCCCCTGAGCCGGCCCTGACGCAAAGTTATCAAAGCACATGCTATAGCGTGTTATTGCGCAAAATAGACCATACCGCAAGTTATGCACTATTTAACGTACAATAACACACCTGCCAAAAATAGCATAAAAAAGCATGCTATTTTTATAAAGTTTACAACTTTCTATAGCGCACAATAGCACGCTATTTTTATTTTTTTTCCCTTTGCAAGCCCAAGTCCAATTCAATTACTTCCAGTTGATTAACAGTGGAATGTATTACGTTCTATTTCTTTGGCTTGCCTTTTATATTCTTTTTTTCTTCTGCAGTTGTTGCTCTTTTGCAATCTATGATAAAAAACTACTCAATTTCTTTTCTAGTCTAAAGTCGACTTCCTGTTAAAACTTAAATTGAAGCTTAACCTAATTTATTTTTAGGGTTGTTTTTTCTCTTAACCTGAATTGGTCTATTATTTGAACAAATTTTCAATTCTAAAGTTTTTCCTTCTTTTCTTCAATCTGAACCATTTTTTTTTAATTTTCTAATCTGCTTATGAACTTAAATATTTTGATATAGCTGTTTAAAACTAGTTGCTAAGCATAATTTTTATGCTCTTTTATTTCTTGATATTGATATTTTGTGGTCATGCTTGGTTGTTGTTGATAAAAAAATTGGAACTTAATTTTAATTTTTGTTGAGCAGCGAGTACGTAAAAAAATTAACATGATAGTTTATAAAATAGTGAAAAAAGAACAGAGTTACAAATGTCACTTCTTTTTTATATCTTTTGATTTACCTACCTGTGAAGCTGTCTGGAAGTTACATGTGAAAAATTAATATCGAACTCTGTGCAAATACAATATCAAACTCTAAATACTAAAAATAGAATATCAAACTCTATGCTAATATATAATATGGACATAGAAAAAAATTACAAAATAGAGAATATAATATCAAACTTTGAATGGTTATTTGTGAAGTTGTCCAACAGTTTAAAAAGATTATAGCTGAGCACTTAATATTGATTCTTATGCTTATATTAGCAGTTGATAATAGAATTATCACTTAATTTTGTTGAGCAACGAGCAATTAAATTTCTAACATTTGTACATGAATTTGTTGAGCAGTGAGCACTTGATAATAGATTTTAGCTGAGCACTTAATATTGAGTTTTATGCTCATATGAGTAGCTGATAAGAAAATTAGCACTTCTTTTTTATATGTTTTGTTATACATGAAAAAAATATAAAATCTAACATTTTGAACAAAATAACATAAGCCTTGTGCTATTTGCAGACGACTACTTTGCACATATGTAACCACAGCCACAAAGTTATAAATAAAAGGATGGAATTTGTGACGAGGGATACGTATTTTTGTGATGGTAGGCAATCGTTGGGAGGGAAGGTACGTATCATATTTCCGACTTATTTGATAATTAGTAGTGATTACTTATCATTGAAACAACACCTCTTTTTCGATAATGCTTCTTGTTAAGTTTTTCCAAATATTATAACCCACGATGAATATTAATTATAAGGACTTTTGAATGCTAATTTTCCTACTGTATTACTAGTTAGCGGATAGATATGTTTATATTTAGCTATTTAAAAACTATTTTACAAACAAAAGTACCACCGGTGGAGATGCAATATGCAGTTTGTATGTTCGTATAAAATTTCGAGGAAAATATGTTTTGTTGGAATGTTAATAATATTGAAAATAGGTCAATCCCTATATAAGTGGTTTACTGAAAGAAATACGTTCGACTGTGATTGTAAGTCTATGTGTAGTTTACAAATAGATCATGGACTTTATTCGGTGGTTCATATTACGCAGGATAACTGTGCCATTATTAGGTAAATTATTTAGATTATGTAAAATGCTAACTTATTTTCCCAAGAAAGCAGTTAATAAAAATTTTTGACCTTGACATCATTCGTTGTTCTTTATATTGTTTATCCACTTCTTCAGTAAACTAGAAAAATATCTATTGTTGTTCTTCATATGACACTAAAACATATATGTTGATTATAACTTGTCTCTAGTTCATAAGTGGTATTATCTGTTTACATCATTTTTTTCCTGTTACTTTGTGTCACATGTATTGTATTTTCTAAGTCTATAGTTTTAAGATGATAACTAATTATTTTCATCTACAACCAAATTGAAATGATTCATTATGCCTTTTTTATCAATAAAAGTATATAATACAGTAGAAAATCAAAGCATAATGTATACAATTTGATTGGTAGATTAAATGTAACAAATGTATATTATGTGTATTACTTTATTATCAAACAATTGGATAAACCATTCTTCTTAACTATTTCATATATATTGGATGCATATACGTTACACGTATATTAGTTGCAGAAGTATAAATTATAAAAATTTCAGTTGTAACATGAGATGTTAACAACAATAGATGATAGAGTTCATAGCTCTTAGTAAATAGCACTACTAAACAAATAAGAAGAAGGATCTCATGCAGAGACCACAACTTAAGTACTCATTACCTAACGATTACTGTATATTTTACTAGTATATTCAAGTAAATTACAGTTAGTAATGATTAATATATGAAAAGTAGTTAGCATATATTATACTAAAAATATACTCAACAATTAACTTACTACCTGTAGCTACTTATTGGTTAATCTTTTAATATTATAGTTGTTTCATTTTCTGAAGGAACACGGAACATAAAAGCTATCATATTGAATTGGAGAACAAGCAGAGAAAAGAGAACAAAGGAAAGAAAAGAGAAGGTTTAGAAAGTTCCCATATCAATTAGTATATCTACTGAGTGATCTGTATGTTTATGAGTTTATTTTGATTGTATGAATGAGATATTCTTACTTAGTAATTTGGATGTTGTAACATCTTTATAATTTGGATTATAGACTGTATTTCGGTTTTAGTAACAAATGTACTAGCATTCTGACAATCAGTTATAACAATAATTGTATTGTTTTATTTATACATGTTTGTGTACATATATGTGTTGGTAAATATCATGAACCCTGCCAATGTTAAAAATAATCTATGACCGATCAATGATTGTAGGTTTTGTCATTAGTTATTAGATCAGAGACCAAATAAGCAGTCCTTAAGGAGTTCCTAAGTTACTTGAGACCAATTTTGGTTGTCTTTAATATTTTAGAGACCTGAAATTTGAGATAAATATATTGGTGTCTGTTGGGTCTTAAAACAAAACATAGAGACCCAATAGCTTAATTTGAAACCAATATATGAGGTCTTTAATCTTTTTTTTTCTTGTAGTGATACCAATAAAATATAATGATTGATAATCTTTATATAGTTTAGTTAAAAGCTGTAGATTTCATGTTGATGGAAAAATCCTTTAAATATTGTTATATATTATAAGATATTTTTTGTTTTTAAATGTTGGTTTACTAATGTTTGTTTAGAATTTATTTTACTGCTATGTTCTCTCATTATGCAATTATGAGGAAAGTTTGGATATAATGAAACATGTTGAAAGTTTTTCCTTCACTCCTTCTTACTCTCCACAACCCCCGTTTACTTCTTTCGACCTAGTACGATGCCCTCCTTGTCAAATCCAGACTAACCTCTCTACCTTTTCATTTAAGCTCTCCCCCATAACCTATTTCCTATGTTTGCCTTACTGCTCTGGGCCATTTTCCACGAGCTCCGGAGTTCTATTTGGCTTCTCCCATCGCCCATGAAATTCGCGAACTATCCTCTTTGCCTAGATGCAGCTTTGCTTCGTGCATGCTACGATTGTTCATTAGGTTTTGGTTTGTGGTGGTAGGTTTTTTTCCATTAACCGAGGTTTGTGGCATTCCTTCTCTGGTGCCACTTGGAGGTGTCATGTGGCATATTGGTGTGGCAAACTTTTGTTTTGCGGCTTGTCTATGTTTGTATATCTATTTGGAGTTGAGCTATTTTGCATCTTCGGTTATGCTATCTTCTACTCTGTCATATGTTTCTCTTCGATCCGAAGCTTCCTAATTTTTCCATCAACATCGTTCTTCTACTCGATGCTGCTCTTTGCAGCTCTTGTTGTTTGAACAATGTTCTGTTGCTTTCTTTAACTGTGGGTGTGGATTGTGTATATGAAGAGAATGCTGGCCGTTTTTGTTAGTTATGATATTTGGTTCGTGATTTCTATTATCTCCTTAGTGGCTTGGCATTGCACTGTTTAGCAATCTGCTATGTTTGTGCTTTAATGATCTGAAGATTACCTTTGTCTTCAATTTTCATGTAGCAAGTATATAGTTTGGGATTTTTATAGGTGTCTAGCTTGATTCTTGTGAAGCTTCCCGCAACTGTAGTGTTTGGCCAAAGTGTTTTTGGTGTAATTTTTGTGTTTGTTTTGCAACTATGTAATGTAAGATGGGACTTGTGATTGCTTGTTCTTTTGGCAGTTTGGTATATGGTCATGATGTATACTATATGAATTGTAACTGCTTAGGCGGCTTGTAATTTTCCTTTTCTTATTAATAAAACTAGCGTGAACCTATGCTACACACACCGTGTTCACAAGATAACTTATTTGACGTACATTTATTTTATTTTCGTAGCAATATGAAAATGAAAAGGTAAGTTTATAAACTGAGACTATTTATATTAACACTCTTTCTAAACGTCATTAGCACACTTTTATTAAAATATCCATTTAGTAATTATAACGCGCACAAAATATAATACCTCTTTTTAGAGAATAATAGACATTTACAAAATACACTAACGTTAAGTATTGATTATTCCTTACTTGTTAAGCATTGCATTACTGTGCATGTCTATTAGTTTAAGTAATGCATAACTCAACAAAGATTCATCTTATATAAATTATAAATCCAAATATGTATGTATTTAATGTGATGATAGTGTTCCATATATGACATAAAGAAATCATGCTAGAAGAATAATGTTTCGGAAGTCAATTTAAATAAACAATGCTTCAACAATTTAAATAGCACACTATTTCACACAACCCAATGCTAACCGAATTAGAATAATATTTAAGTAGCATGAAAGATTATATTTTTAATACATATAACATAATATAACATGAGAAATATATGTAAAGGCTATTTTTGAATACCTAGTTAAACCAAACTGTTTCATTCACTCTTATGTGAGTATGCCATAGAATCTTTATACTTTGGTTAATTAACAAATTGATTTAATCTTGCAGTTGGGAATCAATCCTTACACCACTATTATCATTAATGTCATTAGTCAATAAGCTAACACTCAAAGGACATCATATTTCAATTTCTAGGACAACCAAATAACTTTTTCTTTTATTTCAAATAATCATACCACCATAAAAATTAAATAATACAAAATCTAGCATAATTCAAATAAAAATAATACATCTCCATAAGTAAAAATACATGTGGATACACATAAAATATATAGATTGCATAACATTGAAGATAATTATAAGTTTAAATGCCATAAGAAAATACAGTTAACGTAACAAACTATTAGAATATCATGCAATCATATGCCATTACGAGCTTACAAAAAATTGTTTGCACATCTAACATAGACAGTTTACGTAAGGACCCGTAATTTTAACTATTTTAAATTATTAAATTTAATATGATTATTGAATAAAATGGTTAAAATGAAAATTTAATAATTTATAAATATAGTTATTAAATATGGACTTTAATAAAATTTTGAAATAGCCAATTTCGAAGATTTTGAAAATAACAAGTATTAGAATGAAATTATATGTATTGAATGTGTTTATAATCAATAGCTAGAATAGAATAAATGTTGAATTATTGTAAAATAAAAATGGTTGTTTTGTCATTTGAATTCGGTTTAAAAGTTTATTTTTAAAAGTTAAATAACTTATATTCAAAATAGGTTGATTTATTGAATAATTATTGTGTAAATCAAAAAATTTAAAATTTGTTTAAATAATTGAACACTGAATTTAATATGAATGAAAATGATTTTGAAAGTTGACTTAAATTTTATTTAAACAAGAATAAAATTTGTTAACTTTTAAAATCGAATTTAAAAGTGAATAAATAGAAATTGGAAATTTTATATTTTAATTAACGAATAAAAATAGACATTTTGACCACTGTCTCGGATTTCGATGAAACCAATTTCATCTGATCCATAATAGTGGATTATAATAGGATTTCAAGTTTCGTAGCGATCAGACATATCGTTTTGTTATGCGAGCTTGAAACGTGTAGAATTTAATTTCAGAATTTAGTTAAATTATTTAGTTTTGAAATGCTATATTTTGAATATGATGGAATTGGCTTCTGAAACTAGTTCCACTATATTCAGAATAGAGGTATAACATATGGAACGCCTGGTGACATGCCTCGTTTGGAGCTTGAGAATTTCAGACATTATAAGTTAGATATTTTCTAATTATAATATATATATATATATATATATATATATATTTGCAGACCTTCTCTTAATAATTCTTACACTCCGCTACCTTCTCTGTCTAACCTGTATCCTCCTCTTCATTTCATTTCAAATTACAGGAGTTAAAGAAAAAAATACGCATGTTAGGGAGGAGCGGCGTGGCTCTGGCAGAGCGCGCGATGGCGAGGAGAGGGTGACGGCACGAGATGGCGCTGTGCTTTAGGGTTTGGGTTTTTTTTCGAGTTCTTTGACTTGTGCGACGCATGCGTGCGCAAAGGGAGGAGGCGCTAGCGGAGATGACGCGCGGAGCGAAGGTCGGCGATGCGCATCTGATAGGGCGCATGCGTATGAAACTAAAAAAGTAGAAAAAAATTAAAAAAAATATTGAAGTCACGACCGGGTTTCGTGCATGAAGGCCGAGAGAGGGAGGGAGAGAGATAGCGGTTAAGTTTAATTAATTATATTATTAAATTTATTAATTATGTTTAATTATATCGATATTAATAAATTCGTAACTTTTGCATACATGGTACTACAACTTGGAGTGGAAGTGGAATTTATTTAAAGCTGAAATATTTTTAGTTTCAAATAAAAGGTTAGTGTTTTAAACGCTTACGAATGACTAAATTATTTCTATGTTAGTTAAATCAAATTATAAAGTATTTTATTTTGTTGACTGTTGTTTAGTAATTTAACTGACAACCGAATTGAACTGATATGAACCTAAATTGACATTTCAATTTGAAATTGAAATTAAATTGCTAGTTAGACACCCGATGTTGATAACCAGTAAATTGTTGTGATATTTGACCAGTTTAGATGATAGATTGTAATGGATGTCAATTGGTTGATATTGTGGATGATTGGAGATTTATTTATTTTATATAAATCCTATATTACCCTGTAATTAAAGGACAATATATTACACTATTAATTAAATTATTTCAAATAAATTAAGAGATAGATTGAAATGATATATACCTATGACATTTATTTGGGTTGAAATGATATATTTCCATCCCAGAAATTAAATTGAAATAACTGATCACTTGGTCATAGGATAGAAAATTATATAAGGACGCATAATTGGTGAAATGGCCTTAAATTATTGAATTTGATTTATTAAATGATTTTGATTTAAATAAATAAAAATGAAATTTATGAGAATCGAATTAATTTTGAATTCGAGTCTTGAAAATTTTGAAATCGAAATTGGGAAAGAAATTGTTTTAAGAATATATTTTGTAATGTGAAGTAAAAGTCGACATATGACTTGAATTGTTGAAATTGATTGTTTTAAAAAGTTTAAAATTTACTTGTACTTCGAATTTATTTAAGTAAAAGTGATAGAAATGGATATTTCTGAATTTGGCTTGTAATCGAGTTATTTTAAAGATTTGAATATGAATTGGATAACAAAGTTAAATTTGATTTAAATAATTTAAATCGATATTTTGAAATTGAACTCGAAATTGATATAAATTGAAATGGTTTAAAACTTTGAACTGAATTGAAATTAATTCAAACTGGAATTGAAATTGAAATTAATTGGAATTGAAAGAAAAATTGTATTTGTTTGAAATCGAAATAGAAATTGATTTGAATTGAAATTGGAATCGAAGTCAATTCGAATTGAAATCGAAATTGAGTCGATTTGAATTGAATTGAGATTGAAAATGATTTGAATTGGAGCAATTGAAATTGAATCAGTTTGATAGGAATTTGGACTTGGGTCCATATTTATTAGAAATGGGAAGATACGGTTTTGAAATTGAAATTATTTCCACTATAAACTATTTTCCTATAAACTGTTTTAAGGTTCACTTTTAAAATTTCCAAATTATTTAAATTTTCAAATCATTTAAATATAATTTATTTTAATATTTAAAATTATTTTAACCATTTAAAATATTTTAAACTATTTAAACTATTCAAACCATTTTCTAAAAATTCAAACTGTATAAGGTTGGAATGTTTATATTCAAATCTTTGATTTAAATGTGAATTGGGTTAAAATGAAGTTATAACCCAAATTATATTTCGAATTGAATTTTGAAGTAAAAATGACATATCGAACTGAATTGAAATATTTTGAGTAAATATGAGGATTTCTAAAACGAATGATATTTTGAAGTGAATACGATATTTTGATATCAAGTATGAATCGTTTTTGAACTATAGAAGTATCACCCAGTGTGTAAAACGAAGTTTGGCTGTTGAAGAGACCAAGGCCTCTTATTTGCATACTCAATGTCAATATTAGAACCACTTTAACAACTGTGTATGCGGAGGAGACTCCAGAACAAAGTGGTTGGATTTTGCATCTTTTGCTGGATTTGAGGAAAGAGAACAATGATGGATAAACCCCGGCACTTGTGCCAATTTGAAATGACTAAAACATGATGGCTTGGCAGGGCCAATGAGGCTAATTACCTCTAACGGACATTCGTTCTTTGACTTCTTTTTGGACTGGGTTCATACTATTACTCTTGTTGTTGGTTTCGATTGGTGCAACTTTTTAGATAACCTCCCTTTGACTAGATATGGGATAGATGTACGCGGTAGACGGTCATGGTTACGATGCGTTACCACTAGCCTTGCGACCTGAACTGGTAGTATCCTACCTCTAGCATTGCCTCACATGCCTTGTTATACTTTTATCCCCATACGAGACTACGACTTTGGTTCGGTGTTGTCGTATCACGGCGCATCTGTATCCCCCGACGTGCTATTCGGGCGTTATACGCAAAATGTGCGACAATGCTTAAAAATGCATAAAAGGCGATTAATTAAAACCTTAACACTAAGAAAAATATTTATTTTTCCGATTATACATCATATATGTAGTGTATTCTACTATATATAATAATTTGATGGATCCTTATGAGATGAAAAATCCCGTAACATCTCTTGAGTTATTGCACGCATGTTATACACTAGATAGGAGATGTGAAACCCTATAAACATCTCTGACACTATTACACTCCTACTATATGTGATACTGATTTGACTCGTATAAGGATATTTTAGTCCTGACTCGAGTGTTTTTTCTTTTGATTACGCTCTGTCAGCCCTGAGTTTTCAGCGTATTGAAGATCATATCTAGAGGACGAAGACGAAGATTTGGTGTATTATTATTATTACTAGTATTGTTTCCAACATCATGTTGTCTGCTGCATTTTTTATTTTGTTCTATTGTGTATATAACTATAATAAATGTTGTATAAATTATAATCAAATGTATAGTATAAACAACTTCATGAAATATTTATTTGATTAGTATATTTTATCATTTCGCTGCGAGATTCTGTATTTGCGTCCTTCTTTTTTATTTTTCTTAATTAACCCCATTGATTATCTATATTGGGATTGTTTGAGTTGGACATGTGTCGATTATTGTCAATTTAAACCTTCCAAAATACGGGTCATCACAGTTGGTCAGAGCTTTGTTTTAGCGATAACCTTAGCTTTATGGGGTTTGACTCATTAGAGATAGAGTGGTAAAACCCTAGAGTGAGTTTGTTTGAGTGCGCATGCGTGCGTGCGCATATATACGTATATGTGTGTGTGTATATATATATGAAATTGCGTACTTGTTAGTGTTATAAAATGTTTATATTGTGTTTACTTATCCGTTGAGTTGTTTATAAATTCTGGTCGGTGCATAGGACGCTATGTTATCGATAGGGGTTTCTAAATAGACGAGGCAAGTCGACATAATATTGTTTTAAAATATGGTAAATGAAATAATTTCACCTAAATCATATTATATATATAAAAATGATAAATTTTATAAATTCGAATGACTATTAATGAATGTTGTTGTTAGGAGAAGATGATATTTAGTTATGACCAATTTTTGATTGAATTAAATAAAGAGAATACTTTGTGAACTCTATTTTACAAAGCGTTCGACAATTAAATTGAAATGAAATCCAATTATAATAAGAATTGTTAGGAACAAATAAGATGTAAATTAACGAAATGTTTCATGATAAAGTAGTGAAATTGTAAAGTATATTTATAATATAGCTTATAAATAGAAAGGATTTAAAAACTGAGAATTTTGGAATATAAAATCCCACAGTTTTCAAAATTGTTTTCAGTGACTTCAAAAATTAATAATAATATATTTTTGAAAGTGTTTTGACTAGAAGTATATTTTGAAAAGATTTCTGAAAGAAATAAAAGCATTGAATTTGCTTTAGTCGTTGAGAAATAATTCTAGGGATGACTTCGGCATTGCCGATATTCATTTTCGAGTTTCTGAGTGAGAATTGCAACCAAAAGAAATTTATTTCCAGTTAAAAAAAATTTGATTGTGAAAAATATTCCAAGTATGATTCGATAAATAAATGAAAATAGTTTTGAACTTATAAATTGAAAATAGTATAGAAAGGAAAAATTTATAAGTTTATAACTTATAAATTTGAACAGGAAAGTGAAACTAAAATTTAAAACTATTGAACAATTTGGTTAAACAAACAAAAGAAAATTTGAATTTGAGATATGAAATAAAAGAATTAACCTAAGAAATGTCATTAATTTGCAAATAGAGATTTGAACCTCGTCAATGGCGGTCTCCTCTCCCCCTCGTCCTCCCCCGTTCCATCCTTCTGCTCCTCCTTCTTTTCCTCCTTATCCTCCTCCTCCTCCTACTTCTCCTCCTCCTCCTCCTCCTCTTCTTCCTCCTCCACTTCCTCCTCCTCCTCTTTCTTCTTGTCCGTCTGCGATTTTGGGCGCTTCTTGTCCTTCTCTGATCCTGTCTCACTCTTCTCCTATTTCTCCTTCGATACCCACTATTCAACCTCATTCCAATCACTCTATTCCTCTTCCCTCTCATTCCATTAGTTGTCCCTCTTTCTTTCAAGATCCTGTTCATTCTTTTTCTATGGTTCAATCTGGTAATGGGATTGGGTTAGATTCTTCTGATCAAGCTCTACCCAATAATGTTCTGGATGTTGATGTTTCATTCATTGGGGATACGGTTTCTTCTAAGAAGTTGGATCAGAAGAAGGTTGTTGATGTGCCAAATTGGTCCTCTCTATTCAAGAAAAAACCTAAGAATGCTGGAGTTTATGTTCCTAGAGATTTCGGAATTATTAGAGATGGTAAACCTAAACAGTTACCTGATGATGTCAAGAATGAAGGTATCAAATATTGGAGCGACCATTTGATTGGTTTTTTTTTGGATGGAGCTCTTTCTTATCTTACTGTTACTAATCATCTTAAAAGAATTTGGAAGCTTAAAGGTGAGGTTGATATAAAATCTGACAATGAGAATTTTTATTTTAAATTTTCGAATGAGCAAGACGAATTACATATTCTTCAATCTGATCCCATTTTTATCAGAGGAAAAATGTTCATTATTAATTTTTGGAATCCTTCTATTGGGTGTGTTCAAGCTAGTATTAGAAGAGTTCCTATTTGGGTTCATTTTTATAAAATCCCTACAATTGCATGGACACTTATGGGTATTAACTGGCTGGCATGTCATATTGGAAGATTGATTTGTTTTGATGAGAGTACTGAAAAATTGAAGAGATTTAAATATGCTAAGGCTTTAATAGAAATTGAACCTAATCAGGAATTACCAGAATATATAGAAATTGATGGTTTGGGTGAAGGAGGGTATAAAGTAAGAATTGAATATGATTGGAGACCTAATATTTGTGTTGTTTGTAAAGTTTTTGGACATAATACAGAAAACTGTATGGAGTCTGCAGTGGGAAATTGTTATGAGACTTATGATGAGGATGGATTTGGGAACAATTACACTGAAGTTAGTAAATTCTGTAAGGAGACAAATGATGTTAATTTGTTGAAAAATAATATTGTGCAAGATAATCAATCAAGGGATTTGGAAAATAATAATTTTGTTCATCAAAAAAGAAAGAATAAGGTTTGGAAGAGAAAGGATAAGTTTCAAGTGGATAATATGAAGAACAAGACAATGACTAATGATATTATTTCTGGAAACAATATTGGTATGCATTCTGGTGATACTCAAAGCACAAAAAATGTAAAGATAATGGGCAAAGATCTTGTTGATGATGTAAATAATTCAAAAGGAATACAAGACGCAGTGCTTAAATCTAGTGAGGTGGTTACTTCGAATACATTCACAGTTTTAGCTGAGATGAATGAAGATGATAATATCAATTCTGTAAATTAGAATGTAGATGGATGTTTACCTTCAAAATCAATTCAATCCCGCTCTCCTTACTCTCACCTATCTCCTCTTGATAATATGATACTTCCTCCTCTTGTAAACTTGGATTCCACCATGATTCAAGACAATTCTATTCCTTCTACATCTGTTAATGCTTCTATAACTCCTAATTCTTCTTTGAAGGAAAAAACCAATTTTTCCAATCATAAATCTAATCCTTCTACTCTGAACTTATCTTTAAAAAGAGGTAGAAAAGAAAAGAATAAGAATTTAGTCCAGGAAGTTATGGATATGAACAATGATATTGATTGTTGTATTGAGGAAGTTCAACCTAAATCAGACAACATAGTTTTAAATGCTTCAGGAAATTTAACAAGACATACTAGGAGGCATCCTAGTAAGTTAATCATTCCCAATTCTTGATGATGATGAAGAATATAGCCTACTGGAATATTAGAGGAGGTCACTTACTATATAAGCAAATTGAAATTAAGAAAATGATTAAGGAGGAAAATATTCATATCATGTGTGTTAGTGAAACTAAATTGAATGCTGATTTAACTAGTAGAGCTTGCAAATTTATTGCCCCAAATTGGCAGCAAGATGATAACCTTTCAAGTGCATCCTATGGAAGACTAATGGTGATGTGGAATTTAAAGTATTATCAGTTGATAAAATTGGAAGAATATGACCAATTTCTACATTATGAAGCTTTTTCTGTTGTAACCAATTCTTCTTTTTTTCTTACATTTATCTATGCTCAAAACTGCATTGAGAGAAGAAAAATGCTGCTTAATCATTTACCTCATTTTAATAATCCTTCAGTGCCCTGGATTGTTTTAGGTGACTTCAATGTATGTTTTCATCTTCCCATAAATTAGGGGGTTCTCCTCTTTCTACCAAAGATATATCTCCTCTTTTTCAAATGTTATTGCATGCTCATCTATCTCCCATACAATCCATTGGCCCTTTTTTCACATGGAACAATAAAAGTAAAGATGCTCATAGAATTTTTTGCAAACTTGATCATGCCTTTCAAAATTCTGCATCTATTTCACTTTGGCCTTCATTGTATTGTAACACTCTTCTTCCTTCTATTTCTGACCACAGTCCTTTAATCTTATCTTGGGGAGAGGTACCAAAGGCAAAATTTACCTCTTTTAAAATTTTTAAATTTTGGACTAATCATTTTTCTTTTCAGTAATTAGTTTTACAGGTTTGGCGTGAAGAAGTATTTGGTAATCCTTTGTATATTCTCAAGACTAAACTTTCCAAATTAAAAAGCAAATTGAAGATATGGGCTAGGAATAATTTTGGTGCTGGTTCTGATATCTCCTCTGATTTGAGGAAAAGACTATCTGAGGTACAAAGAAATTTATTTTCTTATCCATTGAATGCTGCTCTTGCTATGGAAGAAAATGAATTAGCTAAGTCATTGCAAGATGTTTTAGAATTTGAACTGTCTATATCTAAAGAGTTACTACATGCTACATATGAAAAATTTGGAGATAGGAATACAAAATTTTTTCATGATTCTATCAAGATTAAGCAATCAAAGGAAAGAATTAATTGTATATACGATGATAAAGGTGTTAAGCATGTTAATGAAGAGAATATTAATACTGCTTTTGTGGATTACTTTGCATCCATTCTTGCCAATCATAAGCCTTATGTTGCTGATGTGAGTCCATTGTTTCAACTTCAAACTCCTCATCTACCATCATTCCAAGCTAATAATCTTATTGAGGAAATCACTAATGAAGAGATTGAGTTAGCAGTTTTCAATTTGAATAAGGAAAGTTGTGGAGGTCCTGATGGATTTAATACATATTTTTTTCAATATTGTTGGAAGACAATTAGATATGATGTGTTAAAAGCTGTTAAATACTTTTTTGCTTCTAATAAGCTTTCTAAAGGTTTTAACTCTACTGCAATCACACTAGTCCCCAAGATTGATAATCCTTCTAATGTCTCAGAGTTTAGACCAATATCTTGTTGTAATACTGTTTACAAGATAATCACCAAAATTATAGCTACTAGAATGCAAGCAGTCCTTCCTTCAATAATATCAAAGAATCAGGTTGCTTTTCTCCCCAATAGGAATATAAGTGATAATATACTACTGACACAAGAATTATTAAGGGGATATGGAACATCTAATATATCTCCAAGGTGTATGATAAAGCTTGACATTAGGAAAGCTTTTGATACTATATCATGGTATTCCATCATTGCAATCATGGCTAGAATGTATTTTCCAAAACCAGTGCTGGCTTAGGTTTACACATGCATATCTACACCTTATTATTCTATTTCTAGAAATGGTTGTTTAAATGGTTTTTTTAAAGGAACATAGGGGATTAGGCAGGGAGATCCAATTTCACCTTATCTGTTTATCATAGTTATGGAGATATTAAATGTGCTAATAAAGGAGAGGGTGAATAGTAAATCATTGGAATTACACCCAAAATGTAAGAACCCTATGATCACTCATTTACTTTTTGCAGATGATTTAGTCTTATTCACAAAGCCTTCTATGGATAATATCCAGACAGTTTTGGAGATACTTAAAAGATTTGGGGAAATCACTGGTCTTCATATAAATATCAGTAAGTCTAATATTCTAATAGTTGGAGTTAAAGAGGACATCCGGAATGAGTTGATTAAATTTTCTGGATTAAATATCATGCCTTCTAATGCAACATACTTTGCATTACCATTGATAACTTCTAGACTATCAAAAGTAAACTACTTACCATTATATGAGAAAATAACTAAAAAGCTTTCTTCTTGGCCTAGTTCAAAATTATCACAAGCTGGAAGACTTGTAATAATCCAATCCATTGCATCTGCCATGACTACTTATTGGATGAGGCATTATATCTTACCTGTTAAATTAATTTCCATGATTAATAGTGCTTTGAGTAGATTCCTTTGGCATGGTGATCCTTTCTCCAAGAAAATAATTCCTATTTCATTTAAAAAGATAAGTTTGCCAAAATATAAAGGAGGATCGGGTATTATTAATTTACAACTCTGGAATCAAGCTGCAATATCAAAATACTTTGACAAAATTTTAAGCAATAGTGATGACTTATGGACAATTTGGATTAAGAATAATTTGATCAAGGGAAAGAACTTTTGGGATATGTTAGTACAGAATAATTCTAGTTGGAGTTGGAGGAATATTTTAAAGTTGAGAGAGAAATTTTTACCAATGATTCAAATTAATCCAAAGAAGAATTTTAATTGTTATTTTTGGTCTGATCCTTGGGTAAAACCTGGTTTAATTTTGGAAAAATGTATGAATTACTCTAGTTTTATTTCCATTGGTATTCCCTTTCAGTCCAAAGCATCAGATTTTATTCATCAAGATGAAATAGTGCTTCCTTATAGCAGTTCCATGGAGGTCAGAAAGGTTTGGAATGAAATTGCCAAGATTAAAATTCCAGAGAGAGATTTTTTTGTATTTTGGTCACAGCAGAGAAGAAGACATTCAATAAAATTAATATATGATTTGCTTGTGGATAATGAATGTAGTGAGGAATTTGCTTGGGATAATAGAATATGGAGCACTGATAGTCCAACTAAAGAAAATTTAGTGTTATGGAAGGTTATGGCCAATGCTCTATTAACAAAGGATAAACTTGTCTCTTATGGATTAATTGATAATAGCACATGTGTACTCTGCAATGATCATTTAGAAAACAATACTCATCTATTCTTTAGTTGTGCTTTTACAGGTGATATTTGGAACAAGTTGATGATTTCTGGAAATTTTCACACTCCCAATAAGAATTCTAAGGAAGAATGGTTCAATATCTACAAAGCTACTAGATGGAGGAATTCCAGAGCTAAAGAATTATTAACAGTTCTTAAAATCTTTTTAATGTAATATGGAAGGAAAGAAATGAGAGAATTTTTTATAATAATCATAATTCAGCCAGTGATTTGATTTCAAAGATTAACATTTTATTTCAAAAAAGAAAGAATAGATGAGTGATTATATTTTAACTGTCTGTAACATGCTTAATGATCTTTTGGTCTGATCAGTCTATTATTGATAGTTTGTTCCATGCATTTGGGTCTGAAGATAGTTATAGAACTGATGCATTGAGGCAGTAGCATGGCTTCTGAAGATCAAGTATGGATTTGAAGTATTGAGACAGTAGCATTTTCTTCTGAAGTACAAATGTACAATTTGGATCTGAAGCATTAAGACTAGATCTGAAGCATAAAGGCTGGAAAAGTTTTTTTCTGAAGTACAAGCATGGGAATTTTCAAGACAAATTGATAGCTTATATAATAGTTTTTTTTGTATGATACTTATATTTGGATATTTGAAAATTATGAGCAGTTGTATTTTATAATGTAGATATGTTGTAATAAATAATGGGCAAGGCTCCCTTAGCCTATTGACTTTCAAAAAAAAAAATTGAGTTAGTGAAATGAGGTAAATAAAATGAAATTTAACTTAAGAAAGCTTAAATAAAAGTGAATTGTATTTGAAATGAATTAGATAAAATAATGAAATGAAATTTTAAGTGAATAAGTTTGCATAACTTGTAGATTTGAGAAATGTTAAGCTATAAACAAATTTTAAACTCGTCGAAGGTGAATGACAAGAAAATAAAAAAATAACTTAAATAGAGTTAAATAAACTAAGTAATGGATTAAATGAAATAAAGTTTAACTTAATAACGATTTAATGAATTGAATTGGATTTAAATGGAACTAGATGAATTTGTAAAGTGAATTAATTCCACTTAAGCTATAAAATAAATTAATAGAATGAATAAGAACTTGAATTATAAAAAAGAAATGTAATTTGAGTTGTGAAAGGAATTAAATGAGAATAAATGGGTGTAATTTAAATTTATGTGAAAAATTGAATCTGGTTTAAATTAGATATGAATAAATTGAATGCAAATGAAATAAGTTTTAATAAATTGAATGGTAACTAATTGAAGATGAAATAAGTTGAATGAAATTGATTGTGATAAAAAGAAAAAAAATTATTAATACGAATTTGAGTTAGAAAATAAAATTCACTTAAATGAAGTTAATGATATGAATTAATAAAATGAACTCATGAAGTGAATCCATTAATTAATATGAACATAAGTTATGAAATAATAAATAAATACGAGTTACGATTTATAAAATGTTTATAATAAACTTAAATGATTTTATGAAATGGTTTATAGGTGAGATTGGCATTAAAGAGAATATACTACATGGTAATGAAATAAAATTTAACCTAAATAAGGTTAAATGAAATGATTTTATAAAAATGCTTCATAAATGAACTGATATGAAATATGTTAAATAAAAAGGTGAAATAATTGAAATTTGAATAAATTGAATGAAAATGGAATAGATGTAAATAAATTTTAAGCAAACCAATTAACTGTTAATAAAAATTAGATGTTAATAAGAAATGAAATGTATAAATAAAATATTGACATTAGATAATGTAAGTTCATATAGTTATGAATTAATTGGATTAATTGGATGAATAATAATGGTTGAACGATTATTTTGTTGCAAACCATTGTTATTGCTGCTTTTGAGTGCATATGATTATTATGATTGTGTAAATGTGCTCGTGCTTATAATTTGGATTCAAATTTATTGCTATATGGTTCTATTTAACTCATATATGTTCTATATCATATTATACGCAACTAAAATTCAAAACTAAGTTGAGATAGGAACATACGAAGGCCGTTTGGACATATACGTGGATTCAATTTCCTTTGGCTTGCTTAATATGAGTGAACATGCTTGTATTAATAATAATAAGGTACATATCTCACATACATACCACATTTTTATATTTTTCCCTACGGGATGCCTTATCATTGATATGAGATGTATACTCGGTATATATTTGTGTTATATATTGTATTGTAAATTTTTTACAATCAAGCAACTTAAATAAGACGTTACTGAAATTTTCCATAAATCCAGGCGTTAGAATTTTTATATTGATATTTTATAATTTTATACCTCAGTTTTATAAAATAGGTTGTACTTTGCATTAAATCGATATTAGAGTGGCGTAGCAGAAGAGTAGTAATGGTTTTGTTAATAAGATTTTAATGTATATATGTTGATTATTTTGAATAAAATATATCAATTGTTAAATGCCATACTTAACCTCTTTTCGAGGATAAAAAGTTTTGAGTGGGGGAGAGTGTAACGATCCGTAATTTTAACTATTTTAAATTATTAAATTTAATATGATTATTGCAAAAAGGTTAGAAATGAAAATTTAATGATTTATAAATGTATTTATTGAATATGAACTTTAATAAAATTTTGAAATAACCAATTTCAAAGATTTTGGAAATAACAAGTATTAGAATGAAATTGTATGTATTGTATGTGTTTATAATCAATAGCTGGAATTGAATAAATATTAAATTACTGTAAAATGGAAATGGTTGTTTTATTATTTAAATTCGGCTTAAAGTTAATTTTTGAAAAGTTAAATAACTTATATTTAAAGTAAGGCGATTTATTCGATAATTAAATAATTTAAGTTAAATACTGAAATTTGTTTAAGTAATTGAATACTGAATTTAATATGAATGAAAATGATATCGAAAGTTGATTTAAATTTTACTTATACAAGAATAAAATTTGTAAGCTTTTAAAATTGAATTTAAAAGTGAATAAGTTGAAATTGGAAATTTTATATTTTTATTAACGAGTAAGAATAACCATTTTGGCTACTGTCTCGGATTTCGACGAAACTAGTTTCATCGAATCTATAATAGCAAATTATTATAGGTTAACAACCCGGAATTTTCGATCCAGAAAATTCCAGATAGTTAGGAAAAGAAGAAAAAAAATTAGAAGAAGAAACAATAACAAGTCACGGAAACCTCACATTCGCAGTGGATCAAAATATAATATCACATAAATAACAGTTTTATAAATAAGAACTGTATCAATACAATTAAATTTTATACATCAGAGTTATAACCATAACCAATCATGGGACAGTTTAAATAATATGTCCTAGTTATACAATAATATATCACAGCGGAAAACACACCATATGTTCCTGCCCTCCAGCTCGCCTCCTGAGCTCCAGAGCGTCCTTACCTGAAAATCTGTAATACTCGGTCTGACACGAGCATTACATCAAAGTAACACCTGAATTAGGCTGGAAACCAGTGTGAGTAAACCCATCAAACAAGAAATACAAAAGCATACAACTGTTATATAACCCGGGCAACTTGTATCAATTACAAGCTCACAAATTTATATAGACATTACTTATGTCTCTCACCAATTTCTAAGTACCAAACTTAGATTAAATGGTTCAATTTACTTAAATCATTCCATTCCAACCCATTGATTTCACATATCAATCTATAAAGAATCGAAGTGGTTTCGGGTATTCGCTAACACCCGACCCCGGTCTCTTTGAATTCAATACCAACCTAACCCACGTTATTTAAGTGAAACATAATTCAACCTTTAAACACAAGGTTTCACTTTTTATACAGCAATTCATCATCGACAGATAGCCACATCACCATTGTTCAAGGCAAACATATCACATCTCAAACATTCATATCAGAAATTTCAGCCAATAATTCACAAGCAAGATTAATTTGTCACCCATTACTAATTAAATCCAATTAATTACTTTAATCATTTTAAAATCTTGCGTACTTAACAATAATTAATTACAACCCATTAATTAATCATTCCCTAATTATCCTCTCTAATTATATTCAGTAATTAGTCTTTAATTAATTTATCACATTCATTAATCAACCTTGATTAATCACATTCAGTAATTAATTATCCTTAATTACTTACATTAATTAATTAACCCCTTAATTAATTAATAAACCCTTTAATTAATTACACTCGTTAATTTACTAACCTTTAATAATTTTTCTAAATTAATCCACACTTAAACTAATTACCCTACGTAATTAGTCCTCAGTTACTTTCATTAAGTAATTATCATTAAATAAATCATATTTAGTAATTACCTATTAATTACCTACCTTAATAATGTCATTAAGTAATTATCCTTTATTTAATTTCCCTTTTTTATATAGCTCAATTAATTTATCACATTTATAAATCAAACTGTTAAGTTGATTATATAAATTAATCAACCTTTAATTAATTATCTAAATAATTAAATTAATTAATTATTTATTGCTTGATTTCATAAATCAATTATCAATCCTTAATACATTCAATAATTTAATTTCAACATTTGATTCACCTTGTTTAACCTATTTTATAATTACTTTAAACAACAAATTGGAAAACATTTTAAACCCTTGGAAACTCACTTATGCCTTTTATAATTTGTTTAAGAACTTGATTTTTATTTTCTTTTGAATAACTTTAAAAAACTGGGTTTATTTAATATCAACAAAACATTATACTTCGGATCAGACCCGACCCCTAACTCCAATTTCCCACATCTTCCCGGGCCATCTTCCTTTTTTGATTAACTAAAAAAACCGATGCTCACTAAAACTCACATGAAACTCTCGAGCCTGATCTCAAGCCACAAGAAAAATTTCCCGATGCATTTCCACCAAACCAAAACATCGGATACACACGCAAGTGTGTACACGTGCACGTCGCCATTTCTATGCTCTGATCGCCACTATGACCTCAGGCAAGTCATTGTCGACCCCCTCGTCACGATCAATCGCCTAGAAACCTGAAACACCATCATTCCTGAAATCGAGCTATTCGTATATCCCTCAGGAGCCCATCACTTGACGGAATCCACCTCGAACTGCCATTTCCAAGACGTTATGAACCCTTTAACTCCGGCCAAAGCTACCCTGACCATCCTGCATTGCTTACCCTTGGACCGGTCATGCTCGATCCTCTATTGACTGCAAATTTCTCCGTTTAAACTCGTCGACAAAATAGGCCATTAAACCCTAAAATGAAATCGACCGGCCAATTTGATCAACAGAAAATTTTCAAACGAATTTTCCTAAGATCATCAATCCCTAAGCGACCTTCGATAAGAACCCCGACCACTCCAGTTATGCCGATCACTAGAGAATACTCGAAATTCGTATCATGTTCAACTCTCGATTACTCGAGATTTACTAACCTAAAAATCATGATTATACCATCTAAATTCATGATTTACAATAACAAATCAGATTATGGGTTCCAGTTATCAAATCAAAATGTTTGATTTTTTTACCCAAATTGATTCTTCACTGAATTTTTCCCAAATTTGAATTAATTAAAAAATATAAAATCCTGAAATTATTTTTAGAAGCGATATTATATAGTTAGGGTCAGTTTCCATTCAGGAATTCAAACCTGAAATCAAATCTATGAGAAGATATGAAAGTTTGAAAAGCTGTTCTTAAGCTAGTGAAGAACAACAGAACTAATGTATACATGCATAGGCATATTCCAGTCAATTCAATTGCTTATGCATACATTTACAACCCAACCTTCAAGTAATTTTGTATACTAATATTTTATACAGATTTTCTTCTCATGCAACAAATCAAATTACCAAAATTTTAAACTGTTTTATGGAAAAGGTTTACTCCTAGTTATAGACAGAGAAGTCTGTTTTTAAAAGAACCTGGAACTATGCTTAAATGTTTTAATTTGAATTACACCATTACGCCTAAATTTCTTTAATCATAATATGTTAAAAGAAAATCAGGGAAACATTCAAATTTTTTTGAACATATTTAGTCAGTCATGGATAAACAGAGATACACATATGTGCACTCAGGCATACAATGCAGAGTTGTTATCTATACACCTAACAATCAATATCCCATTCATGCACATCAAATTAAGTTATTTTCATCAGCAATTGAGGCATGCACCAATTTTGCAGATGATTTAACTTAAAAGAATTAAAGTCTACTCACCTCAATATAACTTGAACAGAGAACAGAGCAAAGAAATTTTGATCTGGACTGTCTCTATCAAAACTGAGGCTTATTTGGTTACTTGATGTTTTGATCCTGAATTTGTTTGCTTTGAAAAGTTGATTGCTTCAGGTCAGAGTTTTATCCTTTGATCTTGATCTTGCCTTTGATTACTTTAGTTTTGAGTTTGAATTACTATATTTGCCATTGCTTCCAAGATTTGAGATTTCCAGTTTAAAATTGCTTTGAATATGTTTTTGCTTTGATCTGCCCAGGTTTGTGAATTTGTCTACTGATTTGCATTTTTCAAATTTTCGTTTTCTTTGTTTCAAAAGATGAAAAATAAAAAGAATTGAAAGAGGATGTATAAATATAATTATAGCTTTAGTTTATTATTTTAAAAATAAAAGAAAATATTAAGAAAATTGTGACACTTGTTGATTGCATAAATTCTTTGGCTTACATTTGTTAAATTATGTGTTAATATTCCAACACTTGTATTTTGTGTGTGTAATTATATTTTAATATGTTTATAAATATTTATATTATATATTTATATCATGTATACTTTAAAGAAATATAATAGAACCTTTATTTATTCTTATTTAAATTTTAAACTTAAATTATTTATACTTCAATTGATAATTATATATAAATACTAGTTGTAGATTTTTTAAATCAATTCATTTTTAAGATATGTATATAGAATTCCAAATTATAGTTTTATTTACAACTATGTATATATACATGAACAATTGTAATTAACAAGTATATCTAATTTATTTGAAAATATGGGTTTCCTTTTGTAAATTTAAATTATATAAGAAGATTATTAAATTAATACTTATATCCAGATATATTCAATTATCAAATTTTTTCTTTTCTTCTAAACAATCTACAAACTAGATAATTATCCAATTATTAGATGTTCAAAAATCCGGGTTATCACATTCCTCCCCCCTTTGAGTCTTTACGTCCCCAAAAAGAGACGGAGCCGGAATGTATTAGAACACTTAATATCAGTTAAATTTCCTCTTCGATTATTTTTAAAGCACTTTAAAATCTATATAATATTGTCGAAATAGTTTTATAAAAATACCCTATATAACTTGATGTTTCAACAAGTCCATCCTCGTTCTTACGGAAATTCGGTCATACGTTGATCAGGCGTACGACTGAAAATCTATAAATACTTGGTAAACCCATTTTCAACATCCAGTGAAAATACTTGAAAAAAATAATTTTATTGAAAATATCAAAAACATTTTGGAAATTGAGGAAATAGCATTGGTGAGAATGCTCTGGAAATCATCACCCTCATCCATGGTCGCAGTTAACCCGATGGTTACGTTGCCATCCCGACAAAATCCATAGATAACTATAGGCCTCCGCGCCCCTCGATTACACCATGGAACCCGCTACAGATCGCAGCTACAACTTGGGTTACGTTGCCATCACAGCAAAAACCCATATAACTGTAGGCCTCAGCGCCCCCGAATTTTGCTGCCAAAAGAATGAAACTTCTCCACTCCACTTGACCATAGATCGCAGTCTACCGATGTTACGTTGCATTCCCGGCAAAATCAAGCATAGACCGTTGACACTCACCTCCACACGATTTCCGCTATGGTCCACACAGTAGATCGCAGCGACATCGACTTACACTGTTGTCACAGCATAACCCAAATGCCTCTGTAGGCATCAGCGCCCTCGACTTTTGCTACCCAATAATCCTCAGGAACTAGTTTTGTCCGGACTTCTCATAGGATCAACTTTAGAACCTCCCCCTTAGAGGCTCAAGGCAGTACCAACCTATGGTGCTCCGGAGAAGTTCATTCAAGGGAGCGCCTTTTTCTCTTGTGCCATTTTCAAAACACATTATACTATACACATATAGTATTTCCCAAATCATACACCTAGTATGAATCTCATATAAATCTCCTTTCTCAAAATCGATTACCCCAAAATCGATAATTCTCAAATTAGGCTTTCCAAATCCAATATTGATTTTATCCAAAAATCGAAAGCCTTTCCAAATCCAAAGGTTCCAAAAACCTTTCTCCAGAATCCTCATAAGATCCTTTATATATATAGATATATATAAATAGATATATATAACCTTGAAAAATCTTAGGATCACTTCAAACTTGTATAAATTCCCTTTTTATACTTTAAATACTCTTTCAAAAATACGTTTCTTCTGGCAATAGATTCAACAAAGGGAGATTTATCTTATATAATAAATATATATAACTTTATTTATTCCAAATCAAATATTCAAATTTGATTACTCTATAAAGTCACTTACTTACTTCCATAAAGTAAATTTCTACCATAGAAATATCCAATTTCTATTTTATTTCATCATATATTTCACAAAATATAATTTCCAATTCAAAAACCATTTTACACTTCCTATCCACAAACTTTCAGTATCAAATTCAACTCCATTTCATTTAATCGAAGTTAAATCCAATTTTAATTCTCCATATACAAGTCCAAAATTTATTTTTTGACTTAAGTTCATTCACCCTTGTATATTTTATATTTTCTTCACCTTATCTTACTTTACATTTCATTTAGGATTAAATTTGAATCCCCCATACCATTCAACTATTTCCCATTTGTGATTATAATTCCATTTCCTATTTATAAGTTCACCAACTTATTTACTTAAAGGTTTATATTGCTCATTTGAGTTATTTTCATCATATAATCACAATACCAAGTTATATATATATATATATATATATATATCACTGAATTCTTAAGGATACAAATTTTCTTCAATTTAATTCTTTGCACCATTTAAATTCACAATTTTAGATTATAAGTATAGCACTTACTAGCTTATGAGTACAACTTATTACATAATGATCCATAATTACCAAGTTATTTTACATTTCAATTCAATCCAAATCAATTTAATTCCAGGTCCAATTTGTTTAACTTATCCCAAGTTAAATTCAAAATTTCTATTTACTTCCATATACTCAAGTCAAATTTTAATTCCAAGATTAAAATCTGCATTTCCTTCTTATTAATATCAACTTCACTTAATAAGTTCATTGGTTGATTCATTTTAACTTTACACATTATTTAAATATAATTTACCAGAATTCAGTTACCCGGTTTTATTCCAAAACCATTTTGAAATAATAAGCAACTCATACCTACTTGGTATATTAAATTAAATCTTCGGATTTCCAAACTACCTGTTCTTACAAAACAATTTCCCCCTTTTGAAATTTCTAAAACACCTTGTATATCCAACAAATCTAACAGATATCATACCCAATGACTATGGAAGCAATCCATCACTTTAGAAACTCGAAAATAAATTCTAATGATGTGGCCATCATCATCAGGATTATTTTCCAGCGACTGAAGTAAGTTCAGTGCTTCCAAACTTTCCTAAATTTAATTCCAAACAATTCCCATCCAAAAATATTCCCTAACATAATACTCCATCATTGCCTTCAAGTCTTTGGACAACATTCCCAAACATTCCCAAGATTTTAAATTTCCAAACTTTGTTTTCAATACACTAAAAATCCTTTCCAAAATTTCTGGGATTTATATTCTGGTTTAATTCTAATTTAGTTATTCTTCTTTCGTATAATTTATACTCATAGAATTTTATTTGATTATAACTATTTCAAATTTTAGATTAAATTTTAGATTCTTATTTGATTAAGATATCCACATCCAAACAAGCAAATATATATATAATAATTTCAGAAAATTATTTCTTTTATATCAAAATATAATTTTGGGTAAAATTATTTCATTTACCCTCTTTAAAAACAATACTATGTCAGTTTATCTTGTTTAAGAGTTTAGAAACCCCTATCGATACGGTTGTACTTCCCATACCGACCAGAATTCATAAACACTCAACCGATAAGTCAACACAGTATAAAAATAATTTTATATTCACTAACAAGTACGCTCTCATATTTATTAATACACTCAACTCATTATAGAGTACTATTGACTCTGTTTAATGAGTAATTTCCCCGCCAAAGCATAGGTTGTCGCCAACCTAAGCTCTGATACCAAGTGTAACGACCCGCCCCTCTCGACCCTCGAAAATCGTCACAAAATACCCCACAGTATGATATGTCGACGATCAAGTGCCGGAAAAGTCAGATTGTTGAGGAAAAGAAAGAAGGTGGAAGCAAGAAGGAACTAAACCATATCGAATCTCACAGTTGCAGCGGAATATAATATAATATATAATATCAGCTCTTTACACAAAATGAAAACTATATCTGTTTTATACAACATATCATCAGAGAATCTCAAACAAACAACATTACCAGTCAAACAATTCCAAACAATCACAGCAGTGGATGTATATACAAGTACGGATAACACATCTCGGACTTTAGCTCCTCTCCTGCTCCACAGCATCCTGTCCTGAACATATAATACTCAGTCTAACATGAGCATTATAATGAAATAACACCCGAGTCAATCTGGAATACCATCTGATGATCATGCACCCAATTTGATTGTTAAAGTTTCAAAACTCCTTTTGAAAACAAAAGCATCTCTTAAGACCACGCCACAAATAAACATGTCCAGTTTTTACATTACGATAGCTAAAACATTTTTTATAGAAATCCTCTGATATTATAATAGGGTGGGTAATACAAACAGAGTGGGTAATAGCCAAAATTGTTACATCTATTAAATTCCAACTACTAGCCACAGAGTGGGTAATACAAACAAAACTCGCAAAAGGCTCGTAGGGAGAATGGATTTCCAACTAATGACTAGGCACTGGGGTACCACCTGTCACAGTACCTGGTCTAGATCAGTGTACCGAGGACCACGCCTGATCCCCTGTAACACAAGGCCCGTATTATCCCTTACTGGATAATCCCGAGTAAGATCACCCCGCGATTGGGATCAGCAACCGCACCACTAAGCCGAAATAAGAGGGACATCTAGACAAGAATGACCTTATCCGGAAATGGATGCTGCCCACCAAGCCTTGCTTCGTATCGCCTGATTTTCAGTCATTCAGGTTGATGAGGCTTGAGTTAAGTGTTACCTTTTAGAACGTTTCACTTAGAATGCCCATTGCCCACCTGACGATGTTCTGAAAGCATTCGTCCATACAAGTCCGTCCTGGGTTCGAGCAGAACCGAAGGCACTACTCCTACTACATCAATTTTGGAAATATCCTCAGGATTAGTAGCGACTAGCCCTTGCACTTCACTGCTCCATCTTCGACTTTGAACTCGTTTTTACCACGAAAACGTACAAACCGGATCGAAGTGGTTTTCGTGAAATAAATCTCGATCCCGGTCTCTTCGAAACGATCAACGCATTTGTCCAATATTGATAGTTGGTGATTTAACTATCGATTAACATTTACAAACATCCATCACACAATAAATAATTCCCAAATTATTTATTTTCCTTAAAAATATCTTGCGAGATATAAATCCATTTCAAAATCCCTTTGAAACACTTTTCAAACCCAATTTTCTCATGGAATAGGTCTCCAAATCTTTACTTCCTCTAAAAACATCCAAGTACCAATATTTAAGGTTTAAAATAATTTAAATACTTTATTCTTGAAAATACATCAAAACATTCATATTAAAACTTCCTACATATTGATTTAAAATATATATACCCTTTAGAAATATCTTGAATAAAACTTCTTAATAAAATATAAACTATTATCTTTAAAATAAAGTTAAGTCATACTAAATTTTAAAATAAAGCTATGAAATTTTATACAAGTTTCAAATAAAACTTTGATTAATTACTTTTAAAATATAACCATTTTACAAACATAAATATTAATAATATCCCTTTAAAACATAACGCCAATTGTTCCTTAACTATTTATTACTATAACTACTTTAGTACATATTTACTTTTGAAAACTCTGCAAACTAAATAAGAATTTTCTTAAAACATTCTTTTGAAATCAAATTTAAAACTCTTATCTTTTACTTAGAAATCTACTTAAACGTACCTGGCTTTCAGAGAAATTCACTTCCGTTTATAATAACCCAAAATATTCTTTTATCAATCCAACACAATTTATCCCAATTAAATTTACGTTCATCCCGTAAATTCCTTTCCATATTTTAAAAATAGCTCCTTTATTTTTAAACACATTGCCATTTCCCAGGAATCATTTTCAAACATATGTTTAAAATATCTAAAATAAGCTTCTAGAAATCATTTAATTGAAAATAATACTTAAGGAAATATATAAAGGTTTCCTAAGTGCTTTAAGTCAAGTTTAACTTTAAAATAAAGTTATTAAGTCAAATATTATATTATAATTTCCTTTTAAAAACTAAATACTACTTTACTTTCTAAAAATAATTAAATACCATAATTACTTAATCAAATTTTTGCTTTCACTTAAAAAAACATTTAAAATAATATTTCTTTCTAAAATATTCTAAACATAATTAAACTGCAAATTTATAATTTGAAAGCTTTCTTAAAAACATAATAAAATTTCCAGGAGAAAGCACACTTCCCATTCTTTTAAAAATAAATCTCGCTATTATTTTTAACATTCCCTTTTTAAACCAAAAATTCCAAGCACTTCGCATTATCAACCAATCACTTGAATTTAATTCCTTTTAAATTCTTTATTTAAGAATTTCTTTAATTCTTCTTTAAACCCAATTTATTTATATTTAAATTTCCAGGTTGTATTCACCAAATCAGAGCACAACACAATTAAATTTCCAATTTATCTATCACAGTAAATAAACAGAGCATAGTATAACAGGATTTAAAAACAATTTTATCACAGAATATAAATGTGATATATTACAGAATATAAATATATTTCTATTTGTGAGGAATCCAGTTGGATCCCTCCAACCTGTTTTTCCTGCATCCATAGATATTAGCACAACAATCTATATCGATTCAATTTGATAATAATTATCATATTCAACCAATCAAGCAATCATTTAGAATATGACTATTTAAATTAACTAATATTCCAGATGTGAGTGAGTTAAACTCACCTTGAGTATTGCTGGATGTTTAAATTTTTGAATTAATCGCCTGCAACTGATTTAACCCAAAAATTTCGCTAGCTCCAATCGTCCCGATCTACTCCACTGCGTAGCGCTCGACTCTATGATCACGGTGCCGGAAGTTCATCGAATTCTGAAGAACTTTTACAACCTAGCAAGCAGTAGTCTCAATAACATATCACCTTATTTCAAAAACCCATTGATCAACCCATACAGCACCATCTCCTCAACAAACTGGATTATGCATCACCGGATCTCGGTTTTCAGCATCAGGAGTACATCAACCAAACATGGATTCAACAGCCTCAAACACACGGTACTTAGGCAACTGTCAACACAAGAGAATCGATCTACAAGAAGCATCTAGCATGGCTTTAGAAACGGGAAATGATCTATAACGGCGGCAGCGCGTTCTTCGTCATCCACGCGGCATCACCTTCAACCATCACGACTTGGTCAAAGGATGACAGATCCAGGCTTCAAAAGGAGGCATCAGCTCCAGATCTAGCCGTGCTTATCAATCAAGGTGTCGACGATGGTCGGCACAGAAACGGCATCATCGGCGGTTTCCATGTTTTATTTTTATTTGTTTTTTCGAAGAAATCTTATGGTGATTCCTTTTGAGAAAAGGTAAGGAGAAGTAAGTTTTCTCTAAGGCTATTGTCTAAAATTTTGGGGGTAAAAATGGCGGCCACGAATTATAACTAGGGTTTCCCTACCATATGTGAATATAGATAAGATAAGTAAATTATTTAATATTATTTTCAATTTTAACGATCATTTCAAACGAACTCCAAACAATGTGTGCCGACGGGCGTCTATAATGTTTTATCCACGTTTCGAACACAATGGAATGTGTTTCAGAGGCTAATTTTGTCGTATGCGCGATTTACGGAAATAAACGATCAATTTTAAATTAAATCGATTAAAATAGTTTCTATGCATTTTGAGCTACCAGGGTCAAACGACAACTCCGATTGCTACGAAAATTGAAACCCGATAATAACTAACTATTACGGATCCAATGGAACTAGTTTCGTTGAATTCCGAGACTGTGCCCCGGAAAGCTATTTTAACTCGTCGATTATTTCGAGCGATTTTCAAAATCGTCGAAATCACTTAAAATTCCACTTTTAAAATTTTATTAACTTAATTATAATTCATATAGAGTTTATAATCACATTAGAATTCGTTCTAATTCGTTTTAAATCTAAATCTAAATATTTGCATTATTATATTATTAAATTCCATTATTAAATTAATATAAAATTCCAAATTTAATCTATCGACTTTTAATTCCATCCAATGGTCCAATATTAAAACTCAAACTCAAATAGACTTAAAATAACTTTTAGAATCTAATTTTATCTCTATTTACACTCAGAATTACCAATTATCCCAATTCTAATATTAAACTATTATTATTCAAATTTCAATTAAATTCCCATATTTGAAATTGAACTAATTTTATTAATTTAACCAAAGTATTTTATTTCAAAATTCAAATTATAATCCATATTCAACATTTAAAATAAATTAAATGTTCAAATCCAACGACCCAAAATTCCGGGTCGTTACAGGTTTTAATTAATCCCAATTTCAAACTCCATTTGAATCTTGAAGTCATTCAACTTCCATCTTTAATCACAATGTCAATTAATTCAAATCTAATTCAATTTGAACTAATTCAATTCAAATTTCAGATTCAAACCATCTCGAATTATATAAATTCGAGTTAAATCTTTAAGTGTTGATTTAATCCTTTAAATCAAATCAACTTATATCTTTAAACCATTTAATTCTGAGTCCAAATTCCATTTTTTTAACCTATTTCAATGTTCAAATAATTATTCAAATCCTTTTTAAACAACTAAATCTTTGAAATTCAATTTATCACCAAATTTCAATTTTGCAACCAAACCTTCGAAGTTTTATCTTAAACATTCAAATCTTAAGTCCAAAATGATTCTGTATCCTTAATTTCAAATTTAAGTTTTATTTCCCGTTTATTTAAATAATGGATATATTATCACAATCCATTTCTTTATTCATTTAAACAAATCCAATTCTCAATTTCATTTTTAAATTTCCAATTCAGGTTGCTTATTAACTTATTTAACCTTTCAAAGTTAAATTCAATTTACTTAATCCAGTCAACTTTACCAAATTTGAATTTCCATTTCAAATTTTGAACTTCTCAAAATAATTTTCCCACTTATTAAGTTCAAAAACTTATCACTTTGCTTATCACATCTCATTCCAAATTTAGAACTCTACATTTAGAGTTTATTTCAAACCATATTTGATATTATGTATATTCCTCCCATATATACATATTTTCTTCTTGGCCCACCAAGCTGAATTTTAAAATTTAAACCACCCTTCGTTTTAATTCAAAACAAATTCTTTTAAAGTTTACAAACAACATCTTATTCTAAAATAAGATTATATTCAAAATAGTTTGAATGATATTATTTCCTTTACACACCAAGTTATCCTTAAATTTTAGACCACCTTTGATTTTTAATTCAAAACAAATTTCATTAAATTTCCAAACAACTCTTGTTTGAAATAGGACACTTTCATTCAATAATATCAAATAACATTTCTTTATCCCTTTGAAACAATTTTCAAATTCTGGACCCAGATTTTAAACCTCACAATTTAGATCACCTTCCGTTCCAATTTATAAGTCATACTTGCCTAAATGTTTTACTTCCCTAAAACATTTCATTTGGTTACTCATTAATACACACTTTATTATTAAATACAACAATGATAATAACTAAGGAAACCAATCCATTATTACCTTTTTCTGAAATTCTTTTCCAAATTCAAGATTTTAATTTCAGTTTGAATCTATTTTAAACTTATCTTTATTTTGTTGAATATGCGCTTATATGATTTTTGTTTGATGATAATAAACATATATACATTCGTTTAAATGTATTTGATAATATACTATTTTATTTTTCACAGATTAAATAAATATTTGCAGAATAAAATAAATAACACGGAATTTGAATTCAAACGAATATTTTATTCAAACAAATATTTATTACAATTTTGATAGTACAAATTCAAGCTCTCACTATACATATACATTTTTGATTACATCACAATTACATCACAATTCAGTTTACATTAATAACCTCACTACATATCACTCACACTCGTATTTATCTTCAACTGCATTCCAGTTTGAATCCAGCATCTGGGCAATCTGCAAAAATATAAACTAACGCAGTAAAATTGAAAAAGAAATATTTTTGCAATATAAAATGATATATGATTTTTGAAAATACGATTTGCCTCAGTTATTTGGGTTGTTCGTCATAATTTAAATTTGAATTCATCATACACGAACAACTTGTGACATACACAGTATATTACTGTATATGCCACAAGTCTGTGTACGCCGATATATACACTTGATTGATTTACAGGGACAGGCGAGCACAGGTCAAACCCAAATGAAAAACCGGGTTCAACTCACGTGCAATAACATTGAAAATCACGACACGAGCACAAGGTCAAACCCGAGTTTTGAAACTGGATTCAACTCAAGTGAAATTTCAAAAATCAACATGATGTGAACCAAGTTCAGAAGCAACAATGAAACTATCTCAAAGCACAAAACTGCACAGCACAAGTGAATGGCAAAATCATCAAATTTCAGTAGCAACCAAACATGAATGTAGACAGCAACTATACATGAAGACAACAAGCTACATGATGAACAAGTGCAAACTGAACAACTGATACAAATTAATGAAGTGAATGCAAACAACTCGACAATCAAATAACAGTGATGCAGTCAACATCTATTCAAGGCCAACACAAATTATAAGAGGATGCAGAATCAAGATGAACAATGCAATTTAACATGAGCAAGTGCAACAATGTGCACAGTTCAGACAGATAGTAGTGAAGTGCAGATTGGATGCATCAGTGGACATAAGCAAACACAAATGGAATGCAACAGTGAAGTTCAACATTATCAGAGAGCATATGGAAGGGTCAGATGTACACATGAACAAGTATGAACCCAAATCAAGCACTAAGTATACATGAAGCAATGGTCAAGTGAAGTCCAGGCCAAACCAACCAGAAGTTCAAAGCCGTGGGACGCAAGAAATGAAATTATACGCGTATGAAAAAGTCAGAATCAATCTCATTCATTCAAGCATCATCAAGTGGCCGAAGTGATTCAATGAAAAATTCAAACACGAATATACGAACGAAAACTCAGGGGATCGAACCCTATAAATTCCCAAAATCATCATCGGCATATGATATAGAGTTCGAGAAAGCCAAAATCAGCAGAGCAAAAAAAAGGAATAAAACACATACCAGAAATTCACATACGAACTCGATCCAATTCGAAGAGCCGTAAGCTAATAGAAGAGAAACAAAGCCTACAACTATCTGTATCAAGCGGCGACTTCAATTGGCACAAACCCTAATTTGGAAATCAGGAACGAAGCCCTAAATTCAGAACTGAGAGGAACGAAAGAGAAGAACGGCCGCCATTTTTCACAAGGAGATAAAGGAACGGGCTAACATATAGTGAAGGGGGAGGGCCTTGTTAATGTTAAAAGGGGTTTTTAAAAAAAATTATAATAAGGGTTTTAAATTAGGGTTGTTTTAATTGTTTTTTAATTTGTATTTTTCTTTTAAACCGTTTTTAATTTTCTATTCGTATGACTAGGGTACAAACTACGGTGTGTAGTTTGGGAATTCGCAACTCGGTGGTTGAGTTGTGGTCAGGGTTTTGAGCGTAGAGTTAGATTAGTCAATAGCGGGTATAGCGAGTTTACGTGTGTAAGCGAGGGACTATCTAATTTCTAGTAGAAACCTTGGGGGCAGCACGTAGGCAGGGTTTTGCCGAAGCTGGGTAAATTCTGTGTTGTTATGTTATTTATATTCTGCAATATCTGTGCTGCTATTCTGTGATCTGAATTGAATTTAACTCATAAGCTTCCGCGATTAATTTTTATAATTTACACTATCACCCTATTCACCCCCCCTCTAGGGTGAAATCGATCCTACAAGTGGTATCAGAGCTAGGAACAAAAGCCATTTTTGTTTTTAAAATTTTGATTTTACAAAAACCAATTTTCATTTAAAAATTCGTGTTTCAAAAATCAATTTTTGTTTTAAAAATTCGTGTTTCAAAAATCGGTTTTTGTTTTAAAAATTTGAATTTTTAAAATGGCTTCTTTTAATAATGCTTTTGCAGAAGGGCAATCCATAGTTAGACCACCAATGTTCAATGGTGAATATGCTTACTGGAAAAATAGAATGCAAATTTTTCTGAAAACCATTGACGCTTGGAATATTGTTGAGACAGGTTATAGTATACCAACTATAACTGTAGATAATCAGGAAATAGAGAAACCAAAGGAACAATGGACAGAACTAGAAAATAAATTACAGAATACTAATGCCAAAGCTATGAATTCTATTATCTGTTCATTGGATCAATTTGAATTTAATCGTGTCTCACATTGTCTAACTGCGCAGGAAATATGGCACATACTAGAAGTGACTCACGAAGGAACATCTCAAGTCAAAGAATCTCGCCTTGCAATGCTAAGCAGCGAATACGAGAACTTCAAAATGGCGAAGGAAGAAAATGTCAAAGAGATGTACGGACGACTCTCCAATATCGTATACAAATCAAAAGCTCTCGGAAAAACATACACCGAATTAGAAATAGTCCGGAAAATCCTCAGAGTCCTTCCACGAAGCTTTGAAGCAAAAGTAACTGCCATACAAGAATCGAAAGATTTAAAACAACTTAAAGTTGAGGAACTCATCGGAAATCTCACCACTTATGAGCTAGAAATGAAATTCAAAGAAGAGCGTGAAGGAGGTGACACTCAAAAGAAATCAATAGCTCTCAAAGGAACAACCGAAAGTGATGATGATAATGATGAAGATGATGGAGCAGCAGAATTGGAGCTGTTGATAAGGAAATTCAAAAAATGGAATCAAAAACATGGTAACTCAGCTCGAATTCAAAAAGCAAAAAGCAGAATAGCCAAAGCACTAGACTACTCGGAAGAACAAAAGTTTATTTGTTATAATTGCAACAAACCCGGCCATATCAAGCCCGATTGTCCACAAATTAAATCCAGCCACAGAAAGAAACAGAAAAAGAAAAGTTTTGCAGCTACTTGGGATGAAATAGACGAGAATGATCAAAGCACTGGCAGTGAAAGCGAAAAGGCAGAATTGTGTCTTCGAGGTGATACAACTGACAGTGACGATGACGAGCCAAGTGAGGTATCAAAACTTACCCTTTCTGAGTTGCTTATATATTTTCATGAAGTAAACGGTTGTTTTGAACGACTTAGGGAAAAATTCGCCAAACTTGAATCTCAAAAAGATACTTTGATAGAATGTAATAAACAACTTGATCAATTAGTTAAAACCTATCAAAGTAGGATCCCTAAGTGTGATAAGTGTCCAACATTTGATGAAGAAATTAAAAAATCAGAAATTAAAATAAAATCGCTTGAAAATGAAATTCTGATTTTAAAGGAGAATGAAAATACTAGGAGAGAGAATTCTATTAAAAAGTGCACACAGTTGTTAAACGAAAATGAATCTCTCAAATCACAAGTCCAACAATTGTCAACGACTTTAGATAAATTTTCAAAAAGTGAAAAATCGTTAAATATGCTATTAGAAAAGCAAACTGTTAATACGGTTAAACAAGGACTTGGATATAATAGTTCGAAAAGTGTTGAAAACAAGATTAATCAAGAAAATTCAATGTGCACGATTTGTAGAAAATATAGACACGATCACAATAATTGTTGGTATAGACCCAAACATGTGAAAACTATACCGATTTGGGTTCCAAAAGGCACAAATGTAAAATCTCTCAAAGTTAAACAAATTTGGGTGCCGAAGGGAACAATTATAAATAGTTTTGGGTCTTTACAAAACTGTTTTTCAAAATTTTCTGCCACTAACAACCATGGACCTATAAAAACAAATAGGTCACATAAATCCTTTTCCGTGTAGGTGTGGTGGCAGGCTAAGGAACAACAATAGTGTTCTCTGGATTTTGGCTGTTCCAGAAACACAACGGGCGACAAAGCTAAGTTCCTTAGCCTAGTATAAAGGTGACAGAATCACAACGGACAACAACAAAAAATATCGTAAAGGTAAAACAGGTATGGTATGTTTTAAACGATATATTAAATGTGATAATCTGCACCATATTTTGAATTAATTCAGCCAATATTGAGATTTATGAAAAGATGATTTTTTTTTTTTGATTCTGATTTATTCAAAATAGTTAAGCCAATTATATTCTTATGCCAAAAACACTATAAAAATCTCTAAATTCTTTGAATTACTTCATATCTATCATTTTTGATTAAAAATAGTGTTATGTTGGATATTACAATTGGTTATAATATGACTGACTCTATATTCACGGTTTTCGATTATTTACACGGCTTCATTTCAAAGTCAAAAGAATGTCATTTAAATTGCTGAAAAAATTGAGTTTGAAATTTTTGATGCACACTTCATGTTTTTGGTCTATAAAATTCAATTGATGATAATTTTTGAGTGAAAGAGAAATTCAGATGCAGTGCTGGTAATCTAGTTGATAGAAAAATTACTAGTGAAACGTGATTTTTTTGAGACATTTAGTAACTGCATCGTTTTTCAAAGAAAATATCTGCACATTTTTCATTTCAAATAATTTTCAAATAGCAGAAAATTTTCTTTTTAAAACCCCCTGGACAAAATCATTTTTGACCATATTTTCAGATTATTCATTTTTGAAAAATTAATTTCATAATTATTTTTGAATTTGATTTTAAATGACTATTATGACTAATCTGACTCCCAAATGATTATCGAAAAGAAAAATAGTGATTGAAAAAGTGATGAGTGTTGATATTGATTATATATTATAACTCGAGAAAGTATAATTAGAAAATTTCTTTAGAAATTTAAACAAGAGTTATAAAACTTTTTGTTGGTAAAAATTCCATGATCATCTCTATACCTATCATATTTCTATCAACCATCACTCATCAAAATTCTATATAGTTTGTCGATATGTGGTACTTTAAACAGGAATCGTTCGTTTTTCATTTTCACATTTTTTTTAAAAAAAATAAATAAATAAATAAATACCAAAGTATTCACTCTCATTTGAAAGTCCTCACGGTTATGCATGGGTGAATTACTTGGAATTTGTTATGTGCTTCCATGCTCATTTAAAAGTCCTTATGGTTATGCATGTATGGAACGCATATCAAAAGTTGATTTTTTTTCTTAAAATAAACAAGTTGATTCTAATCCCATTTAAAAGTCCTCACGGTTATGCGTGGTTAGAAGATACTTGAATTCATTTTTAAAAAAAAATAAAATTGGAATACTACTAATCTCATTTAAAAGTCCTAACGGTTATGCATGGTTAGTAGATATTCAAATTCCTGATAAAAATATACCACAAATAGACACAACTGTATAGTTTTATATGATGATATCATTCCTATCATTCTAAAAGTGGAATATGCGCCTAACAAAATATTTATGATTTTTGTTTAATTTTTTTTAAATTTAATATTTATATTCAATTGAGTTTTAATGTTGGATTAATATCAATTACTTTATCTCTATTTTCCCTAAAACTATTATTCTTTTGCTGATAACAAAAGGGGGAGAGAAAAGTTAAGATTTTTTCAAATAAAATCAAGCAAAGGACAAATAATTTTCTATTTGCATATTTTTATTTGAATTTTCTATTTGCATATTTTTATTTGAATGCATATATGTAGGGGGAGTTTTGTGTAGAAATGAAGCATTTAAATAGGGGGAGCAATTAGGATATATCAATGATCAAATACATTTAACATATTCAAAATCTTAAATATATGTTTGTTATCATCAAAAGGGGGAGATTGTTGAATATGCGCTTATATGATTTTTGTCTGATGATAATAAACATATATACATTCGTTTAAATGTATTTGATAATATACTATTTTATTTTTCACAGATTAAATAAATATTTGCAGAATAAAATAAATAACACGGAATTTGAATTCAAACGAATATTTTATTCAAACAAATATTTATTACAATTTTGATAGTACAAATTCAAGCTCTCACTATACATATACATTTTTGATTACATCACAATTACATCACAATTCAGTTTACATTAATAACCTCACTACATATCACTCACACTCGTATTTATCTTCAACTGCATTCCAGTTTGAATCCAGCATCTGGGCAATCTGCAAAAATATAAACTAACGCAGTAAAATTGAAAAAGAAATATTTTTGCAATATAAAATGATATATGATTTTTGAAAATACGATTTTCCTCAGTTATTTGGGTTGTTCGTCATAATTTAAATTTGAATTCATCATACACGAACAACTTGTGACATACACAGTATATTACTGTATATGCCACAAGTCTGTGTACGCCGATATATACACTTGATTGATTTACAGGGACAGGCGAGCACAGGTCAAACCCAAATGAAAAACCGGGTTCAACTCACGTGCAATAACATTGAAAATCACGACACGAGCACAAGGTCAAACCCGAGTTTTGAAACTGGATTCAACTCAAGTGAAATTTCAAAAATCAACATGATGTGAACCAAGTTCAGAAGCAACAATGAAACTATCTCAAAGCACAAAACTGCACAGCACAAGTGAATGGCAAAATCATCAAATTTCAGTAGCAACCAAACATGAATGTAGACAGCAACAATACATGAAGACAACAAGCTACATGATGAACAAGTGCAAACTGAACAACTGATACAAATGAATGAAGTGAATGCAAACAACTCGACAATCAAATAACAGTGATGCAGTCAACATCTATTCAAGGCCAACACAAATTATAAGAGGATGCAGAATCAAGATGAACAATGCAATTTAACATGAGCAAGTGCAACAATGTGCACAGTTCAGACAGATAGTAGAGAAGTGCAGATTGGATGCATCAGTGGACATAAGCAAACACAAATGGAATGCAACAGTGAAGTTCAACATTATCAGAGAGCATATGGAAGGGTCAGATGTACACATGAACAAGTATGAACCCAAATCAAGCACCAAGTATACATGAAGCAATGGTCAAGTGAAGTCCAGGCCAAACCAACCAGAAGTTCAAAGCCGTGGGACGCAAGAAATGAAATTATACGCGTATGAAAAAGTCAGAATCAATCTCATTCATTCAAGCATCATCAAGTGGCCGAAGTGATTCAATGAAAAATTCAAACACGAATATACGAACGAAAACTCAGGGGATCGAACCCTATAAATTCCCAAAATCATCATCGGCATATGATATAGAGTTCGAGAAAGCCAAAATCAGCAGAGCAAAAAAAAGGAATAAAACACATACCAGAAATTCACATACGAACTCGATCCAATTCGAAGAGCCGTAAGCTAATAGAAGAGAAACAAAGCCTACAACTATCTGTATCAAGCGGCGACTTCAATTGGCACAAACCCTATTTGGAAATCAGGAACGAAGCCCTAAATTCAGAACTGAGAGGAACGAAAGAGAAGAACGGCCGCCATTTTTCACAAGGAGATAAAGGAACGGGCTAACATATAGTGAAGGGGGCCGGCCTTGTTAATGTTAAAAGGGGTTTTTAAAAAAAATTATAATAAGGGTTTTAAATTAGGGTTATTTTAATTGTTTTTAATTTGTATTTTTCTTTTAAACCGTTTTTAATTTTCTAGTCGTGTGACTAGGGTACAAACTACGGTGTGTAGTTTGGGAATTCGCAACTCGGTGGTTGAGTTGTGGTCAGGGTTTTGAGCGTAGAGTTAGATTAGTCAATAGTGGGTATAGCGAGTTTACGTGTGTAAGCGAGGGACTATCGAATTTCTAGTAGAAACCTTGGGGGCAGCACGTAGGCAGGGTTTTGCCGAAGCTGGGTAAATTCTGTGTTGTTCTGTTATTTATATTCTGTAATATCTGTGCTGCTATTCTGTGATCTGAATTGAATTTAACTCATAAGCTTCCGCGATTAATTTTTATAATTTACACTATCACCCTATTCACCCCCCCCTCTAGGGTGAAATCAATCCTACAAGTACTTGGTTGTATTTCTGTTACCACTTAATTTAATTCCAATAATTTAACAACCAATTACCTTAATATTTATTAGAAAGATATATTGCTCTATATATCAAAATATATTCTTATATAAAATCATTTAAAACCTTTATATAAGAAAATAACAAGTACGCTCTCATATATATATATGTATGTATATGTGTGTGTGTGTGTGTATATATATATATATATATATATATAAAAACAAACACACACACACACTCAACTCATTTTAGGGTACCATTGACCCTATCCTTAATGAGTAATCCCACAAGAGCCAAGGTTCTCACTTAACCTTCGGCCTTGATACCAAATGTAACGACCCGGAATTTTCGATCCAGAAAATTCCAGATAGTTAGGAAAAAAAAAGAAAAAGAAGAAACAGTAACAAGTCACACAAACCTCACATTCATAGTGGATCAAAATATAATATCACATAAATAACAATTTTATAAAGAAGAACTGTATCAGTGCACTTAAATTTTATACATCAGAGTTACAACCATTACTAATCACTGGGCAGTTTTAACAACATGTCTTAGTTATACACTAATATATCACAGCGGAAAACACACCATACGTTACTATCCTCCAGCTCGCCTCCTGAGCTCTAGAACGTCCTTACCTGAAAATCTGTAATACTCGGTCTGACCCGAGCATTACATCAAAGTAACACCCGGGTCAGGCTAGAAACCAGCGTGAGTAAACCCATCAAGAAATACAAAAGCATACAACCATTATATAACCCGGGCAACTTGTATCAATTGCATGTTCACAAATTGTTATAGACATTACTTATGTCTCTCACCAATTTCTAAGTACCAAACTTAGATTAAATGGTTCAATTTACTTAAATCATTCCATTCTAGCCGATTGATTTCACATATCAATCTATAAAGAATCGAAGTGGTTTCGGGTATTTGCTAACACCCGACCCTGGTCTCTTCGAATCCAATACCAACTTAACCTACGTTATTTAAGTGAAACACAATTCAACCTTTAAACACAAGGTGTCATTATTTATACAGCAATTCATCATCGACAGAAAGCCACATAATCATTTTTTAAGACAAACATATCATATCTCAAACATTCATATCAGAAATTTCAGCCAATCATTTATAAGCAAGATTAATTTGTCACCCATTACTAATTAAATCAAATTAATTACTTTAATCATTTTAAAATCTTGCTTACTTAACAATAATTAATTACAACCCATTAATTAATCATTCCCTAATTATCCTCTCTAATTATATTCAGTAATTAGTCTTCAATTAATTTACCACATTCATTAATCAACCTTGATTAATCACATTCAGTAATTAATTATCCTTAGTTACTTACATTAATTAATTAATCCCTTAAATAATTAATAAACCCTTTAATTAATTACACTCATTAATTTACTAACCTTTAATAATTTTTCTAAATCAATCCATACTTAAACTAATTACCCTACGTAATTAGTCCTCAATTACTTTCATTAAGTAATTATCATTAAATAAATTATATTTAGTAATTACCTATTAATTGCCTTCCTTAATAATGTCATTAAGCAATTATCCTTTATTTAATTTCCCTTTTTTAATATAGCTCAATTAATTTATCACATTTATAAATCAAACTGTTAAGTTGATTATATAAATTAATCAACCTTTAATTAATTATCTAAATAATTAAATTAATTAATTATTTATTGCTTGATTTCATAAATCAATTATCATTCCTTAATACATTCAATAATTTAATTTCAACATTTGATTCACCTTGATTTAACCTATTTTATAATTACTTTAAACAGCAAATTGGAAAACATTTTAAACCCTTGGAAATTCGCTTATGCCTTCTATAATTTTTCTAAGAACTTGATTTTTATTTTCTTTTGAATAACTTAAAAAAAAACTTGGTTTATTTAATATCAACAAAACATTATACTTCGGATCAGACTCGACCCCCAACTCCAATTTCCCGCATCTTCCCGAGCCATCTGCCTTGTTTGATTAACTAAAAAAACTAACGCTCACTCAAACTCACACGAAACTCTTGGACCTAATCTCGAGCCACAAGAGAAATTTCTCGATGCATTCCCACCAAACCAAAACATCAGATACACATGCAAGTGCATACACATGCACGTCGCCATTTCTCTACTCCGATCGCCACTGTGACCTCAGGCAAGTCGTCACCTACCCCCTCATCACGATCAATCACCCAGAAACCTGAAGCTCCATCGTTCCTGAAATCGAGCTATTCGTATATCCCTCAGGAGCCCATCACTCGATGGAATCCACCTCGAACTTCCATTCCCAAGATGTTATGAACCCTTCAACTCCGGCCATAGCTACACCGACCATCCTGCATTGCTTACCCTTGGACCGGTCATGTCCTATCCTCTATTGACTGCAAATTTCTCCGTTTAAACTCGTCGACAAAACAGGCCATTAAACTCTAAAATGAAATTGACCAGCCAATTTGATCAATAGAAGAATTTCAAACGAATTTTCCTACGATCGTCAATCCCTAAGCGACCTTCGATAAGAACCCCGACCACTCCAGTTATGTCGATCATTAGAGAATACTCGAAATCCATATCACGTTCAACTCTCGATTACTCAAGATTTACTAACCTAAAAATCATGATTATACCATCTAAATTCATGATTTACAATAATAAATCAGATTATAGGTTCCAGTTATCAAATCAAAATGTTGTATTTTTAGCCCAAATTGATTCTTCACTGAATTTTTCCCAAATTTGAATTAATTACAAAATATAAATCCTGAAATTATTTTTAGAAGTGATATTACATAGTTAGGGTCAGTTTCCATTTAGGAATTCAAACCTGAAATCAAATCTATGAGAAGATATGAAATTTTGAAAAGCTGTTCTTAAGCCAGTGAAGAACAACAGAACTAATGTATACATGCACATGTATATTCCCGTCAATTCAATTGTTTGTGCATACATTTACAACTCAACCATCAAGTAATTTGGTATACTACTATTTTCTATAGATTTTCATCTCATGCAACAAATCAAATCACCAAAATTTTAAACTGTTTTATGGTAAAGGTTTACTCCCAGTTATAGACAGAGAAGTCTGTTTTTAAACGAACCAGGAACTATACTTAAATGTTTTAATTTGAATTAAATTTGAATTACACCATTACACCTAAATTTCTTTAATCATAATATGTTAAATGAAAATCAGGGAAACATTCAAATTTCTTTGAACATATTTAGTCAGTCATGAATAAACAGAGATACACATATGTGCACTCAGGCATACAATGCAGAGTTGTTATCTATACAGTTAACAATCAATATCCCATTCATGCACATCAAATTAAGTTATTTTCATCATCAATTGAGGCATGCACCAATTTTACAGATGATTTAACTTAAAAGAATTAAAGTCTACTCACCTCAATATAACTTGAACAGAAAACAGAGGAAAGAAATTCTGATCTGGACTGTCTCTATCAAAACCGAGGCTTGTTTGATTACTTGATGTTTTGATCCTGAATTTGTTTGCTTTGAAAACTTGATTGCTTCAGGTCAGAGTTTTATCCTTTGACCTTGATCTTACCTTTGATTACTTTAGTTTTGAGTTTGAATTATTATATTTACCATTGCTTCCAAGATTTGAGATTTCCAGTTTAAAATTGCTTTGAATATGTTTTTGCTTTGATCTTCCCAGGTTTGTGAATTTGTTTACTGATTTGCATTTTTCAAATTTTTGTTTTTTTTTGTTTCAAAAGATGAAAAATAAAAAGAATTGAAAGAGGATGTATAGATATAATTATAGCTTTAGTTTGTGATTTTAAAAATAAAAGAAAATATTAAGAAAATTGTGACACTTGTTGATTGCATAGATTCTTTGGCTTACATTTGTTAAATTATGTGTTAATATTCCAACACTTGTATTTTGTATGTATAATTATATTTTAAAATGTTTTATAAATCTTTATATTATATATTTATCTCATGTATACTTTAAAGAAATATAATAGAACCTTTGTTTATTCTTATTTAAATTTTAAACTTAAATTATTTATACTTCAATTGATTACTATATATAAGTACTAGTTGTAGAGTTTTTAAATCAATTCATTTTTAAGATATGTATATAGAATTCCAAATCATAGTTTTATTTACAACTATGTATATATACATGAACAATAGTAATTAACAAGCATATCTAATTTATTTGGAAATATAGGTTTCCTTTTGGAAATTTAAATTATATAAGAAGATTATTAAATAAATACTTATATCCAGATATATATAATTATCAAAAAAAAAAAATTCTATACAATCTACAAACTAGATAATTATCCAATTATTAGCGTTTAAAAATCCGGGTTATCAAAATAGGCTTTCAAGTTTCGTAATGATCGTACTTATCATTTGGCCGTGCTAGCTTGAAACACGTAGAATTTAATTTTGAAATTTAATTTAATTTAATTTTGAAGTGCTATCTTCCGAATAAGATGGAATTGGCTTTCGAAACTAGTTCTATTGTGTCCGAGATAAAGGCATAATAGATAGAACGCCAGACGACACATCTCGTTTAGAGCTCGAGAATTTCAGACTCATAAGGTCGGATGTTTACTAATTATAATATATATATATATATATTTTCATACCTTCTCTTGACAATTCATACACTCCACTACCTTCTTTTCCTACCCCATATCCTTCTCTTTCTTTCATTTCAAATTACACCAGTGGAAGAGAAAAGATTAAAAAAATACGAGCGTTCGCGTGTACACGAAGGGGTGGAGCTGCGTGGCTCTAGTGGAGCGTGCGATGGCAAGGGGAGGGTGACGGCATGAGATGGCGCCGCATTTTAGGGTTTGGGTTTTTTGTTTTGAGTTCGCTGATCTGTGCGACGCGCGCGTGCGCAAAATGCGAGGCGGCGCTTGGGGAAGGTGACGCAAAGGTCGGCGATGTGCGTCTGCTAGGGCGCACACGTTTGAAAAAGATTTGCGAACTCGCTACCTGGTTTCGTGCGTGAAGGCTGAGAGAGGGAGGGAGAGAGGTAATGGTTAAGCTTATTAACTATATAATTAAGTAAATTAGTTATGTTTAATAATATCAATATTAATAAATTCGTTACTTTTGCATATGAGGTCTATTTTGAGTGAAACGAGTCGCGTTGCAACCGTATCGACGTTGTCTACAGATTGGTGTGGAAGTAGAATTTATTTGAAGCTGAAACGTTTTCAGTTTTAAATAAAATTTGACTGCTTAAACGCTCACGTATGACCAAATTATTTTTATGTTGGTTAAATTGAATTATGAAGTAATTTAAATTTTTTGAGTGTTGTTTGGTAGTTTAACAAACATTTAAACTAACACCTGAATTGAACTGATATAATTTAAATTGATAGTTCAATTTGAAATTGAAACTAAATTTTCAATTAGACACCCATTGTTGATACCTAGTAAATTGTTGTGATATTTGACCGGTATAGATGATTGATGGTAATGGATACCAATTGGTTGATGTTGTGGAGGATTAGATGTTTATTTATTTTATGTATATCCTTTATCACCCCATAAATTATTGGACGGTATATTAAACTATTAAGTGAATTATTTCGAATAAATTAAGAAATATGTTGAAATGATATATACGTATGACATTTATTTTGGATTGAAATGATATATCCATCCTTGAAATTAAACTGAAAAATTGATTACTTGGATATATGATAGAAAATTATATACAGACACCGGATTGGTTAAATGATCTTAAATTTTTGAATATGAATTTATTAAATGATTTTGATTTAAAGAAATAACAATGGAATTTATGAGAATCAAATTAATTTCTAATTAGAGTCCTGAAAATGCTGAAATCGAAAATGGAAAAGAAACTCTTTTAAGAATTCATTTTGAAATATGAAGTACAAATCGATATGTGGCTTGAATTATTGAAATCGAATTGTTTTAAAATTTTGAACCTTTACTTGAACTTTGAATTTATTTAAGTAAAAGTGATAGAAATGGATATTCCTAAATTTGGCTTGAAATCGAATTATTCTAAAGATTTGAACATTGAATTGAACATCGAAGTTAAATTTGATTTAAATGATTTAAATCGATATTTTGAAATCGAACTCGAAGTTGATATAATTTGAAATTGTTTAAAATTGAGAATTGAATTGAAATTAATTCAAATTGGAATTGAAATTAAAATTAATTGGAATTGAAAGTGAAATTGAATTAATTTGAATCAAAATTGTAGTTGATTTGAATTGAAATTGGAATCAAAGTCAATTCGAATTGGAACTGATTCGATTTGAATTGAATTGGGATTGAAAATGGTTTGAATTGGAATAACTGAACTTGAATCGGTTTGATTGGAATTTGGACTTGGGTCTAGATTTGTTGGATATGGGAAGAAAAGATTTGAATTTGAAATTATTTTCACTATAAACTATTTCCTATAAATTATTTTAAAATTCATCTTTATAAAATTGCAAATTATATAAATTTTCAAATCATTTAAATATAATTTATTTTAATATGTAAAACTATTTTAACCATTTTAACTAATTTAAACTATTTAAATTATTCAAACTATATTCTAAAAATTCAAACTGTGTAATATTGGAATGTTTATATTTAAATCGTTGATTTAAAAATGAACTGGATGAAAATGAGGTTATAACCGAAATTGTTATTAGAATTGAATTTTGAAGTAAAAATGATATACAAAACTGAATTGGTATATTTTGAGTAAATATGAGGATTTATGAAACGAATGATATTTTGAAATGAGTACGATATTTTAATATCAAGTATGAATCTATTTTGAAATGTAAAAGTACCAATCGGTGTGTAAAACGACGTTTGGTTATTGAAGAGACCAGAGCCTCTTATTGGCATACTCTCCGTCAATATTGGACCACTTTAACAATTCTGTACGCGGAGGAGACTCCAGAACGAATTGGTTGGATTTGGTATCGTTTATTGAATTTGAAGAAAGAGAATGTTGACGGATTGACCCTGACACTTGTGCCAATTTGAAATGACTAAAACAGGACGGCTTGACGAGCCAACGAGGCTAATTATTCCTAACGGACATCGGTTCTTCAATTTCTTTTTGGACTCGGTACATACTATTACTCTTGTTGTTGATTTCGATTGGTGCACCTTGATTTGGGATAACCTCCCTTTGACTCTATATGGGATGGATGTATGCGTTACCACAAGACCTACGACCCGAACTGATAGTATCCTACCTTGGGCATTACCTCACGTGCCTTGTAGTACTTTTATTTCTATACGAAACCACTATGATTTTGGTTTATTGTTATCATATCATCGCGCTCCCTTATGCCTCGACGTGCTACTGGGCCATTATATGCAAACTGTACAACAATGCTTAAAAATGCAATAAGGGGGGTTAATATAAAGCCTTAACACTAAAAAATATATTTATTTTACCAATTAGACATTATATATGTAATATTCCTATTTTTAAGTCAAATTTAAATTGGTTTTTAATTTAATTTTTAGAATTAAATTGTGAATTTAATGGTGAATTAATTTGAGTATTTCCAAATTAAATAAGACATGTGCTTATTTATTTATATAAATAAATTGGGAATTTGGAATTTGAATTTGAAAATTTCCAAATTAAATAATATATGTTGTTTATTTATATATATGTATACAAATTGATTTTAAATTGAATTTTGGATTTGAGACTCAAAAATAAATATATTGGAAATAAGTTGGATTTAGAAACTATTTTAAAGTTAATAAGAATTTGTTTTCTAATTTTAATATATATATATATATATATATATATATCTGTGTGTGTGTGCGTGTGTGCATGTATTTGGAAGTTATGATTTGAGATTAAATATAGTAATTTTCAAAAGGCTATTTTAAGTAAATTCTTATATATAAAATATATGTGATTACTTATTAATGTAATTAGTTTTAAAATCATTTTCTTAATAAATAGTTATAAAGGTAAATGTGTATAGATAAATATTTTTAATTTAAGTAAGATTTATAAAAGGCTAATGTTCTTTCTTTTAAAATTATATATGAACTAATTATAGTTTGTAAAAATAAAAGTTTAAAACATATTACATAATTTATAATAATATAAGGTTTAAAATAAAATTTATAAATTAAACGAAGTAGGGGTTTAAACATAAATATAATTGTTTTAACAAGTGTAAAAGAAAATAAACATGCAAAATACAAGTGTTAGATTAATGTAACATGTGGCAATTTGTTTCTCTTAAAATTTAAAAAAATATAAATAACATGTATAAGAAAGAAAATCAGGCTATTTCCTAAACTCCTCACTTTTATCCTCTCTAAACTGAAAATCAAAATAAAAGGAAAATAAATATCAAACATGTGCAATTCAAAGCTCAATTTAAAACTATAGATCAAAATTAATTCATCTGAACATCAAGCAATTCAAAGATTCAAAGTAACAAAAGCAAATTTTAACCTGAAGCAAACATAAAGAAGGTCAGGATCAAGCAAAGGTAGATTCAAATCGAAATCTGAATCAAGCAACAGATCAAAGATCAACTCAAATAGGATTCAAATTAAATACAAATGTCAAATCAAACAACAGTTCATATTAACATTAAAGTTTCAGTTTTCAAGCTTAGATCACCTTCCAGTTTCCTCTATTTCAAAATTTTCAAGGTGAGTAAACTTACCTAAATTTGATCTATGAGCTTGATGTTTGTGATCATAATTTAAGTAAAGATGTGATGAATGATTGCATGTATACAAATATGAGATGGTTTGTGTGTGCATGTGTGTGTATGTGTGTATATATGTATACAGACCTCTGTCTAGTCTACAGGCTAAAAACAAACTAAAAAAATCAATTCCTCTGCATACATTCAACTTTATGTTATGATATTTAGATAGAAATTGATCGTAAGACTATAACTTCATTTTTAAAAATGATTTCGAGAATTTATATTAAGCAATTTCAAAAATGACAATTCATAGTAGAAACCAAATATAAGTTGAAATTCGATGTTCCTGAATTCATATTTGGATTTCATAACCAAATTTGAGATAGAAAATGATGATTTTATATAACCATTTCAAGATTTTTAGGTTGTTGTATGTTGCGATATTGCGAGTTAACCAGAATTTGGATTTCCATTAAATTTTAGTGATCGGAGTAGTAGTAGGTCTCGGGACCATGGCATAGCTAGCTCGGAGGTTAAGCGTTTCAGGAAAATGGTAGATGAGTTTGTAGTTGGTCGAGGTGGCGGCATGACGTCGAACTAGGGTTTGGTCGACATTTTTGGTCGTCAAGGTTTTAGTGGTTGCTACATCGTCATGGATGAACCGGAGTTGATCGCTCCGGTGGCAATTGAAGCGTAGGAGTTTGACGAAGCACTGGCCGGGGTTGCATGGCCTCTGGTGGCCTGAGGCGGCAAAGACAAGCATTTTTGGTGATCGAGTTTTTATTCCAGTTTGGGTCGAGTGGTTTGTTTGCGAATTCGTCGTTGTTTCGAGGTGCTGGGTGGTATGTGGGCTTGAGTCGATCGTCGACGACTTATGGATGACAGTAGGGTTGATCGAAGATCGTCGGAGTACTTGTGCATGTGCACGAGTATCAATGGCATTTGGGTTTGTTTGTGAAGACGTGGAAGAATGGAAGTTATACGAGTTGATATCGGGATGGTTTCGTGATTGACTCAAAGTAATGAAGCGTGAGAGAAACTCGAAGTTGAGCTCGGGTTCATTCTGGGATTGACTCGGGTCAGGTTAAAAACCAGATTTTAAATTTTAAAATTTAACACGGCCTTCCAAAATTTAAAATTAAATCAAGTTTAAACCTTTTCTTGATTTATTCATGTGGAGTAATAATTGTTTAAATTTAGTTTTGAAACTAGTTAAAGTTCTAAAATAATTATTTTAAAATTACTTAACTTCAAGTTTTTAATTCTTTATTCTTAAGTTATTTTTAAATAAATATAGATGGTGTAATAAAGTAATTAAAAGATTATGATTTTAATTAACTTAAGTATTTTGAGTTAAATTCATATGGTTAATTTTCAAAGATTATTTAAAACATGATTTTAAAAATAAACAGTTTATCTTAAATAATGGTTTGGATTATCGACTAACTTAAATGGTTTAAGTTGAATTTTATGATTATGTTAATTTGTTTCAAAGGTTACTTAAATAAGACTTAAATGATAATTTTGTAATTATTTAAGATAAATTGGTATCTTAAGATTAAAGGATCATTGATTTGAAATTTAATGATAATAACTTAATCAAAGTTTAGTTAAGTATTAATTAAAGATTAATTAATTTGTTAAGAGTTAATTAACTAATGATAAGTAATTAAAGGATGATTACTTAATGAGATTAATTAAGTATAATTACTTAATGTAATTAATAAAAGATTATTACTTAATGTAATTAAGGCTTAATTACTTTGCGTAATTACATTAAAGGATAGTTAATTAATTAAGATCAATTAATGTAAGTAACTAAAGGTAATTAATTACTTAAAGATAATTACTTAATTAAAAGTAATTAATTAATGACTAAAAATTGATTAATCAAGTGATTAAAGGATAATTACTCAATGTAATTAATTTGTGATTTATTTATATAGGTGATTAGGGATATCACTTATTGAATTAATTAAAGGATAATTAATTAAAGGTTAATTAATTAAGGATTAATTAATTAATTAAAGGATAAGTAATTAATTTAAGGCTAATTATTTAAATGATTAAAGGTTGACTGATTTACTAATTAAGGTTGATTAATAAATGATTAAAGATTAATTAATTAAAGGTTAATTAAATTTAGTTAGAGGATGATTATTAATGTAAATAATTGAGGGTTAATTAATTTATGTAATTAACTTAAGATTAATTAATTTATATGATCAATTAATGGGTAATTAATTAATGAAGGATAATTAATTAAGATGGATAATTAAGGATGATTAATTAATTATCTTTAATTAATTAAGATAACCATAAATGGTTTGTAATTAATTGATGTTAATTAACTAGGATTAGTAATTTATTCATAAGTAATTAATCTGGTTTAAATTATAATCAAGTGATTAATTGATCTTACTTATGGATGATTTGATTCTATTGAATGCTTTGAATTATTTGATATCTATGATGTATGATGTTCTATGATGTGATTGTTTTTGAATTGAGCTGTGAACTGTGATTTATTTATCTGTAATAAATTTATTTGTGCATCTGTGAATGAAAGTTAAGCTTTACAGGATTATACTGCTTATCGATATTGTTGTGGTTGCATTGATAATGGTTATGATACGTTATTGTTGTGTGTAAAACCCCTGGACTACACCACACACACAAATATGGATTTCATGAGGAATTGGTTAAGTCATAGATATTTGAATTTAATATATTTTATTCAAAATGGTGAAATGATTTTAAAATTTAAATTTTGAACCCAAAATGGTTTGGAAGTGTAATTGAGTTAAATATGAAAAGCTTTTAAAAAAAGTTTTGAAATCTAAATTTAGTTTGAATATACTATGTCTTGTTTTGGAATTATTTTGGGAAATATAGTTTGAAAGGATTATACGAGTTATAATATATATATATATATATATATATATATATGGATTTTAAATCATTTGAAGTATATTGAATAAATTATTTTGAGAATTTAAGTTTAATTCGAATAGAACTTGCCAAGTGTATGGCAGTTCATTGATTTTCTTTAAAAGGCTATAACTTAAGCAAATTTAATCGGATTTTCCCAAAATGAAAATGCCTTTGTTTCTTTAAATAATAACAGCCTTCATATAAAGGAAAGAATTTCTAGTTTTTTTGAAAGGATTTCAAATTTGAAATAGAAATAGTTTTGAAAACTATGAATGAATCTTTGTTAAAGATTGGTGAACATTGTTCTAAATTGAAAAAGGATCGTAAAGGCTGGATCATTTTTTTAAAAGATTAAAAGTGGAAAATTGTTTAAACTATTCAAAAGGAAAAGGTTTTTGGGAAACAAGTGTTGAAAAGTTGTGACTTAACTAAGATCCCAATATATCCATATGCTTTTAAAATAAGCGCTCATTATTCGGTATAGCCGGGAAAGAACTTTGTGTCATAAAACCCATTCCGAATTAATGATACAACGAAATGGATAACATTTGAAGACGGTGGTTGAAGACCGGGTATTTTTCGAAAACGAAAGGATTACCTGTCGATTGTCTCGGCATCGAATGGTCGTGGTATAAAGATCTCCATATGTGATGGGGAGTCCGTTCGGGATTGTGAATACCCGGATTTACAAGGGCTCGGACTTGTATGATTGTATGTCTAACATTACACTTTGAGATGTAAAGCTGGTGTTTATCAAATACATTTCTGTTAGGTGGCGGAGAATTTAATCTCTTAGCTTAACACCCTTCTGAGAAGTACGAGCTCAGAGGTTATGTAGTTGATATTTGCTAGTGGTATATTCGTAATTTGGTAATGTGGAATGCTAAGTGCTACTGATTATTTGTTAATCGTAGAATGCTTTTGTGAAAAGCATAGCTTTATGGATGAGACTTTGTCAAACCTCACAATCTGAAAATGGTCGAAATAGGAAGAATGTGGCAAGGTTATGAGGGTCGCGCCCTTTAGGGTATGGGCATTTCCTTCTTTATAAAAAGTGGTATCACGGTATGGAGCCCAGATATTTAACTTATGTGGTTGTTGTAATTTGTTGGTGTTGAGCTCTTGGATAAGGGTTAGGGATGACTGGGGGATGGCATACTCGTGTCAGTAGTTACCTAGTAACAGAGGTAATCCGGTCTTGTGTAGGCAGAGAGTCGGTTAGGTTCTTGGGGGCATCCCTCCAGAGGCGTACCCATTCGGTGAGGAAGTTCCTTAGCCTGACCATTTATTGGAAATCCAAACAAAACAATACGAGCCCTTTATGATTGCAGTTGTATAACTTGCCACCTCAGGTGGAAGCTATAGCAGGCATAATATAATGGTACCTATGCTGGCTAAGATTAATATTATACTTTTAAAATATTTTCTCACTATGCACTAATAATAATATCAAAAGGATTTTCGTGTATCAAGCGTGTTTAACTATCATAAGGAGAAATCTCCCCCAAGTGTGGGATTGCATTATGTGTGTGTCATGAGGCCTTATGGTAGTTTCATTTTCCAAAAAAAGCATTACGAATTTCTTTCCATTTCTTTTTGTTTGTTTCGTTCAAAGAAAATTGTTTTTATTTGCTCACACTAGTCCCATGACTGACCTGGAGTTTACTGTTTCCTTTCTAAAGTCTGAGTGCCCACAATTTTCCATACGGGTAGCCTAGAGTCAGGTTTTCAGATAATCAAATAGTAGGTGTAGCTTTTGGCAATCTTCAAAGTCCTTGGATTCTGGCAATCGCATTATGCATCGGTTTTGCTTCACTTCAGCATGATGGCAGTTCGAGCTTCTTGGTTTGGTGTTTTGGAGTTTTGGCATTGAAGATGTTGTTTTCCGCTGTCGTTGCTAGTATTTTCTATTGTGTCTTCTGCTATTGTCTATCTCCGATAGTGTTGATCATTTCATTTGTATTATTGTTGTATCAAATGTTGTGTATCAATAAATTATTCTTTCATTTCCGCTATGTTGTTTACTTAATGTGTTATAAGCTCCGGCGAACCAGACTCAATGTTTGAATCTGCGGCATTCGAATACGGGTGATGTATTTGGGTGTCAATTTTCGAAGGTCGAGTCAGGGTCGTTAAAATATATATAGCGTATTCTACTGTATATATAATATTTCGACGGATCCTTAAGAGATGAAAAATCCCGTAACATCTCTTGAGTTATTGCACACACGTTATACACTGGGTAGGAGATATGAAACCCGTAAACACATATGATGCTATTACACTCCTGTTGTATGAGATATGGATTTGACTCACATAAGGATATTTTAGTCCTGACTCGAGTGTTTTGTCTTTTCATTGCGCTCGGGTCAACCCTGAGTTTTCAGCGTATTGAAGATCATATATGGAGGATGAAGACGAAGATTTGGTACATTATTATTGCTAGTATTATTACCTACATCATGTTTTATGCTGCATTGTTTATTTTTTCTGTTGTATATGTAACTCTGTTAAATGTTGTATAAATTATAATCAAATGTGTAATATAACAACATCATAAACTATTTATTTGATTATTATATTTTGTCATTCTACTGTGAGACTATATATTTGCTTCCTTCTTTTCTTATTTTTCTTAATTAACCTCATTGATTATCTGCGTTCTGTGTTGTTTGAGTTGGACATGTGTGGATTATTGTCAATTTAAACTTTCAGAAATACAGGTCATCTTATTTTATAGTATTTGTAGCCTAATACTATTATTATGCATGTAAAGACTAGAATTAGAAATTTATTTTGAAATATATTGAATATATAATGTTTCCTTTCGAGCATAAACAAATATGTAAAAAAAAATTATGTTGTCATAAAAGCATAAGTATTAATAAAATATTAGTTTGGTAAGTCTATTAAGAAAATTATATATAAACATATTTATTCTCAATCATTTTATCTTTCTTAGCAACCTTGTTAAAGTAAAAGGAAACTATTTGTTATGAATAGTTAATGAGTTCTAAAGTTACTATTTCTCTTTGGTACACATATTTCTTAAATCTACATAACACTTCTTATTACAATTGTTAAATAACACTTCATATTACATATTTCCTAATATAATAGAGTTATGTAACTAAAATGTTGTTGAAAAAAGAATAAATAAAAAAATTAATTGATTACATATTAATTCCATAATTAATTATCATTAAATAAAAGTGATATGTAATTTACTCTCTCATTAATTTGAATTAATGTTTATAGATTGAATTCAAATTGAAAAAAAATAAAAGCAATTAATTTCATTCATTTATTGATTGGTAATTATGTATGGTACGACCTTTCTACTTAAAATAGTTTGTTAGAACCATTATGAATAATAATATCTCTAATTTATAGTTTTAAATCATCTACAAACAGTTCAAAACTCCAAAAAATTCAAAGTATTGTGTTATAAAACCAAATTTCTTAAAAATATCATGGATAATTATTCAATTATTGCATAAAAGCACCAGGACTTTGAAGATAACTATGAATGTGTATTGTCTATGGACATTTTATATCCTATTAAATAACATACTAGAAAAATATTACATGCTTAGATTGGTTAATAAGAACAATGTTAGAATTAATTAAAAAGAGGAAGTTTACATTAACTAAGTTTTCATAAAGCATTTCAAAAATAAATAAATCTTCAAAACACGTATTTAAAATTAAATTCTTAACGAAAATTTAAAATTATGTACTGAAGGAAGAACAAAAGTGTTAATTATATTTAACTTTTCCCAAAAATAATATGTGAAATTTGTTATTTGAATATCATTTTACTTCAAAGATAATGTTTTCCATTCAACTTGATTTTCTTTTATACTTACTTATGAGAATGAAATAAAGATCATTTAACCTCTATTTGATTAAATAGAAAATATTATGGATTTTTTGTATCTATGTATTAATAAATCAATAACTCCATACAAAATAAATGAAAGAATCAAAATTCCTAGTCTAGTGAATAAAAAGAAAAATATTTCATAAGGGTTATATGTGAACTATCTCAAATAGGAGGGATCATATGAAATATTTCTAGCGTACAATAAATGAAAGTAACTAATAGCTTTTAATTTAGATTAATTTGAATCAAAAGTAATTTCCAAATTAAACTATAATCCAATCTATAGAGAGAATCGGTTATACATTTAGTCTTTCTAATGCTGATCAATTACAAGAGTAACTATAATTAATTTTTGTTCTTGTTCCCTTTTATCAACAACATTTCAAATGTATAACAACACCAGAAGCTTCTATAGTTCTTTCAATTCTACTACAAGTAAAGTTGAACTAATTATTTTTTTCTCATGTTTTATATCAAATTCCCTTATATCTCTAATTTATAGGTATTTTTAAAAACTACCAGACTACAAAAAGTTCAAAACATCCTATTGTTGCATAAGATCACCAAGATTTTGATGATAAGCATTAATTTATTTTTCATATGAAAGATTTATAATCTATTAAATAACACAACAGAAAGATATTAAAAGTCTATAATGAATAAGAAGAACAGTGATAGAATTTAAACAAAAAAGTTAGATTGACTAAAAATACATAAAACATTTAAAGTGAATAAGTTTTAAAAACATGTATTTAACACTAATTTTTTACCAAAAGTTAGAATTGTGTAATGGAAGTAGAAAAGAATTGCTGCTTATACATTCATACTTCTCCCTATAATACAATATGAAATTTATTATTTGAAATTCCTTTTAGAAATATTATCCTTTTTCCAACTTGATTATCTTATATACGTATCTTTGACAATGAAGTAAGAACAACTTTACATTTATACGGTTATGGAACACTTAAAGATTCTTTTGGTATCCATGTATTAGAATTAATAAATCAATAAATCCATGCAAAATAAATGTAGGAGAGAGAAAAAATTACTTCCAAATAGTAACTCCTTAAATAAGTATTACCTTATAAAGGAGCTTATTATAGGGTCGTAACAAAAATATGATTGTTATAATATATGAGAAATAACTAATAACTAGACATTACATATAACAATTTTCAAACTTGAGCTAACGAAAAAGACATAAAATAAAATAAATATCTAACCTTTAGATCGAGCTTGTTGATCCAATAAGCCAAGGTCTTTTGGCAACATTTAGATAATTTATCAATAAGAATCTTATCCCTAAAGTTAAATGTAGGAATACAACCATTGCATAATGTGAATAAAATAGAAAACAATTAAGGTAAATAAAAAAGGTGAAGATTTATTGATGTATTCAGTCAAACTATAATCATGTTAAAAAATTATGGGATAAGTAAATAAACTAGTTGGAAAAAATATCTAATTTGTTTCTAATTTAAAATTGACTTTTTTACGAGAAGCCGAAGATGTGGAATAAACACAATTATGAAAGGACGAAGAACAAGTTGAAGATAGAGAAATCGAGGGGATAAGAATTTTTGTGGTATTGAATGGGAAAGGAAGAGGGGAAAAAACTTAGTTGGACTAAATTGGAATAGATAGATTGATGCATTTATTGTGAAATAAATGTATTTATTTCAATAAAATTGAGCAAATGTATGCATTATGAAATAAATAAATAAATTATGATAAGTTACAATGAATGGTAATGGTTTTATTATTTATGAGAACTCTCTTTGTTGTTACTTTTTATCTCTCCCTTCGAACTAGCCAACATGGAATTGATGAAACACAAACCCTATTGTAAAAAAAGTTAAGAGAAAGGTTTGAATAAAAAATCGGTAAAATTAAACAATAGCAAATACAACCAAAATTAGCAAATAAATAAGAAAAATCTTGGGAAAATTCAATCATATACAATATCGCATAGTATCCATTATGTAAAGGTAAGAGATTTTCGGCTCTCGAAAATCGACATTAATACGTCCACTGTATCAACTACCGAGCAATCGAAGGCCGGAAAACCGAACTGTTAGGGTTAAAGAAGAGGTAGAAGATAGAAGAAGAAAGAAGAAGAAGAAATCAGAAACAATAACAGAATCTCACAATCGCAGCGGAACAACATATAATAGATAAATGAATAATCTTTAAATCAGAAGAACTATATCAGTTATTATATTACATCACATTATCATTACATTATCAGAGTGTACAACAACAAACAGCGGAAACAGAAATATTATATACTAGTTGATACACCATGCCATCCAGCTTGCCTCTGATCTCCACAGCAACTCCTGAATTCCAGAATTACCTGATAACCTGACTCTAGACTGCCCGTGTAGAAAATGGTGGGCACCCAGAGTTTAGGAAGGAAACAATAAACTCCAGGTCAGTCATGGGACTGGTGTGAGAACTTAAAACAGTTATTCTTTAAAGACAAACAAAGAATTATTTTAAATTAGATTCGCAATGTTTTGTAGAAAATGAGACTACCATAAGGCCTCCCGCACACACACACACACACACAATGCAAATGCAGAATCGGAGGAGATTTCTCCTTATGACAGTCAAACATGCTTGATACGTAAATTTCTTTGATATTATTACTATAAGTGCAAAGTGTAAGAAAATATTTTGAAAGTACAATGTAAATCTTAGCCAGCATAGACATTTCACACTTATGCCTACTATACCAGGTTACCGCCACATTCCATGGCAGGTTATACAACTAAAACCGTACAAGTCTCGTATTGTTTCTTTGGATTTTCCAACAAATGGTTAGGCCAAGGAACTTCCCATTGCCACATAGGTACGCCTCTGGAAAGACGCCCCGAGAACCTAACCGGATCTCTACCAACGCAAGGCCGGGTTACCCCTAACTGGGTAACTACTAACACGAATATGCCATCCCCCGGTCGTAACCGACCTAAATCCTGGGATTCACCAACAACCACAAAGTAATAAGTTTGCAGCAACAACATAGATTAAGTATCAGGGCTCCATACCATAATACCAACTCTATCCAGAAGGAATGACATACACTAAGGGGGCGCGATCCCCTAATAACCTTGCTGCATCTTTCATGTTTTGACCATTTCCGGGGTGTAAGGTCCGACGAAGTCTCATCCACAAAGCTACGCTTTTCATAAAAGCCACGCTTTGATCAACAAATGCTCAACAGCACTTCATATGCCGCATTACCAAATTGGGAATGTATCACTAGTAACCATCAATTACATAACCTCTGAGCTCGTACATCTCAGAGAAGGATGTTAATCTAAGAGAATAAATTCTCCGCCACCAACAGAAATATATTTGATAGAAACCAGCTTTACATCTCAAATTGTAATGTCAGACACACATCCATACAAGTCCATTCTGGGTTCGAACAGAACCGAAGGCACTTCCAAAGAAGCCCTTGCAACCCGGATATTCACTAATCACGATCGGACTTCCCATCACAATGGGTGATAAAATCTCTATATCGAAGATCAGCCGATACAGAAACATTCGACGGTAATCCTTCCGTTTTCAAAAATATCCGTTCTTCAACACCGGTCTTCAAATTCTATCCATTACGACATATCACTATTCGAAATGGGATTTATAATACAAAGGTCCTCTCCCGGCTAAACCGAATAACGAGCGCTTTTTTTCAAAATAAATGTAGCATTCAAATTCAAGCAATCACAACAAATACTCATTTAAAGGTAAATATTGATAGTAGGTTATTTAACTATCAAAGCCAACAAACAAATATCCATCGCCATAACAATCACTAGGCCCTTTTTATTAATTTTCCATAAATTAAATAACTTGCCAGATATTCACTTCAATCTATCTTTAAAAAGATATATTCTCTAAACCATTTCAATTTCATATTGGAAAACATTTCCAAATACTTATTTAACAATAAGTAATTCACAAATCTATTTATTTTCAATATTTAGAAAATATTTAATATACTTAAAACACGATTAAGTATATATTTTATTCTTTTAAGGAAAACGTTCTCTTTAACACATTTATTTGGGTCAAAACGAATGTTGCGTAAAACATCGTTACGACAACCCAAAATCACTAGTATAGGGATTCGACATTTAGATAGATATATAAATCCCAATACTATACAAAAATATTTTCTTTCGGGAATCATTTACTATAACAGCAGTGTTGTAGTCCACCATTTCCTTTTATTCCTCAAAAACGTCTATTTCAACAATGAACGTTGAAATCTATGGTTTCGGTCCTTCACCCATTTTAAAATAACTTCAAATCGTTTTAATTCTATATAAAATATCACTTCCCCAGACATTTCTTTAATATATTATTCACTGTCCAAAATCGTGAATGTATATCATTTACCAAATTCAACACTTCTACATCTTTTATTTTAAAGGATTGTCCACTGTCCCAAAATCGTGAATATACTCCCTTAATAAACTTTCATATTAACTTATCAAATTCAATTGGTTTTGGATTCATAAAACAACGTTTATAAATTCACGTTTATATAAATTTTATAAAAACTTCAACTTATAAAATCCCTTAATTAACAATTTCTATTTAAATCTCATTTAAATGCCACAATCCAATTTATAAGTAAATTACTTATAAATCTTTTATTTTACAAAATCTATTCATTTTATAACTTCACAATTTATAAATCTATAAATTTCATTCACTTATGAAGTCCATTTATACTTCATTTTAACACTGACAAAAACTCGTTTTATAATTCCAATATTTTAATTTATAAATACCAATTTTATAAACCTTTTACATAAACCGTTTATATTAATTCAAAAATCCCAATTTAAAACATTTTACAAAATAGTTAACTACTTATTTCAAAAATCACCTTTCGGTTATATTTCACAAAAATCATAATTTTTTATAACATAAAAATTATAACGTTTATTTAATTAAAGTGAATCAATTTCAAAATTTAATAAAACGTATACTTTCAAAAATCACTTTAAAAATACTTTTAAAATTTGGAAATCATCACTTTAACACTTTTAATTCTCTAAAATAGGCCCAATGCTGCAACAGCACTAAATACAACAATCACGGCATCCAAAACATCATATATCATATGATAACAGAATATATCACAATATGTGTAAATAAATCCATACTGTTGAGGAATCCAGTTGGATCCCTCCAACCTGTTTTCCTGCATCCACAAATGTTAGCACAGTACTAATCCCGTTTCAAGACAGAATATCGCGGTACATGGGTTCATATTAAATATTATCCGCTATTATGCGGTGCAATAGGGTCTCATCCGCTATATAATGCGGGAAAATCAATTCCAAGTACATATATAATACCAATTCCACATCAAGGTGGAATATCGCGGTATACGTTTTTAATAAATAACATCCTCTTAATATACGGCGCATAGTGTCTATTTAGAACAACAGACTATAATTTATCATTCAATCACACAATCAAGCAATTTTAAATCTAACTATTTAAAATTTAAATCGAAACAATTTCGATTGAGTGAGAAGTTCTCACCTTGCTTTCAATAACAGTTGTAGTGTTTTATTTCGAATAAAATTAAACGCGCGTTTAATTTTATCCAAAATTTTCACTAGCTCCAATCAACCCCAATCCAGCTCCATCGCACAGTATTCGTCAATATGAAGCCAACACAATTTGTTTCGTGCGAAATGGACCTCGTATGAAAACGTTATGCTCTTTTAAAGTTTACACGGATTTAAATATAAATAATTTACAAATTTTATTTTTATTTTTAAACCTCATTCAATCAGAGCCGTCCATCTCAATGCCCTAGAATCTAGGCCGTATACTTATCTTCTTCCCTTCCAGGTAACGCACGCATGATCAAACCCAAAGGCTGCCCAAAAACCCTAACGCACGCGACCAGTACGAGCCATCTTTACATTGATCAACAACCTCTATCACGAAGCCCTTCACGAGCTCGACCTATGGCCGAAGACTGGCCACACTCGGACCCCCTCCTGCGTGGGAAAACGTGCGCAACACGTACAAAGTCGAATGACAATTGCCATTGATTCACGCACCTATATTCGATCATCTCTGTATGGATCTGAAGCTCTCGCGATCCTCTTCAAGTTTGTAGTTGAAATTATTTGCTAATTCCTTATGGATTGAGAGAGATTAAGAGGAAAAGGATTGAACGTTTTTGGCCATTGATAATTAGGGCCGGCTGCATCTTAGAAGAGAGGGTTTTGCTAAATAGAAGGTAATGGGTCCTTTTATAGAAAAGCTCCAAAACACTATTCATCCGCAATTTTCCGAACTCCAAATCTCGCGCGGTGACCGGCGTTCCTATGGGTTTTACCCGCGTTTCGGACACAATGCAATAGGTATTGAGAGCCAATTCGATATATGTGCGAGTTATGGAAATAACGATCAAATTTAAATTAAATCGGTTAAACTAATTTCCATGTGTTTTGGCTTTCCCCGGACAAACCGTAAATCAGATTGACACGAAATTTGAAACCATACAATAATATAACATTACAGATCCGATGAAACTAGTTTCGTCGAAATCCGAGACCGTTTGAAAAATGACAATTTTTACTCGTCAATTAAATATTAAAATATTCAATTTCTGCAAATTAACTTTTAATTCAATTTTAAAAGTTCTATAGTATCATTCTTACTCCAATATAGTTTAATATAACTTTATAAATCATTTTTAATCATTTTAAACCAAATTTCCAATTTATTTCTGTAATTTCATATATTAAATTATCGATTTAATTATCCAATAAATCCATATTTTCAAAAATAAAATTTATTTGACTTACAAATTTTACTTGTTAATATTTAAAAATCAATTAAATATTCAAATTTCAAATGACAGGAATTCTGGGTCGTTACACATTAGCAAAAATAAGTGACCTATATGTCTCATAATAGATCACAACAATTAGTAAACATGATTATCAAAATTTATATAATAAACACCAAAAAGTAAGAATATAAAAATTAAAACAACATATAGCTTATGAGAAATTAGTATTTATAGACATCTATTACCACCATGATATATTTTAGTTATAACAATAGTTCAAATATAAATGCGTAATAATTAAAAGTGGTTGACATGAAAGAAATAGCAAAGCCAATGACGTATATGAGTAGATAATATGATAGGAAACACAATCGTGAACAAATCTAATAATAAACCTCAATATAAAATTACAAAATCACAAAAATCATGCAATCAACAAATAAAAAATTTCACTTAGTTTCACAAAAATAAAAAGATACTGCATGGATGTTCATGCCAAAAATGGTCACAAACCCCGAAAGTAATGAAAGCATCAGTGTTTACATACAATCCTTAGTACCCAAACACATATCTCAGATCCGGATGATGTAGAGAGTAAAAATGAAGAAATTAACAGAATTAAAATGAAAGAAATTAAGAGTGGACACAAGATTTATAGTGGTTCGGCTATCTTCTATCTTCGGCCTACATCCACTTTGAATGATCCTTTTATTCCTTTTAAACTATGATTACAGTTAGAATCCTTTGAATATTATTAAACAAAATGGCAGAGTTTCACCAAAAAAGTGAAGAAGCTCCCCCTTTAGTAGCAACGGGGTGCTATTTGTAGGTGCAGAGCTGGAAATTTCTGCCTTGAATCTTGGAGTACCCTTTCTCATGTATGGGTGGGCCCACATATGATTCAATGTGGTTTAGGATTGACCCTGATCGATCCATATCGATTTCTTATCAATCACGAATCGCTCTAATCGAGCCGAGATTAATCATGGTGAAAGATGATAGTGCAAAGTCCTTGCTCTCCAAATTTAATGAACTTCCAACGCATATTTTTTTAGACATGATCGATCCAAGTTTTACTTTGCAAATGCAGGCTGGAGTCTTTGTATCGATGGATTTCATATCCATTAGCTTGTGTCCATTGATTACGTATCCATTTGAGTCTTGTGGCTTGATCCATGCGATGAGCTCCTTCCTTTGACCGTGCCTTCATATCGATCGATATGAACGCGATCGATATGAAATGATTTCTAAGTGCTTTTCATATCCATCCAGTATCCTTCCTCCGTGTGTGTCCTTCGTATCGATCAATAAGTGATCGATACGAGATACGCTTCCAAACCTCCATAACCATTGCTTCGTATCCATCCAATCGATATGCGAGTATCGATACAAAGTCCTCATCCATCAACCTATACCCATCCTGGAGCCGCCTGACCAATACGAATTGTATCGATATGAGACGTATTGATATGAATGTCGATCGATCCAAACTAAACGCCAGAATGATCGATACAAAACCATTTTTCACCAATATTGATCCATCTATACCTTGAGCATATGAAATCAGATTGATCTAAAATTCGAAGTGTAGCCTCATCATTCCTTGTTTATCATTCCTGATCGATCCTACCTTTATTGGAGGTTTGTCCAATTTTGACGGTATCGATCACCGCCTTGTTTCCTGTAAAGACCCGCAAATCCGTACCCTTTTGAACTAACAAAATTTCACAACAGTTCTGTCCAAAGTGGCACAAAAGTACGAGTCTTAAGGTAAAAAGAAGAAAGAGGTAGAAGAAGGAGAAATAAAAACAACACCAGTGTCTCACAATCGCAGCGGAACAAAATATAACATAATAACAGCTTTTAAATACAAAGAAAACTGTACTGTATACATATATACATATCATCATCAGAGTACACAAACATCCATACAGAGACAACTCAATATTTGTCCATACATAGCGGAAATAATAGTCAAATGCGGAAGTATGCTTTGTCATCAGCTCGTCTCCTGAACTCCTTAGCTTTTAACCTGATCCTGTTTACCTCGGTCTGACCCGAGCATCATATAAACAACACCCGAGTCAGTCTGGAAAATCGGTGTGAGAAAATCACACTCAATTGGATTATTATATTTTTGAAAATCCTTTGAAAAACAAAAGCATCTCGTAAGACCACGCCACGAATAAATATGTCAGGTTTTTACCTTACGAAAGCCAAAACATTTTTATCAAATTCGTCTGATATTATTATAGTGTCTATAGAAAGTAAATAGAATCTAGCTGAAATGCTTGCATCTCACGTTTCAGCAATAGTAGGGCTACCGGGGTACCGTCCGTCATGGTACCTGGTCTAGATCAGAGTACCGAGGAGCCACCCTAACTCCCCTGCAACACAAGACCGGAACCATCCCTTACTGGACAGTCTCGAGTAAGATCACCCCGTGGTTGGCGCGACCAACCACCCACTAAGCCGGAAAAAAAAGACATCTAGACAGGGGAAATCTTACTCTCAAGTGGGGGCTACCCATGAAGCCTTGCTACACCTCCCCTTTTTTAGCCGTTCCCGGTTGATGAGGCTTAAGGCTAAGCGTTACCTTTCAAGAACGCCACTTAGAATGCTCATCGTCCCTCTGACGATGTTTTGTAAGCATTCATCCATACAAGTTGCCCAGGGTCTGAGACAGACTGAATCACTGTCTTCATCATCTTCACGGTCTTCATTCGTTATCGTTCAAACCAGACCGAAGTGGTTTTCGGATAATTAAATCTGATCCCGGACTCTTCGAAACGATCAGCGCATTGTCCAATATTGATAGTCGGTGATTTAACTATCAATTAATCATTCACAAGCAACCATCAAATAATTTTTCCTAAATTATTTATTCCAAATATCCACCCGGATATTTATTTCTATTCAACTCATTTAAAGCAATTTTCAACTCCTTTTTAATTTTTCCCATCAAATCATTTAGATGATTTTTCACACTTTAATTACATTTTGATTTACTCTATGAAAATATTCTTTATTTTCTTATTCTTTTCTCAAAATCAATTTACACTTTTGCTTATAAATTCTCAAACCCGATCGCCCACTTTACTTTGTGAATCTTTACTTCATTTCCAAAAAATTATTATTATATACTTGTAAATTTATTTAAGTTTCTTTAATTCCACTTAAAAGATTTTCTTCTAAATCTTATTCATTTACTAAATTTGTTTTATCACCTCAAAAGACTTTATGATTGGATTTTAAAAAATATATTTGAAAACATCTAAAGTTATATAATAGAATAATAATCTTATTTTAAATTATGGTTTGAAGGAAATATTAAATATAGATATTACAATGTATATCAAATTATTAATAAGACTCAAAGCCGGTTTTAGAAAATTTGAGTGTATAATAAATTACTAAGCTTTCGAATAACTAATTTGACATAATTCTAGTTCATAAAATTATATAGTAGAAATTCAAAAATATTCCTTTAAAATAAGTTTTATCATTTTTAGAAAACCCAATATCCACATAAAAATGTCTCTTGTCCAAATTCACACTTATCAGCTTCGGAAATATTCAACTATTTCCTTCCACATCGGTTGCCATTTAATTTCATATCTCAATATAAGTTTAGTTTGACTTATCTTTTCCAATTTACACTGATATTTTCCTATCTTATCTATAAACTCCATTTATAAATTTATAAAATCTCCCTGAGTTCCCTTTTTTTATAAAATAGTTTTATTTACGAATTCCATCTTATAACTTATTTATTTATTTATATAAATCTCCATATTGCTCTTTAAATAAATTCCATTCATTAATTAATAAAATTTTCCTTTTTATTCCATAATAAAATTTCCTTTACTTCTTAATAGGATTCTTAATTGTATTTCTTAATAATATCTTCTTTTTAATTCTTAATAAAATTTCACTTATCGATTTCAATAATTCTTCAGGTGTTAATATATTTAATTCTTTCCAAAAACTCAACTTTAACTAATTTCAGTTTATAAGATACCTTTATTTCTTTTTCTTCATTCTCTCTTTAAAGTAGATTCATTATTTCAATAATTATTTTCTATTGACTTTTATTTATCTTCGTTAAATTAATTTATTTCATTTATAAATTTCAAACTTCAACTTCAATGTTATTTTACTCCTAATAATTCAATTCACATACAAATCTACATCAATTCATCCATCCAGTCATATCACAACATATATAATGAGAAATAAATATTTTTGAGGAATCTTGTTGGATCCCTCCAACCTGTTTTCCCTGCACCCATAGATGTTAGCACAATAAAATACCAATTTCACTTTTAAGGTGGAATATTAATAATATAAATTATTATAAATCAGCTAAACACATCCAATGATTTAAATTTAACATTTAAATTTAATCTATAGTATCCAAATCAGTGAGAAAGTCTCACCTATGCTTTTAAGTTGCAATCCTTTCCAATCTCGACCCGATTTCTTGACTTTTGACCTTATATAAACAATTATATGATTTTATCAATATTTGAACAAATCGAAAAATTTATTTCCGTTTAAATAAGTTTATTTTAATCTAATAATTTAATTTTAACAAGTGATATAATTTATACTTAAATTTTAAACTAATAATTTCCCTTCAAAAATCCTTTAGTAACAAAATAATCAAATGAGCTTATTAAATAAATAAGTCACCTTGATTAATTATTTTTAACATAAACTAATAAATTGTATTATATTTTTTTTTCAAACTATATATATAAATAGTTTATATATGTTTAAAATCTAATTTTTCATAAACCTTAAACATTTCTATATATATTATTTACCTTATTCTCTCTGACTACTCAAAATCCTATTTTTAAAATTTTACTATTTATCAAAAATCGACATTTTAAATTAAATGTTAATATGTCTCCAACTATAATATTTTCTGGTTTGAACAGTTTAACAATAATTTTTTTTTCTTTTTAATCCATATATATTATAACAAAAATACTGAAATCAGAAATCGTACCTCACTCATCCTAAAATCGCAAAACCATCACCAACGTCGCCTCCGAGATGCTGCCGTTCGAAACCACTTCGTCGCGAACTACACAACAACCCATCGCAGCCTCCACTGAACCACGCGACCGCCATACTCGTGAACAATCACGTCGCCTCCAAATCGAGCAACCACAAACCCTACGCCCTACACAGCACTGACGAGCTACCGCCGCCTCATCTTCGTCGCCGCCCTCCTCAACACACGCTGCCACCACGAAATCGCGATCTCCACTTCTCGACCTAGCTTCCAAAAATCAAGGCACGGCCTAATCATTCGAACGCGAATCGATTCGCGTGCTTCCCCTATTCGATTTCGCTTTAGGGTTTTTTTTTATTCGGTGATTTGATTTTAAGGACGAAAGAATGCGACCGAGTGAATTTAATTAGGAGATAAGGAAGAAAGCTCGGGATATAATACGAATGCGGCTGCGTATTGAGGAAGCTATGCTAATTTATTTTATTTTAAACTTTAAATTTAAATCTTCTTGAATTACGCAATTCAAAATCCTGACCTCTTATCGATACGTGCCGCTCGGCGTCTATAATGTTATACACCTATTCCGAACTCAATGGAAAAGGTTTCGAGTCCTAATTCAGTCTATAGAGAAGATAACTTTTAGATCGACTATTAAAATTTATTCAATTAATTATTTTCTAGGCGTTTATATTTCATACGATCACACGATAGCTCCGAACGTTACGAAATTTGAAATCCGATAATAACTTAAAATTACGTATCCAATGGAACTGGTTTCGTCAAATTCCGAGACTGTGTCTCGGATGGCTATTTTTAAATATTAATTTAAATTATATATTTTTAAAATTGAACAAATCATTGCCAAATTCGATTTTAACACTTTTATTACCTTTATTATTGTCAATATAGATTTTACAAGTCTTTAAAATATTTTTAACAAGCTTGCAACTCCGGATTTTATATTTTACCCAATATCCAATTACTGCTTAAATAATTAATTCATTCAATAGATTGCTATATTTAAATTCTAAATCCTTTTTATTAAATAAAACCAAACCTTTTATATTAAAAATCAATTCATAGTTCAAATTAAATATTTAAATTCATTTTAAATATCTCAAATTAACCGTTATAAAAATCTGGGTCGTTACATTCCTCCTCCCTTAAAAGTATTTTGTCCTCGAAATTACTAACACGGAAGAATGCCCCAAACCCATTAACCTTTTTAAAAGTTGCCTTGTTAGACTTGTTATTTCCCATCCTAATCTTTTCCTTTTCTCAAACAATTGATTTTCCAATTCGAAGTTCCAAATCCTTTATTCCATTTATAGTTTTAAATTGTTTTGTCGTTAGTAAAAATAATTTTCGAAAATTTTCAAAATTTTTCTAACTCCCAAAATTTCTGAAATTTTTTGGCAGAGTCTCCCTTGTACGGAGGAGCTTTTGCAATTTTACAAGAGAGATATATATGTATACATCGACCCACACGTTCGAAAAAACAAAAAACAAGCAACAGTTCATATTTCCTAACTTTTATTGCGTAGGCGTACCTTTAATTAGCATTTTTAAACAAGCAGCTTAATAATTTAGCAATTGTGCGTCCAAAACCTCGCTAAACGGTCTCATGTGCCTATACTTACTCAGTTTAAACATATAAGTGACATATTTTTGAAGTTTATAACATTTCATTCATTTATACAACTATAACAATCAATAACATAAGTAATGCATTATAAATACTTCCATAAACAAATTTATATAGTTTCCAAACTAGTTCCGTTTGTTTTCAACTGATTCACATACTATTTGCATTCAACTTAAGTGATTTTCCAACCCATTTGCCTATCTCCAATTAGATTCCAAGTCTACACAACCAATTTTAATTTTTATTGGTTGCAAATCAATCTTTGCTACTCTATCAATTTATAATAACAACGGTGCCATTTTATAAACAATATACACGACGCAGTTTATATAAACAATTGATAAGGTCTTAAAATTAATCCAGTTTCTTTTCTCGACTTTTAAATTATCCTATCCAATTTGAAATGATTTTAACTCATTTTCTTACACTCACTTCATTTATAATCTAAACAACTCATATTCATTGCATTTGATTTACAAGTCAAATTTTATTTACTTCAGTCATTCCATAGAATTTTTATTTAATTCCGTTTACAACAAACGACAATCAATTTTTATGCAAGTCGACGAGATTTATGCAAATAAACTATCACTTGAGCTCATAACCATTTTAAATTGATTCTAACTCAATTGATATCAGTTTCATTTTCGTTTAAACTTATTCATAACCACTGTATTTTATTTAATATATTTGGATAGGTTTCTTTCGAAACCACTTTATTCAGCTTGGAAACACCCCATTAAATAACCATTACCATATTTTCTTAAGCCGAGCTTCTATTCAATGATTTACTTAAGTTATTTATTTTCTTCAACTTATTTCAATATCATAACCCAAATTTATTTTACTTGTGAACAATCTCCATTTTAAATCCTTGATTTGATTATTATTATTATTATTTCAACTCCATTTCTCTTATAATTCAATTTATTTATCCACTTGTTCATCTTAAATTTTAATTCACATTCACAGTTCACTTCCGAATCTATTTATTTAATTTAAGGCCATTTCCACTTTTATTTCAACTCTCTTGAATTTTATTTGTAACTCCATCCATTCTTGTTTCATTTGACCATACTCTAATTTAGTGTACTAACAATATACGTTGAATATTATTTATTCAAGTTCTATTTAATTCAATTTACTTATCATTTTAAAGTCCATTCCATTTTATTTTATTTACACACTATACATTTACATTTTATTCCATCCTCGCATTGGTTCCATATAAACCATTTTATTAAACTCTATATTCCATGCTTATAAATTAATAATCATTTCCCAAATTAAATTCACCCAGGTTTTCATTTAATGGGCTTTCACCCTTCCTCGAAACCAAGCTTCTATTCATTTAACTTAAGTCAATTTGCTTATTCCAACTTCATACTTAACTTCAGTTCCATTTTAATTTGATTCTCATCTAATCAAATTCCATTTCATTCAATTAGCCATTCTCATAATCCATTTAAATTCCAAATTTCCATACCCAATTCGTCTGAATTTATTTTATTAGTAACAACATCATGTTTAACTTATTTATACTCGAATTAGATTTTATTTGCAAATCAAATCATCTTTATTTCAATCCAATTCCACAACATTTCCATATATATTTAATTCACTATTAATCTCAGTTGAATTTTATTTATAACTCGAGTCCATTCCCAACTCCATTATTACCTCATAATCCAACTTAGGTTCCATTTCCATATTCATTAAATAATTAATTATCCAATTTAGTTCACTTCTGCTTCCCATTCCATATGGGATTTTTATCTTTAAAAATCATCTCATTATTTTACTTGAGTTCAATTTTATTTTATAATTCAGGTTTGGATTTTTATTTCATTTTCCAAATACAAAACAATTTTATTTTGGCTTACTATTTAACTTCTCCATTTATTTTTTTCTTATAAGTCACACAATTATATTTTCTCACGTTTCTACCCATTTTAAGCTTGAATATATTCATATTTCATTTTAACTCGAGATTGAACACTTATTTACAGCTAAAAAAATATTTTAAATAATGGGTTGTCAACTCTTTATAAGCTATCAGAATATATTTATTCCAATTCAATTTCATTTGAACTTACTTTCATTTATTTTATTTGGGTTGGGATTTCACTCCTTTAGATTTATAAGTCACGCACTTATTTATATTCACATTTCCATCCATTAACAATCAATACCATTCACCTTCTACTTTTAATTTGGATTATATATTTTTATTTCGATGCTTTTAACCTTTATGGGCTATTTTAAATTCATTCACTCCAATACGATTTCTTATTCAACTTACTTTCACTTGTTGAAGTAAGAAATTCCACTCAATATTATTTACAACTCAACTGAATTTTATTTCAATTAAATTTTATTTAACTTTAGTTAAATCTAGCATCATACTATACTTTTTACTCCACCAATTCACTTGGATTTAATTAAGTAGGACATAATTTCATTTAATATCATCCATATCTCAATTAATTTCCTTTCAATTCGATTTCAACTTAATTCAAATAGAACTGAATTTTATTCCAGATTAATTCAACTTACTTCCATTTACTTAGCTTAAATTAATTTCAATCTAATTTGATTTTGTCTTCCAATTCACATTTACTTTCTATCTTCCTATTTCGATCACATTCAAAATTTATTAGTTTATTTCTATTAAATTTTCCCAATCCGATTCATCTACATTCTGAATTTTATTTACTTCACCAATTTACTTATATTATTATTATTTTCCATCATTAGTTAAATTTCAAAAGTTAAATTTTCAACTTAATCCAAGTTAAATTCTTATTTTTTTGACTTGATTTCAATTTTAACTCCAAAATTCAATCTCATACTTTCCTTGGTTATATAAGCCATTTTAAATCCTTATAATCTGATTTGTCTATCATACTATCATCCAAACACTTTAATTATATATAATAATTTGCAGAAAATTATTTCTTTTTATATCCAAATATATTTTGGGTAAAATTATTTCATTTACCCATTTTCGAAAACAATATTGTGTCGAATTGTTTTATTCAAGTGTTTAGAAACCCCTTCGGCCCAGTTGTACAGACTATGCCGACGAAGGTTCATATGCCACTCAATAAATCAATTAACACAATATAAAACCATTTTATATTCACTAACAAATACGCTCTCATATCTATTAATACACTCAAACTCATTCTAGAGTACTAATGACTCTATCTCTAATGAGTAATCCCCACCAGAGCCAAGGTTCTCCCTTAACCTTTCAGCTCCGATACCAAGTGTAAATACCCATAAATCCGCACCCCTTTGAACTAACAAAATTTCAAAACAGTTCTGTCCAAAGTGGCACAAAAGTACAAGTCTTCAGGTAAAAAGAAGAAAGAGGTAGAAGAAGGAGAAATAAAAACAACACCAGTGTCTCACAATCGCAGCGGAATAAAATATAATATAATAACACTTTCAAATGCAAAGAAAACTGCATTGTATACATATATACATATCATCATCAGAGTACACAAACATCCATACAGAGACAACTCAATATTTGTCCATACACAGCGGAAATAATAGTCAAATACGGAAGTACGCTCTGTCATCAGCTCGTCTCCTGAACTCCTTAGCTTTTAACCTGATCATGTTTAACTCGGTCTGACCCGAGCATCATATAAAACAACACCCGAGTCGGTCTGGAAAACCAGCGTGAGAAGATCACACTCAATTGGATTATTATATTTTCAAAAATCCTTTGAAAAACAAAAGCATCTCGTAAGACCACGCCACAAATAAATATGTCGGGTTTTTACCTTACGATAGCCAAAATGTTATTATCAAATTCGTCTGATATTATAATAGTGTCTATAGAAAGTAAATAGAATCTAGCTAAAATGCTTGCATCTCACGTTTCAGCAATAATTGGGAACAATCAAAACCGTACAAACGCTTATTGGAGATTGGATTCCATACAATGGCATTACTACTGGGGTACCGCCCGTCACAGTACCTGGTCTAGATCAGAGTACCGAGGAGCCACCCTAACTACCCTGCAACACAAGACCGGAACCATCCCTTACTGGACAGTCCCGAGTAAGATCACCCCGTGGTTGGCGCGACCAACCACCCACTAAGCCGAAATAAAAAGGGACATCTAAAAAGGGGAAACCTTACTCTCAAGTGGAGGCTACCCACAAAGCCTTGCTGCACCTTCCCTGTTTTAGCCATTCCCCGTTGATGAGGCTTGAGGCTAAGCGTTACCTTTCAAGAACAAGTTCCATTTAGAATGCTCATCGTCCCCCCGACGATGTTCTGAAAGCATTCGTCCACACAAGTTGCCTTGGGTCTGGACAAACCGAATCACCGTCTTCATCATCTTCACAGTCTTCATTCGTTATCGTTCAAACCGGATCGAAGTGGTTTTCGGATAATTAAATCCGATCCCGGACTCTTCGAAACGATCAGCGCATTGTCCAATATTGATAGTCCGTGATTTAACTATCAATTAATCATTCACAAGCAACCATCAAATAATTTTTCCCAAATTATATATTCCAAATATCTACCCAGATATTTAATTCTATTCAACTCATTTAAAACAATTTTTAACTCCTTTTTTATTTTTCCCATGAAATCATTTAGATGATTTTTCACACTTTAATTACATTTCGATTTACCCTATGAAAATATTCTTTATTTTATTATTCTTTTCTCAAAATCAATTTACACTTTTCCTTACAAATTCTCAAACCCGATTGCCCATATTACTCTGTGAATCTTTATTTCGTTTCCAGAATATTCTTATTGTATACTTGTAAATTTATTTAAGTTATTTAATTTCACTTAGAAGATTTTCTTCTAAATCTTATTCATTTACTAATTTTGTTTATCGCCTCAAGAGATTTTATGATTGGATTTAAAAAAAACATTTGAAAACATCTAAAGTTATATAATAGAATAATAATCTTATTTTAAATTATGGTTTGAAGGAAATATTAAATATAGATATTACAATTTATATCAAATTATTAATAAGACTCAAAGCCGGTTTTAGAAAATTTGAGTGTATAATAAATTACTAAGCTTTCGAATAACTAATTTGACATAATTATAGTTCATAAAATTATATAGTAGAAATTTAAAAATATTCCTTTAAAATAATTTTTATCATTTTTAGAAAACCCAATATCCACATAAAAATGTCTCTTGTCCAAATTCACACTTATCACCTTCGGAAATATTCAACTATTTCCTTCCACATCGGTTGCCATTTAATTTCATATCTCAATATAAGTTTAGTTTGACTTATCTTTTCCAATGTACACTGATATTTTCCTATCTTATCTATAAACTCCATTTATAAATTTATAAAATCTCCTTGAGTTCCCTTTTTTTGATAAAATAGTTTTATTTACGAATTCCATCTTATAATTTATTTATTTATTTATATAAGTCTCCATATTGCTCTTTAAATAAATTCCATTCATTACTTAATAAAATTTTCCTTTTTATTCCATAATAAAATTTCCTTTACTTCTTAATAGAATTCTTAATTGTATTTCTTAATAATATCTCCTTTTTAATTCTTAATAAAATTTCACTTATCGATTTCAATAATTCTTCAGGTGTTAATATATTTAAATCTTTCCAAAAACTCAACTTTAACTAATTTCAGTTTACAAGATACTTTATTTCTTTTTCTTCATTCTCTCTTTGAATTAGATTCATTATTTCAATAATTATTTTCTATTGACTTTTATTTATCTTCGTTATATTAATTTATTTCATTTATAAATTTCAAACTTCAACTTCAATGTTATTTTATCCTAATAATTCAATTCACATATCAATCTATATCAATTCATCCATCCGGTCATATCACAACATATATACAATGAGAAATAAATATTTTTGAGGAATCCTGTTGGATCCCTCCAACCTGTTTTCCCTGCACCCATAGATGTTAGCACAATAAAATACCAATTTCACTTTTAAGGTGGAATATTAATAATATAAATTATTATAAATCTGCTAAACACATCCAATGATTTAAATTTAATCTATGGCATCCAAATCAGTGAGAAAGTCTCACCTTTTCATTTAAGTTGCAATCCTTTCCAATCTCGACCCGATTTCTTGACTTTTGACCTTATATAAACAATTATATGATTTTATCAATATTCGAACAAATCGAAAAATTTATTTCCGTTTAAATAAATTTATTTTAATCTAATAATTTAGTTTTAACAAGTGATATAATTTAAATAAATACTTAAATTTTAAACTAATAATTTCCCTTCAAAAATCCATTAGTAACAAAAATAATCAAATGAGTTTATTAAATAAATAAGTCACCTTAATTAATTGTTTTTAACATAAACTAATAAATTGTATATTTTTTTTTCAAACTGTATATATAAATAGTTTATATATGTTTAAAAATCTAATTTTTCATAAACCTTAAACATTTCTATATATATTATTTACCTTATTCTCTCTGACTACTAAAAATCCTATTTTTAAACTTTACTGTTTTTCAAAAATCGACATTTAAAAATAAATGTTAATATGTCTCCAGCTATAATTTTTTCTGGTTTGAACAGTTTAACAACAATTTTTTTCTTTTTAATCCATATATATTATAACAAAAATACTGAAATCAGAAATCGTACCTTACTCATCCTAAAATTGCAAAACCATCACCAACGTCGCCTCCGAGATGCTGCCGTTCGAAACCACTTCGTCACGAACTACACAACAACCCATCGCAGCCTCCACTGAACCACGCGACCGCCATACTCGCGAACAACCACATCGCCTCCAAATCGAGCAACCGCAAACCCTACACCCTACACATCACCGACGAGCTACCGCCGCCTCATCTTCGTCGCCGCCCTCCTCAACACACGCCGCCGCCACGAAATCACGATCTCCACTTCTCGACCTAGCTTCCAAAAATCACGACACGGCCTAATCATTCGAATGCGAATCGATTCGCGTGCTTCCCCTATTCGATTTCGCTTTAGGGTTTTCTTTTATTCAGTGATTTGATTTTAAGGACGAAAGAATGCGGCCGAGTGAATTCGATTAGGAGATAAGGAAGAAGGCTTGGGATATAATACGAATGCGGCTGCGTATTGAGGAAGCTATGTTAATTTATTTTATTTTAAACTTTAAATTTAAATCTTCTTGAATTACGCAATTCAAAATCCTGACCTCCTATCGATACGTGCCGCTCGACGTCTATAATGTTATACACCTATTCCGAACTCAATGGAAAAGGTTTCGAGTCCTAATTCAGTCGTATAGAGAAGATAACTTTTAGATCGACTATTAAAATTTATTCAATTAATTATCTTTTAGGCGTTTATATTTCATACGATCACACGATAGCCCCGAACGTTACAAATTTGAAATCCGATGATTACTTAATATTACGGATCCAATGGAACTGGTTTCGTCTTTCGAGACTGTGTCTCGGATGGCTATTTTTTAATATAATTTAAACGATATATTTTAAAATTGAACAAATCATTGCCAAATTCGTTTTTAACACTTTTAATACCTTTATTATTATCAATATAGATTTTACAAGTCTTTAAAATATTTTTAACAAGCTTACAACTCCGGATTTTATATTTTACCCAATATCCAATTACTGTTTAAATAATTAATTCATTCAATGGATTGCTATATTTAAATTCTAAATCCTTTTTATTAAATAAAACCAAACCTTTTATATGAAAAATCAATTCATAGTTCAAATTAAATATTTAAATTCATTTTAAATATCTCAAATTAACCGTTAGAAAAATTTGGATCGTTACATTTCCAATCGATCTTCAATCCTTATATCTATCCTTCTTAGCCAATTTGTCGATATCTCAGCCTTCACTAAAAGGTGGGGTAAAATTTTCCCCCAAAACATGCCTTGTGGTTGGAAGGCATGCTTTGAACAGCCTTAAATCCGATATCCCAAGTCCATATTCCATCCATAGCCGTGTCATATGATCCATGATCCAATCCATTACCAAGCGATTCTATCCGAGTGACATCTGTAGCCAAATCCGCGACTAATTTGAGTCGATATCCAATTTTGAATCTAGTAACCAAATCCTTAGCCAATCCCATATCCATTCGAACCCAGCAACTGATTTCTAATCCATCCATATTCAATAACCAATAACCAAATCCATGAACATTTCGGGTCGATATCCAAATCCCGGACCGCTCCGGGCCCTTAGCCAAATCCGGGACAACACCATTCATGCTCAAATCCTTAGCTATTCATAGCCAATATTTGAATCCACAACCTCTCTGAATTCTTGCCAAGCATAACCCACAGTAGATGGCCTGTATTAAGCAATGCCTTGGCATAAGTCCTAGATCGATGGTGATCCTGGTTCAACGTCCCTAATTACTGAGTAATGTTGTGGCTAAAGTCCTAGAATGATGGTGATCCTGGTTCAGTGTCCCTGAACGCTGAGTAATGTCGTGGCTTATGTCCTAAGTCAAATTCTGGTCTCTCCGAACCCTTATACTCGACGACCTAAATAAGCTGATTTGCCACGTTCAGATGAAGCGACTAACCCCTTGTCAGGCATAATTCATACCTGACGACCATTTTACCAAAAACCAGATAAAAATCCAATCGAAATCCAATCTGAAATCCAGATCAAATTAGAAAACCAGAAATCCATATCAAATACCCAAGCCAAGGTCCAAATTAAAAACAAGCATCCAAACCAAAATCCAAAGCAGAAAATCAACAAAACCAAGAGTCCAAATCGAACTCCAAAATCAATCTAGAAAAAAGCAAATGTCCAAACCAAAAAGAAAAAGCAGATTTCATAAACTAGAGAATCATGATTTATCATCATCTCAGAGCATGACTAGGGGCTATCTCCGTCCTCGTACATGAGTAAGTGACTTAGCCGTCTTCCAGGAGTTTGCTAATTATTCCATACCATCCCGATTAGTCGATGACTAACCGACTATCATTCCTAGGCCTCGCGCCATCATTGCTTGAGGTAGACGGTGGCTGCTCCTATTCCACCACCACATTTTGATTCCCGACATACCGCCGCAACCGACCAATCCTTAAGATCTCCTCGATTATATTCTTTAGATGTCTACAGCTGTTAGTATCATACCTATCCAGGTCATGAAAGAGACAGTGCCTTCCCGATGCTCTCTCGTGTTCTGAGGGTTCTCTCCTTGCTGGCCTTCGATAAGGAAGGCGCTCTCGAGTTTCCATGTATATCCGTTCAAATGTTTCATTCAGTCCTGTGTAAGTGTGGAATTTTGGTTCTCCCCGGTGCTTCCTTTCTCTATCAGAATCATCATCCGACTTCCTCTTCCCTTTATCCTTATCCTTACTCAAGCTTTCACCGGATGGGCCAACATTCTTGACAACGTTTACTTCCTTTAGTTTCATGTCCAAACTTGCATCCTCCCGTCGAAGAAATCTCTCAGCTTCATGAAAGAATTCCCTAAGATCCATTGGTGGATCCCATGTCAACGATATCTTAAAATCCGAGTTGTCCCTAACTTAGGACACTGCTGCCATTCGAAACATTGATGGATCCGATCGATCCACCGAAGCAACCACCACATTAAATCGAGTTAAGAATGTCCCGAGCGACTCTCCTGTCTTCTATTTTACGGATATTAGTGTCATCAAATTCTTTGGCCTTTTGATATGAACCCAAAACTTTTTAAAAAACTTGTCCACCAATTCTATCCATGTCCTAATAGATCCATTTTCCAACTTCCTGGACCACATTGTAGCTATATCCATCATGTACAGGGGCTAACATCAGGCCATAACCTCCTCCAATGCCCCCAACACTTCCATGTGTATTGTATACCTCATCAAATGATCGGTAGGATCAGTCCTACCATTGTATACTTCCAAAGTAGGCAGTTTGAATCTGGTGGATTCCAAGCTATCATGATGTTACGGGAGAATTGACACCTATTTACTCCTTCCAGATGTATGTTCGTCAGATTTCCGTGCATCGTTCATCTGATAATTTTAGCCAAACTAGTACTGTCCACCAAGGGTTGCCCCTCATCTCCATTTCCTAAATGCCCTCCATGTCCTTGAGGGAATGCTGGTGCATACTCCTCGTCACGCATCCCAGTATTCCTATTGGCACCGGGATGTGCAACGTCTCCAGCATTCTTCCATGGATTGGTCCAGCATTATATAGGGGTGTACCCACGAGTCCATATCCATCCGGATTGGTAGTTGTGTTTTGATTGGGGGTTGCCCCCTGTTGAACTACTCAATCAGTTTGTGTGTTGAGTCCCTCTGAACCAGCTCCATGAATCTGTGCTCTGGCAGCTCCTGCTGCTCTTGCCTGTCCAAACTGTCTGAAAGGTTCTGCATCATCTCCTCATGCCTTCTCGGCAACCGTTCCTGCATGGAATCCTTCGTAGTCTACATCTCATCCCTTGTGATGTAGATGGATGCCTGATCTGCTCCAGCTCCGGAGGAAGCCACTTGACTTTCCTATTGATGGCTCCTCTCTGGTAATGCCCTTCTGGTCAATTGCCTAACCGTGGTTCCTCTTAGATCCGATCCTTTAGTTTTCCAAATCAGAACTCCAAATCCGATATAGCGAGTGATAATCTCCTCAGTGAAAGCACCAAAGTGTTTACACCAAAAATAGTCACAAACCCCGAATGTAATGAAAGCACTAGTATTTACACACAAATCCTTAGTATCCAAACACAGATCTCAGATCCAGATGATGTAGAGAGTAAAAATGAAGAAATAACAGAATTAAAATGAAAGAAAGTAAGAGCAGACACAAGATTTATAGTGGTTCGGCTATCCCTGGCCTATGTCCATTTTAAATTAATCCTTTCATTCCTTTTATATTGTGATTATGGTTACAACCCTTTGAATATCGATAACTAGTTTCCCTAAAAAAGAAGAAGAAGCTACCCCTTCAGTAGTAATGGAGGTGCTATTTTTAGGTGTGGAGCTGGAAATATCTGGCTCGAATCTTGGAATACCATTTCTCATGTGCAGGTGGGCCAACATAATCGATCCAAGGTGGGGATCAATCCAAGTTTTCCTTTGCAAATGCAAGCTAGAGTCTTTGTATCGATGGATTTCATATCCATCAGCTTGTGTCCATCAACTACATATCCATCTAAGTCTTGTGCCTTGATCCATGCGATGCACTCCTTCCCTCGACTAGTTTCTTCGTATCATCGATATGAATGTGACTGATATGAAATGGTTCCTGAGTGCTTTTCGTATCCATCCAGCATCCTTCCTCTATGTGTGTCCTTCAAATCGATCGATAAGTGATCGATACAAAATATGCTTCCAAACCTCCATAACCATTGCCTCGTATCCATCCAATCAATACGCATGTATCGATATGAAGTCTGCATTCCATCAATCTGTACCCATCCTGGAGCCTTCTAATTGATACGGATTATGTCGATACGAGATGTATCGATACAAACGTCCACAATGATCGATACAAATGTATCGATACAAAATAATTTTTCACAAATATTGATCCATCCATAACTAGAGCATATGAATTCTGATTGACCTGAAATTCGAAGTGTAGCCTCACTGTGCCTTTTTTTTCATTCTTGATCGATCCCACCATAATTGGAGCTTGGTCCAATTTTGACAGTATCGATCACAGCCTTGTTTGCAATCGATCTCCAATCCTGATATCCATCTTATTTGGCCAATTTATCGATATCCCAGCTTTGACCAAAAGGCGGGGTAACGGTGAATAATTTTTTATTTGTTTGTGACATGACTTTTTGTTTCACATAAATTGATAATGGTTAAAGTAGGTATAATGAAACAAATAAAAAATTCAAAAATCTGATTGTGGATATGGTAATGAATGATATACAATGGCTAAGCCATAATATATTTCATTATAAAATTAGTTTTTTATAAAATTCATGCCATAATCCAAGAATAAATGGATGGACTTACAAACTTATCCTTTAAGTTATTTATTATTATGAAGATATTAGCCTAATTATTCTTAAAGAGAAAGCAAGCATAACAAAATATAGAAAATCGAAAAAACATAAAGTCTTGGATTCATAAGTATATTTTCATCATTATTAAATAAGAATGTAAGAAAGATAATCAAAAATTAAACAAAATCCAAAATAAATAAATTTAATAGTTGAATCTTATCTTGATATGTTTTCATCCACTTTATTACTCAATGTTGAAACACTGATTATTGAGAGAATAAGGAATTGAGTCTTGAAATGGCTTAGATTTGATGAGAGATATGAAATAAATGATTTTAAGTTGTAGTTTAAGAAAAATAGAAGAAGAAATAAACATAATAATGTATAGATATGAAATGAGGAGTATGGAGAAAAAAGAAATGTACGCATAACTATTATTTGAATGAAGGATAAGAATTTAGATATGAAATAATAAATAGGGAGAAAAAGAGCAAATTAATGCTAAATAATCGCATTAACTAAGGAATGAAACATTAATGTGTTGAGAATGAATACAGAAAAGAATGAGAATGAAGAAGAAATGGGAAGATACATACATTATTGATTTTGTAACATTTTAAGGTGTAGCATAAAAATTCTAAGAGGTATGAATTAATATATTTATTGTGAAAAGAAAAAAATGAGAACATATAGAGGTTTAAAATTAAAAAACTAATGCTAAGACTAAGGAGAATTAAGTATATTGGCGGAGTGTGAATGAGAGAGCAAAGTACTAATTTTCAATTATTCAATTTCTTATATAATAGAAAAGATGTGGATGGTCCATTAAAAAATCGGCTAACCTTTTAGAAAAAAAATTAGATAATCTTTGTCGAGGTATGAATTAAACACAATACACCCTTTAGAAAAGTTATTTTTTCAATTCAAAATAAATCAACCCTTCGATAGTGTAAAATTTCTATGTCAACTTTAAAGTAAATATTATCTTTATTTTACCTGCATACAATAATCATATTTAAATTTATTTATGCACTTTAAAATGATTAATTCCAATTTCTTTTGTGAAATTTAAAAGTTGCCTTGTATGAAAACAAATAACCGCTTCCATAATCATTTACCAAAATATTACTATTATCATTCATGATATACATATTATACTAGGCTTTTTAATAATCAAAATGCACTTTTCACTTTTCTCAAAGTAATGTCATTTGATAGCATACTCGTTTCATTAACTTTATATCATGCTCAAATGTAAATTTAAAATCCTTATTATCACCCTACAATACATAAAATAATCCACGTTATATTATATACTCATTTCCTTTCTTTTTAAATGCAAAACATATGAATGTTACTTACTTAATATTTTACATTTTCAAACCATTCATAATCAATCATAACTTCGAAATACATTTTAATAAACTCAATTATTAAATTCAATTTCATAATTTTAAGGTCATTTTAAAACAATAATATCTTCTTTAAAATAGTTATCACTTCTTCATTACACTTCATTCTATATGTATATTTTTTTCAGACTTCAAAACATTATGAACACTTATGTGTGTGTATACACACTCTCTTCAAATATAATTTTTCATTTAAACAATCGCTATTTCATTAGGAAATGATATTTTACAAACACTTATTATTTATAGTAATATATCTCTTGCAAAAACAAATGCTTCACTTTTCAATGTAAATATCTTAAATTTCAACTTGTTTCAAAATTTATCAATTACCTCATAATAGTGCTTGCCCCTTCCTCAACTCTAGAAATAGAGTTTCTTGCCGTGTTCCTTGTGTGCTTGCACATCCTTATAAATTGTAATAAGAATGATCATCTCTTATAAAAGAAAACTACATGAGTGGCACTCGTATATGTAATGTGCCTTACTATATACATGTATATTATATAGTTTTATAAACCAAAATATATAACAAGTACACTCTCTCAAATATCACTCTAATCTATTCTAAAGTGATATCTCCTAATCTATCACTAATGAATCCATTACCAACTAAGATCAATCATTCAACCTAAGCTTCAATAATGACCTCCCTCCATCTTCGATACCTAAATAACCAATATCTTATACTTCAAGTGTGATGCATCGATATCCGACCGATGGCATGAAACAATCAAGGATAAAGTACGATGAATCAATCATAAAACCTATAGAACATCTCATCGCGCATAAACAAAATATAATAGCAGCATGGATGTAAAATAAGGGAGATGGTAATACAACCAAGTGAACTGGAATAAAACATCATATTAAAGTGCACAAGTTCATCAGATCATATACAAAATGTGTGATGATAGAGTTTATACATTAGAATAAGATAAACTCCAAATAATTATCTCTAGTAATAGAAATGTTTTGATAGCTCCATAGCACTGCACATCAGAATATAAAGATGGTTGCTTCATGTATAGATATATATAAGAAAGTGTTAACCTCTCGCTCATCCTCCGCATAGCTCCATGCAATATCTCATACATTTAATCTACTCATTTAAAAGTACTCAAGATAACTTTAGGTCAAATACAAGTCTGGTATGAGCGATCTATACTATCAAAATAGATATAGGTAGTAAAAATTGTAAAGAGGAAAATTTGGTATAGAGATTCATATCTGACCTATAAAAGCATCCAACAATTTAGCATATAACATAATATATGCTAAACTATCATCATACGGGTCTATTGCACTAAGTACAATATATGGTTTGGGTGTGCCTAACACACTAGTACCTGCATCACATGATATCCCTAGAAAAACCTAACAAACATGGAAAATGTTGCGACCATCACATAATCTTGCATCTCCCACTTGAGTATCATTGGATATACGGATATATGATAACTCGTATGACCCACTCAAATGGTTAGTGATTGCTCAACGTTGCAGATATATAATTGCTCAAATTTTTTCCATGCTCAAACGGTTAGGAACCAAACTCAGCGGGGAACTACTCAATGTTGTAGAAACATAATTGCCAGAATTTTTTCCATATCAAAAGGCCAGTAACTGGACACACTTAAATATCTAAATATACAATCATAATCCGATTACCTATGGTGCCTTAGGCTACACTAGGTGAGCATTCCCATTCACTCCTGCTCAATGAGCATACAAGTAAGAACCTGAAATTTTTTCATTTGATTTTAAATATTTAATTAATTTTAAATATTGAAATAATTTGTTTTTAAAGTTTAAAAACATGAATTCAAATATATAATTATTTAAAATTTTGAATTGTGAATTTAATGTTATATAGATTTTAAATTGAATATTAATTAAATGGATTTAATGGTCTTATTTCACTACTTTTAATTAATAACCAATAATGATGCATTCAGTTTGTAAATTTACTTGCAATAATAAATGGTTCGGAAAAATAATAAGGAAATCAAATTTTATTATATGACTCGATTTTTATTGATGTACTTTTATTTTAATTTATTTCATTTTTCCATAAATTTTAGTTTGAAAAATATTTATTTGATGATATTTTGGCAAATGATGGTATTTTTGTGATTTTACATAATCAAAGAACCGATGTATATTATTATTGTTTTGGGATCATATCGCCTTTTCATGCGTGGTCATATTTTGCTTTGTCATTTGCAGTTTATACTCGAACGAAACACTGTGCAACGAGTTGCTGGAAATCTTAATATAAAACAAACTAAAAGAAAAACACTTAGCTTATAAAACACATCTACTCGGCTCTCTCCTTTTCACCATTACATAAAAATCAAAAAAATAAGAAAGCAAACTTCAAAAATTGATAACTCAAAATCCACTCAATAAATTTTTTAAATATTAGATCTTTCGAATAAGGAGGTGAGTTCTACATTTTAGTAGGGGTAATGTGGCGTTAAATGTGGTTTGGGGGGTGCGATAGTGACGAACAGTAAAGGGATGAGTTAAGTGTAAACTAGGATTTAGGATTTTGGGTAGTATAGGCATCGAATGGCGAAATGGAGGCTAGATTTGGATTCGGCATGGCATTTAGCACCTGCACGCGGAGTTTGGTGGCGCGCATCGGAGGTTAAGGGGCCGCATCATTCCAGGTCAAGAGGGAGAGAGGCAAAGGTCAGGATTTTATAAGGTGAGCCAAGCTTCGATTCATGGTGCTGGATGTGTGGAGCTCGTAAAGAGAGGAGATTGGAGGTAGTGCGGCGTCTTTTCATGGAGGTATGAGGAAGAAAGGGAGGAAGGATGGTGGCTACATAGTAGGTTGCTCCAGGTTGTTAGGTGGGAATGTTAAATAGAGAAGAAGATATTTAGAAGGTAATTAAGGATTTAAATTTGTAATTTGTAATTTAATTATAATTTTAAAATCAAAAACTTATTGAACCAATAACATTCTCATACGAGGTCCAATCGAGACATCGTCTTTTGCATTGTGCATATAATGGTGACAGCTATGCAACAAAACTGGTTTTCTATATTTGGTGAAAATGAAATTTTCGGTTAAAGTCGTTCGATTTAAGTTCAAACTAGAACGCCTAAGCGTCTTATGGAATTTCGATGAGTTAAACTCAACTTTTTGGATAATTAGTATGATATATGGTAGATAAAATTTACTGTTTGTGTTTGGATGAGTTATTGGTTGGTTTGGTTAAATATCCTCTTTTGAAAAGTGATTGACATTTAAATTGAAAATATAGGAATTTAGCACAGAAATCCAGATTTCTTGATATTGTGATTTTTCAAGTTTTGGTTATATTCTTGTTGACTTTACTTCGATTATATACCTATTATATAGATTATAAAATGTCAAAATTTGATAATTTCGCCATATTGGATGTGACATAAACGTTTTAAAAGTTGAACTCTTTTTAGCGATAAAAGAAAGTAATAGCATGGGTTAAGTATTACAGTGGCCATTGGCCTTATTGTACTATTTTGAAATGCTATGAATCATTTTGCTGACTTTAAAATGGGTTTTGTTTGGAAAAGTGATTTTTAACCTATCTCTTTTGATATTTTCAGTGATATTTTAGTAAAATGGACTTTTGAACTTCTTTATTTTATTTCTTTTATTTTTTTTCTAATATACCTATATTTGTGTGTGTATTTGTGTAAATGTTTTAAAACCAATCTTTATAAAAGTATTATAAAAAATGGATGTCTATTTTAAAGAAAAATTAAATGGGTAACCTTTTAGTTTAAAGGTAATTTTGTGTTTAAAAGAAAAATTAAATGGGTAACCTTTTAGTTTAAATGTTGTAATAAAAGAACGGATTCATAAATGGTATTTTATAAAAGGGAATATTATCACTTTGATTTGATAAATTGGAAAATCACGGTGTGAATTTATTTAAATATATGGAATAATCATGTTATGTGAAGTGTTGGAGATTTGTAATTATATTAGGAGTTTTCCAATTATAATTAGAAAAATATAAAAGGGGTATGTAAATGAATTTAATGTTTTTATAAAAAAGAGTTGCAAATGAATTTGGGAAATTCTAAAATGATTTTTATAAATGACATTTTATAAAAGAAGTTTCATAAAAGAGTTTATAAATAACATAATGGATGCTTACATAGGTGTTATTAAATAAATTTGGGAATTTATAAAAGAAGGTTATAATTAGGTTTAGATATTTATAAAGGAATTTATGAACAATATTTTATGAAAGGAGCTGTGAATAGATGGAGTTTATAAAGTAATCTTATAAAAGAGATTTATAAGAAGAACGAGATTCGATTTCCATAAACTATCATTTCATCTTATGGTGGTATGGAAAGTGTTCTTTCCATACTTAACACAAAATTCCAAGGTATGAAAACTCCTCTCTATGTTGATAATTAAGAATGTGTATCAATAGTTTTTCTAACTTGTCCGATCTGATTTTAAACAAGGGATATTACTGTTTTTAATTGGAAAATGTTGTTAATTATATTTGGTCTAGTTTATATACGATCTGTTTACTTACACCTAAAATAAAACTATTTTGGGTTTATTATTATCAATGTTTTTAAATGACATTGTTTTAACCCAGTTGGGCATGGTTTTGAAAAAAGAAATATTTCTTAAGATTTGTGAATGTATATATATAGTTGAAATAAGTATATCGATATTTTTCTAACCATTGAAAGATTTGAGGGGGTTTCGTGAATATGTCTTTGAAAAAGTATTTTGATACAAGTATTTACAAAATGGTTTTAATTAATGAAAAGACTTATTAAGAGGCTTAATGAATGCTTATTTGCTTAACCAGTGTTATTTTCCTTATGGAATTAAATCTCTAGTTGAATTTTTGTTCATTCGATAGTTAAATAACTGACTATTAAATGTTGGCCGTTTTTAAAACTATCGTTGTCGGTTCACAAAGATTAAGTCGGATGTATTATGCCAAAAAACTTCAAACCGGCTAATCATTCGAATTGAAGACACCATGAAGATAATGAAACCCAAGATGGAGCTCTTTAAAGTGCTATGACTGCTTGCAACTAATCCTAAGGTTGATTCCAAAATGAATATAGTAGAAGTAGTTCTGTCATTTTGTTCGTATCCTCAACAACTTATATGGATGAATGTTGGCATTTTATTGTTGCTTGGAGGGAAGTGCTAGCATTCCAATTAGGATTTTCTAAAAGGTTAAAACGTACCATCAAGCTTCACAATCAAAAATGATGAAAATACGTAAGTGTTATAGAGCTATGTAGGTTGCACCCATTAGGGTTTTGTCATCACCCTTCTAGATTATTATTTATGGATTTGGTTGTGCATAAGAGCTCTGGGGAAAAGGTTGCAAAGCAACCAGGTGATGAAATGTTCGACCACTATCCAGTAAGGAATAGTCTGATCCTGATCGTAGAGGTCGATAGGGTCGACCTCGGCACATTTTATCTAGGAATCTACTTTATGAAAGGTAGTGCCTACTTAGTCATGTTGGAAATTCAATCTCCAATAAGTGCCTTTGGACTTAGTTGTATACATATTATGCTGGAATTTAATTAATGTAACTATTTCAGCTAAGATTCCGTATCTATTTTAATCCCTAGATACTACTGTAATATCATAAGATTTCCTAAGAAATGGTTTCGTTATCATAAGGTGAAAACCCATTCATGACTATGTGTGGTGTGATCTTATGGGATATCTTTATTTTGAAAGATTTTATAATATTAAATTCCATTCAAGGTGTGTTTTGCACGTTGTTTTACCAGATGATATGAAAGTTATTTTCTTATAATGCTTGAGTCAGACCAAGCATATTTTCAGATCTAGTTATGGATGCTCTGAAGCTTTAGGCGACGAGCTGGATTCCCTCAAGACGTATCCATGTATATTTTATTTTTCACTACATTTGTTGGTTGTTTATATTTATCATTAGTTTTGAGGACATGTTGTTATAAATGTCTAGGCTGATGTAGATTAGTGTACTCTGATTGATGCATGTATATTGTAGTTTTTCTTTTGTGAAGATCTATTGTATATTATATATTACTCATCACGATGTGAGATTCTATTTTTTTCTTTCTTTTCCCCTAACAATTTGTCTTTTCAGCACTTGGATGCTCAACACATGAATACCATAGATGTATTGGTGTCGACTTTTGAGGGTCGAAAAGGCGGGTCGTTACAACACATCACAACCTTAGAGTTATCTAATGATCCCTTGAGACACATACCAACAATAGAACTATCACTTGTCCTACTCCATAAGTTATCACTTATTACTTTCATATTTAGTTAATCACCAAATGTTATAGTCACTCATAGCTCAAAGCATCGAGTTATCAAGTCTTATCACTTCTTTGGTTCCCTTGGAATTTCTTGAAGTCGCCTTATGTCAACCCGAAATAGCCTCCATGCCAACAATAAAGTTGCTTCATTCTTGTATTGGAGTATCTCTTGTGCATCTGCACTTCTCCCTTGTGTAGCACACTTCATTACAATCGATCGACTTTTGGCTTGTAATACAAAAACCATCCGTCGACTCCTTATGCGATCGATCATGCACCTTCTTCTAAACTAGCTCCATATTTTCCCAAAAGTTGCATCAATCAATACTTATCCATATGGATCGGTATCGACCTTTTTTTAAAGACTTCACCAACTTTGACTACGTCCAATGCTTCTCGACTAGGATTGAGTTGGTCTGTAATATCTTTTGTGTTTGCTATCCAAAATCTTGAAGTTCCCAACACTTAGCACCTTTGTACTCAAGCGACCGATGAGCTAGATTTTCCTTATATTCGCCCAAAAGCCAAAAAATCAAAATCCCAAAGTGACTCACCAACACAGCCTCCTTGCCTAGAATTTCGATCCACTATCATAAATACACCTGTTCGACTCGGTGCAATCAATCGGGGCTAATCGATTATGGTTAGTACTTAACCGCAAATCTGTATTTTTTTCTGTACTCCATCCTCAATCTAAATTCTTCAATTTTCCTGCAACTCATTTGCATTGATCAAACTCCAAATTGGCTATAGAGTGATCCAACAAAGTCATTATGTTCTTAATTTGCTTCGATAAGCATTTCAACCATATTCAAACATGCAACATACATATAAACATACATCTAAACAATCAAAACAGCATCATATCATATCATAACAATCAATGTAATGTACATATCTTATTCTTTTATTTCATATGATCGACTATGATATGGAAACACATGTTAAAATCAATTTAAAATCATTTAAATTCATCCATAACAAGTGTGTGTGTGTATTTATATATATTCATATCAGTTTAAAACACATTTTTAAGTTCAAAAGTGGATCCAAATAATGTTTCATGCGTATATACACATATACTAAAGTTGTGCGATGATCGATCACTTACCTAATGAGGTAAAATCGATGAAAATTGCACAAATCACCCAAGATCAGAGAGGAACAGTAACGGGCATAAACCCCAAAGCCCCAAAATAGTGTTTTGATAATCACTTTGCAATTCTTCTCTTAATTACTTGATTTTGTTATATCTAGTATGAAGAAATGATGGGTTTGGTAGATTTAATTAGTAGAGTATTAATATGTTTTAAAGGAGTGTAAAAGTGATTTGGGAATGTTCTCAAAGCTGTAGTTAGCACAATTCCCGAAATCCTTAAGTGGGCGTAATTATGAGCTTAGGCTAACTGATAAAGTCAAGGGTATGCCTTAGGAGAAATTGTGTAATTTGTTACATATATCTCACTCGATAACCAATCTTTTTCAAACAAAATGTGTTTTCTTTCTATTATATATTTGATATAATCTGTTGTATTAGTCAACTAAATGTGTTTAATAGAAAATCCATAAATGGCATGTTTTATGATAGTAGTTGTAAAGTGTTGTAATCATGAGTAGTATATCACAATAAAAACGAATAAACCATTTTAAAAATGTTCCAAGTCAAGTTGAGTCGAGACTGGATATCGGTGTATCCGTTGAGATTAGAGTACGCAGTGTTTTCCAAATGTTAGGTGGTGTATTACTCATGACTACCAGAGGCATGAAGGGGATACTTACTAATAGTTATTAGATAACTATGGAACGTCTCACTTGTAGTTTTATGTTAGTTCTAACTAAGGTTAAACAAAAAATATTGATGTGATTAATTTACACAGTTCTCTGAACTTGAGAATACTACCCATCATCAATGTGAAAGCTCTGCTTTGATCATAGTCAAATCATGGGATGGCATCCATCGAGTAACTATAGTTGGATCAAGTGGAAGTATTGAAAATGAAGCACTATACAGAAGAGGATTTGTCTCCTCAGTTATATAAGGTTAGTATCGCAGTCAATGAAAGTCAAATCAAAGTCAAAGTCTCCACCATAGCATTTTAGTTAATATTAATTGTTATTATTAAACCAAGAACTTTGTGCTTGGACTATAGAGTTGAATGTGGACGACATTGCAATTTTGACCACTATGAAATTCCATAATTCTAAAGTGATATAGCTTTGATGAAGAGAATTGGTGTAACAACAAGGTAAAACTTAATAAAGTAAAATTGGATTTTACCAAAACTAAGTAAGTGATAAATTTAGCCAAAACATCACACCACCTTCTAAGTGACGTGTGAACATTTCACTGACCGAATTTACACCTGATGAGTCATAACTAAAGATATAACGGCATGCTATTTCAACCATTTGCATCCACACATGCTGGACTTGAATTGCTCAAAATATCATATTGTTAATTTATATTTGGCAAAACTCAGCATATACAGTAAATAAACCAATCACAAAATCACAGACACAGAGTAATATAATAATAATGCAGCGGAATAGATAAATAGTAGTTCATGAAGCTACTTTATAAACATCTAAGTTAGAAATAAAATCCAGTAAAATATCGCAAATAAAGTGAAGTCTCCAATACAACTGATGACCACTCTGAACAAATCAACTGGAGAAGCTGAAAGCTGAATCGATTGTTGGATCTCTAAGCGAAGCTCCAAACTCCAAAGGCGAATCTCTAATGCTATATCACTCAGTCTGACCCGAGCATAAAGTAAAACACAAAACACTCGAGTCAGGATCAACATTCTTATATCAATAAATCCAACTCAAGTGAAATCTCAACTGAAATACAATTAACTTAAAGGATGTTTGGGATAACCATCCTCTACGGATCCATGGAACTAAACATAATTTAACACCATGGTCATTCTAAAATAATTTGTACTTCAAAAACCCAAAATATCATTTCCATTTCAAATATATCTATTTTCCAATCATAACACTTCCAAAACTAAATTGAAAATTTCATACATATATCTTATTTTAACTTCATTTTTATTTAGTTTAAAATATTCTCTTAATAAACCCATTATCAATTAAATAACCTTAAATTACATTAAACTAAATAATTCCTTCGATTTATTTAAAACATTAAGTATCCATTTAATCACTCTAAATCAAAATCAAGTTAAAAAATCATATCTTAAAACCCTCAAATTCAACAAGTTTCAAATAAATCTGATTAAACAAAATTATTGATAAATACAATTTCGAATATATTCAAATTTATCTCTCCAACCTTAACTTATTCAAATTATTACAAAATAAATCTATTTTTGAAATATAAATTTTGATAAATACTTAAACATATTATATATATATATATATATATTTATATATTAAATCAATCTTAATTAAATTAAATATTATTATTTAATCTATATATAAAATAACATTTATATATAATATTTTAAGAATCAGTATTTATTAAAACCATATATTTCTTTCCGAAACCTAGAAATTAATTCAAAATATTTATATATAGACAAACGGTGTGTATATAAAATTTTCTATCCTATGGTCGAGTGATATGAATATTTATCATTTCAATCCGTAATTTAAATATATATACGGGTATATATCATTTCAACCCGCAATCCCAAATTCAATTCAAATGAAAATCGCTTGGGTCTATCATTTTAACCCACAACGATTTTCTTCTATTCTACAGATCGTTCGGTTATGTATCATTTCAACCCATAGTGATTCTATTCTATAGGGAACTTGCAGTGAGAAATAGTAAATAAAATCAACAGTATAATATGGCATATCATATCAGGTGATGTGACAGACATAACATCAGGTTGTAACATCATAAAATATCATATCATTGGCATATATCATCAATATAAATAACAGATAATGGTGTCAGATGTCATAGGTGAATAGATACAGGTAACAACATATATAGAGCATTGAACATAACTAACAGCAACATATTTCAATTGTCGTTTCAATTGAGATCGAATTAATGAATATAAGAACGTTAATCGTGAGTGGTTGCTCACCTTCCGAGGCTAGATAGAATAAGCAATGAGATTATGGTACGAAATGCAAGCAAGCCTTCCAAATCGAAGCTAGATGGATATGATTTGATGAAAAAAGCTGATAGTTTGAATAGAAGAAATCAAATCAGACTGGATCGATGAAGATAATTGGTAAAAATGAATTTATATGCATATATATAACTATATGTAACTATTTACGTATATAAAACACATTCTAAATTCAAACCCATTTTAAATCAAACATATAAATACATTTCAAAATCACTATTTAAACCAAACCGTTTATAATGTAATTTAGAATCAAACTCAATTATACTTATATGTGATATATATAAAATCTAACATTATAATTTATACAGCAAATTGCAATGGCCCAAATTCACCATATACAACAAATATAATACTAACATATCATTATTTATATAAAACTAATATATATATATATACTTTATAATAAGAAAAAATAAACTATATATAAAATATAAACAAAACATATACATGCATTCAATAAAAAATTTCAGGCAAATCAAACTTACTATATATATTTATAGCCGAAACTACTAATATATAATATAACTATATATATTTATAGCCGAAACTACTAATATATAATATAAACTGTAAATCATATACACACGTATAAACTAATATACTTCTTTCTTCAAACAAACCATTTGATTTACATTTTTAAACACGTTATCCAACTTAACCTTTGAGCAAAGATAAGCAAACAATATATATAAACTATATAAATTCAGTGACTCATGCGAACTAAAATACCTATATAACAATATATATTACAGAGCCTTCACGTAAACATATAAAATACATACATTTCAACATAACATGTAACAAGAACTATAACTTTATAAACATTATCTACAAACTAATATATATATATATATATAAATAAATTTTTTCTAACCAATTTTAAAAGTGAAAACTTAAAATATAAAATAAATATAATATAATTTATACTAACAGGCAATAGATAATACTGATATATTAACTAGGCTGTTATATTAAGCATACTGTATATAGATTTTTAGAAAACAGAGCTTAGGTAAACTCACTTAATAGTTTAATCAAACATATTATCGCATTTTATCTTTATATAACAGATAATAGGTGGAATACTAACACCAACCCTAGTGTATATAACCGACAGATCATATGGCCTAAAATCTAACAAATATATACATAAGAATGCATACTTTAACAATATATATAGATAATAAAATTGATTATAAACCTATATTGAGGCTACCAGATAAATATAAAGCAATGTATACATATATAACTTAGAAGCTATATATTATATACGTATAATTATATTAAAAAAATTAAAAGATAAACACGCATGCACTTGTACATATATGCATGCCAGAGGAGTATGGGTGCTCACCGGATTGACGAGGTTGAGCTGTCCCGGTGTGGAGGAGAAAGTCCGCGCTACAGGGAGGAGATGTGGCTAGAGCAAGAAGCGTGGGTGGCTGTTGGAGGCGTAGCAAGGCTGTGCTTGGCCTAGCAAAACTTGGGTTTGTGGCTTCGCGAACGCAACGTGGTGGAGAAAATGTGGTCCGAGGCCTGAGGAATCGGGTGGTTAGTGTTTGGGTTAGGCGAAGGTGGAAGGGCCGATGGATGTTCGGCGATGCTTGGTTTTGATTTGCGTGGTCGATGGTGAGGCATGGTCGAGCGGTTGTAATGGGGAAAGGATGAAAGGTGAATATGGGTTTTGTTGAAGATGAATATGAATGTAATAGAAGTGGAAAGGGAATTGGATCCAAAACAAAGCTATATTAAGAATATATGTTTTCCTTTTTTTAAGTGAACATACAGAAAAAGCAGAGGAATGTACCACCATAAAGCAAATTGAAATGATGGAGATGTAACGGCTGACCATTGAATTCTACAACATTTATTAAAGAAATTAACTCTTGCTTGGATGACACGGTTAAGATTTGAAATTCAAAAGAAAAAAAGGTCACGGATTCGATATGAATACGGTTATCGGTTTTGCGGATTCCGCTGTGTACCGGACTTCAAAACATAGAATTGAATATACCAGGGTGAACAGCGCAATGAGACGGACAAGAGGAAACAGATATATTTGTGTCTGGACCTTCCTATCAAAAGTCCATACAGACACCAATATACGTTGCTTTTCCATATGGAAAAATCCAAACGGAGCTAGAAACGTCCGAATTTCGCGAAATGAATTTCGAGTTAGATTCAGAGTGTTCTAAATAAATTTTCTCATGTTGACATATTTAGGTTTCAGAAAACTTTTAAATTCAACTGTTATTAACTGATTTAAATTGAAATAGAATTACATAATAAAATAAACTTCCATATTATCTGATGAAAATTTACCATTTGCTATGTCTAAATAGACGTATTCCAAATAATAAATTTATACTTTCAAATTTTATTGTTTAAAATTTCAATTAATTTAATACATAAAATCACTAAAAAATTTGGGTCGTTACACTCTCCTCCACTCAAAACATTTCGTCCCCGAAAAGGAAGGAGGTAGGAGAATAGAACAACCAGAAATAAAAGTAGATTGAAAGTCAAGATTAAACAATTAATTTGAAAATATATAAATTTTACTTGAAATATTCATTTGAAAACTTCATTTGCAAATTAATTATCTTTAATACTTTAATGCCTTTCAAAACCCATTTGTAAATTTTTTCCTTCCTTTATATATACCATTTATATGTTTGAATAACACCTTTATAAATATATGAAACTATTTGAAAACAATTATTTACATCATTAGTTATATTTACAAAGAAGCTATTGAAAACATTAGATCCATAATTCATAAATTTATTAATTTATCTCAAGATGCTTTTCAAACATTATTAATAAACTATTTATCATTTACTTTAAATATGTTTTTATTTAATTAATAAGTTCTAAAATATTTATAGCACTAATAGTTTAATATTAAACCACGTAGTATATAAATAAACAATATTTTAAAAGGATATATTCAAAAAGGAAAAGAAGTTAGATTCGAAAAATAGAATATAGGTGAATAAACAAAGCCGAGCAGATAAGGTAGAATCAAAAGAATAATATCGGGCATGAATAGTTAATTTAAACCATAAAAATTTCAATTTCAAATATTAATACAAAATTTCTTTATTGGAAATACTTTTATAATATAATACCTTTATAATAAAATACTTTTATATCCAAACAAATTTTCCTTTCGAAAATACTTTCACAAATCGATGTTTCAATAAGTTTATCCTCGTTCGTGTAGACTCTGGCCATGCGTTGATCAGGTGCAAAGCTAAAATTCTTAAAGTACTTAGTTGACCTGTTTCAACACCAAAACCGATATGGAAAGTACAATCCAAACAAATCAACCGAATCATGGATCGTAGTTACACAATGGTTACGCCTGGATCCCCAAGGAAACATCCGTACCTTTAAGCAATTACTGCCTTGCGAATTTCGCCATGATAACCAAAAACCTTAGACCGCGGATACACAATGGTTATGCCTGGATCCCCCAGGAAACATCCGTACCCTTTAAGAAATCTCTACCTTATTGATTACCCTACAACAACAAAACTGGTAGACCGTGTATACATAATAGTTATGCATGGATCTCTCAGGAAACATCTGTACCCTTTAAGCAATCTCTGCCTTGTGGATTATGCTATCACAACAAAACTGGTAGACCGCGGATACACAATGGTTACGCCTGGATCCCCCAGAAAACATCCATACCCCTCAAGCAATCTCTGCCTTACAGATTACGCGACCAAAATGACCATAGGTAACGCCAAGAGAGAATAATATCGATAGAATGAATCTACAATGTGGCCACAAAGCAGATATCAAGCAGAAGGCACTTTCCATATCTTTACTTCAAAAATATGTATCATATAGTACCTTTTCAAATCATATTTCAAATATCATACTTATATAAAGTCCATTATATATAAGATTTCATTTTCAAATCGAATACTTTCCACAATCAATAGTATATCAAATCACACTTATATAGACTTCAATTATATAAGATTTCGCTTTTCAAATTGAGTACACTTCCAAATCAATAGTTTTCAAATCAACTTCATACTTATACAAATCAACTTTTATATAAGTTCGATAACTCCAAAATCAAGTATTTAGTAAAATAAGGTTCTCAATTTCAATTCGTTTCAATATCAGTTCAGTTTCAAAATTATATATGATTTCACCAAATTATTTCTTCCAAATTAAATATCTTCAGTTTCAAAGTTTCCAAAACAATAGGTTTAGAAAATAATCCTAGTTTCCAAATCAACATAATTTAAGTCAACAAATTCATTTCCAAAATCACATATAAACATAGGGTTTTAAATTCCAATATATTTTCGAAAACAAATATTTTTCTCAAAATCAATTATATCCAAAATGATTACCAAGTTTATAACCATTCCTTTAACCTTTAAACTATTTATATCTATTTGAAAGATCCAACTTAACTTTTGAAAACCATTATTTTATATATATATATACACATAGTTTTACAAAAGGTGTTGCTAAGCTGAAAACATTTAAAACTAAATTTTATATTAGTATAATTCAAAATAGTCTCATTCATTTACTTTACAAAACAGTTTCAAATTTATTTAAATTATATTACTTCATACTTTAAACATACAAAACTAAACTTATATACTTTATCAAATAATTTATACTTTTTGAAATTACTTAGCTTTGAAAATTAAACTTCGATTTGAAAGTGTTCGAACATTCAAAATGGTCGGAGAAATCAAATTTCCAATCCAAGTGTTAGAAATCGGTAACAAATCAGTAAATCAGGTTCAATGGATAGTATTATACCAAAACAAATCTGAAACTCAAGGACCGAACATCGGGCTCACTTCAGATCATTTCAAATATATATACATATATCTTTCAAATATCAAATTGTACTTCGAAATTTGAAATCAAAATTGATTTTACAAAATCACTCGCATAGCAAAGGAACTAAACTGTCCTCTCCGCCACTCTGAAACTCGAAAATCAATGTCGATGATGCGTGCACTCATCAACGAAATTATTCTCCAGCGACATAAGTGAGTTCTAGACTTCTGTTATCTTAAAAACTTCTTTGAAATTTCTTCGAAATCATTGGAACTCATTTGAAGTCATTTGAAACATTTCTTATTCGGAAAATACTTTTAAATCGTATTATTATATATTTTCAAAATATTAAAACCAATTTCAAAACACCGAAATTCAACTCCTCGAATTTCCAATTTAAAATCCTTCAATTATAAATCATTTTTAGGTAAATCAAATTTCTTATATAATTTTCAAAATTTCAAATCTTTTCGAAACTTTAAATTCTTTTTTTTAAAATGTATATAATCCTTATCGAAAACATTTTCTCCTTTATATATAGAATATAATCATACTTATCAAAATAATAATTTCGGTATATAAAACAATTTCTAAAATAAAAACAAACCCGATCTTTCAATGGATGATTCAAGAATGGATTACAAAACAAAGATAGAGATTCAAATTAGAGGGACTCTAATCAAATAGAATTCTGATCCGTAGATGTAACAACCCGATATTTTCGTCAATTTTCAAATTGAAGTTTTTAAAAAAAAATTAAATTACAAATGATTATAAAGTTTGAGGGGCTTTGATTTTTTTTAATAGTGGTTCATTTGTTTTGGTTTCGGTCCAAACTTTGGTTTTCAGTAGTTTGTTGATAAACGTTCGATCTCTGTAGTGTTTACTTGGTTTTCCATAGCGTAGAATTAAGAACAATGCTATCAGAAATTGTGAATAAATTGCACTTACTATTAAACAAACAAGCTAAACCCTTAACTAAATTATTTATTAAATATAAACCAGCCCAACCAAACTGCCTCTCCCATTTCAGCCCAAACAACTCATTTCAAATTTTCAGCCCAGCCCACAATCTCCCTTTTTCCTTTTCTTCGACTTAAACCCGGCCCCCTTTTAAAAATTTTCCTCATTCGAAAACCCTACACCGAAACAAACGCGAATAAACGAAATTAATGGCGGCCCCCTTTTTTATTTTTTTCTTCAATCGTTCGCCCCTCTTCTCAGTTCGTCTCCAAAACTTGGGGCTTCTTCGATCGATCGTCACTTCGACTTTGCTATGGCTGCTAGGGTTTGCGGCCACTTGATTTAGCTCGCCGTTGCTTCGATTCAGGTGAGTAAAGTTATTTACTCACATCTAGTTCAGACTCGGGTTCGTAGAGTTTTAAATGCTGTTTTTTTTGTTTGAATTCTTCAAGTGATTTGCTCGGCCATTAGATTTTTGCTTGAACGATGGGATGATTTTTGATTTGTTCATTTGTTATGTGTTACTCCATGAATTTGAATTTTGCTCCGTTTATTTCTCATACGACATGTTCATCATTCGTTTCCATCTTGCGTTTGAATTTGACTTCGACTTGTTACCCTCTTGACATTGTTCCAATTTATGCTGGCTTTGACTTGTTCATCATGTCCTTATGATTTCTGATTTTATTCAAAACTTGACTCATGGCTTCACAATTTTTACTGTATATTTGTGTCACTCCACGTATATACATACATATATGGATGCATATATGTGTGTGATGGCTCTGGAATCAATTCTGGTTGTTTATGTATATACACGATGCACTTGAAATTGTTCATGCCTCTGTTTCATGTATTTGTCACTGAATATCGACCATTATGTTGGTGTTTACATTTGCGGTCTTAATTTCATGATCAAATTGCTGTCCTTGTGCATATTATTGTTTTGTATTCCTGAAGCTTGTTGTGTTGTTGTTGTCAGCATTTGAAGTCTGGTACGAGTTTGAATCCACTTGTATGTGTTGTATTGTTTTCATACTTTGAGTTAAGCTGTGTACTTAATTACCCATTCTGGTCTGCATTGTGCTTCGAGTTGAATGACAGTTTCTTTGAGTCATTTCATTTCCAAGTCTAGTTCAATATATTTTCATGTGTGTTCGAGCTTGTGTTGCATAGCTGTTGTACGTTGAAGTCCATTGTCTATCCTCAATTCGGGTTGCTTGTTGACTTATCATGTAAGTAGTTTACCGTTGCATTGTAACATGCGTTCTCTGGCTTCACTCTAAGTCTGATTACATTACTTTGTTGGGCTGCATGCTCCAGTGTTCATGTTAACTCATCTGAACTTGTGATCTACACTGTTCTGGGTTCTGAAACTTTTACTTACATCCATACTTGTCCGGTTGCTTCTGTTATTTGAGTCTTGTTCCATGTTTTTATATTGCATGCAGTCATGTTTGCATAGCTAGTGTGCATGTCTGGTGCATTTAAAACTTTGAACATGCCTCTGGATGGTATGGTCTGGTACCTTTGTTATTGTAGTCTTGTTATACTTGCGTGTTTGTTTTACATTCACCACTTTGAGTCAGTTGCTTCGAGTTCCACTTGAGTCTGTCCTTATTACAGCCCTTGTGTGTTATTGTAGCATTGACTTTATTGGCTTGTTTTCATGTATGCTCTAGTGGTAGCTGCACTTGTTTACTTTGTATTGCGTATTTAATATGCAGATACTTGGCCATTTTACAATCTGTAGCATTGCATTGACTCATACACCTCTGGTTCATTTTGTTCATGTGCAGATTGTTATGTACATTCTCTTGTGTACATACGGCATATTCACTATGTTGGAGCCTTTTCACTACTGTCACTTACTTATGGCATTTGTTTGGACCGTGAATTTTTATGCATTGGCTTTTGTGCTTTGTTGCTATTTCTGTTTATGCCGTTGTGGCGAGGCAGTGTACGCGTACGTGCACTGCAGCCACACGGTATTGAGTTTTTGGGTACGACATCACTTTAGTGGCAAGGCAGTGCACGCAAGCGTGAACTGCAGCCACACGGTTTGATTTTGTGATATTCTATTTTTGTTGTGATTTATTAATCTTTTGCGTATTCCATATTCCGTAGTGGCGGGGCAGTGCACACACGCGTGTACTGCAGCCCTACTCGACTTAATATTTTAATTGATATTTAAATGTTTTGAACCGTTTTGTTTATTTCAATTCAATATTCTGAATTGCATTCTGATTTGGTTTAATTACTGTCGTCTATTCATTATTTGATTATTATTGCTTCTGTGCACTAATAACTGAGTTTGAATTAGACTGACCCGAGTATTATTTTCTTTTGAATTTAATACTCGGGTCAGACCGAGTATTTCAGGTTGTAGATATTCTGCTTTGGGTTGCTGCTAGAGCTATGAAGTTCTTTCATATCTTTTGGAGTAGTCGTCGTTATTTGTAGTAGTCTGTATGATTGTATAGGAAGATATGTATTCATGTATATTATATACGTTAATGTACTTGTATATGTAACTTCCTGAGTCGATTGTTGTAGTTGTATCATATGTACCGTGTCAAATGTATTGTAACTGACATCAGTTATTGTATATATGAGAATTTCTGTTTTATCTGTGTTATTATTGTATATTTAATGTTCTAAACTATTATGAACCATCGTAGTTCGTTTTATACTGGAATTGGGGTATTTCGATGGGAGAAAATAAACCAGAGATGAAAAATGAAAGAATATATATATCACTCCTATCGAGATAACCAATACTAGTGTAAGGCCAACTATTGATGGCCGCTCCTCAACAGCCTTATTCTCCGTGCTAGTTGACAGCACTACACCGTAGTGTTCTTGGCTAGCGTGGGTATAGAGGTGGGGCGTCACAGCTTGGTATCGGAGCCTGGGGTTTAGAACAAATATAAAACATAACTTAGATAGTACATGTGTTAAAACTATTCGTCGACGTTTTATCTCTCATATTTGCAAATGATTATCTTTGATCGTTAGGTATGAATTCCTAACGCTTATTCGTATGCATTTGATTTTTGATTCTTTTGTTTTCGGCTTTGATTTGATTTAGCCGATGATTGATTTTGTTCGAATCTCAGCGATTCCGAACTTGATATTTTATGTTTTCCTCGGATTGATTTCCATTCGACTTCGTTCACTTGTTTTTGAGAAATTTCTAAATTCTTGATTTCCAAGACTCTGACTTGGTTTGCCGTTGAGCCCTTTGATGATGATGTTGAATCGTTTTATACTCTATTATGGCCATTAATTGTTGACTTCGGCATTGACTTGATTTTTATTTTTTGTTGAAGTCATTTATGCATTTATGCTCGTTTTGTTTCATTATTCCATTTGTCAATCGATTCTTCTTGTCCGATTAGTTGTTGTCATCTTTGTCGACTTTGAAAACTTCTATTTTTGGAATTTTGGGATATTCCTACTTTGATCGATTTAGAATCGAATTATTTGGATTTTATTCACATCTTCGAATGTGAATTTTAGTGAATTGATTTGGTTTCCAAATTTAATCGATTTTTGATTATTTCTCGATTTGTTGCTATCATTTATTAGCAACTTTGATGACCATTTCTTCGGAATTTTTGTGAACATACCCTTCGATGAATTCGGTATCGATTTCTTTGGATTCTATTCACGTCTTCGTATGTGAATTCTTGTGATTGATTATTTCTGCAATCATTTTTGTGATTTGTCACTTTAAAAATATAAATGTTTCAATACTAGTAGTAAATATCAAAACTCTTTTATCAAAATGTTTTCAACTCTATTTTCAATATCAAAATCTTTTCCTAAACCGTTTTCCGATCTATTAGTATATACAAACCCTTATCTTCACTCGTATGAGAAATCTAATTAAACGGCTTAGCAAAACAAGTGGTATGAAACACTTGCGTTTACTTCGTCGGTTAATTTTTGGACTTGTTCGATTGAACCACTTGTGACATTTTTCTAGTGAAGATCTACAATTTGTTCGTAAATATTTAAGTTAAGCTAGTGGTTATGGGACATGAAGCTAAACTTTTATATTCACTAGCTTAGTGTAATTGACACTTCTCGTTGATCTTGATGATCGCTTTATGAATTAGACTAGCAATTGCGCGATGTCTCTTTCATTGCAAGGTTAGACTAGACACCACTTGTGTGATTCCATTCACACATACCTTTCTACTTTTTGGTTAGTCTTGACCTCAATCTGTGTGATTCCATTCACACATGCTTAGTGTAATTGACACCCCTCGTTGATCATGATGATCGTTCTGATGGTCGGACTAGACACCACTTGTGTGGTTCCATTCACACATACCTTTCTGCTTTTTGGTTAGTATTGACCTCAATCTGTGTGATTCTATTCACACATGTGGGGTAGCTCCCCATGGTCTTCGGACCGTCATGTGATAGGCCTCTTTCCCTTTTTCTGTGATTTCTAGATTACTTATGTTGATTTCTGGAAATTTTATGCTTCACCTATTTTTGTGCATTGGTGAATTCATAAGTTATTAATTTGTCATGAGTACAAATTTGGGGTATGATACCTCTTTGGATCTTTGAGAAGATTCTTGTGATATTGATTATCTCTAATCGGTTGATCTCCTGTTGATCATTATTTACATACTTATAGTAGTATGTCAGTATGGTTATTTCATATTTATGCCATACCTCTTATCGGTTGATCTCCTGTTGATCATTATTTACATACTTATAGTAGTATGTCATTATGGATATTTTATGTTATGCCATATCTTTTATTCTATGTCATACTCCGTTTGAGTGTTCATACTCCGTTCGAGTTTTCATACTCCGTTCGAGTTTTCATACTTTCATCTTGTGATTTCTGGATTTCTTGTGATGATTTCTAGAATTTGTACTTCACCAATTTTCGTGATTTCTATTGATAAGTTTTATCAATTCTAGTGCATTGGTGAATTCGTGTGTTATTGACTTGTTATGAATACAAGTTTAGGGTATGATATCCCTTTCTATCTTTGAGAAGATTCTTGTGACATTTTTTATGAACGAAAATTCATTGGTATTATATTTTGATGCCAATTATTTCGATGAAATTTTGACGTATGTCGAAGTTGCTACTGACATTGCTATTTTAATCACGTGTTTTAGAAATTTGTTATTCTTCAAAATATTTCAAAATATAAATCAAAATTGTTTTCAAAATTTTTACGATTTGCGCTTTCAAAAGAATGAGGAAGCGAATTAAACGTTTCAGAAAAATCGAGGACTATGACCCCTTTCTTTTACTGATTCGCTTAATTCCGGACTTGTCCGTTTGAGAACGTAAAATGTTATTTATTTAAAATACACAATTTTGCACTTTCAAGGAAACGATGAAGTGAATTAAATGATTTAATAAAACTCGTGGTTATGGGTCATATGCGTTTGCTATTTCGGTTAATTTCGAACTCGTTAATTGAAAATTTGTGATTTTTGATTATCGTTTTGATAATCAGATATTTATTGTTTCTAATTATCGTTTGTGATAATTAGATATTTGTAGTTTGATTATCATTTGTGATAATTAAACATTTGCGATTTGAGATTTAATTATCGTTTGTGATAATTAAATATTTGTGATTTAAGATTGATTTTCGATTTTGATAATCGAATACTTGTTGATTTGATTATCGTTTTTGATAATCGAATATTTGTGATTTGAGATTTCTGAATTATCTATTGATAATTAGATTTTGTTGATAATTTGTGAATTTCTTTTATGAAATTAAAAGATTTCTTTGGCGTTTATATTGTACTACGCCGGTGTACCGACTCAATTTTCTGCTATTCATGATGTTTTCCACGTCTTCCAATTACGGAAATGCCTTAGGGATTTCCAATTTCTATTCTTGAGCAATCTTATATTCACATCATTGCTTCGGGGGTGTAGCACCTTCGAAATATAGATGTTTCTCTTGTTGAGATTCTCAATGGTTCTCAAATTCTATGGATTTCTCTTAGGAATCCAAAGAATTCATCGAGCAAATATGTTCAGGCTTTCTCTTTCATGCTCTATATGGTGAACTTTCTATTTCTAACTTCTTTATCGTATGATGATGTTCTTTATGGTTGTTACCATTTGTCCATTTGTTCCTTAAGATTGCGAGGACGCAATTTCTTTAAGGAGGGTAGTCTGTAACAACCCGATATTTTCGTCAATTTTCAAATTGAAGTTTTTAAAAAAAAATTAAATTACAAATGATTATAAAGTTTGAGGGGCTTTGATTTTTTTTAATAGTGGTTCATTTGTTTTGGTTTCGGTCCAAACTTTGGTTTTCAGTAGTTTGTTGATAAACGTTCGATCTCTGTAGTGTTTACTTGGTTTTCCATAGCGTAGAATTAAGAACAATGCTATCAGAAATTGTGAATAAATTGCACTTACTATTAAACAAACAAGCTAAACCCTTAACTAAATTATTTATTAAATATAAACCAGCCCAACCAAACTGCCTCTCCCATTTCAGCCCAAACAACTCATTTCAAATTTTCAGCCCAGCCCACAATCTCCCTTTTTCCTTTTCTTCGACTTAAACCCGGCCCCCTTTTAAAAATTTTCCTCATTCGAAAACCCTACACCGAAACAAACGCGAATAAACGAAATTAATGGCGGCCCCCTTTTTTATTTTTTTCTTCAATCGTTCGCCCCTCTTCTCAGTTCGTCTCCAAAACTTGGGGCTTCTTCGATCGATCGTCACTTCGACTTTGCTATGGCTGCTAGGGTTTGCGGCCACTTGATTTAGCTCGCCGTTGCTTCGATTCAGGTGAGTAAAGTTATTTACTCACATCTAGTTCAGACTCGGGTTCGTAGAGTTTTAAATGCTGTTTTTTTTGTTTGAATTCTTCAAGTGATTTGCTCGGCCATTAGATTTTTGCTTGAACGATGGGATGATTTTTGATTTGTTCATTTGTTATGTGTTACTCCATGAATTTGAATTTTGCTCCGTTTATTTCTCATACGACATGTTCATCATTCGTTTCCATCTTGCGTTTGAATTTGACTTCGACTTGTTACCCTCTTGACATTGTTCCAATTTATGCTGGCTTTGACTTGTTCATCATGTCCTTATGATTTCTGATTTTATTCAAAACTTGACTCATGGCTTCACAATTTTTACTGTATATTTGTGTCACTCCACGTATATACATACATATATGGATGCATATATATGTGTGATGGCTCTGGAATCAATTCTGGTTGTTTATGTATATACACGATGCACTTGAAATTGTTCATGCCTCTGTTTCATGTATTTGTCACTGAATATCGACCATTATGTTGGTGTTTACATTTGCGGTCTTAATTTCATGATCAAATTGCTGTCCTTGTGCATATTATTGTTTTGTATTCCTGAAGCTTGTTGTGTTGTTGTTGTCAGCATTTGAAGTCTGGTACGAGTTTGAATCCACTTGTATGTGTTGTATTGTTTTCATACTTTGAGTTAAGCTGTGTACTTAATTACCCATTCTGGTCTGCATTGTGCTTCGAGTTGAATGACAGTTTCTTTGAGTCATTTCATTTCCAAGTCTAGTTCAATAGATTTTCATGTGTGTTCGAGCTTGTGTTGCATAGCTGTTGTACGTTGAAGTCCATTGTCTATCCTCAATTCGGGTTGCTTGTTGACTTATCATGTAAGTGGTTTACCGTTGCATTGTAGCATGCGTTCTCTGGCTTCACTCTAAGTCTGATTACATTACTTTGTTGGGCTGCATGCTCCAGTGTTCATGTTAACTCATCTGAACTTGTGATCTACACTGTTCTGGGTTCTGAAACTTTTACTTACATCCATACTTGTCCGGTTGCTTCTGTTATTTGAGTCTTGTTCCATGTTTTTATATTGCATGCAGTCATGTTTGCATAGCTAGTGTGCATGTCTGGTGCATTTAAAACTTTGAACATGCCTCTGGATGGTATGGTCTGGTACCTTTGTTATTGTAGTCTTGTTATACTTGCGTGTTTGTTTTACATTCACCACTTTGAGTCAGTTGCTTCGAGTTCCACTTGAGTCTGTCCTTATTACAGCCCTTGTGTGTTATTGTAGCATTGACTTTATTGGCTTGTTTTCATGTATGCTCTAGTGGTAGCTGCACTTGTTTACTTTGTATTGCGTATTTAATATGCAGATACTTGGCCATTTTACAATCTGTAGCATTGCATTGACTCATACACCTCTGGTTCATTTTGTTCATGTGCAGATTGTTATGTACATTCTCTTGTGTACATACGGCATATTCACTATGTTGGAGCCTTTTCACTACTGTCACTTACTTATGGCATTTGTTTGGACTGTGAATTTTTATGCATTGGCTTTTGTGCTTTGTTGCTATTTCTGTTTATGCCGTTGTGGCGAGGCAGTGTACGCGTGCGTGCACTGCAGCCACACGGTATTGAGTTTTTGGGTACGACATCACTTTAGTGGCAAGGCAGTGCACGCAAGCGTGAACTGCAGCCACACGGTTTGATTTTGTGATATTCTATTTTTGTTGTGATTTATTAATCTTTTGCGTATTCCATATTCCGTAGTGGCGGGGCAGTGCACACACGCGTGTACTGCAGCCCTACTCGACTTAATATTTTAATTGATATTTAAATGTTTTGAACCGTTTTGTTTATTTCAATTCAATATTCTGAATTGCATTCTGATTTGGTTTAATTACTGTCGTCTATTCATTATTTGATTATTATTGCTTCTGTGCACTAATAACTGAGTTTGAATTAGACTGACCCGAGTATTATTTTCTTTTGAATTTAATACTCGGGTCAGACCGAGTATTTCAGGTTGTAGATATTCTGCTTTGGGTTGCTGCTAGAGCTATGAAGTTCTTTCATATCTTTTGGAGTAGTCGTCGTTATTTGTAGTAGTCTGTATGATTGTATAGGAAGATATGTATTCATGTATATTATATACGTTAATGTACTTGTATATGTAACTTCCTGAGTCGATTGTTGTAGTTGTATCATATGTACCGTGTCAAATGTATTGTAACTGACATCAGTTATTGTATATATGAGAATTTCTGTTTTATCTGTGTTATTATTGTATATTTAATGTTCTAAACTATTATGAACCATCGTAGTTCGTTTTATACTGGAATTGGGGTATTTCGATGGGAGAAAATAAACCAGAGATGAAAAATGAAAGAATATATATATCACTCCTATCGAGATAACCAATACTAGTGTAAGGCCAACTATTGATGGCCGCTCCTCAACAGCCTTATTCTCCGTGCTAGTTGACAGCACTACACCGTAGTGTTCTTGGCTAGCGTGGGTATAGAGGTGGGGCGTCACAGTAGATAGGCTCGAATGAAGGTGAGATAACTAAATTACAAATAAAAGATGGATATGCTTATATAAATCGCGGGCGACCTTAACCGGGTCAAGCGTGATTTCAGCAATATGATTGATGTGGAATTCTAAGGCAAATCGACATTCGATCACTAGAGATAGAATCGGCATAGAAAAAGGTGGCAGCATCTAAACCGAGGGTATTAAAACCTCTGGTAAATCAATGCCAATTGTAAAGGAGTTTCACCCCTTTACAAATCATTCAGTGGAGCTATGGGATGCTCCAAAATCATGAAACACGAATAGGGAGAGACAAGAATAGATTTTTGAACCGAGGGGAACGTTCCAAAATTCAAAGGAAATTCGAATCAAAGTGGAAGAACTCAAGCTCGAACAGAAGTGATTCTAAAATTAAATTTACTCTATATATTAAATTTTGCCTAAAGCCTCGCTCCAATACCGACTGTAATGACCTGTTATTTCAACAATTCACATCTGCACATGCTAGACTTGAATTGCACAAAATATCATATTGTTAATTTATATTTGGAAAAAATCAGCATATACAGCAAATAAACCAATAATAGAATCACAAACACAAATTAATATAATAATAATGCAGCGGAATAGATAAATAGTAGTTCATGAAGCTATTATATAAACATCATAGTTAGAAATAAAATACAGCATAATATCTCAAATACAGTGAAGTCTCCAATACAACCGACGACCTCTTTGAACAAATCAACTGGAAATACTGAAAGCTGAATCGATAGTTGGATCTCCAAGAGAAGCTCCAAACTCTAAAGGTGAGTCTCAAATGCTATATTACTCAGTCTGACCCGAGCGCAAAGAAAAACACAAAACAATCGAGTCAGGATTAACATTCTTATATCAATAAATCCAACTCAAGTGAAATCTCAATTGAAATATAATTAACTTAAAGGATGTTTATGATAGCCATACTCTAAGGATCCGTAGAACTAAACATCATTTAACACCATGGCCATTTCAAAATAATTTATACTTCAAAAACCCAAAATATCATTTCCATTTCAAATATATCTATTTCAAATCATAACACTTCCAAAACTAAATTGAAAATTTCATTTAAATAACCTTAAATTACATTAAACTAAATATTTCCTTCGATTTATTTAAAAGTTGAAGTATCCATTTAATCATCTAAATCAAAATCAAGTTATAAAATCATATCTTAAAACCCTCAAATTCAACAAGTTTCCAATCAATTTGATTAAACAAAATTCTTGATTAAATACAATTTCGAATATATTCAAATTTATCTCTCCAACCTTAACTTATTCAAATTATTACAAAAAAAATCTATTTTTGAAATATAAATTTAAATAAATACTTAAACATATTATATATATTAAATCAATCTTAATTAAATTAAACATTATTATTTAATCTATATATAAAATAACATTTATATATAATATTTTAAGAACCAATATTTATTAAAACCATATATTTCTTTCCGAAACCTAGAAATTAATTCAAAATATTTATATATAGACCAACAGTTTCTATATAAAATTTTCTATCCTATGGTCAAGTGATACGAATATTTATCATTTCAATCCGTAATTTAAATATATATACGGGTATATATCATTTCAACCCGCAATCCCAAATTCAATTCAAATAAAAATCGCTTGGGTCTATCATTTCAACCCATAACGATTTTCTTCTATTCCACAGATCGTTCAGGTATGTATCATTTCAACCCATAGTGATTCTATTCTACAGGGAACTTGCAGGGAGAAACAGTAAATAAAATAAACTGTATAATACGTCATATCATATCAGGTGATGTAACAGGTATAGCATCAGGGTATAACATCATAAAATATCATATCATATGCATATATCATCAATATAAATAACAGATAATGGTGTCAGATGTCACAGGTGAGCAGATACAGATAACAGCATATATATAGCAATGTACATAACTAATAGTAGCATATTTCAATTGCCGTTTCAATTGAAATAAAATTTAATGAATATAAGAACGTTAATCGTGAGTGATTACCCACCTTTCGGTGCTGGATAGAATAAGCAATGAGATTGAGGTACGAAATGCAAGCACGACTTCCAAATCAAAGATAGATGGATACGATTTGTGTGACGACCCAGATTTAGACATTTGAAATTGGAATATTTAATTAATTTTAAATATTTGCAAGTTAGTTTAACTTGGATTTCAAATATCAGTTTGAATTTGGCGATTAAATTTATTGAATATAATAATTAGAGCTTGGGTAAAATATTTAATCTTGAATTTTAAGCTGATAAAAATATTTCAAGGGCTTATAAAACTTATAATAGTAATACTAAAGATAACAGATGAGTTAAAACTAAATTTGGAGGTAATTTGTTCAGTTTTAAAATCCTATAGTTTAAATTGGATTTAAAAATAGCCTTCCGAGGCGTAGTCTCGGATTTCGACAAAACCAGTTACATTGAATCCGTAATATTGTATTATTATCGGATTTCAATTTTCGCAGTGTTCGGAGTGACCAATGGGCCGTACGATAAGTAAATGTGCTGATAATTAAATCGAAATTTAATATAATAAATGGGTTCAAAAACCTATCTTCTCCATACGATCGAATTAGGGTCGAAACATTTTCCATTGCGTTCAAAATAGAGGTATAACATTGTAAACGCCTAGCGGCATGCCTCGATAGGAATTCAAAATTTTAAGTTGCATTTTCAAGACAATTTGAATTATAATATATATATATACCATAGTCAATCTTCAGCTGCATTTCTATCACATCAGCACTTTTTCAATGCAAATCACTATATCAAGGATTATAGGCATGGTAACATCTTATCATGTTCCCTTCATCCTACTCAACACGCGATAATTGCAGAGCACGCATAAATCACGTCTATCTTTCGTTTATCCCTTCAGTCCAAATCAATTTTAAATTCACATATATTTTATCTCCTTCCTTCCTCTAATTTTCAAATAAAACTCTCGTTCATGACAAACGATTTCGGAGTGAAAAAAAGGGGAAATCTGTCTTCGGTCATAAGGGAATCGAATTGCCCTCCTTTCGGAATTCATCATTCAAAAGCAAGCTCATTTCCTTCTTCCACAGATTCGATTTTGCCTATTCTATACATAAAAAAATGTCACGATCGCGTATTATCGCACGCGTTCGTCTGGGGAGGAAGTAGGCAATTCCGAAGGCGAGGCAAGGCAGCCGAATTTGGGGAAGCGCGTGTGTTAGGATTGGGATGCTCGACATCAAGGTGGCGCCGCGGGATGTCGAGGCCAAGGTGGTGGGCGCACGGGGAAGCTCGCGATGATGGCAGTAAGGCAGAAGGCTCGAGGCTGATGTGATGGCTTCTTCGAGCTTGGGAAGGTTATGGTCGCGAATTTGAAGTGGTGGACGCGGCGAGGAGGGTGGCTGAGTTGGGTTTATTGATGTCGAATAAGGAGTGGTTCTGATCCAGTAAGGTATGACCCATTTTGGGTTTAATTCTATAAGTATGTGTAGTTTAGAAAAATTTGCAGAAATAAATAAACAGTTCTGCCCTTAACTTAATTTAATTTAATATATATATCAACTTACTGTTTAGGATCTAAAATATGTACAGAAAACAGATCCCTTTTTTTTTAAATTTTACAGATATATATATTCGGATTAGAAGGAAGAAAAAATTTACAGTAAAGGAAATACCCATTTTTGAAGAGAAAAATATATACACATGCCTATTTTGATTTAATTATATATATATATATTCATAGGTAAACAGGAAAAATTTTATATATAGGAAAGATTTTGAAAAATATATATAGAGATTTTAAAAGTTTGAATTTATATAGATTAGATTTTAAAATCTATATGGATTATCTTATAAGTATATGTGTGTGTGTGTGTGTGTGTGTGTGTGTGTGTGTGTGTGTATATCTGTGTATGTATGTTTGTGTGTAGTTTCAATAGAATAAAATAAATATACGTCTACACATTTTAAACCTACTAGTTATTCAAAAATATGTATTTAGGCGATTAGTTTATTAAATTACTTATTTAATTATTTAGCTACTAAGAAATTATTAAGGGAAAATTAGTTTCAAATTAAGTTAACAAATGGCAGTTAACCATTTGATTAGTTCAAACATTAATAAACCATACAATGTTTGTACAAGGTCTTAAATTGGGAAGAGTCAAGCTGGTTTGGATCGGATTTGCAAAACAAAAATCAAAGATGAGTTAATCTCATTCATCTGGGTTATTTAAATTTAAATGGTTAAATTTAAGTAATTGGTTGAATGATCGAATTATTTTGATGTGCAATATTATATAGTAGTATATAATATATACTGGAGTGATTGATTCCCGCATTATATAGCGGATGAGACCCTATGCGCCGCATAATAGCGCAGGATATTATATAAAACCCATATACTGCGATATTCCACCTTGAAGTGGAATTGATATTTTTTTATGCTAACGTTTGTGGATGCAGGGAAACAGGTTGGAGGGATCCAACTGGATTCCTCAAAATTATTAGATTGTTTAATATTTTGTGTTATGAATATTGGATATTCTGTGAAGAATTATATTGATAATTGGAATATTGAATGTTATGGTTTGCATGAGTACATTTCGGTACACTGAGTTATCAAAATATATAGAATTGGATTTTTGAAAAGAAAATAAAAGAGTGAATTTAAGTAAAATAATTGTAGAGAATTTGAATAAATTTAAGAATGAATTGGAAAAGAATGAAAGTGATTTTAAAATTCTAATAACTAAGTTCCGAGTATGGAAAAAGTGATTTTGAATAAACAGAGTAATAATGAATTTTAAAACTTAAGTGATGTTATTTAAAGGAATAAAAAAATTTACTTTAAATTCAAGTTTTAAATTAACTTGAAAGGATAAAGAAGAAATTTGGGAAATCTGAAATTGGTGTTTTCAGTTAAAAAGATTTTAAATCATAATTAGAGAATAAAATCTAAAGTTAATGGATTTTGAAATAAATTGAGTAAGTAAAGAATTTATTTCAAATGGAGTAAATTGGGAATCGAAATTTTAAAAGGAAGTTCAGTCTATGATACTTATAAACTTGGTTTAAAAAAGCAAAGCAATATATCAGTGGATGATTGTAAGAATAAATTCACGGTGGGAATTTATTAAACAAAATGGTAAATTTGTTTAAAAAAATAAATAGTGATTTATTTTAAAAGATGTGAAAGAGAAGTGTATTTCCCTAGATAACCAAGTACGTTTTAAAAGCAAATTTTTAGATATAACTTAAAAGTTTTAATTTTGTTTTAAAAGTATGGGTTAGAAAATTTGTTATTTCTATATGTTTAAATTCTAAAGTAAGTATTTTTCAATCTTTTATCATAGTAAATATTTAAATGTGACTTAGTATTTTGTTTTAAAAGAGAAAATCTAGTTTTATATTTTATAAAGTAACCTCATTTTTAAATATTCCTAAAGTATATATTTTTAAAAAAGTATTGAAGTAGTTTTCAATTTAAATGTTAAAATATATTCTATAATAAAGTGTTTTTAAATTATTTTAAAAACCTAAAGTTTTGTACTTGGTGTTTTCAGTGGAAATAAATATTTGAGAATTTATTCCATGAGAAGAGTATGGTCTGGAAACTGTTTTCAAAAGGGTTGAAAATGGAAACATATCTTGCGAAGATATTTTGAGATTGATAAATAATATGGTGAAATTATTTATTTTTTGATTGATGTTTGTGAATGTTAATTAATAGTTAAATAACCGACTATCAAGATTGGATAATGGTTTGATCGTTTCCAAGAGACAGGGATCAGGATTAATTTCTTGAAAACCACTTCGATCTGGTTTGTACGTTTTCGTGGAAAAACGAGTTCGGAGTCGAAGATGGAGCAGCGAAGTGCAAGGGCTAGTCGCTACTAATCCTGAGGATGATTCCAAAAGGAGTAGTGCCTTCGGTTCCGTTCGAACCCGGGACGGACTTGTATGGATTGAATGCTTTTAGAACATCGTCAGGTAGGCAATGAGCATTCTAAGGGATATGTTCTAAAAAGGTAACGCTTAGCCTTGAGCCTCGTCAACCGGGAATGACTGAAAATCAGGGGTTATGCAGCAAGGCTAGGTGGATAGCGCCCATTAGGGTGAGGTCATCCCTGTCTAGATGTCCCTTTTTATTCTGCTTAGTGGTGCGGTTGTCGATCCCAACCATGGGGTGATCTTACTTGGGATTATCCGATAAGGGGTAGTCTCGGTCTTGTGTTGCAGGGGATTAGGAGTAATCCTCGGTACGGTGATCTAGGCCACGTACTGTGATAGGTGGTACCCCAGTGCCTAGTCATTAGTTGGAAATCCATTCTCCCTATGCGCCTCGTACGGTTTTGTTTGTATTACTCACAACTGTGGCTAGTAGCTGGAATTTAATAAATGTAACAATTTCAGATATTTGAATAAGTATTTGTATATAGACCCTATTATAATATCAGAGGATTTTAATAAAAAGTGTTTTAGCTACCGTAAGGTAAAAACCCAACATGTTTATTTGTGGCGTAGTCTTACGAGATGCTTTTGTTTTCAAAAGAATTTTGAAACTTTGATAATCAATTTGAGTGTGGTTTTCTCATGCTAGTATTCCAGATTGACTTGGATATTATTTAACTATAATGCTTGGGTCAGACCGAGTATTATAGGATATAGGAAAGGATGCTGTGAAGCTCAAGAGACGAGTTGGATGGCGATACGTACTTCCATATTTGATTTAAATATTCCGTTGTGTATTTTAGATTGTGAGGACAGGTTATGATTACTGTCCAGTTGTGTGTTACGTATACTCTGATGATGTAATGTATAAACAGATGTATTTGTTTTGTGTAAAGATCATTTATTATCTATTATATTTTATTCCGCTGCGATGGTTAGATTCTGATGTTGTTTTCTATTTTCTTCTTCTACCTCTTCTTCTTTAACCCAAATGGTTCGTATTTCCGTTCATCTTAAGTTGAATGATGGAGAATAGTGTCGACGCAAGGGATACAGATTTGCGGGTCGTTACAGTGGTATTAGAGCTAAAGGTTAAGCGAGAACCTTGGCTCTGGTGGGGATTACTCAATAGAAATAGAGTCCGTAAGTACTCTATAATAAGTTTGATCTTATTAATAAATATGAGTGCATATTTGTTAGTGAATATAAAATTGTTTTTATATTGTTTTGACTTATCGGTTGAGTGTTTATGGATTCTGGTCGACGTATGGGACGCCATGTCATCGATAGGGCTTTCTAAACTCTTAAACAAGATAAACCGACAGTATTGTTTTAAATAGGGTAAATGAAATAATTTTACCCAAATTATTTTTGTATATAAAGGAAATAATTTTTCGTAAATTATTATAGTTATATATGGATGCTTGGTTGTTAGGAATGATGATATTAAATTATTATCATTAATATGTAAAATTTAATAAGATATTGAAAATATAACTAAAGCTGTGGAATAAATTCATATACAAAGGAAATTTGTAAATGTAAACTGTAAATGTGATTTATACATTGAAATAAGATTTCCGAATAATATTTGAATATAGATTGAAAGGATTTGAAAATCTAAAAATTAATTTCCATTGGGTTTGAAAATGATTTCAAAAGGCTTTGGAGGAATAATAGTGATATTATTCAAAAATATTTTTAAATTGTATAGGAAATCTGGTGAGATTTGGAATTGAAAATATTTGGAAATGTTTGAAAAGAATAAAAGCATTGAACTCTTTTGGCCGCTAGAAAATAACTTCGGTGATGACTGTAGTATCATCGATGTTCATTTTCGAGTTTCCAATAGAGAAATTTTCTTCCAAATTGTTTTGAATTGAAATTGTTTGCAAAAGTTGGGTTGATTTTAGAAATGCAAAGGATTTTGGATACAATTGATTTCAAATGATTTTTGAAATACTTAAGTGAGTATTGAAGGCTCTAGAATTGGTTTAAAATGTTTCGAGTGTCTAATTAATGGTTTACACTCTGAAGGTTTAACTAAAAATGTTATGGATTATACGTAGGTTTGGAAATTTATAAAGGTTGAAATTTCCTGGGATGAAATTTACTTGTAAAAGGTTAATTAAGTTAGAAAGGTAAGACAATCAAATAAAGTAAATTAAAGAAGGTTAGTAAAATGGAATTGAAAAATATATTTTGGGTGGATTAAAAGAACAAAGTACTAAAAATTAAAAATTTATTTGAATTTGAAATAAATTAGTAAATGGAGATAATTTAAAATAAGTATGGAAACGAAATTAGTTAGGAGAGTAAGTCGAATTAAATGAACTCAAGCTAAGTTTAATAATATTGTGATTGGATTTGAATTAAAGTTGAAATATAATTGAAATGAAACTGTATCACGTGGTGGATACATTAAATGATATTAAGTTCTTACTTAATAAAGTTTAATATAGATTGAATGAATATACTAACTAGATTAAATAGAATGGAATTTAATAGGAAATGGAGATGAACTTAAGTTGTTAACTTAAGCAAATTGTTAAATGGTTGTTAGAGAGCTTTATGAAATGGTTTTAAATAGAACCTGTTTGAATGATGAATGGAATGTAAATTAAAATGGAAATGAATTAAATGAAAATTGAGTTGGAATTGATTGGAAATAGTTAAAAACTAAAATGGATATGCCATTAAGTGAATATCATCGAAATTGCGTAGAAATGATTATCGTGGACATAAACGAGATTTAATAAAATTATATGAATTAATAGAGGTAAATAAAATTAATTTTTGAAATCAATTGAAATAAATGTGACTTGTTTGGGTTAAAAATGAATTAAATGTAAACAATTGAGTTGCAAACCATTTAAATTGAATGAAGCTGTATACGAATTGGTTGTAAACAATTAAAATTAATGTCAAAACCCTATAAGTTGCTTATAAATATTATTTAACCTGCATTGCTTATAGAACCTGTATGTTTGCTTGTTAAATATGTTAAATGTTGTTAAATTACATGATTTTGGCACTTACATGTTTAAATTAGGTATGTACAGGTACCGGGAAGCCGTTTGGCTGAATTTGGACGCGCTAATGGCTAAAATAATAAGCCGTTTGCTTAAAATGCTAAATAAAGGTACACCTACGCAATAAAAAATAGGAAATATGAACTGTTTTTGTTTTTCCGACCGTGTGAGTCGATGTATATATAATTTATATCTCTTGTCAAATTGCGAAAGCTCCTCCGTATAAAGGAGACTCTGCCAAAATTTTTCAAAAATTTTGGGAGTTAGAAAAAATTTTGTTAGTGACAAAACGATTTCAAATTGGAAATTGAAATAAATTAGTGGATGAAACTGATTTAAAATAATGATATGAATCAAAAATAAATGGAAGATAAAATTCAATATACGGAGTTGAAGATAAATTGAATTCATATGGAAATGGGAGAACCAATTTGAATAGAAGTAGATATAAACTAAAGTGGTGAAGTGAAAATAAATACAAGAAGCATATAAAATACTTATATTGAACTTAAGAAGAAATGGTGAAATTCTTAAGTAATATGGGTGTCGAGAAAATATATTGAATAAGCATTTGAGTGAAGATTTAATAAAAATATGCGAAATGATAAGCATTGATAAATGAATAGAAATTAAGATGAATATGAATAAAAGAGAATTGATATAGCTGCTGATCAATGGATATAATTACGTAGGATATACGTATATTATTTTATTCGCATAGCAATTTGATCCAGATTCGAGCACAGAATTTCGAGATAGTTATATCGATCCGAGTTAGGATTTTTTTTCACTCGATTTTCGACGGCGAACCCTGGATATGGATTTTGATTGATTCTGGAAATTCTCTATCGTAGTTATGACTATGCAAGGAGAATGACGGTTTCTAATCAAGAAACCAGATCTGAGTCCGCATTAGGAAGTCGGGTGGACGATACTAGTTCGAGAATGAAATTGTGTGATTGAGTAAGCGATCAGATTCGGTATTGCGTACGAATGATATAGGTACATCGTACGGGCTTGGATGAATATATATTGAAATTTTGTAAGGGAGTCAATAAAATGCTTTTGAATATTGTGATTGGATATTATTACTAAGTAGGATGTAACATCCCACCTTTTCGCACGCTTTAAATCGACACACGTGCCAATTCAAACCATACGGAAAGGCGGATTGTTATGAGGTAAATAAGAAAAACGAGAAAGAATAAAAAAACAGAATATCACAACGGAAGGATAAAATATAATAATAAATATACAGTTCATAAAACTGTTTACGAACATTTGATTCTTCTTTATACAATAAATATCAGAGTCACATACCAATAATATTAATGCAGCGGAATACAGTGTAGTGGAACCATATAATATATAATAATAATAGTAATGAAATCTTCGTCTTCTTCCTTCAGAAAATCTTCAAATCCAGAAACGCTCGGACTGACACGAGCGAATTGAAAAGACAAAACACTTGATTCGGAACTAAAAGATCTTATGTAAGTTAAATTAACAGAAATGAATATGAGTGCAGTAACTCAAGAGATGCTCGGGATTTACATCTCCTAAGGATCCGTTAAACTATGTAGTATATTTCGCTATTATAATAGTGTCTAATTGTAAAATAAACTTACTTTTAAATAGCGTTAAGGCTTTACATTTTCCACCTTAACACATAATATATTCTCATAGTCTACACAGTACCGTAATCTCCCCCGTACTGGGCGTCGTCAGAGGGCACTCCATAGGCATGGTACAAAACCAAAATCGTATAAAGCGCGATAGGGTAGGTGACACGGCACAACTAAGCAATGCCAGGGTAGATATACCAATTACGCATCCGGGCTGGTGGTAACGCATAGCCCAGCTACCGTCTACCTCGAACAAACTCCCCCTAAAATCAAAAGTAAAGGTGGCCATCGAATCAATCCAAAGTCAGAGTATAGTATCGAAGAGGAGTGTCCGATAAAGGGCGCTAACCCCCTTGGCCCGAGAATCGCTCCTGTTTTAGCCACCTTATGCCAACTCACGAGAGTCGGGTCCATGTATTTACCTTAAAGGAAACGCCGCCACCAACCTACTTCATTATGGAATCTCCACCGCGTACACGGTTGTTAAAGTGGTTTTCGGAGTTGGCAGAGAGTATAACAACTTCTGATCCTGGTCTCTTCAACAACCAAACGTTATTATAACACCGCGGTCATTTAAAAATAATTATACTTTCAAAATCAGAATATAATTATCCATTTCAAACCCCATAAATACAATATCATTTCCTATTAAATCCCAAAAAATACGATATCATTTTATTTCAAATATATTTCTTTTTCAAAATCGTGCCACTTTTAAAATTTATAATACCTCAAAACCAAATATTTGAAATTTAACTTTCAACATAATACTTCGAAATCCATAGTTTTAAAACCATAACTTTCAAAACTTAAATGGTTTGGATATTCAACAGTATATAAAATAAAACAGTTGAATTTAAAATTTCTTTAAAAGTAAACAATTTCCACGCCTTCACAATTTTTATTCATTTTAAATTCAGTCTAAACCCATAACTTTTAGATTCACTTCAGTTTGAATAAAACACGTCGATTTCAATATTTTCAAACTTTGAGTATTTAATGAATTTCAAAACTAAGGTTGGGAATTTGTATTCAACAATTCATTTTCCTATTATTTAGTTTTGAAAGGTTTACATGATAAATCCCTAACCATCTAAAATAAAACTCAAATTTATTAACACTAAATATTTCCTTCCATTTATTTATACTAGAATTATTCATTAAATCCAGTTCTAAATATCATTCCTTTAAAATTTCCAATTTTAATAAGTTAACATCAACTTATGGAGTTAAATTTTTAAATAAGCTTAATTCCAATTAATTTTCAATTTATCTTTCAATCTTAATTGATTTGAATCATTTATAACTCTATAAATATATATATATATATATATATATACACAAAATCTTAAACTTGTACTTAATCATATAATATAAATTATCAAATTCCATTTTTCAACTTATTCATTTTTATTTAACAGATTTATGCATAGCTTAAATTCAACAATTTAACTATATATGTATATATAAAATATATTTATATCATATCCAAATTTAATATTTATTAAACCGTATCATATCCAAACCATAAAAATCATTTCAAAAATAATTTTATGTGTATACCGCGGTGCCTGTATATAATTTTCTATCCTATGGTCAAGTGATACGGATATTTATCATTTCAATCCGCAATTTAAAAATAAAAATGTGGTTGTATATCATTTCACACCGCAATCCCGAATGAAATGAAAATGCATAATAACTTGCAGCTTATATAACAAAGAACTTATCATCCATTCACTCAATATCAATCATCAACAAATTTATTTCAATCATCATCAATTTAAACAAACATCAATATATAGCATATAAAATAACAGATATCAACGAACAGCTTATATTCAACTGTTAAATTGGAAGTTTATATGCAAAATAAATAAATTTAATTGTCTATTTTTATGCAATAATAAAATTTAATAACAATTTAATTTTTAAATGAATGCAATCTAACTGAGATGATGAATAAAATATGCCAAACAGTACTCATATCGTAAATTAATTTAACAAACATAAGAAATTTTAGAAGTTGTGAGTGGGTTAAAACACTCGCCTTTTGAATTTAAATTGAATTTAAATTCAATTTAAACCCAAAAATTTGACAGTCTCCAAATCCGTCCAAACTAGCGTCAAAAGATCTGGAATTTTATTACGATCCTAACAAAAAAATTCCACGTGAAACGGAGTTCGTATGAGAAAGTTATTAACATAAGAACGTTGAAGTTTGAAAATAAAAAATAAAAAATAGTACCCCACACACACGTCAGCAGTACTACAGGTAACGCGTTCTTCCCAGTGCCTTCACGCAACCGAGAACCCATAGCTTCGTACCGTGTTTCCCCCTTTGACCATCAGAAAATCACGCCTCCGACCACCATCTGCCCCGCCGCCATCACCATCCTGCTTGCCACGAGGAGGCGCCCCCATGGCCGAAGACCGCCCCTTTCCCGAGGCCCCCGCCGCCTCGGGTTTTCAAACCCTAAACTACAATTTTCGGCCACCAAACCTCGCAATAAGCCGAGCGGCCACCATCAACCTACTCCCCTTGCTGCCCCCTTCAAAACCCAGAAACAGATTTGCGTATAGTCGCTCAAATCGAAAACGCCCAAATCGGCAATTAGGTTTCGCGTTATATGCTTTTTGACCGCGATTTCTGTTCGATTCATGCATAGTTACGAAAAACGAGCACTAGACGCAGGTTCCATTCGTCGAGACCTTTCCAGCAATATAAAATTTGATGTTGTTTGAGGCGTTTGAAATTTGTTGATTTTTGAATTTGCAATGGATCTAGGGTTTGCATCCATTGAGGAAGAAGAGGAACTGATGAAATTTTACGCGCAGATAAATGAGAATAGGCGGAGGCTAGGGTTTAGTAGGGTATTTATAGGCAAATTGAAAAATAGATGGATCGGGTTGATAGATATACGCGCTAACGCTAACGTGGCCCAAAAAGCCCGTTCTGACCCAGAATGAAATTGGTTAAACCTATATATCGAAATAGGTGTTTTAAAATATTTTGAACGCGATGGAAGAAGTTTCATGTCCAAATTCCAACGTATGAAGAAGTTATGCTGTAATTAATATTTTCAAATTGATTTCAATTAAATCGATTTCAAGGTGTTTCGCGTTCGTACGATCAAACGAAAAGTCTGATCGCTACGAAACTTGAAAGCCTACAATAATTCACTGTTACGGATCTGATGAAACTAGTTTCGTCGAAATCCGAGTCCGTGACCAGAATGGCTATTTTTATATTAATTAAATAATTAAATTTCGCGTTAAAAATTCCGAACTTTGCAATCTTTATCACTTTATAATTTCAAACATTTACAATGATTTAAAAAAAAATTAAAAGTCAATTTATTAAAGATTAATCAATATAAATCTTCAATTTCATAAAATTCAAAATTATAGATAAATTTCCAAAATTTCCATTAAGTTGAATTTACCCATAATTATTCCATTCATAATTTCAAATAGAAGGGTTTACCATTGGATTTAAAATTATCACATAAATATTTCCTGTTTTCAACTTAATTTTTAATTTAACGTAATAATTAAATATTTGGTTCCATTAATTTGCAATAAATCCAACTATTATAAATTAAATAAATTTACTCACTATTTAAAGTTCAATTCCTATAATTCATCAAATTTATCATCTTGATTTACTTATTAAATTATAATACTTTAAACCAATTCCCATCTCAATTTAAAGTAGTTTCATTCACCAGTTATAGTGTTTATTTCAATTTCTTAAAATAATCCCTTTACTATAAATTGAATCCAATTCATTTCAATAAGTTTCAAATTAAACGGATCGGATTCAATTCCAACCCTAAATTGAGTCTATTATAACTCTATACCACAATTAACACTTGTCCCACATTTCATTCCATTGATATATTCAAATTTCATCTTCAATGCTAATTTTATTTCATTACCTAAATATACATCTATTTACATTTTAAATTTAAATGAATATTATGTTTTTAAATATGTATTCCTATATATTGAACACATTAATTACGGTTTTCAAATACTTTACATTATATTAAATTTACAACATTGAATTTACATTCTATAACTTACTTTACATACTTTTTCTTATTGATTCCTTAATTATCAGAATTTCAACTTATTCCCCAAATCCACAAATTATTACTTAACATAAATCTACGCTTTTATTACTTTACTTTCACACTTCCGTTACTATATAAATAAATCACCAAGTAACATTATCATCAAACCAACATTAATTAATATATTAAATGCTTACATTTATTTCTCTATATTCAATTTATTTCAACTTTATTTACATTAATACTATTCCCTTATTTTGGTTATTACTAATCAACTTGTTCTGACTTTATTACCTATATTTCCATTATTGTAAACCTTTATTTTTCATTTAAATCAAATTCTAAATTCAAATTCAATCAACCATTTAAACATGCAACTTATAATAACTGCTTACAAGCATGAATGGATTTACCATTTATTCCAATATTTTCTAACTTTACATTAACATTATTAGTTAATTCCCTTTAAATGGAATTTATATCCAGGTATAATACTTATGCCATTTCCTTTATTGAAATTTATTCAAATTGCTAGTAAATAGGTTTTAAGTCACCATTTATATAATTAAATTTAGCGTCCATTTCTATATTTGTTTATAAAGTTTTTATTTCTACTAAATTAAATTACAAAACTCATTAATCCAACCAATTTAATTCCATGAAATTTACGGGTCGTTACACTCTCCCCCACTCAAAACTTTTCGTCCCCGAAAAGGAAAAAGAAGGGAGAAGGAAGAATTAAATAAACAATACATCTTATTCAAAATATTAACTTATAAACAATAATTTACAAAAATTATTACTTTAAATAAAGTATACCCATTTTATAATCATTATATCTTTTTATACTTAAATAAATAAAGTTTGGAAAAACATTTTCAAAAAAAAAATCTAAGTCCAAAATTTACGAAATTTTTTGGCAGAGTCTCCTTTGTACAGAGAGGCTCGGGATAAAATATAACATTAAAATGTAACAATTATATTACATATAATATCCAAAATATTATATCCCAACCCGGAAAAATATATAAAATAGCGCTATAAACCGAAATCCGAAACGTACCTATTTGTCGGGCTATTTACGCTTAATTTATGGAACCAAAAGCAGTAGTAATTGCTTCCATAACCTGCATTTCACTTAATCCAAAGGGTTAACAATTATATAAAATGAAATATTTAAGTGGTCTCAATCACTAACAACAAATCAATACGACAACCATCAATTTCAACAAACAGTATACACAACAAATACAAAACAACCATTCAATCAAACAAACAAATAGTTGTTCGGGTTAAAAACTTTTAAATTGTACGGAATGAAAATTAAACCATCAAGTGCATCATTTACTCAACAGTCTTAGATAAAACACAATGGATTATTCATCCATCCTAAGTTTCCTTACCCAACAACCACAAACCACGACAAACAACAATTTCAGCATAGATTTAGTCTATTCTTATTTATTCCATTCATACATTTGTTGTTTGATTCTTTTCATTCATATAACGGTTTATCTTTTTATTTTCATTTATTTCATCCAATTTAATTTTCATTTTATTTCTTTCAATTTTATTTAGAAATAACTTCAACCCTTTTACTTAAGTTTACAATTTCTCTTTATTATATTACATTCGTTTATATTTTCACTTACTACTTACTATTATTCATTCATTTTTATTGCATGACCTCATTTATTTACACTTTAATTACTTAAGTTTATAATCATCTATTTGTCATACTTACCTTCAATTATGTTTACTTGGTAAAATTTGAATTATAAGTTATGTTTATAACATTAAATTCTCATTTAACAGCAATTTCATTGAATGCTTTCATTATTTCAAATTTCTACTTCATAATATTCTATTGCAATTTCTTATTAAACATGTAACGATCCTAAATTTTAAACAATTTAATTTGTGAATATTTAAATTAATTTTAAATATTTAAATGATGATTTGACTTGAATTTCAAATTATCAGAATAAATTGGCGATTAAATATTAGAATTTAATCTGTTTAAAGTTGAATAGAATTTGAATTCAACTTTGGAGTTGAATTTGAATATTGAATTTGTATTTAAATTTGTAACTAATGACTTAGAAAAAATGGTTTGGATTTACGAATTATTTTTATGTAAATTTATAAATTGATATTGATATTTGAACTGCAAAACGTTTATATGTTTATTTAAGAAAATTTATACAAATCAATTGAATTTAAAATAAGAAAAATATATATATAATAATACATATAATAAAAAAATAAAAAAATAAAAAAAAACATAAAATATAAAGAGTATGTTGCCTTACCTTATCACCATAATCCACGCCAAAATTCACGCCATTGTTTATGCCTTCCCCCACGCCAAAACCCACGCCCTAAATCGTGCCTCTCTGCAAAATCACGTCTCTTTCTCTTTTATACTCGACCCCTTTACCTTTCCCATTCAAAACCCTTTCAAACGAAACAAAGAAACAATGGCGGCTGTCGTTCGTCCCTCTCTTCACAATTAGGGCTTTTCGAAACTTGGGTTTGTTTCGGCTTCAATTCGCTCGCGTGTTCTTCACATCGACAAAGGTGAGTTCTTTGCTCACGATTGGTTTTAATTCAAGTGTTTAAATTTGTTTGAGTTGGATGTTTGGTTGCATGCTATGTTTTGGGGGGTTATTCGTATCAATTGCTCGGATTTTTTTTTTTGGATTTAAACTGATGTGAGCAGATTTGTCACTGCATGTTGGTTGTTGGTTGTTATTCGCTATCATTTGCTCTGATATTTTGATTTTAAATTAATAAGAACAGATGATATTTGAATTTGATTTAAACTGATGAGGACAGATGCTATATGATATTGTTTTTTTATCTGATGAGAACAGATGCTATTTAATATCTGGTTTTAAATTGTTAAGAACAGATATTATATAATTTGTTTTAAACTGATAAGAACAATTGCTATTTGGGATTTATTTTTAAATTGATAAGAACAGATGTTAATTGAAATTTGTTTTTTTTAACTGATGAAAACAGATGCTATAAATTTTGTTTTTAAAAAAAATCTGATGAGAACAGATGCTATTAAAACTTGACTTGCTTTGTGTTGCTGCATGTGATGGATGCATGCTCGTGTATCTATATATATGCCACCTCTGTTATGTTATGCAGTTTCAAGAAAATATATATATATATATAATACTGTGAGCAAACTATACTTTAAAGTTTTGAATCTTGTTTTGCTCTTTGCTCTCGGTCAATCCAATTTAAACTGTTAAAAACAGATGCTATATGATATTGTTTTTTTTTCTGATGAGAACAGATACTATAAATTTTGTTTTTAAAACTGTTAAGAGCAGATGCTATTGATTTTAATTTTAAACTGGTGAGAACAGACACTATTAAATTTTAATTTAAACTATTAAGAACAGATGCTATTTAAATTTTAATTTAAACTGATAAGAATAGATGTTACCAAATTTTTGTTTTAAACTGTTGAGAACAGATTCTACCCAATATTTGTTTTTAAATAAATAAGAACAAATGCTATTTGATATTTGTTTTTTTAACTAATAAGAACAGATGCTATTTAAACTTCACCTGTTTTGGTTTTGCTGCATGTGATGGGCTTTTGAATCTAGATGAGGAAAATTTTGTTTGCAGGTGCTTGTTTGAACTTCAGTTCATATGTGATGTATGTATGTGTCTGTAGAACCCCCTATTCTTGTTTTCAGTTGCAAGCTAATTCAAAACCCCAATTCTTTTGAAATAAATGCACATGCAAGTATTAGAACTCAAGTTCAAAGCAAAACTGTCATTAAAATGAATATATAAATTGCTCTGTCCCCATTTTGTTTAGTGAGTGACCTCACAATTTAAAAAGAGTTTCAAATTATCTGTTGCATGAAGCATATAATGTTTGCTTGAGTTTGAATGTAAAAGTGTGCATATGAGTTTGTATCTGGGTATTCTCTGCTTCAATTAAATGTGAGTAAACTTCTTGTTTTAAAAACAGATTCTTCCTTTAAATTAAATGCTTGAGTGATATACTAAAATCAAGTTCAACAAAACTGTCATGTAAAAATCAAATTTAACTACTATGATTTGAAACTACAGCACCTTCATTTTGATAAATAACTTCACAATTGAAAATTGTTTTAAATAATCTGTGCATGCGTCTGATAAAACTTAGCTTGTTGGATTGATCTTGTGTTGTGATGATGTTTTGTGTTTACATATGTAAATATGTATATGTGTGTAGCTGATGAATCTGCATACCTGTTTGTCTTATTATAAATTATATTCAAGATAAATAAATTTTGTGCCTCTGTTATAAGAAATACAGTATTGGTTCTTTTAAAAATAAAATAAAATATAAATCAACATCATAAACTGTTACAAGATTTATCATGAACATATGTTGGAAATCTGAAAGTATAAACAAGTATTTATGAACTAAAGGTATGCTTGTATTTGGAAAAACAGTAGGAATCTTTAAAACTGGTAAAGCTCAAGTGTTATAAATTACTGATTCAAGTTTAATTCTTGAATCACCCATGGAAAATGGGATTTTTAAAATCAAAAATCAAAATGTGTGTGGCTATGCATTTTCATGGTAGACTATTATGTTGCACTCCATATTAGTCTGTTAATTGTATTCTTCTAACTCAAACCGTGAGGTTATTTTTTTTTTACAAGACATAAAAAAAAAAAAAAAGAAAGAAACAGATACTGCACTTGCTATTAGTACACTGTCCCTTGGCGCAATTGAGCCATTTCACCTGATCATTTGGTTAATAATCCCCATTGGTTGTTTCAGTGACATGAAATGTCAGCTGCCTTGTTCCTCTCCTATTCACTTGTGTTAGACTTACATATGTACAAATACCTATTCTTCCATATCGCTATTCACACATATGTGTATGTGTTTGTTTGAGTGTGTAGCATCCCTGCACACCCACTGGTGTATGTCCCTTGTTGTGCATATGAGCTACCCTACCCTGCGCCATCATGACCTGCTCCTTTGCTTTAATTTTTGACCTTGTTTGCCTCATTTACTTATTGCCATGACTTTTGTAAACTGTATGGTTGTATGAAAATGTGTTCACTCGAGTTGCTCATGTGTTTGCTGCCTCACACTTATGTTCTCAAACTGTCTTGGGCACATTTGTTCACTTGTTTGGGGTTAAGTTGCTATTCACTGCCATGCGTTGATATATGTGTTGCTTTCCCTATGAGTTGGGCACACTTATCTTTTCCTATGAGTTGCTGCCCAGATTTGTACTTGCTGCCATGCTCCATGCATTTGAGCTCTTTTAGTTGCAGTGCTTCATCACTTGATGTCTTTGATTCATTTGCGATCTGCACTGTTTGTTGTAACTGGGCTTGTTGTACACTGCTGCCTGTACTTGTGTTCTTTGTTCTTGTGCACTGACCATACGGTCTTTGCTTATTTGTAGCTTGTATTACTTGTTTCACTGAAATTTTACAGGGTTCACTGCCCTTGTACATGATCTGTTTTGCATGTTTGATGTGGCATGCTTGCTGCTGCATGTTAGTTTGCTTCATGTTTTTGTTCAAGTTGGCACCAGTTTTGCCTTGAGCATTTCTTTGTGGTCTTTGTGATTTGCACTTGCACACTTGCTCTTGTTGGCTGTGCACACGAGTTGGCGAGGCAGTGCACATGTGTATAAATATACGTGTGTACTGCAGCCACACAGGATTGACAGATTTTATAAAATTGAAGTTGTTAATGTAAAAAATCCATAATAGATTTAAATTGATTCATGTGATTCGTCATCTCTATTACCATTTTATTCAGTTCATTACAAATTTAATTACTTGAATAAAGATTAATCCTGACTCGAGTGTTTTTGTGTTTTGCAATAAACGCTCGGGTCAGACCGAGTATTTTTACAGCTTGAAGATTTTCAGGCAGCGAAGTTAGAGAGAGAGGGGAAAGCACTCCACTAAAGTTTTTCTAGAAAATTTTTCTTGTACTTAAGAATCAAAGATATATTCCGCTGTATAAAATATAATGCATTGTACAAACTCTGATATATGTATAAAAAATTCATTTATGTAAAATATTATGATTATTCTGTGATTCTGTGGCTGATTTTGTTTAAACTCTATAAACTGACTAACAATCCGCCATTTTGAACGTTTCAAGTTGGTTTAATTACCGACTAGAGGCGGTCAGGGCGGCGGGTCGTTACAAAAGTGGTATCAGAGCTTTGGTTTACTCAAAGCTCAGTTTATGATGTTTAATATAAATAGTTACTAGGATCACTTTAAAAGAAAACGTTTTTCAAATTTAAAAGAAGTATGAAATTGTTTCTTTGAAAAACAAAAGGTATTTTGAAAATTCAAATCTTTTTCGAAAATTCCCCTCTCTAAATTTAGGATTTCGATAGTTTCGATCGTTCGGAAACTCATTATCGAATTATTGAGATTTATGAAAAATAAAAGTTAAGTGAAGTGAATTAATGAATTGGTTTGAATCAAATATTGTGAACATCTACAAAATAATAATTGTGAAATAAAATGATATTTCAATTTAGTTATAGCCAAGAGGATAATTAAACTATAACTTGAGAATTTGATTTTGAATTCTTTTGAAAATTGATTTAAATAAGTATATTCACGATTTGGACAGTGAATATATTATTAACTAAAACAGATATGTTTTAGGGAAGTGATATTATGAAATGTGGTTAATGTGGAAATATAAATTTAATGGAACCAAGTCGATGAATGACTTACTAAAGAACTAGTTGATTATTTTTGGGAATAGAAAAGCAAATGCAAAGTTCAATTGAGATTTAGATTTCAAATTTGAAGTTGTCAACATGATAATCCATTATAGGTTTGTGATGAATTTGAATTTAAACGTGTGGAAAATTAAATTAAGTGAAAAACTTAATATTGAAAAGTTTGAAATTGGTTTAAAACTAATATTGTGAAAAGTATGAGGAATTCAAACTATGAATTAAGTTGAAGTTGAAGTTGAAAAAGTTAATGGTTTTAAAGATGTTTTAAAATGCATTAAGTATCGAATACATAGATTTCAACATTCAATTGTTGAAATAGACGTTTTCGAGAGAAAAATAAGGAAATTGTGGACTATAACATTGTTGTTATAGTAAATGGTTCCCGGAAGGAAATGTTGTTTATAGTATTGGGATTTATATATCTATTTTAAATCCGAATCCCTATACTAGTGATTTTGAGTTGTCGTAACGATGTTTTACGCAACATTCGTTTTAACTCAAATAAATGTGTTTAAAAGAATGATTTCCTTAAAGAATGGAATATATACTTAATTTTGATTCAAGTATATTGAATATTTTCCGTGTTGAAAATAAATGAACTTGTGAATTACTTATTATTTAATAAGTATGGAAATGTTTTCCAATATGAAATGAAAGGTTTGAAATTTTATCTTTTAAAGATAAATTGAAAAATGAATATTTGAAATTTGTTTCAAATGGCTAAGTGGAAAATTATATATCTTGTAAAGATATTTTTGAGAAATATGAACAATCAGTTCAACTTGAATATTTTCCAAAGAAGATTGAATCTTGAGTTAAATTGAGTTTAACTTTGACATCAAAAACAATATAAGTTGAGCTTTGAATTTTGGATAGTCGATTGGGATTGTATGTCTAACGTTGTGAATTGATGACATATCAATTGATCTCTATTAAATATATATCTGTGGTGGCGGAGAATTTATTCTTTTAGCTTAACACCCTTCTCTGAGACATACGAGCTTAGAGGTTATATATTGGTAGACATCAATTATGTGTTGAGAATTGACGATGTAACGTGAAATCCAAATCGAATGTGAAATCGATAATGGATTGGATTATGAATGTGAATTAGGTTTGAGATAACCTTAAATTTTCAAATCGATTTAGAGGAAAATTTTAAACGTGATGGAAAATTTGGAATCCTCTATTTGTTATGAATGTGAATTGAGTTTTCGTAACTTATATATGTGAATATAATAATTCGAAAACTATCAGTTTGGAAAGTCATTATTATGAAAAGTCCTGTGTAAGTTTACATAGGTATGATATGCACGAAATGTGAAATGAAGTACTATATGTATATGACATATGTTTTCTAAAAACTGAGGATATGGAAATGTACCTTCCATTTATTATTTGTGAAGGTGATTGGAACTCGGTGGAGTGTCCATTGGAAATCGTAGCTACGTAGAATTTCCATTAGTGGAATGTCCATTGGAACTGACTGGGATCCCCCACGATAGATCATCGTGTTTGGGATTAGGTGAATTGATGCTGGCGTAATTCGTGGGGCGTGATGCCTACAGTTACAAGCGATTCCACTGGGATAGTGGCGCAACCGCCGTGTAAACTGCGATCTAGAAACCGAAGCGTAATTCGAGGGGCGTGATGCCTACGGCCATGAGCGATTCTACTGGGATAGTAGCGTAACCGCCGTGTGGACCGCGATCTAAGGCGACAACCATGGCGAAATTCAAGAGAGATGAGAAATCTAAGGTTACAAGCGATTCTACTGGGATAGTAGCGTAACCGCCGGGTAAACTGTGATCCATGGGGGAACGTGCTTTCCATATCCATTTTTAAAAAAAGAATTTTAAAAAAAAAGTATTTTCACTGGGAGTTGAAGCAAGTATATTTAGTACTTGGAGATTTTTAGTCTTGCGCCTGGCCAGCGTATGCCTAATGTCTGTAAGAACGACGATGGACTTGTTAAACTTCGAGTTATCAAGTATTTTCAAACTTTGAATAGAAAATCAATAATCTGAAATTAGAATTTCATAATTCTAACTTAATGAATTAAGGAAGAAGATCTTTAAAATATCTTGAAAGCACACAGCTTTGGAAATGATGTAATATGCAAATATTTAGCATTAAAGAATTTCAAGTTCAAAAATCTGAGTTTTGTAAGTCAAAAAATTGGTAAAAGACTTTTGTGTCTTGATTATTAAAATTGATGAACAAAACTAGTGAAACAAAATAAATGGAATGAATCCTATAATTATTTGCGAGTTTGAAACTTGGTAAAATTGTGTAGGATATAAATATCGGAGAGATTTTAGCAATCATTTTTCCTAACTTATAATTTCGGGACGAAATTCTTTTAAGTAGGGGAGATTGTAACGATCCTAAATTTTAAACAATTTAATTTGTGAATATTTAAATTAATTTTAAATATTTAAATGATGATTTGACTTGAATTTCAAATTATCAGAATAAATTGGCGATTAAATATTAGAATTTAATCTGTTTAAAGTTGAATAGAATTTGAATTCAACTTTGGAGTTGAATTTGAATATTGAATTTGTATTTAAATTTGTAACTAATGACTTAGAAAAAATAGTTTGGATTTACGAATTATTTTTATGTAAATTTATAAATTGATATTGATATTTGAACTGCAAAACGTTTATATGTTTATTTAAGAAAATTTATACAAATCAATTGAATTTAAAATAAGAAAAATATATATATAATAATATATATAATAAAAAAACATAAAATATAAAGAGTATGTTTCCTTACCTTATCACCATAATCCACGCCAAAATTCACGCCATTGTTTATGCCTTCCTCCACGCCAAAACCCACGCCCTAAATCGTGCCTCTCTGCAAAATCACGTCTCTTTCTCTTTTATACTCGACCCCTTTACCTTTCCCATTCAAAACCCTTTCAAACGAAACGAAGAAACAATGGCGGCTGTCGTTCATCCCTCTCTTCACAATTAGGGCTTTTCGAAACTTGGGTTTGTTTCGGCTTCAATTCGCTCGCGTGTTCTTCACATCGACAAAGGTGAGTTCTTTGCTCACGATTGGTTTTAATTCAAGTGTTTAAATTTGTTTGAGTTGGATGTTTGGTTGCATGCTATGTTTTGGGGGGTTATTCGTATCAATTGCTCAGATTTTTTTTTTTGGATTTAAACTGATATGAGCAGATTTGTCACTCCTTGTTGGTTGTTGGTTGTTATTCGCTATCATTTTCTCTGATATTTTGATTTTAAATTAATAAGAACAGATGATATTTGAATTTGATTTAAACTGATGAGGACAGATGCTATATGATATTGTTTTTTTATCTGATGAGAACAGATGCTATTTAATATTTTGTTTTAAATTGTTAAGAACAGATATTATATAATTTGTTTTAAACTGATAAGAACAATTGCTATTTGGGATTTATTTTTAAATTGATAAGAACAGATGTTAATTGAAATTTGTTTTTTTTAACTGATGAAAACAGATGCTATAAATTTTGTTTTTAAAAAAAAAATCTGATGAGAATAGATGCTATTAAAACTTGACTTGCTTTGTGTTGCTGCATGTGGTGGATGCATGCTCGTGTATCTATATATATATATGCCACCTCTGTTATGTTATGCAGTTTCAAGAAAATATATATATATAATACTGTGAGCAAACTATACTTTAAAGTTTTGAATCTTGTTTTGCTCTTTGCTCTCGGTCAATCCAATTTAAACTGTTAAAAACAGATGCTATATGATATTGTTTTTTTTTCTGATGAGAACAGATACTATAAATTTTGTTTTTAAAACTGTTAAGAGCAGATGCTATTGATTTTAATTTTAAACTGGTGAGAACAGACACTATTTAAATTTTAATTTAAACTGTTAAGAACAGATGCTATTTAAATTTTAATTTAAACTGATAAGAATAGATGTTACCAAATTTTTGTTTTAAACTGTTGAGAACAGATTCTACCCAATATTTGTTTTTAAATAAATAAGAACAAATGCTATTTGATATTTGTTTTTTTAACTAATAAGAGCAGATGCTATTTAAACTTCACCTGTTTTGGTTTTGCTGCATGTGATGGGCTTTTGAATCTAGATGAGGAAAATTTTGTTTGCAGGTGCTTGTTTGAACTTCAGTTCATATGTGATGTATGTATGTGTCTGTAGAACCCCCTATTCTTGTTTTCAGTTGCAAGCTAATTCAAAACCCCAATTCTTTTGAAATAAATGCACATGCAAGTATTAGAACTCAAGTTCAAAGCAAAACTGTCATTAAAAATGAATATATAAATTGCTCTGTCCCCATTTTGTTTAGTGAGTGACCTCACAATTTAAAAAGAGTTTAAAATTATCTGTTGCATGAAGCATATAATGTTTGCTTGAGTTTGAATGTAAAAGTGTGCATATGAGTTTGTATCTGGGTATTCTCTGCTTCAATTAAATGTGAGTAAACTTCTTGTTTTAAAAACAGATTCTTCCTTTAAATTAAATGCTTAAGTGATATACTAAAATCAAGTTCAACAAAACTGTCATGTAAAAATCAAATTTAACTACTATGATTTGAAACTGCAGCACCTTCATTTTGATAAATAACTTCACAATTGAAAATTGTTTTAAATAATCTATGCATGCGTCTGATAAAACTTAGCTTGTTGGATTGATCTTGTGTTGTGATGATGTTTTGTGTTTACATATGTAAATATGTATATGTGTGTAGCTGATGAATCTGCATACCTGTTTGTCTTATTATAAATTATATTCAAGATAAATAAATTATGTGCCTCTATTATAAGAAATACAGTATTGGTTCTTTTAAAAATAAAATAAAATATAAATCAACATCATAAATTGTTACAAGATTTATCATGAACATATGTTGGAAATCTGAAAGTATAAACAAGTATTTATGAACTAAAGGTATGCTTGTATTTGGAAAAACAGTAGGAATCTTTAAAACTGGTAAAGCTCAAGTGTTATAAATTACTGATTCAAGTTTAATTCTTGAATCACCCATGGAAAATGGGATTTTTAAAATCAAAAATCAAAATGTGTGTGGCTATGCATTTTCATGGTAGACTATTATGTTGCACTCCATATTAGTCTGTTAATTGTATTCTTCTAACTCAAACCGTGAGGTTATTTTTTTTTACAAGACATAAAAAAAAAAAAAAGAAACAGATACTGCACTTGCTATTAGTACACTGTCCCTTGGCGCAATTGAGCCATTTCACCTGATCATTTGGTTAATAATCCCCATTGGTTATTTCAGTGACATGAATTGTCAGCTGCCTTGTTCCTCTCCTATTCACTTGTGTTAGACTTACATATGTACAAACACCTATTCTTCCATATCGCTATTCACACATATGTGTATGTGTTTGTTTGAGTGTGTAGCATCCCTGCACACCCACTGGTGTATGTCCCTTGTTGTGCATATGAGCTACCCTACCCTGCGCCATCATGATCTGCTCCTTTGCTTTAATTTTTGACCTTGTTTGCCTCATTTACTTATTGCCATGACTTTTGTAAACTGTATGGTTGTATGAAAATGTGTTCACTCGAGTTGCTCATGTGTTTGCTGCCTCACACTTATGTTCTCAAACTGTCTTGGGCACATTTGTTCACTTGTTTGGGGTTAAGTTGCTATTCACTGCCATGCGTTGATATATGTGTTGCTTTCCCTATGAGTTGGGCACACTTATCTTTTCCTATGAGTTGCTGCCCAGATTTGTACTTGCTGTCATGCTCCATGCATTTGAGCTCTTTTAGTTGCAGTGCTTCATCACTTGATGTCTTTGATTCATTTGCGGTCTGCACTGTTTGTTGTAACTGGGCTTGTTGTACACTGCTGCCTGTACTTGTGTTCTTTGTTCTTGTGCACTGACCATACGGTCTTTGCTTATTTGTAGCTTGTATTACTTGTTTCACTGAAATTTTACAGGGTTCACTGCCCTTGTACATGATCTGTTTTGCATGTTTGATGTGGCATGCTTGCTGCTGCATGTTAGTTTGCTTCATGTTTTTGTTCCAGTTGGCACTAGTTTTGCCTTGAGCATTTCTTTGTGGTCTTTGTGATTTGCACTTGCACACTTGCTCTTGTTGGCTGTGCACACGAGTTGGCGAGGCAGTGCACATGTGTATAAATATACGTGTGTACTGCAGCCACACAGGATTGACAGATTTTATAAAATTGAAGTTGTTAATGTAAAAAATCCATAATAGATTTAAATTGATTCATGTGATTCGTCATCTCTGTTACCATTTTATTCAGTTCATTACAAATTTAATTACTTGAATAAAGATTAATCCTGACTCGAGTGTTTTTGTGTTTTGCAATAAACGCTCGGGTCAGACCGAGTATTTTTACAGCTTGAAGATTTTCAGGCAGCGAAGTTAGAGAGAGAGGGGAAAGCACTCCACTAAAGTTTTTCTAGAAAATTTTTCTTGTACTTAAGAATCAAAGATATATTCTGCTGTATAAAATATAATGCATTGTACAAACTCTGATATATGTATAAAAAATTCATTTATGTAAAATATTATGATTATTCTGTGATTCTGTGGCTGATTCTGTTTAAACTCTATAAACTGACTAACAATCCGTCATTTTGAACGTTTCAAGTTGGTTTAATTACCGACTAGAGGCGGTCAGGGCGGCGGGTCGTTACAAAACATTTCAACTTTTAATATTTGGTAAGTTATATATATGTTATTTAAGGGTGTAATTGAAAGTTATACAAGTTTTCCCATTTCTTTTAATTAATTCATTGTTCAATAAATTTTTACCATTTTCTTATAAGTTACAATTTCAACTTCCTTTTTATTTCTTTTATAACTTGGCATTAAATCTCTTACCTAAACTAGAGGTTTCAATTATTAATTACTTACCTTTCACTTCTCTACAATAGTTGAAACAATTAATTAACAGAAATTTAAGAATTTAATACCGGGTTAAATTTCAAATTATTTTAAAATCATAGATAAATATATTCTTACAACTTATATATCTCTAATTATATTTAAAACAATTCAAAATTTGTATATTTTTCAAAAATGAATCTGCAGTAGAACTACTACAATGGTCTTTCCCTTCGAAACTCGAAAATGAAAGTCGATGATCGGCCGCCATCACCGAAATTATTTTCCAGTGACAGAGAGGAAAGTACAAAACCTATTTTCTCCAAAATCTCCTTTAAAACAATTCTTCCGAATTATATTAAATGTTTATATCAGAAATTACTTATAAACAATATTATTATATTCCAAAATTTTATTCGAAAATTTCAAAATCCTGGATCTTAAGTTCTAAATTTTCCAAATTTCATTTATTTTATTTTAAATCTTATTTCGATTATTATATATAAATTTCATTCCTAACAACCAATATATTGCAACCAAATATAATATCATCTGAAATTTTTTATTTTATATAGAAAATATAATAGGCAAAATTATTTCATTTACCTGTATTAAAACAAATATTATGTCGGTCTGTCCTACTAAGTGTTTAGAAATCCCTATTGATGTCATAGTGTCACATGCATCAACCAGAATTTATAAATACAAAACAGAACAGATTAATACAATATTAAAACCTTTTTATAACACTAACAAATACGCTCTCTCATATATATGCTTTCAGCGACTCCCATAGGGTATTACTACCCTATTAGTAAAGAGTCAAACCCCACTAAGCTAAGGTTTATTGCTAAACCAAAGCTCTGATACCAGATGTAACATCCCGCCTTTTCGCACGCTTTAAATCGAAAGACGTGCCAATTCAAACCATACGGAAGGGCGGATTGTTGTGAGGTAAATAAGAAAAACGAGAAAGAATAAAACAAAACAGAATCTCACAGCGGAAGGATAAAATATAATAATAAATATACAGTTCATAAAACTGTTTACGAACATTTGATTCTTCTTTATACAATAAATCAGAGTTCACATACCAATAATATTAATGCAACGGAATACAGTGTAGTGGAACCATATAATATATAATAATAATAGTAATGAAATCTTCGTCTTCTTCCTCCAGAAAATCTTCAAATTCTGAAACGCTCGGACTGACCCGAGCGAATTGAAAAGACAAAAACTCGAGTCAGAATTAAAAAATCTTATGTAAGTTAAATTAACAGAAATGAATATGAGTGCACTAACTCAAGAGATGCTCGGGATTTACATCTCCTAAGGATCTGTTAAACTATTTACTATGTTATATATTTCGCTATTATAATAGTGTCTAATTGAAAAATAAACTTACTTTTAAATAGCGTCAAGGCTTTACATTTTCCACCTTAACACATAATATATTCCCATAGTCTATACAGTACCGTAATCTCCCCCGTACTGGGCGTCGTCAGAGGCCCCTCCATAGGTATGGTACAAAACCAAAATCGTAAAAGGCGTGATAGGGTTGGTGACACGGCACAACTAGGCAATGCTAGGGTAGATATACCAATTACGCATCCGGGCTGGTGGTAACGCATAGCCACAGCTACCGCCCACCTCAAACAAACTCCCCCTAAAATCAAAAGTAAAGGTGGCCACCGAATCAATCCAAAGTCAGGGTATAGTATCGAAGAGGAGTGTCCGATAAAGGGCGCTAACTCCCTTGGCCCAAGAATCGCTCATGTTTTAGCCACCTAATGCCAACTCACGGGAGTTGGGTCCACGTATTTACCTTAAAGGAAATGCCGCCACCAACCTACTTCATTTTGGAATCTCCACCACGTACACGGTTGTTAAAGTGGTTTTCGAAGTTGGCAGAGAGTATGACAACTTCTGATCCCGATCTCTTCAACAACCAAACGTTATTATAACACCGCCGTTATTTAAAAATAATTATACTTTCAAAATCAGAATATAATGATCCATTTCAAACCCCAAAAATACGATATTATTTCCTTTTAAAACCCAAATAAATATGATATAATTTTATTTCAAATATATTTTTTTTCCAAAATCATGTCACTTTTAAGATTTATAATACCTCGAAACCAAATATTTGAAATTTAACTTTCAACATAATACTTCGAAATCCATAGTTTTAAAACCATAACTTTCAAAACTTAAATGGTTTGGATATTCAACTGTATATAAAATAAAACAGTTGAATTTAAAATTTCTTTAAAAGTAATTAATTTCCACGCCTTCTCAATTTTTATTCATTTTAAATTCAGTCTAAACCCATAACTTTTAGATTCACTTCAGTTTGAATAAGACACTTCGATTTCAATATTTTCAAACTTTGAGTATTTAATGAATTTCAAAACTAAGGTTGGGAATTTCTATTCAACAATTCATTTTCCTATTATTTAGTTTTGAAAGGTTTACATGATAAATCCCTAACCACTTAAAATAAAACTCAAATTTATTAACACTAAATATTTCCTTCCATTTATTTATACTAGAATTATTCATTAAATCCAGTTATAAATATCATTCCTTTAGAATTTCCAATTTTAATAAGTTAACATCAACTTATGGAGTTAAATTTTTAAATAAGCTTAATTCCAATTAATTTCCAATTTATCTTTCAATCTTAATTGATTTGAATCATTTAAAACTCTCTCTCTCTCTCTCTCTCTCTCTCTATATATATATATATATATATACACACACAAGATCTTAAACCTGTACTTAATCATATAATATAAATTATCAAATTCCATTTTTCAACTTATTCATTTTTATTTAACAAATTTATGCATAGCTTAAATTCAACAATTCAACTATATATGTATATATAAAATATATTTATATCATATCCAAATTTAATATTTATTAAACCGTATCATACCCAAACCATAAAAATCATTTCAAAAATAATTTTATATGTATACCGCAGTGCCTGTATATAATTTTTTATCCTATGGTGAAGTGATACGGATATTTATCATTTCAATCCGTAATTTAAAAATAAAAATGCGGTTGTATATCATTTCAAACCGCAATCCCGAATGAAATGAAAATGCATAATAACTTGCAGTTTATATAAGAAAGAACACATCATCCATTCACCCAATATTAATCATCAACCAATTTATTTCAATCATCATCAATTTAAACAAACATCAATATATAGCATATAAAATAACAAATATCAACGAACAATTTATATTCAATTGTTAAATTGGAAGTTTATACGCAAAATAAATAAATTTAATTGTCTATTTATATGTAATAATAAAATTTAATAACAATTTATTTTTTAAGTGAATGCAGTCTAACTGAGATGATGAATAAAATATGCCAAACAGTCATAAATGAATTTTTACTCATATCATAAATCAATTTCACAAACAAAAGAAATTTTAGAAGTTGTGAGTGGGTTAAAAAACTCACCTTTTGAATTTAAATTGAATTTAAATTCAATTTAAATCCAAAAATTTGACAGTCTCCAAATCCATCCAAACTAGCGTCAAAAGATCTGGAATTTTATTATGATCCTAACAAAAAAATCCGCGTGAAACGGAGTTCGTATGAGAAAGTTATTAACATAAGAACGTTGAAGTTTGAAAAAAAAAAAATAGTACCCACACGCACAAGTCAGCAGTACTACAGGTAACGCGTTCTTCCCAGTGCCTTCACGCAACCGAGAACCCATAGCTTCGTATCGTGTTTCCCCCTTTGAACATCAGAAAATCACGCCTCCGACCACCATCTGCCCCGCCGCCATCACCATCCTGCTCGCCACGAGGAGGCGCCCCCATGGCCGAAGACCGCCCCTTTCCCAAGGCCGCCGCCGCCTCGGGTTTTAAAACCTACAATTTTCGACCACCACACCTCGCAATAAGCCGAGCGGCCACCATCAACCTACTCCCCTTGCTGCCCCCTTCAAAACCTAGAAACAGATTTGCGTATAATCGCTCAAATTGAAAACGCCCAAATCGACAATTAGGTTTCGCGTTATATGCTTTTTGACCGCGATTTCTGTTCGATTCATGCATTGTTACGAAAAACAAGCACTAGACGCAGGTTCCATTCGTCGAGACCTTTCCAGCGATATAAAATTTGATGTTGTTTGAGGCGTTTGAAAATTTGTTGATTTTTGAATTTGCAATGGATGTAGAGTTTGCATCCATTGAGGAAGAAGAGGAACTGATGAAATTTTATGCGCAGATAAATGAGAATAAGCGGAGGCTAGGGTTTAGCAGGGTATTTATAGGCAAATTGAAAAATAGATGGATCGGATTGATAGATATACGCGCTAACGCTAACGTGGCCCAAAAAGCCCGTTTTGACCCGGAACGAAATTGGTTAAACCCATATATCGAAATAGGTGTTTTAAAATATTCTGAACGCGATGGAAGAAGTTTCACGTCCAAATTCCAACGTATGAAGAAGTTATGCTGTAATCGATATTTTCAAATTGATTTCAATTAAATCGATTTCAAGGTGTTTCGCGTTCGTATGATCAAACGACACGTCCGATCGCTATGAAACTTGAAACCCTACAATAATTCACTGTTACGGATCCGATGAAACTAGTTTCATTGAAATGCGAGTCCGTGACCAAAATGGCTATTTTTATATTAATTAAATAAATTAAATAATCAAATTTCGCGTTAAAAATTCCGAACTTTGCAATCTTTATCACTTTATAATTTTCAAACATTTACAATAATTTAACAAATTTTTAAAAGTCAATTTATTAAAAATCAATCGATAGAAATCTTCAATTTCATAAAATTCAAAATTATAGATAAATTTCCAAAATTTCCATTAAATTGAATTTACCCATAATTATTCCATTCATAGTTTCAAATAGAAGGGTTTACCATTGGATTTAAAATTATCACATAAATATTTTCCATTTTCAACTTAATTTTTAGTTTAACATAATAATTAAATATTTGATTCAATTAATTTGCAATAAATCCAACTATTATAAATTAAATAAATTTTACTCACCATTTAAAGTTTAAATCCTATAATTCATCAAATTTATCATCTTGATTTACTTATTAGATTATAATACTTTAAACCAATTACCATCTCAATTTAAAGTAGTTTCATTCACCTATTATAGTGTTTATTTCAATTTCTTAAAATAATCCCTTTACTATAAATTGAATCCAATTCATTTCAATAAGTTTCAAATTAAACGGATCGGATTCAATTCCAACCCTAAATTGATTCTATTATAACTCTATACCACAATTAACACTTGTCTCACATTTCATTCCATTAATATATTCAAATTTCATCTTAAATGCTAATTTTATTTCATTACCTAAATATACACATATTTACATTTTAAATTTAAATGTATATTATGTTTTTAAATGTGTATTCCTATATATTGAACACATTAATTACGGTCTTCAAATACTTTACATTCTATTAAATTTACAACATTGAATTTACATTCTATAACTTACTTTACAATCTATAACTTACTTTACATACTTTTTCTTATTAATTCCTTAATTATCAAAATTTCAACTTATTCCCCAAATCCACAAATTATTACTTAACATAAATCTACGCTTTTATTACTTAACTTTCACACTTCCGTTACTATATAAATAAATCACCAAGTAACGTTATCATCAAACCAACATTAATTAATATATTAAATGCTTACATTTATTTCTCTATACCCAATTTGTTTCAACTTTATTTACATTAATACTATTCCCTTATTTTGGTTATTACTAATCAACTTGTTCTGACTTTATTACCTAAATTTCCGTTATTGTAAACCTTTATTTTTCATTTAAATCTTCCAATTCAATCAACCATTTCAACATGCAACTTATAATAACTGCTTACAAGTATGAATGGAATTACCATTTATTTCAATATTTTCTAACTTTACATTAACATTATTAGTTAATTCCCTTTAAATGGAATTTATATCCAGGTATAATACTTAGCCCATTTCTTTCATTGAAATTTATTCAAATTGCTAGTAAATAGGTTTTAAGTCACCATTTATATAATTAAATTTAGCGTTTATTTCTATATTTGTTTAAAAAGTTTTTATTTCTACTAAATTAAATTACAAAACTCATTAATTCAACCAATTTAATTCCACGAAATTTACGGATCGTTACATAGGATATACAGGTATTTAAAAGCAGGAGAAAAATTGGTTTTGATTTCAGAAGATAAATTAGAATTGCTCGACAAAAAGATATGTGTTTAAATTTCTGTATGAAATTTGATTTTGTTTTTGGATATGGCCACTTGGATTTTTGTTTTCTTTTGGAATTAGTTGTACCGAGCTAGCTGCGCAAAGGAGACGCTGGCGAAATTTTTCAGAAATTTAGTGAATTAGAAAATTTTTGTGGTGTTATATCCCGGAATTTCCAGAAATTTAAAAAGTGATAATCTCTTAATTTAAATTATTCGAATTTTATAATTGTTATTTTTTAAAAATAAATAACCAAGTAATAATAATATAATGTCTTAATTTTGGTTATGAATTGGTTTTATAATAAGAATAATTATTTTGTATTGTGTAAATAAATTCTAAATTGACTTATTGTTTTCATAATTGATAAGATAAATATATTCATATCTATGTATTTAAAATTAATTTTAAAATATGATAAATTATTTATAATAATAATGAGCTTATTTAGAAATTGATATTTATATTTATTTAAATTGATTTTAGACTTGGATTTTTAAAATTGACTTTGAATTTAATATATAGATTTAAATTCAAGGGAATATACATGCATTTTAAAATAAAATAATATATAGTTTAGTTTTAAAATGTATAGATAATGTTTCAGTTAAAAATAAGATTTGCTTTATATTTTTTCTTTTTATAAAAAATTTATCTATAGAAGTTTAGAATTGTATTTATTTAATAAAAATAAATACAAGGACTTTTGAAATTGCACTTTAAAATGAGTTTGCAATATTTTATATAATTTTATTTAAATTACAATTGGTTTTATTTTATTTTATTTGAGAAATTTTATTTAATAGAAATTTTTTTTATAAATTATTAAATGTATTTGTTAATTAGGAATTTAAATAGAAAAACATTTTTAAATTAAGAAAACATATTAGTTAATTAGGAAATTAATTTAAAAAGCTTTTAAATTTCTTTTAGAATAAATATACATAAATGTTAACAAGTGTTGAGACCTAAATCACTTTGACAACAAGTGTTAAAACATTAATGTAAATTAAAGACATGTGTCATTTTATTTGAATTTTCTTTAATTTAATAAAACTGAAAATTTTTGCCTATTTAAACACCATCTTTCTTCATTTTCCTTTTCTTTAAATTTTATGATTCATTCCTAAGAGAAACTAGTATGTCCATGCAATCTTTACTCTTCAATAAAAATCAGAAATCTCCTCAAAATCAAATCTGTAAATATTTGTTTCCCTGTAATACTTTTTTTCCCAAATCTGTAACACTTCTCTGTAAAACTGTTTTATGCACAAAAACCTGTCATCTATTCCTCAAAAACAAATACAAACTTGTTATCATCTCCTCAAAACAAAATCACATTCTGAGATTACTAAAAGTTTTTTTTAATCCTGAAACCATTCCGTTATCAAATCCTGGAAAACATCTTCAAAACTGCAAGCCTGCAACAATGTTTATGTTCTAGCGCAATTTGAAGAAAAAAGTTAAAGCATAGCAAGTTTTCAAAAAGCAAACCTGAAACATTCCAGTTTAAATCAAATCAATGGAATAAAGCATTTCTGTTTTTAAAGCTTCAAGTTTAAAATGTTCTGCAAGTTCTCCAGTGTTTCACCAAGAACAATCTCTCTGCATTTCTTTATAAAGGTGAGTAAAAAATTTACTAAAATTTAAGTAGTATATTTTATGTTGCATATAAGTTTGAGATGATCCTTATTTCATTTAAGTTTGCCTCTGTTCTCTGTGTAAATAAATATACAATAGGTGTTGTATGCTTTGAATATGTGCATGCTTGATCTTCTCTGTCTATTTTTTTCCTTACTGTAAAAATTTAAGAAATAATCAGAACTTCAAACTATTTCTATTTTAACAACTGATAGGACTCCGATGCAAACAAAATAAGTTATTTTAATTATAAACTAAGAACCAAGAATAGAACTAAGTATCTTGTGTTTGAAATTTTCTGGAAAATAATCAATGCAGTGACACTTAATCACCTATGATTGAAAATGAATGTTGGAACTGGATGAAATAATTTATGTAATCTGCATTGTCACTGGGAAATATGAATTTTAGAAAGAAAATCACAATTTTTAAAATTAAATTGAATGTGAATTTGGGATTTGTCTGGAATTTGGGTTTTGGTCTAAATTTGATGATCTTTGCATTTGGAGTGTTCGGGGTTCATGATGGAGCTAGAGGTAGGATTGGGGAGTGTGGCAAAAATTGCTGAAGGGTTTGTAATCCATCGTGAAGTTTGGATTTGCAAGATTTTGTTTTTAAACCTAGTTCTGTTCGAACTTGAGAATTTGTCTACTACATCTTCATTTATGCATCGAGCTTGAAGGAATTTTGGGAGAAGGAAGCACGGTGGGTCTGCAATCCATAGCCGGAGTTATAGGGGTTATCGTTGATCGGAGGCGGGGGTTCAGGGAATTTTTCTGATGATTGGGTTTGGAGTTCAGTTCACCCTGGGTACTCGATTTTGAATCGAGGCATGTAATGGCGTTCTGTTAATCGTAGGTGCTTGTAGGGTGGTTAAGTAACGTGTCGGTGGGTTCGTCTTTGACCGGAGGTGGTTCCAGCACTGGTGCAGGTGCATGACTTTATTTCGTGTGTCTGGGGAGAGTTAGTCTGTGGGATGGCTCGAAGGTGGCCTCGTGTTTTTGGGTCTTTGTCTCGAGCATATACTCGAATTAGTATGGTATGAAACCTATAGTTTCAAAGTGTACAGGTTCTTGAAATTTTTAATCCTAACTAAACCTTTAAACTTAAATAAAAAGAAAGGAGAGATGATGTACTTTGTTCTTGGATTCAAGTACACATGGGTTGAACCCAAATTGATGTTTAACCGGATTTTTAGTTTTAAATAAAGTAAGTTCAAAAAACTTTAAATAATTAAGCTAAAGTTATTTCTAGAAATTCATTTCTTTGAATTGATTGTTTATATGAATGAATTTGTATGAATGGTTTAAAATGTTTTAAGTTAAAAACCTTAATGGTATTTTCCAACTTATTTTGTAATATAAAGGAAATTTATAAGGGAATGTTTTTATTAGTTAATAAACAATGATTTATAATTAACAATTAAAGATTTAAGTAATTTATTAACTTGAAAACTAATGATTGTAAATTAATTGTAACGACCCATAAAATTTTAATAATTTTAATTGGTTTTATAACGTATTTAATTGGATTTTGAGAAATTTTAATAATAATATTTTGAGATAAAAATTTAATATTTGGTTTGCGTATAATTAAACATAGCGAAGGGTAAATTTTAAATTAATTTTATGAAAGTTTATTTTATTATTAATTCTATTAAATTCTAGTCAGTTAATAATGGTCGAAAATAAAATATTTTTCAAACCAGAAATATTTTTACATAAGAAAATTCTAAATCATCTTCTGACCGAGACGTCATTTTTTGTTTTTCTAAATTTGGACTTCTTTAGCTCCATCGATCTTATTTTATGTGTTTTGCTGCACTTTCCCTTAGTAGAAAATTCGAATTTTATAATTCAATCGTATCACTGATATCTGTATACCGTTTTGATCGTCTCGTCATGCTGATCTCAGCGGTATTTTTATTTTTGTATTTTGAAATCCGGTACGTGGCTGAATCGGTAAAACGCCGGCCTGTATCGGTATCGTTTTAAAACCTTTCGGTTCCTGTGTCTTTTCAAACTTGCGACGTGCTGTCCAAAACAAGAATAAACTACTTTAATAATTTTTCAAATTAATACTTACAGACGTTGCTATGTCATTTCTGTATTTTGGAGATAACTTTTTGTAACGTTTGATAATAATAATTAATCTGCATAGAATAATTGGTTTTGAATTGAGATCTAGGAAATAAATAAATTAAGAAAAACATATAACTTGCAAGCAACAAAAAATTTGCTTTAATTGTTTTACCTGATTTCAGGGCGTGTGACCGTTGAATTCGAAAGAAATCATATTTTAGCATGTACAAAAAAAAATCATCTTCCCATATCTGTCATAATTTTCCTTCCTCTTCTTTTCTCACCTTCCCTCTAACTCAACAAATCACATCAGCCAAAGCCTTCAACCGCCCCACTCCCTTCTCCACCAGCAAGTGCCACCGCGTCCACGTGAACCGCTCACCATCCATACCCCGTTGCTCCTCTCCCCCTTGCTTGTTGACACAGCCAGCTCCCTTTTTCCGCCATGGCCGAGACAACCCTTTGGCCTCTGCCTCCACCCTGCACCGCTGATAGCCTTCCCTGGGTCCCCCTCGCGCCTAAGATCCACACGCGACCCGACCCTCCAACACTTCCCCTCTGTTTCCGCCTCTCACCCAGTTAGCATATGCAGCACCATCTAGTCCGCCTTTTCCCCCTTTCTTCCCATACTTGGCCGAGCAACCCTCCTCGTCCTCATCTCCTCCGGCCCGGCCCACACTGTAGAGCTCGCGCCTATGCCGCTTCACCTGAACTTGTCGCGCTTTGCTCTGGGCATTGATGTTTTCTTTGGTAAGATATATGATGATCTATTTATATAAAACTTATACATATAGTTTGAAGCTTGCAATTATGTTTTATACGTGTAGTATATACAGTAAATGTTACGTAAACTATTTATATATATAAGCAGTGTTAACTGTTGTATAGGTATATTTGAAGTTTTATATCAATATTTAGGTTTATATATTATAGTAAGTAAGTCTGTATATACATATGTTTGCAAATATCTATGTTTAGTTATAAATATATTGAAATTTTGATTTTTAAATTATATATAGATTTTAGTTTGTTCTAGCATAGGTAGTACAGCGTTTAAAGTATAGGTGCTTATATATACACCGTGTGATTTCCATTTAATTTATATTTTTATAGTTATATATGTTAGATTTGTATAAAATTTTATACATCAGTTTTATCAAAGCTATATTTTGTACCAATAGATATATTCGAACGTTATATATGTTCATTCAGACTAAACTTTGATTTATTTAAAAGGTGGTTTATATAAGTAAATTTTCTACAGTTTATATTTGTAAGTATATCAATATGAAGACCAATATATATAAGAAGTATAAGATGTATAACATTGTATATATGTAGATTAGCGTAAATTTATACAAGTTATATTATTTTACATAAAATAACAGGACCGTTATATTGGTATTTGCTGTAAAGTTATACTAGGATGCATTATACATATATATATTACAGTTGTATACATTAATGTAGATATTAAAAGTTTCATATGTTAAGCTGCATGGGGTTTTGGTATATAAGTTATAAAAGTGAAGTTTGGTTGATTTGTATATTGATATATGTTACAAGTGATTTATATATATAAAAAAAATTATATTTTGTCTACATATAAACATTTTAATGCATACGCATTTCATACTGTTTTTTCTTACAAAGGGTAGGTACTGTGTGTCTGCATATAGGTTATGTATAATAGTATTTTATATTGTATGTGTACATTTTTTTTACAGCTTGTCAGTTTGTAAGATTTTCAAACAATTTTCTGTCGTGTTTTGATATGTGAGTATAGGTTAGGTCGCATGAATATTAAGTTGGATAAGTTTTGAAGTACAAATATGTTAGTTGATTTATACCCGTCCTTTGGTTTTAGAAGTTGTTTTTCACAAGAGTTATATGTATATTAGTATATAAACTCATATTTGATATGTTTACAGTATACAAGTTTGATAATGTAAGTTATATGTATTAAAATTTAGCAAGATTTTTTTTATAAATTTGTTTCAAATATAAATGCTAAAGACATAACAAGGACGTAAGTATTTTGGATTTTTAATAATAAGTATGGGTATATATATTTAATTTAATATATTTTGGATTTAGAATATGACTCTATATACAGTTATATATGGTTATATGTACATTAGCTCACTGATACCATTTATCTTCATCGATCTAGTTCTGATTTAAATCCGTCTATTTCTATTTATCAGTTTGTCCGCCAAATTCGTTCCAATCTAGCTTTGCTTTGAAATTCGTGCTCGGATCTGTAGCTCAATTTCATCGCCCATCCTCTCTAGCCTCGGAAGGTGAGTAATCACTCACGATTAACATTCTTTTATTCATTAAATTTGATTTCAATTGAAACGACAATTGAAATATGCTGCTGTAGTTATTTAAATTTGTTATATATGCTATTATCTGTAACTGTTCACCTGCGGGATATGACACCATATCCTGTTGTTTATATTATATTGTTATTGATGATATATGCCTGTTATTTTATTGGATTTTCTGTTATCACTCTGCAAGTTCTCTGTAGTTTAGAAATCACTATGGGTTGAAATGATACATACCCGAACAGACTTTAGAATAAGAGAATTTCGTTATGGGTTGAAATGATAGACCCAAGCGATTTTCATTTAATTAAATTTGGGATTACGGATTGGAATGATATCCACCCGTATATATTTAGTGTACGGATTTAAATGATAAATATCCGTAACACTTGACCAGATGATAAGGAATATATACAGACACCGTGGTTCATATATAAATATTTTGGAAATAAATTCTTTGTTTGAAAAGAAATATATGGTATTAGTAAATGTTAATTCTTTTTTTTTTTTTGAAAATGGGTTAATTCTTAAATTTCTATATATATAGATTTAATAATATTTAATTTAATTAAGTTTGATTTAATACATAAACTATGTTAATATTTATGTAAATTATATTTCAAATAGATTTTTGAAATAATTGGGATAAATTACGATGGGGAGATAAATTTGAGTTTATTAAATGGTATCTAAATAAGGATTTATTTAATTAAATCAATCTAAAATTTTTAAATGGGAAATTTTAAAAAGGTAGGATTTTATAACTGGATTTTTGTTTTAAGCGATTAAATGCATATTTCACGTTTAAGTAAATTAAAGAAAATATTGAGAAAAATGGAATTTAAGGTTAATTAAATAATCTTGAATCAAATGAGGAAGTATTTTAAGACTAAATAATAATGAGGTTAAATAGAGATCTATATGAAATGGTAAAATTGAACATTTAAATTTTTAAGCCTTAAACTATATTGGAATTTAGATGGTTTAAATTTGAAATTCAGATCTGTACTTGAAATCAATATAGTTGAATTTGTTATTTAGAAACTAAATTGAATTAAAATGAAAATCTAGGTTGAACTAAATTTGAATTTATTATTTAGAAAACTAAATTGAATAAAAATTTAGTTGAAACGTTGAATACTTAAAAGTTTAAAAATATTGAATATAAAGGGGTATTATGTGATTACAAATCCGAATTTGAGATCGATAAAATTGAAGTGGTTATTTTAGGATTTGAGTTGAATTTAAATTGATAAATTGAGATTGAATTTAATATAAATGGGAAGGTCGGGTTGATGTTGAAACAATTTGTTAAGTTGAGGGAATTGAAAATATTTTACGGTATAAATTATTTAATATATCTAAATACTATTTTGGAAAATAGCTATATTTGAAGTGAAATGATATTTGATTTTGAGGTATAAATTAAGATGAAAGAACCACGGGGTTATAGTGTATATTTCTACCCTGTAGATAGTTCCATGGACCCTTAGAGGATGATTATTCCAAACATCCTTTAAGTTATTTGTATTTCAGTTGATATTTCACTTGAGTTGGATTTATTGATATAAGAATGTTAATCCTGACTCGAGTGTTTTGTGTTTTGTTTTACGCTCGGGTCAGACTGAGTGATACATCATTTGAGACTCACCTTCGAAGTTGGAGCCTTGCTTGAAGATCCAGCTATCTATCCTTTCAGTCATCCTGTTGATTTGTTCAGAGAAGTCATCTGAGCATAATGGAGACTTCACTACATCTAAGATATTCAGTTGTATTTTATTTCTAACTCCAACGTATATAGTAGCTTCATAAACTACTATTCTTTATCTATTTCGCTGCATTATATTTCTCTGTGTCTGTGATGATTTATCTACTATATATGTTAAGTTTTGCCAAATTTTAATTAACAATTCGGTATTTTGAATTATTCAAGTCGGATATGTATGGTTTTATTATCGATTTGAATGGTCCAAAATAGCGGGTCGTTACAGTTGGTATCAGAGCTTTGGCTCTAGGCAAAACTTAGCATATATGGTAAATTTATTTACAGAATCACTTTCGCTCGAGTTGAATCTCTTCCTTTTGACTCGATTTCCTTTGAATTTTGGAATGTCCCCCGGTTCCGAAATTCATTCTATCTCTCCCTATTTATATTCGTTTGATTTTGGAGTATCCCATAACTCCACTCAATGATTTGTAAAGGGGGTGAAAACTCCTTTTCAATTGGCATTGACTCACCGAAGATTTCTGTATCCTCGGTTTACGATGCTGGTATATCTTGTTATGCCGAATTCTATATCTCTGGCGATCGAATGTCGAATTGCCTCAGAATTCTACATCGATCTAATTTTGGAATCACGGTTGACCAGTAAAGGTCGCCCGCGATTTATAGAAGTATATCCATCTTTTATTTTGTAATTTAGTTATCTCATCTTCGATCGAGTCTATCTTCGAATCAGGAATCTATTGATTGCAGTTCCTCTAAATTAAATCTCTATCTTTGTTTTGAAATCCATTCTTGAATCATCCTTTGAAAATCGGGTTTTGTTTGTATTTTTGAAATTATTTATACCGAAATTTTATTTTGATAACTATGATTTTTTATATATACAAAAGTGAAAATGTTTTGATAAGGATTATATACCTATATATATAAAGCAAATAAGAAACGTTATTCCCTATAAAAGGGTTTTGAAAGGATTTGAAATTTTGAAAAAATTATAAGAAATTGATTTATATAAAAATGATTTATAACTGCAGAGTTAAATTTGAAATTCAAGAATTGAATACCGGTATTTTGAAATTGGTTTTAAGATTTTGGAAAATATATAAAAATAATACGATTTAAAAGTATTTTTCCGAATAAGAAATGTTTAAAATGAGTTCAAATGAATTCCAATAATTTGAAGAAATTTCAAAGCAGTTTTCAAGAAAATAGAAGTCCAGAACTCACTTATGTCGCTGGAAAATAATTTCGGTGATGAGTGCACGCATCATCGACATTGATTTTCGAGTTTCTGAGTGGGGGAGAGGCCACTTTAATAGCTTCGCAAGTGATTTTGTAAAACCGTTTTTGATTTCAAATTCCGAAGTATAAATTGATATTTTAGAAAGATATAAGTATATATTTGAAACAATTTAAAATGAGACCGGTGTTCAGTCCTCGAGTTTCAGATTTAATAATTGATTTATTGGTTTATTATTGATTTTCAACTCTTGAATTGAAAATTTGATTTCCCTAACTATTTCGAGTGTTCGAACACTTCCAAATCGAGATTAAATTTTCAAAGCTAAGAAATTTCGAAGAGTATAAAATGTTTGATAAAGAATATAAATTTAGTTTTGAAATGTTTGAAAAGAAAAAAATAGTTGAATAATGGTTTTCAGAAAGGTAAATTGGATATTTCAAATAGAAATAGATAGTTTAAAAGTTTTAAAAGGGATAATTATAAATTTGGAAGCCATTTTGAGTATAATTGATTTTGAGAAAATATTTGGTTTTGAAAATTTAATTGAAATTAAAAACCAGTACTTATATGGTGATTTTGAAAATGAATTTGTTCGAATTGAATTATTTTAATTTGGAAACTGGGAACTTTGAAATTTAGATATTTAATTTGGAAGAAAATATGGTGAAATCATATATGATTTTGAAACTGAATTGATATTGAAATGATTTGAAATTGAGAACCTTAGATTACTAAGCACTTGATTTGGGAGTGGTCGAACTTATATAAAATGGATTGTATAAGTATGAAGTTGATTTGAAATCTATTGATTTGAAAAGGTACTCAATTTGGAAAGAGATTTTATATAATCGAAGTCTATATAAGTATGATTTGATCTACTATTGACTTAGAAAGTATTCGATTTGGGAAAAATAGAATCCTATATATATGGACTTTATATAAGTACAATATTTGAAAGTGAATTGAAAAGGTACTATATGATATATATTTTCGAAGTAAAGATATGGAAAGTGCCTTCTCCTTGATATCCGCTTTATGGCCACATCGTGGATTCATTCTATCGATATTATTCTCTCTGATTTTTGGTTTTCCGGATGTAATACTCGAGTGTTCCCACCGTGGCGTAACCCATGGTTTTTTCTCTCTCGTGAATGCATAGCGCAATTGCCTGGCTGAGTCTTGCCTAGGGGTACGGATTGTTTCCTGGGGGATCCAGGCGTAACCATTGTGTATCTTGCAATCTGTGTGGGTTGCGAATAGTAGCGCAAGTGCCTGGCTGAGTCTTGCCTAGGGGTACGGATTGTTTCCTGGGGGATCCAGGCGTAACCATTGTGTATCCTGCACTCTACTAGTCATCATGGCGTAACTCGCAGGGCTGAGAAAGCTTACGGATATGGATTGTTTCCTGGGGGACCCAGGCGTAACCATTGTGTATCTGCGAACCATGGTTGGACAAAGGTTTTGGTTTGGTTGTTTGTTGGATTGTACTTTCCATATCTGTTTTTAAAGGTTTTTCAAGTATTTTCACTGGGTGTTGAAATGGGTCTACTAAGTACTTGAAGAATGCTAGCTTTGCGCCTGATCAACGCATGGCCAGAGTCTGCAAGAACGAGGATAAACTTGTTAAAACATCGAGTTATAAAAGTATTTTCGAAAGGAAAATTTATTTCGATATAGTAGTATTGTTTTTATAAAAAGTATTATTATAAAGGTATTTATTATAAAAGTATTTTTCCCAACTAAAGAAATTTTGAATTAATATTTGAAAATTAAATTCTTATGGTTCTAGATTAATTATTCGTGCCCGATACTATTCCTTGCATCTACCTTATCTGCTCAGTTTAGTTATTCACCATGATTCTGTTTTCCAAATCTACCTTCCTTCCTTGTTGGATATATCCTTTTTAAATATTGCTTATTTGTATACTACATTGTTTAATAGAAAATTTTAGTGTTATAAATATTTTGAAGTTATTAATTTAATAAAACATGTTTAAATAAAATGATTATTGATGTATCTATAATGTTAAAAGTATCTTAAGATTTCCAAGTGAAGTTTTCAAATTAATATTTTGAGTAAAATTTATATAATTTTAAAATTTATTGTTTATCTTGTCTTCCAATCTATTTTCTTTCTGGTTGTTCTAATTCTCCTACCTCCTTCCTTTTCGGGGACGAAAAGTTTTGAGTGGGGGAGAGTGTAACGACCCATAAAATTTTAATAATTTTAATTGGTTTTATAACATATTTAATTGAATTTTGCGAAATTTTAATAATAATATTTTGAGATAAAAATTTAATATTTGGTTTGCGTATAATTAAACATAGCAAAAGGTAAATTTTAAATTAATTTTATGAAAGTTTATTTTATTGTTAATTCTATTAAATTCTAGTCAGTTGATAATGGTTGAAAATAAAATATTTTTCAAACCAGAAATATTTTTACATAAGAAAATTCTAAATCATCTTCTGACGGAGACGTCATTTTTTGTTTTTCTAAATTTGGACTTCTTTAGCTCCATCGATCTTATTTTATGTGTTTTGTTGCACTTTCCCTTAGTAGAAAATTCGAATTTTATAATTCAATCGTATCACTGATATCTGTATACCGTTTTGACCGTCTCGTCATGCTGATCTCAGCGGTATATTTATTTTTGTATTTTGAAATCCGGTACGTGGCTGAATTGGTAAAACGCCGGCCCGTATCGGTATCCGTTTTAAAACCTTTTGGTTCCTGTGTCTTTTCAAACTTGCAACGTGCTGTCCAAAACAAGAATAAACTACTTTAATAATTTTTCAAATTAATACTTACAGACGTTGCTATGTCATTTCTGTATTTTGGAGATAACTTTTTGTAACGTTTGATAATAATAATTAATCTGCATAGTATAATTGGTTTTGAATTGAGATCTAGGAAATAAATAAATTAAGAAAAACATATAACTTGCAAGCAATAAAAATTTGCTTTAATTGTTTTACCTGATTTCAGGGCGTGTGACCGTTGAATTCGAAAGAAATCATATTTTAACACGTACGAAAAAAAAATATCTTCCCAGATCTGCCATAATTTTCCTTCCTCTGCTTTTCTCACCTTCCCTCTAAATCAACAAATCACATCAGCCAAAGCCTTCAACCGCCCCACTCCCTTCTCCACCAGCAAGTTCCACCGCGCCCACGTGAACCGCTCACCATTCATACCCCGTTGCTCCTCTCCCCCTTGCTTGTTGACACAGCCAGCTCCCCTTTTTTCCGCCATCGTCGAGACAGCCCTTTGGCCTCTGCCTCCACCCTGCACCGCTGATAGCCTTCCCTGGGTCCCCCTCGCGCTTGAGATCCACACGCGACCCGACCCTCCAACACTTCCCCTCTGTTTCCGCCTCTCACCCAGTTAGCATATGCAGCACCATCAAGTCCACCTTTTCCCCCTTTCTTCCCATACTTGGCCGAGCAACCCTCCTCGTCCTCATCTCCTCCGGCCCGGGCCACCCTGTAGAGCTCGCGCCTATGCCGCTTCACCTGAACTTGTCGCGCTTTGCTCTGGGCATTGATGCTTTCTTTGGTAAGATATATGATGATCTATTTATATAAAACTTATACATATAGTTTGAAGTATGCAATTATGTTTTATACGTGTAGTATATACAGTAAATGTTACGTAAACTATTTATATATATAAGCAGTGTTAACTGTTGTATAGGTATATTTGAAGTTTTATATCAATATTTAGTTTATATGTTAAAGTAAGTAAGTCTGTATATACATATGTTTGCAAATATCTATGTTTGGTTATAAATATATTGAAATTTTGATTTTTAAATTATATATAGATTTTAGTTTGTTCTAGCACAGGTAGTACAGCGTTTAAAGTATAGGTGCTTATATATACACCGTGTGATTTCCATTTAATTTATATTTTTATAGTTATATATGTCAGATTTGTATAAACTTTTATACATCAGTTTTATCAAAGCTATATTTTGTACCAATAGATATATTCGAACGTTATATATGTTCATTCAGACTAAACTTTGATTTATTTAAAAGGTGGTTTATATAAGTAAATTTTCTACAGTTTATATTTGTAAGTATATCAATATGAAGACCAATATATATAAGAAGTATAAGATGTATAACTTTGTATATATGTAGATTAGTGTAAATTTATACAAGCTATATTATTTTGCATAAAATAACAGGACCATTATATTGGTATTTGCTGTAAAGTTATACTAGGATGCATTATACATATATATATATATATTACAGTTGTATACATTAATGTAGATATTAAAAGTTGCATATGTTAAGCTGCATGGGGTTTTGGTATATGGTTATAAAAGTGAAGTTTGGTTGATTTGTATTTTGATATATGTTACAAGTGATTTATATATAAAAAAAAAATTATATTTTGTCTACATATAAACATTTAAATATATACGCATTTCATACTGTTTTTTTTTTACAAAGGGTAGGTACTGTGTGTCTGCATATAGGTTATGTATAATAGTATTTTATATTGTATGTGTACATTTTTTTTTATAGCTTGTCAGTTTGTAAGATTTTCAAACAATTTTCTGTCGTGTTTTGATATGTGAGTATAGGTTAGCTCGCATCAATATTAAGTTGGATAAGTTTTAAAGTACAAATATGTTAGTTGATTTATACCCGTCCTTTAGTTTTAGAAGTTGTTTTTCACAAGAGCTATATGTATATTAGTATATAAACCCATATTTGATATGTTTACAGTATACAAGTTTGATAATGTAAGTTATCTGTATTAAAATTTAGCAAGATTTTTTTTATAAATTTGTTTCAAATATAAATGCTAAATACATAACAAGGACGTAAGTATTTTGGATTTTTAATAATAAGTATATGTATATATATATATATTTAATTTAATATATTTTGGATTTAGAATATGACTCTATATACAGTTATATATGGTTATATGTACATTAACTCACTGATACCATTTATCTTCATCGATCTATTTCTGATTTAAATCCGTCTATTTCTATTTATCAGTTTGTCCGTCAAATTCGTTCCAATCTAGCTTTGCTTTGAAATTCATGCTTGGATCCGTAACTCAATTTCATCGCCTGTCCTCTCTAGCCTCGGAAGGTGAGTAATCACTCACGATTAACATTATTTTATTCATTAAATTTGATTTCAATTGAAACGACAATTGAAATATGCTGCTGTAGTTATTTAAATTTGTTATATATGCTATTATCTGTAACTGTTCACCTGCGGGATATGACACCATATCATGTTGTTTATATAATATTGTTATTGATGATATATGCCTGTTATTTTATTGTATTTTCTGTTGTCACTCTGCAAGTTCCCTGTAGTTTATAAATCACTATAGGTTGAAATGATACATACCCGAACAGACTTTAGAATAGGAGAATTTCGTTATGGGTTGAAATAATAGACCTAAGCGATATTCATTTAATTAAATTTGGGATTACGGATTGGAATGATATCCACCCGTATATATTTAGTGTACGGATTTAAATGATAAATATCTGTAACACTTGACCAGATGATAAGGAATATATACAGACACCGTGGTTCATATATAAATATTTAGGAAATAAATTCTTTGTTTGAAAAGAAATATATGGTCTTAATAAATGTTAATTCTTAAATTTCTAAATATATAGATTTAATAATATTTAATTTAATTAAGTTTGATTTAATACATAAACTATGTTAATATTTATGTAAATTATATTTCAAATAGATTTTTGAAATAATTGGGATAAATTGCGATGGGGAGATAAATTTGAGTTTATTAAATGGTATCTAAATAAGGATTTATTTAATTAAATCAATCTAAAATTTTTAAATGGGAAATTTTAAAAAGGTAGGATTTTATAACTGGATTTTTGTTTTAAGCGATTAAATGCATATTTCACGTTTAAGTAAATTAAAGAAAATATTGAGAAAAATGGAATTTAAGGTTAATTAAATAATCTTGAATCAAATGAGGAAGTATTTTAAGACTAAATAATAATGAGGTTAAATCGAGATCTATATGAAATGGTAAAATTGAACATTTAAATTTTTAAGCCTTAAACTATATTGGAATTTAGATGGTTTAAATTTGAAATTCAGATCTGTACTTGAAATCAATATAGTTGAATTTGTTATTTAGAAACTAAATTGAATTAAAATGAAAATCTAGGTTGAACTAAATTTGAATTTATTATTTAGAAAACTAAATTGAATAAAAATTTAGTTGAAACGTTGAATACTTAAAAGTTTAAAAATATTGAATATAAAGGGGTATTATGTGATTACAAATCCGAATTTGAGATCGATAAAATTAAAGTGGTTATTTTAGGATTTGAGTTGAATTTAAATTGATAAATTGAGATTGAATTTAATATAAATGGGAAGGTTGGGTTGATGTTGAAACAATTTGTTAAGTTGAGGGAATTGAAAATATTTTACGGTATAAATTATTTAATATATCTAAATACTATTTTGGAAAATAGCTATATTTGAAGTGAAATGATATTTGATTTTGAGGTATAAATTAAGATGAAAGAACCACGGGGTTATAGTGTATATTTCTACCCTGTAGATAGTTCCATGGACCCTTAGAGGATGATTATTCCAAACATCCTTTAAGTTATTTGTATTTCAGTTGATATTTCACTTGAGTTGGATTTATTGATATAAGAATGTTAATCCTGACTCGAGTGTTTTGTGTTTTGTTTTACGCTCGGGTCAGACTGAGTGATACATCATTTGAGACTCACCTTCGAAGTTGGAGCCTTGCTTGAAGATCCAGCTATCTATCCTTTCAGTCATCCTGTTGATTTGTTCAGAGAAGTCATCTGAGCATAATGGAGACTTCACTACATCTAAGATATTCAGTTGTATTTTATTTCTAACTCCAACGTATATAGTAGCTTCATAAACTACTATTCTTTATCTATTTCGCTGCATTATATTTCTCTGTGTCTGTGATGATTTATCTACTATATATGTTAAGTTTTGCCAAATTTTAATTAACAATTCGGTATTTTGAATTATTCAAGTCGGATATGTATGGTTTTATTATCGATTTGAATGGTCCAAAATAGCGGGTCGTTACAGTTGGTATCAGAGCTTTGGCTCTAGGCAAAACTTAGCATATATGGTAAATTTATTTACAGAATCACTTTCGCTCGAGTTGAATCTCTTCCTTTTGACTCGATTTCCTTTGAATTTTGGAATGTCCCTCGGTTCCGAAATTCATTCTATCTCTCCCTATTTATATTCGTTTGATTTTGGAGTATCCCATAACTCCACTCAATGATTTGTAAAGGGGGTGAAAACTCCTTTTCAATTGGCATTGACTCACCGAAGATTTCTGTATCCTCGGTTTACGATGCTGGTATATCTTGTTATGCCGAATTCTATATCTCTGGCGATCGAATGTCGAATTGCCTCAGAATTCTACATCGATCTAATTTTGGAATCACGGTTGACCAGTAAAGGTCGCCCGCGATTTATAGAAGTATATCCATCTTTTATTTTGTAATTTAATTATCTCATCTTCGATCGAGTCTATCTTCGAATCAGGAATCTATTGATTGCAGTTCCTCTAAATTAAATCCCTATCTTTGTTTTGAAATCCATTCTTGAATCATCCTTTGAAAATCGGGTTTTGTTTGTATTTTTGAAATTATTTATACCGAAATTTTATTTTGATAACTATGATTTTTTATATATACAAAAGTGAAAATGTTTTGATAAGGATTATATACCTATATATATAAAGCAAATAAGAAACGTTATTCCCTATAAAAGGGTTTTGAAAGGATTTGAAATTTTGAAAAAATTATAAGAAATTGATTTATATAAAAATGATTTATAACTGCAGAGTTAAATTTGAAATTCAAGAATTGAATACCGGTATTTTGAAATTGGTTTTAAGATTTTGGAAAATATATAAAAATAATACGATTTAAAAGTATTTTTCCAAATAAGAAATGTTTAAAATGAGTTCAAATGAATTCCAATAATTTGAAGAAATTTCAAAGCAGTTTTCAAGAAAATAGAAGTCCAGAACTCACTTATGTCGCTGGAAAATAATTTCGGTGATGAGTGCACGCATCATCGACATTGATTTTCGAATTTCTGAGTGGGGGAGAGGCCACTTTAATAGCTTCGCAAGTGATTTTGTAAAACCGTTTTTGATTTCAAATTCCGAAGTATAAATTGATATTTTAGAAAGATATAAGTATATATTTGAAACAATTTAAAATGAGACCGGTGTTCAGTCCTCGAGTTTCAGATTTAATAATTGATTTATTGGTTTATTATTGATTTTCAACTCTTGAATTGAAAATTTGATTTCCCTAACTATTTCGAGTGTTCGAACACTTCCAAATCGAGATTAAATTTTCAAAGCTAAGAAATTTCGAAGAGTATAAAATGTTTGATAAAGAATATAAATTTAGTTTTGAAATGTTTGAAAAGAAAAAAATAGTTGAATAATGGTTTTCAGAAAGGTAAATTGGATATTTCAAATAGAAATAGATAGTTTAAAAGTTTTAAAAGGGATAATTATAAATTTGGAAGCCATTTTGAGTATAATTGATTTTGAGAAAATATTTGGTTTTGAAAATTTAATTGAAATTAGAAACCAGTACTTATATGGTGATTTTGAAAATGAATTTGTTCGAATTGAATTATTTTAATTTGGAAACTGGGAACTTTGAAATTTAGATATTTAATTTGGAAGAAAATATGGTGAAATCGTATATGATTTTGAAACTGAATTGATATTGAAATGATTTGAAATTGAGAACCTTAGATTACTAAGCACTTGATTTGGGAGTGGTCGAACTTATATAAAATGGATTGTATAAGTATGAAGTTGATTTGAAATCTATTGATTTGAAAAGGTACTCAATTTGGAAAGAGATTTTATATAATCGAAGTCTATATAAGTATGATTTGATCTACTATTGACTTAGAAAGTATTCGATTTGGGAAAAATAGAATCCTATATATATGGACTTTGTATAAGTACAATATTTGAAAGTGATTTGAAAAGGTACTATATGATATATATATTTTAGAAGTAAAGATATGGAAAGTGCCTTCTCCTTGATATCCGCTTTATGGCCACATCGTGGATTCATTCTATCGATATTATTCTCTCTGATTTTTGGTTTTTCGGATGTAATACTCGAGTGTTCCCACCGTGGCGTAACCCATGGTTTTTTCTCTCTCGTGAATGCATAGCGCAATTGCCTGGCTGAGTCTTGCCTAGGGGTACGGATTGTTTCCTGGGGGATCCAGGCGTAACCATTGTGTATCTTGCAATCTGTGTAGGTTGCGAATAGTAGCGCAAGTGCCTGGCTGAGTCTTGCCTAGGGGTACGGATTGTTTCCTGGGGGATCCAGGCGTAACCATTGTGTATCCTGCACTCTACTAGTCATCATGGCGTAACTCGCAGGGCTGAGAAAGCTTACGGATATGGATTGTTTCCTGGGGGACCCAGGCGTAACCATTGTGTATCTGCGAACCATGGTTGGACAAAGGTTTTGGTTTGGTTGTTTGTTGGATTGTACTTTCCATATCTGTTTTTAAAGGTTTTTCAAGTATTTTCACTGGGTGTTGAAATGGGTCTACTAAGTACTTGAAGAATGCTAGCTTTGCGCCTGATCAACGCATGGCCAGAGTCTGCAAGAACGAGGATAAACTTGTTAAAACATCGAGTTATAAAAGTATTTTCGAAAGGAAAATTTATTTCGATATAGTAGTATTTTTTTATAAAAAGTATTATTATAAAGGTATTTATTATAAAAGTATTTTTCCCAACTAAAGAAATTTTGAATTAATATTTGAAAATTAAATTCTTATGGTTCTAGATTAATTATTCGTGCCCGATACTATTCCTTGCATATACCTTATCTGCTCAGTTTAGTTATTCACCATGATTCTGTTTTCCAAATCTACCTTCCTTCCTTGTTGGATATATCCTTTTTAAATATTGCTTATTTGTATACTACATTGTTTAATAGAAAATTTTAGTGTTATAAATATTTTGAAGTTATTAATTTAATAAAACATGTTTAAATAAAATGATTATTGATGTATCTATAATGTTAAAAGTATCTTAAGATTTCCAAGTGAAGTTTTCAAATGAATATTTTGAGTAAAATTTATATAATTTTAAAATTTATTGTTTATCTTGTCTTCCAATCTATTTTCTTTCTGGTTGTTCTAATTCTCCTACCTCCTTCCTTTTCGGGGACGAAAAGTTTTGAGTGGGGGAGAGTGTAACGACCCATAAAATTTTAATAATTTTAATTGGTTTTATAACGTATTTAATTGAATTTTGAGAAATTTTAATAATAATATTTTGAGATAAAAATTTAATATTTGGTTTGCGTATAATTAAACATAGCAAAAGGTAAATTTTAAATTAATTTTATGAAAGTTTATTTTATTGTTAATTCTATTAAATTCTAGTCAGTTGATAATGGTTGAAAATAAAATATTTTTCAAACCAGAAATATTTTTACATAAGAAAATTCTAAATCATCTTCTGACGGAGACGTCATTTTTTGTTTTTCTAAATTTGGACTTCTTTAGCTCCATCGATCTTATTTTATGTGTTTTGTTGCACTTTCCCTTAGTAGAAAATTCGAATTTTATAATTCAATCGTATCACTGATATCTGTATACCGTTTTGATCGTCTCGTCATGCTGATCTCAGCGGTATATTTATTTTTGTATTTTGAAATCCGGTACGTGGCTGAATTGGTAAAACGCCGGCCCGTATCGGTATCCGTTTTAAAACCTTTTGGTTCCTGTGTCTTTTCAAACTTGCGACGTGCTGTCCAAAACAAGAATAAACCTCCTTGGAACTGGATGAAATAATTTATGTAATCTGGATTGTCACTGGGAAATATGAATTTTAGAAAGAAAATCATAATTTTTAAAATTAAATTGAATGTGAATTTGGGATTTGTCTGGAATTTGGGTTTTGGTCTAAATTTAATGATCTTTGCATTTGGAGTGTTCGGGGTTCATGATGGAGCTAGAGGTAGGATTGGTCTAAATAAAGTAAGTTTAAAAAACTTTAAATAATTAAGCTAAAGTTATTTCTAGAAATTCATTTCTTTGAATTGATTGTTTATATGAATGAATTTGTATGAATGGTTTAAAATATTTTAAGTTAAAAACCTTAATGGTATTTTCCAACTTATTTTGTAATATAAAGGAAATTTATAAGGGAATGTTTTTATTAGTTAATAAATAATGATTTATAATTAACAATTAAAGATTTAAGTAATTTATTAACTTGAAAACTAATGATTGTAAATTAATAATTAAAGGAAAGTAATTAATGATTACTTTATATTTAAACTAATTAATGAATTAAGTTAAGTAAAGTTTCAAGGTTATTTAAAGATAATGTTTTATCTTAAGAGATAATTAAGTTTTAATGAATTGTAATTAATTAGGTTAATTAAGAAATTTTAAGTTTAATTAATTAATTTAATTAATTATTCAAACAGGGTTAATTAAGTAATTAATTAAGGATGATTATTAAATTAATTAACTAATAATTATGATGATTTAATTTATGACTAATGATTAATTAAATTATAATTATTTATTAATTAAGTAATTAAACTAGCAATTAAGTTTTAATTGGGTTTTCTTATTTAATAATTAAAAGGTTATTAATCTATAATGAAAGATAATTAAGAATTAATTAAATATCATTAGAGGTTAATTCATTGTAATTAAGGATTGATTAAGTATAATTATGAATTAAATCAATTTGTAATTAAGGTTGTTAATTAATAATTAAGTTTTATTAATTAATGATTAAGAGATAACTAATTGGTTAATTAAGGTTATAAAAGTAATCAGTGATTGATTACTTTGTATTAAAGGATTGATTAATAATTAAGATTTATTAATTAATGGTGAAGATAATTAGTCTGTAATTAACGATCAATTTGGTTAAAGAGTAATTAAGGGATGAATTACTCGATTATGATTTATGGGGTGCTTGTGATCAAGCTAAGTTAATTAATTTGTTAATTAATTAAAGATAGTCACATGATAAATGATTAAGTATGTTTACTTAATAAGTTTTGATAAGAATAATTACTTAAGATAAGTAATTGATGAATAAATTACAAAGGTAATTGAGATAAGTAAAATTACTTATTGGGAAGAAATTTTAAATGGATAATTACTTGTTAAAGTAATTAAGGGTTTATTACTTTGTATAATAAATCAAAGGATTTATAAATATAATTAAAAGTAATTAAGAAGTAATTAAGAATAATTAATTATTGTTATATTTATTAAAGTTGATTAATTGAAAGCAATTAATTTAAGCATGACTAAGTATTATAATTAATTAAGAAATAATGTGATTAATTATAGTTAATTATTTAATGGAAGTAATGAATTAAGGTTCATAAATTAATATGATTAATGAGAATAATTAAGGATTAATTACTTGATTAAGAGTTAATTAATTAAGGTTGATTAATTAAGATGATGATTAATTAGTTGGTTTAATTAATGGATAAGTAAGCAAGATTTATTTTGATGTAGGTAATTAATTTAATTAATTTTAAATTAATTAAGAGATGAAGTAATTAATTTAATTCACTTTAAATTAATTAGAGATAGAGATAGTTAATTTAGTTCATTTTAAATTAATTATGTTGCGATTAAGTAAATCATTGCTTATGTATGAATGGGTGACATTGATTGTCTTGAATGGATGTAATCTCAGAAATGAGATAAGTAATGTTGTGTGATATGAATGGTTGGATGCATTGTGATGGTAATATAGATTATCTATTGTGATGATGATATGAATTACCTATTTTGTTATGGATCATCTGCTTATTATGATAATGTGATTATCAAGTGTGACTTGTGAATTATCTATCCGTGTGTACATAGATAATTAAATTGAATTGTTTAACCTTAAACAACTTGGACCTAAAAGATACGCTTTGGATTTCGATGAGACCGGGATCGGGTTTCCATATTTGGATATCCAAAAACCACATCGATCCAAATTAACGATAAGTCGTGAATCTCAAGTTAAGAGTGAAGACTCGAGGTGTAAGAACTATTCGTCGGTATAACTCTGAGGGTGATTCTGTGATGAGTTTGATGAGTAGTACTTTCAGATTCGAGATGGTGGTTCAGAGTGCAAGGGTTATCGTCGTTAACTCTGAGGGTGATTCCAAAATGATGTAACGAGATAATGTCTTCGGTTTCGTTCGAACCCGAAACGAACTTATATGGATCGAATGCTTTCAGAACATCGTCAGGTGGACGATGAGCATTCTAAGTGATGTGTTCACAAAAGGTAATCGTAGCCTCAAGCCTCATCAACGGGGAATGGCTAAAACAAGGAAGGTGCAGCAAGGCTAAGTGGGTCATGCCCAAGTAGGATGAGATTAATCCCTGTCTAGAGTCCCTTTTATTTCGGCTGTGTGGGCGGTTGAATAGCTACATCCGCCGGGGTTGTCTTACTCGGCACTGTTCAGTAAGGAATGGTTTCGGCCTTGTGTTGTAGGGGAGCGGGCATACTCCTCGGTACGGTGATCTAGGCCACGTACTGTGACGGGCGGTACCCCAGTAGTCCTGCCATTGTATGGAATCCAAAATCCAATAAGTGCCCTCGGATTAGATTGTATTACCCATTTTTGTGGGCTGTAGCTAGAATCTAATAATGTAACAATTTAGGCTATTTCATATTTATTTGAAAACCCTAGACCCTATTATTATATCACTGGATTTCCTATCAAATGTTTTGGTTAGCGTAAGGTAAAAACTTTTCCATGTTTATGTGTGGGAAGTCTTATGTGATACCTTTTCTTTCAAAAGGTTTTTAAAGTCAAGCAACTTTAACCGTTTACTCACACCAGACCCATGTCTGACCCGGAGTTTATTTTTTTTCTTAAATTCTCGGGTACTCAAATTTTTACGAGTAGCCAGGGGATGCAGGTTGGCTTGACGAATTCTGAAGGAGCAATGGAGCAGGAGGCTTCTGCGTATAGCTATATAGTATTCCGTTGTGTGTTCTCTGAGTCGTTTGTCTTTGAGTTGTATTGAGTTATATACCTAGACAGGTATTTATAACTGTCTAGTATGTGTTGTTTAGCTGTGTATCTCTGATGTATATGATACTATGCAATGTATTATGTGATTAATATAATTTATTCGTTCTGCTGTTTAGATTCTGATGTGGTTTCTTTCTTCTTCTCTGTCTTTTTTCGTTTCTATCCCTTTCTTAAAAGTGATGCGATTTTCTGTGGTAAGAAAGTCGGGTCGTTTCATGTGGAAGTTTTGATAATTTAAATTTGGATTTAAATTTAAATTTTAGTAAGTGTAGTTAATAATATTGTTGGAAACTATGGAAGGTTTTGGAAATTTGGTTGAAGTAATAGTGGGTCTTTAATAAAAGATATGTTATGGCAATTTGATAAAACTGTTTGGTTTTCGAAAATAGTAATGGGTATTGGATCATTCTTCTTATCTAGCAATTTCAGGGACGAAATTTTTTTAAGGGGGGAGGAATGTGACGACCCAGAAATTTTAGACATTTGAAATTGGAATATTTAATTAATTTTAAATATTTGAAAATTAGTTTAACTTGGATTTCAAATATCAGTTTGAATTTGACGATTAAATTTATTGAATGTAATAATTAAAGATTGGGTAAAACATTTAATCTTGAGTTTTAAGCTGATAAAAATATTTCAAGGGCTTATAAAACTTATAATAGTAATACAAAAGATAACAGATGAGTTAAAACTGAATTTGGAACTAACTTGTTCAGTTTTAAAATTCTATAGTTTAAATTGGAATTAAAAATATCCTTCCGAGGCATAATCTCGGTGTAACGACCCGCCTTTCATTCCATAGAAAGACGCATCATTAAGAAGAAAAGAAAGGGATGGAAAAGAGAAAAGATAGGAAAGAAAGAAACAAACAACATCAGAATCTCACAGCGGAATGAATAAATTATATTATATCACATAAAACATTACATAGTATCATATACATCAGAGTTATAAAGCTAATACAACACAAACTAGACTGTTATAAATATCTGTCTAGCAATTACAATTCAAGTACATCAGAGAAAACAGATACAACTCAAACACAGCAGAACCACTATAATATCCACACGTTGAAGACTCCTGCTCCATTTCTTCTCCCGAACTCGTCAAAAAAATCCTGAATCACTTGACTACTCATACATAATATGAGTATCCAAGAGTTTAATAAAATAGAAAATAAATACTCGGGTCAGACATGGGTCTGGTGTGAGTAAACGGGTTTAAAGTTGTTTAACTTTAGAAAATCTTTTGGAAAGAAAAGGTATCACGTAAGACTTCCCACACATAAACATGGAAAAGTTTTTACCTTACACTGACCAAAACATTGGATATGAAATCCAATGATATGATAATAGTGTCTAGGGTTTTCAAAATAAAATACAGAAATAGCTGGAATGCTTACATCTCACGTTCCAACATAGTTGGGCACAATCAAAACTATACAGGCCCTTATTGGATTTTGGATTCCATCAATGGCAGGCTACCGGGGTACCACCCGTCATAGTACGTGGCCTAAATCACCGTACCGAGGAGTACGCCCGCTCTCTTGCAACACAAAGCTGGAACCATCCCTTACTGGATAGTCCCGAACAAGACCACCCCGCAGATTGGCCGTCGCCAACTGCCACACAACCGAAATAAAGAGGGACCTCTAGACAGGGGTAAATCTCGTCCTACTTGGGCATGACCCACTTAGCCTTGCTGCACCTCCCCTGTTTTAGCCATTCCCGGTTGATGAGGCTTAAGGCTACGATTACCTTTATAGGACACATCAATCTTAGAATGCTCATCGTCCACCTGACGATGTTCTGAAAGCATTCAATCCATACAAGTTCGTTTCGGGTTCGAACGATACCGAAGGCATTATCTCATTACACTCATTTTGGAATCACCCTCAGAGTTAACGACGATAACCCTTGCACTCTGAATCTTCATCTCGAACCTGAAAGTACTATTTCCGTCAAACTCATCACGGAATCACCCTCAGAGTTATACTGACGAATAGTTCTTACACCTCGAGTCTTTACTCTTCACTTGAGATTCACGACCTAACGTTTAATTTGGATCGATGTGGTTTTCGGAATTCCAAATTTGGAAACCCGATCCCAGTATCATCGAAATCCAAACGCCATCTTAATGTCCAAGTGATTTTAATTTGAATAATTAATTCAATCCATCATTTTCTATTACACACAGATAGATAATCCACATATCTCAATAGATAATCACATTAATCATAAATAGATAATCTGTATCATAATCACAAACAGATAATCATCACAACCAGATAATCCATATTATCATACTTTAACTAAGCATCCATATCATATAGATATTACTCATCTCATTATTGAGATTACAACCATCCAAAGAAATATCAATATCGTCCATAAGCAAAGATTTATTATCCATCATCTATAATTAATTTAAAATGAATTAAATTAATTATTTCTATCTCTAATTAATTTAAAATAAAATAAATTAATTATCACATCTATAAATCCTGCTTATATCCATTAATTAATTAACCCAGTTAATTAATCATTCTCTAAGTATCCTACTTGATTTAAACACCTTTGATTAATCATTCTCTAATTACAATAAGTAATTAGTCTTTAATTAATTTCACAAATTAATTAACCTTAATCATTAGTAATTAACATTTAATACTTTATTTGTTAATTAATTATAATTAATTACATTTATCCTTAATTAATTACATTAATTAATCACTTAATTAATTAATTATTACATAATTAAATAATCGTTAATTACATCATTAATTATATTAATTAATGATCTCTAAGTTATATTTAAATTAATTACTTAATTAAAATTAATTACATTTAGTAATTAATCTAAAATTTAAAATACAATTATTAATCACCCTTGATTAATATTCAATCCAGTAATTAACTACCCTTAATTACCCATAACAAATTAATTATTTCATAATTAATTATCTTCATTAATTAATCCCTTGATTAATTACAATAGTAATTATCCAAATTACTTAATTATAAATCATTTCCCACTAATTACATTCCAGTAATTATCATTTATTACTTCTCTAAGTAATAATGTTCCATTAATTACATTAAGTAATTATTCTTATTAAACCATCAAATGATTTACTTAAATTAATTAAACTAAATTAATTAACTTAAACAAATCACGTTATCATAATTAATTACAATAAGTAATTAATCCCTTAATTACTTTATCAAGTAATTATACTTAACAATATACAATTTATTATCTTCAATTAATTAATCTAATTAATTATTGAAATTAATCACATTAATTAATTACTTAATTATCCTTAGATAATGATCATTATTAATTAACAACATTTTCTTTAATTACTTTCTTAAGAAAAATTATCTTTGATTAATTATCAGTAATCATTTCTAATTAAAAATTAATCTAAATCATTATATAAAATCAAATAAATAGGTTATTCCTTAATTATCTTAATTATTTCCAAAATAATTCATTTACATTAATGACTTTATTTACATTCAAATGTATTTAAAATAATACATTTCTAAATTAAATTCAAATTCCATTTTCAAATAAGATTCAAATTGTTAAACAATTTAAACATATATCCAAAATTTAAATAAATTTATAAATCATGAAATAAAAATAAATGTTAAAGAACATTCATTACTTAAATATATAAGAAAAGTTTAAAAAGAAATTCTTAATTTATTTTAAAAGAAAACAGGCTAAAAAATAAATTGGTTATTTAACCTTTCAAATTTAAGTTAAACCCATCATAACATTTATTCAAATATTTAAAGTAAAAAAAAATATCAAGTTTTAACCATTTATTTGAAATCAAATTCATTTTTTTAATCTACTTTAAAACATTTTAAACATGTTTAACATTTAAAATTTTCAAATCTGATTTAAATTCAAGATTTAAATTTATAGTAAACTTGAACTATGTTTTAGACTTGATTTCTAAAAACTTGATTTAAATCTTACTTAAATTTAAAATTTTCATTTTTTTTAAAAACTTTGAATTCAAAAATTCATCAAGCTTAAACTTGAATTTAAACCTCTGTTTAAATCCGGCTTATAAATTTGAAATTCATTTAAATTTTAAAAAAAAACAAAACTGTCAGGTTTAATAACCTGAAACAAAACATACCCGTGACCCCTAAATAACTACTTCGAGTTATTTCCCTAAGTGCTCCGAGACAAAAACACAAATACCCGAGAGAAACTTCGAGTCACCTCCCTGCACAAACCCACAGTAGTTCATCAGAAACCAGCATATGCACGGTGCATATGCACCGGCACTCCGGCCATCTCCATCCACCATAGCCAACTCCACCAAGTCGCCGACCATTTCCAAACTTGATCACGACCCCCAGATATCCTCAAAGCAGCTCGAAATCAAATTCGAGTTAAACAATCAACCTGGAACATCACCCAGCAAAACATTCCAAACCTGTCAACAGCTCGAAAACCACCTCCGACCATCAACATCACTGCGACTCCGGCAACCTTTTCTTCTACGACTCCTCTTCCCAACCCCTAAGTATGGCAACACTCGGTGCAACAGAGAATCAGAGAGACAACCAAACTTCGACCCCCTAAAAACTAGGGTTAGAACCTGAAAATAGCTATTGTCGTCGCCACCAATCTCTGACCATCCACCTGATAATTTTCCTCCACTCTCCAATCAATCCTCCACCTCCAGGAAGAATCACAACATCCCACAATCACTAGATCACCAGATAAAACCCAAATCCCCTATTTTGTTCCACCCAGAAATGCACACTCAACCGTTAACTATAAATTGTGATTTCTGTTTTAAAATTCATGATTTCTAACATGCATTCTAGTATAAACTTGTTTTAATAATTTAAGATGTTTTAGATTTGCTTATTTGAAAATAATGATAGTTATATTTGTTTCAGAGACAACAGATTTTTAATATAACTAAATTTTGATTTATAAACATAATCTCTTACTAAGCAAACATCTTTTGTTTACACATTAATTTCTAACTGAAATCAATTCAAGTGATGAAGGATTTCTATTAAAGAAAATCTTAATTTAAAAAAACAAAATAGGTATGCAAATACCTGGCAACAACAACATATATATACATATTTATATATGTACACACAGAACATTCATCACAATGCAATCCCACAAACATACTTGTTTCTACCAATTCACATGCACAGATAACTTAAGCATTTTGCATGGTGAGGTTACTCACTTTTAAAAAAACATAACAGTTTCATCTATAATAGTTTTTGATTTAAAAAAAAACAGTTTAAGTTTGAAACTTGAGTATTTGAAATTTACTTTAGCTTGATTTTTAAAAGATGAACTGGTTTTAAAATAGAAATTTACTCACTTTTTAAATGAAGAAGCAGAGGACAACTGAGATGCAATTTCACATTTCCTGGAACCGATTTGCAAGTTGAATCTGGGTTTTTAATCTGCTGTTGAAGTTGATCTTAAAACTGCAGCAGTTGTGGTTGATTTTGATGAAGATAATCCTATCCTTAAATGCATGCAGCTGACCCCTATCTTCATTTGCTTGAATTTGAAGTTAATCACATACAAATTACAGATTTATGAAGATTGAACAGATTGTTATTTTGCAGATTTGGGTTTTGAGTTTGTTTGCAGATTTTAGATTGTATTTGGGTTTTTCAAAATTGTTTTGAATTTCTTCTCAAATCTGATTTCAGTTTCTTTTTAAGATAACGTTTGGTTTCTAAATAAATTTCTAAGTTTCTACCTTATATATTTTCAACAAAAAGTTTTTAAGAAAAATAAAACCATTGCCACTTGTTATCTAATGCGATAGATTAATTTACAAGTGTCTTCTTTATGATTTGAATGCTCAACACATGTACAATTTAATACTAAAAGAAATTTCTTAATTTATGAATGTTTTTAAATTCATTTCTAAAACAATTTCTAATTTAATTTAACATGTTATTATATTTTTATTTACACTTAGCCTTAAAATGATCACATATAAATTTTCTTTTACACAATTACATATCTTAATGTTCATTTGAATAATTTAAAATAATATTTTTAAAACTAAAGTTTCAAAAGAGAAAATTTTAAAAGAATTGAATATTGAATTCAATTTTATTTCAAAATTTCAATGCAAAATATTATACTCTAACATATCTGAACTAAGTCTATTTCAAAACAATTTTTAAAATAAAATAAACTTTTTATTATAATTCACAATTTAAACTATTATATTTTTATAAACAAAATAAATATTTTACATTAATTACTTTGAAAATATAAGATAGATTTTTAAATTAACTTTTGAAAAGTTTCTATACTAATTTAAATCAAATTAACCAATTTACAAGTTATACATCTATATATATATAATAATTTTGAAAATATCCTTTACATTAGCTTAGAAAGATAATTTTATTATTTAAATATTTTAAACTTTTGAAAAGAATAAAAATCCCAAATATTAAATTATCATTATAATAAATTTTGAAAAGAATATTATTTGAAAAACTAAATAATTACTAGTTTTCAAAAGATAATTTTTTGTTTGAATTAAATTATTAAATCAATATTTCACATTTTTAAAATAATTATTAATTAAATTATTAAATAAATATTGCCTAAATTTTCGGGACATCACACTCCTCCCGCCTTAAAAGAATTTCGTCCTCGAAATTTAAATGCAAAGGTAATTTAATAATCCCATACAGGTTTTAATTTTAAAATAGCAACCAATTCAAACAAACAATTCTAATTATCCAGACAAAATTCTGGATAGGATTCCCTAGAGTTTCCCTGGTACAAACACTGAGACACTCGCTCTACAGAATCTAAACTAGTTATACCACTCAGATCTAGAGCTCCTACGTACCTAGATCATCAAATCTAAACAGGACACTGGACCACAGACAAGTCCTGATCAACTTCCAAATCTCCCATAACTACAGATTCTAAAACCATTGATAGACCATACACGTACTTCCTCAGAGATACGTGAAAAATAAAACAAATTCCAGTCATCCGAACTGGAAATTCAATCCTGTAGACCAAACACTTAACCCTTAAGAGATAACAGAAAGATGCAATACTCTTATCCACAAATCTCTCCTGTCGATCCTGGGCAGCCTTCAACCTTCTAGATCAATCAATCTTCGCAGATGCTTTCTGGACAAAGAAATAAACGTTCTCCAGATCCTACTCAACAAAATGGTTCTCTCAAGATCCATCAAAATCCACCACACAAACTCTACTACACAAATATCTGAAGACTTCAAACATACTACTCCTATTCAGAAAACAGAACAGATGCACAAGACAACCAAGCCTCTAGATCCAAATGAATTTCCTGTAGAAATCCTCTGATCCAAGACAAAACACAAATTCTCAATGAATAGGGTGTTGCTTCTATTCTGGAATAGCTGCTACTATGCTTCCGCTGCACAACTCTGATTTGAGAATGCTGTTGATGAACACAAGTACAAACTTAGTCAACTTATCCCTGAAACAATGTTCATCAATTTCCATAAAATCTCGGTAACCTGTCTGATTCAGTCACAAACACATTCAACCAGAAAACTAGATCCGATCAATCCTGCCGGCTTAAACAGATCTCTTTCTCAAAGAGCTTCCAACTATGCTGAACCACCGGTAAAGCTCCAAGAACCCAGTTGATACAGAACTCAATCTTTTGATGCAGATGCAAATCTTAATTCCTTTGAAGATATCCAGAAAATACCAAACCACTTCGATAACTCTGACATCCTCTAGAGATGCTTCAATCCAAACAAAGATTACTCAGAGAACTTCCGAACCATCGCAAGTAACTTTTGCGATTCCACTCAGTTCAGATTTCAAGAAATCGTTCTCTATTCAACAATCAGAACAGCTAAAGCCTTCTAACCAAAGAAGAAACTAGTGGTCCACCTTCAACCACAAACATCACACCCAGCTGAGCTTCCAGAAGAAATGGACAAACTTCACCATCTGCCCGGCCTACTAACAAAAGAATCACAGAGACTTCTAAACCAACGAAGAAACGGGCCACTCTACCGTTTCCACACTCCACCTCTAGGATACAGCTAAGCCAAGGGACTATCCTGATAGCACACACAACACCTTTAAGTTGATACTGCTGCCAAAGACATTCTTATCCAAAAGCTCATCGAACCACAAAGCTACATCAACTACTTCCACAATAGAGTCTTCGATAGATAGATATCTCTCAAGAAACTCGACTTCAAACCAAGCACAAAACACTCTTCCAAACTGAGCCTCAAACTCAAATATCCCTAAAGTCTGCCAAGATTCCATCTCTGCTTCAACACCTCTTACTGATCCAAATTCAAGAAAATCCACTCGCACGAGTGCAACCAAGCTTACAATCCAAAGATAAACTCCGAACCTTGAAAAGATTTCCTTCAAAGATCTGTGAATTCCTTCACACCAAACTGCAAACTATTCAAGATGCCCAATACTGCCCTAGCAGATTTACTTCCAACCTCAAACACTCGGACTCCAACAATTGATAGTTGTGTTACACACACCACTACCTTATCTACCTTTATTACTTATATTGGAAAACCCGAACAGGTAACCCAATCTAACAGGAAGAAATATATATATATATATATATATATATATATATATATATATATATATATTCAAAATTACAAATACGCTCTCTCAAGATAGACACCACTCCAGAGTTTAGGTATTCGCTCAACCTAGCGCTCTGATACCACAATGTAATGACCCACCTTTCATTCCATAGAAAGACGCATCATTAAGAAGAAAAGAAAGGGATAGAAAAGAGAAAAGATAGGAAAGAAACAAACAAACAACATCAGAATATCACAACAGAACGAATAAATTATATTATATCACATAAAACATTACAAAGTATCATATACATTAGAGTTATAAAGCTAATACAACACAAACTAGACAGTTATAAACATTTGTCCAGCAATTACAATTCAAGTACATCAGAGAAAACATATACAACTCAAACACAGCGGAACCACTATAATATCTACACGTTGAAGCCTCCTGCTCAATTTCTCCTCCCGAACTCGTCAAAGAAATCATGAATCACTTGACTATTCATATATAATATGAGTACCCAAGAGTTTAATAAAACAGAAAATAAACACTCGGGTCAGACATGGGTCTGGTGTGAGTAAACGGGTTTAAAGTTGTTTAACTTTAGAAAATCTTTTGAAAAGAAAAGGTATCACGTAAGACTTCCCACACATAAACATGAAAAAGTTTTTACCTTACGCTAACCAAAACATTTGATAGGAAATCCAGTGATATTATAATAGTGTCTAGGGTTTTCAAAATAAAATACAGAAATAGCTGGAATGCTTACATCCCACGTTCCAACATAGTTGGGCACAATCAAAACCGTACAGGCACTTATTGGATTTTGGATTCCATCAATGGCAGGGCTACCGGGGTACCCCCCGTCACAGTACGTGGCCTAGATCACCGTACCGAGGAGTACGCCCGCTCTCCTGCAACACAAAGCCGGAACCATCCCTTACGGGACAGTCCCGAATAAGACCACCCCACAGATTGGTCGTCGCCAACTGCCACACAACCAAAATAAAAAGGGACCTCTAGACAAGAGTAAATCTCGTCCTACTTGGGCATGACCCACTTAGCCTTGCTGCACCTCCCATGTTTTATCCATTCCCGTTTGATGAGGCTTGAGGCTACGATTACCTTTATAGGACACATCAATCTTAGAATGCTCATCGTCCACCTGACGATGTTCTGAAAGCATTCAATCCATACAAGTTCGTTCCGGGTTCGAACGAAACTGAAGGCATTATCTCGTTACACTCATTTTGGAACCCTCAGAGTTAACGACGATAACTCTTACACTCTGAATCTTCATCTCGAACCTGAAAGTACTATTTCCGTCAAACACTCCACGGAATCACCCTCAGAGTTATACTGACGAATAGTTCTTACACCTCGAGTCTTTACTCTTCACTTGAGATTCACGACCTAACGTTTAATTTGGATCGATGTGGTTTTCGAAATTCCAAATTTGGAAACCCGATCCCGGTCTCATCGAAATCCAAACGCCATCTTAGTGTCCAAGTGAATATAATTTGAATAATTAATTCAACTCATCATTTTCTATTACACACAGATAGATAATCCACATATCTCAATAGATAATCACATTTATCATAAACAGATAATCTGTAACATAATCACAAACAGATAATCACCACAACCAGATAATCCATATTATCAAACTTTAACTAAGCATCCATATCATATAGATATTACTCATCTCATTATTGAGATTACAACCATCCAAAGAAATATCAATATCATCCATAAGCAAAGATTTATTATCCATCATATATAATTAATTTAAAATGAATTAAATTAATTATTTCTATCTCTAATTAATTTAAAATAAATTAAATTAATTATCACATCTATAAATCCTGCTTATATCCATTAATTAATTAACCCAGTTAATTAATCATTGTCTAAGTATTCTACTTGATTTAAACACCTTTGATTAATCATTCTCTAATTACAATAAGCAATTAGTCTTTAATTAATTTCACAAATTAATTAATCTTAATCATTAGTAATTAACATTTAATTACTTTATTTGTTAATTAATTATAATTTATTACATTTATCCTTAATTAATTACATTAATTAATCACTTAATTAATTAATTATTACTGAATTAGACAATCCTTAATTACATCATTAATTATATTAATTAATGATCTCTAAGTTATATTTAAATTAATTACTTAATTAAAATTAATTACATTTAGTAATTAATCTAAAATTTAAAATACAATTATTAATCACCCTTGATTAATATTCAATCCAGTAATTAACTACCCTTAATTACTCATAACAAATTGATTATTTCATAATTAATTATCTACATTAATTAATCCCTTGATTAATTACAAAAGTAATTATCCAAATTACTTAATTATAAATCATTTCCCACTAATTACATTCCAGTAATTATCATTTATTACTTCTCTAAGTAATAATGTTCCATTAATTACATTAAGTAATTATTCTTATTAAGCCATCAAATGATTTACTTAAATTAATTAAAATAAATTAATTAACTTAAACAAATCACATTATCATAATTAATTACAATAAGTAATTAATCCCTTAATTACTTTATCAAGTAATTATACTTAACAATATACAATTTATTATCTTCAATTAATTAATATAATTAATTATTAAAATTAATCACATTAATTAATTACTTAATTATCCTTAGATAATTATCATTATTAATTAACAACATTTTCTTAATTACCTCCTTAAGAAAAATTATCTTAAATTAATTATCAGTAATCATTTCTAATTAAAAATTAATCTAAATCATTATTTAAAATCATATAAATAAGTTATTCCTTAATTATCTTAATTATTTCCAAAATAATTCATTTACATATTAATGACTTTATTTACAATCAAATGTATTTAAAATAATACATTTCTAAATTAAATTCAAATTCCATTTTAAAATAAGATTCAAAATGTTAAACAATTTAAACATATATCCAAAATTTAAATAAATTTATAAACATTGAAAAATAAATGTTAAAAAACATTCATTACTAAAATATATAAGAAAAGTTTAAAATAAAATTTCTTAATTTATAATAAAAGAAAACAGGCTAAAAAATAAATTGATTATTTAACTTTTCAAATTTAAGTTGAATCCATCATAACCTTTATTCAAATATTTAAAGTAAAAAAATTTTATCAAGTTTTAACCATTTATTTAAAATCAAATTCATTTTTTTAATCTACTTTAAAACATTTTAAACATGTTCAACATTTAAAATTTTCATATCTGATTTAAATTCAAGATTTAAATTTATAGTAAACTTGAACTATGTTTTAGACTTGATTTTTAAAAACTTGATTTAAATCTTACTTAAATTTAAAATTTTCATTTTTTTAAAAAACTTTGAATTCAAAAATTCATTAAGCTTAAACTTGAATTTAAACCTCTGTTTAAATCCGGCTTATAAAATTGAAATTCATTTAAATTTTAAAAAAAACAAAACTGTCAGGTTTAATATCCTGAAACAAAACATGCCCGAGACCCCTAAATAACTACTTCGAGTTATTTCCCTAAGTGCTCCGAGACAAAAACACAAATACCCGAAAGAAACTTCGAGTCACCTCCCTGCACAAACCCACAGTAGTTCATCAGAAACTAGCATATGCACGGTGCATATGCACCGGCACTCCGGCCATCTCCATCCACCATAGCCAACTCCACCAAGTCGCCGACCATTTCCAAACTTGATCACGACCCCCAGATATCCTCAAAGCAGCTCGAAATCAAATTCGAGTTAAACAATCAACCTGGAACATCACCCAGCAAAACATTCCAAACCTGTCAACAGCTCGAAAACCACCTCCGACCATCAACATCACTGCGACTCCGGCCAACTCTTCTTCTACGACTCCTCTTCCCAACCCCTAAGTATGGCAACACTCCGTGCAACAGAGAATCAGAGAAACAACCAAACTTCGACCCCCTAAAAACTAAGGTTAGAACCTGAAAATAGCTATTGCCATTGCCACCAACCTCTGACCATCCACCTGATAATTTTCCTCCACTCTCCAATCAATCCTCCAACTCCAGGAAGAATCACAACATCCCACAATCATTAGATCACCAGATAAAATCCAAATCCCTATTTTGTTCCACCTAGAATTGCACACTCAACAGTTAACTAAAAATTGTGATTTCTGTTTTAAAATTCATGATTTCTAACATGCATTCTGGTTATATACTTGTTTTAATAATTTAAGATGTTTTAGATTTGCTTATTTGAAAATAATGATAGTTATATTTGTTTCAAAGACAACAGATTTTTAATATAACTAAATCTTGATTTATAAACATAATCTCTTACTAAGCAAACATCTTTTGTTTACACATTAATTTCTAACTGAAATCAATTCAAGTGACGAAGGATTTCCATTAAAGAAAATCTTAGTTTAAAAAAAAATAGGTATGCAGATACCTGGCAACAGCAACATATATATACATATTTATATATGTATACACAGAACATTCATTACAATGCAATCCCACAAACATACTTATTTCTACCAATTCACATGCACAGATAACTTAAGCTTTTTTCATGGTGAGGTTACTCGCTTTTTTTTTAAAAAAGAAAACAGAACAGTTTCATCTATAACAGTTTTTGATTTAAAAAAACAGTTTAAGTTTGAAACTTGAGTATTAGAAATTTACTTTAGCTTGATTTTTAAAAGAAAGGTTTTAAAATAGAAATTTACTCACTTTTAAATGAAGAGGCAGAGGACAACTGAGATGCAATTTCACATTTCCTGGAACTGATTTGCAAGTTGAATCTGGGTTTTTAATCTGCTGTTGAAGTTGATCTTAAAACTGCAGCAGTTGTAGTTGATTTTGATGAAGATAATTATAGCCTTAAATGCATGCAGCTGACCCCTATCTTCATTTGCTTGAATTTGAAGTTAATCTCATACAGATTACAGATTTTTAAAGAGTGAATAGATTGTTATTTTGCAGATTTGGGTTTTGAGTTTGTTTGTAGATTTTAGATTGTATTTGGGTTTTTCAGAATTGTTTTGAATTTCTTCTAAAATCTGATTTCTGTTTCTTTTTAAGATAATGTTTGATTCTAAATAAATTTCAAAGTTTCTACTTAATATATTTTCAATAAAAAGTTTTTAAGAAAAATAAAACCATTGCCACTTGTTATCTAATGTGATAAATTAATTTACAAGTGTCTTCTTTATGATTTGAATGCTTAACACATGTATAATTTAATATTAAAAGAAATTTCTTAATTTATGGATGTTTTTAAATTCATTTCTAAAACAATTTCTAATTTAATTTAACATGTTTTTATATGCTTATTTACACTTAGCCCTAAAATTATTACATATAAATTTTCTTTTACACAGTTACTTATCTTAATGTTCATTTGAATAATTTAAAATAATATTTTTAAAACTAAATTTTCAAAAGAGAAAATTTTAAAAGAATTGAATATTGAATTCAATTTTATTTCAAAATTTCAGTGCAAAATATTATACTCTAATATATATGAACTAAGTCTATTTCAAAACAATTTTTAAAATAAAATAAACTTTTTATTATAATTCACAATTTAAAAAATTATATTTTTATAAATAAAATAAATATTTTACTTTAATTACTTTGAAAATATAAGATAGATTTTTAAATTAACTTTTGAAAAGTTTCTATACTAATTTAAATCAAATTGACCAATTTACAAGTTATACATTTATATATATATAATAATTTTGAAAATATCCTTTAAATTAGCTTAGAAAGATAATTTTATTATTAAATATTTTTAACTTTTAAAAAGAATGAAATTCCTAAATATTAAATTATCATTATAATAAATTTTGAAAAGAATATCATTTGACAAACTAAATAATTATTAGTTTTCAAAAGATAATTTTTTGTTTGAATTAAATTATTAAATCAATATTTCACATTTTTAAAATAATTATTAATGAAATTATTAAATAAATTTTGCCTAAATTTCTGAGACATCACACTCGGATTTCGACAAAACAGTTCCATTGGATCCGTAATATTGTATTATTATCAGATTTCAATATCGCAGTGTTTGGAGTGACCGTTGGGCCGTACGATAAGTAAACATGCTGATAATTAAATCGAAATTCAATATAATAAATGGGTTCAAAAGCCATCTTCTCCATACGATCGAATTAGGGCTCGAAATGTTTTCCATTGCGTTCGAAATAGGGGTATAACATTGTAAACACCTAACGGCACGCCTCGATAGGAATTCAAAATTTTAAGTTGCATTTTCAAGACAATTTGAATTTGAATTAATATATATATATATATATATATATATATGTGTATGTATGTATATATATACCCTAGTCAATCTTCAGCTGCATTTCTATCACATCGGCACTTTTTTAATGCAAATCACTGTAGCAAGGATTACAGGCACGGTAACATCATATCATGTTCCCTTTATCCTACTCAACACGCAGTAATTGCAGAGCACGCATAAATCACGTCTATCTTTCGTTTATCCCTTCAGTACAAATCACTTTGAAATTCACGTATATTTTATCCCCTTCCTTCCTCTGATTTTCAAATAAAACTCTCGTTCATGACAAACGATTTCAGAGTGAAAAAAGGGGGAATCTGTCTTCGTTCATAAGAGAATTGAATTGCTCTCCTTTCAGAATTCATCATTCAAAAGCAAGCTCATTCCGTTCTTCCACAGATTCGATTTCGCCTGTTCTATATAAAAAAATATGTCGCGATCGCGTACTTTCAGACGCGTTCGTCTGGGGAGGGAGGAGGCGATTTCGAAGGCGAGGCAAGGCGGCTGAATTTGGGAAAGCGCCCGCATTAGGATTGGGATGCTCGATGTCAAGGCGGCGCCGTGGGATGTCAAGGCCAAGAAGGTAGGCGCATGGGGAAGCTCGCGTCGATGGCAGTAAGGCAGAACGCTCGAGGCTGATGTGATGGCTTCTTCAAGCTTGGGAGAGTTTTGGACGCGAATTTGAATTGGTGGACGCGGCGAGGAGTGCGGCTGCGTTGGGTTTATTGATGTTGAACAGGGAGTGGTTCTGATCTAGTAAGGTATAACCCATTTTGAGCTTAATTCTATAAGTATGTGTAGTTTAGAAAATATTTGCAGAAATAAATAAATAGTTCTGCTCTTAACTTAACTTAATTTAATATATATATATATATATATATATATATATCAACTTACTGTTTAGGATCTAAAATATGTACAGAAAACAGATCCTTTTTTTTTAATTTTACAGATATATATATTCGGATTAGAAGGAAAAAAAATTACAGTAAAGGAAATACCCATTTCCGAAGAGAAAAATATATACACATGCCTGTTTTGATTTAATTATATATATTCATAGGCAAACAGAAAAAAAGTTATATATACGAAAGATTTGGAAAAAATATATAGAGATTTTAAATGTTTTAATTTATATAGATTAGATTTTTAAAATCTATATGGATTATCTTATAAGTATATATATGTGTGTGTGTGTGTGTGTGTGTATGTATGTATGTATGTAGTTTCAATAGAATAAAATAAATGTACATCTACACATTTTAAACCTACTTATTATTCAAAAATATGTATTTAGGGGATTAGTTTATTAAATTAACTTATTTAATTATTTAGCCACTATGAAATTATTAAGGGAAAGTTAGTTTAAAATTAAATTAATAAATAGTAGTTAACCATTCGATTAGTTCAAATATTGATTAGTTCAAATATTAATAAACCACACAATGTTTGTACAAGGTCTTAAATCGGGAAGAGACAAGCCGGTTTGGATCGGATTTGCAAAACAAAAATCAATGGTGAGTTATCTCACTCATCTGGGTTATTTAAATTTAAATGGTCAAATTTAAATAATTGGTTGAATGATTGAATTGTTTTGATGTGCAATATTATATAGTAGTATATAATATATATTGGAGTGATTGATTCCCGCATTATATAGCGGATGAGACCCTATGCGCCGCATAATAGCGGAGGATATTACATAAAACGCATATACCGTGATATTCCACCATGAAGTGGAATTGTTATTTTAATGTGCTAACGTCTGTGGATGTAGGTAAACAGGTTGGAGGGATCCAACTGGATTCCTCAAAATCATTAGATTGTTTAATATTTTGTGTTATGAATATTGGATATTCCGTGATGAATTATATTGATAATTGGAATATTGAATGCTATAGTTCGCTTGAATATATTTCAGTACACCGAGTTATGAAAAAATATAGAATTGGATTTTTGAAAAGAAATAAAAGAGTGAATTTTTAAGTAAAATAATTATAGAGAATTTGAATAAATTTAAGAATGAATTGGAAAAGAATGAAAGTGATTTTAAAATTCTAATAAATAAGCTCCGAGTATGGAAAAAGGGATTTTGAATAAACAGAGTAATAATGAATTTTAAAACTTAAGTGATCTTATTTAAAGGAATAAAAGAATTTACTTTAAATTCAAGGTTTAAATTTATTTGAAAGGATAAAGAAGAAATTTGGGAAATCTGAATTGGTGTTTTCAGTTAAAAAGATTTTAAACCATAATTAGGGAATAAAATCTAAAGTTAATGGATTTTGAAATAAATTGAGTAAGTAAAAAATTTATTTCAAATGGAGTAAATTGGGAATCGAAATTTTAAAAGGAAGTTCAATCTATGATACTTATAAACTTGGTTTATAAAAGAAAAGCAATATATCGGTGGATATTTGGAAGAATAAATTCACGGTGGGAATTTATTAAAGAAAAGGGTAAATTTGTTTTAAAAAATAAATAGTGATTTATTTTTAAAAGATGTGAAAGAGAAGCGTATTTCCCTAGATAACCAAGTACGTTTTCAAAGCAAATTTTTAGATATAAGTTAAAAGTTTTAATGTTGTTTTAAAAGTATGGGTTAGAAAATTTATTATTTCTAAATGTTAAATTCTAAAGTAAGTATTTTTCAATCTTTTATCGTAGTAAATATTTAAATGTGACTTAGTATTTTGTTTTAAAAGAGAAAATCTAGTTTTATATTTTATAAAGTAACCTCATTTTTAAATATTACTAAAGTATATATTTTTAATAAAGTATTGAAGTAGTTTTCAATTTAAATGTTAAGATATATTTTATAATAAAGTGTTTTTAAATTATTTAAAAATCTAAAGTTTTGTACTTGGTGTTTTCAGTGGAAATAAATATTTGGGAATTTATTCCATGAGAAGAGTATGGTTTGGAAACTGTTTTCAAAAGGGTTGAAAATGGAAATATATCTTGCGAAGATATTTTGAGATTAATAAATAATTTGGTGAAATTATTTATTGTTTGATGGATGTTTGTGAATGTTAATTGATAGTTAAATAACCGACTATCAAGGTTGGATAATGTGTTGATTGTTTCGAAGAGACCGGGATCGGGATTAAATTCTCGAAAACCATTTCGATCTGATTTGTGCGTTTTCGTGGAAAAACGAGTTCGGATTCGAAAATGAAGCAGTGAAGTGCAAGGGCTAGTCGCTACAAATCTTGAGGATGTTTCCAAAATGTACGTAGTAGGAGTAGTGCCTTCGGTTCCGTTCGAACCTGGGACAGACTTGTATGGATTGAATGCTTTCAAAACATCGTCAGGTGGGCGATGAGCATTCTAAGGGATGTGTTCTAAAAAGGTAACGCTTAGCCTCAAGCCTCATCAACCGGGAATGACTGAAAATCAGGGGTTATGCAGCAAGGCTAGGTGGGTAGCGCCCATTAGGGTGAGGTCATCCCTGTGAGAAATGCGGATTACGGATCTTAAGGCTAGGATTAACACTAGAGGGGAGTGAATAGTGTTAATAAAGAATTACTAAATCTTTTTCGATTTATGTTAATTTAGACACCGATGTATGCAATATACAGACACAGATATGATCGTAGAAAAAAACACATATGCGGAAATAAAATAAAAGCAGTAAAGGAAATGACACACCCGATTTTATACTGGTTTGGAGTTAACCTACATCCAGTCCCGCAACACAAGTACGGATTTCCTTTCAAAAGCAATTGTACAATTACACCCTCGGTTTCAAGGCTACGAGGTACACCCTCCATAATTTCGATCCTCTGGGTAGAGATACTTGATTTCCAGGCCACAAGTTTACCCAATTGATTTATCAAGGGTACAATCACACCTTTTCTTTTTTGATTGATTTTCAAGACTACAATCACACATTTTCTTTCTTGATTGATTTTAAAGGCTACAATCACACCTTTTTTCGCTTAATAGATTACAAAGAAGTCTATAACTCTGAATAGCACTAAGAATCTTGTAGAGAGAGTGATAGAGAATCAAACTAGAAGTAATCGAGTTTGATCAATGTTGATTTCGACAGAGTAATGATAAGAATATGTATTAATAAAAGTGGAAGAAGAAGAGGAGTGAAAAACCAGAAAATCTGATATAAAATTCATTGAAACTAACCCCTATTTATAAAAGAACAACAACCATGTCCATTCGTGAAGAGTTATGGCGAATAGACACTTCTTTTGAAATTTAAATTTGAACTCAACTGACACCATGTCGACATGGGGTACGTAGGCATGTCGACATCCCAAAGCATTTTTTGATATTTTTTATTTTCTTTGAAAGTGACCTTTATCTTATATTAAAACTAATTTAAACTTTATAAATATACTTGAATATAGTTAAAATTCATAAGTAAATATAGAGAATAATATATATAGAATTTAAATCTAATATTATATTTTAAATCTAAGTACAAATATTTAAAAGTTAAATATATTATATTAAAAGATAATTTAAAATCAGGAGTAATTTGACTTTGAAAGTAAAGATAATTTTGAGGCTAAAATTATTTAAAATCGGGATAGAGGGTTTTGAATCTTTTAAAAGGAAAGTTTTGAAAACATTTTGAAAACATGATATAATTTTGAAAAGTCATTTTGAATAAAAAGTTAGCGGATACAAAACAATGTTGCACTAGATTTTTCATAGGTTCCATCATACTTAGGGTTCCATCCCTTAAACAGGCTCGAAGTGGATTCCATTCCACGAATAAATTGGATTTTAAGATGCCAGTGCTTTTCTATGAGTTTTAACAAAATTCCGAATAATAAAAATACTTAACCTTGAATCTTGAACTCTTGATAATCTTGATACTCATGAGTCTTCTATCTTGATATCTTGAATCTCTATACTCTACAGTCTTCTTTCTTAGTACCTGCATGGTTAAATCCTGCATATAGATATATATCTAAACTTATAATGTTACTATTTATATTTTATAATCTATTCTAAGGTTGTTGTCATCGAAACCATCATCTCACAGACTAACAATCTCCCTTTTTGATGATGACAACCTTTGTTTATAAAATTTTACTTCTATCCTAGTAACCCCCCCCCCCCTAAAACTAATAACTTCCCCTTAATCTATGCATAACTACCCTATTTTATATTTCTCCCCCTTTGTCGTCAACCAAAAAAATTCACTCCCCCTCATTCTTCAGTACCTGCATTGATAAACTATACAACGGAATATATAGATTAAGAAATAATTATACTTATGAACATGATAACTAATCAAAGTCTGTATACATTTCAATGTACATACATACATACATACATACATACATACATACATACATACATACATATATATATATATATATATATATATGTTTTATACAACAAATTTCAAACCAATATCAAGAAATCAATCCACACAGAGTATCAATCCAAACCAAATCAATTCAAGCAAAGCAAACAAATAAAAATCAAACGTTACGTGGAACTTCCACCCATCCTTCTTCTCCGAAGATTGGGTCTTCCTTAATAGCATCCCAATTATCATTGTCATTGATGAGAGAGACAGGAGGATGTGCTTCGTTATCATCCTTGTGCAGAGAGGAGATCATCCATCGTATCGCAACGAAGTGCCTTTCTTGTTCCTTGATCATCTGCATTTGACTCAATTCTAAGTGACGCTGGTTTCGTAGAATAAACGAAAGAATATTCTTGAACGAATTAAGAGTTTCTTCAAGATTTTCGAATAGATTGTGAATAGGATTAGACATAGTTGAATTATGAAAGAAATAAAGGATATAGATGATAAGAAATGAATTTCAGTGAAGAATTCTGGAAGAAACAGGTATTTATAGGTGTAGAAATTCGTTTGAAATGAATAGACATTTGGTAGTTATTCAAATTTCAAATTCAAAATCACTTGTCATTTTTGAACAGTACATGTCGACATGGTCATATAGGGGATGTCAACATGGCTCGGTGAAAAAATTATGACTAATTTGATTTTGTGAATAATTGTGTGTGTATATATATATATATTTATATACTATACTAACATTTATTCTGGAGATAAGATAAGATAGATAACAGAAAGGAAATTTCATTTCATTGCTTACTACAATAATACAACGATTAAGCACACAACAAACTACATGAACATTCGAAATAAAGCAAACTAAAACAAATACAACAAGATATGAAAAGATAAGACTAGTTAGAGGATAATGAAGATGAAGATAGTCCAAGTTTCTTGCTGACTTTGGAAATTAACTTGTTCATCTTGGATGAAATTTTGTCCAACTTCTTACTAACGGATCTTTTAAGAATCTGTTGATTCTCAATAATCGTCTTTTGGTTTTTGAGAAGGGTTTTGGTGGATGGATTAGGAGGATAGTCAATACTTTCCAAAGAGGTTTCACCTTATTCTTCTTCAATTTCCATTTCATCCCCTTCTTCTTCTTCCTCTTCTTCCATTTCCTCATGATCCAAACGCTCTTCCTTTTCGGCAAGGGTCTCATAAGGTTGAAAAACAAAAGGAATTTTCATAAGCAAAATATTGGAATGGTTGAAATTTTTTATAGAAACAAATTCTTCGCCTTTGAAATCCACTCCAAAATAGTGTAAAATCCGAGTGAGATAAATTCCATGGTATAAGGTATTCTCACCCATTTCAAGATTTTTAGGACGAAGTTCATCAAAAATAACTTGCGCCCAATTTATGTCATAATTTTCGAAAATAGTAAAAAGAGCTTTGCAAACTTTTGAAGTAGGATTGTTAAAATTCCCCGATCTTGGGGTCAAAGTATATTGCAAAAGAAGATTGACAATTCTTACCTTTGGTCGAAAATTTCGATTTTTGAATTCAAAATTATCAATCCCTTCGAAAATGTGATGAAATGTCTCACGATCATTTTCATCGATTTTAAAATTAGAAAGATCCACTCCCATACACTTGCAATTGAGAATGGTACCCAAAAGATCACAATTCAAATCAATTCTAGTGCCTTTGACACTACTCCAAATTTCATCCTCATTTCCATGATAAAATCCACGGTTTAAATTAGCGAAGAAAATTTTGACAATATTTGGATAGCAAACAAAATCATTTTGAGAATCATCAATAAGACTAAGAACTCCATTGTTTGCAAAAAGGGAATCAAGTTCATAAGAAGAAAAATCTTGAAAAATAGAAAATTTTCCGGCATGGACTTTGGCATAGTTAGCATAATTGATGTATGCTTTTATTGCCTTCGGATCATTGAATAATTGCTCTTTGATTTTTCTAGAAATTCTCATGGTGGAGGGGTTGCTTGAAGAAGCCATTAAAGTTGAGAGTAGAGAGTTTGAAGTTATGAAGAGAGAGTTTGAATTTGAGAATGAGAGCGAAAAGATATGACAAAACATAGTGAATAAATAGATTCTCAAAGGACATATTCTCTGATCAAAAAGTACCTTTTCAGAGAATTGAATGAAACGAAAAGGTGGAGGGAAATTCAAACATTTGAATTCAAATTTTGAAATTCAAATTCAGGTACCTATGTCGACATCATGGTAGGGACCATGTCGACATGTGCCTTTGAATTTTCATGAATTGATTTTTCCTTAGTTCCCTAATATATAAATACTATTATTATTATTAATGCCTATATATATCTGAAATATTATTAAACTTCAAGTATATTTCAGAAAATATTATTATACTATTAAAAAAATGAAATAATGAAATAATAAAAAAATAGAAAATAAATTTTAAAATTCAAACAACACACCAATTCAAAACCGATCAATCAAACAATCAAGCAACTAATTCTAAGCAAGCAATTTCAACAAATTGTATTGTAAATGTGTACCGTTTTCTGAGTCCATTTCTTTGAATTCGTCTGAGTCATGAACAGCTGTGAAACACAAATTCGAAATATCTGTTTTCTGATCATCATCACTTGAGGACGAGTCTGAGTCATCTAGAGTAGCAGTAAATGCACGCTTCCGTTTCTTTGCTGGATCATTGTTCATATGAGAATTTTGCCTATCTGGATACAGACAATCTCTTTTGAAATGGCCTGGTTTATCACAGTTGTAACATTTGTCATTATTTCGCACTACATTCTGATTTCCAGAATTCTTATAATTGTTTCTCTTGAAATTATTCATCTTTCTGTATTTCAGGAATTTCCTAAAATTTCTGATCATAAAGGCTATCTCTTCATCATTATCGCTGTTTGAGTCTGATCCATCGGTTAATGCATTGAATGCCATTGAATTCTTTTCAGATACTTTACTTTCTCTTCTCCCGATCATTTGAACTTCATACAACATTAGATTTTCAATTATTTCTTCTATCTTTAAAGTACTGATGTCATTTGCCTCTTTGATCGCAAGTGTCTTTTGATCTCATTCTGGGTTAGAGAACTTAAAATTTTTCTGACTTGATCTTCTTCAGAAAATTCCTTTCCCAAACATATTAGAGAATGCACAACATCCTGAAATCTACTATACATGTCTGAAATAGACTCATTAGGATTCATTTTAAATAATTGAAACTGATTTGTGAGCATGGAAATTTTGATCTATTTAACTTTGCTTGTTCCTTCGTGAGTAACTTGCAAAGTTTTCCAGATTTCATATGCAGACATACAAACTGACACTCTATTGAATTCATTTCTATCTAGTGAACAAAACAGAATATTCATTGTCTTAGAATTATTTTGTGCAGTAGTCTTTTGCTCAGTAGTCCACTGTGAAAAATTAGTTGTGGGTTCAGAATATTCAGTTTGTGTGATATTCCAAGTGTCTAATCCTATATATTGTAAATATATTTTCATCCTACATGCCCAATATGCATAGTTACTGCCATTAAAAAGTGGCGGACTGACAGTAGACTGACCTTCTATAAATGAACTAGTGACAGGGATACAAATGTTAGTAACAGTACCAATGTTGGTAGCCATTTTGAAAAAATTTCAAAAATCAGATTATGAAATTTTGAAAACCTTGCTCTGATACCAATTGTGAGAAACGTGGATTACGGATCTTAAGGTTAGGATTAATACTAGAGGGAGGGTGAATAGTGTTAATAAAGAATTACTAAATCTTTTTTGATTTAGGTTAATTTAGACACCGATGTATGCAATATACAGATACAGATATGATCACAGAAACAAACACAGATGCAGAAATAAAATAAAAGCAGTAAAAGAAAGAACACACCAGATTTTATACTGGTTCGGAGTTACCCTACATCCAGTCCCGCCACACAAGTACGGATTTCCTTTCAAAAGCAATTGCACAATTACACCCTCGATTTCAAGGCTACGAGGTACACCCTCCAGAATTTTGATCCTTTGGGTAGAGATACTTGATTTTTGGGCCACAAGTTTACCCAATTAATTTACCAATGCTACAATCACACCTTTTCTTTCTTGATGGATTTTCAAGGCTACAATCACACCTTTTCTTTCTTGATCGATTTTCAAGGCTACAATGACACCTTTTCCCGATTAATAGATTACAAAGAAGTCTATAACTCTGAATAGCACTGAGAATCTTGTAGAGAGAGTGATAGAGAATCAAACTAGAAGTAATCGAGTTCGATTCAGTGTTGATTTCGGCAGAGTAATGATAAGAATATGTATTAAGAAAAGTGGAAGAAGAAGAGGAGTGAAAAACCAAAAAATATGATATAAGATTCGTTTAAACTAACCCCTATTTATAGAAGAACAATAGTCATGTCCATTCGTGAAGAGTTATGGCGAACAGACACTTCTTTTGAAATTTAAATTTTGAACTCAACTGACACCATGTCGACATGGGATACATAGGAAAGTCGACATCCCAAAGCATTTTTTTGATGTTTTGATTTTCTTTGAAAATAACCTTTATCTTATATTAAAACTAATTTAAGCTTTATAAATATACTTGAATATAGTTAAAATTCATAAGTAAATATAGAGAATAATATATATATAATTTAACTCTAATTTTATATTTTAAATCTAAGTACAAATATATAAAAGTTAAATATATTATATTAAAAGATAGTTTAAAATCAGGAGCAATTTGACTTTGAAATTAAAGATAATTTTGAGGCTAAAATTATTTAAAATAAGGATAGAGGGTTTTGAATCTTTTAAAAGGAAAGTTTTGAAAACATTTTGAAAACAGGATATGAAAAGTCATTTTGAATAAAAAGTTAGCGGATACAAAATAATGTTGCACTAGATTTTTCATAGGTTCCATCCTACTTAGGGTTCCATCCCTTAAACAGGCTCGAAGTGGATTTCATTCCACGAATAAATTAGATTTTAAGATGCCAGTGTTTTTCTATGAGTTTTAACAAAATTCATAATAATAAAAAATACTTAACCTTGAAATCTTGAACTCTTGATAATCTTGATACTCGTGAGTCTTCTATCTTGATATCTTGAATCTCTATACTATACAGACTTCTTTCTTAGTATCTACATGGTTAAATCCTGCATATACATATATATCTAAACTTATAATGTTATCATTTATATTTTATAATCTATTCTAACATTGTTGTCATCAAAACCATCATCTCACGGAGTAACAATCCCTGTCTAGATGTCCCTTTTTATTTGGCTTAGTGGTGCGATTGCTGATCCCAACCATGGGGTGATCTTACTCGGGATTATCCAGTAAGGGGTAGTCCTAGTCTTGTGTTGCAGGGGATTAGGAGTGATCCTCGGTACGGTGATCTAGGCCGTGTACTGTGACAGGTGGCACCTCAGTGCCTAGTCATTAGTTGGAAATCCATTCTCCCTACGCGCCTTGTACGGTTTTGTTTGTATTACCCACGACTGTGGCTAGTAGCTGGAATTTAAGAAATTTAACAATTTCGGCTATTTGAACAAGTATTTGTATATAGACCCTATTATAATATCAGAGGATTTTAATAAAAAGTGTTTTAGCTATCGTAGGGTAAAAACCCAACATGTTTATTTATGGCATGGTCTTACGAGATGCTTTTGTTTTTAAAATTTTTGAAACTTTAGTAATAAATTTGAGTGTGGTTTTCTCTCGCTGGTAAGTGTTATTTAACTATATTGTTCGGGTCAGACCGGGTATTATAGGATACAGGAAAGAATGCTGTGAAGCTCAAGAGACGAGTTGGATGGCGATACGTACTTCCATATTTGATTTAAATATTCTGATGTGTATTTCAGATTATGAGGATAGGTTATGATTACTGTACAGTTGTGTGTTATGTATACTCTGATGATGTAATGTATAAACAGATGTATTTGTTTTGTGTAAAGATCATTTATTATCTATTATATTTTATTCCGCTGCGATGGTTAGATTCTGATGTTGTTTTCTATTTTCTTCTTCTACCTCTTCTTCTTTAACCCAAATGGTTCGTATTTCCGTTTATCTTGAGTTGAATGATGGAGAATAGTGTCGACTCAAGAGATATGTATTTGGGGGTCGTTGCAATTTGACGAATAAAGCTGATAATTTGAATAGAAGAAATCAAATCAGACCGGATCAATGAAGATAATTGGTAAAAGTGAATTTATATGCATATGTATAACTGTATGTAACTATTTACGTATATAAAATATATTCTAAATTCAAACTCATTTTAAATCAAACATATATATACATTTCAAAATCACTGTTTAAACTAAACACATCTATAATGTAATTTAGAATCAAACTCAATTATACTTACATGTGATATATATACAAAATCCATCATTATAATTTATTCAGCAAATTGCAATGGCCCAAATTCACCTTATACAACAAATATATACTAACATATCAATATTTATATAAAACTAATATATATACTTTGTAATAAGATAAAATAAACTATATATAAAATATAAACAAAACGTATACACATATTCAATAAAAAATTTCAAGCAAATCAAACTTACAATATATATTTATAGTCGAAACTACTAATATATAATATAACTATATATATTTATAGCCGCAACTACTAATATATAATATAAACTGTAAATTATATATGCACGTATAAACTAATATACTTCTTTCTTGAAACAATCCATATGATTTACATTTTTAATCACGTGTATCCAACTTAGCCTTTGAACAGAGATAAGAAAACAATATATATAAACTAGTATAAACTACAGTGACTCATGCGAACTAAAATACCTATATACTAATATATATTACAGAGCCTTCATGTATACATATAAAATACGTACATTTCAACATAACATGTAACAAGAACTTTAACTTTATAAACATTATCTATAAACTAACATATATGTGTGTATATATATTAATAAATTTTCTCTAACCAATTTTAAAAGTGAAAACATAAAATATAAATATAAATATAATATAGTTTATACTAACAGGTAATAGATGATACTGATATATAAACTAGGCTGTTATGTTAAACATGCTGTATACAGACTTTTAGAAAACAGAACTTATGTAAACTAATAGAGAATACATAACTCACTCAATCGAACATATTATCATATTTGATCTCTAAATAACAGATAATATGTGGAATACTAACACCAACCCTAGCGTATATAACTGATAGATTATATGGCGGAAAAGCTAACCAATATATACATAAGAAGGCATACTGTAACGATATATATATAACCAAATAGATTATAAACCTATATTTAGGCTACCAGATCAATATAAAGCAATGTATACATATATAAGTTAGAAGCTATATATTATATACGTATATTATATAAAAAAATTAAAAGAAAAACACGCATGCACTTGTACATATATGCATGCCAGAGGAGTATGGGTGCTCACCGGATTGACGAAGTTGACCTGTCCCGGTGTGGAGGAGGAGGTCAGCGCTATAGGGAGGAGATGTGACTAGAGCAAGAAGTGCGAGCTGCTGTTGGAGGCGTAGCAAGGCTGTGCTCGGCCTGGCAAAATTTGGGTTTGTGGCTTCACGAACGCAAGGTGGTGGAGAAGATGTGGTCGGAGGCTTTAGGAATCGGGTGGTTAGTGGTTGGGTTAGGCGAAGGTGGAAAGACCGGCAGATGTTGGGTGACGCTTGGTTTTGGTTTGCGTGGTCGACGGTGAGGCATGGCCCAGCGGTTGCAAAAGGGGGAGGATGAAAGGTGAATATGGGTGAAGATGAATATGAATGTAACAAAAGTGGAAAGGGAATTGGATCCAAAACAAAGCTACAGTAAGAATATTAGTTTTTTTTTATGAACGGACAGAAAAGGAAGAGAAACCTCCCACCATAAAGCAAATTGAAATGATCAAGATGTAAACGCTGACCATTGAATTCTGCAACATTTATTAAAGCAATCGTCTCTTGCTTGGATGACACCGTTAAGGTTTGAAATTCAAAAAAAAAAAAAAAAAGGTCACGGATTCGGTACCAATATAGCTACTGGTTTCGCCATTTTCGCTGTGTACCGGACTTCAAAGCACAGAATTGAATATACCAGGGTGATCAGTGAGATGAGACGGGCAAAAGTAAACAGAAATATTTGTGTCAGGACCTTCCTATCAAAAGTCCATACCGACACCTATATACGTCGCTATTTCGTACGGAAAAATCCAAACGGAGATAGAAACCTTTGAATTTCGCGAAACGAATTTCGCGATTAGATTCAGAGTGTTCTAAATAAATTTTCTCATGTTGACATATTTAGATTTCGGAAAACTTTTAAATTCAACTGTTATTAACTGATTTAAATTGAAATAGAATTACATAATAAAATAAACTTCCATATTATCTGATGAAAATTTACCATTTTCTATGTCTAAATAGACGTATTCCAAATAATAAATTTATATTTTCAAAGTTTATTGTCTAAAATTTCATAAAATTTCAATTAATTTAATAAATAAAATCATTAAAATTTTTGGGTTATTACAGAAACGATGAATTCTCCTTTGACCAAATGGTTTATTAGTTTATAAATGTTATAATTTAATTAAATTAATAGTGTTTATGAAATACTAATTGTAAAATTTTATTATGATTTGATGAAAAATATTATTAGTTATGTTTGCTATTGAATGAGAATAATGGCGATATCATTGATAGTATGTAATACTTGAACTTAATGTCTTATTTATTTTTCATATGCCTGCTATGTATGCCTTGCAACACGTTCTGTTATGTAATCTCAACATATTCCATAAGCTATTTTGCTCATCGGTGGTACATTTTTTGGATTTTATGTTTATATTCTCAGATTAAATGCTTCACCTATTTTCTTTTTAATCACAGATTAGTTACTTCAAACTAAAGCCCATAATGCAGTAAACCTCATACTTTAGAGTCTCGTTCGTTGTGTTTTTATTGGCATTTTTAGATACAGTGAATACCCCACTGGCTGAAATCCATCATTACGTTTCAGATTTTGTCCCAACACACACGCATATGTTGGCTGTAATCTTTTGAGGCTCATGGCGGCTGCGTTTGTTGGTTAATAATGTAGATCGATGTGCATTATTGACATGATATATAGAATAATAGTTAATGCATGGTAAATTTGTGACTCTTTTCTTCCATTAAATTATTCCAAAAAGCCTTTCAATATTCCAACTGTCCTTAGGAAGACGTTCGTTTGCATTCTTATGACATTTTGCCTGGACTTTTTTAGTTTATACCTTATCTAAATAACTAAGTTTAGAACAACAATAACAAATAATAAATTAACAATAAATTTTATAAATTAACTAAGTTTAAAATAATAATAATAATAATAATAATAATAATAATAATAATAATAATATATTATAAAATATTAATCAAGTTATCTAAATTTTATAAAAATAACTAAATTTATCATAGTAATATTAATAAATTAACTAAGTTTATGAAAATTAACCGAGTTTATAATAATTAGAATAAAGTAATAAATTATAAAATATTAAAAAGTTTTAAAAAATAACTAATTTTATATAATAATAATAATAATAATAATAATAATAATAATAATAATAATAATAATAAATTAACTAAGTTTAAAGTAATAATACTAACAACAACAACAAAAGTCATAATGGTAATAATAACAACAAACAAATTAAGTTTCATAATAATTCACTAAGTGTAGAACAATAAGAAGACAAGGAAGAAGAAGAACAACAACAATAATTAACAAGTTAACTAAGTTTTATGGAAATTAACTAGGTTTATACAATAATAATAACCAAAATAAATTAACTAAGATTATAATAATTTACCTCGTCAATTATGTTTTACACAAATTGAATATGTTTATAAAAATTAACTAAATTTATAATAACAATAATAATTTAATTAGTGTTTACGATAAATCACTAAGTTGGTAATAATAATAATATAACCAATGTTTATGAAAATTAACTAAGCTTTGTAACAATAATAATACTAATAACAATAAAAAATTAAACTAAATTTCATTAAATTTATAAAATTAATTAAGTTTCATTAAAAAATAATTAATTTTAGAACAATAACAATAATAATGATAAATGGTAAAGTATTAACAGATTTAATCGAATTTTATAAAATTTAACTAGATTTTTATAAAAAATAATAATAATTTATCTAAGTTTATAGAATTGAATTTCACTAACTAAATTTAATAAGACTTAAAAAAGTTTACAAAACTAACTAAGTTTATAATAATAATGAATTAATTAAGTTTAAGAAAATTAACTAAGTTCATAAGGACGACAATAACAATAATAAATTATAAAGTATTTAACATCTTTACATCTAACTCGTTTTATAAATTTCTAATAAAATAACTAAGTTTACAAACAAAGATCGGCGAATTTTATAAGATTAAGTGAGTTTTATAAAAAGTACTTAGTTCGTTAATAAACAACGACATTTTATTATTATATTTATTATTGAAGAAAAATATATTGTTGTCTATTGGATGTACTATCATTTTGAATTTTAAATTGGTTTATGTTTTGTTTTCATAAAGTAGACTAAACGGTAGATCATTTGGTATTTTGTAAACAACTAACACTCAACAATAATTCAGATCTAGACTGATTTGATTATTGAATATTTATTAGTTGAAAGATTTTTGAATATTGTTTAGCTCTAAATATTGCATACTAAAAAGGAAGTTTATTAATCCTGATTATAATGATTTAGTAAATGAATTTGCATCAATATATTTCTCAAATTGATTAACTAACTAATTTTTAGAATCCTCAAATTAATAATAAAAAGTTTAGTGGTCAATTTTATTTTGTTACACGTTGAATAAATCATGCATTCATTTTATTTTATATAGAACAAAAACAATGCATTGCCAGTTCCAAGCCTAAATAAGAATGATGTTTCTTAATTAATAAGATTGTTGAAAAAATGATATGAAATAGTTATTGCTATCGACTAGCCTAAAATGAATTTCGTTTACAGCCTACGGTTATGTTCATATGCCTTTGTCCTGAATACGTTTAAGTGCAAGAATATCATCATTTGGCACTTTATTGTGACATGCATCTGACTACTATTCAGTATTATCTCTCAATTAAGTAGAATATCATCGGTTAATACTTTATTGTGATATGCATATGAATAACACAACAAATATTCAATATTGTCAGTTTGTTATAATATATGTAAATATATAAGTGAATATGCTTTTGCGTTTTTCTATTAGTCCCACATCATGGGATATGTTCCATCTCATGCTCCAATGCCTATATATAAAGGAGCCTGTGTAATGTAATTAGATGAATCAATCAGATATAACCAATCTCTGAATGAAATCAGATCTATTCTTCTCCAGATCTAATTATAGATCTCAAAACGGTAAGTTATTTTTCTATTATGATTGATCTAATCTTCCAAATTATTATTTTTTATATATCTCATTCCATTCTAGATCTACTTCTTCAGATCTAAATCTATTGTATTATTTTTTAGATTTTATTGTACTAGTCTTATAATTTTATATCTTATATAGATCTAAACTTTGAGATCTAATTCTTATTTTGTTGGTTATTATATTTTAGATCTAATTTGTTTGTTGTTGCTATTTTTCTGATCATATTATATTGTTGATCTCAATATCATGCTTATTTGTATGTTTTATAGTTCATTTATTTTGGAATGCAAGTTTGAACTTGACAAAATTTGATATTGTTGCTTCACCAAATTTATTGAATTTGATTGCATTTAGTTTGGATATGGATTTGAGAAATCAATCATGGTTGGTAAATGAAGTTTTGATTTTGAAAACATTTTGATTTGATTTAGATTTGATTGAAGGCTTTGAAAATTATTTTGATATACGATTTATATTTCCAGAAGAAATATTTTATTGTTTCTAAGAGAAACAAATATAAATATAATACGTATCTAGAAGATCGTATTAAGTGAATGGAAACATTAGTAAAAGCTTACATGATAAGCTTAATATCTTCCAATGTTTCCTTGTTAAAAAAAAAAATGGGGAAAAAGGAAATAATAATTGAGAACCTGCAGTTTTCATAAATCAGTAAATTACAAGTTTCCTCAAAATAAAGAACCATAAGTTCTAACTAAAAAAAAAAAAGGGAGGATCAGAAAATTTAATCATAAAAAAAAAAAATAAGTTTGAACAACCTGAAGTTGTGCAAAGATTTTTTTCCAACCAGAAGTTGTATAACTCAAAGTCCAAGACCTGAAGTCTTAAATTATGAAAAAAAATTCTGACAATGTTTTAGAGACTTATTTATATTTATATTGCAAAATTTAACATCCCAGAAGAGATGTTATAGGAATTTTATTTTAAAATTATGTGAAAGGATTGTCTAGTAATACTAACCTGAAGTTAGATCATTTCTTCGAAGATGAAGGAAACTTCATTAATGATGAAAATCTAAGTGCAGTAATAAATGATATGGTCGAATTGACCAATAATAGCAGCCTGAAGTCTGCTATGTGGATTTTATTTTATTTCAGTTCAATAAATCAGTTTGAAGTTGGTAAAACCCAAGTTTTGATAATCTTTGGGTGTGTTTGCCAAACTATATATTTAAAGAAGTACATTTTAATATTCTCCAGAAGAGATAATCCATATGACATACTCTTGAAGAGATGTTTTATGATTTTTATATTTCAAAATCCAAACATCCTAGAAGAGATGTCGTAGAATTATGTCAATTATGTAGAAAAAGGTATTGATTATTGATGACATCCTAAAAATAATACATATAAACTATCTTTAGAAGTGATATGTACCACTCTAGAAGCGGTGTTTATGAAATATCTCCAGAAGTGATATTATATCATCGTATAGCACTATAAAAGAATTGCCTATAAAATATTGTCAAATGTGATAATAAATTATCCAAAATTCAATCGTCTATTGTCATGGACCCGTAGCTCCATTAGACAAATAGTGATACGTAACATTTTACTTTTCAGAATTTACGATGAATCAAATATTATATGCATAACTATTCTTGAAGAAATATCTTTAGATATGCTCCTGAAGAGATAATCTATATGTCGTATCACAATTTTCACTAAAGCTATATAAATACGGTCTTGAACAAACCGGTATGTGCAACCATTATAATTTCTTATTTTTATAACATTTCAAGGGTCCAGAAGATACTCTTACTTATGTTGTAAATATATCTATTTTACTGAACTCTCTAGAGGAGATGTTTATATATAATTATAAGTTAGTATATATTTTCTAATAAACAATCATAATTAATGTTCAATAGTAATATTAGAGATATAATCAAGGAATAATGACATAATTTTTTTTTTAGTAATAACAATAATTTATCCAAAAAAAAAGAAGAGAATAATGATATTGTATACCAATGTTACACTCCAGAAGTAGTGGTTTTATCTCTTGCATCTTACTTTCAGTTGGTGAATCTAATTTTGTCACTGAATTTAAAGTTTGATATGCCATTTTAAAAGCAATTACAACAAAAATCTCCAGCATGGATATTTTATGCTACTGTAAAAGTAGTAATTATGTAATATGTATAAAATAAACAGTGTATATTGACATGGCATTCAAATAGTGCATATATATATATATATATATATATATATATATATATCTAGAAGAGAAAGTTCACTCCAGAAGTGGTGATACTAATATATCTCTAGAAGAGATTTATAAATATGAAAATGACAACATATCTCTAGAAGAGATTTATTTATATATTTGGTAATTTTATTAAACCAAATAAGTGTTCATAAATTTGATTATAAAGGATCCTAATTTAGCTTAGATTAGATCCTAAAAGTTTGAGAGCTAAGAGGAAATATGTATCTGTAACATTCCAAGTATCTAGAAGATACTATTATTATTTTTGTTGTATTTTTTTACAGAACTCTCAATAGAGATGTGTAGAAATGTCTATATGCAATTAAAAATTACTTCTTGATAAGTAATCATAATTAGTGTAAAAAACTGATATTTGAGATATAATTGAGGGATAAAACTTAACAACTTGAAGTTGTGTGCATATTTTGTTCGAACCAGCAGTTCGATATGGTTTCAAACCAAATGTTTTGAATATTATCATGCGGTTTTGACAGGCTTGCATTGACATTGATTTATAAATAGAAATTAATAGTTTTGATCCTTATAATAGTTTGTTCCAAAAATCACTAATTCAAATGAGAAAGAATATGAAAATTTTACAATATACATGTGATACGTGGACGCACGTATACATCCATATATGTAAATATTTAGCTAACAACCTGAAGTTTGCGATAAGCTATTATTTAGTGATTATGCATAGATATTATTTAGTGATTTGTAATTCAATCAACATAAATGTTGAATGACCTGAAGTCATGTATGTATTCAAATGATCTACACAATAAGTAAATTCCTCCAATAGCTTAGATCAATGAATGAGAACAAACTCTAATAATCAATATCAATTGAATGCATCTTATCAATGAATAAAAGAATTATCCTCCTATTATTAATATGTATGATGTATTTGCTAGTAGCAAAATCATAATGGATCAAAATGAGAGTCCAAAGATGATTATTATTTATTGTGGCAATGTTTGTCAACATTGAGGGGGAGGATAAAGGGATACAAGTTCATTTTGATCATCAGTGTTAAATATTTATTAAAATATACAATGATGCAAAATATTATCAATATTATCCCTAGTAGACTTTCTCCAATATAGATTTGAATCCCTGAAGGATCAAAATTTGTAAACCATATCTGAAATATGGTTCAAAAGTCAGTTCAAACTATTTTTGGAGTAAGTAATAAAGATGCCAAATAAAGGAGGTGAGTGTTCTTGAAGAAACACATAAGGATGCTCTGAAAGAGATCCATGACATGATTCTCAAATAACCCTAGAAGTGGGTTAGGTACCTAAAACATGATAATTAAAGAGATCTCAATAAATCATGTCTAGAACTGACAAGAAATAATCATCGATGATAAATTTGTAAATAATAAAGCGCTTATATTTATAAATAGATTAAGAATCTTGAATTAGGGGAAAACATGACTGGCCATCATGAATCCTTTAATAGTGGAGAAATATGGACATGTAGTCCACAAAGTACCGAAAGTACTTGAAATGCTTAATATACCCTGAAGGTATAAATGTGGTTTAAAATCATATTAAACAATGAAAGTATATAAATTCCTGAAGAATACAAATAACTTTCATTGTTATAAAGAATGCAAAGAACAAGGAGAGTAAATTTCAAACTATTTTTAAGTATCGTTGTAATGAAGCTCTTAATATCCATTGAAGTGGTAGTTGCAATATGCAAATATTTATTAAAGTATACAAATTCCTAAAGAATATATATAACTTTTGTAGTTATAAAGAATGAAAAAGACATGAAGTGTAGATTACAAATTTCTTCTGAGTATTGTTGTAATGAAAATCTTGATACATCAAGATGAGTAGATTACTTCCTGCTTTCTAGTAATGTTGTAATGAAATTTTTAATATTCATGAAAGATGTATAGTTGCAATGCGCAAAACTAATTTGAAGCAAAAAAAAATTTTTAATGAAAGCACATGAAGTGTGTTTCATAAAAGTAGCATACAAATGCATAAAATGCAAACCATATTTGGAAGAAACAATCTTAGAAAATTTGATTGTATCGAAGGAAACTATTAATAAATTGTATTATTAATGAGATTCATATTTATAGATCCAGAAGTATCTATAACCAATTTAAGTTTTCGAAAGACGAATATGAATTCAGAGGAAAAATTAAAATCAGGGGGAGAATTCATAAGTATTTTATAATGCACTCTTTTTCCTTAACTAAGATTTTTCCCACTGGGTTTTTATTAGTAAGGTTTTAACGAGGCATTATCTTGATCCAGAAGTATCAACTCCCTAGTAACATTTGAAATAAGCTATAATGTACTCTTTTTCCTTATTTAAGATTTTTCCCACTGGGTTTTTCTTATTAAGGTTTTAATGAGGCATTATCTTGATCTAGAAGAATCAAACGTCTTTTCAAGAAATAACATCTCAAATATGTTATTTAAGTTAAATTATATTTTTATCCCTGACTAAGGTTTTTCCCATCGGGTTTTCCTTTGTAAGGTTTTTACTGACGTATTAAATTGATCCAGAAGTATCAAACTCTATCTGATACAGTAAATTATTGAAATATGACATACTATATTGTACTCTTTTTCCTTCACTAAGATTTTTCCCATAGGGTTTTACTTAGTAAGGTTTTAATGAGACATTAGTTTGATCCAGAAGTATCAAGCTTTATTTAAGAAATAAGAAAATAAATTATGTCATTGTACTCTTTTTTCTTCACTAAGATTTTTCCCATTGGGTTTTTCTTAGTAAGGTTTTAATGAAGCATTATTTTGATCCTGAAGTATCAAACTCTTATAAGGAATATCATTTTTAGTATGATATTTATGATTTCACAAGTTGCACTCTTTTCATCGTTCAAGGTTTTTTCCCACTGGGTTTTTCTAATAGAGGTTTTTAATGAGGCAACAGACAATATATATATCAACTGAATGGATGTATGAAAGCAAGATAATAATGATGGGGAGCAATTGTTATGGACGTTTTAAAAGAAACAATTTCTAGCAACCATATGAGCATCCAAGATTTTGAAGATGCATATTCAAGGGGGAGTGTTATAATATATGTAAATATATAAGTGAATATGCTTTTGCGTTTTTCTATTAGTCCCACATCATGGGATATGTTCCATCTCATGCTCCAATGCCTATATATAAAGGAGCCTGTGTAATGTAATTAGATGAATCAATCAGATATAACCAATCTCTGAATGAATAAAATATCTCCATTTTTTTACTCTAATGGCTTCTGCTCTTATTTCTTTATAACATATTCTTATTTGTTTATAACACAGTTCATATTTTAATTTGTCCCAACGCATTTAAATATGGGCGCGCATAGCCTAGATTGAGAAAGAATTATCGCTTAATTTTTCATCCTTACCTATTGCACTTTATAGTGTTGTCTTGAGTTGTGCCGAGGCCAGCTTGTTGCTCTAAAAATTTTCATTCTTGCTTATATTATCTGCGCAAGTTTCTAGTAGCTTAACTTTGCATAGAAATATATATATATATATATATATATATATATATATATATATATATATATATATATATATAAAAGCTAGAAATGCCTGCATATATTTTAGTCACTTTGTTTGCACAAGTTTAGGTGGTTGGCGATGCAGTGTTTTAGATATGGATGGTGTTTGGTGGTTGTGTTATTATGGTAAGGTAGAAGGGGGAGGTGATGTTTGTGTATAGGGAATTGTTGTAGTTGGTGAATGAAAATATTGTCGATTCGTTTACTATCATATGCACACATACTTATCAGCTCTTTATGTACATATATTGCATTATGCTATCTAAAAAATCAAATTGTGTCAGTGTTCTATTCATATTCGTTCCTAATGTAAATATTTATCTTATTTGCTGGGGTATGAAAGAAGAAGGGTGCGAAAGTTGTGGCCTTCTATTTAATGCAAACAACCAAATATGTACTTTTTTGTTAAACTATGCAACTATTTTTTGGGGTGTACTTAAAACATTTGCTACTACGTTTTCATTTATGTGGTTTAAGCTATAAGATGTTATGTGTTTGAATATTTGATATGTTTAATGTAATGTGTTACATCTCTATGTTTATTATTTTTATGATTCTTGCGTTATTTAAATGATTTTATATCTAAAATGATTATTATTGTGCATTTTGGTATTAGTATAATGCTGCAGTTTATGAAATTCTTGTGTTATTTAAATGATTTTGTGTTTAAAATGATTATTATTGTGCATTTTGATATTAGTGTTTAATGCTGCAGTTTATGAATAGGATGCAGAACATATTTGAATTGTGAAACTAAACCATAGCACTTGAAAACCGCTATAAATATTTAATAGCGTCGAATAACCACTATTAAATCTGTTAGCATTACAGATGCAAAACAAAAAATGCGCTATGGTATTCTAAAAAGCGCTATAAAAGAACATATCAAGAGTAAATGCGCTATTGTAGCTGAATCTTTATAGCGGCATATTGGTGTTGTGACATGTCAACATCTACAATAACGTGTCCATATACAACACTCATAATCCGCTATTAATATTTTTTAAAGCAAATTATTAGTGCTATCTTTGAAAAAATAAAAAGTATTTTTTAGCTAATGACAAGTTTCATAGCGGACAAATAGCACTATTGTAGTAATCAATAGCACATAATTTGCCGCTATAAAATGTTCAAAATAGCGGATTTTTTGCACTATTATATTAATACTTTTTATAGCATTTATTGTGCGCTATAAATTGTTCACTGATTTTAATAACATGTCATTATACAACATTTATTAAACCACTACTATAGGCTTTAGTAGCATTTTTTTTGGCACTATCATAGGGTCCTTTTGTTATAGTGATATGAATGAATAATTTTGTTTTGATTTGTTGAGCAATCTCAAGGTTGATGTGAAATTAAGGCAGAGTACCAAGGGTTAGGAGTTGTATTACATACAACTGATAAGGATTTATCAATCATCCGTGGAGTTATGACTTGTTGAGCAAACTCAAGGTCAAAATTCCAAGACGGATGAGTCCTAACACCCACTAGTGAAATCGAAAGACTTCTATATTTTGACTTAGGGTTTGGTGAAACATAAAATACTAGTGGGAGCCTTATTAGAAAAATGAAATGATAACATTAAAATTTCTAATATTGTAACAATATGTGCTATACAATGTTACAATAATCTACATTACTAAATTTGTGCACTTAATACCATTGATAAAACGTTTATCAACTAAAATATACAAATGAACTGAATTGAAGATTGACAAATAGAAATATAACATTTACTTAATAATAAATGCTTGTTGCATGTTAAAGTTTCAACACCCATGCAAGTTCCTTATCTTACAGCTACTTAATACATTCATAATTTGATTGTTTATATGTTTATTTAGACGAGACTGTGTATTACATTCTATGAAGTTCGAACTCAAAAGCAATATAGGAATATGGATATTTGATCCATGTACTATCGCATATAAGTGTTATATAAGGAACGATCATAGTTCGTAATGTACGATACTTCGATAAAGTTAGTTCATTCAAAATAAGCCATTAAATTATACTATGAGATCAATTATTCAATTTGATTGATTACAAAAGGTTAGTATTGTGTTAAATGTAACGCAAGACCAAAACTACAATATAGATCTAAGAACTCGATCACTGAAATGTCAGTTTGATCAGTTTATGTAAAGTGACGTATTTGATGTCCCTAAATGTTAAGGATGATCAAATGCGATTTTGTAAATAGTTCGTTATGATGTCGCAGTAAGGGTATTCTTTCGAATGGTTCGGTCGTTTAAAAGAAAAACGAGTGTACAAGAGTAGATGTGATTTAAGGTATAGTTGGAATGAAGAGAGTGAATTGTCACTTTTGCTTCATAAAGAAACATCGAAAATGAGAATTTCAATAATAATAATAATTTCTGCTTAAACTGGAATAAGAAATATGATTTCTATTTCGAAATGTATTTTCATTTAAAAATTGTTTTCTGTTAGATTTCATTGAGTTCAAATATTTGATTGAGGAACTCTCGATTGTAAACTGGTTGAGTATATGAAATAAATAATCTACATTAAGTGGATAATGGACCTCTAAATTTAGTACATTATTTTATTAATGGCGAAAATAGTGGAAGCAAGCCATATAACGCTTATTGATTGCATCAACTTAGGAAAATTATTTTCGTATAACATACCGTACATTATTTATGCAATAACAACTATTTTCCGAGCTCGATAAAAAATAGATATAGTTATATTCAAATTGAATGTTATGAATATTCATTATGAAATAAAATGTGGTATTTTTTACGTAATAAAGTGATGAATTAGAATATACTGAAGTATCTAAAAAAAATTAGAACTATTTTGGAATTATAGACTAAGTCATAGTTTTGAGAAATAATTTTTATTATATGATTGTGAATCATATGATACTAGCTAATTACATATCTAACAATCAAGGACTATGCACCTATTTAGTGGAAGCATCATAAGAGTTGATGAACTCTTCAAACTGATACATATAACTTTTTGCAATCATAAGTCTATTAATACCCAAACGATTCGATGTACTTCGTCATATTCACCAATGGGATATAACAGACATGGACATGTGTATTTGATACACATGTTTAAGTTTATGATAACCTATAGAATATAAAATGGAAGTAAATAATGTAACATGCGATAGAAATGATTTAGTTTGATCACATGGGTGAGTATATTGGAAGGATTTCTGTATGTATTTAACATGAATAAAGATTATGCCTCAAATGGTCACTCCTCCTTATAATACATATTGATGTATTGATAAGGAGTAATTGAACTTTGTTGAAAAAAGAAACTAATGATGAGTGAAGTTAAATTCTTTCTATAAGGTATGTACTTAAGAGTAGTACATAAGGTTAAGATTAATATTATAGAAAGAATAGTTTACAAAACCATACAAGATAAAGGGTTTATAAGAACCCCCTATATATTCTAGCTAGACAAGGAGTTGGCTGGTTGTACAAGTGCAAACACTACACATAATATTTGTACATATGGGATCTTGTATTATTCGTCCAAAGAGAATTCAAGGAATGATAGTCATTAGATGACTAATTTATGCTGTGAACATAAATATATTGTGAAATAATGAAAAAATCAGTATTATATATGGCAACTCATAAATTTTTTATGAATGTCCATTCCATTGCACTAAGAAATTGTTTTAAGAAATACCAAGTTCATAGTGAAGGAATTTCTTAGAGAAATTATTAATACTAGAATGGATTTGGATATGATCCAAAGATGAAAGTGATTACATGGGATGAAATCAACCTAACTTAAGCTAACACATCGCATTAGAGTGTCTAGTAAGTATTCTCAGAAATTGAAGAGTGTTTCTTATCAATTTCAAGAATAAATAATCCTCATTTGTTTGATTAAACCATTAAGAGTATTGACTCTATGATATGGTACATTATGTTAACCAAAAATAAATTCCTAGTTCATTATCAAAATATGATTTTGATAGTTTGTATCTGAAGGGATATGATTCATTGGTTGTAAATGTGTCTTTAGGAGAAATACTAATGCAATTGAAATATTGTGAGCTACATTGATAAGAATATTACTATGAATTTCAATTGTTGAAACTAAGATAACAGATTTACCATTCGATATGCTAAAGTAAGTTCACATTTTACTCACAAAATTATAGCATGATATGAATTTATGTTTTGGTGCATATGTGTTGAAATAGAAAATTCTAGATAATGATTTAGAATAAATATTTATGCATAATAAACAAAGTGTCTCAAAGTCGGTGTGAGCAATATTGAGTTGTTGGTTTTGAATATGATTCAAGAAATGATAGAAGATACTATTTTAAAAGCATCAAAATTGTACAAATGTTTTGATTGAAATATCAAGTAGTTTAACTATCAGTCAAAAAGCTGAGGAAGCATACACTCATAAGAAAGAAAGTTAAAAGGTACGTAGACATTTCTTAACAATAAGTAAACAACACAAACACTGACTATTAACGTTGTACTTGTGTTAAAATCAGCTTTAGTTGTTTTAATACTCGATGTTGGAGTTGTAAATGATGTCTTTTATAATAAGTTTAAAAGATATTGGGAATGTCCCAAAATGATATGCAAGGACACTATTAAAATATTTAATACGGAACATGTAAGATGAATTCCTTATGCATTAGCAACAGGAATTATTATACATGTTTTTATGATATCATGATTTGTTTATGTAGTTGATATACGAAGAAAATATCAAATTCAAATTGATATCACTAAATGGTAGTTTGGAGTATTCTCATGTACTTACAAAATACTAGAGAATTGTTTATACAAACAATAAACACCTTATGATAGAGTATTCAAACTCAGAACTCCATCGATGATATTGAGTATAATATATAAATAATAAATTCATGTTAGGAATCTTTAAGTTGGAAATGTTCCAAATGCAAGACTATGGTGATTCAATGGAAAGGGTTAAATACATTTCCTTGAATAGCGCCGTAATAAAAGCAATGTCTATAATATAAATGCACAAATTTAAAGTCGAGGGTCGTTTCAAATGTTGAGAATCTCATAACACTGTTATATGATAATGATGTCATGACATAGTTCATAATAGAAAATAGAGCTCACTAAAAGTCGAGAGACATGCTCCAAATTGTTCCACATGATAAAGTAGTTTATCAGTGTTGGAGAGAGTTGATTGACATGATAGATAATTGAATCATAAATAGCATACTCTTTCACTGAGGGACTGACCTAATTAGTTTTGAAAATTGTAACGTCCCGCCTTTTCGCACACTTTAAACCGACACACGTGCCAATTCAAAGCATACGGAAGGACGGATTGTTATGGGGTAAATAAAAAAAACAGAGAAGAAATAAACAAATAGAATCTCACAGCGGAAGGATAAAATATAATAAGAAAATATACAGTTTATAAAACTGTTTACAAACATTTATATAATACATATCAGAGTTACACATACCAATAACAATGCAGCGGAACAGTGTGAGTGTAGTGCAATACTATAAATAATAATAATACAAATTCTTCGTCTTCGTCCTCCAAAGCTAAAGTCTTCGATCCTGAAATGCTCGGACTGACCCGAGCGAATTTGAAAAGACAAAAACACTCGAGTCAGAACTAAAAGATCTTATGTGAGTTAAATTAACAGAAATAAATATGAGTGCAATAACTCAAAAGATGTTCGGGATTTACATCTCCTAAGGATCCGTTAAACTATTTACTATGTAGTATATTGCGCTATTATAATAGTGTCTATAGTAAAATAAACATACTTTTAAATAGCATTAAGGCTTTACATTTTCCACCTTAACACGTAATAGTCCCAGTAGTCCATCCAATATCATAGTCCCTCCTGATCGGGAAGCCACCATAGGATACCACACGGGCTACGGGAGAAATCCAAACTCGTACAAGGCGCGATAGGGTAGGTGACACGGCACAACTAGGCAATGCCAGGGTAGATATACCAATTACGCTTCCGGGTCGATGGTAACGCGTAGCCGCAGCTACCGCCCACCTCGAACAAACTCCCCAAAATCAAAATAGAAGTGGCCACTGAATCAATCCAAAGTCAAAGTATAATATCGAAGAGGAGTGTCCGATCAGAGGAATGACCTCATTAACCCGTCAATCGCTCCTGTTTTAGCCACCTTATGCCAACTCACGGGAGTTGGGTCCACGTATTTACCTTACAGGAAACGTCGCCACCAACCTACTTCATTCTGGAATCTCCACCGCGTACACGGTTAGTCAAAGTGGTTTTTGGTATCGACAGAGAGTATGTCCATATCCGATCCCGGTCTCTTTGCCAACCCATCGTTATTATAACACCGCGGTCATTTAAAAGTAGTTTATACTTTAAAAACCAGAATAAATTTTCCATTTCAAAACTATGAATTCGATATCAATTTAAAAACCCAAAATAATATGATATCATTTTATCTCAAATATAACTCTTTTTCCAAAATCATACCGGTTTAAAATATAAATATCTGGAAACCAAACATTTGAATTATATTTTCAAAACATAATATTTCGGAATTCATACTTTTAAAACCATACTTCTAAAACTTGAATGGTTTGGATATTCAACAGTATATAAAATAAATGGTTTACTTTTAAGGTTACTTTGTAAAGAAATTATATCCAGAGCTTTACAAATATACTTCTTTATTTAAAGTCTACCAAATTTAAATATCACTTTCAAGTTCCAAAACCACTTCAATTTCTATATATATATATATATATCCATTTGGAGTATTAATATTTCAAAACTAAAGTTGGAATTTATTCTTTCAACAAATTAAATGTTCTATTATTTAGTTTTGAATATTTACATAAAATCTATAAATAAAACTCCAATTTCTAGAAATTAACTATTTTCTTAAATTTAAATTATACTAAAATATTCTATTTAAGTAAATCTTGGAAAATCCATTTATAAATATCATACCTTAAAATTTCCAAATTTAAACATATAAGATAAATCACCAAATTCCATTTTCTCAAATTTTTATCATTTTATTCAACAGGTTTATACACGCTTAAATTTAAAATTTTAACTTCATATGTGTATATCTCGAAGAAAAATATTTTATAAAATATCAAAATTAAATTTTATAAACCGTATCCCATCCAAACCATAGAAATCACTTTTAAAATAATTTATATATAGACCACGGTGCCTGTATATAATTTTCTATCCTATGGTCAAGTGATACGGATATTTATCATTTCAATCCGCAATTTAAAAAAAAAAATTTGCGGTTGTATATCATTTCAAACCACAATCCCGAATGAAATGAAAAATGCATGATAACTTGCAATTTAATGATATCAAATAAACATCCATTCATCAACATCATCCATTGTCCAAATCACAATCATCCATCAATATCAATCAAAATCAATATATATTTGAGATTATATAGCAGGTAATAACTGTCAATTATATTCAAATTAAATTTAACAACTATTAATCTAACATTTATATTCAGTAATAATTTATATAACTGTTAACTAGCAGTTTATATGCAAACAAATAAATTATAACTGTAAATAAATACGCAATAAATAAATTAAACTAACAGTTAAATTTAATAAATGCAATTCAACAGATATGAATGAAATAAACATGCCAAATACTCATAAATAAATTTCTATTCATTTCTAAAATTAATTTAACAAACATAAAAACTTCTAGTAGTTGTGAGTGGGTTAAAACACTCACCTTTTGAATTTAAATCGAATTTAAATTCGATTTAAACCCAAAAATTCGCCCGTCTCAGAATTCGTCCAAACCAGCGTCATCAAGTCCGGAATTAAATTACGATCCTAACAAAAGAAATTTCGTGTGAATCCGACTTCGCATGAGAAAGTTATGGCGAAAAATGATGATTGAATTCAAAATTGAAATTAAATAGAAAACGACACATATTCACCTTACCAAAACAACACGTCAGCACCTTTTGTGATTCACGCGCACGAAGACCGCGTGCTCATCATCTCCCAGCTTCGTGCGTTTCGAACCAAAGCAACGCCTGGAACGCCCTCTGCCCATCTTGGCTTGGACCGCCGCCGCCCATGCTGGCCTCACCCAGGTTCGGCCCCACGGCCTGGAGCCTCTCCCCCTCGTACGAACGAAGAGAACCACCACCAGCTGCAGTTCGAAATTTTAAACCCTAGTTCGAAATTTGCCCGAGATCCAGCCGTTGATACTCGAAACAAAATACATAGATGCGCTCCCCATCGTCCATACTACAATACCCAGAAACCGTTTCTTGATCCGATGAAGTTTTGAGCGACGATGATGAACGGTTTTGGGGCTGTTTGGATTTATTCTGGATGAACGACAGCTCCAATTGAAAAAAGAATTTCACCAGTAGATTATGCGTATCGAAAACATCAACATATATTTTTTTGAGAATTTTCTGAAATTTTTGAGTTTTGACTTTTGATTTTGAACTGTGGATGGATCTGGAATTGGATCTGAGATGTATACATTTGGGGAAGAGAAAGGAGCGAAGAAATGAACTTACAGCAAAAGAATAGAGACTAGGGTTTATAGCTGTATATATATAGGTAGGCTAGCGATAGGGTAGATAGGCTGTAGAATGAACGTGCGTGACAAACTATGGTCCAAAAAGCCCGCTATGCCTCCGGAGTCGAATTTGTTAAAACTATATATCCAGATAGGTATTTTAAAATATTCTGAATGCGATGGAAAAAGTTTCGCGACCAAATTCGATCGTATGAAGAAGTTATGCTAAAAACAAGATTTCCAAATTGATTTCAAATTGATTTCAAGGCGTTTCGCGTCCGTACGATCAAACGACAAGTCCGATCGATACGAAACTTGAAACCCTATAATAATTCACCGATACGGATCCAATGAAACTAGTTTCGTCGAAATCCGAGTCCGTGACAAAAATGGCTATTTTTAATATTTATTAAATAAATTAAAATAAATCATAAAATCCAAATTTTCTTTCAACTTTAAATATTGGCCAAATTTCATTACTTATATAATCCAATCAATTCCAAATGATTTAACAAGTTTGGATGTGGATTAAAATCTATAAGTATATCAATTTTGCAGTGTTAATTTCTGCACTTCTTATTATTTGGAATTATAAATTTTTTATTCTCAAAACCCAATTATTAATTCTTATACTCTTATACTCTCAACTTGAATCCAATTAGATAAATAGATTTGATTTTCCAACTCATTTGATTGCAAATAAACTTTTTACCATACATTAAATTCCAAATTATTAATGAACTTTTATTCCCATTTCCTTTACACACAATCATCGTATTATAAAGGTATCTTCCATTGATTTGCCTTAACTTATTTAAAGTAACCTTACATTAATATCTATTGCTATGATTTCAAATTATTATTCCCTCATTTTTCTTAACTATTATTAATTCCAATCTTAATGAATTCAACATTATAAGTTTGATAAATTTATTAAATTCACTCAATTGTTTACAAATTCCATTTTAAATTCAATAACGTAATATTTTACGTTTAATTCTATTTTATTTGTAGTAAATACCCTTTGTTGGATTTAATATTCAAATTATAAATAAAATCTTGCTTTCTAAAGTTATATCAACAATGGTCCAACTAAATTTGAATTAGCTTTAACTTTATTTTATGGAATTAACTATTGCAATAAATCCAAATTGATAAATAAGGCTTGATTCCTATATTAACTACTTTGGTTCCAATTAACCTTTTATGGTGAATATGAATTTCAAGGTATAATTGAAATCTTCATATCCATTTGATTTCACTGTTTCATTTTTATTATTAAACCCATTATAGCCAAATGCATGAAATTAACATACATAAATATTTTTAATCTCAACTTAAGTTTTACTTAACGTAATAATAAACGTTTAAATTTCTTAATTGAAATAACTCAATTACCTTCATTCTTTTTATTCACGTAGCTAAATCTTGATTTAAATTCTTTACTATAACCCATAGTCTTATTATAATAGGAATCTATACTATCTGTAACGTAAATTTCAAATCAGTAAAGATCTTACACACCTTTTTCCATAGATTTAGATTTCATGAATTTAGCTACTGCATTAATTCTTATTTGTGTAACATTAATGTTCATACTTTGAATTCATTCCTAATTCACCAAATTCAATTAATTATACTTTACAAACGTGTTTCCAGTATATAGGTATTTTATACTAATTGTTATCATACCCATAATTACACGCTTATAACTAATTCCCACATTTGCATAAATTTATTAAGTTAGAATGTTTATTAAGGTTTATGCATTTCCAACTTGTACTGATTTTACACAATTATTATGATTTCTCACAGAACGTTAAATTTATTAAATGACCATTTATTATAATTAACTCCCTTAATTGAATCAACTGCTTATTATTATATATATTCTTTTCATTCTACCATTCCTTCCCATTATAAATTCATTAACGTATTTACACATCTCTATCTTTCAAATATAAAATAACCAAACTGATTAGAAACACTGTTTCTATCAATTTTCATAAGTTTGTTCAAAACTATACTCTTTCTCATATAATTAAAGTTTATGTTTCTATTAGATTTTTTTTTTCTACAGACATTTAATTTTACTATCTACACTTATTGCATCTTTGTATACATGAATACTATTAAAGTTAATATTTATATTAACTTTTATAAATTCAACTTTCATTCGTTTCTTATCACTAACTTTCAACAAAATGTGACCATCTACATTAACCAAACCTATTGTCATAATGTTTTATTGTTACACTAAGTTACGCAACTACTATACCAAATTTCTACATTTATTCTTAACAAATTAGAAATTATACTAATCTAATTTATTAAATATTATTAATTTAACGGGTCGTTACAATCTCCCCCACTCAAAACTTTTCGTCCCCGAAAAGGAAAAAGAATGGAGAAGGAAGAATAAACAGTACATCTTATTTCAAATATTAACTTATAAACAATATTTTACTGGATTAATTTCCTTTAATGAAATATACTTGTTTTATAATCATTATATCCTTTAATACTTGAATTATTAAAGTTGGAAAAATACTTTCACAAAATTCTAAGTCCAAAATTTCCTGAAAATTTTGGCAAAGTCTCCTTTGTACGGAGGGACTCTGGAGAAAATATAATATCCAAATATACAAATATATTACACATATTATCCAAATAAAATATCCCAACACGGGAAAATATATAAAATAGCGCTTTATACGTAATCCGAAAACGTACCTATTTGTCGGGCAATACGCTTATTATTACGGAACCAAAAGCAGTAGCAGTTGCTTCCATAACCTGTATTTTCTTATAAGCCTAAAAGGTTAAATATTTATTTTAAAATGAACTATTCTAGTGGATTCAATCATTCATATCCAATCAAATGCAATAACCATACATTTTAACAAACAACACATGCCACCAACAGACAACCATTCAATCAAACAATCAATTTGTTGTTCGGGTTCAAATTCTGAAATTGTACGGAATGAAGAATAACTATCAATTGCATCCGTTACTTAACAGTCTTAGATGGAACAAAGATAGATTATTTGTTCATCCCATAACTCCAAAATTCCTTACCCAACAAACATACATCAACCAAACAATCCAAACCAACACCAAAATAGTTTATTTACATTTATTTCATAATTCAGTGGTTTGATTTTCTTTCCTTCATTTATGGGGGAATTTCTTTGTTTCTTACAAGTTTTATTTTCCAACTATCACAAAATTCATTATATTTGTATTTCCTTTTATTACTTAAGTTTCCTTTTATTACCTAAGTTTATAAAATAAATTCTCATTAATAACAACAAATATTTTGAATATCTTCATTTCCTTACTCTTCACTTGTAAGATTTCCCTTAAATTCTTAATCTGCTAACATTCATTCTTATAAGTGGAAGTTTTTATTTATCCATTAACTATGAATTGCAGTCATTTAATTTTTCCTACTTTCCATTATATTAGAATAGGGAAGATTAAAACATACTTAAGTCAATAATCATACAATCAATTCTTATTTTGAATTTCATTTTATATACTTAGGTTCATATCATCTATTAATAATTCTTAACCCTCTTTCAGTAAAATTTCAATTATAACCTAAGTTTATACCATTAAATTCTTATTATAACAGTAATTTATTGAATACTTCATTTTTCTAAATTCCTACTTGTAAAATATTCAATTCCAGTTTCTCATTTAACACTTCAACTTTTATATTTGGGTAAGTTATTTATGTTAAGGAAATTGCAATTGAACTTATACAAGTTTAATCTCCATTCTTTTAATTAAATTTAATGTTTATCCATATTACTCTTTGTCTCATATGTATGCAAATTCCTCTTTATAGCTTTGCAATTATTCTCTTATTTCAATTAGAGGTTTCAATTCATTTATTACTTAACTTTTATTTCACTAACAAATTTTAAACAATTAATTAACGGAAAAATTTAGAATTAAATACCAGGTTAAATTTCAATTTATTTCAAAATAATAGATAAATAAGTTCTTACAACTCAATATCTCTAATTATAGTTAGAGCAATAAAAGAAAATTTTTAGAAAAGTTCAAAATAAATCTGCAGTAAAATTTACTACAGTGGCCTTTCCCCTTCGAAACTCGAAATGAAAGTCGATGATGCGGCCGTCATCACCGAATTTATTTTCCAGCGACAGAGAGGAAAGTACAGAATTTAATTTTTTTTTCCAAAATCTTCTTTAAAACAATTCTTCCAAATTATACGAAATATTTATATAAGAAATTACTTATAAACCAAATCAATAAATTTCACAAATTCTTTGAAAGCAGATTTGGAAAAATCCCGGACTTAAGTTCTAAAATCTCTAATTTGATTTATCATAATTTCAACTTAGCTTCAGTTATCATAAATATTTTATTTCCTAACACCCAATCTATAGCAACCAAATATATATATATCTTTATAAAAATATTTTTATATATAGAAAATATAATAGGCAAAATTCTTTCATTCACCTATATTAAAACAAATATTATGTTGGTCTGTCCTATTAAGTGTTTAGAAATCCCTAATGATGACATAGCGTCCCATGCATCAACCAGAATTTATAAATTCAAAGCGGAACAGATTAACACAATATAAAAATCTTTTTATTAATACTAACAAATACGCTCTCTCATATATATACACTCAGTGACTCCCATAGGATATTTCTACCCTATTAACAAAGAGTCAAACCCCACAAAGCCAAGATTTATCGCTAAACCAAAGCTCTGATACCAGATGTAATGTCCCGCCTTTTCGCACACTTTAAACCGACACACGTGCCAATTCAAAGCATACGGAAGGACGGATTGTTATGGGGTAAATAAAAAAAAAACAGAGAAGAAATAAACAAATAGAATCTCACAGCGGAAGGATAAAATATAATAAGAAAATATACAGTTTATAAAACTGTTTACAAACATTTATATAATACATATCAGAGTTACACATACCAATAACAATGCAGCGAAACAGTGTGAGTGTAGTGCAATACTATAAATAATAATAATACAAATTCTTCGTCTCCGTCCTCCAAAGCTAAAGTCTTCGATCCTGAAACGCTCGGACTGACCCGAGCGAATTTGAAAAGACAAAAACACTCGAGTCAGAACTAAAAGATCTTATGTGAGTTAAATTAACAGAAATAAATATGAGTGCAATAACTCAAAAGATGTTCGGGATTTACATCTCCTAAGGATCCGTTAAACTATTTACTATGTAGTATATTGCGCTATTATAATAGTGTCTATAGTAAAATAAACATACTTTTAAATAGCATTAAGGCTTTACATTTTCCACCTTAACATTTTCCACCTTAACACGTAATAGTCCCAGTAGTCCATCCAATATCATAGTCCCTCCTGATCGGGAAGCCACCAGAGGATACCACACGGGCTACGGGAGAAATCCAAACTCGTACAAGGCGCGATAGGGTAGGTGACACGGCACAACTAGGCAATGCCAGGGTAGATATACCAATTACGCTTCCGGGTCGATGGTAACGCGCAGCCGCAGCTACCGCCCACCTCGAACAAACTCCCCAAAATCAAAATAGAAGTGGCCACTGAATCAATCCAAAGTCAAAGTATAATATCGAAGAGGAGTGTCCGACCAGAGGAATGACCTCATTAACCCGTCAATCGCTCCTTTTTTAGCCACCTTATGCCAACTCACGGGAGTTGGGTCCACGTATTTACCTTACAGGAAACGTCGCCACCAACCTACTTCATTCTGGAATCTCCACCGCGTACACGGTTAGTCAAAGTGGTTTTCGGTATCGACAGAGAGTATGTCCATATCCGATCCCGGTCTCTTTGCCAACCCATCGTTATTATAACACCGCGGTCATTTAAAAGTAGTTTATACTTTAAAAACCAGAATAAATTTTCCATTTCAAAACTATGAATTCGATATCAATTTAAAAACCCAAAATAATATGATATCATTTTATCTCAAATATAACTCTTTTTCCAAAATCATACCGGTTTAAAATATAAATATCTGGAAACCAAACATTTGAATTATATTTTCAAAACATAATATTTCGGAATTCATACTTTTAAAACCATACTTCTAAAATTTGAATGGTTTGGATATTCAACAGTATATAAAATAAATGGTTTACTTTTAAGGTTACTTTGTAAAGAAATTATATCCAGAGCTTTACAAATATACTTCTTTATTTAAAGTCTACCAAATTTAAATATCACTTTCAAGTTCCAAAACCACTTCAATTTCTATTTATATATATATATATATATATATCCATTTGGAGTATTAATATTTCAAAACTAAAGTTGGAATTTATTCTTTCAACAAATTAAATGTTCTATTATTTAGTTTTGAATATTTACATAAAATCTATAAATAAAACTCCAATTTCTAGAAATTAACTATTTTCTTAAATTTAAATTATACTAAAATATTCTATTTAAGTAAATCTTGGAAAATCCATTTATAAATATCATACCTTAAAATTTCCAAATTTAAACATATAAGATAAATCACCAAATTCCATTTTCTCCAATTTTTATCATTTTATTCAACAGGTTTATACACAGCTTAAATTTAAAATTTTAACTTCATATGTGTATATCTCGAAGAAAAATATTTTATAAAATATCAAAATTAAATTTTATAAACCGTATCCCATCCAAACCATAGAAATCACTTTTAAAATAATTTATATATAGACCACGGTGCCTGTATATAATTTTCTATCCTATGGTCAAGTGATACGGATATTTATCATTTCAATCCGCAATTTAAAAAAAAAAAATTGCGGTTGTATATCATTTCAAACCACAATCCCGAATGAAATGAAAAATGCATGATAACTTGCAATTTAATGATATCAAATAAACATCCATTCATCAACATCATCCATTGTCCAAATCACAATCATCCATCAATATCAATCAAAATCAATATATATTTGAGATTATATAGCAGGTAATAACTGTCAATTATATTCAAATTAAATTTAACAACTATTAATCTAACATTTTATATTCAGTAATAATTTATATAACTGTTAACTAGCAGTTTATATGCAAACAAATAAATTATAACTGTAAATAAATACGCAATAAATAAATTAAATTAACAGTTAAATTTAATAAATGCAATTCAACAGATATGAATGAAATAAACATGCCAAATACTCATAAATAAATTTCTATTCATTTCTAAAATTAATTTAACAAACATAAAAACTTCTAGTAGTTGTGAGTGGGTTAAAACACTCACCTTTTGAATTTAAATCGAATTTAAATTCGATTTAAACCCAAAAATTCGCCCGTCTCAGAATTCGTCCAAACCAGCGTCATCAAGTCCGGAATTAAATTACGATCCTAACAAAAGAAATTTCGTGTGAATCCGACTTTGCATGAGAAAGTTATGGCGAAAAATGATGATTGAATTCAAAATTGAAATTAAATAGAAAACGACACATATTCACCTTACCAAAACAACACGTCGGCACCTTTTGTGATTCACGCGCACGAAGACCGCGTGCTCATCATCTCCCAGCTTCGTGCGTTTCGAACCAAAGCAACGCCTGGAACGCCCTCTGCCCATCTTGGCTTGGACCGCCGCCGCCCATGCTGGCCTCACCTAGGTTCGGCCCCACGGCCTGGAGCCTCTCCCCCTCGTACGAACGAAGAGAACCACCACCAGCTGCAGTTCGAAATTTCGAACCCTAGTTCAAAATTTTCCCGAGATCCAGCCGTTGATACTCGAAACAAAATACATAGATGCGCTCCCCATCGTCCATACTACAATACCCAGAAATCGTTTCTTGATCCGATGAAGTTTTGAGCGACGATGATGAACGGTTTTGGGGCTGTTTGGATTTATTCTGGATGAACGACAGCTCCAATTGAAAAACGAATTTCACCAGTAGATTATGCGTATCGAAAACATCAACATATATTTTTTGAGAATTTTCTGAAATTTTTGAGTTTTGACTTTTGATTTTGAACTGTGGATGGATCTGGAATTGGATCTGAGATGTATACATTTGGGGAAGAGAAAGGAGCGAAGAAATGAACTTACAGCAAAAGAATAAAGACTAGGGTTTATAGCTGTATATATATAGGTAGGCTAGCGATAGGGTAGATAGGCTGTAGAATGAACGTGCGTGACAAACTATGGTCCAAAAAGCCCGCTATGCCTCCGGAGTCGAATTTGTTAAAACTATATATCCAGATAGGTATTTTAAAATATTCTGAATGCGATGGAAAAAGTTTCGCAACCAAATTCGATCGTATGAAGAAGTTATGCTAAAAACAAGATTTCCAAATTGATTTCAAATTGATTTCAAGGCGTTTCGCGTCCGTACGATCAAACGATAAGTCCGATCGATACGAAACTTGAAACCCTATAATAATTCACCGATACGGATCCGATGAAACTGGTTTCGTCGAAATCCGAGTCCGTGACAAAAATGGCTATTTTTAATATTTATTAAATAAATTAAAATAAATCATAAAATCCAAATTTTCTTTCAACTTTAAATATTGGCCAAATTTCATTACTTATATAATCCAATCAATTCCAAATGATTTAACAAGCTTGGATGTGGATTAAAATCTATAAGTATATCAATTTTGCAGTGTTAATTTCTGCACTTCTTATTATTTGGAATTATAAATTTTTTATTCTCAAAACCCAATTATTAATTCTTATACTCTTATACTCTCAACTTGAATCCAATTAGATAAATAGATTTGATTTCCATTCCAACTCATTTAATTGCAAATAAACTTTTTACCATACATTAAATTCCAAATTATTAATGAACTTTTATTCCCATTTCCTTTACACACAATCATCGTATTATAAATGTATCTTCCATTGATTTGCCTTAACTTATTTAAAGTAACCTTACATTAATATCTATTGCTATGATTTCAAATTATTATTCCCTCATTTTTCTTAACTATTATTAATTCCAATCTTAATGAATTCAACATTATAAGTTTGATAAATTTATTTAATTCACTCAATTGTTTACAAATTCCATTTTAAATTCAATAACGTAATATTTTACGTTTAATTCTATTTTATTTGTAGTAAATACCCTTTGTTGGATTTAATATTCAAATTATAAATAAAATCTTGCTTTCTAAAGTTATATCAACAATGGTCCAACTAAATTTGAATTAGCTTTAACTTTATTTTATGGAATTAACTATTGCAATAAATCCAAATTGATAAATAAGGCTTGATTCCTATATTAACTACTTTGGTTCCAATTAACCTTTTATGGTGAATATGAATTTCAAGGTATAATTGAAATCTTCATATCCATTTGATTTCACTGTTTCATTTTTATTATTAAACCCATTATAGCCAAATGCATGAAATTAACATACATAAATATTTTTAATCTCAACTTAAGTTTTACTTAACGTAATAATAAACGTTTAAATTTCTTAATTGAAATAACTCAATTACCTTCATTCTTTTTATTCACGTAGCTAAATCTTGATTTAAATTCTTTACTATAACCCATAGTCTTATTATAATAGGAATCTATACTATCTGTAACGTAAATTTCAAATCAGTAAAGATCTTACACACCTTTTTCCATAGATTTAGATTTCATGAATTTAGCTACTGCATTAATTCTTATTTGTGTAACATTAATGTTCATACTTTGAATTCATTCCTAATTCACCAAATTCAATTAATTATACTTTACAAACGTGTTTCCAGTATATAGGTATTTTATACTAATTGTTATCATACCCATAATTACACGCTTATAACTAATTCCCACATTTGCATAAATTTATTAAGTTAGAATGTTTATTAAGGTTTATGCATTTCCAACTTGTACTGATTTTACACAATTATTATGATTTCTCACAGAACGTTAAATTTATTAAATGACCATTTATTATAATTAACTCCCTTAATTGAATCAACTGCTTATTATTATATATATTCTTTTCATTCTACCATTCCTTCCCATTATAAATTCATTAACGTATTTACACATCTCTATCTTTCAAATATAAAATAACCAAACTGATTAGAAACACTGTTTCTATCAATTTTCATAAGTTTGTTCAAAACTATACTCTTTCTCATATAATTAAAGTTTATGTTTCTATTAGATTTTTTTTTTCTACAGACATTTAATTTTACTATCTACACTTATTGCATCTTTGTATACATGAATACTATTAAAGTTAATATTTATATTAACTTTTATAAATTCAACTTTCATTCGTTTCTTATCACTAACTTTCAACAAAATGTGACCATCTACATTAACCAAACCTATTGTCATAATGTTTTATTGTTACACTAAGTTACGCAACTACTATACCAAATTTCTACATTTATTCTTAACAAATTAGAAATTATACTAATCTAATTTATTAAATATTATTAATTTAACGGGTTGTTACAATAATACCATTGGAGAAGTTAGAATAAGATTCCATAATCAACCCGAAGTGCAAGTGGGAGATTGATAGAGTTAGGAGTATTCCCTAGGGGCAATTATGTAATTTATTACATATACCTTACTCGGTAACTAATCTTCCTCAAAATAAAAGGTGTTTTCATTATATTATATACTTGATATAATGTATTCTATACTTAATTATTTAATTAAAAGTATATTTAATAGAAAATTCATAAATGGTATGTTTTATGATAGTTGTTACAAAGTTGTAAGCGTAACTAATTTATTACAACAAAAATAAATATACCATTTAAATGATCCTTGTCAAGGTGCATCGAGGCTGGATATCTGTGTATCCGTTGAGGCTAGAGTACGTAATGCTCTCCAAATGCTGGAAGTGTATTACTCGTGATTGCCGTGGGCAACCGGGGGTTACGTACTAATGGTTATTAGATAACCATGGAATGACTCACTCAATAGGTTTCAGTTGGTTAATATAACTAAGGTCAAAAAAACATCGATGTGGCTGATTTACTCTCTCGACTTAAGAATACTGCCGACCTTCAATATGAAAGTTTTGCTTTGATTATAGTCAAATCATGGCATGAAGTCCATCTAGTGATTATAGATAGATCGAGTGGAGGTATTGGAAGTGAAACACTATTTAAGAGAGGATTCGCCTCCTCACTTATGTGAGGTTAGTATCATGGTCAACTGAAGTCAACTCAAAGTCAAAGTCTCTGACCCGAGCATTTCTGTCAATAATAATTGTTATTATTGAATCAAAGACTTTGTGTTTGGACTAAAGAGTAGAATGTGGATGATATTGAAATTTTGACCATTACTAAATTCTGCAAATCTAAAGCGATATAATTTTGGCGAAGAGAATTGGTGTAAGTCACAACCAGGTAATGCTTAACAAAGTAAAATTGGATTTTACCGAAACCAAGTAAGCAATAAATTTGGCCAAAATGTCATACCACCTGCTAAGTGATGTATGAACGTTAATATAGGAATAGTTCGATGTTAATTGCTGACCGAATTTAAACTCGACGACTCACACAACCAAAACAATGAATTCTCCTATGGCCAAATGATATAATTAACTTATAATTTTATAAATTAATTAATATTTATGAAATACCAACTGCAAATTTGATTATGGTTTGATAAATAAATATTATTAGATATTTTTATAATAGTTATACATATATCAGTCGATACAAGATATCAATAAGTGATTAAATTTAAGTAAATTGCATAATATTTTATTTGGGGCTTAAATGGGCTTAAGGCCCATTATAGGGATTGTTAGCACATACATGGTGTAAGCGGCTTGATTATGGTATAAGAGGGCTTGATTTTGGATGGCTTAGATAGAAGGAGAATTAGAATAAGATGAGATCCACTCTTTTCTCTCTTTTATCCACTATTTAAGCATCCTAAGCCCTAATTAGATGATATCTTTAGCTACGTCTTCTTCCCTTCTTTGCTAAGGAATTCACACCCTAGCCTCTCCATTAATACAAACTCAAATCAAGTTAGATTCAAAAGCTATTTGATAGCTAAAGGTCAACTGTTCAAGGACTATCGGTCTACCAATTGGAAAAGGTTTCATAGATGAAAGTTTATCTTTTCAAAGTGTACTTCAAGGTTTTGGGATTAAGATATGATTTTATGCTTAATAATTATTAGTATAATATTTCATGATATATGTTATTATATTGTTACTTACGTGACGATTCAGATATGCAAGCAATGTTTTCAAAAATTAGTTTGGTTATATGCATGTATATATTTATATTTAACGAAAATAATAATTATATATATCAGGTCAGTGCAGCCATATAAAATAATATAAATATTATATTTTATTAAATTAATTTATACAATATCTAATTACATATATATCTTATAACTAGTTTCAAAATTATATCATAGTTAAAACTAGTCATATAATTTGATTTATATTGTATTACAGTAATATTAATTTTCAATAGAAAAAAAACAATTTTTTTAATATTTTATTATTTTTTAATATTATTTAAATCAATCTACTTCATTAATAAATTACATTACTTCGAAAATGTCATTAAAATTAATTTTGAATTTTATAAAATTGTATTAACACCGAAAAAGGTTTTGGCCAAAAAATAAAAAGTAAAAAAATTATTTTTTCTATTTTTAAAATCAACGTTTTAGCCTCAAGGACAAACCTTCAGTAGTTTTTCCTGAATGACAACTTTCTTAAGGTATCATTTTTTAGTTATTGATAGCAATTTTTAGGTATCAGTTCGTACTTATCGGTAGCATTTTTAGGTATTAATTTTTAGTTCGATAGCAGATTTGGAAGAATGTTTGTGCTTGTGAATAATTTTGGACGAATATTTGTCCTTATAATTAATTTTTAGGAGAATGTTTATCCTTGTGGTTAAAATATCGAGGTTGTGTACTTGAGGCTGAAAATATAAAAGAAATTGTCCTTTAAATTAATTCTCCCTTTTAAAATCTAATTATTTAAAATGGTGGTGAATAAATAATTTTTTATAATAAATTTAAGTCAAAAATTTGGAAAGATTCTTCATACCATAAAATATCAGTTAGGATTTTATGGAATTATAAAATTTGAAATAAAAGTTTCAAAAATAATTTTTATTGATTTTTAATGAATAATTAATTAAAAATGAATTTCAAAATAAAAAATATTTTTTTTTGTTTTATGCATGACTTGGAAATTAAAATATTAATAATGTTATTAATTAATAACTATGCTGTAATCATCCATAGTTATTAATTTTCGATGACTGAATGCGGTAATGTTAGATGCATTGATAACATAGAAGCACATGATTATGACAAAAATTTTAAACACAATTCTAAAATAATTTTTCTCATTTCACTTCATAATAAAATTTCAATTTCATTACATAATCCCAATTCGCAAACTAGGTTTAGAGAAAATATAATTTTACAACATACTCAAAGAGCGACATATGAAGATGCTCCATTGGATGATCGGAGTCAAATATCTGGCATTTAATACAACTTGCCATTGCAACACAAAATCAGAATCAAAACACGGTAGAGAATAGATATATAGCTCATACTAGCTAGATTACCTCCTTCATATCTGTGGAAGCTTATTCGTCTAAAGAGAATCTAAAAATTCCTTACTTTCGATCTACTCAAATGAGCATCCGAGAGTTTACGGGGAAAGACGAAATCTTCTGGTTTGACAAAAAGTTTGATATGTATAACAACCTACTATCTTGGACCAATTAGAATCTAGTGAGACACATCGCTAAACAGAACGGGTTTTCCCCTCACTAGTATCATAACTATATACTGTGCACCTGCATCCACAATGGTTGAACATAACATATTATGATGATATTCAAAACTACAGTATGCCATGGATTTCCCATCCCATTTTATCCACTATCCATCTCAATTTATAGTTTCTAGGGTTACGATTTATAGATTTTTTGGGCTGACTAATAATCCGTTCCAATCTTATGGACTATCTATCCAATTTGATAGTTTTCATTGAATCGCTAAAAACCTATTAGTATCTACAATAACAACATCTAATCATAGTTTCATGGGATCACTATGAACCTATTGAATTCTCCATTGACAACTCTTAAATCATAGTTTTTAGGTCTAACTATGATCCTATTGAACTTTATCAATAATACATTCCCGACGTAGTTTTCATGGGATCACTAAGAACCTATTGACCACTGCCAGTAAAATTTCTCATTGCATGGTTTTCATAGGCTAATTAAGAACATGTCTAACTCAATAATCTTTTGATTGGTTTTCAGCATCCTATATTCTAGTCTACCTGACCTCTTGGATGCAAATCTACTCACAAAAGAGTTTAGGTAAATTAGTATTCACTATTGGATCGATCTAACTGGTTATCCTACCCTGAGCACCCAAATGTCGTTATGGGTCATAAACAATGTGAATATGATAACAACAAAATACATAAGAACTAATCAAGTAAACCAAAAATGTAAACATCCTTAGTTATAATCCTCGTAATCATTTTCTTAATGATGTATGGTTAACGCACTTAACCCATAATTTAAACATGGAAATCAACTCTTTGTATTTTCAAAGCCCAATGCCACTTTTAAAACCCTTTTTATATGGCCATATATATGACTGAAAATGGTTAAAGATTTGTCGCTTTTAAACCATTTTAATTTGATCAACGTTGACATCATATCATCTTGATGTAAAAGCATAAAGCTTTTCTCCTATTAAAACTCTAGGATTAAACATGCGACATTATGAACCTTGATGACAATATTATCATTGACTCTCATGATACATAAGCTATCTGTTTGTTTTAAAACTCGAAGATTAGTTAAAGGCATTGCCAAAGCTCTATAATAATATTAAAAGTAGCATAGGCTCGATGACAACTTAAAGCGTTAGGCTCGATGACCATCGGGTCAACGAGGAAAAAGGCTCGATGTAGCATATGCATCATGCATACTTCTTAGTATAATATGCGGCACTTATGCGCATCGACATACCTACCTCAAGGACCATCTCTCTATCGTTGTTACTATAACCTCGATGAGGTTCCAACCTAATTCTCTTAATGCCAAACTCGTTGAAATGATGCATAATGGTTTATTTCGCGTCAATGACAATGAAGTATAGTGAGGTGTGGCTCAACATGGCCGATGTCGCCGTGGTCAAGTTGTAGTTAACTTAAAAGCTGCAATATTACTATAAAAAGTTGTTTACTTTCACCAAACGTCTATAATTTATCAAAAGCTTACTGGATAGCAAAACATTATCAATTTCTTTTCAGATTTTGCTACCACGCTAAATTTCTTATGTTTAAAACATGTGCTAAACCAACTAATTAATTTTCTTAATTAACTATCCATTTACATGCTTTTCCAACATAATTAATTTATAATACTATGAAATCACATGGGAAAATTCCGAAAAAATTTCAAAAATTGTAAAATATTATTTTCTTCAACGTATAAAATTTCAAGCCAAAAATCATTATTTAGCTGCTTAATCAAATTACCCGAATTAAATCCATTTTTCTCCATCGAAAATTCATAAACTATTATCTTAACTTAAAAAATTTATGAAATTAAAAACTCATCTCCAAATTAATCTTTTACACATTATATCAAAAATTCATAGCATTTGAAGATCGAAAACTATGGTTAGCCGTAAAGTTGAATTATTTGACTTCAGAAAGTCCTTACAAATTATCACTTATTCAAAACATGTTAACTAATCACATCATATCATTAAGACCTATATATATTCGGTTTAAATCTAAACTGAATCAAATCAATCATAAAATAATGAAAATGACATGGATTTAGATTATTATTCACCTCAGTTTGATAATGGATTGAGATCTGAATATTGCTTAGCTTTCCTTCTTGAGTCTCTACTTGATTTTCGTGATTAAAATGGTAGTTAATGGTCGTCCTTGCTTGAGCTCTTTGATTGTCTTGATTCATAAAACATAAGTAGAATGGAATAAGGGTTTAGGATTATGAAATCTTATTTGTTCCCATATTACCCTTTCCCTAATCAACTATATGCTTAAGTTGTAAAACAAACTTATAAAATTATTTGGTTACGGCATGATCTTAATTATATTCAAATCTCAATTCTTTTATCACTCTAATCATTAAATTATTCTATTTAATTTATCTAATTAAATCTTATGAATAATGTTAATTAAAATTAGGAATGTTACAGCAAATGACCCTTCCATCTTAGCAACGCAAGCTATACAAGTGTTTTTTTAGAGAAAGTAGTTTCTTAAATTGGTGTGTTGTGTTGAGAGCACCCCCTAAAGATTTTAATGAGTTTTAAAATTAAGATGAGGAGGAAGAGTCAACTAGTAAACCAGTAGACGAGTCACTACCTGGTGACTGAGATGTCAATAATGGGGATGAAAGTTATATAATGAAGAATTGTGATGGCATTTTTGTACCATATAAACATTCTTTTTGATATTTGTTTTATACATAGTTAAACTTGGAAAAAAAAATTATTTTGCATATTAATTAGCATTTCATATTATGATTTTTATATTTTACAATAATGATTAACTAGTATGATGTTCTAACTCTTTGTACATTATGATTTTTCTAGATTGCTTACTAAGTATAAGACAAACGAACTTGTAGCATCAATGGGTAAAAAGGAGCAAGATGAAGGAGAGGTAAAATATAACTATCCCAAAAAAAAAAAATATTATCCATGGCATTATTAATGATCTTGTCGTGTTCTGTGAGTGAGAAACTACAGTTAAAACATTATCACTCAATTATTCAACATGGTTTATAACATTTTATACGCCCTGTACTAGACATCTTACGGTAGAGCTGACATTTTCAAAAATATTGTTTTCTATTTATAGTTTATAAACCCATTTATATTACCTAAAATTTCTAAATACTTGTACTATAAATAATTTTACCATTTTAGCATAATGGGTATCTCTTATATCAATTCGGTGTTTTAAATCAAATTAGTTCTGACACATTGTTTATGACAATTAAATGTCCAGTTTGTAATAGTGAGAAAAATAGAGTGGTCCCTTATTATGGCATTTGGCTTTCAAAAGGCATAAGGAAAGGTGCTGATCGAGTGAGAAATCCATTTCGAAAAGTTTGCTTTGGCTCAATTATTAAACACTAACCATTGAATTATCATTATCTTAGTTTTACTATTTGCTGTAGGTATTTTTCAAATAAAACAACCCTGGAAACTGTATGTAAAACTATATGCATGTACTCATATATATGTGATAATTTTAATTTACTCAAAGTTTTTCTTATATGAGTTGCAAATATTTAGCATTACAACGTAATATTTAGCACCATTGGCAGTTTTAGATCAAGTTTGGCAACCTTAATATCATTTTGCCAATGGTAAAGAAGCATTACAAATGTTAAATTAAATGAATTACAACATAACAAATCAAATTTGTGATAAATAATATATTTCTGATGTTAGGTACCTTGAATTAACATTAGGAAAGAAGCGAACACTCATAAAACCATAGTCAAGCAACAAACTAAGTAACTATCAGACTAAGTAACTTAACCATATTTGATCAGATTATGGTTGTTGCTAATTACTATTGAACTTTGCTTTTAAAGATATGTTTCGGCTGTTATTCGTAGCATGCATGGTGGCAATTATTTCGCTTGGTTATTACAATGCATAAAGTAGAATGAAGTATAGAAAAGGAGATTCTAAGAACTTTGTACCAACTGCCAAGAATTAATTAATTATATATTCTTAAATCAATTAATTATGCATGTCTTAACCATAACAGCTGTAGATTAATTTTATATTTTTTAGATACAAGGTTTATTTTAGAATTTGACCCTTGTATTTGATTAGGTTGTGAATATATAGCAAAGGAGCTTTGCACCAACCGTCCCTGTTTTCAAAGTCCACTGAAAAAACGTCCCTAGCCCAAAACTATTATAAACCGAGTCCCTGTTTTTATAAAACAATAAAAACTTTACACAAATAAACCCTTTCCAATGAAAAAACTTCTTCTGAAATACAAGCCGAAAGAAAATACAATCCAAATCAAAGTCTCTATGAAACGACGGCAAAGAAGGAGCAGAAAATTGAAAGTGGCGAAATCCAAAAGCCAAAACAAGGTAGATCAACCTTTTGCCATTGTTTAATCGAAGTAGTATTAGGGGTTTTATAATCGGTTTTTCTTTTACTGTTTAATTATTTAAGTATTTGTTGCTATGATGTTAGGGTTTTGCTAACAAAGTATTTTCTGTTAGGGTTTAGTGATTACTAAACCTATTTTGTTTAATGTTGCTGCTAAAGTGCTAAAGTTGCATTTTCCATTGTGATTAAATGAACCATTTCTTCTTATTGTTATAATTTTTCAATATTGTTGTAAAAATATAGAATAACTAACACTATAGAATTTAGTATAATTATGAACAGAACTTTTGTTGTATATTTTTGAGTTAAAGGAATAAAAGACTTGCGCACATGAGTGCAGATAACATGCCTTACAAATACACATTTAGTATAATTTCATAAATTGCACACACACTTGCACTTTAATATATTGTAAATGGTAGTTGAAATTTAACATGGCAACTATATTTTTAGTAAATGCATACATGCTTGCACTTTTAATATTTTGAAAACTAGCACACATACTTCAACATAACATGACTTACAGATATACATTAGTACAATTTAAGAAATTGCACACATACTTGCACTTTAATTTTTTTTAATTTAGCATGGCAATATATTTTTTGTAACTGCACACGTGCTTGCACTTTTAATAAATTTGAAATTTTAATTGAGATTTGTAATGAAAAAGAAAATTTATAATGGAAATATATTATATTAAAAACTTGCACACATACTTGCAGATAATATGATTTACAGATATACATATAGTATAATTTCAAAAATTGCACACATACTTGCACTTTAATAATTTTAAATCTAACATTGCAACTATATTTTCAATAAGTACACACACACGCTTGCACTTATAATATATTTGAAATTTTAGTTGACTTGTGTACAAGTAATTTGCTAAAATAGCAAAACACTATTGCTTTTGCATTGGACAAGAAATGTCAACTTTTGTGAATGGATTTGAAGTAATTTTCATCAATTGTAATTTTAGTGTACAAATATGACAAAGTACGTATGACATATCATCATCGCCATTAAAATTATGTATGTAGATAGGTAATTAAAAAAGAATAATGAAGATTTAAGTCAAATAAGATAATGATACATACCTGTGAATTAGCATTTGTTTAAATTAATGTTCTTCAATTAGTGTTACCATATTGTACATATTTATTCAATTAGGATCTAATGTTGATAAATTTCGATTTCAATGTAACGATCCTGATTTTTGAGATAAATTTAAATTGGTAATTTAAATAAATATATTATGAATAAATTGGATTTGAAAACTCTATATTTTAAAAGTAATGAAATTGTTTTCTAATATATATATTTGTGTGTGTGTGTGTACATATCTATTTTGATTTGGAAGTTATATTTTTAAGTTCAAAATTTTCAATGGCTACTCGAAAGTTAAGTTGAGCATTTTTTAACACTAGTGTTTATTTTTAGATATCCATTTAAGTATAATAATTTAAGTAATTATAAAATGTGATGTGATAAAGATTTAAATTATGTTTCTTTTATATACTTGAAATAAAATATAGTTGGTATAAATGTAAAGTTTTGATATTGTAGATATATCCTTTGAAAATATAAGTATAAAAAAATTTAATACATAACACATATGTAAGTATAAAATAGATAAAACATGTTTTATAAATTGAAATAAAATAAGGTTTAAAACACAAGTTTGTAAAATTAATTAGAGCGAGGACTTAAATATAATTTAAGAAACATGTGACAAATGTTTAATAAGTAACAACATATAATTACAAGTGTTAACTAATATAGACAAGTGGCAAAAATATGTTTTATCTAAAACTAAATTTTAATTAATATGTATAAGAGAGAAAATAACCAGGTTACTTATTTTTCTCTTCACCATTTTCTGAAAAACAAAGGAAAAAAATAAAAAAAAATATAATAGATCGAAACCAAAGAAATTCGATCAAAACTTATCAAGCTTGTAAAACAAGAATCTGAGAAAGAAAATCAAAAGGAAGATCAAACCAGTTAAACAAATCTGGAATCAATCTTCAACTAGAAAAGATTTAATTTCAACCTGATCAAGTAAATACAATTCAAAGATCAAGACTTCAGAATCAATTTGAAGTCATCAAGTAAAAGATTAACTCGAATGACCTTAAATAAAATAACAAGCAAAGAAGCAATTCGACACAAAGCAAATCAAATTCAAGTTTCAGTTTCAACAATGTCAGATCAAATCATATTTCCAGGCTTTGCTATGTTCTCTGCTTTTCTGTTCCAGGTGAGCAAACTTACCTTAGATCTGATCTTTGACTTGATGTATGTTGGAAGTAAAATTGTAAATGTGTTTGCATGTATGCAAATATGAATGTATACATGTAGAAATGGATGAATGCATGTCTGGGTACAAAGCAAATAACTCTATTCTAGGTTAACAGGTTTCCAAACCTGTTTTTAAAAATTCAAAATTTTACCTTTAATTCTCTTCAGACCTTAGGGTTTAAATGAAATGTGTTTACATCATCAGAAAAAAGTTTTAAAGATATTTTTTAAAAGAATTTATTTTAATATATTTGGAAATTTAAATATACAGGGAAACTCAAAATTTATCAAATTTTCGATTTACCTGAATTCAAGATTCACTTATATCATTCAAATTGATTTCGAAAACCATGAATTTTAAAGATGAAATCAAGATTTTTAAAAATGTAAATTGAGAGCACTTGTGAGTTGAACGATTTTAGTCAATTTCCAAAGATCAACATGGTGTTGGAGGTTTGGGTTGATGTCGAACGTGGCTTGTGTGTTGATGATCACAGGAAAAATGCTAGAAGCATTTAATGTTGGTCGAGGCAGTGGCGTAGCGGCGAGGTAGGGTTTTAGCCCAGTTTTGTTTGATGTGGAAGAGGTGACGATTTCGTCCACCATAGTGGATCAGAATGGAGCGGACCGAGGGGAAAAGTAGCATAGGACGATGGTGTTTCTTTGGTCGGAGTCTCATGGTCTCCAGTTGTTTGCCGCGGCGGTGCGTGATGATTTTCTGGTGATGGGTGGGTTCCAGGTTGAGGCTGGATAGTTCGATTTGGATTTATGGTGAGTTTTGATGATCTGGGTGGTTAGTTGGGTTTGGATGGTCATTGATGACCAAAGGGCAACGGCGACGTTGGTCGGAGGTGTTCTGGCCTCTCGTGCACGTGCACGCGACAGGTTTGAGTATTTGGGAAATGATGTTGGTTTGGGAAGATGAAGTTGGACTCGAAGTTGAACTCGAGATCGATCTGGTTTGTCTTGTAGCAAGGGAAGTATGTGGGTTAGCTCGAAGTAAGGCTCGAAAATTTTGGGCTTTAACTCGAAGTTACCTCGGGGCTGTTGATTTTAGTATAAAACAAATCAAATTTATTTTAAACAATTTTTGGTTAAGACAAATTATTTTGTAAATGTTAATCCAAGTTTTGAATTTGGTTAAAAGATTTTTTATTTTTAATTTAACTTAAAGGTTTTGAGATAATAAGTTGATGATGAATTTATTTCAAGGATTATTAATAAAGATTTTTAAAAGATAAATGAAGAGATTAACAAAAGATAAAATGGTTTATTTTGAAATTAATTAGGTAATTAATGATTTGTTAATATACGTAATTAAAGATAACTACTTAAAGAATAATTACTTAATTAAAGATTAATTAAGGTTAATTATTTAATGATAAAGGTTGATTAATTAATAATTAAAGGATAATTAATTAATAAAAAGTCAATTATTTAATAATTAAAGGTAAATTTAATAATTAATTATAAATTATTATTAAAGGTTAATTAATAAATGATTAAAGGATAATTAATTAATATGGTTTGTAATTAATTAATGTTAATTAACCAGGATTGGTAGTTTCATAAGTAATTAATCTGATTTAAATTAATGAGATGATAAATTAATCTTATCTATGAATGTTTGGATTCTATTGAATGCTTTGAATTGTCTGATATCCCTGGTATGTGATGCTTTGTGATATGAGTTATTTTGATTTATCTGTGATGAATGTAATTTATTTATCTATGATAAACATATATTATTTATCTGTGAATCTGTGAATGGAAGATAAGCGTTATAAATTAAACCGCTTATCGATATTGATGTGATTAAATCTGTGATGATTGAATGATGTTGCACTATTGTGTAAAATCGCTGGACTACACTATACACACAAATATGGATTGCATGAGGAAATTAGTTAAGTCACATATTTTTGAAATAGTCTTAAAGATTGAAATGGAATTGGATTAAGTATGAAAAGCTTTTGAAAGAAGTTTTGAAAATAAAAGTTATTTAAATAACTTGAAAAGGTTTGAAATTTAAATAATTTGATTTGAATTTAAATTCAAAATTTGAAATTTAATTCTATGTTTGGAATTTACGGTTTAAATTATAAATGTATTTATGTGGGTTTTAAACCATTTTAAAAGTATTTTTTAGGAATTTAAATTTAACCTAAGTTTTATACTTGAAGGGGTTTAACTTGTGCAAATGTAATCGGATTTTTCCAAAACGAAAACTATTTGTTTTCAAGTAATAATAGCTTTCATATAAAGAAAAGATTTCCAATTTATGTAAAAAAAGGATTTCAAATTTGAAATAGAATTGTTTTGAAATTGGAAAGGTGTACCTTTTGTATAAAAGATTTGAAATGGAATGGTTTTAAAAGCTATGAATTGAATCTTTGATTTGAAGATTTTATGAGTTAATCCAATTTGAAATGGAATTGTTTTGAAAGTTATAAATCAATCTTTGTGAAAGATTGTTGAACTTTGTTTTAAAATTGAAGAGGATTTTAAATGGTGTATCTTTTATATAAAAGATTTGAAATGGGAATTGTTTTGAAAGTTATGAATGAATCTTTAGAAATGGGTTTGAAAGCTATGAATTGAGTTTTTGATTTAATAATTGGATGAGTTAATCCAATTTAAAAAGAAAATAGTTTTGAAGGTTATGAATGAATCTTTGTGAAAGATCGACAAACTTTGTTAAGTGAATCTTTTTGTTTAAAGATTTGAAAATGGTAATTTGTTCAAACCATTTGAATAAAAGGTTTGGGGATATAAAAGTGTGACTTAACTGAAATCCCAATATCCATATGTTTTTAAATATTGCACTTACTATTCGGCTTAGCCAGGAGAGAACCTTGTGTCATATAACCCATTCCGAATAAGTGACACGATGTAAATGGATAGCATTTGAAGATCGATGGTGAAGATCGGGTATTTTCGAGAACGAAAGGATAACCCGTCGATTGTCTTTGCACTGAGTCGCGCTGTTATAGAGATCTCCATATGTGATGGGGAGTCCAATCAGGATTGGGGATACTCGAATTTGCAAGGGCTTCTTTGGAAGTGCCTTCGGTTCCGTTCGAACCCGGAAAAGACTTGTATGGATGTGTGTCTGACATTACACTTTGAGATATAAAGCTGGTTTCTATCAAATACATTTCTGTTTGGTGGCGGAGATTTATTCTCTTAGCTTAACACCCTTCTATGAGACGTACGAGCTCAGAGGTTATGTAGTTGATGGTTACTAGTGATGCATTCCCAATTTGGTAATGTGGCATACGAAGTGCTGCTGATCATTTGTTGATCAAAGCATGGCTTTTGTGAAAAGCGCAGCTTTGTGGACGTGACTTCATCGAGCCTCACAACCCGGAAATGGTCGAAACAGGAATATTGGGGCAAGGTTTTTAGGGGTCTCTCCACAAGAGTATGTCCATTTCCTTCTGGATAAAAAGTAGTATCATGATATGGAGCCCGGATGTTTACTTTTGTTGATTTTGAAAGTGTTATCATGGCATGGAGCCTAGATACTTTTCTTTGTGGTTGTTGGTGTCGAGGCCTCAGACAAAGGTCGGTAACGACTGGGGATGGCTTCCTTGAGGGTTACTTCTGGGCAGGGGTAACTCGGCCTTGTGTTGGTAGGGAACCGTTTGGTTCTTGAGGGCGTCCCTCCAGAGGCATTCCATTTTTAAGGAAGTTCCTTAGGCTGACCATTTGTTGGAAATCCAATCATCCAATATGCACCTTGTACGGTTTTAGTCGTATAACCTGCCATTTACTTATGGTGGTCACCACTGTTTAGATGGTAGTTATAGTAGGCATGCAATAATGGTTGTATGCTGGCTAAGATTAATATTATACTTTAGAAATGTTTTCTGCACTATGCACTAATAATAATATCAAATGATTTTCGCGTATCAAGCATTTTTGACTGTCATAAGGAGAAATCTCCTCCAAGTGTGCGCTTGCATTGTGTGTGTGGTGGGAGGCCTTATGGCAGTTTCATCCTCCAAAAAGCATTGCGGTTTTCAATGTTTTAAATTCTTTTGTTGTTTGTTTTAAAGATAAACTGTTTTGTTTGCTCATACCAGTCCCGTGACTGACCTTGCTTTATACAACGTGATAGGTGGTTCTTGCTTCGTGTTTGGTGGCGAAAGGGAGACTCTTACCCCTACATGTCCCTAGGGAGGGGTTGGTTAACCGGGTAGGTGAAGAAGTCGAAAGGCTAGCCGTAAAAGAAAGGGTAGCGTACCATTGTATTCCACCGTGGGGTGGGATGGTTGAAAAGCCTACCAGTCGAGAGTGGCCGCTATTGATGGTTGAAAAGCCTAGATCGTTATAAATGGTATCAGAGCTGAAGATTGAAACTTTAAGCTCAGGAGTAAACACATTAGGTGACTCATTAGAGATAGGGTGAAGTCCACCCAAGAATGAGTATATCCCTAAGATATCCGTCTACATACCTCAGTAAATTCTCTTACTATCCACTGATAGTGAGTATGAGTGCAAGAAGAGGACGAGATAGAAGACAGGGTAGTACCACCACAAATGGTCAATACCCTGCAACAATAAGGAAACATCCTTTTCTCTATCAATCTCCTTTGATCCAGTTTCAATTCTTTGATTCATTCGTGCCAGCTCGAGGGAGAAGCTTTGGTGTGGTAGTGGCTCTGCGAATCGTGTAGATAAGTTCATATCTCGTATCTAATCACCCATTTCCCTCAGCTTTTTGTTTCAAAATTTAATGAATTTGGAATTTAAATTGGAATAAATTGGTAAACAAGAATATAAAACTGAATTGGGTTGTAATGATTTCGATTATAACTAAATTTGAAATTCTGTTGTAATTTCTTGTGGGAATTCAAGTCCGAGGAGGGACAAGATAGTGTATACTTTGGGGTATTCCGACCTGAATTTGGAATCTATACCTAGTGTTTGAGAATTGTGGAAGATTGAATCTATTTGTCTGTTCTTATGGGTCTAGATATATTCTACGAATGGTTAGTTATCCTTCAAACTAACCAATGCCCTTGCATATTCGTGGCCAGAGGACCCGAGCACTTCGTGAAATATTGAATGAGTTTGTTCTCATAATTATTGGCGATATTCTGATTTGATGAGCCAAAAACATAATAGATAATCGGCTTGATTAATGAGTCGATTCTCTATCTTTGTGTATCCACCCTTTATTGTCTCCTTGGCAAATTTCGAAGACGAAATTTTCCTAAGGGGGAATCTGTATCGATCCTGATTTTTGATACAAAATTAAATTGGTAATTTAGATAAATATATTATGACTAAATTGGATTTGAAAACTCTATATTTTAAAAGAAATAAAATTGTTTTATAATATATATATATATATATCTGTGTGTGTGTGTGTATGTGTGTGTACATATCTATTTTGATTTGAAAGTTATATTTTTAAGTTCAAAATTTTCAATGGCTACTCAAAAGTTAAGTTGAGCATTTTTTACACTAATGTTTATTTTTAGATATCCATTTAAGGATAATAATTTAAGCAAAATGTAAAATGAGATGTGATAAAAATTTAAATTATGTTTCTTTTATATACTTGAAATAAAATATAGTTAGTATAAATGTAAAGTTTGATATTGTAAATATATCCTTTGAAAATATAAGTATAAAAAATTTAATACATAACACATATGTAAGTATAAAATAGATAAAACAAGTTTTATAAATTGAAATAAAATAAGGTTTAAAACACAAATTTGTAAAATTAATTAGAGTGTGGACTTAAAAATAATTTAAGAAACATGTGACAAATGTTTAATAAGTAACAACATATAATTACAAGTGTTAACTAATATAGACAAGTGGCAAATATATGTTTTATCTTAAACTAAATTTTAATTAATATGTATAAGAGAGAAAATAATCAGGTTGCTTAATTTTCTCTTAACCATTTTCTGAAAAACAAAGAAAAAAATAAAAAAAATATAATAGATCAAAACCAAATAAATTCGATCAAAACTTCTCAAGCTTGTAAATCAAGAATCTAAGAAAGAAAATCAAAAGGAAGATCAAGCCAATTAAACAAATCTGGAATCAATCTTCAACCAGAAAAGATTTAATTTCAACCTGATCAAGTAAATACAATTCAAAGATCAAGACTTTAGAATCAATTTGAAGTCATCAAGTAAAATATCAACTCAAATGGATTTAAATCAAATAACAAGCAAAGAAGCAATTCAACACAAAGCAAATCAAATTCAAGTTTCGGTTTCACAATGTCAGATCAAATCAAATTTCCAGGCTTTGCTATGTTCTCTGCTTCTCTGTTCTAGGTGAGTAAACTTACCTTAGATCTGATCTTTGACTTGATGTATGTTGGAAGTAAAATTGTAAATGTGTTTGCATGTATGCAAATATGCATGTATACATATGGAAATGGATGAATGCATATCTGGGTACAAAGCAAATAGCTATGTTCTAAGTTAACAGGTTTTCAAACCTGTTTTAAAAAATTCAAATCTTTACCTCTAATTCTCTTCAGACCTTAGGGTTTAAATGAAATGTGTTTATATCATCAAGAACAAAGTTTTAAAGATATTTTTGAGAAGAATTTATTTAAGTTTGTTTAGAAATTTGAATATACAGGGAAACTCAAAATTTATCAAATTTTCAATTTGCCTGAATTCAAGATTTACTTATATCATCCAAATTGATTTCGAAAACCACGAACTTTAAAGGTGAAATCAAGATTATTAAACATGTAAATTGAGAGCATTTGTGAGTTGAACGATTTTAGTACTTTAGTCGACTGCCAACGATCGACATGGTGTTGGAGGTTTGGGTTGATGTCGAAGGTGGCATGTATGTTGATGATCATAGGAAAAATGCTAGAAGCATTTAATGTTGGTTGAGGCGGCGGCGTAGTGGCGAGGTAGGGTTTTAGCCCAGTTTTGTTTGATGTGGAAGAGGTGACGATTTCGTCCACCACAGTGGATCAGATCAGAGCGGATCGAGGGGAAAAGTAGCGTAGGACGATGGTGTTTCTCTGGTCAGAGTCTCATGGTCTCCGGTAGTTTGGCGCGGCGGTGCATGATGATTTTATGGTGATGGGTTGGTTCCTGGTTGAGGCAGGATAGTTCGATTTGGATTTATGGTGAGTTTTGATGATCTAGGTGGTCGGATAGGTTTGGATGGTCATCAATGACCTGAGGGCAACGGCGACGTTGGTCGGAGGTGGCCTGGCCTCTCGTGCACGTGCACGTGATAGGTTTGAGTATTTGGGAAATGATGTTGGTTTGGAAAGATGAAGTTGGACTCGAAGTTGAACTCGAGATCGATCGGGTTTGTCTTGAAGCAAGGGAAGTATGTGGGTTAGCTCGAAGTAAGGCTCGAAAATTTTAGGCTTTAACTCGAAGTTACCTCGGGTCAGTTGATTTTAGTATAAAACAAATCAAATTTATTTTAAACAATTTTCGGTTAAGACAAATTATTTTGTAAATTTTAATCCATGTTTTGAATTTGGTTAAAAGATTTTTCATTTTAATTTAACTTAAAGGTTTTGAGATAATAAGTTGATGATGAATTTATTTCAAGGATTGTTAATAAAGATTTTTAAAAGATAAATAAAGAGATTAATAAAAGATAAAATGGTTTGTCTTGAAATTAAATAGGTAATTAATGATTTGCTATAAGTAATTAAAAGATAATTACTTGAAGAATAATTACTTAATTAAAGATTAATTAAGGTTAATTATTTAATGATAAAAGGTTGATTAATTAATAATTAAAGGATAATTAATTAATTAAAAGTTAATTATTTAATAATTAAAGGTAAATTTAATAATTAATTATAAATTATTATTAAAGGTTAATTAATAAATGATTAAAGGATAATTAATTAATATGGTTTGTAATTAATTAATGTTAATTAACTACGATTAGTAGTTTCATAAGTAACTAATCTGATTTAAATTAAGCAGATGATAAATTAATCTTATCTATGAATGTTTGGATTCTATCGAATGCTTTGAATTGTCTGATATCCCTGGTATGTGATGCTTTGTGATATGAGTTATTTTGATTTATCTATGATGAACGTAATTTATTTATCTATGACAAATGTATATTATTTATCTGTGAATCTAAGAATGGAAGATAAGTGTTATAGATTATACCGCTTATCGATATTTATATGATTAAATCTGAGATGATTGAATGATGTTGCACTATTTTGTAAAGCCCTCTGGACTACACTATACACACACAAATATGGATTGCACGAGGAAATCGGTTAAGTCATAGATATTGGAAATGGTTTTAAAGATTGAATTTTGAATCCAAAATAGTTTTGGAAATGGAATTGACCTAAATATGAAAAGCTTTTGAAATAAGTTTTGAGAATAAAAGTTAGTTGAATAATTTGATAAAGTTTGAAATTTAAATAATTTGATTTGAATTTAAAGTCAGGATTTTAAATTTAATTCTATGTTTGGAAATCATGGTTTAAAATTATAAATGCATTTATATGGGTTTTAAACCAATTTAAAAGTATTTTTATGGGAATTTAAATTTAACCTAAGTTTTATACTTGAAGGGCTTTAACTTGTGAAAATGTAATCGGATTTTTTCGAAACAAAAACTATTTGTTTTCAAATAATAATAGCTTTCATATAAAGAAAAGATTTCCAATTTATGTAAAAAAAGATTTCAAATTTTAAATAGAATTGTTTTGAAATTAGAAAGGTGTACCTTTTGTATAAAAGATTTGAAATGGAAATGGTTTTGAAAGCCATGAATTGAATCTTTGATTTAAAGATTTGATGAGTTAATCCAATTTTAAATGGAATTGTTTTGAAAGTTATAAAAAAATCTTTGTGAAAGGTTGTTGAACTTTGTTTTGAAATTGAAGAGGATTTTAAATGGTGTATCTTTTATATAAAAGATTTGAAATGGGAATTGTTTTAAAAGTTATGAATGAATCTTTGGAAATGGGTTTGAAAGTTATGAATTGAGTTTTTGATTTAATAATTGGATGAGTTAATCCAATTTAAAAAGGAAATGGTTTTGAAGGCTATGAAATAATCTTTGTGAAAGATTGGCGAACTTTGTAAAGTGAATCTTTTTGTTTAAAGATTTGAAAATGGTAATTTGTTTAAACCATTTGAATAAAAGGTTTGGGGATTTAAAAGTGTGACTTAACTGAAATCCCAATATCCATATGTTTTTAAATATCGCGCTCACTATTCGTTTAGCCCGGAGAGGAACTTGTGTCATATGACCCATTCCGAATGAGTGATACGACGTAAATGGATAAAATTCGAAGACCGAGTATTTTCGAGAATGAAAGGATAACCCATCGATTGTCTCTGCACCGAGTCGCGTCGGTATAGAGATCTCCATATGTGATAGGGAGTCCGATCGGGATTAGGGAAACCAGGATTTGCAAGGGCTTCTTTGGAAGTACGGGTGTCGATTTTTCGAAGGTCGAATCAGGATCGTTATATTCAATCTAACATTTTCTACTATATAGTACTTTACTTATTTTTTAATCAATAGAAAACTTTATGGCTAACATTAATTTCTTACAGGAATTAGTAGAAATAGAGTTATCAAATAATTCTTCTGATGAGGCTCACTAAGTTCATGAGAAAAATGAACTACAAATTGTACAACAAAATGTAATTTTAGAACAAGAAAATTATGAAACCGATTCAGATGTAAAGACTAAAGAAACTAAAAGTTATAGAAATAATTTAGGTAGTTTTTTGAAATTTATCAATGGATTGGCAAAGTATTTGATATCAGTACATTTGAATATACTGAGAAAGACTCCATTTTGGAATTTTGTGAAATTGTTCATTAAAAAGGAGCTAACAAAAAAGATACCAAAAAAAATTCAAAAAGTTTCGAAGCAATCATACTAACATATAGGCCGAATTTAAAGAAATTTGAAATAGCTGAACAATTACTGGATTTCGATGTTATGCAAATGACAGAGATATTTGATATTCCTATAGAGTGAACGGTAATAACAACTTTACCTCAAAGAGAAAAGAAATATTTACCACCAACATGCCAAAATTTTATTAAGAAATATCTGTTGGAAAATGAAAAGATAAACAAAATGGTGGTAAAAAGATATGTATACACAGCGCTAAAACAGAATGACCTAGAAGCAACTGAAGATGTCGCCAGATTTATTACAGTGGATGTCCTTTGTACATTTTCTTCTCAGGTAATATAATTACTTTAAACTTTGAATGTTATGTCAATGATTATACAGTATATTAACTAATATTAGTATAATTTACAGGTAGCAATTCTGACCTAAAGTGGTCATATCTACCATGTGGTAGGTTTCGATCAAAGAAAAACAAACTCATGTGTTACTGTTTTGCTGGTAGTTTCGCTACTCTATTATTGCTTATAAGTAACGTATTTTGTCTCATTTCTCTTTGTTTGAACATTCATACAATTTAGTCCACTTAATTAAATTAAATTAGTTCAATAATGTAAAACTTAGGTAAAATATGTACAACTATACTATATTGAATAATTATTATTTTTCCTAGATGTAAACTATGAACTCTGTTGAAATTACAACAGTTAAAGGCTGTAAAATCATTATTATATATATATATAATATGCCAACAGGGTTGGCGCAGTTGGTTGATGGTCCGGACTGCGTGATCGAAGGACACGAGTTCGAGCCCCGAAACTGACAACCCTGTAACAAGTACCCGAAGTATGTGTTTGGCAGGCACATACTTCCCTAGAGCTTACAAGCGAAGCTTGGTTCTCTAGGTAATTCAAAAAAAAAAAAAAAAATATGCCAACGTCATGGGATGAAGATTGCTAGAAAGTTGTATGTATTTTGTAGGATGATATATGCATGCAGCACGATAAAACACTTTATAGATCTTATTAAGACTGTTTAACATGTACAATTATTCGAATTTTAGAACTGCACAATAAGTATACCATTACAGTTGTTTATCATATGAATAAAGTTGAATTTGACAAATTGACAGTGTTCATTGCATACAATATATGCCACCATAACAAATTGGCCAGGTGCCACATGTCCAATCCTGTTGCAATGCACAAGTTTTCTTAGTTATTTTATCTTTGTATCACTATAACATCTTTAAATTGATGTCATAATTGTAGTTTAGAAAAAGTATTAGAGTTTTGACCAGGATATTATTTCTAGATTTCTGCACTAGTAGAATGAACATTTATATTGCTTATAATGAATATTAATCAGGCTATCATACTTGTCAGATTTAAGTTAGCGATTCTGTTAAAGCTATTTGTCATCATAAATTAATTCTTTTGTTATGGTTCCTGTATCAAAAGCATGAAATCAAGATGAATATACATTGCAAGTGGCAACACTGAATGTATAAATGGATTTTTTTTAATGTTTATTGCCAAATAATTCTTCAATTATCATAAAACTGATCATTTCTTTCTATTTGTATATAGTCTTCTAAAGTAAATACCTTTCGTAAGTCTCATGCATTTAAGATAAAAGATGTAAAGTAACAATATATTACTTTAAGAAAGTTTGAAATCATATGATATTACTATAAGGCTCTGTTCTTCCATGCATCTATGCTTATCAGTACTTCTGCATATAGGTTGTCATGGTGTACAAAATGTGTTGCTTTTACAGACTTCTTATACATTATTTATTTTCTTTAATTTTCTCTTGTATGTGTACAACTCTTGTACAATTTCTGAGTGCATCCTTCGTATTATTTCAGTAACATGTTTTTTTATAATTTGTTTGTTTCTTAAATTTTTCATGCTACGTTATACTCTAATTTGTATAAATATTCATTGCGAACAATACACGCTTTCTAACTATACAAATATTTTAATTAATGTAGTATTGGATATGCGATTAAGTAGAGATAATTCAAGAAAGAGAATCATACAAAGAAGGAATGCCAACAGCAGCTAAATGGAACTTGAATGATTTGAAGGATAAACTTACGTGCAAGTTTCTAAGGAGTCTTGATGGAAATAAGGTAAATTTTTATAACAAGAAAACTATAGCATAAATCTTTCAACAGCTCATCTTAATATTTGCAAATCGCACACCTACTTGCATTATTCAGGTAACTTATATTTTAATTGAACATTAGCATTCACAGTAAATTGTATTGTAAATAATTTTTTTTAAACCTTCCAAAAATTTAGACAACATTAAGAAAATAGTAGTTTTAATTTCAAAAAAAAGCAACACTTATATTTTACAAAAAGCGCACATGCTTGCGCTTTTCATACATTTCTTATTTTAATCAAATTATAGAGTGCTGAATAATTTTTTAATGCAAACGTATTTTCTAATTATATATAAAAAAAGTGTAAACTAAATTGAAAAATATCAAACCTAAGTTTTTCAGAAGCAAAACATATTTTTAAAAAAACGCAAACCTTTTTTCGCTTTCCATATATTTTAAACATCTGTTTAACTTTAAAATGAAAATTTTAAATTTAAATATTTTTTCTTAGTTTTAATAGGTTTGGAAAAAAACTATAACAATAAATTTTCAAAAGATCACCTTAATATTTATAAAGCGCACACTGACTTATAGTTTTCAAACATTTTAAATTTTAATTGTTGTTTAACATGCCAATATACTATTAATTTTCTTGTTAAATTTTACAGAAATTTAAACATTATCAAGATAACACTAACTTAAATTTGAAATAATCCACAACATATGTTTTACAAAGTACATATCTGCCTGCACTTTCTGTACATTTCTTAAAGTAATTAACTTTTACCTTTATAGTTTTGACGGGTTTGAAAAATAAAAACTGTAGCATAAATGTTTTAAAAGCTTGCCTTAATATTTACAAAGTGCACACCTACTTGCACTTTTCAAAAAATTAAATTTTAATTACACTTTAACATGCAAAAGTAATTATTCTGTTATTGATTATTCATCGCTCAAGTACATGAATAACTTATTATTTATTATTCTTAGTAGGGTCTTTATAATTGATGTAATTTTAATAATACTATTGATGAAAGAATAACTATATTGGTAAAGTTTTATTTATTTATGTTATATTACAACAACAGGTGAATTTTTTTATAGCATATGTAAAAGAAAATTCAGTTCAAAGTGAAGAGGAAATTTTCAAAATAGCTGAACATTTAAAAAGAGAGAATGAATACTTGAAGAAAAAAGTTGAACAATTTGAGATTGGGAACGAAGAGTTAAAACAAAAGATAAAAGTTTTTGAACCAAATTCTACCGAGGTAGAAGATATTTTCAAAATGGACAATGACATAATTTTTCAGCACAAAAAATTCTTGCTGCCGATGATGCTATAGGGGATAGCGATAAAGTTGCAAGCAAGAAAAATAATGATCATGCTATTGGGGACAATGAATTGATAGAGGGATGCTGCGAAAAAGAAAGTTTATAAGGAAAATTTAGTAATGAAAAAAATGATGATTTGAAAAAAAAACACAAATGGAAGCAAAAAACTTGACGATTCTTTTGCAACACCGATGGCTAGTATAGATTTGAATGAAGAGGAAAATATAAAAGTGAATGAAATTGATGAACAAAAATCAGATGACAAATCCATAAAAAAAAGTATCATCATGTAAAGGTTTTGATGGAAGTGAAGAAAATTTTAGAGCAGATGTTATTGAAAGTGCGTTTATGGCTTAGAGTGGTAAAGAACATAGCAAAGATGAAGTAAATAAAGTAAACACTACTGAAGTTGAAGAAGCAAACAAAGTCAATGATCACACTATTCAAAATGTCGGTGATACTGAAGGTGGCAATGAAACTAAAAAACAAATATTAGAAGTTGATATGCCAAGTTTTGAACTATTTCCTACTCAAGAAAGAGAAGAGTAAGAACGTATAACTGACTTATCAGAAAAAGAAAAGAAGAACAAAAAGCCAAAAATATCTTCATTAACAAAAAGGGTGAGAGAAAGGAAAGTTAGAATACCTAAAGTAGATGAAGAGTTCACATATGAAAAGAAAAGAGGTTGGTTAAAGAATCTAAGAAGAAGAGAAGCCTTGTTACTAGCAAAAAGCTAGAAAGAAAAATAGAAAAAACAGACTTGAAGCAATTGAAGAAAATCAAAAGCTTGAGATGGGAAAAACTGTTATTGCTTACAAAAGAGAAGCAAAAAAATGTAAAATGGACAGAGTTGAAGTAAATGCAGACAAGCTGATTGAAGAAGACACGGAAAATAATAAAGTAATTTCTGTCTCTCCTATTATACTGCCAAAACCAATGGAAAAATTAGAAAACACTCCAATGTTTGGTTTTCTAGATCAGAAGCAGCTTAACCTATTCAAACATTTTATAACTATGATGATCAAAAGTAAGTACATATTATATTACTAGATTACATACAAATATACTTTGCAGAACCTACATTTTAATATGTAAGTGCTAGCACTGAAACATGAATATTTAAAGCTTGGCAGTTTATGAAAATATTGATGATGGCATAAAGATTATGCGATGTGTGCTTGATGATATAATGAGTGAAGAATGCATAGAATATTCTGTAAGTGAAATTACTTTCCTTTTTTTATTTTTGTTTCTGTTTTTTCAAACTAATCTAATAATGTTTATGGATTGTGGCGTATAGTATTTGAAAGAAATGCGGATTACGGGTCTTAAGGCTAGGATTAACACTAGAAGGGGGTGAATAGTGTTTATAAAGAATTACTAAATCTTTTTGAGTTTATGTTAATTTAGACACAGATGTATGCAATCTATAGATACAGGGATAATCACATAAACAAACATAGATGCAGAAATAAAATAAAAGCAGTAAAGGAAAGAACACATCGGATTTTATACTGGTTCGGAGTTACCCTACATCCAGTCCCGCAACACAAGTACGGATTTCCTTTCAAAAGAAACTGTACAATTACACCCTCGATTTCAAGGCTACGAGGTACACCCTCCAGAATTTCAATCCTCTGGGTAGATATACTTGATTTCTGGACCACAAGTTTATCCAATTGATTTACCAAGGCTACAATCACACCTTTTCTCGCTTGATTGATTTTCAAGGCCACAATCACACCTTTTCTCGCTTAATAGTTTACAAAGAAGTCTATAACTCTGAATAGCACTGAGAACCTTGTTGAGATAGTGATAGAGAATCAAACTAGAAGTAATCAAGTATGATTCAATATTGATTTCGATGGAGTAATGGTAAGAGTATGTATTAAGAAATGTGGAAGAAGAAGAGGAGTGAAAAACTAGAAAATCTGATATAAAATTCGTTGAAACTAACCCATATTTATAGAAGAACAACAGCCATGTCCATTCATGAAGAGTTATGGCGAATAGACACTTCTTTTGAAATTTAAATTTTGAACTCAACTGACACCATGTCGACATGGTCACCATAGGCATGTCGACATCCCAAAGCAATTTTTGATGATTTGATTTTCTTTGAAAATAACCTTTTCTTATATTAAAACTATTTTAAATTTTTCTAATATACTTGACTATAGTTAAAATTCATAAGCAAATATAGAGAATAATATATATATATATAATTAACTATAATTTTATATTTAAACCTTAATTATAAGTATTTAAAAGTTAAATATATTATTTTAAAAGATACTTTAAAATCAGGAGTAATTTTGACTTTGAAATTAAAGATGATTTTGAGGCTAAAATTATTTAAAATCAGGATAGAGGTTTTTGATGCTTTTAAAAGGAAGGTTTTGAAAACATTTTGAAAACATGATATAATTTTGAAAAATCATTTTGAATAAAAAGTTGGCGGATACAAAAAATGTTCCACTAGATTTTTCGTAGGTTCCATCCTACTTAGGGTTCCATCCCTTTAACAGGCTCGAAGTGGATTACATTCCACGAATAAATTGGATTTTAAGATGTCAGTGCTTTTCTATGAGTTTTAACAAAATTTCTAATTAAAAGAATAAATTACTTCAATTCTTGAACTCTTGATATTCTTGATACTCATGAGTCTTCAATCTTTATATCTTGAATCTCTATACTGTACAGTCTTCATTCTTGGTACCTGCATGGTAAAACCTGCATATACAGATATATCTAAACTTATAATGTTAGTATACATATTTTATAATCTATTCTAAGGTTGCTGTCATCAAAACCATCATCTCACGGACCAACAATCTCCCACTTTTTGATGATGACAACCTTTGTTTATAAAATATTACTTCTATCCTAATAACTCCTCCTTAATCTATAACTCCCCCTTAATTTATGCCTAACTAACCTAATTTTATATTTCTCCCCCTTTGTCATCAACAAAAACTAACTCCCCCTCATTCTTGGATAGAGTACATGTATTAATAAACTATACAATGGAATATATAATAGATAGATTAAGAAATAATTATCCTTATGGACATGATAATTAATCAAGTATTATATACATTTCAATATATATATATATATATATATATATATATACATGTTTTATGTAGCAACCATCAAACCAATTTAAGAAATCAATTCACACCGGGTATCAATCCAAACCAAATCAAATTAATTCAAACAAACTATTCAAACAAAGTAAACAAAATAAACATCAAATGTTACGTGGAACTTCCACCCATCCTTCTTCTCCAAAGATTGGATCTGCCTTAATAGCATCCCAATTATCATTGTCGTTGGCGAGAGAGACTGGAGGATGTGCTTCGTTATCATCCTTGTGTAGGGAGGAAATCATCCATCGTATTGCATCGAAATGCCTTTCTTGCTCCTTGACCATCTGTATTTGACTCAATTCTAAGTGTCGCTAGTTACGAAGAATGAATCAGAGAATACTTTTGAACGAATTAAGAGTTTCTTTAAGATCTTCGAATAAATTGTGAATTGGATTAGCCATAGTTGAATTTGTGAAAGAAATGAAGAATTAGAAGATAGGAAATAATTTTCAGTGAAGAATTATGGAAGAAATAGGTATATATAGGTGCAAAAATTCGTTTCAAATGAATAGACATATGGTTGTTATTCAAATTTCAAATTCAAAATCAATTGTCATTTCTGACCAGTACATGTCGACATGGTCATAGAGGGGATGTCGACATGGGTTAGTGAAAAATTATGACTAATTTGATTTTGTGAATAATTAGGTATATACATATATTTATATACTATACTAACATTTATTCTGGAGATAAGATAAGGTGGATAACGGAAAAGAAATTTCATTTAATTGCATACTAAGATGTTACAATGATTTAAACACACACCAAACTACATAAACTTTCGAATTAAACAAACTAAAACACATACAACAAGATACGAAAAGATAAAACTAGTTAGAGGATGATGATGATGAAGATAGTCCAAGTTTCTTGCTGACTTTAGAAATGAACTTGTTCATCTTGGATGAAATTTTGTCCAACTTCTTACTAACGGATCGTTTAAGAATCCGTTGGTTCTCAACAATCGTCTTTTGATTTTTGAGAAGGGTTTTGGTGGATGGATTAGGAGGATAGTTAATGCTTTCCAAAGAGGTTTCACCTTCTTCTTCTTCAATTTCCATTTCATCCCCTTCTTCTTCCTCTTCCTCTTCTTCCATTTCCTCATGAGCCAAACGCTCTTCCTTTTCAGCAAGGGTCTCATAAGGTTGAAAAACAAATGGAATTTCCATAAGTGAAATATTGGAATGATTGAAAACTTTTCTGGAAACAAATTCATCGCCTTTGAAATCCACTCCAAAATAGTTAAAAATCCGAGTGAGATAAATTCCATGATATAAAGTATTCTCACCCATTTCAAGATTTTTAGGACAAAGTTCATCCAAAATAACGTGCGTCCAATTTATGTCGTAATTTCCAAAAATAGCAAAAAGAGCTTTGCAAACTTATAAAGTAGGATTTTTAAAATTTCCCGATCTTGGAGTCAAAGTATGTTGCAAAAGAAGATTGACAATCCTTGCCTTTAGTCGAAAATTTTGATTTTTGAATTCAAAATTATCATTCCCTTTGAAAATGTGATGAAATGTCTCACGATCATTTTCATCGATTTTAAAATTAGAAAGATCCATTCCCGTACACTTGCAATTGAGAATGGTACCCAAAAGATGACAATCAAAACAATTCTAGTGCCTTTGACACTACTCCAAATTTCATCCTCATTTCCATGATAAAATCCTCGGTTTAAATTAGCATAGAAAATTTTGGTAAGATTTGGATAGCAAACAAAATCATTTTGAGAATCAATAAGACTAAGAACTCCATTGTTTGCAAAAAGAGAATCAAGTTCATAAGAAGAGAAATCTTGAAAAATAGCAAACTTTCTGGGATGGAATTTGGCATAATTAGCATAATTGATGTATGCTTTTATTGCCTCCGGGTCATTGAATAATTACTCTTTTATTTTTTTGGAAATTCTCATGGTGGAGGGGTTGCTTGAAGAAGCCATTAAAGCAGAGAGCAGAGAGCTTGAAGTTTTGAAGAGAGAGTTTGAATTTGAAAATGAGAGTGAAATGATATGATAAAAGATAGTGAATAAATAGATTCTCAAAGGACATATTCTCTGGTCAAAAGGTAGCTTTTCAGAGAATTGAATGAAGTGAAAAGGTGGAGGGAAATTCAAACATTTGAATTCAGATTTTGAAATTCAAATTCTGGTACCCATGTCGACATCATGGTGGGGACCATGTCGACATGTGCCAGTGAATTTTGATAATTTATTTTCCTAAGTTCTCTAAAATATAAATGTATAAATATACTTATTATTTTTAATGTCTATATATATGTATCTAAAATATCTATAGTATATTTTAGAAAATTATACTATTAAAAAATAATAAAATAATAAGATAATAAAAAAATTAAAATTCAAACAACACACTAATTCAAAATCAATAAATCAAGCAATCAAGCAACTAATTCTAAGCAAGCAGTTTCAACCAATTGTATTGTAAACATGTACCTTTTTCTGAGTCCGTTTCTTTGAATTTGTCGGAGTCGTGAACAGCTATGAAACACAAATTCGAATTATCAGTCTTTTGATCATCATCACTTGGGGACGAGTCTGAGTCATCTAGAGTAGTAGTAAATGCACGCTTTCGTTTCTTTGCTGGATCATTGTTCATATGAGGATTTTGCATATCTGGATACGGACAGCCTCTTTTGAAATGGCCTGATTCATCACAGTTGTAACATTTGACATTATTTGGCACTACATTCTGATTTCCAGATTTTTTATAGTTGTTTCTCTTGAGATTATTCATCTTTCTGTATTTCAGGAATTTCCTAAAATTTCTGGTCATAAAGGCTATCTCTTCATCATTACCGCTGTTTGAGTCTAATCCATCGGTCAATGCATTGAATGCCATTGATTTCTTTACAGATGCTTTGTTTTCTCTTCTCCCAATCATTTGAACTTCATACGGCATTAGGTTTCCAATTAGTTCTTCTATCTTTAAAGTACTGATGTCATTTGCGTCTTCGATAGCAAGTGTCTTTTGATGCCATTTCGGAGTAAGAGAATTTAAAAAATTTCCGACTTGATCTTCTTCAGAAAATTACTTTTCCAAAGATATTAGAGAATACACAATATCCTGGAATCTACTATACATATATGAAATAGACTCATTAGGATTCATTTTAAATGATTGAAACGGATTTGTGAGCATAGAAATTTTGGTCTGTTTAACTTTGCTTGCTCCTTCGTGAGTAACTTGCAAAGTTTTCTAGATTTCATATGCAGACTTACAAACTGATACTCTATTGAATTCATTTCTATCAAGTGAACAAAACAAAATATTCATTTCCTTAGAATTATTTTGTGCAACAGTCTTTTGCTCAGCAATCCACTGTGCAAAATTAGTTGTGGGTTCAGAATATTTAGTTTGTGTAATATTCCAGTGTCTAATCCTATAGATTATAATTATATTTTCATCCTACGTGCCCAATATACATAGTTACTGCCATTAAAAAGTGGTGGTCTGACAGTAGACTGACCTTCTACAAATGAACTAGTGAAAGGAATACTAGTGCTAGTAACAGTACCAGTGTTGGTAGCCATTTTGAAAACTTTTCAAAAATCAGGTTATGAAACTTTGAAAATCTTGCTTTGATACCAATTGAAAGAAATGCGGATTACGGATCTTTAGGCTAGGATTAAGACTAGAGGGGGGGTTAGTGTTTACAAAGAATTACTAAATCTTTTTGAGTTTATGTTAATTTAGACACAGATGTATGCAATCTACAGATATAGGGATAATCAAAGAAACAAACACAGATGCAGAAATAAAATAAAAGCAGTAAAGGAAAGAACACACCGAATTTTATACATGTTTGGAGTTACCCTACATCCAGTCTCGCAACACAAGTACGGATTTCCTTTCAAAAGCAATTGTACAATTACACCCTCGATTTCAAGGCTACGAGGTACACCCTCCAGAATTTCAATCCTCTAGGTAGAGATACTTGATTTCCGAGCCACAAGTTTACCCAATTGATTTACCAAAGCTACAATCACACCTTTTCTCGCTTGATTGATTTTCAAGGCCACAATCACACCTTTTCTCGCTTAATAGATTACAAAGAAGTCTATAGCTCTGAATAGCACTGAGAAACTTGTTGAGATAGTGATAGAGAATCAAACTAGAAGTAATCAAGTATGATTCAATATTGATTTCGGTAGAGTAATGGTAAGAGTATGTATTAAGAAATGTGGAAGAAGAAGAGGAGTGAAAAACTAGAAAATATGACATAAAATTCGTTGAAACTAACCCCTATTTATAGAAGAACAACAGCCATGTCCATTCATGAAGAGTTATGACGAATAGACACTTCTTTTGAAATTTAAATTTTGAACTCAACTGACACCATGTCGATATGGTCACCATAGGCATGTCGACATCCCAAAGCAATTTTTGATGATTTGATTTTCTTTGAAAATAACCTTTATCTTATATTAAAACTATTTTAAATTTTCCTAATATACTTGACTATAGTTAAAATTCATAAGTAAATATAGAGAATAATATATATATAATTTAATTATAATTTTATATTTAAATCTTAAGTATAAATATTTAAAAGTTAAATATATTATTTTAAAAGATAGTTTAAAATCAGGAGTAATTTTGACTTTGAAATTAAAGATGATTTTGAGGCTAAAATTATTAAATTCAGTATAGAGGTTTTTGATGCTTTTAAAAGGAAGGTTTTGAAAATATTTTGAAAACATGATATAATTTTGAAAAATCATTTTAAATAAAAAGTTAGCGAATACAAAACAATGTTCCAAGCTAAAACCTGCGTGTACAACTCATGAGTCTTCAATCTTGATATCTTGAATCTCTATACTGTACAGTCTTCATTCTTCGTACCTGCATGGTTAAAACCTGCGTATACATATATATCTAAACTTATAATGTTAGTATTTATATTTTATAATCTATTCTAAGATTATTGTCATCAAAACCATCATCTAACGGACTAACAGTATTTACAGTATATTTATCTTGTCTGAAATGTAATTTAAAGGTAATACATTGGTTTCAAGTTACCAAGCTAAGGCCACACTATCCAAATAATTTGTATGTGAGACCCGAAGACACGGTGTGTTTGTTTTTGTTTCATATTATTTACAAATATAAGTCTTATTTACTTAGTTAATTCCTTTATATAATACTATTTATATTTCTTGTGTTATAGAATTGCATATTGTTGGATTCGAAATCAACAAATCATACTTGTTGGTAAAGCAATTGGAAGAAAGAATAGTGAGATATCATAAAAAAGAACTTGAATTGTACAAGACATTCTTGCCAATATGTCATCAACAATCTCATTGGACATTGTTAGTGCTTGATTATGAAGATATGTAATAGAGCCTCTATAATTCCGTAAAACCAAATTCTTTTTCAAACTAGCCATATACAAAAGAAATAGTAAAAGTGGTAAGTAAAATAACACAATCAAATATTAATATATTATATTGTTTAATAAATTAACTTTTGTTTAAATGTGCAGCGAAAGAACATTAAGGACACGATGAAAGACTTATGGCTCATAAATGCAATTCCACAAATGAAATATGGTAATGAAAGTAATATTAAATGCAAAGATTATCCTCAACAACCAGAAAAGTCATAAGTTAATTCTATAATTTTATATGTAATTATACTTTCATTAATAACATGATAATTACCAATATTAGATATTATTTTTATTTCATCATACATCATTTTATTAAATAACATTGTACAAGAAATTTTAATAAAAATAAATAAACTAGAATTTCAGGGTGCATCGTAAAAATTCTTAAAAGCAAGGTGTCTGAGAAAAAAGCAGAAACGGATTTACATTTTCTAATTATGTTCAAAAGATAGACTATTTTTTATAAAATAAGGTATAAGTTAAAGAAGCCGTTTCACTTGTTCTTGCTAGTTATCTGTATACTCAAGTGCTTTAAAATTCATAATAAGGCTAACTCCTTAAAATTAAAAATTTTGACTGACTTTTTCCGTGACAATTTTTTTCTAACCATGCTTTTTAGTAGGTTATAGAGTATGGTGTTGGGATAATAAATAAAAAAATGTTGTTACCAAACCTTAATTGCTTATTGATTATTAGTAAAATTTATTTATCTATTAATTCATATATAATCTATGATTAATATTCTATGATCAATGTTGAACATATATTGAATGTTGCTGTATAAAACAAGTACTTAAACTTTGTAGTCATGGATATAATTTATAAATCGGGAGATGACATAAAAATTTGTGAAGGGAAGAATCATACACTAACTATATAGTTTAATTTGTAAACGGTAAAAAAGAACACTTTTGGATACATAACGCTTCTACTTCTAAACATCTTCATTACTCATTTCATAAATTAATTAAAAATCAATCTAGACATCTCCATTACTCATTTTGTAAAATAATTGAAAATCAATCCAAACATCTCCATTAATCATTTTATTCAACCAAAATATAACTAAAGTATACACAACATTATTATGAGTGATTTAATATATATTATGCATCATTACAAAAAAAAAGTGTTGACTATATTGTTTAGTTTTTAGAATTTGCCTAACAATGTAAACTAGTCTTGAACAACGTTAGTTTAATTTATATTATTTTTACCTTTGATACATGGATGAAATAGGAATTTTATTTATAAATTTAATACTTGCAGGTTGGATTGTAGAATGTACGTTGTGAAATATATGGAAATCATCGACGATAGTGAATGGCTACCTACATCTTTTTCAAGGAAAGAAATTCAAGCAATGAGAGCTGAAATAGCATATGGTTTATTTACTAGTAACAAGTATAGTTGGAGCGAAGTCAAGCATCTCAGCTATGTTATGCTTCAAGATGATGTTGAGCATAAAAGAAAGCAAGTGGAGGAAACTGTTGAAAATACGTACAAGGGGTAAATTTTGCAATGCTTTATAGTCCAGTTTATGCTACAACTCAAACAAAATGTTGCTTTTGTCTTGTGCTTCAATTGATGTCATGGTTCAGACTTTTGTTTCAAATTTGCTGTATTTCTATTGATTTTTAACTTCAATTTAATATGTGCAACAAATTTAAATTTCAGTATAATACTGTCCAAATTATACTACTGTTTGCACAAAAAATGGGCAAACACCTCCAAGTCGTATGATTTAGTAGATTATACGTTGTTCTTAGTGATTTGGGTGATTTATGCAAATGTATAAAATAGATGGACTAAACTGTAAAAGCACACAGATTTATAGTGGTTCGGCCAGAATGTGCCTACGTCCACTTTATATGTTATTCTCCTTTTCTGTTCAGATTACAAGTACAAAGCTTTGATTACAAGTATCTGAAAGTTGTTTGAAAGTTCTATCCGTGCTTGAGCTCTCAAACTTGTCCCCCATTGTTGTACCCCTGCTCCTATATTTATAGAGTCAGGCTGGGGCAGGGGTCCTGGATGTATATAGCAGCTAGTAGGCCTGGGCTGATGCAATCTGGCCTGGCAAAGTTGGTCCAGAATGCCTTGATTCGGTGGGACTTGGTCCGGTGGTGAGTGATCCGGTGGTGGTTGGTTGGAGTTTGGTTCGGTGGTGAGGGCGTAGCTTGGTCCGGTCGTGGATGGCTCGGTGGTGAGTGGTTCGGCTAGGCATGGAAATGGAGTTGGATCGGCTAATCATGGGAAGTGGGTTGGTTCGGCTAGGGGTCGGTTCGGCAGTTGGTTGGTTCGGCAGTTGATTGGTTCGGTGGAGCTTGGTCCGGTGAGGTTGGTCCGGTGGAGCAAGGGAAGTGTGTTTGAACTAGTAGTTGGTGGGAATGTGATTGGTTCGGCTATGAAGGGAATTGGGGTTGGTTAGGTAGCAGGTGGAAACATGCCCAACACTTGCCCCCCAAAGTAGGGCATATGCCTGTATATGGCGTGCTTTGTTTTAAGTCATTCATCCTGAGCGCTCTTATCCGGTCTCTAATGCCGAACCAATTGGTCCGGTCGTTGATATTTTCTTATAAATATGGGCCTTATACTTCCTTCATTCCTTACCTTTTGAAATAGCCGGACCAAATTCTCGAGTGCCGAATTGATTATAGTGCTAAACCAGTTCCGATTGCCGAATCGTTTGAAGTGCCGAATCAGTTCCGTTTGCCGAACCATTTGAAGTGCCGAATCAGGTGAGACATTCTCTTGCCAATGGCTTTTTTGACTTTGATTTATCGAATGAGGTCGGGAACCTTAAGTATCGAATGAACTTGATGACTTTGATTTACCGAATGAGTTCGGGGACCTCAAGTACATAATGAACTTGCCGAATGATCTTGGGGAGTATAATGCCGAATGACCTTTTTGCCCTTGAACTACCGAATGTTCTTTTATGTTTTGAATTATGAGTGAAATTCCAGGCTACATACACTTGCATGTTTATATCTTTTGGTCTAACGACATCCTTTTTTGTGTTTGTAGATAAATGTCTCATAAAGTGGAAACCCGTTCAGATAAAAAGAAATCTATGGACAAAAGAGAGCCCCCCATCGTGCCCCCAGTTCAGCCGAAATCAGGGCGATATGGGCCCATACCGAGATAACTAGTGGATGGATATGGCCCTCAGGAGCTCTTGAACTCTCCTCCTGACTGCTTTCCTAGCTCCCTCAAAGAGAAGCAGCTTGATGTTATCTCTCGCTCCTTTGGGATTGATAGAGCGTGTATGCTGTTGCCGGGGGAAGGAGTGATGTCGTACAACCCTCCTAAAGGATATTTTGCTTACAGCAGGTACCATTGTATGTGTGGGGCCATTCCCCCGATCAATGCTTGGATAGTCAGCTTCATCACCTACCTAATGGTGGCCCCTTTCCAGCTTCAGCCCAACTCTTACGCTATCCTGGTGAGCCTATTCATCATTTTTCAGAGAAAATACGGGCATCCCCCTTCCAACTGGGAGATCCGATATTTGTACAACTTGAGACGCTACAAGAAGGGGTCTCCATACATCAGCTTGGAATCGGCCGTGTCCTTCAAGCCGGTCCTGAACTTATATTCGAAGTTCAGCATGTTCAAGAAAGAATGGTTTTTCGTCAAGGATGACTCTGTTTCTATCCATCGCTTCACCTCCGGCTGTAAGTTGAAGCTTATTTATAACTTCCATTCTGATTGCAATGCTTCTTCTTATGTGTTTTTATTTCTTGCTAGCGACAGGTGGCTTTGCGGTCGTGGAGAACGATCACCTGGTTTAGATGGCTGTGGAGATAGAAGCCATTTTGGAAAGGGAGAGGTCAGCTTCTTACATGATCAGGAATACTACTCTTCTGCAGCACAACTTGATTCTACCACGTCAATCTATGGTCAAGCAGAGAGACACGGCTGAGGAGAGGGATGTCAAAGCTAAAGGAGGGGCCACGATGAAGAGCAGCAAGAGGAAACCCTTCTCGATACCTCCAGTTGCTGGGGGGAAGAAGCTCAAGAAATCCGATGGACCCTCCCCTAGCACATGTCCAGATGTTCCGGAGGAGGAAAATGTAGAGGAGGAAAGAGGCAAGGATGAGAGCGGAGGTGATGGAGAAGGTGATGGTGGCGAAGGACAGAGCGGTGATGGCACCGGGGCTTTATCTTCTGGGAAAGTAGGCGAGATCCAAGAGCGGACAGATGAGGCTTTCCACCAGGCTTTCGAGGGGTTGGGGGAAGGATCGGCCTTAGTGGAGAAGACGAAGAAAGCTGACAAGGTCGGAACTGGTGCCGATCCATCTTCTAAGAGCGTTTCAGCTAGAGCAACTCCGGCGATTCAAGGTGAATTTTTGACTCCTCTTTTAACTCCACATGTTTCTTGGATTATAGTCCCATGCATGCTTGTAACACCTGGTTTTTATTCCAGGAACGGGTAAGGTGGCCAAGACATCAGACATTCGGCACCGTCTCAAACAATTCAAATTCCTCAAAGCTTCCGCTAAACCAAAGCCTCCGACCAGCCGTTCCGGTGACGTAGTCGGCTATCGTCCTCTTCTCGGAGTTATTGAAGAGGATATTCAAAAGAAAAGGAGGAGTCGCTCCTTATTCAAACCTTCACCTGGCCCTCAGCCCCCAACCCAGCCTATTCATGATATCACGAGGGAGGATACTAAGTTCATACCCTCTCCGCATCCGTCTGAGAATCCTACCGTTACTCATATTGATCGTCCCGGCTTGGCTCGTAATCCATTTGCGGGTCATCCAGATCTGGACCCGGGTTCTCATGATATTTCCTTTGACGAAGTTACCGGTGAGCACCTTCTCCCTCGCAATCCTATGGTAAGGGTGCTTGATGAGGCCAAGTCTCTGGACCTTGATTTGCTTATACTCGGATTGTAACTATGGGGGATGAAGCTAAGGCAAATATCGACCGGGTTGCTGAGGAGACTAGGAAGTTGATGGGGCATCATGCCCGACTGGTTAAGGCCGGGGAGGAAATTGGGAGTGCCAACATAAGATTGCGGCTAGTGGTTGCCGACCAGGCCAAGCAACTCGCTGATCAGGCCATTCAGATTTCTTAGCACGGGGCTGCCTCCAGATGGCTAAATAAAACTATGGAAGAGGCTAGCAGAGCCGAGCTGCGGAAAATGGAGGCCATCTGCAAGGAACAAATCGATATGGTCATTGCAACGGTGGATGAGGTTCAGAAAGTGGATCTCGAGCGGGTAGAGGAGTTATCTGGGAAGCTTGAAGCCGCGGAGCTCGCTCAAGCCAAGCTGAAGAAAGAGATGGAGGCGATGAGGAAATCCCTTCAGGCTGACCGCTCACAATACCGATCAGAGAGGGATGCTGCCGTTGCAAAGCTGTCGGCTTCTGAGTTCCGAATGAGGGAGTTTGAGGAGAACGGGGGGATGATGGATGAGATGCTACAGGATATGTATTTCCGTACTTGGAAGCAGGGCAACTTATCCTGGATGGATGATTATCCCCGGATCATGGCCAGGATTTATCTCCGGGCTCTAAAGGAGGCCAAGGCTGATGCGGATAAGGAGGGTGGCATGGCCTTCAGAATGGATGTGGTTATGGCCCAATCCACTAAGGAGGAGAAAGTGGCGGTGAAGGAGGGCATGTGGTTGTTTGCTGCTGAGGAGGTAGGCATGCAATTGGGGGATGATGATCAAGGAACAGAGGCTGGTAAGTCTTCCCTTTTAGGCTTTTCATAGCTTGGTTGCTTATTATTTATTCAATGAATTCTTCTCCTGAATTGGACAGGCGGGACCTCTGAAGCGCCAACTACCTCTGGTCAGCATGCTGGGAGTTCTGATCCGGTGGTTAAGTAGACCTCGGAGGGCTAGTAGGATAGAGGCGAAGCCCCGATGCAGTCGGCTCCTTGGCTTGATCTTGACATTTTTCAGTTTACTTGACATAGCTGTCTATGTTAGTCTTAAAACATTAATGTAATTTTCAGGTTGTAATTATGTAACGAACAACTTGATTTTTGGCATGTAACTTTATAACATAAGCTGATTTTGCCATGTTTGAATGCTGTCGTTATTTCGATGTGTTGCATAAAATATAGTTGTGCATGTGTTAGTAATTCAATTGTGTTTGATGCTAAGTTCTTGCTTAAAATATAATTCCATGTCTTGCAATGTTAGTGTGATGTGTGAATAAATTATAGTTACATATTTATGTACAAGAGAAGAAAGTACCGCCCTTTAAGTTTTAGTTGTAGACGGTAGCTTTGAATGCCTTGTGTAATCGAACGTGGAATGCAGCTGAGTGACCTGCCATTTAGCTGTGAGTTCTTATTCCCATTAGCGAGTGTCTCCCATTTTGTGTCCTGTACTTTAGCGATCGTTATAGAGGATAGGAGGAAAGTTTTTATAAATAAAATGGAAATATAAGAAATAGTCAAACTTCCAATCACGGAAGGCGTTCGAGGCGCTTAAGTTCATGGCAAACGGGCTTTGTAGTCACTTTCCCTAGCTGTGGGTCTTGGAGACATTTGTCACCCATCTTACGCCTCCGCGGGGAGTTTTCTTTTTTACCACAGCCGTACTTAAGACACATCGGAGCCGAGATCGCGCACGGTAACTACCTGGGCCATTATGGCCTGTAATCATGGGTATTATTCGATTTACCGTGGCCGGCTAGCGCGGGTGCCGATCGTCAACTGTGAACTGCCCCTGGCTGGCCACACCTTATGTTGGGGCTTATAATCGGTTCACAGTTGCCGGCGAGCCGAACGCCGTAATGAGTTGCCTAGGCTATTTTCGGCCTCCTCGATGGCTTATAATCGGCTCATTACAGTTGGCTTTGAGTCCCGTCGCGAGCAATGAGTTGTAGTGAACCCGCAGCAGAGGGATGCTGGAGCAAAAGTGTCTCATTGGCGAGGGCATAGATTCGTATAGTACCTGTTAGGTCTTGTCCATGTGAGGTTGTGCCGTGAAGTGTCTAGAATGGAAATGCCATTACACAGGATTTTGTTCAACAGAAAAGGATAAAGCTTAACAAGCAGCCAAGATATAAAGGAACAAGTTAAAAAGAGACAAGATTTTTAAAGTGGTTCGGCACGAAAATGCCTACGTCCACTGATTCTCTTTGTTAATCCAATTTATATGGGCAGTACAAGTTAAGAAAAGTATCGACGAAGGTGTTGGATGTTCCATGCCCTCTGGAACACCTCTCTGTCCACTGTTGACAAAATATAAGCTTCGTTGTGGAGATCTTTACGAATTACATATGGTCCGTCCCAAATGGGATCTAGCGCTCCGGGGCGCAGGAAGATTCGCTTGAGGACAAGATATCCTTCTTGTAAGCTGCGATGCTTGACTTTGGAGTTGTACTGTGTTGCCACTTTTTGCTTGTGAATTGCTGTTTTGAGTGCTGCATCATTTCTTCTTTCTTCAATTAGATCCAAAGACATGTGGAGGAGTTCTTCGTTCTCTTCTGGGTTGTAGTGGATCCTACGGTGGGATGGCACTACATTTTCAACTGGGAGCATGGCCTCCGATCCGTATGCCAAAGAGAAAGAAGCATGCCCTGTTGATGTTCTAAAAGACGTGCGGTAGGCCCAAAGTGCCGTAAGAAGTTCATCCACCCAAGCGCCTTTTGACTTCTCAAGCTTCTTCTTGATTAGAGTTTTAAGAATTTTGTTGACAGCCTCGACTTGTCCATTTGCCTGGGGATAAGCCACAGATGAGAAGCTTTTGTGAATTTCGTGCTCTTGGCACCAGTCGGCGAACTCCTCGCTGTCAAACTGAAGTCCGTTGTCCGATATGATTTTGAGTGGATCCCCGTACCTGCATAGAACATTTTTGATCGAGAAGTTAATAACTTTTGCCGAAGATATTTTATTTAGAGGTTCTGCTTCCACCCATTTGGTGAAATAGTCGATTGCCACTATAGCATATTTGGCTCTGCCTCGGCCCATCGGCAGTTCGCCAATCAAGTCAATTACCCGTACTGCAAAGGGCCAAGGGCTGGTCATTTGAGTAATCTCATTTGTTGGTAGTCGAGGAATCTTAGCAAATTTCTGACATCTGTCGCATCTTTTGACGAAGTCTAAGGCGTCTTTGTTTAAAGTTTGCCAGTAGTATCCATATCGGAGCGTCTTCTTCGCCAGAGTCTGCCCACCAGTGTGATCTCCGCAGCTCCCTTGATGGATGTTGGATAAGATTTTCTTAGCTTCCCTTCCAGCAACACACCTTGATAAGGGGTTGGAGAAGCCGCGCGGATAGAGGATGCCTTCTTGTATTGTGTAGCGGGAAGCTCTCCTCAAGATTTTCCTGACTTCGTTACGCTCGTTGGGTAGTGTACCATCTTGTAAGTATTTCCGGATAGGAGTCATCCAGGTTTCTTCTTCGATTGCAGCTATCAGATCTTCTTGTTCGAAACTTGGGGCTAGCTGTTTCGAGATGGCTACTGTTCCAGAAATGGTGTTGTTCTTCTTGCTAGGTTGCTTTGCCAGCTCGACGGCCTCTTGATTCTCTTCTCGAGGAATGTGTTTGATTAAATAGTGACCCAATTGATCGAGCAACGGCTTGGTCTTCTTTAGATATGCTGTGAGTCGTTCTCCTCGAGTCTGAAACTCTCCTAGTACTTGGTTTATGATAAGTTGAGAATTACTATGAAGACATAAAGAACTGACTCCAATTTCTAAGGCAAGTTCTAATCCTGCTATCACTGCTTCATATTCTGCATCGTTGTTGGTGGCGGCGAATTCCAACCTTAGGGCATAGTGCAGCTTCCTTCCCCTGGGGGTGATTATCACAATACCTGCCCCCGAGCCCTGTTCGTTTGATGCTCCATCTACAAAGATATTCCACTTAATATCTCCTATTATTTCAGATTGCTCCTTACTTTCGTAGGTAGTGAATTCGGCGATGAAATCGGCCATGGCTTTTCCCTTGATAGCGGTGCGAGGATGGTATGTGATATCATATTGACTCAGTTCAATGCACCATTTAAGTAGTCGTCCAGAAGTGTCGGGGCGATGGAGTACCTTCCTTAGCGGTTGATCGGTTAAAACTCTGATGGAATGAGATTGGAAATAGTGTCGCAGTTTCCGTGACGTGATTAGAAAACAGTATGCTAGCTTCTCAAGTTTAGGGTATCTGGCTTCTGCCCCAGTAAATCTCTTGCTTACAAGGTATACGGGCCGCTGCGCGTGGTTGTCTTCTCTCACCAAAGCGACGCTTAGGGCATGGGACGATACAACAAGGTATAGGTATAGTTCCTCGCCTTCATTTGGAGTTGAGAGTACTGGTGGTCTCTGGAGGTGTTCAATGAGGTTAAGGAAGGCTGTTGAGCATTCGTCAGTCCATTCGAACTTCCCTTTGTCTTTCTTTAGAGCTTCGAAGAAAAGGATGCATTTGTCGGTTGCTTTAGAGATGAATCTGCTTAGGGCGGCTACCTTCCTGTTTAGGCTTTGCATCTCTCTTCGAGTGGATGGTATCTTGATATCTCGTAAAGCCCGGACTTGTTCGGGGTTTGCTTCAATACCCCTGGCATGAACGAGGAATCCCAAGAACTTTCCCGACGATACTCCGAAGGAGCACTTTAGAGGATTCAGCTTCATCCCATATTGAAGAAGTACTTGAAACATCTCGTCCATGTGGCTTACATGATCGTTGGCTTTCCTCGATTTTACCAGCATGTCGTTCACATAAACTTCCATAGTTCGTCCTATGAGTTCCGCAAACATCTTGTTGACGAGGCGCTGATAAGTAGCTCCGACGTTTTTAAGTCCAAAAAGTATTTACCCTGTAGCAGTACAATCCCCGGTCAGTGATGAAACTAGTGTGGTCTTGATCGGGGGCGTGCATAGGAATCTGGTTATATCCTAAGTATGAGTCCATAAAAGATAAGAGTTCGTGCCCGGCCGTGCTGTCCACGAGTTGATCGATTCGGGGGAGAGGGAAACAATCCTTCGGGCAAGCGTCATTTAAGTTGGAGAAGTCAACGCATGTTCGCCACTTCCCGTTAGCCTTCTTTACCAGTATAGGGTTGGCGATCCATTCTGGGTAGATGGCTTCTCGTATGAAGTTATTGGCAAGTAGGTTCTTTACTTCTTCCTCGAGGGCTGCTGATCGTTCTGCCCCCATACTTCTCTTTTTCTGCTTTACTGGTACCTTGGTAGGATCGATGTTTAGTACGTGGCATGCAATGTCTGGGGAGATTCCAGTCATGTCAGCGTGCGTCCACGCAAATACATCCAGGTTCTGGCGGAGAAAATCAATGAGTTGATCCCTCAATTCTGTTCTTAGTTGAGACCCGATTTTCAATAGTCTACTTGTGTCATGTTTGTCTACAGATACAAACTCCATAGCCTCTGCAGGCTCGGCGATGGCCTCCTCCTCTTTGTCCCTGGGGTCTAATTGGTTGAAAGGATCACTGGTATATCGAAGAGGAGGGGCTCTCTTTAGTTGCTATACTTCCAAGCTTTTCATGCAGAGAGTAGTCTCTGCATTCTTCCCTTTATCCCTTCTGCGGTTATTGCGAAGTTCAGTTACATAGCAGTCTCGAGCAGTGTCTTGATCTCCTTCTATCTCCCCTATTCCATTGTCTGTTGAAAATTTCATCTTTAGGCACCATGGGGCCAAGACAACCTGGAAGTCGATAAGGATGGTCTTCCTAAAAAGGCGTTGTAGGCCGAGTGGTTTTCTATCAGCATAAATGTTTGTTTCCGCACAACGGAGCGGGGATGACTTCCTATTTCAACAAAGAGGTCCAGTTGCCCGAGGGGCATCTTCGCATCCCCCATGAAACCGTGTAGTGGTTTGTTACAGGGGGACACATCTTTCATTGACAGCTTCATTTTGTCGAAAGCATGCTTAAACAGGATATTTACTGAGCTGCCAGTGTCTACTAGAATTCGGAAAACTTTGGCTGGACCGAACCAGGCAGAGATGACCATAGGATCCATGTGAGGGTACTGCCTTCCCTCTAGATCACGCCTACTGAATGTGATGTCATCATTCTCTTTTCGTTTCGGGTGGTGTTCTTGCATAACAGAATTAACGTAGCCTTTATCGTTTCTAAGTGACTTACCGTATCTTTCCATCTCTGCCCAGCTTCCGTCGGCGATGTGTGGTCCTCTTGATATGGTATGGACCACTATCTTCTCTTGACTAAAGCCGCTGGTGTTGCGATTTTCTCCACCTACTTCTGGGAGGGGTAGCCTTGGGTTCTCATTGGCAGGAGTTGAAGTCCTATTCTGACTTTTCACATAGCGCTCCAGCCTCTTCCTTCTAATGTGTTATTCAATTAAGTCCCGGAGCTGATGGCATTCATTTGTGTCATGCCCATGAGATTCGTGGAAGCGGTAGAACTTTCCAGACTTAACTGCGTTATCTGATTCCTTCTTGTGTGGGGGGCGCTTGTATCTAACTTCGTCTTGGGTGGCCAAGAAGATGTTTTCGATTGTTTCATTCAAAGGAGTGTAAGAGTCAAATCTCGGTCCTGGCCTATATAAACGCTTTTCTCCCTTCTTGCCCCCAGCACTATCTCTGGAGTCATTTTTTCGAACGTCCTTTGCTACTGCGAGTGTGTTTCCATGAGTTGCCTTAGTTTGTTGCCCTGTCTGCCTTTCAATGGCAGCGTCTTCAAGTTTCATATATTTTTCGGCTTCATGGAAGAAATCGGGTAAGGTAACTGGCTTTTCTTTCGTTAGTGTTCTAGCAAATTTAATATCCAAATGCATACCACTGCAGAGGGCCATTAGGATAAGTTTCTCATCGGCATCCTGGACTGCAGCCGCTGTGGCATTGAATCGGGTTAGATATTGTTGCACTGTCTCTCCGGGCATTTGTTTGATATTGGATAAGGAATAAGCGTCCTTGGGTTGTTCCACATGAATGCGGAATTGGCTGATGAACTTTTCTTTCAATATTTCCCATGAGCTGATGGACCCTTAGGGTAGATGGCAGAACCAGGAGGTAGCTAGATCTGCCAAGAAGAGTGGAAAGCATTTAACAATACTCCTTCTGTCGCTCCGCTCATGAGCATATGCTGTGTGTATCTCTGTAAGTATACGACGGGGTCAGAGGTTCCCTTGTAAGGCTCCATTGTTGGCATTTTCCATTCTCGGGGGGTGATGGCAATTTCGATATTGTGGGTAAAGGGGCTGGTTACCCTAGCGCCTATCCCTCGATCCATTTGGTCCCGTTGGACGCACTCTCTGAACAATCACGCCATCTTTTCATCAGATCTTGGAGCAGATAGAAATGAGTTTGGTTCTTCTATACGGGATTGATTCCGTCCAGATGACCTGTAGGGATAGTATCGTCTATTACTCCTAACATTTTCTGGTGACGGTCTTCGATCTTCTGGGAGCATGCTGGGGTCAGCCACAGTTGGCTCTTGCCTCGATCTTCCCCTGCTGCGCTCTGCTCTACGCATTCCCTCGGGTCCATCTTCAGGCTGGACTCCAGCTCGGCCCCGTCCATTAGTGTTCCCATGGTTAGGTAGCATGACAGGCTCGGCCATATCCGACCTCTTCCTGGTACCTCCCCCGTTGGGTTCGGTTCCAAGTATTTCCTCGGGTCGGAATTCGGGCTGAGTCCGAGCTTGGCTCCTACCATGGTTGTTTCTATTGTTAGCCTCTTCGAAGAAGAAAGATCTTTGTCGCCTCCTAGATCCGCCAGACTGGGACTCACCCCATGATTCGGTGTTGCGGTTGGATTCTTCAGCATCCCTTAAGCGTGACATGAGTTGGTCCACCAAGGCTTCTTGTTGGGATGTGAATTGGTTAGTTACATCAGCCACAACCCTGTTCAGATCTGCCCTAGTAATTGGTTGCTCCGTGGCAGGGGCTGTCGGATATGCCTAATTTCCATCTGCCGTTGGAACAGAACGATTCCCTTGATCTGTGATTATTGGATCTGGGATACTGCTAGTTGCGATGTTCTTTCCTTTGCTAACATCTTTCCTTTACCTGGGAGGCATGTTTTCCAAGCAATGAGCGATGCTGTTAGGAAGAAGGTTGATTTGGAGAAGCTGAAGCTTCTAGCTCGATCCTTCTCACTGAAAGCACCAAAAATGTTTGCATAAAAAATGGGCAAACACCTCCAAGTTTTATGATTTAGTTGATTATACGTTGTTCTTAGTGATTTGGGTGATTTATGAAAATGTATAAAATAGATGGACTAAACTGTAAAAGACACACAGATTTATAGTGGTTCGGCCAGAATGTGCCTACGTCCACTTTATATGTTATTCTCCTTTTCTGTTCAGATTACAAGTACAAAGCTTTGATTACAAGTATCTGAAAGTTGTTTGAAAGTTCTATCCGTGCTTGAGCTCTCAAACTTGTCCCCCATTGTTGTACCCCTGCTCCTATATTTATAGAGTCAGGCTGGGGGCAGGGGTCCTGAATGTATATAGCAGCAGGTGGGCCTGGGCTGATGCAATCTGGCCTGGCAAAGTTGGTCCGGAACGCCTTGATTCGATGGGACTTGGTCCGGTGGTGAGTGATCCGGTGATGGTTGGTTGGAGTTTGGTTCGGTGGTGAGGACGTAGCTTGGTCCGGTGGTGGATGGCTCGGTGGTGAGTGGTTCGGCTAGGCATGGAAATGGAGTTGGATCGGCTAATCATGGGAAGTGGGTTGGTTCGGCTAGGGGTCGGTTCGGCAGTTGGTTGGTTCGGCGGTTGGTTGGTTCGGTGGAGCTTGGTCCGGTGAGGTTGGTCCCGTGGAGCAGGGAAAGTGTGTTTGAACTGGTAGTTGGTGGGAATGTGATTGGTTCATCTATGCAGGGAATTGGGGTTGGTCAGGTAGCAGGTGGAAACATGCCCAACAGCTACTGTACGAAACAATGGTTAATTATTGAATTTTCTGGGATTCTTTTTTTGTTGTCGCGTTGAATTGTCACACATAACATAACATTATATTGTTTCATACTTGCCTTTGCAACAAATAAAAATATAGTCAACAAAATAATGTTTTAGGATAAACATCATGACATAATGATGATTGACTCCTCATTAAAGTAAAGAAAGAAAGTTCTCTCTTTACACTAAAACACATGATCAGTTTAGCTCTTTTATAAAACACCAACGGTTTTTTCATAAGAAGCAGCACCCTGTTGTCCACTTTGTTAGCTTTTAAAAGTATGTTTCATTTTAGGGTCTTCAACCTCCTCTTTTCTAGTGAGCGTTTCCATTATTTCTTTGCGTACGTGTAAAAGCATTGAACATACAGTTGCTTCAAATAATGTATGACCTTTCTTTTATAATGATGATGTTTTTTTCTTGAACTCTAGTAGTGTCCAAGTTCAATAAATAGAGAATCAAATAATGCAATAACAATATAAAGTTATAAATCAACCCTACAGTCGTTTGAAATATCATTGGATCAACCAAATTCCAAGCCAAATTGGGTACATGTTGACGTAAAACCTAATTGGATGCCAAGCTTAATCGAGAAATCATCGGTAATTTCTAATACAATTAACTATTTGATGTATTGACTTAATTTTAGTAAGGATCTAGTTTACTTCACATTTCAATTGGTTTTACGTATCAAATTTTAGTAAGTTTCTCTTCTTAATTACATATGCACGCTGCCTTTGGTTGCCTTTTTCTAACAATAGTTTTGGGCGAAGGTAAAGGAACACAATAGTAATAATCTAAGCTGTTTATAGAGAGATCAAATCACTCTTCTTCTTTCGAACAACATGGTAAGCTATTGACGAACATGTGTCTACAAAGGATAAATACCACTGTTATCCTGCCTTTTACAATTTGGCTAAGAACAAATGGTAACAGCCTAACAAACCTATTATGTATAGTGCTATAAACGATGGTTGGGCTTTCGTATAGGTATTAGCTTTACAATTACTATAGTTATCCAAGTTGGACGTATCATCAAACAAACTATAATTTATTTAATGAGCAATTCGCAGTTTCACATTCTGAATTTGTTAATTTTTATACATGCATGGCTTAATCTTTAAAAAAATCATATGAATACTGGCAGGATCAACCAAGTAGCACGTCCTTAAACATTCCACCAAACAAGGGACCCATAGAGAAATCTTAATCAATACGCAATATCCATAAAACTTTGGAACCACTCAACGACCAGCTTCACCAACAAACAATAACATTGTCAACCAATGCCCGATATAGGATTATCATTAACCAACCACTCAACATTAACCAGCTTGACTACGAGTAAGCTTCGTGTATTTTCAAACTTGACTCCAAGCTAAAGCCCAAAAGTCTCATATCTCAACTCCCAATATATTAATTTTCAAAAACTAGCTAATATGACCCTTGTAGTTCAAAGTGTCTTTGCTATGTAGGAAAATCTAGGCGAATAACTTTCTCGAGTCAAAATGCTGGTTGACTCGTAGTGAGCCTTGAGATTTTACATGTCTAACTCGGAGCGTCCATATCATAAGGCGAGTAACGGGTAAGTAGCAATATAAATCGAAGCAGAATTTGAGTTTTTACATATGTGACTTGAATGCTTGATTAGGACCATGCAACAAACATTCATATGCTTAACCTAGAGCAAGCATCAAATTTTCACATGTTCGACCCAAAGCAAGTTAAGGGTGAATAGCTGCTCGATCCGAAGTGAATTTCGGGGAAACTTCATTTTAGCATGGATCTAGCTCTTTGTAGCGATAGTTACCAACTCGATTATTTCCAAATCGTATCGTACTTTAAAATGCATTATTGATAGGGATCGCTACCCGAGTTAATATAAGCCTCGCTAAAGCTTACTTTGAGTAAATAGATCTGATCTCTTTTCAGATCGTGTAATTCTTTCATAACCAACTCCCTATGAAGTCCATCTATCGTGCCCTAAAAACTTCAAAGCATCTCTATCGGAGGGAAAAATTCAAAGAAATGGCATTTCTTTATTTAACTTGCTGTTTGACTTTACCATAGTTCGTCAGTGCAAGCATTTACCCTAGTTCAGTGCGCAATGGCAACCTTTTGACCATATCGCATGTTTTCAACTCAAAGTGGTTTGAGGGTAATCTATGTGACTAAGGGCTCGATTTCAGTGGATCATGACAATAAGGCCACTCTACCACTTACAATGCCCTATTGCATATTTAAGTCGTTTACAAAACATTCAATCAATGGACCTTACGGAATTTTAATCTAAGGAAGACCCTACGATAAATTTGTCGAATTGGTCATATGTGCCCATGGGAAACATCCTACTATGGGTCTCTCTAGCTTGGATTTTGACTTATACGTGTTTAGTCATAATCCGACACATAGTAGCTTCGCACCACTGATAGCTGCTCCACCTAAGAAGCTGACCACGAAGGGATGACTCCGTGTAGCTAGCCAGCAGACCAAGCTCTCATTTGTTAACGGAATTAACCAGAAAAATTGCTTCACCAAACAAGAACGACCATGCATCACTACCCATAGAATCAAGAAAGAGCTCTCAGTCTGTCATTCCTTACTATGTCTAGACCTGGCAAGTTTTCTCATGTTGAGTCAAAATAAGACGCAGGCTCCACTCCTGGTGGATGCCTAAATCGCCATCTAAAATGGATCTCTTCAATTAACGCTCGAAGTTAGGTGCTATCACTCTCAAAACGTCTTCAAAAAGGATGTTTAAGACACCTTTACAGGTGACTAGAATTCGACCAAGTTCTTGAATCTGATATGATCGCATATGGGCACTCGAAGATAGGCGCCCTAATGAATGCACTTCACTCATCGAAATGATGATGATGTCGATTCTCATCTCTAATCAGGTAGGGCTAGACCAGTAAATGGAAAAATGGACTAATAATAATCTAATAATGATGTTGAGAAATCGTTCACAAATGCATGAACGAGATTATATGCGCATTTCTTGTAACTTAAGCAAATTCATACAAGGGTCGAATCGAAAAAAGTACCAGTTATTCATATCAAATGAAGCTTGATGAACGATACAAGTTTTGTTAACACTGAAGTAGAAGACGAAAATCGGGGGTCGAACCCGCACAAAGCCGACCTAAAACAAAACAAGCCCTATAGCTATACAACCAAAAAGTAGAAAGCAAACAAATAATTATTTCTCATGCTTCTTCTTCCTTTTCTCTTCCCTAAAAGAAAGTGCATCGTGCCCATCTGGTGTTTTCCTACTGCCCCTCTTCTTCCTTATCTCTTCCAAAGCTCGGTGATGCTCAGATCCAACTAGAGTGGACGTGATTCGATTGTCCACACATTAATTCCTGCTTTGAACACAAAAGGCGGTTCGTAAGCCCAAATTAAAGTAAATGTGACTGACTTCCCACTCATCAACCACCGCTTTGTAAACATGAACGTGATTTCATCCTGGGGTGGATGTGACTTAATTGTCCACGCAATAACTCTCTACCTCCACTTGCTAGGAAAAATATGAAACAAATTATATAAGGCTCGATCATCCAAGCTTACAAGGATGTAATCCAGCCATCCATCACTTACATCCTTCCTCAACTTGATTGCAGGAGCTATAATCAGCATGGGCATGAATTAACTGCCCATGAGATAACTCTAAGTCCCTATTGCACGGAATGGAGTATAAACATAATTTAGGAGTGAAACGACCACCCATAAGCTAACTTTAAGTCCGTACAAATGTTAGTCACCATGGGAAACTACAGTGAGCATTGAAGTAAGGATGTAGCCTGTTATTTTCTAAGCACAAATGTTAGTCACCAGGGAGAACTATAGTGTGTGTTCATAAGATGAAGTATCCGAGTGTACCAAATTGTCTGTAATATAGGTAGTAGTTCATCAGTCAAAGTTTTTCCAGATTCCAATTCAGTATGAACAAGTTATTGCAGTCTAAGAAAAAAATAGGGACTTCTACCTATGCAAATTTCGAATATAAGGATATAGCCTGTTATTTTCTAATCACCATGGAGAACTACAATGAGTGTTGAAGTAGGGATATAGCTTGTTATTTTCTAAGGAAAACTATTAGTCACCATGAAGAACTGCAATGTGCGTTCATAAGATGAAGTATCTGAGTGTATCATATTGTACGTAATTATGGTGGGACTTCATTGGTCAAAGTTTCGTCCGATTCCGAATTAGTATGAAGAAGTTATTAAAGTATGAACAAAAAATAGCGGCTTCTGCCTAAGCGGAGTTTAAATACGAGGATGTAGCCTGTTATTTTCTAAATACAACTGTGAGTCACCTAAAAAAACTACAGTGTGCGTCCATGAGATGAAGTATCTGAGTGTACCATATTGTCCGTAATTTAGATGGGAGTTCATCGGTCGAATTTTTGCTTGATTCTGATTTTGTATGAAGAAGTTATTGCAGTCTGAAGAAAAAATAGCGGCTTCTACCTAGGTGGAGTTCAAATATGAGGATGTAGCCTGTTATTTTCTAAGCATAACTATTAGTCACCATAGAGAAGTACAGTGAGCATTGAAGTGGATATATAGCCTGTTATTTTCTAAGTATAGCTGTTAATCACCATGGAGAACTAAGGTATATGTTCATAAGCTGATGTATCTGGGTGTTTAATATTGTCCTTAATTTAGGTGGGAGTTCATCGGTCGTAGTTTCACCTGATTCTGAGTTAGTATGAAGAAATTATTGCAGTATGAACAATAAAAATAGCGGCTTCTTCCTAGCCGGAGTTCAAATATGGGGATGTAGCCATTTTTTTAAGTACAACTGCTAGTCATCATGGAGAACTACAATATATATTTACTAGATAAAGTATCTGAGTGTACCATATTGTCCCTAATTTAGGTTGGAGTTCATCGACTGAAGATTTGCCTGATTTCGAGTTAGTATGAAGAAGTTATTGCAGTCTGAAGAAAAAAATAGCTGCTTCTGCTTAGGCGGAGTTCAAATATGAGGATGCAGCTAGTTATTTTCTAAGTACAATTATGAGTCACCATGAAGAAGTATAGTGAGTGTTGATGTGGGGATATAACCTGTTATTGTCTAAACACAACTGCTAAACAGCATGGAGCACTACGGTATACATTTATAAGCTGAAGTATTCAAGTGTTTTATATTGTCCATAAATTTGGTGGGAGTTCATCGGTCGTAGTTTCGCCCAATTTCGAGTTAGTATGAAGAAGTTATTGCAGTATGAGCACAAAAAAAATAGTAGTTGCTTCCTATACGGAGTTTAAATAGAGGGATGTAGCCTGTTTTTTTCTAAGTAAAAATGTTAATCACCATAGAGAACTACGGTATACGTTCACTAGATGAAGTATCCGGGTGTTCCTTATTGTCTATAATTTTGAGGAAGTTCATCGATCGATGTGATATTTCGGAATTTTAGGGAATTTAAAATGTGATGATCTCTTAATTAATTATTTAAAATTGGTAAAATTTGTTAATTTCAAACAATAATAAATATAATGAGTTGTTTTTAAATATAGTTATAAATAGACTTTTAGTTGGAATAATAATTTACAAATTTAAATTGTGTTATTTTATAAATAGATTATAAATAGACTTATTATTTTAAAATTTAATAAGTGTGTTTAAATACATGTGTGTGTGTATTTATATTGATTTTAAATAGGATAATTATTGACAATTAATAATGTTTTTTTTAAATTGATATCTATATCTATTTTAATTAATTTTAAATTGGATTTTAAATTTACCAGTTTACAAATTTAACAAGGGAAAATGTTTTCAGACTTTTAAATTTTCAAAAAAAATCAAGATTTTAAATTTTAAGGCAACCAAGTTTGAAACTATCTTTTTTAAAAATAAATTTTTATTTGATTTTAAGGTATTTCAATATATATGTATGTATGTATGTATGTATATTTATAAAATCTTTGTTAAAAGTTTATTTTAAACGTAATATTGTAATTCAGTAAACAATTTAAAAGATGAAATGTTTTAATCCTTAATATAATTTAAAGGATTAAATGTTTAGTGAAAAAATTGATTACAAGGATTATCCTTAATTAAGTAATTAATTTGGATAAAAGGATTATCTTTTAATTTGATTAAAGTCTTAAATGATTAAAATATTAATTACTTGATTTAAGTTATTAAATATATTTATTTAATGTAAGAAAATTTTAAGGATAATTACCTAATCAAAGATTGATTAAGGTTAATAAATTTCATAATTAAGGATAATTAATTAATTAGAAGATTAATTAATGTAAGTAATTAGAGGTAATTAATTACTTAGTTAAAAGTAATAAATTAATGGTTAAAGTTAATTAAGTAATTATGGGTAATTACTTATTATAAATTAATTAAGGAAAATTAATGTGTGTGAATTATAAAATTAATCTGAGGATAATTAATTAATTAAATATTTAGTTAATGAAAGTAATTAGGAATAATCACCCATTGTAATTAATTAAGGATAATTAATTAAGGGTTAATTAATTATTGTAATTAATTATTGTAATTAATTAAGGATAATTAATTAAAGGATGATTAAATAATTAAAGGTTAATTATTTAATGATTAAAGGTTAATTAATAATTAAAGATTAATTAATTATCTTTAAGGGTTAATTAATTAAAATAATTTGTAATTAATTAATGTTAATCAACCAGGATAGTATTTGATTTAAATTAATAAGACAATTAATTAATCTTATTTATGGATGTTTAAATTCTATTGATGGTTGAATTGTTTGACACCCCTTATATGTTATGCTTTGTGCTATGAATTGTTTTGGTGTGATATATGATGAATGTAATTTATTTATTTATTTGTGATGAATTTATATTATTTATCTGTGAATCTATGTATGGAAGATAAGCGTTATAGAGATATACCGCTTATCTATAATTGCTGTGCTTGAATCTACGATGATTGATGATGTTGCATTATTGTGTAAAACCCCTGGACTACACCACACACACATAAATATGGATTGGACGAGGAAATTGGTTAAGTCACATATTTTTGAAATGGTTTTAAAATTGAATTTTGAATCCAAATGGTTTTGGGAATGGATTTGGGTTAAATATAAAAAGCTTTTGAAACGGAATTTCAAAGATAAAAATTATTTTAAATAACTTAATAAAATTTTGAAATTTAGATAATTTGTTTTAACTTTGAATTCAAATTTTTAAATTGAATTCTATGATTGGAAACTTTGGTTTAAAGATGTTATACAATTTATATATGGGTTAAACCATTTTAAAGGTATTGATTTGGGAATTCGAATTTAACTCAAGGGCTATAACTCCTGCAAATATAATTGGACTTTTCCGAAACGAAAACTATTTGTTTTCAAATAATAATAGATTTCATTTAAAGAAAGGATTTCCAATTTGTATCTAAAGATTTCAAGTTTGAAATGAAATTGTAAATTGTTTTTGAAAGCTATGAATGAACCTTTGTGAAAAATTGTTAAACTTTGTTTTGAAGTCGAAGAGGATTTTAAATGGTGTATCTTTAATATATAAAAGATTTGAAATGGGAATTGTTTTGAAAGTTATGAATGGATCTTTGGAAATAGTTTTGAAAGCTATAAATTGAGCCTTTGGGTTAATAATTGGACGAGGTAATCCAATTTGAAAGGAAAATTGTTTTGAATTCTGTGAATAAATCTTTGTGAAAGATGGTGAACTTTGTGAAGTGAATCTTTTTGTTTAAAGATTTGTAAATGGTAATTTGTTTAAACAATTTGAAGAAAGGTGTAACAACCTGCATATTTTACAATTGAATATCTAAATATTTTGTTTAAGTATTTTATCGTTAGTCGGATTTTAGTCCGAAAAGTTACTTTTTGCATACAGTCGAATTAGGACTCGGGACCACTTCCATTTAGTTCAAAATGCCATTTGCGATCTTTTTGAGTATAAACTTTGATATGTTTGGAGTTAGTGGAATTTTGCCACTTTTTCACTTTGGGCTTTGGGTTTGGTTCAGCCCATTAGCCTAAACTATTACTCAAGCTCAACCCACTCTTCTCTTCATTACTTCACTTTCATTTCCTAACACTCAAGCTTCATCAAAAATGGAGAGAGGAATGGGAAATTAAAACTCCAAGCCCTAGTTCATTTGCAAAATCCAAACTCTAGCTCTAAATTCTATGAGAAGCCATTGATTCAAGCTTCTTGTGTTGAGATTGAAGTGTGGTTGATTCTTCCTTTGCTTTCAAGCTTCTCCTTCATTGATTTTGTGAAAAGGTGAGATTTTTACCTCACATCTTTGTCTATAACTATCTTTGATTGTGAGATATGAATTCCTAACACTTATTCATGTGCATTTGCTTTTAGTTTGAATTGAATTGGGGAATATCCCAATTTTTAGTGTTTTGGGTTCAAATCTTTAAAAATCCTAACTTTGAAGTTTGAACACGTTTTTGGTGATGCATCGAGGAGCCAATAGGACCGGGTAGCCGATGGGCGCAATCCCCTAGCGTCCATGCTCGACTGGTTGCAAATTGAGAGAGTTTTGCACTTATGTTCCTTAGGTCGTTCGGCCTGCATATATGTCTCTCAGCCTGCAGTTAGGTCGCGCCATGTTAGGTCGCAACCACTTAGGTCGCTCAGCCTCACCTCCTTAAGTCGCTCTGCCTGCCTTAGGTCGCTGACCATTTAGATCGCTCGGCTTGCTCGCACCAACTTAGGTCGCACCTACAAATAAGTCGCACCACTTAGGTCGCTTGGCCTGTTCATAAGTCGCTCGGCCTGTTAAGTCGCGCTCCTTTGGTCGCTCGCCTCGCTAATGACTCGGCTTGTTAAGTCGCGCTCCTTAGGTCGCTCGCCTCGCTAATGAGTCGGCCTGTTAGGTCTCGCCTCCTTAAGTCACTCGGCTTGCTTCAATTCTCAACTAGTTAGGTCGCTCGTTCCTTAAGTCGCTCGGCCTGCCGCTATAGGTCGTACCAACATAGGTCGCTCGGCCTGCTTTAAGTCGCACCTGCTATGTTGCCGATCCCTTATGTCATATGCCGCTAGCTCCTTAGGTCGCTCACTTGTGCCGCTATTTTCATAAGTCGCTCAGTTAGGCCACATGCTATGTCACTGATCCCTTATGTCGTATGCCGTGGAGTCGCATGAGTTGAGCCGCTGATTTCTTGTGTTGTATTGTGTTACGTCGTAAGTCATGGCAGTTAAGTCGCAAGGGTATTTCAATTTTAATGGATTTGGAATCGAATTCTTTGGATTTTATTCATGTCATCGAATGTGAATTTTTGTGATTGTTTGTTTATACAATCATTTTTATGATTTGTCACTATAAAAATATGAAGGTTTCAATACTAGTAGTAAATATCAAAACTCCTTCATCAAACGATTTTAACCCTATTTTACTACAAAGCTCGTTTCTTAAACCGTTTTCCAATCTACTAGTATATACAAACCTAATCTAATTAAACGGCTTAGTAAAACAAGTGGTATGAAACGCTTGCGTTTACTTCGCCGGTTAATTCTTGGACTTGTTCGATTGAATCTCTTGTGACAATTTTCGAGTGGAGATCTACAATTTGTTCGTAAATATTTAAGTTAAGCTAGTGGTTATGGGACATGAAGCTAAGCTTATATATTTACCAGCTTACTATAATTGACACTTCTTGATGATCGTTGATGATCATTTTTGTGACTTAGACTAGCAAATGCACGATGTCTCTTTGTCTACGAGGGAGACTAAACCCCGTTTCTGTGGAGCTTCAGCTCAATTTGGTGGGGTAGCGACCCATGGTCTTCGGGCCGTTTTGTGGAGCTTCGGCTCAAAATTAATGGTTAGCAACCATGAAATAGCGTTCCATTTTATGATACACGTGATGGTGAGTTTTCATGCTCCCGTTTTGTGATAGGCCTCCCCCTTTTTGTGATTTCTGGATTTCCATTGATGATTTCTAGAACTGGAGTTTCACCAATTTTCGTGATTTACATTGATATGTTTTATCAATATTTGTGCATTGGTGAATTTGTGTGTCATTAACTTTTATGATTGACATTGATATAATTGTCAATATTTATGGTTTGATGAATAAAAATAAAGAGTATGACATTCTTTTTTATCTTTGAGAAGACTCTTGTGATATTGATTAATCTCTTGTTGATTTTCAATTACATACTCATCACAGTATGGTTTTATGGTTATCATACGTTTTTGTCATATCTCTTATTCTATATCATTTCATCTGATATTTATAGCTAGACTGGTCCATTTATTATTTTCTTATTAAATAATAATTGGGTCAGACCGAGTTGTTACAGGTGCTTCTACTTGACTCCTCATCTGGGATTATTATCCAGACTTTTGGCTAACTACTTAGATTGGTAGTTTATTTTGTTGTATACCTTTGAGATATAGACTCCTTGATGTCTACATATTCTTTTGTCTTGCACTTGTAACGATTCTTTTGTGATATTGTGGATCTTGTCTGACCGCTACTCTGATGAACACTTTTATGTGTTATATATTCATATCTATTTCCGCCTTTGTGATATGGTTGTATGTGACTAATTTGTGTTATGTGTATTCTATATTTGTTTCCGAAGAATATATATAGCCACTGGGTAGTAGCTTTGAGTTTGTATCGGGATGCATGTTGTACTATCTGGCATATCAGTGCTCGCATAAAGCAATTACGCGGATGGTCGCTCCTCAACAGCCTTATTCTCCGCGCTAGTTGACGGCATTACCCCATAGTGTCCTTAGCTGGAGTGGGTATAGAGGTGGGGCATTACGGCTTGGTATTGGAGCGAATCTTCGGAACAATGTAGAATAATCTAGCAAGGATCATCGTCCTAAGTCCTTCTTAAGAGTCGTGCTTTAGTGTAAAGACCCGGTTCTTCGACTCACGAAAGTCGATATTAATACGTGCACTGTATCAACTGTCGAACAATCGAATGCCGGAAAACCGAACCCCTAGGGTTTAAAAAAAGAAGAGGTAGAAGAAAAAGATAGAAGAAGAAAGAAAATAGAACGAAAAAAGAACAACAGAAACAATAACAGAATCTCACAGTCGCAGTGGAACAACATATAATAGAAAAATGAATAATCTTTAAAACAAAGAACTATCTCAGTTATTACATTACATCATCATCAGAGTGCACAACAACAATATACAACACAAAAAAACAATGGACAGTTATACGAACGTGTCCTTACAAGTGAATTTACAGTAGAAAGATAATATCATATACAAGTAATACGTCTCGCCATCCAGCTCACCACATGAGCTCCATAGCACTTCTGAATCTAGAATGACCTGATAACCTGACTCTAGACTGCCCGTGTGGAAAATTATAGGCACCCAAAGTTTAGGAAGAGAACAATAAACTCCAGGTCAGTCATGGGACTGGTGTGAGAACTCAAAACAGTTTGTTATCTTTTAAAACAACAACAACAAGGGAAGTGAAAAATATCCGCAATGCTTTCGAAAAATGAAACTACCATAAGGCCTCCCCGCACACACACAATGCAAACGCAGAATTGGAGGGGATTTCTCCTTATGATAGTCAAAGATGCTTACTACGCAAAACAAATCATTTTTTATATTATTATTAGTGCATAGTGATGAAAGCATTTCGAAAATAGAATATAAATCTTAGCCAGCATAGACATTCCGAACTATGCCTACTATAGCTACAACCCAAACAGTGGGGCACCACCATAAGTGAATGGCAGGTAATACAACTAAAACCGTACAAGGCTCGTATTGTTTCTTTGGATTTCCAACAAATGGTCAGGCTAAGGAACTTCCTACTACCAAATGAGATCGCCTCTGGCAGGATGTCCCGAGAGCCAAACCGGATCTCTGCCAATACAAGACCGGGTTACCTCTGTAACTAGGTAACTACTACTCGAGTATGCCACTCCCCGGTCCTTTGGGACCTTTATCCGAGGGCCCTCGATCACCAAGCAACAACCACACAGAAAAATGAGATTGGAGCAACCATATAGGTTAAGCATCAGGGCTCCATACCTGACACCACCCTTTTCCAGAAGGAAATGACATGCCCTAAAGGGAGCGACCCTCATAACCTTGCCGTATATTCCTGTTTTGACCATTTCCGGGGTGTGAGGTCTGACGAAGTCTCGTCCACAAAGCTACGCTTTTTCACAAAGCCACGCTTTAATCAACAAATGATTAATAAATAATCATCACACAGCAACACTCAGCATGCCACATTACCAAATTGGAAATATATCGCTGATAACCTTCAACTACAAAACCTTTGAGATCGTACGTCTCAGAGAAGGGTGTTTAGCTAAGAAAATAAATTTTCCGCCACTAACAGAGATGTATTTGAAAGAAATCTGCTTTATATCTCAAAATGTAATGTCAGACACGTAACCATACAAGTCTGTTCTGGGTTCGAACAGAACCGAAGGCGCTTCAAAAGAAGCCCTTGCAATCCGGGTATTCACAATCCCGATCGAATTTCCCATCAAAAAGGAAATCTCCATACCATAGCTAACGGTGCAGAGACAATCGATAGGTCATCCTATCGTTTTCACAAATACCCGGTCTTCACCACCGGTCTTCAGTGCTATCCATTACGTCGTATCACTATTCGGGATGGGTAATCCGAATAACGAACGCAATAATTTAAAAATAAGTGTAGCATTCAATTTCAACCCATTCACAACAAATAGCCATTTAAGGGTCAATATTGATAGTCGGTTATTTAACTATCAATCAATATTCACAACATCACCCGATTTCAAATAATTTCCCAAATTATTTATTTTCCAAAAATATCTTTACAATATATAATTTCTACACTTCAACTATTTGAAAACAAATTTCAAATCAATTTTCACCTTTACAACTTTCATTTCAAAATGGTTCATTTAAACCAATCAAATAAATCCTTACCGATTTATTAAATTTACGTTCCAAATCCATAAATTTATTTCCACACTTTTAAAAATAAATCAATGTTTATTTTTAAAAAAAAATTCCCTTACAAATTTTCATTGTGAATTTACATTTCCAAAAATTCACTTTTTATATGATTTCTCAAATCGATTTCAATTATTCGCCTTCAATTTATCTTTAAAAGATATAATCTCAAAACATTCACTTCATACCGGAAAACATTTTCATACTTATTTAATAATAAGTAATTCACAAATCCATTTATTTTCAACATTTGGAAAATACTCAATATACTTAAATCACAATTGAGTATGTATTTTATTCTTTAAGGTAAACATCTCTTGAACACATTTATTTGGGTCAAAACGAATGTTACGTAAAACATCGTTACGACGACCCAAAATCACTAGTATGGGGATTCGAAATTAAGATAGATATATAAACCCCAATACTATATAAAAATTTCCTTTCGGAAATCATTTACTATAACAACCGTGTTATAGTCCACCATTTCCTTCTATTTCTCGAAAACGTCTATTTCAACAATGAATGTTGAAATCTATGGTTTCGATACTTAATACATTTTAAAATATTTTTGAATCGTTTTACTTCAATTTAAGATATCACTTTCCCAAAATATTTCTTTAATATATTATTCACCGTCCAGAATCGTGAATATACTTCATTAACCAAATTCAATTTCTACATATTTTATTTAAAGGATTATCCACTGTCCCAAAACCGTGGATATATCTCCTTTAATAAGCCATAATAATTAAACTTGTTAAAATAAGTCGATTTCGGATTTTATAAAACAACGTTTATAAATTCCATTTATACTTTATAACAACTTCAACTTATAAAATCACTTTATTAACAAATTCTATCCATATTCCATTTACGCCAAAATCCCATTTATAAGTTAATTACTTATAAATCTTTTATTTTACAAAATCTATTCATTTTATAACTTCACAATTTATAAATCTATAGATTTCATCACTTATGAAATCCATTTATATTTCATTTTAATACTTATATAAACTCGTTTTATAATTCCAATATTTTAATTTATAAACATCAATTTTATAAATCTTTTATATAAATCATTTATAATAATTCAAAGATCCCAATTTAAACCATCTTATAAATTAATCAACTACTTATTTCAAAAATCACATTTCGGCTATATTTCACAAAAATCATAATTTTTATAACATAAAAATTACAATGTTTATTCATTTAAAATGAATCAATTCAAAAATTAAATTTTACAATGAATTCTCAACTTAAATTTTCAGAAATCAAATTTTATTTATTTTCGGCATCTAACGATACCAAAATATATTCGGCTAAAATTTAGCCTTTAACGATTTCAATCACAAAGATAATCACGCAGATTATAAATAGATCAACACACAACATTGAAACCAATTCAATCATTTGGAGAATCCAGTTAGATCCCTCCAACCTGTTTCCCTGCATCCAAAGATGTTAGCACAATACCAACTCCGTTTCAAGATGGAATATCGCGGTATATGTTTTTAATAAATAACATCCGCTTAATATACGGCGTATAGGGTCTATTTCAATACAACAGATAATATCTGTCATCCAATCACACAATCAAGCAATTTTAAATCTAACTATTTAAAATTTAAATCGAAACAATTCGATTGAGTGAGAAGTTCTCACCTTGAGTTCCCGATAACAGTTGTAGCGTTTTGTTTCGAATAAAATTAAACACGCGTTTAATTTTACCCGAAATTCAAACTAGATCCAAACGACTCCAATCTAGTTCCATTGCGTAGTGCTCGTCAACACGAATCCAACGCAATTTGTTTCATGCGTTTTCGACCTCGTATGAAAAAGTTACGCTATCACAAAGTTTATACGTATTTAAACAATATAAATTTCAATTTCTTTTTTATATTTTTCAACCTTTTAATCTCAGGCCGTTGATTTTTTGCTTCCTTCACATCAGGCCACTCACGCGTTTCTTCTTCCATCACGTTATCCCCAGGTTGTAAATCGCGTTCAAACCCAACATGCCTCCACTTCATCAATTTTCGCAACCCTTATCTCAACGTTTGAAGACGATCGACGAGTGCAATTCGAACCGCCCACGCGAGAGCTACCACCGGCCGAAGCCACGCCCCACTCGGTCACTCCCCTTGCACGCAAAACGAAGATGAACGGCCCTGTTCCAACTCCAATTGCCGTTGATCCGTTGCTTCATTTTCGATCGTGACCGTCGAAGTGGAAGATCTCATCGTTATCTACAAATTTGTAGTAGGAAGTTTGTTGAATCGGTGTGTGGATTTGAAGAAATTGGAGGAGAAACGAGATGAATTTTCGGCCATTAATATTGTAGCCGGCGGCCTGACCTAGAAATTAGGGTTGATGTAAAAAATGAAAATAGAGGTCCTTATGTAGAAAATTCTCGTGCACTATTCACCCGAGATTTCCTCGAACTCCAAACGAAGCATGCTGGCTGGCGTTTCTAGGGTTTACCCCACGTTCCGAACACAATGAAATAGGTTTCAGAGGCTAATTTGATCATCTGTGCGAATTATGGAAATAAACGATCAAATTTTATTTAAATCGATTTAAACTAATTTCTATGCGTTTTGGCTTGTCTCGGACAAACCGTAAATCCGATTAACATGAAATTTGAAATCTTGCAATAATATAACATTACGAATCCGATGAAACTGGTTTCATCGAAATCCGAGACTGTTTGAAAAATGACTATTTTCACTAGTCGACTAAATATTAAAATATTCAATTTTCACAAATTAACTTTTAATTCAATTTTAAAAGTTCACAAACTTTGTTCTAACTCCAATATGATTTAAATAACTTTATAAATCATTTTTAATCACATTAAACCCAATTTCCAATTATTTCTGGAATTTCAATTATTAAATTATCAATTAAATTATCCTATTACACCTAAATTTGAAAAATAAATTATTAGACTTATAAAATTTACTTGTTGATATTTAAAATCAATTAAATATCTGAATTTCAAATGACAGAAATTCTGGGTCGTTACATTTAGGATTTAATTCGAGTCTTCGTACCGATTCATCCTATTTTCTTTATGATTCCTTGTTTTATCTATCAAGATTGCTTAATATTCATTTGGCGAATAACCTTTTCCTTCTTCTTTCTTTTTTTCTAAAAGGAAGAGAAATGGTTAGACCTGGCCGTCCCAGCGCCGGTCAATCTAGTGCTACTCCCCAAGATGGAGTATTTATGTCTGCCCAGCAGCTTCTTGATCTAGTAAAGAATGCTCAAGCAGCCGGATCTAATCCGGAGTCTACCCACCCTAAGTCTGGATTTGCACGTTTGTGCAACGATAATACCAATTTGGGTGGGAAGCCATTCAAAGGATCTGAAACTATTATTGAAATCCAGGCTTGGCTGAGAACGTGCGATCGAATCTTTTCTCGCATGAATCTTATTGATCTTCACCGTGTTTAGGTGGCCTCTAGTATGCTACAAGAAAGAGCATTAGATTGGTATGAGCTTCTTATTTCTGAAATAAATGAAGCGGATCTTACTTGGGAGAAATTCCGGGAACGGTTTGAATTAAAATTTGTGCCAGAAGCTGAGAAGGTGACTTTGGATCGTTGTTTCATTGACCTTGTTCAACATGAATCCTCTGTGGCAGACTATGTCGCATCATTCGAGTCACTTTCTAAATACGGGGTCGAGTGCATAAACACCCCATTGAAGAAAAACCAAAGATTTTCCTATGGCTTGAATAAAAATCTCAAGAAGCCATTACTTCTAAAATTAGAAGTTTCTTTTGATCAACTCATTGATATCGCTCTTCGACTTGAAGAGGCCGATAGAGTAAGTGATGTTGAGGTTGGGAGTGCTAAACATAAATTCACCAACAAGAAAAGGCCTAATAAGTTCATGGGTCCTTATCCAAATAAGAAAGGGAAGCAAGCAACTTCGGTGGCAAAGACTTCTGCCTCTAGTAGTGGGCAATGCTACAATTGTGGTTTTGCAAAAGCCCGATGCTAGTCGCTATTGCAAAAGCCCGGACCATTATATATCTTCGTGTCCCAAACATCAAAACATGAAGGACGGAAAGCTTAATGTGATGCAAACTCCTAATCACACATCTCGTGGTCAAGGTATTTCTCATTCTATCCTTGATGGCATTATTTTATTTCGTGATCACCCTATTCGAGTTCTTTTTGATACGGGTGCATCCCATTCTTTTATATCAAAAGAACTTGTTGATACTTTTTCTTTGAGTGTTGTTGCTTTAATGACTTCTTTGAGAATTGCGAATCCGGTTGGTGGATCCGCAACAATTAGTTTTCTTTGTAAAGATGTCGAGATTATTTTCTGTGATTTTTCCTTCCGAGCCGATTTGCATGTTATGCGCTACTTAGGCTTTGGAATGATTTTGGGAATGGATTCGCTTAACCGCTATAAAGCCCAAATCCTATGTCCTGAGTGGACTATTCATCTTCGACATCCTCAATATGTTAAGCAGATTTCTATTGACCTTAAAGATTCGGATTCCAGCTTGGCTACATCTTTATATTCTTTAAATCCTCATGATGATGATAATGACGATGAGGAAGATGTCATTTCTCTTATTCATGTTGTTCGTGAATTCTCCGACATATTTGAGCCCGTTTTAGGATTACTACCAAAGCGAGCAATTGAGTTTAGAATTAATCTCATCCCTAGAGCTTAACCTATTACTCATCCTTCTTATCGTATGTCCAACAAATAAAATGAGGAGATGCGCAAACAATTATCCGAATTGGAGACGAAGCAATTTATTGGCTCTAGTTCCTCGCCTTGGGGAGCTTCGGCTATTTTTATGAAGAAATCCGATGGTACGCTTAGGCTTTGCGTTGACTACCGCAAGCTTAATGATCTTACTATCAAGATTAAATATCCTTTACCTCGGATTGATGATTTATTTGATCAGCTTAGTGGTGCTAGAGTCATTTCACAATTAGACTTAACTACCGGTTTTCATCAGCTTTGTATTGCAGAGGATAGCATTCCTTTGACATCGTTCTGCACCCGTTATGGATCATATGAATGGCTTGTTATGCCATTTGGTTTAACGAATGCTCCGGCTTATTCCGTTGACCTTATGAATAGAGTTTTCAAAGACTTCCTCGATCGGTTTGTTCTCATCTTTATTGATGATATTCTTCTGTATTCAAAAATCGAGGAGGAGCATGAAAAGCATCTTCGGATTGTGTTGGAAACTCTTAGGCGTAATCAATTAAAAGAAAATTTTTCTAAATGCCACTTTTGGCAATCTCATGCGAAGTTTCTCGGTCATATTATTTCCGAATCCGGAATTTCCATGGATCCTTCAAAGATTGAAGCAATTCAAAATTGGAAGAGACCGGAGAGTGTGACGGAGATCCGTAGCTTCCTTGGATTGGCGGACTATTACCATCGTTTTATAAAAGACTTTGCAAAAATTGCCGTGCCTCTTACTAGCTTAACAAAGAAAGGTGTTAAATACATTTGGTCGGACAAATGTGAAATTCTTTTCAGAAATTAAAAGAACTCCTTTCTGATGCTCCTATTCTTGTTATTCCCAAGGGGAATCAAGATTTTATTGTTTATACCGATGCTAGTCGCATTGGTTTGGGTGCCGTTCTTATGCAAAGAGAATGTGTTATTGCTTATGCTTCTAGACAATTAAAGCCTGCCGAGACTGGATATGCCACTCATGATTTAGAGCTCACGGCTATTGTTTTCGCCCTTCGTATTTGGCGTCATTATCTTTTGGGAGAAAAATTTATTCTTTACACCGGTCATAAATCTTTGAAGTATCTATTTTCTCAAAAGTAACTTAATTTGCATCAACAACTTTGGCTCGAATTTCTTGCAGCTTATGATCTTGATATTCTTTATACTCCCGGACGGGGAAATCGTGTTGCGGACGCACTTAGTCATAAGAAACAAGCGGTTGTTTCTATGATGATATCCGAATGGAGCAATCTTGAGATATTATCCACTTGTGAGGTTCAAGATCATGTATCCAATTTGTGTTCATCTCTTGTTTTATGTAGTCTTGAGGCTCATCCTTCTCTTTTAGACCGCATTCTTGAAGCTCAAAAGCTAGATCCTGAATTGGCTCTTCTTGGCCAAAATTTTAGGGATAAAATTAATATTGAAGGTTTGAAAGACTTTGATATTGATTCTCGTGGCAGTATTCGAAAATTTGGTAGACTTATCGTGCCAAATATTAGTAATCTTCGTAAAGACATTTTAGAAGATTCTCATCGTTCTAAATTTACCATTCATCCCGGTAGTAGTAAAATGTACGCGGACATGAAGCGACTTTATTATTGGGAGGGAATGAAATCTGATATTGCTAACTTTGTTAAGTGTTGCATGACTTGCCAACTCATTAAGGCCGAGCACCAAAGGCCCGGTGGGTTATTGCAACCTTTAGAAATTCCAATTTGGAAGTGGGACCAAATTTCCATGGATTTTATAGACGGCCTTCCCCGTTCTCGTTCGGGTCATGATAGCTTATGGGTGATAGTCGATAGACTTACTAAATCCGCCCATTTTATTCCCATTCGATTGAATCAAACCGTGCCTCTTTTGGCCAAACTCTTTATCAAAGAAATTGTTAAATTGCATGGAGTTCCTACGTCTATTGTTAGTGATCGTGTTCCATTGTTTACTAGTGGATTTTGGAAGAGTCTTTAAAAAGCTTTGGTAACGAAGCTTAATTTTAGCACCGCTTATCATCCTCAGTCTGATGGACAGACTGAGCGTGTGAATCAAACTCTTGAAGATTTTCTTCGTGCATGTGTTCTTGATTTTGGTGGAAGTTGGGAAGATCATATTTCTTTTGTTGAGTTTTCCTATAATAATAGCTTCCAATCTAGTATTGGTATGACACCTTTTGAGGCGCTCTATGGAAGGCCATGCCGGTCTCCTTCTTGTTGGCTTGAGGCCGCTGAGAGGCTGGCTTTAGGTCCAGATTTTATTCGTGATTCCACAGAGAAGATTGACCTTATTCGTCATAGGATGAAAGAAGCGCAGAGTAGAAAAAAATCCTATACCGATAACCAGAGAAGGAAATTAGAATTTTCGATGGGAGGTCTTGTGTTTATTCGTGTTTCACCTATGAAGGGTGTTGTACGTTTCAGTCGATCGGAAAAATTAGCGCCTCGATATATTAGGCCATTTTCTATCACCGAACGTATTGGTTCAGTGGCTTATCGCCTTTTATTACCGGCTTAGTTTTCTGCTATTCATGACGTGTTTCACGCTTCTCAATTACGGAAATGCCTTCGATATTCCGATTCTATTCTTGAGCCCGGTGTTGTGGAAGAAATTGAAGTTTCGCCTAATTTAACTTATGAGCAACATCTTATTCGTATTATTACTTCGAAGGTCAAACGCCTTCGAAATAAAGATGTTCCGCTTGTTAAAGTTTAATGGTCCTCAATTCCTAAGGATTGCTCTTAGGAATCTAGAGAGTTCATCGGGCGAACACATCCGGACTTACTTTCCCGTGCCCTTTGAGGTGAATTTCTTATTTTAAATTTCTTTTGTGTTGATATGCTTTCATGTTTGTTATCTTATATTTACTTCTTAAATATTGCGAGGACGCAATTTCTTTAAGGAGGGGAGTCTGTAACAACCCGCATATCTTACGATTGAATATCTAAATATTTTGTTTAAGTTTTTTATCATTAGTCGGATTTTAGTCCGAAAAGTTACTTTTTGCATACGGTCGAATTAGGACTCGGGACCACTTCCATTTAGTTTAAAATGTTGTTTGCGATCTTTTTGAGTAAAAACTTTGATATGTTTGGAGTTAGTGGAATTTTGCCACCTTTTCACTTTGGGCTTTGGGTTTGGTTCAGCCCATTAGCCTAAACTATTAACTCTAGCTCAACCCCCTCTTCTCTTCATTACTTCACTTTCATTTTATAACACTCAAGCTTTATCAAAAATGGAGAGAGGAATGGGAAATTAAAACTCCAAGCCCTAGTTCATTTGCAAAATCCAAACTCTAGCTCCAAATTCTATAAGAAACCATTGATTCAAGCTTCTTGTGTTGAGATTGAAGTGTGGTTGATTTTTCCTTTGCTTTCAAGCTTCTCCTTCATTGATTTTGTGAAAAGGTGAGATTTTTATCTCACATCTTTGTCTATAACTATTTTTTATTGTTGGGTATGAATTCCTAACACTTATTCATGAGCATTTGCTTTTGGTTTGGATTGAATTGGTGAATATCCCAATTTTTAGTGTTTTGGGTTCAAATCTTTAAAATCCTAACTTTGAAGTTTGAACACGTTTTTGGTGAAGCATCGACGAGCCAATAGGACCGGGTAGCCGATGGGCGTAATCCCCTAGCGTTCGTGCTCGACCAGTTGCAAATTGAGAGAGTTTTGCACTTCTGTTCCTTATGTCATTCGGCATGCACATATGTCTCTCGGCCTGCAGTTAGGTCGCGCCATGTTAGGTCGCAACCACTTAGGTCGCTCATCCTCACCTCCTTAAGTCTCTCTGTCTGCCTTAGGTCGCTGACCATTTAGGTCGCTCGGCTTGCTCGCACCAACTTGGGTCGCACCTACATATAAGTCGCACCACTTAGGTCGCTCGGCCTGTTCATAAGTCGCTCAGCTGTTAAGTCACGCTCCTTAGGTCTCTCGCTTCGCTAATGACTCGACCTGTTAAGTCGCGCTCCTTAGGTCGCTTGCCTCGCTAATGAGTCGGCCTGTTAGGTCTCACCTCCTTAAGTCGCTCGGCTTGCTTCAAGTCGCAACCAGTTAGGTCGCTCGGTCTGCCGCTATAGGTCGTACCAACTTAGGTCGCTCGGCCTGCTTTAAGTCGCACCTGCTTTAAGTCGCACCTGCTATGTTGCTGATCCCTTATGTCGTATGCCGCTAGTTCTTTAGGTCGCTCACTTGTGCCGCTATTTTCTTAAGTCGCTCAGTTAGGCCACGTGCTATGTCACTGATCCCTTATGTCGTACGCAGTGGAGTCGCATGAGTTGAGCCGCTGATTTCTTGTGTTGTATTGTGTTAAGTCGTAGGTCGTGGCAGTTAAGTCGCAAGGGTATTTCCATTTTGATGGATTTGGAATCGAATTCTTTGGATTTTATTCATGTCATCGAATGTGAATTTTTGTGATTGATTGTTTCTACAATCATTTTTGTGATTTGTCACTTTAAAAATATGAAGGTTTCAATACTAGCAGTAAATATCAAAACTCCTTCATCAAAACGATTTCAACCCTATTTTACTACAAAGCTCGTTTCTTAAACCGTTTTTCAATCTACTAGTATATACAAACCTTTACCTCACTCGTATGAGAAATCTAATTAAATAGCTTAGAAAACAAGTGGTATGAAACGCTTGCGTTTACTTCGCAGGTTAATTCTTGGACTTGTTCGATTGAATATATTGTGGCAATTTTCGAGTGGAGATCTACAATTTGTTCGTAAATATTTAAGTTAAGCTAGTGGTTATGGGACATGAAGCTAAGCTTATATATTTGCTAGCTTACTGTAATTGACACTTCTTGATGATTGTTGATGATCATTTTTGTGACTTAGACTAGCAAATGTGCAATGTCTCTTTGTCTACGAGGGAGACTAAACCCCGTTTCCGTGGAGCTTCGGTTCAATTTGGTAGGGTAGCGACCCATGGTCTTCGGGCCGTTTTGTGGAGCTTCGGATCAAAATTAATGGTTAGCAACCATGGAATATCGTTCCATTTTGTGATACACGTGTTGGTGAGTTTTCATGCTCCCGTTTTGTGATAGGCCTCCCCCTTTTTGTGATTTTTGGATTTCCATTGATGATTTCTAGAACTAGTGTTTCATCAATTTTCGTGATTTACATTGATATGTTTTATCAATATTTGTACATTAGTGAATTTGTGTGTCATTAACTTTTGTGATTGACATTGACATAATTGTCAATATTTATGGTTTGGTGAATAAAAATAAAGAGTATGACATTCTTTTTGATCTTTGAGAAGACTCTTGTGATATTGATTAATCTCTTGTTGATTTTCAATTACATACTTATCACAATATGGTTTTATGGTTATCATACGTTTTTGTCATATCTCTTATTCTATATCATTTCATCTTATATTAATAGCTAGACTGATCCGTTTATTATTTTCTTATTAAATAATACTCGGGTCAGACCGAGTTGTTACAGGTGCTTCTACTTGCTCCTCATCTGGGATTATTATCCAGACTTTTAGCTAACTACTTAGATTGGTAGTTTATTTTGTTGTATACCTTTCAGATATAGACTCATTGATGTATACATATTCTTTTGTCTAGCACTTGTAACTATTCTTTTGTGATATTGTGGATCTTGTCTGACCGCTACCCTGATGAACACTTTTATGTGTTATATATTCATATCTATTTCCGCCTTTGTGATATGGATGTCTGTGACTGATTTGTGTTATGTTTATTTCTATATTTGTTTCCGAAGAATATATATAGCCACTGGGTAGTAGCTTTGAGTTTGTATTGGTATGTCGGATTTCCTCCTGAAACCAGATGAATGTTGTACTATCTGACATATCGGTGCTCTTACAAAGCAATTACGCAGATGGTCGCTCCTCAACAGCCTTATTCTCCGTGCTAGTTGACGGCATTACCCCGTAGTTTCCTTGGCTAGAGTGGGTATAGAGATGGGGCGTCACAAAAGGTTTTGGGTTTTAAGTTGTGACTTAACTAAGATCCCAATATCCATATGCTTTTAAATATAAGCGCTCATTATTCGGTTTAGCCGGGAGAGGACCTTGTGTCATATTACCCATTCCGAATAATGATACGACGTTATGGATAGCATTTGAAGACCGGTGGTGATGACCGGATATTTCCGAAAATGAAAGGATAACTCGTCGAATGTCTCTCATAGAGATTTGATCACCCTTTGTGATGGGAAGTCCGGACTTGATTAGGGATTATCCGAATTTCCAAGGGCTTCTTTGGAAGTGCCTTCGGTTCTATTCAAACCTGGAACAGATTTTTATGTATGTATGTCTGACATTACACTTTGAGAAGTAAAGCTGGTTTCTATCAAATACATTTTTGTTTGGTGGCGGAGATTTATTCTCTTAGCTTAACACCCTTCTCTGAGACGTACGGGCTCAGCGGTTATGTTGTTGATGGTTACTAGTGATACATTCCCAATTTGGTAGTGTGGCATGCTAAGTGATGTTGTATGTTGCTGATCATTTATTGATCGAAGCATGGCTTTTGTGAAAAGCGTAGCTTTGTGGACGAGACCTCATCAGACTTCACTCTCCGGAAATGGTCGAAACAGGAAAGATGCGGCAAGATTGCAGGAGTCGTGCCCCTAGAGTATGTCCATTCCTTCTGGAAAGGGGTGGTATCATGGTATGGAGCCCAGATATTTAACCTACGTGGTTACTTCAAATACATTACTTTGTTGTTGTTGGTGTTGAGAGCTCTCGGATAAAGGTCGCAAACGATAGAGGATGGCATATCTTTAGGTGTTACTCCCGGGCAGGGAGGACGCCGACCTTGTGTTGGCAAAAAGCCGGGTAGGTTCTCAGGGCATCCCTCCAAAGGAGTTCCCATGTGGCAATAGGAAGTTTCTTAGCCTGACCATTTGTTGGAAATACAGAGAAAAAATACGTGCCCTGTACGGTTTTAGTTATATAACTTGCCATTGAATGCGGCGGTAACCTGCTATTGAACATGGTAGCTATAGTAGGCATACGACAAAATGTTGTATGCTGGCTAAGATTAATATTATACTTTCGAAATGTTTTCCACTATGCACGAATATTAATATCAAATGGTTTTCGCATATCAATCATTTTTTACTATCATAAGGAGAAATCTCCTCCAATTCTGTGTTTACATGGTGTGTGCGGCGGGAGGCCTTATTGTAGTTTCATTTTCCAAAAAGCATTGCGGATTTCAATTTTAAATTCTTTTGTTGTTTGTTTTAAAGAAAACTATTTTGTTTGGTCATACCTGTCTCATGACTGACCCGTAGTCTATTGTTACCTTGCTAAACTCTGGGCGTCCGCAATTTTCCACACGGGCAGTCTAGAGTTGGGTTTTTGAGATAATCAAATAGTAGGAAAAGATTCAGTAGCCTTCAGTCTCTGGGAATCTTTTTCGGTCTTTGGATGACTGACCTTACTTAATACCACTTGATTGGGAGTTCGAGCTATTTCTGGATTGGTGCTTTGGCGATGGAGATTTTGATGTTGGAGTTTCTTCTTTGAAGTTCAAGTTTATGTTATCTCTTTCCGCTGCAGTATTTTGTCTTTGATATTTGTATCGATATCTCCATTGTATCATTATTGTAGCGGGTATTGTTGTATCAATGATATTATTCATTTTTCTTCCACTATGTTGTTATACTTAATGTTTTATAAGCTCCGGCGAATCGGGTTTGAATGTTTGAATCTGCGGCATTCGGATACGAGTTGAAGTATGGATGTCAATTTTCGAACGTGAAAATTCGGGTTGTCACATTTGGTATCAGAGCTGAAGGTTGAAACTTTAGCTCAGGAGTATAACACATTAGGTAGCTCATTAGAGATAGGGTGAAGTATACCCTAGAATGAGTATATTCCTAAGATATCCGTTCGTATGCCTCATTAAATTCTCTTACTATCCACTAATAGTGAGTATGAGTGCAAGAAGAGGACGAGATAGGGGACTGGGGAGTACGACTACAAATGGTCGATACCCTGCAACAACAGAAGTAAATTTTCTCTATCAATCTCCTTTGATCCGATTTCAAATTCTCTAATGTCTTCGTGGTAGCTCAAGGAAGAAGCTTCGGTGTGATAATGGTCTTGCGAATTGTTGTTAATAAATTCCTATTTCGTATTCTCTTCATCGGTTCCCTATCAGCTCTACGTTTTTAACTTCAATGAATTTGAAATTTTAAAATTGAAATTGGTTAACTAAATATAAAGTTAAAATTAATGAAGGTTAATTAATTTTGTAATTAACCTAAAGATTAATTTTAATTAATGTGATTAATTAAGGACTAATTAATTAATTAAATGTCACAACCCAAATTTCAGCGTTTGAAAATAGACACCCATTCTTCTTTTGTACTCAAATACTGTAGATTCGATCGTTGAAATCTGACTCGTGCCGGAGCTTATAACACATTAAGTACAACAATACAGTGGAAGAAATGAATAATATCATTGATATACAACAGATACAACAATGATACAATTAAGATATCGATACAAATATCAAAGACAAGATACAACAGCAGAAAGAGATAACATAGAATTGAACTCCAAAAAAGGAACTCCAATATCAGCAATCTCCATCTCCAAAGCACCAATCCAGAAACAGCTCGAACTTCCAATCAAGTTGGACTTAAGCAAGTCCGGTTTGGAAAGCTGAAGAGAGAACAAATGCTGTCGCCAAAACCAAAGGGCTGGATGCTATCGAATCTACTCCTACCATTCAACTATCTGAAAAACCCAACTCTAGACTTCCCATATGGAAAATTATGGGCACCAAGAGTTTAGAAAGGGAACAATAAACTCCACGTCAGTCATGAAACTGATATGAGCAAACAAAACTAGTTTATCTTTAAAACAAACAACAAAAGAATTAAAAAAATTGAAATCCGCGATGCTCATTTGGAAACTTCCATAAGGCCTCCAGCCATACACACAATGCAAGCGCACACTTGGAGGAGATTTCTCCTTATGATAGTCATAAATGCTTGATACGCAAAAATCATTTAATATTATTATTAGTGCATAGTGTAGAAAAACATTTTGAAATTATAATATTAATCTTAGCCAGCATACAATATTCCTTCGTATGCCTATTATAGCTACCATGTTCAATAGAAGGTTATCGCCACATTCCATCGCAGGTTATACAACTAAAACCGTATAGGGCTCGTATTGTTTTGTTTGGATTTTCAACAAATGGTCAAGCTATTAATAAATGGAACCCTCTGGAGGGACTCTCCCAGGAACCAAATTGGTTCCCTACCGACACAAGGTCGGTGTACTCCCTTCCCGGGAGTAACACCTAAGATATGCCATCCCCGATCGTAACCGACCTTTATCCGAGCGCTTGACACCAACAACCACATAGCAATAAGTATGCAGGAACCACATAGGTAAATATCTGGGCTCCATACCATGATACCACCTTTTATCCAGAAGAGATGGACATATCCTAGGGGCGCGACCCCTGCAACCTTGCCGCAAAATTCCTGTTTCGACCATTTCCAGGTTGTGAGGCTCGACGAAGTCTCATCCACAAAGTTACGCTTTTCACAAAGCCATGCTTTGATCAAAAAATGATCAGTAGCACTTCGTATGCCACATTACCAAATTAGGACTGTATCACTAGTAATCATCAACTACATAACCTCTTAGCTCGTACGTCCCTAGAGAAGGGTGTTAAGCTAAGAGAATAAATCTTTGCCACCAAACAGAAATGTATTTGATAGAATTTGGTATTACATCCCAAAGTGTAATGTCGGACACACATCCATACAAGACTGTTCCGGGTTCGAACAGAGCCGAAGGCACTTCCAAAGAAGCCCTTGCAATCTGGGTATTCACAATCCCGATCGGACTCCCCATCACATATGGAGATCTCTATACTGTAGCTACTCAGTGTAGAGTCATTCGATAGGTTATTCTATCATTCTCGTAAATACCCGGTCTTCACCACCGGTCTTCAAAAGCTATCCATATCATCATATCATTATCCAGAAATGGTTATATGACACAAGGTCCTCCCCCGGCTAAACCGAATATTGAGCACAATATTTAAAACATATGGATAATGGGATTTCAGTTAAGTCACAACTTCAAACCCAAAACCTTTCTTCACATGGTTTAAACAAATTACCATTTCCAAATCTTTAAACAAAAAGATTCAATTCACAAAGTTCACCAATCTTTCACAAAGATTCATTTACGGCTTTCAAAACAATTCCCTTTTCAAATTAGATTAACTTATCCAATTAAATCAAAGACTCAAACCATAGTTTTCGAAACCATTTCCAAAGAATCATTCATATCTTTCAAAACAATTCTCATTTCAAATCTTTTATGCAAAAGATACTTCAATTTCAAATAAAGTTCAACCATTTTTCACAAAGATTTTTTATAGTTTTCAAACTATTTTCATTTCAAAAACTTGAAATCCCTTTAACATAAATTGAAAATTCTTTCCTTATGTGAAATCTTTTATCATTTGAAAACCAATAGTTTTCGTTTCGGAAAAATCCAATTACATTTCCTCCAGTTAAGCCTTTCAAATATAAAACTTAGGTTAAATTCAAATTCCTAAAACAATACTTTCAAAATGGTTTAAAACCCATATAACACATCTATAACTTGTATAACCTTTTTAAAACAAAATTGCCAAATATAGATTTCAATTTTAAATCTTGAATTTAATTTCAAATCAAACTATTTTAATTTCAAAACTTTATCAAGTTATTAAAAATAATATTTATCTTTGAATTTCCTTTTCAAAAGCTTTTCCATTTCCAAAATCATTTGGATTCAAAATTTAACTTTAAAAACCATTTTCAAAAATCTATGAGTTAACCGATTTCCTCGTGAAATCCATATTTGTGTGTGTATGGTGTAGTCCAGGGTTTCACACATTTGTGCAACATCATCAATCATCACAAATTCAAACACATCAATATCGATAAGCGGCATAATCTATAATGCTTATCTTCATTCAAAGATTCACTAATACAAATTTATCATAGACAAATAAATTACATCACAGTTCAAAACAAAATAATTCAAATTGCATTGCACCACATAGCAAAAATCCCAATATCAAACAATCCAATACTCAATTGAATCCAAACACCCATCAGTCAGATTAATTAATCATCTGATTAGTATAAATTAGATAATTAATTACGAATAAATTAATAATCCTCGTTAATTAATTACAAATCATTTTGATTAATTATTCTTTAATCATTTATTATTTAGCCATTAATAATAAATTAATTAACCTTCTAATTATTAATTAATCAACCTTCATCATAAATTGATTATCCTTTAATTAATTTATTATCCTTTAATTAATTATTCTTAATTAATTCTATTAATTAATTACTCCTCAACTAAATATTATTCCTTAATCACCATTATTAATTAATTAACCTTTAATTAACTAATCAGCCCTAATTAATCACATTAATTAATTATTCTTAAATTAATTACTCTTTAATTAATCGATTAATTAGCCCTTAATTAATCACCATTTAATTAATTAACCTTAATAAGTGAGTATTCATATTCTTAAGTTAATTTTAATCACTTGATAAATCCACCTTTAATCATTAGTTACTTTTTAATTAAGTAATTACCTTTAAGTAATTAATTACCTTAATTGCTTTCATTAATTAATTTTCATTAGTTAGTTAGATTGATTAATTAATCCTTAATTATAAATTAATTAATCCTTAAATTAAAAATCAACTAACCTTTAATTATTAATCTTTAATTAATTAAGTGATTATAAATCATTTATCTTAATTAGTCATTTAATCATTAATAAACCACACAGTTAACATCATTAACACATACATTAATTCAAGGGATTAAGGTTAATTAAAAACATCATTAAATCTTGATTTACTTTTTAGTACCATTATTTACTTGAAATAAATCAAGAATTAATTTATAATTAATGATTACATAATTATAAAATTAAACGTAATCACTTTTATAAATAACTCGCTTAAAACCCTCATTAATCCAAATTTTAAACCAAAACAATTATCTTAAAACATGGTTAAAAACGTTTAAACTTTGAATTTATATATATATATATATATATATATATATATAATTTTTTGTAAAGCCAAGCAAACTATTTATGTGACAACCCGAGTCCTACTTTGGGTGTTCCCCGAGTTAAAACGTCCCTTGCTTCGAGACTTCCCCAAGTTCTCCCTTTATTCTTCTTTTAACTCTGCTTTTATTTTAAATTTTTAAAATTACTGTATAACTTAAATGCTTGCAAATGACATGGAGGAAATCTCGAGCAGCATCTCAAAATTTTCGAATCTACCTTCGAGTTTCACCTCCCACTCCTTCCCAACCCACTACAACCAAATCAAACCTAGACTTCAACGTGCACGTGTACAACTGGCTGAGCTGCTTTCACCATCGCCGCTAGTCCCCGCAGGTCGATGATGACCTCGTCATTCAACTTGACAACCTAGTTCGATCAATTTTGTCAAAAATCAAAATTTAGTTGTTCGATCGATATTCTGGAAACAACCCTGTTGACCCAATCGGCTTGCCCCCGCCACCAAAGAACACCAGAGGTCACGCATTTTCGTTAGAAGCTTCGCCACGAACCGTTGCTTCGATTCATCCACGACCGGACAAGCTCGATACACTGACAACACCGCGTTTTCCTCGAAATCAACCACTACCCAAAACTAGTCTAAACCTTAAAACCGCCTTGCCGTGCCTCCACGGCGAGCTTAGAATCCTCGGACCAATTTTACCATGGTCACCAATCAACAACCAAACTCTGGTCTCGACTACGACACCCCCAAGCTTCGCGGCTATCTTAATTTGATATAAACCCCAAATCTGACCAACTCAAAATTTAAATCAAACTACAAACTTAAAAATCTTGAAATTTTTATTAAAATTCATCATTTACAAATTTGAAACAAATTATATAATTAAGTTATATAGTTCGATGATTGGTTTTCCTGACTTCACTTAATTATCAGTGAAATATTCAAATTTCAAAGTATTAAATCAATATTTTCACTGGAAACCATTTTTAGATATGATGTTACATTTATAAAAAATATTCATTTGGAAATCCCAACCTAAAGGAGACTAGGAGAAGAGAGATTGGTTTTTAAAGTTGTTTGGATTAGTAGAAACCAAAACAGCAACTTGTTCACATGTACACAGGCATGCACAATCAATTGTTGCATATTTTTATATACATACAAGCAATTTCAACATTCATACACATTTTTCATAGCAATTTTCAAGTATCAATCAAAAATACCCAGGTCTATGAACAGTTTTGAGTTTAAAAATTGAACTTTGCTCACCTTTAGTTTTGGAACAGAGCAGCACATTTTTCTTTTTATTTGATCTGAATTAAATTTGAATCTGCATCCTACTTCTGCCTGATCTGCTCTTAAATCATGCCGAACTTGTTTTGATCTTTTGATTTCCAGTTTGAATCTTTGCATGTTTTTCAGGCTCTCAGGTTTTGATTTTGGTTGAAAATATTGAATTTGCTTTGATCTTTTATTCTCAGGTTTTTCTTTGATCTTTTGAGCTTGAGCAGATTTATGTTTTTAGTTGTAAATTAACTTAAAAATCTAAGTTAATGAATGGAATAACCATAATTTTGTTTCAAAGAACAAAGGTTTGAAGATTAAAAGTTTTAAATTAATTTATTTGTTAAAGGAAATTAATTACTTGAAGCAAATTACTTAATAAAAGTAATTAAGGTAAATTTGTTAATAATTTAAGTTTGATTAATCAAGTAATTAATGAATAATTAATTTAATAATAATTAATTAAGGTAATTAATTTTAGAATAATTAATTAGTTAAAGGTTAATTAAATAATGAAAGTGAATAAGGAATGATTATTAATTAAGGATTAATTAATTAATTATTGTAATTAATTAAGATTAATTAATCAAAGGATTAATTATTAATTAAAGGTTAATTAATGATTAAGGAATAATAAATAGTAATGGTTTGTAATTAATTGATTATTAATTAACCATGATTAGAAATTTATTCATTGGCAAATGATCTGATTTATATAAATCAGATAATTAATGGGTCATATGTATGGATGTTTGAATTGTATTGAATGTGTGAATTGTTTGATAACCCTGATGTGTGATGCTTTGTAATATGAATTATTCAGATTTGAGCTGTGAACTGTGAATGTAATTTATTTATCTATGATGTAATTTATTTATCTGCGATGAATTTAAATACGTATCTTTGATTTGTGAATAAAGATAAGCGTTATAGTTTATACCGCTTATCAATTATATTTCTATGTTTGAATCTATGCTGATTGATGATGTTGCACTATTGGGTAAAACCCCTGGACCACACCATACACACACAAATATGGATTGCATGAGGAAATTGGTTAAGTCACAGATTTAAAAAAAAAATTTGAAATTGAATTTTGAATTCAAATAGTTTGGGAAATGGATTTTGATTAGATATAAAAAGATTTTGGAAAGGGATTTCAAAGATAAAAAGTTATTTTGAATAACTTAATAAAGTTTTGAATTTAAATAATTTGATTTGAATTCAAAATTTTGAAATTGAATTCTATGTTTGGAAATTATGGTTTAAAAAGGTTATACAAGTTATAAATGTGTTTATATGGGTTTTAAACCATTTTAAAAATATTGTTTTAGGAATTTGAATTTAATCCAAGTATTATACCCGAAGGGCTTTAACTTGTATAAATGAAATCGGATTCTTCCGTCTGTCATGGGACTGGTATGAGCAAACAAAATAGTAATAGTAGATTCTGTGCCTTTCAGTCTCTGGAAATCTTCTTCAGTCTGGAGTTGGGTTTTTCAGATAATCAAATAGTAATAGTAGATTCTGTGCCTTTCAGTCTCTGGAAATCTTCTTCAGTCTTTGGATGACTGAACTTGCTTAGTACAACTTGATTGAGAGTTCGAGCTATTTCTGGATTGGTGCTTTGGAGATGGAGATTGCTAATATTGGAGTTCCTTCTTTGGAGTTCGAGTTTATGTCATCTCTTTCCGCTGCTGTGTCTTGTCTCTGATATTTATGGATCTATTGTATTATTATCGTATCAGATATTGTATCTGTTATGTATCAATGATATATATGTTATTCATTTCTTCCGCTGTGTTGTTGTACTTAACATGTCTTAAGCTCCGGCACGAGTCGAATTTCAACGATTGAATCTCCGGCATTCGGGTACAAGTGAAGTACGGGTGTCGATTTTCGAACGCTGAAATTTGGGTCAAGACATCTTGCCAATCTCCATCTTCAAACCACCAATCCAGAAATAGCTCGAATCCAATCAAGTTGTACTAAGCAAGGTCGGCCATGGATGCTGAAGTGAAGCAACTTAATCCCAATGCAATTGCTAAAATTGGAGTTCAAGTTTATGTTATCTCTTTCCACTGTTGTATCTTGTCTTTGATATTTGTATCGACATCTAAGTTGTACCATTGTTGTATCAGATATTGTATCTATTGTATATCAATGATATACTCATTGTTTTCTTTCGTTGTGTTGTTGTACTTAATATGTTATAAGCTCCGGCATGAGTTAGATTTCAAGGTCGAATTTGCGCATTCGAGTACAAGTGAAGTACGGATGTCGATTTTCGAACGCTGAAATTTGGGTCATGACATTTTGGTATCAGAGCAGTACATTTTTCTTTTTCTTTTTAAAACTTGTTTTTAGTTTTAAATTTTAAAATCTGTTACTAACACGCAAACATACCCCGAGCTGAAATATCATGGTATATAGGTTTAATATAATATCATCCGCTATTATGCGGCGCATAGGGTCTAATTCAATACAACTGATAAAAATTTATCATCCAAGCACACAATTAACAATTTAAATTTAACTATCACAATCCAACAATCAATTAATAACTGAAATTTTCAATTATTATAATTTGAGTGAGAAAATCTCAACTTTGATTACGCATGCAACCCATTTCCAATCCATCTTGACTCGTTTTCATGTCTTTTGACCTTGTATAAATAATTTATACAATTGATTAATATTCGAAACAAATCGAATAATAAAAATCCATTTTATGATTTGACTTAACTAATAATTAGTTCTAAACTAACCTTTTTAATAAATTTATTTAACTAAAAATTAAATTTAAAGCTAAATTTACTTTAATAAATTATTTTCAAAATAAACTAGTAAATTTTAGAATGTATTTATTTAGTTTTTTTTCCACTTTGAATATATATATATATTTATTTAAAAATAAATCATAGATTTCAAAAATCTAATTTTATTTTTAATTTAGTTTGGATTTGAAATATTATATGAGGTATTGATATAATATTTCATATCTAATATTTAGATAAGTATTTAGAAATAATTTTATCCTAAATGTTTCCAAGTATATTTTTGCGAAGTTTTTTAAATTATTCTAAAGTATTTGAACTCGCTAGATTTTCAGTGGAAATGAATAAATATTTGAAAATATATTCCACGTAAGGAAAATGATTTGAAATTTGTTTTCAAATGGTTGAAATGTGGAAAGTAATTTGAAATTTGTTTTTAAAGAGATGAAGTGCTAAAAAATTTATATCTTGCGAAGATATTTTGAAAATAAATAATTTGGGAAAATTATTTAAATCTGGGTGATTGTCGTAAATGTTGTTTGATAGTGATTGTTGTGAATATTGACTGATAGTTAAATAACCGACTATCAATACTGACCTTTAAACGGCATTTGAATTTCGATGCGACCGGTGGTCGGATTCCAAATGGATATTCGAAAACCACATCGAACCTTTATATATTGTGATGGATCTTTTGTTTAAAAGATCAAAATGGAATTTGTTGTGATTTGTTTGAAATCTGAATATAAAACTTATTTTTAAAATAAGCGCTTGTTATTCAGATTAACCGGGAGAGGACTTTGTGTCATAAAACCCATTCCGGATAATGATACGATGAAATGGGATTGCAGTTGAAGATGGTGTTGAAGACCGGGTATTTTCAGAAACGAAAGGATTACCTGTCGAATGTCTCTGCACCGGGTTGCTCCGGTATAGAGATTTTATCACCATTTGTGATGGGGATTCCGGACGTGATTAGTGAATATCCGGATTTGCAAGGCCTTCTTTGAAGTGCCTTTGGTTCCGTTCGATCCCGGAATGGACTTGTATGAATGTGTGTCTGACGTTACGCTTTGAGATGTAAAGCTCATTTCTATCAAATACATTTCTGTTGGTGGTGGAGAATTTATTCTCTTAGCTTAACACCCTTCTCTAAGACGTACGAGCTCAGAGGTTATGTAGTTGATGGTTACTAGTGATACATTTCCAATTTGGTAATGTGGCATACGAAGTGCTGCTGATCATTTGTTGATCGAAGCATGGCTTTGTGAAAAACGTAGCTTTATGGATGAGACTTCGTCGGACCTCACACACCGGAAATGGTCAAAACAGGAAGGATGCAACAAGGTTATTTGGGGGTAGCGCCCCCTGAGGGTGTGTCATTTCCTTTTGGAAAAGGGTAGTATTATGGTATGGAGCCCAGATATTTTACCTATGTTGATGCTGCAAATTTATTATACTTTGTGGTTGTTGCTTTATGGTTGAGGATCCTCGGATAAAGGTCGAAAATGACCGGGGAAAGCATACTCGTGTAGTAGTTACCTAGTTACAGAGGTAACCCGGCCTTGTGTTGGCAGAGAGATGGTTATGTTCTCAGGGCGTCCCTCCAAAGGCGTACCCATGTGACATAGGATATTCCTTAGCCTGATCATTTGTTGGAAATCTAATCTCCAATACGCGCCTTGTACGGTTTTAGTTGTAGAACCTGCCATTTAGCATGGTAGCTATAGTAGGCATACTATAATGGTACGTATGCTGGCTAAGATTAATATTATACTTGCAAATGTTTTCCACTATGCACTAATGATAATATAAAAAAGAATTTTGTGTATCAAGCATGTTTGACTATCATAAGGAGAAATCTCCTCCCATTGTGCGCTTGCATTGTGTGTGTGCGGGGAGGCCCTATGGTAGTTTCATTTCCCAAAAGCATAGCGGATTTCTTTTTATTTTCTTTGTGAAAAATTACTGTTTTTAAGATCTCACACCAGTCCCATAAATGACCTGGAGTTTATTGTTCTGTACCAAGTGTTTAGAGATCCCTACCGATAAAGTTGTATGGACTACACCGACCAGAATCCATATATCACTCAACAAACCAATCATCACAACATAAAACAATTTTTATATTCACTAACAATTACGCGCTCATATCGATTATTGCATTCAAAATTCTACAGTACTACTGACTCTATATCAAATGAGTAATCCCCACCAGAGCCAAGGTTGTCACTTAACCAAATGCTCTGATGCCACAATTGTAATGGTCTAGGCTTTTCAACCATCGACAGCGGCCACTCTCGACTGGTAGGCATTTCAACCATCCTATTAAATGAGTTTGAGTGTAATAATAGATATGAGCGCGTATCTATTAGTGAATATAAAAAAACTGATTTATATTGTGATGACTGGTTTGTTGAGTGGTATATGGATTCTGGTCAGTGTAATACTCGGTCTGACCCGAGCATTACATCAAAGTAAAACCCGGGTCAGGCTGGTAACTAGCATGAGTAAACCCATCTAACATGGAATACAAAAGTATACAATTTATATAAACCCGGGTAACTTATATCAATTTACAACTTCACAGGTTGTTTGGACATCACCTGTTTCACACATCAATTTTTAAGTGCCAAAACTTAGATTAAATGGTCCAATTCACTTAAATCATTCCATTCCAGCCTATTGATTTCACATATCAATTTATAAAGAATCGAAGTGGTTTCGGATATTTACTAATACCCGACTCCGTTCTCTTCGAATTCAGTACCAACATATCCCAAATTATTCAGATGAAACACAATTCAAACTTCAAATACAGGGTGTCACCTATGCACATTAATTCATCATATCATATCACATAGCATCACAAATCACATATCCGAGATATCAACCAATCTAAGGCATGCAATATTATTCAATCATTCATAAGCAAAATAAATTAGTCATATCATTTATAATTAATTTAAACAAATTAAATTAATTACTTCAACCACCCTTAATCTTGCTTATTTAACATTAATAAATTACAAATAAGTTAATTAATCATCCTTTAATTATCCATTTAATTAATCATCCTTGATTAATTATCTTCAATTACATAAAGTAATTATCCTTTAATCAAATTAATTATCTTCAAAACAATTTAAATCGCTAATCAATCCTAGTTAATCACATTAGTAATTAACTTCCCTTAATTACTTATATCCATTAAATCAACTCCTTGATTAATTACATTAATTGATCTTTTAATTACATTGAGTAATTATTTGTTAATTACTTTCCCTAAGTAAATATCATTTAATTACTTTCCAATAAGTAATTTCCTTTGATGTAATTACATACAGTAATTATTCATTCATTACTTCACTAAGTAATTACACACCATTATTTACATTAAGTAATTATACTTGATCCAACATCAAATGATTATCTTTAATTAATTAAACCTAATTAATTAATTAAAATTAACCATATTAACTTAATTAATTACACTGATTACTTACTCTATAATTATTAATTAATTATCCTTTTATTAATCATATTCATAAATAAACTAACCTTTTAATTAATTCCTAAATTAATAATTCTTTAACTAATCATAATAAGTAATAACTCCTTAATTACCATCATTAAGTAACTTCCCTTAGCTACTTTAATTAATCATTCTATAGTTTTCTTTAATTTAATCAATTAATCACTAATTAATTAACTAACCTTTATTTACTTATATTAATTTATTTACCCTTTAATTAATCCCTTGGTTAATTATCCATTTATTTGTCGCATCCTTATTTTAAGATAACCATTGTCTGAACTAGCTACTTAATTTTTATTAATAAATTTCATTTGAGAACACTTAAGAATAGTTAATTATTTTATTAGAAATCAAACAAATAATATTTCAAATTCATTTGACTTACAATAAACTTGTTAAATATTTTTACTTGGAATCTTGTTGAATAGTTAGCGTAAAACTTGTTATTCAAATAACTTTCAAAACCCAACCAAGTTTTCCTTAACAACTTGATTCATATTTTCATTTTAATCTAAAGCTTATCCAAGCTAAAATAAAAGAAAGGTTAACAATAACACACCAAGCCCAAATCTCCAATTCGAGAACGACACGGTCAAAGCCCAAAATTTTGATCCAACCTTCGTTCTTCCCTCTCCACTATCCTTCCCTGATTCAAAATACCACACGCAACCCAACCCAGAAATCTATGCACCGTGCATATGCACGAGCGACCGGAGCCACAACGATCAACGTTGAAGCTACCCCAGAGTCGCCGCCGACCATCTTACAATGCCACACCACTCGAAACATCGCCAAAACCCCCAAAACGAAATTCGACCTTCCACCGCCTGGAACAAGAAACTTCGTTCACTTACATTCCCTCATTCGCCACCACACCCACCGCAGAACCATCGAAACTCCACCGGAAGATACGCCATCCCACCCTCTTCGTTCTTCCCCATGACCGGACCCTTAAATCCTTGCCACAAATCCACAATTGGCTCGAAAACTCACCACGTCCAAAACAAAGCTTATAGAATCCCTCCTAGCAATTTTCCCAAGATCAACGACCATCAAACAATCTCCGACCTAATTCTCGACTTCCTCAACACACGCGATCGTCGAAAATCGCAATGAATTCCATTTTCGTCCACCTTATGATTTCTAATGATTTAAGAGCTTAAAATTCAAAATTTTATTTTTAAAAATCCTAACTTTCAACAGTAAAATAGATTTAATACCTGAAATATCATATTATTTAGTTTGAGATTTTGATATTTTAAAAAAAATGACTGTAATTTACCCTTTCAGTGGAATCTACCTAAAAATCTTACTTGAACCTATTATAAATCAAAATATTGTTATTCCTAAGATTTATTGTTGATACATCATGTCTAATAACAGATTAGAGAAAGAGTATGTGATTCTTTCATTTTTTCTGAACCAGGAACTATGAACAGAGCAAACAACTCTCATTCCAGACATGCACACATTTATTCACATACATATATACGTTAATTCCTGTTTAAACAATCATGCAAACACAATCACAATTTACTTAAGTAATTTCTACATACCTCAAGATTTTTAACAAATTGAAAACCCTTAGATAGAATTGTTTACTCACCTGGTTACTTTTAAATTTTAAACTACCTTTGGCTTTAAATTCAAACAAATTCCTTTAATTTCAAACAACCCTTGATTGAAATAGGACCCTTTCATTCACATATATTAAATAACATCTCTTATTTTAAAATGAAATCATATTCAAAATAGTTTGAATAATATTATTTCCTTTAACGTTTTGAAAACAATTTCAAATGTTTAGAATTAGAATTTCAAACATTTGAAATTGTTTTCAAAAAGTTAAAGGAAATAATATTTTCAAACTATTTTGAATATGATTTCATTTTAAAATAAGAGATGTTATTTAATATATTTGAATGAAAGGGTCCTATTTCAAACAAGGATTGTTTGAAATTTTAAAGGAATTTGTTTGAATTTAAAGCCAAAGGTAGTTTAAAATTTAAAAGTAACCAGGTGAGTAAACAATTCTATCTAAGGGTTTTCAATCTGTTAAAAATCTTGAGGTATGCAGAAATTACTTAAGTAAATTGTGATTGTGTTTGCATGATTGTTTAAACAGGAATTAACATATATATTTATGTGAATAAATATGTGCATATCCGGAATGAGAGTTGTTTGCTCTGTTCATAATTCCAGGTTCAGAAGAAAAAATGATTCAAGATGATGATCGCGACATCATCGGTATTCATTTTTGAGTCTCTAAGAGAAGAATTGCTGCCAAATTGTTTTAAAAGAAGTTGTTTGGAAAACTGGGTTTGATTTCGGGAATTTAAAAGATAATTTGAATTGATTTCAAAGATGATTTTGAAAGGTTGGTAAAAAACTCTGGAAATTGGAAAATAAAATTGTGAATGAATGAATAAATTTACAATTGCAATTAAATGAAAGTGAAATTGAGTGTTGAAATTCATTTCGAAATTATAAGCAAATAGAATTGCATTGGAATTGAATTTGATTTGTGATAAACAAAGCAAAGTATTGAAATAAAATTAGTGAGTGAAGCTAATTGAAGGAATGACGAATTTGATATGGTTTGAAATAAATTGAATTCAATATTTATAAATAAAAGGTAAATTGAGTTCATGTGAAATTGAAAAACCAATTTAAATGTAAGTAGTTATGAACCGAAGTGGTAAATTGAAAATAAATGTAAGAAAATATATAGAATATTTATATCGAACTTAAGGAGAAATAGTAAAATTCTTACGTAAAATTTGGAGTTACGAAAATATTCTAAATTGATAAGTGGACAAAAGAATAAAACTGGAATTGAAACTGAATACTGAAAACCAATTTGAATTGTGTGAAATAAAATGAAGTTGTAAAATTAGTTCGAAGTGAACTAAAGATAATAAAGGTGGAAATGAAAAAAAATGGGTTGAGATAAAATGAGTTGGAATTTGTAATGAATTAGTAAATGGAACTAATTTAAAATAATTGATATAATTCAATATTCAGAAGGTAAATTGAATTCAAATAAAATTGAAAATGTAAGATTGAATGAAAATGGATATATAACTTCAATAGTGAAGTAAAATGGGTATAAGAAGTAAGTATTCGAATTATTGTAAAAAAAATGCAAAATGGTTTTGAATGTTATTATTGAATACTACTGCTAGTAGGATATATAGATGATTTAAATGCAAAGGGAAATTGGATTTGATTTTGAAGATAATTTAAATTGCTCGACAAAAAGGTACGTATTTAAATTTTTATATGAAATTTGATGACTTTCTTGTCCAGCCGCTTGGCTTTTCGTTTTCTTTTTGAAATATGGGGGCCCGTAGTGCCATTTTATAGTTGTACCGAGCTAGCCGCACAAAGGAGACGCTGGAGGAATTTTTCAAAAATTTAGAGTGTTAGAAAAAAATTTGCAAAAATTTGAATTTAAATTTGAATTGTGAAGTAAACAATGTTGTTTGGGAACTATGAAAGATTTTTGGAAGTTATTTAAAGTAATAATGGTCTTTAACAAAGAGATTTGTTTTGGCAAGTTGATAAAACTGTTTGGTTTTGGGTAAATAGTAAACGAGTTAAGGTCCATTCTTCTTAACTAATAACTTCGGTACGAAATTCTTTTAAGGGGGAAGGATGTGACAACCCGGAAATTTTAAACATTTGAAAATGAAATATTTCATTGATTTTAAATATTGAAAGTTATTTTTAACTTGAATTTCAAATATAACTATGAATTTGACAATTAGATTATTGAATTTAATAATTTGAAATTGGGTTAAAATATGAACCTTCAATTTTATGCTTGTTAAAAATAATATAATGGCTTAGAAAATTCATATCGATAATACTGAAGATAATGGAAGCTTCAGAATTAAATTTTGAAATGATTTGTTCAGTTTTGAAAATTTATCGTTTAAATCGATATTCAAAAATAGCCTTCCGGGGCACAGTCTCGGAACTCAACGAAACTAATTCCATTGGATCCGTAATATTGTATTATTATCGGATTTCAATTTTCGTAGCATTCAGAGTTTTCGTGTGATCGTACGGTAAGTAAACGCGCTAAGATTTAAATCGAAAATTCGATATTTTAACAGGTTCAAAAAGCTATCTTCTCCATACGATCGAATTTGGACTTGGAACCTTTTCCATTGAGTTCGGAATAGGGCCATAACACTATAAATGCCTAGCGGCATGCCTCGATTTGAGGTTGAGATTTTAAGTTGCGTAATTCGGGATAATTTAAATTCAATTTAAATATAAGGAATATTTTAACCGATCAAAACTTTATTTATTTCTTTTTATCCACTTGTCTTCCAGGTTACACCACTTATCTTGCACTCAGAACATTTTAAGCACGCGTGTTCTAAAAAATAAAATAATTATATAAAACTACCGTTTGAGAAAAAAAAAGGAAACCCGAGCCTTCATTTCATTTTCTTCTTCTCAAATTCAAATCCATTGACGAACAAATCACGGCTTCCCTCTTTAAATTTCATCTTGCCTTCTTCTTTTATCACGCATAAATCAATGGCCTAGGATTTACATCCTACCAGTAAAAACCATTCCTCCCCAACCCTTTTTCGCTCTGATACGAATTCAATTCGAGATCGTACAAAAGAAAAAAATTAAACAATATTATGGAAGTCGAATCGCGTGCATTATGGTGGAGATGTCAATTCTATAGGGGAGCATGAAAATTTGGTCGCGATACTGGCAGCACTTGCGTGGGCCAGAGCTGATCGATAGGGTGTCGATTGGAAGTGGCGGCTTCAAGGTCGAAGGGGGTTTTAGGAACGTCGAACTCGAGTTCGATCAAGGAGGCAGTCAAAGATGGGTTGTCGCGGTTCGCTGCTAGGGTTTAGTGTATCGGAATTTGCAGTGAAGGTATCGTGTTTATTTTAAATTTAATTTTAACCAAAAGATGAAATTTTAACAAATTACAGTAAAGCCAAGTATAAAGGTTAGATTTTTAAATGTATATTGGTTAATAATTTTAGTGCATGTAGTTTCAAAAGAGAATAAATGTACATCTTTAACTTTCTAGTTTAAACTAAAAGGTTTTAGAAAAGGAAATTAGTTTTTAACCAAATTGTTAGTTAATCAAAATTATTTAAAAGAAAATTTATTACTCGATTATTTCGAATATTAATAAATTGTATAATTGTTTATATAAGGTCAATATTTGAATGGAAACAAACTGGAATGGAAAATGGATTGCATGCATTGTTAAAGGTGAGATCTTCTCATTCAATCGGATACCCGATTTAAGTTAAATATTATTTAAATTATTGGTTGTTTGCTTGGATGATGATTGTTATCAGTTGTATTGAATTAGATCGTATGCGTCGTATAATAGCGGATGATATTATATTAAACCCATATATCTCGATATTCCACCTCAAAGTGGAATTGGTATCATATATGTATTTGGAATGATTGATTTCCTGCATTATATAGCGAATGAGACCCTATGCGCAGCATAATAGCGGATGTATTTTATAAATCCCATATACCACGATATTCCACCACGAAGTGGAATTGATATTTAGTTGTTGTGCTAACATCTGTGGATGCAGGGAAACAGGTTGGAGGGATCCAACTGGATTCCTTAAACAGTTGGATTGTTTCATATGATATGTGTTGATTTAATTATAATCTGTGCGTGATTATATTGTGATTGAAATCGTTGAAGGCTATAGTTTAGCCGAATATTTTTTTGATATCGTAGGATACCAGAAAATAAATAAAATTGGATTTTTAAAATTCAAGTTGAAAGTTATAATAAAAATTATTTTTGAAAATTGGATAAATTTAAAAGAAGGAATTTTATAAGGATAAAGTGTTATTTTTGAATCCTACTTAATAAATTCCAAGATATGGGAAAATTGTGTAATAAATGGCTTTCCAGTAATATTATTCAAAAGTTTGAAGAATTTATCTAAAATACGATTTTAAATAATTTGGAAGAGATGAAGGAATTGATTTTAAAAAGAAAATAAATTTAGAAATAAATTCGGAAATGGATTTGGTGTTCAAAAAAAAATCTTTGGGAAATCAATATGAAAATTGATTTGGTGTTTGAAATAAATTTAGAAATCAATTTGGAATTTGATTTGGTGCTTAAAATAAAATTTGAAATCAAATTGGAAAGTGGTTTGGTGTTTGGAAATGATTTTTGAAATCGATTTGAAAATCGTATACCAGTGGACATTTGTAAATTTATATTCACAATGGGAATTTTATAAAAGAAAGGGAAATTTATTTTAAAAATAAATATTGTCTTATTTTTAAAAGTGTGGAAATGAATTTACAGATTGGGAATGTAAATTTAAAATAAATCCATAAAGATTTATAAATTGATTTGAATGAACCATTTTAGAATGGAAGGTGTACTTTCCCTGAAAAGCCGAGTATGTTTTTAATATAGTCTATAAATATGAAATTGAAGTTGTGAAGATGGTTTTAAGGAAAGAATATTTTGGAGAAATTATTTACTTGGGTTATTTTTTTCAAAACTTTAAAGTAAATATTTATTTTAATTTATTATAGAAGTGATTATTTAAAGTTTTAATTGATATTTGTTTTAGAAATTGGATATTTAAATAGTTATATCCTATCTACTAATTTTATTTTAAAAAAATTAGTTTGGACTTGAATTTTTATATGAGATGTTAGTATGATATTTTCATAACTAACATTTAAGCAAGTATTTTAAAATAGTTTTATTTTGAATGTTTCCAAGTATATTTTGGATAAGTATTTTTAATTATATTTTGAAGTGTTCGTACTCGACAAATTTTTTTCAGTGGAATTTAATAAATATTTGGAAATTTATTCCACGTGAGGAAAGCGATTTGAAATTTCTTTTCAAAGGATTGGAATGTGAAAAGTTATTTGAAATTTGTTTTCAAAAGATTAAAAGGTGAAAAGCGATTTTAAATTTGTTTTCAAATGGTTGTTGTGTTAAAATTATATCCTGCAAAGATATTTTAAAAATAAATAATTGGGGGAAAATTATTTTTTTAAATATGGTAACTGTAGTAAATATTGATTGATAGTTAAATAACCAGCTATCAATAATGGCATTTGAATTTCGATGCGACCGGGGGTCGGGTTCCAAGTGGATATCCGAAAACCACATCGTACCTTTGTAATTGTGATGGATCTTTTATTTAAAAGATCAAAGTGAAAATTTGTTGTGATTTGTTTGAAATCTGATTTAACACTTATTTTGAAAACTAAGCGCTCATTATTCAGATTAGTCAGGAGAGGACTTTGTGTCATAAAACCCATTCTGAATAATGATACGACGAAATGGGATTGCATTTGAAGATGGTGTTGAAGACGGGTATTTTCAAAAGCGAAAGGATTACCTGTCGAATGTCTCTGGACCGGGTTGCTCTGGTTTAGAGATTTTATCACCCTTTGTGATGGGAATTCCGGACGTGATTAGTGAATATCCGGATTTGCAAGGGCTTCTTGAAGTGCCTTCGGTTCCGTTCGATCCTGGAACGGACTTGTATGGATGTGTGTCTGACATTACACTTTGAGATACAAAGTTGATTTCTATCAAATACATTTCTGTTGGTGGCAGAGAATTTATTCTCTTAGCTTAACACCCTTCTCTGAGACCTACGAGCTCTGAAGTTATGTAGTTGATGGTTATTAGTGATATATTCCCAAATTGGTAATGTAGCATATGAAGTGCTGCTGATCATTTGTTGATCGAAGCATGACTTTGTGTAAAGTGTAGCTTTGTGGGCGAGACCTCGTCGGACCTCACAACCCGAAAATGGTCGAAACAGGAAGGATGCGGCAAGGTTATTTGGGGGTAGCACCCCTTGAGGGTATGTCATTTCCTTTTGGAAAAGGATAGTATCATGGTTTGGACCCAGATATTTTACCTATGTTGATGCTGCAAATTTATTATACTTTGTGGTTGTTGCTTTGTGGTTGAGGATCCTCGGATAAAGGTCGCAAATGACCGAGGGATGGCATACTCGTGTAGTAGTTACCTAGTTACAGAGCTAACCCGACCTTGTGTTGGCAGCGAGCTGGTTAAGTTCTCGGGGCGTCCCTCCAGAGGCGTACCCATGTGGCAGTAGGAAGTTCCTTAGCTTGACCATTTGTTTGAAATTCAATCATCAATATGCGCCTTGTACGGTTTTAGTTGTAGAAACTGACATTTAATATGGTAGCTATAGTAGGCATACTATAATGGTATGTATGCTTGCTAAGATTAATATTATACTTGCAAATGTTTTCCACTATGCACTAATGATAATATTAAAAAGAATTTTGCATATCAAGCATGTTTGACTATCATAAGGAGAAATCTCCTCTAATTGTGCGCTTGCATTGTGCGTGTGCGGGGAGGCCTTTTGGTAGTTTCATTTTCCAAAAGCATAACGGATTTCATTTCCTTTCTTTATGGAAATAACTGTTTTAAAGATCTCATACCAGTCTCATGACTGACCTGGAGTTTATTGTTCCCTTTTCTAAACTTTGGGTTCCCATAATTTTCCACAGGGGCAGCCTAGAGTCAGGTTATCATTATTCTAGAGCGAAGTCTAAAAGTTGCTGTGGAGATCTGGAGTTAAAACTGGATGGCGATACGTATCTCTTTACTATGTAGTGTCTGCTGCGTGTGGTTAGTGCAAAGTAAATTTTTTATGTAAGTCAAGTTATACCAACTGCTGTGTTGTATCGTGTCATTGTAAACTCTGATAATGTGATGTATAAACCAATATAGTGCTTTTGTTTTAAAGATATTCATTTATCTATTATATGTTGTTCCACTGTGAAATGTTAGATTCCATTATTATTTCTGTTTCTTCTTCTATCTTCTTCTTCTTTAACCCTAATGGTTCGGTTTTGCGGCATTTGATACAGTGGACGTATTAATGTCGACTCTTGAAAGTCAAAAAATAGGGTCGTTGGAGTATTATCTTTTATTTAATTATCCTTAATTAATTAATTAATTAACCCTTAATTAATTACCATTTAATTAATTATCCTTAATTAATTACAATAAGTGATTATCCCTAATTACTTAATTAACTTTAACCATTAATTAATTACTTTTAACTAAGTAATTATCCTTAAGTAATTAATTACCTTTAATTACTTCATCGCATAAATCGATCATCCTTTAATGTAATTACACAAAGTAATTACCCTTTAATTATATTAAGTAACTAACTTCGTTAAGAAATCATACGTTAATTGCTTTCATTAATTAAATCACCTTTAAATTAATTATATTAAGTAATTGTCCCTTAATTATTAAGTAAATAATTATCCCATAATAAATTTAGATAAATCATTTATCTTAATAATTTATCAAACTATATTTAAAAAAACATTCAGGGATTTAAATCAAATTATAAATTTATTTTAAATCAAACAAAATTAAAAACATTATCATTTTAAAAAAATTCCCTTTGAAATTTCTTGAAAAACTTATTCCATACATACATTTTGGAAACTTTTTCAATAATTTGTTATTTAACAAAATGATTAAAACATTTTATCATCACAAAAATTAACTTAATTATTTTAAGTTGATAAATTACACAACCTTTCTTTAACCAAATCCTTAAAACAACAATAGTTTAAAGTTTTAAAAGAAGACTAAATTTATATTTCAAATTGATAACACAAGTAACTTGATCGAATGTATTTTATTTTAAAAAAAATGGTACTTAAACCAAACCCCGAGCCCACCATTTTTTCTTTCTCGAGCAACCTGATTCACTCGCTACCTCAACCACTTCGAGTCAAACGTGAAAGAAACTCGTACAAACTTCTTCTTCCCAAATCTTACTTCCTGACACAAACACGAACACGTGCACCACGCACCTGCACCACCCATCGTCGCTACTCTGGTCACCTCCACCATCGCAGACAAGTCGACGTTGACTTCCTCCATCTCTCCTGACCACCTAAACCCTAGAACAAATCATGAAATCGAAAACGAGAAATTAGGCTACCATTGGAATTCATCGGTCAATGAAAACCACCCCATATCACCATCCACGACCCCTTGAGACCACGGCCTCGCATCCCAGCTGCGCCGACCATCCACTCGCCTTTTTCCCCACATGCAATTGACATAAACACCCTGACGAAGCCATAATAACTTCGAAAACCCCCTCGACTAAAATCTGACATCGAACCCTAGTTCAATCCCTCATGGCTACCACGGCGATTTGGAATTTAAATAAGTATTTTTCTGATAATCCCCTATCTTCCCTCTATCTCCAGATCCAAGCACGATGAACCCAGATCCGCCAATCACCAGAGATTGCCGCAAATGCAAATCCGTTCATCTCGAACTTTCCCATAATTTACCAAACTAAAAATCACCATTTTGTTTCTAAAACTCATCATTCCGTCATACGAACATAATTGGGTAATCAGATCTTAAAATTAACATATTCGCTTTTACAGGAATATAATGATTTATTGTAAATTCCCATTTTCGCAATATTTATTTCATATTTTTTTTCTTGGAACTATTTTTAAAAATAACTTTATGATGTTATAAACATCTTCTTTTCAGGATTCATGGCTTGAATTTGTTTAAACAAGAAGATATGGATTTTTCTTTTCATGAATTTATAAACCTGTCAACCAAGAACGGATAACAGTATACCTGTTCATAGACAAATACATGCAACACTTGCATATTTAGATGTACATATAAACATATTAGCACCCATTCAAACACCTTTCATCACTTTACTACTATATCAATCACAATATCAAGTCATATAAACAAATTCAAGGTTAAATAAAAGTTTGCTCACCTGGATTCTATCAGAGCAGAGAGGAACATAATTCTGGATTTGATTGTTTGTTGCAGTTTCTATTGATCAAATGCTCAGATTGATTTGATAATTAAGTTATTAACTAAGATAATATTTATCTTAAGATAATTAAGGTTTAATGGGTTGAAATTAATTAAGTTAATTAGAGGCGATTAAGTATAAGTAATTAATTTAATTAATAATGATTAAGGATTAATTAAGAATTGATTAAGAGTAATTAATAGATTTAATTAATTTAATTAATAATTAAGGGTTATAAGTTAATTAATTAGAGGTTAATTAATTTATAATTAAGTATAATTAATTAGATAATTAGAAATTAATAATTAGAGATTAATTAATTAAGTAATTAAGGTTAATTAATTGGTTATTAAGAAATTAATTAATTTTTAATTAAGTTTTTAATAATTAGGTTTTATTAATTAATAATTAAGAAATTATTAATCTAAAATTAAAGTTAATTAAGGATTAATTAACTGATATTTAGGCTTAATTAATTGTTGTTAAGGATTGATTAACTGCTTTATTATGGATTAATAAATTGGTATTAAGTTTTATTAATTGATAATTAAGGTTTATTAATTAATAATTATGGAATAATTAATGTGTAATTAAAGATTAATTAATTTATTTAAAGGGGTAATTAAGGGATGAATTACCCAATTGTAATTAATCAAATGAATGTGATTAATTAATTAGTTGATTAATTATGGATAATCTTAATGATTGATTAAGTATGAATACTTAATGAGATTAAATGGTGTAATTACTTGGGGTAAGTAATTAATGTATAATTACTGGATGTAATTAATTAAAAGGAATTACTTAATGGAAAGTAATTAAAAGATAATTAGTTAGTAGAAGTAATTAAGGATTAATTACTTGGTGTAATTAATTAAAGGATTGATAATATTAATTAAGGAGTCAATTAATTAAGGAAGGTAATTACAGGATGGTAATTAGTGTTTATGATTAATTAAAGTTGATTAATGTAAGTAATTAATTAAGGATCATTAATTAATGTAATTAATGAGAGTAATTAAGGATTGATTAATTAAGATTAATTAATCAATAATAAGTGATCATAAGGTGATTAATTAATTGTAATTAATTAAGGATTAATGTAACTAATTATAGTTAATGAAGTAATTAAGGTTAATTATTTTAATGGTTTGTGGATAATTAATTTGTGTAATTAATTAAGAGGTAATTAATCAAGGGTGATTAATTAAGATGATGATTAATTAATTGGTTTAATTAGTGATTAAGTAAGCAAGATTTATAGTAACGAAAGTAATTAATTTAATTTATTTTAAATTAATTAGAGATGAAGTAATTAATTTAATTCATTTAAATTAACTATAGATGGCGTGATTAATAAATCATTACTTATGGATGGCTAATTGATATTGAACGCCTTGATTGTTTGATATCTCTAATGAGATTTGTGTGGTATGTGATATGAGATGATTTGATTAAATTGTGATGATATGAATTATCTATCTGTGTATACGTGAATTATGTATCTGTGTGAATATAGATAATGATTTGAATTGAATTGTTTTAACTTTAAAACAATTTGGACCTAAAAGATGGCGTTTTGGATTTCGATGAGACCGGGATCGAGTTTCCAGATTTGGATATCCGAAAACCACATCGATCCAAATTAACATTAGGTCATGAATCTCAAGTGAAGATGAATATTCAGAGTGCAAGGGTTATTGTCGTTAACTCTGAAGGTGATTCCAAAATGAGTGTAACGAGATAATGCCTTCGATTTCGTTCGAACACAGAATGAACTTGTATGGATTAAATGCTTTCAGAACATCGTCAGGTGGACGATGAGCATTCTAGGATAGATGTGTTCTATATAGGTAATCGTAGCCTCAAGCCTCATCAACCAGGAATGGCTAAAACAGGGAAGGTGCAGCAAGGCCATGTGGGTCATGCCCAAGTAGGACGAGGTTTACCCCTGTCTAGATGTCCCTTTTTATTCGACTGTGTGGGAAATTGCTAGTTACAACCACGGGGTTGTCTAAGTTAGGAACTGTTCAGTAAGAAATGGTTCTAGCTTTATGTTGCAGGGGATTGGGAGTAATCCTCGGTATGGTGATCTAGGCCCCGTACTGTGACGGGCGGTAACCCAGTAGCCCTGCCATTGTATGGAATCCCATCTCCAATAAGTGCCATACGTTTTAGTTGTGCCCAACTATGTTGGAACGTGAGATGTAAGCATTCAAGCTATTTTTGTATTTTACTTGAAAACCCCAGACCCTATTATAATATCACTGAATTTCCTATCAAATGTTTTGGTTAGCATAAGGTAGAAACTTACTCATGTTTATGTGTGGGAAGTCTTACGTAATACCTTTTGTTTTCAAAGGTTTTCAAAGTTAAGCAACTTTAACCGTTTACTCACACCAGACCTATGTCTAACTTGGAGTTTATTTCTGTTTTTCATAAACTCTTGGATACTCAAATTTTTTACGAGTAGTAAAGGGATTCAGGTTAGCTTTGACGAATTCTGAAGAAGCAATGGAGTAGGAGGCTTCAGCATTTATAGATATATAGTCTTTCGCTGTGTGATCTCTGAGCCAAATGCTTGTGTTGTGTTGTGTTATGTTGTAATAGCTAGACAGGTGTTTATAACTGTCTAGTATATGATGTATATGCTGTGTAGCTCTGATGTATATGGTACTATGTAAATCTATGTGATTAATATAATTTATTCGTTCCGCTGTTGAGATTCTAATGTCGTTTCTTTCTTTCTTCTCTATCTTTTCTCTTCTCTATCCCTTTCTTTCTTAAGAATGATGCGTCTTTCTATGGAGAGAAAGGCGGGTCGTTTCATTTGGTATCAGAACAAAGGTTGAGCGAATATCTAGGCTCTGGAGTGGTGTCTTTCTTGAGAGAGCATACTTGTAATTTTTATACATAACTATATATCTATTTCTACCTATTTGTTGGATTACCTGTTCGGGTTTTCCAATGTGAGTTATAAAGGTAGATGAGGTAGTGAAGTATGTAACATGACCACCAATGGAAGAAGAGGTTCGAGTGTTTTGAGGTTGGAAGTATATCTGTCGAGACTGTAGACCCAATACCGTCTCGAGTGAGATTTGCAGTATGGTGTAAGGATTTCATCATATCTGAAGGAAACCTTTAAAAGGTTTAGAGTCTATCTTTGAAGTGTAAGTTGATCGTGCTCATATGAGCGGATTTTCTAGAGTTTGAATCTATTGGTTGAGCAGAAGCAAGTGATGGTATCTTGGCAGCTTCAAGAAGGAGCAACTGCATGGTGAGACGCAGTGACTATGGATGTTTCCGAAGATGTTTTCTTTGGATCAAGTTTAAGGAAGTGTGTTTGCATCAGTGATGAGACTGAGTTTATGTTCGGTTTGGGACCCAAGTTTCTTGAGAAGATGTTTGCCCATCTCAAGGTTCTGTGTGGGATTGTGTGATATGATTTTGAGGATCAAGGAGCTTTGGATAGGAGTCTTTGGCATCTGTGGTAGCATTGCAGCTCGGAGTGTTCTTTGTACCAGCAAGAAGATCTTTTGGCTTTGAAGTATCCCAGAGGTGGAGATCAGAAGCAGTAGAGTGGACCCGTTTCTTAGATTAGTTGGTCGAGGATAAGCTGTTCTGATTTGCAAAGGGAGAACAGTATCTGTGGATATTGGATTAGATAGGATCGCAAGAGTGACTTGCGATAGTTTGAGTGTTCTCTTGGATAATCATTTGCTTGGGATTGAGGCATCTCTAGAGGATGTAGGAGTTAGAGTTGTCAGAGATTTTTCCGGACGTCTTCAGGGAAGTCAGAAGTTGTATGCATCAAAGATTGAGTTCCGTGTCGACTTGGTTTACGGAGCTAGTAATTCAGCTGGGTAGAAGAATTTGGTGAAGCAGCTCGGTATTTCTTGGAACTTCTGTGCTTTCTCTTTTTGGATCTGTTGAACCATATTTCCAGGGTATGATGTCTAGTTTATGTCCGTGTTTATCGACGGCATTATCATCTGCTCTAGGTCAGAGTGGTGCAGCAGAAGCAAGGTGGCAGCTATTCTACAGTGGAAGCAACCGGAAGTTGTAGTGTTTTGGATTAGAAAGTTTCTATAGAAAGTTTTAAGGATTTGAGTCCAGATTGATGAGTGCTTCTGTTTTGTCTTTTCCAGATAGGAGAAGTAAGTTGAAGTCTTCTGATAATTGTGGAATAGAGTTTGTGTTTTTGATTTGGGTAGACCTTGAGAGGATCATTTTGTTGGGTTGTTTTTGGTCCAGTTTGTTTCTGGAGGCGTCAACGAAGGTTGAGCTGATCGGGAAGGATGTGGGCAGCCGAGGATCGTTAGAAGAGTTTTATGGTTAAATGACGGAGAAATTTGGAATCTGAAGTTGGAGACTTTGTTTTTGTTGAAATTTTCTCCGGTCGAAGAGCAATAAAATTGGGTAAGACTGGGAAGTTAGCTTCGAGGTATATTGGATTCTTCTGAGTATTTGTAAGAAATAAGTGTTTGTCTTATAAGGGTTGAATTGCCAATTTGGAAGACTGGGATTCAAAGTATTTCACGTATCTTTGAGGGAGTACGTGTATGATTCATCTCTAGTTGTGGAACCAGCAGTTCAGGAGGATTTGGTAGTTGAGTCGATCTTGTCTGTGGTCTAATATCTTGTGCAGATGGTAGATCTAGATGAGTAGGAGCTCAGTAGCTTAGCGGCGTAGCTAGTTTGGATTCAGTAGAGCGAGTTTCCCTGTGTCTGTACTTGGGAAACTCTGGATAAATTTTAGGAAGCTTATCCGAATTTGTGTCTGGATAGCTAGAGTTATTTGATAAAATAAATTGTTTGATTAGTTGAAATAAAATAAAAACTTGGATTATCTTTTGTTTTAAATTTCGAGGACGAAATTCTTTTAAGATGGGATAAATGTGATATCCCGGAATTTCAAGGAATTTAAAATGTGATAATCTCTTAATTAATTATTTAAAATTGGTAAAATTTGTTAATTTCAAACAATAATAAATATAATGAGTTGTTTTTAAATATAGTTATAAATAGATTTTTAAATGAAATAATAGTTTACGAATTTAAATTGTGTTATTTTATAAATAGATTTCAAATAGACTTATTATTTTCAAATTTAATAAGTGTGTTCAAATAAATATATATATACATACATATATATATATATGTATATGTATATGTATATATATATATTTGTGTGTGTGTGTGTATTTAAATTGATTTTAAATAGGGTAATAATTTACAATTAATAATGTGTTTGTTTAAAATTAGTATATATATATATCTATTTGAATTAATTTTAAATTGGATTTTAAATTGAATTTGAAATTTGGATTTAAATTTGAATTTAAAGGATAATTATTTTGAAAATATTTTGGATATAAAATATGGATAAGGTTTTATTTAAAAGAAGATGGTTTTATATTATTTTCTTTAAAGGAAATTTATTTATATATATTTAGAAAGTAATTATTTAATAGTAAATAAATACAAAAGTTTTATATTTGCATTTAAAATGGATTAAAAATATATTATATAATTTTATTTAAAATATGATTGGTTTTCTTTTATTTTATTTTAAAAAGTTTTATTTATTTAAAATTATAAAAGCATTTATTTATTTAGAAAGGTATTTATTAATTAGGGAATCATATTTAAAAGCTTTTAAAATCATTTTTAAATAATAAGAAAATGAATAAATACAAGTGTTAAGTTATAAACCACTTAAAGTAACATGTGTAAAGTAATTAAGCAAGGTAAGAGACAAATGTCATTTCCTTTTCATTTTCTTTTTATTTTAAATAAATTAAAAATAAACTCTATTTAAACTCCTGGTCTTCCTCTTCATTTTTTTCTATCTTCTTTTCAAAGACAAAGAAACTCAACCCTACAAACATCTTCAAAATCTCAGATCAAAACATAAAATCTGCAAAACACTTTATCTTCAGCCTATAAACAAAAAAAGAAAACTCACCTCTGTTCAAAACTACTCAAACCAAAACTATGCAAGCATTTTCAAACCTGTAATTCATCTCCTCTAAAACAAATGCAAACCAAAGAAATGTCATCAAGCCTGTAACCTTCATTCAAAACTCTGTAATTCATTTCCAAACCAGAACAAGTCTGCAATCAATCCCTCAAACCAAAACCAAAACATTGCAGACATTTTATCAAACCTGAAAACTTTCTCAAGCAAGTTTCAAAAGCCTGTAACAATTTCAAATCAACAAGCAAGAAAACCTGAAGTATAGTCAATCAAGTAAGGCCATCAAGCAATCTGTATTTCAGTTATAAAGAAAATCAAAGCATTTAATTTTTTTAAAGTAATCAAAGTTTCTAGAAAGCAATAGAAGCTTCAATTTCAACCCAGTTTTCAAATTCTCTATATTTTATTAAAAGGTGAGCAAACATCAACTTAAAAATCTTAAGTAATAACTGATCTGTTGCTTGTTAGATTTCTGGAATGATTATTGCTTGCATGTGTGTGTATATATATATGTATTATCTGTATATATGAATGTGGCATGCGTATATGTATCTTATTTAAAGTATGCATGACTGTTGTTATTGAATACCTCTGTTCTTAGTTCAGGCTTAATCTTTTGATCTAAATTCAAATTCTTCTCCTCTGATCTCTGATAGGCCTTAGTTTTCAAACAAATTAAGTTTGTTTAAGCTTGAACTTGGATCTAAAAATATTTTAAACATGTTTATATATATAAAGTACCTGGAAGTCAAGATTTACAGTAAAAAAAATTATAAACATGTTAAAAACCAAGTGTTGCAATTATCTGGTTCAAGTATATAACTTGAATCGGCTTGGGTAAACATGATTTTTAAGATGAAATTTATGATTTTTAGATTAGAATTGAGTGTGAATTTTGGAGGTAACTAGAACATGGTTTTCAAGAAAATTCTGGTGGCTGGAGGGATTTTGGTAGTTGGGGTTTCGATTGGAGATGGAGGATGGTTCGACGAGGTCGGGAAAAATGGCAGAAAGGGTGTTAGTCCACTGTGGCAACGGCGGCGAGTTGATTTAGATTGTAAAACTAATTTAGTCGATCCGAGAAAATGGTATCATTGCTACTTATCTGGTGCATCGAGTTCGATGGGGCCGAGTGTAATGGCTTCGTGGATGAACGGAGATGGCGTGGCCGGGGTTGCACGTCGTCTGATGATCGAAGGCGCGAGATCGAGGTGGATTTAGTCATGGAATCTGGTTCTAGTTTTCAACTGGATGGTTCGATTTTGATCTATAGCTTGTGCTTGTGTTTTGAGAGTGGGAATTGGTTGTTGCGGCGACGATTGACGTGCCGGATGGTTCGTCAGAGGTCGGAAATGATTCATGCGCTAGTGCATGTGCACGGTAATGATTTCATGTGTCAGGGAAATGGGTTCGTGGGCGACTCGAAGGAAGTATCGTGTGTTTGACTTGGTGACTCGAGTGGAAACTCGAGTACCTCTGGAGTGTGAAATCTGTTAACAATTTTAATGGTTACAGGTTTTTAAATTTAAATTTATATTTTGAAAATTTAAGAAAAGAAATGGAATTTGAAGTGGCTCAAGTAATACTCAGGTCCAAACTAAAGCAGATTAATTTAAAAGAATTTTTCAAAAGTTTTAAAAAGTTTTATAAAACAAGTTTCAAATCTAAATAAAGAAAGTTTTATACTTTTGAAATGAATCTTGTTTTTAAACATTATTCGTTATAAAATAAATGTTTTCTTTAACATTTTATTTAGAAGTTTGAAATTTTTAAATTTAAATTTTAAACTTAAGATAAAAAAAGAATTTTAAAGATTTTTACAAAAGGAAGTTTTTAAATTTAAATTGAAACTAGATTTAAACTTTTATTTTATAATGTTTAAACCATTTAAGGTAAGTTATGACTTGTAACTTTAAATTAAATGAGTATTTTAGAAACTTAATTATTGATTTAATCAAGTAAAATTAATTATTAAGGTAAAATGTTTTTAATGATAATTAAGTTATTAATTAAGATAATGTTTTATCTTAAGATAATCGAGGTTTAATGGGTTGAAATTAATTAAGTTAATTAGAGGAAATTAAGTATAAGTATTAATTTAATTAATAATGATTAAGGATTAATTAAGGAATTAATGAAGAGTAATTAATTGATTTAATTTTTAATTAAGAGTTATAAGTTAATTAATTAGAGGTTAATTAATTTATATTAAGTATAATTAATTAGATAATTAGAGATTATTAACTAATGATTACAGATTAATTAATTAATTAATTAAGGTTAATTAATTTGTAATTAAGTTTTTAAAAATTTGGTTTTATTAATTAATAATTAAGAAATTATTAAACTAAAATTAAAGTTAATTAAGGATTAATTAACTGATATTTAGGGTTAACTAATTGTTATTAAGGATTGATAAACTGATTTATTATGGATTAATGAATTGGTTATTAAGTTTTATTAATTGATAATTAAGGTTTATTAATTAATAATTATGGAATAATTAATCTGTAATTAAAGATTAATTAATTTATTTAAAGGGGTAATTAAGGGATGAATTACCCAATTGTAATTAATCAAATGAATGCGATTAATTAATTGGTTGATTAATTATGGATAATCTTGATGATTGATTAAGTATGAATACTTAATGAGATTAAATAGTGTAATTACTTAAAGCAAGTAATTAATGTATAATTACTGGATGTAATTAATTAAAGGGAATTACTCAATGGAAAGTAATTAAAAGATAATTACTTAGTAGAAGTAATTAAGGATTGATTGCTTGGTGTAATTAAGCAAATGATTAATATAATTAATTAAGGAGTCGATTAATTAAGGAAGGTAATTACAAGATGGTAATTACTGTTTATGATTAATTAAAGTTGATTAATGGAAGTAATTAATTAAGGATCATTAATTAATGTAATTAATGAGAGTAATTAAGGAATGATTAATTAAGATTAATAATCAATAATAAGTGATCATAAGGTGATTAATTAATTGTAATTAATAAAGGATTAATGTATTTAATTATAGTTAATGAAGTAATTAAGGTTAAGTATTTTAATGGTTTGTGGATAATTAATTTGTGTAATTAATTAAGAGGTAATTAATCAAGGGTGATTAATTAAGATGATGATTAATTAATTGTTTAATTAATGATTAAGTAAGCAAGATTTATAGCAATGAAAGTAATTAATTTAATTTATTTAAAATTAATTAGAGATGAAGTAATTAATTTAATTCATTTTATTTTATTATAGATGGTGTGATTAATAAATCATTGCTTATGGATGGCTAATTGATATTGAATGCCTTGATTGTTTGATATCTCTAATGAGATACGTGTGTTATGTGATATGAGATGATTTGGTTAAATTATGATGATATGAATTATCTATTTGTGTATATGTGAATTATCTATCTGTGTGAATATAGATAATGATTTGAATTGAATTGTTTTAACTTTAAAACAACTTAGACCTAAAAGATGGTGTTTTGGATTTCGATGAGACCGGGATCGGGTTTCCAGATCTGGATATCTGAAAACCACATCGATCCAAATCAACGTTAGGTCCTGAATCTCAAGTGAAGATGAAGATTCAGAGTGCAAGGGTTATTATCGTTAATTCTGAGGGTAATTCCAAAATGAGTGTAACGAGATTATGCCTTCGGTTTCATTCGAACCCGAAACGAACATGTATGTATTGAATGCTTTCAGAACATCGTCAGGTGGACGATGAGCATTCTAAGATAGATGTGTTCTATAAAGGTAATTGTAGTCTCAAGCCTCATCAACGGGGAATGGCTAAAATAAGGGAAGTGCAGCAAGGCTAAGTGGGTCATGCCTAAGTAGGACGAGATTTACCCCTGTCTAAATGTCCATTTTTATTCGGCTGTGTGGGCGGTTGCTAGTTACAACCGCGGGGTTGTCTTGTTCCGAACGGTTCAGTATTCCGGCTTTGTGTTGTAGGGGATTGGGAGAAATCCTCGGTACGATGATCTAGGCCCCGTACTGTGACGGGCGGTACCCCAGTAGCCTTGCCATTGTTTGGAATCCAATCTTCAATAAGTGTCATACGTTTTAGTTGTACCCTACTATGTTGAAACGTGAGATGTAAGCATTCCATCTATTTCTGTATTTTAATTGAAAACCCTAGACCCTATTATAATATCAAGAATTTCCTATCAAATGTTTTGGTTGGCATAAGGCAAAAACTTAACCATGTTTATGTATGGGAAGTCTTACGTGATACCTTTTGTTTTCAAAGGTTTTCAAAGTTAAGAAACTTTAACTCTTTACTCACACCAGACCCATGTCTGCCCCGGAGTTTATTTTTGTTTTTCATAAACTCTTTGGTACCTAAATTTTTATTAGTAGCCAAGAGATTCAGGTAACTTTGATGAATTTTGTAGAAGCAACGGAGCAAGAGGCTTCAGCTTTTGTTGATATATAATGTTCCGCTGTGTGATCTCGGAGTCAAATGTTTGTGTTGTATTGTGTTGTAATAACTAGAAAGATGTTTATAACTGTCTAGTATGTGATGTATAAGCTGTGCAACTCTGACATATATGATACTATGTAATATCTATGTGATTAATATAATTTATTCGTTCCACTGTTGCGATTCTGATGTTGTTTCTTTCTTTCTTCTTTATCTTTTCTCTTCTCTATCCCTTTCTTTCTTAATAATGATGTGTCTTTCTGTGGAGAGAAAGGCGGGTCATTTCAATCGAAGTCCCACTTAATTCATAGTTAGTATGAGGAAGCTATTGCAGTTTGAACAAAAAATTAGCGGTTTCTGCCTTGGCGGAGTTCAAATATGGGAATGCTACTATCAAATCTACTTCCACATGCACAACTAAAAATACATGCACATTGTGATTAAATGCAAGCCCATCTAGACGTGCATATGTACTCGTTCTTAAATAATAAAAGCTTATTCCATGTGCCCGTTAAGACTTGACAATTCGATGAAGGTTAAAGGAAGACATAAGAATGGCTTTTTGACCGTCTTTTCAAGTTATAGATAAATCTGATGCCTTTGGGATTAGGTGGACGGAACAGAACATTCATGAATAATAGGAAAGTCTCATGAATGAAAGCGTAGCTATTGGGATACAATTGTGTTGGAGTAATCCTAATATATCTCAACATCTATCAAATAAATGAGTTAAAAGGTGGAACACATCCGATCCAGCATGTAAATTTGTTGCATGTTGTATATCTGGCTAGGGGCAAGTGAGGCATATCTTTCCTCGTAGGAACTAAAACATCCCCAAATAGAATCCCGAATGGAGAACAATCGACGAAGGGCAACTATGACAATTTGAGAAGTTTATAAATCAACAAAGTTATCAAGGACAATGGAACCTTCAACAATATTAGCAGCAGGTTTAATGGTTTCCGTCGGAAGAATTAGAATAGCGGAAAAGAGATCAATTTACAGGTTGGAAGTTTATGCTTGTTCTGCATGATGGCTCGGAGAAGACCTTCCGGATATAGTGGCAAAAATTGATTTTCCTTTAGAACCGATGTGTTTAGATGTTGAATCAAAAGGCATATTGTTGAACGCTTCGTGTGTCTAGAATTTATATTAGACGTACTTGGTAGACAATCGAGCTTAGAAGTAATAACATGTTCGCCCCTTGTCAAGTGTTAACTAGTGCAGCGTAGTGCAATGTAAATAAGTATAAACAATTTGAAATCAAAAAAGCAAGAATAAAATGATGAGACTTGGAGTTTTTTCTAGAGAGACCATCATTGATGACTGTCTCAATTGACAACAAAGTTGATTGGCATGAAATGTTTAGGATCGATTAACGACAAGTCTAGAAATTTGATCATTTAATCCTAAGCTCAATAGTCCAAGTATGCAAGACGTGTTGTGCTTTATCATCTTCTATTTTGTTAGGCAATATGATGTTATATGTTCAAATAACATATGTTAAATCGATCAGTAGTTTCAATAACGATCCCATCAATGTATGCCAATCCCTATACCCAGCATTTTTTACCGACCCGTTCACCTAAGTTACTAACAAAAATCACTTGTTTAACTATCTTCTATCAATCTCTCTCACCAAAACTATTTCTTATAGATCCCTGCTCCAGATCAAATAACACCGAACCCTCAACTTAAGACATCTACACCAACCCCTCATCAATGCTACAACCTACCGATCACTTTTTTGCACCTACCTTACGCCGATCCCTTTCTTCGTATCCTTCTCATCGATCACTCGCCAAACTTTCCTTACCCCATCACCATTCTATCTAATGCTGATCCCTGTACCAAACTCCTTTTTACCAATCTCAAAACTAAACTTCCCTTCATCCCTTCAAAAACTTCTGTTGAACTCTCCTCTTCTATCTCCTTCTCTATCTCCTTCTTTTCCTCCTCCTCTATCTTTTCCTCCTCTCCCTCGTGCCTAACTACAACCCACCAAACCATCTACCTAAAAATACTTGAGCTCACCATCTCACAAACACACAGGAAACTCAAATCTAGTTGAGTAATTTAAGGTATTTCATGAGCTCTTACCTATGTCAAAACTTAGAATATCAAAGTTAAAATCGGGAGGTGATCAATCAAGCTTGTTGATTTGGAAGTGAAAGGAAAATGGATCTGAGGGATAGATTGAATTCATGTTTGATTTAAGGCCTGGGATTAAAGAATTTTCTTTTGGTAGTATAATGGATTTAGGAAAGAAGGATAACACAAAGGTAGGCAAAAATGATAGAGTGAAATTGGAGAAATAAAAAGTGAAGGAAGATAATAGAGGACACTAGTATATATACACACATGAAGATAATAGAGGACACTAGTATATATACACATGAAGATAATAGAGGACAATATTAAAATAACACTACGTTAAATTTCAAAAAACCCATAACATAAGTCTTACAAAGCGCACAGACTATTGTGGTAATAATTCAAACTTTGTACTTTTTCGTTTTTCGATTCATGAACTTATTTACTAAACACTGTCTTTTTTCCCTCCTCTTATTCGCCAATTTTTTATAGTACCTTAGCAATAGGATTATAATTTATGTGCATGAGCAAGTGATAAAACTTCACTAAACGTAATGTTCTTCTTGTTTGGGAGTTTGTATCATTATCGATTGCTTACAATAAAGCCCACATAAGGAAAGGCTGCAGGAGAAAAAAATAGGAAATACCAAAATAGAAATAGTGAAACATGACTCCTAGATAAGTTTGAATTTGCAGACAAGATGATACCGTGTTTTAATATTTAATCTGTATGAATATTGTTATGTACTTCCATGAATGTTTGAGAATTGTTTTTTCTTTTTATTATTGTACGAAGTTATACGAATTTAGATAATTGGTTTCTTTTGTCTGCTACAATAACCTTGTATGAAAATAGAAGTTCATAATTTAAATTTGTATGTAACTTTAAAACGAAAAAGTAGACTTTGAATATAATTTTTTTAAGTTTAATTAGGTTTGAAAAAGGAAAAAAGAATTGTAGCACAAAAGTTTCAAAAGGCAACCTCAATATGTATAAAGTGCACACCTACTTGCGCTTTTCAAACATTTTAAATTAAATTGTGATTTAAATACAAAGAAAATTTTCAGTGTAAATGTTTTTCTAACAAAAGATTATACATATTTCAACAACACTAAGATAACAGTAGATAATTTTCAAAAAATCCGCAACATAAGTTCCACACAGCTGCTTGCATTTTCTGTACATTTCTTACACTAATTAAATTTTAGTATGATGAATTAAAATTTTAATGTAAATATACTTTCTAAAATATAAAAAAATGTAATCTGCCTCGAAATAAAATAGAACCTAAGTTTGTCAAAAGTAGAACAAAATTAAAAAAATGCACAGCTTTTTGCACTTGTCATATATTTTAATTTTCCACTTAGCTTTAAAATGACAGTATAAACTTTGATTACAAATATTAATTTCTGAGTGTAATAAATTTTTAAAAAATAAGAAAACCGAAGCATAAATGTTCAAAACATGACCTTAATATTTACAAAGCGCACAGCTATTGCGCTTTTGAAACATTTTAAATTTTACTTGCACAACTGCTTGCATTTTCTGCACATTTTTATTTTAATTAAATTTAGTATGATTAATTAAATTTTTAATGTAAATACTTTATAAAATATTAAAAAAATGTAATCTACCTTCAAATAAAATGGAACCTAAGTTTGTCAAAAGCAGAACATAATTTTAAAAAAAGCACAGGTTTTTGCGCTTTTCATATATTTTCATTTTCCGTTAACTTTAAAATGACAGTATAAATTTAGCTATAAATATTATTTTCTGACTTGTAATAAATTTGTAAAAAAAAAAAGCAAAACTGAAGCTTTAAAACCTAACCTTAATATTTACAAAGCACACGGCTATTTGTGCTTTTGAAACATTTTAAATTTTAATTGCACAACTGTTTGCATTTTCTACACATTTCTTATATTAATCAAAATTTTAGTATGATGAATTAAAATTTAAATGAAAATATATTTTCTAAAATATAAAGAAATATAATCTACCTTGAAATAAAATAGAACCGATGTTTGTCAAAAGCAGAACATAACTTTAAAAAATGCACACCTTTTTGCACTTTTCATATATTTTAATTTTTCATTTTACTTTAAAATGAGTGTAAACTTTAATTATAAATATTATTTTCTGAGTTGTAATAGATTTGTAAAAAATAAGAAATATGAAGCATAAATATTTTAAAACCCGACCTTAATATGTACAAAGTGCACTGCTATTTGTGCTTTTGAAACATTTTAAATTTTAATTGCACGTCTATTTGCATTTTATGCACATTTCTTATATTAATTAAATTTTAGTATGATGAATTAAAAACTTAATGAAAATATATTTTCTAAAATATAAAAAAAATGTAATCTACCTTGAAATAAAATGGAATCTAAGTTTGTCAAAAGCAGAACATAATTTTAAAAAAATGCACGGTGTTTTGCACTTTTCATATGTTTTAATTTTCCATTTAACTTTAAAATGACAGTATAAACTTTAATTATAAATATTATTTTCTGAGTTGTAATAGATTTGTAAAAGTATATAAAAACTGAAGCATAAATATTTCAAAATCGAACCTTAATATTTACAAAGCATACAGTGTTTTGCGCTTTTGATACACTTTAAATTTTAATTACACAACTGTTTGCATTTTCTGTATATTTCTTATATTAATTAAATTTTAGTTTGATGAATTATTATTTTAATGAAAATATAGTTTCTAAAATATAAAAAAATGTATCTACCTTGAAATAAAATGGAACCTAAGTTGGTCAAAAGCAGAACATAACTTTAAAAAAAACACAGCTTTTTGCACTTTTCGTATATTTTAGTTTTCCATTTAACATTAAAATGGCAGTATAAATTTTAATTATAAATATTATTTTCTAAGTTGTAATGGATATGTAAAAAACAAGAAAACCGAAGCATAAATATTTCAAAACCTGACCTTAATATTTACAAAGCGCACAGCTAATTGCGCTTTTGAAACATTTTTAATTTTTAATTGCATAGCTGTTTGCATTTTCTGCGCATTCTTATATTAATTAAATTTAAGTATGATGAATAAAAATTTTAATTAAAATATATTTTCTAAAATATAATTATTTTAATCTACCTTGAAATAAAATGGAACCTAAGTTTGTCAGAAGCAGAACATAACTTTAAAAAAAAGCGCAGCTTTTTGCACTTTTCATATATATTAATTTTCCATTTAACTTTAAAATGACAGTAAAAACTTTAATTATAAATATTATTTTCTGAGTTGTAATAGATTTGTGAAAAATAAGAAAATTGAAGCACAAATATTTCAAAACCCGACCTTAGTATTTACAAAGTGCACAGCTATTTGCGCTTTTGAAACATTTTAAATTTTAATTGCACGGCTACTTGCATATTATGCACGTTTCTTATATTAATTAATTTTTAGTATGATAAATTAAAATTTTAATGAAAACATATTTTCTGATATAAAAAAAATGTAATCTTCCTTGAAATAAAATAGAACCTAAGTTTGTCAAATGCAGAACATAATTTTAAAAAACGCACAGGTTTCTGCACTTTTCATATATTTTAATTTTCCATTTAACTTTAAAATGAAAGCATAAACTTTAATTATAAATATTATTTTCTGAGTTGTAATAGATTTGTAAAAAACTAAGAAAACCGAAGCATAAATATTTCAACACCTGACCTTAATATTCACGAAGCGCACAGCTATTTGCGCTTTTGAAACATTTTAATTTTTAATTGCACGTTAACATACAAAGTGAATTTTTACTGTAATTTTTTTTCAGTTTAAACAGCATTAAGATAACAAAAGATTTAATTTCAAAAAATGCTCACCGTAAGTTTTATAAACTGCATACCTGCCTGCACTTTCTGTTCATTTTTATTTTAATCTACTTCTAGTATGATGAATTAAAATTTTATTGCAAATATATTTTCTTAAAAAATAATTGTAATCTACCTTGAAAAAAAATAGATCCTCAGGTTTTCAAAACCAGAACATAATCTTAAAAAAATGCACAAATTCTAGCGCTTTCCATACAATTTAAATTTGTTTTTAACTTTAGAATGACAAAGTAAACTTTAAAAATTAATTTTTTAAGTTTAGTTACGTTTGGAAAAAAAATTGTAGCACAAAAGTTTCAAAAGGTCGCCTCAACAATGACAAAGCGCAAACCTACTTGCGCTTTTTGAACATTTTAAACTTAATTTTGATTTAAATCAAAGAATTTTTTACTGTAAATATTTTTTTAAAAAGATTCACACCATAAGTTCTACAATCTGCACAGCTGCTTGCATTTTCTATACTTTCTTATATTAATTAAATTTTAGTATGATGAATTAAAATTTTAATGAAAATATATTTTCTAAAATATAAAAAAAAAATTATCTACCTTGAAATAAAATGGAACCTAAGTTTTGTAATCTATATCTTGCGAATAACATAAATCCTAAGATCTAGAATTACATGATTATCACATATGTAAAGAATTAATAAAACATACCTCTAGACATCTTGTATACGAATCAGCAATGGATGTTGTCGAAAACTGTTTCAATGGAGAAAGGAAATGGTTTCTCTCTCTTTTCCTATATCTTTCTTTATGTGTTTTCTATATCTCCTTCGTGATGGGCAAAGGTTAATATTTATAGGTAGAGAGAGGACCAAATTTCCAGATTTGTAGACTTAATCTTGATCGTCCATCAAGATCAAGATGAGAGAAATTAACGCTCTAGATTATAACCGTTTTATTTATTTAGTATATTAATAGGAAAAACCTTTTAAATTCTATTGACCACATAATGAGGAAGAAACGTTTGAGGAAGGAAACAGTCCATTAATGTACCCATAATGAGGAAGGAAACGGTCCATTAATGTTTTTGCATTAATTTCCTTACAAAACGGTCAAATTTCCTTACAAGTTTGTCCCAAGCAGAATATAATTTTAAAAAATCGAACAGCTTTTTGCACTTATCATATATTTTAATTTTTCATTTAAATTTAAAATGACAGTATAAGCTTTAATTATAAATATTATTTTCTGAGTCGTAATAGATTTGTAAAAAATAAGAAAACTGAAGCATAAATATTCAAAACCTGATTTTAATATTTACAAAGAGCACAGCTCTTTGCGCTTTAAATTTGTTTGCAATTTTCAAATATTTTATATTTAAATTTTCATTTAGCATTACAATGTAAACTTTCAATGTAGACATCTTTTCTTAAGTTTTTAAAAGATTTAAACAATATTAAATAAACTATAGCTTAGATGTTACAAACTGAAACAGAATTTTGAAAAATGCATGCTTGCTTGCATTTTTCAAGTATTTAAAATTTAAAATGTCATTTGAAACTGTAATATGAACTTTTAATGTAAAATATTTTCTTATGTTTTAAATAATTTAAACAACATATCTTAAATTTTACAAAACAGAAACAGAGTAAAAAAAATTGCACTTCTGCTTGCAGTTTCAATACATTTCAAAATAAAATTTACTTTTAACATAAAAAATAAAATTGTAATGAATTTTTTAAAATTTTAAGTTTTCTATTAATTTTTTATAACAAAATGTAATAATTTTTTATTTTAATTAAAAGTGTATTCTGTATTAGATCAAAAAAATTATTTCATATCTAACACATCATATGTAGGCAAATGTTGAAATGGATGATGAAAAGACATTGTCAGATTCAGAGCATGAAAACTCTTTATCAAGTTCATAAAGTGATAATTCTTCTAACTTCCAAGGTTTAAAAAGAAGTACAAAAGGATAAAAAGTTATGTTAAAGATCTTAAAAAAAATGCTGCAGCTCTGAGGAATGATGTTGGCTCTGAGGAATGATGTTGAAAATACAAAAATAAATTTGGAAACAGTAGAAGATAAATCAGTGAATGATAACATTACAAAAACAACTGAAGGAGATCGTTCAACTGAAATTGAAAAGTGCAGTTGGAAGAATTAGAAGAAAATTTGGAAACTAAAGAACAAACAGTGGAAAGCATAGCAATAGCGACTAAAGAAATTGATTTACCTATAACTGGTAATAAAGAAATTGTTGATCTGTAGGAACTTCAACAACCAACTGAAGAAAATTGCTCAACTGAAAATGAAGCTACAGAATTAGAAAAATCAAAAGAAAATTTCGAAACTGAAGCAATGGTGATTAAAAAAATGAGTTACCTATATCTGCTAACGAAGAACTGTAGAAAAAAGAGCATGTACAATTTGAAAATGCTTGCTTGAGATATAATAAAAGGTAAGAAAATAAAATTGAAATAACACTATAATACCATTATAATATTTCTTTTTTTTTTGAATTTCTTTGCAGTTTCATAGTATACAAGATCACGGACAACAATATCATAATATCTTCTTGTATGCTACAGAATTACTTGTACAAACGAATAGTGGATGAACAGGTATAATTCCTTAAATTCGTTACAAATTTACTAGCTTAAAAGTTCAAAATGTTTAATCTATTTAATATTTATATATACTCATTTATTGTTTATTATTATGAAAAGTTATACAAAAATTTTAAGTACTGTTGTAACAATGTAATTATATTATATACAGGTTTCTAATTGGTATATAACAAATATTGCCAGAAAAAAGAATGAACAAAATGTCTACTTCAGATCAGAGGAAGTGGTATGTTATTATATCTCCTTGTTACTAATGTTTTACATACACCAAGTAATAATTTATTGTAAACTTACATTTAAATATTTTGTAGGCATCACTGACAATAAAGGAAAAAAACAATGAACTCATTAAAAAACATTTAAGAGACAAGTTACTGTAAGATGAAAAACCAATTCAACTCCTATTTTTTCCAATTAAACATATCGATAATCATTGGACACTTCTTGTCTACTATCTTGAGAAGCAGGAATGGCGTCATTTTATTCTGTGAAAGCAAACCCAGATAATTATGCACAAAAAACAAAAATGATAGTAAGCAATATTTAATTCGTATTGCAAATTCACTTTTGTTCAAAAAATTGTTAGATCACATATGCATTATTGTCAAATTGAACATAGCAATTTATGGATGCCAAAATTGTGTAATCTTTTTTCACAAGTCAAAGAGTAAAATGGAATATTATGTATTTCATAACACCAGATTGTGCTGTTGTAGTTCTATTACATTGCATATACATGCCTTGTGGATGTATCGTCATGTTATAAACACAGGATCTTAAATACATGACTCATATTTTTGATACTCAACTAATAATCCAGCATAAACCATTCATTTAACTCTACCATTCTTTCATTTAGTTGATTCAGGAAAAAAATTTAGTTATAGTTTTCTTGTATATATATTTTATAATACTAATGTTAAGAACATGTTCGTTTCTTGTAGAAAGAGAATGCACATATTTCAATAAATGAGATATTAAAGGAAATGGAAAAAAACATAAAAAGAAAAAAATGGTGTTGTTTCAAGATGAAGCATCAAGAAGACATTTTCCTAACAAGTAAGCAAAATATCATACATTTATATATCTTCATTTTATATGTTGTATAACAGAAATATTTCAACTTCAAAATACTTCGGTATTTCCATAATATTTTATTCATTCATTCAAACATAAACACATATATATATTCATAGTTCTAAATTGAAACTTTTTTGAACTTGTGCAGAGAAACAAGTGCAATAGATGTCATGCTATATATGAAAATTTGTTTATATAAACACTACTTGACAACTTCAGAGGATTTCCATGAACGCAAAGAATATTTCTCATACCTTGTTCTATCTGATTAAAAATATGGATGGGAAGGAAGCACAACAAAATTTATCTGAATGATATTTGAAAAGAATTTATGTTATTTTGATATCTGGAAACAGTTTGTTTGATATAATGCTAGTTTATGTTAATTGTAAGTCTGATAAAGTACAATAGTTTGTTTGATGTCTGGAAACAGTTTGTTTGATACTATGCTAGTTTGTTTGATATCTGAAAACAGTTTGATATTTGGGAAAAGTATCAGTGTTGATATGTATGTTGAAATATGTAACTAATGAATGATCAATGTTTCGCTATGATGATATTATGTTATGCTTTATGTTTTTGATGACCAAAATGAAAATAAAAGGAGTACCTCAATTTCGGTAAATACAAATATCGGTAAATACAAATATTGTTACAGCAAAAATCAATGAACTTCTACTTTACAATATACATACTGATTCAAGCTTCAACTAAGCTGCGGATGCTCTGCACACTGGTCATATTAGATCCTCCTTTTTTGATGTCGGTGTATTTAGAGAGAATCGCTCGAAATTCATCTCTTGTAAGAGTCTCCTTTTCGAGTAATACATCAACTAAAGTGTCCATGGCTGTTCGATTATCCCTAATATGCTCTTTTGCAATCTTATAAGCTTTGTCAACAATTGCCTTAACTGATTTGCCCATATCCTCCGAAAGCTTTTCTGACATTGCATTTCTTGCTAACATCCTCAACACTATGTCACTGCTTTGTGCCGCTGGTTCTACCAACGTCCACGAACCAATCTCTGACATTCCAAACACTGTCAGACATAAATCTTGTTACAACATTGGGTTATTTTTGTGGCAAACATAAAAAATATAGCTACCTATCTTGCTATCTGAGTTACTTGCTGCAAGTGTCCAGTAGCACCAGTTGTGATCTCCAATTCTCCTAGTACAACTTCTTTTGCTGCTCGACCACCAAGTCCACCTACTATTCTTGTAAATATCTACTGCTTTATAATTAGTGCAGGGTCTCCATTTGGTATAAACCAAGTAAGACCTCGTGCCTGTCCTCGTGGTACTAGTGTAACTTTCTATACTGGGTCGTGTCCAGAGGTCAGTGTCCTACAATTGTACCAACATCATATTCATATCGTTAACTCATCTATAGAAGAAACTAAGAAAAGTTTATGGTTTGTATACTTATGTGCAAATAGCATGTCCAATATCATGGTTTGTATCCTTACGTGCAAATAGCATGTCCAATCTCATGATATGAAAAATTTTTATGGCTGTGAATTTTTTTTGGTTTGTACTCCTGTTATTTGTGCTCCTTTGAATTAATATGTCTGCTCTATGTTTTTGCTGTGATAATATTTGTATTTACTGAAAATAACAGGAGTACATCAATTTCAACCATGCTCACAAACGATAAGCACCTATTATAAATATTACCATTCTTCATTAACAGAGAGAACATAGCACCGTGGTATGATTTTCAATACTCCTTTATTTAACTTCATTTCTGTTGGACATAAACAGTAATCTTTGAAAATAAAATCCATATGCATAATGAAATAAACATGCACACTCATACATGATTACCTGATAACAATCTTGTCTACTATAATCAAACAATGCCTGTTACAATACCACCTATAGTAACAACACAATTACATCCACTTCTGCATAATAAAGTTGAGCTCCCCACGTGCATAGAGTTGGATATTATTCAACCAGAAGCACAGTTCCTGCTTTTTCCATAATATGAACTTCGAACTTGTTTCAAACCAATCAATGCTTAAAAAACTATTAAGATAAACAGCAAACTTGAATACTAGACTGAATTTCAATTTCCCATTAAGTCATATTACTTTGACAGCATAGAACACACTGAAGTCTAAAATACAAACCACAAAAGTAACAAATTATAACAGCAAATTACTTGGCAATATCAAATAAAATCAAATTTCAAATTCAAACCAGTACAATGCCAAATAAATTCTTTTGACATATTTAACTTAAAACAACTGAATTGTTAACTAAAGGACAAGTGTTCTTGTTGTGACCAAACTTTCGACATTTTCAACATCTTCGTTTCTTCCTAGCTTCACCGATAGAAGGTTTTTGCTTGATAACTGGCCGACCAGGGTCACATTTAGGAATTGGAGGACAAATGGCAGGATTTTCTAGAAGAACTTCAAGCTTATCAGTATTTGGAGCAGGAGATATAGGAAAAAAATATGATGCACGAAAGTATGTAGTGGAAAAATACTGATCAATATACTCATAAACATTCAAACTTTGAGATCTAATAGTCTGAATAGCATATGGACAATGAAAGCCATCAATAGTCCATATATTGTAGCTGCACCAATGATGTAAAAGATCAACATGTGCCGAATCTTTAGACAATACTTCGAAGCAATATTCATCAGATTTCTTAACGATCCAACCAAGACCCAAACTAATAAAAGAATTCAAACGCTTTTCCATAGTTGGAATATTTCAGTTTTCCATGTTTGACTCAATTGTCGATGTTTAGAAATTTGATCCATAATTTTAATTCGAACAGAGTCTAGACAAGATGTTATTGGAAGATGCCTTTCTTCAATGACCCATGAGTTGAAACTTTCGGCAATATTAGATGCCATTTCACTATACCTTTTACGTGGAAGGAAAGCATTTGCAAAGTGTTCAAATTTAACTCCATTAAGAAATTTATAAGCTACATTACCCTCAAAATCTCTAGACAATTTCAATGCCACTTCAAACTTTGAATGAGTAGAAGCATATGCAACATCAACAAACAGCTTAACTATCAATTCCTTTCTAGGATCACCTCCCAACATAGCGTGCAAGTTTTTTTCATATGGTATATACAGTAGCTATGACGAGAATTAGGAAACAACTTCAAAACAGAAGATATAAAAGATGGATGCCTATCTGATATAAACGTTATAACTCGATATCTGACAACATTAATTGTAGATTAGGAAGAAACCAAGACCAATTGCTTTCATCTTCTCTTGACACTATAGAATGAGCTATTGGAAAAACCTGAATACAATGGGAAATTGAAGAAAATTAAATTAAATTTTTAGATGATGATATAAATAATTAGATCATTACTAATATTATAATAGAGTATAACAAACGTGGTAAAGAAAATCAAAACTTTAACAAAAAAATCGTATACCATCATTTTGTTATGTTGTTTAACATGTTTTAAATTTATATACTGGTTTATGAGACAGCACGAGACACACTACATGGTTACAAACTTGATATTTTTAATTGCATTGAACTTTCTTCATATAGCAATGCGTAGAAGTAAAAAATGATTTTGCAATGCATTAGGGAAAATAGTTCAACATCAACTATTGAACATTGATTCAATCACAGCTATTATTTCTATTGCACCTCTATCTGTTGAACTTCCAGGTATGGTTTGGTGTCATTCTGGAGTTATACTAGGACTTTTTTTGTAATCTTTGCAATGTACTTGTCTGTTTTTACATAGGAGGGAAGCTGATTACATGCTAAGCATACAAAACTCAATTAGTTTGTCGATTAAATTCCACAGGAAAATATTACACGAGCTTTTGATGTAATATTAAAACCATTGTATTATATATTGGAGGTGAAATTACAACATATTATAACACGGATCAAAAGTCCTGTGGGAAAATAATTACTACACCATGAACAGAGAATAAACACAATGTACGAAACAACATATAACATGTTTAGGAACAAAACTCTGCATTTTGTTTGACAAATAAAATGGAGATTTCTAATTTTGATATAGCAAATTTGTTGTTTTGCTATAAACATGTTTTTTTGCTATAAACAAAATTCTGCAAATAAACATGGTTTTTTTAGTGCAGGCACCTATGTCATATTTCAGCAACCTTATACCCAATAAGCAGAAGAAATATAAAAGACAATAGTAGAGCTTATTACAATAAACAATACATACCATCATTTTCATCATTGCACTATGCTATAGATAAATACATAACATCATTTCATTATTATACAGATAAATGATTAAAAGAAAAAATAATATATACCGTCATTTCCATTTTTTGCAGTTGTAGACATTAAGCGTTCATAATTTTTTCCTTTCATAAATGTACCATCAAGAATTATCATAGGTCTGCAATACACAAAACCTTTCTTACAAGCTTCATGCCCTATAAATATTCTTTCAAATTGGGAATTATATGGATTAAGTTCCAATCGATGTAACTTCTAGGATTAGTTTTCTTCAAAGCACCAACATACCAATTAAGTTGATGATAGGAAAAAGCAATAGAACCATGAATCTCATCAATTGTTAATTGCTTTCCATTATAGGAAAAATAGTAATCGAGTACAATATCATATTCATTTCTAAAATGATCAACTACGTCTTTGGTTCTAGTAAGAGGATTACTAGAATAAAATTGATCACCAATCTTTTAACAAGTTTGCTTGATATAGGTGGGTGATTGATATTAACAACACCAGCACCACAAGGATGAATAGGATTACTAGTTTCAAGTACAAAATAGCCTGGAAGATTAAATTTTGTTGATGCATGCACATGAAATTGGCAACCAACTCTAGAACATCTTGTAGTTACTCTAACCGTGTCATTTTTAATCATCTTCACTTGATAACCACGACGAAGATAATACAAAAGCAATTTGAGATTAAACTCACTAACGCCTCGAGGGAATAACTGACCATTTTCAGTAAATATAGGAATAGAACAATCCTTGTTCAAAAGATACTTTAAATCATAATGAACATTCCCGTTAGACATAGTAGAAGCACAACTTGAAATACTATTTGTAGAACTAATGGTAGCAATAGCTGAATTACTACTGATCTCAACATCTTCCGTAGACATGTTTAGATTAACATTAATATGAAAATAATATTCATGCCTAAACATAGAAAGACACAATCTAGATTGTAAGTCAGAATCTGTTTCAATAATTAGAATTTGTTTTCCAAATTAAAAGACTACTCCAAAGAAGAAGGTACATATTCTTGGAAAACATTACGTAGACTAACTTTTAAATCATGAAGAGAATAACCAACAGTAACTCTCTTTCTATAACTAATACCATTATTAACAAATACAACCAAAACATCTTCATTGTTATCATCGGAACCGCAACAACAGAAAAAGAAGACATTATATTATCCTCGGAACTGCAACAAGAGAAAAAAAGACCCACAAATAATGAATAAGGAATTCCCACAGCATATTCCATGCATGCACTGCATTTTATTATTTAGGTCAACTATTAAGTAATGGAAAACGAGATTTGTCTACAAGGTTTAAGACAAAAACATCGATACGTCTCCAAAACCATCCCTTGTGAATTGGCTTTTGTAGATTTAAAAAAGTGTACAAATTTGCCAACTACGACCATCAGTTTATAAGTATAGATGTCGAAAAGTCAAACAATAGACAAACATAGTAGCACTCCAAGCTTTGGAAAAAAAATCACCAGAAAATCTTAAGGTATTAATATGTTTCATTTGCTTGAACTTGCCTGATAAATTTGATAATCCATTACAAAGGCTTATCATGATGCAAATAAACCAACATTTCATAAATGCACATACACAAGACAAAACACAAAAAAGTTTGTCATAAATATCAACCTGCAGGAAACTGTATTATAAGCATGAAATAGAATAAACATGAACATGATAATTTGCAAACACTAAAAAACAGTTAATAAAACAAACCTAATTTTTTTTTAATGAAACATGTTTAACAAAAATGATAATCTACAATAATTCCATAGTAAAATGCAAGTCATATTGCAGTTTTAATATTTTAACAGAATAGATACATATTGTAAAGAAATATACACATATGAACGAAGAATAAATGCACATAAGCAAACTTAAAAAGATAAAATGCAAGTCATATTGCAGTTTTAATATTGTAACAGAATAGATACAAACTATTAACTAATATAAACATATGAACAAAGAAAAGTTACACATATGCGAAATGAAAAAAACTAAACAAAATCAAATAATATGTATCTTGTAACAGGAATGTTCAGACCCATAATACCAGAAAATAGTTGAAGTAATGATATAAGAAACTGTAAATAAAAACAAAAAGAAGCTAAAGTAATACAAAAATAAAAAGCAATATAAAATTACACGAGCACAACAAAATAGAATACCTAGAAAAGTAAATTCTAGATCAAATGCAGAATCAGAGCGATATACCGTCAATTTAGAAATTATGGAAAATGAAATTTAAAGTTCAAATAGAAGCAACAACCGAGAGTGGATAACGAGATTCACGTATACAAGCATTGAGAAAAAGGACTAGAGAGTCATTCTTTGTATAGCAAATGATACAAGGGTCGGATAATTGGTCGTTGACTTAAATGTGGATAAGAACTTAACGTCGTGACCATTATTGGTCACTATCGAATTTAATAGTTTTGTGTAATAAAGTTACATGTAGCCAGTTTCGTACCCTTGCAAAATCAAAATTCTGAGATACAAATGCATGTATAATACTAATCATAACATCTACATCTCTTGCTATAAATTGGACTTTTAAGTATATTTTGCATAACACTAATAAGGATATCACAATATGCATTAGAATATGTTGGTCATTTCACTATATTGATTCCATTATGATATGGATCAGATTTAAGAATTTATTATCATCACAACATTTTTTTGAAAAAAAAATAATAATACATCATGTGCATCAGTAACTTCTAACAACATTTATTTTTGAATTAAATTTATTCATGGTCGATTTAAAATTATCATAAGTTAATTAAGTACTTAACTAGTTATTAAACTAGTAGTGATTTTTATTATTTTTATATCATATAAACAGAGTGAATATAGTTGAAAGTATTTAGGACAGGATATAAGAAACCAAAAAAGGTTATCAGTTCTTAACCTAGTTTAGACTGAATTTTCCTAAACTACGTACGAAACTATTTTTCTTAAATATTTCGGACTCTTATTAGACCTAATTTTGCAACACCTCGGAAATTTAAGTCGATGTTGAAAAAGGATTAAATTAAATATAACAAGGATAAAATGAAATTTTCACAAACGTCCGAATTTGGTTACGAAACTTGCAATATTGTGTTCATAGCAATTTTCTAGACAATTTTCATATATAGCTTTTTGAAAATGGAGCTAATATGAAGAAATTATTAGAATTATAAAATTTTAGAATTGAAAGTAATCAAATAAGCAAAATTGGCAAAAAAAACGTTAAAACTTAAATAGCGTTCAATATCCTAGGTGCGTTCAACACTCTAGGTGGGGTCGGTCGACATGTAGTTGTCGACCGCCCAAGACCAAATGCTGAACGGTAGGCATTTTTCGACTAGGGTTTGGGTAGGCTAACGGTCCACGTTTAAATAAATTTTTATCAATGGTCGATTTTGCTTTGAACTGCTATAAATAGAACCCTTACGGATTCACAAATTACAACTAGTACATGCAAACTTTGCTCCTCTGAAAAGTAAAATCCTATTTCTCCTCAAACCATAAATTTCTTCAAACTAAATTAAAACTAAAACCCAAAGGAATTGAAGAAGATTAAGTCAAAATGGAGATCTAGCGAGCAGAGGAGATTCTTAGCGTATCTCAGAGGGAATAGCTTTGATTTGAGGTGAACGAGTTCATTATTAATTAGATGATTTACGTACAACTAACTTTGGTATACCCTATTTAATCTAGGTTGTTAGAAATCGAATTAGAACATTGTTTAATTGAATTGGAAATTTAATAGTTATTATATGAATGTGGTTCCTCTTTTCTAATCCAGATCCGACTAATGTTGAATTGTAAATTAAGAAACTGATAAATATGAGTATACCCCTTTTTGTCAAGTTCATAAGGATTGATGTTAAACCTAGATTAAATTGATTATAGCAAATGAGATTGAATATGAAGTTATGACAACTATAAATAATAGATTCGCAAACTTAGGTTCACTGTAATTAGGGTTTGTGCATGCCAAATAGTAATTAACAGTTTACTATCATATAGTGAAGAAGAAGACGGTCAACAAACAAACAAACGATATTTAGCGGAAGAAATAACAATAATAATAAACTTCACGACTAGTCAACAAGCTCACTCGAGTCGGTCGATAACAAGCGGTCGACCGCTCCAGGAGCAAGCGGTCGACTGGTTAGCATTTTCTACGCACAGTACGAACCTCGGCCTAATGCGCGGGTTATAAATGAAATAGTGATGTATATATGTTACATATATGGATGTCAGTATAAGTAGGTAAGCTAGTTTCTTATATTGTCATACTAGGGCATTGCGGGACTAGGTAAATGCTACTTAGACAGCAAGGATCGCTATTCGACAGGGGCGATTCTATCGCAAATTTTACTCATATGAGGTTTTATGATGGACGCGCAACACTGATGATGATGCCCAACGGAGGGTGCGACTAGGCACCAATGGGAGTTCCTTAGTATTCATGGTGATGTGATGTGATGATGTGTTGTTGGTGGATCCCTACGTGGTGCAATAAGAGACATCACGTTACCATTGAGAGGTGGACATGAATGCAGCGATGATGAGACATTTTAGCGAGTCGGCATTGTGTGCTCCCCCTCAATGCGTAATTAGGATACATGTAGTCGTGCTTGTAGGAAATGTAGTCCCATGGTGGAAATTATAAGGAAATCTATATGGAATTTTTACATATACTCGCAGCTGTAGGAAATGTAGCCACATGGTTGAAAATTTGTAAGGAAAACTATGTAGAATAGTTCTAGTAGTTATTAGCCGATCTTTAGTTGTCTTGAGGTTCGATTAGTTGTTCAATCATAATTATGAGCCTACCCAAGTCATTAGCGTATGTAGTATCCATATATTTTGCTAGAAGAAATAACAAATACTAAAAGGTCGTCGAAACTAAAGGGATCTCATGACCAAAGGCAGAAGTCATGTCGAAACCAAAGGCGATATAGGTTATTACACCTATGAATATAAAACAATTGCAAACGACTAATATCAAACCTTAACAATTAATACCAAACTTATAAATAGCCTTAAAGAAATGATATCAAAGTTCATTACAATAAGGAATGTCAAAGTTAAGAATATTGAATAATATCAAGCATTAGATGATGTCGCATATGATTAGGACAATAAGGATATCAAACGTTGCATCAATACCGCATCTCATCAATGCCGCAAGTCGTTAATAATGGATGTCGCATGTCACCATATCAGTAAAGATATTGAATTTTAGAGTTGTCGTGAATCACCAACATTCAAAAGGATGTCGAAAATTGTTAATTTCCATAAGGATGTCGAAAGCCATGCAAGGACAAAGGAGAAAAAATCATTAATACAAGGAAAGCAAAATCAAAAGGGTTTGTGTATTTTTCTTAATTAAGCTTCAAAGGCATTCATATTCCACCACATACTCCTTGCTGAAGCAACTACTAAGGTGGTGACCCATGCGATCTGTTCAACCTTAAAGAGATCATGAGAAACGGCGGCATCAAGTCCATCCATTATGCCAAGTCATCAATGTAGGCCAACTCACATTAATCAATGGAAGCAAGCCATTATCAAGCCTTTTGACCAGGCAGTATTTAAACTGACTTGACAAATAGAACTTAAAAGCTATCGAGGTGAAAGGCCCGGAGAGATGACCGTAAAGTCCAAAAACCAAGTATAACCAAGATCACGAGACAAAAACAAGCTCATTCCAAAAGTTCCAAGACTCTATCTATTAATTTTATGGGTCGGTATCAATCCATGGCTATGGACTAGTACCAATCCATAGGATCTCCCCATAACCACTCCAATTTTCTACTACTAACAGATTTTAATGCGAGAAGCTTACCCCAAGATCCATGGGTCGATCGCATTTCATTAGATATCGACCGCTTCAAGCACTAGAAATCAGCAAGTTTACTCCTTCATCGATCCATCCAATTAACTCGAAAAAAAGCCCATGGCTCTACAAACAAGTTTGGAAACACAAAGCTAATGAGATATTGCTTCATCCCAAAGTGGTTAGAAGACTCCATAAGAAGATCTTACAGATCAATACCAATCCATAGCTGATTGCTGACTTGGCCACTTTTCTCGAGTGCAACTGCTGCAGCATCATGAGGATCGTGGAGGAGAACATGGTGCAGCATTTTTCGCCAAGCTACAACTATAAAAGGCATGTAGGGGCATCAATTCGAGGATTTTTTGGCTGTCAAACAATCTTTTGCATATTTCTTATAATTGGTTACTGAGTAGTACCGAACAATAAGAATAGCGGTTGTAAAATAGATATATCATCAATAAAATCACAAGTGGACGTAGATAATTATTAGTCGAACCATTATAAACGTGTGTTGTTCTATTTTCCCTCATTTTCACTTACTTTCATCACATTTTATTCTCTACATAATTTATTTGGTGTTTATACCATTTTTGGTACTATTTTTTCATGCTTTCATTGAGAGATATTTGAACTCACTGATTTGAGATTTGAAACGGTTTAGAATGATGAGATAATCTGTCACGAAGACTACTGCTGGAGGAAATCAACAAAGTGGTAGCCTTGAGGTGTTATCAAGATCCAACTCTCCATCCATCTAAATAACCAGGGATGAGACGGAGACCATGATGAACGAAATGCAAGAAAGGATGGTAGCTGCTAGGAGGAGATATGGAAAATTTCTTCTAGAGGATGGGATAAACAGGAACAGCTGGAGTTGTTGTAAACATGGATCGAAGACCTGAAGTTGGAGCAAATGCACTTAGGATTAGAATGGAGCAATATGGAACAACCTCTAATAGAGTTGTACGAATCGATATGGATCCTCGAGAACCAATCGGTACCGAACACCAAGAACTCAAGGGGATACCCCATGTTGCCTTGGGTAGAAATTGTGCATGTCCAAGGAATAATGCCAAGAAATTGGAGCCTGGAGGATATAAACGGGAGTCCATTCACTTCGAACTTTTAGTATACTAAGAATCTGCGTGAACGTTTAGTATGCTAAGAATTCGCCTGATTGCAAGCCGCCGATGTTGGAGACGTATGATAGAAAGTTGAATCCAATAGTTGAGGTACATCTAGCAGACGGAAATGTAGGGTGCATTTGAGGAAATGATAGGACGGTGTTTCCCTTTGTACCCGACAAATTTAACAACATTATGGTTTAGACAATTAGAAAATGGTTCCATGTGGGCCGAATTAGTAGATAAATTCATGATATAGTTCTAGGTCTCTATTTCACGATCTAAGAATGTGATGTCACTATCGAATGTGAAGTATAAGGTTGAAGAGACCCTTAAAAGTTTTTTGTGACAAGATTCAATGCAGCAACTGTCGCAATCGAGAAGCCAGACTCATCAATGATTTTGATAGCGGCAGTTTCGAAAATAGCTAGTAAAACAGATTTCAATGTTACTTTGGAACGGGATCTACCGATAGATCTCATAGATGAGAATTTTATCATGAAGTCAAAAGGTACTTATGTCAGGAGGAAGCTAAAGCTGAGCAGGAAGAAATTAATGTTGTAATTGCGGAGGACCGCCCGAAGAAGGATCCAGCAAATGAAAAGGAAATAGTAAGATGAATGATGGCTTTAAAGGATAAAGTGGCAAAGAAGGGAACCAAAATTCTCCTCTTACATAGATTTGAATGAAACACCAAAAAGGATTTACCTTGATACTAGGGACAGATCCTCTATCGGAAGGCGACGAGGAGAGATCCAACAGACCGTGAGAGAAAGTCCAGAAAATATTGCTTATTCCATGAGCTGAACGGGGATAATATGAATGATTGCACATTTGCGCAGCCTAATCGAGGAATAGGTCAGGAATAATCAATTACAGCCTTATGTGAAAAGTCGAGCTGTGGTGGTGGAATAAGAGCAGCCATCATCCGCAATGAATGGAAATGCCTTGGATCAAGGTCAAGGATAGTCATCTGCTGATCGAGGTCAAGGATAGCAACTATTTTCTACCACCTTCCTTAAACAACTCATTTCGCATCTTTCTCCCTTCCTTTTCATTTCAACAGCTCGCTCAACAACTAAGGTTTATAATATTTCGGGACCATGACAGATTTAAGGATTAAAGTGATGTCGTAAACATCAGATAATGTTGTAAGCGTCAGGCGATATCGATTGCATCAGGATGTCAAAAGTATCATAAATTCGACGACATCTGGATGTCATAAGCATTAGGGATTTTGGGCCTGCATAGGTGATGTCGTACATATATGGGTTTTGAAAATATCAGCTTTGAATATATCAGGCTCTTGGAAATATAAGCTCTGAAAGTATGTAAGGCTTCGTGTGTGTGTGTGTGTGTGTGTGTGTGTGTGTGTGTGTGTGTGTGTGTGTGTGTATCATCTTATATTATACCATCAGATTTCGAAAATATATATCTTTAAGTTTTAGATATATAGTTTTATACATACACGATTTCTAATGTGTGTGTATATTTAGCAAAGCTAGCTGGCTTTATAGTGGGTCATGTCACTGTATAAATAATGAAAAAACTGGTATTATGCACATGCACAAAACAACTAAAGGGCAAAAAAGTCCAAAAGACAAATATCAAAAGCACTGGTGCTAGACAATGGTGCATAAACTACTATAACAACATGACTATGCTCCCTCAGAAGAGGAAGCACAACCACGGCTAACATCTGACGATGGACCAATAACATGTGAAAAAGCTGAGAAGAGAGCAGCCAGATGTGGATCATAACCTTTTGAGTCGGGTGAGTAAATAAATTTTCTATCCCATGTGACATTATAAAACTTACTTTGGTTCTCCTTACCAATCTGGCCAACCCTAGTAAGACAAAAACCATCTTCCTCAACAAGGTAGATAAGAAAATGACTCTCGCTCCCGATATCACTAATAAATGCATAAAAAATTTCATTCTGAGAAGAATATCTCATATTAGAAGGAGCGTGAACCCAAGCACATTCATCGGAATTCCAGGATATTGCGGCAGCAGAAGGAACCACATCTAGGGCCGATGGTGGAGAATAACATTAGGAGCTACACAAACTGGAGCAACAACAGGAGGATCAACAATATGAGCTACAACAATGGGAGCTTTAGGAGCTACTGGAGCAACCTTTGGAACTCATTTCCGGACAGAAGGACGAGGTAGATGAATTCGGTCAGCTAGGGGAACAAAGCCAACAACTGCCGATCTAGAACATGTATTCGAAAGATGCCCAAAATACTGACAGGACGTGCATATCTTAGATTTCAACTGTATCAAACTGGCTCACATCTAGTCTGACCTTTAAAATCGTAAGTAAATGTTTGTCAGGAGTAATCTCGATCAGAGCTTTGGCATAGACTAATTTCTTTCTGGCCACGGTGTTTGCATCATAACATATCACCTTACCAACTAGGCCGGCTAATCAGTCAATCCCGATAAGAGGCTGGAGAATAGATAGAATGTGAGAAAAGTGTGTCCAAACAGTAATAGATAAAACTTGATCTTTCATCATATCCACAAAAGGACTCCAAGTAGTGATAATGAATGGTTTCCCATCTATAAGAATTTGGTCGGCTTTCAAAATACGTTGTCTTTCATCACTACGCGAGAATTTAAAATAGAACATTTCATTATCAAAGTTTACACTCAAACACTCCCTAGGATTACAAACGTGGTTGCACCTCGTTTTAACTAAACGATGGGGAGGATTAGATTCAAGAAAAAAACCCACCAAATGCTCTTTCCAATAATCCACAGCGGCCTCAATCAGTTTCTTCGGTGGGATCATCACACCATCAATTTCAACTATATCAAAGCGACGAGGAGAATACTTACCGGCATTATTAGGAAATTTGGAAAAAAAATGATGTCCATGTAGGAGCAGGGCGAGGCAGAGAAAGTGTTACACTCCTCAGACCGCTGCAGCCCCTCGTCCATCTTTGGTTTGAAGCTTCCTCTCAAGAAGAGACCTGCGAATCACCATGTCAAATAATCAAACATCTTGTGTGTGTGTTGTTGTTGGGCCGGGTGTAAAGACCATTAAAATGTGTTGTGCTATATAAATTTTGTAATGTTTTGTATGTAAAAAAGATCAACTCACTGTTTGAAATACAATCTCATTTTTTCCCTCCAACACGTCTTGTTTTCTTCTGCACCTCTTCTTCTTCTACAATTCACTTCTTCCTTCCCTTACCATGCCTCCAAAGACTCCTCGCAATACTCCGCTGCCACAGGTGGTATCAGATTCAGGAATTGAGCAGGCAAATGATGAAGATTCAATTCAATCTACCTTAGAGAAACTGGAAATTCAACTGCAGAAACAAGAAATACTTAATACCCAATTCTCAGATCCAATCTAATAATGATCGATTAAACTCCTCTATCCAAGAATTTCAATCTTCTTTACAGTTGATCTTCAAGGAACTCAAAGATCTGAGACAATGCAAGGATAATTCACATCAACAATCGCAAATATCAATTAATTCAGCTGGAATTTTGGGTGTGAATCCTACCGAAGGTAACAGATCTAATTCTTTAAATAATACATCAGTTCTTGATGCTGATTTACCAGATCATGCTAGAACAAATCAGAGCAACATACCTGCTCGTAAAAATTCTCATTCTGAAGGTATTCATTCACCACCATTTCTTCATCAAAAATCAATGAAATTAGAATTTCCTTTATAAACTGGATCTGGTGATATTTTAGCCTGGTTGAAGCAAACTGAGTTAATTTTTAAATATTACAATTTACCTAATGCTGACAAAGTTCAGGTATGTTCACTTCATTTAAGAGACGAGGCTTTACAATGGTATCACTGGTTTTCAATCAATGTTGATAATTACTTTGTCTGGGAAGTGTTTAAAGAAGAAATACTTACAAGATTTAGTACTTCTGATTTTCAACAACCATTTGAAGCATTGTCATGCATGAAACAGACAACAACAGTGAGAGAATACCTTAGCAAATTTGAGCAGATCTTGAGCCTATTAGACAAATTGCCTGCAAAGTATGTGTTAGATAGATTTGTAGGGGGTTTAAAATCAGATATTAAATATGAAATGCTTGCTAGCCAACCAAAATCATTCAGAGATGCGATAATGTTAGCAAAAATAAGTGAAGAGAAATATATGCATTTGAGGAAACCATTCAGACCTTATCAGTATGCTTCTCACAATAGTCAATCCACATCCCCACCATTTTCTAAACCTAATTCTAAACCCTCTACTGACAATCAACTCAAAACCACTACAAACCACTTTTCAAAGAAACTCACTTCAAATGACATTGTACAAAGAAGAAACAAAGAGCTATGCTATACATGTGATGAAAAATGGTTTCCAGGCCATAAATGTAAAGAGAAACAAGTGTTCATGTTAGAAGGATTTTTGCAAGGTTCAGATTCATTAATGCATGCTGAAGTTGATAATGAAGCAGAGACAAGGGATCAGTTTCAACCTGAAGTATCTTTAAGTGCTATAAGTGGAGTTGATGCAAATAATACAATTAGAGTTCAAGGATTTGTCAACACATAATTTTTTGAATGAGGAATTGGCAAAAAAAATGGGGCTGCATATTGATCTTATACAAACTTTTGATGTCTATGTTGCTAGCGGTGAGAAATTAGAAGGACAAGGTATCTGTTCGAATGTGCCTATCTCTTGTCAAGGAACAAAAATATATGCTGATTTTTTACTCTTGCCTATGAGAGGGTGTCAAATGGTTTTGGGTGTACAATGGATGAAACAACTTGATGAAAAAACTTTCAACTTTAAAAAATTAGAACCAGTTTCTTCTACATGGTGAAACTACGATTTGGAGGGCATTCAACCTAAGGAAGTCTCGATTGTGTCAGCAAATACTATTACTAAGGACATTAACTGTTACTGTCTGAGTTTTATGGTTCATATATGTACACTTACCGCTGAAGATAAACCAATGAATTTACTCCACAAGCAACCTCCTTCTTCAGCATCTCAAATACCTGAAGAATTGCAAGCAATCTTACATAATTTTTCTATAGTTTTCTCTTCGAATTTTTATCTTCCCCCACCAAGGCATTGTGATCACAAAATACCCTTGCTGCCTGATACGAAACCGCTATGCCTGAGACCATACAAGTATTCCTTTCATCTGAAAAATGAAATTGAAAAATTGATTCAGGATATGTTAAAAGCAGGAATTATTAGACCAAGTTCTAGTTCGTATGCAGCGCCTGTAGTGATGGTAAAAAAATCTGATGGATCGTGGAGAATGTGCATCGACTATAGAGAACTTAACAAGCACACAATTAAAGATAAGTTTCCAATTCCAATAATTGATGAATTACTAGATGAACTTTATGGGTCGAATTTTTTTTCTAAACTTGACTTGAAATCTGGTTATCATCAAATACGAATGTTTGAGAATGATATTCATAAAACAGCCTTTCGTACTCATGAAGGCCATTATGAATTTATTGTTATGCCATTTGGTCTCACTAATGCTCCATCTACTTTTCAAGCCTTGATGAATACAATATTCAAACCCTATCTAAGAAAGTTCATCCTTGTATTTTTTGATGATATATTGATTTACAGTAAATCATGGGCTGACCACTTACTTCATATATCATTAACTTTGGAAGTTTTGCAGACGAATCAATTGACGGTGAAATTATCCAAATGTCATTTTCCTCAAACAAGTGTATCATACTTAGGCCATATTGTTTCACAGCAAGGCATTGCAGTTGATGAAGAAAAAACAAAGGCAGTTAAACAATGGCCTGTTCCAAAAGCTTTGAAGGCATTAAGAGGTTTTTTAGGCCTATCTGGTTATTATAGAAGATTTATAAAAAATTATGGCATTATAGCAAAGCCACTCACTGACCTTCTAAAGAAGAATGCATTTCACTGGAATACTGCAGCACAAGTAGCATTTGACTGTTTGAAATCTTGTTTGTCTTCTCCTCCAATATTAGCTATGCCAGATTTCACTCAGACATTTACCATAGAATATGATGCTTCTGGAGAAGGCATTGGTGCTGTCTTACTTCAGAAAGAAAAACCAATTGCTTTCTTGAGCCAAGCACTGAAGGGAAATTCTCTGCACTTATCAACTTATGAAAAAGAACTTTTAGCTCTTATACTTGCAACAAAGAAATGGAGTCAATATCTACTGGGAAAGAAATTCATAATTAAAACTGATCATAAGAGTCTAAAATATCTCTTGGATCAGAAATTACAAAAAGGGATTCAAAGTAACTGGCTAGCAAAATTACATGGTCTTGATTATGTGGTTGAATATAAGGCAGGCAAACAGAACATTGTAGCAGATTCTCTCTCCAGAAGACATGAAGTGGATACTAATAATACTCAAGATGTAATGCAACTTACAGCAACTTCTATGGTTCAGAATACTTGGTTAGATGATTTCAAATGCAAAATTAAAGAAGATCCATATTTTTCAGACTTACATACCAATATAAAAAATAGTTCTGTTGATCCTTCAAAATATAAAATGGTTGATGGGGTGTTCTTTTACAAAGGTAAAATCATTATCAATCCTTCTGATGTTCAACTTAAGGAAGCTTTATTGCATGAATATCATGCAACTCCTTTGGGGGCCATTCTGGTATTGATAGAACTTTAAAAAGACTTAAAACAAGTTTTTTTTTTGGCATGGACAGAAATCAGATGTTCAAGAATTTATTCAATCATGTGATATTTGCCGAAGAGCTAAATCTGAAAATGTTAAATATTCTGGATTACTACAGCCACTTCCTACACCAGACAAAATTTGGGAAGACATAAGTATGGATTTCATTATTGGATTGCCAAAGTGTAATAAGTTCACTGTGATTTATGTAGTAGTGGACAAGTTAAGTAAGTATGCTCACTTTTTTCCCTTGGCACATCCATTTACAGCATCTCAAGTGGCTAAAGTATTCTTTGATGGGGTACATAAGTTGCATGGGCTTCCAAGATCAATAGTGAGTGATAGGGATGCAATTTTTACAAGCAAATTTTGGACAGAATTATTTAAAATACAAGGCTGTTCACTGGCACTAAGCTCTGCCTATCATCCACAATCAGATGGCCGGTCAGAAATTACAAATAAAACACTTGAATGCTACTTGAGGTGTTTTTGTAGTCACAAACCACATGAATGGATGAAGTGGCTTAGTCTTGCGGAATTTTGGTACAACACAACTTGGAAATTACCTATTAATTCTACACCTTTTGAATCAGTTTATGGGAGGAAACCACCATCACTACTTTCCTATATTCCAAAAACTGCTAAAGTATATCAGGTTGATGGAGAATTATACTCCAGAGATATTGCATTACAATTACTGAAAGATAGCATCAATAAAGCAAAAGAAAGGATGACAAAATATGCAAATGCACACAGGTCTGAAAGGGTTTTTCAAGAAGGTGACTGGGTATACTTAAGACTTCAACCTTATCGGCAAATCTCAGCAGGAAGTCAAAAGACAACAAAATTATCACCAAAATTTTTTGGCCCTTATGAAATTGAGCAAAAAATTGGTACTGTTGCGTACAAGCTTAAACTACCACTATCATCGAAAATACATCCGGTGTTTCACGTCTCTCAATTGAAAAAGAAAGTGGGATCTAATATAATCATTCAGAAGGATATACCTAATGCAGACACTGAATTGATTCTAGAACCAGAGACCATTCTTGCTCGTCGACCAGCTCGTTACAGGCAAGGCACAATCACTGAAGTATTAGTCAAGTGGAAACAACGACCTATTGAAGAAGCAAGCTGGGAAGATTATTGGAAATTAGTTGCTCGATTTCCCACCTTTGACCTTGAGACAAGGTCAAATTTTGATGAGGGAGGCACCTGTTACACTCCTCAGACCGCTGCAGCCCCTCGTCCATCTTTGGTTGTGAAGCTTCCTCTCAAGAAGAGACCTACGAATCACCATGTCAAACAATCAAACATCTTTTGTGTGTGTTGTTGTTGGGCCGGGTGTAAAGCCCATTAAAATGTGTTGTGCTATATAAATTCTGTAATGTTTTGTATGTAAAAAAGATCAACTCACTATTTGAAATACAATCTCATTTTTTCCCTCCAACACGTCTTGTTTTCTTCTGCACCTCTTCTTCTTCTACAATTCACTTCTTCCTTTCCTTACCATGCCTCCAAAGACTCCTCGCAATACTCCGCTGCCACAGAAAGATCCAATGGATCAGCAAGCAATGCAGCAGACATATGAATGTTGAACTTGGCATTGCTACAAGCACCTGGGGTGCAATCATTTTATAACCCATTTTCAGCAGTGTTGTACACAACAGCACCATCCACAGACACACGGTCATCATTAACCATACATCGATCTGCCCTATCTCGGCATCACCCATTACAGATCCAAAATTTTACCCAACAGAAGTTTGAGTCCAAGATTTATTACCTTTCATTTGATAATAACGGTGCTAAAGGATTCGAACCAAGACTACTGACAGGCATATCAGGACTAGCGCGAAGCGGGGAGCTTAATTCGTTTAGAAGGTTTGATATCGGGTTGACACAAGCAGCATACGCGACAGGATCGCTAACAGAATTCAGGGCGGAGAAGCAACCAACGGCTAGAGGAGGGGCCACGGAATCACCAGCATCGCCAATCGAGAGAGCAGATCCACCATCCAGACCAACGGAAGCGGACAGAGCAGGCTTCCGCTTCGGTATAGGAAAGAGACGTTGAAGACAAGAGCGGAAGCAAAACGCGGACAACGGAGGAAAGGAAGATCAGAGGCCGAAGATAACGCAGTTGAATAAAGTCGCCAGTCGCCATGGAATCTATATGAAATATGCATATATATTGATTTCAAACATACATGATTTCGAAAAATAAATGATTTCGAAAATGTATCAGATATCATGGTTTCAAATATATAGATTTTAAAAGTATGTGGATTCTAGTGCGTTTAATTTCGAGTATATATAGTTTCGTAAATATGAAGATTTTGAAAATACATGTATCAGGTTTCGTATATCATTACAGTTCTAAATATACATATTGATTTCGAAATAAAACAAGTTTTATATAACAGATTTAAAAAATGCAGGATTCGAAAATGTGAAGGCTCTGTATATGCATCATCAACTTTCAAATATGAATTGTTCCGAAGGTATATGCATGGTTTCAAATATATAAGATTTGTATGAAGTTTTATATGGTTTCAAAAATACGGCTTTGTATATATAGATTTCGAACATATAAATGAGTTTCGAAAATGTAACGTTTCGAATATATATGGTTTTAGGCGTGTCAAATGGGTTGAGTTGGGTCAAAATGGGTTGGGTCGAGTTTGACCCAATCCATTTCTGACCCATTCTTTTTTACCCATCTAGCCATATATGACCCAACCCGTTTAATAAGCGGGTTACCCATTTAACCCATTTAAAGATTTAGGGGTCGTTTGGATTACAATAAATAAGTTGTTTTTTACTTATAAAATGAAAAAATTAAAAAGTCAATATGGATAAACAAAATCTACCGACTTTTAAAAGTCATTTTTCAACTTATTGAAAAAGCAATTTTTTTTTGCTTTTCGACTCACATAAGTCGATTTTTTATATGAAAAAAATTCTAAAAAAATGTATTTTCAAATTTCAAAATTTCACATTTCAAAATTCAAATTTCAAATTTCGAAAATTCAAAATTTTCACAGTACAAAATTCAAAATTTTAAAATTCAAATTTCAAATATCAAATTTTCAAAATTCAAAATTTCAAATTTCAAAATTTTGAATTTTAAAATTTGAAATTTCAAAATTTTGAACTTTAAAAATTCAAATTCCAATTTTCAAATTTAAATTTCAAAATTCGAATTTTGAAATTTTGAAATTTGAAAATTTGAATTTTGAAAATTTGAATTTTAAAATTCGAAATTTTAAATTTTCAATTTTGAATTTAAAAATTGAAAATTTTAAAATTTAAATTTTGAAATTCGAAGTTCGAAATTTGAAATTTCGAAATTTAAATTTGGAAATTTCAAATTTTGAAAATTTTAAATTTGAAATTTTTGGAAATTTCGAATTTTGAAATTCAAAATTTTTAAATTTTTAAATTTGATATTTAAATTTTGAATTTTTGGAAATTTTGGATTTTGAAATTTTTGGAAATTTTGGATTTCGAATTTTTGGAAATTTTGAAATTTTGATATTTAAATTTTCAAATTTTTGGAAATATTGAATTTGAAATTTGAAATATGAAAATTTGAAATTTAAATTTTGAAATTTTTGGAAATTTCGAATTTGGAATTTGAAATTTTAATTGCAGTCTGAACAGAAAAAATAGCGGTTTCTACAGTAGGTGAAGTTCAAATATGAAGATGCAGTGGCCTGTTATTTTTTAAGTACAGCTGTCAATTTTCATGAAAACTATATTGTATGTTTAAAATTCTTATTTTTCAAATTTATATTAAAATTTAATGTTTTTAATAAATGGGTAAATGGGTTACCCACTTATAACCCTTTTAAAAATGGGTCAACCCTACCCATAACCCATTTAATAAAATTCATAAATGAGTTGACCCAACCCACTTAAAAGTAGGGTAAATGAGTTGGGTTAATGGATTGGGTCATATTTTGACAGGTCTATATGGTTTCAAACACGTAAGGTTGTTTTTGAATATATGTGTCAGGACCAAAAAGTGTCAAGTTTTGAATATATATAGTTTCACATGCATACGGTTTTCAAGTATATATGGTTTTGAGCATTTATGGTTTCATATATATTGGTTTCAGTATTAAGCTTTGAATATATGCAGGCTTTTGAATATATAAAAGTTCATAAAGTTTTAGGTACACATGGTTTAAACATAGATAAAGTTTCAGATATATAAAAAAAAAAATCATATTGGTTTCAAATGTATACAGTTTCAAATACATGAGTTTTGAGTGTTTGAGCATATATGGTTTTGCATATATCAATCTTTCGAATATATACGGTTTTATATATATAATTGCAAATATGAATATGATTTCGTATTATATCGGAAGGCTTCGAAAATGTGTGTGTATGTATGTATGTGTGTGTACACACATATATATACATACATATATATACATACATACATACATACATATATATATATATATATATATATGTGTATATACATATATATATATATATGTGTGTATATACATATATATATGTGTATATCAGCTCTTCAAACTTATATCATATCAGATGTTGAGTCCGCATCACGTCAGGGGGTTTTGAGCTAATTAAGGCAATATTATCAAGTATACATATGAACTGAGGAACAACAGCATAGATAAAAATATGTAGAGTACAACGCAGGATAACTGAGCATGCTATAATTCATGTTCAAAAAACCTTTTGCTTCAAGTAAACACCAATTGTACTTTATAGTACATGGTTATATGTACCACCGAGATGTCGAACACCAGCATTTCAAAAACAATAGTGGTCTAGGCTAGAAGATTTCTTCCAGTGATGTGGGACATTTTAATCAACAAGTATTTATTTAGCAATAAATTTATTTCTATTTACATCACCCTCATGCACATTTTTGTGAAGGGCCGAATATTTAATTTTTTTAATGGTAGTGAGTATTGTACCGAAACCAACTATGAATAAAATAACATTTAAATAGCCTCACTTTTACCTTACATTGAATTATGAGAAATATAGTTCTTATATCATCTACTAATACATTATTTGGATATATGCTTAATGCCATGTGGTATGGGTACGTTCATGTAGAAACGAAATGATTGATTTTCTTGTGCATAGCCCCGCCCCTTGCTATTGGATGAGTTAAACACAAAATTAGATATAATTATTGAGATAGAAAAATGAATGTGTATTCTGGTTATGAGTTTATCCCTGCATCATTTAATAGAGTTTCTTGAAGTTCAAAACAAAACACCTGATGAACATGACCATGTTGTATTATTATTATTGCTTTTAAGTTGTAAAAGCAAACATTTTGCAAGTATGTTGTATATAAGTTTGCAATGTATAGGTGTGATAATGAAATCCACAATTTTCAAAAATGAGCACTTCTATCTATCGACATAAAAATAAGTTTGAAATTCAACAAGTTCGACTGTAAAGTTTTGTGCCTATTGTCCATCGTGGATCAACATACTCATTGAAATTTATGTTCCATTTTGTTTCTACTTGAAATTCCCCATGCACCAATTTAAGTTTCTTTACAAGTTGAAACAAAGACTAATTTATTATGAACAAACATCTGAAAGTCTCCGGATTTTCCTATTAAAGCGCGACAGGAATCTCCATTATCAGATGGATTTCTAGATTTCTTATTACCAAATGGTTTTCTGGCCTTCTTATTATCAGATAGATTTTAGTTTTCATATTACCTCATTATTTTCTGGTCTTGTTATTACTAGATGGTTTTTCGGTCTCCTTATCACCAGATGGATTTCTGATCTTCTTATTACCAAATGGATTTTGGGATTTCTTATTACCAGATGGATTTCTGGTCTCTTTGTTATCAGATGGATTTCTGATCTCTTTATTATCAGATGGATTTCTGAATTTCTTATTATCAAATGGATTTCTAGTCTCCTTATTATCAGATGGATTTTTGGTCTCCTTTTTATCGGATGAATTTCTGGATTTCTTTTTACTAGATTGTTTTCTAGTTTTCTTATTATCAAATGGATTTCTTGTCTTTCATATCAGATGGTTTTTTGGTCTTCTATTAAGCAGATTTCTAGTTTTCCATATTCGAGATAAAATGATTCTCTATCTCGAAGGCATGAATTTATATATTAGAATGAGTTTCTTTATGGACTTCTGGGCTATTATTGATCCACCGTTACAAGTCAATTGCTGAAGAAATGTTAGTATTCAAAATCCACTTAAAATAAGGGTTCTTAAAGAAAAGTGCCCTCTTGTCTGTAAATTCTATCAATTCATGAATCATAACTCTTCAGACTTATAAATAAAACATTCCTTTTAGCTAAGAAAAACCTGAAATGGTACAATTATACATCTCATACAAAGATGGAGAAATATACACCCATATTAATTTTAATGAATTTCAGTGCAAAAGCTTCACCAAAAGCATCTTTGAGAAAATATTTTAAGAAACTATTACTAATTAACCAATGGATGATGGAAAGCTCCAACATATCTATTTTAAAGATGGTTCATGAAATCTTTAAAAATATGTTTGTTAGCATCATTAATGTCCTATAAAAGGTTTTGATCTGAAATGCATTGACAAAAACATTCTCAATGTTTTATGAACTCATTGGAAAAGATAAACCTATGCAAATTTTTTAGAGAAATTTATTGGAACTACTACGACTCATTAGCGCCGCTAAAATTCTTATTACAAATGTCAACTCTCGATTAAAGGCAGTTGATTCATAAATCATGACCACTTGGTCTCTTATTTGAGATTTGCATTTCTGTTATGAGATCTGATCAAAAACCCTTTTTGATAGCAACACTGAGAAAGGGCTTCTCTATCAATGGATTCGGATATCCAACAAACTTATCAATTCATTGACTCAAAAACCCAAACCAACAAGAAGCATTTTATAAAAGAAAGACCGATTTTCAGGAAATATTTCTTGGTTTATTAATGTTATTCTCTGAAAAATAGTTCTATCTTCCAAAGGAAAATTTGATATTAGAAAAACTATAGTTTTAGTTTTCAAAATGGTTTCCACAAATATACAATATGCTGAGTGTAACGACCTGATTTCTCAACGCCCGAAAATCAACATTTATACGTCCACTGTGTCAAATGTCGAACAATCGAATGCCAGAAAACCATATCATTAGGGCTAAAGAAGAAGGAGGTAAAACAAGAAATAGAAACAAAATCAGAATCTTACAATCGCAGCGGAAAAATATATAATAGATAAATGATTAATCATTAAACAAAAAGAACTATATCTGTTTGTACATTACATCATCAGAGTTCAATACAATCAACAACACAATTCAGGACGGTTATAATATCTCGTCCTTCCAAAGCTGCATATACCGCTTATACTGTACAGCGGAAATAAAAATCTACGAAAATACGTATCGACATCCAGCTCGTCTGTTGAGCTCCACAGCAATCCATCCAGAATATGTACCTTATAATACTCGATCTGACCCGAGCATTATAGTTAAATAACACACGAGTCAGCCTGAAAAACCAGCGTGAGAAAACACACTCAATTGGATTATTTAAGTTTTCAAAAATCCTTTGAAATCAAAGGTATCTTATAAGACCACGTCATAAATAAACATGCCGCGTTTTTACCTTACGATAACCAAAACATTTTTATCAAATCTGTCTGTTATTATAATAGTGTCTATAGAAAGTAAATAGAATCTAGCTGAAATGCTTGCATCTCACGTTTCAGCATAGTTGGGCACAATCAAAACCGTACATGCGCTTATTGAAGAATGGAATTCATATAATGGCAGGGCTACTAGGGTACCAACCGTCACAGTACGTGGTCTAGTTCATCGTACCGAGGATCCACCCTGATCCCCTACATCACAAGACCGGAGCTACCCCTTACTGGATGGTCCGAATAAGTTCACCCTGCGGTTGGGATCAGCAACCGCCCACACAGCCAAAAAAATGGACATCTAGACAGGAGTGACCTTACCCTAATTGGTTGCAAGCCACTTAGCCTTGTGTCAAGCTCCCATGTTTTAACCCTTCCCGGTTGATGAGGCTCGAGGCTATGCGTTACCTTTTTAGCACACATATACTTTGAATGCTCACATCCTCCTGATGACATTCTGAAAGCATTCGTCCATACAAGTCCGTTCCAAGTTTGAACGGAACCGAAGGCACTATTCCTACTACATCCATTTTGGAATCACCCTCGGGATTAGTAGCGACTATGTAACGACCCTGAATTTCCGACCCAATTTTAAATTTTAAATTCATTATTTCTAATATAAAATTTGAAATTTATATACGATCTCAATTAACGTCCAAACTTCGTTTATAAGATGCGTCTAGTGAGTTATGGGTATAAGAAAAGTTTCGTCGTAAAATATTGCAGTAAATTTCGTTCGCGTTTTACTGTATATCAGTTCATCTTAAACTGTGGAAAATTTATCTTTCAAATTCAAATATTTTTACACAGTAATGTTGTAAAAATTTATCTGATCAAGACGTCGTAATTCGTTTTGTCAAATACTGTCATCGCCTACTTCATTTAAATTGTTTTGATAAACGAAAAATTTAATCGGCGTAAATTTCGGGTTTGGATAAAACTGTCGTATCGCAATTTTCTATGTACCGTTGAAAGCGCCTCATCGCGTTGATAAAAAAGGTACATTCTTTTACGCAAATCGGAGTCCGACATAATCCGTTGTGATAATTTAACCGTTTCGGACGGACCGCTTAAACCGTATTCAGCCCAAACTAAAACAACTTGTACCCATTCAAAAGTTTATTTTAGTTGTCGTGCATTCAATAGGGGGTTAGTAGTTGGTGGTTGAGACTTGGGAATGGGAAGGACGTTTCGGGTTTCAAAGCAATATTTATTCTTACTTGAAAATTTATAAAATTTAAAAGAAACACGTACTGTTTCATTTTACAAAACTTCTCCAGGTACAACTCTCCATCTCTCCTCTTCTCCTCATCTCTATTCTTTCTCTTTTCTCTTTTTTTTTCGTCGCTGATTATATAAAAAAAATGAACGGAAGCTCATCACCTTACCACATGCACGCGAGAACTCACCTCCCCTACCCCTGAAACGCCCACCGCCACCACCTCGCACACATCTCCATGCAAAACACCTTCACCGGAAGCCACCAACGTCTAGTTATCCATCCTACATGCACACGTGCACAGACCAAGCCACCTCCCCTTCCACCGTGCGTCGCTGCCACTCACATAGCCGCGAGTCCCACTTCACATCCCACGCCCCAGACCGAAGCTCCCCCTCCATCAGCCCCACTTTTCCCTCGCGCGTGCAACGACGTCAAACCACCACTCCTCCAGCCACCTTGCCTTTCCTGCGCAGTAGTCTCCAGCGCATCCCTTCCAGTCCACTAACTCACTTGCACATGTATATGTATGGTGTCGTGTGCATGCATATATATGAAAATGTGTTCTTGCATTGAAGGAAATTTGAAGCAACGGTCTCGGTTCTGTTTTATAAAAAAAATGGATCAAGTGAAGTGTGCGTATGCGTACGTGTGTATGGTGCCGTGTGTGTGCGTACGGGTGAAGGCTTACATTTTGAAAGTGATGAATATCACTGTTTGGAAGTGATGAATATCACTATTTGGAAGGGTAGGCTTACATTTTTTTTTGAAGTCTCGGCTTTGTGTATAAAAAAAATGAAGTAACAGTGTACTGTTGCTTTATGCAACAGTGGCAGTGCACTGTCACTTTCAAATTGTTGCTTAAAGAATATATTCGCAGCATCTATTTTGTTACTAAAATAGTAATCGTTTTTTTTGTTTGTTACAGCAACCGTTTGAGTTCCATTTGCTGCAGCATCAAATTTCTCAGCTTTCGTTCTTTTCTCCGTCATTGGTAAGCGCATCTATATAATTTTATAAATTATATATCAACGTTCATTTGAATTAATACCGTCTTTCTTTTGTCGATAATTGCAGTGTTCCATTGTTCATATTGTACCGATTCCCTTCGTACTTCTTCGTGCTTTATTGTCAATTTCTCTAACCACGAAAGGTGAATTAATTTTCACGACTTATATTCTTATACGATAATAATCCAGTTTGATTGATAATTGATTGATTGTTTGATGTTTACATTGGATGTTAAATTGTTAATTGTTTAAAGTGATAAATAATATGCAATTGAATTTGATATAGGATAGTTAATAATTTAAAATTGATATATGTGATGCATTTGACTAGTTAAATTTGTATAATGTGACCCCTTTAAATGTTAAATTAATTGAAACGTAGAAATTTGGTTAAATACACCCTGAACCATTGAATGTATGTTGTATAATCGATGTAGTATGAAATTGAATAATAGACATCAAGTGTAGAACCGTATAAATATTAGTGTAATAATCTTTAATCTACATGAAATGATAGTGTAGATTCTAAAAATAATTATATTAATTTGCATAAACAACAAATGTAAATTAATACGATTATTTCGGGATTATTTAAATAAATTATTGGATTGATATTGATGTTTGTTATTGCTTGTTTATTTATTTTGACACCATCCCGGTTATCACACTGCAAGTTCCCTTTGCTATGCTTTGATTTTTGAATTGAAATGGAATCGAGTTGAAACGATAAATACCCAAATGAACTTGACTTAGGATAGAGAATTAAATAAAACCCGATTGGTCAATAATTTGATTTAAAAATAAACTAAAGATTTATTTGAATAAATAATAAGTATTTGAAATAAAGATGGAATCTGAATTTTAATGAAAGGAAAAATGTTGATATTAAATAATCTGAAACAAAATATTAACATAATAGTTGATAAAAAAACGTTGTTTTAAAATTAATTATTTAATAATTAAGTTTGGAATTATTTAATAATTAAGATTGGAATTATTTAATAATTAGGTTTTGGAATTATTTAATAATTAAAATTTGAAATTATTAATTAAGTTTTGAAATTATTTAATAATTAAATAAGATTGAATTATTTAATAATTAAATAAAATTGAATTCTTTAATAAGTAAAATTGAACTTCTTGAATAAGTGAAATTAAGTTTCTTTATTAATTGAGTTTTGAATTTGTAACCAAGTAAATAAATAAGTGAAATTGAATTTCTTTAACAAGAAATAAAATGTGATTTACTGAAATTAATGTAAGACTTGTAATTTAAAGAATTCGATTTGATGAATTTAATTTAATTCAATTTGTAAGTTTTGATATAATGAAGTTGAACTTAAGTAATTGATTTAATAAATTGGAAATTAGATAGAAAATGTTTTGAATGATAAATTAACTAAACGAATATTGAATGAAATCAATCAATGAATTTAAATTGATTTAAATGTTAGATTAAATTAATTTAAACGATTACGGAATGAAACTTATATACGAATTTAAATGAATATTTGAATTATTTTAAATCAATTATTGAAATTGAATTATAGAGTTTTGAAATGGTAAATTTGGAAGTTTAAAACGTAAATTATGGAAATTGTTTTAGAAAGACAAATGAAATGTTGGTTTACAAATTCCAATTGAAATTGAATTTGATTTGGTTTTAAAATATATTAAACGATCAATCGGTGTAATAATTACGAAAGTTATTGAAGAGACCATAATCGGTTAGGGACATCCTCACTGTCTAAACCGAAAACCCCTTTAATAACTATACGCGGAGTGTGATCCAGAATGAAGTGGTTGGAATGACATACGTGATGATTGAAGAAAGAGAACGATAATGGATAGCCTTGACACTTGTATCAAATTGAAAATGACTAAAACAAGAGCCGTGCCGGGCCAAATGGGGTTAGTTACCTCGAGCGAACACACTTCTTCGTAAACTACTCATTACTTGTTATTGATTGATGCGCACCCTTGAATTGGGAGTGTTGTTTCACGGTGTTGCGATCGTTGCGGCGATGCGTTCTCACCAGTCCGGATCAAGCAAACGGTAGTTTCACTACCTTAGGTATTGCCTCATGTGCCTTGTCATACTTGTATCTCTATATACGCGACCACTACGAATTTGTTTTGTATCGTACCTATGGAGTACTCCCTGATATCCCACTAGTTTACGGTGGAGTTAACAGTGATGTATAGACTATAATGCTATATAAATGTGTTAAGGGGGTCAATGGTAACACCTTAACATTATTTTGACATTTACTTTACTATTAGACATTATCTACTTATTGTACATTACTATATATAGATAGTTTAACGGATCCTGAAAGATGTTATTCCATTCATCTTTGAGTTATTGTTATTTCAATTTGAACCATATTATCTATATAAGAATATATGTCCTGATTCGAGTGTTTGTTTGCGCATATGCTCGGGTCAGACTGAGGATTTCTGTTGCTGAGCTGCTTAGAGCTGAAGGCTTGAAGACTACCATTATCTTTATCTTATCAGTATTGCTCTTTCCTATTTGGATATTATCGGACATCTATGTTGTTCATTTTCTTTTATTTGAGACATTGTTGTATTTCTTAGTAGCTTCATGAACTACTTTTATGATTATGTTGTAATTCCGCTGCACTATTCTGTTATGATATTTCTGTGATTTCTGTGATGATTCTCATTTGTATATATACTCCATTAATAATTCGTGTTTTGTATTATTTAAGTTGACATGTGTGGAATATTGTCAATTTAAATGGTACAGGTATACGAGTTGTTACAGATTAGCCCTTGCACTTCACTGCTCCATCTACAATACCAACTCTTGTCTTCATATGAAAATGTCCAAATCGGATCGAAGTGGTTTTCGGAAAATAAATCTCGATCCCAGTCTCTTCAAAACGATCAATGCATTGGCCAATATTGATAGTTGGTTATTTAACTATCAAATAACATTTTCAAATAACCATCAGACATTAATAATTTTCCAAATTATTTATTAGTCTCAAAATATCTTCACAAGATATATTTCCATTCTTCAACCCTTTGAAAAATAGTTTTCAAATCACTTCTTTCTCTCGGATGAAAATTTCCACCTAGTTGTTTTATTTCCACTGAAAATCGCCAATCTTAAATATTTTAGATTTTTTAAAAATAATTAAAATCACTTTATCCAAAAATATATGTACTTTAAAACATTTTAAAATAAAAATTATTTAAAACACTTAAACAAAACTATTTAAACACTTATTTTAAAAATATATACTTTAAAACACTTGAAATAAAACTATTTAAACACTTTATTAAAATATATACTTATTTCTCATGTAAACTTAAGCCAAATATGTAACATTCCCAAATTTATCAATTTAAAATTTGTAATTTATTTGAAATTTTGGAATTCAATTTGAAGTTAATTTAAATTAATTTTAAAATTTCAAAAACAAGTGAAATATTGAGTTTGTTTGTTTAATTATATATCTATATACATATGTATGTAGATTGGATTGAATTTCAAATTTGAATTTGAATTTGTATTTGTATTTGAATTTAAATAAATGTCTTAAGCAAAATTATTTAGATCCAAATATATTAATATATGTATTAATGTAGGAATTAATAATAGAAAAACATTTTCTTTTAAAGATTGTATAAATATAAAGAGAAATGTAATTATATAAATAAGAGAAAAGTAATTATAAAAATTTATTTAAATTCTTATGCATGAATTACAAGTGTTCTTATTTAACATATGAACTTAACAAGTGTTTAGATCCTAGAAAGTGAATGAGACAAGTGTCATCTCTTTTGGTTTTAACTTTTAGAAAAATTATAAAAGAAATTTAAATTGTTTTCTCTCATTCCTTTCATCACTTTGATCTCATTTTCAAAAGTTAAAAAAAAAACCAAAAGAAAACAAAAGAAAAAAAATCTGAGAAGCATCACATTTTCAAATCAGAAATTAAGCAAGTTAAAACAAATTAAAATTCACAAACCAGGAAAAAGAACAACTTCTTCAATTCAGAAAATTTAAGGCTTGGAAATTCCTTTCTATCCAGAGATCTAGAAAAACAATTTCAACTAAGCAAAGCTTCATCATCTAAACAATAGAAATCAAGCATTGTAAAAAATCAAGTCAGTAAACAACAAAGTAAGGCAAGGATCTTTCCACTAGACTAAACAAATCAAGATTTGCAATTTCCAGATTTCAACACTCAGGCCTTCTCTGTTTTCATAAACACCGAAGGTAAATTCTTTTAAAAATTTCAATTTCAATTTGTTAAATAATCAAGCAAGTAAATGCATCAGAAGCTAAGCAAATTTAAACAACTAGTTGCAGGTAAAATAAAATCCAGGATCAAGTTTAAAATAGCAATTCCAGTTCAAATAATCAATTTCCAGACACTTCCTCTCTGCTTCTGTTTTCAAGCAAATAGGTGAGTAAACTCCTTTTTAAATTTGAACTTAATGTTGTTGTTGTGAAAACATAGAAGCTTGAATTGAAAATGTGAGTTGCATGTATATAAATACATGAAAATTGGAGTGTGCATGTATGTGCACTTGAGAGAGGGGTTCTGTCCCAAGTTGACAGGCCCAAATCTGATCAAAGATTTTGATTTCTTCTTCCTTGATTAATATTAAAACCATAAGATCTAAACAAAAGTTGTTTGTTTAGGCATAATTCAAGTTCTAAAAATGGTTTCAAGAAAATTAAATTGGAGAGTTGCCTGAAAAATCGAAATTACAGGCAAATTTAAAACCTGTTGAAAAATTTGATTATCATAATTTTTGGTTTCAGTTATATCATTTAAAATGCTTTAGAAAATAATGATTTTAGAAAGTAAAATCAAAATTTTTAAATCAATATTCACTGAGATAGGAAGAAATGAAAATTTTGGGGGCTTTAGCCATTGCCGATCGCCAATACAATGGAAATGGTCGTGGTTACTCGTAAAGGTAGGGGAAGACTCAGGGATTGACAGAAAAATGCTTGACGGCTTTACAATTCGTCGTAGAGGGCCGACGAGATCAAACTAGGGTTTAAACCCATTTTTCTGTAAAGGTCGAAAATTTGGTTGTTGCGACGTCGTTGATCAACCGGAGTCGATCGCGCCAGTGCCGTTACTAGCATCGGACATCGATGGAGCTTGGGGCGCGATCACGTGACTGCTGATGGCCTGAGGTGGGTGATCGAAGCATTTTTGTGATGATCGGTTTTGGCTCCAGTTTGGGGTCGATCGCAAAATTTCGATTTCGTCGACGTGATGGGTTTTTGGGTGCTCGTGGGGCTCAGGTGGATGGTCATCGACTCGATGGTGGCTAGAGCTTCGACAAACGGTGGCGATTCCGACCGCGCATGTGCACACCACCAAGCTGTGTGTCAGTGGTTGGTGAAAAGGAGAAGCAAGATTCGACTCGAAGCAAGCCTGGGGAAAACGTATGGAAGCTCGAGTTTTAACTCGAGCGAAATTATTGATGCATCGGGTAATAATACTTGGAAAAAATTCAAGTTTGAAAATGTGGGCACTCGGGTTGATTTTCGACAAGACTCGAAGTAAACAAGCAAAGTTCTCGGGGGTGACTCGAAGCAAGTCTCGAGCCTAATATATAAAACAGTTTTTACTTAAAAAAAAATTCAAACTTTTAAACACTTTTAAACTATGTTTTCAAATGATGATTTGATTAAAGTTCAAAATTAAATTAGGACTTAAGTGAGATGTTTTCAAAGAAATTAAATTTTAGTTTATTTAGTTTTGATACAATATTTTTATAAAGTTATTTATATTAAATAAATAATGTAATTTAAAAGAAAATTAAGATAAAATGTTGTTTAAACTAAATCTTAACGTTTTAAAGTAACTAATGTGATAAAGGTGATTTATTAAAAAAGGTTTAAAAGGATAATCAAAGTAACTAAATTATCTTTTGATTTATTAAAATAAATTAATGATTTTGTTAATATAATTTCTTAAGAAGTAATTACTTAATTAATTATTAAATATTAAAGATTAATTTAATAAATAATTAAGGTTAATTAATTTGTAATTAATTATTAATTAATTAAGGAATAATTAATTAATAAAAGCAATTAAGATTTAATTAATTAACAATTAAGGGTTAATTAATTAAGATAATTAATTAAGGAATAATTAATTAATAAAGGTAATTAAGATTTAATTAATTACCAATTAAGGGTTAATTAATTAAGGAATAATTAATGAATAAAAGTAATTATGATTTAATTAATTAACAATTAAGGGTTAATTAATTAAGATAATTAATTAATGAATAATTAATTAATAAAAGTAATTAAGATTTAATTAATTAACAATTAAGGGTTAATTAATTAAGGAATAATTAATTAATAAAAGTACTTAAGATTTAATTAATTAACAATTAAGGGTTAATTAATTAAGATAATTAATTAAGTAATGATTAATTAATGAAGATGATTAAGACTTAATCAATTATAATTAATGAAATTAATTATTGATTAAAGATTACTAATGAAAGTAATTATGTGGTTAATAAATTTAAAACCACACGATTTATTCATCTTAATTAAAGATGTTTGATTGTTATTAAATGTTGTGTGTTGGATTGATATTTCTGATATGTGATGTGATGCTATGTAATATGAAATGCTTTATGCTGAGCTATGATATGTGTGATGAATATACTACTGTGTGAATGTGAAAACCCTTTGGCCCATAAAACGACAATTGAATTTCGATGCGACAGGGAGTCGGAATTCAGTTGGTTATCCAAAACCCACATCGAACCTGTGAATATTTGTAAATGATATATCCACGTGTTTTAAAAATTGAACACTCATTATTCGGTTTAGCCAGGAGAGGACCTTTGTGTCATATAACTCATTCCGAATATGTTATACGATGAAATGGATAGCATTTGAAGACGGTGGCAAAGACCGGGCGTCTTCGAGAATAATAGGATAACCTGTCGAATGACTCTGCACTGAGTTGCTCGGGTATAAAGATCTCCATATGTGATGGGGATTCCGATCGGGATTGTGGATGCCCGAATTGCAAGGACTTCTTCGGAAGTGCCTTCAGTTCTGTTCGAACCCGGAACAGACTTGTATGGTTATATGTCTGGCATCACAATTTGAGATATAAAGCTGATTTCTTTCAAATATATTTCTGTTGGTGGCAGAGAATTTATTCTCTTAGCTTAACACCCTTCTCTGAGACGTACGAGCTCAGAGGTTATGTAGTTGAAGGTTATTAGTGATATACTCCACCAATTTGTAGTGTGGCATGCTGAGTGCTGCTGATCATTTGTTGATCGAAGCATGGCTTTGTGAAAAAGCGTAGCTTTATGGATGAGACTTCGTCGAACCTCACAACCCGGTTATGGTCGAAACAGGAATCGTGGCAGCAAAGCTATTTGAGGGTAGCGCCTCCCGAGGGTATGTCCATTTCCTTCTGGATTACAAGTGGTATCATGGTATGGAGCCCAGATACTTACTTTGTGGTTGCTGCAAACTTATTGCTTTGTGGTTGTTGGTTGAGAAGCGCTTCAGATAAAGGTTGGTAACGACCCAGAGGTGGCATACTCGTGTCAGTTGTTACCTAGTTACAGAGGTAACCCGACCTTGTGTAGCAGAGATCCGGTTAGGTTCTCGGGAACGTCCCTCCAGAGGCGTTCCATTTTGTGTGGGAAGTTCCTTTGCTTGACCATTTGTCGGAAATCCAATCATCCAATACGAGCCCTTTACGGTTTTAGTTGTATAACCTGCCATTTAGTTATGGTGGTCACCACTGTTTAGATGGTAGCTATAGTAGGCATAGTACGAAATGTCTATGCTGGCTAAGATTAATATTATACCTTCGAAAATATTTTCTACACTATGCACTAATAATAATATCAAAAGAGTTTTCTCGTATTAAGCATATTTGACTATCATAAGAAGAAATCTTCTCCATGTCTGCGTTTGCATTGTGTGTGTGGTGGGAGGTCTTATGGTAGTTTCATTTTCCAAAAAGCATATCAGTTTTCTTTTATAAACTATTTTATTCCAAACAACTATTTTTGTTTACTCATACCAGTCTCATGACTGACCCGGAGTTTATTGTTCCTTTCTTAAACTCTAGGTGCCCATAATTTCCACACGGGTAGTCTAGAAGCAGGTTATTCGTGTTTTTCGAACTAGCTTGGATTTTGAAGTCTTTCGGAAGCTATCGGATTTTTGGAAAGCTTTTGGATTTGGAAATCTTTTGAAGTGTTGGAGTTTTGAAGACCTTATTGAAGTGAAGAATGTCGAAAACTTGTTGAAGTTTCTGTTGTTGTATTATTGTTTTATCGTATTTGTACCACTCTGATATTGTTGATCAATGTTGTATTGGATATTGTATCAAGTTGTATTTGTGTTGTGATCAGTGATATTCTCTTTTTTCCACGGTTCATTTTCATATAATGTTGTTATAAGCTCCATCCGAACTGGAGTTCAACGCTTGAATCTCTGGCAGTCGAATACAAGTGAGGTATTTGATGTCGATTTTCAATCACTGGATTTCGGGTCGTGACAAGTGGTATCAGAGCTAAAAGTTGAGTAAGAACTTTAACTACGGATTGTAACACATTAGATGGCTCATTAGAAATAGGGTGAAGTATACCCTAGAATGAGTATAAACCGAGAGACCGAAACCCTAAATTTCTTGGTTTATTCCTTTTTTAACTGTTGATATTCCCTAAGATATCTTGTCTGTATGCCTAAATCGAGTTTTCTTACTATTTACATATAATGAGAATGAGCGGAAGAAGAGGACAAGGTAGGGAACGGGCAAATACCACCACAACTGGTCAAGTCCCTGTAACAGCAACTATACCTACTCAACCTCAGCCAAATCTGGCTGATCTTTATAAAAGATTCTCGAGACTAGGTGGTAAGCCGTTTACTGGCGAGAAATCTGTTGTTGAAGCCCAAGCTTGGATCCAATACTGTGAAAGAATTTTCAGGGGATTAAAGTTGGAAGACGATCAAAAGTGATTAATAGCTTTTTGGAAAATCCAAGGGGAAGCATTAGCTTGTTGGGAGACAGTTATTGGGGATGAGCCGGAAGATCAGATTACGTGGAGATGATTTAAAGAAGTGTTTGAGCAGCGATACATCTCATCTGCTGGTATCTTTCGAATGTACCAGGAGTTCCTAGATTTGAAACAAGGAAGCTTATCATTTGAGGAGTACTTGAATAAATTTAATGAATTGTCTCGATTTAGTCCGGGCTAGTGAATACACCCTTGAAGAAGAATGAAAGATTCATTCAGCGAATGAATAAGGAGTATCACGAGAGGATGACAGCCCACATAAAAGAATCATTTTTGGACTTGATCGATATGGGTTATCGATATGCTACCCTAAATATGCAGAAAGTTCTGGAAGAGAAGGGGAGTTCAAGTAGTTTGAATTAGAAGAACAGAAAATTCGAAGGGAAGAGGCCGGTTCAAGGCAAGGAGAAGAAGAGAAGTAATCAAAAGAACTCAGTTAGAAATATTACTTACTATAACTGTCAGCAGAAAGACCATTTAGCAAACGATTGTGAGAAGCCAAAGAAACAAGTGAAGAAAGATCAACTTGTGAAGGCAAGCCAAAGATCCAAGGAATGCTATTGTTGTCACCAGCCAGGTCACGGAGTTAAGAATTGCCCAAAAAAGAAAGAAGCACAAATAGAAAAAGTGTGCGCAATAAAAGATGACCCCTCAACTTCAAAAATGGGTGAAGGAAAAGGAGTTTTGGAAGGTAACCCATTGTTGGTGATAGAGTGGTTAGAGTTTTATTCGATACGGAAGATTCACATAGCTTTATCTCCCAACAGATCATGAATGAATCAAAACTTAAACCTAAGTTTGTCGATTAACCTATTTGTGTGAAGAATCCAGTGGGTGGTCTCGCAAATCTTTTTCTATATTATAGGACAGTGCCTATCTCGTATTCTGGCCATCGATTTCCTATTAACCTTTATGTTCTCAATGAATTTGAAATCCTACTCGGAATGAATTGTTTATCGAAATACGAAGCCAAATTATAGTGCAACAACCGAATGATTCTGGTCAAAACAAAACTTGGAGATTTCATTGAAATTTCTTGTGAAGACCCTAGTCCAAAAAGGGATAAATTAATGTATACGTTGGGATATCCAGAACCTAGTCTGGAGTCCATTCCTATTGTCCAGCATTTTCTCGATGTATTCGAAGAAGTGAAATCTTTACACCTACACAGAGAGACTGAATTCAGAATTGACTTAATTCCGAATGCTCGTCTTGTCATTCATGCTAGTCATAGGATGGCACCCCGGGAAATAATTGAACTAGTCAAGCAAACCGGTGATTTACTAAAGAAGGGATTGATTCGACCTAATGTTTCTGAATGGGGTTCAGCTGTGGTGTTTGTGGCTAAATCTGACGGATCCTTGAAATTGTGTGTTGACTACCGCGATCTCAACAAGAAAACTCTCGAGAACAAGTTTCCATTACCCAGGATCGACGACTTATTCGATCAACTGCACGGCGCATGATTCTTTTCTAAGATGGATCTGGCCCAGGGATTCCATCAGCTACGAATTGCCGAAGACTGTGTGCACTTGACTGCTCTTAGGGGTCCGGACGTATTCTACGAATGGTTCATGCCTTTCGGACTAAACAATGCTCCCGCGTACTTTGTAGATTTAATGACCCGTGTGTTTCGGGAGGTGCTGAATAAATTTGTTCTTGTATTTATCAATGATATCCTAATCTACTCCAAAACCGAAGAGGAGCATGTTGAACATCTCAGAATTTTTTTTGGAGATTTTGAGAAGGAACATCCTATTCATTAAATTTTCTAAATGACACTTTTGGGTCAAAGAAGTCAGATTTCTTGGCCATATTGTTAATGAAGAAGGGATTTCTATTGATCCGAACAAAATTTCCGCTATTCTTGACTGGAAGCGACCCACAACTCTGAAAGAAGTTCGAAGTTTTCTGGGTTTAGCATGCTATTACCAGAGGTTTGTTCAGGACTTTTCTAAGATAGCTAGTCCATTGACTAAGCTCACAATGAAGAATGCCAAGTTCAATTAGACTCGGAAATGTGATGAAGCTTTTCAGGAATTAAAAAAGAGATTGACTACTGCTCCTGTTATCGCTATCATTAATGGGAACCAAGGCTTATCTGTCTATATTGACGCTTGTGGTGATGGGGCAGGTGCAGTATTAATGCAGAATGGGAAGGCAATTGCCTACGCGGGTAGACAATTACGTCCGCACGAGAGAAACTACCCAACACGTGATTTGGAGCTTTTGGCTATTATTTTCGCCTTAAAAATCTGGCGACATTATCTTCTGGGTAAGAATCTCCTTCAGCTTTTCTAAAAGAAAATTTTAAAAGTTCATCTTAACTTAATCTATACTTAATAAATTCTTCTTGTTTAGGTGAAAAAATTGAATTTTTCACCGACCACAAATCTTTGAAGTACCTTTTCACCCAGAAAGATTTGAATCAGCGACAACAACGTTAGTTGGAATTTCTGGCATTCTATGACCTAGATATTCTGTATGCACTTGGAAAAGCCAATGTAGTTGCCGATGCTTTGAGTGGAAAGCATGCCATTCTCACTCATCTTGTTATCGCTCCTACTCTTCTCAAAAGGATTACGAGACAGTAGAAAGAAGATGAGTTTCTTCGAGGAATTTATAAAAGAATATGCCAAGGTAAAGATACTAGTTTTGAGATGGATAGTAGAGAAGTTATAAGATTGAAAGGAAGAATTTGTGTCCTTGACATTCTGGAGCTGAAACGTGAAGTTTTGGACGAATTCCATAAGTCCAAACTTTGCATCTATCCAGGAGTCAATAAAATGTATTGTGATATCAAAAGAACGTTTTGGTGGAAAACGATGAAAATGGACATATCTATATATGTTAGACGTTGTGCTACCTGTCAACAAATTTAAAGCGATCAAAAGAAAGTGGCGGGTTTACTTCAGTCTTTGGAAGTACCTAAGTGGAAATAGGATCAAGTGTCGATGGATTTTATCAATGAATTGCCATGAACTAAGAAAGGAAATGAAGTACTTTGGGGTATAGTGCATCGCTTAACCAAAACTGCTCACTTCATTCCCGTGCAATCCACCAGGACAGCGGCAAGCTTAGCAGAGCTATATATAAAGGAAATTGTCCGTCTCCACAGTATTCCTAGTAGTATAGTGAGTGATCGTGATCCGATCTTCACTAGTAGATTTTGGGAGGCATTCCAAGCCGCATTGGGAACAAAGCTGAACTTCGGTGTTGCTTATCATCCGCAGTCTGATGGGCAGACTGAAAGGATTAATCGAATTCTAGAAGACCTTTGCAGGCTTGTATTCTCGACTTTAGTGGTTCTTGGGAGGACCATTTACATCTGGTAGAATTCTCATATAACAATAGCTATCAAGCCAGTATTGAAATGGCTCCTTATGAGGCTTTATATGGTCGTCCGTGTCGATCACCCGCATGCTGGATCGAATCAGGTGATAGACTCGTCCTTGGACCAGATATTATTAAAGAAGCCATGGAGAAAGTAGATTTTATTCGAAAAAAGTTAATAACTGCTCAAAGTCGTCAGAAGAGCTATTATGACCGAAGTAGAAGAGAATTGGAATTCCAAGTTGGAGATTTTGTATTTCTAAAATTGTCTCTGATGTGTAGTGTGCTAAGGTTTGGGAAAACTAGTAAGCTGGCACCATGGTATATTGGTCCTTTTCCTATTCTAGAGAGGATAGGTCCTCTAGCATATCGAGTGCGGCTATCCAGCTGTTATCTGGCGTGCATGATGTGTTCCACATTTCTAACCTTCGAAAATATGTGCACGATCCAAATAGTATCATTGAAGAAGCTTCTCAACAGGATTTGGAGATCACTCCCAACTTGGCTGTAAAATGAGAACCAATAAAGATCATTGATCGTGATCAAAAGCAGCTAAGAAACAAAATTGTGAGACTAGTCAAAGTACAATGGAGTGGTGATCCAAAGGACTATACTTGGGAAACAAAGGATAGTGTGCAAAATCCCAATCCCAACTGCAGAGTGGATATCTCGGCTTAATCTGGTAAGCCATTACTTTATCTTTTATATCTTCATATCTTCTTCGTTTTTCTTTTTCTCTCTTTCAAATTTTGAGGACGAAATTTTCTTAAGAGGGGAAACCTATAACATTCCCAAATTTATCAATTTAAAATTTGTAATTCATTTGAATTTTTGGAATTTAATTTGAAGTTAATTTGAATTAATTTTAAAATTTCAAAAACAAGTGAAATATTGAGTTTGTTTGTTTAATTATATATATATATACAAATGTATGTAGAATGGATTGGATTTCAAATTTGAATTTGAATTTGTATTTGTATTTGAATTTAAATAAATTTCTTAAGCAAAAATATTTGGATCCAAATATATTAACATATGTATTAATGTATGAATTAATAATAGAAAAACATTTTCTTTTAAAGATTGTATAAATATAAAGAGAAATGTAATTATATAAATAAGAGAAAAGTAATTATAAAAATTTATTTAAATTCTTATGCATGAATTACAAGTGTTCTTATTTAACATATGAACTTAACAAGTGTTTATATCCTAAAAAGTGAATAAGACAAGTGTCATCACTTTTGGTTTTAATTTTTAGAAAATTCATAAAAGAAATTTAAATTGTTTTCTCTCATTCCTTTCATCACTTTGATCTCATTTTCAAAAGTTTAAAAAAACCCAAAAGAAAACAAAAGAAAAAAAATCTGAGAAGTATCATATTTTCGAATCGGAAATCAAGCAAGTTAAAACAAATTAAAATTCACAAACCAGGAAAAAGAACAACTTCTCCAATTCAGAAAATTTAAGGGCTGGAAATTCCTTTCTATCCAGAGATCTAGAAAAACAATTTCAACTCAGCAAAGCTTCATCATCTAAACAACAGGAATCAAGCATTGTAAAAAATCAAGTCAGTAAACAACAAAGTAAGGCAAGGATCTTTCCAGTAGACTAAACAAATCAAGATTTGCAATTTCCAGATTTCAACACTCAGGCCTTCTCTGTTTTCATAAAAACTAAAGGTAAATTCTTTTAAAAATTTGAGTTTCAATTTGTTAAATAATCAAGCAAGTAAATGCATCAGAAGCTAAGCAGATTTAAACAACTAGTTGTAGGTAAAATAAAATCCAGGATCAAGTTTAAAATAGCAATTCCAGTTCAAATAATCAATTTCCAAACACTTCCTCTCTGCTTCTGTTTTCAGGCAAATAGGTGAGTAAACTCCTTTATAAATTTAAACTGGATATTGTTGTTGTGAAAACATAGAAGCTTGAATTGAAAATGTGAGTTGCATGTATATAAATACATGAAAATTGGAGTGTGCATATCTGTGCCCTTGAAAGAGGGGTTCTGCCCCAGGTTGACAGGCCTAAATCAGATCAAAGATTTTGATTTCTTCTTCCTCGATTAATATTAAACCATAAGATCTAAACAAAAGTTATTTGTTTAGGCATAATTCAAGTTCTAAAAATGGTTTCAAGTAAATTAAATTGAAGAGTTGTCTGAAAAAGCGAAATTACAGGCAAATTTAAAACCCGTTGAAAAATTCGATTACCATAATTTTTGGTTTCAGTTATATCAATTAAAATGCTTTAGAAAATAATGATTTTAGAAAGTAAAATCAAAATTTTTAAATCAATATTTACTGAGATAGGCAGAAATGAACAATTTTAGGGTTTTTGGCCATTGCCGATCGCCAATACAATAGAAATGGTCGTGGTTGCTCGTAAAGGTAGGGGAAGACTCAGGGATTAACAGAAAAATGCTCGACGATTTGACAATTCGTCGTGGAGGGCTGACGAGATCAAACTAGGGTTTAAACCCATTTTTCTGTAAAGGTCGAAAAATTGGTTGCCGCGACGTCATTAATCGACCGGAGTCGATCGCGCCAGTGCCATTACAAGCGTCGGACATCGGTGGAGCCTGGGGTGCGATCATGTGACTGCTGATGGCCTGAGATGGGTGATCGAAGAGTTTTTGTGACGATCGATTTTGGCTCCAGTTTGGGGTCGGTCGTAAAATTTCAATTTCGTCGACGTGATGGGTTTCTAGGTGCTCGTGGGGTTCAAGTGGATGGCCGTCAACTCGATGGTGGCTGGAGCTTCGACAAACGATGGCGATTCCAATCGTGCATGTGCACACCACCAAGCTGTGTGTCAATGGCTGATGAAAAGGAGAAGCAAGATTCGACTCGAAGCAAGCCAGGGGAAAACATGTGGAAGCTTGAGTTTTAACTCGAGTGAAATTTTTGATGCACCGGGTAATAATACTTGGAAAAAATTCAAGTTTGAAAATGTGGGCACTCAGGCTGATTTTCGACAAGACTCGAAGTAAACAAACAAAGTTCTCGGGGGTGACTCGAAGCAGGTCTCGATCCTAATAAATAAAACTGTTTTTACTTTAAAAAAATTCAAACTTTTAAACACTTTTAAACTATGTTTACGAACGATGATTTGATTAAAGTTTTAAATTAATTTAGGACTTAAGTAAGATGTTTTCAAAGAAATTAAATTTTAATTTATTTAGTTTTGATACAATATTTTTATAAAGTTATTTATATTAAATAAATAATGTAATTTAAAAGAAAACTAAGATAAAATGTTGTTTAAACTAAATCTTAACCTTTTAAAGTAACTAATGTGATAAAGGTGATTTATTAAAAAAGGTTTAAAAGGATAATCAAAGTAATTAAATTATCTTTTGGTTTATTAAAAAAAATTAATGGCTTTGTTAATATAATTTCTTAAGAAGTAATTACTTAATTAATTATTTAATATTAAAGATTAATTTAATAAATAATTAAGGTTAATTAATTTGTAATTAATTACTAGTTAATTAAGGAATAATTAACTAATAAAAGTAATTAAGATTTAATTAATTAACAATTAAGGGTTAATTAATTAAGATAATTAATTAAGGAATAATTAATTAATAGAAGTAATTAAGATTTAATTAGTTAACAATTAAGGGTTAATTAATTAAGTTAATTAATTAAGGAATAATTAATTAATAAAAGTAATTAAGATTTAATTAGTTAATAATTAAGGGTTAATTAATTAAGATAATTAATTAATAAAAGTAATTAAGATAATTAATTAATAATTAAGGGTTAATTAATTAAGATAACTAATTAAGGAATAATTAATTAATAAAAGTAATTAAGATTTAATTAATTAACAATTAAGGGTTAATTAATTAAGATAATTAATTAAGAAATGATTAATTAATGAAGATGATTAAGACTTAATCAATTGTAATTAATGAAATTAATTATTGATTAAAGATTACTGATGAAAGTAATTATGTGGTTAATAAATTTAAAACCACACGATTTATTCATCTTAATCAAAGATGTTTGATTGTTATTAAATGCTGTGTGTTGGATTGATATTTCTGATATGTGATGTGATGCTATGTAATATGAAATGCTTTGTGCGGAGCTGTGATATATATGATGAATATACTGCTGTGTGAATGTGAAAACCCTTTGGCCCTTAAAACGGCAATTGAATTTCGATGCGACAGGGAGTCGAATTTCAGTTGGTTATTCGAAACCCACATCGAACCTATGAATCTTTGTGAATGATATATCCACGTGTTTTAAAAATTGAACGCTCACTATTCGATCTAGCCGGGAGAGGACCTTTGTGCCATATAACCTATTTCGAATATGTGATACGACAAAATGGATAGCATTTGAAGACGGTGGTGAAGACCGGGCGTCTTCGAGAACGATAGGATAACCTGTCATATGACTCTGCACTGAGTTGCTTCGTTATAGAGATCACCTTATGTGATGTGGAGCCCGATCGGGATTGCGGATGCCCAGATTGCAAGGACTTCTTCGGAAGTGCCTTCGGTTCTGTTCGAACCTGGAATAGACTTGTATGGTTGTATGTCTAAAATTACAATTTGAGATATAAAGCTGATTTCTTTCAAATACATTTCTGTTGGTGGCAGAGAATTCATTCTCTTAGCTTAACACACTTCTCTGAGACGTACGAGCTCAGAGGTTATGTAGTTGAGGTTTATTAGTGATATACTCCCAATTTGGTAGTGTGGCATGCTGAGTGCTGCTGATCATTTGTTGATCGAAGCATGGCTTTGTGTAAATGGGTAGCTTTATGGACGAGACTTCGTCGAACCTCACAACCTGGTTATGGTCGAAATAGAAATCGTGGCAGCAAGGTTATTTGGGGGTAGCGCCCTCCTGAGGTTATGTCCATTTCCTTCTGGATTATAAGTGGTATCATGGTATGGAGCCCAGATACTTACTTTGTGGTTGTTGCAAACTTATTGCTTTGTGGTTGTTGGTTGAGAAACGCTTCAGATAAAGGTTGGTAACGACCGGGAGGTGGCATACTCCTGTCAGTTGTTACCTAGTTAAAGAGGTAACCCGGCCTTGTGTAGTAGAGATCCGGTTTGGTTCTCGGGAATGTCCCTCCAAAGGCGTTCCATTTTGTGTGGGAAGTTTCTTTTCCTGGCCATTTGTTGGAAATCCAATCATCTAATACGATCCATTTACGGTTTTAGTTGTACAACCTGCCATTTACTTATGGTGATCACCACTGTTTAGATGGTAGCTATAGTAGGCATAATACAAAATGTCTATGCTGGCTAAGGTTAATATTATACTTTCGAAAATGTTTTCTACACTATGCACTTATAATAATATCAAAAGAGTTTTCTCGTATTAAGCATATTTGACTATCATAAGAAGAAATCTCCTCCAAGTCTGCGTTTGCATTGTGTGTGTGGTTGGAGGTCTTATGGTAGTTTCATTTTTCAAAAAGCATATGGATTTTCTTTTATAAACTGTTTTATTCCAAACAACTTTTTTTGTTTACTCATACCAGTCACATGATTGACCCAGAGTTTATTGTTCCTTTCCTAAACTCTGGGTGCCCATAATTTCCACACGGGCAACCTAGAAGCAGGTTATCCGTGTTTTTCGAGCTAGCTTGGATTTTGAAGTCTTTCGAAAGCTATCGGATTTTTGGTAAGATTTTGGAGTTGGAAATCTTTTGAAGTGTTGGAATTTGAAGACCTTATTGAAGTGAAATATGTCGGAAACTTGTTGAAGTTTCTATTGTCATATTATTGTTGTACCATATTTGTACCACTCTGATATTGTTGATCAATGTTGCATTGGATATTGTATCAAGTTGCATTTGTGTTGTGATCAGTGATATTCATTTTTTTTCCGCCGTTTATTTTCACCTGATGTTGTTATACGCTCCATCTGAAGTGGAGTTCAACGCTTGAATCTTCGGCGGTCGAATACAAGTGAGGTATTTGATGTCAATTTTCAATCGCTGGATTTCGGGTCGTGACAAAATAAATCTTAAAATAAAATTATGAAATTCTATACGAGTTTGCAAATAAAAACTTTAGCCATACTATCTTTAAAATAAAACTACTTTATAAAATATAAATATTAATAATTATCTTTTTAAATCATAATACCAATTAACCTTTTTAAAATAATTACTACTATAACTAATTTAATAAATATTTACCTTTAAAAATTTTAAACAACTTAAATAATAATTTCTCAAAAACATTTCTTTAAAACAACTTTAAGACTTTTAACCTATACTTAAAAATCTGCTTCGCAAACATACTTGGCTTTTCAGAGAAATACACTTTTCTTTCATACCTTAAAAAAATAAACCATTATTTATTTTTAAAACAAATTACCCATTCTTTTATAAATTTCCAACGTGAATTTATACTTTCAAATATCCATTGATATCTTATTTCACTTTACAAACCCAATTTATAAATTCATAGTCTCATCTTCCTTCTAAAACACAGTTTCAAACACTTAAACAATTTTCAGATTGATTTACAAAATTAACTCCATTTTAAAATAAATTTCTTTACTTATCCAATTTTATTTCAAAACTCATTAATTTTAGATTTGAATTTTTTTTATAATTTAAAATCTTATTTAAAATGAAAATACCAATTTTGTACTTTTTCAAAAATTCGTCTTTATCCTTCCCAAACTATTTTAAACCTTGAATTTTTAAAAACAAATCCTTTATCCCTTTAATTAATATTAGTTAAGTTTAAAAATTCATTTATTCCCATTTATTCAAAAGTATCCTTTACGTTACTACGAAATTTATTTATTAGAATTTAAAAATCAACTTTTATCCTTTTCCAATTCATTATTTTTCAAATTCTCTATAATTATTTACTTAAAATACCCTATTTTATTTTCCTTTAAAACTTCAATCTTTATATTTTTGATATCACAATATATCCAAAATATATCCAGCCAAACCATAGCATCCAATTTTTCCAATTACCAATATAATCTATCTCAGATTATTAAATAAATCAGATCACAGAATATTAACAACAATCTAAATATTTTGAGGAATCCAGTTGGACCCCTCCAAACTGTTTTCTGCATCCACAGATGTTAGCACAACAATTAAAATACCAATCCCAATTCTAGGTGGGATATCGCGGTATATTGGGTCATCCGCTATTATACGAGGTGCATAGGGTCTCATCCGCTATATAATGCGGGAAATCAATCGCTCCAATATATATTATATATACTAATATATATATATATATATATATATATATAAATACTATCACATCCAGACATTTCAAGCAATTAATCAATAATTTAAATTTACTATTTAAATTTAAACGGAATCCAAATGAGTGTGGTTAACTCACCTTTGATTTTTGTTTTGCAATCCATCCAACCCGACATGTGTCGACGATTTTCGACCAGTCCTTGTGTCCATTATTCATATCAGAATTTGCACTTGTTGCTAACGTATGAAACTGCCAAACAAACTTGATATTTGAAATTCAAGTTAAACTAATTTTCAAATATTTAAAATCAATTAAATATTTCAATTTCAAATATCCAGAAATTCCGGGTCATCACATTCCTCCCACCCTTAAAAGAATTTCGTCCTCGAAATTACTAGTTAAGAAGAATAGTCCAATACCCGTTTATTCCCAAAGCCAAACAGTTTTAACAACTTGCCAAACAATCTTTCATTTAAGATACACTATCACTCTACTATCTTTCCAAACTCATCCATGTTTTCGAACAGCATTACTTACTCAACAATTCAAATTTAAATTTAAATCCAAATTTAAATTATCAAAAAATTTCTCAAAATTTTCCGACACTTTAGATTTCCAAAAAATTTCCTCAGCGTCTCCTTTGCATAGCTAGATCGGTACAACTACAAAATGCCTCTGTGGCCTCCAGATTTCAAAAGAAAACAAAAGGCCAAGTGGCTAGACCAGAAAATCATCAAATTTCATATAGAAATTTAAACACATACCTCTATGTTGTCCAATTTAAATTTATCTTTGAAAATCAAAACATCCATTTATCCTTTGCCTTTAGATATTTATCCTACTAAGCAATAATATCCAATTACAGATTTCAAAATCATTTTATACATATATTTACAATAATTTCAATATCTATTTCATTTAAACCTGTACGATGCATATATATCATCCGTACGCAATACCAAATTCGATCGCTTACTCGATTACACAATTTCACTTCTAAACTAGTATCGTGCATCCGACTCTCTAGTGCAGACTCAGATCTGGTTTCTTGATCAGAAAACGTCATTCTCCTTATATAGCCACAAACTATGATAGAGAATTTTCAAAATCAATCAAAAATCCATATCCAGAGTTCGCCGTCCAAAATCGAGTGAAAAATTCCAACTCGGATCGGTTTAACTACTTCGAAATTCTATGCTCGAATCTAGATCAAATCATTATGCGAATAAAATAATATACGTATATCCTACATATTTGCCCCCAATTGATTATTAGCTATATCGGTTCTCTTTTATTCACATTTATGTTGGTTTCCAATCTCTTATCCACAATTATCTCATTTCACAACTTTACTTAATCTCCATTCCAAAATTACTTAGTATATTTTTAATACCAAATTTACTTAAGAATTTCACCATTCATTTCTTAGGTTCGATATTTTATATATTTATTTTTACTTTACTGCTGTAGTTTATATCCATTCTATTCACTTTTCCCTTACAATTCCATTTGAATTTAATTTATCTCCAATTCTTAATTTATTTCCAAATCAAATTAAATATTAAATTCTATTCTTCTTATCTCAACCCACTAAATCAATTTGTTTACTTACTAATTTTTATTCTCAATCTTTATTTTATTTAGTCTAACTCAACTATATTTTTCATTTTACTTTATTTAACACCATTCGATTTTAATTCCAATATCCAGTTTCAATTTCATTTACTTACAAATATAAATTCATTTGTTCATTCACAAATTTATTTCCAACTAATAAATTTTATTTTCAACAACTTATTTTATTTTGCCTACTTAGATTTATTTCCTCAACATTCACTTTCTATTTAACTTGGTTTAGTTACATTCTAATTTAATTCAGCTCTCAAGCTTCTATAAGTTCTCCAATTTATTTACCTTCTATTGGCGAACTTCTTTTAATTCACTTCAATTAATTAGCTTACCTTTCAGCTTATTTTGTTTTCATACTTACTTTTATTTACTTTTTACAAGTTAATTCCATTCCATGCAAATTTCCAAATTTATAAGTTTCCAAACCTGTTTATAATCCATAAACATTTTTAGTTAAACTTCCAGAGTACAAACCACTACTTAAACACTCAAAACATTTTATTCCGATTTCAGAGACTTCAACAATCATTTAAGATTTCAAAATCATTTTGAAATCAATTATATCCAAAGTCCTTTGGTATCAAATTATCTTTTGAATTTTAAAACCAAACTTAGTTTTGCAAACACTCCATTTAAAAAAAAATTGTAGCAATTTCTATTTTGGAAATTCGAAAATGAACATCGATAATGCTGTAGTCATCACCAAAGTTATTTTCCAGCGACCGAAATGAGTTCAATGCTTTTATCTCTTCAAAGCCCTTCAAATATTTTTAAAATTCCAAATCTCACTCGATTTCAAATCCAATCCAAAAATATTTCTCAAATAATATCACCATTACTCCTCCAAAACCTATAAAAATCATTTTCAAACTCAAAGGAATTTAATTTTTTCCAAAATTCCAAATTCTTTCGATTCATATTCAAATATTACTCTGGAATTTTATTTTCAATTATAAATCACATTTATAATTCACATTTACAAATCTCATTCTGTTTTATAAATTATTCCCTAACTTTGGTTATAATATTATTTTCTTATTTCAATTTCCACACACCAATGATAATATTTTAATATTATTACTTCCTAACAAGCAAGCAACCAATTATAATAATTTCTGAAAATTATTCCTTTTATATACAAAAATAATTTGGATAAAATTATTTCATTTACCCTATTTTAAAACAATACTGTGTCGGTTTATCGTGTTTAAGAATTTAAAAACCCCTATCGATAAAATGGCATTCCACATATCGACTAGGATCCATAAACACTCAACTGATAAGTCAACACAAAATAAAAACAATTTTTATATTCACTAACAAATACGCGCTCATTAATACTCTCAAACTCATTCTAGAGTACTACGGACTATAACTAATTTAATAAATATTTACCTTTAAAACTTTTAAATAACTTAAATAATAATTTCTCAAAAACATTCCTTTAAAACAACTTTAAAACTTTTCACTTATATTTAAAAATCTACTTCGCAAACGTACATGGCTTTTCAGAGAAATACACTTTTCTTTCATACCATAAAAAAATAAACCACTATTTATTTTTAAAACAAATTATCCATTCTTTTATAAATTTCCACCGTGAATTTATTCTTCCAAATTTCCACTAATATCTTGTTTCACTTTATAAACCCAGTTTATAAATTCATAGTCTCATCTTCCTTCTAAAACACAGTTCAAACACATAATCAATTTTCAAATTGATTTACAAAATTAACTCCATTCTAAAATAAATTTCTTTACTTATCCAATTTTAGTTCAAAACTCATTAATTTCAGATTTAATTATTTTCATTATAATTTAAGATCTTATTTAAACTGAAAATACCAATTTTATAATTTTCCAAAAATTCTTCTTTATCCTTCCCAAACTATTTTAAAGCTTTAATTTTTAAAAACAAATCCTTTATTCCTTTAAATAATATTACTTAAGTTTAAAAATTCATTTATTCCCATTTATTCAAAAATCTCCTTTACCATACTTGAAAATTTATTTATTAGAATTTAAAAATCAACTTTTATCCTTTTCCAATTCATTCTTTAATTTATCCAATTCTATATAATTATTTACTTAAAATTCCCTATTTTATTTTCCTTTGAAAATTCAGTCTTTATATTTTTGATATCACAATATATCCAAAATATATTCAGTCAAACCATAGCATCCAATTTTTTCAATTACCGATATAATCTATCTCAGATTATTAAATAAATCGGATCATAGAATATTAAAAACAATCTAAATATTTTAAGGAATCCAGTTGGATACCTCCAACCCGTTTCCCTACAGCCACAGATGTTAGCACAATAGTTAAAAATATCAATCCCACTTCGAGGTGGGATATCGCGGGATATGACGCCATCCACTATTATGCAGGGCGCATAGGGTCTCATCCGCTATATAATGCGAGAAATCAATCATTCCAGTATACACTATATATACTACTACATATAAATACTATCACATCCAGACATTTCGAGAAATCGATCAATAATTTAAATTTACTATTTAAATTTAAAAGGAATCCAAATCAGTGAGGTTAACTCACCTTTGATTTTTGTTTTGCAATCCATCCAACCCGACTTGTTTCCACGATTTTCGACCAGTGCTTGTGTCCATTATTCATAGCAAAGCCACGAGGTGGCAAATTATGCCCAAAAAGATTCAAACCTGAATAACCTCAAAAATGGATGTAGATAACTAACTAATGAAGAAAGCTAAAATGTATTCTATGGTAAACTGAACAGATATGTAGAATGAAATAACCAAACAACCAAACAACAAAGGTTGGAACATCAAATTCTCAAGGGACATTAACCAAAATCCAAATAAGTATCTACTTAAAGGAAAGTGTGATAAAAACTGGTCACCAAAGAGTTAGAAAATTCCACCAATTGATGAGAGAATACGAAGAATGGCCTCATGAAAACCCTATCGTATTCAGGTAAAATTTCTACCTCAAAAGGTCTTTAGAAAGTTTTCATCTTTCTAAATTCAATTTCAAGATCATTTTTCTAAAAAATCAAAAAACTGCTTTATCTTACCATTTTGTGAACAGTCAATTTTTATAAAATCCCAACTGGGAATCTTTTGTTCAGAAAAATTATGAAATCACTTATGAGTTATAAGATATTCCATCCCTTAACAAAGAAGGAGTGCCATTTCTACAAGTTCAAGAAGTATTTTTATTCTAAAGATATTTTTGATAAATTTCAAAAGCTTTTCCAATTACTATTCTTCAAAGATTTCAAATAAGAGTTTTCAATGAAGAACTTCCAATTTGCATAAAAGAAAGGTTAAAAAGGAAAAGTTATCAAAGTTATAATATAAATATATATGTGTGTGTGTGTGTGTGAAAAAGAAAGGAAGAATCACTTTGTCTAAGCAAAAAAGAAAGAAAAAAATTTAAAATACAAAAATGATTCAAACCAGAAGCAAAACTTCGGATCATGAAGATGAAATTGTCATGGAGATAGAGTCATTGTAGAAATGGGAATATTATCAACATTTTGAAGAGACAAAGATGTCAAGTGAGCTATTGTCAATACAGAAGCTATTGGCAATACATCAAAGGAAGTACCAGCAATCGTGATCAAAGGCAGAGGGCATGTCGAACCCAAAGGAAATATAAGTCATCACATCTATGAAAATAAAATAATTGCAAACAGTCGATATCAAACCTTAACAAGCAATGTCGAACTTATAAATAACCTCAAAGAAATGATATTGAAATTCATTGCAAGTAGGAATATCGAAGTTAAGTATTTTGGATAATATCAAGCATTATAGGATGTCACAAATTATCGGGACAGTGAGGACGTCGAATGGTTGAATTAATGCCGCATCTCATCGATGTTGCATGTCGTCGATTATGGATGTCGCATGTCACCAGATCAGTAAAGATATTGAATTTCATAGTCGCATATTTGAACTTGGTTTTTCATCCTTGAACACTTAGTTTGGATTTTAAATAATTTCATGAAGAAAAAACCAAAGGGTATTATTGATTATTTTTTGAATATGCCTCCTTATACAACATATCGTGTATTGAACCAATTTTCGGTTTAGCAATAGGTATGTATGGAGCTAAAAACCTTAAGAACAACAATTAATTCACAAATACTTATAGGACATCCTAGGACAAGCAGAGTATTATTAAAGTCAATTTAATGTGATCACCATATTTTAATGATGTAACTCATTCGCCAGAATTTTTTCTGACCCACCCCTTTTCTTTCTTTTTCCCGACCATAGGAGGATAGGGTAGGAGGCGATAGGCCCATCGATGGTACTTGAAGAGATGACCTTGGAGCTAGAGTTCTTTTTATTTCCTATTACTCCCCATGTACTATTTATCTTATTTAATATTTTATCAGACCATATGATATATTTCTGTATGCTGTGGATTTGTCTACGTACTATTTTAAGACCGTGTTTTGGATATTTTCTAAGATGATTATTTTTAGTATTTATATTTTTCTGCCTTCAATTATGAGATATGAAAGTTTAGTATGCCTTAGATTTCATTCTTGTATCTTTTGTCTTTGAAATATTTTAAAACCCCAACGGCTCATATTTCTTGCATTAACGCAAGTCCGAAAGTCACCCTAGACTTTGGATCGGTGTCTCAGGAGGTGCGGGTTGTTACAAGTTTAGACTAAAAAAGGTTATCTATTTTTCTTCTAATTTGATTTATTTTTCATTAATAACTAAATTATATATGCAAGGCATAACATAAGGTTTGATGCAAATGTGTTAGTCTGAGCCAAATTTTTATCTTGCAAGTTATAGAACTGGTATGAAATTACAAGAAGGATCATATAAACTATGCATGTGATATGTTATTTGCTAATGCATGTACATTAACTTACTACATAGCCATAAATTTGCATAATGGCCTATACCTTAACTTATTATATGTCGTTTGCTAATTTCAAAACTCAAAGGTAGCAACGAGACGATCAAAGAGGCATACTTTAGCTATAATTGCAGCTTTTCGTGCAAAAGATAAGACTAATGGTGTAAAAATCAATGAAATGAGAAATGTTGAAATAGAAGTTTCTCATACTCTTCATAGTTTAAACACTATTGTTAGAAGATTTACTCACAAGCGTGCTAAAATTTAACATCCATCTGACAAAATTCAGCCTCCACATGTCACTCCCGACCCTAATTCAACCCCTTCTCTAAATATTACTCTCATAAACTCAGACTCAATCGACACCATTGATGCCAAAAACAACTTAAATTTTCTAATGATGGTTTTTGACAAGAGCCAATTAGACAAAAAGTGGAAAGACGATGATGAAAACATTTTCTTTAATGTCGAATGAGAAGGCCGAAGTAGAATTCAACGATCGAGGTCTACCAATATGTTCTAATTCTAAGCACTTATCCACCTATCTTGGTACCTTAGCAAGGGAGATGATACCTATAACCATTACCGAGTGGAAAAAAGTCGACCAACACTAAAAGGAAGTTTTATGGAGTTGTATTCAGGTATGAAAAATTCAAACAGCACATAAAAATATGTAATATGCATGCTGCACTTAAAATTATATGTATATAGCACTTAAAATGTACCGCTTTTAAAAATATATTATGTGTATACTACACATAAAAATATATTATATGTAAACCGCACTTAAAAATATATGTATACAACAAATAAAATATACTTCATTTAAAAAATTCAAGGAACATTTAAAAGTATTTTATATGTGTACTTCACTTAAAAATTCAAACTAATGGAGTTAAAGGTATGCCCTAAGGACAATTATGTAATTTGTTACATATATCTAACTCGTTGACCAATTATGTTCAAAATAGAAGGTATTTTCTTTTTGGAATATATTTGATATCTTATATAAATTAATCAATTTAACAAAAAGTATATTTGATAGAAAATCCATAAATGGTATATCTTGTGATAATAGTTACAAAGTGTGTTAACCGTGAGTAATTTATCATAATGAACATATATATACCATTTTAAATGTTCCTATCAAGATGTATCTAGACTACATATCGATGTATCCATTGAGACTATAGTATGCAATGCTCTTCAAATGTTGGGTAGTGTATTAATCATGACTATTGGAAGCACCTAGAGGTTACGTACTGATAATTATTGAATAACTATAGAACGATTCGCTCGATAGTTTTCCATTAGTTAATACAACTAAGGTCAAGTAGGAAATATCATTATGACTAATTTACGTCGTTCTCTTGACTTGGAGAATACTGTTGATCTTCAATATGAAAACTCCGCTTTGATTATAGTCAAATCAGGGCACTGCGTCCATTGGGTGGATATAGTTGGGTCGAGTCGAAATATCAAAAGTGAAGCACTATTTAACAGAGGATTCGTCTCCACGATAATATGAAGTTAGCATTACGGTCAACTCAAAGTCAAAGTCTCTGACCAGAGCATTTTGATTAATAATAATGTTATTATTGAAATAACAACTTTGTGTTTGGACTATAGAGTTAAATATGAACGATTGTGGAATTTTGACCGTTATAAAAATCCACAAGTACAAAAGTGATATAGGTTTAATGAAGGGAATTAATGTATGTCGCAACCGGGTAATGCTTATTAAACTAAAATTATATTTTAATAAAACCGAGTAAACGATAAATTTGGTTATAATGTCACATCACCTACCAAATGATGTGTGCGCATTAACATTCAAATAGTTCATTGTTAACCGTTGATCGAATTTATATCCAAGAATTACATAACCGAAATGATGAATTCTCTTTAGACTAAATTATTTAATTAGTTTATAATTGTTAAATATTAATTATTATTTATGAAATATTAATTATAAGATTTGAATATGATTTGACAAATAAATATTGTTGTATAGATTTATAATAGTTATAAATATATCGATCGATATGAGATATCGATAGCAAATTAAATTAGATTTAATTAAACATGTTTAATTTGGGTTAAATGGGCTATTATCCCATGTTGGTAGAGGATTGGTTTGGCTGCAATAATAGGGATAGAGGCGGCTAAAAAAAGGAAAGGGGGTGTTGAAATGAATGGTTGAGATTAAATGAGAAAGAGTATGAGATACTATCATAGTTTCTCTCTTATTCAACCAATATATAACCATCTCTAAACCCAACTTGGATATTTATTTTTTAGCCGCCTCTTTCATCATCTTTATGGCCGATCTCCCCCTCTAAAAACCTAAAAAATTCTTAAACCAAATTCATTTAGATCCAAGCCTATTTGATAGCAAGAAGATCTGTGATTCAAGACTAGAAAATGACGAATCAAAGAATTGTATAGGAAGAGGATTCATCTTTTCAATGTGGACTTGAAGAAATATGTTTTAGGTAACCATTTATTTATACAATATACAGATAATTATGGTAAAATAATTTATTGCTCATATATCCTTGTGTGTGTGTGTATTTGTCTTTGTGTGTGTTATTATTGTTTAGTTTGTTATGTAAGATTACTATTGGTATTGTTGTTGTCATAATAATGGTTAGCTATGTGCATAAATTTATTGTGCTCATACATACTCCTATTTCATTAATAATCTAATGATCTAGGCTAAATAAAAGTATTTTATTTTAAGATTATGTTAATTAATACACATATAGATTAATATATAAAAAATGCATCTACATAATCTATATCAAAGTCTGTGTATATATACTACAAAAAAATTGATCTAATATTTCTACCATATGTTTATACTAATTTTAACAGCCAAAAATAATTTTTGTGTTATTATTATATCTTTTTTCATTATTTAATTACTACAAGGTTTAATAAATTAATATAAAATAAATAAAATTTTGAAAATTCAATTTTTTTAATTAGTTCATCATACCAAATGTTTCTCAACAAAAGTGTCAATTTTTTTTGCATTTATTTTATATTTATTAAATTGAAAATTGGCTGTTTAGTAATTAACTAAATAAAAACATAATTTTATATTCAAAAAATCTAAAAAAATCGTAACCATTAAAATATAATCTAAATTTCTGAAAAATTTGAAATTTGAAATTTTATTATATAATTAATTTATATTATTTATTAAATTATAAATTGAATAATTAATACATAATATATTAATATATTAAATATGTTATAACAAAGTCGGACCTGTAAATAATTTGAAATGAAAATTTTAAAATTAATTTATATATATGTTTATTATAATATAAATTTACATTTACTATTATGTTTATACACACAAACATACATATATTTGTATACTTATTTTAGTTTAATTCAAACGTGTGTGTGTATATAAGTAAAATAATTTATTTCCACAAATATACATATATGTTCAATTGTTACTTATAATATAATATATACATATATATATAATATTTTATATAATAAATTAATTTATATATATACAAATAAATACATATACATATACTTGTATATTATAGTATATGCACATATTTCGACAACATACAATATATACAGACTGAGTTAATGTATCCATTGCGATGTAATTCTCAACATCTATATACAATCATGTTATACCTTACATGGAATATCATGTAACACATGCACACATATATACATATGTATATGATACATATATATTATTATATATTAAGTAAAATAAAATCAAATAAATTTCAAACAAGTTATGAATTTAAATAAAACATAATATTTTATTTAAATTAAATATAAAAATGTTCTAAATAAATTAGACTTCACAGGCCCAATAAAGATCCAATAGATTAAAAAAATTGAATTCACTAATAACTTCCACTACGGGCTAGCTTAGTTCCAACAATGATATCAAAGTCCAACAGCCTATGCGATCTAAATTAGTCATGTTAGGGTTATCTATTAAGCTCACATCCCAAACGTTGCCCCTAATAGAAGAGAGCCAATTTGATTTGAGCCTTGGGCTAATTATCCAAAAAAAAATTAAAATTTAAAATAAGATAAAAATATATTACAAAAGTTATAATATTTCAAAATATTTGATTATATATATATATATTAATTTCGAAGTTTTTAAAAATTTATTAATTAGATTAATAAAATAAATTAATAAAATAAGTTAATTAATAAAATATATATGCATGTATTATATATTATGATATATGTTATAATATTCTGAAATATTTAAAATAACATAAGTATACATGTAAGTATATGGATTGAATTTTAAAATTAATATAATCTAATTAAAAGTGTTTAATTAAATAAATTAATTAAAGGTTAAATTAATTAATTAATTAATTAAAGTTTAATTAATTAAAGGTTAATTAATTAAACGAATACACACATATATAAGTTATGTGTGTAATACTATAAAGGTTATAGTATGTAATAAATACTTAATATGAATTTTATATTAAAATAACATAAATTATTTAAATTGTTAATTAATTGAAATTAGTTACATAATATTTAATTAATATAGTTTTATACATAAGACTATTATATAAGGAATATGAAATATATAAGTTATATAAAAATAAAACTTATATAATATGAATGTATAATTTAAAGGAGGGATGTCGAAGAAACCCTAATTAGACTTGAGAAATAAGTACATACATAATTGTACGATACCATGATTTCTGTTGTGTCCGATACTTTAATCATGACAATAATTCATAAGAATTACATTATTCCACAAGTGGATCCAACTCAATATTAAATATTAAAGATTATGAATTTTTAAAATTAAGTTGTCCTCTACCATATAAATATTAATAAATTACTCGTGTGCTTCTTAGTTGTTGAGAAAACTCAAGCTAAGGATGTTACGTATAGTATTATTAATATATTGAATAGATGAGGTAAGATAACTTAATGTATTTGTTGAACAAACTCAACTTACATATACTATACTTAGATCGTCGCGATATGTTAGGCATAAGTGAATAATCCCTTACGATTTATTGAGCAAACACAAGGTCGAAATGAGATTAGGATAAGGAAACATGGGTTATGAGCTGTATGTGATACAATCGATAAGGAGTTAACCATCGTCCATGGAGCTATGATTGTTGAGCAAACTCAAAGTCAAAATTCCAAGGAGGACGTGTTCTAACACCTGCTAGTGAAGTCGAAAGACTTCTATGTTTCACTTAAGGTTTGGTGAAACATAAAATACTAGTGGGATCCTTATTAGAAAAAAAAATGATAAAATTTAACCTTTCTAATATTGTAAGAAAATATGCTATATAACATTAATAATGGTTTACATTAATAAATTTGTGCATTTAAAATGATTGATTAAACCTTTAAGTTAAGATATAGAATTAAACTGAATTGAAGATTAACAAATAGAAATATAAAATATACTTACTAATAAACGGCTATTGCATGTGAATTTTCCATACCCGTGCAAGTACTTAATTTTACAACTACTTAATATGTTCGTAATTTGGCCACTTATATGTTTATTTGGTTTAGAACATTTATTGCATTTTATGAGTTTCGAACTCTAAAAGTAATATAAAACTATGGATATTTGAACCATATACTATCACATATAAATGTTATATGGGAAACGATCATAATTTGTAATGTATGATTCTTCGATGAAGTTAGTTCATTCAAAAATAAGCCAATAAATAGTAGTATGAGATGAAGTATTCAATTTGATTGATTACAGAAAGGATTGTATTGTGTTAACTGTAACACTAGACCAAAACTACAAGAAAGATCAAACTCGATCGTTGAAATGTCAATTTGATCGGTTTACGCAAAGCGCAAAATATATAATGTCCTTAAAGGTTAAGATCATCCAATGTGTTTTGTAAATAGATCGCTATGATATTCTAGTAAGGGTTTTATTTTAAATGGTTTGACCATTTGAAAGGAAAACAATGTATAAGAGTAGATGTAATTTAAGGTACAATTGAGATGAAGAGAGTGAATAGTCACTTTTTCTTCATAAAGAAATAATGGAAACATGAATTATTAATGAATGGTACGTAATATTGGAATAAGATATATAATTTCTATTTCAAAATGTATTTACATATAGAAAATTGCTTTCTATGAGATTTATTTGTTTGAGTTCAAGATATTTGATCAAAGAACTCTCCATTGTAAACTAGTTGCAGTATATGAAATAAATAAACTATATTAAGTGAACAATGGACCTCAAAATTTAGTATACTATTATAGTAATGGTGGAAATAGTGGGAGTATGCTATATAACACTTATTGATTGCATCAAATTACGAAAATTGTTTTCATAAAACGTACCGAACATTATTTGTAAAGTAATGACTATTTTTGGTATCGACTAAAAGATAAACATAGTTATATCTCAATATGAATATTATGAATATTTGTTATGAAATATAACTACGATGTGGTATTTGTTTTCATAACATAAGTGATGCATTGAAAAATACAGAAATATCCATTATTTTGGAATTATAGACTAAGCCGTTGTTTTGAAAAATAAGTTTATTTTATGATTATGAATCGTATAATATTGGTTTATTATATCTCAAACAATAAAGGACTATGCACCTATTTAGTGGGTGCATCATAAGAGCTAATGAACTCTTTAGGTTGATACATATAGAAGTATGCAATCGTAGGTATATTAATACCAAAACTATTCCACGTACTTCGTCGTATTCATCGATGAGTTATCACCAACATGGACATGCATATTTAATACATATATAGTATGCCTAAGATAGATTCATAGAATATGAAATGAAAGTAAATAATATAACATGTAATGGAAATTATTTGATTTGATCAAATTGATGAGCATTATGGAAAGAGTTTCGAACGTACCTAAAAATGAATAAAGATTCAATCTCAAAAGTCACATCCCTGTGCGGTGCATAATGATGTATCTATAAGGAGTAATCGAACTTGGTTGGACAAAGCACGATTAATTGTGAGTGTAACTTCATTGTATCAAGTCGTGTATTTAATATTAGTACACAAGGTTAATGTTATTTAATCTAGATAATAGTTCACAAAATCATAGAATATAAGGGTTTGTAAGAAACCCCAACATATTCTACGCCAAGGAATTGGCAGGTTGTGCAAATCAAAAGTCTACACGTAATAATTGTTCGAGAGGGATCTTATATGAATTTCTCCAAAATAATTTTGGAAAAGACCGTCATTGGATGACATAATTATGTTTTTAACATAAGTTTTTAAACTAAAAAAATCAGTTTTATGTAAAAGGAATTTCGTAAAGTGTTTATGAATACCTATTCCATTGCACTAAGAAACAATTGTAAAAGTAAAGGAATTTCATTGAGAAATTATCGGTATTAAAATGGAATTGGATACAATCCATAGATAAAACTGATTACTATGATGTGAAATAAAATTAACTAGCCTAAATGAACACATCATATTAGAATGTCCAATAAGTATTCTCGCATATTGAAGAAAAACTATGAGTTTCTTATCAACGTGGAAAATATAAATAATCCTCAGTTGCTTAATTAAACTATTAAGAGTGCTGACTCTATAATATGGTATGATGCCAGATCCAAATAGATTCCAAGTGCGTTAGCAAAATATAATTTTGATAGTTGTACCCAAAAACGATATATCCATCGGCCGCGAATGTGTCATCGAGAGCAAGACTAATGGAGTATCAATATAATGAGCAACGTTGATATGAATAACATCGCAAATATTAATTGTTGAAATTAGCGTAATAGATTCAATATTAAACGTGCTCAAGTTAATTCGAATTTACTCAAGTATGACTTTATGTTTGGTACGTATGTATTGAAACAGAAAATTCTAAATAATGATTTAAAGTAATCTATTTACACAAAATAATCAAAATATCTTGAGAAGTTGGTAAAAGCGATATTGAGTTTGTAAGTCTTTTGATATGATCCAAGAAATGATAGAAAGTATCATTTTATATGCATTGTAACTGGACACATATTTTGATAGAAATATCAAATAGTTTGATTATCCATCAAAATGCAGAAGAAGAATGTGTTTATAAGAAAGAACGTTATAAGGTACATTGATATTTCTAAATATAAGTAAACAATACATTGTTGATTTTAATGATATACTTGTGTTAAAATCAACCTTAGCGTTTTTAATACTCATCTTTGGATTGTAAATGATGTCTTTTATAGTGAGTATAAAAGATATTGGTAATGTCTCAAATTGATATGCAAAGACACCTTATTAAATTGTTTAATACGGAACATATGAGATGAATTCCTTATGCTTTGGCAATAGGAAGTATCATAGATGTTATTTTGTCTACGATATTGTGACTAGTTTATGTATTTGGTAAATGAAACAAATATCAAATCCAAATTGATATCGTTAATGGTAGTTTGGAGTATTCTTGTGTAATTACGAAATACTAAAGAATTGTTTACAGAAACAATGAACTCCCTATGAAGGAATGATCGAACTCAAACTTCATAAGTGATATAGAATATAGTCTGTTGGTAATAAATCAAGTTAAGAATCTTCAGATTGGAAATGTTCCAAATGAAAGAGCATGGTTGATTCAATGAATAGCCTAAGTACGTCGTCTTGAGTAGCATGGTAATAAAAACGATGTATATAAATGTAACCGAGCTGAAGGTGATCCGAATGTTAAGAATCCCACAACATTGTTATATGGTAATAATGTCACTATATAGTTCATAATAGAACTTAGAGTTCACTGGAAGTCGAGAGACATACTCCGACTATTCCATATGATAATGGTAGTTTATTAGCAACAAAGCAAGTTGATTGACATAGTAGATAATTAAACATAATGGCATACCCATTCACTGAGGGACTAAGCTAATTAGTTTACAAGAAACCGATTAGAGAAGTTGTAATAAGATACCGTAATTGACCCCAAGTGCAAGTGGGAGATTGGTAGAGTTAGGTGTATGCCCTAGGGGCAATTTTGTAATTTTTTACATATATATAACTTGATGACCAATCTTGTTCAAAATAAAAGATATTTTCTTTCTATAATACATTTGATATAATATGTTATATTAATTAGTCAAGTTAACTAAAAGAATATTTATAGAGAATCTATCGATGGTATATTTTTTGATAGTAGTTACAAAGTATTGTAACCGTGAGTAATTTATCACAATGGATATAAATATACCGTTTTAAATGTTCATAGTCAAGATGCATTGAGACTGAATATCGATGTATCCTTCGAGATTAGAATATCCAATGCTCTACAAATGTTAGGCGGTGTATTACTCATGACTGCTGGGGGTACCTAGGAGTTACGTACTGATAGTTATTGGATAACCATGGAACGAGTCACTCAATAATTTTCTGTTGGTTAATATAACTAAAGTCAAATAGGAAATATCGATGTGACTGATTTACACAGTTTTCTTGACTTGAGCATACCATCGATCTTCCAAATAAAAGCTCTGCTTCGATTATAGTCAAATCATGGCACAACGTCCATCGAATGACTATAATTTGGTCGAGTTGAAGTATTGGAAGTGAACCACTATTCAGGAGAGGATTTGTCTCCTCAATTATATGGGGTTCGTATCACGATCAACTCAAATTCACAGTCCCTAACCAGAGCATTTCGATTAGTAATAATTGTTATCATTAAACCAATAACTTTGTGTTTGGACTATAAAGTTGAATATCGACGATGTTGGAATTTTGACCGTTACCAATATCCATGAGTCCAAAAGTGATATAGTTTTGATAAAAAGAATTAGTGTAAATAAACGTCACAACTGGATAAATCTTATTAAACTAAAATTAGATTTTACCGAAATTGAGTAAGCGACAAATTTGTCCATGAGATCACACCACCTACAAAATGACATGTGAACATTAACATTCGAATAGTTGAATGTTAATCGCTGACCAAATTTACACCTAAGAGTAACACAACTGAAATGATGATTCTCTTCAGATCAAACAATTTAATTAGTTTATAATTGTTATAAATTAATTATTATTTATGAAATATTAATTATAAGATTTGAATATGATTTGAGAAATAAATATTATCCTATATATGTTTATAAATATATCGATCGATACGAGATATCGATAAAAAATCAAATTAGATTTAATTAAACATGTTTAATATGGGTTAAATGGGCTATCAGCCCATGTTGTTAGAGGCTTGGTTTGGTTGCAATAATAGGGCATAGAGGCAGCTTAAAAGAGGAACGAGGGTTTTGAAATGAATGCTAGAGATTAAGTCAGAAGAGTATGAGATACTATCATAGTTTCTCTCTTATTCAACCAATATATAATCATCTCTAAACCTAACTTGGTTTTTTGGCTGCCTCCATCATCATCATCTTTCTGGCCGATCTCCCCCTCTAAAAACCTAAAAAAATTCTTAAATCAAATTTATTTAGATCCAAGGCTATTTGATAGCAAGAAGGTCTGTGATTCAAGACTACCAATATGACGAATCAAGGAATTTTAAAGGATGCGGATTCATCTTTTTCAACGTAGGCTTGAAGGCATCTGTCGTAGGTAACCATTTATTTATATAATATACAGATAATTATGGTAAATTAATTTATTGCTTATGTACCCTTATGTGTGTGTGTGTGTGTGTGTTATTATTGTTTACTTAGTTATGTGAGATTTCTATAGGTAATGTTGTTATCACAATAATGATTAGCTATGTGCATAAATTTATTGGACACATACATACTCCTATTTCATTAATAATATAATGATCTATGCTAAATAAAAGTATTTTATTTTTATATTATATTAATTAATACAAATATACATTAATATATAAACCTATACATCGACATAATTTATATCAAAATGTATATATAACTACTATGTAAATTTGATCTAATAATTTTCTAACTTATGTTATCTATTATGAATTTTAACAGCCAAAAATAATTTTTGTGTTATTATTATATATTTTTTCATTATTTAATTACTAAATGATTTAATAAATTCATATAAAATAAATAACATTTTGAAAATTAAAATATATTTTTTAAATTAGTTTATCATATTAGATGCTCTCGGTAAAAATTTAGATTTTTTTGCTTTTGTTTATATACTTTTAGAAATGATAAAAATTGCCGTTAATTAATTAATTAATAAAAAATATAATTTTTTATTCGGAAAGATCTGAAAGTTTTCACAACCCTTAAAATATTATTCTAGATTTTTTTGAAAATTTAAAATTTGAAAATTTATTATATAATTATTTTATATTATTTAATAAATGACAAATTGACTAATTAAGACAAAATATATATATATATATATATATATTTATATATATTAATATATTAAATGTGTAACGACGCGACTTTTCGACGCTCGAAAACCGACATCAATACGTCCACTGTATCAACTGCCAAGTAATCGAAGGCCAGAAAACCGTACCGTTAGGGTTGAAGAAGAAGAAAGAGGTAGAAGAAGAAAGAAAAAGATAGAAGAAGAACAGAAAAGAAACAACAGAACAATATCAGAATCTCACAATCGCAGTGGAACAACATATAATAGATAAACGAATAATCTTTAAACAAAGAACTATATCAGTTATTACATTACATCACATTACATTACATTACATCATCAGAGTGTACAACAACATAACAACGAAAAAGAAATACTATATACTAGTGAATACGCCGTGTCATCCAGCTTGCCTCCAGCAACTCCTGAATTCCAGAATATCCTGATAAACCTTACTCCTGACTGCCCGTGTGGAAATTGGTGGGCACCTAGAGTTTAGGAAGGAAAACAATAAACTCCGAGTCAGTCATGTGACTAGTGTGAGAACTCAAAAACAGTTTATCTTAACTTTAAAAACAAAATAGAGAAATATTTTTAAAGTCAAATCGCAATGCTTTTAAAAATGAGACAACCATAAGGCCTCCCGCACACACACACACAATGCAAACGCAGAATCGGAGGAGATTTCTCCTTATGGTAGTCAAAGATGCTTGATACGCATTAAAAAAGACATTTGATATTATTACTAGTGCATAGTGTAGGAAAAATCATTTCGAAAGTAAAAATATAAATCTTAGCCAGCATAGGCATTCCGCACTTATGCCTACTATAGCTACCATCCAAACAGTGGGGCGCCACCATAAGTGAATGATAGGTTCTACAACTAAAACCGTACAAGATCGTATTGTTTCTTTGGATTCCAACAAATGGTCAGGCCAAGGAACTTCCCATTGCCACATGGAAACGCCTCTGGAATGACGTCCCGAGAACCTAACCGGATCTCTGCCAACACAAGGCCGGGTTACCTCTAACTGGGTAACTACTGACATGAATATGCCATCCCCCGATCGTAACCGATCTATCCGAGGATCCTCGATTTCCAACAACCACAAAGCAATAAATTTGCAGCAGCAACACAGGTTAAGTATCTGGGCTCCATACCATGATACCACCTCTATCCAGAAGGAATGACATACACTAAAGGGGCGCTACCCCCTAATAACCTTGCTGCATCCTTCCTGTTTTGACCATTTCCGGGGTGTGAGGTCCGACGAAGTCTCGTCCACAAAGCCACGCTTTATACAAAAGCTGTGCTTTGGGTCAACAAATGATCAAAGTAATGATCACTAAGATAAACGATCAAACAAATGATCATATCATAAATGATCAAACAATGATCATTTCACAGCAACACTCAGCATGCCACACTACCAAATTGGGAGTATATCACTAATAACCTTCAACTACATAACCTCTGAGCTCGTACGTCTCAGAGAAGGGTGTTAAGCTAAGAGAATAAATTCTCCGCCACCAACAGAAATATATTTGAAAGAAATCAGCTTTATACCTCAACTTGTAATGTTAGACATACAATCCATACAAGTCTGTTACGGGCTCGAACGAAACCGAAGGCACTTACAAAGAAGTCCTTGCATTCCGGATAATTTCTAATCACGTTCGGACTTCCCGTCACTAAGGGTGATAAAACCTCTATATCGGAGATCAACCGATGCAGAGTAACTCAATGGTAATCCTTCCGTTTTCAAAAATATCCGGTCTTCAACACCGATCATCAAATGCAATCCATTACGACGTATCACATATTCGGAATGGATTATACGACCCCAAGGTCCTTTCCCGGCTAACCCGAATAGTGAGCGCTTATTCAAAAATAAGTGTGGCATTCAAATTCAAGCAATCACAACAAATACCTATTTAAAGGTAAATATTGATAGTCGGTTATTTAACTATCAATAGGCGTGTTCAACATCACCAAATTCCAAATAATTTCCCAAATTATTTACTTTCCAAAATATCTTTACTAGATATATAATTTCCACACTTCAACCATTTGAAAAAAAAAATCCAAATCACTTTTCACCTTTACCACTTTTGAAAAAAAAATTCAAACATCTTCCTTACGCGGAATTTCTTTCATTTCAACATGGTTCACTTAAACCAATTAAATAAATCTTTAACGATTTACTTTATATTTACGTTCCAAATCCGTAAATTAATTCCCACACTTCAAAAATAAATCAACGTTTATTTTTAAACAAATGCCCTTTTTTATTTATAAATTCCATAGTGAATTTACAATCCAAAATATCTATGAATATACAATTTCCAAATCAATTTCTAATATTCATTTTCAATTTGTCTTCAAAAAGATAAATTCTCAAAACGTTTCATTTCACATTGGGAAAACATTTCCATACTTATTTAATAATAAGTAATTCACAAATCCATTTATTTTCAACACTTGGGAAATATTCGATATACTTAAATCGAAATTAAGTATATATTTCATTCTTTAAGGAAAACATTCACTTAAACACATTTATTTGGGCCAAAACGAATGTTGCGTAAAACATCGTTACGACAACCCAAAATCACTAGTATAGGGATTCGAAATTTAGATCGATATATAAATCCCAATACTATGTAAAACATTTCCTTTCGGAAACCATTTACTATAACAACATTGTTATAGTCCACCATTTCCTTATTCCTCGAAAACGTCTATTTCAACAATGAATGTTGAAATCTATGTATTCGATTTATAATACATTTTAAAACATCGTTAAAACGATTAGCTTCATTTTATAATATTCATTTTCCCAAGCATATCCATTTTATTTGATAATATATTCACTGTCCAAAATCGTGAATATACTTCCTTAACAAATTTCAACTTTCAATTTATCAAATTCCATTGATTTCGAATTTATAAACAATGTCTATAAATTCCATTTCTATTTATAAGCTTCGATTTATAAATCTCCTTTATTAATCCAATTTAATTTATATTCCATTTACATGTCGAAATCCGGTTTATAAGTAAATTACTTATAATTCTTTTATTCACAAATCCATTCTTTTATATCAACAATAATTTATAAATCAAAAATTCTTATTTACTTATGAATCTAGGTACAAACTTTATTTTAACACTTATAAAAGCTCGTTTTATAATTTCTATATTTTAATTTATAAATATCAATTTTATACAACTTTTATATAAATTGTTTATAGTAATTCAAAAATCCCAATTTAAACTATTTTATAAATTTATTAACTATTTTTTTAAAAAATCACATTTCAGTTATATTTCGCAAAAATCATAATTTTAAAATATTAAAAATTTAACGTTTATTTTATTTAAGATGAATCAATTCAAAAATTTAATAAAACGTATACTTTCAAAGATTACTTTAAAATTTCTTTTAAAATCAAAATCGTTATTTTTAAACTTCAAAAACGGATCCGATGATGCAACAGCACCAAATAGTCAATCACGACATCCAAATATCATATATCGATATGATAATCAACAAATATCAAAATATCTGTAAATAAATCAATATAGTTGAGGAATCCAGTTGGATCCCTCCAACCTGTTTTTCTACATCCACAAACATTAGCACAATACCAATTCCGTTCCAGTACGGAATTATCATGGTATATGGGATTTATAAAATATTATTCGCTTAATAGACGGTGCAATAGGGTCTCATCCTCTATATAATGCGGGAAATCAACTCCAAGTACATAAATAATACCAATTTCACTATATTGTGAAATATTCGCGGTATATGTTTTTAATAAATAACATCCGCTTACTAACGGCGCATAATGTCTATTTAACAATCAATAGATAACAATCATCATTCAAACATGCATTCAAGAATTTTAAATCTAACTATTTAAAATTAAAATCGAAACCGATTCGATTGAGTGAGAAGTTCTCACCTTGATTTAAATTTTGTTTTCAGCTTTTATTTCAAATAAAATTAAACGCGCGTTTAATTTTACCCAAAATTTTTGCTAACTCCAAATGACTCCAATCCAATTCCATAGCGTAGTACTCGTCCATACGATTCCAACGCAACTGGTTTCGCGCGTTTTCGACCTCGTATGAAAAAGATACGGATTTTTAAAGTTACATGAATTTTTAATATAAAATTTACAACAATTATTTTATTTTTTTAAACCTTCCACCAAATCACAGCCGTTCCTTTTTCCAACATGAATAAAGGCCGTCCCCACATGCTTCTTCCCTACGCGTTTTGCACAGCACGGCCGAACCCAACCTTGCTTCCAAACCCTAATAGCCGCACCCAATACAACCGTCTTTGCATCGATCAACTACCACCAAATTGAAGCCACCAACAAGCTCTACCTTCGGCCACAAGGGCTTTGAACTCGGTCGCCCAGTTTCATCGAAAATCGTGTTCGAACACGGCACGTTCAACCCTCGATTTCTCCCTCCACGTTGCTCGAAACTCGATCATGACCGTTAGATATATAGAGGAGAATGTGATCTACGTTTTGCTAGTTGGAGGATTCGTGAAATTGTTCGTAGATTGGAAGAAATTTGGAGGTGAAGGAAAATGCATTTCGGCCATTGGTTTTGTGGAGGTGGTGGCTCCTGTTAAAACCCTAGGGTTTAATTTATTTTGCAAATTTATGAAGAGGGAGGGGCTTATATAGAAAAATACGCGAACACTATTCATCCCGGAATTTTCGAACTCCAAACGAAGCGTGCCGGTTGGCGTTTCTAAGGTTTACCCCGCGTTCCGAACACAATGGAACGTGTTTTGGGAGCTAATTCGGCCATCTGTGCGAGTTATGGCAATAACGTTCGATTTTAAAATTAAATCGGTAAATCAAATTTCTAGGCGTTTTAGCTTGCACCGGATAAACGGTAAATCCGATTGACACCAAAATTTGAAACCATACAATAGTATAACATTACGGATACGATGAAACTTGTTTTGTCGAAATCCAAGACTGTTTGAAAAATGGCTATTTTAACTCGCCAAATTAATATTAAAACAATTTCGATGCGTTTCGAGCTGCCACGATCAAACGACAACTCAAATTGCTACGAAAATTGAAATCCGATAATAACAAACTATTACGGATCCAATGGAACTAGTTTCGTCCAATTCTGAGACTGTTCGAAAAATGGCTAATTTCAATGGTCGATTTAAATATTCAAATATTCAAATTTCACAAATTAACTCTTAATTCAATTTTAAAAGTTCTAAAATATCGTTCTAACTCCAATATGATAAAATAAAATTTTATAAATCATTTTCAATCATATTTAACCCAATTTTCAATTATTTATGTAATTTCAACTATTAAATTATCGATTTAATTATCCAATTAAATCCAATTATTCGAAATAAAATTTATTCGACTTATAAATTTCACTTATTAATATTTAAAATTAATTAAATATTCATATTTTAATTAATATAAATTCTGGGTCGTTACAGACTTCCCCCCTTAAAAGAATTTCGTCCTCGAAATTACCAAGTAAGAAAAATTTACAGAATCCATTAACTTTCCAAAACAAATCATTCAATTTAGATTTTTCAAATCTCTTAAGTGTTTAACTTTCCCAAAATTCAATAGTTAAACTTCTTACAATGTCTTTACTAAATTTCCAAATACAAACTTTAGTTTTCAAAAATTTCCCAATTTTCTCAAAACTATTCTAACGCCTTAAATTTTCGGAAAAATTTGCCATAGTCTCCTTTACGCGGCTCGATCCAAAAAAAAATGACAGTATATATATCACAAATATACAACTCATCAAGTGATGAGGCATCCCGCAGGGAAAAAAGTGTAAAAGTACGATATTTAATCCGAGATATGTACCTTATATTTTATTAGCGAGCATATACGGCTAATATAGCGCGAAAGCGAGCTCCAAATGCGAAGCAAGCGCAATCTGCACCTACTAAACACTCAACAAACAAATGAGAAAAATGTATATATGAAAATAATATCAATATACATCATATAGTAACATATCAACTACATGTGCCAACATAGCAATGCATTCAATAGCAATAAATGCAACTACCAAATCAATATAAATTTACTTCTCATTAACATTTAATGAATTGGTTTTTCAATTGATTCATTAAAATTGGAATTTACTAACATTCATTCTCAATTCAATTAGATAACATTCACTAATTTACATTGAAGTTGGTTCATTTCCAAATCAAATTTCAATTCTATTCAAGTTCATTTTCTTCCAAGTTGGATTCAATTACATAGCTTTTGATTTTGCTAATTTACTTTCATTAATACTTAATGAATTATATACAATCAACTAACATTCACATGATAACCAATGTATATTCAACATAACCAAATTATTTAATTTACATTAAATTTGGTCCAACACTTTTAATTCCAATTGGTTGATATTTAGTTGACTTTCATTCAATTATTCAACTCCATTAGCTTTTAATGAATTAACACTCACATTCGTTATTCCATATCAATTTATTTGCATTCAATTGATTTACATTCAATTCATTAATTAATTCAATTGCTAATTCTTTTAAAACTATAAAGTTGAATTTCATTCATATAACTCAAGTTCAAATTCTTAATGACTTCACTTCATTAACTCACTTATTAATTTACTTCGACACCAAAATCAACTCCATTCAACTTTACTTAAGTTATATTCTCTTTCAAACATCATTTCATAATATTTTAAATAGGGTTCCAGAGTCTTTTCAACCTTTCAAAACCATTGTTGAAACCATTTCAATTATCCTTTGAATTTCAAAACCCAAACTCAAATTTTCCAAACAACTTCCATTTAAAACAATTTGGCAGCAATCCCTCTTTTGGAAACCGAAAATGAACACCAATGATGTTGCAATCATCACCGGAATTATTTTCCAGCGACCGAAAAGAGTTTAGAGCTTTAATTTCTCCAAAACAATTTTCCAAAATATCAAATCCTTTCAAAACACTTCTCTGGAATTTTATTTTCAGATTATAAATCACATTTATACATCTTTTACTTATATAATTTCACTTCTTGTATATAAGATTATTTCACAATTGTAAATCATTTTAATTATAATTCCACACTTATAATTTCAATTGCCTATACAAGTTATTCTTTTACAGCTGTTGTTTTTATTTAACTTATTCAACAACCAAACAATCAATTCATATATACTTTAATAATTCTGGAAAATTATTCCTTTATATATAAAATATAATCAAGGTAAAAATTATTTCATTTACCCAATTTAAAATGATATTATGTCGACTTGCCTCGTTTAAGAGTTTAGAAACCCCTATCGATTACGGTTGTACACCCCGCACCGGCCTGAATTCATAAACAGCTCAACGGATAAGCAAACACAATATAAAACAATTTATATTCACTAACAAATACGCGCTCATATTTATTATTACACTCATACTCATTCTAGAGTACTACTGACTATATCTCTAATGAGAAATACCCAACAGAGCCATGGTTGTCGCTTAACCATATGCTCTGATACCAAATGTAACGACGCGACTTTTCGACGCTCGAAAACCGACATCAATACGTCCACTATATCAACTGCCAAGTAATCGAAGGCCAGAAAACCGTACCATTAGGGTTGAAGAAGAAGAAAGAAAAAGATAAAAGAAGAACAGAAAAGAAACAACAGAACAATATCAGAATCTAACAATCGCAGCGGAACAACATATAATAAATAAATGAATAATCTTTAAACAAAGAACTATATCAGTTATTACATTACATCACATTACATCATCAGAGTGTACAACAACATAACAGCAGAAAAGAAATACTATATACTAGTGAATACGCCATGTCATCCAGCTTGCCTCCAGCAACTCCTGAATTCCAGAATATCCTGATAAACCTTACTCCTGACTGCCCGTGTGGAAATTGGTGGGCACCCAGAGTTTAGGAAGGAAAACAATAAACTCCGAGTCAGTCATGTGACTAGTGTGAGAACTCAAAAACAGTTTATCTTAACTTTAAAAACAAAATAGAGAAATATTTTTAAAGTCAAATCGCAATGCTTTTAAAAATGAGACTACCATAAGGCCTCTCGGACACACACACAATGCAAACGCAGAATCGGAGGAGATTTCTCCTTATGATAGTCAAAGATGCTTGATACGCATTAAAAAAGACATTTGATATTATTACTAGTGCATAGTGTAGGAAAAATCATTTCGAAAGTACAGATATAAATCTTAGCCAGCATAGGCATTACGCACTTATGCCTACTATAGCTACCATCCAAACAGTGGGGCGCCGCCATAAGTGAATGATAGGTTCTACAACTAAAACCGTACAAGATCGTATTGTTTCTTTGGATTTCCAATAAATGGTCAGGCCAAGGAACTTCCCATTGCCACATGGAAACGCCTCTAGAATGACGTTCCGAGAACCTAACCGGATCTCTGCCAACACAAGGCCGGGTTACCCCTAACTGGGTAACTACTGACACGAATATGCCATCCCCCGATCGTAGCCGATCTATCCAAGGATCCTCGATTTCCAACGACCACAAAACAATAAATTTGCAGCAACAACATAGGTTAAGTATCTAGGCTCCATACCATGATACCACCTCTATTCAGAAGGAATGACATACACTAAAGGGGCGCAACCCCCTAATAACCTTGCTGCATCCTTCCTGTTTTGACCATTTTCGGGGTGTGAGGTCCGACGAAGTCTCGTCCACAAAGCCATGCTTTATACAAAAGCTATGCTTTGGGTCAACAAATGATCAAAGTAATGATCACTAAGATAAATGATCAAACAAATGATCATATCACAAATGATCAAACAATGATCATTTCACAGCAACACTCAGCATGCCACACTACCAAATTGGGAGTATATCACTAATAACCTTCAACTACATAACCTCTGAGCTCGTACGTCTCAGAGAAGGGTGTTAAGCTAAGAGAATAAATTCTCCGCCACCAACAGAAATATATTTGAAAGAAATCAGCTTTATACCTCAACTTGTAATGTCAGACATAAAATCCATACAACTCTGTTCCGGGCTCGACCAGAACCGAAGGCACTTACAAAGAAGTCCTTGCATTCCGGATAATTTCTAATCACGTCCGGACTTCCCGTCACTAAGGGTGATAAAACCTCTATATCAGAGATCAGCCGATGCAGAGTAACTCAACGGTAATCCTTCCGTTTTCAAAAATATCCGGTCTTCAACACCGGTCATCAAATGCAATCCATTACGACGTATCACATATTCAGAATGGGTTATACGACCCCAAGGCCCTTTCCCGGCTAACCCGAATAGTGAGCGCTTATTCAAAAATAAGTGTGGCATTCAAATTCAAGCAATCACAACAAATACCTATTTAAAGGTAAATATTGATAGTCGGTTATTTAACTATCAATAGGCGTGTTCAACATCACCAAATTCCAAATAATTTCCCAAATTATTTACTTTCCAAAATATCTTTACTAAATATATAATTTCCACACTTCAACCATTTGAAATCAATTTTCAAATCACTTTTCACCTTTACCACTTTTGAAAACAAATTTCAAACATCTTCCTTACGCGGAATTTCTTTCATTTCAACATGGTTCATTTAAACCAATTAAATAAATCCTTAACGATTTACTTTATATTTACGTTCCAAATCTGTAAATTAGTTCCACACTTCAAAAATAAATCAATGTTTATTTTTAAACAAATTCCCCTTTTCATTTATAAATTCCATAGTGAATTTACAATCCAAAATATCTATGAATATACAATTTCCAAATCAATTTCTAATATTCATTTTCAAATTGTCTTCAAAAAGATAAATTCTCAAAACGTTTCATTTCACATTGGGAAAACATTTCCATACTTGTTTAATAATAAGTAATTCACAAATCCATTTATTTTCAACACTTGGAAAATATTCCATATACTTAAATCGAAATTCGGTATATATTTCATTCTTTAAGGAAAACATTCACTTAAACACATTTATTTGGGCCAAAACGAATATTGCGTAAAACATCGTTACGACAACCCAAAATCACTAGTATAGGGATTCGAAATTTAGATAGATATATAAATCCCAATACTATATAAAACATTTCCTTTCGGAAACCATTTACTATAACAACAGTGTTATAGTCCACCATTTCCTTATTCCTCGAAAACGTCTATTTCAACAATGAATGTTGAAATCTATGTATTCGATTTATAATACATTTTAAAACATCGTTAAAACGATTAGCTTCATTTTATAATATTCATTTTCCCAAGCATATCCATTTTATTTGATAATATATTCACTGTCCAAAATCATGAATATACTTCCTTAACCTATTTCAACTTTCAATTTATCAAATTCCATTGATTTCGAATTTATAAACAATGTCTATAAATTCCATTTCTATTTATAAGCTTCGATTTATAAATCTCCTTTATTAAGCCAATTTAATTTATATTCCATTTACATGTCGAAATCCGGTTTATAAGTAAATTACTTATAATTCATTTATTCACAAATCCATTCTTTTATATCAACAATAATTTATAAATCAAAAATTCTTATTTACTTATGAATCTAGGTACAAACTTTATTTTAACACTTATAAAAGTTCATTTTATAATTTCTATATTTTAATTTATAAATATCAATTTTATACAACTTTTATATAAATTGTTTATAATAATTCAAAAATCCCAATTTAAACTATTTTATAAATTTATTAACTATTTTTTTAAAAATCACATTTCAGTTATATTTCGCAAAAATCATAATTTTAAAATATTAAAAATTTAACGTTTATTTTATTTAAGATGAATCAATTCAAAAATTTAATAAAACGTATACTTTCAAAAATTACTTTAAAATTTCTTTTAAAATCAAAATCGTTATTTTTAAACTTCAAAAACGGATCCGATGATGCAACAGCACCAAATAGTCAATCACGACATCCAAATATCATATATCGATATGATAATCAACAAATATCAAAATGTAAATAAATCAATATAGTTGAGGAATCCAGTTGGATCCCTCCAACCTGTTTTCCTGCATCCACAAACATTAGCACGATACCAATTCCGTTCCAGTACGGAATTATCGTGGTATATGGGATTTATAAAATATTATTCGCTTAATAGACGGTGCAATAGGGTCTCATTGCTATATAATGCGGGAAATCAACTCCAAGTACATAAATAATACCAATTTCACTGTATTGTGAAATATTCGCGGTATATGTTTTTAATAAATAACATCGGCTTACTAACGACGCATAATGTCTATTTAACAATCAATAGATAACAATCATCATTCAAACATGCATTCAAGAATTTTAAATCTAACTATTTAAAATTAAAATCGAAACCGATTCGATTGAGTGAGAAGTTCTCACCTTGATTTCAATTTCGTTTTCAGCTTTTATTTCGAATAAAATTAAACGCGCGTTTAATTTTACCCGAAATTTTCGCTAACTCCAAACGACTCCAATCCAATTCCATAGCGTAGTACTCGTCCATACGATTCCAACGCAACTGGTTTCGTGCGTTTTCGACCTCGTATGAAAAAGATACGGATTTTTATATTACATGAATTTTTAATATAAAATTTACAACAATTATTTTATTTTTTTAAACCTTCCACCAAATCACAATCGTTCCTTTTGCCAACACAAATCAAGGCCGTCCCCACATGCTTCTTCCCCACGTGTTTTGCACAGCACGGCCGAACCCAACCTTGCCTCCAAACCCTAATAGCCGCACCCAATCCAACCGTCTTTGCATCGATCAACTACTACCAAATTTTAGCTTGCACCGGACAAACGGTAAATCCGATTGACACGAAATTTGAAACCATACAATAATATAACATTACGGATCCGATGAAACTTGTTTCGTCGAAATCCGAGACTGTTTGAAAAATGGCTATTTTAACTCGCCAAATTAATATTAAAACAATTTCGATGCGTTTCGAGCTGCCACGATCAAACGACAACTCCAATTGCTACGAAAATTGAAATCCGATAATAACAAACTATTACGGATCCAATGGAACTAGTTTTATCCAATTCTGAGACCGTTCGACAAATGGCTAATTTCACTAGTCGATTAAAATATTAAAATATTCAATTTTCACAAATTAACTCTTAATTCAATTTTAAAAGTTCTAAAATATCGTTCTAACTCCAATATGATAAAATAAAATTTTAAAAATCATTTTCAATCATATTTAACCCAATTTTCAATTATTTATGTAATTTCAACTATTAAATTATAGATTTAATTATCCAATTAAATCCAATTATTCGAAATAAAATTTATTCGACTTTTAAATTCCACTTATTAATATTTAAAATTAATTAAATATTCATATTTTAATTAATATAAATTCTGGGTCGTTACAAAATGTATTATAACAAACTCAGATCTGTACATAATTCAAATCAAAAAAAATTAAATTAATTTTTATACATACATACATACATACATTAATAATATAAATTTACATTTATTATTATTATTATGTTTATGTATAAACATATTTATATAATTATTTTATTTCAATTCAAACGTGTGTGTGTGTGTATATAAATAAGTAAGATAATTTATTTCCATAAATATTTTTGAATTCGCATATATGTTCAATTGTTATTTGTAATATGATGTGTATATATATATAATATTTTATATAATAAATATATTTATATACATAAAACAAATATATATATAATTATAAGTACATGCATGTATTTGGACAACATATAATACATATAGAATGAGCTAATGTGTCCTTTGCGATGTAAATCACAGCATCTATAAACGGGCATGTTATATCTTACATGGAATATCATGTTACACATGCACACAAATATACATATGTATAATTATGTATGAAGTAAAATTAAACCAAATAAATTCCAAACAACAATTTATGAATTTAAATAAAATATAAGATTTTATTTAAATTAAATTTAGAAATGTTATAAAAAAATTAGACTTCATAGGTCCTATAAAGATCCAATAAGAATTTAAAAAAAAATTCACGCATAATTTTCATTGTGGGTCGGCCCGGTTCCAACACAAACAACATGTAAAAAATATTATATGCATTCAATTCAACGACCTATTTTATCCCATTATATGGCATGTACAAGTCCTTTGTATCATTCATTTTTCAGTACCAGAAATTTCATTCTTCCCCCTTTTGCTACTGCATATAGTCTAATTTAATTTAGGAGTCATATTCATAAGCACCATAAGATATGCTAGTTGGTTAAAAAAGACACCCATCATTCATGCATTAAAATCATTACCATCTTTTTTTCTTTAAATAACCATGCTTGATCCATTTGATATTAACCTTTTACATTTCACCTTCAGATGATACATTTTATTGTTTTTATATGTTTGCACAAATGTAAACAAATTTTTCAACACAAAATTTTCTACTAAAATCATTCATTCACAAATGTAAACTAATATAAAACGATATATATAGAATATTTACCAACCGATTGCTATTGAATTTCATTCACTATTATTAACTCATCATTCATGCACTAAAATCATTCATGCACAAATGTAAACTAATACATAATGATATACAGAATATTTACTCACTGTTTGCTATTGAACTTCAATACATCTCTTGGTTAATTGTACTATTGACACAACAATATGGTCTTTCCTTTTAATATCTACTTAAATATATATACAAAGAGAATTAGACAAACATTGTAGAGTTATCTGAACAACCCATTCATTAATTTGTTTCCATTATCTTCAGTGATGCGTAAATGTAGATTCATCGGTTCATTATCCAAGTCTGCAATATCAAAAAAAATTGCATCATAATTGTAGATTTCTTTTTCAAGATGGATGTTATTATAAGTGTGTATATGTATAAACCACACAATTCTTGTATACGTATGTATAAAACAAAATTAAACTAATTTTATCAAACTAATTTTAAAAACTTTTTGTTTTGTTGTACAACTATTGGATTTTTGTTATGCAGAGAAGATTGAAGGTGGATGTAGTATATAAGAATTTGTTGTTTAAGATGTTAATGATGATGGAAAGAGTCAAAGTCATTATTAGTTTCTGCTATTAAAGTTGCGTTTACTTGTCTGGACTCTTCCTCTAGATTAGCCATGCTAAAACCAGACAATATGAAAGTGTTCGAGAGTGAATGACTTTGTGAAGGAAAAATTATCGAAGAAGTTTGAGGTAATAAGCTATATTTTATTGATTATAAACTAAAGGGTTACATTTTATTAATCAATTTCTCCTATGAAGTCAACAGGCAATGCATACAGAGCAATGAGAGAAAAGAATAGAATTCCATACACAATAAGTAGGAAGGGTTACACAAGATTGATAGAAGATATGGTAAAAAAAAGCATGTCTAGGTGGTATTTACATCAATTATGTTTTTTTTTACTTTAGTTATGTTATTATTTTTGTAGAAAAAAAATTAAAATATTGATATCAGTAGAGACAATCTGTGGTGCAGAGCCCACACCAAGAAAAATGGAGACCCACCAAACTCGTTGTTGCTAGCTGCAGTTTAAGGGTCTTTTAATATTATTATTGTAATTTTTCCACATTATGTATTTCTTACACATTATCAACCTAATTATTCATTTATTCATATGTCTGGGTGTAATACTTGAATTCAAAAATTCAAAAATGTTATATATCATCATCAACATAATCATAATAACACAATTTTAGTTTCTGAGTGTAATACTTGAATTCTAAAATGCTATATTAAGGACAAAAGTATTAAACAATATTGTAATTAAAGAGATTAAAGATTGTACTCAAAATCCATTTATATCTTCATTTTAAATGCAACTAGCACAACCAACGATACAATCAGTGTATATCTTGTTAATGATTGTAATTAATAGCAGGGTGTTCTTAATGTGTTATTTTTTTATTTCTTAATATTGGATTGTTTTTAATTTTTAGGCTAAGAGAAAAGAGCATAATAGTAACACTTAGGGCTCTCGGGGAACAACATCGATAAGCAAAGATAAAGCGTCAAAGGTTTTGGACAATGAACTCGAGGAAGAGTGAGAGGACTATGTTTTGGTGTTGTACCATATCAAATGGGTATTCATTCAAGTAATTCAAAAAAAGGTGTATGCATTGGAAAACCAAGTTACTAGCTTGACCGCTAAAGTAAAAGAGCCGACTTATTTGTTCATAACAATAAGTTATAGTCAATTAGCTATGTCAATGAATATATGATATGTGCTTATGAATTACTAGGTACATGTCTCACATTGTACTTTTTACAGAGCATGAATGGAGGGAAAAATGATAATGTGGTAGATGTGGAGACTCCTCATGCTCTTACACCTCAAATACCATATTTGAACTGCGACGCTTAATTACACATTTTTGAAGTTTAACTTGGTCTAAGAATATCACTATTTATTAAGTACTAGAAACTGAAAGGAAACTGAAGCTTGAAAATTCTACTTGTGTCAATAATCTGTAGTGTAATTGTGAGTCTTCTAATTTGGGAGTAGTATATTTTGAATCTTTTTACACATCTTAAAAGGTAACGCAATCAAAAAGACTTTCAACATCATATTACTAGACTATTCTTTTGGCGTTCATCCACTTGTCCTTTATATATAGCTTGTGGGTTCCTTGTATACTAGTATTTTTAGTTAAGCTACCATTTTCTTTAGATATTATTAGAATATTTATTAAGGTCTGAAACTTAAAATAATGTTGAATTGGGATAGTGGGGCTTAAATTTTGGACCAGGTGATTTCATCGGTAGTCAATTGAATATTACAGTTCTTGTTGTAATATACATTAATAATAGGGATGAATATGCTAAATAAGAAAGGGCATTATTGTAATCTGCGCTGCATAAGTAGTCTATAAATATGGAGCCAGATTGTATTGTAAGATCTATCTCTCAATTCAATAAAATTGTTCTCTCTCTCTAATGGTCTCCATTCTTTTTATTCCATAACACGTTATCAGCACGAACTTTCTATATACTGTATTCTCAATATTCTGCATAGGAATGCGAATCAATTATTATTCTCAACCTGTTCACCTTCAAACTTTCCAACTTCTCAACAAGTAATTATATATTAATTACTCTGACTGTTCCACTCTGACCATTCCAATTCTAAGGCTATTCATATTCAAAATCCTATTATATATTGGAGCAAACGAGTCTTTTATAATATATCTACATACATTCTATTTCTTATTTCCTTTAAAACAGCAGGTAGAGGAATTATTCTTGCATTTCCTTATAAACTCATTACTTTTCCTCTCTCCAAAAAGGTAATTGTCAATATCATATTTTTTTTGATAAAGCTATCAAGTCAGCACACGCTAGTTTGGGGTTGCTTCTATATTTTTCATGTCTTTTCTTGTATCACTCTTTTTTTTATTCTTTGGCTTCTAAATTCAATATTATTATTATTTTTTCCCTTTGCGGATCTATTGCCAAATAAAATTCAAAAGTTTGGAATGGAATATAAGCAAAAGCTGATTTTCCTTTCTTATTTGATAAATACATGAAAGTTGCAAAATCCAAATGTTTGGTTTTGTTGATACAATTTTTTTTTCGTATAGTTGTTTGATACCATGAATGAAGTCTTTCCATTTTTTTTCTTCTTTTTAGCTGGAAACAAAAATATAGTGAATGATGTTGTGGCAAATATTTTCTATGCAATTTATTTTATGAACAGTTCACGAAATGACAAACATCGCCAAGCTTGAATTTAAAGCTTTGGATATATCTGGAGACAACTACTTATCATGGATACTGGATGCTGAGATTCATTTGCAATCTCAAAGCTTAGAAAATGCCATTAAAAATGGCAATACTATGTCCAAGCAGGACAAGACAAAGGCTCTAATATTTTTAAGACGTCATATCCATAACGATCTAAAAATAGAATATTTGACTGAAAAAGACCCTCTCCACTTATGGAACTCCCTGAAGGAGCGTTATGACCACCAGAAGATGGTCATACTTCCAAACACTAGGCAAGAGTGGTTGAACCTGAGGTTTCAGGACTTTAAGTCCATAAGAGAATATAATTCTGCAATGTTTAGAATCGCTTCTAAACTGAAATTATGTGGAGAAAAGGTGGATGACGCACAAATGCTTGAAAAGACTTTCTCAACATTTCATGCCTCGAATATACTCCTGCAGCAGCAATATCGAGAGTGTCATTTTACAAAATATTCTGAACTCATAGAATGCTTACTAATTGCTGAACAAAATAATGAATTGCTTATAAAAAATCATTCCTCAAGACCAACTGGTTCAAGTGCATTGCCTGAAGTTAATGCTAATTTTGCCCACTCTGGAAGAGGTAGGGGTCGAGGTCGAGGTAGAGGACATAGTCATGGACGTGGATATAACTCTAACAGAGGTGATTATGGTGGTTTTAAAGGTAACAAAACCACCAACTTTAAAAAGCAACAAAAGAAAATTGAGCCTATAAAGAACAATGATTCAGCTCAGAAAATAAAAGACACTATGAGGAAGTTTGTTATAGATGTGGACGATTTGGTCACTGGTCACGTACATGTAGATCATCAAAGAAAACAGTTGAAGAATATCATCGCTCGAAGAATATTGAGGCAAATAATGCCGAAAAGTTACCTGAAAACACTAACCTGAAGTTAGATGATTTCTTCGAAGATGACAATGGAAATTTCATTAATGATGAAAATCTAAGTGCAATGATCAATGATATGACCGAGTTGATCAATTAGAAATGTCTTGAAGTTTGTTATGTGACTTTCATTTTATTTCATTAGCTTGCATCAATAAATCAGTTTGAAGTTTGTGTTCGTTTAATTGTATTTCCCTTTGCAGTACTAGTAATGTGTAATGTGGATGTTGTTTTTAATCAATAGCCTATTTTAATCATATTACTTTGTTTGTTTACATTACATTTATTTATGCATACAAATTTTTAATGATTGACTAATTATTGCCTTTAATTCTTAAAGAATGGAACGCCATTTGGGTGATGATATATGCTTACTAGATAGTGCAACTACTCATACAATTTTGAAAAACCAGAAGTTTTTCTCTGAACTATCTGAAAATTTCTCAACTAAAGTCTCCACTATAGCTTGATCCGCTAATATAATTGACGGGTCCGGAAGAGCCCATATAATATTACCAAATGGTACACATATCTTTATTCAGAATGCATTATACTCAAGCAACTCTAAAAGAAATCTGCTGAGCTTCGAAATATAAGAATGAATGGATACCATATTGAAATTATAAATGAAAACAACAAAGAATATCTTTGTGTTATTTCTAGAATTGAAAGCCATAAGCTTATCCTAGAAAGATTTGGTACAATTTCAACTGGTTTATATTTTACAAAAATTGGCATAGTTGAATCTCACTCTATAAACATGAGCCAGAAGCTCACAAATACAAAGACATTGATTCTTTGGTACAATCTCAAGTACAATTTCAACTGGTTGGGAATTTATGTGGGATTTGATTCTCCATCGATAATTCGTTACCTTGAACCTCTTACAGGTGATGTCTTCACTGTAAGATTTTCATACTGTAAATTTGATGAGACAATCTTCCCACCTTTAGGGGGAGGAAAGACCGTTCCAGTAGAACGACGTGAAATATTATAGAATAATCCATCCATGTCTTATTTGGATCCACGTACCAAACAATGCCAATATGAGGTACAAATAATTTTGCATATTCAAAATATTGCAAATCAACTGCCAGATTGCATTTAGTGACACTGCAAAAATAACTAAATCTCACATTACAGCAGCAAATGCACCAGAAAAATTGATGTCCCTGAAGGACCAAAAGTAAATATAGCAGCAAATGAATCTAAAGCAAGACAAAACGTGGAAGACCAATTGGTTCAAAGACTTGGCGCCTAGAAAAAGAAAGTCTAATGAAAAATCATCAATTAAGGAACCTCCTGAAGAGGTCATAAATGATCAAAAAGATCACTCAAATGAAAATCCTAATTCTCCTAGAAGTGTGGAAGGAAATATTATCTCAGAAGAGATAAATGAAGATTCCAACAATAAAATGGTACCTAATAATAATGAGATCTCAATATTTTATACGAACTACGGAGAAATATGGGATCGAAGTAAAATAATAATTGATGATGTATTCTCATTCGCAGTAGCTACTGAAATAATTGAAAGTCATGACCATAATGAGAATGATGATAATGAACCAAATAGCATAAATGAATGTCGAAAAAGACACGATTGGCCAAAATGGAAAGATGCTATCCAAGTGGAACTAGATTCACTTCAAAAACATGGTGTATTTGGACCAATAGAGAAAACACCAGAAAATGTTAAACCAGTTGGTTATAAATGGGTATTCATTAGAAAATGAAATGATAAAAATGAAGTCGTGAGGTACAAGGCACGACTTGTCGCACAAGGTTTCCTACAGAGACCAGGTTTTGACTTGAAGGAAACTTACTCCCCTGTTATGGATGTCATAACATTCCGATATTTGATAAGCCTTGTAGTTTCTGAAAAACTCGATATAAGATTAACGGATGTTGTGACAGCTTATCTTTACGGTGAATTAGATACCAACATTTACATGAAAATTCCAGATGGATATAAATTGCCTGAAGCAAAATCAAAGTCCATATAATCATTAAGACTAAGACGATCACTATATGGATTGAAACAATCTGGAAGGATGTGGTATAACTGTCTTAGTAAATATTTGGTAAAAGAAGGATACGAAAACAATCTCATTTGACCATGTGTCTTTATAAAGAAATCGGTAAAGGGATTTGCTATCTTAGCAATTTATGTTGATGACATAAATTTGATTGGGACTCCAGAAGAGATTGATGAAAAAATAAATTATTTAAAGAAGGAATTTGAAATTAAAGATCTTGGCAAAACTAAGCACTGTCTCGGTCTACAGATTGAGCATAGTACTAATGGCATATTAATCCATCAATCAAACTACATTGAGAAAATTCTAAAGCGTTTTCAAATGGATAAAGCATATCCACTTAGTATGTCAATGGTTGTTAGATCTTTAGATATTAAAAAGGACCCTTACCGCCCAAAAGAAGAAGATGAGAATGTGCTTGGCCCGGAAGTTCCATATCTTAGTGTCATTGGTGCATTATTATATTTGGCCCAATGCACAAGACCAAATATTGCATTTTCAGTAAATCTTCTAGCAAGATACAGTTCAGAACCAACAAAAAGACACTGGAATGGTATAAAATATATCATGAGATATCTTCATGGAACGACAAATTTGGGTTTATTTTACTCTAACACAGGCAATAATCCAAATCTAGTTGGCTATGCTGATGCAGGTTATTTTTCTGACCCACATAAAGCAAGATCACAAACTGGATATGTATTTAATAACAGCAATGCAGCAATTTCATGGCGATCTACAAAACAAACATTGGTAGCAACATCATCCAATCACTCTGAAATACTAGCACTACATGAAGCAAGTAAAGAATGTATTTGGCTAAGATCACTGATTGAGCATATTCGAAAAAGCTTCCAACTTCCATCAGTAACGGAAAGGTCAACCATTATTTATGAAGACAATGCAGCTTCTGTAGCTCAAATTCAAGCGGGTTACATTAAGGATGATAGGACAAAACACATTTCTCCTAAATTTTTCTTCACACATGAGCTACAAAAAGATAACAAGATAGAAGTGAAACAAATCCGATCCCATGAAAATCCAGCGGACTTATTCACAAAGGCGCTTCCAAAATCAACATTTTAGAAGATGGTGTACAAAATTGGTATGCGTCGGCTGCATCAACAAACTAATTGAATAATGCATTATAATCCAGGAGGAGCGTATGAAATACGCTATAATGTACTCTTTTTCCTTCACTAATATTTTTTCCCACTGGGTTTTTATTAGTAAGGTTTTAATGAGGCATTATCTTGATCCAGAAGTATCAACCCTCGTAGTAACATTATAAAATATATGTTACTTAAAGATGAAATCATTTTGTACTATTTTCCTTGTTTATGATTTTTTCCCACTGGGTTTTTCATAACAAGGTTTTTAATAAGGCAATTACTCTTATCATCTTTACATATGCATATTCAAGGGGGAGTGTTGTAATATACATTAATAATAGGGACGAATATGCTAAATAAGAAAGGGCATTATTGTAATCTGCACTGCATAAGTAGTCTATAAATATGGAGCCTGATTGTATTGTAAGATCTATCTCTCAATTCAATAAAATTGTTCTCTCTCTCTAATGGTCTCCATTCTTTTTATTCTGTAACAGTTCTCCCTTTATTGAAAAAGATGTATGCATGTAGCCATATATATGTTTCACTTCCATTCTTTTATTAGAGCCACTAATATTGCTTGTTGCATCTCTCTTTTCACGAATATCTGTTAGGCAAGTCAGCATAATCTCACTTAAATCTCAGCACTTGCATTACACAGCTTACTTAGAGATTTGGCTGTCAGTAACAAAGCTTGTGGTAATTTTGACAAACAAGTGTTTTTTTTACCAGAGCTGACGGGGTTGACTGGTCCTCTACTAGTTTTTATTGCAACAAAACAATAAAAATAAAATAGCTCGAAACAGACTTTGAGATATTTACACAAAGAACAAACAACGAGGGGCGAATAACTCACACACAAAAAAGCATAGAACAAAAATGGAGAAAGGAGACTATCCCCAATCTAAGGCTAGACTGGCAGGATAAATATCAAGATCAGTTTGCATGTGCATGGCAATGTTCCTTAATAGCACTTGCCATAAAATTTCAGTACTTCTTTCTTTTGACTCAAAACACCTTTTGTTCCTTTCTTCCGACATCAAAGCAAGGAATTTTTGAGACACAGCAGCGACAAATAAGAATGCCTACCCTTCTGCCTTGTAAACAGGTTAACTTTTTCTCACACAAGTTGTGCATCCCCGGTTATATCACTTCTTCCCGCCTTGTCCATAAGCTTGCATAACAAAGAATTCACAACAGGACAGTTGAAAAACAGGTGATCACAGTCTTCAAATTGTGAGGCACAAAACAGATAGTGGGGAGAACATTCAAACCATAAGAACCGAGTATATTTCTAGTTAGCAATGCCTTATTTAAAACATTCCACATCATGAGATTTTTAGCCGGAGAAGCTTTTCTATTCCAAATCTGCCTTGCCCATTTGAAATTTGGCATGTTTCCACATCATGATAAATAAGTGTCATTTCTAATTAAGAAGAACTTTTCAAAACTACATGAATAATTATATCAACTATATTCTAATTGTTTGCTTAGTTGGATGCCCATATAAAGGTAGATGTCTTCTTGGCATTTGCTCTTTGAGTTTTATCCTTATGCTTCCATTTTTTTTGTATCTACCATGTTCTTTGTTCTAATATTTAATCAGACAACCATATTATAACTGGGTTAAAAAAAATTTCGTTTAAGTTTCATTGAATACTTAAAATTATATGTACAATAAGAAATGAGAATGAGTTAACAACTGAACAAATATGTTATAAACAGTGTAATAGGGTTTCAGGGTCTGTTTTGTAATTTCTCATTCCAACCGAGTGCTGCTATATATTGTAGTCGAATGTAACACAAGAAGTAATCTAAGAATCATTTTTGCAATATAAATAAAATTCTTTCCGTCACATTTCTTTTATGCTATCAGAGCTGTTAGCCAAAAGGCATCAGAAAATTCATCACCATCTCCTCATCAGATCAATTTCATCATTTGATAGGCGACTGCACCATTTCTCTTCAAAGTTTAGCCTCATCGTCAAAGATTTAACCCATCTCTTGATCAAGATCCTGCAAGTATCTACCGTTCAGCCATCAGAATCACAGTTTAACAACTTATCTTTGATTCTGATCAAACTGCCACTACAACAAAATACCTTATTACAACGTTACAACGGGTATATTCTGCCCGTTGTAATAGACGGCTATTGCAACGGTCATTTTAGGACCGTTGTAATAGATGCTTTGTGGACACCCTTCTTACAACTTGCATTATTTGCTCGTTGTAATAGAGAGATATTACAACGGTAAGCTTCTGCCCGTTGTAATAGATGTATATTTTACAACATTCAGCAAATGCCCGTTGTAATAGATCGACTATGAAATTTTGGCTCCAATACTGAAATTTTTTCCCTCCATGTTCCCCTTGTTTTATGTTATCTCCTTAAATAATACCATATAACTCTTCTCCAACAAATCAAAGCTTCCACATCCAGATCCAAATATATCCCACCGGAACATCTTCCTTCACCAAGCCTCCAGATCCAGATCCAAATCCAGATCAAAATCAAAACTCAATAAAAGTTCATTTTCAAAAATAATGTCTTCACCCACTCTCTTTATATTTTATGCTTACTCATTGTCGTTGATCTGGAGATGTTCGAGCTTTCATTCGTGTCGAATATGGAGATAGTGCCATGCTTGGATATTGTGCCTAACGCCGCCTGGATCTAAAGCTTCGCCCACTGACTAATGCCAAGTCTAGCATAATCGTGCCGAGAGTTGATAAACACATTGCTTGATGTCAACTTGAATGGAGTTGCTGAAACTAGAGCTAGAATCTGTTTCTAGATTGTTGGTGTAAACCAAAATTAAAGAGTCGTGTCTGCTGATGTGAAAAGTCATGTCTAATTGAATGAAGAGTCATGTCTATTCGAATGAAAATTCATATCTGTTCAGTGAAGAGTCGTGTCCGTTCATTGAAAAGTCGTGTCTATTGAAATGAAAAGTCGTGTCTATTAAGTAAAAGTCGTGTCTATTGAAGTGAAATGGTGTCTATTCAAAAAGGTTATGTCCGTTTGTAAGGGTTGTAAACCACTATATGTATGTGGTCATTTTGTTGTGTTGTATGAAAGTGGTAGGCAAGACAAAAAGCAATTTATAAAAAAATTGTCTATCCTCCTCTAAAATTATAATTCTCTTCTCTTTTCTATTTTAACAAATTGGTATCAGAGCTTGGTTGAAAATGTCAACCAACCTTGTCTCCCTTGTTCCTCGATTCAACGGTGAAAAGTTTGATTATTGGAGCAATTTAATGAGGCTCTGTCTTGAATCTCAAGACTTATGGACAGTCGTTGAAGAAGGTATTGATGCGCCGGAAGATGAGACGCAACTCACAGTTGCCCAAAGAGATCTTCTGAAAAGCAAAAAACAGAAAGATCGGAAGGCTCTCTTTCAAATCTATCAGATACTTGAAATTCAAGTTTATGAGAGAATTTCAAAAGTTGCAAATGCTCAGGAGGCTTGGAAAATATTGAATACAACGTGTTCTGGCCAAGATGAAGTAAAAAAGGTTCATCTGTAGTCGCTACGAGCTGAATTCGAAAAGCTCGAAATGAAGGATAGTGAGAAAATCTCAGAGTATTTTACTCGTCTCACTTCCATCATAAATTAGATGGCTTCAAACGGAGAAGTCGTGGAGACCCAAAGAGCCGTCGAAAAAATTCTACGGAGCCTACCAATCAAGTTCGATCATATTGTTATAGCAATTGAGGAATCAAATGATATTGCTTCACTTTCTCTTGAAGGCTTGCAAGGAAGGCTGGAAGCTCATGAGACTAGAATCTTGATGAGAAGTAAACAAAAAAAATTCTTTTCAAGATCAAGCCTTAAAATCTCAATTCATATGCACAAAAGGTCAAGGCCCATCGCATAGCAAAAGTACCAGCGGGAATGGTGGAAAACGTGAAGAATCGAAGGAGGAGAAACCATCCTTCCAAAATAACAAGGCGTGAGGCAAATACAAAGGCAAAAAACCATATTTTGAATGCAATTTCTATCACAAGCCGGGTCATAAAGCAAATGATTGTTGGGAGAAACATCCTGAAAAGAAGCCAGTTGCTGGTTCATGCATAATGAAGCAGAAAAATCTGAATCTTTGTTGATCACTTCGGATGGAAATGTTGAAAACATATGGTACTTGAATAGTGGTGCAAGTAGGCATATGACTGGAAATAAAAATCTATTTTTGTGGAAGCTGATGATGGTCAGGTTACTATTGGAGATGCAAAATCATACAAAATTCAAGGTGTTGGTGAAATTTCTTTCAAACCCAAGGCTGGAAAAGTTGAAAAATGTCGGAGGTTCTTTATGTACCAGGCATATGCAGCAATCTTCTTAGTGTCGGTCACTTGCTGAAGAAAGGATTTGATTCTCGATTCATTGGAGATCAATGCAGCATGAAGAAGAACGACCAACAAGTGGCAAATATTGTGAAGGGATCAAGCAAATTATTTTCGATTAAACTTGACATCGTGAGCAGTACGTGCATGATTACTGCTTCTAATGATGAAGTTTCCAAGTTATGGCATGAGAGGTTTGAGCATTTAAACTTTCGGAGTTTGAAGGAGATGTCTGCCAAAGAAATAGTCCAAGGGCTGCCTAAACTTGAAGTGATAAACGAAGCATGCGAGGAATGCCAATTGGGAAAACAACATCGTGAATCTTTCCCATCCAAATCGAAGTGGATTTCTCGATCACCTCTGGAGCTTATTCACACCGACCTCTGTGGACCAATGCAAGTGCCATCGCTTGGAGGCAGCAGATACTTCTTGTTATTTGTTGACGATTACGCAAGAAAAATTTGGATTTACTGTGTCAAAGAAAAATCAGATGCCTTCTCTTGCTTCAAAGAGTTCAAATTTCAAGTTGAAAAGCATTCTGGTCATCAAATAAAAAATCTAAGGAGTGACCGTGGAGGAGAATACTTGTCCTCTCAGTTTGAAGAATTCTGCCAAAATCATAGAATCCGCCATGAGTTAACTGCTAGGTACTCACCTCAACAAAACGGAGTCGTAGAGCGCAAAAATCGAACAATAATGAATACGGTCAGATGCATGTTGAAGGAGAAGAACCTGCCTGCGTATTTTTGGGTTGAAGCGGTCTCTTGTATCGTTTACTTAATCAGCCGATCACCATCGAAGAGCTTAAAAGATTCCACTCCAAATGAATTCTAGTATGGCAAGAAACCAAATGTTGCTCATTTAAAAACTTTTGGTTGTCTTGCATACTCTCATATTACTGGTGCTTTAAGATTGAAGCTCGATGAAAAATCTGAAAAAGCCATTTTCATCGGTTATAGCCAAAGGACTAAAGCTTACAAGCCTTACAATCCGAAGACAAAGAAGATGATTATCAGCAGAGATGTTCGCTTTGATGAAAATGGCTGTTATAATTTTTTAGATTTTGTAGAATTACCTGGATGGCAAACTCTAAATATTGAAGAGGAAACTTCTTTGGAACAAGGTGTTGATGCTGATGTTGGTATTGAAGAACAACAACCTAAAAATAATGGGACTGAGCAGATGCAAAATTCACCACCAACGGCGGAAAGAAGGATGCGATCCTTGAGAGAAATCTATGATGCAACCGAAGAAGTTGACACTACGGATCATGTATATTTTGCATTTTTTGCGGGAGAAGATCCAATCACTTGTGAAGAAGCATCAAAGGAAGAAAAATGGGTAAATGCAATAAAGGATGAAATCAAGTCTATTGAGAAAAATGGTACGTAGGAGCTTACCACTTTGCCTTCACACAAATCAGCCATTGGTGTGAAATGGGTGTTCAAAACCAAAACAAATCTTGATGGCTCCATCAACAAGTACAAAGCATGTTTGGTTGCGAAGGGGTATAAGCAAAAGGAAGAGGAAGATTTCAATGAGGTATTCGCTCCTGTCTCTCGACTTGATACAATTCGATCGTTGATTTCTCTTACTGCCCAAAAATGCTGGAAGTTGCTGCAAATGGATGTGAAATCAGCTTTCTTGAATGGTTTTCTTCAAGATGAAATTTATCTTCAACAACCTCCTGGTTTTATGAAGAGAGGCGAAGAGGAAAAGGTGTATAGGGTGCAGAAAGCTTTATACGGGCTGAAGCAATCCCCCCATGCATGGTATGTTCGTATCAATAATTTCTTCTTGAAGAATGGCTTTGAAAGGTGTCCTTTTGAACACACTCTTTACATGAAGAAGCATTCAAAAGGAGGTTTCATGATCGTGAGTTTATACGTGTATGATTTGATTTTTACTGGAGATAATATGGAGATGTTATCTGAATTCAAAAATTCAACGATGAAGGAGTTCGAGATGACGGATTTGGGAGAATTACATCATTTTCTAGGGATAGGTGTTCAACAATCAAAATATGGGATTTTTATCTTGCAAGAAAAATATGCTGCTCAAGTATTGGAGAAGTTCAATATGATGAATGCAAATCCAGTTTCAACTCCTTGTATTGCAGGTTTGAAATTGTGCAAAAATGGTGAAGGAAAGTTTGTGGATCCAACTATTTTTCAAAGCCTAGTTGGAAATTTGAAGTATCTCACTGCAACAAGACCCGACATCATGTACGCAGTAAGCTTGATTAGTGGATTCATGGAGAAGCATTTCTCAAACCATTGGGAAGCTGCAAAAAGAATTTTACGATACGTCAAAGGAACTATTGACTATGCCATTTTCTATGAAGCTCGTTTGCCTGTGAAGCTTGTTGGATATACGGATAGCGATCTAGGTGGAAGCATCGATGATTCAAGGAGTACTTCGGGTTATGCATTTAACCTTGGAAGTGGAATTATTTTTTGGTGTTTAAAAAAACAACCAGTTGTGGCACTTTCTACTACCGAAGCGGAGTACATCGCAGCATCTCTAGCAGGATGTCAAACTTTGTAGCTAAGAGGAATTCTTGAAAATCTAAGCTTCAAGCAAAAAGATCCTACGATCATTTATTACGACAATAGTTTTACTATCACTGTCTCAAAGGATCCTATTTTACATGGAAGAACAAAGCATATTCGTCTATATTTCCATTTCCTACGAGAACTCGTTCGTGAAGAAGAAGTGAGTCTTGAGTATTGTCGAAGTGAAGAACAAATTGCTGATATCTTCACAAAGCCACTTAGAGGGACTGCTTTCTCAAGAATTGTTGTTGCATTGGGTATTCGAAGGAATTTTGGTTCAGGGGAGGCATTGTTGGTTTAAACCAAAATTACAGAGTCGTGTCTGCTGATGTGAAAAGTTATGTCTATTCGAATGAAAAGTCATATCTGTTCAGTGAAGAGTCGTGTCCGTTCAAAAGTCGTGTCTATCGAAATGAAGAGTCGTGTCTATTAAGTAAAAGTCATGTCTATTGAAGTGAAATGGTGTCTATTCAAAAAGGTTATGTCCGTTTGTAAGGGTTGTAAACCACTATATATATGTTGTCATTTTGTTGTATTGTATGAAAGTGGTAGGCAAGACAAAAAGCAAGTTATAAAAAAAATTGTCTATCCTCCTCTAAAATTATAATTCTCTTCTCTTTTCTATTTTAACATAGATGAATTAGCGATTTATTGCTTCATATAAGTCAGCTTCCTGAAACTAAAGTGATGATTTCACGGTTTATATTTGTTATCTTCCCAACATCGGTTCTCTTAACTTGAACTGAAGCAAAATACATTTTGAAGTTAGCGATTTGCAGGTGGGTGGTCGCGTGGTGAGCAAGGCGAAGGCAGATTTCGATTTCGTGGTTTGCGATTTTGAAGTTCATTATTGCGATTTGGTGATAATTATTAAATAAAATTTTGAATTTCAAAGTCTTAATTAACTTATATTTGAAATTAGTTATTAAGGAAAATTTTTTGTTTTAATTGAATGAAAATTTTGGATTATATGAACACACACATATAGCGCTTGTGTATTTTGCTTGTGCAATGCAACATCCGCACTATGTTATGCATTCCTAAGTTTCAGTGAAGTTATTTTCCTATTCAAACTTGGCAGTGCCAGCTACAATTTCAGTTGCAGCAGCGCTGCATTGAAATTCATCCCTCCTCATTATGTTTTGATATTGGACCATGAAAATGTAAGACTTTAGAAGCATTCTCTTTGCTTCATCTAGGATCAATTAGCACTAGCACATTCTTGGCATCGTCCTATTTTTGCATGCACATGTCATTTTATAGATGCATTATGTCAACAACCATTAAGACAAAGTAAATTAATTTTTATTAGCAGAAGCACACAAGAAGTTTGTTAGGCACATGCATTATTGGACGTGTTTACCAAATAATTGGGTTTATTTGCAGGGTATATGTTGGTTTAATTATGATATAATCTATTTTACAAAATTTATTTTATAGGAAGCAAAAAGTTTTTATCAACACGAGTTCATTTGGCTTGGACATAGTCATACAGCAAGTAAAACCTTTACAATAACAAATCATCTCATAAAATTCCTAAATCACACCTTCATGTTATCTAAATTCAGCCCATATATTATGTATTTATTACTTCTATAATATGTGCAAATGTAATGTAGGAATATAGGTTATAATTTTGTGTTTTTGTATTGCTTTATATATGTAACTACAGTTTGTATCTTGTAGTTTCAAAAAGTAAGTTTTCAATTATTTTTCAATCTTATGGTTTTATTAAAATAATCATGATTTTTTATTTCCTAATCGAAATTGGCTTAAACATTTTTAGACTGAAAGATGTTTACATGGGGATCAACTTTGATGTTTATCACTTCTTGAAAATATGAAATTTGCTAATGGTTAAATGAGTTTGAAAATGAATTAAACTCGGCCTATACTTGTAGTTTTCTAAGCCGAGGCATCATAATGTTTTGACCAGAACTTTTGAATGGTTTATCTGATTTTATGTGGGTGGTTTGTTTGGTGGTGAGATTGGTTTTAGTGAATTTTCTTGGTTGGTTGAGGTAGTGATTGAAGTGTGGTCGTTTGCTATAGGCAAAGGAGGAGAAAACTATAGCAGCGGATTGAAGAGGTAGCAAGAAATTGGCGATAGAAGTGTAGTTTGTGCAAGATGTACGGGTAATCACTTGATGAGGCAGTGGCAATAGATGGTGATGGTTGGGAGAAGAGGGAGGTGCTGGTGTTTGGTGATGGTTATAGCTGAAATGTGGTGTTGCAGGTTTGGGATGCAGGGTGATGGAGAATGTATTGGTTGACGGATTGATATGATGGCTATTTGTTTGCGTATTTTTCTTGTAAAGGCTTTTTGGTTGAGGAAGGTTGTTGTAGTGGCAGGGATGGAGCAATTTGTGGTTGTCCCTAGGGGTATGGTGATCAGGTGAAGGTAATGAAGTTCTGTAGTTGTATGGCAAGGGTGATGAAGATGGGTTGGTATAGGATGGTTTGAATTTGTAATATAGGAACAACAGAACAAAAAAACAAGTGAAACACAGAGGCTATGTACTGCATATTTGTTATCTAACTTATCTAACTTTTTGGAGTGTTAAAATTCTATGATTCTAGCTTTTAGTCTTTTCGTATATGATTTTAATTATTTTACGACAATATTTAGTATTAGTATGGATGTATTGCATGGATGCTGCTGTAATTTTTTTTTAAAATTTGCATTTATTTTGCAACGGTCAACACACGTTGTTAAATAGGTATTTTAAAACGGTCATAACCCGTTGTAAAAAGGTATACTGCAACGTTTTTTACAACGTGATTTGTCCATTGTAAAATGTGGTGGATTTATTACAACGAGGCTTATTACAACGGGCACACGCCCGTTGCGAAAACCATATTACAATGGGCATTGCCCGTTGTAAAATGACTATTTTGTTGTAGTGTGCCTCACCTATATCTGATCAGAGTAACCTCATCACGTGAGATAGGCTATAGTTTAGCTTCTCCTTAAATCATATCCTCACTGGAGAAGTTAGTTTTCATCTCTTATTCGCTAGATTTCAATCAAGAATCGGATTCTTGATTGCTAAAAGGCAATTTCAAGTCTCTTTTTCAAAAAAACATCACTTGGATGCATACTTTCATCTTTCTTAATCCATTTTCTTGACCCAAAACCGATATCATGGTTGGAGAAGATGACAATAATTATGCAACTACATCACCCACAAGAAGGAATACCGTAACCTCAACCAAAGAAACTTCCAATCTGTCCATCACAAAACCAAAAAGTTAGTTAGCAGTCCAACTAGATGAGAATAACTTTCCAACTAGATGAGAATAAATTTTTACTGTGGAAATATCAAATAGAAACTAAGCAATTAGAGGCTATGGAATCGAAGAATATGTTAATGGTACACTGGTAATTCCACCAAAAATGACAACTGGCAATGAAGGTAATATGATAATAAACAAAGACTATATAAACTATCAAAGACAAGATAATTTATCAGCTTCTGGGTTAATGTCATCAATTAGTGTAAGTTTTATCTCAAATTGTTGTCCGCAAGACCTCTCAAGTAATATGGGCAACAGTAGAGCAAATTTTCAACTCTCAATCAGCGGCAAGATCATGCACTACAAAAGACAACTCCAAAATTTGAGGAAAGACAACATGTTAATGAGACAATATTTGACCAAGGCTAAAACTTACTGTGACTTACATGACACTGCTGGTCACAAAGTTTCAGAGACTGAACAGATCATAACAATCCTGGGTGGCTTAAATGAAGAATACGAATTGGTTGTGGCAATCATATCCTCAAAAGAAACTCTATCAAACATTTAATATGTACATTCTACACTTCTAGCACATGAAGGTAAAATAGAGCAAAAGACGCCACTAAATTCAGATATTTCTATGAATTATGCATCAAACAGCAAAGGCAAGAATCAATAAAAGCAACAAACAAAAAGTTTCAACAAAACAGTGAAAGGAGTGGACAGAATTACAGAGGTAGAGGTAGAGAAAGGTGGAACGATTCTAACAGTCTTATATGTCAAATATGTGAAAATTTTGGGTACAAAGCTGCTAAGTGCTATTTCAGATTTAATCAAAATTGTGCAATAAATCAGCAAAAGAGTAACAATCAAAGAAATTGCAATCCAAATGTCAACATTGTACACGCAAGTCTTGATTCAAGAGGCCAAGGCAACCGTTCAAGAAGTCAAAATGAGATGGAGTAGCAAACAAAATCCGATGATATGCAATATGAAGACTGGTATCCAGATTTAGGTGCAACAAATCACATTACCAACAATCTTGACAATCTCAATCTTGGAAACAAAGAATACAAAGGTACACAGTCTGTTTTAGATGTATGGAAAGTCGATAAAAATCACACACACTGGAAATGCTAAATTCAATGGAAAAAGAGAATTGCATCTCAAAAATTTACTTAGAGTACCATAAATTAAGAAAAACTTGATGAGTGTGTCTCAATTCGTCAATGATAACCAAGTATACTTCGAATTTTATACAAAATTTTGCTTAGTTAGGGACTTACTAAATAGAGAAATTTTACCACAAGGTAATGAGAAAAATGGATTATACATTTTCAATCTAGTTTAGAACTGTAAGCCAACACATGGAAAAAAATGGTGCAATTACTATAAGTATGACACTAATATTGATAATAAAAGAGTAATTGATATGTGGCATCGTAAACTGGGTCATCCCAGTATAGATACTATAAAGCATGTACTAAAAAATAATTATGTTGAATTTGAAGATATATCTACCATATATGTGTACATCAGGTCAAATGGGAAAATTCATAAGCTACCATTTCTTAAATCATCAACCAAATGTAGCAAACCTTTAGAATTAGTGGTGGCTGACTTATGAGGTCCAGCCCTAGTTAATTCAGACTATGTCTTTAATTATTATGTTTCATTTGTAGATTCTTTTTCTAGATATACTTGGATATATTTTCTTAGATCAAATGCAGAAACACAAAAAGCAGTGGTTCAATTTATCACTCAAGTAGAAAAGCAAACAAATCATTAATTAAAGATAATTCAGACTGATAGAGGAACTGAATTAAAACCTTTGAAGGAGTACTTTATAAAAAAGGAATAATTCATAGAACTACTTGTCCACATACTTCTGAGCAAAATGGTTTGGTCGAGAGAAAGCATAGACGCATGTGGATACTGGTCTCACATTCTTTGCTTATGCATCAATGCCATTGAAATTTTGGCCAGACTCTTTAAGTTCAGTAGTGTATCTTATCAACAAAATTCCAACTAAAGTACTGCAAAACAAAGCCCTAATAGTTATTTAATGTATCACTAGATTATACCATGTTTAAAGCATTTGGATGCATGTGTTTCCCATACTTAAGGCCATATAACTCTCACAAGCTAAATTTCAGATCCTTACCATGCACATTCATTAGCTATGCATCTAATCAAAATGGATACAACTGTCTAACCAGTGATGAAAAAGTAATTACTTCAAGACATGTTGCCTTCAATGAACGTGTCTTTCCCTTTGCAAGGGATGAAATAAAAACAATCAAAAAATCTACAATGCCAAAGTATTTATTCATCCAATACCAATTTACTCAAGTGAGCAAGTAGAAAAAAAATAAAACCGATGATCAAGTGAACTCTGAATCCCAACATACCATGTTTAATGAACAAACAAGTCAAGATACAATTGAAAGTTCACACAATCATGGGTTCAATAACCGAGGAGATGAAACATCAGATCATGACACGGAACACTCTTCAAGTACACATCAGATCATTTAATCAAGTACCAATCAAGTTCAACCACTTGCATGAGAAGGTAATCACATGGTAACAAGATCCAAGCATAGAATCTTTAAGCCTAAAGTTTATACTACAATACTGAATAACGATGAACCAATTAACTATGAATAAGTTTCAAAGGATAATAACTCGAAGTCAGCTATGGATGAAGAATACAATGCTTCAATGAGAAACAAAACTTGGAGCATTGTACCAGCACCAAAATAAAAATATCATTAGGTGTAAATGGACATATAAATTCAAAAGGATAGCAGATGACAGAAAAGCGAAGCATAAGGCAGGACTTGTAGCAAAAGGATACTCATAGCAGTATGGATTTGATTTCAGTGAGACATTTCCCCCAGCATTTGAACCAACACCAATTACAGTGATTCTCACGGTTGCATTACATAATAAATGGAATATCAGACAACTAAATGTTAATAATGCATTCCTAAATGGTGAACTTCAGGAGGAAGTATACATGCAGCAACCACAAGGATATGTTAAAGATGACAACAAGGAAATGGTATGTAGATTACACAAGGCAATCTATGGGTTCATGCAGGCACCAAGGGTCTAGTATGAAAAATTAAAAACTACTTTAATCAGCTTAGGTTGCAAACCAGTCAGATCTAATAATTCCCTTTATGTCAAAATGAACAACAATACTATAATTTATATACTAGTATATGTAGATGATTTTATAATAACAAGGAACAGTAATGAGGAAATAAGAAATGTCATATGCCACTAAAACAAGACATTCTCAATAAAAGATCTGTGAAATCTAAGTTACTTTCTAGGAATTGAAGCATTCAAGAAGTCGCATAATGAATTAATTTTATGTTAGAGGAAGTACATCTCTGAAATTCTTGATAGGGCAAAAATATGTGAAGCTGAACCTATGATAACACCAATGGTAAGTAATTTACACTTGTCTAAGCATAGAGGTGTGCCTATTAAAAGTGAAAAAAAATACAAAAGTATAGTAGGTGCTTTGCAATATGTCATAGTTACTAGACCAAACATATCATATAGTGCAAATAAAGTTTTCCAATAAATGCAGAAACCTTTAGATCATCACCGAAAAGCAGCGATACAAATTTTAAGGTATTTAGAAGGCACTATAAATCAAGGAACATGTTTAAAAGCATGTATAACACTAAACATTCAAGGATACACTGATGCAGATTGTGCATCAGATTCTAATGATCGGAGATCCACAACTGGTAACTGCATCTATTTAGGTGACAACCCGATATCTTGGTGCTCCAAAAAGCAACCAACTGTTTCTCGTTCAAGCACTGAAGCTGAAGATGGCAGTGTGTGTAAGAGGTGATACAATATTTCTAATTATTGAAGATTTGTAATATATTGTCGATTTCAGTGATACAATATTTTCAATTGCAAAAGATTTGAAAGAAATCTGATAAGTACTCAAACATATAATGTCTCTTTTATAACATTAAAGATAGTAATAAATTAGTGGGTAGAAGAATTGTTGGAAGATTGAGATAATAATTAATTACCTAATTAGCTGATTAAAGAAGGAATCTTATTAGATGCACGTAAATTGGAGGAAACTGAAAAATCAAATGGATAAACATTTATTGTATGAATAGGAGAAGGCATTGATTTATGGCCATAAATCAACTACTTCAATCCTAAGTAATAATATCTATATAAAGGCAGAGATTAGCATGAGTGAAATAATCTCTCTCAGTTGTATTTCTTATTCTTCTTCTCCGTTATCATTCTTGTAAAAATTTCTCCTCCTAGAAAGTAATAAAATATCCTCTACCCAAGTGGATGTATATTACCTCGTGGTAGTGGAACCACTACAAATTACGTTTGTTATTTTCTTTTATTGCTTGATTTATGATTGCTTTTAGCTGGAGACTATCTATTGTTTGTTTTGTCACATCATCAATCAGGCCCTATTTTTTTTCCACAAGGTTAGGTTTTTTGTTCCTAGGACGATCTTAAGGGATTTTTCCTAATAATCTAATACCAGAGCGACAAGGTTGATTGAGAAAGGGTGTTAGGCATTATGAAAAGAGACGAGGAGACTCCAGCAGTTGTACAGAGACCCTATGTTAGAGGGACCTATATTGCATCATGATCTAGTTTAGCAATAGAGAAGTGGAATGGTGATAAAAACTTCTAGAAGTGGCAATGGAGGTCTTGAGTAATTCGCTATCCATAATATGGAGAGCATTACATACACTTAACTTGTGTATTGATATCTCATTCTTGACACATCTTGACTAAGAATATTTAAGTATAAATATTTATTAACACAATTCAATACTCAAGGTTACGAATATGTTCGCAGCTAGGTAAATCAATTACTTTTTCTAAAGATTTTTTAATTGTATATATTTAATGTACCTAAAACCTTACTTATATCTAAATATAACAATATATATAATAGAAAATTAAATCAAACGGTTACTTTATTTTGAACGAGTTTTATTATAAGAGTTAAGTTATATGATCAAATTACATAATATGTCTTAAGGTACGCACTTAGCTCCATCAGTTTCGTCATATATAATTACAATTTGGATGGTTAACAATGGTCATTTACAAAGCTACATATAAATTTTGTAAGAATTATAACATTATTGACTCTACATTAGATTCTGACTAGCTATGTTCAATAAGAAGTTGAGATGTGGGTTGGGATATGTAGAGTAACTGATTTTTGAATTCAAAGGGATTTGATACATGTTATTATATTCTTTAATACATTTTTTATTTAGTTTAGTTTTTTTTATGATACTGTTGCCATATTTTGTAGTTTTTCTACTGTCCATGGATTTTCTATGATATTTGGTGCATTTTCATCAGTGCATTTCTGTGACATGCATGCCTTTTTTTTGGTTCCATTATGAATTTTTTCGATTCAAATGTATAGATTTCTATTACATTTTGTCGTCTTGATTTTTACTTTTAAGTGAGTCAAACCATTTGATCTGTATATGAATTAGGTTAGGTTAGGTTAACCCTCTCAAAAAATGTATTAAATGGAAGGGTAAGTTTCAGCTTGATTTATATATGATCTGACTCTACCATTTGATCGATTTACATTCACCTCTTGTTAGTGTTGTGGTTGTCAAATATGTAGACAATGAAGAAACATAAATTCGATGATGATTATAAGTTATTATTAGCATAAAATGAAGAAATAAAGTTTAGTTGAGTGTGAGGAGAATAATGTGAAAATCATCTTTAGTGAGTGCTGACTAATACAAACGTGGATGTACATAATAGCATGCATTATAAGTGGTATAAATTTCGGTTGTGATCTAATATTTAAAAGAGGGAGCTGTTTTTTGAATGGTCTGACTCCTAGTTTCGTTGAGGTATAATGTGGACATAGTAAGCTTTCTTGTGAAAGTGTGTGAGGATTTTCAGCTAATTCGTTTTTTTCGAAGACTCTTGTTTGCAAATACCTCTTAGTGGCTAACTTCTTCTCATTAGAGCAACTCTAACATAGATACATTCAGGCTTAATATTAAGCCTCCATTCCCCAACAGAGAATATCACCCTTAATATTAAGGGTAATATCAAGGGCCAATTGAGGATTATGAATTGGCCCAAGGCGCTGATTTAATCAGTGCCCAATTGTGGGCGCTGATTAAATCAGCGCTTAGAGCCAAAACAACTACCTTAATGGCTCTCCCCCACCAATGGCTACTTTCTGCCTCCAACGGCTACTTTCTTTCTCCTCAACTCCATAAATACACTATGTTCACTCTTAATATCTACACAAACATCATCACTCCTTTCTTCTCAAACCTATATTATCTTGAAATGGCTTCACTTTTTGGAGATTTTTTGCATCCTTCTCAACTTAAAACTATTTCTTTGACAACAACTAGCAACAACCGAGTACTCCTATGACATAGCATTCATCCAACTTATGGAGAAGCGACGAGAACTATGATAAATGCAACATTATTGTCATTATACGAATGACTCGATTAGAGGAAACGATCAGAGTTACTATAATTTTGGAAGAAAATAATGAATACCTTCAACCTGAAACATCCTGAAAATACTTGATCTTTGACGGCGATTCAAGGTCGATTTGGAAAAATCAATCGTTAATCACAGTTTTATAAATCACATATTTATAAAATAAATAAAGAAAACCCTAATGGAATAGGAGGCGAAGAGCATTTGGTGTGTTTCTTGGTTTTATTAGTTTTTTGTATTTAATTTGCTTATTAATTTATTATTTTTTTGGTTTTCAGAAAAGAATGGTGAATGAGGAATATATAAAGCTTTTTCCAATGGAAAACATTTCTAAAAATCACACTATTACCAATTTCCGAACTGTTATGAGTTGATGACAAGCACATTGAAGTGGAACTTCAATAATGCGAAGAGCCTCCAAGACGTTCTAACAAAGGAGAAGGGAAAGAACAAAGCATCGAAATCATCATACTCGTCTAGTTCGGGAGTTCATCTTATAGGAAAACTCAATTCGAAGGAGAAAACGTGTCAGATGCACTCAACCAGAGATCAGATGAAGGTTATACCAATGGGAGTCAAAGTAGCAAAAAAAAGAATAAACTTTATGTCATGGAGAACGCTAAAGTGAATGCTGCTCTTGAAATTCACGAAAGAAGGCATCAAGATAGAAGCAAACAAGCACAGGAAAAGATCGATGTGATCTGTAAGTTTGCAGAAATTTAGTAACAAAAGCTGGATATTGAATGGAAAAATAAAGAACATATGATTATGGATAAAGATCTGACAGGGATGGATGACATTCAAAAGCGGTATTGGATGAAGCGCAAAAGACAAATACTTATTTCTAAGTTCCCTCAAAGTAGTTTGTTTCAATCTTAGAATTGTGTAATTTGTACTAGTTTCAGTGTACTGTATCGTTTATTTAACTCTACTATGTTTTGCTATTAATTAATGTTGTACTATTCTTGTTTCCATTTAGACAAAGTCGATAACCAAACTGAATAACATTTTGAAGGAAATGTAATACATATTAATCAGATAACTAAAATATGACTACAACACAAACGCGTACATACATGACAAATCAAACATAAACTTGAACTAATAATCACAAATGTAATTCCAAATATGATTCATAAGATCTTTTTGTAGCTGGTTGTGAAGTTGTGCATCTCAGTACGAAAGGTGACATTCCACGTGAATGTTGAATGCTTCTTAGGTTATAAGAACATCATCTCGGAATACTTATGGCATTTGCCCTGCATCATCATATTCGTAGTCACATTGTTCTTCGTCCATATCCTTTTCGTCTTCAATAGTCATATTATGCATAATAATACATGCAAATATGATTCTGGACATTTTTTCCCAAGACCACATCGACATGGATTACTAATCATTGCAAATCTGGATTGAAGAATGCCAAAAACACTTTCTACATCTTTTCTTTGTCCCTCTTGCATCGCAACAAACTTTGCTTGCTTTGCTATTATTGGGTTTGGACATGTTTTCACAACGGTGCTCCATTTTGGATAAATCTCATCGCCAAGATTATATCCGTGCTCGTAAGTGTTTTTCACAAGAGTAAACGACACTGGAGTTACTCGACCAAGTGACAAATCATTAAATAAGTGTGACCTCTCAATAACATTTAAATCATTGTTTGATCCAAGCATTCCAAAGAAACCATGTCATATCCATAAATCGTACGAAGCAACGGCTTCAAAATAATAATTGGTTTTCTTTCTTTACCATTGTAAGCTCCATGGTATGCTTTGGGGCAGTTCTTTCCTTCCCAATGCATAAAGTCGAGACTTTCAAGCATTCCAGACCATCCTCTGCTCTCGTGCATTTCCCGAATCCGCACCACATCATCCTCATATAGAGATCCAAGGTACTCAGTGCCGAAAACATCCACCATAGATTGGTAGAATTTGTTGAGAGTTTTTAATGCGGGAGTCTCTACGATCCGATATGCATCATCCAATGCATATGCGGGGGTGCCATAAGCTAACATCCTCAGTGTAGCAGTCATTTTCTGTTCATTGTTAAGCCTCTGTGTTTTTGAAGCATTTGATTTTTGAATAAAATATTTGTCATTGTTTTGAATACCTGTTAAAATTCTTAAAAATAGATCTCTTCTCATTTTGTATCTTCTGCTGAATATATCAAGTTCATAAGTACAATTTGGATTGAAGTAGTCTTGCATCAGAGTTTTGTGGAAGGAAATTTGATTATGGTTTACATGTTTCCGACCCCTGACCGATCCACCATGTTTTCGTGATGTGCAGCCATAAGCATCATGGCATATGTCAACTATTTCTTGCAATTCTTCGGCTTCCTCTTGGAGAATCTCTTCTTCATCAGAATCACTATCGAATGTCATAGCACATTTGAGGAAAGATGAAGTATTCATTGTTATATTTAGTTTAATGCTATGAGAGAAAGAAGAAGATGTTAAATGTGAATTTTGGAATGGAAGTTGAAGTCCTTATATAGAAGTGATATAATATGTAGAGTTAGTGGCAGACAAAAAAGCGGTGTGTAGTCAAATCAACTTTAGCAAGTGGCAGACATTATTGATACTTATTGTGGTCAGCTCGACTTTAGCAAGTGGAAAACATGCAGAGTGTAGTCAAAATCAACTATAGCAGGTGGCAGACATTACTGATACTTAGTGTGGTCAGCTCGACTTTAGCAAGTGGCAGACAAAAAATGTAGAATGTAATCAAATCAACTTTAGCAAGTGGTAGACAAAAAATGCAGAGTGCAGTCAAATCAATTATAGCAGGTGGCAGACATTATTGATTGTGAAGGAACAAGCATTGATTTGTATAACGATGGTTATGAATTGCCTATTTAACTAAAAATTTCATAGTGGAAGTGTACAAAAATTTCCATGGAAAATGAAAGTTGGACTCCCCAGGATTATTTGGTACTAAAAAGCGTACATAAAAGCCGATACAAGACATATAAAAGAGGAGATTGAGCAAGATTTCTGGGTTACTCCAAACAAAGCCTTTAACAATCATCCTGACTATAGATTAATTCGACGGATACTGGATACTTGCATTACTTATGTCATGTTTACTAGATATTATTGATGATACAGAAGCGTTATAAACACAGTGAAGGAGAAGACCTATTTCAGTTATACGAGCTACGTATGATTCACGCTATTTCTAGGAGTATCGTACTAATTTTATTGGACATGTTGCATATGATCCATGGGTTAGCTATATTAGACAATTTGAATGAAGTTTTATGTATTTCTCTTTAAGTACTATGTGTTTTTCCTTCAGTTCTATGTATTTTGTTCCAGTTCAATGTATTTTCTATAATTTTTATGTATTTCCTTTCAATCCAATGTATTAGGATTCAATTCCATGTATTTTCTTTCAGTTCAATGTATGTACTTTAAGTTCTGTGTATTTTCTTTTATTTCTTTAGTAAGTTGTATACACTTTCATTATTTACTAAATATGTAATATAAGAAACTAACAACGAAACAAGGCAACCAGCATTGAAATATAGTGATACAAAAGGGACAAACAATATTGAAATAGACTAATACAGAAAGGACAACCAACATTGAAATAAACTAATACAAAAAGGACAAACAACATTGACATAAACTGATACAGCAGAACAAAACTGATAATTGAAACGATGCAAACAAGATCTAAAACAAACACACTCAGAGGATGAATTAAAAATCTATTTTCAATCACCTGATAACTGAATCGAACCAAGTATCCTCTTGAGCGTTTCAATTTCTTGTTCAAGTTCAGTTGCATACACTACTGCACGATGAGGTAAAGGATCGTCCAACCATTGCCAAAGTCTACATCCATTCGAAAAATTGGGCATCTATAGTGGCATCGATCAATGTCGGATCCATTTCTTATGATGGAATACAAAACATTAATTCTATAATTGTAGTGTATTTCTCCAGAATCATCCTCTTGTTCTGGTTGAGGTAGTTGATGTCGTATTCCATACCTTCTTTGTCTTCTCCGATTATTGCTCCTCTGTTCCTCCCTATGTCTTCTTCCCTCCTCCAAAAGCTTCTACTCTTGCAAATCTCTCTCATGATCTCTTACATCTTCATAATATCTTTCCTCCATTTCAACATGCCATCTAGTTGGTTCTTCAGGGTAAAACGGATTGGGAAAGATCTCGTGACTTTAATGACATTCGTATGAGTATGATTCTAGCAAGGAAATACGGCTGTAATCCACCATTTTTTGCTTAATAGGATGAGATGAATTCAGAACGATTTTCTAAGAAATAGAATATATAGCGGTAAGAAGATGTTATATGGAAAAAACTATGCAACGTGGCTACAGTGTTCAAATAATACAGAATACTATACCACTTTGTAATAGCATTGCGTCAAAGTACCGCAATGTGTCTACAGTGCTAAGGCTAGCAAACATCAAAGTAGCGCAACGTGAAAATAGTGCTCCATATGACGTGACACTGTAAATAAAACTATGTAATGTAAATGTGCTGTAAATAAAGCTATGCAAACATCAAAAGTAGTGCAACGTGCAAACAATGCTTGATATGACGTGACACTGTAAATAAAATATCAAAAGTCCTTTATCAGTGTGCTGAAATTTTAATACAGATACGCAAGTAACAAAACAACAATAAAATATGTCCATAGTACAATACAGAAGTATACCAATAAACACAAACAACGGTAAAAATAAATGTAACAGTATAGTAACTGATCATCCTAAGTCTATGGCACCATCGTCGTCGTCGTCATGTGCTACGTCATCAAAATAAGCAGGACTCCCATGATCAAACTAAAATGCAGCCAACTGAGCCTACAAATCATCATTCTGTACCTGAATCGCTTGTTGAGTCTACTGAGCCTGATGACTGACCGCCTAAGTATGAATGAATGTCATACACTGAATGGTGGCAATATATCGCCTATACTCGTTCAACCTGCCTACATACTGTAATTACATATAATATATCAATATACATTTGCTCAATTAATACTGTACAATGAATTATTAATATAACGAATTACCTCAAAAGGCGGGTATAGTCCAGCAGTGGGGATACCAACAATCTCATGATCCAGAGGATAAACTATCGGCTGCTCGATAAGAGTACCAGTAATATCATACGCTCTATAAAAGGCGTCGATACCGAAGTCCATGGGCTACTGAGAGTGCTAGGATGGAGTGGAATCAAAAGAAAATGGAGATGTCTGAACTCTACCACTGGCTATGTGTGGACCTATATGATCGGAGTTCACTCATCGAGTGTAGTCAGGTAACATGTATCGTCGAGGAGCAACTCTAACCTAGTAGTTGTCATAATCCCCATTAACTAAGAAAAATGCAGAAGCATCCACCCAACCAGTCTGTCTCAATCCCAGTATATACCGTGATCCAATGGTTCGACGTTTACCGAACATGTCATCAAAAGATAATGGATCTCCAGGGATACATAACTCCCCAGTAGTCTGGAACAAGCATCTCTCCTCCAAATACCAAATAGGAAGAAACGCTGATGGGAGTAAGATCATCATTCGCAAACCCAAATGATATGAAATAGAAAGAGGAAGACAATTATGCATTTGACCCGCATGTGTCAAGGCAAGCCAATATGAAACCCCGGTGCTTGGAAAATATTATCCCTATACCTCATATCAATCTTAGTACGGGCCTCCATCAGGTCATGTCTAACTCCAATAGGCGTGCAAGAAACTAACTAAACATGCTTCCATCGTCTCATGCATGGAAAATATGTCTTTGGTGCATGACTAGCAATCTCAACAATACGGGGATGCATGTTCGTCTGTACTCATAGTACCAGCACGACAGAATATACCAAAACCCAAACAGCTATCTAACCTCCCCCATAGCATAAGAATCAAGAGCGGTGTATAAATATCCAAGTATAGCGGAACCCCAATCGATAGTGTGAAGCTGATCTAAATCGACTACCGTTGCAAGGTAACCTAATCTAATGGTACTCTTTTGGTTCAAAAAGAAATTCGAACCAAATAAGTACAATGGAAATGATCTAATTACGGTGCCACTCATAGCACCGGTGCCATATGAGCCGCAATATACTCTTGTAGATATGTAAAGGGGACTGCGCCGGAGGCATTACGACCATCCTCAAACTGGGGGAGATAAATAGCGAAAACCGCGGGGCTCTTAAACGTCTGATCAAAAGGAAATGGTATACTGTTTGGGCCTCCGGTCTCAATTCCAGTCAACATATAAAAATCGACGGAGGTAAGGCCGAGCTTAAAATCTTAAAAATGAAAAATGTGTGTCGTAAGCCACCACCTCTCGATTAGGGCTGATATGGGTGGACGATCAAATGACTGTGGTGGTCTAATCTGTAAGAAATATGCAAAAGGAATGGTTTGGAGTCTATCTACTAAATCCTGAGGTAGTGTGCCATACTGTCATGCCATACACTTTGCCCAACTACCCGGATAGCTGACGAACTGTGACTAAAAAATTAAAAGGCTGTTCATGACAATTGTACAATTTAAATTCAAACAACTAAGTAATACACTTTATAATATCACATATCTATTTAATAAATATTATTTTCTGGTTAATATACGACAAATGTATTCATCATGTATCAATAGTTATTTATTATTTAGAATTGTACCTCGACCGCATCCAATACTGTGAAGATATGATAAGTGTATCCCTCTGACAGCTCGTGCAGAATCCATAGCTGAAAAATAGTCATCTCTGGTGTTGGAGCAATGTGTGCTGGGTCTGCAAGCTCCTCCGTTTGCTGTCGAACGGTACGTCTTATAATTTTGGTTACACGTGATGGCATTTCGACAATTTTTTAAATAAAAAGGTGAAAAGAGAGTAAATTGTGAGGAAAAAGAGGCTGGACACCTAACCTATAGGCGCTCAGCCTCAGACGCTGATTTAATCAGCGTCTAATGTCAGGTGCTGATTAATCAGCACTCAGATCAGAACGTTGATTAAATCAGTGTCCGGCTGTTGAATATCACCCTGAATATACAGAGCGAATGCATCAGTTGGAGATGCTCTTTGTAGACTATAATTTTGGAAACTAATCTCATGGAAAAACAATGTCAGATAGAAATATACAACTAGATCTATCCTTTGAGACATCTTCTACGAGAAAAAGAAAAAGAAAATGATGTAAAAAACATACAATCAAAAGGAAATCATGTTACACATTAGCTGATTTTAGAAAGGTCAGGTGCACTGGCCAAAGTACTACAAATAAACTAAGCATCTTATCTCTTATCACACTCGTACATCAAATACTCAAGTCTTAAATCTCGACGTAATTTCAACCATTCAACTACTGAGCAACGCATCAAAAGAGGGTTTCATGAACCCTCCACCCAAAAACATATCAGCGACGTTCTTATACGTCGCCTCGGTAAAATGAACCCCATCCCAGTTCACAAACTTCTCCGGCCTCTCACAAGCTTTCAGAACATCAGGCGACCCACACGTGTTAATCGGGTCGAAATTCAAAGGCCCACCACCCGATCCGCAACACACCTTGAACTGCTCCGTGAACCCGTACCGGGCCGGGTTCTCCATGATGGATCTACAAGCACCGCTGTAGTCGGCGTAGGATATGAAGGCGGATGGATATTTGGATCTGAGGGAGCGGAGTTTTAATTGGAGAAGGGCGTTGTGGGTGTTGCTAACATTATTTTGTGTGGCGGAGCAGTTGAGTTCGTCTCTGTCGGTTGAGGGTGCGAGGAGAAGTGTTAATGGTAGGCAGCCGGTTAGTGGTAGACCTTGGACTACTATGTGCTTTGCTCCTCTTTCCAGTAGTGACTGCAATTTATGGAATTTTTTTACTGTTGCAGGTTAAAAGTGGTTCTTATTTTTACTGCATTATTTATTAGGTAAACAAAACTTAGGTGGTCAAATCCTGTTTGTACCACTACCAAAGTCGTATGCACCAAAATTTACTTAATCTACACCCTAGAATCTGTACTTATTTTTACCCAAAAAAATTTCAGTTTTGCCGACCATCATTCGTTGTATTCGGTACCTTGCTGCCAACTATGATGAAGAAAATTTAAATTTCTTCACAGCCGGTAGCAAGTTGCCGATCGCAATAAACTACGGTCGGCAATTTGCTGCCGATTTTAAGTAATTCTAAGTGGAAATTATGGGGTGGATAGTAACACTCATTTAAAAACTACCACCAACACCCCTCCTCCGGTAAAATAAAACAATATGCTTCTCTCGTTTCACTAACTCTATCTTTCTTGTATTAATGAACTAAGAAACCCTGATTTTTTTTTGTTCTCAAAATTCACTTTTGCAAATTCCAAATTTCAATTTCAAAACTTCACTCGAAATTTATATTTATTTAATTATTTTAATACAGCAATTTGACTTTATTTATGAATATTAAATATTGAACTATTAAGTGTTGACATTAACTTTAAACTCGATTTAATTTAAGTTAAACAATAGAGAAGAATTTAGCGCTATATGAATCTTAATATTTTAGTACTAAATTTTAAATTTTAATTTTAAGTTAAAAATGCCAGCGTAAATAGAAGTTCAAACTGTATAAATGGAATTTGATACCGGAAGGAATTCAAATTTTAGTTCAATTGATTATAAATGTTATTATGTACATAAATTTTAGTTATTTTATGAAAGGACTAGTACTACCTATACAAAATTAGATACGAATTTTTCATCCTTTGATATTGGTCTAAATTATTTTTTTATTAAATAAGGGCCTTTTTGTCTTAAAGTTTATTAAAATTATAATCGTCTAGGTAAAATAGTTTATGGCGTACAACTAGAATTTGCCAACTTGGCGATCATTTATAGGAGAAACCTATAGTTAGGTCAAATATCACTTTAGAAATATTGCATGATTTGCACCAAAGCAATTGTCTTTTTTATTATTTAGTTAATTCGGCCGAACACGAAAAGAAATGCAATTCTATGAAATTTATAATAAAAATTGTTTTTTATCCTTGAAACTTTGGAGTTTGAAACAAATGCTCTGCTTGAATAAAGTGTCACTCTTATTATCCAAAAAACTATAGAGTTTGAAAATTATGAATTTTAATGATGAATTTGGTTTTCTAAACATGTTTGGGGAAAAAGTTATACGTGTAGATTTTGGTTTTTATACTAAATTTAATCAGGAATTTCACTCAATTTTTTCGTAATCTTTTTACAACGGTGGACAAGTTTTTTCAAAATTTTATGTTCGAACATTTTTGAAAGAAGTATGAATATCTCGAACAATTTTCAATTTGTTTTAACCAGACTTTAATGAAATTATTTGAATTGCACTAAAATGTTTTGTTATTTTTTATTTGAAAATTAACAGCTTTTGTCAGAAAAAATTGTTTAAGACTTTTTTGAAAATATATTTCAGACGGTTTTCAGTTTATATTTTTCATGAAGTTTTATGAAATTACTCGAATTTCATTGTATTTTCTATAATTGTTTTAAAATAGTTGAAACCCTCAAAGATTTTCTAATATAAATATGAATATTTTGAACCCATTTTCAATATATATATATTTTTATGAACATGTTTGAATGTAACTAAATTTTATGCAATCCTTTTTGAATAGTTGAGAGTTTTCCTTAAAGATTTTTTTAATATGATCATCTCAAACTATTTTCAGTTTCTGTTTTTCTTTAAATTTTATGAAATTGCTTGAATTTCACTATTTCTTTTGCACTCTTTTTAAAAATAGTTGAAAGGTTTCTTCAAAGATTTTTTAATATAAACACGAATGTCTCAAATCATTTTCAATATTTTATTTTTCTTAAACTTTGTGAAACTGTTTGAATTTCACTAATTTTTTTGTAATATTTTTTAAATAGTTTAAAGCTTTCCTCACATTTTCTAAGTGGATTTCTGAAGAGACCTCATTTTTGGATAAGAACGTATATTTTTAAGCGAATTCTAGTCAAAATAAAAGGGAATTATGAAAGGAAGAAGCAAATTGGTTAAAGAGAAAAAAAATTAAGAGGAAAGTTGCATAGAAGTCAAAATTTGATAAGGCGGGAAACTTCATTAACTTATACCAGACCTTTTATACAAAACTGTCACAAAAATTCCCATTGTTACCCTTCATTTTATTTGGAATTATTTTTCATTGTTTTTCATTTGTATCTTTTCAATCTAAAAACAAATAAAATGTTGATATTAGTTTCGTTTGAACAAATAAAAAAAGTTAATTTTAATCAGATGGATAATTACATACCTTGAACGTTGATCAAGATGTAATAAGATCCTAACTATCTTCCAAAAATTGGAATACTAAATATAAGAATAAATAAAAAAATCAATATTTATATCATCTTGTTTTGGTAGAGATTTAAATGGAGATTAAGGAAATGGAAATTGAGATGAAGATTGAGATGCATTATCTTTTATGATATCAAATAAGAAAATTAAGGTATTAAGGTCTAGGGTTAAGGATGAGAAGACAAACAATTTGGAGAAGAAAAAAAAAAGATAAAGAAAATCAATTTTAAAGGGCAGTTTCATAATTTTAGTTAAGAAAAACAGAAACTGAAAATAGTTTTTTTAGTTAAGAAAATGTTTTTTTTTTATTCTCCTTACTCAAATTGATTTTCCCTATAACAATTCCCAAATAAAATTGTTATGTAAAGGATATGATGTAGAAGTTTCCAACCCGAAAATATTTATTTACCCTACTTTAGAAAATTCAGTAAAATACCATCAAAATTTTGAAAGGAAAACAACACGAACATGGGTTTGCCGTTGAATTATAAACTTCGTTAAAAAAAGAAGTAATTACACGATTATATTACTTTTTGTTGGAGTTTTTATGTATAACTGGAAACAATTTTAAAAAAATTGGAAAATAGTCTCCCCTTATCCAAAATTGGAGTCAATTTTAATATTCCTTTTTTTTATATTCTCAAATCATTTTCATATTATTTTTTTGAATTTTTTTGAAATTGTTTGAATTTCATTAATGTCTTTGTAACCTTTTTAAAATAGTTAACCATTTTCCCCGATAATGATTTTTGAATATAAGTATGAATATTTTGAACCATTTTCAATTTTTATTTCTCTTGAACTTATTAAAAGGAATTGTGTGAATTTCACCTAATTTTTTAAAATCTTCTTAATAAATTTGAAAGATTTTTCTTATAATTTTATATTCAGACTTTTTTGAAAATAAATGAAATTAGCCAATATGCTTAGTGTAGTTGGACTAACAATCTTGTAACAAGTACTCGGAGTATATAGTTATCTTCTAGAATGTTTTCTCCTTTCTCATATTAAAGGATTGCAAAAACCATTCTTTCACGATACACACCATTCGGCCAACGTTATACTTGTTAGCTTTTAAATTCAAATTCGAATATCCATTTGAATATACTGTTTCGTTTGTTTGTCGTTTGTAAGTGTTCCCTCCTTATTGGCAATCTTTAATGGAAAATTCTTGAAAAAATCTCTGACAATATTCCTTTTCTAGAATTTTAATGAAACCTTTTGAATTTGACTTACATTTTTGCATATTTTTTATGCAAATTGAAAGTTTTTTTAGAATATATTCAAACATTCCGATAATATATGAGTTTTCTTAGGAATTTTTTTATAACAAAATTTAACTTTTATCTAAAGTAAATAAATTTACTACTAACTATATGTTTTTTTTAGAATAAGAGTGGTGCTTTTATTAGAACACTCTTTTTTGATGTTTTGGGATTTGAACTCATGACCTTTAGAACTTTAGGTTAGAGCGTCATATCGCTTGTCACTTGCTAGTATTTCTTGACTATACGATTTTTTTTATATATTTGGATTCCAAAATAATAACAATTTTTTCTATAAAAATGAATTTTTATAAATAAATATTTAAAACGTGTGATTTGTCCAAATAATAATTGATATTTTTGTGAAAATCAAGTTGTTTTTCAAACCATACGTATTTGAAGTATATGTCTATACATGTTTTCCCTTAAAATAGGGATTGTTTCAGTATTTTTCAAAAAAAAAAAAATTGCTTTGAAAAATATTTTTTCCTAATAATTTAGATTTTATTTCCTTTTCAAAAGTTTTGGTTTCTCTTTTAAATTTTGAGTTATTTTTTTTTAAATTTAAGTATTTCTCTAAAAGTAATAAAACTATGAAATGGTTAATAGGTTTGAGCAGAAATTTGATGTGTGATTTAGGAAATTTGTAGTAGATTATAAGAGAAATATAGCTTGAATTTAGGAAAATTTTAATAGATTTGGTCATGAATTGTTTTTATTTATTTATTATCGGGTATGAATATGCAAAGTATATTTTGTTTTTATTATAACACTAGTGAAAATCAAAATTTATAAATCTAAGACCTCAAATTGAGACAAAGATTAGTGAGAGAATGGTTGAGTACCAGAGTCTAAACTTTGGAACAGGGCATATTGTCTAGCCACTTCAAATTTCAAAAGCATGAAGTGTTTTGGTTAGATAAAATGTGATATTAGTTAAGAAAGATGCATATTGTCAGAAAAAGTTAGCACAAATCGGTTGAAAGGAAAATAAAAAGAAGGCTATGATGCAAATACAAACAAGCAAGTATAATGCAATGAGGAAACCTGAAGAAAGGCATCAACTTTGCCGACAGCAAGGTCTCTAATATCATCAGAGGTGACAGAGGAAGCAATAGTACTATAGGCGTAGTCATTCACCCCGATCTCCCCAACCCAAAACAAGGCATCTCTAAACACTTCATCACACGGCCCCTTCCTACCACATCCTTTCTTCTCCAAATACTCCTCAAACCACTTAAGCTGCGTACTCAACGACTGTGGCGTAATATCCAACGTAATGTTGTTCTTAACGAAGAAGTCATACTCAATCGCTGTTGAGCCCGCAACGGCGAAATTGACTCCGTGGCTGAAGTTGGAATTTCTGGCACGGTACGGGGGCAGAAAGGGAAGGGAGAGGTTGGAGGTGAGGAAGTCGACGACGAGACGGCCATCGGAATAGCGGTTGGTGGAGCGGTGGAAGAAGGTGGTGCCGTACGGGAGGTTGGAAACGTAGGTGAACGATTGTGGGCCGGTAGCGGACCGGGTGTTGCCCGTGTCCGTGAAGGAGTCCCCGAATGCATATATTTTGGTGAAGTGGTGGTTGGGGGAGGAGAGAGCTAGAGGAAGGAAGAGGAGGATGGAGATTGTCGTTTCCACCAGCATTGTTGGTCTGTTAAGTGTGATGATTATTATGGTTTGTTTTTTTAATGGAGATGGAAATCAACTGACATTCAGTAAGGCGCCAAGTTAGATGGGAGTTGGATGTAGTTTACTGTTTTTGCACACGCAGTAGACTATATATATATATATTATGAGTAGAGTAAGTCAGTTAATGACTATTGCGGTGCTTCAATAACACACACTGTTTTATGGCATTTATTTGGCGGCAACCACTATATCGGTCTTTATTTTATTTCACTCATGCATTATCATCATCGTTATAGTATTGACATTCTGTAGATCTTCTTTCAGACCAAATAATTTTTTAAGAATCGAATGTGATATTTGGTCGTATTTAATTTGATAATTAGATTCTTGCTGTGTACCGCTACTATTCATTAAACAAAACAGATAGGATGCCCGTGTACGACCCAGTGTAATTTTTTCAAGCCCAACAATAGTAGCACAGTAAATAGTAATCTAAAATTGTCCACATGGCGTTCTCATATGTTTGAAAGCGATTTGAATATGACTTCGAGTTAATGAGTGGGATTTTTGCATTTTAATTATCATGGACTACGATACTATAGAAGATGTAGAAATTCTAGAAGATCCAATCTCATCAAATGATCTTTTAAAATATGCTCTCAAATCTAAAGTTAACAAATTAAATCATTAGAACTTTCATTAAATCTTAATTATTTGTAGTATTTGAGTAGTTCAATCATCTAAATTATATTAAATTAATTAACTTAAAAAAATTAAAGTAATATATTGATGCAAATCTTCATATCTTTTGAAGCAAACAAAACTTTCATATCTAAAAACTAAACTAATTACTGCGAACAAATTATAGTAAACAAATTAAACCTAAATCAATTTACATTCAAATCAAAGAAATTAGGCAAAATGGTATTAAGGTATGAATAAATTAGGTACTCATATTGAGGAGATCCACCTAGGCTGCTATCGAAGAGGAGCTCCACCTAGGCGGTAGTGTTGTGGGTAGATGTTGGCGGAGAAGAGGGAACTGATGGTTGTGTGGAGATGTTTGTGCGTAGGAAAGGTTTTGAGATTGAAGCTGGAGCTAGTTGCGACTTACAACGACTTGCTATTGTGGAGAAGAGGAGAGTCGTGACTTGGAAAATTAAGTTTTTTTCCACTTCTTCTGGAGGGGTCACATGACCCCCGCAACGATAAAGTGGCTCCGCCCTTGGCTTCATTCAAGATTTTTTTTCCCCTCTTTCTTAAGTTCATGGTATAAAAAATTCCAACGAACATCACATCAAATACTGCCTGCATTGACCACAAAGATCGATACATCCTTTCAATGACATTGTTAAAAGGACTTTATTTTTGAACATGAAAATATAATTTTTTATTTTATTTTTTGACCGTTATGAAAGGTACATCAAAAATCATCCCTTCGTAAAGAAATCGGTGCTAATCTCTTTTTTAACCTTCTACTAATTACACCTTTTCCTTTTTGAACCGTATAATGGAATAAATAGAGAAAATGGAGACTAAAACTCGGACAAGTTTTTTTTCTTCTCATGGCTAGAATTGAAAATCATGTTGAAGATGGAGGTGCAAATGCTTACAGTGATGACGTTCATGTAAGTAATTATAAAGTTTATGGTTTTCGATGGTACAATTTAGAAAATATCACAGTAACTCGACACAACATGACCGAAATTGATGTAGCTGATGCTTCCATGTCGATTTTTAATTACTTAATTTAGGAATTTCGATAGTAGTTCGACAGCTAATGGCCGAGAACGCATAAATGTGGTGGGATGCCGTAAAATCCTAGTTTGATCGGTCGATGCTCACCGTTTAGCTTATATAGGTTTACAATGTAGTTAGGCGAGGCATTATCGAAAAGCGTCTGCTCGGTGACAAGCTACCGTTAAATGACTGTAAGAACGGTGGCATGTCACTTTGTTTTGGACGGTAGTCCAATGTAGAAACATTTGATTATTTTGTTAGGTTGACTTCGATATTAATTGTCTTATGTTTTTTATTTATTTTAGAGCACGTTAATGGCAAAGAAAATGAGTTAAACAAAGTTAAACAAGATGATGAGATGGAACAAGATGATATGGATAAGGATTATGGAAGGTGGAAAAAAAATTCGAGTGATTTATCTTTTGATTTTCGTAATCTAAGGCTTATTTCAAAACTAATATGTTGTGTATACTTTAAATAGTTTTTAGTTTCATATTATTAGTTTTTAAAATTGAAGAAAAAATATATCTTAATTCATATCTCGGAAATTTGATTCGAAACAAGAATTGAGAGATTCATGTATGGACGGTGGATTGAGTGTCAACTGTGTTACTGTGAACAGAACTAAACTTAGGAATGTGAAGTAAAATGGTAAGGGGTCGTGGATGATACTAATTTGTGAAAGAAGCAAGGAGTATTGTAGTCATTGGGCGAACAATTATGTTTCAAAAAAGCAACAAAAGAGAAGACGTGGGAGTAAGAAGTGTGGATGCCCATTCGAATCAAGCATGAGTTGTATGATTGATGGAAAATGGATCCTCATTGTGAAAATGGGCGACATAATCACAATCTTCCTACGTGTCTTATTGGTCATGCTTATGTTGCTAGAATCAAAGAAGAAGAAATAAAGATCGTGGAAACTATGATTAAGAGTGGAGCTCGACCACGTCAAATTTTATCAATTATTAAAAGTGAACACCTTGAAAATTGATCTACTATAAAAAAAGTGTGCAATGCTAAGATGAAATGAAGTTGTAGAGCATCGAAGATGGGTTTGTCATGCAAAGTTTATGAAAGTATCAATTGATCATCATTATTCCGTTGAGCATAGATGTGAACCTGAGACCGATTACATATGCGACATTTTCTTTAGTCTTCGTGTTGATCTTGCGAAGTTTTCCATCAAAATTTGTTCTTGAATTACACTTTCAAAACTAATCAATACAAGCTTCCTTGCTTTCACATGTCATTTTATACATCAAACATGAATACATTTACTATTGTAATTGCTTTTATAAGTCGAGAAACAACAGAATCATACATTTTGGCTTTTAGATGTACTAGAAAATTATATAGAGAATCAAAAATTCCAAGTGTTATAATAACCCATGCTGAAGCTGCGCTAATTTAAGTTGCGAGTGATGTTTCTCCAAAGGCTCATCATATTTTATGTATGACATATTTTCGAAATTGTGCAAGCAAATTGCAAACCAAACTTTACCAAGAAGGGTAGAGTGATAGTTGATGATAAAGAAATAAAGGTGAAAGAGGAAGAAGAAAAATAAGAATTTTTTGGCCTAAACACAAGAAGTCAGTGACTTATGTGATAAAAAATTGGTTGACTAAGTATAAGCAAATATTTGTGTTTGTATGACTGTACAATTCAAACATTATGATACTGTTTCCAAGAATGTTGTAGAAAGTGCATATAATTGACTAAAAATGTATTTTGATTCCGTTGTTGGTAGTTTTGTCCAGTGTTTCACAAATGCAGATCAATGTGCGAATAATGAAATCGAGACAATAGACCGTGCTTTTGAAATGAGTGCGATAAGATCAATGCATCGTTTTAGAAAAGACCTAATGTTTAAAGAACTTAATCGATTTATTTCTCTAAATGCTCAGGATTTTCTTCTAAACGAGGCAAGTGTCATTTCTATAGTAGGTTCAAACATAGAAAATAGAGAATGTGTCTTGTGGAAAATAAATTACCTTGTGGTCATATGCTTGCAGATTATAAGTTGGCATATAGTTACATTCCTTTTGATAGCATTGATTATTTTTGGAAACAACTAATTTGTACACCTCCAACATTGCATCGTGTCACTCTAACTTTGCTGAATCACCCAAAGTTCAAGCCCTACAATGCAGATGTGATGTTGCACATGATAATGAAATGAGTCGCAACGCAAAATGACTTGAAAGTGTTGGATTTTCCATTGATAACAAAAACTTTAGAACCTCCTAGGGCAACAATTAGGAAAGGTAGACCTTTTAAAAAGCAAGCTAGAAAATGCAAATCAACCAAAAAAAGATCCTTCTTATTTTGAGCATGTTAATGCTCCTTTGTCATGTGCTTCTAATCTTACTCTTATCCGAAGCTATGAAGCCGAGAAAATTCAAAAAGATTGATATCATTTGGTGCAAATGCCGTATATTATGAAGTATAAAATTGGTTACAAGATATGCCAAACGATGTTAATTGCAGTTATTGGGTCGTTGTGAATCAATTACAGCTTCATGGTAAAAGACCTGACAATCCATCCAAATATGTGTGTGAATCTATGATTAACAACTTAGATCTATATGTGAGCATGTGCAAAGGAATGTAGGATGATTGTTGTTTCAGTTAGTTAAAAAATAAGATCCAACGCAATTATTTGATCACGGGAAGAGGGTGGGTGCAAATGCCAAAGTTCGGATATGTGATTATAGAAACTTTTTGGCACGGTTGTTGTTCTACTAAGCAATCATATGAAATATATGATAGTTCGTGCAAATTTGGCCAATGAACGCAGGAAGGTGGTAATGGATTACATGGATAATTCACAATCTTTTGATGTTCAACTTAAAATGAATTCTCCTTTACCACCCACTTCACGGCTTATTTCAAGAAGATATTTAACATTAATGCAAGCGATTGGATGAGGCCTTACAAGGAAAGAATAGACAAGTACGTAGCTATGGTTACTACTGATGAGGAATCGGAGGACTTAGTAAAGTTAGAGTAGTTTTTTTGTATATGTGGTTTATATTCTACTTTTTCGGATATTACGTATTTTGCAGTATAATATATTTTTTGTTGATGGTGGTGCATGGCTTATTTTGTAGAACAACATTGTAGTTTGAATTGTATAATGTAATTTTGATATATTTTGAATGGAATGTTGTGATGTTTATATACTTTAAATGGTATGATGCGATGTTTATATATTTTGAATGGTATGATGTGATGTTTATATACTTTGAAGGTATAATATGAAGTTCATATTGTACATAGTCTAATAGGGCATAAAGGTACTGAAGAAAAACATATAAAATGTAAGACCCCGTCGAAACTGTATAATCATACGGTAGGACCCCATCGTCTGAAATGCTATGAACCAAGTATTCTCAAGATTTTATGATAAACTGTCATCAATTTTATTTTTCTATTGTTGTGGACATCCATCGTTTAAAAAAGTAAAAATACCATATGTGTTTCTTGAGACTTTACGGTAAAATGCCGCTGTTTTGACATTGTTCAGTATCCACCTAGTTGTTTGAAACGATTTGAAAATATCAAAGTTTCCTTGAGACTTTACAAAAAATGGTTATGGATGTTTTTGTTTTTGTTTTTTTGTATGTATCCATCATCTTGCGTAAATTAGAAATACCATATTTGTTTCGCGACAAATTAATGTAAAACATTATTGTTCTTTTACATATTTCGATCATCCATCGTCTGTAACAATTTGAAAATACCAAAGATTTCTCGAGACTTTATGGTGTAGGACCATCAAACTCTATTGCTAAACACGATAGAAGCCCATCAATTTTATGGTTATTGTTTAGATCAAAAATGTAACAAACTTTCAGTCTAGTAGCCAATGTAGATTTTAAAAAAAAAAGTTAAAAGAAACAAAAGAACACACAATTGTATTCTGGTTCGACCGATACTCTTACCTACGTTCACTTACTCGTTTTCTATTAATTGTACTTTGCACTTACAAAGTACATTTTACAACTCAATTGCTTACAACTTGGGTATTGGCTATACGTCATTTAGTTTGGACACTACACCAGAAAAAGTCTTTTGCGGCGCTGAAAAAACATCACCAAAATTTTAGTAGAGTTTCGGTACACGCTGCGATACAATATGCAGCTTAAAGTATGACACTTTTTGTAGCATTGTGGAAAATGCTACCAAAATTTGACCTATTGTAGGGTTTTTGAAATGCTACAAAAAGTTTCAGACTTTTAGTTGCATATCGTATCGCAGCATTTATCAAAATGTTACTAAAAGTTTTTGTAGTTTTTTGTCAACGTTTCTCGTATCGTATCTATTTACATTTATTTTAAGTGTTTTTTAAATGCTACTAAAAGTTATTAACTATTTTGTAGCATACTATACACTCCACTATTTCATGTTATTGGCTTGTACCATTTTCAGTCATCGCTCATATTATAGTCTTATTACAACCAGCAATAAATCATATAATCGTCATATTCAAACAATCAATCACATAATCATCGTATTCAAATAATTAAACAACACATTAATCACTTAATCAAATATAATATCCATAACCTCGATAATACTTTTTCGAAAAACCGGGCAAATTCACATAAAATCCATAACCATTTATAAACAAATTTACACAAGTACTAACAAAATGTTATAGTATATATAACAATCAAAGACATGCTCATCACTTGATTACCCATAATTCTTTGTTGCAGTTGGTCTTTACTCCTAAAAGCTAATTACCTATAGACAGGTTTAACAACAAACGATTATGAAACTGTTTCATATTTAAAGTATATCAAACACCTTAGTTGAACTTTTCTTAAATTCAAATAATTTTAATAAAACTTAGTTAAACATTATAAAACTTAGTTATTTTGTATACTAAGCTTATTTAATTTTAAAAAATTTATTTACGTAGTTAAATTCTAATAAAACTTAATTAATTTCTATAAATTTATTTAATTTTTATAAAACGTAGCCAAATTGTATAACTCTTAGTTAATTTTTAAAATTTTGGTTAATTTTTTAAAAAATTAGTTAAATTTTTATAAAGCTCGGTTAACTTATTTATAAATTTATTTGTATTAACTCAATCTTATAAATTATCTCAATTAGTAAAACTTAAATGTCATGACTTATATTTTAATTAACTTAAACTTATTTATTATCTCAAATTTAAACTTTATTAACTTGGTTAATTTTCATAAATTATCTCAAACTTATAAATTTTTCATAAACTTAGTTAATTTATTATTATTATTACTATTATTATAAAACTTGTTAAATTTATAATAATTAATTAATTTTTATATAAACTTTAGTTAACTTAAATTTTTTATTAATTTCATGCACAACTAAGTTAACTATTATTAACTAATCCCAACAAGTAAATCGTTAACCAAGCTAAATATAGAAAAGGTGATCCTTCATTTGGATTACACCACAAATTATAGTGTTGATTTTCATATAGGCTTACAGATTTTAAATTAATGTCAATCATATTGTATATCATCAAAGAACCGTACTGAAAAGTTTAATATCATGACTACCAATCTATATAGAACTACAGATTCACTGAACAAGAGGATAGAAAATTCAATAAATGAGTTAATAAAGTAACATAGTACTTGAGGAACATGCCTAAATGAGACATCATACATCAAGGAATAACAGAGCACTCCACAAGCGGAAGTCTTCAATTCCTTGTGTCCTTCAGTTACAATGGATTGCTCCATTAGAACCAACTGCAAGAAAAAACAAGCAAAGCAACATCAAAAATGGAATTATGTGCTAAAAATGAATCATACAGTGTAACACTATCGCTACCACCTTATCGCAACCCTCTACGACCTAAAACAGTTCAAAATCACCAAAACGCAACCACCTTGTCGCTGCCGTTTGAACCATCCTCAGCAACCTTTAGAACAAGCACCTGTTCAACATGAACGTACCCTTCACAAAACTACCTAAAATCATCGAGCTTCATCGAGCTACAAAACTGTTGTCCGAACCATCCTCCACCAGCATGAAACGACCATCAACTTCCAAAGCAATCAACTAGAGCACTGCAACTCAATCCTGTTACCAACCACAACACCACTGCTATATTAACCATTAACCATAACCAACTTCACATTTAAAACTACCACATACAAACTTGCTAATTTCTTCCATTCCAATCGCCACAGCACCTCCCTGCCACTGCCATCGGTTATCAATCAACCTCCATCATCGCCTAACACTTCCTCTATGCTTTAGTCACTCAATTCCACTCCCTCTCATTGCCTTCAACTACCTTCCCCATCAATCTTAAGTGACAAGCACAAACCGCACTTCAGTCGAGCCACTACAACTTCACAGCAAGCTCCAATCTTTATTTCCAAATTGCCAACATCTCCTTCCTCTACAAACATACACTACAAAACCATCATTCCACAACAACCTACTGCCTCTGACCTACGCCCTCGTCTCAAAATTCACCATTCACCATTACAATATGCAAACGCTCCACCATCAACCTTCCTTGTATATATTAGTGGGCAGAAACATGGGAAACATGATAATTGCTTCATAGCAAAGGAACGCGAAATCTAGTTTTATTAGAATTGTTTTGTCTATGTATCAGCACAATATATGCCAAGATATTGTAATGAAGAAACACAGGAGTAGAAATATGAAACTTTCAGTGAAATATATAATATTTTACCAATGGCTGCTCAGTTGATGAATGCCAGTCATTGGCTGCAACATATGCTTTGGCCATTTGCTATAAAATTCATCCAGCACCTGTATAGGATGGAGTAAAAACTTTATTAATTGCACCATTCTATTCCCCTTTTGGGTATGGTAAAATGAGCTCTATAGCTATTTGCTTCAAAGTGTTGTTTTCTTTTAAGAAAAGAAGCGTTCTACTTGCATAAACTTTGTTATTTGTTCAGTTAATTATGTTTAGTACGACATTAACCCATCATGGTGATCTAATATGTATAGCTTATTCGTGTTCATTGCCTACATAATAAATGTGACTTGCTTTCAATTACTACAAATGATTGATTTGTTATTGAGCATGAAATTTATTTACCCGTTCAACGGTTAGACCTTCTAGGTTGATTTCAAGATGTTCTTCGGTAATAGAACTAATTTGATTCCCATACTTGCTAGAATCAAGTGTGCTTATCGAAGGAAATTCCTACAAGATTGAATATTTTTTATAACTTATACTTGATTACACAAAATTCCTACAAATGATTATTATTTTTTACCTTGAGCTTACATATCGTGATAAGATTCACACCAGCCAACATTTCTCTTGCAAATTCTTCATATGTTCTCCATGCACAGTTATTGTCCACAAGGTAAAACATATTGAAGAATCAGAAAATGCATAAAAACATATGGAAGAAATGTATTTCATGAGCTTTGATTATGATGTATATACCTTTCAAAATATCGGGTAAGGAAAACTTCAAGAATTGTTCAATGTCTTTTTTAATAAAGAAAGTTTCGATAAGCTCTAATGGATTATTTTCTTAAATACAATCAAGAAAATGAGTATTTGGAAGAGGAGAATCGCCTTTGAATAGTTTCATTATATCTTCCATCGAGTCAAATTCTTTAGTAGTGTCATCAAATTTTGCTCTAAGTTTTGGGATGGTAGATAAAGCTAATGATTTGAGCGAGTAACCAAGAAAATCTGACATCTTGATGGCCAAACTTCTCATCTCGAGGTACATATATGTGGAGGGCTACAATATCATCTAGTTTGCTCTCAGTGTTTAGATCTATAATCAAAGAAAGACCTTGGACTTACAAGCATACACCATAATTATTTTTCATGGTTTCTCATTGCTCAAATTCACTCAACTAAACGACATCCTTTCACATTGGTCATTTCCATGCACTAGGTGATGGATTTATTTATAAAAATGGAGTAGTAAAACTAGAAACTAATTTACCAATACAAGTAACTTTGCTTATGCTCATTTCTATACTTACTAGACAAAATGAAGGGTTGTGCACTAGTCACATGATCAGTCATCTATGTATCACTAATGCACCTAAAAGAAGTTCTATAAATTTTAATTTACAGATGATATGTTATTAATTAACATATATCTATTACCACTTATACTTGGAGCTTGACCAGTTTTTCCTCTGCGCGGATAAGGATCTTCATTAGAACCACCTAGAATAGGCCTAGTAATGCCTTTATCTAAATCAAAAATGTTTGTCAGAGAGAATTAAATGGAGCACCAAATAAGTTTCCAATGACTTTAACAAAGTTTAATATGAATGTGGCAATGATGTTTTCCATATTTATATACAAGTGTAAAATGTGGGATAACTGAACTAAATGTATATTGCATTATCTAATATGAAAATAAATGAAATGCATTAACATAAATAATTCAGTATGCAGAAATGCCAACATATCACTGATGACAAATGAGGAAAATATAACATCTTGTAAACATCATTTAAAAAATGAAACATAAAGTTGGCAAAACTCTATTTAGCTCAATTGTGTTCTACAATGACTGCACATAATTGAATAGCGCATCTAAAACTAGAGCTTTCCCAATAACCTAATCAAAGTCAATGCAAGGTGTTAATGCTACATTCACATACATAAATTTCTTGAATTTAAGAAAACTTGCACTATCACATTAATTTTAGAAGCAGCAAAGAGAATGATGTCGATGCCTGAAGCGGAGACAAGGTACAATTTTTCCATCTATTAGTACTGCATTAAACCATGAGTATGGTTCGACCATAGCATTGTGGAGATATAGAAGTTTGCATCTACCTTCAAGAATTCAAGTTCAGGTTTTTCTAATGGATACAAAAATGTTGTTTATCCTGCAAGTTTGAGGTAAAAAAATAATTATTATACAACAGAGATATTAAAAAAAATACACATACATACATACATATAAAGCTTAAACTAATAGCTATATATATTCACTTGTCTGTGTGTACATACACAAACATATATACATGTATGTGTGTACACACACATATACATACACATATTTGTGTGTGTGTTAGTATGTATGTATATGTATGTATGTCTATGTATGTATATAATAATAGATTCTAAAGAGTGGGTTACCTTTTCTATATATATATATATATATATATATATATATATATATATATATATATATATGCACGCACACACAACATGAGCATTAAGCTTTACTTGCACACATTTAAAGTAACAGCTGGTCCAGCTCTGTACTGTTTTCAACAATTTCAAAACCATCAGGTATATAGCTCATCAAACAAGCTGCCTTATAGTACCAAATATTAGTAATTATAATTACAGTAAATCCTATCTAAAAATTAAAGAAATACAAAGTGAGGGTAGAGTAGAGTCGGATTTTGAGTACCTTGGTAAGTGGTTAGAGAAATACCTTAGTAACAATTGGTTGGGGTCACCTATTAGTTATCAAACTGCTGAATTGATGGTCTTTGAGACACCGGAGTATCCTCGGACAACAAGCGAAGTTTCTATGGCTATTATGGGCAAGGGTTTTCATAATAGCATATGTGAGCAACTTTTAAATGGTTCACTTGAAGATAGTCCAAACCCAAAACAAATAGTAAAAAGGTAAATGAATGAACTTACAGAGTATAACTATGTAGTCACACATTGGTGCAAAAAGCACGACACTTAAGACTTTGCATGTTATAGGGTTCAAATTCATAAGCAGATGGAATCCGAACTAAGAACTGAATTGGTCAGACACAAATCTATTGAATTGCAAGATTAAGAATTGTCAAATGAAAGGCCAATAAAAAAATATAAACCAGAACAACCAAGTTAAAGTTCTCAAAATCTTCTCACCTGTGATTTGTGGAAACACAAATATTTCATATTTCCAACTGTACTTTTTGTGAAATAACACAAATAATCCCTTTTATCTCTCTATATATTTCAACCAATGTTTCAAGTGATTATAACCATAAAACCGACTATTCACTCCCTCCTCTTTTCATTCACTACAGAAATGCACCCATGATTGTACTTTCAATGTATAATCAAACAAAAAATGAAATCCCGGTTATTGATATAAGCTCGAATAGACAACATGTATTGAAGCTCATTGTAAATGCCTGTGAAAAATATGGGTTTTTATGGTGGTGAATCGTGGCGTATCCGGAAGCATCATTTTAAAAATGTAGGCTATTAGGTTGGAATTGTTCTCCATGCCGCGTTCGATAAGCAATGGGCAGTCCCACCAAAACGTCACGGGTATGGGTTTAAGAGCATTGGTTAGAAAGGTGACATTGGCGAAATAGAGTACCTACTACTTCAGTCAAACACATTTTATATAAATTTGAGGGCGAAAACAATTTACAGAAAGTATCCTACAAATCTCAGGTACAATTAACCTTGTCCACTGTTTTGTAGATGATATGCATTTTTGATATCATCACTCCTTGCTTTGAAACAGTGCTTAAAATCAAATATGAAACAATGAATGAAATCAATATAAAACTAGGTAAGTTGCAGTCATTGCTTAAATTATGAAATGGAAGGCAAATGTCATAGAAATATACCCTACCAAGTTGCAGTTATAATAAGAAAAGTAGTTGTTGTTTATGAAAACGATAATATCATTGACGAGAATGATTAGTCTAATTAAATACAAAAATCACCACAGTACCACAAACATGTAATAGTCCACCTAAAATTAGAGTGTAGTTGGGAATAATTTTATTTCAAAACTACTTGAAATCGATAAAAATATCAAACTTTGCTGATCTTAAATTTAAAATAAAAATCAGAACATTTACCTGTTTAGCGTAGCACCAGCAACTCCTAACAAACAACGAGGAATCCTAAGTAATCAGCAAAAAATGCTAAGTAGACTCAATGGGAGGTATGTAAGGCTTTGCCACCGACAGCCCAAGTGAAGTGAATGGACGAGAGTTGGTCTTGACTGTATTTGCCGCTGTGATGAGAAAAACGATGAGATGACGAATTCTTGAGTGGTGGAGAGGAGATGATAAACCCTAGGTTTTCTTTTCCAAGTAAAGAGATCACACGACGAAGAGGAAAAGAAGATATGTAATGAAGTTTTTGTGCAACACATGTTTTTTCCTCCTAAAATTATAGGCGGGTTGGGTGACAAACGAGTTAGTAGAAGCAGGGGAAAAAAGCTATATTGGTTGCACAATTGAAGGAAATGCTAGCAATTGGTGCTACTGAAACTAGATTTTCTTGTAGCGTCATTTTCTTTGGAAAAATGCTTTATGTAACATATTCCTTCGGACTATGCAAATGTGAATTGTAATAAAAGACTTTATGTAATATATACATTATTAATAAACTTCACATAACCCAATCAAAGAGGAAGAAGATGTAGATTTATAACTCGTACCCATTTTCAGAATCAGATTTACTTTCAGCGCGGAGAAGATTGCCAACACTAAGATGGGTAAACCTAAAATACTAGACAGTATTGAATACCCTTTTCACTCCTAGGACCTCCCGTACACACTGCATACATCACAAATCAAAGTACCAGGAAAAATATAATAGGTTTTACTTATAATTAAGTTTAAATGTGTAATACCTACAGCTAACACCAGGACACTCAAATGTTTTACTTCGCATTACAATCTTATTTGCAAGCATTTCATTGTATACATGCATGGACAGTAAATGCCATTGGACCTAAATTAATATTGGTGCTAATAAAACAACTGCTAAGGTTATCAGTCCATGAAGATAAGTAACTAAAAGTGAACATATTTACTATCTCTGTAATGATAAAAATGTAGATTACATGCTGAAAATAAATAGCTATTAGCGAACCTGATAAATATTTCTGTATATAATTTATGTGCTATGACAAATGTTCAGTTCAACAACGGTCCTTGGATCCCTAACATTTTGATAATGCATCTTCTTAGCATTGTGTTTTATTGCTGAGATCTTTAGGAATTTCCGTTCTTTACACATTGATCACCTGTAATCCAGGCTGACTATAGGAGAATTTATTTATATAGAGTTTATCTTTGCAAAGAGTATTAACCATAGGATAATTTTTATTATTTGTTCCAAAAAAATGACTTCCTACATAGATGTGTTTGATTATACAATGTTAGTAAGTCATAGGAAAAGTCACCTTCTTAAATGATTCTTGTTGAGCATTGAGATAAGAGCTGAATAATCCCTCGGATACATATTCTTGTAACAGGGGCTTATATATTGAATAGAATGATTGAAAACTACCATGAGCAATATTTTTGACCTATAGTAGTAAAAGAAGCAATAAAATGTTAGTTTCAATTTAATTATGAAAAATCATTCAAAAAAATTTGATGAATGTAATCACAAACATTTTGCAATAAATTTGGGTTCAAGTGCTTGCTTCAACTCACTTAATAGCCTCCACAGAATCTTAGTCCAGCCAGCACAGTTTGATGCTAGGTTCTATGTTGTTTCTCACTTCAGATACATGTTTCACGCAGCAGTGTGCTACAATATGTACTCACGTATGCTTCTGCATGCTTCAAGCCTTAATATTTTTCCACCGTCACTTGCAATATGCGCCCATGCACGTCTCATACCAGCTTCAGTATACAAGTTTTATGTAAGCAATGTCTTTCAACCCTATTTAAGCTTCATTTAGCATCATGAAATATGTAGTCCTAGTGTGCAAAAATTGGCTTTTGTGCTAGCATCATGCTTGTCACATTAATTGCCTGCATACTCCATGATGCTACATGTTTCAATTATATTCAGCAGCAGTCATTTCCGTATAATATGACATGTATCAATACCTTAAAACTATAGCACCGGGAAAGATCAAACACATGGACATAGCTGTAGTTGATCCATTGACTGTTCGGGGAAAATGGGTAGAAACTCGGTGCCATTGTTGTGCCATTGAAGAGTGCATATAAATCCATTGCAGAACTTAGCGGTAAAAAAACCATATCAAGGAGAATGGATATGGCTGATGTGTACTTCAATGAATCTGCATGTTGTAACATCCTGATATTTTCAACCATTAGCATCCATACATGCCGGATTTGAATTGATCAAAATACCAGATTGTTAATTTATATTTGGCAAAACTCAGCATATACAGTAAATAAATAAATAAAAAATCACAGACACAGAGTAACATCTAATATGTAGCGGAAACAAAAGAATAGTAGTTCATGAAGCTACTATATATATAACAGAGTTAAATAAGATACAATAGAAGTACAAGATCAGAATACATCACTGGAGTCAACTGAATAACTGCAAGGTTAAAAGATGTATATGGATCTCCAAACGAAGCTCCAACTCCAAAGGTGAGTTTCAAAAGTTGTATCACTCAGTCTGACCCGAGCGTAAAGCAAAACACAAAACACTCAAGTCAGAAATAACATTCTTATATCAATAAATCCAACTCAAGTGAAATAACAACTGAAATACTAGTAACTCAAAGGATGTTTAGGACAACCATCCTCTAAGGATCCAATAAACTATCTACTATGTAGTAATATACGCTATTATAATAATGTCTAAAGTAAAGTATACTATAGTTTAAAAATAGCGTTAAGGCTTTACATTTTACACCATAACACATTTTATAGTGTCAATAGTTTATACAGTACCGTAGTCCCTCCTGATCGGAAGGCCACCAGAGGATACTGCATAAGTACGACACAAATCAAACTCGTAGTAAAGCACGCTAGGGTATGTGACATGACACAACTAGGCAATGCCAAGATAGATATACCAATTACACTTCCGGACCGGTGGTAACGCATAACCGCAGCACCGTCCACCTCGAGCCACACTCCCAAAAACAAAATAAAAGGGTGCACCTAATCAACCACAAAGTAAAAGTATGGTATCGAAGGAGTGTGTCCAATCAGAGGAGCTACCTCATTAGCTCATCAATTGCTCCTGTTTTAGCCACCTTTACCAACTCACGATAGTCGGATCCATGTATATACCTCATTCCTCAATAGGACGTCGCCACCATACTACTTCATTCTGGAATCTCCACCGCGTACACAGTTGTTAAAGTAGTTTTCGAAGTTGGCAGAGAATATGAAACTTCCGATCCCCGTTACTTTAACAACCAAACGTTATTATAACACCGCGGTCATTTCAAACAGTTTATACTTCAAAACCAAAATATCATTGTCATTTCAAAAGCATATCAATACGATATCGTTTCCATTTCAAAACCAAATACGATATCATTTCCATTTCATATATATCTTTTTTCAAAATCATAGCACTTTCAAAGTTACAACACTTTCGGAACCAAACATTTGAGATTTAACACTTCAAAACATAATACTTTGAGATTCATAACTTTGAAAACATAACTTGCACCACTTAAACAGTTTAGATATTAAAATAGTATATATAATAAAATAGTATATAAAGTAAAATAGTTTATATAAAGAGTTATAATTTAAAATAGTTTATATTAGAATAGTTAGTGTATTAAAATAGTTTATATTAAAAATGGTTTATATTAAAAATGATTTATATTAAAATAGTTTATAAAGTAAAATATAAAATAATTTTAAATATAATTTATTTATACTTTATATAATAAAATAGTTTCCTCAAACTTCGCAGATCGATTCAAATCCATCGAATTCCAAAATTCAATTAAATTCAATCTCAATTTATCAATTTCAACTCAATTCAGTTCTCAATAAAGCATTTCAAATTAAATTGATTTCAAATACAGATTTGAACCACAAATAAACCATTTCAATTTCAATGTATTTCAAAGCTTTAAATATTTCATAATTTCAAAACTAAATTTGAAAACTTCATATATATCAAATTCAATTTACTATTATTTAGTTTTGAAATATTTACTCAATAAATCCAATATCATTTAAATAAAACCCCAAATTTTAAATCACTAAATATTTCCTTCAATTTATTTAAACTTGAAATATTCATTTTAAATCATCTTAAACAAAAATCGGGTTATAAAATCGTATCCTTTAAAATCTCAAATTCAATAAGTTTCAAATCGATTTAATTAAATATAATTCTTAATTAAATACAATTTCAAATCTATCCTCTCAACCTTAATTTTATTAAAAATCATTATAAACTCTATATTAAAATTAAATTTAAACGAATACTTAACCATATTATATTTTAATAAAGTCAAACTTTTATTATTAAATTTATTTTATTATAAAAGAAATTTATGCATAGCTTTAACTATATATAAAATAATATTTATATAATATCAAAAATCAGTATTCATATAAAACCCTATATTTCTTCCCAAAACCATAGAAATCATTTTCAAAATATTTATATATGGACCAATGGTGTCTTTATATAATTTTTTAACCTATGGTCAAGTGATACAGATATTTATCATTCCAATCCGTAATTTAAATATAAATATGGGTATATATCATTTCAACCCGCAATCCCAAATTCAATTCAATGAAAATTGCTAAGATATATCATTTCAACCCATAACGATTTTGTTTTATTTTACAGATCGTTCGGGTATGTATCATTTCAACCCATAGGGAATTCTATACTAACAGGGAACTTGTAGAGTGATAACAGATATAATAATAATATAACAGACATATATCATCAATACAAATAACAGATAATGGTGTCAGATGTCACAGGTGAACAGATAACATATATATAGCAATATAAATAACTAACAGCAGCATATTTCAATTGTCGTTTCAATCGAAATCAAATTTAATAAATATAAGAATGTTAATAATGAGTGATTGCCCATCTTTCGTGACTAGGGAGGATAGACAGTGAATTGAGTTACAGATCCAAGCACGAATTTCAAATCAAAGCTAGATTGGCACGAATTTGACAAACAAAGCCGATATACAGGAATAGATGAAATCAAATCAAAACTGGATTGATGAAGATAAATGGTATAAATGAACTTATATATATATAACTATAAATAATTATTTACATATATAGAATTCATATTCTAAATTCATACACAAATAAAATTTAACATATATGTATTTCAAACATCCTTGTTTTTAAATTAAAAACACATATGTGACAACTAAACATATATACATGCATAATACAATTTGAAATAAATACCTATATTCATACTTATATACATCTGATATTAAAATTCAATATAACCTTCTTTTATCATAATGTACATATAAATTCAAGTAGTTCATAAATAAACTTATATATGTACACTTATGTTTACAAACAGATTATACGTACTTTCGTAAACTAATAAAATACTAATACATTATAAGTAACAGAATCCAACATACAAACAATTTATATATAACACTAATATAACTGACCCAAACAGATGTCTATTTCTATGCACATATTCAATATTATATAAATAATTTAAATCCACGCGTATTTTCACGTTCAATAACATATTTATTTATCATAGCATATATACTAATGGTTACAAAATCTATTAAAGATATTGATATAATCTAAACAAAATCCATACATATAATATACATAATTTCCCTGTTGTTATCAACTATATTACTAGCGGTTCTTTTCTTTCAAAACACATGAAAATCCCAAAATATATAAAACAATACGTATGATTTCCACTGCAAATAAATCTGTAAGCCCAGATATAAATGAACATACCTTATTATAAAAATTGTTATGATACGTTTATAGTAAAATATATTGATACAAACTAGACTCATGCAAATATATAAACTAATATTTATAACTCAATGGATCCTATATATAAAAACTTATATAAATATACCTTGTATAAAAGAGATGATAGGCTGCTGAGTGAAGACGAAGATGGTACTCGGCTAAGGCTAGACAAGGCTGCGGCACTCGGTTTCAAGGTGGCAGGGAGGTGAGGTTGCAAGGAAGAGGCTGAGTAGTGAGGAGGGTAGGCTGATGCTTGGTGGTGGAGGTCATGGGAAGAGACGCGGTGTGAAGGTGGCTCCTAGATCCAAAGCAACCATTATGAACTTTAATATATTCATATGACTTGATTGATATATATATTATTGATATTTGATTTGGCCGGGAAAGAGAGAGAGGTTGCTCACCAAAGTAAGAAGAGTATTCACGAGATGGAGAGGCATAGAAAACTGGAGATGTGGAAAGCGGTGAGAAAAATGAACAGGTGCAACTTATATTAACATTTCAATATATATTGTTCTCAACAGCAATTTAGAGATAGGAATACAAATCGGTCCATATGTTGAAAAAGAGGAATCGGAAAAGTCAGATGGTAAATACTGGGAGTTCAATGATTATTGGTTCACAAGGTATATAATTGAAAGGTCATAGGATATCAAATGGTCTAAAAACGGAATCGGTATGGAAATCATTCCGTAGATTTTACCATCACTCGGACTTTGAAACACACAAACTAAAATACTACTTAGATCAACACAACTAGACGATCAAAACGGTATACAGATATCAATGGTACGATCATCCGATCAAAAATCGATATGGTAACGAAAATGCTGCAAATCTGACGAAAATAAGATAAACGGAGCAACAGAAGTCCGAATTTAACGAAACAAAATATGATGTATCACTCAGAAGATGATTTACAAATTTATTGTATAACAATGTTCAGGTTTGAAAAACATTTTATTATCGTCAATTATTAACTGATTTAAATTGAAATAGAATTACACAATAAAATAAACTTCCATATTATCAGATGAAAATTTACCATTTTCTATGTTAAAGTAGACGTATTCCAAATATTAAATTTGTATTTCAAAATTTTATTATTTAAAATTTCATAAAATTCAATAAACTAAATAAATAAAACCACTTAAATTTTCGGGTTGTTACATATGCATTTATGGAAAAAAATTTAGAATTTGTCGCTATTTTAATGCCTAGAATGAAAAAATAGAAATAAAAGTGACTCAAATATAACCTAGGATTGTCAGGTTAGCTTTGTGTATACACACACTTATTGCCAGGTTACCTTTATGAATCAGACAGTTCTAGAAAAGATATGTGTAGTTAACTTATAATGAGTAATACATGCCCTAATATTAAGATCGGTTCTTAAGGACTGTGTAATCAGTGGTTTCATGTAACTAAATCTGTCTTGCACTATGAAAGGCATGTATAAATCTGAATGAATTTGCACCATCACTATATAAATGTTATTTTTTAAAGAATTAATTGCTATAAAACTATTTAAATAATAAATATTGTAACAAAATCGTTAAGAATTCACAATTTCATAAAGATTAAATCATAAAAAGAAAGGGAACATTCTTTAAGGAAATGAAATATCATTAAGTTGATTGCAAATAAATAATAGCAACAAAAATCTACCACAAAAATGAAATAAGCGACTAATTATTATTAATTATTAAAATTAATCTTATATTTCAATCGTAGGTTTAATCATAAGCTCATCAATAACATAAATTATCCTAATTTACCTTAACACTGGTTTTAATTATGCACCAATTTGGCATCCATCACTTTACTCCATAACATCATGGAATCAATCATCAGCTAATGGGCTCTGGTCCTCTTGCCCATATCGGATTGCTTCGAACACCCATTACCACTGAATTCCATCCTCATTCCACTCACTAAATCATTAAACATCTTCTGTATTCCTCAAAGCTCTTCACAGGTTGTTAAAAAACAAATATACTAACATTAACATTAAAACTTTTAACTTACTTTAAACATCCAATACTCAAATCAGCAAATCAATGATCTCACCTCTGACTTTACCCCTTCCATAGCACTTATAAAATCTTTCATAAATTCTCCCAAATCCTGATAATCCAAATTAATAATTAACAATTACACCCCAGTATTCATATGATTACAGTTGCATAATAATTATTAATTTAAAAAATAAAAAATAAAGAAAGTTGACCTCTTCCTTGTCAATTCGAATTTTGAATTCCAATGTCATTCAAATTTGAACAAAGTTGAAAACTAATGAATCTTTAAAAAGCTCACCGAAGCGTGGCATGGGAGGCTGAGAAGTGAAGCGATGTTGTGAAGGCGATAGGTTGACTGAATACTCTGATGTGATGAGGCCTAAGGCTGAAGACGAAGAAGGTATGTATTTTTTATGAATCATTTTTAAGAAATTTTTTAGTTTCCCGTTCAGAGAAGTTTAATTAAGGATTTAGGTGATTTTCACTAAAGATGAGCTAAGAAAAAATAAAAAGGAAAGCGGGGAAGGAGAAAGATTTTGAGCCAACTGAAAATATTGGTGGGATTACACTTTAGCAGCATTGATTTTTTTATCTTTTATTTTTTATTTTTTATTTTTATTTTTACAAATGGATGCACCTGGTCATTAAACACTACTATATATTGCTACCAATAACATATTTCCTTATAGTAGGAATTGAATAACTCAACTCATATTGATTCATTATAGACAAAAAAGGACCCCTCTTTGCAGTGCTTCTCCTCCCATATTTATAGACGCAAGCTGTCGAAATAAGCCCCAAAATATGCTCCACTCGTTCTCTACGTCAAGCATGAACTTCACCCAAAAAATCATGGCCAAACCAACCTTCATGGACAACTCGGACTCGGATTGTGCTTCACAACGTGGTGTTGAATTGACTTTTGAGCTATTTCTTTAATCTTTTTTGGTTCTTCCATCTTACAATTCCGCTTGCTTTGTTTTGATCTTAACTTTGTTTTATTCCTTATCCTCTAACCAAGTCTTGTTGGCTTGTCATGGGTTACAACTCGTGTTCGAGTTATGAATGTTGAGTCAAGAAGGGGAGGAGTTGTAACATCTTGTCTAATCTTGGGCATCTCCATTGAAATTCCCTCTTTTTCCATTTTTACGAAGTTTCCCAAGTCTCTGGGTCCATTTCTTTATGGTTTCTCAACCCACTTCAATCGTTCGGCTCTGTGCCGCGACTGTGGAAATCGATAAAGTTATCATGACATTCGTCATTTTTTTATACTATCTTGGCAATGCTCCGTCGAATATGCTATGTTTTACAAATAGTGCTACCGTATCTCATTTCCACTAACTTATATTGACCAGACATAAATAGGATAAAGCATCATACAACAAAAGTAAATCATAAATATGATAAACCATCATACAATTCCACCATCCATAAAACCAGATGTCTTAATACATAAACTGTAACAACCCAACTTTCTACGTCGTAATAATAAATAATTTAATTAAGCTAAAATGTTCGAATTTGATTATTAATTATTATTATTTCTAGAAATAATTTTTTACTTAATTAAATTCTATGTAGTAAAAGATTTTTTTAATAAATTGAATTAAGTTATGAATTCTTTTTAGATAATATTTTGAACTCGAATAAAATATTCCCAAAGTATAAATAATTTTTACATCACTAAAATAGTTGAAAAATAATTACTTAACGTTAATTCAATGAATAGATAAATAAAAATAAACAAGTATTGAATTGAAGGAAATTATGCGGTTATCGAAATGTAATTTGTATAATGAAGTGTAAATCAGTTCAAACGATTGAAATATATCTATTAAAAACTTAGATGACACTTGCATGATAGGAGACTCTGTTGTGATATTTATTCGGTTATTCATTGTAAGTAGATGACACTTGCATGATAGGAGTAGTATTATGATTTTATACTTACATGAGGTGATGCTCATAGTCGTAAGCAGGGTAGGTGCCCTTATATTTATTGATATTGTGTGTCACTATCATGATGTACTCCTATTATTAGCATTGGAGAGAACCAGATGACTGGAATCCATCCTAGCGGCCTGATCTTGGGGTCGCGCCCTAGATCCACAATACTTTTATCGGGTATTATGTTTGATGTGAATTACAAGATTTAGGTTAGGTGACCCATAGGGTAGATACCCTATAGCCCTTTTTGTCGCATATTACCTATAGAGGTAAAGCATGATCATGACTGAGGCTACACGTTGGCAAGCCATTAGTGGATATGAGCCACGATGTCTGTCGAGGTAACTGAAGATCGTATGAGTTGATCCAATTAGGTGACGGTGAGCTCATGGAGCAGGCATACATCCATCTCCTTCTAGTTCTAACGGAGTGGTAGATTGGCATATACTATTGATACACCTCACTTAAGTATAGATATGGGTTAGATGACCCGGCATTATGAGATCCACATATTGAATTATACATGACTCTGCTTTGGACTTCGTGTCTATCATACAATCATTAACCCATCATGATTTATTTTGATTTATTCATATATGAGAAGGTAAGATTATATCTGGATAGATGTTCTGAGTATAATGGTTCTCATATATTTTGTTGTATATGATTTCTTTGATGGGTGGCCTATTTATATTAATGCTGGTATTATATTACTCGAGATTAAGAGTATACTTGGGCATTGTTGTTTACTAGCCTAATTATACTTGGTGACATCTCATATTTGATGATTTATGGACTTTGATAATGATTCTGGATATGGATGATTCACCCATTTGACATTGTTTCGATTGGAAAATATTTGATGTGATTTTATATGGATGATGACATCTTTATGCTTGGTTTCATGATTGTTGCTATTTAGCTATATTATTGTTTGCATGTCATCATTATTATACTATGCACGTTCTATGTCTATATATGTGATGATCTCTATATTTAGATATAATCTGACCCGTGTGTTATTTACATAATATTCGGACCAGTCCGAGACTTTTATGATTCAAGAACAATGATACTAGCATGTATTTTCTAGACATAGAGGAGACTATATATTCAGTATTATAGCTAATCATCATGTTTTGTAGTCTCTTATGTATATATATCATTGGGATATATATTGGACATAGGTTGTATATTTTATATTATAAATTATAGTTGCGATAGACTCTGTGTTCTTTGTTGTTTACTATATATTGTGTATGGTTCTGTCCTGGAGGTACACCTGTTTATTGCATTGTGTACGTATAGTTGAGGTTCTTGTTCAATGTTTAAATACGTACAAGTGTTATCCCAAGGGAATATTCAAGTGTGCACCCCATGTAGCCTCATTCTCCATATTATCTGACAGTATTGCATAGTAATATTCTTGGATAGTATGAGTATATAGGTGGAAAAACATAAGCTAAATCAACCATCATAGTCATACAATATCATCATCCACAAAATGTTGATTTTTAATACATCATCATAAACATAAAACAAGAAGTATTAGCACTACATCATAATAGTCCAATATAAGCAAGATATTACTTTTAGAAACTTTTTCTTCCTACGCTTGATGATGCTTGCCATTTTTCTCTTCTTTGTCTCCCTTGGTTCAATATCTTCATAAAGCTGAAGTGCTATACTTCCCAACACAATCCCAAGATATGCGGCTCATTGTGATGTTAAGCTCTCACTTAGCAAGTGGTTTCTCTATTCGCTCCAATCAAAATCTACTAAATTAGAATATGAAGCTGTAGACGATAAGGGTTGATTCCAACTTCTTTCTATCAAGAGCGAATGGATATGTGAGGATAGGTTGAAAATAACTAAATTGGCATAGAATACCTCATAAAAGATACAATTTTATGGTGTTAAGGCATACAATAGGACCTTATAGAAAGCACTTGCTAAAAAAAGTACTTGCTACAGTCATCTATATAACAACCCCACCTAACATCACTAATTTGTAGATCATCAGTCCACTCCCTTAGGCTTACCTACTCAAATGGATAAATTATTACCGTCTTCCAAAGCAAAATAAAAGGATGCTCTAGCTTCACCTTACACCACAAAAATACTTCTATCATGGCATCTTAAACTCGAAAAATGTTCAAATATCCAAACCTGCGGTAGGGTCATGCACTTAGACATTTAGTGGTCGTCTTTTCTCATAGTTGGTCCTAAGTTATAGATAAACCAACTCAAACACGCACTAGCCTACGTGTAAGAATTCACATAACCTAAATCACTAAGCATTATAGAAAATGCACAGACATCTTATTTCCAGACTTGCCGCCATAAACTAGACATCCAATAGTATAGAAAAGATATGCAAGCGCACAATGTCTTTTGTACTTATCAAAATATAACTCTTTAGAACCTTCATACTGAATCAACCATTTTAGATTAATCTTCTTCTCACCACCAAGTACTACAATGCCTTTCCTTTTTCACGTCCAAGATATTTATCTAATAGGTCAGACACATCATTATAACTAATCATCCTAGATCCATCGAGGGGTCCTGTAATTACTTGGCTTTCTGTTTGAAGTCCAGTAATACATTCGACTTCATTTATGGTTATAGACATCTCACCAAAGGGAAGATAAAATGTATTAGTTTAAGGAAAAATATTTCAACAAATGCATTATCACAATTTTATAAAGATTTTCATGGGCATGGTATATTAACGAAGCAAAAACAGAACAGATGAACCACATCCTTTACATAACCATATTCTTTACAAAAATCCCATAATCTTGGTGTACCCACGTGACTATAAACCCTAACAAGTCTAGCTTTCCCCTTTGGTGCCTAAGCTAGTACTAAACTAATCAATATATAAAACTATGTCATTTCAAATTTGAATACATTAGTCATGTGACATCTACTTACTTTAGAGTTCCAATTTGATGGGTGGTGTGATTTTCAAATCACAAAATTAATGATGGTTCAACTTTAGATATTGGTATTTTCAGTGGTACTTCTCTTTAAGTTTCCTGATTTTTTTTGTCTTTCGATCGTTTGTCTACTTTTACATCTTCAAATATCTCTTCGTCCACCTCTTTATTACCCACTTTAACATACCCTTCTTCATCATAGCCATCAACATCTTGCTCTCCCTCCTCGTCATATCCATTACTATCATTCGAATTTTTTTCACTAATTTATCGTTCAAATTCATTTGATCCACCATCTTCACCATCAACATGTTCTAATTCATTTAGTCTATCACTTATATTTGATCTTAATGAGATTGTTCATTTAACCACTTTCTTTTGTCTTTCCATTTCCAATCTCCGATGGTTCGAAGCCGTTTGCGATACATGCTTTGATATAGAAGTCGATTGATTTACTACAAACAATCAATGAAGTATGCCACTTCATCTCCATTGAGAAAAAATTAAAAATGTAATATGGAAAAATTATAATTCGATAACCCTAACCATTAAAAAAGTCTAGTGCCCAATCAAATTAAATTTGTTGTTGCACTTATACCCCTCCCTACTGAAAAAAATTAACATCACATTCAATAAATCAATAATCCAATACCGTGTTACCATGTAGAAAATGGTAAGAAACCATTGAATTATTTGTAATTTCAAGCTCCAACTCAATTAATATATTACACATCCCACTCCTAAAAAAGCTACGATGACCCATCATCGAACTACCACAGTTTTCACATTTTTGACAAACTATCATCGAAATTAACAGTTAATCTAACTTCACTCCCATCGAATGGCTCAATCCAAAAGAGATGCGTAGGTGAGAAGGAGAGGCGGATACCATATAGCCATTTTTTTTCACTCTTTTAGTATCTGCGGTAGTTTTCTTATGTTGGAACCGTGTCAGCTCGCGACAAAAATTATTAAGTGAATTTCAATTTTTTTTATTATATTGGATCTTTATTGGGCTTATGAAGTCTAGTTTATATAGATTATTTCTAAATTTTATTTAAAAATAATCTCTTATTTTATTTGAATCTTCAAATTGATATAGTTTATTTAATTTATGTTATGATATATATAACTGTGTGTATCGTATATGGATGTATATGTGTGTGCATGTATAACATATCAATTTGTGTAAGTTATAACATGCCCATGTATAGATGATGGAATTTACATCAAAACAGACAGTTAGCTCATCCAATATATATGTGTGTGTGTGTGTGTATTATCGGAATGTATGTATATATATGCACACTTTTATTTACATACACTAGTGTATATCACACTTACGTGCATGTAATAGTTAGAAATATTAACTTTTTATTCAGTAATATTTTTCATAGACGGATGTGTGCTTATAAGTGTGAAAGCTTTGTTTGTCACAACACTTTTATTGTAAGCAAATTGACACTGGATTTCCATTGGCTGGTGGTTGGTAAGAGAATGTAAATGGAGGTTGCAAACCGATGATACAACCGATGATGAAATTTCGTTGATTGATGTTGAGCTTTTTCATAATTTCAAAAAGACACCGTGAAAATCTTAGTTATTGAATTCACTATATTAACAGTAGAGATGTCCACGTTGTCTTAGCGTGGAACCATCATGCCAATTTATTCTCACATTTGCAAAGCTATCACCTGGAGATATAAATATATATTTTTCACATACATTTTATAGCCTTCACGCCTAGACTTTCGGATTTAACACGGTGTGAAGCTTGTACATATTTTCCTTCATGTTTGTAAAGGTTGCAACATTTTATAGCCTTCATGCTCAGTTATACTTCGTGTTTATTTTTTGGCCACATGTACATTCACTGGTACACAATCTGCCTGTTGCGTCATCTTATTTGCGTCGGTTTAAGTAAAAACCGTAGCAAATAATATCATTTACGTCAGTTCCTATTAACAACCGTAGCAATTGGTTTATCAAAGTATTAAAAAAATTAAAAAAAAACAATTTACTACAGTTGTGTCTACAAAATGTAGCAAATATATATATATATATATATATATATATATATATATATATATATATAAATAGGGTTATTTGGGATGGATATATGAATAACAGTTGCAAATACGTACGCGTAAAATAATACTCCCCTTCAAATTATTCACATGACTTCTACCTCACCTTTTAACCTCTTCAAAACCAAATCGGTTTATCCCAAAGTAAATCTTAGCCTCAAAACTAACACTTCGACGCAACCCCCATAGGTAAATGTGTCGTCACCACTTAGAAAACACGTTGCCACCTGAATTTACTAGTGATCCTTGGATATAAAGTCATCGTAGGCTAGAGGTACGCGTTTGATCTCGCCTCAATCTGGAATCACTTGCGTTGTCGGATTTGAGTACTCCGAGTTAGTAAGTGTTTGATTCCTTCTTTAGTAGTTATGTATTCGTTGGTTTTTCTTGATTTCTAATTAAGATTTACTTGCTTGTGGGTTTATTCGATTCTTTGTTGTAAATTTTCAAAAGATTTGGGCTTTAGGTTTTTTGTTTGGAAGAGAAAGAAGAAAGAACTATAGTATCACATTCTAGAGTTTATACAATATTCTTGTATAAGTATAGCTCTCTCAAATGGATGTTGGGACCTTGAGGCTCCCACAAGTTTGCTTTGTTGTAAGGAGAGAAGTCATGCAACATTACACGCGCACCGCCGCCGTTCGTCCGACCGATCCGGGCCGGGTACGGGTTTCGGGGTCGGATTTTTGGATCAAAATATGAAACAGTAACAGGCCAGATTTCAGCCCGTTAAGGACCCAGAACCGGAATTCAGAATTTGAATGATGGCGCAGAAATCATTACAGCCATTGCTCTGCTTTGTGACGTCTCCAAGGTGTTGCAAATTCAGAAAGCGTTGCAGAATTGTTTTTCTTCTTCCTCTTTATTCTATTACATATGAATTGCATCATCAGATACAGTTTCTGAAGTGTTCTTGGTCCGATTAAAGTCGTACAAACTTTGAATCCGATTACGCTGTTATAGGGCTTCATTGAATCCTGAAAGTCGATAGTTCGATAACCAGTTTGTACCTGGTGGGTTGAACTATTGTCTGAAAGAATCTATTCCATAGATCCTTGAAGTCGGAAGTACAACATTGTCTTCATCTCTATCGCCGTCAAATTCGCCTCAAACCGCAAAATTCCCCAACAAATTTCAGACAATAGTTTTCAACCATGAAAGGTTTGAGCGCTCTGCAAGTAATGAATCAGTATCTAACTCGATTGGAGCGTTTTGATGGCGACAATTTCACTCTTGTCAAGAGACTATGAAATTTTTTCTGATCACCGTCAAGTTGTTCTACATTTTGGAAGATAACTTGGAAGAAATCCCGGAGGAAACTGATGATGATGATGATGCTCTAAAGGCTAAACGTGCAAAGCGCGAAGAGGACGATTTCCTATGCAGAGGCCATATTCTGAATGCGCTATCTACCCCAGTCTACAATGCTCATAGGACCTTGGAAACAGCAAAGACACTCTGGACTGCACTGAAAAATAAGTACCGCATATCCGAGGCAAGTAATAAAAAGTTTCTTATTTCTAATTTTATGGATTTCAAAATGGTCACCAATAAGTCCATAATTGGACAAGTAAGCGAAATTTAACCGTCGGTGAATCAACTTAAAGATGATGGAATTGATCTCCCTGAATCTTTTGTTGTTAGAGTTATAATTTCTAGACTTCCGCATAGTTGGAATGATTATAAGAAAAAGATGAAACATGCGGAAACGGATTATAATTTAGCCGGTTTGCAGCGTCATCTTCGTATTGAAGAAGACTCTCGTAAACGCGATCTAGATGATAATCCGCAAACTGAGTCCCATTCTAAGACGAATAATGTGGAAATTACTGATAAATTAAAGCCAAAAAATGAGACACGGTTTAAGAAGAAAAATCATTTCAAAACCAACAACAAAAGGAAAGGTGCTTGTTATTTTTGTAACAAGCCCGGCCACTATGCCTGAGACTGCCGTCTGCGGAAGAAACAACAAAAAATGAATGTGGTCGAAGACTCGCTTGTGGCTGTAGTGCAAGAGGCGAACTCCGTTAGTGGCAATGATAATGATTGGTGGTTCGATACTGAAGCAACCATTCACATTTGCAAAGACCGTAATCTTTTCAAGAGTTACGAAGAAAATAAAGAAGAAGCCGACGAAGTTACTGGAGCAAATAAGATTCCAAACAAAGTTCTAGGAAAAGGCACTATAGAACTTCTTCTCACCTCTGGAAAAGTTCTTACATTAGTCAATGTATTTTATGTACCTGATATGTGTAAGAATTTGGTCTCTGGATACCTTCTTAACAAAGTAGGATTCAAGATGGTGTATGAGTTTGACAAGCTAGTGTTGTCTAAGAATGGTAAATTCATTGGACATGGATACTCTTGTAACGGCATGATTAAGTTGAATCTAATAGAAAAATCTTCTGTTTATATTGTTGATTCTATTAATTTATGGCATGGTAGATTATGACATGTTAATTATAATTCCATTAGAAATATGAATAAATTAGGATTAATTTCTGATTGTGATTTAGATGTCATCTCTAAATGTGAAATATGTGTTCAAGCAAAAATACACCGGAAATCCTTTAAATCCGTAGAAAGGAAAACTGGTTTGCTTGATTTGGTATATAGTGATGTGGGTGACTTAAAAAATCATATCACCTATGGTGGTAACCAATACTATATAACATTCATTGATGATTATACTAGATATGCATTTGTGTATCTAATGAAAACTAAAGGTAAGGCTTTTGATAAATTCAAAATTTACAAAGCAGAGGTCGAAACACAATTAGGAGTTAAAATTAAAATATTACATTCAGATCGTGGTGGTGAATATTTCTCAAATGAATTCACCTTGTTTTGTAAACAACGAGGTATAATTCACCAATATACTGCTCCATATACACCACAACAAAATGGTGTTGCTGAAAGGAAAAATAGAACTTTAGTAGAAATGGTTAATGTCATGCTCATAAATTCAATTTACCTTATAACATATGGGGTGATGCTATGTTATCTGCATATTATATTTTAAATCGAGTACCACTTAAAAAGAATAATATTTCTCCTTATGAATTATGGTTTAATAGAAAACCTAACCTAACTAGACTTAAAGTTTGGGGTTGCTTAGCATATGTTAGAAAACCAGACCCTAAACGACCAAAGTTAGGAAATAGAGCATTTAAATGTGTTTTCATAGGATATTCACTTAATAGTATAACTTATAGATTTCTTAGTCTTGACACCCTAGAAGTTATAGAATCTGTAGATGTAGAATTTTTTGAAAATCAAACTGTTGAGATCTCATTGAGATCATCTAGTTCAGAACCTAGTCTGACTAATGATATCAATGACGATGATTATGCTCCTGCTCAAAATAGCAAGGAAGTGTCAGTACCAGATAATAGTACTGAACAACGGAGAAGTAAAAGAGTAAGAATAGAGAAGGACTGTGGTCCTGACTTCATTACATATCTTGTAGAAGACAGTAAGGACGATGTCCTTAATGTGACTAAATATATAATGAACGTCGATGACGATCCCAAAACTAATTCTGAAGCTATGAGTTCCAGAGATTCTAATTACTGGAAAGAAGCTATCAATGATGAAATGAATTCCATAATGTTAAATCAAACTTGGGTTTTAACTGATTTACCTTCTTGTGCTAAACCTATAGGATGTAAATGGATATTCAAGAAAAAGTTGAATACAAATGGATCCATTGATAAGTTTAAAGCCAGATTAGTTGCTAAGGGATATAAGCAAAGACATTGAGTAGATTATTTTGATACATAAGCTCCAGTTGCTCGCACATCTTCTATACGCTGTTTAATTGCACTTGCATCAATTCATAAATTAGTCATATATCAAATGGATGTAAAGACTGCGTTTCTAAATGAAGATTTAGAAGAAGAGATATATATGGAACAACCTGAAGGTTTCAAAACCTCAGGCCAAGAAAAGAAAGTTTGCAAATTAGTGAAATCTCTTTATGGCCTGAAGCAAGCTCCCATGCAATGGCATGAGAAATTTGATAAAGTTGCACTGTCATATGGATTCATTGTAAATGATGCTGATAAATGTATTTATAGTAAATCGGATAACAACGGTATTGTTATAATATGTTTATACGTTGATGACATGCTAATATTTGGTTCCAATATATTCTTTGTGAATGAAACTAAAAAGTTTCCGTCTTCTAAATTCGATATGAAAGATGTAGGAGAGGCTGATGTAATTTAGGAATTAAAATTGTTAGGAAAGAAGGGGAGTTACTACTAACTCAATCTCATTACATAGAGAAATCCCAACAAAAGTATGGTCATTACGATGACAAACCAGCACCGACTCCATTAGATCCTAGTATTAAATTAGAAAAGAACACTGGACGTACTATCTCTCAACTAGAGTATTCCAGTGTTATTGGGAGTCTTATGTATGCTATGCATTGTACTAGACCATACATCGCACATGCTATAAGTATATTGTGTCGATTTACGAGTAATCCAGGTTTCGAACATTGGAAAGCCATTTCCAGAGTTTTAGCTTATTTGAAAGGAACCATTGATGGTTTATCTTATAAAGGATATCCTACTGTAATAGAAGGATATAGTGATGCAACCTGAAACAATGTAGAATCCAAATCCAAGTCTACGACTGGATGGATCTTTACATTAGGAGGCGCTGCTGTGTCTTGGGCTTTCAAGAAGTAGACCTGTATTTCTGACTCAACAATGTTGTCAGAATTGATTGCATTAGCAGATGCATGTAAAGAAGCGGAATGGTTTAGGAATTTATCAATGGAAATCCCTTTGTGGAAGAAGCCATCTCCAACAGTCATGATTAACTGTGACAATCAAGCAACGATATACAATATGTCTAATAAGACATAATGGAAAGTCTAGACATGTGAGTCTAAGACATCAAATGGTAAGCAGTTACTCAAAAGAGGAGTTATAACTGTTGACTACACAGAAACGAAGAAAAACTTGGCTGACCCACTTACAAAAGGTCTTCCAAAGGCAATGGTTTCTATAAAGTCACAAGAAATGGGACTAAGGTCTGTGAATGAAGGTTGATCATCCTTAACAGAAACCCAACTTGTGTCTTCAAAAGGATAGACAAAGTTCAGTGGGTACCAACAAGTTAAGAGAATGGTTATGGAACCCTAAATAGATATTCCCATAATATTTAGTGTTGTATTCTGCAAGAACAAAGGATGGATATATATCCTTAATAAGTCTAGAAACCTTAAAAGGTGTATCGCAGAAACACCTTAAGAGACTTACCTATATGAGTATGGAAATCAGGCCATTTCCTAGGAAAGTAAGACCGTTTTCTAAGTTGACTCATGAACCAGGATTTAAGCACATGGCCATTAACGTGTTGAGCAATACAGAACACTTTACCTAAGGAAATCAACATGTGTGATTGTTCCGGTTTTATCATTAGGGATAATTGGTTCAAGATTCGTTCACCATAGAATCTCGATAAGGTTTTGAATAGTTTGCACTAAGTAAAGGTTCAAATCCAAAAGATACCTTTTATTTATGTGTTAGTTTTCACGATGATGCAAAACTTAATCTTAGAACTACATAGGCTTGATCCCACTTGGGTATGTAGGAAGTCACTCTAGTGATGCAGCCGTCCTATTTGTTTATTTTCTTATTTTGAAAATTGGGGGAGATTGTTGTAAATTTTCAAAAGATTTGGGCTTTGGGTTTTTTGTTTGGAAGAGAAAGAAGGAAGAAAGAAGAACGAACTATAGTCCCACATTTTAGAGTTTTATACAATATTCTTGTATAAGTATAGCTCTCTCAAGTGGATGCTGGGGTCTTGGGGCTTACAAAAGTTTGCTTTGTTGTGAGGAGAGAAGTTATGCAACATCACACGCGCGCCGCCTTCCGTCCGTCCAACCGAACCGAACCGGCCCGGGTACGGGTTTCGGGTTCGGATCTAAAAATATTTTTGGATCAAAATATGAAACAGTAATGGGCCAGATTTCAGCCCGTTAAGGACCCAGAACCGGAATTCAGAATTTGAATGATGGCGGGAATTTGTAACGTTTTCTGAACGTTACAAATATGAATAGACGCGACGTTTGATTTTTGAACCCGTTCGTAACGGTTGCGAACCGTTGCTAATGGCCGTGACACTTCGCGAATGGACATCTCCTCACGTATATAAATAGCAACGCCCAGAACAGTTGCAAAATAAGTTTCAATCCTCTTCTTCTTCTCCACACAATTATACGACGTCCAGAAATCATTACAGCCATTGCTCTGTTTTGTGACGCCTCCAAGGTGTTGCAAATTCAGAAAACATTGCAGAATTGTTTTTCTTCTTTCTCTTTATTCTATTACATATGAATTGCATCATCAGATACAGTTTCTGAAGTGTTCTTGGTCCGATCAAAGTCGTACAAACTTTGAATCCGATTACGCTGTTATAGGGCTTCATTGAATTCTGAAAGTCGATAGTTCGATAACTCGTTTGTACCTGGTGGGTTGAACTATTGTCTGAAAGAATCTATTTCATAGATCCTTGAAGTCGGAAGTACAGTATTGTCTTCATCTCTATCGCTGTCAAATTCGCCTCGAACCGCAAAATTCCCTAACATTCTTAAGGTTTTTTATGAATTGGGTTTTTATTTTTTGAGTTTTCGATTTTAAATGTGTGGCTTGTTTTCTTATTTATTACGTCCATTTTTCCCGTCGGTTTTTTGAGATGGAATATGAAGGTATGTGTTGAAAAACCTTTTTTTTTTGGATATACAAATACTTTGTAATATCTTATGATATTCTATGAAAAATATATTCGATTAAAACTATAAGTGGAAGGGATAGAGAGGTGAATGGGTGCTACAAGGAAAAAATTGTCGTCCCTTCTTAATTTGTAATCTATCTCCTATTCCAACATATTTATCTATTTAATGCGTAGAATAATAGGACCTCTTGAATTTTCCTTAGAGTCAATGATAACTGTTTGGTGGCTGTACATATATTACAAGGGATTAATTTCATATGTTAAAAATAATCAATTTGCAGTCTGTTGTTTCAGGAAAAACCAGTAAGCTTTGATGTATTTATATAGGAGGTCACGAGTTCTTTGAAATCAGATGAATCACCGTGTCAATCAATTTGTGTTCATCCTCTGGATTCTAAGGTTTACATTCCAGCTATTGTTATTTTAGAGGCTTCTGGGATAAAACTTATGAAAAAGGTTGAGCTTTTGTGATTCATACCAAATCCCCAACTTGACTTTTGGTATGTACATGTATGGTTTATTTGTTGAGGTAGTAGTATGTCTGTTGAATTTATGTGATTCAAATATTTTCAAAGAAGACAAGAAAATAATTAATTGATTCAGTCAATCAATTAATTAGGCTGTATATGGAAAGATAAAGAGGAAAGATACGTGGTATCTTTTGGAGAATGGAAACTAATTAATTGCTAATCAATCAATTAGTCATATTTATCATATGAAGATAGAGAAGTTTATACATGGAGATTAATCTAAGCAATTGAAATTTATGGAAACATAGATTTTTGTCATTTATGTGCATTGGAATCAAATCAAGTAAACTGAAAAGGTTGTCACATAATCTGGAAGCTAATTTTCTTCATCTCCAAGCATCCTTCATTTTTATGCCTATTTAAATGAAGGAAGTTCTTCTTCATATGAGTGTGAGCGTGTGAGAAAGCATCCACCATTATCCTCTTCTTCAGTATACCCTAATTTCTGCAGTCAATCAATTAGGGGTTTTGAGCGCAAACAAGTCTTTGGATAAATTGATTATTCAATTTGTAATTATAGGTTAGTCTCTCCACTACTATCTATAATTTTGTAATCTCTCCTTTTTGTACTCTCTTTCTTCAGTGAAATAAAGAATAGTTGTTGGGTCCGTGGACGTAGGCAATCTAGCCGAACCACGTTAAATCTGTGTTCTCCTTTCTTCTGTATTTTTTTTTGTTTGGTGATTATTTTTCACTGAATTTGTGGTTGGTAATTAATCGACAAGCTAGATCCTTCTTTTGATTGTTTCCGCGCATTAGCATTCCGCTGCGTTTTTGGAGTTTGTGCGAATTAATTGAATTTCCGCACAACAGTTTGGTATCAGAGCTAGCTGTCTTGTTCTAGATTAGTTATCAATGACAAATTCTTTCAGTAGTGGTATGAAAAATTATGGCATCACCAAATTTGTTGGAAAAGGAGTTTTTGGGACATGGAAGGTGAAGACTAATGACGGTGTTCTTCAGCAACAACTTCGTTCATCTAAAGGAAGAGATAAAAAGCAGAAGCACCTTGGAGGTAAAGATATGTGTAGGTCTCATTTCATGGGTCCTAAAATGGGTGTTTGCTATTATTGTAAGAAGAAGGGACATTTCATACGGGATTGTCCAGCTCTTAAAAAGAAGAGAGAGAAGAAGGAGAAAGCTTCAGTTTTGCCAGCAGCTAGATCAGATGCGGATAGAAGTGATAGTAATACATCATTACTTTCAGCCAGTATTTCACCTTTAGAGCATACAAGTTGGGTGATTGATTCTGGAGCCTCTTGTCATATGACGCCAGATAGGAGCTGTTTTGTCAGTTACAAGAAAATTGATGGCGGAACAGTTCATATGGGGAATGACACATTTTGTCATGTTGTGGGCGTTGGAAGTGTGAGGTTTAGGATGCATGATGGTGTTGTTAGGACTATCACGGATGTTAGACATGTTCCGATGCTGCGTAGAAGTTTGTTATCAGTTGGAGCTTTGAGTAGACTTGGTATGAGGATAATAATAGATGGAGAGAATTTGAGAGTGGCGAAGGGTTCCTTGGTAGTGATGAAAGGGGTGCGAGTTAATGATATTTATGTGCTTCATGGAGAGACGGTCTTAGAAGAGTCGGTAGTTTCTACTGATTCTAGTATTTCAGATTCTACTCAGTTATGACATCTTCGTTTAGGTCATGTTGATGAGGAGAGTCTTGAAGTATTGAAGAAGCGTGGGTTGATTGATGGTGTTTGTCAGTTGAAGCCTAGCTCTTGTGGAGATTGTTCTTTTGGAAAGAAGAAGCATGTCACATTTGATGTTGGAAGACCTAGAGCTACAGAGTTTCTAGAGTATGTTTATTCTTATGTGTGGGGACCCACCCCAGTTGCATCTTTTGGTGGAGCCAGTTACTTCGTCTTATTTATGGATGATTTCTCACGTAAGGTTTGGGTCTATTTCTTAAAGGCCAAAGACGAAATATTTGTCCAGTTTTGTAAGTGGAAGACCTTGGTAGAGAAGCAGTCGAGGAAGCGTTTGAAGGTTCTCAAAGTTGGAAATAGTAGTGAATTTATGTCACAAGAATTCACTAACTATTGTGAGTCCGAGCATGTAATTAGAGATTTTTCTATTTCTGTTGAGTCACATTGTTACGGAGTGGCGGAGAGCATGTGTCGGACATTGTGGGAGAGAGCTACGAGCTTGAGAATGACTGCTGGTCTAGAAGTGGGATTTTGGGCAGAAGCAATATCTATGGCAGTATTTCTCATCAACCGTACACCTTCTATTGCCATAGATATGAAGATCCCAGAAGAGATATGGAAAATAGAGCCTGTTGATTATTCATTCCTTAAAGTGTTTGGTTGTTCAGCTTATTTAGAAGATGAGAGACATGATAAGTTGAAGCCTAGGGAAAGCAAGCACATTTTGTTAGACTATAGAGAAGGAGTGAAGAGGTATAGGTTGTGGTGTAAAACAACTAAGAGAATTGTGACTAGCAGGCATGCGATATTTGATGAGAGGTCGTTGTTGAAGGTGGAGCCTCTATCAAGTGATGGCATTGGGAGGACAGAAAATTGCCAAACACATTTGGAGTCATCAGATTGTTTCCATGTTCAGAAAGATATTGGTATTTCCGATGATACCATGGTTGATGAGAAGATTACAGAGGTTCAGACTCTATGTGGAGCTCACTTGTTGGAAAGGCCTTTTGGTTCAGTTGGCCCTATTTGTAAGCATATTTGTAGCGATGATTCTTCATCTTATGCTTTGAATGTTGTGGAGCTTGTTGGTGAGTCTGTTGATGTTGACTTAGGAAAGTCTAGCAAAATTTTTGTGGAGGAGATTGGAGTAGATAATATTGAGTATGTCCTCACTCAATTTGGAATGGAGAAGGTGAAGCGCGCTGTTAAATCTCCATTGTTCTCTCGAAGATTAGTATCTACATGTTCGTCTCCAATATCGGATTTGTTGAAGAATTTTGGTACTTTCTCGTATGCATTATGTTTGTTGATGTGCATACTATCTTTCTTGTGCTTGGGAAAGATTTGGAAGCTCTGTTTGGGCAATATTGCCCAAACTAGTTCACATTGAACTTGTTGACGTAGACCCAACAATTTGTCGAGATGTGATGATGCAGAGAGATAGTTATATTTGAATCAAGGTGGAGTGTTGAATTTATGTGATTCAAATATTTTCAAAGAAGACAAGAAAATAATTAATTGATTCAGTCAATCAATTAATTAGGCTGTATATGGAAAGATAAAGAGAAAAGATACGTGGTATCTTTTAGAGAATGGAAACTAATTAATTGCTAATCAATCAATTAGTCATATTTATCATACGAAGATAGAGAAGTTTATACATGGAGATTAATCTAAGCAATTGAAATTTATGGAAACATAGATTTTTGTCATTTATGTGCATTGGAATCAAATCAAGTAAACTGAAAAGGTTGTCACATAATCTGGAAGCTAATTTTCTTCATCTCCAAGCATCCTTCATTTTCATGCCTATTTAAATGAAGGAAGTTCTTCTTCATATGTGTGTGAGCGTGTGATACAGCATTCACCATTATCCTCTTCTTCAGTAAACCCTAATTTCTGCAGTCAATCAATTAGGGGTTTTGAGCGTAAGTAAGTCTTTAGATAAATTGATTATTCAATTTGTAATTATAGGTTAGTCTCTCCACTTTGCTACCTATAATTTTGTAATCTCTCTCATCTTTTGTACTCTCTTTCTTCAGTGAAATAAAGAATAGTTGTTGGGTCCGTGAACGTAGGCAATCTAGCCGAACCACGTTAAATCTCTGTGTTCTCCTTTCTTCTATTTTTTTTTGTTTGGTGATTATTTTTCATTGAATTTGTGGTTGGTAATTAATCGACAAGCTAGATCCTTCTTTTGATTGTTTCCGCGCATTAGCATTCCGCTGCGTTTTTGGAGTTTGTGCGAATCAATTGAATTTCCGCACAACAATGTCTTAGTTAGTAATACATGTAACCTTCTTTAGCAATAAATAATATTTCATATCATCTGCAAAGATATGTGCATATGCCAGATTGTTAAAACAAAATTTTAAGAGAATTTGATTATGATGAATTGTGTTGTTTGTTAAATCTTACACTAGTTTCTGTGTACACTTACGCAAGACAAAATACGATTATCTTAGCTGTCCCCCATATTCAGTTTATTTTAATTCTATACAATAAATTCCCCAATTTTAATTTGAGTTCAAGGGTGATTTGAGATCTAAATATCTCAATTTGTTTATATAGTATAATTAACACAGAAAATTCAGGTGAAGATTCGATTAACTATAACATTATATCATATACTATGATTCTGATGTTCTGTGAAGTCACGGTCACATTTTTTGTAACATTATATCGCATACCAGTCTCTTACAAAGTTTTTGCAGGCTATGAGTTTTGCCACTATTCTCGTTCTACTTGCACATTGATCTAGTAATTTACATACGCTGAAAGCGTTAACAACCACGGAGTGCTGGAACTTTCACTTGTTTTAGCATAAATGATAAATTAAACATCATCCTGGACCTCCTCTAATATCATAAAAGACATTTTGATCATTGAGAATATGTTCGGGGTGTTTGCTAATGCAATATCAGCTATATAATATCTACCATGAATCCATAGTCAGCACTGTAAGTCCTGCTATAGTACAATTCACCTGGATTTGCACTATACTAAACCTAAACTATGTTACTTGTCATGCCAATGTATTGGCCTATTATTATAAGGTCAATGTGAGTACAAAAGGTGCCAAAATTGATGCTAGCCTTCATAACCATACCCTGTAGTAAGATTTTATATGAGGATGCTTTTTTTGCTAACAGTTAGTGCTGCATATGACAGCAGATTTCACATGTGATAATCATGTGTGGTCAAGAGAGTTGGCATGAATCTTGAATAGCTTTTCAAGTACTTAAACTAGTTAAAAAATTAAAATAAGGAAAGTATGTCCTATACACAAACGGAAATATAGTAGTACTTATCACTCATCTATTAAATAGAGCAATATGTCATATACGAACAAAGAAAAAGAAAAACTAAATACTAGGTCTTCCATCCTAGAGCATACTGTGCTATTAAGGCCTCTCTTTGTGGATGCTTCTTTCAGGTAGAAATGAAACAATACCAATACCAGGATTTGCTGAACTTCTTTTACAACACCTAACATTTGTGGATATTGGTTTTTTAATTCCCATTAGGCATGTCAACTATACTGATAGAACCTACGCTCTTACATACATACATACATACACATACACACGCACGCACGCGTGCACGCGCACACACACACACATAGGGGCATCATATAGTCTCGTTCAAGATAGAGATCCCCCCAGTATTGATTGTGAAAATTGATTATATCAATGCCATGATGATTGGTTACTTGATTTTAGCTACCAATCTTGTTTTCATGGATTTTTGCCTTAAATTTATTATTTCTTTTGAGAATATTTTCATTTGTTTATTGGGCTATAGATGACTGTACGCCCACGTTTATTATTTTAGCATAAGGATACATTACTGGTAGTTGGTATAATAGTAATAGTTTGAAAGATTATTGTAGATACTCGTAAATCAACCTTTCTTTTATTTAGGAAAAATATATCAATTATTTTTAGAGCAAACCCACCCCTGGTCTTTATATTATTAGTTGTGGATGATTTCTCAAATTAAAGTATCTTGAAAAGTTGGAAAAAACCAAGGAGGCAACTACATTTATGTATGATAATAATTTTATGTGAAAGCATATTCTGCATTTTAAGACAAGAGACTTTGAAACGTGTGGATCTTGGTGCAGTATGGTTATATTGTTGAATAGCACTATATGAACAGCTTTAATTACACATATTTAATTCGGTGAAAAGAAGATATACATTGAGAATAACTTAGGCTCTTTTGTTTCTTTTTTTTTTTTTTGATGCAAAAGCTGTAAAAATTTATGTGGATGCATGAAAATAGGCAATTTTTAGAATTATTTATTTGATTACACATACATAGAGAGCTCTTGTTATATTTAATTTTAAAGTTCTTACATCTATTTGGTGGAATTGATTCTTTTTTTTCTTTGAAAGAACATTGGTTTAACGAGTGTAAGTTTTCTTATGATTTATTCTCAATTGTTTTTTATTTTTTGAACTGTATAGCAAGGAAATGTTTCAGTTTTAAATTGCTAGCATTGATGAAGAAGTTGAGAGAAAGTAGAAAGGAGACGAGTACAAATGTGGAAACCTGGTTCCATCTTTTCTGCGAGATCAGATGAAGATATTGAGACAATGGATGCAACTGTAAGTTTCTTCATTTCTATCTTTCCATTCTTTTTTTAGACAGGAAAGAGATTGTGAACGAACAAAATGGTCTCTGTTGATTGGCCAGTGTTGTCTTTTAAATGGTATTATTCAGAATGAAATTTTAAATGGTATTACTGTGCTCCTAATATATGTTTGTAATTTCTTAGACTATTTTAGCTGCATATATAAATTCATGCATAAAAATTCTAGCAAATGAATTTTTGCCGCACCATAATCCACACAATGAGTTTGTGACCGCTCGTGCCATAGGATATTGGAGAAAGTCGGTTGTCGTAAGCTGGATGGCAATTCCTTTTTACTAATTTAATTTTTTATTTAATTACAAAATTTAAAGTAAATAATCGTCGTTAATGAAGAGTTTCATATGACATATTGCAAATGTCATTCTTTAAGTAGTTTCATGCTTCGGTTACTAAACATGATTAGAGAGCACTTAGATATGGCTTCATCATGGTTAGTTAACTTTCTTGAAGAACGTTCTTTTGATAAATATACGAAGGCCTGATGATGTATTATCTATGTACTGTTTTAGGCACATTATGAGTAGTGCAGTTTGTGACTATATTGATATATTAAAAGTGTTTTTGGTTAATTTCATTAATCAACCGCAACTGAATTTTCAGAAGAAGAAAAAATGCAGACAAACCATTAGTTAGTAACATAAATCGTTGATATGTTAACAGTAAAGTGGTGTTTTCGAGACCTCTCATTTTCATTCTCATAGCAGTGCTAATTTACCATTAGGGAATACCAGTGTGAATAGACTGCAGATGAACTCATGTAGAGTTAACAAAGTGTTTGATGATTATCTTAGAATGAGAATAAGTTTCAAGTAGAAGTAATAAGGAAGTTCAACTTGTCACAGTACTAGATTAGTCAATAAAACAAGCACAAGCATGCATGATGATATAAAAGAGAGGAAATAAGTAGTAGCATCAAGGGCATTTTGGACCACCTTACTGGGTTTTCCAATTGTTGTAGCAAAGGCAAACAGCTTTATAACTGTAGAAACCAGAAGGAACACAGAGGCACTTTGCGCAGCATTTGTTGTAGAAGAACAAGCATGGTTTCTTGTATCGGGTCCTTGAGCACCTCCTTGTGTACTCTCCTGAGCATTCTGTTTTCATTCAGCAACATCTTTTGTTAGCATTATTTCTATTGCATTTACTCTTTTTATTTCGTTTTCCTAACCGCTTGATAACCTCCCTTTAAGAGTAGATCCATAATTCAAATACAAGATTGACTCTTCCACAAATTTTCAAATTTCATTTTAATACTAAACTTTTAATTTAATCAGTTTCAATGCCTAATCAACTTGAATTAGTTAGCAAATACAATTATGTGAATGCATTTTATTGGAGAGGGGTAGAACTTGATAGTGAGTAATAATACGATCATCTAATACCACAGAACATCTAATTTGCTTCATGTCAGACAAGGCAAGTTCATTATTTTATCTTCTTAGGTTTAGTTTAATTTCAATTGTAAATGGAATTTCTACATGACAAGTTTTATGTATACAGTTCTACTGCATGGTCGTTAGAATGAACATCGACTGCAGTGGCTACTATCGGAGGATAAGGCGAGCTCTTCTCAAGATGCATGGTAAGTATTTTTGTTGGGCATGATAATATAAGCAATTAAGTCCTCGTAATTATTTCTGTTTTTGGACTAACTGGGAAAAATATATATATCATGAGTTAAAATGTAATTGTTGGCTTAATTGAGTACGAGACAACTCTTTCCTGAGAAGAGTGTAACAAAAGTTTAATATTGTCCAACGTTATTAATTTTCTTGTCGTACATCAACTGATTGTCTATATGTGAACATCAGAAATTGAGTAGGAACGATGTTCTACCGACTTTTTCGACTTTCATTTCCTAATAAAGGTACAATTGTTTACAGTGAAACAACTTAATTGCTTAACAGTAAATGTTAATTTTAAACGAATACTGTGAATCCTTCGAATATTGAATATTAACATTGCTGCTTGTACATTTTTTTTTTAATTTGTGAATAGATTTTGTTATGTCAAATTAGACTTAATTACGATAACATCACCCATACACACACATAAATTTGAAAAAAAATATAAAGATAAAGAAAACATAATAGGAACAAGATGAAAGTAGCAAAATATAAATATCTAAACCCATTCACAGCTTGGAAAATCGTATTTTAGAATTTCATCTAAATTTTAGTTGAATTTTTTTATTATTAGCACTGCGAAGCCACAATAAGCATCGATGCAATAATTATTAAAATTGTAATACAAATTTTGAACGTTATTACTCAGCTACTAGCACTCTTCATTTCTCGAATTCTTTTTGTGATGTGAGTCTTGCCCTTGCACGTATTGATCTAGACATCATCTAATACCAAAGAACAATATTTTTTGCTCTTTTTTAGGTTTTATTTTGTTCTTCATTTCTTTGTTTATGTTTTAATTCCTAGGAAATGAACCTGAGGTGTTCATAGTTTCTTATCCCTACGTTCATTTGATCTATACCGACATCTTTTTCTTTCTTTTACAAATTTTTTGAGTATACTACATATATTTTAGGATATGATCCAGAGGTCAAGCATAAGGTTCTTGATCCAGAATACAAAAAAGTGATACAATGATCAATGGCTCAATCAATTAACGCATGTATATTCCTTTGTATGAGAAGTACTCAAAAATGAAGATATTGCTAGTTTTTTCCTGATGTATTTTTTCAACTGTCTTTGAGGTGCATAATATTATTTAGGCTTTATTTTGTTTGTACTCAATTTTTGTTTCTTATGGGCATTGCCAATAATTTGATTTAACAGTGTCAGTATGTTTTCTGTGTAATGATAACTTTTAACTGATTGAATTAGAAAAAAAAAATAACAGTAGTTATAGTTAGGTTTGATACTGGATTCCACCATTATCAATATTTTGATTTCTAGTCCCAGTTGAATTTGGATATGACTCTGGAATAATACCACCTAATTGTCTATAGGCATACATTATCAAGGATTGATATACATTCATATTATTCTCTACATTATGTGTGGTGCATGTATATTACTGATGCATTTTAGTACATGCCTTGTCTATTTCTAATACAAAATGAAGAGCAGAAAATGCCCATAGCACTAGTTTATTTTGAAAAGCCTCGGTACCCATTCACATTTTCACTTACACATCTGAAAAAAGAGCAGTAATTAACATTTTCAGTTGCAAATTGTCTTGATTAGTTGAAAAAGAAATATGGCCAAAAATCCAAAGTGGACGGAAATTAGAATACAGGTTACAACAAATGTGCATGTTCTAATAAGCCACATTCTTCAAATATCCTTCACGGGATTTCTTGCACGGTATATTGTGAATAAATCTATGTAGTTAATGTAGGTGTTGGTAAACTGTCGGTCAATAACCGGTATTAGATATTTTAGGATGATATCAAAGCAATATCAGTATGCTAGCAGCTTATATAAGTGTGGGGGTAATAAGTTGTAAATATTTATGGTGGTAGGTGGGCTTAATAAAGACCCTGTGTTTGAAAGCGTCTTCAGAAATGTGCATAATATGTGTTTTTTCCTTGATGCACTTAAATGGACATGCTTTATTACTACATTAATTTATAATTTTATTTATTGTATATTTTTTCTTGATTCCTTCAAAGTAGAGTGTATAAATTGAGATGGGTGTTGCCTAAGACACTTAATTGTTGAGGATTGTTATTTATTTATTGTATATTGTTTCTCCAAGCCAACTGATTATTTATTTATGTGGGTAAATGGTGAATTCATCAAAAGACATTTCTACGAAGACCAAAAGCCTTATTAAACTAAAAAAGCTTCAGCTCCTACGACTCCAATGCAAGTGTATTCGATCTACAACTCACATTCCATTCTACTTGGTTTATGGCCTAAATATTCTTAATTGATACAAACTATTATTCTTTCTCCATTAATTTCCTTAACGATTTCTTCAAGCTAGTCACTTCTACCTTGGAGCGTTAGAGATTAATTAAGAAGCATAGGCCCGGTAGGAGAACAAAACAACAACGTGAAAAGGTGGAGCAAAAAAATGAAAGAAGGGCAAAGCGTATTTGTGGGCGACAAAAATAATTCTTTGCTGAATTTGTTGTACGTGGGTACCAAATTTATTTTTGCTATTTGCATATATGTTGTATAAAATTTTGGGTGAGCTAGTTGGTGTGTTGCATGACATTATTACACTTATCCAAGCAAGGTTAATTAGCTGTTACCTTTTCAATTATTAGTAACGTTTAAGAAATTTATGTTTTATGTTTTAGTAATTTATGTATAGAAATAGATTTTTTTTTTTTTTTTTTTGAAATTGTACTTTATATATATACAACAAATCACTGTGACAACATATAACGCTACGCAAGTTTCGAACTTATGACCTTTTACACCAAAACCAGATCACTTAATCACTGGGACAATGATGCTTGTCTAGAAAGTTATGATATTAATATAATCCATTATGTGAATCTACATTGAATATTTGATTTCAAATATCAGGCTATTGCGATGGTTATTATAATAAGTTGTAGCAAAAAATAAACAGTTTGCATTGGTTGTTTAACTCAACTGTAGCAAAAAGTCACTATTTCGAAGTCAAAATGACAGTCTATTACGACGGTTGTTATGAAGAATCATCGCAAAAAATAAGCAATCTCGACGGTCGTTTAACCCAACTGTAGCAAACTGTCACCTTTTTGAAGCCAAAATGACAGTCTATTGCGACGGGTCTAATAAAGAACCGTTGCACAAAATAGGTCTGTTGCGATGGTTGTCATAAACAACCATAGCAAAAGTTGCTTTTTGGCGACGGTTTAAAAAACGTCACAACAGGTTTCTGTCTGTTACGACGTATGCATTTACTACGATTGTTGAACCGTCGCAACAGGGATAAACAACCGTCTCAAATGACCTGTTTTGCAGTAGTGAGTTAATCGCGTCCAGTTATACACACACAAAGCGCGCACACACACACTTATAAACATAATTATGAATTCTTTTAGCAAAGCTAGCCTGCAGTTATCGTGGGCCGTCTACATATATAAAAAGAATAAAAAACATATGTCCGGCACATGCGCCAGAAAAGCTGGTTAGAAAATATAAGCACATGATAACGAACTATTAAACCCATAGACCTAAAACTAGTCTCCCTCCGAAGAGGAAGAACCACTCTCTTCGTCTGAAGATACAACACAAATAACATGCAAAAACCCTGAAAACAGAGAAACTAGAGATGGGACAATATCCACATAATCCACGTAGTAAATGTATTTTCTATCTCAAGAGCTATCCAAAAGAAGAGATCGATGCGAATCACCAAATTGTAGAGAAAGGCCTTCGTCCATGACATGATAAAATAACCTTCTTTCTTCTGATTTCCGCCAACAAACTTGAAAACGGTTCCTTTCGAAGGGTCATGCCTCATTTCTGAAGGCACATAAAGCCAAGTACAATCAGACAAATCCCAAACAATAGAGGAAGCAAGGGTCACTATAACCAAAGAACTGACTTCAGAAAACATTAAAAGGAGGATCATTAATAACCGAAGGCACGTTGAGGGGAGGAGCATGAACAGGGCACACCCCTTAGAACCCACTTCATGATCGAAGGTCGAGGAAGTGGGGTATTATCAGAAAGTGAAACTGGAACAAAGGCAGTCTGATGTGTACAAGCTTCCAAAAGGCGACCAAAAGAGTGGCAATTCGTGCATGTATTAGATTTCCAGCTGTACTGGACGTTAACAACAACAACATGGCCTTAAGCAATACGAATAGATATCTGGGAAGGCAAAGGATTTTCGTGGATTATTTCAATAAGCGCCTTGCCTTACACAATTTTATTATGAGCTATAGCATTAGCATCAAAACATCCAAGTTTTTCAACAACGCTAGCTAACCAATTCAGGCCAATGACGGACTGCAACACAGATTGAATATGAGTAAAGTATGCTCATATCGGAATAGATAGAATATGCTCCTTAGCTTTATCGACCCTCGGACTCCATGGGATAATAATGAAAGATTGGCCGCTATAATGGAAGGATCCCTTTCAAGGATGCAAAGCCTTTCTTCTTTTCTCAAGAACTTGAAAAAGAACATAGTGTTATCAAAGTGGACCGGAAGTCTACCCTTTATCTTCCAAACTTGACTAGAATGATCTTGCACTACTTGACAAAGAGGATTGAAATCAAGGATAAAACCCACTAAATACTCCGACAAAATCAACACCAGCTTTAACACTTCAACTGGCAGAACCATAACACCATCTATCTCCTCAATTTCAAAATCACAGGGAACAAATTCACCTACATTTTGGGATAATACTTTATAGAGTGAAGTCTGCTTCTAGGCGTTAAGGGAGCAACATTATGATGGGATTCAGGACCTAACAGGTCAGCAGAGAAAGCAGGTTTAGCAACCTCCTTATTGACATTTGAGAAAACATCTTATGTGCAAACAACAATACTTCCTAAAAAGGCTCTCCCACAACATTTTCACTATCAGACACTACCCCCCTTTAACAGATTCGCACCAACCTCAAGATTCGAGTTCGATAAACACTGTCCTCCCATGGCATAGGAATTCAACAAAGAAGAGAAAGGCGAGAGCATACCTTCAACAGCAGCAAAATTAGGCAGGCCTAAAACAGAACAGCAAGGAGGATCTAAGTGGAGTAAGGAATCTTTGCGCACACTGAATGGATTATCAGTTATCATAGGCAAAACAGAATCCACATTCACGGTTGGAATAGTCCTAGAAGACAAGAGATTGACAACAACGGGGAAAATTACAGTCGAAGACAACCAAGGCAGGCAGAGGCTTAGAGTGGATGACGGCCAGGGAAGAAGCAGCATTGAAGGTTCGGCTGGATGTCGTGATGGAAGGATGCTCAGATGAGGGGTGAGATGGCAAAAGCTTGCTGGAAATCGGAATGAGGAGAAATGAAAGCGACGAACAAGGAGTCGAAGGAATTTAGTGGAAGTAGAGGAACGGGGATCGATTTGAGCAGTCGATTTGGAGCAGCAATTAACAGAATAATTTATTATGAAGATCTGGATTAATTTTAAATTTTTATAATTATGAATTTATATATATGTGTAATACATATAGTATAAATATGAAAGATTAACATATGAATATACGTGTATATATATATATAATTATGTGAATATGTTTAAATCAATTTTAATTTTTTTTATAATTATGAATATATATATATATATATATATATATATATATATACATAGTTATGAAATATTAACATATGAATATATGTATATATAATCAATATGTTTAAATCAATTATAAATATATTAAATAAAATAAAGAATATTTTTTTTATATTAAACCTAGAATAATAAATACATCTGTAAATAGAATAAATTTTTATTATATATATATATATATATATTACTTATTTATAAATATATGTTAAAATGTAGATTGATGTTATAAATACAAAAAAATTAAATAAATATTTAGTTGGTCTTTCTGTATGACTCGGAAGTAACCTTTTTAAAGTTTTAAATATTATTTTAATTAATTTCATATGGTTTTAATTTAAAATATTAATATAAAATAGTTTTCAAACATAATTTTGAAGTTAAAATCTTCAGCATAATCCTGAATGATATTTTATGCATAGAATTTTTTTTTCGTAATTTTATGATTTAAAAATAATTTTATAATTAATCATTGATTTTGGGATTATATTTAAAATATTTTTTAAATAATAATATTTTTTATATTTTTCTACCGAACATGTATTCTGTGATAATATAATTTTATAAAATGACAAACATATTTTTATATAATATATTTACATTAATATACTTAATTTATGCAATTAAGTGATTTAAATATTATTTAAATTATAAAATATATATAATATTTTAGTACTTTGGAATATAATATATGTATAATACATTATATATAAAATTTATATGACATTTATATATTAAGTATGACGAAGTAATTAATTATAAACTATATTTATATGCATATATTTACAATATATACACACACATTATTAAAATAAACAGAAAAGGATTTTTTTTATTTCTGAACCGTTCCATTATAGGTATGAACATAAAAAAAATTATTTTATATTTTATATGTCTATACATACATACAACCAAAATAATTGTGACAACATAATTTGCATACTACAATCATCACCTAACTAACAATGTATATAAAATAAAACATTATATCCAACTTGGATAACTGTATTTTGGTTAGAAATATATTTACATCTAAAGCCCTAAAATACACTTTGAAATGATGAAGTATGCTCCTTGAAACAATTTCCGATCCAAAAGAGTGCTAGTTCTTGAATCGTTGACCATCAGCTATCGAATAGTAGTTGAATTAATTTTATTTGAGCTTCAAATAAATAAAGAGATGAGAGCAGGAGTTTAGCCAGCAATGTGTAAGGATGGAGGCTATAAAAGATCAATAGAAAATGACGGTAGAGATGGTTAAATGGGAAAATGAAGGAGAAAATTTTGGGACTCATCTTTTCATAATCTCCCTCCATCTAAACCATGTGAAATCAAGCAATTTTCCCCATAATTTGAGCCACCTCTAGCCCTATTGTGGCCACACAAAACAACCCCTCTAATGGGCCATGAACCCATGTAGGGTCCAAACAAATATTTTACATTTTAAATCTAATTTAAAATGCTTATCAATATCATATACTATAAATATATTTATAACTTTTAATTACATTTAATATTTGTTTATTAAATCGAAATCAATTTTGTAAATAATATTTTATAAATATTAATTTATTTTAAAAATTATAAAATAATAAATTGTTTGGTAAAAGGAGAATTCATCGTTTCAGTTGTGTGACTCGTTAGGTGTTTATTTGGTTAGCGATTAATATCAGACTATTCGAATATTAACGTTCACATGTCATTTTGCAGGTGATGAGACATATTGGCCAAATTTATTGCTTATTTGGTTTTAGTGAAATCCAATTTTACTTCGTTAAGCATTACCTGGCTGTGACTTTTATTTACACCAATTCTCTTTGTCAAAACTGTATCACTTTGGACTTGTGGAATTTGGTAAAGGTCAAAACTCCAATATTGTCCATATTCAACTCCATAGTCCAAATACAGAGTCCTTAGTTCAATAATAACTATTATTATTAACCGAACTGGCCATAGATTTTGACTATGAGTTAACTTGAGTTGACCGTGATACTAACCCTATATAACTAAGGAGATGAATCCTCTTTTGAATAGTGCTTCATTTCGAATACTTTCACTCGACTCAACTATAGTCATTCGATGGACACCGTGCTATAATTTGACTATAATCAAAGCAGAGATTTCATATTGAAGATCGATAGTATTCTCAAGTCGAGAGAACTGTGTAAATCAGTCACATCGATATTTTCTTTTTGACTTTAGTTATATTAACTAGTAGAAAATTATCGTGTGAGTTGTTTCATAATAATCCAATAACTATCAGTACATAACCCTTAGGTGCCTCCAGCAGTCATGAGTGATACACCATCCAACATTTAGAGAACGTTATGTATTCTAGTCTCAACATATACATCAATATCTTGTCTCAATGCATCTTGACTAGAACATTTAAAATGACGTGTTTTATAATATTGTGATATAATACTCACGATAACAACTATTTGTGGTTACTATCACAAACACACTAGTTATGGATTTTCTGTTAATTATACTTTAACTAAGTATTTAATTATTCATAATGCATTATAAAAAATATATAATAGAAAGAAAAAACCTTTACTACAAACGAGAATTGATTACAATGTTAATTCATTTACAATAACTTGCAAAATTGGCCTATTGCATACCCCTAACTCTATTAATCTCCCATTTGCACTTGGAGCCAATTATGGAATTTCAACCCCATCCCTTCAGTCTGCTTGTCAAGAGCCAACCGAGCTAGACCTTAGTGAATGGATCTGCCATATCGTCTTTGGTATCTACCCCCGGTATGACGACCTCTTTGTTCTTAATGAATTCTCTGATCAGGTAGAATTTTACGAAGAATATGCAGTGATTTTTTGTGTACTCTGGGCTCCTTTGTGATCTGTATCATAGCATTGTTGTTATAGAACAATGCCATAGGATTATCAGTATATGAAATCACTCCAAGCTCACTCAAAAACTTACACATCCAAACTGCCTCTTTCGTTGCTTCATTGAAGGTGATATGCTCGTCCTTCATCATGGATTCAATAACTGTTTCTTGCTTGGATCTTTTCTAACTAACGATTCCATCGTTTAGCATAGAGATATAACCAAACACCGATTTACTATCATCTATATCACTCTGAAAGCTCGAATACATATACCCCTTCATAAGAAAGACTTCATTCCCTTATATAAGGAATAAGTCTCAGGTATTTCTTAAATACTTCAGTGTACATTTTATGATCGTCTAATGTTTTTCTTCGAGATTAGATTGATATCGGCTTACGCGTCTTAACACATATTCCACCTCCAGTCTAATACATAACACAGCATACATTATGGATCATATGGTTGAAGCTTAATACTCTTCATATGATCTTTCTCTTCATCGGTATGAGGAGCGTCTTTCTTAGAAAGGATAATTCCAGGCTACGTTGGAATGTTTCCACGCTTGGAATTCTCTGCACCAAACCTTTTCAGTACGGTATCTATATACCGGTTTGGGATAATCCCAACATTCTCTTTGACCTTTCTCTATACATCTTTATACTAAGTATATAGGCTTCTTCTCCCAAACCCTTCGTGGAGAAGTTCTTGGAAAACCAAGCGGTTGCTGATTGCAACAACAAAGTATCATTGCCAATCAATAATAAATCATCGACATATAGCACTAGGAATACAATAGATTGCCATGTTCATGTCTGTATACACACCCTTCCTCTATGTTTTGATAAAAACCAAACTATTTGATTATCTTATCAAAACATTTGTTCAACTCCTCGAAGTTTGTTCAAGTCCATAAATGGATTTTAATAACTTGCAAGCCTTGCCCACACTCCCATTAACCACAAAACCCTCGGGCTGTGATATATAAATGGTTTTTTCTAAATCACTATTTAGAAAAGTCGTATTTACATCCATTTACCATATTTCATAGTCACATAATGCAGCAATGGCTGGCATAATCGGGATGGACTTAATCATGGCGACGAGCGAAAAGGTCTCGTCATAAACAACACCTTGAATTTGACGAAATGCTTTCGCAATTGTTCTCGCCTTGTAAGTCTCTACTTCTCTATCTGCATTATCGTTTTCTTATGAATGAATTTGCAGTCGATGGGCTTTATCCCTTTGAGTATGCTTAACAAAGTCCATATTTTTTTTCATACATGGAATCCATCTCAGATTTCATTTCTCTAAGCCAGAGTGTAGAGTCTTTACTCTACAATGCTTATTCGAAGGATAAAGGAGTGTCATCACCTAAGACATGATCCTTCTTCTCGTCATCCATGAGAAAACCATAGTACCCCTATAGTGTGCAAGATTCCCTACTAAACCTTCTAATAGATTGTGCGTTTTCATATATGGTTAAACTTGGTTCTCATAATGGTTCGACTTTAGTGTTTATTTATTGGATCTCATCTAAGTCAACAACCTCGCTGTTAATTTCCGTTGAAGAAAACCCTTTTCTGAAAAATACAGCATGTTAAGAAAAATGAACTTTTATTCCTCGATATTGTAGAATATATATATATATATATATATATATATATATATATATATATATCCCATTGAGTTTTTGGAATATCCTATAAATTTACACAATACCGATCTTGCCGCGAGTTTATTCGGACCAACATTCTTAATGTATGTCAGACAACCCCATACCTTCAAATATTTGAGTTAGAGTTTCTTATCATACCACATCTCTTACTGCGTTTTAGGCACAAATTTAGTGGATAACAAGTTCAGCATATACACCGTGGTTTCTACCGCATATCCCCAATAGGACGGAGGTGACTCAACCTTGCTTATCATGGAACGGATCTAATAAGGTTTGATTCCTTTGCTCCGAAACACCATTGTGTTGTGGAGAATATGGTAGTGCAACTTGAGAGATAATCCCATTATCTTTTAAATATTGTTGGAAATCATGTCTAACACACTCACCTCCTCGATCTGATCGAAGAACTTTAATCTTACGGCCCGTTTGGTTTTCTACTACATTTTAATATTCAACAAATTTCATATAGACATCGGATTTGTCCTTGATAAGATGCACATCTCGTAGTCTTGAGAAATCATCAAGTGAACGTAACAAAGTAAGAACTATTATCTTTGGTTATTATAGGCATTAGGCCATCATTATGTAATAACCTTAATGTTCATCAACTCGTTCATTGCTCCCACTTAAAGGGTGCTTGGTCATTTTACTTTTAAGGCAGGACTCACACATGTTAAATGATTAACAATCAATTGATGGTTGAAAAACTTCAATTTTCAATTTGAATAGTCGTTTTTCACTAATATGACCTAGCCTATAATGCCAAAGACAACTACCATTTATATCGTTAGAAGCATTATTCATTAAACATGCATAGTTAGTATTAATACATAAATGATATTTTCAAGAATACCATCGTAGACTTTATTTTCTATCCAAACTAATGTTTATATCATTATTTGCACAATGAAATATATATCCAATCTCAGACAAACTAGAAACAGAAATAATCCCACAAGTAAAGTCTTCTACAAAATATTAATTATTCAATACTAATACTACTCGACTATGCAATCCTAAATGATAGTCTTCTACTGCCACTATATCTACAATAGATCCAGCAGCAACTTGAAGCCTCATCTCTCATTTTTCCATATGATGCCTGTTCCCAAGCCCTTGTAACAAATTATATATATGAGTACTAGATCTGAGACCCAAGGTGTTTGATTGATTATAATACAATTTTACACCATAATTGTACACGATGGAGTTGCAGAACCATTCTGCTTCTTTTTCTAACAAGCTTCAAGCAGTCAGGACAACTCCTTTTCTAGTGACCTTTCTTATGGTAGTAGTGACATCCACCCTTATCATCAGTCTTATTTTCTTTTTATTACCTTCTTTTTTTGCTTCTTCGAACTCTTCGAAGATGATCACTACCCTTTACAGCAAATACAGCCACCTGATCTTTGGATCATGACTAGGTCAACCTCAACATATTGAGGAGCTCCACGAGATTCACATATAATTTGTCTATGTTATATCTTAGTATGAATGGTTCATACTGTGGAGTAAGAGAACAAAAGATCAAATCCACTTGTAATTTTTTGCTTATCTGTATGCCCCAGTGCGAAAGTCTATCAATATAGTTCTTCATCATTAGCATATAATCGTACACTTTCTACCCTTTGGTCATTTTGGTATTGAACGGTTTCTTCTTAAGCTTATACCTTATGGAATGAGAATGTTCACCAAACAGGATCTTGAGACCATCAAATATCTCATAGGCAGTCATATTTTCATGCGGCCTCTGCAATGAATTATCTAATGTAGGCAACACAAAACCTTGGACGATCTCTAGGTCCGATACCCATTTTTCATAGGAAAGCCGTAGTTCGGGGTCCGCATCACCAATGGGTGGTTCTTTAGGTTTGTATGAAATGTTAGTCTAAAGGCGCTCGTAAGTCGACACTATTATAATTGCTCTTAGCTAGCTGGTATAGTTAGGCCTAATAAGCTTGTCATTATTAGAAAAAAGTTTTAGAGTTGACATTATTTGCAAGTTTAAGTGGTAAACTATTAGGATAAATTATGATAGATGTTCTTATAATATTAGTAAGGTTGAACTTTATGTTTCATTTTGCTAATAAGCTCCCACTAGTCCTTTATGATTCGCCAAACCCTATGTCAAAAAATAAAAATCTTTTAACTTTATTAGTAGGTGTTAGGACTTGTCCGTCTTTGAATTCTAACCTTGAGTTTGCTTAAAAAGTCATAGTTCGTGAATAATGGATAGCTTCTTATCGGTTGTATCATGTTCAACTTCTAACCCTTGGTACCTTGTCCTAATTTCAGTTTAACTTTGAGTTTGCTCAAAAAATTGAAACAAAATCATTCACTCATACCTACTATATCAAAACGACCAAAGTATAGTACATGTACCTTGAGTTTGCTCAACAAATATATATAGTTGTCTTACCTTGTCTATTCAATATATTAATAATACTACACATAACATCCCTAGCTTGAGTTTTCTCAATGACTAAGGGGTATGTAAGTAATTTATATATGTGTGTGTGTGTGTTAGATGACAAAATTATATTGAAGATTAATAATCTTCAATATATTATTTCGAGTAATACCGACTTATAAGATATTGTAATTGTATTTCTTATGAAATACTCATTTGATTCAAGTGTCAAACACATCAAGAATCACGGCATACGTACATTTATGTATGTATTTATTCCACAAGTCTAGTTAGGGTTTCTTAATGTTCCACCTTTAATTTATACATTCATATTATATACGTTTTATTATTATATAACTTCCATATTTCATATTACTTACATAATAGTCTTATGCATAACATTACAGTAATTAAATCTTACTTATTTAATTTTAATTAGTTAATACTTTAATTAATTTTATATTATCTTAATATAACATTTATATTTAATATTTATTATATATTGTAACCTTTATAGTATATCATATATATCATATATATGTGTGTGTATTATTTAATTATTTAACCTTTTAATTAACTTATTAAATTAAGCAATTTTAATTGAATTATATTAATTTAAAATTCATTTTATGTACATACATGTATGCTTATATTAATTTAAACATTTTAAAACAACATAACATATATCACAATATATAATACATGTATTTGTTTATTAATTAATTTATTTATTTTATTAATCCTATTAATAAAATTTTGAAATTTTGAAACTAATATATTTTTCCAAACATTTGGAAATTTTATATTATATTATAACATTTATAATATATTTATATGTTATTTTAAATTTAACATCTAAATTTAAAATCTTATATTTTTAGTTTTGGAACAATTTTGAAAATTAGCCTAAGACCCAGTTTAAATTGGATCTTTTCTATTAAGGGCAACCTTTTGGGCTCCCTTTACCTTTCAAGCCAGACTAGTAAGTAGGTTGAACTGGGACTTGATTATCTAATTCCAATCCTAGACATTACCTTTCTAAACATCATACTAAGTGGGTTGTGAGTTTAATAAGTTAACCCTAACATGATTAATTTAGATCGCATAGTCCATTGGGCTCTGATACAATTGTTCAAACTAAGCCAGTCCATTGCGGAAGTTATAGGTGAATTTTAATTATTTTTACCATATTGGATCTTCATTGGGCCTATGCAGTCTAGTTTATTTCGAACATTTCCAAATTTTTGTTAAATAAAATCTTTATTTTATTTAAATTTATAAATAGATATAGTTTTATTTAATTTTTGTTATGATATACACAAACACATGTATCACACACATACACACATATATATGTGGTGTGTGTGTGAGTGTGTGAATGTTAACATATCAATCTATGCAAGGTATAACATGCTCGTGTGTAAATGTTGGGGTTTACATCGCAACTGACACGTTAGCTCATCCAATGTGAAAATATATACTTATAAACATAATTATGAGATATTAATATATGAATACATATATACACACATATAATATGTGGATATGTTTAAATAAAATATAAGTATATTAAATAAAATAAATAATAATTTTTTTATACAATTGAGAACAATACATACATATGTAAATGAAATACTTTTTAATATATATATATATACTAATTACTTATTTATAAATAAAAATATATATTAATATATATAAATACAAATAATTTTTTATTTAAATAAATATTAATTTATTCTTGTGCATGACTTAGAAATAGTTTTTTTTAATTTTAAATATTATTTTGACAAATATCGTACGATTTTAATTTAAATATTAGTATAAAATAATTTTAAAATTTAAATTTTTAGTAAAATTTTGAATGACATTTATACTTTGAATAATTTATTTCATAATTTTACGATTTAAAGATAATTTTATAATTAATTATTGATTTAGGCTTATATTTAAAATGTTTTAAAATAATAATAAAAATGTCTTTTATTTTTTTACCTTTCTTCCAAAAATTTATTTTGTGATAATATAATTTTATAAAATGAGAAACATATATTTATGTAAGTGGAAATTATCCACAATGGCCTCTTTAGCAAGTGCAATTAGTTTCTTGGACACACAACTAAAATAATTACTTTTAAGGACAAAATGAAAAATAAATAGTTTCTAAGGCCTAAAAACCTATGAAATTATGTCCTTAAAAGTAATTGGACTGCTGATTTTGTCCTTAAAAGTAATTATTCTGCTGACTTTGGCCTTGAAATTAATTTCTATGGATGTATGTTCTAGAAACTAATTGGACTGTAAAGTTTATCCTTCTAGTGAAATGCCCTTTTATGTAATATATATAGATATATTTAATTTATGTAATTAAATGATTTATATATTATTTAAATAATAATAAATAAATAAATATGTATACAATATTTTATTACCGTTGAATATAACTTTTGCATAATATCTTATATAAAATTTTTATAACATCTACATTTTAAGTATGATGAAGTGACTAATTGTAAACTATTTTTTTAAGGAAAATGAGTGATCCTCTATGATTAGAGGAGAGCACTCATGTAATTTTATTCTACACTTATAAAGGAGTTGTCAACATGCCTGAGAGGTGCCAATACCTCGCATACAATATGGAAAAAAAAATCCCCAAAAGCTAGAGATCTAAGGTCCAAAATAAAAGCACAAGAAAAAAAACCACAAAATGAATAAAGCACTTAAGCCCACGAAATCAGACGAATCCATCCAAGTCAGAAAGCATACCTAAATTTGCTAAGAAACTAAATAAAAAAGAGCAGGCACAAGACATATATATATAGGCATGTATATGTTTGTATGTATATATACACTCACAGTACGTATACATATATATTTATATACATGTATACGAAAAATAAAAAATACTAATCTAAAAAAATGATACAGGACAAGCAACAATTAAAATGAATACTAAATAGGGAATAACAAGGAGCATAAATCAAGCATTTCATAAAAAATCCTAAAAAAGACAAATTACCTAATGAGTAAAAATCAAACATCTTACCGTCGTTAGACTTTTTAAAAAAATCATTCAAATTTAATTTTTACGCACGTTTCTTAAGGTCAAATTTACACTGTTGCTTGTGAATCAATAGGTTTGTCCAATCAAAAATTAAAATACCTATGAATAGATCCTAGGTAATGCACATGTATATACATTGTAACGACTCGTAAATTTCGACAATTAATTTTTTTAGTGAAGTAGAGATTTTGTAAGTAAATTTAGTAGAAATATAAAGGTGATAAATTAATATTGGAATGAACGCTAAATGAAAATATAACAATGGCAATTAAAATCTATTTATAGTAATTTGAATGAAATTCAAATGAATTAAGTAGTAAAAAAGTGATTTTACCTGGATATAAATTGAATGTGAAGAATATAGGGTAGGCATTGAATTAGTTAATGTAAGAACACGTTGTTACAGTAATAGATTGTGAATTTAGGAAACGTGTTAATGCCTGTTAATAATTAATGACTTGAATGAAATTCCAATTCAATAAAATAATTTAAATGTTATGATTTGATTTTAAACGGAATATGAGAAAACAAATGTAAGCATTGAATTAATATATGTTATTTATTTAGGGCATTGAATAAAATTGGTAATCCAATTGTAATTAATGGTAATAATGTTGATATTAGCTAATAAATTAAATTTCAATGCAATACCCATTAATGAATGGAATGAAATGGAATTTACGTAAATGTATACTAGGTTGTAAATTAAATAGAAGGAACCAAACGTAAATATCGAATTGATTAATGAATAAATATACATTGAATAGTAATTGAATGTAATGTTAATGGTAATTGTATAAATTCAATATAAGATAATGAATTGCAATACTTGTGGGTTGATAATAAGGTGTGAATGGGAAAATGATTGTTATGGTAAATGAATGGAATTCAAATTTGTTGGAAAAGGTAAATGGGTACTTGGTAATAAATTAAACGGACTTAAATATTGAATTTATTTAATTTATATATATAATAAATAATGATTGAATAAAAACCAATACTCTGTAAATATTAATGTAATGAAATATAAAACAATGTGAACTATGTTGGTTGAGTAATAATAGATTTTGAACCAAATATTAAATCCATCTACTTAAAATTTATGGATGGAATGATAATTGATTACTTAATTTAATAGAAATTTTGGAAATTAATTTTATAATTTCTGAGTGGAAGAAAATGAAGTTTTACGTTGAAATTTATAATTAAATCAGCATTTATGAAACATCTAAATTTTTTTAAATTGGGATAAATGACTAAGAATTTTTAAATGAGAAAAAAATTTCCAATTTTAAAATTTAAATATAAAAAATTGGATTTATTTACAAATTCTTAATTTATTTAATTAATATAAAAATAGTCATTTTTGCCATTGACTCGGATTTCGATGAAACAAGTTTCATCGGATCCGTAACGGTGAATTATTATAGAATTTCAAGTTTCGTAACGATCGGACTTGTCATTTGATCGTACGGACTCGAAACGCCTTGAAATAAACGAAATTGAAATCAATTTGAAATCGATTTGAAAATATTGTTTTCAGCATAACTTCTTCATACGATGGAATTTGGAGGGGAAACTTTTTCCATCGCGTTTAAAATATTTTAAAACACCTATTTTGATATATGGGTTTACCTAATTTCATTCCGGGGTCAGAACGGGCTTTTTGGGCCACGTTAGCGTTAACACGTACATTTATCAACCCGATCCATATATTTTATTTCAATTTGCCTATAAATATTTTGTTATAAACCCCAGCGTCCCTAATTCTCATTTATCTGTACATACATCTTCTTCTCAACTCCTCCTTTTCAATGGCTGCAAACCCTAGATCCAATTACAATTCAAAATCAAAGTCAAAAATTCAAACTCCTCAGAAAAATTTGAAAAAAATATATGTTGAAGCTCTTGACTAGAGTAATTCACTGGTGGTGTTTGTTTTTCGATTTAGTTTTTCGTTTGACCGGTAAAAATCAGAGAAGTTTCGGTCGTTCATCATCGTCGAAATCAAAGTCGTCGAATCGGGAAATAGTTTCTGGGTTTTGGAGAGGAAGCCGAGGGGATCACACATATATATTTGGTTTGTCGATTTGACGGTTTGATCGGTGTCAATATTCGATTAGGGTTACAATTAGATGGCGGCGGCGGCTCAGAATCTCGACCGGAGATGATCAAATTTTAGGAGGAGGGGCGGCCGAGGTTGCTTGGGACGGCCGCGTGGTCTGTGGGGCCAGAGGTGAGGTGGCGCGACGTCGATAAGGGTGGCGGCGCGAGTAGCTTAGGCGCAATTTAGGGTTGCCTGAGAACGCGTTTTTCTATAAGGGTGATGACGTGGGGTGTACGTTTTATTTTATTTTATTCTATTTTATAAATTTAATTTTTGAATCTTCTTATACGAATAACTCTCACATACGAACTCCAATTCGCACGCGATTTTTTTTGTTAGGATCGTAATAAAATTCCGGACCTTTTGATCCTGGTTTGGGCAGATTCTGAGGCTGTTGAATTTCGGGATTTAAATTGGATTTGAATTCAATTTAAATTCGAAAGGTGAGTGTTTTAACCCACTCACAACTTCTACAGTTTCTTAAATTGATTTATGATGTGTTTAAAATTTTATTTGTAGCTGTTTGGCATATATTTCATCATTTTCTCAGTTAAATTGCATTCATTTAATTTACGCGTTATTTAATTCATTATTGCATTTAAATCTGTCAGTTAATTGATTAATTAATTTATTCATTGCATTAAAACTGTCAGTTAAAATTTTAGTAAAACTTATTTTTGCATATAACCTGCTAGTTAAATTTATTTATTATTGCATATCAACTACAGTTAAACAGTTATTTAATTCATTATTGGAAATTTAACTATTAGTAATTAATTATTATTTATTGTTGTGATTGTTTGAATTGGATGATAAATTGATGATTGATATGATGGATGAGTGGATGCTATATTTATATTGTATAAACTGCAAGTTATTATTATGCATTTTCATTTCATTCACGATTGCGGTTTGAAATGATATACAACCGCATTTTTATTTTTAAATTGTGGATTGAAATGATAAATATCCGCATCACTTGACCATAGGATAAAAAATTATATACAGGCACCGCGGTATACATAAAAAAAATTACTTTTGAAATGATTTTCTATGGTTTTGGAAAGAATACGGTTTAATAAATATCAAATTTTGATATATATATATGTATAGTAAAAATTCTTGAATTTAGCTATGTATACATTTGTTTTGAATTTTACAATAAGCTAAATAATGAAGTTGATTTCGTTTATATAATATGGTTAAGTATCTATTTAAAATTTTGTTGTATATAAAGTTTATAATAACTCAAATAAATGTAAGGTTGAAGATAAATGTGAATATGATTTGAATTAAAGTATTTAAGAATTTTCCTCGAAAAATTTGTTTGGAATGTGAATAAATTAAGATTTAAAAAGGTATGATTTTATAACCTGGTTTGGATTAGAGGTTTTAAATGAATATTAAATTGATTTTTTAGAAGAATATCTTGTTATTGAAGTTTAAGGGTTTTACTTAAATTTATTTGTTTTATTAAGTAAATGTTTCAAATTTAAATAATAGAAATTGAATTGATATATGTGAAACTATCAAAGAATTCGTTTGAAAAGGTGAAATATTTAAAGATTGAATCATATGAACTATAAAAATTTAAGTTTGAAATATGGACTATATAAGCTTTGAAATAGATGGGAATTAAAATGGTTTATTTGGAGGTTCAAATTGATATTGTGAATTTATTATGAAATTTAAAGAAGCTGTTTATTTTATAAAGTAATATAGTATTTGAACCATTAAGTATTAAAAGTTATGTTTCAAAGCTATGGTTTCAAGGTATATATATTTGAAATATTATGATTTTGGGAAAGGGATATTTATAAAATAAAAATGATATCATATTGATTTGGGTTTTTAAAAATATAAATGATATCGTATTTATATGGTTTGAAAGAGATATTATATTCTGGTTTTAAAGTATAAAGTATTTTGAAATAACCGCGCTGTTATAATAACGATTGGTTGTTAAAGAGACCGGGATCGGAAGTTGTCATACTCTCTGCCAACTCCGAAAACCACTTTAACAACCGTGTACGCAGTGGAGATTCTAGAATGAAGTAGGTTGGTGGCGGCGTTTCATGTAAGGTAAATACATGGACCCAACTCCCGTGAGTTGGCATAAGGTGGCTAAAACAGTAGCGATCGACGGGTTAATGAGGTAGCACCTTTGATCGGCCACCTTCACTTTTAATTTCTTTGATTCGGGGGAGTTTGTCCAAAGTGGACGGTAGCTGCGGCTACGCGTTACCACCGACCCAGAAGCGCAATTGGTATATCTACCCTGACATTGCCTAGTTGTGCCGTGTCACCTACCATACTGAGCCTTTACTACGAGTTTCTATTTGTGTCGTACCTATGGAGTGTCTTCTCGTAGTCTCCCGATCAGGAGATATGCAGGCACTGTATAGACTATTGGCATTATTTGTGTTAAGGGGAATATTGGATCACTCCTTAACGCTATTTTAAAGTAAGTTTATTTTACAAATAGGCACTATTATAATAGCGAAATATACTACATAGTAAACAGTTTAACGGATCCTTAAGAGATGTGAATCCCGAGCATCTTTTAAGTTACTGCACTCATATTTATTTCTGTTAATTTAACTTACATAAGATCTTTTAGTTCTGACTCGAGTGTTTTTGTCTTTTCAAATTCGCTCGGGTCAGTCCGAGTATTTCAGGATTTCGAAGACTTTAGCCTGGAGGACGAAGACGAAGATTCCTATTACTATTATCTACTATATTATTCCACTACACCATTTAATTCCGCTGCATTAATTATTATTCTCTGGTATGTGTACTCTGATATGTATTGTATAAATATAATCGAAGGTTTTGTAAAACAGCTTCATGAACTATATATTTGATTACTATATTTTATCCTTCCGCTGTGAGATTCTATTTTGTTTTATTTCTTTCTTGTTTTTCTTATTTATCCCATAGCAATCCGCCCTTCCGTATGGTTTGAATTGGCACGTGCGTCGATTTAAAGCGTGCAAAAAGGCGGGATGCTACAGTTGGTATCAGAGCTTTGGTTTAGCGATAAACCTTAGCTTTGTGGGGGCTTGACTCTTTATTAATAGGGTAGTAATACCCTATGGGAGTCGCTGAGTGTATATATATGAGAAAGCGTATTTGTTAGTGTTATAAAAGGGTTTTAATATTGTGTTAATCTGTTCCGTTTTGTATTTATAAATTCTGGTTGATGCATGGGACGTTGTGACATCAATAGGGATTTCTAAACACTTAATAGGACAGACCGACACAATATTTGTTTTTATAGGTGGATGAAATAATTTTGCCTATTATATTTTCTATATATACAAAATAAATTTTTATAAAAATTGTATTTGGTTGCAATATATTGGTTGTTAGGTATTAAATTTATAAATAATAGGTAAAATAAGATTGAAAATAAAAATCAATGAAATTTGGAAATTTTAGAACTTAATTGCCGGGGTTTTGAAAATTCTTTTGAATGATTTTGAATATAATAATAACTTTATTAGAAGTATTTTCTGATATAAGTATTTCAATATAATTAGAAAGAATTGTTTTAAAAGAACCTTTGAAAAGAAATAAATTTTGTACTCCCTTCTCTGTCACTGGAAAATAATTTCGGTGATGAGTGCACGCATCATCGACATCCATTTTCGAGTTTCGAAGTGGGAAGGCCACTGTAATAGTCTTACTGCGGAATTGGTTTGATAAACAAATATAAAGTTTGAGTTGTTTTAATTATAAATGGATATATAAGTTGTAAGTATATATTTATCTATTATTTTAAAATAATTTGAAATTAAACCCGAAATTTAAATTATTAAGTTTCCATTAATTAATGGTTTTATTTAGTGAAAAGGGAATTTAACTAATAACTGAAACCTAGAGATGAAATAATAGATTTAATGCTAGGTTATAAAAGGAAGTAAATGGGATTTGAAATTGTAACCTATAAGACAAAGAATATTATTATTGAACATTTAATTTATTTGAAGAAATGAGGAAGACCTGTATAACTTTCAATTACATTCTTAAAAGCATATATATATAACTTACCCAACAATAAAAGTTACAATGTTTAATAAGAATTGGTAATAGAATATTTTACAAGTAATAAACTTTAGGTAACGAAGTAATTAATGGAATTTCTTAAATAATTAGGAATTTGGTGTTGCAGTTGTTATAAACTTAAGTTATAATTGAAATTTTACTATATGTAAATATAATTAAAGGTAAGTATTACAAATAGATGATTATAAACTTAAGTAAATAAAATAAATGAGGGCATGCAATAAATGAATAAATAATTGTAAGTAATAAGTGAAAATAAATGAAACAAACATTGAATGAGTAAATGAAATTAAAAGTTTGTTAGAAATAAACTTAAATTAAAAGGGAAAATCATTGTATAAATAAGAAGGAAATCAAACTCCGAATGTGTGAAATGAAATTAATAATTATGAAATGGAAATATTGTTTAAATGGTTGTTTGTTTTGGATTATGATTTTTTTGGGTAAGGAAACTTCAAAATTGTTTGGATGTATGAATAATCTATTTAGTTTCACCTAAGACTATTGAGTGAAGGGTACACTTAGTAGTTTATTCTTCATTCTATACAATTTAAGGTTGTGAACCTGAACAACTATATGTTTGTTGATATGAATGAATGATTGATGCATGTTGATTTGTACATGATGGTTGTATGCTTTGTTGCTAGTGATTGATGTTTGTAGGGATTTATTTGTTATCGATTAAAATAATGCTAAATATTTCATTTTATAAAATTATTAACTCTTTCGGATTTTATAAGCGAAATACAGGTTATGGAAGCAATTACTACTGCATTTGGTTTCATAATATAAGCGTTATTGCCCGACAAATATGTACATTTTCGGATTTCGGTATAGCGCTATTATATTATTTTTCCGAGTGGGGATATATATTATTTTGAAAAATATATATTGTATATTGTATCATTGATATTATATTTTCTCCCGAGTCTCTCCGTACAAAGGAAACTCTGCCGAAATTTTCTGTAATTTGGACTTAGAATTTTTTTTTTGAAAATGTTTCCAAACTCTAAAAATTTAAGTATAAAAAAATTTAATGATTGTAAATTTGTACATTTTATTTAAAGTAACAAATTTTGTAAATTTAATTGTTTATAAAGTTAATGTTTGAATAAGATATATTGATTTCCTTAATTCTTTCTTTTCCCTTCTTTTTCCTTTTCGGGGACGAAAAGTTTTGAGTGGGGAGAGCGTAACGACCCGTAAATTTCGACAATTAAATTTGTTAGTGAAGTAGAGATTTTGTAAGTAAATGTAGTAGAAATATAAAGGTGATAAATTAATATTGGAATGAACGCTAAATGAAAATATAACAATGGGGATCACACATTTTATTTTGTAGCAAATGAATTTACTATACAAAGAAGTTTCAAAGTGCATTTATGCATAAATGGGTGAAAGGGCAATGGTTGAATTGATAATTTGTACGCAATCATTTTAGGTTCATATTTTCTTCGTGGTATACAAGACATTTAATTATGAAAAACTTAGATATGGATCTCTGTATCAAAACCTCTATGCAAAACTTCTTAGAAGTATGGCATCTCCACCAAAAGACAAAATTAAGTATTGATACAAATGTTTTTATACACGAATCAAAATACCGATATAGGTAATTTTTCAACTATTTGTTTATATAGGATGTTAAAATATGAAAACTGACTTGAAATTAAAATTTGGAGATACATAAAAAGAAAGAAATATCATAACTTGTGGACATCATTAGAGCCAACTTAGGTTTAATGGTACACAAAAGAAGACAATGTCGGCTTGAAAATAGAATAAAGAGAATAATCGAATGAGAATGACATATAGGTCAAAAAAATGACCCAATGCACCCAATTTCTTGCTTGGTCCATCGATTAAGATATTATACTAATAATATAGATAAAGAAAACAAAATATGAAGTGATTAAAAATTGGTGGCAGCTACTTTTGGAATAAAACAACAGATATCAGTTGTGCTATTGAGAAGTGTATTTATGAAAGTAGCAACATTCAAAATTTATTTTTCTATAGATAAAATCAAACTTTTTTGTGTTGTCAAAATAATTGTAGGTTTAGTAACTTTTCTTATTAGTCTTGCAGTCGATATTTATCATGAATGCTATATCAGAAAGTTTTCATATCCAAAATTTATTCTTGCATTGGTCTCAAAATAAAATTTAGAATTGTGGAGTTACATAACAAGGCATCCAAATCCAAAATCATTCAAAAACATTTTTGTTAGAGCTACTATTCTATGATTTCGATGACAACAACCATACAATCATACACGTACAATATATATTCAATCTACTTGCAAGGAAAAACTTGTAGAAGTCAAAGTCAACCTAAAGACAACCATCAAAGGAGAACAATCTAGTATTATATAGTGTGCTAAGAGTTACAGATATATAGCTTGTAAAATCTCCTTTAGAAGATTTCAAACATTGCACGACCAAAGTTTTCAATCTTCATATAGCACAAAAACTGAAATGAAAAATAACATATGTCAGACGTTTTACGTTATATATCCGACGTCTGAACATAGCCTCAGTTTTTAAATCAAGCACATACATCAGGCTTCTGTCAAAAAGCTCAGATGTCTGACTCCAGGCACTGTTTAAAAAATATATAAACGATCAGACGTCTAAATGTATGGACATACGTCTAAGCTGAGTAATGGCACTAACAATGAAAGGTCATCTACTTCACTCTAACAGACGCTTTCACAAATCTTCACCGCACCTCTTCCTTCTCAATGATTGCAACCTTTGGATTGAAACAGAAAACTCTAATGGATATTACTCTTCACAAAAACTCTTCACGCTCTATATATATGTTAAAATTTTAAGAATTAAAGGAACTTGAATTTTTTGAATCCTATATCTACGTTCTCTTACATACTCTGATTTCTAAAAGCAAACCATACCGGTCTTTATCACTTCTTGAAATCAAAAGCTTCACATACACATACTACTCAAAGGATATTATAGGAAGATTTGTACTGTGCAATCAAAATCAGCGATTTCCAGAACACATACTTGTCTCGGAAAGAACTTTTGTATTAAGTCTATTCCTTCGGGCAAAGCGAGGGTTGTTTATTAGTTAAAACCGAAGAGGAACTTAGGAACTGGATGTAGGACGGGAAGTCCGAACCAGTATAAAAACTCTGGTGTGATTGTTTCCTTACTATTATTTACTTTACACTGTTAACTATAAGGTAGCATTTTACTACACCTGCATATCAGATATAAACATACAATCCATACATCCTTTCAACAGGCATTAGAGCACGGTTATCTAAATTCGTAGTAATACGTGATTGAAATATATTTAGCATGGCAAGTACATTTCAAGAAGGACAATCAACTGCACATCCACCACTACTCACTTGATCAAACTATACTTACTAGTCTACATGAATGCGTATTTTTATGGAAGCAAATGGCTCGAAAATTTGGCAAGCAATACAAGTTAAATATGTAGCACCAGAAATAAATGCAAGCACTTGGATAGATGCTCAAAAGAACACGGCGACAAACAATGCTAAGCTATGAATGTTTTATTCTGTTCGCTTGAAAAAGGAATTCTCATGTATCATGTTGTGAACTATTGCATATGATATATGGCGTACACTAAAAGTCCCTCATGAAGCACAAACAAAGATTTTCATTTACAAAACCAATTCTCTTCATTTAAAATTAAAGCAAATGAATCTATTGGTGATATGTATGCTAGATTTCAAACTATACAACATGATCTCATGACACTTAGAGTCAAATTCACAGATTTTGATTTAGTTACACGTATTTTAAATTCCTTAACAAATGAATAGGAACGAAAAGTATTGGCATTCAAAGAGGCAAGTGACTTATCTCAACTAAAAGTTGAAGAATTGATAGGAAATTTGATGCCGTACGAAGCAAGTTTGCAGGCAAGAAACGAAAAAATCAATGAAAAAAAAATATAGCCTTTTAAGTTGGTGTTAATAATTCAGACTTAGATGAAGATGAAATCGTATCCATTGCCAAAAATTTCAACAAATTCAAGAAATTCAAAAGGATTACGAGATCCTAAAACTGAAGAAATTCAAATTCAACCAACCAAACTTCGATCAAATGTTTTGGATGTGACAAGTTCGGACACATGAAGAAACAATGCCCAGAACTCAATAATGACAAAAAGAAAGGCAAGTTTGAGAAATTCAGCAAAAGAAAACAGATTTTTTAAGTAACTTTGGATGACTCAGATTCATCTTCATCATTAGACAGTGATAGCAATAGTGATTCTGAGCAGGCTAATGTATGCTTCATGGAAAATACTGAAGAGGTATGTCCTGATCTTATTTATAATGAAATTTTAGAAATCAGCATGGAATTAGATGACAAATATAGAGAAACGAAAAAATTAAATGAATAATATGTTGCTAAAATTAATCGAATGGAACTTGAAATAGGATTATTAAAAGATGAAAAATCCATTTTGGAAGAAGAATTAGAAACTTTATAAGAGAAATAAAAGAATCTATCTATTTAAAATGACTCAATATTATGTGAAATAGGAAAAATTAAACTAGAAAATGATGTACTTAGAAAATAAAACGTTATATTAAAGAATGATTTAGAAGCATTAAAATCTGAAATTTCTCAGTTTAATGATAAATTAGATAAGATTACTAACAGTGTTTCTAAATTTAATAAAGGAAAGCAAAACTTGGATAACTTGATCAAATTTCAAAACCATCCGAAAATCGCAATGGATTAGGATTTAAGAAATCTTCAAAATTTAAAAACTGCAGTTCACTATATAACAGGTTCAAGAAGTCAGATACTATAGAAAAGAAGTCTAACACCAAAATAATTAAGATATGGATTCTGAAATCCAATAACAAACTAATCAAACAAAACACATAGATAACTATATGAAAAATGTTGTTCATAATAAAAATTATTTTTTAGAATGTCTCAAACCCTCTTGGGAATGGCAACCATCTCTTTCTAACACATTGGACCTTAACAAAAGAAGTGGGTACCAATTAAACTGTTTTATCTTGCAAGTACCCAAAAGAAAGTCAAATAACAAGGAGAAATGGAAATTCGATAGCGGATGCTCCAAACATATGACAGGAAATGTACAAATGTTATCAAATATAAAATATAAAGATGGTGTTATTGTAACTTTCGGAGATAATTCAAAAGGATTTGTCATTGGAATTGAAGATGTCATCAATGCTGATATGACCACTTCACCTGTTATTACAAATGTTCTTTTAGTTAAAAATTTAAAACATAATCTTTTAAGCATTAGTCACCTGTGTGACAAAGGATTTAAAATTATTTTGAAAAGAATAAATGCAACATTTTTGACCAAAATAAAAGTTTAATTTTCGAAGGATGAAGGAAAAGAAATATCTATGTCTTAAATATGAAATTTAATAACTCATGTAATTTATGTCTAGCCGTATATTTTAATAACCCGTGGATATGATACAAACGATTATATCACATAAATTTTAAGTCTTTAAACAAACTAGCTAAACAAAATTTGGTTAGAGGTCTCCCTAAAATAAATTATAAAGTTAAAAATTTATATGATGCATGTCAATATGGAAAATCGAAAAGGAGCTCTTTTAAATGTACAAAGGAAATTTCTACTAGACAACCTTTAGAATTTTTACATCTTGAATTATTTGGATTTATTCAAATAAGATCAATAAATCATAAAAAATATGTATTTGTTATTGTAGGTGATTTTTCACAATATACATAGACACTATTCCTAAAACAAAAGTGATACTTTTGAAATGTTAAAATTTTTGCTAAAAGAATTAAATACTTAATGAATCTTAAAATAAATAGTATAAGAAGTGATCACGAAGATGAATTTGAAAACGAAGTTTTTCAAAAAATTTATGACAAAAAGGGAATTACCCATAATTTCTCATTTCCACGAATACCACAACAAAATGGCGTTGTGGAAAGAAAAAATCGTACACTCCAAGAATGTGCATGAACTATGCTTACCCGTAGTAATCTACCAAATTTTTCTTTGGGCGGAAGCTGTAACTACTTCTTGTTATGTATTGAATCGTGTTACATTGCGCCCTTTAACTAAAAATACTTGTTATGAATTGTTTTTTGGTAAAAAAGCCCAAAGTATCGTTTTTCAAATATTTGGGTCAAAATGTTTTATTCTAAATACTAAAGATAATCCTGGAAAATTTGATTCAAAAGCCGATGAAGAAATCTTTATTGGATACTCAGATCGTAGCAAAGCTTTTAGAATATTTAATAAACATGCTAGTACAATAGAAGAAAGTCTACATGTTTCCTTTGATGAAAACTTTTCCATTAATAAAAAAAGTGATGATGAAATTTAATGAAACCTTCTGAGAATAACACAACTATCCAAAATAATAATGAGACTATCATTGACAATGATAATACATTAAGATCACCCCCTCATATTTTGAAACACCATCCAGTTAACAATATAATTGGCGGTTCAAATATAAAAGTTTCTACCAGACATCAATTAAATCAAATGAGCCACGTTGCATTTATTCCAAATTTTTAACCTAAGAGTTATAAAGAAGCTTCAAACGATGAATCATGGACTATCTCGATGCAAGAAGAAATCAATCAATTCGAAAGAAATGATGTATGCGAACTTGTACCGAGACCTACGGATCAATCTGTAATCGAAAAAAATGGATATGTAAAAATAAAACTGACGAAAATGGAATTTTTGTTCGTAATAAACAAAACCTAGTAGCACAAGGGTATAATTAAGAGAAAGGCATTGACTATAAAGAAACGTTTGCTCCAGTCACATGTTTAGAAGCCATCCAAATGTTACTTGTTTTCGCATGTCATTTTGACTTTAATTTTTTTCAAATGGATGTAAAAAGTGCCTTTTAAAATGGTTTTATAAAAGAAAAAGTTTATGTTGAGCAACCTCCTTTGCACATACATGAAAATACCTTGAACATGCATATAAACTGAAATAGGCTTTACATGATTTAAAACAAGCACCTCTGCTTGGTATGATAGACTAAAAACTCATTTAATAAATTCTGCTTACATGTTGGTAAACTAGATACTGCCTTACTTATAAAAATAAATTATAATGATATTTTAGTAGTTCAAATATATGTTGATGACATAATTTTTGGATCAACTAATGAAAATCTATGTAATGAATTTGCAGACATCACGAAAAATGAATTTGAAATGTCACATATGGTAGAATTAAATTTTTTCTTAGATTTACGGATTAAATAATTACAAAATTGTATTTTTATAAATCAAGAAAAATATTGTCAAAATTTGTTAAAACGTTTTGGAATGGAAAAAACATCAAATAAACCAACCCCCATGAGCATAACCAATCATTTAGATAAAGATGAAAATGGAAAGGATTTCGATCAAAAATTATATCGAAGTATAATAGGATCACTATTATACTTAACAGCTAGTCGACCTGATATCATGATGAGTGTGTGTCTGTGCGCAAGATTTCAAGCGTAACCTAAAGATTCACCCTATCGGGAAGTTAAACGTATTTTGCGTAACTTAACCGACACTACGAATTACGGCCTTTTCTATCCTAAGATAGCTCCTTCAAACTTGTATCCTATAGTGATGAAGATTTTGGCCATTGCAAAACCGATAGGAAAAGTATAAGTGGTACATGTCACTTTATCAGTCAGTCTCTAATCTCATGGTTTAGTGAAAACTAGAATTGTGTGTCACTTTCCACTTGTGAAATAGAATATATTGCTGCCCTTTTAGCTTGCGCACAAGTAATATATATGCAACATACCCTTAAAGACTTCGAAAAAATTATAGACAAATCTCATATTTTTTGCGACAATACAAGTGCAATAAACCTGTCTAAAAACCCAATAAATCATTCTCGAACAAAACACATAGATATCCGTCATCACTTTTTAAGAGATAATGTCGAAAAAGAAACAATAACTCTAGAATTTGTAAACACCGAAAATCAAATAGTTGATATTTTTACAAAACCTCTAAGTGAACAAAATTTTATTAATTTAAGACGTGAACTAGGTTTTGTATCATTACACGATCTATAAGAAGATATACTTTTTAGTTATTTTTTCTTTCACTGGATGAAATTTCAACTATTTTCTAAACCACTTATTTTTTCTCCAACCAATGTCTTATGGCTGACATTGTTTACCAACGAATAAACAGAACTTATTCTTAAAATAGAATATAAAAATTCACACACACACATACAAATATATATATATATATGTGTGTGTGTGTGTGTGTGTGTGTGTGTGTGTGTGTGTGTGTGTGTGTGTGTGAGAACTTTATGGGAATTTTTTCCAATTTTTTTTACATAACCAAACAAACAACTTACAAAACTGTACATCAAAAATGTCTTCGGATCATGATTCTATATATTCTGCAATGGACTATGCCTCACCCTCTTCTGGAAGCACTTATACTTCTCGGTCTAAAGTCACGCCCAAATCTTCTCCATCTTTAACATCATTCCTTTGCCAAATTACCATACTGGCTACTCTCCAGAAGAAAAGAAGGCCAAACATGGGATTGACTTTCAATCAGCCTCACTCTCCAACAAAGTTGACGATATCCATTATTACCAACAGGAAATGATAGGAGTACAAAGAGAGATGTACTACAAAAATGCCGACAGGGAGCTAATTTGAACTTCCTTGAAAAATGAATCCTCTCCATATGTGGCCATTCTCTAACAAAGGACCATGTACACAAAAGGTCTCCGCGTTTAAGGGAAACTCCTTCTTAAGCTCACAAGATCACTCGACGATGGGACATCGCAAGCAAAACGCAGTCCTGTGCCTCCTTACGGGTCACCACGTCGGCCATTAAACAAGCATACCAAGGATGAACCGAATTCTTGGGAGAAACAAAACAATTTTTCTTTTGACTCCCCAGCTAACAACTGAAGAAATAATTTTATCAATGGTTAATATATATATATATATAATTTACTTACAATTATTTGTATTTTCTTCATTTTTTAATATATATTTATCTGTATAAATTCACAAACTCAGTAATAATTTTTTCCCTTAGACAGACGTATGAAAAGAAATGTCAGACGTTTGATCGTATACATAGGTATCAATTAACCCTAAGTCAAACGTCTAAGAAAAAAGGAATTGGGAAATTCTTTTCAGCACATATGTTTTTCTAAATCACCAGACGTCTGTTTAAACTCTCTAGAAGGAAAACCACTGATAGTTTCAGGTCAGACATCAGAACATAACATCAGACGTCTATTCAATCACTCTATTACATAATATCCAAACTTGTTTCAACACAAATGTTTGTGATCATCATTAGACGTTTGACTAAATGCACTGGAAAAATTCCACTTTCAAAGACAGACGTCTATACTCTAGTCTAGACGTTTGAGAAAGTTCACTGCCTACGAACATTACCTCACTCAGATGTTTGTTCCTATAACACCGATGTCATAACGCAGATTATACCTCACTGTTCCACTCAACTATAATTTTTTTTCATCCTTCTTCTTTTTCACTGTTCATTTTTAAAACCCTCAAATAAACCCTAAAACCCCAATTCGATTTTCTACCCAAAATACAAAATCAATGTCCCCAAAACAAAAGAATCCAATACCAAAACGTCGCAAACCTTCCGTCTCAACAATTTGTAACAAGTCACCCCATTGTGGAATGGATTATGGAGAAGCAAAATGAAAAACAGCGGCTTCAAAAATTGAAGAAAAAGCCCTTCCATATCGGATCTTTCTATCCTCTTTGCCAATTCATCCACTATGATGCTGCAGAACTGCTTCAAGATGTTGGGATCTACCACTTGGTCAACTATGACGACAATGCCACAAAAATTGACCAACTAGCGGCATTTCTTTCCTTAATTAATCTTTGTTCATTATCTCTTTGGAATCCTTTGGATGAAGATAATTGGATTTGGATGAGTGTTTACGGTCAACTGATAAAACTTAATGTTGACATAATTGGGAAAATGCTTAACTGTTCTTTGAGGGAATTCGATTGCAAGAAGTTTCTGATAAGCATTATGACCCCAGAGATGCTTTTACTGTTTTACTCTAGGATGACGACTTCGAAAATTAAAACTATCTAATTTCCGTCCACAAGCATGACTTCTTAACCGAATGTTAATAAGCACTGTCATCCTTAGATTAGGAAGTCATGACCAAGTCTACGATGATGACCATAAAGCTTTATATGCTATTTTTGGTCAAAGTAAAGTAAATTGGGCACAATACATTTTTGACCAAATAAAAAGTTTATGGACTCTATCCCGTCTTAGCATTGTTTATGCTCCCTACATCATGAGAATTCTACGATCATTAGGAATTCCTTCATATCCCCCATAATATGAAGAAATATCTATAAAGGATAGTGGCATTAGATTTCTCTCTTTAATGCCTCTCTCAGAGACACCGCTAAACATTATTCCATTTTCTCAATATCAAGCTACTCAACAACATCATCAAGCACCTATAACTCGGCCTTCCCAACCACCCAAAGCTTCAGCGTCTACAAAATGTTACTCTGATTATGAAATACAGGAAGCTAGAATAGCAGCGGGTCTAGGAGAGAACTATCAAGATATTGCACTACAAAAGCAACGTCCCTAAATCAACATGTGCTAGACAAAAAGATGTCATGTTTGGAACTATCATTTTCTACTTGTACGACCAAAGTAAAAAAACATTAGATAAAGTTGTTTCAACCTTCAAAAAGGTTCTCCGAAAGGTTTGCGATTGTTCTTCCTCCCGCCCATCCTTTTCTTCGTCCCCTACACCACCACCACCACCAGTTTTCTACGTGGGTCCATCTTCAGGTGTAGGGCTTTCACAGGAACCTCCATAGCACTTTCGTCCTGGAAAATCACCTATTTTTGACATCGAAGAGAGTGAAGGTTTATTGTTCCCTTCAGAAGAACCTCATGCTTCACACGACCCCCAGGACTACATTTATTACTCATCATTCTAGAATCTCTCTATTCGTAAAGATGAGGAATATGCTGACCAGTCTCAATGGCAACAAGGAACATATGATGAAGACTCGTCAAACTTCTGGAGATATTATAACCATCGCACTCTGATTTATGAATACTATGTCTACATTCTCTTTCATGCTCTAATTTCTAAAAGAAAACCATATCGGTCTTTATCACTTTCTGAAATCAAAAGCTTCACATACACATACTACTCAAAGGAGATTATAAGAGGATTTGTACTATGCATTCAAGTACAATGTTTTCCAGTACACATACTTGTCTCAGGAAGAACTTTTGTATTAAATCTATTCCTCCGGGCAAAGCGAGGGTTGTTTATTAGTTAAAGCCAAAGAGGAGCTTAGGGACTGGACGTAGGATGGGAGGTCCGAAATAGTATAAAACTCTGGTGCGATTGTTTCCTTACTATTATTTACTTTACTCTGTTAAATATACGCTAACATTTCACTACACTTGCATATTAGATATAAACAAACGATCCAAACATCGTTTTAATTTTATCAGGGAAATGTAATTGTAAAAAATAAAATATTTTGTAAACAATCCAAACCATAAAAACTAGAGTTCTTCAAAAGTTAATCACCTAATGGGAAAATAATCAAACATAGGATAAGCAAATGAATGAAAAAATCAATAATAAGACTAAAATCCTAACTAAGATGAAGAACTAAAAGATACCCTAGGCACATTATCTAAGGAAGCTAAAGTTAATACAATACTATCATTTATATTATTAGGAATATTTTTATTCTTTAATAATTTAATATAAAATTTCATTTTTTTGAGAAACTCTTTTAAACTTAAACATTTAATTAATTTATAACTAGGTTTTGAACTCCAATTGGAACTAAAAACATAAATTACATATATTAAGTTATCTAAACCCATATTAATATTATTAAACACTGGTTTGTTCCTTTCAAACCAACATATCAACATATAATTATGTAAATCATGTCAAGTACAACCTATTGTGACCCTTATAATAAAGTCTAAATTTTTTCCAATATAATTCACCATTAAAATGTGTAAATTTATATTAAAAGAAAATAATTGAGAATTTTTACAAGAATAAATCTAGTCATATTACAATCAAAATATAAGCACATAATATCTTCCATTTTATTTATTACAAAAATAACACTTTTATGATTAAATATATTCCTCTATTTTAATAATTCCATAATATCAACTTCGCATGTAAAATTAACCACGTGTGCACTTTAGCTTTAGGTGGAACATTAAATTTTCAAATGTGTTTAAATATTATCAATTTAATTCCCAAAATTTTATATTATAAAATAATGAGATGTATATTTCTTAATAATATCCAAACAACAAGTTTTAATGTCCTTTTCATAATCAAAAGTGTATAATTCAAGTTTAGCACATAATAAAGTAATTTGTGCTAAAGTGTTTCCTGTTAGCATACGATTAAAACTAAATTCCCAAAAAATTTAAGGTAGGGCTGCAAATATAAAAAATTAGTACATTTTTAAAATTGCAAATTTCATATATCTCTCTAAATTCCACTTTAAGTGGAATAACCGATAACCAACATTCATGCTAGAAAGAAGTGTTATTACTAGAATGCAACATTATTAATTTCTAAATTTTAAAATTTAGATTTGACTTCCAAAAGTGAGATATATTACTATATTAATAGAAGTGGTATAAATTAAAAGTACCTCAATACCACTGATTCGATATTAGTTCTTGCCATAACAAATTTTCGTTTTTGTCATTAAATTTCCATAACCATTTTCCTAATAATGATATATTCAAATTATGTAAATTTATAATTGCTAAAGCTTCCTCCTTTTTTGTAACGACCTAGACTTTTTATTGGACGAATTTGGAATATTAAATTGATTTTTAAGTAAAGTTAATTTTAGAAGTTAGATAACTTGAATTTCAAATTTAGCGGTTTTGTTTGATGATTAAATTGTTAAATCTAGTATTGTTTAAACAATTGAATCTTGGGTCTTAATTTGGATAAAAATGATTTCAAAGCTTATTTAAATTCTATTGAGTAAGAATGGTTATAACAAACTTTTACTTTAGATTTAAAAGTGATAAATTTGGTTTTTAAAATAATTCATTTTAATTAACGTGTAAAAATAGCCTTCTGGGGCACGGTCTTCCATTTAGATGAACCCGTTTCATGGATCCGTAATAGTGAATTATTGTACGATAACGAATTTCATGGTGATTGGACGTATCATTTAGTTATGCAAGCTCAAAATGCTTAGAAATTAATTTTCGAAATTATAATATAATTGGGTTTGAAAAGTTATTTTCTGTATACGAACGAATTAATCATCGAGACTAGTTACAATTTTTGAAATAGGGTTATTACATATAAAACGCCAGGCGGCACGTCTTGATTGGAGTTCGAGAATTTTGGGTACGTAAAACTAGATATTTTAGTAAATAAAATAATATAAACAGCCCTTATCCATATTTATTTACTGTTCACAAGCACACTATGCCTATGCGTTCTACCACACCCCACATCCTTCACCATGCTCCCCTCTCCTTTATAATCATGTTGAACATAGGCAATCAGCCTTTTCTTTGGGAATGCAAAATCAGGAATGAATTAAGGGAAAACTTTGAAAATTTGAAATCAATTCAAATAAAAAAGGAATAAAAAAAATCAGAAAATTTAAAAGTTAGGATCTTTATAAGTGAAATGGTTAGATCTTTATAATCGAGGGGTTATTGGAAGGGGCGGTAGTCGTTCATGGTGATCACAGTGGAAGCTTTTGTCTAATCGAGCTAGGGTTTAAGCTAGGTGATGATTTAGGCCGAGTTAATGGAATTGGGAGGGGGTAGCATTAGACTCGGGGTAGCTAGGCGCACGTGTAATGGAAACCTGGTAGGGTGCGCTTGAATGAGGATGAGTGCGACATTTTAACGATCAAGGCGGTGCCAAGTCGCATTTTTGGACATGAATTCAGGCAGAAGATGAATGGCATGGTGGTGTGGAACTTGCGTTAAAGAGAAGGTTGGCGGAATCCATAGGTCGGATGGTAGTCCGAGGCAATAAGGGAGGTAGTGGAGGTGCATGGTGTATCCATGTTTTTGCATGTGCGGCATTGAATTGGGGAAGACGACATTCTTTTAATAATAAGATAATATTGTAATTAATTTATTTATTATTAATTTTCATATCGATAACTTAAAATTTTAATAACTCTCTCATACGATGTTCAATAGAGAGACGATTTTTGCATTGCACTCATGATGACGTAAGCTTCACGATGGAACTGGTTTGGTGGAAATTGGAGACAGCTGAAAACTAGGCTAAAATTGAACGTTGTTCGATTTTAGTTCCAAATATAAACACCGCCGCAACAACGAAAATTTCGTTGAGTTAAACTCACCTTTTTGGTTAACTAATGGTATTATATAGTAGATTAAAAATGTTAATTAGATGAATAGTTAATTTACTATTTTAATAGTTGGTTTGAATATATTCTCGCTCTTAGAGCGGATGAGACCCTAGTATGTTTCCATGTAAGAGCCGATGACCCTTTGTATATGGTCCTGCCTTGAAGCAGTGGATTTATATTATTTGATTTTATACAGTATGTGATGTAGAGGGAAAGGTTAGAGTGATCCAATAGGATTCCTCACACTGTTGATTTTGTTACTCATGTATATTGTGATATATGACTTGTTGGATGCCATATTTGATGACATAGATTTGATTTTGCTTATTTAGTGCTTTAGTAGCACTGGGCCTTATTTTTGGTATTTTAAAACACTATAAAATAATGATTTGATTTAAAAAGGGATTTCAAAGTACTTTTGGAAATTATATATGTTTAGTAATTTTTCTTGAATTCATTAAAGAGGAAATTATTTTAAAATAAAAGGTATGATTTTTAGACATTTTAAATTAATAATTTTATGGAATATTTTAAATAGATATTTTTGAAATTGAAAAATAAAGGTTATAAAAATCTTAAAATAAGTCCGTCTTTTACAATAAAGGATATGGTTTTAAAAAAGAAAATAGAAATATTTTGATATAAATATTTAATTACATTTTATATAAAGTGGCATGTGTGTATATATAAGTACGTACATTATAATTTACTTTAAACGTAAAATTTATAAATGTGATAATTTATAAGCATGATATCTTACAAATGAAGTGAAGATTTGTATAGTCGTATTTTTGTTAATAAAATTGTGGATTTATAAACGATGTTTATAAATTAAAGGAAACTATTATCATTTAATAGAATGGAGAAATAAATCAAATGGTGGATTTAATTACAAAAATATTAATTAAAAGGAGGTTATTAGTTGCTTGTTTTCTTAACCATTGTTGGTTTTCCCTAGGGAATTTAAATCCTAGTTTGAGGATTTGTTATTAGTTAGTTAAATAACCGACGGATTCGGACCCAAAACATAACTTTGGAAATATATAGGGGAAACACATGAGTTATATGGCACAGTCATTTTCGGTGATGTTGTACTGTGCGTATAAATCTCGTTTCATTCTCCTAGGACAATGATAAAGAAATCAATCCATTAACAGTTAAGAGGCGACCCTCACTCTTATCTTTGACTATTTATTTCCTAAAATACCGGGGTCGAGCTTACCGGTATCAAAAAGTTGTTTGAAGAGACCGAGATCAAATATGTTATCCGATAACCATTTCGATCCGACTTAAGTTTTTCGAAGTGAAGACATCTTAAAGATGATTGAATCAAAGACAGATCTCTCAAGCATTTCGTTCATTCCCAAAATGAACTTGTGTGGACGAATGCTGGCATTGCATTGTTCCCTGGAGGGCAGTGTTAGCATTCCAAGTGGGAAGTGCTACATAAAAGGTAAAACGCGGCCTTAAGCCTCGTCAACTGGGAGTGACTAAAACAAAGGAGATGTAGCAGGTCTAAGTGGGTCACTCCTAAGTAGGGTATGATAATCTCTATTTAGAGTCGATAGTATCTCTCATTGTATGCTTCGGGGCCCATTAACGAAGTGGTGATCATATTCGGTACTATCCAATAAGGGGTTGGTCAGTTCTTTTTTGGCAGGTGTCAATATGTTTGACCTCGGTTTTATTTTATCTTGAGATGCACCATGACGGATAATACTTCAGTAACCCAGTCATTGTATGGAATACATTCTCCAATACATGCCTTTACGGTTTTAGTTGCATACCTATTATGCTGGAATTTAATTAATGTAACAATGTCAGCTAAGATTAATAAGTATTTTAATCTTAGCCAATCATATGAAATGTTTTGTTTATCGTAAGACAAAAACCTGTCCATGTTTACGTGCAGCGTGGTCTTACGAGATACTTTTGATTTCAAAGGTTTTTATAAATTTAAAATCCATTTGGGTATATTTTCTCACATTGTTTTTCCAGACTGATTCGAGTGTTATTTTATCATATTGTCAGGTTAGACCGAGCATATTACAGATCTCATTTGGATGCTTTAGAGATTCGGGAGATGAGCTGGAGGTCCAGAGACATATTCACATATATGGTTATTTTTTTGCTACATTCATTGTTGTCTTCATTAGCAAATTTTGAGAACAAGTTGTTATAACTGTCCAGGCTGAAATAGGTTAGTATGCTCTAATTGATGTCTGAACATACAGATATTACAGTTTGTTTCTGTGTAATGATTTGTTGTATATTACAGATTACTAGTTCCGCTATGAGATTATGTGTTATTGTTTCCTTTCTCCCTTCTTTATTCTTTCTTCTTTCTTTTTCCTTAACAATCAGGGTTTTCAGCGTTTGATTGCTCGGCCCGCAATACAATGGACCTATTAGTATCGATTTTCGAGGGTCCAAAATCTCGGCCGTTACATTTTTAGGCTTACAAACCATATCCCCATCAACAGGACACTCAGAGCTATTGTTTGAATTGTCTCCACTCCATAAAAAATCTCTCATAATTTTTTCAGCTTTATCAATAATCCATTTAGAAAAACGATAAAATGACATCCAATAAATGGATAATGCAGATACTTAGTTAATAAGAACAATCCTACTTGTTCCCAATAAGTATTTACCATGCCATTTGAACAATCTTTTATTAGTTTTATCAATAATAGTACTCTAATAATCATGTTTAATTTTTTGAGCCCTAATTTAAAAACCTAAATATTCTACAGAAAAATTTCATCGTTTTACAATTTAACGTGCATACAATTTGGTTTTCTATATTATTATTGTCATTTAAGAATGGACGTTTTGTCAAAATTAATCTTTAAATAATAAAGAAGTTCAAATCTATATAAAATAAATTTAAGTGTAATAACAAGTTTAGGCAAATAGGACGTAAAAATCATAGTATCATCTGCAAATTGGAGAACTGAAAGACCATTACCAGTGATCTCACTACCTATAATATCTAGTAACCTATTACTAGTAGCCAATTTGTCCGATCTAGTAAAAACATCAGTAGCTAAGTTAACCGATAAAATTGACAATGGATCACTTTGTTTAAGTCCACATTTTGATTGAATCTTATTACCTAATATGCCACTAACCAAAATACTAGAATTCTAGTTTTAAGCAATGGCATAATCCACCATACCCATATAGTACTAAAGTCCCTAGCCCTTAATACATCTTTAAGAAAAAAATCAATTGAATCAAAAGTTTTAGAAAAATCAAGTTTTAAAAGAACACAAGTGATATTATTTTTATAGCAGTAATTGATATATTCTTGAACTATTGCTCCTCCATCCGTGGTATTCCTGACCTTAATAAAAGCTGTCTGAGTATTATCTATTAATTCATTCGTTTAGTATTTAATATATTTGAGAAAACTTCAGAAATGATTTTAAAAGAACAGTTCAGTAGCGAAATAGGTCTAAAATCTCTTAATTTATTAGCACCTAGTTTCTTATGTAACAAGATTACATTCACAAAAATAAACCTACCTAACTGTGATGAACCATTGTGAAATTCTTTGAACATTTTTTATCATATCTTCTATCAACACGTTCCAAAAAGTATCATAAAATAAAATAGGAAATCCATTCGGACTATGAGCTTTTTCATTAGGCATAGCTTTTATAGCCTTCATAATTTCCTCTACCGTGAATGAATCATCCAACCCTACTAAATCAACCTTAATGTCCTCGATGTAAAGCATATCCCAATTAGCTTTAATTCTATTTCTATTTGTAGTTCCAAAACATCTCTATAATATTTAGTAAACTCACAATTAAGTTCTGCTTGATCAAAAACCTCAATATCATTAATTAAAATGGAATTAATGGTATTAATATATTTTCCACCATTGGCTACTTTATGAAAAAAAGATTAGTATTCATATCGCCTTCATCCTTCCATTAAACTCTAGATCTTTGTTTCCACAATACTTCTTCTTGCATAGTAATTTTATTTAATTCTTCTTTAAATTTGAAAGCACATTTTTTCCTAAAATATTCAAATTTCTAAATTCTTTGATTTTATTTAAATTTAAGGTTTCACTCATTAATTTTTCCTTTTTAATCCTAATATTACCAAAAACACATTTACTCCATTTTATAAAAAATAACCTTAAATCACTAAATTCATTAACTAATACTTTGGCTATGTTTCTTGGAAATCTATAATTCTAATATTCATAGAAAGCAATTTTTTCAAGCAAGTTTTTAAAATTATATTCTAAATACCACTTCTTTTCAAGTTTAAAGATTCTATTAACAATATTTGGATTAGAACATAATAGGAAAATGGTGGAATGTGTTAGTCCGTGAAATGATGGTTTTGATGACAACAACCTTAGAATAGTTTATAAAATATAAATACTAACATTATAAGTTTAGATATATATGTATATGCAGGATTTAACCATGCAGGTACTAAGAAAAAAGACTGTACAGTATAGAGATTCAAGATAACAAGATAGAAGACTCATGAGTGATTATCAAGAGTTCAAGATTTCAAAGTTAAGTATTTTTTATTATTAGGAATTTTGTTAAAACTCATAGAAAAGCACTGGCATCTTAAAATCCAATTTATTCGTGGAATGGAATCCACTTCGAGTCTGCTAAAGAGATGGAACCCTAAATAGGATGAAACTTACGAAAAATCTAGTGGAACATTGTTTTGTATCCGCTAACTTTTTATTCAAAATGATTTTTCAAAATTATATCCTGTTTTCAAAACTTTCCTTTTAAAAGATTCAAAACCCTCTATCCTGATTTTAAATAATTTTAGCCTCAAAATTATCTTTAGTTTCAAAGTCAGATTACTCCTGATTTTAAACTATCTTTTAAAATAATATATTTAACTTTTAAATATTTATACTTAGATTTAAAATATAAAATTAGAGTTAAATTCTATATATATTATTCTCTATATTTACTTATTAATTTTAACTATATTCAAGTATATTTATAAAGTTTAAATTAGTTTTAAATATAAGATAAAGGTTATTTTCAAAGAAAATCAAAACATCAAAAAATGTTTTAGGATGTCGACATGCCTATATACCCCATGTCGACATAGTGTCAGTTGAGTTCAAATTTTAAATTTCAAAAGAAGTGTCTATTCGCCATAACTCTTCACGAATGGACATGGCTGTTGTTCTTCTATAAATAGGGTTTAGTTTCAACGAATTTATCATCAGATTTTCGGGTTTTTCACTCCTCTTCTTCTTCCACTTTTCTTAGTACATATTCTTGTCATTACTCTGCCGAAATCAACATTGAATCGAACTTGATTACTTCTAGTTTATTCTCTATCACTCTCTCTACAAGATTCTCAGTGCTATTCAGAGTTATAGACTTCTTTATAATCTATTAAGCGAGAAAAGGTGTGATTGTAGCCTTGAAAATCAATCAAGAAAGAAATGGTGTGATTGTAGCCTTGGTAAATCAATTGGGTAAACTTGTGGCCCGGAAATCAAGTATCTCTACCCAGAGGATCAAAATTCTGGAGGGTGTACCTTGTAGCCTTGAAACCGAGGGTGTAATTGTACAATTGCTTTTGAAAGGAAATCCGTACTTGTGTTGCGGGACTGGATGTAGGGTAACTCCGAACCAGTATAAAATCCTGTGTGTTCCTTCCTTTACTGCCTTTGTTTTATTTCTATATCTGTGTTTGTTTCTGTGATCATATCTGTGTCCGTATATTGCATACATCGGTGTCTAAATTAACATAAATCGAAAAAGATTTAGTATCGTTATTAACACTATTCACCCCCCTAGTGTTAATCCTAGCCTTAAGATCCGTAATCCGCATTTCTCACAGAATGATCCGAATATATATTCATAAGCCCCATAACCTTACTTGTAGGAAATATATCTTTATTTCATCACAAATAAAAAAATCTATCTAACAAAGTCATCGATGAATTTTCTCTACCGTTTGACCAAGTAGAATGTCTATTACTTAATTTTATCTCAATTAAGTTATAGCCAATAATAAACTGGACAAATTTATCCATAGCAACAAAATCCCCTTCCCTGGGGATTGCTCATCCAAAAATATTGTAACGTTAAAATCACCCTCCAAAATCCATGGTGCTGGAGCGATTGATCTAAATTCTAAACTTTTATTCCATAGAACCCTATGATCTAACTTTGAATTTGATCCATTAACATTTGTAATATTTAGAATAGAATCATCACTAATGTTAGAAAATAATAAATGCATCGAATGGTCTTTGACAATAGATTGCAAAGGTCTAACACAATAATCTTTCCAACCAAGCATCAGTCCTCCAGCACTACTCCTAGCTGGAAGGTAGGACCAATGGTTAATATAAAGACTTCCTATGTTTATAAAAACGATAATCAAGATACTCTATTTTAGTTTCTTGTAATAGTGCTATATTAATATTATTATCTTTGAAAAATGATTTAAATTTTCTACATTTACCTAAATCATGTAAAGCTCTTACATTTTAACTAACCAACTTCGTAATCTAAGCGTACTAACCCGTTCTAATTCCTTACTCTTAATATAATCAGAGTCTAACTGAATATCATCAAAAATAAGTCTTGAATTCCTAGCTAAGAAATTCATATCACTAGTGGTTAAATTATTCAAAGAATATGAACTATATATGCCATTAAAAGGAAAATCCATACCTAAGTTGGAGCAATTACAAACTCTATTATAAACACTACGAAGACGAGCTCTCCTCCCCACTGATCTATGCTCAGTCGAATTAGAAACAACCTCTCCATACAAATCAACTGAACTATACCCAGCATATGCCGTTTTAGCCTTTTTCTTTCTTCTCCTAATACTATCAGAATTAATATAGTGATTTTCCTGATTATTGCATAATTTCATATCATCCACTTCACTATATGTCAGTAATCCTCTATCATAACCAACCTTATTCACATTAATAAAAGCGGAACCCTAAGCACTGTCAAAAAAACTCTTTAACCAATCCTTCAAACTCGTATCCACAATAATTTGTTTATTGTTTAAGAACTCATTCAAACTCTGTGACAAATCGCCCCATACCACCCACACGAAACAACCTAAAAGAGCGCTATAAACGTGCTAGGCTGATATGGGGAGATTTTCAAGGTTGAAATTTAGTAGAAAACCAATTGGATACCTCATAGCGCATGGATAAAATATAATATTGAAAATATACAACAGAAACATAATGAGACATAATAAATGAAAGATAACTTCTCTACTAGAACATCATGAGTTACGGTACAAATGGCATAATATCTCAGTGCAACATTTTCTCACTACATCCCTCAGAGTACATAACAACAAACAACAGAAACTAGAAATGTAGAGTAATATGCCATAGGTCCTCCAAGCTCGTCTTTGTATAGAAACTACGACTTCAAACCTATCATCTAGTCTGCTCAGTTAAGTGTACCCAAGATGATAAGAGGAAACATAAAACCTTGTGTCAGAGAACAGTCAGGTATGAGCGGTAAAGACTGTCAAAAGCTATACTTGAAAATATGGTACAAGACAAGACACAAAACCATACTTGACCTTCCCTTGCAACCAAAGAGTTAGAGCACAATAATAAGGCATAATATGCCACTTAAAATAAACGACAATGTGATACTGTAACAGAACATGATAGAAGAATCTAAGAAGCCTCCTTCTTTAGCCCTATTCCCAATCCCTTCTCTAGCATTCCTATAGATGATAGCCTACTCAAAAGCAGACAACAAACATAGCAATCATAGAAACCATAGCGTCCATCAACCAAAACCTAACTATCATCTTCTAAAACTTTGAACATATGATAACTCGTGTGACCTCATCCTCGCTTTGCTAGGGACTAATTGAAATCCTGGTTCTCGATTGTGTTCCACTGTACTTTCAAGTTAGAAAACCCGCACGGTTGTCTTCTGTGATACCTCTGTACCACCTGACCTAGACCCTCTCGGAGCGGTCCAGGGTACATGATTGGCGCTCCATCCCTCGGGTGCCCTTGCATATGCTTGAACACAACTAGAACACTCCGAGTTATCAATGATTTCTTAGCACTCCTAAACCTTTCGAGCTTTCACGATTCCAATCTGTTTTCGGGCACGAGTCCTACCATTCAACCCAATCCATTATACCATAGCCTCATTCCATCTCGAGCTATCTATCAACTCCTTTGATCCTACTCCTTATCTGAGCCCCTAACCGAAGATTTGAAACTTCATCTTGCTATAACTTCCATAACGTAGAAGATATCAACGAGCCACAAATTCAAGCATGATTCATAACCATCCTAAAGTCTTCCCTCTAGATCACATTAACTTTGGAGCCCATAATTTGGGTCGGTACCGATCCAATTGGATCGAATCAATAATAATCCAAATATTTTGTCTTTGTTTCTCTTGTGTCCTCTAGTACACTTCCTCTAAATTCCATGGACCCTAAGTTTTCCCTCTTAGCCTCTTGGTCCTTCCATCTATGCTACATAGCCGATCCGACATAGATGATCCATCAAATATTCAATACTTGTTACATCCTTTGATCCAACTTCATAGAGCATCACTGGAACACATGCTCTACCATTCCCTTGGATCTCACTTCAATTGGTGCATAAAATTCGATTCGGTACCGATCCAAATACTTTGGTCCAATTGTCATGAAATTCTGAGGGCGTCGTCCTTGCGTACTCTAGAGCCTATCCTCCAAATTTTGTATGATTCCGACGAACTTCGCTCTTGATATGCTTCGATCACCAATCTAAGTCCTAAACATGCACAACACTAGCAAATGAATCAAGCATAGCAGGCAATTCAATCGCAACAATGAATCAAACATAGCAAATCATTCATATAACATTTAATCATAAACATTCAAGTCGTCTAATTCAATCAATGATCATATACAAGCATAGATCTAATCTAAATCATTGAATTACATAGCCATATATGCATAAATGATACTAGCCAATGACTTAACCCACATTACATGTTTTAACCGGTTGATCTATGGTTTCTAATTCTGAAATTACCTGTTTATTCAGTTTACGGTTTAATTTGACAATCCTAAATTATAATCTAATTACAACATATTATCCATCATAGACTAGTGGGAGACCATAACTACTCACCAAACCAATCAGACCTATGAAAATGAGAGGAGATCCGATCTGGACAGTAGCAAGTTGGATATCGATGTGATCCAACTGACGAGATCAAGCCCCTCGATGAAGATATAGCCTCTAAATCAAACTTAGAGATTATATGAGATGAGATCTATGCAAAGAATGGAGAATTAGAGAGGAGGCAGGTTTGGAGGCTGATATGAAATGTGAGACAAAGGTTGCAAATGGTCTCTCGCACCTCATATTTATAGCCATACCTGATTAGAAAAATGGACTTCCTAGTTTGCCCATTAATCCCCTTTCTAATTTTGGCCAACGTTCTATAAAACTTAAAATCGCTACAACTTCCTAACCACTTATCCAATATTCCTATATGATCACTCTATGGAATGGGAAACCAACATCCCAAAGCAATGATCCAGGGTAGAATATTTAAATCGGCCTCTATAAAAAGTTGTGGTCGAAATAAGACCTTCAAGGGGAAAAATGGTCACATAGAAATTCGAGAAAAATCATGGACGTATATAACATCCCTAAGAATCATATTTCAAAATATTAGAATGATACGAACTCAAATGAATTAAACAGAATTATTTTGCAATCCTCCGATACATAAAATACAGGTCGTTATAGACGCTGTAACAACCCACACCTTAATGGGCTTAAATGTTGACAAATATTGAAACCTAAGTCCATCAGAGCATAGATCATTAAATTTGATAGCTGCGAATAAATATGAGCATTATCAGAAATTGATAGAAATCTAACTCACCACAGAAACAATAATACGATAAGAATACTAACTATGACACTACCTTGGAATTAATGATATCCTTGGATAGCATATTGTCACATCATCATCGAGCATGAGAGAAAGGAAACTCTCCAAAAACAAAGCACACCCAGCTCTAGTGACTTGTTTCTCTAAATTATATCCGATCGTTTGTAATGAGGAGGGGGTTAGAATAACGTTCTGGTGCTGGAAAAATATAAACCGTACAGAACATAAATTTATACCGATAGTTCTCATTTAATTGTTCCATCCATTAAGGTTAGTAATTCTAATCTAATCTTTTGTTGCACACATGATTGCTTACTTACCGCTTCCCAAATGTACGAAATATTAATGAAGCCATATCAACCACCCAATACTTCCAAACCCATTTGCCACTTAGTACCTCTAAATATGAAGTGGGATTCTATTATAGTTTTTAAAAGAGAAATAGGAAGACTCTGTCATTTACGACCTTAATTGAGGTAGACTCTATCATTTAATATGTATTCCCAAGGTGGTACCCTTCAATGGTCGGTGGATCCTAGCTACAAGATAACCAACCTCTATTTAAGGCATCTAACATTTAATGTCCAACTATTACCGCGTATATCGTCGATAAAACTGTAAGTCATGTAATAAACAGTATCCAAGCCACTTAATACCTTTTATTTGAAAATAGGCAGACTTTGGTCATTTAAGACCTTAGTTAAGGTAAACTCCATTATTTAAGACCTACCCCCAAGGCATGCTCCTAAATGGTACTATTATTATTACGGCTTTATCAATGTAAGAGAATGTACCCAAGCCACTTAATACTTCCCAGTTGAAAATAGGCATATCTCGTTATTTAAGACCTACTTCCAAAGGCATGCTCCTCAATAGTACTATCTAGGTGTCATTGCTTGAAAATCTCATTGGGCTACTACATACTTCTTTTATAGGAAAGAGGAGAATTTTATAGTCACTTAAGACCCAAAACCTGAAGCGAACCCTCCCTGAGATATCCACTCTCACTCTTTAATTATAAATATGAGATCTCTTTTGGTTACTTTTTTCAGTAGGGAGGCGGATCGTTCATCCACTTAAGACCTCATCACTGAAGTAAACCCTTTATAGAGGTATCCTTATTTATTTATTTGGAATCTCACTAGGTTACTTAATACTTCCATTTAGGAGTGAGATGGACTCTTCATCCACTTAAGATCTCAAACCAGAAGCGAATCCCTATGGAGATATCCCTCATCGCTCCCAATTCTAAATTTTGGACCATTTAATACTTTCCAATTAAGAAATCAAGCCCAATCTCTCACGTTGTCGTAAGTCCTAGGATTTGTGATATCTCACATTAGTAGTAAGTACACCTAACTGCTGGTAGCCCCAAAGTAAAGGGTAGCCTTCCATTGAGTGACTCTACTGACCTCGCATCACTAACCTACTAAGTCTAATTAGCCATTCTAAGTCTTTATTATATTATCTTAGGTAGACATTAGACTTAGCTTACTAATTCCCTTTTTATTCAAGCAATAAGCTTTGCCTTAAATATTTATCTGCCCATAAATCCCTGTTTAATGCTCATAAATGTTAATTTGTCCATAAAACCATAGCGAACATTACCCAAGACATTTATGTATGATTTCAAATTTCAAATTGATAACCTTTTATATCTATACCATTTTTATTTATCCCATTAATCAATTTACCCTATCAAATTATTGCAACTCCCATATTAATTACCACTAACTGGAGTTATAACCTTTTAAATTCTTTTCACATTAAGTAATTATCCTAAACGCGAATATTACATGCAAGCGTCTTTATTAAATTTTTATTTAATTATTATAATTGTAGTAATTGTGTACAAATATTTACTTTTATCAAATATATTCTAGTTATAAATCTTCACTAGAATAAACTTTTCCATCTTAAATTGTTGGAATCGTATCTAAAAAGATTATCCGCTATAATTTCCACACATTAGTCCAAAACAAAAGAATTAACTTTAAAATATAAAAGATTACATCGTCTGAAATTACAACGAAAAATCATTTCTTTTTATTACTGAAGTAGACTGTATAAACTACAATTAATTCACACTTTACACATGTTTTTCTCTTTTTATTTTCATCTACTCCTTGTTAGATCAAATGTTGTATATTTTCAAAAAGGAAAGAAATCAAACTAACTTACAAATATTAAACCGATCTAAATTCCAATAATTCCACATATAGAAAAAGGTGATATTCTAACAAGATTGGTGTAATAATCTAAATTTACAACATTATTATAAATTTCCCACTCACAAGGAATAAATTTCATTCAAATCAATATTCTAAATTCACACTTTTGGGACTGATTCCAATTCAGATTATATACAATGCTAAATCAATTCGTAAACAAGAGTATGTAGGCGATATTTATTATATTCAGATCATATTCAATTCGTCGGCTACAATTTATATACAATTATCCAATTAGTCATAAAAATCAAATAAACACCAATGGGATAATTTTCATATTATAACAATAAATAAAAACTTTCCACTCACCTTTTAAAAGCGATCTAAATCTCCAAATCTGAAGTAGAACCTTTAATTCATCTCCAAATCCTTTTTAATCGAAGAGATTTCTATAAAATGTTATATACATACATTAGAATTACAGTTTGAGAAGAGATTTGGGATAGGTAGAGAAAATAGATACAAATATATATATATATATATATATATATATATATAAATTACCTCAAATACGCATATGCTTGATTCTCTTCTCTTCACCTTTTTACTCTTCTCCAATTTGTATGAATATAAATACAAATATCTTATCTTTATAATTTAGAAAGAAAGTGGAGAAGAAGAAATGGCAGAGCTTCGCTACTACCTCCATAAAAATATGAGAAGAGAAGGAAGGGTTAAGCCTGAATTTATAGATACTAGAATCAACCAGAACCATTAGATAGAAATATATTAAATCTGAGTCATTGTGGCCTAGTGTTAACCGCCAGGTCAGCACCAGTCGACTGCCTTGGGTGACCGGTCTACTGCAAGAGGTCAACCATCCCTAAAAACCGGTCGGCATGTTGGCTTGGGTAATTAATATAAAAATCTTAAGTTCTTTTTATTCGATTATTTTCGTTTCGAATTTGTATTTCATCCTTAACTTCTTCATTTTGACTCCGATCGCAAAACTCCAAACATAAAAGTTGCTTAGAATTTCGCCACAAACACAATGGTGAATTTATATGGTCACATTCCATGGTTTGCACAAATTCCATTTTCAGAGCCTAATTAATTAATCAAATAACTAACGCTAAATTATATGGTGTTACATTCTTCCCCTCTTAAAAGGAATTTCAACAATGACTAAGTCAGGGTTTTGGTCACTAATTATCCTAAACTACGCAGCCAATGAGTGTAAAACCAATTGTGCATAAGTGCATAGTGTATTGCTATGTCACCGCATGAAGATATGTATGTAGAATGATTCTATATTGGATCCTCCTATATGAATGCATTTCTTTTGAAAACGTTTTGAAAACATGATGCAAATAACCTACATATATACTGGCGTTCCACATGTATGCAGCTTTTTAAAAAATCTTTTCAACCAAAACCACATACTCCAACAAATAGTGAAGCAACCAATTTTTCATCCACTTCCTATCATCTAATAATCTAACGCATCGAAAAATCGCTTCCTAAACTTTACTCTTACATCGGAAAAAGGAATTCAGGCAGAGAACTTAACATTCTTGCCACACTATAATTTTCATATTCACGTAGTACAGTGGAAATTTCTTTACTACCACTGATCTACTCCAAATTCTCCGCACATAAAACGCATAAAAAGGCTCATTTCCAAACTCTAAAATGGAATTAAGTCAAAAATAGACTTGCGTGGCGTCGTTGACAAGGTATGAAAAAAGAAATTCCAAGGCTAAAATAGTTTTTCCCTTATTATCACTTGCATTTATCGCATCGCCGACCCAAGTGCAACGCTAGATTCATAAATTCTAGCACTATTTGCCTTCCCTATGCCTAAAATGTGGCCAGCATAATCAAATTTTTCAAAAAAATATTTCTCACGTTTCAAATTTGTACGTCATTTGGAAAATAAAATCCTAAAATATTTAGATGCATATTTTCCCTTGAAATAAAATTTTGAACAATAAATCTAAAAATAATTTAAGTGTAAATATAACTAAAACACAAAACCTTTTTTAAAGGGGAACTTTTCAAATCAAGAGAAATTTTTTAAAAATAATTTCCATCCCAAAATTTTTGATAAATCAAGCCATAATTTGAGCGTAGTCGGAAGTTGGTTATGCGCTAAGCGCATAAACCAAATTTCAAAATTCTACAACTAATATTTCCTAAAAAAAATATGTTATTTTATTTAAAAATGTCAAGACATCTATTATTCAAAAAAATTAGCTTTTAAGGAACATGAGCAATGACCTATGATATCGAAACAACTTTTTCATGTCCTTCACTAAAATTGCCAACTATTCTAAACTTCCAGTCTTATACTGAATTTATAATTAGTTAACTGTTTTTATGAGATTCTCATATTTATATTGTTTCTCTATTATGCATATATAAGAGAAATTCGCATATTCAAAAACAATAACATAAAAAATGAATAGTAACTCATAATATCGTGCATGTCTTTTTTAAGAGACAACTAATAGTTGTACAATCCAACAACCCAAAAGAAAAGAACAAATGCTGAAAATAAAAAGATACAACAACCCTAAATAAAACATCGCTTAAGAATTATGAGAAGTTCTCGCTCTGTGGTTAGAGCTCGATCCATTACAGTGACCGCGGAATGGTCGTAGCATAGCGACTATGCTCCCAGTGTCATGCCCCTAGGGTTGTTTCTCTCTCCTAAACTCTTAGAGCTCTACCTGAACCTGACGGATAGCAGCTAGCTCAGCAATCATGTATCCCTCGGCGCCCTACACTATCCCCTGCTGCTGGTGTTGCGGCTCTAGTGGTTGTATAGGTGGCGCGACAGGTGGCAAAGGAATATTCATCTTCCTAATGGTGGTCTGGTCGATGGCAGGATGGACCTTCCTCGTTACTGGATCTCCGCTCAAATTTACCCGTTAATGCTTAAACACTCAAGTGTGTAAGTGGAAATATGGAAAATGAGTCCTCGGAGTATCAACTCCTTGATCAATCATATGGAATATCAAGACACAAGCCCAATTGATGGCTACATTGCCAATTATAGCATAGACGGTTTTTCGTACTGAGGCGTAGATCTGGTCAAGGCTCCCTGTCTTCAGAATAATGTTATGCTGAATGATGCACATGACGAGATGGGCCACTGGTCACAAATTTTCGTCCTCCAATCACCGATATTTGCAGAAAAGATCCATTGTAGAATCCAAGAATCAGTCATTTCTATGTCATCAAAATCTACGCCTACTGTAGATTTCTCCAAAATTCCAGCAAGGTCATCATCCGACGTCTCAATCCGAGCTCCCGTCATCTCGAACTCAATATTTCTCTTGCCATCGTCAAAATTCTGCACAATCCATGCGTCAAAAAGACAGATGTAACTCGGATAATATTCCTGCCCACAGGTCTCGAAGAGGAGGATCGATGCAAGTCCTACCACAACGAAAAGCTCTTCAAGCCCAAGAGTAGCAAAATATCTGAACTTCACTGCTCGCTCGTGAAGAGAATCAAAGTCCCCCATTCCGACATAGGTGGAGATCTTTGGCCCAGTCCAGTCAAGCCAAGCGGCTTCTTACAAAGTGAGGCTTAGAGATGAGAGGAAGAGCCACTGGTGCGTGGCGGCGATATGGACCGAGTGGCTTTGGAAAAAAGGAGAAAATGTTTTAGATCCAGAGTAATGGTGGGGCAAGATCTGACACACATAGATTTTGGCATCGGTTGGTGGAGGAATGAAGGGGAGAGGCTTGTTAAGTAGAGGAAGGGGAGGGGGAAATGGGTTGGGCTAAAAAATTTAAAGAGGAGGAAGAGAGTGAGGGGGGGACAGTGGCTGAAGGTTTGGATGCGACTTAGTCACATTCTAGATTCAGGTTCGGCCCAAATCCACATAGTGATCGACCGCTATTAGGTCAACCGATCTGACCGCTTGGTCGACCACTAGCCCAAATTTGGGCGCGGCCTGAACTTGGACCCAATAGGTTTGGCTAAATTAATAAATATTCTAATGATTGTTTCGCACACCATCTTCAGCTTAACCCATGCAGTAAATTCTACCTTCCATACAACGTTATCCACCTTACCATGTAGAATCTTCCTTGGCAATATTGCGATAGCCACAGTAAAGATGTTGCGACCAACAAGACTTCGAAAAACCCAAAAATATTCCAGCTGCTATTTCATGCCTACTTTGCACGAAAATATTTCTTCCAATAGCTGGTGTGTTCATTAACACTTCAAACTACATACCCCAATAAAGTTGATGTCATTCCAATCTTGTCCATGGAGAAAATATAAACTCTCAATTTTATAAATCAAAAATCACTGAGCTAAGTATATGCTCCTTTATACTTGTTTCTAAATAAAAAAAACCATTTCATACCAAAACTTCCCTTTAAAATCAATCTTATATATTTTTAAAACACAAGTTATCCCAAATTGGAAAACTGTTTTCTTGCCAAAAATTAGTATTAATCCTTAACTGATATATAAATGTAAATATTTAAGGATTTAAAGAATGAATCCTTTATAAACCAAAAATTTCTCAACACAACCAACTTAGTGGTATACGTGTTTCTTTAAAAACTAAAATTTAAAACTTTCCTAAACAAATTTCAAAATAAATCTTCGGGAAAATAAATATTTTGAAAACCCTTTTTTCAAAAGTCAAAGGCATTTCCAAAATATCCTTTATAAAAATTCTATCATAGGTTTTAGACTAAGAAATTATCATTAATTATTCAAATAAAAATCCGGTTTGCCATTAAAGAGGTGATCAATGAATGCACCCTAGAAAAACTTGCTTCCGGCCAATCATGACATACAGAATCTAATTTCCCAACCATTTGGAATACTTGTGTGTCTCCAACTGAAACTCAAATTCAAAATCCATGATCACAAAGGTAGCTGGAATCTCAACCATTAAGTCGAACACCTTCAGTCTTCGAGATACAGCCATATATCGTACTCATGCTCTTCATCAATAGTGCTTTACGGACTGTCAGCATTCTGTGGGGTACTTCGGAGTCGTCGTGAAAATTTTAGCTTTAAGATATTTCCAACCTATAGTTGCTTTGCCTATTCCTTCTGATTGGAAATACAATCACTTTTATAGTCGGAACTCTTAGAATCTAGCGCAGAAATATAATATTACTAGTTAGGAAAGTTCAAATATGTTCCTTAATTTAACCCAATTCGTCTGATCTGCTCACCTAGGCTTCGATACCAAATGTAACAACCCACACTTTATTGGGTCTAAATATCGATGAACATTGAAACCCAAGTCTATCAGAGCATGGATCGTTGGATTTGGTACCTGCAAATAAGCATGAACGTCATCAGAGATTGATAGAAATCTAAACTCACAGCAGAAACAATAATAAAACAAGAATTCTGACTATAACTACTACCTTGGAATTAATGGTATCCTAAAATAGAAGATTGTCACATCAGCATCGAGCATGAGAGTAAGGAGACTCTCCAACAATAAAGCACATCCAGCTCCAATGATATGTTCCTCTAAATTCTGTTCTATGGGTTGTAATAAGGAATAGGTCAGAACAACATTCAGCGACTGGAAAAACATAAACTATTGATAATATAAACTTATACCATTTTCATTTAATTGTTATGTCCATTAAGGTTAGCAATTCCGATTTAACCTTGTATTATACACACGATTAGTTACTTACCCCTTTCAAGATACGAAATACAAATGAGGCCATATCAACCAACTAATACTTCCAAAACCATTTGTCACTTAATACTTCTAAATATGAATCGGCCTTCTATAATACTTTTAAAAGGAGAAATAGGCAGACAATGTCATTTACGACCTTAATTGAGGCAGACTCCATAATTTAAGACCTATTCCCAAGATGGTTTCCTAACAATGTTGTCAATGATCAGTGGGTCATAGCTACAAGACCTCTAACCACTATTTAAGGCTTCAGACATTTAATGTCCAATTATTACTGAATCAATCGCCAATAAAATCATAGTCATGTAATAAACAGTAGCCAAGCCACTTAATACCTTCTATTCGACAATAGGTCGACCCTGGTCATTTAAAACTTTAACTAAGGCAGACCCCGTCATCTAAGACATATACTCAAGGCATGCTCCTAAATATACTATTATTATTATAGCTTTAGCAATATAAGAGACTATACCCAAGCCACTTAATACTTCCCAGTGGAAAATAGAAAGACCCCGTCATTTAAGACCTACTTGCAGAAGCGTGCTCCTCAATGGTACTATCTAGTTGTCATTGCTTGGAATCTCATTAGGCTACTCAGTACTTCTTTTATAGGAAAGAGGAGGACTTTATAGTCACCTAAGACCCCAAACCTAAAGCAAGCCCTTTCCGAGGTATTCACTCTCACTCTTTAATTATAAATATGGCATCTCATTTGGTTACATCTTTCGGTAAGGAGGCGAACCCTTCAGCCACTTAAGAGCTTAACACTGAAGTAAACCCTTTTTAGAGACATCCTTGTTTATTTATTTGAAATCTCACTAAGTTACTTAATATTTCCATTTAGGAGAGAGGTTGACTCTTCAGCCACTTAAGACCTCAAACTCAAAACCAACTCCTATGGAGATATCCCTCGCTGCTCCTAATTCCAAATTATGGATCATTTAATACTTTCCAATTAAAAAAGCAAGCCCAATCTCTCACATTATCATGGGTCCTAGGATTAGTATTATCTCACATCAGTAGTTAGTACACTCGACTACCGGTAGCCTCAAAGTAAAGGGCGGTCTTCCGTCGAGTGGATCTACTGACCTCACGTCGCTAACCTATTAATTCCAATTAACCATCCTAAGTCTTTATTTATATTATCTTAGGTAGACATTGGATTTAGCTTACTAATTCCCATTTTATTTAACGCAATAAGATTTACTTTAAATATCTATCTATCCATAAATCCCCGTTTAATGCTCATTAATTCAATTTGTCCATAAAATCCTAACGTACATTTCCAAGACATTTATGTATGACTACTAATTCTAAATTAGTAACCTTTTATATCTACTCCATTTTTATCAGTCTTATTAATCCATTTACCCTATCAAATCATTACAACTCCCATATTTATTACAATTTATTTAAACTATTACCTTTTAATTCTTTTTCCATTAATTACTTATCCCAAATGCGGATATTACATCCAAGCGTCATTATTAACTTTTTCTTTAACTATTATAAGCGTAATAATTATGCGCAATACTTTTATCAAATACGCTCTAGTTATAAATCTTCACTAGAATATACTTTTCCATGTTAAATTATTGGAATCATATGTAAAATGATTATTCGCTATAATTTCCATAATTTAGTTCAAAAAAAAAATTTACTTTAAAATATAAAAGATTACATCGTTTGAAATTACAAGGAATAATCATTTCTTTTTATTACTAAAATAGACAGTGTAAACTACAATGAATTCATACTTCACACATCTCTTCCTTATTCTATTTGTATTTATTTCCTGTTAGATCAAATGTTGTATTCTTTCTAAAAGGGAAAGAAATCAAACTAATTTACGAATATTGAACAGATCTAAATTCCAACAATTTCAAGCATAGAAAAGTTTATATTCTAATAAGATTAGGGTAATAATTCAAGTTTATAACATTAATATACAACCTATTTGAGATCTATAATAAATTCCATTCAAAAATATTCTAAATTCATACTTTTGGGATTGATTTTCAGATCAAGTTGTATACAATGCTAAATCAATTCATAAACAAGAATAAGTATGCGATATTTATTATATTCGTATCATATTCAATTTGTTGCCTACAACTCATATACAATTATCCATAGGCATAAAAATCAAATAAACACTAATGGGATTATTTTCATATTATAATAATTTATAAAAAATTCCGCTCACCTTTCAAAAGCGATCCAAATCTTCAGATCTGAAGTAAAACCTTTGATTCATCTTCAAATCTTTTTTCTGAAGACCTAGAGAACCAAGCTTTGCTTGTAAATTCTAAGGAAATATGCATCGAACCCACAACACATACTTCAGGTAATCCACAAAGATATGTAGTTGGTGGGGATTGAACCCAAATTATTTTTAATCCAAGAGCTATGTATAAGATGGTATATACATACATTAGAATTACAGATCTGAGAAGAGATTTAAGATAAAAAGAGAAATAGACACACAAATATATATAAATATATAAATTACCTCAAATACGCATACGGTGGATTCTCTTCTTTTCTCCATTTTATTATATTTCTACCCTTTTCTGCTTTGCATGAATATAAGTACAAATATCTTACCTTTACAATTTATGAAGAAAGTGGAGAAGAAGAAATGGCAGCTTTGCTAGCCTCCATAAAAATATGAGAAGAGAAGGGAGGGTTAGGCCTGAATTTATAAGACCTAGAATCAACTAGAACCGTTAGATAGGAATATATTTATTCTGGGCCGTTGCAGCCTATAGTTATTTGAGCCGCCAAGTCACCACCGATACAACTCCCTTGGACGACCGTTCGACCGTTAGGGGTCGAAGTACCTAATAATAGGTTGGCCTATGGGCTTGGGTAAATAACATGAAAACATTAATTTCTTCTTATTTAATTATTTTCGTACCAAATTCGATTTTGGTCCGTAAACTCTTCGTTTGGACTCCAATCGCAAAAATCCAAAAACGAAAGTTATATAGAATTTTACCACGAACATAATGGTGCAAGTTTCATGGTCAAATTCCACCGTTTGCACAAATTCCGTTTTCGGAGCCTAATTAATTAAATAACTAAATAAGTAAAATAACTAACGCCAAATTACAGAGAGTTACAGACTTATCCTATCAACATCAACCTTATTATCAAATATATTGAGGATTCAAATTAACTCTCATCGGAATTTTTTTTGCTCATTATCAAAACCAAAGCAAGTGAAACCAAACATGCATATTCATTCAATATACCTTGTAACATAACTACATTGATAACACTATGCACATTTAGAGCTATACATGATCATCACAATTGACGACTTCATGAAACACAATCAACCTATTATCAGCCTCACCCACCCTTTCCTTATCCAAGCAACATAATTCTCGAATCATTAATGCACTATTATTTGCATCTCTGTGCACATTGGTAGCAAAAGGATTTTCACTAGATTGAGAACTTAAGCACGCATTATTAGAAAAACAAATTAGGTTACTATCAACTCCAACATGAAAAGTAGCCAAACTACTATCAACTGCACCTATCCTCTCCTTCTCCAAGCAAGTAGCCACATTATCCTTTCTTATATCATTATGTACATTCAAGCAACCCTTATGCATATTTACAGTGTCACACAGCAAAACTCCAACCTTCACGTTAGATGAAACATCAGCACTACAACCATTTATAGTCCCTGTATTAACATTCAAATTACAATTCTTAACAACATAATCAACCATTAATTCCTGACACAGATCAGACTTTCTTCCTATGTCATTCAGGACACTTAAACCATCAAACTGATTTGAAGTAACTAACTCCTCTTTACAAGATCTTGCTTTATATTATTTTTTTTGTTTTTTATGTGGATAAAGCCTTGATCAATCTCTTGCAAATGATTTTCAAATCCTGAATCTAACCTTTCGTTAACAATATCTTGAGGATGAAATTTCAATTTGTATTACATATTTTTTGGATCCAATAATAACGGATCAGAATATGTATATAAATAGAGTTCCTCCTCGACCTCTGGGCATCAATAAGTGTTGAAATATATATTTAAAAAAAGTTTGGAGACTTGAGAGAAGAAACTTGTTCTCACAAATAATGCTTTAATATTATTTTTCTTTTGCTGGATTGCTTGATTACAAATGAGGGGAGAGCTCCTCTATTTATATGACTCAATAGAACATTCAAGATGTAGAATATTCTAGAAACATGACTCATTTGACAACTCTAGAACTTTCTTTTTAGCCAACTCTAGAAACATGACTTTTATACAATTCTTATTTCTAGCAACTAATATAAAATTCTAGAGCTCTCTCCAAATTCTATTAAATACAAGAAGATTCTAGAAACTTTAATAATAAGAAACTTCTAGAAATTAACAAACCAAGTTTATATTCCAACACCCCCTTTAAACTTGATTTGCCCCCCTTTGAGCTAAACTTTTACGCATACCAAGTTTCTTCTTTAACTCCTTGAAAATCTCCAACTTCAAAGGCTTCGTTAAAATATCGGCAATTTGATCTTGCGTCTTGCAATGCTTGACAACTACTTCTCCTTTTCCAACCAAGTCTCGAATGAAATGATACTTGATTCTTATATGCTTGCTCCTCCCATGAAACACTGGATTTTCGGTGAGTGCTGTAGCAGAATTGCTATCACAATATATAAGTGGACTTTCTTTTTTAACTTCACATTGTGCATTCAACTTTGTCTTGTAAACCCATTTGACTCTAATGGGTTTCTTCCCTTCAGTTACTTCAACCAACTCCCATGTTTAGCTCCTTTCAATTGCATCAATTTCTTGATTCATGGCTTGTCTCCATTTGTCTTCCTTGGCGCTTCTTCAAAATCAACTGGATCCGCAGTTGCATATAAAGAAAAATCAACAAATTCATATTCTAAAATTCTTCTCGTTTCTCCATAAATCTCCGCAAGAGGTCTTGTCCTTCTAGGTGTTGATTCTAAACTTGAAGATGATGAGCTTGGAGGAGAATTAGATGGTGGAGTAGGTGGAGTCGATCCTTCTTCTTCAGTTGGCTCAAATGCATCATTATCAAGCAAGATACTTGTACTCTTTTTCTCATTTTTCCATTCCTATGCTTCTTCCTCATTAAAAATTACATCACGACTAATAATAGTCATCTTTGTGGTGGGTTTATATAATTTATATGCCTTGGATCTTTCACTATAGTCAACAAAGATGCACTTTTCAGATTTGTCATCAAGTTTTTCTCTCTTTTCATCCGGCACATGAGAGTAACAAATACTTCCAAAAATTCATAAGTGGGAGACACATGGCTTGTGGCCGCTCCATGCTTCTTGTGGAGTCTTTCCTTGAACACTTTTAGTTGCCGCATGGTTGAGAACATAGCATGCACATGCTACAGCTTCGGCCTAAAATATTTTAGGCAATCCTTTTGTCTTCAACATACTTCGAACAAGTTCCATGATGATACGGTTCTTTCTTTCGGCCACCCCATTTTGTTGAGGGGTTGAGCGGACCGTTAGTTGATGATGAATGCCATGATGCTTTAAGAAATTTCCAAATTCTTCCGCCATATATTCTCCACCACGATCGGATCGGAGTGTCTTTATAGAAAAACCACATTGCTTCTCCACAAGTGCTTTAAAGGATTCACATAAATATAACCTCCAAGAGAGTTTGTGCGCATAGGTCCACATAAATCCGAATGCACTAGCTCCAAAGGATTCTTTGCTCGCCATGCCTTTTCTTTTGGAAATGGATCTAGATGGTGCTTGCCAAAAACACAACTTTCACATACTTGATCTTGTTTGCTAATACTTGGGATGCCTCTCACCATATGATCTTTGCAAATCTTGGATATAGTGCTAAAACTCAAGTGATTATAACGAAGATGCCAAAGCCATGACTTGTCATTAACAATATTAGCAAGACATGGAAATGCTTCATTTTAATTTTCAACGGAAACATTTTTGTTGGTGTCATCTTCACTTTTGCAATAAGAACACCAGTTTTGTCTTTGATCTCACATAAATCATTTTTGAAATTCACATTATGTCCCTTCTTTAAAAGTTGCCAAACACTCAAAAGATTGTATTTAAGATCGGAAACATAATAAACATTAGAAATATAATTTGTACCTTGCTTTGTCCGTATCGGAATATCGCTACTGCCTTTGACAATGAGCCTTTTGTTATCACCTGTCTTGACTTCTCATTGGACACTTTCATCAAAATTCACAGAACAACTTTTATTTCCGGTCATGTGGTTACTACAACCACTATTAATATACCATATATCATCAAAAGAAGCTTCTTGAACATTGCAAGCAAGAAGCATACTTTCATCTTGTGTCTTCAAATTCTCATGTAGAAAATTAGAATTATCTTTTTCATCATTAATTCTTTTAAAACAATCCTTTTTCATATGCCTATATTTATGACAATAATGACGTTGAATATTATAAGAGTTACCTCTTCCTCTTCCACTGTATCCTCCACGACCTCTTTCTCTTCCTCCTTGAGATGGGCTTGAATTTTCACTTTGAATTTGGCCTCTTCCTTGTCCTCTACCACGAGCTGATCTTCCACCTCTTCCTCTAAATCCACCACGGTTGGTGTCTCGAATTTGAAAAGCTTGCTCAGAAGTAGAGGAATCAAATTGTTTGATGCGAAGCTCATGAGATTGTAGCGAGCCCAACAATTCTTCAAGAGAGAAAGTATTCAAATCTTTTGATTCTTCAATAGCAACAATAACATGCTCAAATTTCCTTATCATACTTCGAAGAATTTTTTCAATAATTCTTTTATCCGAAATTTCTTCACCATTGATTCGAAATTGATTAGCAATAGTAATAGTTCTATTATAAAATTCCTCATCGATTCACTTTCTTTCATTTTGAGTAAATCAAACTCACCTTTTAGAGCTTGAAGTCTTACCATCTTTACCTTTTCTTCACCTTTGTACGCCTGGTTGAGGATGTCCCACGCCTCCTTTGATGTTGATGCCGAAGAGATCCTTTCAAAAATTACTTCAACTACCGCTTGATAGATAATATAAAGAGCCTTCTTTCCTTCTTTCGAATCTCTTTCGAAGTATTCAATTGTTGTGTTGAAAGTATTGCTTGATTCTCCGGTTCTTCATATCCATTTTCAACAATCTCCCAAAGATCTTAAGAGTCATACAAGACCTTCATTTGAATGCTCCATTGATTTAATTCTTTCCCGTCAAACGAGGAAGTTGAGGTTGCAACATATTGTTGGAAGTCATCCCTAAACCTCGCTCCAATACCACTTTGTTAAAATATATATTTAAAAAAAAAGTTTGGAGACTTGAGAGAAGAAACTTGTTCTCACAAATAATGATTTAATATTATTTTTCTTTTGCTAGATTTCTTGATTACAAATGAGGGGAGAGCTCCTCTATTTATATGACTCAATAGAACATTCTAGATGTAGAATATTCTAGAAACATGACTCATTTGACAAGTCTAGAACTTTCCTTTTAGACAACTCTAGAAACATGACTTTTATACAATTCTTATTTCTAGCAACTAATATAAAATTCTAGAGCTCTCTCCAAATTCTATTAAATACAAGAAGATTCTAGAAACTTTAATAATAAGAAACTTCTAGAAACTAATAAATCAAGTTTATATTCCAACAATAAGATCAATCGAAGCATCTTTTTCAACTGAAACACTACCTGAAACCATACCATTCAAATCAGGAACTGGAGAACTATCATCAATAGTAAGAACATCATAATCTGATGACATGTCATAGTCCCTAAATTTTCTTTAAAGTTTTAACCAATATTCACTGTGTTAATTACATCGAAATGTTTAAACATATCTTCCAAGAACTCGATGCCTTCATTCCTTTGTATCAAAGTGATCAAGAAAACTTCTTTTCAAATTCATACACTTGAACACAAAAAGAAAACCGTAGTCAGTAACCAATAGATTCTTCTTTGCGACTGAGACTGTACCGAATTTCTTCAAACACTTGTCTTTTTTATCACCAAATAAACCACAACTAAAACATCTAATTGTTCTCAATAAGATGAGAATAATCCCCATAACGGACATAAATTCACATCCCTCTCCTGAATCAATCCATTCTTGAAATCTGAATTCCGGTTGAAGATCTGAAAAGATAAGCCCTTCGAATCTTTCACTACTTGAGTGTGCGAACAATAATGATTTTTGAAAGAACATGGAACTGGAGATTTTGAGCAAGGATTGAAATCGAATTTGGGAACGGAATTGGAGAAGTTTGAGAAAGAAGAAGGAACGAACGAATATAAAATTGTCGCCATTTTTTATTTATATAAGTTTCATTATGATAATTATTATAAACTATATTTATATGCATATATTTAAAATATATATATATATATATATATATATATATATATATATATTATTAGAATAAGGAAAAAAGGTTTTTTTAGTTTATAAGCACGCTATTATAGATATGAACATAATAATTTTTGTATATGTAAGAATAGATAAATATACAATCAAAACAATTGTGACAATATAATCTGCATATCAAAATCGTTATCTACCTGACAATAATATGTATGTGTGTATATTGTATGTGTGTGTAATATAACATTATGTTTAAGCATGGATAATTATATTTTGGTCATAAATATACCTTACTTCCAATGCCTTGACCTACACCTTAAAATGATAAGTATGCTCCTTGAAACAATTTTCGATCTACCACCAACTACCAAATAGAAGTTGAATTGGTTTGATTTGAGCTTCAATAAATGGAGTGATGAGAGGGGAAGTTCAGCCAGCAATGTATAGGGATGGAGGCTCAAAAAAATCAATAGCAAATGAGGATAGAGATTCCTAATAAAGGAAAGGAACGTGATAATTTTGGGATCTAATCTTATACTCAATCTCCTTCCAACCGACCATATAAATCAAGCCATTCTCCCCATAATTTGAGATGCATCTTACCCTATTATGGCCGCACAAATCAGCCCCTCTAATAGGTCATGAACCCATTAAATATTTTGCACTTTAAATCTAATTTAAAACGCTTATCGATGTCATATATCTTTAATATACTTATAACTTTATAAATACATTTAACATTTTTTATCAAATCAAATTCAGATTTATAAATAATATTTCATATATTAATAAATTTAACTAATAATAATTATAGATTAACTAAATCGTTTGGTCAAAGAAGATTCATCATTTTGGTTGTGTGACTCGTTAGGTGTAAATTTGGTCAGCAATTAACATTAAGTTGTTCGAATATTGCGGTTCACATGTCACTTAGCAAGTGGTGTGATATTTTGGCACAATTTATCGCTTATTTGGTTTCGGTGAAATCTAATTTTACTTTGTTAAGTGTTACTGGGTTCTCACTTTTATTTACACCAATTCTCTTCAGCAAAACTGTACTCACTTTAGACATGTCGAATTTAGTAATGGTCAAAATTCCAATATCGTCCATATTCAACTCTATATTCTAAATACAAAGTCCTTGGTTTAATAACAAGCGGACAGAGATTTTGGTTTTGAGTTGACTAAGATACTAACCCTGTATAACCGAGGAGAAGAATCCTTACTTGAATAGTACTTCACTTCCAATACTTCCACTTGACCCAACTATAGTCACTTGATGATGTGCCATGATTTGACTATAATCAAGACATAGCTTTCATATTAAAGATCGACAATCTTCTCTAGTCGATAGAATTGTGTAAATTAGTTGCATCGATATTTTCTATTTGACCTTGGTTATATTAACCAACATAAAACTATCAAGTGAGTCATTGCATAGTTATCCAATAACTATTGGTACGTAACTACTACGTACCCCTAATAGTCATGAGTAATACATTGCCCAACAATTAAAAATATTATGTACTCTAGTCTCACTGGATACATCGTTATCCAATCTCGATGAATCTTGACTAGGGACATTTAAAATAATGTGTTTTATAATATTATGATACAATACTCATGATTACAACTATTTGTAATTACTATTACAAACACACCATTTACGAATTTTCTATTGAATATACTTTAATTAAGTATATAATTATTTATAACACATTATGATAAATATATAACAGAAAGAAAAATACATTTATTACAAACGAGAATTTATTACAGAGTTAATTAATACACAATAAGTTACAGAATTGCCTATAGGGCATACCTCTAACTCTATCATCTTAGTCCTCCCCGTATCAACTGTAAAAATAGCTATGGATTTCTTTTTATAGGAAAAATGGGCTATGGTTTTAGTTTTTAGGGGAGAGATATTGAAATTGGAAGAAAATATTGGGGAATTACTTTAATTCAAATCAAGGGTACAAATGTCCATATATTATGTTATAATATTACAAATTTGAACCCCTTAGAAATTTCAGTTCGGCAGGCGTCCTCCCAAAATTGTACTTCACATATCCAAAGTGTGGTCTCTTTAAAAATGCACACATTCAATAAGAAAATATCAAACCGCACTAGTTGTCTAAAAGATAAACTAACAAGAATAATTTAATAATAAATCCTTAGGTAGCAATAAGGTGGGTCCTATGAGTTCTAGTACCTAGATGTGATAAAATTAAAACCTCAAAGTAGTTTACATACAATATAGATAACAAATGAAGTAACAGAAGAAAACAACTATCTCGGTAATAATACTTCAAGTTAAACAACAATTTAAAACAAAAATTATTTTTTAGAAAATGATTTGTGTTAGAAATAATCATTATATTTCAAAGCAAAATAATATATTATTTACCATGAAATTTAGCATTCATATCATAGTATCATTCTATAAATAAATTTTATAACTTAAAACTAATAAACAAAAGGTAAAAAAATGTACCTTCTTGTGCAAAATTGTGATTTCTTAAATTAATTTGACACTCTAATATGTATATAGTTAATATCGCAAATATATCGCTTCTAACTCGATATTTTTTCAAAATATCACTAGAAGTATCATTACTAATATATCATCAGATATATTTACTAATATATCATTCCTATATTTAGTGTAAAATACCCGATATGTTATAAGAATATCGTTCGTTATTGTATGTGTTGAAGAAAATATCTTTTCAAATAAATATCTTCATATTCTCAATATTTGTTTTTTGTATATTGTGAATGACAATTTCTAGACCATATTAGAAATCCCAATGGATTAATTATTTAGTTTTAAATATACAATTTTTAGGCCTTTTCTATTGGCATTTCAGTAAAGAAAGTTCCACTTATTCTACTATTTTATATGTTTTATTTTCCTTGAAATATCACTAAAGATAGTAATTACTTTTTGTTCACCATTTCTAATTGGTAAGTTAGCATATGAAAATTCATTTATTAGTTACTATCATGCACCAAAAACTAAAAGTTAAAGAGCGGTAAATTTTTATATTTGACATATCGATAAAGAATGAGTTAAAGTAGTAATTGATATCAAATCAACATTGCTTATTCGATAAATTATGTGAAAACGAAAACGATGAAACTGTAAATATAGAAATTTTAAGAAAGTAGTATAAATGATTAGATGACTGAAGAAACAATGAATATAGTATAAAAATGAAGAATATATAAAGATGTACATCGTATGAATATTTCAGTTTTATGAGTCTACATTATGGTTTGTATTAAATAGAATATCTTAGTAAATAGATTACAATCTCTAAACTATATGAAACCAATCTTTGATAGTAATTTGGAATTACTTATCCAACTATTTGAATAATTAACATCAATATAACATTATTATAACATATTACAATATCGTTTATAACATGTTCTATACATTTCGATATTTTTCTGATATTATCATGATGTTTTAAAATATCTCATATCGGTACTAAACCCATACGTACCCAATACCGATATTAAATACTTAGGCTCAAATTATTTTCCAGTTTCTTTCAATAAAAATGAATGATGGAAATTATGAATTTGTAGGATTCATGAAAGTTGAGATTTTTGAATTTAGGGACAATGATTTAAATAAATAGATGACGAGTTGCCTTTTCTTGTGCCTGACATCTATTGTATTTTTTTACGATGGTTTTTGTCAGCATCTACTATAATAATTTGATAATACTGGTTTTAATTTGTTTCCATTTTAGTGCCTTGGTATGAAATCGAGCTAAAACCATGGCTTTAGTGCTAATAGTCAAGGGCCACCCCGATTAGCATTTAACCAAATATGCTCGATATTATTTCTACTTTCTAAAGCTAAAGGATTTCCAAAAATTAATCACAATGTACTATAGCAAATAAAAGTGCTTACATTTCGATCACAAAGAAATACGGTTATTTTGCCATCATGCAATGTAACTCATGTTGTTAGAGGATAAGAAAAAAAGAGATAGGGATTCATATAAGGATGCCCATAACTAAACAACATCCTTGATCAAATTCAGTTAACTTAGACAAATTTTTCCTATTAAAATTAATATTAGAGCTTAAACTTTGGATCTCCATCCAATCCATTAAAAAAATTTGTCTAAATCTGATCTAAAAAAGAATTAGACTAAATTGGATAGAATATTGGTTGTTATTTATAATAAAGTTTATCGAATGACATACATATGGCTATTTGTATAAAAATTCATGCCTTATTTGATCAAAGACAATATTTAATATCTTTTTCCAAAATGTTTGCATTTTACTATATACTCTATCATATTTAAGTTTGATTGTCTAATTAGATTCTATCATGGATTTATATCGTTGTTATAAATAGTTGTTTATACCAAAAGTTAAAGTTAGCAAACTACATGTTTGTTAGTTGAAGAGATCAATTTGTCTTTTTTTCGCAAATAAAATGAAATTGGTATTAAGCGAGTAATATAACATGCATATATCTTTTTCCGTCCCCAAATTGGTAAACTAGGTGGATACTGAAAATTTGTGTAAAGGGCTTGTAAGGTAATAAGTCTCTAAATAATAGTTTAAAATAATTAGTTTAAAGGAAGAATGAAAAAAATATGTCATTTTAAAAGAAAATAACTAGTGAAGATACCATTTTCCATTGAAATGATCATTTCTTTTATTCTGTCTTTAAAACTAATTTGTTTAAAGTATTGTCATCGCAACTTATTACCTTGAATTGAAAAGACTTTTAAGTGAAAATATCCAGATGATATGGCTTGTATTTTATCAACATTTAACCGAATCTATTTAGAGTGACATGCATACTTGATAGAAAACAAATAACCTTTTAGTTGTAGAACAATGACCTTGAAATATTATATTGGACCATTTAAATAATAAGTTTTCAACTAAAACAAATATGTATGATTTTATTTTTATAGAAAGAGTGGTACTTAATTTTAAGAAGAGCATTTATATAATGACCTGCCTATTAGACCCTCAAAGTTCGACACTAATACATCCACGGTATTCACGTGTCAAGTATCCAAGTGCCGAAAAGACAGGTTGTTTGGACGAAAGAAAAGAAAAGACAAAATAAACTCTTAAACCATAACGAATAATATGTAATATACGAATAAGATTTACAAAAGAAAAGTATAATATACATATATCAATCAGGGTAAACTAACCTATCAGTAGCCTGGATAGTTATAATAACTTGTACTCACAAACCCTAATAAATACAATAAAAGAAATGCAATAGAAAATAAAGTACGTGAATAGGTCTTGGAGGCATCCAATTCATCTTCTGCAGCTGCAAAGCTCCAGCTAAATCTGAAAATATGATCGGGCTTGAAAGGGAGTGCGGATTAAGAAACTTAAGGCAAATTTTACACTAGAGGGGGGGGGTGAATAACGTTTAATGGATTCTAAGACTTATATGAACTAACTTAAAATTGTGACATAAATAAATGCAAAACTCACAGAACAATTACAGAATCAAACATATATGTAGAATGTAAATAAAAATAGTAAAAGGAAAGAACACATCGGATTTTATATTGGTTTTGAGTTACCTTACATCCAGTCCTGTACCAAGGCAAACCACTTCATACAGATTTTTATTATACCAATGTTGAGATTACATTCCTTAATTTCTAAAGGCCTTGAGGTACCCTCATGTCTCACGAGTCCGGGGCAAACTCTCTTGGTTTACGGGCCACAAGATTACCCAATTGATTTCCAGGCACAACCATACCTTATAGAGAAACTCAATAAACTTTTGATTACAAATTGATCCTATAACTCTGAATAGCACTTTGATCTTCGAGAGAGGGCAGAGAATCAAACAAAAATGAGATTCTAATTTGATTCACTTGAGAATTCGACAGAATTTCGACATGATCCTAAAAATATGAAAATGATAGAATATGGATTTGTGGAGAAGAAGAAGTGAAGAAAATAAAAAATAATTGATTAAAAAATTCGTTTGTGAAGCCTATTTATAAAGCACTAACGGTCATAACCATTCATGAAGAGATTTAAACGAATAGACACTTCTTTTGAAAATTGAATTTTTAAATTCAACGGCCACCATGTCGACATGGGGTATCCTATGATATCGACATCCCTATGTAAAAAACAATGTAAAATTCTTTTTTGAAAATGAATTTTAAAACAAAAACAAATAATATTTTAAGGCTAAACAACTTTTTGAAAAATCATTTGAAAAGATAATTTTAAGGCTTAATATTTTGAAAAGCAGTTTTGAAAGTCGTTTTTGAAAACCATTTTGAAGTAGTTTTGCAAGTTTCTTTCTACAGAATATCTCATCACATCAGGACTCGAGAACTTGCACAAAACCAGGATGTTCTTGGCTTTGTAAGCCACTTTTCATAGGTTTGTAAGCTACTTGTCGTGGGTTTGTAAGCCACTAAGAAGGTAGAAATGGGTTCCATCTCAAATGAAATTCGAAATGAATATTTCCATGCTATTATGAAGTTTTAACAAAAACTAGACACATATCTTGAAATCTTGATCTCGATACTCTAGAGTCTTCAATCTTGAGTCTTGAGTCTTTATACTGATAAGTCTTAAATGATCAATACCTGCATATACATATCTATATATCCTTTATATACATATCTATCTAGACAACAATGTTAATATAATTTATAATAAGACAAGTTAAAAAGGTTGTTGTCATCAAAACCAACATCTCAGTTCCTAACAATCTCTCCCTTTTTGATGATGGCAACCTGTATTTATAAAATATACTTATCATACCATAACTCCTATCATAACTCCTCCTTACTCCATAACTCCCCCTTACTCCAAGCCAACTATTATTTTATAACTTCTCCCCCTTTGTTGTCAACAAAAACTTCTTAAAAATTCCTAAACTTGTTATAAGATAACTAACCATAATAAAATAGGGTAAACCATATATAAGTGTAATAAGTACTAAGTGTGATCATAAGTGTAATCCAAAAAGTAAATCAATCATCAACTAATCATATTTACAGTAATTATTCAATCCAAACATATATACAAACCATACCAAATAAGTTAAGTCAACCAAGTTTAAAACACACCAATCAAATCAAACAAATAACATACAGATTGACTAGACATTCCTTGGTACTTCCACCCATCCATCTTCTCAAAGATAGGGTCTGCTTTGATGGAATTTCATTCTTCTTTATCTTTGTCGAGACTGACTGGTGGATTTCCTTCGAGATCGTCCTTGTTAAGGGCTGAGATCATCCAATGAAGGGCGTTGAAATGTCTCTCTTGCTCCTTGATCATCTATATTTGACTCAATTCTAAGTGATGCTAATTACGAAGTATGAATATAAGAATATTCTTGAAGGAAGTGAGAGTTTCTTCAAGATTATCACTTAGATTCTTAATCGGAGAAGCCATAATTTAAGAAATAGGAACAACTATGAAAGAGAGTGATTAGAGATGAACTTTTACAATTTATTCTAGAAGAAACAGATATAAATAGGGGTAGAAAGTCATTTGAAATGAATATACACAAATTAGTTACATGAAAATGAAATTTGAAAGTGTAACTATTTTTTTCCCGTTGGATGTCGACATGGGGGGATGATATTTGTCGACATGCCTCTACTTAAAATGACATTTTTCTTTGTTTTGAATATTATGAACAAATCTATTAAATTAAAATTTGTATAATATAAAAACAAGCAATTACAGAGACAAGTGAAGTTGAATAACAGGAAATGAAAGATTCCGTTAATAATTCTAGTCAACATTACATAAGATAATATAATATTGACTAAAATAAAGGAAATACAAAGATAGAACTTAAGATAACATGAACCAAAATTAGTTAGATGAAGACGAAGAAGATGATCGTCCAAGCTTTCTACTAATTTTCCCGAAGAACCTGTCGATTTTAGTGGAAATCTTATTCATTTTCTTACTCATTGATCTTTTAAGTGTATTTTGATTTTCCATTATAATTCTTTGATTATTGAGATTGGTCTTGTTGGATGGATTAGCGGAATTAGTAGGATATTCAATACTTTATAAGGAGGTTTCTTGATCTTCCACTTCCTCTACTTCAATTTCCATTCCTTCCTCTTCCTCTTCTTCTTATTCTTCCTCCATTTCTTCATGAAAAAGTCTTTCTTCATTTTTCATAAGTGTTTCATATGGTTGAAGCACTAATGGATTTTTCATAAGAGAAATGTTTCCATGATTGAACATTTTTTTTAGTTATAAATTCTTCCCTTTTGAAATCAACTCCAAAGTAATTAAAAATCCGGGTGAGATAAATTCCATGATATAATGTGTTTTCACCCATAGTAAAATTCTTGGGCCTTAGCTCATCCAAAATAACTTGAGCCCAATTAATATCATAATTTTCAAAAGTTGCAAAACGAGCTTTACAAACTTTTAAAGTTGGGTTGTTGTAGTTTCACGATCTTGGTATAAGAGTGTGTTAGATAAGAAGATTACTGGACGAAAATAACGATTTTTGAATCCGAAATTGTCATCCCCTTCAAACATGTGATGAAATATCTCTCAATCATTTTATTGATTTGAAATTCCGAGAGATTCATTCCGGTATACTTACATCCTAAAATATTTCCCAAAATTTCACAATCCAAAATAATTTATGTTCCTTTAACACTACAAAATTGTCCTTCTTCCCCATTATAAAAACCACGATTCAAATTCACATAAAACATCTTAACAAGATTTGGATAACATACAAAATCATTTTGTTTGTTATCAACTAAACAAAGAATAGAACATTGTTGAAAAAGATTTTCAATTTTATAAGAAGGAAAATCTTCAAAAATAGCAAATTTTCCTGTATGAATTTTACCAAAGTTTACATAGTTGATGTAAGCTTTGATAGCTTTCGAGTCATTAAAAAGAAATTTTTTGATAGATTTTGGATGCCTAATGGTGTTAGGAGTGCTTGAAGAGGCCATTGAAGAAGTTGAAAGGAGTTAAAGATAATGAAGATAAGTTTGAAATTTGAAATAAAAGTGAAAAGTGATGATAAAGAGAGTGAGATAAATAGAGATTCTATAGACATGTTCTCTAGTCAAGAGACATCTTTCCAGAGCATTGAAGTTAGTGAAAAGGTGGAGGGAAATTGTAACGACCCGTTAAATTAATAATATTAAATGAATTGAATTAATATAATTTCTAATATAATTGAGAATAAATGTAGAAATTTGGTATAGTAGTTGTAATTTAGTGTAACAATAAAATTTTATGACAATAGATTTGGATAATGTAATTTGTCACTTTTTGTTAAAAAAGTAAATTATAAGAAATCAATAAATGTTGAATTGAAAATATTAATAAAAATATTAACTAAAATGAGATTCATTAATATAAAATCAGTAGTGAAGAGGTTACCTTTGGTTGTAATAAAGGTGAATTCTATTAGTGGATGTCAACACTTAATAAAATTTATTTAGAATAAAAGGGTTTCAAATGCATGTTTGCATTGAATATGTAATTGATGGATTAAGGGTAAGTAATTAGAATTTAATCCTATAAGATTTGGAATTAAATGTATGAAGATAATTTGGTAGAAATAATTAATTAACCTCTTAATTGTGCATACCCAATATAATATAAATAACAACAGGACTAGAACTTGATTTGCCTAGGTATGTATATATGTTTATAAACTATAACCAAGTGAGAAATTTGTTAGTAAATAGGGGATAAGTTGACTAAGGCAATTAGTAATTTAATAAATGAATGCATAGTAAGTAAGTGGAAATGTATGCATAAAAATATTTTCATATATGGGATAATTACAAAAGTTTACCCATTTATCTAATGTATATAATTGAATCTAAATTTAGGGCAACATTTTGTTATTGATGGTATAAGTGAATTTGAATAAAAGGGTAAAAATTATGTAGATTTAACATGTATTGAGTATATAGCTAAGAAGGGCATTCGATGTAAATGAATCTAAACTAATGTGTCTAGTCAATAAAGGAGTACTTTAAGGGAATAAATATAAATGAATGTATTTGGGGAATGGAGTCCTTTTATATGTTGAATAGTATAACGTTGTTATTAAGAATGAACGTTACTTTAGTAATTATTAATATGGTAACGGAAGAGTGTATAAATTTTATAGTAACGTAAAAACGTATTATAAGATAATAATTAAGTGTAGACTTATAAAATATATTTATGACAACAAATTTTGTAAGTTATTTATTCTATTAGTTGTTAAGTTTTATTTATGTGTAAGTTAACAATATTACAATTCAGTTGAATACAGTAATTTATGCAAACAAAAGATGAACATTTGGAAGTATTACTGTAGTGATATATATATATAAGAAACGGCGACTTTGTAGTTGGGGAATAATTGATTTATTTGTGAGTTGTAATCAAATAGAGTCAAATTTATTAGAATTTATTGCAATTTAGGGGATTAATTGCAGTAACCTTTGAAGATTTATTCACTAAAATAATTGACAATGGAAATTATATGTAAATTTGCTTTTAATTAATATAAAATATCCAGAGGGCTAGAAATGACACAAATCTTCTAGTTTAGAAATTTACAATAAAAAGTGGTAAGTAATTTTTCTAAATATTTAGATAGTAGGAAGATGTAGATTTAGATGGAATTTATTATTTAACTATTTCATAAGTTGAGATCTAAGTTTAGAATTGAGATTTTTAATGTATAGATATTGAGCCAATGTTAGTTTCATTAAATTGACATCAATAACCTTGAATAATAGAAAGAAAGTGAATTTAATAAATTTAATCAAACTTATAATGTTGAATTTATTAAAATTGAATTATGTATTGAAATTAATAAGTGTAATAGTGGAAATTGTTGCGATTGGATATTAAGTTGGAAATAAATAAAATAAAGGCAAGTATTGAATTCATCAATGAAAATAAGTTTTATCCGATACAAGCCCTGTATTTGTAAACTTTTGTAAGGTGTTAATGAATTATGAAAATTTAGAAATAGATTCAGTTGTATGTTAGATAATCAATTGCAATAATTTAAGGATATGTTAATATAAATTGGGCAAAAGGGTGTTTGGACTAGGGAATAATATTAATCGGTTTTAGAAACCTTAAATATAAAATGGGAAGTAGACAAGATTTAACGTTACAAACATTTACACAAAATCCAGGATGTGTGTAGAAGTATTTATGGAATAAAACGTAAATAATTGTTGGATAAAAAGAGTAGGAATCAACATTTATTTATTTAATTGGATATAACTACGATAGTATGATTTATTGCATATAAATGAAATCTAATATATAGAACATTTCCTAAAAAGGAAGAATAGATAAAATTTATGATAAATCTATATACTATATAAGATTTATTGATTTAAAGACAAAAGGGGCAAGATGTATAAAGTAGATTAAGTGCCACCTTCAGTAAATAAAATTTGATGGAATAAGAACATTTGGGTAATTTATTTCCAATTAAATCAATTCATGTTTTAAAATTTAATGCTACTTTATTACATATATGTTTATGCCTAAATCTAAACTTATGTTTAGATCCAATCCGATCCATCTATTATTTTTCAGCCTTGTCTATATACAACCTGTTATAAACCCTAGCCCCATTTTATTTTCCCTTTCGCTGTACGTTCATTTCTTCATCTCCTTCTCCTCCTCAAATGAATGCAACCTAGATCTACCCCAATCCAAATTTCAGTGAAAATGCAAACACTTCAGAAAAATTCCACAAAAATATATGTTAATGTTCTCGAGGCACGTAATCTACTGGTGCAATTCGTTTTCTGTTTTGAACATTCGTTTGACCAGAATTAATTCAAACAGTCCGTGACCATTCATCATCGTCGTCGCAAACTTCGTCGGATCGTCAAACCTTTTCTGGGTTTTGTAGAGTGGACGATGGGGATCGCATCTATATGGTTTTTGTGTCGATGCAACGGTTAGATCGTCGTAGATCTTCGATTAGGGTTTCTGGAAGGGGGCCGCGTGCGTTTCTGGGAATAGAAGGAGTGACGTGGCACATATATTTGTAAGTGATGAATGTGTGTCGTTTTATTTATTTTCAATTTTGAATTCAATCATCATTTTTCGCCATAACTTTCTCATACGAAGTCGGATTCACACGAAATTTCTTTTGTTAGGATCGTAATTTAATTCCGGATTTGATGACGCTGGTTTGGACGAATTCCGAGAAGGGCGAATTTTTGGGTTTAAATCGAATTTAAATTCGATTTAAATTCAAAAGGTGAGTGTTTTAACCCACTCACAACTACTAGAAGCTTTTATGTTGTTTAAATTAATTTTAGAAATGAATAGAAATTTGTTTATGAGTATTTGGCATGTTTATTTTATTCATATCTGTTGAATTGCATTTAATTAATTTAACTGTTAATTTAATTAATCTATTGCGTATGAATTTACAGTTAAAATTTATTTGTTTGTATATGAACTGCTAGTTAACAGTTATATAATTTATTACTGAATATAGACTGTAGATTAATAGCTGTTAAATTTAATTTGAATAAAATTGCCAGTATTACCTGTTATGTAGTACCAAAAATAATATTGTTATTGATTGATATTGATTGATGATTGCGATTTGGATGATGAATGATGTTGATGAATGGATGTTTATTGTATATCATTAAATTGCAAATTATCATGCATATTTCATTTCATTCGGGATTGTGGTTTGAAATGATATATAACCGCAAAATTTTATATCTTTTAAATTGCGGATTGAAATGATAAATATCCGTATCACTTGACCATAAGATAGAAAATTATATACAGGCACCGCGGTATATATATAACTATTTAAATGTGATTTCTATGGTTTGGATGGAATACGGTTTATAATAATCTTAAATTTTATATTGTATAAATATTTTTCTTCCATATATATATACATATGAAGTTGAAAATTTTGAAATTTAAAGGTGTATAAAAATCTTTATTTAAAAATGGAAGAAAATTAAGAAAATGGAGTTTAATAATTTATATCATATGTTTAAATGTTAAGTTTGAAAATTTTAAGATATGATATTTATAATTGGATTTTTCCCAAAATAAATTGAAATGAATATTCTAGTATAATTTGAATTGGGAAAAATATATATATTTTATTACTAGAAATTGAAGTCTTATTATTTATGGATTTTATATGAATATTCAAGACTAATTAATAGAACAATTGATTTGTTGAAAGAATAAAATCCAACTTTAGTTTGAAATATTGATACTCAAAATGGATATACGTATATATAAATAAATTGAAGTGGTTTTGGAACTTGAGAGAGATAATATAAATTTTGGTTTAGACTTTAATAAAGAAATGTATTTGTAAAGCCATGAGAACTATTTTCTTTACAAAGTAACATTTAAGTTAAACCATTTAATTCATATACCGTTGAATGTCCAAACCATTCAAGTTTTAGAAGTTATGGTTTTAAATTATGATTTTCAAAATATTATGCTTTGAAAATATTTGATTTTCAGACGTTATGAAGTTAAAGCATTTTGATTTTGGAAAAGAATTATATTTGGGATAAGTGATAAAATATGGTTTTGGGTTTTGAAATGATATCGTATTCATGGTTATGAAATGGAATGTTTATTCTGATTTTTAAAGTATAACCTATTTTTAAATGACCGCGGTGTTATAATAACGATGGGTTGGCAAAGAGTCCGGGATCGGATATGGACATACTCTCTGTCGATACCGAAAACCACTTTGACTAACCGTGTACGCGGTGGAGATTCCAGAATGAAGTAGGTGGTGGCGACGTTTCCTGTTAGGTAAATACGTGGACCCGACTCCCGTGAGTTGGCATAAGGTGGCTAAAACAGGAGCGATTCTCAGGCCAATGAGGTCATTCCTCTGATCGGACCCTCCTCTTCGATATTATACTTTGACTTGGATTGATTCAGTGGCCACTTCTATATTTTGATTTTGGGGAGTTAGTCCGAGGTGGGCGGTAACTGCGGCTACGCGTTTCCACCAGCCTGGATAGCAATTGGTATATCTACCCTGGCATTGCCTAGTTGTGCCGTGTCACCTACCATACCGAGCCTTTACTACGAGTTTCGATTTGTGTCGTACCTATGGAGTATCCTCTGGTAGTCTCCCGATCAGGAGGTATTACGGTACTGTATAGACTATTGGCATTTTACGTGTTAAGGTGGAAAATGTAAATCCTTAACGCTATTTAAAAGTAAGTTTATTTTATAAATAGACACTATTATAATAGCGCAATATACTACATAGTAAATAGTTTAACGGATCCTTAGGAGATGTAAATCCCGAACATCTCTTGAGTTACTGTACTCATATTTATTTCTGTTAATTTAAATCACATAAGATCTTTTAGTCTGACTCGAGTGTTTTTGTCTTTTCAAATTCGCTCGGGTCAGTCCGAGTGTTTCAGGATCGAAGACTTTAGCTTTGAAGGACGAAGACGAAGGAGTCGTATTATTATTATCTATAGTATTGCACCACACTCATACTGTTCCGCTGCATTGATTGTATTGGTATGTGTAACTCTGATATTTATTGTATAAAGCAAATCAAGTGTTTGTAAACAGTTTTGAACTATATATTTATTATTATATTTTATCCTTCCGCTGTGAGATTCTGTTTTGTTTTTATTTCTTCTCTGTTTTTCTTATTTACCCCATAACAATCCGTCCTTGCGTATGCTTTCAATTGGCACGTGTGTCGGTTTAAAGTGTGCGAAAAGGCGGGATGTTACAGTTGGTATCAGAACTTTGGTTTAGCGATAAACTTTGGCTCTGTGGGGTTTGACTCTTTGTAAATAGGGTAGTAATACCCTATGGGAGTCGCTGAGTGTATATATATATATATGAGAGAGCGTATTTGTTAGTATTAATAAAGGATTTTGATATTGTGTTAATCTGTTCCGCTTTGTATTTATAAATTCTGGTTGATGCATGGGACGCTATGTCATCAATAGGGATTTCTAAACACTTAATAGGACAGACCGACATAATATTTGTTTTTAATATAGGTGAATGAAATAACTTTGCCTATTATATTTTCTATATATAAAAATATTTTTATAAAGATATATTTTGGTTGCTATAGTTGGGTGTTAGGTAATAAAAATATTTGTAATGAATTAAAGCTAAGTTGAATTTTAATAAATCAAATTGGAGATTTTAGAACTTAAGTCCGGGATTTTTGAAATCTTCTTTCAAAGGATTTATGAAATATAATGATTTGGTTTATAAATATTTTCTTATATAAATATTTAGTATAATTCGAAAGAATTGGTTTAAAGAGGATTTTGAAGAAAATAAGTTTGTACTTTCCTCTCTGTCGCTGGAAAATAATTTCGGTAATGACGGCCGCATCATCGACTTTCATTTTTGAGTTTCGAAGGGAAAGGCCACTGTAGAAAATTCTACTGCAGATTTGTTTTGAAATTATTTAAAATTTTAATTGTTTAAAGGTAATTAGAGATATAAAAGTTGTAAGAAATTAATTATCTATTATTTTAAAGAAATTTTGGAATTTGACCCGGTATTAATTCTTGAATTTCCATTAATTAGTTGTAAAAATTTAGGTTAGTGAAATAAAAGAAGTAATCAATGAATTAAAAGAGTTGAGATTAAACTTGCATAAGTTCTTTTGCTTTTTCTTTAACATAAATAACTTACCAAGTATAAAAAGTTGAAATGTAAATTAAGAGTGGAATAGAATATTATGCAAGTAGAATTTTAGAAAAAAATGAAGTATTCAATAAATTACTGTTATAAATAAGAATTTAATGGTATTAACTTAAGTGATGATTGGAATTTTACTAAAATTAAAGGTTGTATTATTAATAGGTGATTTTAACCTTAAGAAAGTAAAAAATGAAATTCCTTAATTTATAAAGTTTGATTGTAGGGTTATTAACTTAAGTACGCCTTAATTTCCCCTATTCTTTTTTTGGCATGGCCGACGGTTTTATAGTGGACCGACCACTTTTATTACGAACGTAATAAAGTTGAAGTACAGGAGAAAGGTAAAGACACCTTAGCTACTATGAAAGAGAAACAAAATAAAACAGCACAGGAGAATGACTGACACGTCACTACTACTAAAATATATATATCAAGGCTAGTTCTCCTCCGCAGAGGAAGAATCACCAACTCCCTCTACTTCCAAGGAAGAAAGCAGAGTACCATCCCCTTTCCCCTATTCTAATATAATGGAAAGTAGGAAAAATATAAATGACTGCAATCCATAGTTAATGAATGAGTAAAATCTTTCACTTATAGGAATGCAAGTTATAAGGTTAATAAATTAAGCGTAAGTAGAGGGTTACTGTAATTAAATATAATGGAAACTTCAACATTAAAAAAATGAATGAGATTAAAGGTAAGTTGAAATTGTAATTTATAAAACAAATATATATTAATTAAAGGAATGGAGAAGAAACTTGTAAATTTTCACTTACATTCTTAAAACATACATAACTTACCATATAATAAAAAGTTGCAAATGTTAGTAGAAAAATGTAAAGGGAAATCTTACTAGTGAAGTGTAAGGTAATAAAGGTATTCTATTAATTTGCTATTATTAATGAGAATTAATTGTATAGACTTAAGTTAAATTGGAAATTTTACTATAAGTAAAGGTAAGTAGTATAAATAGATGATAGAAACTTTAGTAAATAAATTGGAATACAAATATAATGAATTTTGTGATAAATGGAAAATGAAAATTTGTAAGAAATAAAGAAATCATTCCATAAATGAAAGAAAGAAAATCAAACCATTGAAGCATGAGATAAATGTATAATAAATAAATTTGGGTGTTGGTTTGAATTGTGTTGTTTGATTTATGTTGTTGGGTAAGAAATTTGAAGTGGTTAAATGAATAAGTATCTATCTTTGTTCCATCTAAGACTGTTGAGTAAAGGATGCACTTGATAGTTAATTTCATTTCATACAAATTTCAAGTTTGAACCCAAACAACTATTTGTTTGATGGATTAAATGGTTGCTTTGTTTGTGTATGTATGTTGTTTGTAAGGTTGATGGTTGTTGAATTGTTTGGTTGATTAATGATTGAATCCACTTGAATAGTTCACTTTAAAATAAATATTTAACCTTTTAGATTTTATAAGTGAATACAGGTGATGGAAGCAACTGCTACTGCTTTTGGTTCCAAAATAATAAGCGTATATTGCCCGACAAATAGGTACGTTTTCGGATTACGTTTAAAGCGCTATTTTTCCCGTGTTGGGATATAATATTTTGATAATATATGTAATATATTTGTATATTTTGATATTATATTTTCTCCCGAGCCTCACCATACAAAGGAGACTCTGCCAAAATTTTCCGTAAATTTTGGACTTAGAATTTTGTGAAAATATTTTCCCAACTTTAATAATTAAGTATAAAATAATATAATGATTATAAACAGGTATATTTTATTTAAGAAAATAAATTTAGTAAATTATTGTTATAAGTTAATATTTGGAATAAGATGTACTGTTTTATTCTTCCTTCTCCCTTCTTTTTCCTTTTCGGGGACGAAAAGTTTTGAGTGGGGGAGATTGTAACGACCCGTTAAATTAATAATATTAAATGAATTGAATTAATATAATTTCTAATCTAATTGAGAATAAATGTAGAAATTTGGTATAGTAGTTGTAATTTAGTGTAATAATAAAATTTTATGACAATAGATTTGGATAATGTAATTTGTCACTTTTTGTTAAAAAAGTAAATTATAAGAAATCAGTAAATGTTGAATTGAAAATATTAATAAAAATATTAACTAAAATGAGATTCATTAATATAAAATCAGTAGTGAAGAGGTTACCTTTGGTTGTAATAAAGGTGAATTCTATTAGTGGATGTCAACACTTAATAAAATTTATTTAGAATAAAAGGGTTTCAAATGCATGTTTGCATTGAATATGTAATTGATGGATTAAGGGTAAGTAATTAGAATTTAATCCTATAAGATTTGGAATTAAATGTATGAAGATAATTTGGTAGAAATAATTAATTAACCTCTTAATTGTGCATACCCAATATAATATAAATAACAACAGGACTAGAACTTGATTTGCCTAGGTATGTATATATGTTTATAAACTATAACCAAGTGAGAAATTTGGTAGTAAATAGGGGATAAGTTGACTAAGGCAATTAGTAATTTAATAAATGCATGCATAGTAAGTAAGTGGAAATGTATGCATAAAAATATTTTCATATATGGGATAATTACAAAAGTTTACCCATTTATCTAATGTATATAATTGAATCCAAATTTAGGGCAACATTTTGTTATTGATGGTATAAGTGAATTTGAATAAAAGGGTAAAAATTATGTAGATTTAACATGTATTGAGTATATAGCTAAGAAGGGCATTCGATGTAAATGAATCTAAATTAATGTGTCTAGTCAACAAAGGAGTACTTTAAGGGAATAAATATAAATGAATGTATTTGGGGAATGGAGTCCTTTTATATGTTGAATAGTATAACGTTGTTATTAAGAATGAACGTTACTTTAGTAATTATTAATATGGTAACGGAAGAGTGTATAAATTTTATAGTAACGTAAAAACGTATTATAAGATAATAATTAAGTGTAGACTTATAAAATATATTAATGACAACAAATTTTGTAAGTTATTTATTCTATTAGTTGTTAAGTTTTATTTATGTGTAAGTTAACAATATTACAATTCAATTGAATACAGTAATTTATGCAAACAAAAGATGAACATTTGGAAGTATTACTGTGGTGATATATATATATAAGAAACGGCAACTTCGTAGTTGGGGAATAATTGATTTATTTGTGAGTTGTAATCAAATAGAGTCAAATTTATTAGAATTTATTGCAATTTAGGGGATTAATTGCAGTAACCTTTGAAGATTTATTCACTAAAATAATTGACGATGGAAATTATATGTAAATTTGCTTTTAGTTAATATAAAATATCCAGAGGGCTAGAAATGACACAAATCTTCTAGTTTAGAAATTTACAATAAAAAGTGGTAAGTAATTTTTCTAAATATTTAGATAGTAGGAAGATGTAGATTTAGATGGAATTTATTATTTAACTATTTCATAAGTTGAGATCTAAGTTTAGAATTGAGATTTTTAATGTATAGATATTGAGCCAATGTTAGTTTCATTAAATTGACATCAATAACCTTGAATAATAGAAAGAAAGTGAATTTAATAAATTTAATCAAACTTATAATGTTGAATTTATTAAAATTGAATTATGTATTGAAATTAATAAGTGTAATAGTGGAAATTGTTGCGATTGGATATTAAGTTGGAAATAAATAAAATAAAGGCAAGTATTGAATTCATCAATGAAAATAAGTTTTATCCGATACAAGCCCTGTATTTGTAAACTTTTGTAAGGTGTTAATGAATTATGAAAATTTAGAAATAGATTCAGTTGTATGTTAGATAATCAATTGCAATAATTTAAGGATATGTTAATATAAATTGGGCAAAAGGGTGTTTGGACTAGAGAATAATATTAATCGGTTTTAGAAACCTTAAATATAAAATGGGAAGTAGACAAGATTTAACGTTACAAACATTTACACAAAATCCAGGTTGTGTGTAGAAGTATTTATGGAATAAAACGTAAACAATTGTTGGATAAAAAGAGTAGGAATCAACATTTATTTATTTAATTGGATATAACTACGATAGTATGATTTATTGCATATAAATGAAATCTAATATATAGAACATTTCCTAAAAAGGAAGAATAGATAAAATTTATGATAAATCTATATACTATATAAGATTTATTGATTTAAAGACAAAAGGGGCAAGATGTATAAAGTAGATTAAGTGCAACCTTCAGTAAATAAAATTTGATGGAATAAGAACATTTGGGTAATTTATTTCCAATTAAATCAATTCACGTTTTAAAATTTAATGCTACTTTATTACATATATGTTTATGCCTAAATCTAAACTTATGTTTAGATCCAATCCGATCCATCTATTATTTTTCAGCCTTGTCTATATATAACCTGTTATAAACCCTAGCCCCATTTTATTTTCCCTTTCGCTGTACGTTCATTTCTTCATCTCCTTCTCCTCCTCAAATGAATGCAACCTAGATCTACCCCAATCCAAATTTCAGTGAAAATGCAAACACTTCAGAAAAATTCCACAAAAATATATGTTAATGTTCTCGAGGCACGTAATCTACTGGTGCAATTCGTTTTCTGTTTTGAACATTTGTTTGACCAGAATTAATTCAAACAGTCCGTGACCATTCATCATCGTCGTCGCAAACTTCGTCGGATCGTCAAACCTTTTCTGAGTTTTGTAGAGTGGACGATGGGGATCGCATCTATATGGTTTTTGTGTCGATGCAACGGTTAGATCGTCGTAGATCTTCGATTAGGGTTTCTGGAAGGGGGCCGCGTGCGTTTCTGGGAATAGAAGGAGTGACGTGGCACATATATTTGTAAGTGATGAATGTGTGTCGTTTTATTTATTTTCAATTTTGAATTCAATCATCATTTTTCGCCATAACTTTCTCATACGAAGTCGAATTCACACGAGATTTCTTTTGTTAGGATCGTAATTTAATTCCGGATTTGATGACGCTGGTTTGGACGAATTCCGAGAAGGGCGAATTTTTGGGTTTAAATCGAATTTAAATTCGATTTAAATTCAAAAGGTGAGTGTTTTAACCCACTCACAACTACTAGAAGCTTTTATGTTGTTTAAATTAATTTTAGAAATGAATAGAAATTTATTTATGAGTATTTGGCATGTTTATTTTATTCATATCTGTTGAATTGCATTTAATTAATTTAACTGTTAATTTAATTAATCTATTGCGTATGAATTTACAGTTAAAATTTATTTGTTTGTATATGAACTGCTAGTTAACAGTTATATAATTTATTACTGAATATAGACTGTAGATTAATAGCTGTTAAATTTAATTTGAATAAAATTGCCAGTATTACCTGTTATGAAGTACCAAAAATAATATTGTTATTGATTGATATTGATTGATGATTGCGATTTGGATGATGAATGATGTTGATGAATGGATGTTTATTGTATATCATTAAATTGCAAATTATCATGCATATTTCATTTCATTCGGGATTGTGGTTTGAAATGATATATAACCGCAAAATTTTATATCTTTTAAATTGCGGATTGAAATGATAAATATCCGTATCACTTGACCATAGGATAGAAAATTATATACAGGCACCGCAGTATATATATAACTATTTAAATGTGATTTCTATGGTTTGGATGGAATACGGTTTATAATAATCTTAAATTTTATATTGTATAAATATTTTTCTTCCATATATATATACATATGAAGTTGAAAATTTTGAAATTTAAAGGTGTATAAAAATCTTTATTTAAAAATGGAAGAAAATTAAGAAAATGGAGTTTAATAATTTATATCATATGTTTAAATGTTAAGTTTGAAAATTTTAAGATATGATATTTATAATTGGATTTTTCCCAAAATAAATTGAAATGAATATTCTAGTATAATTTGAATTGGGAAAAATATATATATTTTATTACTAGAAATTGAAGTCTTATTATTTATGGATTTTATATGAATATTCAAGACTAATTAATAGAACAATTGATTTGTTGAAAGAATAAAATCCAACTTTAGTTTGAAATATTGATACTCAAAATGGATATACGTATATATAAATAAATTGAAGTGGTTTTGGAACTTGAGAGAGATAATATAAATTTTGGTTTAGACTTTAATAAAGAAATGTATTTGTAAAGCCATGAGAACTATTTTCTTTACAAAGTAACATTTAAGTTAAACCATTTAATTCGTATACCGTTGAATGTGCAAACCATTCAAGTTTTAGAAGTTATGGTCTTAAATTATGATTTTCAAAATATTATGCTTTGAAAATATTTGATTTTCAGACGTTATGAAGTTAAAACATTTTGATTTTGGAAAAGAATTATATTTGGGATAAGTGATAAAATATGGTTTTGGGTTTTGAAATGATATCGTATTCATGGTTATGAAATGGAATGTTTATTCTGATTTTTAAAGTATAACCTATTTTTAAATGACCGCGGTGTTATAATAACGATGGGTTGGCAAAGAGTCCGGGATCGGATATGGACATACTCTCTGTCGATACCGAAAACCACTTTGACTAACCGTGTACGCGGTGGAGATTCCAGAATGAAGTAGGTGGTGGCGACGTTTCCTGTAAGGTAAATACGTGGACCCAACTCCCGTGAGTTGGCATAAGGTGGCTAAAACAGGAGCGATTCTCAGGCCAATGAGGTCATTCCTCTGATCGGACCCTCCTCTTCGATATTATACTTTGACTTGGATTGATTCAGTGGCCACTTCTATATTTTGATTTTGGGGAGTTAGTCCGAGGTGGGCGGTAAATGCGGCTACGCGTTTCCACCAGCCAGGATAGCAATTGGTATATCTACCCTGGCATTGCCCAGCTGTGCCGTGTCACCTACCATACCGAGCCTTTACTACGAGTTTCTATTTGTGTCTTACCTATGGACTATCCTCTGGTAGCCTCCCGATCAGGAGGTATTACGGTACTGTATAGACTATTGGCATTTTACGTGTTAAGGTGGAAAATGTAAAGCCTTAACGCTATTTAAAAGTAAGTTTATTTTATAAATAGACACTATTATAATAGCGCAATATACTACATAGTAAATAGTTTAACGGATCCTTAGGAGATGTAAATCCCGAACATCTCTTGAGTTACTGTACTCATATTTATTTCTGTTAATTTAACTCACATAAGATCTTTTAGTCTGACTCGAGTGTTTTTGTCTTTTCAAATTCGCTCGGGTCAGTCCGAGCGTTTCAGGATCGAAGACTTTAGCTTTGAAGGACGAAGACGAAGGAGTCGTATTATTATTATCTATAGTATTGCACCACACTCATACTGTTCCGCTGCATTGATTGTATTGGTATGTGTAACTCTGATATTTATTGTATAAAGCAAATCAAGTGTTTGTAAACTGTTTTGAACTGTATATTTATTATTATATTTTATCCTTCCGCTGTGAGATTCTGTTTTGTTTTTATTTCCTCTCTGTTTTTCTTATTTACCCCATAACAATCCGCCCTTGCGTATGCTTTGAATTGGCACGTGTGTCGGTTTAAAGTGTGCGAAAAGGCGGGATGTTACAGAAATTCAAAAGTTTGAATTCAAATTTTGCAATCAAATTCTAAGGGGCATGTCGACATGGAGTATCCGGGTATGTCGACATGTGCCTATTGAATAAAAGGACAAATTTCTATTCCTAATTTCATATATATATATAATCCTATCTTCTAATTATATAATTCCTATGATGACATTAAATATAATAATACTAAAATATTAATCATTTAATATTTAAAATAATATTAAAATAATATTATTTTTGAACTTAAAATTCAAATTTCAAGGGATAAATTTGAATTTAAAAATTCAAATTATTTTGAAACAATCAAGCAAACAAACAAGCATCCATTCAAACAAGAAAATAAAAAATAATGTAAATGCATACCTATTTTTAGATCCATACTCCTATCGTCATATTATTCATGAATAGCAGTGAAACACAGATTTGAATTATCCTTTTTCTTTTCATCTTCATTGGATGATGAGTTTGAGTCATCAAGAGTTGAATATTTGCTTTCTTTTCCTTGATGAGTCATTGTTTGGAGGTAATAACTGTTTATCTGGATACGAACAATCTTTTCTATAATGCCCGACCTTATTGCAATTGTAGCATCTATCATTGTTGACGTTCTCCGTATTATTTCTGAAATTTCTTTGATTATTTCTTTTGTAATTATTCATTTTTCTATATTTTAGGAATTTTCGGAAGTTTCTTGTCATGAAGGCAATCTCCTCATCACTGTCTGGTTTCGAATCTTCAGTTGTTGCATTGCATGCTAATGACTTCTTTTCTGTAGCCTTGTTTTCTCTTTTCCTTGCAGTTGAACTTCATAAGACATCAGATTCCCAATCAATTCCTCTATTTTCATGTGACCGGTATCATTTGCTTCTTCGATTGCAAGTATATTTTGATCCCATTTTGGATTGAGTGAATTTAGAATTTTTCTAACTTGGTCTTCCTCCGAAAAGCTTTTTCCTAGTGCAATCAATGAATGAACAATATCTTGAAATCGACATTGCATGTCGAAAATGGACTCATTTGTATGCATTTTAAACAATTGAAACTGATTAGTTAATATGGAAATTTTAGTCTGATTAACTTTGCTTGTTCCTTCATGAGTAACTTGCAAAGTTTTCCAGATTTCAAGTGTAGACTTACAAATAGACACTCTATTAAACTCATTCCTATCTAGTGAACAAAATAATATATTTATGGCCTTTGAGTTATTTTGTGCAACACCCTTTTACTCCGCAGTCCATTGGGAAAAATTGGTAGTTGGTTCAATATACTCAGTTTGTGTGATATTCGAAGTGTCTAATCCTACAGATTGTAAATAAATTTTCATTCTACAAGCCCAATATGCATAATTACTGCCATTGAAAAATGGTGATCTGACAGTAGACTGATCTTCTACAAATGAAATAATGTTAGTGATAACAGAACTAGTGCCAGAGTTGACATTACTAGTGTTGGTAGTCATTAAAACAATTTTCAAGTTTCAAATTATGAAAACTATGAACTATGCTCTGATACCAATTGAAAGAGAGTACGGATTAAGGATCTTAAGGCTAATTTAACACTAGAGGGGGGGTGAATAGTGTTTAATGGATTCTAAGACTTATATGAACTAACTTAAAATTATGACACAAACAAATACAAAACCTAATCACAGAACAATTACAGAATCAAATACAGATGCAGAAAGTAAATAAAAAACAGTAAAGGGAAAGAACACACCAGATTTTATACTGGTTCGGAGTTACCCTACATCCGGTCCTGTACTAGGGCAAACCACCTCATACAGATTTTTATTATACCAATGTCGAGATTATATTCCTTAATTTCTAAAGGCCTTGAGGTACCCTCCTATCTCATGAGTCTGGGGCAAACTCTCTTGATTTACGAGCCACAAGATTACCCAATTGATTTCCAGGCACAACCATACCTTATAGAGAGACTTGATAAACTTTTGATTACAAATTGATCCTATAACTCTTAGTAGCACTTTAATCTTCGAGAGAGGGCAGAGGATCAAACAAGAATGAGATTCTAATTTGATTCACTTGAGAATTCGGTAGAATTTTGGCACGATCTTAAAAATATGAAAATTATAGAATATGAATTTGTGGAGAAGAAGAAGTGAAAATATGAAAATAGATGATTAAAAAATTCCTTTGTGAAGCCTATTTATAAAGCACCAATGGTTATAACCATTCGTGAAGAGATTTAAACAAATAGGCACTTCTTTTAAAAATTGAAACTTTTGAATTCAACGGCCACCATGTCGACATGCGGTATCCCGTGATGTCGACGTCCCTATGTAAAAAACAATGTAAAATTTGTTTTTGAAAATGAAGTTTAAAACAAGATTTATTTTAAAACAAAAACAATTAATATTTTAAGGCTAAAACATCTTTTTGGAAAATCATTTGAAAAGATAATTTTAGGGCTAAAATATTTTGAAAAGCAGTTTTGAAAATCATTTTTGAAAAACTATTTTCAAGTAGTTTTGCAAGCTTCTTCCTGCAGAATATCTCATCACATCAAGACTCGAGAACTTGTACAAAAGAAGCATGTTCGTGGGTTTGTAAGCCACTTGTTGTAGGGCTGTAAGCTACTTGTCGTGGGTCAGTAAGCTACTAAGAAGGTAAAAATGGGTTCCATCCCAAATGAAATTCGAAATGAAGATTTCCACAATATTATGAAATTTTAAGAAAAACTAGACACATATCTTGAATCTTGATCTCGATACTCTAGAGTCTTCAATCTTGAGTCGTGAGTCTTCATACTGATCGGTCATCAGTAATCAATACTTGCATATACATATCTATATATCCTGCATATACATATCTATCTAGACAACAGTGTTCGTATATATTTTATAATAAGATAAGTTAAAAAGGTTGTTGTCATCAAAACCAACATCTCAGTTCCTAACAGGCTAACCCGAGCATTATAAGAAAATAATGCTCGGATCTGTCTAGTAAACCAGCATGAGAAACCCTAATCATATGGATTTTTATATTTATAAAGCCCTTCAAAATACAAAGGTATCTCCTAAGACCATGCCGAGCATAAACACGGACGAAATTTTATCTTACGATTACCAACCTTTTTTTATTAGAAAATCGTATGATATTATAATAATGTCTAGGGTTTAAAATAAATATATAACATGACTGAAATACTTGCATCTCATATTTCAACATATTTGGTATACAACTACGTCAGTAAGGCATGTATTTGAAAGTGAATTTCAATAATGATAAGGTACGGACTACGTTCGATACAATACACTTTTAGATAAATGTAGTAAGGCTGCAAATATTGCTCCTCTACTAACACAGAATTGGCTTACCACTTCCTAGATAGTGTCGAACATGGTCGTCGCCTAGGTTGCCAACTTAACAAACCGTTTCCGTGGGTCCAACATACGTAATCCATAAATACCGATCTAGATGCAAGTAATGATCATACCCTAATAGGATCGATCCACGTAGCATGTTGTATCTTCCCTGTTTTAGTCATTTTGGGAGTGGGGCTTGACGCAACGGTTACCTTTTTTAAAAAATCCTTCTTGGAATGCTAACACTGCCCTCCAAGCAATAATGCAATGCCAGCATTAATCTATGCAAGTTTCTCTAGGACCGAACAAAACGAAGGTACTACTTCTACTGCATCCTTTTTGGAATCACTCTCGGGATTAATAGCAAGTAGCCCTTGTACTTTAAAGAACTCTGTCTTCGATTCTATCATCTCAAAGATGTCTTTAATTCGAACACTTATGCCGGTTCGAAATGGTTTTCGAATAACATATTTGATCCCGGTCTCTCCAAACCAACCATCGATAGTATCAAAACCGGTCAAGAATTGATAGTTGGTTATTTAACTATCAAATAAGTAAACAATCCAATCAAAGAATTAATTTCTTATGGAAACCAAGTACGATAAAGCATATAAGCAACCATTAAGCCTTTTTAATTAATCCTTTAATTAACAAAATCACTTTATAAACACTTGTATTAAAATATCTTTCACATAAGATATTTTCACAAACCCTCTCAACTCTTCACAATACTTAGAAAAGTATTCATATACTTATCTCAAAGGTATGAGTACATTCACAAACCATTTTATTTTCAATACTTAGAAAACATGTTCATATAATTATCTCAACGGTATAAGTATATCCACCAAATCTTAAGAAAGATTTCGTTTTCTAGAAACATCCTTAATTGGGTTAAAACAAATTTCCTATAAAACATTGTTAAACATAAAACCAAAACACTTTTGGTGAAAGTAAATGGATCGTATGGGAATTAGACCAAATATACTTACTACCACCTTCTGATTTCAAACTTGTACTATCCCTTGCATGTAGTCAGACAAGTTAGCGTACTATTATTGTCTCGACTTACATTCTTAAACTCTCATAGATAGAGACGAGTTTTCTTATCTTGGAATTGGTGTTGAGTATGAAAAAAAATACTTTTCATACCACCATAAATTACAAAGACCATTCATAGAACTCAAATCTCATTACTTTTATTAAACTAATTTTATAAATTACTTTTATATTTATAGAACTCCTTTTATAAATCGCCTTTTTATTTATAAAACTCCTTTTATATCCTTTCTATTTATAAAATACCATTTATAAATCTATAATTTAATATAACATTTTATATAAAGTGTTTCACTATTATTTATTCCAAAATATTTCTATCCTCTTTTAAAATAGAATCACTTTATTATAAAAGAAAAAAAAACCTTTTTTCTTTATAATAAACATCCATTATTATACTAATTTTTAGTCAAATAAATACTTCCCAAAATACTTTTAAAACATTTCCATATAAATTAGAAGAGACTAACAAAAAGATTGGAATAAAATGAAGAAGTTCAAAAAAGCATTTCTAAATAAAATGCCACTGAAAATTCCTAAAGTCGCATTTAAAATCATCCTTCGAATCAAAACATTTTCAAATCAAAAAAATAAAATAATATTATTCCAAAAATACTAAAATGAGGTCTAGAGCTACCATAGCACTTAGCAAGTACTTTCATTTATCTGCATTAAAAGAGTTCAACTTTTGTGACATATCAAAGTCTCATCCAATAAGGCTAAGCTACTAAACTTTTGGCATTCAAAAATTTAAACAAGTATATAAATGAAATTAAAATCAGCAGTGTCGAGGAAACCCATAGTTACAAAATTTCCTAAGTTTCATGTACTTCATTTCATATGTCATCCGCTTTCTGAAGCGGTAACTCAACCAAACCCACCAATGAAATCATTCAAACATACAAACAATAATTTATATCAACACATATATCATATAGTGTTCATTAAAAAGTGAGTTAACTCATAAAAAAATTAGCCAATGCTTACACATTCCCATGATCTTTTGAATGACGTTTGATTTTAACTTGAAATTCTACTTAATCCAAACTTGGCGAAATCAGCTCTAGTGCATATATAACACTATTACGAGCATAATACGAAAGGCCCTTTCGATTTGGATGTCGTATGCAAAAGTTATGGATATGATAAGAATTGGGATTAAAATATTTTAATTCATTAAATAACTTAATAAAATTTAAACTCACCCCATTCAAACCCAAACCCACAGTTACATAGCCCAACCCACTTTCAATAGTGACACATCTTCCTTCTCGAATTCAAATCGCGCTCAAATAAAAAAAAGCTTGCCTCAACCAACTTCCCTATGTTGCACCCAGCCTCCACCACCCTAGTCATTTCGACCACCATATCCTACCACACCTCCAACCAACTCCACATCCAGCTCGGCAACCAAATCATCGTCAGCAACGTAGTATGAAAACATCGAACCCAACACAGATGAAACCGTGATCGAGCTCCCTGCCACTACTGTGGTCCACCGGACTGCCCCAAACTCTATCCACAACCTTATCTCAACCCAAGCTTCGTTCCAATGCTACCTATTTCTCCCCTAACCGCCTATAACATTGGAACTCTCAACTTGACCGTAAATTGATCATCAACCAACCATGGCCAACTCCGGCAATTTCAGAGCCTACGAACACCCCCAAAAATTCATGGTTCGTCGATACAACGCAACCACACTCTCTGATTTCCATTACATTGTTTATTTTTCATCAAATTTTGACCCCCATTGATCATGAGCAACTGCGGCTATTCCAGCTAATGAATCTCAATGCAACTATTTTATAAAATACTATATATGATAACAAACAACTTTCTTATTACACTTTTGGTTAATTGTCGATTGATTGGGAGTTCTTGATTTTTGAAAAGGAGAGGTGGAGACTTTTTATTTTCTAGAAATAGAAAAATAAAAAGAATGGAAGATGCTAAAGTGAGATGCTTAGTCCAGAAACATGTCAATGTATGCAAACAATCCAACGATAAGATCTGCTAATTATGGCTTGTTGCAAACGCTTGATTTTGATTCGATTATTTTGGATACTCCGCCATACAATTCACATTCGCGTAAGAACCGCAAACGAAAAAAATAAAAACAGAATCACGCACAACAATGCAACACAATTATAAAACAACACAAAAATACCCAGGTTAACTTCTTCGTGTAGTTTTAAAAAAATACCAACATTTGTTGCAAAATCATCAACGATAATTTAAATATTTTTCAAATAAAAAATTATGGAAAAATTCTATAAATTCATTTAATAATAAATCATTAAAATCAATTTGTTTTATTAACAATTGATTTTCTATTATATCTAAATCAAATTTGAATTCCAATTTTAATTTGCCAACTACTTGTTTCATGGCTTTAATTTGAGCTGCAGATTGAAAACTTCTAGATAGGTATCCTACATCTGAACTGTATTCTTTTTGGTTAAAGAATTTTAAATAAATTAAATATCCTCATTGAAACGGTAAAAATTATAGGTCGTTACATTTTTATCTCCTTAAAAGAATTTTGATCCCGAAATTTTACACAAACAAACAACTAAGAAAAACCATACTAATATCTAATATTCTTACTTAAGGTCATATGTTGTACATGAATCATCCATACGCATTATCCACTCATTTGGTCGGATTAATAAATCTCTCATCCGAACTAATATCGATCACTTAACTTTTCCATCATGGAACCCTGATCCGATTCTGTAATTTGATACTTCTGTTTTTGTTACATAGTCCTAAACTATGATAAAAAATATTCTCATCATCCCAACAATCCATCTTAAATACTCGCACTCAAAAGTCGAGTGGAAATGCCTAGTTCGGACTGATTGTATAACACTTAAAAATCATATACCCGAACTCTGGACTTAGAATGGTCATGCGAAAAAAATGATCCAAGCCCAACTTATGATTTTATCCCTTTAGGACAACTTGATAATTATACTATTTCAATTCTTTTTTACTTCCCCAAAATTATTTATAAAACATTTTATGAAATATAACTTAAGTATTAAACTTGTACAATACCCTACTATATCCTGAGAGTATATACAACTACCTAGTTTAATCTTTTCTCTTTTCTTTTTTCCTTAAATTTAGATGCAAACCCATGTGAGTAATCTAGATCTTAAACTGAGTTGACCTCTATGACTTCTTTACCTATTTGGTCTGGCAAGTAGCTAAGAAGAGTAGGATGCTTGTATTTAACTCAGTCCTAGAGTTTACTTTTTCTTAGACACCTCTAAGATAAAAACGTTGGTTAGTCGGCCTAATAATATCAAATAGTTTTCACAACTTAGATGTTAAAACAAAAGATATGGTTTAATAAAACAAAGTTTATTAAACCTTCTTATTAAATTTAACCCATTTAAAAACTTATGTTAAATTATTTCTTCTCTAAACAAGAGTGAAAGAATCTCATTTTGAAACAATACTGTATATATTCCATATAAATAATTCTAATAAAATATCCATTACTACTCCTTCGGATTCGTTTGGATTCGAACTCATTTCGATCGTACAAGTTCACATAAGCAAATGTATGATCGTCACTTAAAGGATTATTCAGATCACCACAAAACTAATCGAGATTCATTCTTTGAACTATCCAAAGAAAGCTTACCTTAAAATTCTCTTTGAAATATTTATACTAATAAATACTTTCTAGTAATACTATTATTACTTTTTCCAAAATTCATTTGAAATCTTTTTTGGGTCAAAGACACCGGGATTTACATTCTCAAAAATCCTCTTCATTGTATAAAACACATCTTATAAACCAAATTTATGTAAATTATCTATATATAATAACTTCCTTTATTATAGTAACCCTTTATAACAACATTACTATCGAACACCTTATAGTCAAACTACAAAACTTAATTTACAAGGTGTTCGTATTTAATTTAACCAAAACAATAAATGCTCGTAAATCTAATATATATGTATTACATATTTGACTTCTAATTTTCGCCATGCCTCCACTTCTTCCTATCACTTCCTCTGTCCTTCCCTTACCTTCCTCGTCTTTCATCAATCTTCCTTGTCATTCCATCTCTCATGTACCTCCTCCTATTGTTCCTCCCGATTATCCTCCCCTTATCTCTCCTCTCTCCCATCCTTCCGTCCATCTTCCTACATTTTCTGGATACTCTATTAGCCAAGTTTAGTCTGCGATTGATTCCCATATCAAATACATATGTATTACATATTTGACTTTTAATTGTCGCTATGCCTCCACTTCTTCGTATCACTTCCTCTAGCTTTCCCTTACCTTCCTCGTCTTCCATTAATCTTCCTTGTCAGTCCATCTCTAATGTCCATCCTCCTATTGTTCCTCCCGATCCTCCTCCCCTTGTCTCTCCTCTCTCCTATCCTTCCGTCCATCTTCCTTCTTCTTTCTCTGGATATTCCATTGGCCAGGTTTAGTCTACGATTGATTCCCAGATCCCTCACTCCTCCAAACCTTGGTCTTCTCCCTTCAAAACTCTTCCACGCAATGCAGGCACTCATATCCCGAAACATTATGACGTCAACTATGATGGTTAGGCTCTTGCTCCCCCTCAGGAAATTATTAACAAAGGTATCACTTACTTGCAAGATTATCCGGTAGGTTTCTTCTTGGGTGAGAAAATCGATTATATGGATGTCGCTTCGTATCTTAAAAAATTCTGGAAATTGAAAGATTCTTTTGATGTCAAGTGCAATGGCGCTAATTACTTTTTCAAATTTAAATGTAAGGAGGATAGACTAAAAATCTTGCATGTTGATCCTCTTTTTATTTGAGGCCAAATTTTCATAATCGCAAAATGGAAGCTTGCCTTTGGTTTAGTGCAAGCGTAGGTCAAAAATATACCCATTTGGGTAAATTTCTATAATATTCCTCACCTTGCGTGGACCATGCTTGGCATTAAATGGCTTGCATGTCATTTTGAAAGACTGATTTACTTCAACGAGGCTACTAAGAAACATGAGAGACTGGAACATGCTAAGTATTTGATCAAGATCGAACTAAACAAAGAGCTTCCTGATTATATATCTTGGTCGGGGAAGGTGAATGTCAGCAAGTCTATGTGGAATATGCCTAGAAACCTTTGATATGTGTTCATTGTAAAACATGTGGCCATGCTACTGATAATTGTGACATGCACTCCCTAGATAAATGCACAGGCTCCATTATGGTGCATCCCTCCCAAACTACTTCAGCCTTTCCCTGATACTCTTGACTATCCTGCTCATAAACCTCAATAGGTTATTAAGCCAATGCCTTATACTAAAAGGAAACACATCAAACAAAATTGGAAAAAGAAATTTATAATTATTATAAATCCTACAAGTGTTGTTACCATACCTGAAAATGATACATATATTAATACTGATTTAGAAGAGGAAGCCCGGTTCTTTCAAGACTTTCAAAATGACACCATAGCATCGATTAATTCTGATGTCAGTGTGATCACTAACCAAAACTCAAAATTTATGCTTTCTAACCACTTTTCTGTCTTGGAAGACTTAGAGGATGGGGAGCTTGATTCTGCTTCTTTCCATACCTTATCTGCCTCCTCTATGCCTATATTACCTTCCTATGATCCTACTGTCATCTCAATGCAATTTGTTTCCCCACAATTCTTCTCCCTAACCTTGAAAAATCTCCATCCTCCTGTCATTCTATTGATGTGCTATCCCCTTCTATCAATTCTCCTAGCCATTGCCCTATTGTGCATGCTGATAATGCACACATCGATAAGGTGCATACTCTTGTGTCTTCTCATTCTAATTCCTCCTCCAGTCCATATTCTAATCTTAAACCTCCAGATGATATTCCTCTCTTTTCCCCTAGTAAATAAATTCAAAATTGCTATCTCAGATTCTCCCTCTAAGCCTTCAGATTCAGATATTATCAATCCCTCCACCAACAAGCAGAGCCTCAAGGATAAATCCCAATGTTTTAATGGGATGGACATGAAATCTAGCATTGATAACATTAATGATTTAAGTATCCCACAAAGCTCCAAACCTGTTAAAAAAATCTTCAAACAATGGTCACCAGACTATCTACCTCCAAACTCAAATATTCCTCACAATGGAAAATAATGGATTCTAGAGTATTAAAGGAGCTCATGACAATTCTAAGCTCCATGAAATTAAGAATCTTACTCTAAAAATGACCCCCAGCTTATTGCAATATGTGAAACTAAATTCGAACCGGAATTGATTAATAAAAATGCAAATTTCATTGCCTCACTCTGGTCTCATATCCATAATCTTAATCAAGCTCCCTACAATCGTCTCCTCATCCTCTGGAACCCCTCTATTTTTCACATCTTTTCTTATTCTGCCATAGGCAGTATATTCATTGCAACATAACTCGTTTACCTTCTAACCTTTCCTTCCTTATTACCTTCATATATGTTGACAGCTCCAAATGCTCTAGACAATATCTCTTTGATATTCTTCCTTCCCTTTCTAATCTTAATTTGACCAGCCTCTATTTAGTGGACTTCAATAGTAAGCGGTCTTTTACTAAAAAAAACTGGTGGCAACCTTCTCACTCTCTTTGACAGCTCCCTCCTTAATCATGCTACCTTTCAAGCTATTCTTTCCCAAATTTCGATGTATGGATCTTCGTTCACCCGGAACAATAGTAGTAGATCGGGTAAGAGAATTTACTACAAACTTGATCGATCCTATCAAGATGTTGCTGTCTTTGCTATCTGGCCTAACCTTTTCTCCCACTTTCCTTCCCCTAATCTTTCTGACCATAGTCCCATGATCTTATCTTGGGGCATGGCTAATATTAAAGGTCCTCTTCATTTTAATTTTTTTTTAATTTATGGACTAATGGTTTTGAATTTATGTCTCTTGTAGCTCAAGTTTGGTGCTTTCCTGTATTTGGCAATCCTATGTTTGTTCTTAAGAGAAAACTCATAAATATAGAATTAATTCTCAAGGAATGGTCTAACAAAAAGTTTGGGAAAGGCAACCTCATGTCTAATACGATAAGGAATGACTTGCATTCTCTCCAAGTCCTGATACAAGCTTATCCCAGTAATACATCTTTTGCTAACCTGAAGTACTCTCTCTCAACCCACCTAGTTGCCGCAATTAATACAAAACTTAATATGCTCAAGCAGAAAAATAAGGTTATGTTCCAAGCTCTTTCCTTTCTCTCAAGCATAAAAAGTTTAACACTTTCATACACTCTCTAGAGGACCAGCATGGCTCTATAGTATCCTATCCTAAAGATATTCAAGCTACTTTCCTAAACTATTACTCATGTCTACTTACTAATCATGATGACTTTTCTTCTAATATACCTTCTCTGATTGATATTTACCTCCCATATATTTCTGATCCTCAAGCTGAAAGCCTTATTCAATTGATAACTCATGATGAAATCAAGCATGCTATTTTCCGAATGACGCCCAACAGTTCTGCTGACCCTGATGGTTTCTCTGCCCATTTCTTCCAATCTTCTTGGAACATCATCGGCTTTGACATCTGTAAAGCTATTCTTCACTCCTTTAAATCCAACGTCTTACTTTCGAGCATTAATCACACTAACCTACGCTTATTGCTAAGGTGTAGTTGCCTCAAGATGTAACTCAATTTCACCTTATTGCATGTTGTAACACTACCTATAAGTGTATTACTAAAATGTTGTCCTCTAGGTTGAAGAACTTCCTTAACACTATCATTTCCCCTAACCAAGCTGGGTTCCTTCCAAGTAGAATGATCTTTGATAACATACTTCTTTCCTAGGAGTTAATCAAAAAATATAAAAGAAAAAACATTTCCCCAATTGTGTTCTTCAGCTTGACATACAGAACGCTTTTAATACGGTCAGCTGGTTTGTATTTTCTGTTCTATCAGAGATGAATTTCCCTCTTCCTTTTCTTACCTAAGTGCATACTTGCTTATCCATTATTAAGCTTTATCTTTCTTTAAATGGGGAAGTCTTCAGTAATTTTTCATCTTTTAGAGGTATCAGGCAAGGAGATCATATCTCCTCTTATCTTTTCATTTCAGTCGTAGCACTTCTCACTACCCTAATCAATCAATATATTCATGATAAGCTTATTAAGCGACATCCTAATTGCAATGTGCATAATATCTCATCATTAATGTTTGCATATGATTTGCTTCAGTTTGCAGATGATTTGCTTTTTTTTTTCCAAACCATCAATTCACTCTATCACTAATTGTTGAAAGCTCTTGATATCTTTTGAAGTATGACTGGCGTTCATATCAGTATTCAAAAGTCTTGTATTAGCATTGCTAGATTATTTGATTCTACTGCCTCTAACATATACCCCATCTTTGGCCTTTAACCCATGAACTTTGATGCTTCTTGTCATGTAGCTCCTTTGTGTTCCTCTAGAACATCCACTGCTCAATGTCTGCCTCTTTTTGAAAAATAATTGCTAAATTAAACCACTATGCCCAACACTAAGCTTTTTCAAGCTGCTAGACTTGTCATAATCAAAAGCATTGCTTCTGCCATAGGCATATATTATCTTAGAATCTTCATCTTGCAAGCTCATATCAATGTCAAACAGATCTTTCAGTCACTTCTTGTGGCATGGTAACCCCTTCTCTAATAAGCTCATCCCTATTACCTTTAAAAAAATTCAAGTTCCCCTCAAATTTGGAGGCCAGGGCATCTCTGATATCAAGGTCTAGAACCATGTTGCTGCCTCTCATTGTCTCAATAGAATTCTCAATAAGGATAATAGCTTGTGGGCCTTACAGGTTATTCATTATAATTTAAAAAATGAGTACTTTTGGACCATGAATATTCCTCCTGATGCTAGTTGGTTTTGGAGATCTATCCTCAAACATAGATTATCCTTTCTCCCTATGATCCAAAGAAATCATCATGAGTCTTTTTGGCATGCTCCTTGTAGTGGTCCTGGTATCATTCTCTCCTCCATTATTGATTACAATTTGCATGGCCTTACTGGGATACATGATGCTGCTCAGGCTTTTGACTTTATTCATGATAGAACTATCACTCTTCCTTATTCCAGCTCCACCAATGTTAGGGCCTTGTGAAATAACATATAAAGTAACTTTATCCTCTCTGATTCTCTAAACCTAAGGTGGAATGGCAAAGATACTCACTCCATTGCTGTTTTCAAATCCATGATTGCTTCCAGATTCAGTCTCTAATCCATGGTTCACTAGAATTTGGAAAGTCGGGTCTAAACTTAGAGAAAACCTTTTGCTAAGGAATAAAAAAAAATTGTTCATTATCAAGATAACCTTTTGCGTAGACACATTGTCAATTCATAATGTTATTTTCTTTGCTTTCAGGCTCCAGAAAATGTCTCTCATCTGTTTTTCACTTGCTTATTTTTTCATAAATTATTGAAAGGATTTTACTGTACTATAATTATTTTGCTCGTTCCAGAAATCATGTTACTTAGTGGATTACCATTTATCAGGCTACCAGATGGAAATCTTAGAGATCTTCCCGATTACTTTATTTGATGAAGAGATAGATAATTGTCGTGTGGGAGTAAGGGAACGCTAGGCTATTTATGGGAACTAAATGCTCCGTTGCTATGTTATTTAAAAAGGTAGTTATGAATTGAGTGTGTGGGTTAGGGTTTTAAATTCAAATAATTCCCTCTTGGATGTTACTTGAATTTATTACTATACTCTGTGCGTTTTGTTCTAGTTGTGTTTTTTGTATCATGTTTTTTTCTATTTAATAAAATGGATAGCCACTATAAAACCGGCTTGCTTTGCAAAAAAAGTTCATAAACTAGCTGAGCATAAATAATCAGCCAATAAACAATGGTCAACGCTCATAACTAGATAAGCATGACTAATCAAACAATAAACGATAATAATTGAATGTCATCATTTTGTAGTAGATAAGCATTTCATAAGTAACTATACCTATTTTTTTTTAAATTATTTTTTATATATAAAATATAATCCTAGGTAAAATTATTTCTTTTACCTAATTTCAAAATAATATTTTATCGGTTTTCTTTGTCTAAGTGTTTAGAAATTCCTACCGACATAGTTGTATCTTCTATATCGACCAAAATTCATAAACCACTCAACAAACCAATTAGCATGGTATAAAACATTTTTGCAGCACTAACAAATATGCGCTCTCATACACACATACACACACATACACATACTCAAACTCAATCAGGATGTCACTTACCCTGACTTTAACGAGTTTACCCCGCCAAGGCCTAGGTGTTCGCTCAACCTAAGCTCTGATATCATGTATAACGACCGTCATTTTTAATCGTCAAAAGTCGATGCTAATACATCCACAATATTCATATGCTGAGCATCCGAGTGCCGGAAAGATAAATTGTTGGGGTGAAAGAAAAGTAAAGACAGAACGAATCTCACATCTTTATGAGTAATATATATATATATATACACACACAAATGTGTTTTACAAAAGAAAACTGTAATATACATACATCAATTAAAGTAAACTAACGTATCATCGGCCTAGATAGTTACAACAACATGTCCTCACAAACACTGATAAATACAATACAGAAATGCAGCAGAATATAAAGTACGTGAATAGGTCTTGGAGGCATCCAACTCATCTTCTAAAGCTTCAAAACGTCCAGCTAAATCTAGAAATATGCACAGGCTGACCCCGAGCATTATAAGATAATACTGTCCGGAACAATCTGGTAAACTAGAGTGAGAAATCAAAATCATATGGACTTTTATATTTATAAAGCCCTTCAAAATATGATGTACATTATTTCACCGTGGTCTATGACCATGATTTTGATTTATTTATATTATATACTGTTCCGAGAATTTTAAATCGGTCTGTTTGTTACTTCGTATTAATATTGTACACAGCAAATTTTCAGTTCAAATCCTCGTAGAGGTAATAAAGACATGTTAGTGTTGGTCCAAAGATATATTCACATTCGATCAACCTTAACTAGCTGTATTCTCCATGTTATTAGATGACATTACTTGTAATGTTTTTTAATAATATGGGTATAGCGATGGGGTCATTTTAGCTTAAGATATCTCGTAAAACCACATTGCACATAAACATAGATGGTTTTTACCTTACGGTAACAAACCATTTTTGTTAGAAAATCCTTGTGATATTATAATAATATCTAAGGTTTAAAATAAATATATAACATAGCTGAAATGCTTGGATCTCACATTCCAGCATACTTGGTATACAACATGTGTAGTTAATGCCCCGCTATTACCCCGCTACAACCCCGCTATATCTCATAGCGGATTTCTACCGCTATGATTTTTCCATATAGCCCCAGAACATAGCCTTTCCGCTTTAATCCCTACTATTTCCGTTATATCCCGCTATTCTCGCTATATTCTCTTATTCCCGCTATATCTTTTTTAATAAAATGAATTGAAAAATTGCATTTATACATTATAAAATTATGAAACTAATTTATTTGATTTAATTTTTAATATATTTTCAGAAATGAAAATATTCTAATATTCTACCAAATTCAATTATGTTATATAACAGTTTTTCGTTTATTTAAAGTATATTCGCACATGTTTTTATTTAAAATTATTTATGTATTATTTAGAATTCAATTGAATGATAATTTTTCATTTAATTACCATTTTGTAAAAACATTAAGTACGAGTTTTATATGCTATTTTAGAGCCTTCCGCTATATCCCGCTATATTCTCGCTGTATCCCCGCTATGATTTTTTGCACTTCCACCGCTTTGAATCTACCGAGCGCATTAACTGCACAGTATACAACTAAGTTCGTAAGGCATGTATTGGAAAATAAATTCCAAAAATGACAAGGTAAGAGACTATTTTCCGTACAGTGTAGCTTTAGATAAAATATACCGATGTTGCAAACATTGCACCTCTACCAACACAGAAGTAGCCTACCCTTTCTTGGATAATGCGGAATAGGATCACCACCGCGATGCCAATTAGACAAATCATTTCCATGGGCCCAGCATACATAATACGTAAACATTTTTATAGATACAAGTGATGATCATACCCTAATGGGAGCAACCCACATAGCTCTGCTGCATCTTCCTTGTTTCAGTCATTCCCGGATGTAAGGCTTAAGGCAACGATTACGTTTTTTTATAGCAAATTCCTCTTGGAATGCTAACACTGCCCTCTAAACAATAATGCAATGTCAGCATTCATCCAAACAAGTTGTTCTAGGACTGAACAAACTAAAGGCACTACTTCTACTACATCTTTTTTTAAATCACCCTTAGCATTATTAGCAAGTAGCCATTGCACTTCAAAGAACTTTGTCTTTGATTCCATCATCTTTAACATATCTTCAATTCGAATGCTTATGCTAGTTCGAAGTGGTTTTCAGATAACATATCTGATCTCGATCTCTCCTAGCCAACAATTGATAGTTTCAAAACTGGTCGAGATTTGATAGTCAGTTATTTAACTATCAAATAAGAAAATAATCCAACCAGAGATTGAATTTCACATAGAAACCAAGCATGATTAAGCACATAAGAAAACACTAAGCCCCTTTAATTAATTCTTTCATTAATTAAAATCACTTTATAAATACTTGTATTAAAATACCTTTTAAATAAGATATATTCACAAACACTCTCTGCTCTTTTCAATGCTTGGAAAAGTATTTATATGTTTATCTCAACGGTATAAGTATATTCACAAACCATTCCAATACATAAAAAACGTATTCGTAAACTTATCTCAATGGTATAAATATATTCACCAAATCTTACGAAAGATTCCACTTCCAAAACACTTTCGGCGAAAGTAAATGGATCGTATGAGAATTGGACCAGATATACTTATCACCACTTTCCGATTTCAAACTTGTATTAACCCTCGATTAATAATGCAGTCGAACAAGTTAGCGTATTATCTTTGTCTCGACGTACATTACTAAACTCTCACAGATAGAGACAAGTGTTCCCACTTCAGAATTTGGTGTCGAGTATGAAAAGAATACTTTTCATATCACCATAAATTTAAAGATCATTTATAAAAGTCAAATTTCATTTCTTTTATAAAATCAAGAAGATCAAAATGCGAATGTAAAAAATAATGAAGAAAGCAAAGATGAAGCTGTTGAAAAAATGCATGCGTCTCAAACCCCATAGTACAACAAAAAGAGAAGGAAATGAAAATCGTTGAGGGTATGTTTGAAGATCTCGCAAGGGATCAACTTCAGGGGGATTTGACGTTGGAAATGAGGACATTGATGCAAGAAAGAAGCAGGTTAAACTGCATGCTGTATTTTTTTGTGGTCTGGCTCTAATTTTTGGGTTATTTGAGTGGATAGCTGGTTAAATCAGTGCAAAATGAAGAGATGCGACATGAACAAATCCACTACTGGTAATGATCTAACAATAGCCAATTTGATCTTTCGTGGATCCCTCCTCAAGCAAATTACTCCAACATAAATAACAATGTGGATTTTACCGTAACCTCGTTAACTCATACAAACATTGTTGTTCGTCAATAGACACTTTCGAAAGTGAATAATACCGTATCAACATCCGCATCCAAAATCATCTTCGAATATCAGATATCTACATCCAAAAATATATACAAATATCAAATATTTATCTTATCCGCTAACAATCAGTAGAAACATAAATAGAAAATTTTAATTTAATATAAAACTATTAAAGTTCAAAAAATAAACAAATATGATAATAATAAATAATTTTGAGCATTTAATATACATTGCATTTACATAATATAAACTATTAGTTAATAAAATAATAAATAAACGTCTTCTATTATAGTAAAATACATATAACATAAATTATAATCTTGATAAAACCCAAACGGATGATCTTCGAATGTGGATGTTTTCGTATCTGCATCTGTATCTTTTTTTCATATATCGAATACTTATCCTTTTTCGAATACGGACGTGGACGGATTTTGAATTTTTAATCATAGGTTAGTTAATCATCTTCAGAGAATTGGTAGATTTGATACGAATGAAATATTGTCATACGATACAATGAAGCCAAATGCTACAAAATGTTTGGACGACGACTCAACACTGAGCTAGAAACTCACAATCATGTAACAAGTATGTATTGTTACTTCTTTAAAATTTACAAAGGAAGTTCAGTTTTGTAAAGGAAAAAAAAAAGCTTTCCAGAATTTTCAAACGGGCGAAAGGGTAAAAAATTTGTACCGTTTGTAATATTATGACGTATTTTCATATTTTAATAAATTAATAAATTCCTAAACTATTATTAATCACCAACAGAAAATTGATAAATCATACTCATTTGCTCCACTAAAATCCATGCATATGCCCCTTTTAATTTTTCCTTTTAATTTTCCAACTACGCAGATACCCCTTTTGCTAGTTCATTTTGGTTTCGTAGAGAACTCACAAGTCACACCAACTGGTCTGTATTGTCTTAATAAATTTTTCTTTGATCAACATTTAATCCATATTACAAACCATCATCTTTATCACAAAACCAAACAAAACAAAAAACAAAACAAAAAAATCTTTTCGATTATAAACAGAGAATACATCATTTCCAACTTTAAACAATGATTAAAAAATGATACATGTAGTATACCCTTGAATGAAGTTCCAACATACGTATATGTCTGTAAATGTTACAGACCCAACTAAACAAAAACCTATGTGGCTAAATGCAATCAAAACTTTAACAAAACAAATTAATTGAGGTATACTTCTAAATTAAATAGGTTGAAACCAAATGGATGAATGGAAAATTTTCAATTTGTCGCCACAGGCCAATCGAGGAGTAAAGATGATGACACTTGATTGATGGAGGCAGCTAATTATCGTACTTCTTTGGTTGACGCCACAATGAGAAACTTCTTGACAAGGATCCAAGCAAAGAAGCTTTGGGTGTCGAGAACCTTTTTGCATATAGGCGCTTTCTTGCAAGGTCAGAATATTTTGTTCCAGGTTCTTTTGATCTATCAATCTGCAGACACGTAAACGTGTACACAATTAAACATATATTATTTGACACAAAAGCATTCATTAACAATTAAACATATAAGAGATAACTTGTAAGAGAAACAAAACCATGTGTTATATAACTAATAACTTATAAACACTCTCACATCGTAACTAAAATTCAGTGAGGTTTGGGAGTATTTGGATATTTTATGTTAACAAAGGTACTTTTCTACTGTATAACGATGACTGTTTTCTAGAAACTTGACACAATTAGTCAAACAGGGTACCTTGCTAATTTTGCCATCTTTCAAAGTGTATCTGACACCAGACCAGTTGATAGTTTGTGTAAAATGAGACCACACAGCAGAAATCGGGTATAGAAAATTATCAACCAAGATTGCAACAAAGACCTGTCAATATATATGGGAAACAGAATCAGCAAATGTCTTGCCCTCGAATCATAATGGGAAACAGAATGTAACACTGCAATTTAAGTAATATTGGAGGAAAAAAATGCTTACCAGTCCCCAATTATATGAATCAAGAGAGAGAGGTGGTCCTTCTGGGGATAAAAGGCTGCATAAATGAATCTCAACTTTGGTCAAGTTCCACATAGAAAGAAGTTCTACAAGGGTACATACTGCCAATGAGCCAGCTAGTCTCAACCCTACAAAATAAACAGTGTGTGGAATGATGTAGAAAAGTTTGTTCCTCAACATCTACTGATTCTAGCGAACAACAAAAGTAGACAGTATGATTACCACAAGTTAAGTCGGCTATTTCATTCACAGGATAGTCACTATATTGTGCTCTGATGGCTGCTAAGACATGTATCGTTGTCATAAAATATGGCATGACGAAACCCCAGGATAAGTAAACATGCACAGAGAATAGTGCACGATTCATAATCCAGTTAACTGTTGAAATGTATGACTCTAGGACAAATGTTTGCTTTCGCAAGTAATTCCAGTATCTGCAAGTGAATGAGAATTGAGAGACTTGTAGTAATTCTTAAGAGTAATTGATAACTGATACCAATTAATTAGACCTGGAAAAGCTAAGATCACTTGCAAGGGGATGGGGGAAGACAGCCACCGGGGGCGAACTAATCAGCCTCTTATTGTCCCCTGCAATTAAAGATTTTTTCTGTTACATTCACTGAATGCATGTGGAAGAAAATTGTATGAATCACATGTATTCATATACAAAATTGTATATAGCACATGTATTCATATACAAAATTGTATAAAACACATGTATCCGTATACATGGAGCAAGTACTGGGTACATGGGAGCAGTGCACACATTTCATTTTTAAACGACTTCCCTAGAACAATAATATAAACTAAAATAAAGGTGATGATGTGAGGAAGAGACGACAAACTTACACAAATGAGATAGATATAGAGCATTGGGTGGGGTGGTGATGTATATCAAGTTGATATAACAATATGGTAATATTACTATATTAATCTTAGATTGATAAAAGGCGAAACCCAACATATAAAGCTCTCTACTATGTGATAAAATCAAGAATGGCTTCCCTTTCTAAAAGAAATTGATTATATCTAAGCAGTCGCCATGATTAGGAATAGGAGGAGACTCGGCTTATACATGCAATTCATAAAGTTTTCTTTCTATAAGAAATTGATCTCCAGAATAATTTTTAAAATTGTTCAGCAAAATGTAAAGATGAATGATAGTGCCAACTTGCACATGAAAAACACATGTTTGTAGTATTAAAGTAAGAAAGGAAGACACTTTTATTTATAAAAAAAAAGCTAAGAAAATGTCATGAAGTGGTTTAGAGAAGAAGCATGGGATATTTAGTTGTTGAGTAATTAACTTATTGCTAATTATATTTTCACCGCCACGGATTCATCATTTCCTTCATGATATTATTATTATTGATAATAAAGAAAATGGACTTCCAAGCTCAGCACAGACATTTAGCTCATAATTATTCAATTTCAAACTTAACATAGACGCCATGAAATTCGAATTATATATGAAAATAAAGTCAGCAACCACACAACATTGATCGCAAATACTGATATCAACGTTGTAACTAAAAACAGGAAAAATCTTGAAGGACTTGTAACCAAATCACATACAGAACACATATGAGACATACAAAACTCACCAGCAATTGCAGCAAGAGTCATATCATCCGAATACCCACCATTTCGAAGTCCACTGACCACGCCATACGAATCTTTCCTGAAATCATCAGCATGCATCTGGAGAACATAATTAATGATCAAGACACATACAAATGTAAGTGGTTATCAGCCTTTAAAAGTATAGCATAATAAAATGCAATTTCACCATCATGCAGCCTCCCCATAGAAAGAAAGTCCTTCCACCAGTTGCAAATCCCATAGAACAAGGCTGAAAACAAACTGCTATATCAGAGTTCGAACAGATATTTCATGAACATATAGTAAAATCCATTATGTTATATTACTACCCAAATATAAATTTTATGACTTAAGAATGCAATACATTACTCCTCACCATGGTATGTAAGATTGATTGGCCAAATGCTGATCATAAGCAAAGAACTAGCTTCGAAAAGTTACCTAGCACACCTCTTCAAGTTTTTTTTCCATTAAATGTTTATTTAATTGTAAATTTAAGTATGTTATGGTTATGTATCAAACCTTAAACTGTGTGACCTTAGGGCAGCCTGTAAACAAAATTCGTAAATAAATATGCAGGTAACACTTATCGCCCAGATGTATGCTTGAATAGGTATAGTTGCTGTATATTATTTAGGTATGCAGGTGACTAGTGAACATTATTGTTTTAGGTATTGATACTGGTAACCAAAAAAACAGACATCCTAAACTATTGCTGCATCAGGCAAAGTAGTTCGCCTTCCAAAATTATTTTAAATAAAATACCTAATTTAATAAGGGAGTTGTTAAAAACACACCACACATCAGGGAAGAAACACTGGTTTTGGGGTCCCTTCAAAGATATCCCTTAATTGTGTGCATCAAAAACAGGCTTCTAACTTTAAACACGTTTGAGTTATACCTAGATAAAAAATTACCAGTGCACTTTATTAAGTTATAACAGACAGGTCTACAATCCGTGAAGATAAACACATCCAACCAGTTACAGTTTAGCAGTTATTTTTTAATTATTTATTGGTAAAGTTCTACATGTATGTTGCAGTAAGTAAAACAGATATTTCTGTAAACTAATGCTGGTGTTACCTACCATTCATTATTTTATTTTTTATATTTGATGTAGAGTTTTATAACTAAGGAGCAGAGTAAATAAAATATAGGTTCACAACATCAACGGGATACAAGCAACAGGAAAAGAAGATGAATCAACATACAACGTAATGTTTTATTTTAGTATTAAAAAAAATGAAGATCTGCACAGGCAAAGGAGAGCAAGCGGAATAAATCAATTTTGAAGAACAAAAGCATAAAACCACGACAAAGAGAGAAACGCTCTTAGTGCTGAAATAAATTACCATATGATATTCATATATGCAGTAACTCCCTAAGCTTCCAGAGGGTAAATCGAGTGGGTATCCAGTTTGGATAAATATCTGGTTAACATAGACCAGAATGAACACAACGAACCGGTAAGTAGATATATCATTAAAAGAGTGAAATGCAAGTCAGAATTTATTTTCTAATGCAAACCTCTGGATTTTTTTCCATCTCCGCTGTAAGAGTCCCAATTGACCCTGGATGTAGTCTAACATCATCGTCAAGAAACAAAACATATTTGCTATCTTTATGCATCTTCTCAACACCTATCTGTAATAATAAACCATAAACTATATTTGTTACCGTCTATTGTTATTTCTATGAAAAGGGTAGGGTGAAGTAAACATAATCTAATGCTTCAGTGATATAATTAGCAGACGAAAATTGTTTAAACATATCGCATGAAACAAATTCTCACCATGAACACCAAATCGAACGGTTTTCAGATAATATCTTTGATGGTATCAAAAATTGAGTATATTATTGAAATTGAAATCTTCTAAATAATTTGTATATATTTATGGATAGAATCATTAAAAAAAACAGAAAGTACTAATTTGACAAACTACAAACTAGAACTCAGTTAAAATATACATGCAATATATGTTGACAACAGAGCAATTGACATGTCAATTTCCCAGAAGATTGCAACATATTTTGTGGTCTTCGGAAGAAATAGGTGATATATCAGTATAGTGACAACATGGAATTAGCCAATAGGAACATAGCTAGACACATGGTGTTTAGTTAATCATTTTTCAGGGACTACTATTACACAGAGAAAAGGCAAAACAGGTCTGAGCTCTATATTGAATACAATTGGCATTTTAAAAAAAAGCACAAATCTGGAAATTGATTTGCAGGTTTTCTTTTTTTTCCATTGCGCAATTTAATTGCGAACTAGACTTTAAAAGGTAAAAAATAAATGAACAAAAGAATTAAGGATATTCTTCCAGCTCAAAACAAGATATCAAAAATGGAATTGAAATTTACATTCACACAGTTATATACAACATGAAAATTTGATTATATGCTTTTCAAGATGAAATTTCTCTAACATGTTTCTTGTAAACAAATTGTTTGTCCAAAAGTATCACTATAAACCATCAGAAGTTGAATCAATACCATACTCGAGAACAGATTACAAGTTGATCGTATGTTTAAAATGTTTAAAATAAAAATAATAATTTCATGTTATGTTAGAAAGAAAAAAAACCATCAATACTATACGTACTAACTGATTATGGATTTTTTGACTGCATGTAGTGGACATCCCAGCAACAATGAAATTTACATTCACACAGTTATATACAACATGAAAATTTGATTATATGCTTTTCAAGATGAAATTTCTCTAACATGTTTCTTGTAAACAAATTGTTTGTCCAAAAGTATCACTATAAACCATCAGAAGTTGAATCAATACCATACTCGAGAACAGATTACAAGTTGATCGTATGTTTAAAATGTTTAAAATAAAAATAATAATTTCATGTTATGTTAGAAAGAAAAAAAACCATCAATACTATACGTACTAACTGATTATGGATTTTTTGACTGCATGTAGTGGACATCCCAGCAACAATGATCCTTGCATCAACACTGTCCTGACATAATCAATAAGAAAGTTTAGGATAAACATTGTAATAAATTAACCATGATATCATGTGGGATTATGTTTATTATTATCATTATTTTCTTGATAAAAATAGACAAAATAAGAGGTGGGTTTGGTGACATGAAGAGGTAACTTATGTGGTTCCCATGGTATCGAGTTTGATTTCCAGACACAGACAACAAGAGGTGAGTTTGGTGACATTATGAGGCAACCTATGGTATCGAGTTTGAATTCCAAACATGGCCAATAAGAGGTCGGTTTGGTGACATGATGAGATAACCTGTGGTTCCCATGGTATAGTTTGAGTTCCAAACACAGCCTTTTGACATATTTATTTCAAAACAATAGTTTTCAGGGTGAGTCTCTTGTACCCTCACATAGAGGGGACTCTTTTGCACTCAATTCCACCCGTCAAAAAATGCTTCCGAGGTGCATGTGAATACAGTGGCGGAGCAACGTGAAAGCTGGGGAGGTCATGTGACCCCGTCGGGATTCTTCACAAAAATTTCCAACATCGAAAAAATCTAGGGTAAGGAGCACTCTAGATTCAAAGCCTGCCACCGCTACCGATTTCAATGTCTTTGCACTGCACTCAGTAGCTCAGCCCCTACAAATCATTGTAAGAACCTCTCCCTGCACTCTAACTCTTAATGAAATTTCATACTTCGATTCCAAAATTTGTTTGAATTTGTCTTAAATTTGAATTCAAAAGTTTACTTAATTGTTGATCGTTGCTGGTTTCTGAAATTATGGATTGGAATTGCTAAATTGTTAAATTATTGTTGTTGCTTAATATGTTGATTTTCACCTCATTATTAGGACTGCTTGAAATTGCTAAATTGCTGGAGTAAAATTGCTCAGTTTTTGTTGAAATTCTTGATAGAAAATCTCATTTTTGATATCTCTCATAATTATACTTCTACTTGGTAACTGAATTTGAAAGAGTCATAATCAAACTTTCAGTTTTAAATTTTCAATCTACTTTATTCTTCATGTGTTTGCTTATGTAGCTTTGATGTGGTTTACTCCTAAATGCTACGTTGTAATTTTTAGTAGTTGTAGTATTGTGGATTGTTTACTATGAAGCAATTTAAGCTCCATTGCAGTTGTATTAAGATGCTCAGTCCAATGGGATTAAATTACTACAAATTCGTTTTTGCTGAGAATTTTTTTAGCAGTCCTTATATTATAAAATTACTAAAATATATATGTAACAAGTCGTTCCATGAATGCATTTCACTTAGATTCAAACGATTAAAAATAAACCTTGTTAGATGTTCTCGGATGAAGGCAAAAAAAGCAATAATTTAAACTTTTTTCCCCCAAAATTGGATACCTATACGATAGTACACTGTGCAATTAAAGACCTGCTAAATCTCAACAGTAACGCATAGCGCTCTCCGACCGTTACGTTTTTTCAATTTAATGCTATTAAACAGTGGATCTGTTTTAAACCCCGTTATTTTTTCGCTACACCCGCTAAAATCAACGCTTTTTAACATCGCTCTAGCAACGTTAATATAAATCAATATATATCCTCCGCTATAGAACCATTAACCGCTTTATCCGAACATGTACATAGTTGTACTGTAAGTCTTAAGTAGTATATAACATATTATAATCAATATATATCCAATGGTTCGAATCATGGTACGAAGGATTAAGCTAGAGCGTCTAACCACTAGGAGAAAGTTGATGAGCAGTTCTTGTAAATTTTGTAGTCTTGGCCTTCTTTCCTCTTATGTATACTCTTGTTATCTTCATTTTTTAAATCAGATTTCAGAATTAAACCAACAAAAAAAGTAGATACGCATTTGAATAGTTGGGAAAACAATCTGGAGCTACTGTGAAAAATCTTCAAATATTTCCAAATAGTGACACCCCCCCCCCCCAAAAAAAACCCAAAACCCCACAAACTATTATTTCTGGCTACACCGCTACTTGAATTTACACACGGATGCACGTGGTGTGTGTGTGTTAACATCATGTTTCCACACGAAGAACATGCTTGTAGATAAATAAAGCATGGCATAATCATATGAACATGGAAACAAAATTCAAAATTTTGTTTGTCATAATATAAAAGCGTGAAATCAAGCAAAAGTCTTCTTTTTTCTTTTCCAATAGGATGGCCTGAAAAAGATCACCAATGAAATTAGTCATACCTATCAGAATGGGATCGTTTGAAGCAAAATCACAGCCAGTGTAAACATGTTAGTTTCTTTTTATTTTGCTTGTTTTAACATAACGAAACTAAATAATACCTTAAACTCCGAGATCAACCTAGTTACTGCAGAGTATGCTGGGTCCTCGGTGCTTTCGACAACAAAAAGAAACTCGGATGGACCTCCATATAGAGATGTTATCTGCATCCATATACAAGCTTAACTGGATGAGATGTGATTGTAATGTTAATTCCGTTGAGTAGCCTATCTTGTATGTGATAACAAAAATGCAGAACTTGCATACAAGGGATATCTAGAGTCAAATGATTCAGTAAATATAAATATATAACGATGATGATGAAATAACCTGAGTTCTCCAGTTTTGTAGATTGTGTTCCCCAAAGCCTTTTAAGGGCATGATAATTGTCACTCTGGGTAAATTTTCCTGGGCCGAATGCTCGAGTTCATTTATATCATCACAGATAAATGCAAATGGATTCCCACCTTTGATATTCCACTTTATCTTTCGTATCGCTTTATTCCTGAAAGTATGACGCACCAAAACATAACAGGAACACCATTTAATGACAGCTACTGATCATAGTTTTACGTATTTTATAAATTGATACCTGACATAAGCAGCTAAGGTCCACCCGAGAGAAAGGGCTAAACATATCATGCATCCCTATGATGAAGAAGATAAATCTGTTAAAGTTAGCAAAATTCTAACAAAATCAAATAGTTAGTTAATTGTTAAAAGTGGTATGCATGTATTTTACATGCGTTTTACACGTGTTTAATTTACATAGAAATTACAAATATGTGCATGACTTGACATCAAGTTCAATAAAACTGATTATAAGATAGATCAACGTTCAAACAAATGAACGTATATAGCATAGTGAATCGTCACTAGGTAAAGCACAAATGTACAAAGTAAAAGATAAAGCATAAATCATGATTATATTAACTAAATGTAATAACTAACAGGTGATACTGAAATAATTTTTAAAAGCTCTTGTCAATTAAGGTTTCATTTGAGGTGGAGCCTGGGCGCAACATCACCCGCATGGTGATCTGGACGCCCAGGTTCGAGTCTAGAAACAGCCTCAATGCGAGAGAAAGGCTGCGTACATTATCAACCTCTCCAGAGCCCGCTATCGTGCATGAGTCTTGTGCATTGGGTTCCACCTTTTTCTGTGAATTAAGGTTTCTTTTCATTTAAAAATGTTAATACATGTCAAACAAGGTACGATGTCTCAGTTTCGGTCTCGATTTTGGTCTTTTGTAATTCTAGGAATTTTGATATTAATTCGTGGATTTCGGTAATTCTGGTTCAAGTTTCGGTTTTGGATTTCATTATTAATTTTTCATATAATTACACATATGTTTGCTTAATTAATTTAAACAATATGTGTAATTTATCTTCAATCGAAAAATAATATGTAAATGAACAATATTGATTGATTATAAATATTTTTAAAACTAATAAATATTTATTTATTACTTCGTACTTGTTTAATTACACTATTCATATATTTTGTGATTTTGTACGTTTTGAAAGTTTAAATTTCAGATTTTGAATATCTATATTTTTGAAACACAAATTAATTCTGTTTTTGATTCTATAAATTTGAATCTTAATAGTTTTTTTTATTGAATCAGAGTTTCGGTTTGGTTTTATTAAGTCCAAACTAAAACTGGAATGGAACGACCGAAATCTCGATGTTTTGGTCGAAACCACAAACCTTGGTCAAACCACTAAATGGTATTGCAAATATCTTGATGTTTTTGTACGAAATTGTCACAATATAACAATGTTGCTTGATTGCTTGGATATATAATGTATACAAGTAAAGTTGATTTAAAGAAAAACTGTTTATATCTAATCATAATATAGTAATATATAATCAATTTCGGGGGTATTCCGTCTATTTTTATTACGTCAATGAAAAGTGTTGCTTTACATGTGATAAATAATAACTAAGAGAGAATATGTAATGCTGGAAATTGATGTAATGTTTTATCGTATGGAAAGTTTACACTTGAGAAAGAAATAATTATTTTATGCTGAATGGTAAATTTTAAAATATTAGTTTTGAAATATCGAAATTATATGAAAAATGAATTTATTAATTGTTATCAATTTGAGGAACATAGAACTAAGTAGCAGATGGACTAAATTACATGTCCAGGAAAGAAGAATCAACCGACAAGTCTGAAATAATGTTTGTATAACCAATTACAATATATTTTCTATAATTGGCTTATTACAAGCACCAGCTTTCTTAGGAAACAGTCTATAAAGCATACGCTTCAGCAAAGCACTAAACAGTAACAGTCTATAGCGAAATTTTAGATTAAAATTTAGTATTATGTTGTTTTTATGCTTTATCCTTCATTGCAAAGCATGAACCGCCATACAAAGGGATTCAGAAATATGTTTATTGCATATCACAGTGTATTATTTGTTTCTGAAGGATTCTGTGAAGAAACTGAAGCTACAATTTTATAGCATTTTTGTATGTGGAACGATTGTGTTTGAATTCTTGAAACATAAAAAATTGTAGGTTGGAACAATCGTTGTCTATAGTACTCACTACTCGAAGCACATCTCAAGTTGAATTTAACTGGACAAAGAGTGATATGAACTATGAAGTTATGAATGGCCTTTAATGTTACATAATAATGTGGACTAAACACAAAAACATTGTGTAAAGCAATATTTCTAGATTGTTAAGAGAGTAATTTTCAACAACATAAGCCGTACATGGTTTGATTTTTTGTTGAACTACAAGTGGTTAGAAATCCTATAAATATAGATACTTCTTTATTTAATTTTATAACCGTACTATTAACAACATTACTAATTATAATTTTTTCGTTTTACAAAGAGTTACAGGGCATTGATTGAAGAATTTAGCATTATTTAATAGTGTGTGTCTTAGTGCATACAATATAGAAAAGCGCTATACTCGCTTCAAATCCTCCTGAATCCTGATATACTCTACTTTTGCGCTGTTGTGAAACTAAAATGGAGTGCTAAAGGAGAGAGGGTACCACTAACATTCACGTTTATACTTATTTTTCCGAAGTGCGGCAAAAATGGAGATAATCATAATAGTAATATAAATAGATGAAGTCTGTGGCAGAGCTAAATAAGGATGAGAGGGACAGGCATCTGCCTGACTACTTACGAAATTACTACCGATACACACGAAAATCTATGTATTTAGTATTATTCTGAGTCGTATTCTTCACTGCTCCCTCCAGAACAGTTGTACTGCATGTGTGCCCTGCTCCCTCCTCTGAATTTGATATGGATCCGTTGTTGGATGAAGCCGAAATTACAACTAAACTAAGCTAACAAAACTAGTTGTCAACATTATTCATAAACTCTTTATAAGTATAGGAAAGCTTAAGAAGTCACGTTCGTAAACAATTTAAACCAAAATTATTATTATTTAAAATTAAAAAATAAAAGCACCTAAACTATAGCCTAGATTGCACAATGAATAGTTCTACCTGTAGTATTACTTCTTATGCAATTATTCGTTGACATACTAATACTAATAATGATTTGTACACCCTACCATGAAAATAGTTTACGCTAATATGTCATGGTGAATGGAAAAGCCAAATTGGGAGCATAACATTGAATTTTTCTTCTTTTTGTTGCTTTTGTTTTAAAGAAAGATTACAGTTTATTATATAATAAAAGCAGTATGTTCTGCACATAGTTCCAGATTATTATCCATGCGGACATTTTAATCCATTATAGTTTTCCTTAGCTTCAAAATAAATCTGCAATGTGAGTTGTAAGGATGCTGTTGCATTTTTTAACTGGAAACAAACTCCTACCCATTCAAAACATTTTCATCCTTTGTTTAATATTTTATCCTCGGCTAACAGTTGCTGCTTCAGATACATTACCCGTACAGCTAGTCGGATATGATAGAACTAAACATGCTCCAAAAAATATGCTTTGTGCTTGGACCACGGTTTTCCTACAAATGTTGAAGCATGGTATTGAAGATCAAAACTATGTCACTAGTTGGCATTGTTATCAAAAATCCTAAAACCTTTTAAATCCCGATTCAGATCGGATCTCTCCCTTTGCGATTTGATTTATATTGCGATTCAAACTTAGTTAAAATCACAATTCAGAAAATGATTCAACACATACTGATATGTTTAATACACTTATTAGGATCTACAATTCAACTTTTGATGTTTTCTAAATAAAATAAAGTGGAATAATAGAGAAAATGGAGTTTTATATAAATTAGAAGTTCAAATGTCAAATTTATTGTAAAAACGTGTATAAAACGTGAAAATACGGATCTTTTGAATCTATGATTTACGATTTAAATCCCGTTTCGATTTAAAGTTTGAACTTCATGATTTACGATTTGAATTCCATATTGAAAACCTTGCTAGGTAGCACGATTGTAGATTCTAACATTAAACTATAGAGATGTACGATGATTTTGCCACTTACAACACTATGAACCGATGAAAAACCAATAATTAGTCACGGATAACTAATGAGCTTATCCATAGATTAGCCTAGCCTACCTAACCAACTGCGCTGTATGCCCTCTTAGAAAAATTGCGCTGCATGTAAGCCTCCTTTGAAGTTGATAGGGATTCATTGCTGGATGAAGCCAAAATCAACTCAAACTAACCAAACTAGTCAATATTTTTTGTAAACCCTTTATAATTTGCTTGAAAGCCTTAAGAAAAAATAACGTAGGTAAAAAAACCAAAATTTCCAAAAATGCACCTAAGCAATAGTCTATGATGTGCAATGAATACTTCTGCTCCTGGTATTATTTCATCTGCAATTATTCAGTGGCATACCAAGAATGATCTGCACACCCTGCTGCGAAAATAGTCTACTCATTGTTTCTTTTACTAATCTTTTTTGCTCTTGTTTTAAAGAAAGGTGAAAGTTTAATGTAAATAATAAAAGCAGCATGTTCATATAATTCCAGATTACATCCATGTGGACATTACAGTCTATCATACATTTTCATAGCTTCAAAATTATTATGAGATGTGAGGTGTAAGAAAGCTGTCGCATATAATTTTTTTTCTCCTGGAAACACACTCCTAGCCATTCTTAACATTTTCATTCTTTTGTCTGATATTTTATTCCCTGCTAACACCGTATCAATATGAAATTGCTCTCTTGAATACTCTACCGATACAGCTAATCAGATACCAATGAACTAAACATGCTGCAGAAAATGTACCTCACACTTGGACTAGGGTTTCTCTACCAATATTGAAGCACGATATTGAAGATCAAAACTATCGCTAAGGGGTGAAGTTGTAAATTCTAACATCGACTATAGAGATGTAGGATATTTATGCCACTTATATCAGTATGACCCAATGAAAAGCCAGTGATTGGTTCACAAATAACTGATGACCCATCCATAGATTAGCCTACCTTACTTAATTACCAACTGCAAACAAAAAAACAAAAACAAAAAAACCCTGAAACTAAAGGTGACTTAAGCTGCCTAAATTTCGATGCTGTATCAGTATATATCATATAAACAAGTAACACAGTATTATCTCACAGCAGTCATTAAAGGACAATGTACCGATACAAACAATTAAATCACAGGCTGAACTTCCAAATCCTAACAGCTAACCGTATCGAAATCACGTATGGTTAGCTTAATAAAGCAGCATTGGAATCTCAGATCCAAATGTAATATGAAAACATGAATTTACAAAGCTGCACCTGGATCTGAATGAAAATAGCAAGAGGACTACAGCAGAATCTGTTCGCAGAAGCCAGAAACGAATCAATAGCTTCGAAACCCATGATAGTTTCGGATATCTCGATACAGTTTATTTTATAGCCCTAATTTAAAAAATCAGAATCTTTTAGAAAAGAATGGAGGCCTCAAATCGCCATCGAATTGAATGATGAGGGAGAGAAAGAAAAAGGGAGGACGAGAGAAATTTATCCCCGCTTTGTATGCCAATTTTGTTTCTCTTCTCTTCTCCAAGAAATTTCTGGCATACGAGAAAGGAGCGGTAAGTTATATTTCATATATTTATTTCTTTGGCAACTTTTTGCGAACTGCGAGTTAATATAAGTTGGGTACAGGTTTTTGAAATAAATAAATAACTAAGAAGAAAGTTAACGTGAGCTTGGGGGATAGGTTAAGCCTTACTGATTGCTAATATAAAATTATATATATTTTTACTAGAACCATAAAAGTTCGGAGGGTGGATATACGATTTTCCACACTCCGAAACGTTGGAAAGCAATATTCTCCAACGGAGAACAGGTCAGGTGCCTGAGGATCAAGCACCTGTTGAACAGCCGTTTGAATTCCAAGGGGAGAATTGAGACACCTATCCAACAGACGTCTGGGAACAAAACGTCTATTCAACAATCGCTTCAATTGTCTGATTCTTATGCGCCTCAATAAATATATTCTGAAACTTCCCTCCTCTCGATTTCTGCGCTATCGGATTATCTATACTCTGTTTAAGTTGAATTTGGGTGCGTATATGTGATTATCTGAGATCTTGGTTGCTATTGGAAATGCTCTTGATAGATGGAATAGAAATACAAATTTTTAATCCAAGTGAGAAGTTACAAAGACGTTATTATATGTGTTTTTTTATTAATAGTTGTAATAATGTCGCGCTTTTTTATATTAGCCTGAACTATAAAAAATGCATTTCTGCAGATATTATCAAATTTTATTATGACTTAAAATAGGATATGACGCAGGTTCCATTCATACCATACGCTTCTCTATTCTATATAAATTTATCCGAAGGTATAAAGGCTTGTATCGGCGGACGGCTTTACTATACCCTCCTCAGGAGTTTACCGGCCCGCCGGGTTCTTCTGGATTTTCAAAAAAAAGTAAAAAAAAAATTAAAAAAAAAAGATATGACAATTAAGCTTTGGTTTACAAGTTCAAAATTTTCTCTACACCTATTTTAATATCATTTGAAAATAAGATCTAATAAATTAACTACTTTACAAATTCGTTTTTTTATTAACTAATAATATAAATAAAATTTAAACTGAAAAAAAATTAGATATTGCAATTTACAAATAAAAGTTCAAATTAACTACTTATGATTCAATACAAAATTATGACTAAATATTGGTGGAAATCATTTTCCTTTGAATATGATTCAAATCACGCGCATGCCGCAACGCTCGTACGTTATTATTTTTGTATATTGAGTGGCATGCTGCAAAATCCGTAAAAAATATATTTGTGAAATGTCAAAAAATTTATTCGGCTTCTAATCTTGTTTTAAGGTACAAAAAATTTCAAAATTCCAATAACATGTCTTCTTGCATTTAAAATGCATTTTATATCTTGCTCACGGTGTTATGTTTCATTAACAGAGAATTTGTCTAAAGGACAAACTTTTAAAGTTTTTCAGCCTAAAAAACAACTCCTTCAAAATTTAGTCATAATGACACAACGGTTAAAAAAGACACTGTACAGTATCATTAGTATCATTATACGAAAACATTATGTAAAAAGAAAAGTATAAAATTCTACTAAGTTGTATCATTTGAAAACAAAATACTGCAACATTGTAAGATCAATTATTACATAATAAAATTGAAACATACATGCTGTATCATTCTTTTAATTCAGTAAATACAAAACTGATACTACACTCATCAATTTTTTGTCTTTCTGATGTATTTCGTTCAAAAGTTTATCTTTCTCATTAAAAAAAAATTAAGAGATTGTCCTTGAAATGAAAAGGTTGATGAATTTTTTCCTCCATATTATTTTCCTGTTTATTAATTGTATAGGTTTTTTAAACACTTGATAAAGATTGACAGTGTTATCTTTTTGCTTGCTACATAAGCTGAGCAAGGTTGCAACGACTATTAAGAAAAACCGAGTTTTAGTGTTTTGTAAATTAGTGCAAAATATGAACAAAATGTGTAAAATAAAAAAAATAAAAAAAAGGGTGACTGAATTAAGGTAATGCAACTGAAAAGGTTTGCTTGATGCGAAAAAAAAAATCAAAAAGGTTACTGTATTTTAAGCAGGGGATTTCAATACTGAAGGATATACGATCTCAGCTGTTTAGAGGGAGTAGGAGGGAAACTTTATTTTTATGTTTATGCTGGTTGGATTCGTTGGAACTGGCCATTGGATTACAAAGCTATAAAGGTCCGCGTGGCATCTACAGGCTGTTTCTTGCTATTTTAAAGGGCCATGTCGGACCCATTTTTTTTTGATAGAAACCGATTCCGAATCAACCTTTTTTATTCAGCTCCAGACTGTTTCTTGTTGTTCGATTTTAAATGGTACGGCATTTAATTTGGAATATCCCTTTGTCCAATGACTTCTCAGCTTGTCAACTTGTCAGGGTGTATGAAACAATTCCAACTTCTCACATACAATACACACAATTCCTAATTCATACGGGTTCCTTTTGTTAAGAATTAAATAAGTAAACCATGAAAGGTGTCACAGGATCATGGAAAATGAGAGTAGGTAAATATTTGTTCAAAATACTAGTAATATCGTGGAAAGACCGACTGTTAAAAGCAAAAAATCCTTTTTTTAAGTTTCAATTAAAAACACAAGTATATGCTACCATCGGCATTCAATTTTTTTGTTTTTCCTTCGTCAATATTTTTTATGGACCACCATATTCTAATTTTTCACAGCTCTGCATAGCTCTATCTTTTATCCCTTCTCAACAAATCTTATGCATTTCTTAAAAATTTCAAACCTTAAACCACAAAAAATTTTCCATTTGCTTAATCGATGACGAAAGGTGAAGATTTAAAAAACAATCTCAATTGTGATGATCAAAATGTTTCATTTTCACGTGTTAAAGCCTGTTTTTCTTCAATAAATCAATCATAAGTATATTATTTAGAATTTTCAATTCTTCAACAAATCAATCAATCAATCACAACTAATTCAACCGCGATTTGAAAAATTAGGGTTTCATAAAGAAAATCGGTGAAGGAACGTTTACTCTATGACTGCGTAGGTTGTTGAGAGATTGTCGGGTTCTGACTTGTTGACAAATGACTTGAATTCTTTATTTTTCCTCTAACCGCGGTGTTCGGTCGGAAAGAAAGAAAGCAAGAAATAGTAGCACACAAGACATAAATTAAAAACATAATGATAACAAAAGGAAGTTGTTTGTATTGTTAAAAATAAAACGATAAAAATAGATATATAAAGCGGAACATTTGCAGTTCCATCTCGGGAACATTTTGCAGTTTATTTTCGAATTTCATTTGGAGTTTTGAGTTCACATTTGACCATTGTTTTCGCTCCTTTTGGATAGGTGAAGTGTGATCGATGCTTGACCTGTATATTTTTTCTCATTTGAAATACTGTCATTTGAATTTCATCTGAAATATTTTGTTTCCATTTCTCCATTGTTTGCTTGGCCAACATTTTCTTCCCGTATATGATTGGCTATTGACGTTGTATTGAATGTCCAATAGATTTCATATAAGATAATGCAAAGCCTACTTTTATTCAGTTGATTTTCTTCTATGTACATGTTTAGTCTTCAAATAGTGAAATGAATATATATGCATATGTGATTGCACACAAATAAATAAAAGTTTATCCATATGCATATATTAATTCCTTGGTTGAAATAGATGCATAAATATGGGATCAAACACAAGAGATTGCTCATTAAAAATATGCATAAATTTTGTCATTAAAACACACGGACGTGCTAGGAATAGAGAAGAGCTTTTATTTTGTAATTATAAGGTCTCTTATTTGAACTTTTTTTTTAGATAACATAACTTTTATTTCTCATAGAAAAGTCCAATATAAAAGTTCATTATACAAGTTCAAGCCATGCTCTAATTGTAAGCATGCTAAAATATTATAGGACATACAAGCATATGATTTAACAAATTCAAAAATATAACAAGTATACTAAAACAGATTTTCTGTAGCTAAAATCCTACAACAATATCAAGAAAAATAACTTTATTTTAGGTCATCACACAAGGAATCTTCATTTGCAGTTCCATCTCAGTAATGGGTGCAAGAACCACTAATGATACACGATGGTTAAAACCTGAACGGTTATTAGAACTCAAGAATGCGGTGCTGGCCATCAGAACTGGTTATATTTTCTCTCAAGAATTCCAGACATTTCATGCAGCAATGGGTAATAAGAACAAAAATGAGGCTACCCACATCAAAATGCAAGCATGAAGTGTACATGGTAGTTTGAAGGTTTGCTAGCTGGAGCATTGATTGCAGCACGCAGATCAGAATTGATATGTACCCAGACATTCTTTGCAGAGTAACAATATCATTGTGACCAACGTCGTGAACAAAGTTGAACCCAAACGACAATGAACATCACGCTTATTTTTGAACAACAAAACAACCATTGCAACATTGGTCGAGTTTCTTTTCATTGTAACGTAAAGACCAAGCAACTACTTGGACATGTGAGCATGAATCGTTCAAAGTAGATGGTCCTTATTGATAGAATATGCTCCATTTAACTGGAAAAAGAGTGGTTTTTATTATGAAGAGTATAATAAAAGTGCTAAAAGGTGTTAGTTTTGTGTGGAAAGATTCAACGTTTTCTTCATATTACATGTATTGTAGACCTGATTTTAACTACAACTGTGTGAAGAAATGGAGTAGCATTAATGTATATTGTAGCATTTAATCAATGAAATTTCAAGAATACTATTATGAACACTAGACATGAATTCATTTTAATTGTCAGTTATATCAGTTCTTGAATTCATGAGTTAAGTATTCATATCTATCACACATTAGGATATGATATTTTGTAGCACCCAAAAAACAGCTAATATATGAATATTTGCAAACATATACAAAAATAGGTAGTCATTAATTATTACAATTTTAATTCATATTCACTCAATAAAAAATGGAAGGTAGTTGGTGTTTAATGCATGTAATGTTTTGATGTTCTGAAGAATGACCATTGTAAATGGATAACAATCGCTAAAAATAACATGATATGTTCAATATAAGCATTTTGCATTGGTAATGTGTTTAACTAGATACTAAAGTAGTCTACTTATCTGAGTGATTTTTTTATCATAAGAGCGACCACTACAACAAAAGAGTCATATTACAACGGTGGAACACAGTTGTAAAAGACATATTACAACAGTGGAACAACAGTCGTATTTTAAGAAGTTGTAAAAGACTATCTATTTTTTACAACTGTGTTTTTTAGTTGCATATAACCGTTGTAATATTGTATATTACAACTGTTTCTTACCCTTGCAAATAACAATTTTACAACTGTTGGTAACTCTTGTAGATATGTAACATTTTGTGCTGTAGCAGGTATGACAACTGCTGGATAACTGTTGTAGTTATCTACTACAACTGTTATTCACATTTGCAATTAATCTTTTTACAACAGTTGATAGCAGTTATAGATTGTAACATTCGTCATATAGCAAGTATGACAACTACAACCACGTCAATTGCAATTTAAACCCAAAAATATAGTAGCATGCACCATTTAATAATTTACCAAAACTATAAATATACATAACTGAATCAAATTCATTCATAAATATTACTATTTATATAATTCTAACAAAACACAATACATACCAAATAAAACAATCTAAAGTATTCGTTCACATCACCAACTAAAACAGTACCAAGACTGAGCCTATATCTAATTTATGCATGCATAACCAAAATAGATGTCTACTAAAACCCAAAACAATGTCACCGAGCCTTGATGTCATACTTTCTTATAGGGAATTACATCTCCCTCTTGCTTTCTCCCTCTTCTCACTCAGTCTTCAATGACTCCTGCAACACATAAATAAGATCACTTGTAAGGGAAATTAAACAAATGCATACTGAAAAATATAAAGATGGTTTTAGCTTAATAGCAAGTGTGGTCACATTTTCTAAAGGAACACGACTACATTAATACTATATGCTAAAAATATGCCAGATTATCAATAAATTTAACCTCCATAACTTTGCAAAAGGATATGCCAGATTACCAAATTTTTCGCCTTATTGGGTGTACGAGAACTCTGAAAGGTTTGTTGGTTTATCAAACTTTTGGTAATAGGCATTATAATTTTTTACAAACTTGAAACTCAATTTTTTATCAAACCACTAATAACATGAATCTCTAATTTCAACTTTTCCTTGTTGTCTCTGTCACTATCCAAACCATTCCAGTCATATACAAAGAATTTCTCTTTTAAATGGTGTCTTTCAGGTTTTAATTGTTATTCAAATACGAAAGAATAACATATAAAGCACATTATGTGTCAGATAGTCAAATGCTTTTATAATCTCAAAGTGTAAGAATGATTAACCAAAGGAAATAGAGTGGAAGATGATTCAGTTTTAATTCTTTGGCCTCATTTTATAGGAGATGAAAAGACATAATAGTTAAGTTGCAGCCTAAAGTCTTTCATTTGAAATATATAAAGTTGAATGATCGTCTGTATTTACACATACTTAGAGGGAATATATCGACAAATGGTAGTTAAAGTGCCTATTCAAATTTGGAACGATTCAAGAAAGGAAGTAAAGTTTTTAAATATTCCTAGAACTTTAGGTGGCTCAATTTTTAAAGTTATTTTTGGAACTTTTTGATGTTAATGGAGTTTTCTCTTGATCAAGATAACTGCTATATGAGGTCTGAAACATAATTTCTATGACTTTGTACACTTACTCGATGCATCATTTATTTTTTCACTTGTCTTAAAGCATTTTGTTTCTTGAGTGTCTTCTAATCATGGATCTCCATTTGAATACTGACCATACTATAAGTATGAAAAATATTATAATTATGGGTTACCTGGGAACATCGAGTGGGGAGCAGCTGGGTGAAGTTGGCACAGGCTTTGGAGCTATCATAACAAGCGCTCATTAGGTCAAGATATAAGAGACCAAACATATTTACCAATTACCAAATAAACAATAGCAGCAGCAATGTCAATTCATATCATCGTATAAGGCATGATTTTGACACAAATGAATACTCTTTGCTGATAAGGTGCCACATTAGACATATTCAAAGGGCTTTTTACTTTGAAATGCCTACCTCCAACTATAATAACCATGTGCATCTCAAATACAATCTAGGATTTTGATTTCCAAACGTTTAGGAAATCTTGGAGTACGGTAAAATCCTAAAAGTAGCAATAGCCTTAGTTATATGAATAATCCCAAAGATAGTTACATCTATGGTTGGAAGAATGAGACTTCTAACATGCATTTAAGTGTTGGAAAAAAAAGAATTTTTGCAAACTAGTACACCCTAACTTCAAAAATAACTGTAATAAAGCGTCGGTTGTTTTAATCTGAAATAAAGGAATGTAAAACTAATGAAATCAATGTACACATCACTTTTATATATACACCATATTTGTGCTTTACTTACTGTGACTTACTACTAATCCACTTGTGCTACAAATAAATATCTCCACGCAGTTGCATTGAAAGTAGTTTTTGCATTCATATTATAGAGAAACTACAAAAGAGCTACTAAACATATATTGGCGCACAACAAAAGACTACAAGTACCAAACATAGGTTGAGAAAACAAATCAGATTTATAATCAAATCTTCCTGATAAGAATTGCAGCAAACTTAGATGCAATAAATTAGTAAATGCAAAAAAGATAATATATTTCATTATATTGAAGGAAGGTACACCATCACAGCAATACATATTTGAACCCGCTACTAATTTAAAAGGTAGCCAAAATTTGATAGCATTTCTATGATACAAACCATACATATGGTTACATACGATGAACTAGTTTATTCATGACCAATACTAACAGCATGGCAACTCCTTGTAACGAACCAAATCATATTATAAGTAACTTACTGTGTTTTGGATCCCTACCTGAATGTTATTAGTATTTGTGCATATGGAAAGTGTAAATGGTAAGAAGATGTGAACCTGTCCGATATTTGTTGGGCAACCAGCACACCGTCGTCAAGTTCAAGGACACAATCCCCAACCTTTAGCATAACAACCCGCAACTCCAAGACCACAACCAGATCTAGATCTAAAGTATTCCATAAATGTTAATAATTTAACTATGAATACCATAGTAGAAAATTTACACATAAAAAGAGTTCAACAATCCAATAATTTGATCACGAATTAAGGTAAATATAGAGAATTAAGATCAACTTCACCCCAATTCAACTTGTTGCAGTAATTCATAGTTGGATTCATGATATAAAACAACAAACCTGGATCATCTGACCCATCTCCCCAATCAAACTAGTTAACCTTGACAGCGACAGTAAGTGCTATTTGTTGCGGATTCGAGTTTAAGGATGACTTCGAGCTGGCTACAGAAGAAGGGATGTTAGCAGGCTTATTATCGGGTTTGGGCTTGAAGGAAGCACATTTAGAGGTTTTGTGGCAGCCGCCGTTAAAAAGAACGTTTTGGAGCCTAATTATGTTTGGAACATTTGGAGGAAGAGCGTTTGGAGATTGAAGTTATCAGGGGAGTGGATGATTTTGGCAGTGGTTGCGATGGATGATTTAGAGGAAGTGGATATGGATCTGGTGAAGGAGTAGTCGAATCTGGATTTAGTTCTGGATTAGGTAAAGGAGTAGTCAGACTTGGATCTGGTAAAGGAATTGTCGGTTGAGGGAACGGATTAGGTCAGATGGTAAAAACGAAAATGGGTGACGATAGATGAAAACGTAACGGGGGAATTTATGTTGGAGCCAAGATTTTGACAAAAGGAGTCAAAAGTTTTGATGAGTGGAGCCAAAATTTTAACAAATGGAGCCAAAAGTTGTCTTCGTAGTATGTGTGATTTTATAAGGAACATTGCTATGATATGTAAACGAAATCTCCATTTCAAAAACGAAATACTCTAAATTACGTAATATTATGTTTAAAAAAATAACTTATAAATATTTTATTTATTTAACCAAAATAATAATGGCATTAGAAATTTCTAAAGTTTTGAATATTTTATAATAATGGCATTAGAAATTTCTAAAATTTTGAATATTTTATAATAATTTCAATTTATTTAAAATTTAGTTATTTTTAAATATTTTACAAAAAATTCAATTTTATTTTGTGAATATTCATAAATTTATTTGAATATTTTTTATTTTTGAATTTTATGAAAGTTTTAAAACTTTATTTTAAAATTTATGAATATTAAATACTAAATATTACTTCAAAATTATTAAAGATTAGTAATTAATTATTATTTTTAACTACTATTTGTTTAATTATTATTTATTATTCATTTATTATTAAATATAAATTATAAATTATTATTATTTCATGTTAATTATTGATTATTATTATTTAATTTAATTACTATTATTTAATATTTATTTTTAACTTTTAATTATTACTACAACTGGCAAAAAAGAATGGTTGTAATAGGCACTTATTACAACTGACAAAATAAAAGAGTTGTTAAAAGTAAGTTTATTACAACTGTCTGATAAAAAGAGTTGTAAAAAACCTTTATTACAACTGACTATCTATGGCAGTTGTAAAAATACAGTTGTAATAAGGCATTTTTGTTGTAGTGACACTTCATACAAACAGAACAATCATTTTGATGTCTCAAAAATTCAAACTCATGCCAACCTCAAGAAGCTAAATTTAAAGTAAAATATCACTTGATACTTGAGCTAGTGGTCTTTGACACATATCCGAGTAATTTGATGCGGTTAATGTAAGCGGAAACAACACTACAGACATCACTGTTTTAAATTTCATATCAAATCAATTGCTTATAAAAATAATTTGTATGCACAAAATAAATAGATTAAAAAACAGAAAATTGGCTATTCTTTTCCAAAGTAGGAAGGAATATTGTCAATAAACATTCAAAACATACTTCACTCTACTTTCATGTTGCAACAAAATGTTAGAAGTTTTAAAACCTATACGAGAGAAAGCAAGTGATTAACATTTTTTACAAAACATCATGAATTTTGAAGTTATTGAAGTTGCAATGTTGATCGGTAATCAATTTATATTAGCTTTACAAAAAAATTTAATAGACAAACAATAGAGATTTTGAATCTGTTAACCCGCCTTTTTGTAAGGCCGTGGACATGCGGATTCAACTAAGTCGATCTCTCAGTTATCGAGGATGGAATGCGATAGATTTGAGTCAACTGGATGGATAGGTAATGCAGCACGTTTGGAAGGTGGTTCGACTATGATTGGTGTGGCTCGGCCAAATATGGTTCGGCGTGAAGCAGGGATCGGCATATGCCAGTGGTTCGGTATGCTTTGGTTTGGTCTGGATAGTGTGGGTCAGTGTGATGGACATGTTTCGGTCAAGGTGGATCGGTATAGTTTGGGTCGGCAGGAAGGCTAGTGATTGGTTGGAGTGGATCGGCATTGAGGTGGTTCGGCATAGATGGCTCGACTGTGTTGGTGGGTCGTCATGAAGGGTGGCTCGGCTTAGCTAAATGGTGGTTCGGCCTTGGTTGTCGCTCGACAACTTCGAGTCCTGAGGCATGTGACTTCGAGTCATCACTCGAGTAGCTCGGTGGAGTACCAGGTGGATCGGCGTGGTTGCTTGGGGTGTCACTCGGTGTCCTCTAGCTTCTTGCTTCGAGTCTTTGTGGTTCGGCTCCTAGGATGTGGGTCGGCGTTTGGAGGTGGTTCGATGCTTCGAGTCTCCAGGCTCCTTACTTCGAGTTGGTGGTGTGGTCCGGTCAGAACCAAGGTGGGCCGGCATTGTTTTATGGGCAGATCACTTGAGGCTTCTGGGTACTTTGAGTCCAGGGATGCTCTGCTTCGAGTCAAGGGAGGCTGTGTTTCGAGTCGCCTTGGTGGCATTCATGGGTGGCAACGTTTGAATATGGAACATGTCACACCTATGGATTCTGAATCGGCCATGGACTTAATGGGCCATGGGTCACTCAAGAGACCTGGCAACCTGGATTTGCCTGTAAATACAGCACGTTGATCTCCGACTGGAGGATCTTCTTTCGGCTCTTTGACTTTCTCTTTTGTAAGGCTAAGGCATTCTGTCATTGTTAAACTTTGGATTGTAACTGTAATCGATTACAACAGTAATAAAAAGAAAAATTTCTAGAGTGCACGTAGGTTGGAGTTAGCCGAACCACTATAAATCCACTGTTTTTACTGATTTCTTTTTAATTTTCACTGTTCTTCATATTTATACTCTCTACATATATTCTATATCTGATCTGTGACTGTTGTTTGGTGATTTCATCTGGGGTGTTAGTGACCAATTTTGACGTAACATTTTGGTGCTTTCACTGAGAAAGCAAACACTCAAGAATTTTAGAGCTAGGAACTTGGATTCTAAGAAGTAATGGCTAGGCCACCAACAAGGAAGCAAGTGACAGAAAGAAGCAATCAAGAGGGAAGTCAAGAAGCCTCCTCTGGAGCTGGAGTTGGTCAAGCATCTACCTACATCACTAGAGACGAGAAGGAAGCGATGCTGAAAAGACAAGAGGAGATGATGCAGACTCTTCTTAGACAACTTAGACAAGCAGAAACTGCAGGAGCTCAGATCCGTGGAGCTGGATCAGAAGCACTCAACCAGTAAGCAAGGGAGTGGTTCAACAGAGGGTAGCCCCTAATCCGCGGACAACTATTAACTCGGATGAAGACATATCAATGGGTAATGCTGGACCAATCCATAGAGGGATACCTGACGATGCTGCGCAACCCGACATCAATAGGAATATGGGAGTACGTGATGAGGAGTATGTGCCAGGATTCCTTCGTGAGTCGGGGGACATATCTTAGGCAGCGGATAAGCATTACAGCTTGGAGACAATGACAAATAAACGGAGATGGTCAGACGAGCTGTGAGAGGTGGATTGGTAAATAAAGACTTGAAAAATGTGAATAGGAGTCCCTTTACTCCTACTATCAGGCAAGCTAGGAACCCATCGAATTTTAAGCTACTAACGTTGGAAATGTATGATGGAAGAACGGATCCCTCCGTTCACCTAACGAGGTACATGAGTCAGATGGAGGGTGGTGGCATCGGATGAGGTCATGGCTTGATGCTTTCCTTTGTATTTGACAGATATCGCAGCTATGTGGTTCAGACAGCAGGAGAGTGGTTCTATTGACACTTGGACGAAGCTGATTGAAAGGTTTATGAGACAGTTTCGAGTCCATATAGTCAGACCCAAGAACGTAGTGACCTTAACATCGATGAAACAATGAAAGGGAGAGTCGCTCAGGGATTTCTTAACCAGATTCAATGCGGCAGTAGCTTCAGTGGATCGACCCGCTCCATCGATGGTTTTGATGGCAGCAATTTCGGAGATTGCGGATGATTCAAATTTTAAGATATCGTTGGAACGGGACCCCCAATGGATCTTGGAGAGTTCTACCATGAAGCGGAGAGATTTCTAAGGCAGGAAGACATGCAAACCGAAAGAGAAGGGAGAGAGGCTGAAGCTTATGGTGTTGGAGGTGGAGGTCCACCAAGGAGGAAACAAACATGGACGATAAGGGCAAAAGGAAAATGAGTGACAATGTTAACCCCTCAAAAAGGAAACGAAGAGAATCAAAATTTTCTTCTCATACGAATTTAACAGAAACTCTGGAAAGGATTTACTTGGATATTCGGGGGTACCTCCAGTATCGAAGACCGGCAAGGAGGGAACCATCGGACTACGAGCGAGCGTCAAAAAAACATTGCATATTCCATGAGATAGATGGGCACAACACAAACGATTGTAAGCATTTGAGAGATACCGTTGAGTAGCATTTAAGGAATTGTCACCTACAACAGTACATAAGGAATCGAGCTGTAGCTGTGGAACGGGAGCGGCCACCGCCTACCTCGAATGAAGGTGACACTGGATCTAGTCACCGTCGGTTTGTTATCAACTGAATGAATTTATAGTTTTGAATAAGTAATAGAACTCAAAGTAATACGGCTATGTCAGCTACAAACATACGGGATCAAGGACGGTCCCTAGGCGCGCTCTAAGATGACGAAAAAAACCGTACTGCTTGGGTCTATGAAATCATATTTTCTTTTTCTTTTTTTGCAAACTCGGTTTCTTATTAGCACTTCATACATTTAATTCCCTTTGTTGTACGAACTTTCCCTTTGATAACTGAACTCTGTAATGATTGGGATTGGACCAATTCAATAAATAATATAGGCCAAGCGATTATCGTCCCAACTGGAGAGACGGGGCAGTAATCGCGAATTTCAAGTCCATTTGCCAGAGAGCAATGGAATGGACTCGAACAAAATAAATAAAGTCCTCGGTCGGAGAGCCAAGGCTGGAGAAATAAACAAAGTCCTCGGCCGGAGAAATAAAGTCCTCAGCCGGAGAGTCGAGGTAGGAGAAATAAACAAAGTTCTCGGCCGAAGAGCCTAGGCCGGAGAAATAAACAAAGTCCTCGGCCGGAGAGCCGAAGCCGAAGAATATAAAAGTCCTTGGCCGGAGAGCCAAGGCCGAAGAATATAAAAGTCCTTGGTCGGAGAGCCAAGGCTGTAGGACCTAAAAGCCCTTGGCCGAAGTGTCGGGGTCAGAACAGGATAACGTGACCCGAAGAGGTATATGGATTTAAAGTTAAAATAGGAAAGGTCGTGGATTCGGATTTCGGCTTGGAATAAATGGACACGAAGCGGTCTTGGATTTGGCAAGGGGCTCGGTGCGGTCTCGGAATCGAATATCGACTCAGAGCAGTCGTAGATTTGGATGAGAATACGGCAATCGTACTTGGATAGGATGGCTTGAATCATGGACATAATAGTATGGTTATGAACAGAACATAAACTTCAGATATTGGACTTGAAGATATTCAAAACACACCTTCCTACAGCAAGGCATGTTTTGGGGGGCAATTGCTAACCCTCTTTTTTGCAAGGCCGTGGACAGGCGGATTCAACTAAGTCGACCTCTCAGTTATCGAGGATGGAATGCGATAGGTTTGACTTGACTGGATGAATATGTAATGCAACACGTTTGGAAGGTGGTTCGGCTATGATTGGTGTGGCTCGGCCAAATGTGGTTTGACGTAAAGCAGGGATCGACATATGCCTGTGGTTCGGCATGCTTTGGTTCGATCTGGATAGTGTGGGTCGGTGTGATGGACATGGTTCGGTCAAGGTGGATCGGTATAGTTTGGGTCGGTGGAAGGCTAGTGATCGGTTGGAGTGGATCGGCATTAAGGTGGTTCGGCGTAGGTGCCTCGGTCATGTTGGGTCGTCATGGAGGGTGGCTCGGCTTAGCTAAATGGTGGTTCGGCCTTGGTTGTCGCTCGGCAACTTCGAGTTCTGAGGCATGTGACTCCGAGTCATCACTTGAGTAGCATAGTGGAGTATCAGGTGGATCAGCGTGGTTGCTTGGGGTGTCGCTCGATGTCCTCTAGCTTCTTGTTCAAGTCTTTGTGGTTCGGCTCCTGGGATGTGGGTCGGTATGAAGGAAGGTGGGTCGGTATGAGGGAAGGTGGGTCGGCCTTTGGAGGTGGTTCGGTGCTTCGAGTCTCCAGGCTCCTTACTTCGAGTTGGTGGTATGGTTCGGTCAGAACCAAGGTGGGTTGGCATTGTTTTATGGGCTGATCACTTGAGGCTTCTGGGTACTTTGAGTCCAGGGATGTTCTGCTTCGAGTCAAGGGAGGCTGTGTTTCGATTCGCCTTGGTGGTATCCATGGGTGGCAACGTTTGAATATGGAACAGGTCACAACTATGGATTCTGGATCGGCCATGGACTTAATGGGCCCTGGGTCACTCAGAAGGCCAGGCTACTTGGATTTGCCTATAAATACAGCATGTGGGTCTCCAGACCGGAGGATCTTCTTTCGGTTCTCTGACTTTCTCTTTTCTAAGGCTAAGGCATTGTCATTGTTAAATTTTGGATTGTAACTGTAATCGATTATAACAGTAATAAAAAAGAAAAATTTATGGAGTGGACGTAGGCCGGAGTTAGCCGGACCAGTATAAATCCATTGTTTTTACTGTTTTTTTTTAATTTTCACCGTTCTTCATATTTATACTCTCTACATACATTCTATGTAACAACCCTGTATTTTGTAAAAAAATTAAATTGAAATTCCTGATTTAAAAACTTTATTTATTTATTTAAATCGGATAAAACTTTATTTTATTTATTAAAATGAATAATTTTTTTATTTTAAAAATTAATTTTGTTTTTATGTGAATTATACTTTCAAACCTGAATATATTGAATATTTTACAAAAAAAATGAAATTTGGTCAAAAGGGTCAAACTTTGACTTTTAAATTTAAATTTTAAATTTTTGAAATTTATCTTTTATTATGAAAGTAAATTAAATTTCAAGAATACTGCTTTTCGTTTCATTGAAATCCGATTTATAATGTGAGAGTTATGCCTTTTTAACTATTGTGTGAAATTTGCTGTATTTAACAAAATTGTTTATTTTAAATTATATAAATAATATTTTATTTGGTCATGTAATGCTCTAATTTATGTTTATATGGTTAAATAACATGTATTGTATATATTTGGTTTTAAAACATTTTGAAAGTGTAATTGACATTTTCCAGTGTCAGTTGTATTTTTGTTTTAAAATTTCTAATTTCCAGTTTCAATTGGTTAAAGTAATTCTTTATTTATCTTTATATTTTTCTTAATAACTTATTTTATTTTCATTCCCACTTTATTTTGTTCCTCATTTATTTTATTTATTTTACATTTTATTTGTTTTAAAGTGAAATAGAAATTTTCTAGAGCCAGTGGTATTTTTCTTTGTAATTTTCATGCCCTGTTTTCAATTTTTAAACAATTGCTTTAGTTCTTTTTCTATTTTTCTCCAATTTAATTATTTATTTCATTTTATAAATGATAAATAAATTATTTTATTTCAAATTTTGCTTTATAATATTTTCAAAATGAAGTGGATATTTTTCCAAGGCTAGTGATGATTTATTTGTAATTTTTGAACACTGTTTTGATTTTTTAAGCAATTTTTTTTATTCTTTTTCTATTTTCTTTAAATTTAATCATTTATTTTAATATTATTTCACCTTTTTTCAGGTTTTAAATGTATTTACTGAAATTATTTTGTTATATTTGATTTAAAAGAAATAGAAATACAAAGAGACTTAAACCCTTTCATTTTCCTAGTGACCTTTCATTTGCTTGCCTCTTCCTTTTCCCGGTGACCTTTCACTTTCCCTTAGCTTCAGCCGTGCATTTCTATGTGATATTCACATGAAAAATTCCCACCTCATCTCCATTCACGGCTATTTCCATTTGAGAGGAAAAAAATGAGCAATGGCTTCCATTCTTCCTTCTTTTTTCCCCTTTTCCCTTGATTTTTTGCCCTGATCTTCTCTTGTTTGCTCGGCCATATCCCCTCATCTCCTCCACTGACCACCACCACCACTTCCTTCCCCACATCGTCCATGGCCTGACCTCTTCCTTCTCTGACCAACAACTGTCGTGACCATCCCATGAGCATAACTCCACAAAAATGTGTGCGAAACCCCTCCAAAACAACGCTAGCCAAGCCTATACTCCACCTACCTTTCACATATTGCCTTGGCCGCCTCCTATTGATCCACCACCACCATGATACCACCTATGGACACCCACCTACCCACTTTCCAGACCTGAGCCATGCAAGGGCCGATCGCACTTTCCCTTTGGCCGAGCCAAAATGTTGACCAAACTCCACTATTTAGCCTTGTTCTATTGTATACTTCATATTATAACTCCTACCATCGTATCCACTTGTAGCCGCACCTATATGATTCCATAACCCGAGATTTAGCACCTTCATAGCCTAGCATATGAACCTTATGGCCAAGTATTGGAGTGGATGAAGCAAAGTCTAATCTTGCTTGTTCATTATTGCTTCGTATTTCAATTCGTTTCTACATCGTTTTGTGTTTGACATATTCATATGTTATATTGCATTGTCTTGTTTTGGTTGTTGTGACAAGATGATATCTTGGCTCTCTCCACTCATCTGATTCACTAGTGTGCTATACCGTGCTTGTCGTGGCTTTGGAATCGTTTTGTGTGCCGTAGTGGTCTTCAGCTTGAAAAGGTGAGTCTTTCTCACTCCGACATTTCTACTTATGAAATAGTAAATGGATGACAAGTGTTTAGTAATTAAAACGTTATGCAAGTTAATGATGATTATATGTTATGTTATTCCATGTCATTACCATGTTAACTCCGATAATTATCACCTGACATCTGATATTTGACATTATATTGTGATATTGACATTGTTTATGTTGTATATGTATATATTCACACTGCAAGTTCCCTGTTGCAATAGAATCACTATAGGTTAAAATGATACATACCCGAACGGACATTAGAATAGGGAAAAATCGTTATGGGATGAAATGATAGGCTTGAGCAATTTTTATTTATTTTTATTTACTTGGGATTGCGGGTTTGAAATGATAGAACCCGTGTTTTCTTTTTAAATTGCGGATTGAAATGATATATAGCTATATCACTTGACCTAGGTTAGAAAATTATATACAGACCCCTGGTATATTTTAAAATGATTTTTATTAAAATACGTATTTTTAAAAGTATGAATTTGATTTAAAAATATATACTTTATGGTTTTAAGAAAGTTAAATATTAAGTTTTGAATTTATGAATTTAAGTATGTAAATTTGAACTAAATGTGATTTTTGACTTTAAATTTTATTTTAAAAATGTAAGTAAATAATGGAAATTAAATTTCAAGTTTTGAAACGATATTTGAAGAAAAATGTTAAGTTTTGTCGAAATTTATAAGTTAAGAAACAGTGAAATTTTGACTTAACGAATGAAAGTGAGTTTTAATTGGATATCTAATTATGAAATTTTGTTGTGATAAATCATATGTTAAGTTGATTTAAATGTGAAATTTTGAAGTCTAGAAATATGATTTAAAAATTTAAAATAGAAATATTTTGAAGTTTAATGTTTCTGAAGTTATAATAAAATCTAGAATTTTTATTAATAGCATTTCTAAAATGCTGTATATTTATGACAGCACACTAAAATGCTGTTGTTTTGAATTTAAGTATGTTTGAAGCAAATAAATATCTATTTCGGCATTTTATAAATGCCGTTGTTCCTAAACTAAACTATTTTGGAAATTTTAAGCTACGATAGCACTTTATAAATGTCGTCGTTGCTATATTTTGACAATGTTTGAAATATTATAGATTTTAACACCGTTTGAGTTATATTTTAAAGTGTTAAATGATTTAACTTTTGGAATTGATTATTTATGAAATTTAAAAAGTTTGAATATATATTTAATATTTAAATTTGAATTTTTAAGGAATCTAAATTGAATTTGAATTTATATAAGGTTTACTTGGTTATGTGTTAATTTGAATGAATTGAGATAAATGAATTTTTGAATGGAATTTTGAAATGTATTTTGTAATGATATTTGAAATAATAAATAAATGACATAATTGATTTTTAAAATGATATTTAAATTTGAATATTTGAAATTGAATTCAAATAATGATTTGATAATGAGGTTTTGAAAGGATATGATATTTTGATGATTTAAATGGTTTGGAAATGATTTGATCTTTATTTTGAGAAAGAATATGAATTTGGAATGATATTTGATTTTGATAAATGAATATTTGAATTTTACATTTGTATGAAAAGATATTTCAAAACTAAGTAATAATGAAGTAAAATTTGAGATATATGAAATTATAAAATTTAGTTTTGAAATGTGGGATATTAAAGCTTTGAAGTATATTAAAATTTAATAGTTTATTTTATGGATCAAATCTATACTTAAATTGATAAGATTTGAATGTTTTGTAAGGAAATTGAATTGAATTAAAACTGATGGTGTGACTTGAATTAAATTGGAAATTTGAAATTGTGGTTTAATTAATAAATTTGTAAAATGTAAACAATTAAAGGAATGTTCCATGATTTCAAATGTATGATTTCAAAATGTTATGATTTTCAAAGTGTAATGATTTCAAGTATTTTGGTTTCGAAAAAGTTATAACTTTGAAAGTATTATAATTTTTGAAAGGTGAATATATGTTTGAAATGGAAATGTTAAACTATTTTGATTTCAATATAGTTTGAAATAAAAATGATTTTAATTTCGAAGTATAAACTATTTTGATTGAATAAATAGTTTTGAAATAAAAATGGTTTTGGTTTCGAAGTATAAACTATTTTGGAAGGAATATAGTTTTGAAATGAAATGATTTGATCTTTTTGAAGTATAAACTATTTTGAAATGACCACGGCGGTATAATAACGTTTGGTTGTTAAAGAGACCGGGATCAGAAGTTGTCATACTCTCTGCCAACTTCGAAAACCACTTTAACAACCGTGTACACGGTGGAGATTCCATAGTAAAGTAGGATGGTGGCATCGTTTTTGAGGTATATTACGTGGACCCAACTCCCATGAGTTGGCATAAAGTGGCTAAAGCAGAAGCGATCTCGGGCCAAAAGGGGTTGCTCCTCTGGTCGGACACATTCCTTCGATACTATACTCTTACTTGTGGTTGATTTGATGGCCATCCTCCGATTTTGATTGGGAGTGTGTTCCGAGGTGGGCGTATGTGGCTGCTGCGTTACCACCAGCCCGTGTGCGTAATTGGTATATCTACCCTAGCATTGCCTTGTGTGCCGTGTCACCTACCATACCGAGCCTTTACTATGAGTTTGTTTTTCTCCTGTTGCCCGTGTGGTATCCTCTGATAGTTTCCTGATCTGTAGATATCATGATATTGGATGGACTACTGGGACTATTATGTGTGAAGGATGATATGGGTAAGCCCGGAACGCTATTTTAAAGTAAGTTTATTTTGCTGTAGACATTATTATAATAGCGCAATATTACTACATGATAAATAGTTTGACGGATCCTTAGAGGATGGGCGATCCCAAGCATCCTTTAAGTTACTGATGCATTTTGTTACTGTTCACTTGAGTTGATTTACAGTTCATAAGTATTTATGTCCTGACTCGAGTGTTTTGTGTTTTGTGTTTTGCTTTACGCTCGAGTCAGATTGAGTGATTCAACATTCAAGACTCACCTTCGGAGTTGGAGATTTTCTTGAAGATCCAGCCATATATTCTGCTTTCAGTATTCAGTGATTTCAATGATTTATTCTGATTTGTACCCGATGTATCTTATTACTCTTCTGTTGTATTTTGTTTAACTCTGATGTATCTTATTTTTATATAGTAGCTTCATGAACTACTATCCCTTTTACTTCCGCTGCATTATTATTTACTCTGTATCTGTGATCTGCGACTATTTATTTACTGTATATTCTGAGATTTGCCAAATTTTATTTACAACGAGGTATTTTGAGCAATTCAAGTCCGACATGTGCGGATGCGAATGGTTGAAAATATCGGGTCGTTACATTCTATCTGTGATCTGTGAATGTTGTTTGGTGATTTCATCTGGATTTGGGTGTTAATGACCAATTTTAGCGCTAACAGAATCCAAATAGCATGTATACCATGCAAACATTCTTAAACATAGCAACATTTATGATTTTTTTTTCCAAATAAACACAATTCTAAGTTTTACACTTTTTTCAAGCTTCTTTTACTCATTGTAATGTTACCATAGACAGAAAAAATATATGTAAAGCATTATCAACAAATAGCTCAAAAAACCAACTTAACTCATAATTAGCACAAAGAAGCATCTTGCACTGGTAATAAAGTTTCATATGAAGAGCGTCAACATGCTTCATCCCATCCATTTTATAAATTTTCTCAGGATGGCTGAAAAATATGTGAGTGGACCTACATAGAAGGATATCTAATAAGAGCATGTCTTTAGATATGGAGAGAAAAAATTGATTTTATGTAGTCCACTAGAATCTGTGATAGGTAAGTGGTTTTCTCACATCATTAAAATCTTAATTAAGCTAAAAATATACAAAAACATCAATTATAGGGAACACATTATCAATTTTTAATAAAAAAAACAAAGTCAAAAGGAGGTGGGAAGTGGAGAAATAGTTTTAATGATTCAAAAAAGTAATCATTACCTCAGAATATGCATCAAGTGCTCTGCTTCTTTGATGTGCCTGCAAGATGTGAAGTTATTAGAATGATATACTGTTATTTACCAGCTTATTTGGTGTCTAAATATAATTTTTTTTTCCAAAAGAGAACATGAATGAATGCTATTAAGCAAATTTCTTGGCAAAAAAGAATCCACTTTATTTGGAAATGGCTTTAGTACAGGATACTATCTCTTTCGTCACAGAGGCAGAAAGTGGTATGTTTTTGTAAATAACTCTAATTTTGAAACTTGGTACGTAATATTTCCAAAAAAATATCAATATTATGGTCTAATCCCTCCTCTTCTATCTTATGAGAAACTTACTCCGATCTTGCAATGTTTTACTATTAAAACCACACTTTTGGAGGTAAAATAATAATTCATATTAAAAGTGGAATGGAAATTTCATGATGGGGGTATTTCTTATATAGTTAAGGACCTCAACCTTTGGACATATTCAGACATTATACGTCATCTCCTCACTCTTCTAACCTAAGATTTCATACAGTGATTAATCTCTGATGCATCATTTAATCATCTAATAATTTTGCGAATCCTACTTTGCATATTTCGTTGACTGTCTAAATATGTAGGACAACTCTCCTAGCACAACATGCATAATCAGAAAATTACAAGAAGATAAATTATAAATGAAAAAATGTGAATGGTTTTCAGAATGAGTTGCAATAGATTGCTAGTGTATTGAGAAAGCTAGCAAGCAAGGAGAATTGTAGTTGTATGATTCTATAGTATAACCATGACATATTGTACTTGCAAGAACAAAGAGATAACAATCAACCACAGAAATAGATCATTATTAATAATCATGATCTTTTTAGGTTGATTTTTAGGCTCAGAATTCACAGTATAAAAAATATTTAATTTTCCCATTAATTTTTGTATCCTACTGTTGACGTCCGGTTTTTCTTTCGGACACCATTATAATTATGTTAGACATCAATATTTTTTATGTACTTCCGGCCGCCATATTATATTCTTTCACTCAACTTTACATAGCCGCATCTCTCATCTCTTCCTAACAAATTTACCTATTTCTCAAAAATTCCAAGTCTTAAACCTAAAAAAAAAAAAAAAAAAAAAAAAATCTTTTTTTGCGTAATAGATGTTGGAAGTTGGAGATTTAATAGATAAACCCAATTGTGATGATTATAAAGATATTAGTTTAATTTTCATATGTTAAAGTCTATTTTTCTTCAACAAATCAAGCATAAATATATTGTTTATAATTTTTTTATTTTTCAACAAATCAATCAACCACGACCAACTCAACTGCAATTTGAAAATCAAGGGCTTCATAAAAAAGTTGGAGAAGTAATGCTTACTCGACGACTGCATATGTTGTTGAGAGGTGAGGAGCTTCCGACTTGCTAATAAACGACTCGACTTCTTCATTTTTTCTTCCCGCTGTTGCATTCTTTCTTAAAAAAAGAGAAATAAGCATCTTGAATTGTTGGTGCGTGTTCACGTGAAGAAAATAGTAACAATGTTAGAAAGTGGGAAATAGAATTGTTTAAGGTGGCTTTAGTTTTGGTAGCCAAAAGAAAAAAAATCTATGTGCCAATAGTAGTAGACTAATTTTAAATAAGAATGGAATGAGAATATTTTGTACAAACGAATATTTAAACTATTAAATGCCAAAATTAGAAAAGATGTTCAATAAATAACAACTAATATGCTGAAAATTAAATAGTAATAAAATTTATTAATTAATTAATACCGTAAAATCGCACATTGATTGAACAATATGGAGATATTCTGCCGCATCTATAGTAGCAACCAATAATTGACTAAATGATACACATAGTTTGATATAAGGAAGGATCAACAGCCATAATTTTGATCATCTTTTGACTAAATCAAAAACTCAAAGATATTTTTTCCTTTTTTTTATAGAATTACATAAGTTCATATATCGTTTTGTTCCATTTACACTTTATAACCGGTACATCCAACTATTAACAAAATTTAGGAGTATGCAAAAATTATATAATTATGCCATCTTTATGAAAAGTTTAAGCAGCTAAATAATTAATGTTAATTCAAGTAAAAACTGCATGTGACAACCATACCATATTGAAGAGGTATAATGATATTACGGAAATTGAGGAGGTTTGATTGGAATATTTCAACAAGCACATTATATGCTCTAAACTATCACTAAGTGAAAATAAGTACGTAATTCTATATACCAAAATTAAACATAAAGGAGGAATTTTTGTACCCAATAAATAGCCTTATATACAATTGATCAATCACCTATATAGTATTATCTCCTTGGAATAAATTAGGTTTCAGATATCAAATTTTCCATTGAACTTCTTCCTACATATATACACACCATTTGGCTGAAATCATATTCATAGCCTTACGTCAAAACAATTACTTCTTTAACCTCATTATAGCCTTACCATGAAGAAGTGACTATAGTTACAAACTTCAGTGTCGACGGCTTAAAATAATCAGCTGTACAAACTAAATTTAGTAATAATAGACATATATTCTAATTTTTTTAACCGAATATGGTAAATCGCCCGATTCACATCAAGCTAGCAATTAACCTATACCCAAATTTATTAAATTTTCAATTTTATAAGTAGCTACTTCATCAACCTATACAAAATGTGGCAATAAATAGTTAAATTTAACATAATCAGGAATTTAATGTGACATGCATTTGAAATAATCATCATCGAGGATCAAATACTATATTGTCAGAATAAATTTCTATAAAAAACCAATACAAATAATATCTTTTAAACTATAGCTGTAAAGGATGTTATACGTCTAGTATACAAAAACAGAGAATAATCAATTATAAACTCGTCTCACAAGTTTATCAATCAGATTTCCACTATTACAGAAGTATGTATTTGCTAAATTAAGCAATATGTCGTAATTAAATTACAATCACAATCCAACAACTATAGTAATAATAACTATAGCGATAGATCAAACGTTATACTATTTTAAAAAAGTACAATCTAGAAATGAAAATGATATATATAAATAAATAAATATATAAATCAATTATAAACCTAACCGGTTTGAAGAAGGAAATTCCGTCTAAGGCTTGTCATAACAATTTCCTTAAGACTTTATTTAATGTCTCCCAAGATACAACAGACGTAATCCGCACGAGATTGTAATGAGTATGTCAACTCTATGCTATATTGTATAGAGCAGTAGAAAAGAAGAAATTAGATTGAAATTGATTGAGAATGTGATCAGGATTCTCATCTATTTATAATTTTGTCCGCATCCCTTTGAACAGTCGCGTCCGCTTGACGGGTCGCGCCTGTTGCCTTTTGAACCGCTGCTGTTCGTTAACGGGTCGCACCCGCCTCTTTCTCGCATCTGTTCGGCCGCGCCTCTTCAGCCGGGCCGCGCCCGCTTCTGTTCGCCCGCGCTTATTCAGTCAGGTCGCACCTGCTCGCGTCTAACGGTTCGCACCCGCTTCAGAAGTTGCACCTCCTCAGTCAATCCGCGTCCGCTTCTAAACATTCGCGTCTGTTCGTATAGCCTGCAACTGTTAAAAAACCCGACCTAGTAAAAATAGGATCATATTAGACCCAAACCCGAGCCCGGCCCGGTTTGGTCGGACGGACGATGGCGTCGGCGTGCGCGCACGTGTTGCGGAGATGCATGATCTCCCTCCTCACAATAAAGCATACATTTAGGTGCCCCTAAGGACCAACCCCTTCATTGCAAAGCTATTAATATATTAGAATAGCTTTGCAATTTTGGCGATGTGGGACTATGTGTTTTCATTCATTTTGCTATTAGAAATTCCAACAATCTCCCACATGAATGATAATATACATATCCCCCACACAAAGCGAAATATCACAGAGTACATATGGAATAATGCTTTATCGTGGATAAGTAGATATCACTTTGAACTTTCCCGAGTTAAAACTTATCGGATCTACTTGGCTAATCGGTGAATTATTTCATCTTGAACCGTCGTCCTTTATTGTATATCCACACAATAAGCTTTATGAAGCATTGATTCCCTTCTCATCCAATCTCTTGGTTGTGTTCATTTTGGTCCTGAACAATTTTTGGTTCTGCGAGTGTTTATAGAAAATATAAGCCTTTAATATTCTTATAGAGCCGACACAGCTCACACTAACATAGGTGATCGCAACCATTAAGAGTATCCTACATATATCCTACTTGTTATTTTCAAGATATGGTCATCATTAAAAAACATAGTTTTAACCTTTAAATTCTTCTGTAGGCATGCATTTATATTTTGCACCATAGGAATGGAGTTGGATAATGTCCACGTAAATGCATTACTTCTTGAGTTACTCAGAACTGGTCTGCCTATTGATCCTAGTCCTTGGGATCTCCAGTTGCTAGGATAGGTTTTCGTATAAGATAACTCTTAGTGGTTTAGGCTTTTAAACCCATTTCCCTCGATGCGCAGTCAATTTTCTCTCTTGATAAACCTTTAGTAAATGGATCTGCTAGGTTATCATTTGTTCTAACATAATCTATGGAAATAGTTCCATTTGAGAGTAACTGCCAACTGTGTTATGGCGTCGACGAATATATCGTGATTTTCCATTATACACAAAGTTATGCGCTCTACTTAGCGCGGCTTGGTTATCACAATGTATGCATATGGCCGGTACAGGTTTAGGCCAAAATGAAATATCTTCTAAAAAATGACGAAGCCATTCTGCTTCTTTGCCTGCTTTATCTAAAGCGATAAACTCTGATTCCATAGTGAATCGAGCTATGCATGTTTGTTTAGTAGATTTCCATGACACTGCTACCCCTACTAAGGTAAAGACATAACCACTCGTTGATTTTGATTCCTCTGAATCGGCAATCTAGTTTGCATCACTATATCCTTCTAAGACGGTAGGATATTTTCCATAATGTAAGGAATAATTCATGGTATTTTTTTAAATATCCAAGCACTCTCATTAGTACTTTCCAGTGTTCCTTTCCTGGATTGCTTGTATACCTGTTCAGTCTACTTACTGCATAAGCTATATCTGGTCTTGTGCAATTCATGAGATACATGAGACATCCTATTACACGAGAGTATTCTAGTTGCATTACACTCTCATTAGCATTTTTATGCAGTACTTTTGATGGATTAAAAGGTGTTCTTATTCCTTTAATTTCAAAATTTAGAAAATTTTCAATCACTTTGTCTACATACTATGACTGAAATATTCAATTCCATTAGGTGTTCTTATTATTTTGATTCCCAAAATAACGTCTGCAACTCCTAAGTCTTTCATATCGAAATTGGTAATTAACATCTTCTTCATGGTGTCTATTACCTGAGTATTTGGACCAAATATTAACATATCGTCTACATATAAACAAATATTCACATATGATTGTCCAATTTGCTTATAATAAACACACTTATCGCATTCATTTACACGAAAACCATTTCTCATCACGACACTATTAAATTTTGCGTGCCATTGTTTTGGATCTTGTTTTAGTCCGTATAATGCTATTACTAATCTATAGACTTTGTTTTCATTTTCTTTGGAAACAAAACCTTCAGGTTTGCTCCATGTAGATCTCCTCATCGAGATCTTCATTTAAGAATGCTGTCTTTACATCCATTTGATGAATTTCTAGCTTATAGATCAATGCACTTGCTATTAGCATTCTTATAGAGGTTATTCGTGTTACCGGCGAATATGTATCAAAAAAGTCTACTCCTTCTTTTTGATGATATCCTTTGGCTACTAATCTGGCTTTCTACTTATCGATAGAGCCATCTGCTTTCATTTTCTTCTTGAAAATCCATTTACAACCAATAGGTTTTATTTCAGGTGGAATATCAACAATTTCCCAAGTTTTATTACTTAGAATTGAATCAATCTCACTTTGGATTGCTTCTTTCCAACATGAAGACTCAGAAGATGACATTGCTTTCTTGTACGTTTGAGGTTCATGTTCTAACACGTATGTGAAAATTTCCAAACCAAATTTCTTGGAAGTCCTAGCCCTTATGCTTCTTCTTGGTTCAACTTCCTCAATCTCATGATAAGTTTCTTCTTCATGTGAATTGTTTGATTCTTCTCTTGTCCTTTTAGGGACATTATTCCCTTCATTCCTTTTGTGTGGAAACACGTTTTCAAAGAATGAGGCATCTCTAGATTTCATGATTGTATTTACATGAATATCAGCTATATCAGACTTGAATACCAAAAAATATATAGGCACTACTATTTTGGGCTAGCCCTAAGTAGTAACAATCTACCCTTTTTGGTCCAAGTTTGACTTTCTTGGGAGACGGAACTGGAACTTTTGCCAAGCACCCCCACACTTTGAGGTATTTAAAACTTGGTTTGTGTCCTTTCCATAACTCATATGAAATTGTTCCTGTTTTATTGTGAGGGGCTTTGTTTAATATATGATTAGACATATTTAAGGCTTCCCCCTACAAGTTCATCGGTAGACCATAAGTTAAAAGCATGACAATAATCATGTCTTTTAACGTTTTGTTTTTCCTCTCGGCTATACCATTTTGTTGTGGTGAATATGGAGCTGTTGTTTGATGAATTATACCATTTTCGGCACAGAACTGTTCAAAATGGTGATTCATATTCTCCACCTTGATCGGATCTCAATATCTTGACCTTTTTATTTAACTGATTTTCTACCTCAGCTTTGTACTTTATAAACGATGTAATTGCTTCATCCTTACTATTTAAAAGATATACATAGCAATATTGTGTATAATCATCAATAAAAGTGATAAAGTACTTTTTTCCACCTCTTGTAGGTGATGATTTAAAATCACACAAATTTGTATGAACCAAACCTAGTGATTCGCTGCTTCTATCAACAGATTGAAATGGTTTTTTTAACCATTTTTGCTTCTACACAAGTCTCACATTTGTAGTTCTTATCTACTTGGAATTTTGGAATTAATCCCAAGTTTGATAATATTTTCATTTTTCGAAAATTTATGTGTCCTAATCTATCATGCCATAGTAAAATTTCGTGCTCAAGCAAGTAAGAAACTTCAATTTTATTAATAGCACAATCAGAATACATAGTTTTATTGCCGATAACGGCTACATTTGCTTTAAATAGGCCATCACATAAATATCCCCTTCCGATATACATTCCATCCTTGGACAGAACCATCTTGTCTGACTCGAACACCATTTTGAATCCTTTCTTTGATAGTACTGTACCAAAGATGAGATTCTTGCGTATGTTTGGAACGTGGAGCACGTCATTCAAGTTGACAGTTTTTCCAGAAGTAAACTTGAGGATTACTGTGCCACTGCCTTCGATCATAGATACTGTAGAATTACCCATATAGAGTTTTTCTTCGTGATCGAATTTCTGGTATGTAGAAAACATGGATTTGTCAGATCAGACATGATGAGTAGCGCCTGTGTCTACCCACCATTGGTTAGGATTCTAAACCATATTGCATTCAGATACAACTGCCGAGAAGTTGGACTCATCTACTTCCATGTTGTCTACTATATTTGCCTCTTTGTTGCAGTCCTTTTTGAGTCTGCAATCTCTAGCAGCATGTCCAACATTTCCACAAACCCAACACTCACCATTAAACTTTTTGTTCGTTTGTTGTCTTTTGGTTTGTTATTTGGAGCTTTCCTTTTCTTTTAGAAATTATTCTTTTTGTTTTTGGTCTTTGAATCTTCAGCCATGCCTCCCCGCTTTGTTTTGTAACTCCACGGTTATCTGCCTCAATTTTGAGTTGGACTATGAGATCCTGTAAAGATATTTCCTTCTTCTTATGCTTTAGATAATTGCAGTAATCTCTCCATGACGGCGGTAGTTTTCTCGTGATGGCTTCAACCAAAAACGATTCTCCAACCTTATGACCTTCCGCTTCGAGTTCATGAATGATGATTTGCAGTTTATGTAGTTGAGCAGTCACCAGTTTGGAGTCAACCATCTTATAGTCCATGAATTTGTCTACAATGAATTTCTTAAGACTGATATTCTGCGTCTTATACTTCATGGCAAGTGCATTCCAGAGTGCTTTTGCTGTCTTTAGAGGCTGATATACTTTGTATAACACATTGTCTAGACAATTCAGAATATAGTTTCTACATAGAAAATTGGAATGCTTCCACATATCAACATCTGATTCCTTGCCTGGTGTAGGAATCGATTCCTCCTCCTCGAGATACCGTTGCAGACTGAGTGTGGTGAGATAAAATAACATTTGATTCTACATGTTAGAAAATTGCCACCATCTCCTTTAAAAGGATCGGGCCTGTTGTGTGTTGTAGCCTTTGTTGATAATTCAACTGTTGCCATCTCTGTTTTAGCAAAAAACAAGAAAGTCTTAAGATGTTATACGTCTAGTATACCAAAAGAGAGAATAATCAATTATAAACTCGTCTCACAAGTTTATCAATCAGATCTCCACTACTCCAAAAGTCTGTATTTGCTAAATTAAGCAATATGTCGTAATTAAATTACAACCACAATCTAACAACTATAGTAATAATAACTATAGCGATAGATCAAACGCTATACTATTTTAAAAAAGTACAACGTAGAAATGAAAATTATATATATATATATATATAAATCAATTATAAACCTAACCGGTTTGAAGAAGGAAATTCTGTCTGAGGCTAGTCGTAACAATTTCCTTAAGACTTTATTTAAAGTCTTCTAAGATACAACAGACATAATCTGCATGAGATTGTAATGAGTACGTTAACTCTTTGATATATTGTATAGAGCAGTAGAAAAGAAGAAATTAGATTGGAATTGATTGAGAATGTGATCTGCATTCTCTCATATTTATAATTTCGTCCGCATCTCTTCGAATAGTCGTGTCTGCTTGACAGGTCGCACCCGTTGCCTTTTGAACTGCTGCTGTTCGTTAACGGGTTGCACCCGCCTGCTCCTCGCATCTGTTCGGCCGTGCCTCTTCAGTCGGGCCGCACCTATTCTGTTAGGCGCACCCGCTCCCGTCTAACGGCTCGCACCCGCTTTAAAAGTCGCACCTCCTCGGTCAATCTGCGTCCGCTTCTGAACCCTCGCGTCTGTTCGTATAGCCTGCAACTGTTAAAAAACCCGACCCAGTTTTGCAGTAAAAATTGGATCATATTAGACCCAAACCCGAGCCCGACCCAGTTCGATCGGTCGGACGGACGACGGTGGCGGCGCGCGTGTGTGGTGGAGATGCATGATCTCACTCCTCACAATGAAGCATACATTTGGGTGCCCCTAGGCCCCAACCCTTTCATTGCAAAGCAATTAATATACTAGAATAGCTTTGCAACTTTGGCGATGTGGAACTATGTGTTTTCATTCATTTTGCTGTTAGGAATTCCAACAAAATATGGGAAATAATCATGATCAAAACTAAAATCAAGATAAAGGATGTCCTAAATTTAAATGAGTTAGTACTTAGTTTGTAATCAATAACAGTGAAGACTATCGTGGTGTTAGGTGCCGACGAGGCAATTTGCTACATCAGATTGAAGGATCACGAGTAGGCGCAGGCGAGGAGGCATAGAGACGGATATATGATTGGATTTGTATGATTTAAGGTAGGATTCGTATTTAAAATAAAGAAGAACTGAGAATAGGGAATCATAGAGATATTCTAAGAGAGGAAACTAGGACTGCTCGTGAAAGAGGGTGGGTGTGACGATGGAGGCGGACAACGGTAGAGGAGGCAGAGTGATGAATGATGGAGTTAGGAAAAATCGACGTGGATGGTGGTAAGGTTTACATAAATGAAGATAAGTTTTCATTTGTGATAATATATTTAATAATATGGGTAACTATGCTAAATGATCGGGGATGGTATTGTAATTTTCATTAGATTTGGAGTCTATAAATATATAGCTCATTTTGTTATAATATATGTAAATATAAAAGTGAATATGCTTTTGTGTTTTTCTATTTAGTCTCACATCATGGGATATGTTCCATCTCATGCTCCAATGCCTATATATAAAGAAGCCTATGTAATGTAATTGTATCAATCAATCTTGTGTAACTGATATCAGTGTGAATAACATTTTCTCCTCTTTCCTAATGGCTTCTTATCTTTTTTTAGTTTATAACACGTTATCAGCACGAAGCTCTTATAAATCTTCTAAAGGGTAAGCTATCTTCTAAAGGGTAAGAAATCTTTCTAATCTAATTGATCAAATCTTTCAGATCTCATTCTATTAAATTTTTTTCTTTTAGATCTCATTGTATCATTGATCTAATTATTCGGATCTGATTATATTTGTACATCTTATTTTTTTCCCATGTATTTCAGATCTTGTTTTGTTGTAGATCTTATTTTTTTTAATTATAATTTTTCAGATCTTTTGTAGATTTTACTATCATGTTCATACGATATTTTTTTAGATATGTAGATTTTAATCATCGGATTTCTTATTTAATTGTCATTCATGTATATTTATTTTTTGTGATAATTTTAAATTTGATCCGAGACTAAAGTTGTTCCATAGACTAAAATGTAATTTTCTTTTTAGATCTAATTTTCCAAATTTCATTATATACATACATACATATACATACATACATATATATTACCGCATAGATCTTTCTCTATTAATCTTATCATTTTAGATCTCATTTTATTGTAGATCTAAACTTTTAGATCTCATTCCATTGTTTGGTGAAAAAAAGGTTTTCATTTTGAATTTTTTTTTTTTGGATTTCGGTTTGAATGAGAATTGTAGAAATAATTTTAGCACATGATTTATATTTCCAGAAGAAATATTTCGCTGTTTCTTAGAGAGAAAAATATAAGGATAATACGTATCTAGAAGATCATATTAAGTCTATATGAAAGAATAAGAACCTGAAGTTCATATGTGCGAAGGTGAAAGATTAAAGTTTTCATAAGCTGAAATAAAGCGATGAAAAAAAATAAGTGAGAAATTCCAAAAGAAGATGTTGATATGTCCAGAAGACATAACATAAAAATAACATGTTGAAATAACATTACAAATGTGGTAAATACTATTTTCTCGAAGAGAAATAGTATTATGATTCTCATGTTCGAATACAATTATAAAGAGTCCTCTTATTTTATTGTATTTATTTAATATTGGAGACATGAATTTCTTAAATAAAAATTATGCATATAAGTTTGCATTCCTTAAAAAAAGGTTTATATATGAAAACTTAAATATATAAATTTGAGATGTGAAGCTTTGAATTATTAGAAAAGCTAATTCAGATTATGGTAAATTCCCATTGCAATCAAACATGAAGTTTGATAATGAAAATAAAGCTGTACCTTTTAGGATCTAAAGTACTAAACAAAGACTTTATTTTAAAGTAAAATTGGAACCTGAAGTTCTAATTTTTTTTACCAATGGTATTAACTACTAAACCAAACAAATGCATAGAAATTTGTTCACTCCAGAAGCGGTGATAATAATAATAATAATAAAATCTCCAAAAGAGATTTGTTGATATATTTGGTGCCTTTACTAAACCAAATAAATACATAGAAATATATCTACTCTCCTACTCTCTTTCTTTATAAAAGAAAATAAGGTATTATAATAGGAAGTTTATTTCCTAATTTTTTTCCTTCTTCCATGCATCCAATCGTGTCTTTCAAAAGGTAAGATATAATAGATCAAGTTTCTTTCCTTTGGCTCATCAAGTGAGTATTTTGGATTCTTCATAAAATGAATGTTAATATTTATACACACATCAATTATGTTATATTATATACAAAACTCATTCATTTTTCCTCTTTCAGCAAAGAGGAGGTATTCGAATGTTTACTATTTTATATGCTTAATCTTTCACCTATTATTGTCATGTCACAAAAATATACTTATTGATGTTATCAATAACTGTAACTCATACAACATACTTTTTAGTTGCCAAGTCAAACTATTTTGTTTTTCATGATATAATTTATACACTATCTGATGTACAAATTTCCTCCCTCTGTTTAGCTTACAATGTGTAAATAGCCTCATATATTGATTCATATATTGGTCAGTAGCAATTAATAAATCATTAAATAAAATTAATTGATTAATGAGAATGGTCTAACAAAGATGCATATGAATACTTCATACATTTATTCTTCTTTTATATCTCTTATTGTTGACAAGGAACATAACGTATATACATGGTATATATTTATATTTCTCACTATTGCAGTTGTTATGAATTAATAAATGGTATTTAGTACTACCTATTCATATTCTTAAATCTGCCTATATTATGAAAGTAAACATAATAAAGTCAGCATAATCTTTGATTATAATTCATCCTTTCTCCACCGATCAATCCATATAAAGGCCTTTCCATATTTTAAGGGTAGTTTTGCATTTTCAAGGAAATTAATGAATGCATTTAATGAGATTGGATCTAGAGTTATTAAAAGTATGCAAATAAGAAATTATAGTCGCTTTATAGATTATATTTGGTTGTCTTTTACTATTTTGTATTAATGTTTTTTATTCTTTCACTGTAACTACTATCAAATATGGTTTCTTATTTTATGAAATGCATTGATTATATATTCATGAACAATATTTTGATGCCTCTGCATTTTTATTTCCAATTATAGTTGGTAATATGATAAACACAACCAAGCTTGAATTTAAAGCTTTAGACTTATTAGAAGACAACTTTGGGTCATAGATATTGGATGTTGACATCCAATTACAATCTCGTTGCTTAGAAAATGCCATAAAAATGATAATCCATTAGGATAAAGCAATGGCTCTTATATATTTAAGGTGTCATATCCATGACAAACTTAAAATAAAACATTTAACTGAAAAAGATTATCTTTACCTATGGAACTCCCTGAAGGAGCATTATGACCACCAAAATATGGTCACACTTCTAAACACTAGACACGAGTGGTTGAACTTGAAATTTCAAGTCTTTAAATCTGTTAGGAAATATAATTCCTCTATATTTAGAATTACTTCTAAACTAAAATTATGTGAAAGGATTGTCTAGTAATACTAACCTGAAGTTAGATCATTTCTTCGAATTTGACGACCGAAACTTCATTAATGATGAAAATCTAAGTGCAATAATAAATGATATGGTCGAATTGATCAATAGTAGCAACCTGATGTCTGCTATGTAGATTTTATTTTATTTCAGTTCAATAAATCAGTTGGAAGTTGGTGCTTGTATGTTTTTCCTTTCATAACTAATTGAAATAATGTACCGATAATGTTGGCTTTAATCAGTAGTCTATTTTAAAATTTTGGAAAGTACTAGCATTTATTTATGCTTATAAATTTAGTAGTTGCCTGACTATATTGTCTTTAGTTCTTAAGATATGGACCATCAATATTTGAGTGATAATATATGCCTGCTAGATTGTGCAACTACTCACATTATTTTGAAAAACCAGAAGTTCTTTCTCCAAACTATTTGAAAATATTTAGCTAAAAATTTCAACCATAGTAAATTTTCTAATATAATTGAAGGGTCCTTAAGAGGCCATATAGTATTACCAAATGGTACATATCTTGATTCAAAATACATTAGCAAATTTAAAAGAAATTTGTTGAGTTTTGAGGATACATTAATGAATGGCTACCATATTGGAACTATAATGAAAACGCTAATGAATATCTTTGCGTTATTTCTAAATTTGAAATCCAGAAGCCTATTTTAGAAAAATTTGGTACAATTTCAACTGGATTATATTTCACGAAATTTGGTATAATTGAGTCCCATATTTATACTTGAGCCAGAAGCTCACAAATGTCATTTGAATGCATCTTATCAATTGATAAAAGAATTATCCTTCTATCATTAATATGTATGATGTATTTGCTAGTAGCAATATGATAATGGATCAAAATGAGAATCCAAAGATGGTTATTATTTAGTGTGACAATGTTCGTCAACATTGAGGGGGAGGATAAAGCGATACAAGTTCATTTTGATCATCAGTGTCAAATATTTGTTAACGTGGATAATGTTGCAAAATATTAAGTAACTTGAATTAATATTAATAATATCCCTAGTAGACTTTCTCCAATAAAGATTTGAATCCCTGAAGGATTAAAATGTGTACACCACATCTGAAATATGGTACAAAAGTCAGTTTGAAATACTTTTGGAGTAAGTAATAAAGATGCTAAATAAAAGAGATGAGTGTTCTTGAAGAAACACTTAGGGGTACTCTTGAAGAGACTAATGACATGATTTTCAAATTACCCTAGAAGTGGTTTAGGTACCTAAAATGTGATAATTAAAGTAATCTCAATATATCATGTCTAGAACTGACAAGAAATAATCATTGATGATAAAAAAAGTGCTTATGTTTATAAATAGATTAAGGATCATGAATTAGGGGAAACATGACTAGCCATCATGAATCCTTTACCAATAGAGAAATATGGACATATAGTCCGCAAAGTAGCGAAAGTACTTGAAATGCTTAATATACCCCGAAGGTATAAATATGGTTTACATCATATTAAATGTTGATAGTATACAAATTTCTGAAGAATATAAATAACTTTGGTGGTTATGAAGAAGGCAAAGAACAAGGAGCATAGATTACAACCTACTTTTAAGTATTGTTGTAATGAAAATCTTGATATAATTCATGATGAGTAAATTACTTCCTATTTTTAAGTATCGTTGTAATGAAACTTTTAATATCCATTGAAGCAGTAGTTGCGATTTGCAAATACTTATTAAAGTATACAAATTCCTGAAGAATATATATAACTTTTTTAGTTATAAAGAATGCAAAAGACATGAAGTGTAGATTACAATCTTCTTCTGAGTATTGTTGTAATGAAAATCTTGATATACTTCAAGATGAGTAGATTACTTCCTGCTTTTTAGTAATGTTATAACGAATTTTTAATATTCATGAAAGATGTATAGTTGTAATACGCAAAACTAATTTGAAGCACAAAAATGAAAGCACATGAAGTGTTTTTCATAAAAGTAGCATACAAAATGCATAAAATGCATATAATATTTGGAAGAAACAATCTTAGAAAATTTGATTTTATCGAAGAAAACTATTAATAAATTGTATTAATAATGAGATTCATATTTATAGACCTAGAACTATCTATAACCAATTTGAGTTATCGAAAGACGAATATGAATTCAAAGGAAAATTTTAAATCAGGGGGAGCGTCTATAAGTATTTTATAATGCACTCTTTTTCCTTAACTAAGATTTTTCCTATTGGGTTTTTATTAGTAAGGTTTTAATGAGGCATTATCTTGATCCAGAAGTATCAACTCCCTAGTAACATTTGAAAATAAGTTACAATGTACTCTTTTCTCTTATTTAAGATTTTCCCATTGAGTTTTTCTTACTAAGGTTTTTAACGAGGCATTGTATTGTTCTAGAAGAATCAAACATCTTTTCAAGAAATAACATCGCAAATATTTTCTTTAAGTTAAATTGTATTTTTATCCTTGACTAAGGTTTTTCCGATCAGGTTTTCCTTTGTGAGGTTTTTAATGAAGTATTATATTGATCCAGAAGCATCAAACTCTCTTTGATTCTATAAATTATTGAAAATATCTCATACTATATTGTATTCTTTTTCCTTCGCTAAGATTTTCCCATGGGGTTTTTCTTCGTAAGGTTTTAATGAGACATTAGTTTGATTCAGAAGTATTTAACTTCATTTGAAGAAATGAGAAAATAAGATATGTTATTGTACTCTTTTTTTTTCCTTCACTTGGGTTTTTCTCAGTAAGGGTTTTAATGAGGCATTATATTGATAAAAAATATCAAACTCTTAGAAGGAATATCATTGTATGATATCTATGATTTCAAGTTGCACACTTTTCCTCGTTCAAGGTTTTTCCATTAGGTTTTCCTAGCAGAGGTTTTTAATGAGGCAACAGACAATATTCATAACGACCGAATGAATGTATGAAAGCAAGATAATAATGAGGGGGGACAATTGTCATGGATGCTTCAAAAAAACAATTTCTAGCAACCATATGAGCATCCAAGATATCGAAGATGCATATTCAAGGGGGAGTGATATAATATATGTAAATATAAAATGAATATGCTTTTGTGTTTTTCTATTTAGTCCCACATCTACATCTCATGCTCCAAGGCCTATATATAAAGAAGCTTATGTAATGTAATTGTATCAGTCAATCTTGTGTAACTAATATCCGTGTGAATAACATTTTCTCCTCTTTTCTAATGGCTTCTTATCTTTTTTTAGTTTTTAACACATTCGTATTATAAATGTATCTGATGTGAATAATAAAATGTCTTCTCTTCTTAACGTCTTCTGTTTTTCATTTTACAACAAGTTATCAGCACAATGCACTATATTATCACAAGCGTTACGGCATGCGCTGCGTGCGTATGATGGCACCGACATACTTCACACGTGAATTGTTTTTCTGCAAATTGTATCTATTTAACATATTCGAAAAAAATGATTTATAGAAATATCTAACCATGTTTATGTGTTGAAATCATTTGTTAGTTTACATTTATTTCTAAGTTGCAACATCTATTTTGTTTACGTTTGAATTTTATTTATATTATTAATTAATAATTTAGTTGTTAAATCCTATTTTTAAGTGATATTAAGATTTGATAGTATTTGTGATGGATGTTTTGAATTTATTAAAGAACTTTGTTTGTTAGATGCTATTTTTACGTAATATTAGGATTTGATAATATTTCTAGACGGAGGTTTTAAATCTGTAAAATTATTTAATTGTTAGATCCTATTTTCAAGTGATATTAAGATTTGATATTATGGGCGTTTTTGATAGTTCACGCAGATACCACCACCAATTACAACTATTATTAAAGATAATATAATATTAGATTAGTAGTTTTTTTAGTTACTTTGTTGCAGCATGCCTCTCTATACTTTGTTACAACATAATTCTAGAATTTAATAAATATCCTTTTCTTACCTATTCTTATGCCAGCCTATTTTTAGGCAATACAAAGTCTTCCACATTCACGAATTTATATATTTATAAGGAGAAACATCACCATTCAGTGCATACACTCCAGATTAGTATTCTTTTTACTTTTGATCTTGAATCTATCTAACACTTACTATATCTCTATATTTCATTCAAATCTAAAGGTAATTCAATGCTTCATCTCTAATATTTGTAGTTTATATGATACTGTAACATCAAGTTGCAGTTACTTTATTTTATTAAATGTTAATTCATTGGTACTTTTTTCTGGCATCTTATGCAAAGAATACTTGTAGTCTTTCTAAATTTTTTTAAGGTGGCCTTTCTCTTCTGCATGATTTCGTTTTTATTATATTGTTGCATCATACAAACGGATAGCATCCATGATGGACTTCTTTTACTTCTTAAATAGCTAATTTTGCGATTTATTAATAATTATATTAGATCTTGTGAGAATTTCTTACCATCATCTTTAATTATTGTTGCTTGCTGATATGAAAGTTGAACTTGAAATTTTGGTGTTTATGTTTGTTTACAGTACGTAAAAATCAGAACAATTGCTTAAAATCTCATTTTTATTGATTAGAATAGTCGCTTAAAAACTCATTTTTATTGCTAGATATTGCAAGTAATATGACCAAAAATATTATCTTTCTAATGCTTGCTTACTACTGTAACCTATGCATTTGTTTTACAATATTTACATGCTTCAGGAAACTTGAGTTGGTGCCTAAAATCCATAGCTCAGTATATATTTAATATTTAGGTTGTTTAAAATCACATTATTAATGCCCTGATAACTTGAAATATGGTCACACACCCTATGTACATTTTTCATGTGCCTTGAATTTTGTCACGCACCATTGATTGCTGCTTAGACTATATTTCGTCCTTTAATTATCCTGCAGCCTGAAATTTGGTCATGCCCCATGCATTTTTGCCTTGGTTCACACATCCTTGCTGTTGTCGTAATTGTAATTTGTCCTATAGCCATGCAATTAGTCAAGCACCCATGCCTAAGCTTTGATTTGCATGTCCATGCTATAGCCATATTTTTTTACGTCCCTTTCCTTTTATTTTGTTGCTTGAGTTGTTACATCCCTCCCTATTGCACTTTTATTTTGTTTCTTTGAGTTTCTTTCCCAGTCAGCCTTTTCCTTTGACTTTGATATGTCCTTGCCTATTGTCTTCGTTTATTAGCTGATTTTCTGATGGATGCTTGCATCCCTTTATTTCTAAATTGTTGTATATATTAATTGCTAATGAATCATCTTTCATTTGTAATTTTTGGCCTAGCCTTTTATGTTGGTATATGAAATTCTGAGTGATGTTCATTTTATTTTGCTGACCCTGTCAAGTCTCAAATTTTCTTTTACAACAAACAGAATTCATGGCAAACATAGCTAAGCTTGAATTCAAAGCTTTGGACATATCTGGAGATACCTATTTGTTATGAATATTGGATGCCGAGATCCACTTACAATCTCAATTCTTATAAAATGCCATTAAAAATGGTAATAATATGTCCCAGCACGACAAAGAAAAGGCTCTAATATTTTTATGACGTCACATCCATGATGATCTAAAAAAGAATATTTATTTGAAAAGGATCCCGTCCACTTGTGGAACTCCCTGAAGGAGCGTTATGACCATCAGAAGATGGTCATACTTCTAAATTCTAGGCAAGAACGGTTGAACCTGAGGTTTCAAGACTTTAAATTTGTAAGAGAATATAATTCTGCTATGTTTAGAATTACTTCTAAACTAAAATTATATGGAGAAAAAGTAAATGATACACAAATGCTTGAAAAGACATTTTCAATGTTTCATGCCTCAAACATACTCATGCAGCAGCAATATCGAGAGCGTTATTTTACAGAAGATTCTGAACTCATAAAATGTTTATTAATTTCTGAGACAAACAATGAATTGCTTATTAAAAATCACTCCTTAAAACCAACTGGTCCGGCTGCGTTGCCAAAAATTAATGCTATTTTGCTTACTCTAGTAGAGGCAAAGGTCGAGGTAGATGACGTCGTCATGGACGTGGATATAACTCCAACAGAGGCGGTTATAGTGGGTTTAAAGGCACCAAAACTACCAACTTTAAAAAGCAACAAAAGAAAAATAAGCCCAAAAACACTAATGATTTTTCTTCGGAAAATAAAAAGTATTATGAGGAAGTCTGTTACAGATGTGGACTGTAACAACCCGATATTTTAAACCATTCGCATCCAAACATGCCGGAATTGAATTGCTCAAAATATCAAGCTGTTAATTTATATTTGACAAAACTCAGCATATAAAGTAAATAAAATAATCATAAACACTGTGATAACCAGAATTTTGGAGTATTTGTTAATTGTAAATTAACGGGGTTAATTAATAAAAATAATGAATTATAGATTTAACAAATAAATCTGAATATAAATATATATTTTGAAACCTATTTTAGTGTTAAAAATGTAAGGTTCAACTTTAAATAAAACTTTGAAAATTTTTATATATATTAATAGAGTCGGGTTGTAAGTATATAAAGTAAGGCTTAAATAGAAAAAAGATAGGGGGGGAGTTTAAAACTCTTTTCTTTTATATACTTGAAATTAAACATAGTAATAAATATAAATGTAAAACATTTTTAAGGATGATACATTAATTTATGATATAAATATAAAATTATTATTTACAAAATGAATTTGTTTAAAATTATATATATATATATATGTAATTGATTTTTTTAAACAAGATTTGAATTTGGAATTTTATCTTGAATATATATGTTTTGGATTTAAAATATATTATATATTGTTTATGAATATAATTTGTTTTATTAAAGAAAACTTTATTTATATAGATTTGGAAAGTGTTTATTAGTGAGTAAAATTCAATACAAAAGTCTTATAAAAGCATTTTTTAAATAAATAAATGCAAAAGACATATGTTAGCTTATAACCCTCTTAAATAACAAGTGTAATTGAATTAAGAATAATAAAAGACAAGTGTTCATAATTTGTACAAATGTCACCATTCTTGTTTTATTTTCTTTATATTTTTTTTCATATCCTAAGGCAAATCTACACAAACATATCTTTCTCCTATCTCTTGTTTTTCCTTGATTAATAAAAAAAAATTCTCAAACCTGTAATCTTTGCAAGCCTGTAAACTCCTCAACGTGCAACCAGAAATTCCCAGGAACAAGCCTGTAAACTCCTCAACATGCAACCAGAAATTCCCAGGAACAAGCTTGAAACCATTTCTCAAACCAAAATTTGTGAAGCAAATAACCAGAGGAAGAAGTAAACATCAAGTAATTAAATCAAGAACAGTTTCCAGTTTTTTCTTTTTAAAGATTTCAAAATCTGCTTCTATGATTCTTCAGCAATCAGGTGAGTAAATTCCTTCAAACATTAAATATTATAATATTCTGTATAATATGATGGTATTAAAGATGAGAGGGAGATATCAGTTTGAATATGCATATATGCCTGCATGTGTTATGTGTAAGTGCCTATACATATAAAAATATTGTTACCCTTGTTCTTGCTTCCCATATTACTCAAACTTTCAAAATTGAAGTTCTATTTATTTGGAAACTTTTAAGCTGCAATGTTTGAAGGGAACATGTTCATATTCAAGTATAGCTTGCTATAAAATAGATTTATCAATTTTCTAAATGCATGGAGGCAGTAAAACCCAATAACAATAAAACCACTTACAAATGACAATAAATCGAATGTCACGATTTAACCATTGGATTACGTGAGTGTATTTGTTATTGAATTTAGTGATTTTAGGTGGTGGTTTGGATATTTTTAGTTGTGTATGGGAGTATAAAATTTGGGATGAACAGAATTGGGTGAAAAATGAAATTCCGACATTGTGATAGATTTCGAGGCAGGCCATTTAGCATGGAGAAGCGTGGGTCAGTAGCGCATAAGGGAAAAATGGCCGGAGGGTTGAACGATCATCGTAGCGGCGACGTGATGGGGTAGTAGGGTTTAAGGACCTAGTTTGGGTCGACGATGTTCGTGAGTTTATCGTGACGACTATGTAGCATCGGACTTGACAACTGAAGGTTGCATCGATGATTGGGTGTGGGATGAAGATCTGGTGAGGTCGGCAAGGGTGCTGGTGGTACGGGGCGACGACTGGGAAGGTTCTTATGTTTGCAGTTGTTTCCTGATGTCGTTTGAATGCTCGTTTTTCGTTCCATTAGTTTTATGGACGATCTGAGTTATCGAATGTGACGACTAGGTGGTCAACGACATGTCAGGGTTAAGGAGGATGGACGGAGAAGCGAAAGTTCGCCGTACATGTGCACGTGTGCACGATTGAGTTTGGGGTTGATTGCTGTTTGGAGGATAAGTGTTTCTCGAGTTTGGATCGAGAAGAATGCGTGTTTAACTCGAAGAGTGGGGTAGACTATCTCGAAGTCATTTTTATGTGGGCTCGGGTGATGGGTTGTTACAGGGTTGTGTAAACCTGTCAGCTTTGAGTGGGTTTACTCGAAGATAATCTTGGGTTTTTGGAAGAAAGACTCGAGTATGAACTCGAGCTGTCTGTAGGTTTTTTTTACCTGTACCGATTATGTTGCTTCAAGTTTCAAAATTTAGATTTAAACTAACTTAAAAAAAAATGGAACCTGAAGTGGAACTCGAGTGATACTCGAGTTCAACCAAAACTGATTGATTAAAAGAAAGTTTTCAAAAATTTAAAGGTTTCGTAAAACAAGTTTCAATTTTAAATAAAAAATAAAAAAAAAGAAGTTTTTAACTTTGTAATGAATTTTGAATACTAGTTGTTTTTTTTTACATTTTATCAAGAAGTTAAAAAAAACTTAAATAGAAAGGTGTTTTGAATAAAGTAATTTCAAACCTTGATTTCAAATGAGTTTATTGTTGAAAACTAAGTGGTTAATTAAAGAATGAGGGTTTTCTTAATTAAGGTTTTCAAATGTAAATATACTTTAGAAATATAAATATTGGATAGTTAATTACTTAGCGTTAGTAATTAAAGAAATAGCTGGATGTAATTAATCGGAGGATAATTAATTATTTAATGTGATAATTAAAGGTTAATAAGTCAATGTAATTAGTTAAAATAATTAACTAATAAAGGTGATTAAAGGTTAATTTATTTAATTTATTTAATTATGGGATAATCACTAGATGAAGGAAATTTATTAGAGGGAAATTATTTAACGGAAATAATTAAGGATTTATTACTTAGAATAATTAATTGAAGGATTAATTAATTAAGATGATTAGATAAAGGATTAGTGAATGAGGTTAATTGAAGGTTAATTAATCAGGGAAGTGATTATGGAATAATTAATGTAATTTATTTAGGGTTAAGGAAATTAATTTTAAATAATTAATTAAGATGATATTTAAATGTAAATTATTGAAATGGGTTGAGGGTAATTAATTAAGAGGAATAAATTAAGGACTAATTACTTAATTAATCAAGAATTATTAATTTACATAATGATTTTAAGAATTATTAATTAATTTGTTTATAAATTAATTAATGTTAAGAAAGCAGGATTAAGGGTGATTTAAAGTAATTAATTTAATTTGTTTCAATTAATTAGAATGGTATGGCTAATTTATCTTGTTTATGAAAATTTAATGATATTTGAAATGCCTTGGATTTATTTGTTATCCTTGTTTTGTGATCATGTTGATTTTTATACGAAATGTCATGTAATATGATATGTTGGATTGAACAGTAATAATATGGTTACCTAATGATGAAATGCTGTGTAAAGTGAAATCCAGTATTCAAAAATAAATTGTATCCACTTAAATAATTTGGGTTAAGATGACATTAGATTCGAAGAGACAGGAGTCGGGTATTAGCAAAGACCCGAAACCACTTCGATCATTTTAGATGGATATGTGAAATCAATAGACAGGAATGGAATGAGTTAAGTGGATTGAACCTTTTATTCTAAGTTTTGATACTTAGAAATTTATGTGTGAAATAAGTGGTGTCTATAACAACTTATGAAGTTAGAAATCTATATGAGTTACCCCGGGTTGTAAATAGGTTATATGTTTTGGTATTCCATGATAAATGAGTTTACTCACGCTGGTTTCCAGCCTGACCCGGGTGTTACTTTGATGTAATGCTCGGGTCAGACCGAGTATTACAGATTTTCAGGTAAGGACGTTTTGGAGTTCAGGAGGCGAGCTGGATGGCAAGGACGTATGAAGAGTTTCCACTATGATATTATATATATCCGAGACATGTTAAATTGTATCTATCCGATGTAGTTAAAATTGTTGTTACTCTGATATATCAATGTAAATTGATAAATACAGTTTTCTTTGGTATTACTATTATTGATATTATATTTTATCCACTGCGATTGTGAGATTGTGTGTTTCTTTTCTGTTCTTCTTCTATCTCTTTCTTCTTTTCACTAACTATCTGGAATTTTCGAGATCGGAATTTTCGGGTTGTTACATTTGGTATCAAGCTGAAGGTTAAGCGAGAACCTTGGCTCTGGTGGGAGATACTCGTTAAGGAAAGGGTCAATGGTACCTTAGAATGAGTTGAGTATATACATATGAGGGAGCGTACTTGTTATTTTCCTATATAAAGGTTTTTAAATGATTTCAAAAGTAAATGAATCTTATACAAGAAATAAATTATCTATTATATAAAGGAAATTGTTTGTAGTATTAATTAAATTAAAAGTAATAGTAAGAATTAAGTGATAATAGAATTACAACCAAATTGAAATTAAACTAAAGATAAGTTTGAAATGGATTCAAACTAAAATTGAAATCTTGAATTGGAAAAGAGTTTTAGAATAAGATAATTATAATTGGAAATGATAAATTAAGAGGGAGTTACTTAATGAAGTAACTAGAGATAAGTAATTTAAGGGACAATTACTTAATGAAGGTAATTAAGAAATAAGTTAATTACCGAATGTGATTAATTGGAATTAATTAATGACGTAATTAATTTAAAGAAACAATAAATAATATTATTTAATGCATTTGAATGGAATGGTCCTATTTCAAACTACTTTGAATATGATCTTATTTTAAAAAATAATAATAATAAGAAATGTTTGAAAATTTAAAGAAATTCGTTTTGAATTAAAAACCAAAGGTGGTTTAAAATTTTAAAGTATAACTTGGTATGTAAAAGAAATTAATATGTATACATGTGGATATACATAATATCAAAGGTGATTTGAAATAAATTCTAAATGTTGAATTTTGAATTTGGAATAAGATGTGATACCCAAAGGTGATGAGCTTTTGAACTTAATAAGTGGGAAGATTTTTTATGTGAAGTTTAAAATTTGAAAAGGAAGTTCAAAACGAGGTAAGGTTGACTGGATCAAGTGAATTGAGTTTAATTTGGGAAAAGTTAAATAAGTTGGAATGATCAACATGATTTGGAAATTTCAAAATGAAATTAAGATTTAACATGGAAAGTTAAATGGTTGATTTGGATTAGGAAGTTTGAGAGATCTCAAAATGGGTTTGAGATCCGAAAATTGAAAATGGAGGTATGATTTAAAATAATTTGAACAATATCATTCCGTTGTTACAAATCTTTAAGTTGTGAATTGGATTTGTTTTAAATGAATGAGAAATGTGGTGTGGTAATATATCCATTATTAAAGTAAATTGGAATTTGGATTCAGGATTTAGTGGTTTAAAGGCATAAGTTGATTGATTTAAAGGATTAAATCAATATTAAAAAAAAAATTAACTCGAATTTATATAATTCGAGATGGTTTAAATCTGGAATTTGAATTGAAATTAGTTCAAATTGAATTTGATTTGAAGTAATTGAAATTGTGATTGAGGATGTATGAGTATAAGATTCAAATGGAAAATTTGAATTGGATTAGTTGGAAATAATTTGAAATTTGAGGTGGGTTCAATTTGAAATTAGTCCAAATTTATTTAAATAATTTGGAATTGTAATTAAAGTTGAATAATTTTAAAATTCAAATGGAATTTGAATTGAATTTGGGAGAAAATCAAGAATAATTCAACTTGATTTGGAAATGGAATTTAAATTTGGGATTAATTCAAACTAGAGTTGAAATGGATTGAAATTGAAGTAGGTTCAATTGAATGGATATTTGTCCAAAGTGATTAGAATAATTTGGGATTGTAATTAAAGTTGAATATGTTTAAAATCAAATGGTATTGGATTTAAATTTGAAAAGGAATTGAGAATTAATTCAACTTGAATTGGGAATAAATCAAGTCCAATGGAAATTGGAGTTATTTAAAATTGGAATTTGGTCAATTTAAATGAAAGTGGAATTTAAATTGAATTGATGAGAATGGAGATTAGGAAGTGAACAGTTTTGACTCTGGACTATTTTTAATATAAATTGTTTTAATATAAACCTATTTTTTTAAGCTATTTATTATGTATACAACTTTTCTTTTAAAAGCCAACCTATCTTATATTTGTTTACAATTATTTTTGAAAGTTTTTAACAATTTTCCAACTATTTTATAAACTAATTACTATATTTCAACTATTTTACAAAACAAATTACTATCTTACTATTATTTTGAAATTATCTAAAATTTCTATAATTATTTTAACTATTTTCTAACTATTTTACACCTATTTTACAGACTAGTAATTATTTTCCAACTACTTACCTATTTTTAAATATTTCAAGTTATTTCCTAAATTTAAACTGGACGGAGTTCAAACTGTTATTGGTTGAATACCCAATCGAGATAAGAATAGAGGTGATAATCCAAATGGATTGAAGCAATTATGAGTTAGTGAATGAAAATTTAAGTGAATGTGAATAGAAATGAAATCAATTTGGCTAATAACCAATAAAGATAAATACGTAGGGTGTACGTATGTTATTCTATTCGCATAGTGATTTGATCCAGATTCGAGCATGGAATTTCGACATAGTTATATCGATCCGAGTAGGATTTTTCACTCGATTTTCGACGGCGGACCTGGATATGGATTGTTGATTGGTTCTGGATGTTCTCTATCATAGTTTTGACTATGCAAGGAGAATGACGGTTTCTGATTAAGTAACCGGATCTGTGTCCGCACTAGGAAGTCGGGTGGATGATACTAGTTCGGAAATGAAATTGTGTGATCGAGTGAGCGATCAGATTGGTATAGCATACGGATGATATGTGTACATCGTACGGATTTGAATGAAAATGATATTGAAAGGAGTAATCAAATTTGAATATCTGATTTTGAGTAAACAAAGTAAATATCTTTGTTTTATAAGATAAAACTCCCCTTGATGAATCTTTTGCCAAAAGAAAAAGGATTTGTTTTGAAAGTGTTTGAAGTATAAAAGGATTTTTATACAAGTTTATAATGATTCAAAGATTTTTATCAAGGATTTTATATATATCTCTATATATAAAGGATCATATGAGGATTTTGGAAAAGGTTTTGGGAACCTTTGGTTTTGGAAAGGCTTTTGATTTTTGGGTAAAATCAATATTGAATTTGGAAAGCCTAGCTTGAGAATTATCGATTTTTGGATAATCAATTTTGTGTAAAGGAGCTTTGTATGAGATCATACTAGGTGTATGATTGAAGATACTATATTTTTATAATATAAAAATGTTTTGATGATGGCTCTGGGGAAAAAGGCGCTCCCTTGAAATGAACTTCTTAGGAGTGCCACCGGGTGGTGCTGCCTTGAGCCCCAAGGGGGGATTCTAAAGTTGATCCTGTGAGGAGTCCGGACAAAACTAGTTCCTGGGGATTATGAGTAGAGTATACCATAGAGAAAGTTGTGTGTGCCGCTGAGAGCCAACAGTTACATGGACTTTTGCTGCGACGGCAACGTAACCCAGGATGTAACTGCGATCTATGGTATAACATAGCGAAAGTCGTGTGTTCCGCTGAGAGCCAACAGTCTGCATTTGATTTTATATCGGTAGACTGCGACCTATGTAGGAGTGGAGAAGTTTCATTTTGATAGCGAAAATCAGAGGCCGCTGAGAGCCTGCAGTTACATGGACTTTTGCTGCGATGGCAACGTAATCCTGGATGTAACTGTGATCTGGTGTGTGGGATCCATGGCGTAATCGAGAGGCCGCTGAGAGCCTACAGTTACATGGACTTTTGCTGCGACGGCAACGTAACCCTGGATGTAACTGTGACCATGGATGGGGGTGATGATTTCCAGAGCATTCTCACCAAAGATATATCCTCTATTTTCAAAAAAAAAATTGTTTTCCATATTTTCAATAAAATTATTTTCCAAGTATTTTCATTGGGTGTTGAAAACGGGTCTGCTAAGTATTTATAGATTTTCAGTCCTATGCCTGATCAACGTATGACCGAATTTCTGTAAAAACAAGGATGGACTGGTAAAGACATCGGGTTATAAAAAGTATATTTATAAAATATTCTATAATGTTTTATAATGTTTTAAAAATTTATCAAAGAGTAAATTTTCCTGACAATAATCATTTTAATAAATTCTGGCTTCATTCCTTTTCGAGGACGAAAAGATTCTAAGGGGGGAGGAATGTGATAACCTGAATTTTGGAGTATTTGTTAATTGTAAATTAACGGGGTTAATTAATTAAAAAAATGAATTATAGATTTAACAAATAAATCTGAATATAAATATATATTTAGAAACCTATTTTAGTGTTAAAAAATGTAAGGTTCAAATTTAAATAAAACTTTGAAATTTTTTATATATATTAATAGAGTCGGGTTGTAAGTATATAAAGTAAGGCTTAAATAGAAAAAAAATAGAGGGGGAGTTTAAAACACTTTTCTTTTATATACTTGAAATTAAACATAGTAATAAATATAAATGTAAAACATTTTTAAGGATGATACATTAATTTATGATATAAATATAAAATTATTATTTACAAAATGAATTTGTTTAAAATTATAAATATATATATATATATATATATTTAATTGATTTTTTTAAACAAGATTTGAATTTGGAATTTTATCTTGAATATATATGTTTTGGATTTAAAATATATTATATATTGTTTGTGAATATAATTTGTTTTATTAAAGAAAACTTTATTTATATAGATTTGGAAAGTGTTTATTAGTGAGTAAAATTCAATACAAAAGTCTTATAAAAGCATTTTTTAAATAAATAAATGCAAAAGACATATGTTAGCTTATAACCCTCTTAAATAACAAGTGTAATTGAATTAAGAATAATAAAAGACAAGTGTTCATAATTTGTACAAATGTCACCATTCTTGTTTTATTTTCTTTATATTTTTTTTCATATCCTAAGGCAAATCTACACAAACATATCTTTCTCCTATCTCTCATTTTTCCTTGATTAATAAAAAAAAATTCTCAAACCTGTAATCTTTGCAAGCCTGTAAACTCCTCAACATGCAACCAGAAATTCCCAGGAACAAGCCTGTAAACTCCTCAACATGCAACCAGAAATTCCCAGGAACAAGCCTGAAACCATTTCTCAAACCAAAATTTGTGAAGCAAATAACCAGAGGAAGAAGCAAACATCAAGTAATTAAATCAAGAACAGTTTCCAGTTTTTTCTTTTTAAAGATTTCAAAATCTACTTCTATGATTCTTCAGCAATCAGGTGAGTAAATTCCTTCAAACATTAAATTATAGTATTCTCTATAATATGATGGTATTAAAGATGAGAGGGAGATATCAGTTTGAATATGCATATATGCCTGCATGTGTTATGTGTAAGTGCCTGTACATATAAAAATATTGTTACCCTTGTTCTTGCTTCCCATATTACTCAAACTTTCAAAATTGAAGTTCTATTTATTTGGAAACTTTTAAGCTGCAATGTTTGAAGGGAACGTGTTCATATTCAAGTATAGCTTGCTATAAAATAGATTTATCAATTTTCTAGATGCATGGAGGCAGTAAAACCCAATAACAATAAAATCACTTACAAATGACAATAAATCGAATGTCACGATTTAACCATTGGATTACGTGAGTGTATTTGTTATTGAATTTAGTAATTTTAGGCGGTGGTTTGGATATTTTTAGTTGTGTATGGGAGTAGAAAAATTTGGGATGAACAGAATTGGGTGAAAAACGAAATTCCGACATTGTGATAGATTTCGAGGCAGGCCATTTAGCATGGAGAAGCGTGGGTCAGTAGCGCATAAGGGAAAAATGGCCGGAGGGTTGAACGATCATCGTAGCGGCGACGTGATGGGATAATAGGGTTTAAGGACCTAGTTTGGGTCGAAGATGTTCGTGAGTTTATCGTGACGACTATGTAGCATCGGACTTGACAACTGAAGGTTGCATCGATGATTGGGTATGGGATGAAGATCTGGTGAGGTCGGCAAGGGTGCTGGTGGTACGGGGCGACGACTGGGAAGGTTCTTATGTTTGCAGTTGTTTCCTGATGTCGTTTGAATGCTCGTTTTTCGTTCCATTAGTTTTATGGACGATCTGAGTGATCGAATGTGATGACCAGGTGGTCAACGACATGTCAGGGTTAAGGAGGATGGACGGAGAAGCGAAAGTTCGCCGTACATGTGCACGTGTGCACGATTGAGTTTGGGGTTGATTGCTGTTTGGAGGATAAGTGTTTCTCGAGTTTGGATCGAGAAGAATGCATGTTTAACTCGAAGAGTGGGGTAGACTGTCTCGAAGTCATTTTTATGTGGGCTCGGGTGATGGGTTGTTACAGGGTTGTGTAAACCTGTCAGCTTTGAGTGGGTTTACTCGAAGATAATCTTGGGTTTTTGGAAGAAAGACTCGAGTATGAACTCGAGTTGTCTGTAGGTTTTTTTACCTGTACCGATTATGTTGCTTCAGGTTTCAAAATTTAGATTTAAACTAACTTAAGAAAAAAATGGAACCTGAAGTGGAACTCGAGTGATACTCGAGTTCAACCAAAACTGATTGATTAAAAGAAAGTTTTCAAAAATTTAAAGGTTTCGTAAAACAAGTTTCATTTTTTTTTTTAAAACAGAAGTTTTTAACTTTGTAATGAATTTTGAATACTATTTGTTTTTTTTACATTTTATCAAGAAGTTAAAAAAAAAACTTAGATAGAAAGGTGTTTTGAATAAAGTAATTTCAAACCTTGATTTCAAATGAGTTCATTGTTGAAAACTAAGTGGTTAATTAAAGAATGAGGGTTTCTTAATTAAGGTTTTCAAATGTAAATATACTTTAGAAATATAAATATTGGATAGTTAATTACTTAGCGTTAGTAATTAAAGAAATAGCTGGATGTAATTAATCGTAATTAATTATTTAATGTGATAATTAAAGGTTAATAAGTCAATGTAATTAGTTAAAATAATTAACTAATAAATGTGATTAAAGGTTAATTTATTTAATTATGGGATAATCACTAGATGAAGGAAATTTATTAGAGGGAAATTATTTAACGGAAATAATTAAGGATTTATTACTTAGAATAATTAATTGAAGGATTAATTAATTAAGATGATTAGATAAAGGATTAGTGAATGAGGTTAATTGAAGGTTAATTAATCAGGGAAGTGATTATGGAATAATTAATGTAATTTATTTAGGGTTAAGGAAATTAATTTTAAATAATAATTAAGATGATATTTAAATGTAAATTATTGAAATGGGTTTAGGGTAATTAATAAAGAGGAATTAATTAAGGACTAATTACTTAATTAATCAAGAATTATTAATTTACATAATGATTTTAAGAATCATTAATTAATTTGTTTGTAAATTAATTAATGTTAAGAAAGCAGGATTAAGGGTGATTTAAAGTAATTAATTTAATTTGTTTAAATTAATTAGAATGGTATGGCTAATTTATCTTGTTTATGAAAATTGAATGATATTTGAAATGCCTTGGATTTATTTGTTATCCTTGTTTTGTGATCATGTTGATTTTTATACGAAATGTCATGTAATATGATATGTTGGATTGAACAGTAATAATATGGTTACCTAATGATGAAATGCTGTGTAAAGTGAAATCCAGTATTCAAAAGTAAATTGTATCCACTTAAATAATTTGGGTTAAGATGACATTAGATTCGAAGAGACAGGAGTCGGGTATTAGCAAAGACCCGAAACCACTTCGATTCATTTTAGATGGATATGTGAAATCAATAGACAGGAATGGAATGAGTTAAGTGGATTGAACCTTTTATTCTAAGTTTTGATACTTAGAAATTTATATGTGAAATAAGTGGTGTCTATAACAACTTATGAAGTTAGAAATCTATATGAGTTACCCCGGGTTGTAAATAGGTTATATGTTTTGGTATTCAATGATAAATGAGTTTACTCACGCTGGTTTCCAGCCTGACCCGGGTGTTACTTTGATGTAATGCTCGGGTTAGACCGAGTATTACAGATTTTCAGGTAAGGACGTTTTGGAGTTCAGGAGGCGAGCTGGATGGAAAGGACGTATGAAGAGTTTCCACTATGATATTATATATATCCGAGACATGTTAAATTGTATCTATCCGATGTAGTTAAAATTGTTGTAACTCTTATATATCAATGTAAATTGATAAATACAGTTTTCTTTGCTATTACTATTATTGATATTATATTTTATCCGCTGCGATTGTGAGATTGTGTGTTTCTTTTCTGTTCTTCTTCTATCTCTTTCTTCTTTTCACTAACTATCTGGAATTTTCGGGATCGGAATTTTCGGGTTGTTACAAACACATAGTAATATAACAATAACACGGCGGAAATAAGAGAATAGAAGTTTGTGAAGCTACTATACATACATATCAGAGTCAAATAAGATACAACAAAAGTCTCGAATATAATAGTCAAATATAATAGTCAAATATAAGATCAGAATACGTCACTAGAATCAACTTAATATCTGAAAGCTGGATAGATAGCTGGATCTCCAAGCGAAGCTCCAGTCTGACCCGAGCGTAAAAAAAGTACAAAACACTCGAGTCAGGATTAACATTCTTATATCAATAAATCCAACTCAAGTGAAATAACAACTGAAATACAAGTAACTCAAAGGATGTTTGGGATAACCATCCTCTAAGGATCGGTTAAACTATCTACTATGTAGTAATATACGCTATTATAATAGTGTCTAAAGTAAAGTATAATATATTTAAAAATAGCGTTAAGGCGTTACCCATGTCCCTCTTAACACATTTTATAGTGCCAATAGTCTAAACAGTAACGTAGTCCCTCCTGATCGGGAAGCCACCAGAGGATACTCCATAGGTACGACACAAATCAAACTCGTACAAGGCACGCTAGGGTAGGTGACACGACACAACGAGGCAATACCAGGGTAGATATACCAATTATGCATCCGGACTGGTGGTAACACATAGCAGCCACTATCGTCCACCTCAAACCACTCTCCCAGAAATCAAAGGTGCACCCAATCAATCACACAGTAGTAGAATGGCATCGAAGGAGTGTGTCCGATAAGAGGAGCTACCCCATTGGCCCTGAATCGCTCCTATTTTAGCCATCTTATGCCAACTCACGGGAGTCCGGTCCACGTATATACCTCAAGGGAATGTCGCCACCATCCTACTTCATTCTGGATCTCCACCGCATACACGATTGTTAAAGTGGTTTTTGGAGTTGGCAGAGAGTATGACAACTTCTGATTCCGGTCTCTTTAACAACCAAACGTTATTATAACACCGTGGTCATTTCAAAATAGTTTATACTTCAAAACCAAAATATCATTTCCATTTCAAAACCAAATACGATATCGTTTCCATTTCAAATATATATCCATTTTCCGAATCATAACATTTTCATAGTTATAACATTTTCGAAACCAAAACACTTTGAAATTATAACACTTTCGAAACCTAATACTTTGAAATCATAATACTTCCCACTTAACCGATTTAAATATTAAAATAGTATATATAATTAAATTGTTGTCCTCAAATTTCATAAATTAATTCAAAATCAACTCGAATTCCAAAATTCAAATTTATTCAGATCTCAAATCATTAATTCCAACTTAGTTTCTAAATAAACCATTCAAAATTGTATCGATTCCAAATACAGATTTGAACCACAAAAAAACCATTTCAAAATATATATATTTCAAAGTTTAAATATTCTATAATTGTAACATCCCGCCTTTTTGTACGCTTTGAATCGACGATAAGCCACACACGTCAGACTTAAGCCATATAAAAGGCGGATTGTTATGGGGTAAATAAGAAAAAAGCAGAGAAAAATAAAAACAAAATAGAATCTTGCAGCGGAACGATAAAATATAATAATCAAATAAACAGTTCATGAAGCTATTTACAAAACATTTGATTATACTTATACAATACATATCAGAGTTTCACATACCAGAGGAAAATAAAATGCAGCGGAGTACAAGATACAGTGAATAATAAAATAGATAATAATAATATCTTTGTCCTCGCCCTTCAAAATAATGTCTTCAAATACTGTAATGCTCAGACTGACCCGAGCGAATTGAAAAGATAAAATCGAGTCAGAACTAAAAGATCTTATGTAAGTTAAATCAACAGTAAATAAAAATGAGTGTAGACGGCGTCAGAGATGTTTACGGGATTTGACATCTCCTATCCAATGTCTAACATGAGTGCAGTAACTTAAGAGATGCTCTGGATTCACATCTCCTAAGGATCTGTTAAACTATTTACTATGTAGTAATATTTTGCTATTATAATAATGTCGAATAATAAAATAAACTTACTTTTAAATAGCATTAAGGCTTTACATTTTCCACCTTAACACGTAATAGTCTCAGTAGTCCATCCAGTATCATGGTCCCTCCTGATCCGGAAGCCACCAGAGGATACCACACGGGCTACGAGAGAAAACCAAACTCGTACAAGGCTCGCTAGGGTAGTGACACGGCACACAAGGCAATGCCAGGGTAGATATACCAATTACTATCCGGACTAGTGGTGATGCATAGCGTACAGCTACCGCCCACATCAAGCCACACCCCCAAAATCAAAAATCAAAAGCGGCCTCCAAATAAATCTCAAAGTCAGAATATAATATCGAAGGAGTGTGTCCGATAAGAGGAGCTACCTCACTGGCCCGGAATTGCTCATGTTTTAGCCACCTTATGCCAACTCACGGGAGTCGGGTCCACTTATATACCTCAAAAGAAATGCCGCCACCATCCTACTTTGTTTTGGAATCTCCACCACGTACACGGTTGTTAAAGTGGTTTTCGGAGTTGGCAGAGAGTATGACAACTTACGATCCCAGTCTCTTTAACAACCAAACGTTATTATAACACCGCGGTCATTTCAAAACTAATTTATACTTCAACCAGAATATAATATCCATTTCAAAACCATATAAATACAATATCATTTCCATTTCAAAAAAAAATAAACCAATATGATATCATTTTATTAAAACCCTAATCAAAGTAATATCATTTTTATACGAATATATCCTTTTTCCAAAATCATAGCACTTCAAAGTTATAACACTTCGAAAACAAAACACTTGAAATATAGCTTCCACCACTCAAGTGGTTTAAATATCAGAATACTTTTTATAATAAAATAGCTTCTAGATTTCACAAATCAATTTCAAAACAGCTTTAACTTCTAAATTTTAAATTTAACCAAATCCCAAATCATATATTTCAATACGATTCAGTTTCCAAATAAACTATTCCAATTTATATCGATTTCAAAACTAAGTTTGGTAATTACGATTCAACAATTCACCTTTCTATTATTTAGTTTGAAATAATTTACGTAATAAATCCATTATCATCTAAATAAAACTCAATTTACACATAACTTAAATATCTCCTTTAATTTATTTATACTTGAAATATTCATTTAATTCACCCTAAACCCAAAAATCAAGTTATAAAAATCATACCTTTTAAAATTTCAAATTTAATAAATTTTACATCAACTTACTGAGTTTAATTTTTAAATAAGCTCTATTTCAAATAAATATCTAGTTTACCTTCCAACCTTAATTTATTTAAATCATTATAACCTCTATATTAAAGTATGATTTAAATACTTAACCATATTTTGTTTTAATAAAATTAAACTCCATTATTAAACTTATTTTTATTAACCAAATTTATACATAGCTTAAATTCAAGAATTTAACTAAATATATAATAATATTTATATAATATCAAAAAAATCAATATTTATTAAACCGTATATTTCTATTCAAAACCATAGAAATCATTTTCAAAATATTTATATATAGACCGACGGTGTATGTATATAATTTTCTATCCTATGGTCAAGTGATTTGGATATTTATCATTTTAATCCGTAATTTAAAATAAAAATACGGTTATATATCATTTCAAATCGCAATCCCAAATGAAATAAAATGCATAACAACTTGCAGTTTATAACAATATAAAATACAACAACCATTCATCAAATATCAACCATCAACCATTTATCACAATCATCATCCAATTCAGTCAATAACATCAATATATAACAGAAATAAATAACAGGCATTTACTGGCAGTATATATCAATAATAAATTAAATAACTATTTAACTGGCAGCTTATATGCAATAATAACTTAAATAACAGTTCAATTCAATAAATTCAGTTTAACTAAGATGATGAATAAAAATATTCCAAACGGTCATAAATAAATTTCTAATCACATCAAAAATTAATTTAACACTCATAAGAAATTTTAGAAGTTGTGAGTGGGTTAAAACACTCACCTTTTGTATTTAAATTGAATTTAAATCCAATTTAAACTCAAGATTTGAACAGTCTCAGAATCCATCCAAACTAGTGTCAAAATATTCGGAATTTATCACGTCACTCTCCTTCTCTCCCAGTCACATGACCGCGGTCAACATAGCAAAATCGAACCCCAAACTCGAGCCTTTGACTGCTCTTCCTCGCCACCACCGACCGCTGTTGGCCACGACGTGTCCAACAGAGGCTTCACCTCATCGGTCCGCCCCTTCCCCTAGAGCGCAGCCGCCCCAATCTCTAGCCGTCGCTGCCTTGAACCGCAAATTCCGACCACCCCAGCCACCAATTGAGGCCGCGACCACCACCAACCGATACTACTCGCTGATCTCACCAAAACCCACAAAACAATTTCACAAATAGAAGATGAAATCAGGAAACCACAAATCGACGTTAGGGTTTCAAAAATTCCAGGCTTTGACCAAGTTTTGCCCCTGATTCGAGCATCGATTTCGAAATTCCAGGCTTTGACCTAGTTTTGCCACCGATTCGAGCATCGATTCCGAAAATGAACACTTGATGCAGATTTGTATTGTCGAGATATTCGCTATATAATTTTTCTGAATTTTTTTGAGGAGTTTGAAAATTTGGCTTTGAATTTGATTTGAAATTGCAATTGGAAATTTTGGCTTGTCTGCCATTGAGGAGGAGAGACAACTGAAGTTTTGTACCTACAGAAATAAGAAATAGAATGCTGCTAGGGTTTATAACTGGATATATATAGGTAGGGCTGAAAATAGAAAGAACGGATCAGATCTGATTGAATGATAGATGGCCCGAAAAACCCGTTTTGACTTCGGAATGAAATTGGGCTAACCCATATATCAAAATAGATGTTTTAAAATATTTTAAACGCAATGGAATAGGTTTCAAGTCCAAATTCTATCGTATGAAGAAGTTATGCTAAAATCAAGTTATTTCAAATTGATTTCAATTTAATTGATTTCAATGCGTTTCGAGTCCGCACGATCAAATGACAAGCCCGATCGTTACGAAACTTGAAATCCTACAATAATTCACCGTTACGGATCCGATGAAACTGGTTTCGTCGAAACCGAGTCAGTGACCAAAATGGCTATTTTCTAGTTAATTAAATAAATTAATAATTGATTAATTAAATCAAGTTTTCAATTTCAACTCTATAATTAACAAATTTCATCATTTTTTAAAATTTCTTAATCATTTACACTAATCTACCCGAATTTAAATATCAATTTAGATTTGATTAATTTATCAATTTCAGTGTTAGCCTTAATTCCACTAACTTTAGAAATTATAAATTTAATTTCCAATAATTCTATTTAATTTACCTTTCATTATATTATTCAATTCATTGTTTTCAAATGGATACATTTAACATTGGATTCATGATCTATTACCTTAATATTCTCGGATTTCATCTTAATCTCCATTAACGTAATATTTTAAATATTTAATTTCAATTATTTGTAATTAATCCAATTATTAAATTTAATTTAATAATCTTGATTCCCATTCTTACTTTATTATCAAATAACAATTATTATAATTACTTTCTAGCATTGATCCTATCAAACTACAATTTATTACGTATTATTTTATCAATTAATATAACTTTGAATCTATTTCCCAATTTTCTAATCACAATCAATTAAAACCTTACAATTGTCACAATTTATTAGGATTGCACTAAATTTGTTATTTATTAACTTGCTTTAACCTCATTACCTTAATTTACGTTCAGTTACTATAAGCAGTATATTATTTCATTGGTTATTTCAACACTTACTTTTATTTACTCATTTTCTATTTTATAACCAAGTGCAACAATTTACATTATTGGGCTTTCGCTTCAATTGTCAAAATAAATTCTAATTACCATTGCTACATTTCATTTCTAACATTCGCTTCATTTTATATTATAAAGTTTTTATTTCTTTCTAGATTTAATTACAAAATCTTATTAAATTAACCAATTTAATTATCGAAATTTACGAGTCATTACACTCTCCCTTACTCAAAACTTTTCATCCCCGAAAAGGAAAAAGGAGGGGAAAAGTAAGAATTAAGTAGTCAATACATCTTATTCGAAATATTAATTTTATAAACAAATAATATCACAAAATTTAATAATTTAAATAAAATATTTTAATTTATAACCATTAAATCTTTTTATACTCAAATTAATAAAGTTTGGAAAACATTTTTTCAAAATTTTCTAAGTCTAATTTCGAAAAATTTCGGCAGTCTCCTTTGTACGGAGAGGCTTGGGAGAAAATATAATATTAAATATAACAATATACAACATATATTTTCCAAAATAATACATATCCTAACACGGGAAAACAATATAATAACGCTATGAACCGAAATCCGAAAATGTACCTATTTGCCGGGCAAACAACGCTTAAATTATGAAACCAAAAGAAGTAGCAATTGCTTCCATAACCTGTATTTCACTTATATAATCCAAAAGAGTTATTAATTATATAAAATGAAATATTTAAAGTTGTTTCCATCAACAACGAACAAATCAATATAAACAACTATCTCTTGCAACAAAGCATACAACCATCACATCAAATCAATATAACAACAATCAATTGCAACCAACAACACACCTCAATTATCCATTCATATCAAACAAAGCAAATAGTTGTTCGGGTTCAAAATTTTAAATTGTACAGAATGAATAAAATAAACTACTAAGTGCACCATTTACTCAACAGTCTTAGATGAAACTAAATAGATTATTCATACATCCCAGCAATTTTAAAGTATCCTTGCCCAAACAACCATATACCAAACAAACAATTTCAAATAATAGATCAATTTCATTCTTATTAATTTCATTTCATACTATTTGTTGCTGGATTTCCCTTCCATTCATATAATGATTTATCTTTTAATTCACATTTATTTCTTGCAAATTTTATTTCCATTCATTCATTATGTTTATTTCATTTATTTTCATTTATTACTTACAATTATTCATTTTCATTTATTCAGCTCATGTCAGTTTCCTTTTATCACATTTAATTCATTCATTTCTCAATTTCATTTATTTCATTCATTTATCCATAATATTCAACATTTCCTAAGTTCAAAATCTTTTACTTACAATATTCATCTTTCTACTTATTGTTTATTATAAATAACTTCAACATTTACTTAAGTTTATTATCATTTAGTTATATATTTTCCATTATATTTAATTAAAGGTTCCAATTATCAGTTAGTACATTCGATCTCACTACAATAATTGAATCTATTGATTATCAGAAACTTAAGAACTAAATACCGGGTTTAATTTCAAATCATTTTAAAATAATAGATAAATGTATATACTTACAGTTTATATATCCAATTATATTTAGAACAATTTAAAATTTATATTTGTTTATCAAAATAAATCTGCAGTAAAACTACTACAGTGGCCTTCCCACTTCTAAACTCAAAAATGAATGTCGATGATGCGTGCACTCATCATCGAAATTATTTTCCAACGACAGAGTGGAGAGTACATAATTTATTTCTTTCCAAAATTTCTTTAAAATAATTCTCTCAATTTATATTAAAATATTTATATCAGAAATTACTTCTAATAATATTATTATATTCCAAAATCCTTTGAAAGAAATTTAAAAATCCCGAAACTTAAGTTCTAAAATTTTCAATTTCAGTTATTTTTATTTTAAATCTTATTTCCAACTAATATTTATAAATCTCACTACCTAACAACCAGTATATTACAACCAAATACAACTTTTATAAAGAAAAAATATTTTATATATCGAAAATATAATAGGCAAAATTATTTCATTCACCTATATTCAAAATAAATATTGTGTCGGTCTGTCCTATTAAGTGTTTAGAAATCCCCATTGATGTCATAGCGTCCTATGCACCAACCAGAATTTATAAATACAAAATGGAACAAATTAACACAATATAAAAACCTTTTATAATACTAACAAATACGCTCTCTCATATATATATGCTCAGTGACTCATCATAGGGTATTACTACCCTATTTATAAAGAGTCAGACCCCACAAAGCTAAGGTTTATCGCTAAACCAAAGCTCTGATACCAGATGTAACATCCCGCCTTTTGTATGCTTTGAATCGACGATAAACCACACACATCAGACTTAAACCATACAGAAGGGCGAATTGTTACGGGGTCAATAAGAAAAATGCAGAGAAGAAAAATAAACAAAATAGAATCTTGCGGCGGAACAATAAAATATAATAATCAAATAAACAGTTCATGAAGCTGTTTACAAAACATTTGATTATACTAATACAATAAATATCAGAGCTTCACATACCGGAGGACGATAAAATGCAGCGGAGTACAAGATACAGTGAATAATAAAATAGATAATAGTAATAATATCTTTGTCCTCGTCCTTCAAAATAAAGTCTTCAAATCCTGTAATGCTCAGACTGACCCGAACGAATTGAAAAGACAAAACACTCGAGTCAGAACTAAAAGATCTTATGTAAGTTAAATCAATAGTAAATAAAAATGAGTGTAGATGACGTCATAGATGTTTACGGGATTTGATATCTCTTATCCAGTGTCTAACGTGAGTGCAGTAACTTAAGAGATGCTCGAGATTCACATATCCTAAGGATCCGTTAAACTATTTACTATGTAGTAATATTTCGCTATTATAATAATGTCTAATAGTAAAATAAACTTACTTTTAAATAGCATTAAGGCTTTACATTTTCCACCTTAACACGTAATAGTCCCAGTAGTTCATCCAGTATCATGGTCCCTCCTGATCGGGCACGGGCTACGGGAGAAAACCAAACTCGTACAAGGCTCGCTAGGGTATGTGACACGACACACAAGGCAATGCTAGGGTAGATATACCAATTACTATCCAGACTGGTGGTGACGCATAGCGCGCAACTACCACCCACCTTGAGCCACACCCCCAAAATCAAAAATCAAAAGTGGCCTCCAAATAAATCTCAAAGTCAGAATATAATATCGAAGGAATGTGTCCGATAAGAGGAGCTACCTCACTGGCCTGGAATCGCTCTTGTTTTAGCCACTTTGTGCCAACTCACGAGAGTCGGATCCACGTGTATACCTCAAAGGAAATGCCGCCACTATCCTACTTCATTCTGGAATCTCTATCGCGTACACGTTGTTAAAGTGGTTTTCGGAGTTGGCAGAGAGTATGGCAACTTTCGATCCCGGTCTCTTTAACAACCAAATGTTATTATAACACCGCGGTCATTTCAAAAATAATTATACTCCAACCAGAATATAATATCCATTTCAAAACCATATAAATACGATATCATTTCCACTTCAAAAAAAAAAACAAACCAATATGATATCATTTTATTAAAACTCAAATCAATGTAATATCATTTTTATACATATATATACTTTTTTCAAAATCATAGCACTTCAAAGTTATAACACTTCGAAAACAAAACACTTGAAATATAGCTTCCACCACTCAAATGGTTTAAATATCAGAATACATTTTATTTAACGACCCGTTATTTTGGACTATTCACATCTGCACATGTCGGACTTGAATAATTCAAAATACCGAATTGTTAATTTAAATTTGGCAAAATTGCACGTATACAGTAAATAAATAATCACATATCACAGACACAGAGTAATAAATGCAGCGGAAGCAAAAGATAGTAGTTCATGAAGCTACTATATATAACAGAGTTAAATAAGTTACAACAGAAGTCTCGAATACAATAGTCAAATACAAGAATCAGAATACATCACTGGAATCAACTGAATATCTAAAAGCTAGATAGATAGCTGGATCTCCAAGCGAATCTCCAACTCCAAAGGTGAGTCTTGAATACTGGTACACTCGTCTGACCCGAGCGTAAAGCAAAACACAGAACACTCGAGTCAGGATTAACATTCTTATATCAATTAACCCAACTCAAGTGAAATAACAATTGAAATACAAGTAACTCAAAGGATGTTAGAATAACCGTCCTCTAAGGATCCGTTAAACTATCTAGTATGTAGTAATATATGCTAAATAGATAATGTCTATCAGTAATACAAAGTATCAAAATAGTGTTAAGGCGTTACCATTATCCCCCTTAACACATTTTATATAAGCGTTATAGTCTATACAGCACTGTAAACTCCACCATAAACTAGTGGGATACCAGAGAGTACTCCATAGATATAACACAAAAAAATTCGTAGTGGTCACGTATATAGGGATACAAGTATGACAAGGCACATGAGGCAATACCCAAAGTAGTGAAACTACCGTTTGCCTGATCTGGACTGGTGAAAACGCATCGCCGCAACAATCGCAACACCGCGAAACAACACTCCCAAAATTTCGAGGGTGCACCAATTAATAACAAGTAATGAGTAGTTTATGAAGAAGTGTATTCGCTCGAGGTGGCTAACCCCATTTGGCCCCGCACGGCTCCTGTTTTAGTCATTTTCAATTTGACACAAGTGTCAGGGCTATCCATTATCATTCTCTTTCTTCAGTCATCACGTACATCATTCCAACCACTTATTCTAGATCACACTTCGCGTATAGTTATTAAAGTGATTTCGGTTTAGACAGAGAGCATGTCCATAACCGATTCTGGTTTCTTTAATAACTTTCGTGATTATTACATCGATTGGTCGTTTAATAAATTTTAAAACAAAATCAAATTCGGTTTCAATTAGAATTTGTAAACCGACATTTCATTTGTCTTTCTAAATCAATTTCCATAATTTACGTTCAAACTTCCAAATTACCATTTCAAAATCTTATAAATTAATTTCAATTTTTATTTAAAACAATTCAAATATTGATTCAAGTTCTTATATAAGTTTCATTCCGAAATTATTTAAATTAATTTAATTTAACATTCAAATCAACTCAAATTCACTGATCGATTTTATTTAATATTCGTTAAGTTAATTTATCGTTCAAAATAATTTCTATTTAATTTCCAATTCATTAAATAAATCACTTATGTTCAACTCTATTATATCAAAACTTACAAATTGAATTAAATTAAATTCGTCAAATCAATTCTTTAAAATTACAAGTCTTACATTAATTTCAATAAATCATATTTTATTTCTTGTTAAAGAAATTCAATTTCACTTATTTATTTACTTAGTTACAAATTTCAAAACTCAACTAATAAAGAAACTTAATTTCACTTATTCAAGAAGTTCCATTTCACTTATTAAAGAATTAAATTTTATTTAATTATTAAATAATTCAATAAAATTTAATTATCAAATAATTTCAAACTTAATTAATAATTTCAAAATCTAATTACTAAATAATTTCAAGCTTAATTAATAATTTCAAAATCTAATTATTAGATAATTAAATTTAAAACAACGTTCTTTCATCAACTACTTTGTTAATTTTTGTTTTAGATTATTAAATATAAACATTTGAATTTTACTAGAATTCAATTCAAACTTCATCTCAAACCTTATTATTTTATTCAAATAAAATCTTTATTTTATTATTTTTTAAAACAAATTATTTGACCAATCGGGTTTTTATTTAATTTTCTACCCTAGGTCAATGTTTAATTTGGGTATTTATCATTTCAACCCGATTCCATTTCAATTCAAATCAAAGCATAACAAAGGAAACTTGCAGTGTGATAACTGGGATGGTGTAAAGTAAATAAATAAGCAAAAGCAAACATCAACAACAAACCAATAATTAATTCAAATAATCCTGAAATACTCGTATTAATTTACATTGTTGTTTGTGCAAATCAATATAATTATTTCTAGAATCTACACTATCATTTCATGTAGATTAAAGATTATTACACTATCATTATACAGTTCTTCACTTGATATCTATTATTTAATTTCATACTACATCGATTTAGACAACATACATTTAAATGTATCGAAGTGCAATTTACTATATTTCTATGTGTCAATTTATTTAAACATTTAAAGGGTCATATTATGCAAATTCAACTAATCAAATTCAACACATATATCAAATCTAACTATCCTACGTCAATTTTAATTTCAAAATATTTATCACTTGCAACATTAACAATTTAACGTCCAATGTAAACAACAACAATCAATCAATTATTAACCAAACTAGATTATCATCGTATAAATAACAAATAATGGCGTCAGATGTCAAAGGTGAACTGATACAGGTAAATGGAATATATATAACAGTGTAAATAACTAACAGCAGCATATTTCAATTGTCGTTTCAATTGAAATCAAATTTAATAAATAAAAGAACATTAATCATGAGTGGTTGCTCACCTTTCGAGGCAAGAGAAATTTGACAACGAAATGGATTACGAATCCAAGCACGAATTGCGAAGCAATGCACGATGGACACGATTTCGACGAACAAGGCTGATAAAAGAATCGATGGGAATAAATCAAATTAGCTCGATGCAAATGGAATATATATAAACTCTTATTATTATAAATAATATTTTTCTTAAAACCAATATTCAATCTAAATTACATGTTTAGAATGAAAAATATATATCATATGTAAAATTAAAACATATACTTTCTCAATATTTAAATTATAACCATAACATAAAATAAACCTTTATCTTATCTTTGGAAAATTCAAATAGATAACATAATACTGCTATTTTTTTTTAATTTGATATGTAAACTGACATTACGTAACTGCAAACTATTACTTTTAAAACTATATATATGTATATACAGTCTACTCACAAATCTACATGCAGACTCAATAAATATACTCAACTAAACTCAAGTATATATATATAAACTAATATACTAATATATATAACCAGATCATATAGCTATATAACTGTCAAAGTTTGTTTGTACATTATTATATATACGAACAGTAAATGCTTAGCGACCACCTAGTGTATATAACATGTATAACATACATACATACATTCATACATACATACAATATATATATATATATAAACAATTTTCGGCTGAGACCACATAACACCATATATATTATCCTTTAAAATATAATATACTGCATACACATATAATATAAGTCTTCACTTTGTATATATATATATTTATATTAAACCCATACTTACAAAAATCACTATTATTATAAAAGCAAGACAGTAAGCAACATTTGAACACATATATAGATAACATACTATATATATAACTACCTGACCTATACAATTGTGTACGCATATGCAGACAAACCTATATAAACACTTTAAATAGTTTACACATATCTCTATTTAAATACCTTTATATTATAATACTGTAACCAATATAATATGTATACCTATACAAACTTCACCTGCGAAATATGTACAACTTAGTTTAGATTTTTATATAAGCAGATCATATATGAATATTAATATGTATATCTTATTATATAAACACTTAGGTTAACTGGAACACATATACATCCTTTAAAACATTATTACTTAATAAATCCTAACGTGTACTTACTGCCGCAAAAATAACATTCGAACAAATACACATTGCATACTTATATATATTAACTAGTTAGTATATAAACTTGCCAACAAAAATATTTAATGAAATAATATATTACCTGTATATATAGATTTACATATAGAAGAGAAGATGCAAAGGAAGGCAGGCCAAGAGAGGGAAGAATGCGAAGTGCTTGGAGATGTGGCAAGGTGATGGAGCACGGGAGGAAGGGCACAGTTTTTGGTGTTGAGGTGGGTGCGGCCATGATGGCTTTGGTGGAGGCAGGGAAGAGTCGGACTGAGGTTGCTGCGCATGGGGTTGGCGAGGTGAATCGGTAGGTCTGGGTGAAGAGCGGAAGGTGATGGATTTGGGTTGTGTTGAAGGTCGGAGGGTCGTCGGAAAGGCAGGTGGGTTGTGGGCTTCCGGTCAGGTAGAGATGCGGAGGCGACTTCAGTGGAGGGGAGATGATGGTTGCGGCTTGCTGTTTGAGGTGGCTCTCGACCGATGTTTATGCGTTCATGCTTGGTGAGGCTGTTGTTTGAGGCACAAGCGGCTAAAGGGAGGGGGTGCTCACGGTGGTCAGTGGCTGTCGGGCGCAGTTCGGTACAAGAAAGTAGGAACATGAGGAAGGAGTGGGAAATAGAGAACAATATAAGAATGTTATATTTTTTGCAGAGAAAGAAAAAAAAGAAGACAGAGAACGTATTGGAAAAAGAAAATGAATAGAGAGAGAGGAATAAATTATATTGAACTGTTAGGAAGGAATGGTGAAAGGCATACGTGAATCGAGGGGAGTTATTTATGATTCATTGGCATTGGATTAAACATGCTGTGTAACGATCCCGAATTTTAATCTATTTTAAATTGATAATTAAACTAATTTTTGATTTAAAATTTTGGAATTAAATGATAAATTGATTTGAGTTTATCCAAATCCAAATAAATTATGTTTTTTTATTAAGAAAGATATAGTTTCTTTTCTAAATTATTTTAATTTAGTATTGAGTTATTTTTAAACAATATTTAAGTTAAAATAAAAGCAAATATACAAAGTAAAAATATAAACACTTTTTTTCAAATGTGTAGGCAAGACAAAGATATAGTTTCTTATTATTATAAATAATATTTTTCTTAAAACCAATATTCAATCTAAATTACATGTTTAGAATGAAAAATATATATCATATGTAAAATTAAAACATATACTTTCTCAATATTTAAATTATAACCATAACATAAAATAAACCTTTATCTTATCTTTGGAAAATTCAAATAGATAACATAATACTGCTATTTTTTTTTTAATTTGATATGTAAACTGACATTACGTAACTGCAAACTATTACTTTTAAAACTATATATATGTATATACAGTCTACTCACAAATCTACATGCAGACTCAATAAATATACTCAACTAAACTCAAGTATATATATATAAACTAATATACTAATATATATAACCAGATCATATAGCTATATAACTGTCAAAGTTTGTTTGTACATTATTATATATACGAACAGTAAATGCTTAGCGACCACCTAGTGTATATAACATGTATAACATACATACATACATACATACATTCATACATACATACAATATATATATATATAAACAATTTTCGGCTGAGACCACATAACACCATATATATTATCCTTTAAAATATAATATACTGCATACACATATAATATAAGTCTTCACTTTGTATATATATATATTTATATTAAACCCATACTTACAAAAATCACTATTATTATAAAAGCAAGACAGTAAGCAACATTTGAACACATATATAGATAACATACTATATATATAACTACCTGACCTATACAATTGTGTACGCATATGCAGACAAACCTATATAAACACTTTAAATAGTTTACACATATCTCTATTTAAATACCTTTATATTATAATACTGTAACCAATATAATATGTATACCTATACAAACTTCACCTGCGAAATATGTACAACTTAGTTTAGATTTTTATATAAGCAGATCATATATGAATATTAATATGTATATCTTATTATATAAACACTTAGGTTAACTGGAACACATATACATCCTTTAAAACATTATTACTTAATAAATCCTAACGTGTACTTACTGCCGCAAAAATAACATTCGAACAAATACACATTGCATACTTATATATATTAACTAGTTAGTATATAAACTTGCCAACAAAAATATTTAATGAAATAATATATTACCTGTATATATAGATTTACATATAGAAGAGAAGATGCAAAGGAAGGCAGGCCAAGAGAGGGAAGAATGCGAAGTGCTTGGAGATGTGGCAAGGTGATGGAGCACGGGAGGAAGGGCACAGTTTTTGGTGTTGAGGTGGGTGCGGCCATGATGGCTTTGGTGGAGGCAGGGAAGAGTCGGACTGAGGTTGCTGCGCATGGGGTTGGCGAGGTGAATCGGTAGGTCTGGGTGAAGAGCGGAAGGTGATGGATTTGGGTTGTGTTGAAGGTCGGAGGGTCGTCGGAAAGGCAGGTGGGTTGTGGGCTTCCGGTCAGGTAGAGATGCGGAGGCGACTTCAGTGGAGGGGAGATGATGGTTGCGGCTTGCTGTTTGAGGTGGCTCTCGACCGATGTTTATGCGTTCATGCTTGGTGAGGCTGTTGTTTGAGGCACAAGCGGCTAAAGGGAGGGGGTGCTCACGGTGGTCAGTGGCTGTCGGGCGCAGTTCGGTACAAGAAAGTAGGAACATGAGGAAGGAGTGGGAAATAGAGAACAATATAAGAATGTTATATTTTTTGCAGAGAAAGAAAAAAAAGAAGACAGAGAACGTATTGGAAAAAGAAAATGAATAGAGAGAGAGGAATAAATTATATTGAACTGTTAGGAAGGAATGGTGAAAGGCATACGTGAATCGAGGGGAGTTATTTATGATTCATTGGCATTGGATTAAACATGCTGTGTAACGATCCCGAATTTTAATCTATTTTAAATTGATAATTAAACTAATTTTTGATTTAAAATTTTGGAATTAAATGATAAATTGATTTGAGTTTATCCAAATCCAAATAAATTATGTTTTTTTATTAAGAAAGATATAGTTTCTTTTCTAAATTATTTTAATTTAGTATTGAGTTATTTTTAAACAATATTTAAGTTAAAATAAAAGCAAATATACAAAGTAAAAATATAAACACTTTTTTTCAAATGTGTAGGCAAGACAAAATATAAACATGCAAGTATAAAACAAAACAAGTAAACAAAGCAAACAAATGAAAATGTAAATACATAAGCATATAAAACAAGGCAAGTAAAAGAATCAACAAGTATAAACAAATAAATGCAAGTACAAAATACATCATCTCAGCCACCAACAAGTGATCTACAGCCACCCAAATAAATTGCATAGTAAACCAGTATTGCTAAACAAAACCAAAATACATACAAGTATATAGCTTGCAAAAGAAAAGAAAGAAACAAAAAAAAACATATATATATAACTCAGCCGAGTTATTCAAATGCAAGAAGAAAAAAATAGGTAAGGTTGAAAAAAACATAAGGTACTCAAGCATTTAATGCAACATACCTTATGCATTTAATGCAAGCACCCTTAGCATGCCTTTTGTACACAAGAAAACTATCAGCCTACAAACCTGTAACTCATTTCTTCTATATTTATCCCTTCTTACTTCATTCGTTCAAGTCATAGCAAGTTAGAAAAAGAAAAAGAAAAATGAAAACAACAGCAACTAAAACCATTCAAACAAGGAGATCAACAACAAAACAGGATTTAAAAAGGGAATCATCTGCATTTTTCAAACAATAAATGTCCTTTGTTCTTCAAAGTTTCAAGTGAGTAACTTATTCTTTTTAGATATTTTAAAGTATAAAATTGTTGCTTACGTATATATATATATATATATATATATATATATATATATAGGTATGTCTGTGAGCAAACTGACCAGTTCTAATGATTGAATCTCTTTATATATGTGATACTTCTAGCTGTTGTGAAAGTTGCTTTGAACTATGATGTTCTGTGAGAATGCATGTCTGTGTGTATGTTATATATTCACAAATGTATACTCTTCGTTAAATTTACAAGCTTATAAACCCATTACAAAAGAAAAAAAATCAATTGCTACTTATATAAACAACAGTAGATTTTGGTTCATAAACAAGGAATGATTATGAGGCTATAACCTTATTTTAAAAAGAATATCTCAGCAGCAAATCTGGCAAAAACGCCCTGCTTCCAAACCAAAATGTGAGTACCTTCTTTTTAAAATGGATCTGTTGCAAGATAAAGTTCAGATAAGTATGTTTATATACATATATATTTAAACTCACTATGTACAAGTGAATGGTAGATGGATTGTGTACAGGCTTTGATACATATGTATGTTCTGTGTTTTAAAACTCTGAACCCAAGTTTGCTTCAAGAGAAAAAAAATCAATCTCTCTTGATCCATTAACTTATTGAACTTGGGATTAAGACAAAAGTTGTTTGTTACAGCATATATTCAGTTTTAAAAATGTATACAATTTAAAATAACTTGTCAATGTCTCTGGGAAACAAAAGAACTGAGCACAACCTCAACTTTGTTAATTTTCAAACCACTTAATTCACAAATTCAGATATGGGAATTGAATTCGCATACCAAAACATGATTTTTAAAGCTTAAATCATAATTTTTAATGTTAGAAGTCAAGAGCGGTTCGCATTTGTTTGAAATTCATTGACTCGGTAATTGCCGGCGATCGGCTAGTTCGTGGAGCTCGGGGTTTTGTGTGGAGATGGAGGAGTGTACGGTGGTTGCAGGAAAAATGGTGGAGGTGGTTCACAATCGCTGTGGCGACGAAGATAGTTCGATTAAGTTTAGAACCCTAGTTTTTATCTGGGTTAAGTTTTGTTTTGGTTCGACTTCCTCGGTGCATCGAGCTGCACGTACGTTTGGGGAATGGAAGCTTTGGGGTTGTCGATGACGTGTCTGAAGCCGCTGGCACTCCGGTGGTTGGAGGTGACGGTGAGGGTGAACTTTGGCAATGGGTTCTGAAGTTTGTTTTAGTTCGTTCGTTCAAATTTTTTTTTCTTGAGATGGTTCGAGGATCGGTGTTGCGAGGTGACTCAAAGGAAGGTAGTCGACGTGTCGATGGTTGGAGCTAAGTTCGATGCTGGCCAGGTACCGTGTGCATGTGCACCGTGAGACGCGTGCAGGTGGAAGAAAGAATTGGGAAGGAGAAGAAGAAGTGAGTTTGGAGGAAGGTTTGCTCGCTGTTGTTTTGCTCGAGATTAGCCCGGGTAATTTGAATGCCGAACCCGAAGTGGTGAAATGTCTTACTCGAAGCAATATTCTGTTGCCTCGGGTTAGTTTAGTTTGGTTACAGGTTTTTAAAAAAAACCTGTCACTGTTTTTAATTAAAAAAAAATGAAATTTGGATTTTATATCAAAGGTTTTAAATCAAGGTTTTTTAAACAAAGATTAAAATCAAGTTTAAAACCATGTTAAAATGGGTTTTTGAATGAAAGTATATGATTTGTTTTTAACTTGAATTTGCAAGTTAAATGATTAATAGCTTAATTTTAAATAAAATCAAGTAATCTAATTTAAAAAATTTCTTATATAAGCTTCATATATAAGTAAACAATATACCTTACATTGTTTAAGAGTTTATAATTATATTTAAATTTGGTTAGAGTTTTAAATGATAAATCATTTTGAATCTTAAATTCAAAATGAAATTTTAATTTAAATTCAAAAGCGTAATGTTCTACACCTTAATATTAATTAAGTCATTAATAAAGAAATAAATTATCTTATAGATAATTAAGGCATTAAATGATTTAATCAATAAGGTAATTAAAGAATGATTTATTTTATTTATAAATTAATAAATTAAATTAATTAGAAATGATTAATAATGAACCAATCTAAGATAATTTCTTAAGAAAGTGATTAAGAAATGTTATTGGTTAATGAAGATAATTAACTAAGGATCATTAAGTATTGATTAAGGTGATTAATTTTAATAATTAATTGGATTAATTAATTTAGATAATCAATTACAAATTGTTTAAAAGTAATTACTAAATGAAAGTAATTAAGGATTAATCGCTTATAGTAATAAATTTTGGATCTTTTGATTAATTAAAGGTAATTTATTATGAAATTGGTTTAAAGGGTTGATTTAAATTAATAAGAATAATTTAATTAATTAAAGTGTTTGATAAATTAATTTATATCAAATGATTGGAATTAATTAATCAGAATTGGAAAATAAATTCATAAGTAAATAAATATAATTGGAAATTAATTTAATTAATCCTGCTTATAAATGATTATTAAATGCTTGACCTTACTTATGAATGATTGTATTGTATGAGATGCCTTGAAATTGATTGTCCTATCTGATCTGTGATATTTTGTTTTGTGACTATGTATAATTCATCCATTCATTTACATTGTTATATTATCTGTGAATGGACGATAAGCATTATAGTTTATATTGCTTATCAACTATATTCTGTGTTTTGATCCATGATGATTGAATAATGTTGCACTATTGTGTTAAACCCTGGACCACACTTATACACACACAAATAAGGATTTCACGGGGAAATCGTTTAAGTCACAAATTTTGAAATAGTTTAATAGTTGAATATTTAAGTTCAAATGTTTTGGAAATGTTTTGGGATTAAAGTGAAAAGCTTTTGAAATGGAATTTCAAAGATGAAAGTTATTTGGAACAACTTGATTAAGTTTGAAATTTGAATAATTTGATTTAAATTGGAATTCAATATCTAAAATTGAATTCTATATTCAGTATTTATGATATTAAACGGTATACAAGTTTATATGGGTTTTAAACCATTTTTAAAGTATTATTCTTTTGGGAATTTGAATTAACCCAAAAGATTTAACTTGTATAAATAAGATCGAATTTCTTCGAAACGAAAACTACTTGTTTTCAAATAATAATAGCTTTCATTTTAAAGAAAGGATCTCCCAATTATGTTGAAAAGGTTTCAAGCTGAAATAGAATTGAAATGATTTTGAAAGCTATAAGTTGAATCTTTGGTTTAAAGATTCAACAAGTTAATCGAATTTTGAAAGCTATGAGTTAAATCTTTGATTTAAAGATTTAACGAGTTAATCCAATTGAAATAGAAATTGTTTTGAAATCCGTAAATGGAATTTTGTGAAATTAATCTTTTGTTAAAAAGATTTGAAATGGTAATTTGTTTAAACCATTTGAAAGAAAAGTTTTGAATTATTAAGTTGTGACTTAATTGAAATCCCTTATCCATATGTTTTAAATGTTGCGCTTACTATTCGGGTTAGCCGGGAAAGGACCTTGGGTCGTATAACCCATTCCGAATATGTGATTCGACGTTATGGATAGCATTTGAAGACCGGTGGTGAAGACCGGGTATTTGCGAGAACGATAAGATGACCTATCAATTGTCTCTGCACTGAGTTGCTCCGGTATAGAGATTCCCTAAGTGATAGGAAGTCCAACCGGGATTGTGAATACCCGGATTGCAAGGGCTTTATTGGAAGTGCCTTCGGTTCTGTTCTAAATCCAGAACAGACTTGTATGGATTGTATGTCTGACATTACAAATTGAGATATAAAGCTGATTTATTTCAAATATATTTCTGTTGGTGGCGGAGAATTTATTCTTTTAGCTTAACACCCTTCTCTGAGACATACGAGCTCAGAGGTTATGTAGTTGATGGTTATCAGCGATATATTCCCAATTTGGTAATGTGACATGCTGAGTGTTGCTGTGAAATGATCATTGTCGATCATTTGTGATATGATCATTTGTTTGATCATTTATCTTTGTGATCATTACTTTGATCATTTGTTGACCCAAAGCATGGCTTTGTACCAAAGCGTGGCTTTGTGGACTAGACTTCGTCAAGCCTCACAACCCGGTAATGGTCGAAACAGGAATCGTGGCGGCAAGGTTTCAGGGATCGCTTCCCTAGGGTAGGACCATTCCTTCTGGAAAGGGGTAGTATCATGGTATGGAGCCCAGATACTTACTCATGTGGATACACTATATCTATTACTGTGTGGTGTTGTTGGAATCGAGGCCTCGTATAAAGGTCCAAAAGGACCGGGGGTGGTATATCTGAGGTTTCTTACTCCCTGGGAAAGGGGTAGCCGGCCTTGTTTGGCAGAGATCCATTTGGGATGCTCGGGGACGTCCTTCCAGAGGCGTTTCATTTCAGGGTTTGGGAAGTTCCTTTGCCCGACCATTTGTTGGAAATCCATTCTTCAAATACGTACCTTGTACGGTTTTAGTTGTAGAACCTATCATTCACTTATGGTGGCGCCCCACTATTTGGATGGTAGCTATAGTAGGCATAGTTCGAAATGTCTATGTTGGCTAAGATTTATATCTTTACTTTCGAAATGATTTTTACTACACTATGCACTAGTAATAATATCAAATGTTTCTTTTTAATGCGTATCAAGCATCTTTGACTATCATAAGGAGAAATCTCCTCTGATTCTGCGTTTGCATTGTGTGTGTGTGCGGGAGGCCTTATGCTAGTCTCATTTCTAAAAAGCATTGCGAATTGATTTTAAAATATTTCGTTGTTTTTTTAAAGATAAACTGTCTTTATTACTCACACCAGTCCCATGACTGATCCGGAGTTTATTGTTTCTTTCCTAAACTCTGGATGCTCAAAAATTTTCTACACGAGCAGTCTAGAGTTGGGTTTTTCAGATAGTCAGGTTTAGTAGGTTATCTGGAGCTAGTTCAGTCTTTGGATGTGGACGAGACTTGCTTATCTTTGTGCATCGTTATTGGGAGTTCGTGCTACTGCTGGAGTTCTCTTTTGAAGACTATCTTAGATTTATATTGTTCCGCTGCTAGATGTTATCTATTTTTCTTTTCCGCTGCTATTTTGTTGTGTCATATCTTTGATGTATATTGATATTCATTGTATCACTCTGTTGTATCAGATATTGTATATCAATGTATTATTCTTCTTTTCCACCGTGTTGTTTACTTAATGTTGTTATAAGCTCCGGCGAAACGGATTTGAACGGTCGAATCTACGGCATTCGAGTACGATATTAAAGTATGGATGTCGATTTTCGAGCGTGAAAAATCCGTGTCGTTACATGCTGGAAGTGAATAGTCACGAAAAACCAAAAGTTTAAAAAACTTGTACGGTACGATTAACCGTTCCACAGATTTCATCACGTACCGGACACCGAAACACTGATATGAATATACTGCGGGGGTCAGCACGATGAGATGATCAAAACGGTATACAAGTATCGGTGGTACGATCGAATTGTAAAAATTCGAATTTTATACTAGCGGAAATTGCAACAAAAACGTAGAAAATTAAGATCGACGGAGCTAAAGAAGTCCGAATTTGGAAAAACAAAAAATGATGTCTTGCTCAGAAGAGAAGATGATTTTGAATTTTTCTATGTGAAAATATTTAGTTTCGAAAACGTTTTATTTTCATCAATTCCTAACCGATTAAATTGAAATAAAATTACGCGCGATAATAAACTTCATATTTTCAGATGAAAATTTACAGTTTGCTATGTTTAACTAGACGCATTTCAAATATTAAATTTTTATTTCAAAATTTTATCGTTTACAATTTCCCAAAATTACAATTAAATATATTAATAAATCAAATAAAAATTACCGAAAATTTATGGGTCGTTACACTCTCCCCCACTCAAAACTTTTCGTCCCCGGAAAGGAAGGAGGTGGGAGAATAGAAAGAACAGAAGATAATAGATTGAAAATAGAGTAAAACAATTAATTTAAACCATATAAATTTCAATTTAAATTAATTTATATTCAACAATTGACTTTAAACTCAAGGATTTTCATTAACTTGGTTTATTTTCAATTTATCATTGTTTGTTACAAAATTTATTTCAAACAACAATTTATTTTATTAATCCATTTATTATTCAACTAACTTAGTATTCTATTTTTCTCTATTAACCATTTTATAATTAAACTTTAAGTGTATAACCTTTATTATAAGCACTCAAATTTTATTTATAAAGACATTTGTATTGTATATTATCCAATTATCTTAAATTAACAATTTCAAAGATCATAAATTTGAATAGTCATTTATTAATCATACTTTATTCGACAAATATAATTCTTCTTTGTTCCAAATTATTATTAAATTTATTCCACTTAATATATCTTATCATATATATTAAGTATATTTACACTTATAATAACTACTCATATTTATTCAAAATTCCTTTAACATCATTTTATACTGTGTAATATTCAATTACATAGTCAACTTTTGAAAATTTAGGTAAGTTATATATAATGCAATTAAGCATTATCCAAATAAAATTTCTAATTCAATTCTCTCAAGTTCAAATATTAATTCAAAATTTGGTTTCATTTATAATTGAAATCATCTTTCACCCAAATTTTAAGAATTTAAATTTCTTATATACATACTATATATATCAAATCAAATTAAATTTAAAATAATATACCTATATATATAAATCAAATCATACATAAGAAATTTAAATCGATTTAATTTTTAAAACAAACCGTGGCAAAGTTACGAATCGGTCTCTTCCTTTCGAAACACGAAAATGAGTGTCGCTGATGCAGCCGCCATCACCCAAATTATTTTCCAGCGACAAAGAGAAGAGGACTGATTTTAAACTTTTAAAATTCTTTGAAACGGTTCCTATTTGAAAATATTTTAAATACTATACACTTTAAAAACTTTTAAATCAAAGTTTAAAATCACTGGAAATCAAATTCTCAAATTCCTGATTTACATTCATTTCAAATCAATTTATAGCCAAGTTTTATAAATTGATTTATTGATATTATGCAATAATCAATGGTTTACAAAACAATAAGTAAAATCAAATATTAACATTTTGTAAACCAATTCTTAACAATTATCCTTAGAAAATTTACTTATATATAATCAAACAAAATTTTATTTCAATTTCAAAATTTGAAAACAATATTGTGTCAGTTTGCTCTGTTCAAGTGTTTTGGAATTCCTATCGATAGCGTTGATCAGATGAATCGATCGAAAACCCAAATCAACAACTCAAACAACACAAAACACACACACATATATATACAACAGTTTTAATATTAGTTTTCAAATACACTTCCTCGCTCGAAGATACAAGAATGGATTTCGAAGCAAGGATAGAAATTCAAATTTGATGGGCTCAAATCAAAGAGGATTTTGATTCGAAGATAGGTTCGAATCAAAGATGAGATAATAAAATAATAAAATAGGGAGATGGATAAGTTTATATAAATCGCGGGCAACCCTAACCGGGTCGACCGTGACTTCAAGAATTAGATCGATGTAGAATTTCGAGGCAAATCTACATTCGATCTCGAGAAATAGAATTCAGGCATAGTAGGAGATAGATAGCATCGTAAACCGATGATACAAAAATCTCTGGTAAATCAATGCTATAGTAAAGGTCTTTCACTCCTTTACAATCAATTTGAGATTGGCAAGATCGCCGACTCATTATAAAGATCATTCGAAGTGGAGTTATGGGATGCTCCAGAATTGAAAGAAGACGAATAGTGAGGGACACGAATGAATTTTGGAACCGCAGGGAACGTTCCAAGATTCAAAGGAATCGAGTCAAAAGGAAGAGATTGAAACTTGAATGACAGTGATTCTGTAAGTACATTTACCCTATATTCTAAGTTTTTCCTAGAGCTACCAAAGCTCTGATACCAACTGTAACGACCCGCTATTTTAGACTATTCGCATCCGCACATGTCGGACTTGAATAATTCAAAATACCGAATTTTTAATTTAAATTTGGCAAAACTGCACATATACAGTAAATAAATAATCACAGATCAGAGACACAGAGTAATAAATGCAGCGGAAGCAAAAGATAGTAGTCCACGAAGCTACTATATATAACAGAGTTAAATAAGTTACAACAGAAGTCTTGAATACAATAATCAAATACAAGAATCAGAATACATCACTGGAATCAACTGTATATCTGAAAGCTGGATAGATAGCTGGATCTCCAAGCGAAGCTCCAACTCCAAAGGTGAGTCTCGAATACTGGTACACTCGGTCTGACCCGAGTGTAAAGAAAAACACAAAACACTCGAGTCAGGATTAACATTCTTATATCAATAAACCCAACTCAAGTGAAATAACAACAGAAATACAAGTAACTCAAAGGACGTTGGAATAACCATCCTCTAAGGATCAGTTAAACAATCTACTATGTAGTAATATACGCAAAATAGATAATGTCTATCAGTAATATAAAGTATCAAAATAGTGTTAAGGCGTTACCATTATCCCCCTTAACACATTTCATATAAGCATTATAGTCTATACAACACTGTAAAATCCACCGTAAACTAGTGGGATATCAGGGAGTACCCCATAGGTATAACACAAAACAAATTCGTAGTGGTCGCGTATATAGGGATACAAGTATGACAAGGCATATGAGGCAATACCCAAGGTAATGAAACTACCGTTTGCCTGATCCGGACTGGTGAAAACACATCGCCGCAACGATCGCAACACCACGAAACAACACTCCCAAAATTTCGAGGGTGCACCAATAAATAACAAGTAATGAGTAGTTTACGAAGAAGTGTGTTCGCTCGAGGTGGCTAACCCCATTTGGCCCGGCACGGCTCCTGTTTTAGTCATTTCCAATTTGACACAAGTGTCAAGGCTACCCATTATCGTTCACTTTCTTCAGTCATCACGTACATCATTCTAACCACTTCATTCTGGATCGCACTCCGCGTATAGTTATTAAAGTGGTTTTCGGTTTAGATAGAGAGTATGCCCATAACTGATTCCGGTTTCTTTAATAACTTTCGTGATTATTACATCGATTGGTCATTTAATAAATTTTAAAACAAAATCTAATTCAATTTCAATTAGAATTTGTAAACCAACATTTCATTTGTCTTTGTAAATCAATTTCCATAATTTACGTTCAAACTTCTAAATTACCATTTCAAAATCTTATAAACTAATTTCAATTTTTATTTAAAACAATTCATATATTGATTCAAGTTCGTATATAAGTTTCATTCCGAAATCATTTATATTAATTTAATTTAACATTCAAATCAACTCAAATTCACTGATCGATTTCATTTAATATTCGTCAAGTTAATTTATCGTTCAAAACAATTTCTATTTAATTTCCAATTCATTAAATCAATTACTTATGTTCAACTCTATTATATCAAAACTTACAAATTGAATTAAATTAAATTCGTCAAATCAATTCTTTAAAATTACAAGTCTTACATTAATTTCAATAAATCACATTTTATTTCTTGTTAAAGAAATTCAATTTCACTTATTTATTTACTTAGTTATAAATTTCAAAACTCAATTAATAATGAAACTTAATTTCACTTATTCAAGAAGTTCCATTTCACCTATTAAAGAATTATATTTTATTTAATTATTAAATAATTCAATCTTATTTAATTATTAAATAATTTCAAACTTAATTAATAATTTCAAAATATAATTACTAAATAATTTCAAACTTAATTATTAATTTCAAAATTTAATTATTAGATATTTAAATTTAAAACAACATTTTTTCATCAACTACTTTGTTAATATTTGTTTCAGATTATTAAATATAAACATTTGAATTTCACTAGAATTCAATTCTAACTTCATCTCAAACCTTATTATTTTATTCAAATAAAATCTTTATTTTATTATTTTTTAAAACATATTATTGACCAATCGGGTTTATTTAATTTTTTATCCTAGGTCATTGTTTAATTTAGGTATTTATCATTTCAACCCGATTCCATTTCAATTCAAATCAAAGCATAACAAAGGGAACTTGCAGTGTAATAACTGGGATGGTGTCAAAGTAAATAAACAAGCAATAGCAAACATGAATAACAATCCAATAATTAATTCAAATAATCCCGAAATAATCGTATTAATTTACATTGTTGTTTGTGCAAATCAATATAATTATTTCTAGAATCTACACTATCATTTCATGTAGATTAAAGATTATTACACTATTATTATACAGTTCTTCACTTGATATCTATTATTCAATTTCATACTACATCGATTTAAACAACATACATTTCAATGGTTCGAAGTGCAATTTACTATATTTCTATGTGTCAATTTATTTAAACATTTAAAGGGTCATATTATGCAAATTTAACTAATCAAATTCAACACATATATCAAATCTAACTATCCTACGTCAATTTCAATTTCAAATTATTTATCACCTACAACATTAACAATTTAACGTCCAATGTAAACAACAACAATCAATCAATTATTAACCAAACCGGATTATCATCGTATAAATAACAGATAATGGTGTCAGATGTCACAGGTGTACTGATACAAGTAAATAACATATATATAACAGTGTAAATAACTAACAGTGGCATATTTCAATTGTCGTTTCAATTGAAATCAAATTTAATAAATAAAAGAACATTAATCGTGAGTGGTTGCTCACCTTTCAAGGCAAGAGAAATTTGACAATGAAATGGGTTACGAATCCAAACACGAATTGCGAAGCAATGCATGATGGACACGATTTCGACGAACAAGGCTGATAAAAGAATCGATGGGAATAAATCAAATTAGCTCGATGAAAATGGAATATATATAAACTCTTATTATTATAAATAGTATTTTTCTTAAAACCAATATTCAATCTAAATTACATATTTAGAATGACAAATATATATCACATGTAAAATTAAAACATATACTTTCTCAATATTTAAATTATAACCATAACATAAAGTAAACCTTTATCTTATCTTTGGAAAATTCAAACAGAGAACATAATACTTCTATTATTTTTTTAAACTGATATGTAAATTGACATTACGTAACTGCAAACTATTACTTTTAAAACTATATATATGCATATACAGTCTACTCACAAATCAACATGCAGACTCAATAAATATACTCAACTAAACTCAAGTATACATATACGTATATATATATATATATAAACTAATATACTAATATATATAACCAGATCATATAGTTATATAACTGTCAAAGTTTGTTTATACATTATTATATATACGAACAGTAAATGCTTAGCGACCACCTAGTGTATATAACATGTATAATATATATACATATACATATACATATATATATATAAACAATTTTTCGGCTGAGACCACATAACACCATATATATTATCCTTTAAAATATAATATACTGCATACACATATAATATAAGTCTTCACTTTATATATATATATATATATATATTTATTTATTTATATTAAACCCATACTTTCAAAAATCACTATTATTATAAAAGCAAGACAGTAAGCAACATTTCAACACACACACACACACACACACACACACACACACATATATATATAACATACTATATATATAACCACCTGACCTATACACTTGTGTACGCATATGCAGACAACCTATATAAACACTTTAAATAGTTTACACGTATCTCTATTTAAATACCTTTATATTACAATACTGTAACCAATATAATATGTATACCTATACAAACTTCACCTGCGAAATATGTACAATTTAGTTTAGCTTTTTATATAAGCAGATCATATATGAATATTAATATGTATATGTTATTATATAAACACTTATATAACCTAACTGGCACACATATACATCCTTCAAAACATTATTACTTAATAAATCCTAACATGTACTTACTGCTGCAAAAATAACATTCGAACAAATACACATTGCAAACTTATATATATTAACTAGTTAGTATATAAACTTGCCAACAAAAATATTTAATGAAATAATATATTACCTGTATATATAGATTTACATATAGAAGAGAAGATGCAAAGGAAGGCAAGCCGAGAGAGGGAAGAATGAGAAGTGCTTGGAGATGTGGCAAGGTGATGGAGCATGGGAGGAAGGGCACAGTTTCTGGTGTTGAGGTGGCTGTGGCCATGATGGCTTTGGTTGAGGCAGGGAAGAGTCGGACTGAGGTTGCTGCGCGTGGGGTTGGCGAGGTGAATCGGTAGGTCTGGGTGAAGAGCGGAAGGTGATGGAGTCGGGTTGTGTTGAAGGCCGGAGGGTCGTCGGTAAGGCAGGTGGGTTGTGGGCTTCTGGTCAGGTAGAGATGCAGAGGCGACTTCGGTGGAGGGGAAATGATGTTGCGGCTTGTTGTTTGAGGTGGCTCTCGACCGATGGTTGTGTGTTCATGCTTGGTGAGGCTACCGTTTGAGGCGCGAGTGGCTAAGGGGAGGGGGTGCTCACAATGGTTAGTGGCTGTCGGGCGTGGTTTAGTACAAGAAAGTGGTAACATGAGGAAGGAGTGGGAAACAAAGAACAATATAAGAATGTTATATTTTTTGCAGAGAAAGAAAAAAAGAAGAAGCGAGAACGTATTGGAAAAAGAAAATGGATAGAGAGAGAGGAATAAATTATATTGAACTGTCAGGAAGGAATGGTGAAAGGTATACGTGAATCAAGGGGAGTTATTTATGATTCATTGGCAATTGGATTAAACATGATGGCAGTGAATAGTCACGAAAAACCAAAAGTTTAAAAAACTTTTACTGGTACGATTAACCGTTCCATAGATTTCATCACGTACCGGACACCGAAACACTAATATTAATATACCGCGGGAGTCAACACGATGAGATGACCAAAACGGTATACAGATATCGGTGGTACGATCGAATCATAAAAATTCGAATTTTATACTAGCGGAAAATGCAGCAAAAACGAAGAAAATTTAGATCGATGGAGCTAAAGAAGTCCGAATTTGGAAAAAAGAAAAATGCCGTCTTGCTCAGAAGATGATTTAGAATTTTTCTATGCAAAAATATTTAGGTTTCGAAAATGTTTTATTTTCAGCAATTCCTAACCGATTAAACTGAAATAAAATTACGCGCGATAATAAACTTCATATTTTCATATGAAAATTTACAGTTTGCTATGTTTAACTAGACGCATTTAAAATATTAAATTTTTATTTCAAAATTTTATCGTTTACAATTTTCCAAAATTACAATTAAATATATTAATAAATCAAATAAAAATTATCGAAAATTTACGGGTGGTTACAGTTTATAATAAAATGACTTCTTAGATTTCACAAATCAATTTCAAAAAAGCTCGAATTTCTAAATTTTAAATTTAACCAAATCCCAAATCATACATTTCAATGCGATTCAGTTTCCAAATAAACTATTCGAATTTATATCAATCTCAAAACTAAGTTTGGTAATTACGATTCAACAATTCACCTTTCTATTATTTGGTTTGAAATAATTTACGTAATAAATCCATTATCATCTAAATAAAACTAAATTTACAAATAACTTAAATATTTCCTTTAAATTTTTTATAGTTGAAATATCCATTTAATTCACCCTAAACCCAAAAATCAAGTTATAAAAATCATCCTTTTAAAATTTTAGATTTAATAAATTTACATCAAGTTACTGTGTTTAATTTTTAAATAAGCTCCATTTCAAATAAATTTTCAATTTACCTTCCCACCTTAATTTGTTTAAATCATTATAACCTCTCTATTAAAGTATGATTTAAATACTTAACCAATTTTTTTTAATAAAATCAAACTCCATTATTAAACTTATTTTTATTAAACAAATTTATACATAGCTTAAATTCAAGAATCTAACTATAAATAAAACAATATTTATATAATTTTAAAAAAAATCAATATTTATTAAATCGTATATTTATATCCAAAGCCATAGAAATCATTTTCAAAATATTTATATATAGACCGACGGTGTCTGTGTATAATTTTCTATCCTATGGTCAAGTGATACGGATATTTATCATTTCAATCCGTAATTTAAAATAAAAATACGGTTATATGTCATTTCAAACCGCAATCCCGAATAAAATAAAATGCATAACAACTTGCAGTTTATAACAATATAAAATACAACATCCATTCATCAAATATCAATCATCAACAACTTATCACAATCATCATCCAATTCAATCAATAACATCAATATATAACAAAAATAAATAACTAGCATTTACTGGCAGTTTATATTTAATAATAAATTAAATAACCATTTAATTGGCAGTTTATATGCAATAATAACTTAAATAACAGTTTAATTCAATAAATTCAATTTAACTGAGATGATGAATAAAAATATGCCAAACAGCCATAAATAAATTTCTAATCACATTAAAAATTAATTTAACACTCATAAGAAATTTTAAAAGTTGCGAGTGGGTTAAAACACTTACCTTTTGAATTTAAATCCAATTTAAACTGAAAATTTGAACAGCCTCAGAATCTGTCCAAGCCTGCGTCAAAATAACCAAAATTCCACTATAAACCTAGCGGAGAAATCCACGTGTGAAACGGACCTCGTATGTGAAAGCTATTGCAATTAGAAGTTTCAGAATTTAAATTAAATAAATAAATAAATAATAATACGCTAACTTACCATGTCACCTCTCCTTCTTTCCCAGTCACACGCATGCAGTCAACACAGCAAAACCGAACCCCAAAACCGAGCCCTTGACCGCTCTTCCTCGCCACTATCGGCCGTCGTTGGCTAAGGCGTGTCCACCAGATGCTTCGCCTCACCGGTCCGCCCCTTCCCTGGAGCGCAACCACCCTAATCTCTGGCCGCCGAAGCCGATAACGGCCCTTGAACCGCAAATTCCGACCACCCCAGTCACTAATCGAGGTCGCGACCACCACCAACTGATACTACTCGCTGATCTCACCAAAACCCACAAAACAATTTCGCAAATAGAAGATGAAATCAGGAAACCCAAAATCAACATTAGGGTTTCAAAAATTCTAGGCTTTGATCGATTTTTGCCGCTGATTCGAGCATCGATTTCGAAAACGAACACTTGACGCAGATTCGTATTGTCGAGATATTCGCTATATAATTTTTCTGAATTTTTTTGAGGAGTCTGAAAATTTGGTTTTGAATTTGATTTGAAATTGCAATTGGAAATTTTGGTTTGTCTGCCATAAAGGAGGAGAGGCAGCTGAAGTTTTGTACGTACAGAAATAAGAAATAGAATGTTGCTAGGGTTTATAACTGGATATATATAGGTACGGTTGAAAATAGAAAGAACGGATCAGATCTGATTGAACGATAGATGGCCCGAAAAGCCCGTTTTGACTCCGGAACGAAATTGGGCTAACCCTTATATCAAAATAAATGTTTAAAATATTTTAAATGCAACGGAATAGGTTTCAAGTCCAAATTCCATCATATGAAGAAGTTATGCTAAAATCAAGTTATTTCAAATTGATTTCTAGGCGTTTCGAGTCCGCACGATCAAATGACAAGCCCGATCGTTACGAAACTTGAAATCCTACAATAATTCACCGTTACGGATCCGATGAAACTGGTTTCGTCGAAATCCGAGTCACTAGCCAAAATACCAATTTTTTAGTTAATTAAATATATTAATAATTGATTAATTAAATCAAGTTTTCAATTTCAACTCTATAATTAACAAATTTAATCATTTTTTTAAATTTCTTAATCATTTACACTAATTTACCCGAATTTAAATATCAATTTAGATTTGATTAATTTATCAATTTCAGTGTTAGCCTTAATTCCATTAACTTCGAAAACTATAAATTTAATTTCCAATAATTCTATTTAATTTACCTTTCATTCTATTATTCAATTCATTATTTTCAAATGAATGCATTTAACATTGGATTCATGATCTGTTACCTTAATATTCTGAGATTTCATCTTAATCTCCATTAATGTAATATTTTAAATATTTAATTTCAATTATTTGCAATTAATCCGATTATTAAATTTAAATTAATAATCTTGATTCCCATTCTTACTTTATTATCAAACAACAATTATTATAATTACTTTTTAGCATTGATCCTATCAAACTATAATTTATTACGTATTATTTTATCAATTAATATAACTTTGAATCTATTTTCCAATTTTCTAATTACAATCAATTAAAACCTTACAATTGTCACAATTTATTGGGGTTGCACTAAATTTGTTATTTATCAACTTTCTTTAACCTCATTACCTTAATTTACATTCAGTCACTATTAAGCAGTATATTATTTCATTGGTTATTTCAACACTTACTTTTATTTACTTATTTTCTATTTTATAACCGAGTGCAATAATTTACACTATTACATTATTGGGCTTTCGCTCCAATTGTCAAAATAAATTCTAATTACCATTGCTATATTTCATTTCTAATATTCGCTTCATTTAATATTATAAAGTTTTTATTTCTTTCTATATTTAATTACAAAATCTTATTAAATTAACCAATTTAATTATCGAAATTTACGGGTCGTTATAATAATTTCAAAGCAAAATGTGATAATTTCATATATTCATCAAATTTTCCTTAATATTATTAACTTTGAAATATTCACATATTAAAATCTAATATCATTTAAATAATTCCAAATTTCAAATAACTTAATATTCCTTCAATTTACTTAAACTTGATATATTCATTTAAATCACCTTAAACTAGAATTAAGTTATAAAACCATATTCTTTTAAAATCTCAATTTCAATAAGTTCCAAATCGATGTTAATTAAATATAATTCTAAATTAAATACAATACAAATCAATTTTAAATCCATCTTCTCAACCTTAATTTATTTAATCATTATAAACTCAATATTAATATCTAATTTAAATAAATACTTAACCATATTATAAAATCTAACTTTGTTATTCTTATTTTATATTAAAACAAATTTATACATAGCTTAAAATCAAGAATTTAACTATAAAAAATAACATTTATATAATAACTGAAATCTATATTTGTATAAAACCATATATTTCTTTCTAAAACCATAGAAATCATTTCAAAATAATTTATATATAGACCACGGTGTCTGTATATAATTTTCTATCCTATGGTCATGTGATAAAGATATTTATCATTTCAATCCGCAATTTAAATATATACAGGTATATGTTATTTCAACCCGCAGTTGCAAATTCAATTCAATGAAAATCGCTTAGGTCTATCATTTCAACCCATAACGATTTTCTCCTATTCTAAAGTCCGTTCGGGTATGTATCATTTCAACTCATAGGGAATTCTATACAAACAGAGAACTTGCAGAGTGATAACAGAGAAGTAACCATAGAAATGATGGAACCCACTAATTTTTTCGCTATGATAATAATATAACAGACATATATCATCAATATAAATAACAGATAATGGTGTCAGATGTCGCAGGTAAATAGATACAAATAACAACATATATATAGCAATGTAACTAACTAACAACAGCATATTTCAATTGTCGTTTCAATTGAAATCAAATTTAACAAATATAAGAACATTAATCGTGAGTGATTACTCACCTTTCGAGGCTAGAGAGAAAAACAACGGGATGAGTTACGGATCCAAGCACAGATTCCGTAGCGAAGCACAATGGACTCGAGTTTGACGACAAAGCTGATAAATAGAGTTTGATGGAAATGAATAAGAATCATCTTGATATAAATGAAGCAGTATAGGCATTATATCCATGTACATCTTCTTAAATAATTAATATAAAATTTTAAAATAACACATATATATATATATATATATATATATATTTCTAAAGAATGATCCAGACATCAATATATATTTTAAACCAATACAGACACTTTATTTTAATATATAATAACTTTTAAAATATATAAACAAATCGGCCAATACCACAATTTCAAACTTACAATATAAATACCTACCGTATACGTATGTATATAAACAGATCAAAGTTATATAAAGGATCGCCAATTTAATATATTGAAAAAAAATTCTATAGAACCAAGCAATAAGTAAAATAATATATATATGATGCTGCCTCTTACAAAATCCAACATGTAAGTATACATAAACCCGGTATATACTAATATAAAAATTTCAAAATCGTTATTCCCAAACTCACGTATTAAAGATCATAAATATATATTTTATACTTAAATCATTACCAAGAAAAAATCGTCACATATATACATAACCTATACAGTAACTGAAATTTAAATTCTATATCTAACAAATTGTAAATACTACAGATAACAACATATATGAGTATACAAGAATTTAACATACATTTGTAACTAAATTATATATCCATGCAGTTCAAATATATAAGCATTCGCATACATAAAACATATGATATATATATATATATAACATACACTGTTATTATAACGTACATCAATATATACTAATTATAAGAGAAAACTCATACATACTAATATATATAAAATTTATAAATTAACGTATATATAGAATATAAGGCAACATCGCCTACTTACATACAGGTTATAAATAAAATCAATTTTTATTATCAAATCAATATAAATAAGCTATTATAATATGGATAAAACTTAACAGTAAATGAACAGTTTAAAAATCTATATACATATGTAAAACAGAATATATAAACTAACTATATATAATATTACTTTGGAACCAAAGCAAGATAGGAAGCTTCAGACAATTATTATTATATAGACTTAAATCGATATATATATATATATATATATATATATATATATATAATCCATCAGGGAACAAGTAACGCATGTCTCTCCTGCTTTTTTTTCCAAAAATATGTGAATATATATGTAAAAGTGGCATACTATAAAATTATATATAAACTTGTGTACTCAACCATTTATATACATACGACATAAAGTATTCAAATTCACATAAACCTTTACATATATAAACAACTTCTTTAAAATATAAAATTTGTAGTCATATATATATATATACACAAGAGACATATACATCATATATACGAATCAAGTCTAGACAAATTACAAAGGAACAAAATCGATATGTATAAACTACTCAAAATGATATATAGGTTATATATATATATATATATATATGAATATAAGAGACTGAACTATGCCGTCTTCCTCACAGTTACCTATATATAAATATCTATCTATTATAATAAAAATATATATACGTATATATACACTAGATATATATATATATATATAACCGAACCTCTATATATTCAAGTATCAACTGAATATACCGAACATACTCATGAGGCTGGAGGGAGGAACTGCCAGGCTTGAGGGATAGAGGAGGAGAACTTGCGGTTGCGGGCGTGTGGAGGCTACTGGTAGGAGATAGGGTGGAGCTAAGGTTCAGCTGCACAATGGGATGTGGTGGTGGAATTTGTGAAGGCCAGTGCTGGGGAAGGCGAAGGGAAGAGATTGAGGGAATTTGGTGATGAAGAAAAGTAGCTGGAAAGATGAGGTTCCAGATTCAAAAATGAATTCGTACTTTGATATATCTTATTTTATTAAAGAGGAAAATGAACAGGCCGGACATGTACGAACCGAAACCAAATTGTAATAAAGTGATGGGATGTCAATGGTCAGGGAAAACTAAAAGTTTAGTGACTGATGGCTATTTATTTTTAGCAATCCGAAAATTGAATGGTCACAAGAAGTTTAAAAGCTAAAATTTTGGAACTGATACGATTGATCGTTTCACGGTTTTCGATATGTACCGGACTTCAAAACAAAGAATTGAATATACCGTTGAGGTCAACACGACGAGACGATTAAAACAGTATACGGAGATCAGTGGTACGATCATCCAATCAAAAATCGATATCGGCACCGAAAATGCTGCTATTTCGTCGAAAATAAGATCAACGGAGCAATAACAGTCAAAATTTGAAGAAACGAAATATGATGTCTCACTCAGAAGATGATTTACAAATTTTCTGTATAAAAATATTTAGCTTTGGAAAATATTTTATTACCATCAATTTTTAACTCATTTTAAATTGAAATAAAATTACACTAGGAAATAAACTTCCATATTATTCGATGAAAATTTATCATTTGCTATGTTTTTAAATACGTATTCCAAATATTAAATTTTTATTTACAACAATTGTTTAAAATTTCACAATATTCCAATTAAATATATTAATAAAACCATTGAAATTTTTGAGTCGTTACATGAACGCTCTGGTTATTGGTCGCGTACATGTGGATCATCAAAGAAAACAGTTGAAGAATATCAATGTTCGAAGAATATTGAAACAAATAACATTGAAGGATTGTTTGATAACACTAACTTGAAGTTAGATGATTTCTTCGAAGATGATGATGGAAATTTCATAAATGATGAAAATCTCAATGCGACGATTAAATGACCGATCTGATCAACTAGAAGTAGCCCAAAGCTTATTGTTTGGTTTTTGTTTCATTTTATTTTAGTTAGTTTGAATATGATTTTTGTTTATTTTATTTTTCTAGAGCAAGTTGAAATAATGTGTACTGGTGGATATTGATTTGATTGATTGTTTGTTTTGTTTATTTATTTATGTTCAGAATTATTTCAATAATTGCCTAAGTGTATTATCTTTAATTCTTAAGGTATGGACCATCAATACTTGAATGATAATATACGCCTACTAGACAGTGCAACAACTCATATGATTTTGAAAAACTAGAAGTTTTTCTCTGAATTATTTAAAAAGATTTCAGCTAAAGTTTCCACCATAGCTGAAACTGCTAATATAATTGAAAGGACTGGAAGAGCCATATAGTATTACCAAACGGTACACATATCTTCATTCAAAATGCATTATACTCAAGCAATTCTAAAAGAAATCTGCCAAGCTTTAAGGATATAAGAGTGAATGGTTATCATACTGAAACTATAAATGAAAACAATAAAGAATATCTTTTTATTATTTCTAAAATTGAAAGCCAGAAGCTTATTTTAGGAAAAATTGAAACAATTTCGACTGGATTATATTTCACGAAAATTAGCATAGTTGAATCTCATTCTATAAACATGAGCTAGAAGCTCACAAAGACAAAGACATTGATTCTTTGGCATGATCGTTTGGGTCATCCTGGGTCAACCAAGATGCGTAAAATCGCTAAAAATTAAAATGGGCATGATTTGTCAAACCAATTGAATTTACCAAGTGGTTACTTATGTACTGCATGTGCACAAGGAAAATTAATCACTCGACCTTCATATGGTGAAATCACTTCTGAATCTTCAACATTTCTATAAAGAATTCAAGGTGATATATACAGCCCAATCCATCCAGAATGTGGACCATTTAAATATTTTATGGTACTAATTAATGCATCAACTCGTTGGTCACATGTATGCTTGCTTTGTACATGAAACATGGCTCAAATAATCAAATTAAGAGTGCACTTCCCTGAGAATCATATTAAATCAATTCGAATAGATAATGCAGGAGTTTACTTCTCAAGTATTTGATGATTACCGTCTATCATTAGGAATTGAAGTTGAACATCCAGTAGCACATGTTCATACTCAAAATGGTCTGGCAGAATCATTAAGCGTTTGCAACTTATTGCAAGACCGTTGCTTATGCAATCAAAGCTACCTATTTCAGCTTGGGGACATGCAATTCTACATGCATCAACATTGATTAAAGTTAGACTAACGGCTTATCATCAATTTTCATCATCACGGCTTTTAACCGGATTCCTGTTATTCGCTATGTACTGGATCGAGATACTGAGTTGACGTGCAGTAACCACAACATTAACAATATAAATATAATAGCACCGCGAATAAATTGAAAAGTAAAGAAAGAAGCAATCACAGCAAAGTTTTTATACGGGTTCAGACCTCCATTCCTACGTTCAGTCCTAGACTCCTTCTGGAATTTAACTATTACCCTCACTTTGCCTAGAGGAATAGGCACTTGAGCAGTAGAACATGATTTCAGTATACTTGCCCGAGCAGCCGAACGAGACTTCAATATTTTCTTTTACAACTTCTATAACCGGTAAAAATGATGCAGAATGAGTGTGCAGAGATTAGGAAAAGAGCGTTGGTCTAAGTTTGCATTTGAAATAAATATTGAATTTGGAACGTTTGTAAGCAATATGAGAATGGTATTAGAGAGTAGGATTATGTGTGATTTTGAAATGATAGAAGGCTTATATAAGAGTGAATGGAAGCCAATAAAAGTTGCAATTCTACATAAATGTTGGTTCGAAAGAGATGCGTCTATTGAATGTTGAAGAGAAGGCTTGGAAAAGGTCTATGGCTATTCGTTTTATAGTGCTTACATAAAACCGTTAGTACATGTCTATTAAATAGTAGGTGTGCCATGGTGGAAGGGTGCATGCGTTTCTTCTTGAAGACCAGAGTTCGAATCCCATCTTTTGCCGCCTTTTTAAAATCCCATCTTTTGCCGCCTTTTTAAATAATTTAATTTCTGCTTCTCTGGAGAATAAAATAAATGCTGCCTATCCAGTTAACAAACGCGGCTTTGGTGTAGTGTATGGATGCGCATTTCTCCTTGAAGACCAGAGTTCGAATCCTCCTTTGCTACCCCTTTCACTAATTTAATTTTCGCTTCTCTGGAGAATAAAATAAATGTTGCCTATTTAGTTAACAAATTTGGCTTTGGTGTAATGGAACTCATGCATGTCTGTCTCTTTGACGACCTCGGTTCAATTCCCACCCTCAGTTATTTAATTTTCATTTTCCATATTTTCAACCTCTTATTTTTCTTTTATTTCAGTGCCAAAATATAACTGCTAATCAGTCTTTAAAGTGAATGTGTCCTTCGCACTATGTTCTTGTGCTCCATATTTTTTATTCTTTAATATAGATTTGTTAGGAAATCAAATCTACGGTTTTGATGACAACAACTATACAATGGAAATCGAATATGCATATATATTTCAATATACAGGTACTTGCTAGAATAACACCACTAGAAAGACAAGAACAAAGCTCAAAGAACATTATAAGAGACTACAAGTCGATAGGATCAAAGAAGCAACAAGAAAGATGCACAAAGCAGACATGCACAGCTTTCAGACGTATGGGTGCACTAGCCAGATGTTTGGAAAAACTCTTTGGAACAACAAAACAGACAGGATCACACGTCTGGTAGACACTTAGACGTTTGAAAGACTACTATATACAAAAAATATATAGTGTCAGACGTCTGATACAAATACCAAACGTCTGATTTTGAACTCAAAATTTGTATTTAAAATTCAACTGTCACATTTGAAAAGACATCTTCGCTTCTCTTCGCTGCAACTCTTGATCATCACATAAGCAACTGTAGAAGCACTCGTAAATGGATGCAACTACTCAAGGAACCTTTCTACAACTATATATATCATCAAGAATCAAAGAGAACACTTACCTTACTTACTTGTGCTCTTTACTGACATACTATTATATTCTTGATCTCTTGCAATCTATACTTGTATTTCACTCTTCCATATATTCAGTTCTTCACAATCAATACTCTTTAGATATATATTGGAAGCACTTGCACTTACTAGTCAATATCGGTGTTATAGAACACATACTTGAAAAGAACAAGCTATTGTAACCAAGCCTATTACTCCGGGCAAAGTGAGGGTGTTTAATAGTCGAATTTCGAAGGGGAGCTTCGAGACTGGATGTAGGACGGGAGGTCCGAACCAGTATAAAATCCTGGTGTGCTTATTCTATATTTACCTATATTAGTATTGTTTTAGTTACATCATATATTTTATCACATATACTTGCATATACACTGCACGATCCACCCTGTAGATTTACAATTGGTATCAGAGCCTGGAATTCTATCGATCGTCATAACATCATAGAATAATGGCCAGAAAAAGATCCAATCAAAATAAAACAAGAAAATCCCCATCAAAGCCACCAATAAGGACTACCAAAAGGTACTTTCTGATTTACAAATTTTAGTAAAAGATAGTGATGAATTAGTTAGTATAAGCGATAAGATCTCAAAGCTTAATTTTATTATTTTAAAAAAGATGAAATCTATCAAATTTGAAAATGAGAAATTGAAAAATGAGAAATTAACTTTAGAAAATCAACTTGGTATTTCAAAAAACAATTTTATAAATCTTGAAGATTTTCTAGATGAACAAAACACCTTATTTGAAAAAGGAGAAATCAAAATTTTCAAAAGAAAATTTTGATTTGAAAAGACAAAATGTTTTATTACAATCCTCTTTAGATAATTCAAAATCTCAAAATTTTCTTCTCAAAAACAAGAACCGTGCGTTAGAAAACGAGAATTTTTAACTAAATAAGGAGATTGATATTTTGAAAAATAGCAATGTTTCTTTTAAAAGTAAAAATTATGACTTCAAAATTAAATTTGAAAAACGTAAAAATGAATTTGTGAAATTTAATAAAGGTCAAAATGATTTAAACATGATTTTATCTAGTTCTAGACCTTTACATCATAAAAATGGCATGGGATATAATAAAACTAATCATTGAAATAGCACCAGATACGCTTTCATGTATAGTAAAAATGTTAGTGCGAGTACTAGATTTCCGGTCAAGTCTAAATGCAATTTGTATAGAAATTCAAGTATTGTTATGACCAATAACGTTTATAATATCTCTAGAAGTACAAAATCATTGACGGGAAATATGAACAAAAAATATCTAAGTATTTGGGTTCCTATTAATTGAAAAAATAGAGAAAAATACATTGACAATTATTTTGATATAGTGGTTTATAATGAAAATTTTACTTTCAAAGGTTCCACCAAACCCTTTTGGGTATGGTTACCTTTGACCTAACCCTGGACCCTAACCTATGTAGTGGGTACCAAAATATAGAATTTTTATTTTTGTAGGTACCCAAGAAGAGATAAAAGGATGAGATGAATTTCGGTTTGTGTTTTGTTGATGACAAAGGGGGAGAAAATTAGGCATGTTGATGGAGAAATTATATAATTCAGGTGGAGCAAATATTAAGGGGAGCAATATAATATTATTTTAGAAAGTCATATAAACGTCGTCATCAAAAAGGGGGAGAATGTTGAAAACACGATTTTAGTGTTTTGATGATAACAACTATGTGACGATGCTACTAATTTGTTTGTTAAGTAATTTCAGGTCGAGCACCCATACGATGCATAATGGAGTTCAAATCTACATTAAAGAATCAAAAATATGGAGCACAAGAACATAGTGCGAAGGACACATTCACTTTAAAGGTTTAGCAGTTTATATTTTGGCATTGAAATGGAAGAAAACCTAAAGTTTCATACTTTAAATTTTTTGGATCAAAATGTTTTATATTAAATACAAAAGATATTATAGGAAAATTTGACCCAAAGGCTGGTGAAGGAATATTTGTTGGATATTCGGATCACAGCAAAACATATAGAATTTTCAATAAACGAATTAACACTATTGAAGAAAGTTTGCATGTTTCGCTCGATGAAAATCTTCTTAACCATCATACTAATGACAATGAAGAAATAATTCCAATAACAAATAAAATGAATTCTTTCAATAATGAGACAAATACGTAAAATAATGATTTAATATCATCTCCTAGAATTCGTAAGGATCATCCAAAAGATAATATCATTGGAGATCTCAATTCTAGAGTAACTAGAAATCAACTTAATCAAATAAGCCATATAGCATTAGTGTCAAATTTTGAACCAAAAAATTATAAAGAAGCTTCAAATGATAACTTTTGGATAATAGCTATGCATTAAGAAATAAATCAATTTGAACATAATAATGTTTGGAAATTAGTACCAAGACCAGGAAATCAATCGTTTATATGAAGAAAATGGGTATTTAAAAACAAAGCAGATGAAAAAGGAAATATAGTTAGAAATAAAGCACATTTAGTTGCCCAAGGCTATAATCAAGAAGAAGGTATCGACTATGACAAAACCTTTGCTCCAATAGCGAGCTAGAGGCCACACGTACATTACTCGCTTTTGTAAATCATCACAATTTTAAACTATTTCAAATGGATGTCAAAAGTGCTTTTTAAATTGTTTTATTAAAGAAAACGTATATGATGAACAACCTCCATTGTTTGTTCACGAAAAATATCCCGACAATGTTTTTAAATTACAAAAAGCCTTATATGGTATAAAAACAAGTCCACCGTGCTTGGTACAAATGTCTTAAAAATCATATTATATCTGGTTTTCAAATAGGTGAAATCGATACAACTTTATTTATTCAACGAGAAAATAATGATATTTTAGTTGTACAAATTTACGTAGATGATATTATATTTGGTTCAACTAATGAAAATCTTTGTAAGCAATTCTCAAATATTATGAAAAATGAATTTGAAATGTCTCGCATGGGAGAATTAAATTTCTTCTTAGGTTTACAAATAAAACAACTTGAAAATGGTATTTTTATTCATCAAGATAAATATTGTAACGATCTATTATGTCATTTTGAAATATCGGAAAAATTTCGGTGAAAAATTATATCGTAGCATGATTGGCTCCTTACTCTATTTGACATCATGTAGACCCGACACTATGATGAGTGTATGTCTTTATGCCTGATTCCAAGCAAAACCAAAAGAATCTCACCAAAGAGCTATTAAACTATCTTATGATATTTATCTAGTACTAGAGATTACGGTTTATTTTACCCTAAAGGATCATCATTTGAACTAGTTTCATATAGCGATGCGGATTTCGGTGGATGTAAAACAGATCGTAAGAGTACTAGTGGAACATGTCACTTTATCGGACAATCATTAGTTTCATGGTTTAGCGTAAAGCAAAATTGTGTCTCCTTATCTACTTGCGAAGCCGAATACATTTCAACAGCTCTTGCATGTGCACAAGTGATATATATGCAACAAACACTTACCGATTTCGGCAAAGTTACCATTAAATCACAATTATATTGCGATAACATGAGTGCAGTAAATCTATTAAAAAACCCTGTAAATCACTCGCGAACTAAACATATAGATATACAATATAATTTTTTACGTGACAGTGTATAAAAAGGAATTATTTCATTAGAATACGTAAATACTAAGAATAAAATAGCAGATGTATTCAAAAAACCCCTAAAGGAACAAACTTTTGTTAAACTGCAACGCGATTCAGGAATATGCTCTCTTAATGATCTTCTAAACTAATAACCACATCTTCATTCATTTTATGTTTAGCTAAAAAAATTTTTATCCACAAATTAGAATTCATAACTCCTTCACCATAAGTTTTTTAGGTGGTTAGTTCCTGAAAATTATCTATAAATAAATTTTGAAATTATATATAAATCTTTATACAACAAGAAGAAAAAATATATACATTTCTTATTTTCTTTACAACAAGAAAATATAAGCATGTCTTCTGAAAATTCTCATATATCCTTCTCGACGCCTACAACGAATAGCTCAGCGGATACACCTCAACGGCTTCTACCCCTACACCAAATCAGGAACCAACGTATAGATGGTCTTCCTATCACACGGGATTCACTCGCGACAACAAGAAGTCCAAATAAGCTCTATTTGTTTCTCCTAACACCAAGGAAAAAATAGATGAGATACATCACTGTAAAAAGCATCTAATAGATCTGCAATGGAAATTATATTTTGAACAAAAAGTCACGACGCGACGATTAAGTTTTCTGGAGCAAGTAGCGATGAAATTTTGTAATTCTCAGAAGAAGGATGTACATGAACCACTTTTGATTCCTTGCAGTTCTTTGGATCCCTCATCCTCGTATCATACACCTTTGGATCCTTCACAAAGGCGATTCTATGGTTCCCTGAAAACCCATGAATGTGGAAATATATGGTCTCTACTCAAACCATGGAGGGATGAGAAGTCAGAAGATCGCAAAACTCCATTGCCATCTAAATAGATTAAATTATTTTTCTTGTATTTGTATCTACGTATATTTGTAATTCTATTTCAACAATAAGAATATTACATTTTTTATATAGAAGGTCGAAAAATAAGCAACACCTTCAAAATTAGGCTATTTTTAGAAAAAATTGATCATTTCAGTCATCTGGACATTACCCTCAGACGTCTAACACTCTGATATCACACAAATTTTACACCATCGTGCATATGTCAGACGTCTGATATAACCTTCCATACGTCTGAAAATTGTCTCTGCTTACTTAAAAATAGATACCAGACTATTTCAGACGTCTGACCTATGAACGGACGTTTGAATAAAGTCTCTGTCACAATATTATACAAATTTGCTCTATTTCAGACATCTAACATTTAAAACAGACGTCTGAGAAAACTATCTGTCATTTATAAATGACAATTCGATCTATTCCAGACATCTGATAATACAAACAAACGTCTGAAAAATATCTTTGACTATCGAATTTTACAACTCAGCCAGATCTAGATGTCTACCAAATCAAACCAGACGTCTAAATCTATTTACTATCTTAAAATTAGGTTAAATCAGACGTCTGAATTACCTTCCAAACGTCTGAAATTCAATCGACACTTTTATAAGCCCAGATAACGTCTATTTTTTTACCTTTTCTTACTTCATTTCATTTTATTCTTCCTTCAATATCGATTTTTTGCCAAAAAAACTTTTTCTCTTTCAAACTCAAACGAATTTAGTGGCTCCTAAAAAAAAAATTCTAAAATCTCTAAGAGAAAATAAGACCAACCAACTTCCTCAAAACCTCAAGTTTGCTCAGATGATCAAATCGAACGATGGATGAATCGAGCAACACATTCACTCAAAAGATATGAGGATATTCAGAAGAAGAAACTCCACACGGGTCCATTTTGTAACTTACTCAAGTTCCCAATGTACGATTTAGATGAAATGTGTGAGAATGTTGGTTTAGAAACTTTGATATCTTTCAATCCCAATAACATCCAAATTGATCGGTTGGCTATATTTCTATTCTACGCTAATTTGGATAGCACAGCGGTTTGGAACACTGAAAACGAAGACAACTGGCTATGGTCTAGCGTTTTTGGTAATACGATTCGGCTCACTCCAGGAATCATAGGAGAACATTCGGATATTCCAACAAGGGCGAAGATTTATATAATATTCCCGATATGCGTTTCAAACCAAGGGACAATATAACACATCAAATATGGAAGGATGAAATGCCTAAATTCGCATCTAAATTTATACGGCCTAAGGCGAGACTTCTTACTCGAATGATCATCAACGCTATCATCCCTCGCCTAGGTAGTCATGAGCAGATAGCGGAGTTAGAACACAAGGCCCTATATGATCTATTTAGTGGAACAAGGGTAAATTAGGCCAAATTTATGTTTGGCGAGCTCAAACATTTTTGGACTCAATAACGACCTTCAATTATCTACCCCACATACATCATGTGACTTCTACGTGCTCACAACATCCCCTCCTATTTATCCTTTCTTGAAGAAATTTCTCCAAAATATGCTTCCATGAAGTTTTTCTCCCTAATGCAACTACTGGAAAATCCTCCAGAGTTTATATCTTTTGAAGAGTGGATGCAACGTCGTCTTGCCAGATAAGTTAGGCTTCCACCTCAACCACACCATGAACCATCACAAGAGGTGGAACAATATCGTCAGACTACTCCTCCTTCTCCTGCACTATTTGATTATACGAGCCATGATGAGATTTTGGAGACTCGAACAGAGACAAATCCAAATGAAAGTATTCGAGATCTCGCTCTTCAAAATCAACATATATTGTCTCGAAATCAAAAAGTTTTGGCTAAGCATATTGAAAACTTTGAAACATCTTTTGCCACATGCCTAGCCGCAGTTGAAATATTACTTTCAACTGTATTATCGGTTCTCAAATAGGTTCTTCAAAGGGTTCATGGCCCTACATCCCCTTTCAAAGATTGGTCAATCCCAGTGCCTTCTCCTCCTTTGAAACACTCCAATTTTTTGAGGAGAACTAACCTCTAGAATAAACTCCGACATTTCCTACAAAGCCACCCAGCTCTTCTAAAAATGAAGATAAAGGAGATGATCAAAAAAAAGCTTCCCCGAAAGACTCAAGATTTTTAGGACTTCATCTTGTGTACAATTGAAAAAAAAAAATCTATGAATGTACTCAATTATAATTATTAATGAAATTTATCTCTTGGTGTGTTATCTCTGTATATATCTTTATCTTACAACGATTGGTCGATATAATAATTTCTACATTTAAAGAGTTAGATATCTTTTTTGACAATGCCAAAGGGGGAGAAATAATAATAATAATAATAATAATAAGCACATATTCAGGGGAAGATTTATAAAATTATATATAAGTACATTGTATAGTTGTCATCATCATAAAGGGGGAGATTGTTAGGAAATCGAATCTATGTTTCGATGACAACAAATATACAATGGAAATCGAATATGCATATATATTTCTATATACAGGTACTTGCTAGAGTAACACCACTAGAAAGACAAGAACAATGCTCAAAGTTAATTACAAGAGACTACAAGACAGTAGGATCAAAGAAGCAACAAGAAAGGTGCACAAAGCAGACATGCACAGCTTTCAGACGTTTGGGTGCACTAGCCAGATGTCTGGAAAAACCCTCTGGAACAACAAAATAGACAGGATCAGACGTTTGGTAGATGCACCTAGACGTCTGAAAGACTACTATACACAAAAAACATATAGTGTCAGATGTTTGATACAAATACCATACGTCTGATTTTGAACTCGGAATTTATATTTAAAATTCAACTGTCACATTTGAAAAGACATCTTCGCTTCTCTTCGCTATAACTCTTCATCATCAACAGAAGAAACTGTAGAAGCACTAGTAAATGGTTGCAACTACTCAAGGAACCTCTATACAGCTACATATATCATCAAGAATCAAAGAGAACACTTAGCTTACTTACTTGTGCTCTTTACTAGCATACTCTATTATATTCTTAATCTCTAGCAATCTACACTTGTATTTCACTCTTTCATATATTCAGTTCTTCACAATCAATACTCTATAAATATATAGTGGAAGCGTTTGTGCTTATTGGTCTATATCCGTGTTATAGAGAACATACTTGACAAGAACAAGCTATTGTAACCAAGCTTATTCCTCCGGGCGAAGTAAGAGTGTTTGATAGTCGAATTCCGAAGGAGAGCTTCGAAACTGTACGTAGGATGGAAGGTCCGAACCAGTATAAAATCCTGGTGTGCTTATTCTATATTTATCTATGTTAGTATTGTTTTAGTTATATTATATATTTTATCACATATACTTGCATATACACTACACGATCCACCCTGTAGACTTACAATCCCAACCAAATATTTCACATTTACGAAAATTTGGTTGCGCTGTGCATGTGCCAATTAGTCCCCCACTTCGTACTAAAACAGATCCTCAATGTAGTTTGGGAATTTATGTGGGATTTGATTCACCATAGATAGTTCGTTATATCGAATCTCTCACGAACGATGTCTTCACTGCGAGATTTTCAGACTGTAAATTCGATGAGACAATCTTCCCGCCGCTAGGGGGAGGAAAGACCGTTCTAGTAGAACGACATGAAATATCATGGAATAATCCATCCATGTCTCATTTAGATCCACATACCAAACAATGTCAACTTGAGGTACAAAGAATTTTGCATCTTTAGAATACCGCAAATCAAATGCCTAATGCATTCAGTGATGTATCAAAAATAACTAAATCTCACATTCCAGCAGCAAATGCACCAACAATAATTGAAATTCTAGAAGAACCTAAAGGAGCAAATGAATCCAAAGCAAGACAAAAACATGGAAGACCAATTAGTTCAAAAGACTTGGCGCCTAGAAAAAGAAAGTCTAACGAAAAATCATCAATTGGTAAACCTTCAGAAGAGGTTATAAATGATTTATAAGATGATTTAAATGAAAATCCCAAATCTCCTAAGAATGGCGAAGAAACTATTATCTCAGAAGAAATAATAGAAGCTTCAAAAAATAAAATGGGACCTAACAATAATGAGATCTCAATATTTTATGCAAACTATGGACAAAATACGGGATTGAAGTAAAATAATAATTGATGATGTATTCTCATTAGCAGTAGCTACTGAAATAAATGAAAGTCATGACTATAATGAGAATAATGATAATGAACCAACTAGCATAAATGAATGTTGAAGAAGACACGATTGGCCAAAATGGAAAAATGCTATCCAAGTTGAGCTAGATTCACTTCAAAAACATGGTGTAATTGAACCAATAGAAAAAACACCAGAAAATGTTAAACCAGTAGGTTGTAAATGGGTATACGTCAGAAAATGAAATGATGAAAATAAAGTTGTGAAATACAAGGCATGACTTGTCGCACACGGTTTTCTACAGAGACTAGGTTTTGATTTTGAAGAAAAATATTCTCCTGTTATGGATGTCATAAAATTTCGATACTTGATAAGCCTTGTAGTTACTGAAGAACTAGATATTAGATTAACCGATGTTGTAATAGCTTATCTTTACGGTGAATTAGATACAAGTATTTACATGAAGATCCCAGATGATATAGGTTGCCTGAAGAAAAATCAAAGTCGTTGTACTCATTAAAACTAAGACGATCACTATATGGTTTGAAAGAATCTCGAAGAATGTAGTATAATCGTCTTAGTGAATATTTGGTAAAAGCCGGATATAAAAACAACCTCATTTGTCCTTGTGTCTTTATAAAGAAGTTGGTAAAGGGATTTGCTATTTTAGTAGTTTATGTAGATGATATAAATTTGATTGGAACTCTAGAAGAGATTGATGAAACAATAAATTACTTAAAGAAAGAATTCGAAATGAAAGATCTTGGCAAAACTAAATATTGTCTCAGTCTACAAATCGATCATAATACTAATGGCATACTGATTCATCAGTCAAACTATATTGAGAAAATTCTGAAGCGTTTTCAAATAGAAAAAGCATATCCACTTAGTACATCTGTGGTTGTCAGATCTTTGGATGTTAAAAAAACCCTTACCATCCAAAAGAAGATGATGAAAATGCGCTTGGTCTAGAAGTACCATATCTCAGTGCCATTGGTGCATTATTATATTTAGCCCAATGCACGACGCCAGATACTACATTCTCGGTAAATCTTCTAGCAAGATACAGTTCGGCACCAACAAAAAGACATTGGAATGGTATAAAAAATGTCATGAGATATCTTCTGGAATGACAAATTTAGGCTTATTTTATTCTGATATAGGTAATAACCCAAATCTAGTTGACTATGCTGATGCAGGTTATCTTTTCGATCCACATAAAGCAAGATCACAAACTGGATATGTGTTTAGTAAAACTAATGCAGCTATTTCATGGCTATCTACAAAGCAAAATGTTGGTAGCAACATCATCCAATCACTCTGAAATACTAGCACTATATGAAGCAAGTCGAGAATGTATTTGGTTAAGGTCATTAATTGAGCATATTCGAAATACATGTCATCTCCCTTCAGTTACAGAAGGATCAACTAGTATTTATGAAGACAATGCAGCTTGCGTAACTCAGATTCAGGCAGGTTATATCAAAGGTGATAGGACGAAACACATTTCCCCTAAGTTTTTCTTCACACATGAACTACAAAAGAACAATAAAATAGAAGTGAAACAAATCCAGTCTCAAGAAAATCCGGCTAATCTATTCACTAAAGCACTACCAAAATCAACGTTTTAGAAGATGGTATATAATATTGGTATGTGTCGGATGCATTCACGAACTAACTAAATAATGCGTTACAAATCAGTGGGAGCATTCAAAAGTATGCTATAATGTACTCTTTTTCCTTCATTAATATTTTTCCCAATGGGTTTTGTTAGTAAGGTTTTAATGAGGCATTATATTGATCCAGAAGTATCAACCCTCATAATGCCATAAGCTTTTAATGAGGCAATTGTTATTATCAAACACATATTCAAGGGGAAGTGTTATAATATATTTAAATAATATGGGTGAATATGCTAAATGGTCATGGATAGTATTGTAATTTCCATTAGATTTGGAGTCTATAAATATATAACTTATTTGTATTATAAATGTATAGGATGTGAATAATAAAATGTCTTCTCTCCTTAACGTCTTATGTTTTTCATTTTACAACATTATCGATTCTATTGCGATAATAATGAACAAAAATCAAGGAGAGATATTTGACAACTAAGAGTACGGGAAGAACGAAGACAAGCCTTCTTAACGATCGGTTTGACTAGTGTGTAACAAGCGCGTTGCATATGGTAAGTTACAAAAAAATATTTTTATCGAAGAATTAATTAAAGAAAAACATAAAACCAATTTTGATCTAAATGGGACAATTTTTAAAATTTTGTCTGAAGTACAACGAAATAATATATTCATATAGCATTACATATATAAAATGTTATATACATATACTATTACACATATAGTATGTCATACCCATGCACCATCACATATATATTGCTAAATTAATACAACATTGCACATATATAATGCTAAGTTAAAATAGCATTACACATATAAAATGTTAAATTTATATAGCATAGTTTTCTAGTTCATTTCAACCCATTGATCGTCATTGCCACCTTCATCACCACCAGCCACCTTTACCTTCACTCCACCGCCATTCTCCCGAGCTTCGTCATCAAAGTAGCCGTCGAACTCATAATTGTCATCGAAGTAGTTGCCGAATCCATCGCCACCATTTACACTGTACCGTCTTCTCCTGCATGAGCTATCCTTCACATGCGTCGTCGCCGCCTATGCTTGTGATGTCGTCGCTTGTTCTTGCGTTGTCGCCTCAGCCTATGCATCTAAAACTTTTCCTTTAGCCTAATTTTTCAAGGTGCGTCCTTTATTTAAAAAAGTCACTTAACTTTTTCCTCCCCTCTATTTTCCCGTATTTTAAAAGAATTGAATTTATGCAATATATAGTGAATTTGTTAAGATAGTTGAGTTATGTGCTGAACTTATTATTTGTATATATGTGATTTATGTATTTTTATATTATAAAAAAAGTTAAATTGTCATTTTTCTTGGATAATAACAGTTAGATATTGATTTATTATTTTTCTAGTAGTTAACATTTGTTGAGAACACAAATGAAAGTTGGTATTCTTAACTAATTTTAAAATTAGTATTTTCATAAATTTCAATGGACAAATATTTAATTCAATTTTTTTTTGAGTTTAACAGTTACCTTTAAGTACATTTATTTAAAAGATAAATGATATATATATATATATATATATATATTGAATTTCAAATATTACTTAAGAGAATGACAAAAATAAAAGGTGGAAGTGTATTTGTAACGAATCAATGTATTTTTTACAAATGTAAAGCTCTTGCAGTTTATATCAACATCGAAAATTATATATTATCAAAGTGATAAACAAAATATCTATTAAACAATTAAAAGAAATGCTGATTGAAAGAGAATTTATAAATCATATTGTTATTTTAATTATGTAAAAATAATACCTAATTGGTTTTCAAACCATTATTTCATATCTCAACAATTTATCTTACATCAAAATTTTAACAATAATAATTAACATCTGTCTAAAAAGATAATAAAATACAAAAGAAAACTATTTATAATCAAAATATCATATATTTTTATCTATTAATATGTAAGTTACGAATATATATAATTAAAATTTAACATATTCACAAAACATATCAACTGAAAATACTCATTAGTTTTAAAATTACAAATTAAATTATTCATCTTTTATCATTATTTAATGTCATTCCTGACAAAGGTAAATTTTATCAACGATAAAGAATTCAGCAATGTACCAAGTACCAACTTTAAAAGAAAAAACGTCGTACTTGTTTGTGATAATAGACACATTATAGAAAGAAAAGTTTTGTATTTGTTTGTTTGCAGTGCAATATCAACTTTAGAAAGAAAAAAATTATATTTTTCTTTATAATAAAGTATTAATTTTAGAAAAAATATAAATTGTGCAAACTTGAATGGAGAATAATGTAAGAGAACTAAAGATTATCTTATAAATAATTATGATAATTTTATGACTCGAAGTAAATATTACTTTTATAATTTTCATCGATACAAGTGCGGTATATAATACATGGACATATTAGACCAAATAACAAATATTAGTTAGTTAGATTCAATTTTAAAGTATAAATTTTAGATCAGCCAATTAATTTAAATACTTTTGAATATAAAATAATATGTTAAAAAACTTAGGAGAATTTTTTTAAATAATTATAGAAATTATTAAATGTTGATATTTAAATGTAAAATGATAATTAAGAGAATAAGTCGAGCCTTATAATAATCACGATGATGATAAACTGTAGAGATCTGATGATAAAATATCTTGTGAGGATTAAGGTGAGAGGTGCAAATCCCTAGAATTAATAAGAGAGCGAAAAATTCTTTTCTTTTACAATTATTTAATAGATAATTTCGATTTTACATAAACCATTACACCATTAGAACTGCATATCGAGTTGAATCCATGGAGTACGATAATCAATGATATTTGTTTGATTGTGACAAGTATATTTGCATTTAATCAAACCATCTGTTAAAGAGCTTTGTCTAACATAGACTTGTAGAACCAAATTGTATGTAACCAACAAACAAGGAATGTTAAAGATACTATATTTACATATCATAGGGTCATAAAATATTATTTTTAAATTCATATTGGGTTGCATGAAACTATAACTTCGGCGGATGTTGAGAAGTGACATTTTTGTCTCGGGAAATTTTATCAGACAGTTTTACCCCTAAATACTTGTAATGGCTATAGCTTTTGATAGAAGTCAAATTAGTGTCTAAAACTACTTCCACTAGAAAGATATGATGATTTCTCTTTCCATAAAGTGGTAACAATAGCGATTTGTACTTTCTTACTGTGAGATATGGATGTTTGAAGTTTAACAAATTTTGAAGCGGCTTAATAGGAAATTAGTGAAATTAGGGAGAGGCCCAATAACCCATTTCAGTTTTAGGGGTTGTATTGGTTGAAATAAACATCCCAAATTATTTCTACCATCTTCCAAACAGATATAAGCCTTGATTAACCCATTCTTCACCCAAAATCTTCTATTTTCTCCTCCAAATCAAGTTTAAATCATAGATTAATGGTAGATTAGCAAGGATATTGATTAGGGATCTTCAAATCTATAATTTTGAAAAAGAAAATTTTGGCCTTTTATGTTCATTTTCAAAATTGTCTCGATTTGCATGCAAAACTTGGATTTTGGAGGATTTGTTAAGTTATTTATCATCTCATACCTTATTATATATATATATGTTTTAACATGTTTTGGATCCAATTTTAAAGTCAAAATTATATTTTATTACTATTTTAAAACCCTACATGAAGTAAAAATGTGAATAAAGTGATTATTGGTGATCCTATCATGTTATATGGATGTATGATTACCTTAATTAATTGTAGGACATGATATAGATGCATTATATGATGATTACTATAATTTGTTTTGTGATTGACATGCTTGACTGTTGTTTGATGCATGTGGTGTCTGTTTGTATGCTTAAATGGTTGAAAACACTTATTAGAGCAAATTAGAGGTAGGGAGTGTAGAATCGGACTTTGACAAATAGGCTTGAGGATGTTAGGAGTTGTATCGATGTATATGAAAGGCACACGGGTCGAGGAACGGAGCGTAACGATGAAATCACTGCAAAATTAGAGTTGGAGAAACTATAACATTTCTGGTTGGTAGCATTTTTGTTTGGAAGCATTTATGTTCGGTAGCATTTGCTCGATAGTAGTGTGCTTGGAGTCGCGCTTAACGCCAGTGGGAGCTTTTCCAAGGTCTTGCTTTGGGTCGACATGGAGAAGTTCAAAACAACAAATGTTGTACAGTAGTGCTGTCATTCGGTGGCCAAGCAAGAAAAGTGCTTCGGTGGTTGCTTAGCCCCGTGCTCTAGATTTGGGGTAATTGCTTTAAGTCGGCACCCAAGTAAGAAATTGTTTTCGCTGGTTTGGGGTTGCTTAGAGTCAGAGGGATGGCTTCTTCGAGTTTCCAATGGATGCTTCAAGTCCAACCTAGGAGATGCTTAGAAAGATAGTTAAATTTTGAGAATTTTGGTTGTATTGAGGTGGCACTTCGGTATTTCTACGTGAATTGTTTCGGGGGTCTAGTAGGTGATGTAGAGTGAGGTTCACAACTCCAAACAACTTGGGAAGGCCTTGGATTTCATGTGGCAACTTATAACACCCATAAAAATTAATAAGAAATTAATTAATTAATAATAAGGCTAAAAATGGAATTTATGCAAACGTCCAAATTTGAACACGAAACTTGCACCATTGGATTCATGGCAATTTTCTGAGCAAGTTTCATATATAAAGCTTTGCAATCAGAGTTCAAACAGAGAAGTTATCGACGTCTGAAGATTTCAAATTGAAAATAATTCAAATGGATTTAAATTTATAAATTATGGATGATAATACATATTAAAACATTAAGCGATAAACTTAACATTTAAGAAAAAGATAATGGCTGAAGTAATAAAGGAAATAAATAATGTAACATTAAAAATTAACTTTAGTAATAACTTGATTCCAGGGTCAGCGGTCGACCACCAAGAGAGGACCGGTTAAGCATGTTAACATATACTTTCGAATACGGATAGTCTTTTATCCAAATCCGCATCTGAAATCATTTTTAGATATCTGCATATGCAGATACTGATGGATATCGGATAATTATTCTATCACCGATGATCAGTAAATTAAAAAATATAAATATAAAATTTCGATTTAAGATGATTGTTTTTCAATCTCATTGATTATAAAGTATGCAAAACCAAAAAATATGATGATAATAAATAGTTTTGAGCATTTAATACGCATTAAATGCAAATAATATAAACTATTAACTTAACAAAATAATAAATACATATATTTCTTTACATTGAAATACGCATAAAATACTGCATTTTTGAAAAAAAACCGAATGAATACTTTTCGGATGCGAATGTCTTCATACCTACATTTGTATCTGCTTTTTTGGATATTCAATATATATCTGCTTTTTTGATATGGATGCGGACGGATTTCAAATTTCTTGAGTTTCCGTTGACAACCTTAGGACCAGTCGACCGGTTGGCGAGGGTTAGGGTTTCTAAAGGCCCGAACGACTTGAATTTTATTATTTTAAATCAACTTTTATCCTACGGTCCAGGCGCGTTCTAACTACTGTAAACAAGAGGCTAGCCTCCTTACTTTTATTCACAAGAAAATATGCACACTAACGAGATTCTGCCAGTTCCCTTCCTTCCTAATAAACTTTCTAGACTCAAAAATAAAATATTTAAGCTTTAGGGAAGAGATTAATCAGATTAAAAGGAAAAGGTAATGAATTTTACATATATTTATATTCCTATATTTTCTATTTTTTTTATAATCTTTGATTTTTGAATCTAATCTATATACAAATGAATTCTTATATATTATACCATTGAAAATGGGATAATTAGAGGAAGAGATCGACATTAACAAGAAAAAAATCAAAGGGAATTCAAGGAAAAACTATCTATGAGTGAAAATATTAGTTTCTCTTTTTATATAGTTTGGGTAGTTAATACTTAGATTTGTTTTATGCCTTAGTGAATTTTGTGTATGAAAACTTTAAATCTAAAACACCAAATTCTCTTAAAAAATGTTAATTAGGAATTGGTTGGAATCTTATTTGTTTTATGTCAATATGATAGAATTTAATCTGTTATTATTTGCAGTATGAATAATTTATATTCTATTCAACTTCTACTTACCAATCTGTATTTGTTATGACGAAATATTCTAAAAAGAATTAGGAAAGAGCGTGCAATGCATGAATTTTATCCCATTCGTTGTTTGCACCCCCTACTTCCGTAATGAATTAGATATGAATCCTTTTCCACTTCAAATTTATATATTTAAAATTTGAATAGAATATAGAGGATTTAACTTGTAATGTTTTTTTACGCATGCGTAGGAAAATTTAATAAAGACTAGTTAACCGAAAATGAACGTTAAGCAAAGATATAATAATAACGTATAAGTCGTAATGTATAAAATAAATAGGTTAACAAATAACTACAAACCGTATAAAAAGGAAGTTAAGAACAATTATGGAAATTAATCCATAGTTAAAAGGCGAAATAAGGAGTTTTCCTTATATGGTCCAACAATGTAAATGTGGGTGATGTATGTATATGCATGTGTGTGTACTATACAGACATGTTAGCATAATTTCGTAAGATTGGTGAGCGAAAATATGACTAAGTTACAGGGGTGCAATGCCAGTTAAAAGTACATTGAAGTCTTCCTAGCCAATTTGGCTATCAACAATGTGACTTTGGAACCGATGTAGGACATTGCCTATAATAAGTTGTAACGACCCTGAATTTTGGCCCTGTTTAGTTTAATAAATATTTAATCAAAATAAATAAAATGTGAACTGATTATTTTCAAATGAATTTGATTTTGGAATAATTGTCATTTGTTTATATAAATTTTTATTTCTAAAGGGAAATTTGATTATGGAAATTTAAATAAAATCTCTTAATAATAATTACCTTATATAATTGAATAAAATACTGTACTTTGTTTACATTTGGAAATATACATATGGATGATAATGTTTAAATTAAAATCTAATTCTAACAATATAAAATATAAATATCAAGTGAGTAAAACTTAAGAATATAATTTAAATAAAATATAATAATAAATAAATAAATAAACTTATGAATCTAAGTTAAACATTGCTAGTCAAATATAAAATACAAATGTAAAATTTAAAATAAGAATTAATTAGTTAAGATTACATACAACATAACTTAACAATTTGTAAACAAAGCTAAAGTAAGAACAAGGTATAAAACACAAAGTATAAAGTAGAATGAAATCAAATGTAATGTAAAACCAAACTCTAACATTTGTGTATAAATTATGTAAACTAGAGGTTAACAAAACAAAATATTTTCACACACAAGTTAACAACAACCATATGTATGTAAATTATTCAAGTTAGAAACAATGAAACAAATTATTTTCACAAGCAAACCAAAAGTATAAAAATAAACCTGACACACATATGAAATATTCAATTGGAAGCTAATAACAAACAAATATCTAAAAATAACTAACTTCACATACAAAACCAAGTGTTGCCTGCAAAGTAAATAAGCATAAGGTATAAAAGTTGAACCAGACAAGTATTTATATCCAAACTAACTTCATATACTCACCTGCAAACCAGTCAGGGTATAGGGTATAATACCTGACCCAAATTGTTTTGATACAAATATCTTCAGTTACAAGCATAACTGCAAATGTACTTTTCATACCAAATCTATATTCCTAGTTAATTATAATTATGTTAACAGATCAAGCAACACAACATTTATTGCTCATCTGTTCGAGCATATATTTTTGTCTGTTTAAAATATGCACAAATCTTTACTTTGCAGAATAGAATCTGATCAACATAATCAAATAACAGTGAGATAAGTATAAAAAATAAATAAAACAGGCTTGTATATATGTAACCTATAAATGATTATGTAGGCAAGTGATAAAAGTCTATGTACTAATAAGATTAAGTGTAAACAATAAGTACATTAGCATTTAATGTTTTATCATATCAGCCTCATAAGAAAGAAGCTTGCCTGATAAAACAAAATGAATAGTACAGATAACACCTAACCAGGTTAAAACTTTTTTCCATTTATACATAACTTCCTATCTTCCATATATATATATATGTGTGTATGCATCCTTTATTTAGTTTGTAACATAAGTATACCGAAAGAAGAAAAAAAAATATAAAGAGGAAAACAGAAAGAAGAAAAAAGATAAAAGAAGCAAACAAAGCTCAAGTTTAAAATCATAAGAACAGGAAAAATTTACAGATAGATTTCAGCAACAGGTTTTCAAAAAACAAGGAGTGTGCTTTCTGTTCAAAGATTTTACTGGTGAGTAAACAAGAAATTTTAAGCTTTAAGTTATTTTAAAAATAGATCAAGATTATTTGATATCATATATATATATATATATATATATATATATATGTTTCAGTTGTATTGCTGTTATGATGCTCTGTTCATCTCTGTAAATTGATTCAGGTTGTGATACTTTCTTTCAAATTCAATTTGCTCTCTCCAGATTATTATAAGCTTTAAACTTTTCACCTAAACAAGATGTTTAAACTTAAAATTTGATTTCTAAAGGCCGATTAAACCTTGTAGTAAAACATAATTACTGTAATATTAGTTTACAGGTATCAAATGATAGCATGAAAAAAATTGATTTTTGTAAAACATTAATTCAAGATTATATGTTGAATTCTTATTACAAATTATGATTTTTCAAACAAAAATCTAGATTTTTAAGTTAATATTTAAAGTACAGTTTATAAATGAACAAAGATTGCATTTTCACTAATTTCTAAAACCATGCCTACTAAAACTTGGTGCAGGTAAAACTCCAAATGCTCTGGTAAGTCAGATTGAACAAATATTAATTTTACTGCATGAATAGTGCACATTTTAAGCATACCATTGTTCATTTATAGTTTCTAATTTGCATAAAATGCTTATATATAGATGTATCCTTTGTTGTAAGTCGATGAAATTCTCAAATTAACCTGTATTGTGCATTTATAATTCTCAAATAACCATTTTGCAAACATGTTTAATAAATAAACAATTAAGAATAAATCTATCTACTATTGAATATCACTCAAAACTTTGATTTTATACATTCATGATAATTCCTTCAAGATTTGGCATAAACTAAGAATTTATAACTAAAATATAATATTCGGACATGAAAGAGTATGGATGAATTTATAAACTTGGTGCAGGTCAAATGCTAACTATACCTCATCACACGTTTAACACACGAGCAAAACTTCTTGTTGTTTACGAATAAGTATTTTTTTTCTTGAAGAGCTACAAAGGGAATGATAATTTAATTTGAAGAAATGATGAACTGTTTAATAAACTCTTTCAACAATTGCACTCATAACCAAATCTTCTTTTAATATTACAGATTTCAACATAAACTTGTAAAAAGATATAATTAATTGAGCAGGAGTAAAGGACATGTTCGTTTATCACTGTCAATGTTAACATAATAGAGGACACAATACAAGTCTAAATGGTAGATTCTTTACAAAGCATATCAAATCAAGAAATTTTTGCTATTAGCATATAACCAAATAGAGAAATAACTCTACTCATGTATCATTTAAAAAATAACTAATGTGCCCTTTTAAGCAGCTAAATTTGGAATATCAATTAGCAAATAACAGGTATATTATCCTTTATAATATTTACTGAAAATTTATCATACATAAGATAGTCATGAAACATAAATTGGATACAATCAAGGCAAATATATTGCACTACAAAATATAGGAAAAGATTAGAACTTATGTAAAATTTAAAAAATCTTTTGTCTCGAACAGAATCATAAAAAACAACTATTCCAGTTTGGGTTTATTCCAATTAGGGTTAAATCAACTATTCCTATTAGGGTTTATGCACAAATTCAAATAGAATATGCATACAAAATCATACAACATCCATATAGAACCACATATCAGTTTGTAATCTTCATACATAAATATACCTTTTTAGGGTACCACGAGGAGAAAGTTTTGCTGAAGGGCTAACGTGACAATGTGGAGAGGAGTAGAATAAAGGAGGGCAACGCGACGAAGAAAATGAAGTGAATGGGTTTTGCTGGAGGGCGAGGTGGATTTTGCTAGAGCAAATAGGAAAAAATGCGAGGAGAAATTTTCGTAGTAATGGAGGATGGGAAACTGACAGTAGATGAAAAGTTTTGGTGAAATATTTTAACTTAACGCGGGATGGGCGGCAACTTTTGTTGCGTTAATAACATAGGTATAATATTATTTGTTGCACTTACATATCAAACGCAACCAATTAATGCAACCAAAAGCCGATTTTCTTGTAGTGAATGTAATTAAAGGTAGTTATACAAGGATGGCTAATTAAATTGAATAATTGGATGATGATTAATTAATTGATTGATAATTGGTTAATTGTTATATAAGCAAGATTTATAATGGTAAGGTAATTAATCTAATTCACTTTAAATTAATTGGAGATAAAGTAATTAATTTAATTCATTTTAAATTAATTATAGTTGATATGATTGCTTATGTATGGATGGATGATATTGTTTACCTTGAATGGTGTGAGATTTCTAGTATAAGATAAATGATGCAGTGTGAAATGTATGCTTGATTGTAGTATGGTAATAATATGGATTATCTGTTGTGATGATAATATTGCCTATCTGTTTATGGTGATAATATTGATTATCTATTGTGATATTGTGAATTATCTATCTGTGTGAATATGGATAATTGAATTGTTTTAAACTTTAAAACAACTTGGCCCTAAAAGACACGTTTTGGATTTTGATGAGACCGGAATCGGGTTTCCATATTTGGACATCCGAAAACCACATCGATCCAAATTAACGATAGGTTGTGAATCTGATGTGAAGATGAAGATTCAGAATGCAAGAATTGTCGTCGTTAACTCTGAGGGTGATTTCAAAATGAGTGTAACGAGATAATGCCTTCGGTTTCGTTCGAACCCGAAACGAACTTGTATGGATTGAATGCGTTCAGCACATCGTCAGGCAGGCGATGAGCATTCTAAGGAATATGTTCTGTAAAGGTAATCGTAGCCTCAAGCCTCATCAACCGGGAATGGCTAAAACAGGGGAGGTGCAGCAAGGTTAGGTGGGTCATGCCCAAGCAGGACAAGATTTTCCCCTGTCTAGATGTCCCTTTTTATTCGGCTTAGTGAGCGGTTGGTCGCGCCAACTGCGGGGTTATCTTGTTCGAGACTGTTCAGTAAGGAATGGTTCCGGCCTTGTGTTGTAGGGGAGCGGGCGTACTCCTCGGTACGGTGATCTAGGCCCCGTACTGTGACGGGCGGTACCCTAGTAGCCCTGCCATTGTATGGAACCCATTTTCCAATAAGTGCCAACGGTTTTGATTGTATTACTCACTTTTGTGGCTAGTAGCTGGAATTTAATAATGTAACAATTTCGGCTATTTTCTATTTACTTGAAAACCCTAGACACTATTATAATATCACTGAATTTTCTATGAAATGTTTTGGTTAGCGTAAGGTAAAAACTTACCCGTATTTATGTGTGGGGAGTCTTACGTGATACCTTTCTTTTCCAATGTTTTTCTAGTTAAACAACTTTAAACCGTTTACTCATACCAGACCCATGTCTGACCCAGAGTTTATATTTTATGTTTTTCATAAACTTTTGGGTACTCAAATTTTTACGAGTAGCCAAGTGATAGGTTCTTGGCTTGCTGAGTTCCGGAGGAGTTTGGAGCAGGAGCCCAGACGTATGTAGATATCTATATAGTTCCGTTGTGTTAGTTAGAGTATGTTGTATTTTGAGATGTATGTAGTGACAGATGTATATAGAATTTCCATGTGTATGATATTGTAAAACTCTGATATATGTAAACTATGAAAATAGTTATGTGATATTATATTTTGATCCGTTTCCGCTGTGAGATTCTGTTGTTGATGTTCTTTCTTTCTTTTCTTTTCTATTTCTACCTCTTTCTTTCTTATGATGATACGTCTTTCTGGGAGTGGAAGGGCGGGTCGTCACAGTTGGTATCAGAGCTGAAAGGTTAAGTGAGAACCTTGGCTCTGGTGGAGATTTCTCATTAGAGATAGAGTCAGTAGTACTCTAGAATGAGTCTGAGCGTAATAATAGATATGAGCGCGTACTTGTTAGTGAATATAAAATGGTTTTATATTATGTTGATTGATTTATTGAGTGGTATATGAACCTTCGTCAGTGCAGTCTGCACAACTGTACCGAAAGGGTTTCTAAACACTTGAATAGAACAATTCGACATAATATTGTTTTCAAAAGTGGGTGAATTATATAATTTCATCCAAAATATATTTTGATATAAAAAAAATTTGCAAGTTATTATATATAATTAAAGTGTTTGGATGATAGTGTTACAGACAAATAAGATTATAAAAATTTACAATGGTTTATATAACCAAGGAAAGTATGAGATTGAACTTGGAATTGAAATTAAAAGTGAAGTTAAAGATGAGGATTTATTTTGGATTAAGTTGAAAGTTTAATTTAATTTTGGAATTTAACTAATGATTAAAAATATAATGATATAAATAAATTGATGAAGTACATCAAATTTAGAATGTAAATAAATTAGATTGGGAAATTTAATAGAAATAAATTTTTGGTTGAGATTAACTTAAGCTTAATAATTGAATTTAAAATTAAGATTGGAAAGAAATGAATTGAGATATGGATGATATTAAATGAAATTAAGTTCTTATTTAATTAAATCCAAATGAATTGGTAGATTAAAGAGAATAGTATGATGCTCAATTTAACGGAAGTTAAGTTAAACAAATTGAATTGAAAAACAATTCAGTTGAATTATAAATGATGTTAAATAAATTAAATTCCTACTTAAATAAAAAAAGCAAGTTGATATGAAATTGAATTGGAATAAATATATTTCGATAACTTATAAAGGAAATTGGCAACACATTGGTTAGGAATTTTTTTTTTTTTGGTCGTAGATGAGTGTTCAGTCTCAAGTCAAAATGAAATATGAATATATTCAAGCTTAAATTGGGTAAAATGCGAAAATATGAATGTGAGACTTATAAAAGAAATATGGAGAAATAACATAGTGAGCCAAAATAAATTGTTTTGTATTTGGAGAATGAAATAAAAATCCAAACTTGAATTATAAAATAAACTTGAACACAGATAAAAAAATAAGATGGTTTTTGAAGATAAAATCCAATTCAAGTATGGATGAAATAAATATGGCCTTGGATTTAATCTTAACAAAATAAATGGAAGTTGATCTAGGTAAGTATCAAATAAATTGGAAATAAATTTAAGTATGAAATTGAAACAAATAAATTAACCTAAGATTAAACTTTATAGAAATGTAGCTTCGAGGAAAGTGAGAGTTTATTTAGTAAAAGCTGAATAATTTAAGTTGAATAAATAAAATCTTTATTCGAATAGAAATAGTTGGATAAAAATTAAATTTGTATAAATAAACTCTGATGGCTTATCAAAAGAATTTAAATACTTGAAATAAAAAGTATGCTTGTTTAATACAGGTAAGATCTGGGGTTTAAAGTGAAAATGAATGTGAATAAGAGTAAATGGATGTAAGTGTGGAGAATAAATAAATTTATGGCTCATAAAGTTAAAAGATGGAATTATAAGCCAAAACAAAATTATTTTGTACTTGGGAAATGAAATAGACATTCAACCCGGAATTACAAACTAGAAAGGAATTCAAGAACTATAATGAAGTGATTTTGTGATGAAATCAAATATTGAATTGGAAGTGGAAATAAACTAATTTGAAACAAATTAGCAAATTAAGTATGTAAATGAAATTGGAAGTGGTCAAATAAAGTTGGATGGTGGATTAATAAATTTGATTGTAAATTAAAATTAATGGGAGGCTGAGGCCTTGAGTTATAAATATAAAATTCAACTTAGATTGGTGTTGTATCTTACAGAATTGAATTGCAAGAATGAATGTCTGGAATTCATAATGTATCTCATGCATCTCATCTAGGAATTTTGGTTAGGAATCCTTTTCGGGTTGTAAACAAGTAGTGAAGCTTGTCGAGTGTAGTGAAGCGAGGATCCCGGTGATTACACCTGGGAAACTCTGGATAGTTCTAGGGAAGTTTATCCGGATTTGTGTTCGGATAGCTAGTGTTGCTTGTTAGGATAGACTGATTGATTGTTTGCTAATGTATGAATGATATGTATGTATGAATGGTTGGTATAACAGCTTTTAAATTATCTTTGTTTTAAATTTCGGGGACGAAATTCTTTTAAGGGGGGAGGAATGTAACGACCCTGAATTTTGGCCCTGTTTATTTTAATAAATATTTAATCAAAATAAATAAAATGTGAACTGATTATTTTCAAATGAATTTGATTTTGGAATAATTGTCATTTGTTTATATAAATTTGAATTTTTAAAACGAAATTTGATTCTGGAAATTTAAATAAAATCTCTTAATAATAATTACCTTATATAATTGAATTAAAATACTGTACTTTGTTTACATTTGGAAATATGCACATGGATGATAATGTTTAAATTAAAATCTAATTCTAACAATATAAAATATAAATATCGAGTGAGTAAAACTTAAGAATATAATTTAAATAAAATATAAAAATAAATAAATAAGTAAACTTATGAATCTAAGTTGAACATTGCTAGTCAAATATAAAATACAAATGTAAAATTTAAAATAAGAATTAATTAGTTAAGATTACATACAACATAACTTAACAATTTGTAAACAAAGCTAAAATAAGAACAAGGTATAAAACACAAAGTATAAAGTAGAATGAAATCAAATGTAATGTAAAACCAAACTCTAACATTTGTGTATAAATTATGCAAACTAAAGGTTAACAAAAAAATATATTTTCACACACAAATTAACAACAACCATATGTATGTAAATTATTCAAGTTAGAAACAATGAAACAAATTATTTTCTCAAGCAAACCAAAAGTATAAAAATAAACCTGACACACATGTGAAATATTCAATTGGAAGCAAATAACAAACAAATATCTAAAAGTAACTAACTTCACATACAAAACCAAGTGTTGCCTGCAAAGTAAATAAGCATAAGGTATAAAAGTTGAACCAGACAAGTATTTATATCCAAACTAACTTCATATACTCACCTGCAAACCAGTCAGGGTATAGGGTATAATACCTGACCCAAATTGTTTTGATACAAATATCTTCAGTTACAAGCTTACCTGCAAATGTACTTTTCATACCAAATCTATATTCCCAGTTAATTATAATTATGTTAACAGATCAAGCAACACAACATTTATTGCTCATCTGTTCGAGCATATATTTTTGGCTGTTTAAAATATGCATAAATCTTTACTTTGCAGAATAGAATCTGATCAACATAATCAAATAACAGTGAGATAAGTATAAAAAATAAATAAAACAGGCTTGTATATATGTAACCTGTAAATGATTATGTAGGCAAGTGATAAAAGTCTATGTACTAATAAGATTAAGTGTAAACAATAAGTACATTAGCATTTAATGTTTTATCATATCAGCCCCATAAGAAAGAAGTTTGCCTGATAAAACAAAATGAATAGTACAGATAACACCTAACCAGGTTAAAACTTTTTTCCATTTATACATAACTTCCTATCTTCTATATATATGTGTGTATGCATCCTTTATTTAGTTTGTAACATAAGTATACCTGAAAGAAGAAAAAAATATAAAGAGGAAAACAGAAAGACGAAAAAAGATAAAAGAAGCAAACAAAACTCAAGTTTAAAATCATAAGAACAGGAAAAATTTACAGACAGGTTTCAGCAACAGGTTTTTAAAAAAACAAGGAGTGTGCTTTCTGTTCAAAGATTTTACTGGAGAGTAAACAAGAAATTTTAAGCTTTAAGTTATTTTAAAAATAGATCAAGATTATTTGATATCATATATATATATATATATATATATATATATATATATATATGTGTGTATGTGTGTGTGTGTGTTTCAGTTGTATTGCTGTTACGATGCTCTGTTCATCTCTGTAAATTGATTCAGGTTGTGATACTTTCTTTCAAATTCAATTTGCTCTCTCCAGATTATTATAAGCTTTAAACTTTTCACCTAAACAAGATGCTTAAACTTAAAATTTGATTTCTAAAGGCCGATTATACCTTGTAGTAAAACATAATTACTGTAATATTAGTTTACGGGTATCAAATGATAGCATGAAAAAAAATTATTTTTGTAAAACATTAATTCAAGATTATATGTTGAATTCTTATTACAAATTATGATTTTTCAAACAAAAATCTAGATTTTTAAGTTAATATTTAAAGTACAGTTTATAAATGAACAAAGATTGCATTTTCACTAATTTCTGGTTATCAATGCAATTTAAATTGTCGAAAATTGTTGTGAAGTTAGTATGAACATGCATGATGCTGGGAAAAATGATAAATAATTTTTTAAACTCAAGAATGGGTCGAACGAATTCAAACTAGGGTTTGAGTGCACGTTTTTGTTCATGTCAGTGATGAGTCGAGAACTACTGTATTTCGCGATCGAGTGCCATGAATTTCTGGTCGATGGTCGAAGGTCGTGTTGTCGAGACGTGGTCAAAATCTTGGCGACTCCGGTGGCTTGAATGGTGATCGCGAGGTGATTCTACTGGATGGTGCAAGTTCTGTTTAGGGGTTGAGCTGTTGTTTTTCAATTCGAAGCTTCTGTAGGTGTTTCGAGTTTAGAGTCCATACTTTGGGGCAAGACGCGACTTGCTGGTGATCTTGGGAGATCGCCAGAGCTTCTCGTGGTGCCGTGCACGTGCACGGCGTGGAAGGGGAGGACGGTGTCGTGTCAGTGGTTGTTCTCGTGTCGTGCTCGAGTGTAATGGAAGGTCGCTTCGAGTCTTTTTTATCACGAGTGTTGTTTAAAACCTAAGGCTGTAATTTAACTTAACAAATATAAACTACAGAAATAAAAATAAACAAAAAGAGAGAAGAAGAAGTTTGTTCAGGCAGGGTGACTCGGGAAGAAAGCGTGGTTGACTCGGAGTTACGCGCGTGTTTTTACAGGTAGAGCTCGAGTTTCCTTCAGCTGTAACAGTGCATTTTTTTATGTAGGAGATGAGTAAATTTGATTTCCTTGAATTTATAAGCATTGTGATCCTAATAAATGTTTAACAAGTTTTAATTAAGAAGTTGATTCAAGTTATAATGATTTTTGATTAATACTTAACGAAGTTTTTAAAACGTTTAATTATTATATAATCCAGTAATTATTTTAATTAAGTATAAAGTAAATTAACAATTAAGTTGTTGTTAGTTTACATAATTGATTTCCAGAATCAATGAAGGCTTTTAAAAATGTTAGCTGAAAAATTAATATTAATTGATGATTTCAGGAAGTGGATAAAAATAATTACTTTCTAATTTTAATTAGAGATGGATTATAAGTAATAAATAAATTAACTACTTAAGTAAATTAATGATTAATGGTTAATTGATTAAATAATTTAATTAAGAATTAATAAAGTGATAAATTAAGTAGTTAGTAATTAATAAATGGATAATTAAGTTTTATTAAGTTTATTAATTAATGATTAAAGAATAGTTAATTAAGTTAATTAAGGTAAATAAATTGATTAGGAAGTAATAAACTAAATAACATGAAATAAAATAAATAAATAAATAAGTAATTAAGTAATTAGGGAATTAATTACTTATTGTAATTACTGAAGTTCAAGATGAATTATTTGAGTTAATTAATTAAGTTTAATTAATTTAAATAATTATTGATGATGTGATAAGTAAAATTACTTGGGAAAGTAATTAATGATAATGACTGGATGTAGTTGACTGAGGATGATTTAATAGTGGAAGTAATTTGAATATAATTACTTTGGGCAATTAATCAAAGGATTAATTTAAAAAGGGAATTAATTGAGGTGTAATTAAGTGATGTGATAGAGTAATTAAAGGTGGTTAATTACTGAATAGTATTAATCAAGAGTGATTAATAAATATAGTTTAATTGAAGATTAATTACTTAAGGTAATTAATTTAATACAGGATAATGAAATTAAAAGGTAATTAGTAATCATTAATAATTATAATTAATAATAAGAGATTAAAGAGTAGTTAATTAGTGTAATTAAGAAGAATGTAATATTGGTAATTTAAGGTTCATTTCTATGTTTAGTTAAGATATTTTATTTGTGGAAATAAGTTAAAGGATAATACTTGAATGTAATTAAAGGTAGTTATACAAGGATGGCTAATTAAATTGAATAATTGGATGATGATTAATTAATTGATTGATAATTGGTTAATTGTTATATAAGCAAGATTTATAATGGTAAGGTAATTAATTTAATTCACTTTAAATTAATTGGAGATAAAGTAATTAATTTAATTCATTTTAAATTAATTATAGTTGATATGATTGCTTATGTATGGATGGATGATATTGTTTACCTTGAATGGTTTGAGATTTCTAGTATAAGATAAATGATGGAGTGTGAAATGTATGCTTGATTGTAGTATGATAATAATATGGATTATCTGTTGTGATGATAATATTGCCTATCTGTTTATGGTGATAATATTGATTATCTATTGTGATATTGTGAATTATCTATCTGTGTGAATATGGATAATTGAATTGTTTTAAACTTTAAAACAACTTGGCCCTAAAAGACACGTTTTGGTTTTTGATGAGACCGGAATCGGGTTTCCATATTTGGACATCCGAAAACCACATCGATCCAAATTAACGATAGGTCGTGAATCTAATGTGAAGATGAAGATTCAGAATGCAAGGATTATCGGCGTTAACTCTGAGGGTGATTCCAAAATGAGTGTAACGAGATAATGCCTTCGGTTTCGTTCGAACCCGGAACAAACTTGTATGGATTGAATGCTTTCAGCACATCGTCAGGCGGGCGATGAGCATTCTAAGGAATATGTTCTGTAAAGGTAATCGTAGCCTCAAGCCTCGTCAACCGGGAATGGCTAAAACAGGGGAGGTGCAGCAAGGTTAGGTGGGTAATGCCCAAGCAGGACAAGATTTTCCCCAGTCTAGATGTCCCTTTTTATTCGGCTTAGTGAGTGGTTGGTCGCGCCAACTGCGGGGTTATCTTGTTCGGGACTGTTCAGTAAGGAATGGTTCCGGCCTTGTGTTGTAGGGGAGCGGGCGTACTCCTCGGTACGGTGATCTAGGCCCCGTACTGTGACGGGCGGTACCCCAATAGCCCTGCCATTGTATGGAACCCATTTTCCAATAAGTGCCAACGGTTTTGATTGTATTACCCACTTTTGTGGCTAATAGCTGGAATTTAATAATGTAACAATTTCGGCTATTTTCTATTTACTTGAAAACCCTAGACACTATTATAATATCACTGAATTTCCTATGAAATATTTTGGTTAGCGTAAGGTAAAACTTACCCATATTTATGTGTGGGGAGTCTTACGTGATACCTTTCTTTTCCAATGTTTTTCTAGTTAAACAACTTTAAACCGTTTACTCATACCAGACCCATGTCTGACCCGGAGTTTATATTTTGTGTTTTTCATAAACTCTTGGGTACTCAAATTTTTACGAGTAGCCAAGTGATAGGTTCTTGGATTGCTGAGTTCCGGAGGAGTTTGGAGCAGGAGCCCACACGTATGTAGATATCTATATAGTTCCGTTGTATTAGTTAGAGTATGTTGTATTTTGAGATGTATGTAGTGACAGATGTATATAGAATTGTCATGTGTATGATATTATAAAACTCTGATATATGTAAACTATGAAAATAGTTATGTGATATTATATTTTGATCCGTTTCCGCTGTGAGATTCTGTTGTTGATGTTCTTTCTTTCTTTTCTTTTCTATTTCTACCTCTTTCTTTCTTATGATGATACGTCTTTCTGGGAGTGGAAGGGCGGGTCATCACATAAGTACCCACAAAGGATACGAGGTTAGTTCCAAATCTGTAGGGCAAGCCTGCTTGGCTAATCTGGCTACCAGCATCTTTGAATGCTCGAACTAATGTGAGACGTCACAGTTTGGATTATGGGTCATCGAACGAATATCCCAAGACGGGTCTGCTTCGGGGTTGAAAGTATAAAATGGCTATTGTAGGGTCCATGTGACACCCCACCTCTATATCCATGCTATCCAAGAGTATATAGGGTAATACTATCAGATAATATAGAGAATGAGGCAATATGAGGTACACACGTGAATATTCCTTTAGACTAATCTTGGTACGTATTAAAACATCAAATAAATAGCTCGTCTGCACGTACACAATATCGATTGAAAGGAACAAACATCTATGCCTCCAGGACATAACAATATAATTTACAATAAGTAACAAAGAACACAAAGTCAATCACAATGAAAATTTATAATATAATACATATTATATGGAAAAGTTTGGGTGTAGATATCTTAGACCGACCCGTGTATTGTAAAAATCACATGGGTAAGACGATATCTATATTGAGGTTTAATGTATATAATTCAATATGTGCATGTATAATAGAGTAATATGAAACATCCACATCCAAATCAAAATAAATCAACAATTCACAGAATCAACTACAACTAAGTGAACCATTCAAGTCCATGTGTTCACATCAAAACCAAGAAATCACCAATAATGAGCTATAATCAAATAATCTTACAATCATTCCGACAAACATATGGTTATTCAATAATAAAAACATCATCATTGATATACCAAACTAAGATAGGCTGCCTATTAATACGTAATAAAATCTATGAGGATCTATCATACTCTCAAATATAATCTTATCACCTCGTATATGAATCAATCACAATAGCATGGATATATGAAGACTGACTAAACTTTATACACATCGCCTCGAATATAGCCACCTCATGGGATAGTGAGTAATATATCCCAATCCACATCACTTACATAACCCTAAAGCAGAAGGGGAGAATTGTAATGACCCGCAAATCCGCACCCCTTGAGTCAACACTATTCTACCTAAATAAACTCAAGTTGTACAGAAATACAAACCATTTGGGTTAAAAAAGAAGAAGTAGAAGAAGAAAATAGAAAACAACATCAGAATCTAACCATCGCAGCGGAATAAAATATAATAGATAATAAATAATCTTTACTCAAAAATCAAATATATCTGTTTATATATTACATCATCAGAGTACATCAATCACAGTTCAACATCAATAACATACAACTGGATACACAACTACTCAAACAGCGGAATATATATAAAACAAGTAAGGAAGTACGTATCGTCATCCAGCTCATCTCCTGAGCTCCACATCATCATGTCCTGTATCCTATAATACTCGGTCTGACCCGAGCATTATAGTTAATTAACACCCGAGTCAGTCTGGAATACCAGCATGAGAAATCACACTCAAATTGATTATTAAAGTTTCAAAAATCCTTTGAAAACAAAAGCATTCGTAAGACCACGCCACAAATAAACATGTCGGGATTTTACCTTACGATAGCTAAAACAATTTTCTATAAAATCATCTGATATTATAATAGGGTCTATATAAAAATACTTATAAAATAGCCAAAATTGTTACATTCATTAAATTCCAGCTACTAGCCACAGAATGGGTAATACAAACAAAACTCGTATAAGGCGCGTAGGGAGAATGGATTTCCAACTAATGACTAGGCATTGGGGTACCACCTGTCACGGTACGTGGCCTAGATCACAGTACCGAGGAGCCACCCTAACTCCCCTACAACACAAGACCGGGACTACCCCTTACTGGATAATCCCGAGTGAGATCACCCCACGGTTGGGATCAGCAACCGCACCACTTAGCCGAAATAAAAGGGACATCTATACAGGGATGACCTCACCCTGAATGGGTGCTACCCACCTAGCCTTGCTGCATACCCTTGATTTTCAGTCATTCCCGGTTGATGAGGCTTGAGGCTAAGCGTTACCTTTATAGAACATATCCCTTAGAATGCCCATCATCCACCTGACGATGTTCCGAAAGCATTCATCCATACAAGTCCGTCCCGGGTTCAAACGGAACCGAAGTCACTTTCCTACTACATCCATTTTGGAAATATCCTCAAGATTAGTAGCGACTAGCCCTTGCACTCCACTGCTCCATCTTCGACTCCGTACTCGTTTTCCCATGAAACGTACAAACCGGATCGAAGTGGTTCTCGAGAAATTAATCCCGATCCCGGTCTCTTCGAAACGATCAACGCATTTGTCCAATATTGATAGTCGGTTATTTAACTATCAATTAACATTCACAAACAACCATCAAACAATAAATAATTTTCCAAATTATTTATTTATCTCAAAATATCTTCGCAAGATATATTTCCATTTTCAACCCTTTGAAAACAGTTTCAAACCATCTTTCTTTTTCAGAATAAACTTTCCCAAATATTTTCTATCTTCACTGAAATCACCAAGGACAAACACTTAGATTTTAGAACAGTTTTAAAAACACTTTATTAGAAAATATACTTTAAAATATTTAAATTAAAAACTACTTTGATATTTTATTAAAAACATATACTTTAGGAATATTTAAAAATGAGGTTACTTTTATAAAATATAAACCTAGGTTTTCTCTTTAAAACAAACATAAAGTCATTTTAAAATAATTACTTCCATATTAGATTAAAAGAAAATGCTTACTTTAGAATTTAAATATTTTGAAATAATAAATTTTTCAAACTTGCTTTTTAAAACAACTTTAAAACTTTTAACGTATATTTAAAAATTTACTTTGAAAACATACTTGGTTATCCAGGGAGAATTTCCAATTTCAATCACTTAAATCAATTTTCCAAATTGATTTCCAATTTACTCCCTTAAAATAAATTTCTTTACTTTCTCAATTCATTTCAAAATCCGTTAATTATGGACTTTATTATTATTATTATTATTATTATTTTCCATTTGATTTTAAATCTTTTAACTGAAATATACAAATTTTAGATTTTCCCGATTTCTTCTTTATTTTTTTCAAAATTTAAATCTTAAATTTAAAATAAATTCTTTGTTCTTTTTAAATAATAACACTGAAGCTTTAAAATTCATTAACCTTCTGTTTATTCAAAATTCCCCTTTAATATACGAAATTTGTTTATTAGAATTTTAAAACCACTAATATTCTTATCCATTTTATTTTAATTTAGTTAAATTCTCTATAATTACTTCACCTTCAAATTCGCTTCCTTTTATTTTCAAAAATTCAATTCTATATATTTTGATAATTCAGTGAACCGAAATATATTCAAGCAACTATAGCATTCAATATTCCAATTATGAAAAATATTCACCATAGAATATCGGATAAGCATAACAGAGGATATTAAATAATCTAAATAAATGTTGAGGAATCCAGTTGGATCCCTTCAATCTGTTTCCCTACATCCACAGACGTTAGCACAACATAAAATACCAATTCCACTTCGAGGTGGAATATCGCGGTATATGGGATTAAATATAATATTATCCGCTATTATGCGGCGCATAGGGCCTCATCTGCTATAAAATGCGGGAAATCAATCATTCCAAGATATATTATATACTACTACATACAGTATAGCACACCCAAACAATTCAGACATCCAATCAATTATTTAAATTTAACTATTTAAATTTGAATCCAACCATATGAGTGAGATTAACTCACCTTTATCGTTATGCAGTCCTTTCCAAACTGGCTTGCTTCCGTGATTTAAAACCTTGTATAAACAGTTATATGATTTATTAATATTTTAATTTATCGAAGAATTGATTTTCATTAAAAAAAATAAGGCAACTAATAATCTAGTTAAACCAATCTTTCCTTTACAATTTCTTTTAGTAACTAAATAATTTAAATAGGCTTATTAATCGTCTAAATCACTAATATACATTATTAAATAAACTTGTAATTTTCATTTCTAAACTGCATATATATAAATTTTTAAATTTCTAGTAAACCTTACCGAATATTTCTTTCTTTTTCTGTCTTACTGTAAATAACAAAATAAAATTTCTTCCTAACTTATACATATATATATGTTTGAAACAGAACCTTTACTGTTATCATTATTATTGCCATTATATTTTTGTTTATAAGTTCATTTCAAAAAAAAATCCAAATTCAATATAAACAAGAAATCATACTCATGTAGGAGAATGGCCCATCTCGAATCCCTTCATCATGAAGCCATCGCTTGTCGCCTTCGACCTAGATGCCGCGACTTGGAAATTCGTTCGACCCTGACTAACTGCCTCGCGAGTCACCTGCGTGCACGTCGTCCCATCACTAGCGAGCCTCCTCTCTCGCGTTGCCGAGCTCAAGCAAAGCTGATGACGCCTCCAGCGTCGCGATCCACGAATCTCTAACCCTCGCGAATGACTTCTTCACGAAGCCATTTCGAAGTCGCCGCGAAAAATTTCCACGCTTTCCCCAAATTATCTCCGAATCGATTCTTCTGGGATTTTTTTTAGTTTGGATCGATCGAAATAAAAGAATTCGGTTTAAAGAATTCAAAAGGAACTGCGGCCATGATTTCTTTCCTCCTTTCCCTTTTTTCTTCAAAGAAGATAAGGATGGAACGAAATAAAAAGTAGGGGAGTGGCGTATAAGAGAAGGTTCGATTATTAATTTAAATGCAATTAGATTATTCTAGGCATTAACAAATTGTACGACTCCAAACACTATGAAAATTGAAATCTAATAATAATAAAACATTACGGATCCAATGGAACAGGTTTCGTCGAATTCCGAGACTGTGCCCCGAAAAGCTGTTTTTAAATTCAATTTAAACGATAAAATTTCAAAACTGAACAAATCAGTGTTAAATCCATATTTTAAAACTTTTATTATCCTCAACACTATCCATATAAATTTTATAAACCTTCAAATTATTTTTAACAGGCTTAAAACTCTAGATTCAACATTCTACCCAACTTCAAATTATTTAATTCAATAGTTTAATTATCAAATAAATAGTGATATTTGAATTCAAGTTAAAATTAATTTTTAAATATTTAAAATCAATTAAATATTCCAATTTCAAATGCTCAAAAATTCCGGGTCGTCACAAGACTGATAGCTTATAACATGCTCCAGAAACTCAAGGTCTACTAGTCTTCCGCTAATAGCCGGATTTGTTCCTACAGCCATTGGTTACCATTACCTCTCTTCTCTCAGTATCGTAACAATGATCCACCATAGGCTCGACAACACGTACCTTCTTTGGCCACGACTACCGACATGTGTCTCTATGGTAACTGACTACTGGCCCATGCCGCACAAGGAGCAACCAACACCAATCTCATGATGCGCATCAAATAACATAGCAACAAATGTGTCATGGATTTGCCCCACGATCAAGCCACAAGGGTGAATACTGGCCAATCTGGTTCACTCCCAAACTATAAAGGGAGTTGGATACAAGTGGATGATATATAGTACTCATATCCTATCAACACAAAGCTCTAGATGTAAGCCGACACATGGCTCTATATAAGTCAATGGATGACTATGTGATACTGGAGCTCAAATCCCTAATGATACATGGCTATACCCATAAGTCACCACGTGACTATAATATTCTCACCACAGCGAGTATCATCACATACATAAGTAAACCCTGTTTGAGTGACATCTACTTGCAAAGACTAATCAAATAAATAACAAAATGTGTCTCATACCATCACATGTTATTCAAACAATTATTCAATGCTCATAAAATTCATTCAATCCATGTTAGATCTCTCTATATGACAAGTCCAATGAATAACTGGTAAAGTGTTACCAAAAGTCTCATACAAACGATATCACTAAACCATTTATTCAAATTTCTCGTCACGCAGAAATGAATTCTCACAAATCAAATAGGAAGATGTCATCACCGTACCATAGTAAAATCATCAACCAAACCAATATCAACAGTGAATCATTCATGTAATTCAATTCAATATATAGAATAAGTAAATCAAAATAACAAGATAAAATAGAATAATAAAAAATATGTAAGAATAGAACAAACGAATCGATATTCAGTAACAAATCAGTTGCATCATATAAATTTTATATAAAAAAATTAATACTTAAATTGGGTAATAAATAAAATATATATTCTAGAATTACTTAGATAATTAACTAAATTCAACATAATTTAATGTTTATAATAAATAACTAATTTCTTAGTCTTGTATAAAATTAGCCAATTAATAAATATTTACTAATAACATTGTAAAACTCCTTTTAAATCCTCAAAATAGTTGTAAAACTAAATTTTACGTTTTGGAATCATTTCATATAATCCAAACTAATAGACAAGAAAAGGAGTTAACAAAATTTTAATATAGAAATAGATATTTTAATATAGAAATAGACAGTACAAATAAGTACATGCATTTACATTCAGGTCACATCCTCCAGAGCTCACACACATGAGCCTACACAATATACATACATACATACATACATACATAGACACACACATATATATACACATATATATATATGTATACATACATATATTTATATATATCTATATACACACACACTAATACACTTTTGTACTCAAACTCAACACAATAATCTCCCTTGGTACAAAAATCAGCAGTTCCCTATATCCACATACACCTCCATATTTCACACACTTCTGCACCTACACATAGGTAAACAAACACACTGACCTTCTGTCAATGGGTCGGGTTCGGTTCGGGTATTATTAAACCCGGATCCGAGTTCGATTACAATAATTAAAACCCAAACCCGGACCGAACTCGTAGGGTATTTCAACCCAATATCCGAGCCCGGCCATCGGGCTTTTTAGGCCCACTGGGTAATAACCGTATACCCAACTCAGAATATTTATGTTAAATCCATATTGTAAAACTGCAACTTCGGTAAAATTTGTATATAAACAATGTTAACATATAAAGTGGATGGTGATGTAGTCAAGCTAACAACAAAAGTATGCAAAAATATGTACATGTAAACAAACAATTGGTAAATAAATAACATACACTTTCTATACGACGGAAAACTAATAATTGGATCAGACCTCAACTGGGTCGAATTTTGATAAAACCGTACCCGACCCGGGTCGGGCCCGTGTCGGGCTTAGGTATTAAAATGCAAACCCCTTACCCGCATTAATAGGGCGGGTTCAGACCGGTCTCGGACTCTGAAACCCGTACCATTGACAAGCATACACACACACACACATGCGTACAACCACATGCACTCCAATGCACGCATAAACTCACGCGCACACTCATCTACATATACAACCACTGCTGTGGTCCTCATACAAGCAACAAACTCACGTATATTCAAACTAACATAAATACATGTATACACTGGCTTACTCACATAAACACATCAACACTCTCAAGTAGCCATGCATTGAAATGCGTCTGTATATAAATGCACACTCACTCGTATTCACAAAATCTTGCACACTCAACACCCTTACTAGAACACCGGAAGCAGCCCTACAAACATAACATCCATACAAGCATCAGACATATAAAGAGTACATTTGAATTTATAACGTATATCAACTAAAGAAGTATCAATAGGAAAATGTAAAGATTATAGTTCCATTTCCCTTCCCTTTTATTAATGTGAAGGCAAATATATAATTAATAGTTAATTGGTATATTTAAATACGAATTAGCCAACCCTTTTATATATACATACACGCACACTCTAATTCACCCCATATGTTAAGCACTTACCCATATGATACTCAAAAATGCACACACACCCAGCACATGTAAACCCACGACACACATTTATAATTCTGCACATCAACGCACCCAGCACATGCTAAAACCACAACAAGATAATACGGCTATTCCAACGGTTCCTAGCCGTTGGAGGCCGTTGGAATAGCCGTTGGAATAAATCCCACGCCTTCCAACGCTTTCCAACGGATCCAACGGACCATTTCCAACGGCCGCTAACGGCTTCGAGCCGTTGGAATCCGTTAGACACCATTACAATAAAATGGCCAATAAGCCGTTGGAATCCGTTAGACACCATTACAATAAAATGGCCAATAAGCCGTTGGAAATACTGGGTTTATTTTGATGTAAAACAACAAGCCTATTTACCTTCCACCCACACCATTTCCAATCCATTCAATTTCCATTCCATTTCCAATCAATTCCACACATATATATCAATATCAATACAAACAACACACATAAATCAATAAAACACCAATATAAACAAACCAAACCGATCAAACATCACAAAATATACCATCAACGTACATACCATCAACAAATGTCGATAAACCATGTGCATACCATCAAAATATTTCTCACCCACTCTGTACCAATATATACAACATCACCATCAACATCAAAACATCTCCAAGTCAATATATACATTGTTCAAACACAAATACTCAAAAACATACCTCCTCAAGGATCCTCGTGCCTCTAGAAGCACTAGACAACGAAGGAAGGGTACCATGATTCTGCAAATACTGCGCAAGCTTTTGATCCAGCTGCTCCACCTGGATGGCTCGTAGACGATTCTCCTCCCGTAGCTGCTCAACCATAGCTCTAAGCTCCTTGATTTATTCTTTGTCTTGGTCTTTTTGAGCTTGTCGAGCCTGTCGAGCCTGCAAATAGAAATAATAGCAAAAGGGTTGTCTCAGCATATAAAATATTATAACATTATATATCTAAACGCTGATTTTTTGTACATATGTAAAAGGATTAATTACCGTTAGGTTCCCGAAGCCAAAACGTCTACTCCGTTGCGCCGGATCCATAGCAGCGGTAAAAATGTTATCCTGCTCCTCCTGTGTCAGCGCAACACGACCAGACTGCTGAAGCGCGTAAGCCTGTGCCTCCTGCAACCTCGACTATAATGAAAAAAAAAACAATTTCAGTTGAAAAATAGTTGCATGTAATTATTTTGCATAGCTAGAAATTAATAAACTTATCGTGTAAGTATTAGAAATTAAAAAATGCATACATATGCCTCGGTCGCCCTATCTTGATCACCCCACTGATATATGATATTGCCAGCCTCATCTACTTGCCTAGACGCGTGGGTGTGAGCAAACACGTCCACTAAGCCAACAGAGCCTCCACGAGCTCGTTCCTGCAATTGATAATTTGAATAATTTAACTGTACATAACTAATTACTGAACTGATCAATATACAAATGTGATAATAGATAAATTTACCAAATCTTCGCGGTGATGCTGGAAAGATTTGGAGCCTCCATGGTGTGATACAGGATTCCTGCTCCTGTTTGCCGAGTTCCTAGCTGATTCCTCCTGCAAATTTACAATGATTAATTATTTATTAAACGGTAAAAAATTGCTGAGATTTATTGTAGATTTACCTTGAACTCCTCAGAGTTCCTCCACTCAACCCACTTCTCCCATACAGTCGCGCTCATCCACTTGGGCTTCTTTCCTACTTTTTTAATCTCCGACATAGTCTCCCTATAGTTCTTCGCGATCCTGGAGTTCCAATGTCGCTGAACTAAATTGACGTCAGGCTCTTGCAAATCTATGACGCCCTGTACAATGAGAAAATATTACTAATTATTTACTTGTATTTAATTAATCATCTTGTAAAGCGGTATAAACTTACCAGAAAATCTTGCCAAATCGTCTCTCTCACGTCGTCGGGGATCTTGCCCCACTTGGGCCAGCAATCGGTCATCCTAGCCATGTACGCCTGCTTCGAAATGTTCAGAACCACTTTGGATGGCTCCAACTCAAATCCACTGCGTTAAATATAAAATTGAACTTTAGACAACTGTAGATATATCATATACAATTAAAAAATTAAAACGCTATGCTTGCTAATTATGATACTTACGTCTCATCAGCCTTAGGCTGCAAGTAAACAAGTGGCCGAGCTGGTGGCTCACCACTACTCTCTCCAATATGACGTGAAGAGCCACGTCGCCGAGACCCAGAACCAGAACCAGAACCGGACATAATATATATACCTGCCATATATACATACATATACAATTCATAATAATCATGATATGATGAACCATTAAAAAATGTAATACAATATGCTATAAATGTGTCATGTTGTGTATGTGTTGAGTGTGTGAGCATACACTTATTGTCATTAAAATTGTATAAATTGGATAAATGCATTATTAATAAGAGATCAATGTAATGTGAATACTTTTAAAAATTACCGGATATTACTCAGTCGTCCTCATTGTTTTCTGATTCAGACTCGGTTTCGTGCTCTATGTTGTTTTCCTCTACACTCTTAAATGCTTCGACTAATACATTTGTCTCATCATTTAAAGGTCCAAAATCAGTTTGATCGTCTGTAATTGCTATTTCAGCATTTTCCTCCAGATCTGCTTGATAGGCTTGTTCGTCTGGATAGAGTAAAAATGTTATAGATCATTCATTTTATATTTTGCAGGAAATTTTCCAACGGCTTCCAATGGCCGCAAACTGCTAATTTCACAAACTTTATTTTAAATAAGCAACTATTGTTTCATTTCCACTTATGTGTCTTTCTTTGATGGTCGGTCATCCTACTTACCATTACAAACACAATAGTAATTATATTCCGTAAATCATATCATTTTAAACGATTCACAAAATTTCGGCAGCATTTCCCTCGTGTTCCTTGTATCGTACACAAATGCGTGTACACAAGGAACGTAAAAGAAATGCCATTGAAATTTTGTGAACCATTTAAAGTGATATGATTGACAGAATATAATTACTTTATAGTGTTTGTAACTTGTCCAATACAGGGACAAATCCAACAAATGATGTATCAGATGATTAGAGTTGTTCGTTTTGTGGAAAAAACGAATATCCCTAAAACGATCATATGCAACACTTGTCAGACGGGGCCAAATATATCTAAGGATTTAAATATTTGTTTATATTAAATTTAAATATATAACTTGTTTAATTAATATTGGTTTATATTTTACCGTTTTATTACATAAGAACTAAATTCATTTATACACAAAATTTGTACTCAAAATTCATTTATTACAAATTCATTTACACACTAAATCAATTCACGTATTCGCACAAATACAAAACTCGTGTTCGCACAAATGCAATATCCATTCTAACGGCTTTCAAATGCAATAAACTCTATCACGCACATACGTTTAATATACTAACCAAATCAACATAAACTATAATGCAATATCCTAAATTACAAAATTTTCAATCGGTTATAATAACTTGTTCATTATGGTATAATAGTTGCAATTAGGGGATAACATGATGTAATATGCATACATTAACAAGTAGGAATCAATCAACATTCGAATTAAAATAAATCAAAAAAACTTAAATATTAGGTTTAGCAAAATTACCGATTTGGAGAGCTAGAAGGGTGGAGATGGGCCGGAGCAGCTTCTAGATGGCGTCGGAGGTGGTTGGGATGGTGTTTGGGCCGGCAGCTGAAGATTGGAGGTGGTGGAATGGTGGAATTGGGGGAAAAGTTGTGAAGAGAAGAGGATGGAATGAGCCGAAGATTAATCTATGGAAAATATGCAGGAAATTTTCCAACGGCTTCCAACGGCCGCAAACGGCGAACTTCCAACGACTTAAAACGGTTATGTCAAGATCCAACGAGCCGTTGGAAGCCATTGGAAATGCCGTTGGAGGCCGTTGGAAATTGGACGTTGGAATACACTGTAGTTCTAGTAGTGAAAATACAACACACATACTGCAGTGAATCCATACAAATGTATATCAATTATGCTTTATTTATTTGGATGTGTAGGTTTGTATGGCACATAATAAAAAATGCATAATCCCAGAGTTGCACTATCTTGTGTGTGTGTGTACAGGTTTTTCCCAAATAGTAGAAAGTGAAATTATCAACAAAAAATGTAGGACAGGGTTTCGCTTATACGTGTGAATAGAAACAAAACACATAAAGAATAATAAGACAGGTTGATATGCTGGTGCGCTATCTTTGAAAAATTAGAACACCAAAAATAGTTTGCTGCATATGAATCGTAAAGGCTAGAGTACAACAACCTAAGTTCTTAAGAAGAAACTTCTAAAATTTAATAATATAATTTGTGATGAAAAGCTTCCGGTTCCTTTTTTTGGGATTGAGGTATTAAATGGCTATTAGAGGGTCCACCTCTTTCCAATTTAGAAGTATGAAGTGAACTTATGGGATTTCTTACCATGTTAGCTAGCAAATATCCAAAAGGGGTTCTCCTTGGGTTTAGGTATTAAATGACGGGATCTGCCTAGATCTAGGTATTAATTGGTTGGAGTCTGCATATTTTCCATTAAAAAGGTCTTAACTGACTTGGGTATTTTATCTTGCATTGTTAGGACATGATTGTCGAGAATGGGTCGTTGGACCGAATATGTATTCCATAATTGCATTGCACCCATATTATAGTTATGAAGTTAGACTAGAAAGAGCCATTGGCCTACGGTTGGAGATACGCTATAGAGCTGAACCGAGAGAGCTGTTGGTTTACAGTTAGAGGTATACTTGAAAAAACATAGTATAAAATGCGTAAGGCATAGTACTTATATAAATGATACTGTCCAAATATGATAAGACTTGAGATTTCCATTCACCAGACATTGTTATTTTGACTCCTCATTACAACCAACATGTTAGGAGAAACGATGCTGATGATGAAACATGAAGGAGGCGGTGAAGACTGGTGGCAGTATAGATGTTTGTTTATGTTTATGTTTATTTTAATGTACTTAGATTTTAGATTGAGGATTTTCACTCAAATGGCTTCTTTGTTCATGGTAAAAAGTTATAAAGATAGCACTTTCTAAATATTAGTTTTAAGGACAATTTATAGAAAAATAAATAAATAAAGTTATCATTTTCAGTTGTACAGAGATGATAATAAATGAATTTATCATTTTTCTGTATAACTTAAAAGGATAAATGAATTTATCATTTTCCTGTAAATTGTCCTTAAAACTAAGTATTCGTAAGTGTTGTCCGTAAAACTTATTATCTTGGAATGAGAAGCCCTTCAACCTAATTTCCACTTTTAGATTTGTCGATGTTCTATTTTGAAACATTATCTTATGGATATTTGAAATATTGTATGTTTGAGATTTGGATATGTATGAAATGGGCGCTTTCTTTATTATTATATTTATCTCTTCCATTATGAGATTCTGAAACATAGATGGATAGCTCTGTATATTGTTTAATTGATCAATTTTACCAACTAACAACCAGCTTTGGAATGGACCTAAGGTTTGATGGACTTTGATTGGATCTAAAATTAGGTCCGTTCCAGAGAGGGTTGTTACATTTGTCATCGGTGCTTAGATTACCCTATCGGCGAGAATAGTTATACGCGAGAGTAAGTATTTATTACTTTTAAAAATATTTCTCAAAACCCTAATATATATAAGTACGCATATATGGACATACGTGAAAACACTAGGCAAACTTTTAATTCAGCAAGTTGTACTGTCATAGGAAATCAGGATTAGTCTAAAATTTTGAACCTACAAATAGTTGAAATGGCTGAGAATAACGGCTTTGAAGCCGTGAACCGCCTTGCCCAAGAGCTAGCCACCATTTAGGATTTGCCATCATGGTTTTGATAATATCTAAGGGTCGTGGGGCAAGTTCACATTTCTCAACAAGTTGCACCACCGGCACTAGTTGCTTCACCCGATGAACCAGCACCCCCCAATTAAACTTCCCTAAGATGTGTAAAAAAATTCGAAATATGAAAGGACAAGCATTTTCAGAGGTGGAAGATATGTAGAAACAAGGCGTGGATTAATGACAATGAACGTATATTCTGGGAGCTAGGATGGAAAGACTGGGTTAAGGAAGGATAGTTATATAGCACTTAAAGGGAGGGCGTTGGATTGGTGGACCATAGTCATTGAGGAGAATGAAGAGGAAGGAATTACTTGAGCTGAATTCATGGCTTACTTCGAGTCATGATTCATGTCTTAAGCTGAAGTAAATCTGCAATTGGAGAAGTTTGTCCAACTGAGGTAGGGAGACTCTACGGTGAAGGAGTACATCATTAAGTTCACAGAATTAGCTAAGTTTGGAATGAGCCTGATTAAAAACCCCAACGAATAAGGTGATGAAGTTCGTAAGAGGTCCAAATTCTCTACTTAAAGCGCTAATTTTAACTCAAGTTCCCATAGGTGCTACCTATGAGATGTTAGTTGAAATGGCCGTTCTTTAGACATTAAATATTGAAGAAAAGGAGAAAGTAGGATAGTCGCATAATCAAGGTGGAGTGAATAAAGGAGGATTCTGGGCAGTCAAGAATGCTAATGGGAAAACAAGAAAGGAGGTGTGATATGCCGTAGATATCAGAAGAAAAGGCACGTCGCTAAGGATTGAAAAGTAAGATTGATTAGAGAAGAGTTTAAGGGGAGGTGCTATAACTGCCATAAAGAAGGGCACTACAAGAACCCGTGCCTGAAACTAACAAAAGAGGGACAAGGTGGGCAAGTTTATGTCATTAAGGTTGTACATGTGTTGAGCAGGCCTCCTCCCTAGGATGAATGAAAAGCTGCAATGGAAGGTACAACTATTATTTCTGGAAATACTATTTGTACCTTATTTCATTTAAGAGCTTCAAATTTATCCATAGCTAGAAATGTAGTTAACTCTTTGGGATCAAAAACCCCAATTTGTCACAACGCCTATAATCGTGTCAAATCCTATTGGGGGTCGACACAACTTTCTATGATTTACAAAGACCTAGTAGTTGATATATGTAATGTTGACTTGTATGTAATGTGTATGTCCTAGGTTTTAAGGGGTATGGACTTTTCTTAGGGATGGATTGGTTGTATTAGATTATGATCGGAGGATTGTATGGTTGAGAAGTTGTATAGGGTGAGATATATATTTACGTTAAAGCTTAATCAAGTTAAGCTATATGTATTTTCTTAGCCTATCACATGGTGAACTCTCATCATGCTCATAATTTGAGATTTTTTAGACATTTTTAAGAAGTCTACGGTCTCCCACATCGAAGGGAGATCGAGTTTAGGATTGACTTAGAGAGGGATGCTAGACTCGTCGTGCTGCTTTTGAGGTATGTGGTCCATAAAGAAAGGTGAGTGCTGGATAAGCATATTTCAGAGCTATTACATAAGGGGTTTATTTATTGTAGCACTTAATAGTGGAGAGTGCCAGTTGCCTTTGCCACTAAGGAAGACGACTCATTAAGACTATGCAACGTTACTATGCACTCAATAAGCCGACTAAGAAGAATAAGTATCCTTTACCTAAGATAGACGCTTATTTGATCAGCTTGTCGGTGCCAAATTCTTTTCCCAACTAGACTTGGCCATCAGATTCAATCAATTAACGATAGTCGAGGATAGTAAAGAGAAGACTGTTTTTGCATTATAGATGGACTACATGAATGGAAAGTAAAGCCTTTTGGGGGTGACAAATGCCCCTGCATATTTTGTAGATTCAGTGAGTAAAGTCTTTAGAAGGCAACGGAATAAGTTCATCATAATGTTTGTAGATGAGGTGTTCTATAGGCTCGTACTACTTCATCCTTATAACTTAAGGAGATATTGTCTAGCCTTTTGACTACGTAGTATTTGGAAAGACTAGACGAGTCGAACTTGAAAGCTATCAAGGCAGGAAGCCTGGAGAGATTGCCACAAGGGCCCAGAAACCAAATGCAAATAGAGCCATGAGATGAAGATCAAGAAAACACAAGGAAACAAGACCAAAGTCCTCAATAATGTGTAGGATCGGTACGATCTAACCATAGATCGGTACGGATCCACGGAACCTCATCGATTTTTGCCTCACTCCTAATACTCCCAAGTGATGATGCCAAGAGCCAATTTTAAGTTCCATTTCATCGTTCCCATGCAATTCTCTATCAATCTCCATAAGCACATGAAATCAACAACTCCATTCTTACACTTATCTGTCACATGGACTCAGAAACAAGCTAGTGATGATGCAAATACGTTTGGAATCATGAAATTAACCATGAATCCAGCCAGGACGAAGAATTCAGTGTGACACGTATGAAGATCCTATGGATTTGTACCGATCTAAGCCCTTGGATTGGTACTGATTCATAATTATTGATAAGGTTTCCACCAAATTTTCTAGAGAATCGGTCTTGGGCATGGAGCATGAGGTGGAGATCGTGGGGTGAGATTTTAGATAACCTATAGCTATAAATATGAAAGCAGAGGTTCATTTTAGGGGATTTTTTAGGCTCTTTTGCTCTCTTACCCGAATCTCTTGTAATCGTTCATGAATTTATGCCGATCTGTAATAGCTTGTAATTGCAAGCTAGTTATATAATCAATAAAATCAATAAGTGGACATAGGCCAAGATTAACCAAACTACTATAAAACTATGTGTGTTCTTTCTTGCTCATTTTAATTTGTTTTTCTACACTTTTAATTCTTTATTCATTCTCTTAGGCGTTTGTGGCATTTTTTGGTTCAAACATTTTGGTGCTTTCACTGAGAATCCAACAGATGTCGTGACCAAAATGGAGATGAACCAAAATGGATGATAAGTTCCATAAGAGTCGTAATTAGATAAACCAGCAGATGCAGAAGAGTTTGAGACTGCTGAATGAGCTAACTTCACACCATCGTAGAAAGAGCATGAGGGACTTAACACTTCTAATTTAGATTCTGATAGTTCCTCATCATCTAAGCGGAAACAGAGGAATATAGGAAGCAGAAAATGGCTCAAAAAGAGGCTAGAACTTCAAATTATGAACCTACATAAACTCATGGCAATTATTTGTGGATCAGTACCGATCATATAGGATGGAGCGGTACTGATCTGACAAATGCTGAACAAGGCCGTTCGCCTCTATAGCTCACGCTCAGTGTTTGGCAAAGCACTCACATTTTTCTAGAAGCATGCAAGATAAAAGATCTACGCCTGAAATTAGGCGGGATCTCTTAATAACTTCGGTCGTTGTGCGGAGTAAGCGCGATCATAAGTAAACATCCTTGATTGGGATATCTAAACCGCTATATTAAGTGGTAACTCCAACTGACACTTAAAAGTCAGGCATGGTTACACGTAAAACATCCTAGAAAGAGATGTTCAAGTTAAGTTTGTAGGAAAGTGGAATTCAACCAAGTTCTAGAGTGAAGCATGATTGTATGCAGACGGTAGTCTCTATGATCACTCTCTACTCACCTAAACAACGAATCAAACTAATGAATTGATTTGATTACCACAATGGAAAATTTATTGAAGACACATTAAATGTAAAGCTCGTTTCTCAAATACTTAGGAAAATTTGCACAAGGCTTGAGAAAAAAGTCTATATTATTCATAGTCAAAATAACACTTATAAGAAAGAGTATAATTGTTACTGACACTAAAACTGAAAAGCAAAATGGAGGTCGAATCCGCACAACACCAGTTGGAAAGCAAAAGATAAAAGTTTCCTGGGTATTACTTAACCAAAGCTATGAAAAAGATGGATGATCATTTCTTCATCCTCTTTCTTTTCTCTTTCCTTTCCTTCTTCTCTATAGAAGATGACGCACTAGGTCCTTCTGGTTACCTTATCCTTTCTCGGCTTCCTTTACCCTTTAAAGGTGTGTAGTTCGTAGCGCTTTGGGTAATCTGAGTACTTGGAGTGCTCACGCTCTGAGTGTCGTCTGCTATAGGCATCGTGACCGAAGCAAAGATGGTCTTGTTTGGTAAGGTAATTGATAGCGAGGAGGGATATCAAATAGTTTCGCTTAATTTCCATAGCTGACTTGAGCAGCTTTTCGAGAAGTTCGCTTATTGAAAGTCCTTTACCATGGTTCAGCGACCAAGTGATTTCAACATCATCAACCATAGGTGCCTGCTTGATGTCTCCAGGCCTCTCCTCTTGTAATCTATCGATCATTCGTGCATCTGGACCGAGGGCATTACTAACAGGGATGCTCAAAGTCATCCCAGAAATAGTTACGACTGTTGACTCAGTCATTATTGCTTGCTGTCCCAGTTGGGAGTTCTCTTTTGGGAGACTTAGAATTATAGGCTGACATGAAACTTGAGAAAGAAAAAATGAGAGGTTAATCACATCGACTGAAGACATGTGGACTTTCTCAAATATTGGAAAAATCAACGAGATACCTCCATTAGTCCAAGATTCAGTGTAGGTTGGAGTGTTGTAGGAATTCCCCTCCAAGGTAGGAGAAAGGATGGTAGACTTATGCATTTGGGGTTTCTCTAGGTCATATTAAGGGACCAAGGATGAATCTGGAGCGGCTTTTGGTCTAGATGTGTGACTAGAGGTGCATCTAGAGGCGATGATCCGGAACCTTCGCTTATGTATGTCTGTACTATGGCAACTAACTCCGGATGGAGGATGATCTCACCTTTCCTTAGCACACCGGGCTCATCTCCTGTCAAGACCTCATTTTCCAACTATGACAGGTCAACTTCACTGCCTTCCAAAAATTCCCTCTCTTTCTTAACAAAATGTTCCTACACCAGGGCTAGATCCTTGGGACAATCGTTACCAAGCCACTCCAAGTTACGGAACTTAAGTACATTGATGTTTTATTTTATGATTTTCGGCTCGAATCTTTCCATCATCTGCTTTTAGTGGCTTCCAATTCCTTCTTGATGAGCGTGTCCATGTCTCTAGCACGCACAACTGCCTCATCCCTTTCCTTATGAGCAGTAAGCAGCTCTTTACATTACCCCTAAGCTTCTTGAAAAGCTTCATCCTTCACTTTTGTCTCGCTCTCAAGTTTGGTTAACAGTCATTCGCTTTCTTGGTCAAAGCATTTCTCTCTAGCACTAAATTGCGATTTTGATGATGTGCAATTGCTATCTTATCAGGATACTTGGTCCACTCATTATCGAGTACATTAATAGCATCATCAGCCCTTTTCTCAACCTCAACTCATGATGTTTTCAAGCTAATAACCTTGGCGTCAAGATGAGTGATTATTCCTTTATCTTGCACCTCCATATGTTTTAGATTGTCGGTCTCGAGCTTCCTTTCCCTCGAAACCTTGGAGATTTTCTTGACAATCTACCTCCATGTAATACGCTGGTCGTAAGCATTTGTTACATAGGCAACTGTCTTACCTTTAACCTTTGTTAGAATGTCCTTCAGATTAGGCAAGAACATGATTCCATTAAAGTAGACCTCTAGGAACTGTGCCTTTAGTTCGACCTTTCGGGCGCCAGCGACAAGTCGTTTCTCCGCAGTGACGACCGAAACTTCAGTCGGTTTTTTCACCATCCCTATGGTGATGGGTCTTAGAACTACCTTTATTGTACCCGTGGTCAGAATTTGACCGATGTTAGTCGAAATCGAGTGTTGCATGGGAATGGAAGCCAAAGGTGGTGCACGAGAAGCACCTCCTAGTGGTGAGTCATCACGGCGATCAAAGTGCTTATCCAAGCCTCTTGCTTGAGGTGACCTAGACCTAAAGCAATATCTAGAAGCAGATTCCTACGATGGATAGTTTCTGTCATGACTGCTTCTATGATGATTGGACCAATGACGGGAATCCAATTCTCGGCTGCCACTTTGATGATATGTGCTTGGGCGACGTCTCTGTTGTCGAGACACATTTTTCCTTCAAAGATCAAAACATGTATTTCCTCTTCATGAATCCTACAAATAAAATAGAAACAAGTTAGCTTCCATAAGGAAGGAAAAGGAATAGGTGCAGTGCGGTGCACGTGTGTATGGCTGTCCTAGTGTCCCTTCGACAGACCATGTGCTAGAGCGTTACTCATGGGAGTGATCTCCCCTATGCTAATGGAAGGCATATCATCATGAAAGTAGATAGGGGAATCATGACCCTTAAGACTTATGTTGTCACGGCTAATATATCTTCAGAGAGGAGAGAAGTTTCTCAGTAGTTGTGATTAAAGGGGGCTGTGTAGAAGACTTTCCTTTGGAAATCATTACAACAGGTTTTTTTTGAGATAGACTGCTGGCCATCTTTAGATTCCTTGGTTAAAGGCTCATCGCCTAGATCAACATCATCTTAGATGGCTTCATTACCTTCACCCACAATTTCGCCTTTTTCGACGTGCTCATGTTTTTCTTCAGCTTCAGCCCTTAGATATGGAATTAGGGACATATCAAGGATCGCATTACAATCCGTAAGGGAGTTGCTGCCATCATCATCAGCAACTACTTGGATTTGACCGGTGCTATGACCCTCTTCTAGCAAGTTATGGGCTAAAAGATTCTCATCGGTAAAAAGAACTCCAACTTCTTTATCCTCCTCCATAAATGCCATGAGAGTTCTAACAGTATCTGCAAGTGCCACACCACTGGGCCTCACCGGAACATCCGAATGATAAAAATAATTTAAGTTAAGCTTGCAGAATCGCAAGGCGAGTTTATATTAAACACATGAAGTAGAACTTACGACCATATACCCATCTCTGTGCAAACCTAGGTGGACAATGAATGTAGAGCCATTCACTCTTGAAATACCGTAATTTATTCCAAGCACCAGCTACCACTCTGCATTGTTTGGCTGGTTCTAGATAAGTCAAAGAAGAGCTTCCTTTTTAGCTTTTGAAGCTATATATATCGCATTTCCTCGTCACTAGGAACACGGTTCAAGTGTTGAGCAAAGATAGTATGAGCGTCGTAGAGAAAAGCGTAACTGTTGGATGTAATAGAGTTAGAGCCAATCTCATAAATTTCAAGACCTAACGAATGAAAGAACTAAAAGATGGAACAACTCTTGCCATACACATGTACTGTTTGCGGTCTGTATAACCCTCTAGAGGATGGTGAGCACTCTAGTGGCATGTTTGGACCAGCATGTCCTCAAATGGTATTCCATGTTTATTGCAAATTCTATGAAGTGATCCCTCTTTAATTTTGAGAGCAATGGAATCGATGGGATAGTCTAAAATAAAACATCCTCAAGAGTGTCGGGAGAAACTTTAACTTTAGGGCCCTCTAAAGGCATTTGAGGAACCAAAGGATTAGGTTGATCCACTGGTGGATGTTCAACTGGAGGTATAAAATGAGTTAGAGTACGTTGTGCAGAAGGAGTTGTAGTCGAACTTGAATCTACATCAGATTCAGCATATCTAGTAGCCGACGTACCTGAAGCTAAAGTGGCAAGATGCTTGGAACGTCTATGCTCCATTTCTATAAAATCTCAATAGATAATCAACATCAGGAAAGTTATGAATTGTACCCTCTTGTATTAGAGTGAAACCTAGTGCAGTGTTGTGTAGTGCAGGTTTCCAATATTGTGCAATAGTTCATTTTAAAATCTGGATATCGTCTGGAGCAACCGTCATTGTTGATCGTCCTAGCGGACTAGATGCCAATAGCCATGCACTGAAAATGATTAGGAGTTCAAAAGGGAGTGATTGGCATAGTTTGAGTTTGATCGGCAAAGCAAGGTTCGACAAGGAGTTTGAAAATCAATAATCCACCAAGGATTGGATCGGCACCGATTCAAACCGTTAGATGGAATTCGAACTCTTCCTCCATCTTCTGCCATTCTAAACCACGACCTCAATGTAAAGAGTCACCCCTTTTCCATATCTAATACTACCACCCATTTAGAAATGTTGAGGCCTAAAAGCGATTAGCTTAAGCCCTAGATCAGTGAAATGATGGGTCAGGTTTGTGAGGATGGCATGAGTTAAACCAAGGTGAGGCATGTGATGTCGTGCTCATGTGGAAGATGTCAGTTGTTCAATGGTTAGGTAAAGGAGATGGGTTCAATTTCAAGAGTGGCTGCATGTTAATGGCAGATGTGAAGCTTTGGTTCAGTACAAGTTAAAGTGAGGAGGAAGATAGAGCGGATCAAGTTATATGCCAATAAACCTAACTTTCCAGGCTAAAAATTTAAAGACTCTTCTTAAGTCTTAGATCGTTACCGAGTCGTGACACTTTAAAAAAAGATGACGGAAATGACCAATCTATGCTTACATAAGCATGTTTATATGCTTGAGATCCAATAAGAATGAGCATGTACGTACATATGCCTGTACATATTCGACATTCAGCGACTAAAGTCAAAGAACAACATATTCAAATCTAAAAAATTTAGGAAGGAACCAATTCAACATTATTAAGCTTAGAATGATTGTTTGTGAGAATGCACTCCAGATTTACAATATTAGATGTTGGCAAAGTGTCACGATGGATAAGCTATAGGCATAACTCTACACAAAAGCGATTTGAAAATGGACAATGATGATTCAAAGCATAAAGTGTTATCCTTGACAATAATTCCAACCTATCTCGATTCAAAGCACATCATGCTTGAAACAAATTGTACTTTGGGAGCAAGTGTTATCCAAAATTTTGACCAGGCAGTATTTGGATAGATTGGACGAGTTGAACTTGAAAGCTATCAAGGCAGGAAGCCCGGAAAGATAGCCATAAGGGTCCAAAAACCATATGAAAGCAGAGCCCTGAGATGAAGATCAAGTAATTACAAGGAAACAAGACTAAAAACCCAAACAATGTGTTGGATCTATACCGATTCAACTCATGGATCGCCACCGATCCACAAAACCTCACCAATTTTTGCCTCCACTCCTACTACTCACAAGTGATGATGCCAAGAACCCATTTCAATTTTCATTTGATCGTTCCCACACAATTCTCTATCAATGTGCATAAGTGCTTGAAATCAGCAACTCCATTCTTCCATCTATCCATCAGTTGGACTCAGAAACAAGCCAACGATGATGCAAACAAGTTTGGAATCACAAAGCTAACCATGAACCAAGCCAGGACAAAGCATCCAGAGTGATCCATACGATGATTCCATGCATCGGTATTGACCCAAGCCCATGGATCGGTATCGGTCCACGATTATTAATGAGGTGCCCGTTAAATTTTCTAGAGAACTAGTCTTGGGCATGGAGAATGAGGTGGAGATTATAGGGTGAGATTTTAGGCAACCTATGGCTATAAATATGAGGGAAAGGGTTTATTTTGGGGGGATCTTTTTGACTCTCTTGCTCTCTTATTCTAATCTCTCGTAATCATTCGAGAAAGGGTTAGCTATTGATCCTATAAAGTTATCTAGTAACTATCAGTGAGTGAATCGTTTCATAGTTATCTAGTAACTATCAGTACATAACCCCTTGGTGTTCCAACGGTCATGAGTAATACACTGCCCAACATTTAGAGAGCGCTACATACTCTACTCTCAAAGATGTGTCGATATCCAGTCTCGAAACAACTTGATTAGGAATATTTAAAATGGTATATTTAATTTTGTTGTGATAAATTACTCATGGTTACTAAACCTTGTAAACATTATCAGAAAACAAACCACTTATGAACTTTCTATTAAATAAACTTTTAGTTAAATTAATTAATTAATATAACTCATTATACCAATTATATAATTGAAACAAAATACCTTTTATTTTGAACAAGATTGGTTACTAAGTTAGATATCTGTAACAAATTACATAACTGCCCCCAGGGCATATCCCTAACTCTACCAGTGCAACTATTTATTTATGCTTATGGTTTATTCTGATGTACCTAGATTTTAGACTTGTCGATGTTCTATTTTAGGACATTATGTTATGGATATTTGGAATATTGTATTTCTTGAGATTTGAAAACGTGTGAAATGGGTACTACATTATTATTATATTTTATCCCTTCCGTTATGAGATTCTAAAAGCATAGATAGATAGCTCTGTATATTGATTAATTGATTAATTTGACCAACCAAGAACCAGATTTGGAATGGACTTAAGGTTCGATGGGCTTTTATTGGTTCAAAAACTTGGCCCGTTCTGAAGAAGGTTGTTACAGAACTAGTTATGTGATGGCGTAGCTCATCGACAAGACGACTAACTCGGGCCAACCAGACATAATCAACTATCTAAATTCTACTACATACATTACTGGGTTGACTGCCCTTAACTTTCTTTTTCTAGGGTCAACTGAACCTAATGGCTCTACGAGCTCACCAATAACCTATCTTTACCCTGTATATTCCTTTCGGTGTGTAACATCAATTTAGTCCAACCCGTGATAAGCCCTGCACATTGGAATTTTGGCTTATTTTTAGCGGGGCTAATAGCTAAAATATATGACGTGACCCTACACCAGTCCTATCCGGTCTTCTAATTTTTGAGTCATAAACTTAGGGTTAACTACCCTACTCATGTTTCATTTCCTGTCTTAGGGTTAACTACCTGTCAAAACTTTATTTCCTTGTAAACATACTTCACAAATGATTTGCCCCTGAAATCATACTTTTATAACACAAGGAATCGTATACTTTGCTTTTTTAAAAATACTTATGCCATGATATATATATATATATATATATATATATATATAGTTTACATAAAACAATATTGATAAAATCTAATGGGATTATCTATCCCTCCAAAGTAAGTTAAAAACCCTTTTAACTTAAAAGATCTTAGGCCATGAATCCAAGGTAAACCATTCGAAACCTTTTTTTAAACTTTAAACAATTTCTTTCGAACCTATTGAATGTACCCCTTCCAGAATAAGTTAACTGCCATACCTTGAAGCACTAGGTCGAAAGGCCAAAACATACCTTTCGTAAACTTTAAAAATAGACCTTTTGAAATCATTAAGAATAACTCTTTGAAAGCTTTATGAAAACTGTAGACATCCTCTTTTCAAAACCCTTTAAACTTGCCTTTCGAAAGCATTGGAGCTTCCACTCTAATACTCAAAGTAAACCTTTTGAAAACATTGGTGTATCTTCCCTTCTAAACTCACATTATAAACCATTCGAAAACATTAAAGTTCCTCACTTAAAATATACCTTTTGAAAGTATTGGGTTAAGGTAAAAGCTTGTGGAACATAGCTTTGAAACCATTTGCAATCATTTCTTTCAAAACCTTTGGGTCTGACTTTTAATATAAATAAAGGTCATAAAGAACTGGGACGAAAGCATTGCTTTTGAAAGCATTATTCCGAAGTAAAAGAAAGAGGATGGTTTCGAAACCAACCCTTTCTAAAAGTTAGGGAAGCGACTTCAAAGTTTAAAGTCAAAAGCATCGTTTCGAATGCATTAGTTCGAAGGTTTGAATGCGGTAGCATGGGTTTCGATCCCTTTCGAAAGCTTTATTATAAAACAAAAAGGCGGCAACCCTTTCGAAAGCCCTTTTTATATAAACTAAAGTAAGTTGGCTAAGTCGAAAGCTAACTTCAACCCATTCGAAAGTATCGATTGTAAACAAAATAGTTCAAAGTTAATAAAAGTGACTTTTACCCCTTCTATAGCAGGGTTTAAACCCTATGCCTTCTGCCTTTCTCCAATCCACCACATATTAAAAATTTGATGACATGTGTATTGGTTTCGATAGGGGTGGAAGTATGGAGTCGAAAGATAGTTGAAGGAAGTGGCGAAGTAGTAAATTTTTGCAAAACTGATTATTAGCCTTTAAAGAAATTTTTTTCCAACTAACTTGCTTGATTTGTCAAAATATAATTGGTTGAAAATTCTATTTTCAAAATATTTTTCTAAAAGTGCTGTTGAATTCAGTAATTAGTAATTTAAAACATTTAATAAACTAGTCCTTCATCTTTTCAAAACATATAAAACATTTAAGTCCCATACCTTAAACAATTTTATATCCCTAATAAAATAGTTAGAAAAATTCTCAAAAAATTTCCACAAATCACTTTTAATATGTTTTCTAACAGATTTATATTTCAGACCCAAGGCTAACATATAACTGCAGAAAATAATTTAAACCCAATTTTAGCCATGTTCTTTCACAGAAAATTCATAATAAATCTACAATTGCTTAGAAAATTATGAAACTTGGAAACCCACGTCATTAATAATATTTTCAACCATTTATCAAAAACGCAAGTCATTTGGATGTCATTTAACAGGTTTTTCAAATCAAAACTTATCATAAAATCCAAATGAAAGCAACATAATTCATTAACAAGCATATATATATATATATATATACATCCATTTAAACAATCAAATCAAGGCATATTATTTGTAAAATCTATTCGGATCTTAATTAGAAACCGAAAGCAATAAAAATGAGATGTAAGAATCATTATTCACCTTAGCTTAGTGTTAAGAATATTGAGATTTGTTCTTTGTTTGATCCCTTAAAGCTTCCTACTTGTTTCCGTGCTTATCTTCCTTCCTATTTCTTTTAATGGTGGTCAGCCAAGTATATGTGTGTGTGTGTGTATATATATATATATAGTTTTGTTTGTAAATGTTGTAAATGAAAATGGAATAAGGGTTTAGGGTATAAGAACATAGCCTATTCCTATTTTTCTCTTATCTTGTTCCCTTTACATACTTCATTTTAAATTTTCATTTGTTTATACATTAATTAAGGCATGACTACCCTATGATTATACAAATCTCAATCCCTTAACCACTTTAGTTTTTACATTATTCTATTTAATTTATCAAATTAAATCTTCTAAATAATCTTATTTAAAATTAGGGGTGTTACAGCACTTCAACTGCGGGCTCCTTCCCCATAAACATCTTCCCTTCCAAGTTTCTATACTCTCTATTCATCCTTGAGAAGTCCTCTCTCATGCCGCGGGTCTAGGCCCATTCGCCTCTGGCATATTCTCCGTTATCATGTGAAACATGAACGCCTTAAACAAAGCATTCACATACATGCCAGCAACATTAGTGGGCTGCCCAACTTCCTCCCTTATTGCTATAGGGACTTCCCCTTAATCTATCTATTAGTCTACGTACTCTCACCCTCCCCTATTGTGCTTGCCCCTCCTATCATAACTCGCCCACTTCTAAAATCTATCTTTATTTTTCTGTTAAGAAAATATTCATTAGAAACAAGTAGAAATAAAACAAAACAATAATAGAAGGGTAGTGTGTATATGTATATCTCTATATCTATTTAGTAATGCACGAGGACTTAATTAACATGATATCGTATACCTTTCCCCAATTATTCCCTATTTTTAGCTCTATTTGACATAAGTGTCCCTGTCTTATGCTTTGATACCAATTTTAACATACCCCGCTTCAATACTTGAAGATGAACGCTGGTGATGTTGTAGTCATCACTAGAACTATCTTCTAGCGACGGAGTGAGTATGGTATATTCAAATACAGGGAAAGTAAACATAACAGCTAAATATTTTCATTTCATGGAAATTTTCTTAAATATTCATTACAAACCTTTTTCTAACAAAATTAACACAAAAGTTGTACTCATGCAGGGGTCAAATAACAATAGAAAATAACAAAGCAAAGATTCAAGTATACATATGATGATACCTCCTGAACTCCTTCAAACAGTGGAAACAACATCTTTATTTTCTAACAAAGCCTCTGCTCCATCTTCGATCTGTGTACTACAGCTTCTGATATAAAACTGTCTATTTCCATAGACTTAACCTACTCAAATAAGTATCTGTGACTTTATGGAGAAAATAATAATAAAAACATGGATCGGACATAAAGTCTGATGTGAATAATGCTTACCCAAAACAAGCATATAGTGGTACCACGTCGTACAATGCAGGACAAGTTTTCCCCTTAATATCCATAACATCACAAATGAAACGATCATAGCTTGCATAACACCCATTTACTAACACTACTACTGTGCTATTATATGGTTTACATCTATTACTACGCCTTACACGCGCTTATTGATTTCATAATACTAGTACTCCTCATGCACTCTTATGCGGTTTCCTTTTTAGTTTGATCTTTAGTCTAATACTGCCTAGAACCAGCCCCCCGTAGTATCCTTTAGTTTCATTCATTAAATTTAAAATTTATAGTCCCAATCCTCTTATAAATTCATTCATTAAACTTAAATTGCACAGATTCAGCCCCCTACAGTATTCTTTAAATTCATTTATTTGTTAAGCTCTAGACCACGAAGAAACAACCACATACAGTCCCTATGTATATATTCACTTAAATTCTTGACTACTGTGAAACAACCACCCAAAGTCCCCAAACACTTATCTTGTTTGAAACTGCATAGGATCTGCCCACCACATTCTCTTGGAAGTTGAATGTCTCTCCCCACCTTCCCAAGGCGTGCATTTAAGTGAACATCCCCACCCGACACCAATAGTCCTTCCAACCCAACCTCCAACGCATGAGCCCTTTCCCTTAATATCTCTAAGCTCACCTCGAGTCCCACCTAATTGTCTTGTCTTAGGTTTCATTCACACCTTTCCTTGGCGTAGAACCATCCTACCTTAACCTATTAGCTTAATACACACTTTACTTATTAAGGGAATGCCTCCATATTGCAACGCAGTATGCCATTTACATTTGGTGTTGTAGTTCACTCTCTTTCAACTTTATAGTTTTATGGTGAAACATGTCTTCCACATATTGTGGCGCAGATGTACTTTCGCCTAAAAGTCCCTGGATCCTCTTGGCAAATCACTGCCTCATACCCTTATGAGCAGTTTGCTTATAAAACATTAGGTCGCTACCTCAGCTATATACTAGACAAAGTCTTACATGTTTGACCGCGCCTTTACATCTGTCACTACCTAATTTGTTATGATTTCATTTTCTGTTATCATTAGTATCCTTTTTTCTTTTTTGTCTTTTATATGGATCTTGTCTCCTATTTATTTAACACTTGTTTCGCCTATCAATTTGAATTTTTAGGCAACCGACTAGTTCCCTTTTCCCCAATGCAGTACCCACCTTATATTAGCTTGTTTTCTTCATAAAAAAACCTTAATAAAATCCTAGAAAATTCATGGACAACTGTTCTAATATAATTTGTTCTTAATTTATATATTTACAAGTATTTTCCCTATTTATTTTTTAGGTATTCTCCTTCAATAATACATAATAAATTATTATGGAATGGGAAACCTTTCAAACCAAAAATCCATTTCTATGATCATGGTTAGAATTTCATGTATAACTTTTGTAGCATTTAGAGATCATTAGAGTAAGGAAATATATCTAAACACCCCATGTTCATCTATTTGTTTTACCCAAAACATCCACTAACAATTTCACTTTTTCAATAAAAATCCATATAAAATCCTATTATATATAAAAGCATACAAATCACATCAGAACCAAATAATTGGATATGGTAAAATAGGTTTAGTATTACTCACTTAGATCTTTGAAATATCTCGCTTTGTTCTTCTTAATCCCTCTTTATCTTTTGCTTCCTTATCTTCTCTTTATTTTCCCTCTTTAGGCTACCACCATTTATGTTCCTTTCAAGCTTTTATTTAATTTTCAGTGAAATGAAATAACTGAATGGAAAGAGTAATGTTTATTTTCCCACAATAATTTTGGCTTAGCCTTCATTCTCTTTTCATTAATTCGTTATCTTATTTTCCTTTCATTGAACTTATCTTGATCCTTTAATTAATTAGTTAAATTAATCAATAATTATGGGTTGTTACAATAATTAAATAACTAGTAATCACTCGAACAACAACCAATAGCTTGCTACATCAAACCAAACTTCAAATATCATCACCTGATAAATGATCGATTAAGTATCATGTAACGCCCTGCAAATTTGACACATTTAATATTAATTAATTACCGACAATTATTTAATTTAGATGGGTGACAAAAGATAATTTTGTACATAAATGCCTTTTAGGGAATTTTGATATTGCCATTGCAGAAGTGAATTAGATATACAATATGTTAGGGTTTGGATACATTGACCGAACTGTTTTAGACCTAAAACCCGAATATTCACTACAAATATGTGTTGTTCTTAACTCTAGCTTCCATTAGACCTATTTCTTCTTTGTTATCCTAAAATCATCTCTAATTCAATTTTAATGGTAGTTGGTTTTCTTCGTATGAAACGCGTCAAAAACTAAAAGGTATTGGGCTACATCAAATTATATATCGATTGTTCATCTCAATGAGGGTGCAATAATTCAATTTTTTGTTCAGTGTATGAGGCTACCAGAAATTTGCAAGCAAACTTCGGTAGCTGATTTGAGAGTCTGGCAAACAACAATAAAATGATGGCCAGGGGATAATTTAATTAAAATATTTATTGATTGTTAATTTTTAAAATAAGTTTGGTAATAATTTAGTTTATTAATTTATTTTATTGTTATAATTTAATAATTCATAATATTCATATTCACAATACGAGCATTATGATAATATATACATACAACATATTATAGGAATTCATAGTGAAAATTGACCACTTTGTCCTATAGTCAATAAGATGTCTAAGTGTGATATATATATATATATATATATATATATATATATATATATATATATCATATAATATATTATATTAAAAAAAAAATTATTTTGGTATAAATATAAAATATTTTTTTCCAACTATTAAATATGTAAATAATATTTAAAATAATATGTATATCAAACCAGTGTCTTTTTCTTTCTTATCTATTAAATAATAGTAAAGTAGAATTTGAAGCTTTCTCATTAATTCTAGGAGTTATCTATGTTCTCCTTAATTCTCTCCAAATAGATATTTTATTTTCAAAATCCTATGATTTACCACTTTACAATCATTCTACTAAACTTTTTACATTATCTTACATTTGAATACCTACCATTAAAAGAATCTACAGTTATTCACGAATATTTCACTGTTCTTTCCTAAAATTTTACATTATAGTCCACACATTTAAATTAATTACATAATCCAAAATTTAAGCTAATCGACAAACTTAATTAACTAATATCTATTAATAAATCCTAAAAGATGAAATTTACAATATGTATATTATAGGTGTATAACAAATTGGTAAAAAAATTCATTTAGATGCAAATATATATAACTAAATTACATAATATAAATTATATACATTAATGACAATAACAAATTTATTTATAATTTATTTACAAAATGAATTTATCATACATTGCACCATAAAATTCTATTAACTTCAAATAGGGGGAATTAATTTAAAGGACAAAAATTTGAATATTTTTAGCCTCAAGGACACGACCTCAATATTTTAACAAGGACAAACATTCTCCTAAAAATTAATCATGAGGACAAACATTCTTCCAACATTGTTCACAAGGACAAGCATTCTCGCAAAACTGCCACCGAACTAAAAACTGATACCGATAACTACAAACTGATGCCTAAAGCTGCTACCTATAACTAAAAACTGATACCTAAAGAAAGTTGTCCTTTAGAAAAAAAAATACAGAAGGTCTGTCCTTGAGGCTAAAATGCTGAGAAATTTTGTCCATGACAATAATTTCCTGCTTCAAATACCTAAAAAATTAATTTTTTTACAATTACTTAGAAACCTTAATTATCTTTTAATATTTTACATTCAAGTCAATATATTTAACTAATTGGTAATCTAAAATTTAAACTATTGAAATATTAACTAATATTTATTAATCCATCTGATAAATCCTTAAAATAAGAGGATTTCAATATATACAATATTCATGTATATGAGAAACATAATAAAATTATTTTTTCTTTATTCGGATATATGAAGATATATAAATCATATAACATAAAATTTATACATAAATAATAATAACAACCCATTTATTCTAATTCATTTATCTCAACAAAATATCATACGTTACACAACATAATTTCATTTTTATCAACCTTCAAAAGGTAAATTTATATTTTACAATATTATGATGTGAACGCACAGATTTAACCGATAAAAATTAAATTATGCAAACATTCACTTTTAATATGTTATCAAACCATACCCAACTCATAACTCAACTTAATACTACATAGCATTATGTTGCAGCTATCAAAGTTGTAAGCATGATCCTTCTACAAGAACTTGAAATTTATGGTTAAGTGCAACAATAAAATTATTTAAAAATGAAAACTTAAAAATGAATAAAAATTCACGTCTGATTCAAAAAAAAGTTCACATGCAGATAAGTTAACCATAAAATCTATGCTCTTCTCAATTTTAACTTTTTTTTACCTTTAACTCCTTATATTTAATTAGCTATGTCGATTAATTCAAATTATTCAAATAAATTCAATTATTTATGTCCATCGATCCATTTATAGATCCTTCAAATAAATGATAATGAGTTACATATTCACTTATATATATGTTATATAAAGTATATCATAACATAAATTATTTACATATACAGTATTAACAATTTTAATTTATAATTTTTTTGAGTTGGGACATTAATTTCTACAGAGATATGTAGTTAGCTGGTATTGAACCCTCAACCTTATATCTGAGCATCGCAAATCATTTTAGTTTACAATTAATACATCATAATAAATTTATCATATATATTTTATAATTAAAATATATTTTAGCAATAATTAAAATATAAATAATATTTTTAATAACTTTACCGTGTGCACGGATTACACACTAGTAAGAAGAATGACGACAACATGCTAATCAAAATGGAAATTTATATTTGCCATCCACTTCTGATTCTTTCCATTCCCATCATTTATTCGCCCTACCTCTCCCATTGTCAATTCGCCCTATCTCTCTGCAACGCCTTTTCTCCATATTCTCCTCGCCCTATCTGTCCTCAATGGCTAAGAATCGCAAAGGCAAATCGAGATATATTTCCTCCGTTGCAAATCGATTGATAACCAGATCCAGCCGTATGTATGCTTCCTCCGCTCTCGATGTTCCTCAGCCTTTAGCTGCCACTTTTGGATCTGGAGCTCAGCTTCTCTTTGCTTGCGATGGTACAGTCTCATTTGAAAAGCCGTTTTCGTTGGTTGCAATAGCTTCTGATTGTCATAAGCAACCTCCGACATAAGATCCAATTTTAGGTATATCGAACCCTACTACTTCCTCTGCCATATCTCCTGTCCTTTAGAAAACCGTCTCAACTTGGAATGGAGATATCTTTTTTCAAAATGATTGTTGTGATGTCCTTGGTAATGAAAATAGTGAAAATAACATTGCTGATTTGAGTTTAAAATCTGTTTGAAATAGAAGATGTTGAGGCCATTGTAGATTATTTTGGTGTGGATAAATCTATGAATGACTATACTGTGTTAAAAGGTAAACACAAAAATGCTCAAATTTATGTTGGTCTAGTATCCAGTTCTGATGAATTGATTAATAAATCAGCTGTTACCATTAGCAAAGTGTTTGATAGTTCAATGTTGGAAATAAATGTTGAGGGTTACAATGAACTAGTTTTTGCCCGAAATTGTACTAGAACATCACCAGCTCATCACCAACAACAGCCCCTTCATGAAATTGTTAATATGCATGCAACTGCTGCAACTTCTCAAGAAATAATTCCTCCTTCTATAGCACCCTAGCCTGATGTGCTGAATACAGGATTTAAATGGCCCTCCTTATTCTCTACATTGTCAAAAAATGCGGGTGATTATGTGTCCCGGTCCTTTGAAATGGTTAACAAAGATGGGGTTATGACTCCCCCTCTGGAGGTAATTCAAGCTGGTATTAATTATTGATCGGACTATCTAGTTGGGTTCTTTTTGGACTACAAACCACCTTATCTAGTGGTTAAGCGTCATTACTTTAAAGCTTGGCAACCAAAAGGTAGTCTCCTAGTCCACGTGGACAACTCTATGTTTTTCTCCAAGTTCTCAAAGCCTGAGGAGCGTCTTCGAATTCTTAGCAAAGATCCTATATTCATTAGAGGAAAGCCATTTATTTTCACTCCTTGTAGTCCATTGTTGACTATGCCAGAGAGCAGGTTCTATCTATTCCTGTTTGAACTTATTTCTCTTATATTTCATCCGTTTTGCAACCTATGTTAGGACTAAATTGGCTAGCTAGTGTGGTAGGTAAAGTGTTTTGATGCTAAAACCATAGTTAGGAAAAAACTAGTCTATGCTAAAGCTTTGATTGAGATTTCCCCGGATAAGCCTTTACCAGAAACAATCAAAGTAAGAGTGACCGAGGATCAGGTAGCGAAGATTGTAGTTCTTCATGGTTGGAAGCCAGACATATGTACGTCCCGTCAGTCTTTTGGTCATATATCATCAGCATGCTCCCGTATGTCATCTGTTGGTCCTTTCTCGGTTCGGACCCCTCTACCTAGGCCTCCGAACATGAAATGGATCCCGAAAGAGCGCATTGTTCCTCCTCCCGTGGCACCCTCCATCCCACCTATTGAGCCTTCAGTGCCTCCAATTATTCCTCCCCTCTCTAACACTGTTATGGATTCTACTGCCCCTCCTGATATTACTGATCCAGGATATTCTCCACCTGCCCTGGATTTTGGTATTGTGTGGAATCCTGATGAGATGGCTTGGATCCATGTACAGTCTGACATGAGATATGTCACAGCTAGACATGATTTCCATACCTTTGTTAGTGATGATGATAGTGAATCTAGGCATTTGCATTACTCTATAGATGGTGGTGGACTAATTCTCTCGGTGAATGGAGCACGTGGTAAGCGAAATAGATCTCTTCTCCTTGATGATAGCTGGGATAGGATATATATACTGTAGGGAACACTTGGGTTTTGTTTTGGATATTGTGTCCCAGTTTGTAGATTTTTTGCATGTATTAGGCCTTGTTGGAAGTGATTCTTCCTCCTCTTAGGAGAAGGAACCGATGTTTCCTTCGGTTATTTTTATAGCTGCAAAGGCTCCTTTTCTTCTCACCTGTTCTGTACTGTAAGTGGAATGGCCAATATAAAACCGTATGTAGTTGTTTCTATGCATGTGCAGAACACCTTTTCTTCACTTATATACAGTGGCACGACCCACTATAAAGTCGGCCGGCTTTGCCAAAAAATAGCTATAATATGTATAATAATATATATATAAATTTATGAAATAATTAAAATAATTATTTATATATAAATTTAAAATTATATAGATATATATATATACATTTAATATATAATATCAAATTAATTTTTGGCCAAATTTAAAATTCAAATAATAAAAATAACGATTGCAAGCATAGATAAGAAAATTAATTAATTCATTTTCGATTAAAATATATTTATTGTTTGTAAAATTTAACTTTTAAATTTAAAATAATTTGACTTGGTAAAATATATTTTTGTATTATAATAAATACATGTGTGCCACTAGTCCAAAAATAATTTTTTTCAATATATTTGTACGATTATATGTGTATGCATGTATTATTATATTTATGTAAAATATAAGTTTTTCTATTAAACCTGGAACAAAAGGAACAAAATATTTTTTTCTAAATCGAAAATAATTACTTTAGATAATGTTTTGTTTAGTATAATTATAAATAAATATTATATATATACATTTTCAAGTTTGGAAATTTTTCTCCCAAAATAAATTATATTTATCAAACCGACCGTTAGGGAGGTTTGTTTACTGTCAGTTGTCCAAAATCAATTACTCCGAAGCCAAAAATCCATGCAAGCAGCAGTTCCGTGTTCTTTCCTATTTTGCACGCTCCGCTTTTCTCTTGTTTCTCTCCGATTCTATTACTCAAATTCAACATTTGTCTCTTGATTTTTCTCAGACGACGTCTCCAGTTGATCAATTTTTCAACACCAATTAATTCTCTCAGATCCACCTTTCTCGCAACCTTTCCCTCTCTAAGCGCATCTACAACCCTATATTTTCCCCAATTTCATCTTCGTCGCCACACCTCAAGCACTCTGCTAATCGTATCAACCTACTGCCGGCGACTGAATTTCTGTGCCTTTATGTTCATCCAGCACCGCGTCCAGAGTTTCACACCCTCCGACCTTCATGCAATTCATTACTCAATAAACTAGGGTTTTAACCAATTCATTACTCCATTGCTTATGCTACGGTTTAACAAATTCAATACTCTGTCACTCAAATTAACATCCAATTAACCATCTCCACTCCTCCTACCACCACCAACACTTCGCAATTCCTATGTCATCACTAAAAGAAAGCAATGCCCCCGTGGATTAATAAAAAACAAAGACGGTTAAGATAAGAGAAGATGAAGAGGATCTGGAGGTGAAGCTTCGAAGAATCATCAAGCAAAATCATATTTCTTTTGAAGGACCTGTGAATTTAGTTTGAATTAATTTTCTGAATAGTTGCAACAATTTTGATTTGTTTGTTATGTTTCTTATTTTCTCCTATGTTTTTGATTAATAATATTCAAATGTTTAATTAATATTAGAACTACGAATTAAAAAGGTTAACTGTCAAGAGTTCTTTATATATGAAAAGAATTGAAAATTAGGTCCTGCATTATCATATATTAGTTGATTTATTGTGAAGTAAACCATCAATTAATTAAAATTAAACATAATAATTTTGATTTTTATTATCAAAAGTTTCTAAAATGATCTGAAAATATCCTTTTTACTTCTTTCTCTAACCATTCTTATTTACATATAATCTTATACAGATTAGCTTACACATTGGGAGGAGAAGAATGCACATCTGATGCCACTTGTACAGATGCAGCTCTTGAAAGGATTTTTCTATGCTCTATGTATGCATATATTCTATTAGTGCAGAACAAAGAATGGCATACGTTAGTTTATTTAATATAATATTATTTTTCTCACAGGGCACATGGTGGAACGAATTTCAGATTTCCCCAGTGGTGCAAATGCTGGTCAATGTGATTTCGGTTATAAGGCATATCTTACTTCTTATGACTATGTGAGCTTCATTTCCCTTATCCACGTGCTTATCTAAATCTGTTTTGTTTTTAGGTTGGCATAAACTGACGTTTTTGTAGGGTGCACCGATTAAAGGGCATGGTGATGTGGATAATCCAAAATTCAAGGGTACGAAACTAATAATACTTGCTGAGATTATCTATTTGGTACCCTTCTTATTTTTGTCAAGTAGGTATACAGTATATGATGATTAACAATCGATTGTTAAGTAATAAGAGGAATTACCAATTTTTTAAAGTGTACCAATAGTAGTTAAAAACATCCATCTTTTCTTTTGACTAAAGTCATGAAAAAAGCTGTCAAATTGCTAATTGAAGGTCTAATTGATCATTTTGCTTGATTTTCTCAAAAATTCTTTTATTCCTTGATATTTCAGTATTATGAATAGATTTAATGTATTATAAATAGTTTTAATTGATGCTATCACCAATACGAAGTGCGATTGAGAAATACAGTAGATTGTCTCTTCCTCAAGTTGCTCCCATGAAGTACAAAAAGTATGAGATCTGGTGAAGTTAGAAACTTTACATCTTTATTTGGGCATGCTTGACGGACTATGTGATCAGAACGATTGATCATGTGACAATGGAGTCTATTGACCAGGTGCATATTTTAAAACATTTAGTCGTGGTTCCTTTTGCAATTTTATAATTCAAGTTTTAATTTTGTTTTCTTTTACATCAGATGTATCGATTTCTCTTGTTAATGTGTTGGAATATAGGAGGGTCGAATCTGACCAAGGAAGTATACGATACTCTTTCAATTTCAACGGTTAGAATGTATGCTTAACGATACAAATTTTGAGAATATGATCAAGTACACTGATTAAATGTATTTATTTTTACAGTAAATATTTGCATGTTCATGATAGAGCTTAAGTATTGGTTCATGATAAAGCGCAAGTATTTGTTTCATGCTCATCAAATGAAGACAGTAAATGCCTAGATATGCTGATACAATTGAAAGACGGTCATACAAAGAAATTAATCGAGTTTTATAACAATTAAATAATTTTATAAAAATTTAACTAAATTAACTAGAGTATTAAAGAATTTATGAAGTTTCATAAACATTTGGTTTAAGTTAACTAAGTTTCTAAAAGTTTACCAGGTTTTATAAAAATAAACTAAGTTTTATGAAAATTAAATAAGTTCATAAAAATTAATAGTATTAGTAGTAGTATAAATAATAATAGTCACTACAAGAAAATGGTACATTGATGGTTAAAACAAATACAATATTTGAAAGTTGTTGTCTCCAATACATATGAGGCGTCTTATCTACTAATGATTGCCTCATGGTCATTCATAATCTAACTCGCACTTATGGCTAAATGTTATAATAAACCCATACAAGATTTCAATTTGTATGTTGTTTAGTCTGTACACTTTGTATTGTGACTTACGTTCTCTTTCGTTATTTTACAAATTATCATTCACAATTTAACTCGCATTTTCTTTATTCTAAACTAGAATGAGAAACTAACAAATAAATATTTATAAATTTATGTTAAGTTTTCCTGGTAATTTTTTTGTTAACTTTTATGCTTAATAGCTTTTTTTGAATAACTCACGTTGAAAATGGTAAAAGCCTTTGCTGTACTAAATAGTACTGAAGGAGTTAAGGGCCATGTACTCTTCACTCAAGAGGGAGATGGTACATTTGTGTTTTACATGCATATGCTGAATTGTATTGTATGATATTGGATTGCAATGTATTTAACAAGAATCATTCAAATGTATAAGTTAATTTTATGAAATTTCAGGTCCAATTACTGTAACGAGAACTATTTTCGCCCCCAAACATGGTCTTCACGGTTTCCATGTTCATGTTAAGGTTGAGATGAGAGCCGTTCATGTTTAAATACAATTAATAGATTAAAACACTTGTGGCAGATGAATAGCTATATCCTTGTGAATTTTGAAGCATCATCGTTGCACTATGATGAAAAATTAGGCTTCTTTTTCATATGTTGCACTCTTTTTGCATGTTTGCATGGCTTATATTGAGGCACTCATTCCTATAATCCCAACAACCAGTAAATTTTTTATGTTGTCCTCTGTCCTTTCGGTTCAATTATATTAGATGTTCAGCCCAAAACTCAATATGTCAGTATGTTTTAAAACCTCAAAGTTGATTGCAGCTAATTATGCACATATTGTCTTATTTAGATTTAAATAGATGTATATCCAGTAAACATGAATTACATTTGTGTATAATCTTTCCAGATGAAAAAGTTCTTTTCTGGAGATAAAACTCTTTGCAGGAAGTTTTCCTACTACCAACTGATGAGGCATCTTGAAAGAATGCTGAGTAAAGTTGCTGCTGTTCCTACTACTGTAACCGCGGAGGAGTGCTAAAATGGGTTGATATGTGTGTATGTTTTTCTTATTTTGGGTGTTGTGGTAGTGATGTTGGATGTATTGTCATATGTTGTAAGTTTGTATGTATGGTATGCTATGGATGTTGAACTCATGTTTAAGTACCTATAATCCAATACAGATATTTGCACTTTAATGTGTATTAATAGTTCATTATTCATAGACATATGGCGCATTCGAAATTATAATCTTAACGGTCGAGATTTTCATACCGTTGTGCGGTTGTACCAGTATATATATTGAATATATATAAAGTGTGTATATATAACTTAAATCATTAGATAAAAATTTAGCCAAAAGCGATAAATGAATCAAAAAGCTTGCAACAATGGGGGCTAGGGTGGCCCCTTCCATTTTTCTTCAGCAGCCACTTTCCGTTTCCCTCCTATTTGCAAAATCGACCTCTTTTCTCATTTAACTACCCTTCTCACCATTTCCATTTGGCTCTAGCTTCCTCCATTGTCTACAAGCCTACCGTTAATTAGTAATTCCAGCATCATGCTGCCTCTTGCTCTTCCCATTTACATTCACTCCTACTTCGGCCTGCGCAAATCTGTCGTAGCTGGCTGTTAATTATCGGCGTAGCTATTTAAAGAGGCATTTGCTCTTCGGCCACTTTATGTTCTTGCATCGTCTAGGTTTGTATGTGTGCCGACTGTTTTGGTGGCAGATTGTTGGTGAGCTTTGTGCCAGTTTGATAGAAGTACAATCTACCGTAGATATCTACCTTCAAAGATCCTCTGTCTTTCTACTGCAACTTCATTGGATCCCTAGTGATTGCTCAGCAACGAAGGTTGTCCTTGTTTTTGCCTTTGTGCTTCGGCTATCGGGTTGCTTTAAATCTATTTCTACTTGCACGGTTGTTTTTTCTTTCTTGCCTACACTGTTTTATTGTAACCTTAATGCTTCATGTTGGAACTTTTGATTCATGTTTGTAAGTGAATGTTATGCCTCCATTTCGTGATGCTGGGAGCCTCTGCTCTTGCTTTTGGTGCCTATTGTGGAAAATATAAGTATGGTATTTGGTTTACCAGGTTGTTTTGGAATTGTTATATGGTATCAGTTTGTTAATCTCTACAATTTGTTTTGCTGCTTTTGGAACTTGAAGGCTTAGAGCTTGGACGTTATAATTTTGTAATTTGCCATTGTGTTTTCTTTTAGGAATCTACGGGCTTGTCCCGATCATGTCATTGGGATGTTTTATGTCGAAGATGTTGAAGTGTATTCTATTGTATGCTCTGGTAATATGTTTTCCTGGTTCCTTTGGGATGTCTATTTTTGTTGATAACATTGCCTTGCTATCTTCCCATCGCCACTTCAGGTTACCTTTGCCATTGCTCTTTGCATTGGAGGTGCTTCCTTTGTGTGGTAGTTGTAATGCTTTCTTGAGCTTTATGGCAATCTATCTACAATTTACTAGTTCACCTCTTTGTGCCGATGGTTATTCTCTTCCATGTTTGTGTACAACAATTTTGCCCTTGTTGTTTGCAATGCGCTGGTTGGCGATGATTTATGTTAGTGCTTCAATGGTTAGATTCTTGAAATGTAATCGGTGTCAGCTGAAAGTATTCGAAAATGTTGTTAAGTGAAGGAATCATTATGTGGTGTAATTGAGTCTTAGGATCTCAATATCGTTGTATGATTTTTGTAATTTTTTTGTAGCTTAGGTGTGTTGTTTAATTCCTGTGCTGTAGTTAATTTAGTTGTTCTATTAGTTACTGAGGCGTATTAACCTCAAATCTGCATTACATTTGTAAGTAGGATGGGCACTATAAAACCAACTTGCCTATGCAAAAAATAATACTTTGTTTTGCCTAAAAAACATTAACACACGCGCGCGCGAGAAAATGATTTTAGAAAAAGTTTATATATAAAAGTTTGATGGAATATATATACATTAAAAATAGGACATATATAAACATATTAATATGAATTAAAAGCTAGATCAGAAATCTTTTAACTTTCCTGAACTAATCCAACTGGGAGTCGATAAGTTCCTATTTTTTTTAGAATTTCCTCTTAGAGCACAACTGTATGCTCCTTCTTGATAAGTTGAAAATATGGAAAGTAGGCTTTACCAAGCAGGGGGATTGGCGGTTAAGATTTAGAGTTAAACATCAAAAAACTGTGTTTTGAATAATGGTGGAAGCAATCCATTTATAGTTAAAGGTTTGCACCTTATTCTCCACCATATCCTCTAGCCTCAGAGGGTTGGTAAAGCTTAAAAAGTCCCATTGATATGGTCAGCTATAGATCTTGACTTGTTACGTTAACGAGGCATTTGACCCCTGTTTGAATCACTGTTTAAATAAAGAATTTCTAGTCCCTTGACCAATCGAATCGCCGTATAACTTTTATACACCGTTTTGCCTGATTTTAAGCTTGAAAGAAATAATTAAGATAGCCATATCATATTCATGAACATTTATATTAATTTATTATTATAATATTTACAAACTAATTTTATCTTTGGTCAAATTCAGAAATAATTGACAATGCAGATGTTTTTACTTTTTGGTGTGAACTCGATCCACGGTCAGTATCTAAACAATTTAAACACTGAAGATCAAACGAACTTTGCTGAAACGCAATATAGGTTCATGTTCAACGCTTAAAGACCATTTAGGTAAAATCTTATTTATGGTCTAGCACAAGCTCATATAGTAATGACAATATGTACATCTATTCTTTTCGTCATCACTATATCGCTTAGATATCAAGAGTTTGATCTACGGTCAAAAACTCTATTAACATCCTCATTAATTGCATAAGCAACTTTAAAAGTGTTTGGTCCAATTCGATAACATTTATTAATTAACCATCTTACTCTAGTCATAGATTTGACTTTAAATTAACTTATCAATTACAATAATACCGACCTTCAATAACGAAGAGGACAAGTCCTTTCTTGAATAGGGTTTCACTTCGAGCAGTGCAAACTGTACCTAATTATGATTGTAACAAGGTCATGTGACCATAGTCATAGAATAGTCTACATACTCATAATTGATGGTACATTTAAGTCAAAAAACTACTATGTTGGAATCGGGTCGTCAAAAACGGGTGAAATAAGTAAATTTCTAAAATATTTTCCTATTTGGGATCTACTGGGCCTATGAAGTCTAAAGGTATATTAGATCCAATCTACAAAGTTTTAAATAAAATCGTAATATATTTAATTTGTTTAAAATGGTATTTGAATTTAATCTAACATTAAATGATGAGTGTAACAAATATGCCCATGTGTGTAACAATTACATGTTAATATAGAGAAGGAAACCATTTATTTCTCTTTGTAGAATTAATGCAATTAATAGTGGGTAGATTTTGCATTATTTTGAGAGAGAAACCTTTTATTTCTCCCTCTTTAATTGAATTGGATGATGTATTAAATATCATTAATGGGCAATTAATTTATACATAACATAAATGTTAATACATCCAGATATACTCAAGTGAATATTGTGTAAGTGCAATAAGGATACACAGTTAATGGGAAAGTATGTAGATGTTGGGGTTTACGCTGCAATAGACTAATTTCCCTTTTACATGTGCCTTTATTGTCCAAAATTTTGATTTAAAAATATTTATACATAATGAAAGTGGAACAGTATATGAATATATATGTACACATTAAAAAATATTGGACAATCTTATAGGATTTGAAATTAAAAATGACCAATAATGAGTTTAGTTTTAATTAAGAAATGTTTGAAATTGAATACGACACTTATTACACAAGATCCATCTTGTAGTTTCAAAATGTAGCAATACATGCATGTCACAATATATATATATATATATATATATATATGTATCTATGTGTATATATATATATATGTATGTATGTATGTATGTATGTATGTGTGTGTGTGTGTGTGTACATACATATATATATACATACATACATACATACATATATATATATATATGTATATGTATACATACATATATGTATGTATCTATACACACACACATATATATGTAAGTATACATACATATATATGTATACATACATACATACATACATACATACATATATACATATATATATACATATATACATACATATATATATATATATATATATTGCAATTAAAGTTTTAGATCAGAATCAATTATTTATATATAAACATTTGTGAACTGAAAATAAATAAATAAATAAATACACACATACATATATCTATGTGTATATATACATACATTAGAATTTAAAGTTTAACATTTAAATCAAACTTGTAATTTAGACAGGGAATACACAAAACTTAGTAGAAAAGAAATAAAGGATTTAAAATTTATATAAAATTCCATTTAAATTCTAGATTAAAAGGAAATAATTTTTTCTAAACAATGACAAATACGTTCTTACTCAAAATATCTACATTTACCAAAAGAAACTAAATTTTAAGGTGAAAGTTAATATTATCGTCAATAGTCTACTTAGATTTATGTATATAAACGTTATAAAGTTATATAATAGGTCTCAATCAAAATTAGTTTTTTTCCTTCAAAATTTCAATTCAAAAGAAAAGAATTAGATAAGTTAAGCATATGTAAATTCTTGATCGTAAAATACAAATCTAAACAAAACAAAAGAGATCAAAAAAAATTATAAAAGAAAAAGGAGAACTAAATAATATCAATAATAATGAACATATTTTGAGATGAGAGGAAGAGCAAGAGTAGATTTGAATTAAATCAACTTAATTGTCATACTTTCAATGGAGATAGAGATAAAAAGGATTTGAATAGCTTGTTACAAGATGAACCGTAAAATAGCCTATGAATCGTTTGAGATCCAAACAAACAAGTGACATAAATTAATTAAATTAATGATAATTACCAATGGATGTTGCCAAAAAATTACAGCTTAAATAAAGATATCTCATCGGATCTCCAAGATCTATGCCCAATCTTTGCATGAGATGGATGAATCATTTACGTTTGATTATTTTTTATGTTTGGATTTAATCTGGAGTTGAATTTTTTTTTGAAATCTGTACTTTTTTCACCCATAGAAGGTTAAGAGAAGAGAAGAGAAAAGTGAATAAAAATGAATGTTGGTAGAAAATGAATTAGTGGAATTGTTTTAGTTAAAAGAATGAAACATTCCCATTCTTTGACTAAAATTTCGTTAATCAATTCCCTTAATTCCCTACTCCTCTCTCTACACATGGTATGGATGAAATTACATGCTATCAAATGACATAAAACTTTCATAAACCCCTTAATGTAATTATCTTTTATTTAAACCTGTTTAAAATTACATTGATATCGTATACCGATGTGTGCATAAATAACTTCTATAAATGCATTCAAATAATTACAAATCACCCCAAACATTATCAAAATTAAATAATAATTAATATTAATTAAATATTAATTAATTTATAGCATTTCACAAATTAACTAAACCATGTGGCTTACAAAGAATTCATTATTACGGTTGTGCGACTCAAATGTGCAAATTCAGTTAGCGATTAATATCAAACAATTCAAATATTAGCGTTCACACATCTCCTTAGCTAGTGGTGTGATATTTTGATTGAATTCATCGCCTACACATCTTTTGGTATAATCCAGTTTTAGTTATTAAAAGCTGTACTTGGTAGTGACAATTATTTACACCAATTCTCTTCGTCAAAACTAAATCACATTAGGACTTATGGAATTTGGTTTTGGTCAAAATTCCAATAGTGTCCACATTCAATCTTGTAAGTGCAAACACAAAATCCTTGTCCTAATAAAAACATTTATTATTGACCATACCACTCTAGCCAAAGACTTTGAGTTGAGTTGATTTGACCCCGTGATACTAATCTCATATAACAGAGAAAACAAATTCTCACTTGAATAGTGTTTCATTTCCAATGCTTCCACTTGACCCAACTACAGTCGTTCAGTAGATTCCGTGTCACGATTTAACTATAATAAAAGAAAAGTTTCTACATTGAATCTCGACAGTATCCTTAAGTCAAGAGAATTGTGTAAAATTATCACATCAATATTCTCTATTTTACCTTAGTTCTATTAACCAACAGAAAACTATCGAGTGAGTCTTTCTATAGTTATCTGATAACTAACAGTACATAACCTCTTAGTCCCCCTAATAACCACGAGTAACACACTGTCCAACTTTCGAAGAGCATTACGTACTCTAATCTCAATGGATATATCTTTATCCATTCTCAATACATTTTGATTAGGAATATTTAAAATGCTATGTTTATTTTGTTATGATAAATCACTCATGATTATAACATATTGTTACCATTATCATAAAACATACCATTTATGGATTTTCTATTTTAAATATAATTTTAATTAAATAAATAATTAATGTAACATATAATATCAAGTATATAATTGAAATAAAAACACCTTTTATTTTAAACAAGATTAGCTATCGAGTTATAGAAATGTAAAAAACTATGTAATTGCCCTAGGGCATACCCTTAACTCTACCGATCTCCCACTTGTACCTAGGGTCAGTTATGGAATCTTATTCCAACTTCATCGATTGGTTTTCTAAAAACAAATCAGGTTAATCTCTTAGTGAATGGATGTGCTATGTTGTTTTAATTATCTACCATGTCAATCAACTCTCTCTGATGCTGATAAACTACTTTTATCATGTGGAACTATTAAGAGTATGTCGCTTGATATCTAATTAGCTCTATGTTCTTTTATGAACTATATGATGACGTAGTTATCATATAACAATGTCATGTGATTCTCAATATTTGAAATCACCCTTAGCTTAGTTATAAATTTGTGCAATTATTTATACTTTTTATATTGTAGTATCCTTTGGTTAAATCAGCTACTACTTATTGTTTGGAATAATTTCAACTTAAATTTCAAACTAAATTTTAACATGAATTTAGGTTTGACATACAGTACTCAATATAGCTAATGAAGTTCGAGTCCGCGCACTCCTTCATAAAGAATTGTTGTTTTTATAAACAATTCTCTTGTATTTCATAAATACGTGAGAACGCTTAAAAATATATAATAATCTTAAATTAGATTTAATGCTTATTTTATGTATCAAAGACGTAGGCAAAGCGTGATATTGTAGAAATATTTTGTACCAATTAATTTTCTACTTATAGACACACACTTCTTCTTCTTTTTGACTGAAATTCGAATTATTTGATTTCTCGGTCAAAATACTCAACTCTGATGCTTATCGAATAAACTTTCGTGAAATTTCTTGGATCATATCCAATACTCACAAACTCACTTATTGCTCCCGCTGAATTCGGTACATTATGGTTGTTATGTGTAACGGTCTATTCTAATCATAATTTAGAATTTTCTGTTTCAAAATATATGTACCAAAACTCAAACTCACACCGAGTGATAAATTTTGTGAGTAAAATCCAAATTTACTATAGCACATTGAATGGTGAAATTGTTACGTTAGTTTCAACAATTGAAAATTACGATGTCATTCTTATCAATGTGGCTTATATTCCAATTGCATTAACTTCTTCCCAAAGAAACTTTTACAATCAATGAATCTTATCTTTTCGGGTACTAATATCAAAATCATATTTTAATAACGTACTTGGAATCCATTTTGGATTTACGCATCGTGCCATGTGGTGGCTCAATTATCTTAATGGCTTACTTAAGACGGAGAAACCTGTTTTCTCAACATTAATAAAATTCAAAAATTCTCTTTAATGTGAGAGATTTATCATTAGACATTCTAATATGTCATGTCAATTTAGGTTTGGTTAATTTCATTTCATCCTCAAAATCAGTTTCATCTTTAGATCGTATCCAAATTTAATTTACTACTAGTAATTTCTTGAAGAAATTCTTTTGCTACAAAGTTGGTACTTCTTGAAACAACAATTTCTTCTTGGTGTAATAGAATAGGTATTCAAAAAAGAATTTATGAATTGCATCACATAAAACTGACTTGATTTTAGTTTAAGATAATTATGTTCAAAACATAAATTAGTCATCCAATGATGATCGTTTCCAAACTCTTTTGCGGCGATTTATACAAGAACTCACACATACAATTATTACATGTAGTCTTTTGACTCGCACAACCTACCAACTCCTTGGCCTACGATATGTTGGGTTCCACATAACCCTTACCTTATATGATCGTGTAAACATTTTTTAGATGAAATTAATTTTAACCTTATGTACTACACTTAAGTACATGACTTTTGTAACGACCCGAAATTTTGAGTCACCAAATTTGAACATTTAATTCATTTAAATGTTGAATATGTGTTATAATTTGAATTTTTAAATAAAAGACTTTGGTTAAGTTAATAAAATTAGTTAAATTTCGAATACGGGAATTTAATCGAAATTTGAATAATAATAATTTAATATTAGAATTGAGGTAATTGGTAATTTTGAGTGTAAATGGATATAAAATTAGATTCTAAAGTTTATTTTAAGTTTAATCGGATTTGAATTATAATATTGGACTGTTGGATGAAATTAGAAGTTAATAAATTGAATTCGGAATTTTATATTAATCTAATAATGGAATTTAATAATATAATAATGCAAATAATCGGATTTAGATTTAAACTAAATCAGAATGATTTCTAATGTGAATATAAATTTCATACGAGTTATAATAGAGTTAGTAAAATTTTAAAGGTAAAATTTAGGTGATTTCGACGATTTTGAAAATCGCTCGAATTTATCTACGAGTTAAAATAGCCTTTCGGGACACAGTCTCAGAATTCGACGAAACTTATTTCGTTGGATCCGTAATAGTTAGTTATTATCAGATTTTAATTTTCGTAGCAATCGGAGTTGTCGTTTGACCCCGGCAGCTTAAAACGCATAGAAAATACTTTAATCGATTTAATTTAAAATTGATCGTTTATTTTCGTAACTCGCGCATACGATCAAACTAGTTTTTGAAACACGTCCCATTGTGTTCGAAACGCGGGTAAAACCTTAGGAATGCCTGTCGGCACGCGTTGTTTGGAGATCGTTTGAAAAAGTTGCTTTTAAGTGAATTAAATATTAATATAATCGGTTATACGTATATATATACGCGCATAGTTAAACCCTAGCCCTATTTTCTTCAGGCCGCCATTCATAAAATTCAATGGCCGAAACTTCATTTTGTTCCCCTTCATTTTTCTCTCGATCCATTAAGCTTTTGCAAAAAATTTCAACTAAGGAATCGAAGTACTCGGCGATGGCTATAGATCCATACGGTTAAGATTGCGTTTCGTCGACCAGAGAAGAGGCGGGATGGCCGCGTTCGTGTATAGTTCGTGCGTAAAATCTTGCTCATCAGGGAAGCCGAGTTCGCCGAGTTTGTGGTCGAGTGTGCACGAGTCATAGGGCTTCAAAGTGGTGATGGCCGATGTGTTCCTAGGTGATGGGGTTGGCGGGGGCGTCGAAACCCTAAGGGCGGTTATGAGTTATTTGAACTGGGTATTTCACGTTTTGTTCGAGAGGAAGAAGATTTAGGTATCGACCTTGATTTTTTGAATGTTGGCCGTGATTCATTGGGTAATAAACTTAAATTAAAAAGAAATTTATTTTAAAATTGGTTTTGAAATTTATATTCAAGCCTTAAAAATTCATATCTAATGCATTTGTGGTCAGAATCAGACGATTTTGGAAGCGCCGGGATCGCAGCGACGTAATCTATGCGCTGAAGCAAATCCGGAGACGATCGGAGCAAGCAGAAACTTTAGATAAAATCGAACGGCTCAGTTTAATTTGAAATTTCAAATGCTCGTCAAAATTCAAGGTGAGTTTAACTCACTCACATCTGGAATATTGGCTAATTTAAATAATCAATAATTGAATGATTGCTTGATTGGTTGAGTATGTTAATTATTATCAAATTGAATTGATATACCTTGTTGTGTTAATATCTGTGGATATAGGGAAAACAGGTTGGAGGGATCCTACTGGATCCCTCACAAATAGAAATTAGTTTATATTCTGTGATAATCTGTTTCGATCTTGTTATGCTGCATTTTAGTTATATGCTGTGGTGAATTAAATTGAAATTTTAATTGTGTTGTACTGTGATTGGGAGAATACAACCTAAGAATTTTAAATATAAATAGATGAATTGGGTTTAGAGGATATTAAAACTCCTTAGTAAAGAATTTAGAAGGAATTAAATTCAAGAAATTTGTTGATAATTTGAAATGTTAGGAATGTGATCTATAAAGGAAATGTGAATTGTTTAAAGAATAGCGAGATTTATTTTAAAGAATGTGAAGAGTGCTTTCTCCTAGAAATTTTATTTTATTTTTAAGAAAGTTTTCAAATTATAAATTTGCAGTTTAAATATGTTTAGAATATTTTAGAAAGAAACATTATTTAAAATGATTTTAAGTGAAAGCCAACATTGATTTAGTAATTATGGTATTCAATTATTTTTAAAAGGTAAAGTAATATTAAGTTTTCAAAAGGAAATTTTAATATGAATTCTTGATTTAATAACCTTATTTAAAAAAAAAAATTAATTAAGTTTTATTTAAAATACTTAAGAAACCCCTATATATTTCCTTAAGTATTATTTTCAATTAAATAATTTTCAAAGCTTATTTTAAATATTTTAATCGTATGTTTGAAAGTGATTTCCAGGAAATGACAATGTCTTTAAATAAAAGGAGCTATTTTTAAAGTTTGGAAAGAAATTTTGAGGGATGAACGTAAAATTGAATTGGGTAAATCGTGATTGGATTGATAAAGAGAATTCTTGGGTTATCCTAAAATGAAAGTATATTTCCCTGAGATGCCAAGTACGTTTTAAAGTTGATTTTTGAAAAGTTAGGAGTTTTGAGTTTTATTTAAAGAATGGTTTCAAGAAAAGTTTTAAATGGTAAGAAATTTTAAAGCGAACACGTATTAAAGTGGTTATAGAAGTAACTATTTTTAAAGGGTAATTAGAATTACGTTTTGAAGAATATTATTATCCTTATACTTTATAAATGGTTCTATTTTAAAGAAAACCAATTAAAGCTCTATTTGAAATTGTATAAGGATTCATAACTTTATTTTTAAATCTAGTATGTCTTAACTTATTTTAAAGATATAGTTTATATTTTATAAAGTAGTTTTATTCGAAACATTTTTAAAGGTACATATATTTAAAATTAAATACGTAAGTAGTGTTTATGTAAATGTATAATGTATTTTCAAAAATAAAGTATGTATATTATTTTCAACCTTAAATATGGGTACTTGGATGTTTTAGAGGGAATAAAGATTCGAGAATCTATTCCATGAGGAAATTGGGTTTGAAAAGTGTTCCAAAAGGAATTTTGAAATTGGAATTATATATCGTAAAGATATTTTGAGCAAATAAATAAATGTGAATTATTCACTGTGTGATGGATGTTTGTGAATATTAATTGATAGTTAAATCACCGACTATCAATATTGGACAAATGCGTTGATCGTTTCGAAGAGACCAGGATCGAGATTTATTTCTTGAAAACCACTTCGATCCGGTTTGTACGTTTCGTGGAAAACGTGTTCGGAGTCGAAGATGGAGCAGTGAAGTGCAAGGGCTAGTCGCTACTAATCCTGAGGATATTTCCAAAATGGATGTAGTAGGAGTAGTGCCTTCGGTTCCGTTCGAACCCGTGACGAATTTGTATGGACGAATGCTTTCGAAACATCGTCAGGTGGGCGATGGGCATTCTAAGTGAAACGTTCTAAAAGGTAACGCTTAGCCTCAAGCCTCATCAACCGGGAATGACTGAAAATCAGGGGTTATGCAGCGAGGCTTCGTGGGTAGCCCCCACTTGAGAGTAAGGTCATCCCTGTCCAGACGTCCCTTTTTATTTCGGCTTAGTGGTGCGGTTGCTGATCCCAACCGCGGGGTAATCTTATTCGGAACTGTCCAGTAAGGGATAGTTCCGGTCTTGTGTTGCAGGGGAGCGGGCGTAATCCTCGGTACTGTGATCTAGACCACGTATTGTGACAGGTGGTACCCCAGTGCCTAGTCATTATTGGAAATCCATTCTCCCTACGAGCCTTTAACGAGTTTTGTTTGTATTACCCACTTTTGTGGCTAGTAGTTGGAATTTAATAGATGTAACAATTTCGGCTATTTTATAAGTATTTGTATATAGACCCTATTATAACATCGAGGATTTCTATGAAAGGTGTTTTAGCTATCGTAAGGTAAAAACCCGACATGTTTATTTGCGGCGTGGTCTTACGAGATGCTTTTGTTTTCAAAAGGATTTTTGAAACTTTAATAATCAATTTGGATGCATTATTATCAGCTGGTATTCCAGACTGACTCGGGTGTTATTTCATTATAATGCTCGGGTCAGACCGAGTATTATATGTACCGGACATGATGCTATGGAGCAGGAGAGGAGCTGGAGTCCGAGACGTATTATCCGTATTTATATATATATATATATATATCCGCTGCTATGATTGTATGGTAATGTCTGATTGGTAAATATTGTTTGTATGAGATACTCTGATGATATGTATGAAACAGATATAGATTCATTTTGTGTAAAGATCTATTATTGATTAATATATTTTATTATGCTGTGACTATGAGATTCTGATATTGTTTAGTTTGTTCTTCTTTTATCTCTTCTTCTTTAATCCCTAATGGTTCGTTTTTCTGTTCCACTTGAGTTAATTGACGTAGAATGGTATTGACTCAAGGGGTACGGATTTGCGGGTCGCACACTTGGTATCAGAGCTTAGGTTGGCGACAACCTAGGATTTGGTGGGGAAATTACTCATTGAACAGAGTCAATAGTACTCTATAATGAGTTGAGCGTATTAATAGATATGAGAGCGTACTTGTTAGTGAATATAAAATTGTTTTTGTACTGTGTTGACTTATCGGTTGAGTGTTTATGAATTCTGGTCGGTACGGAAAGTACAACCGTATCGATAGGGGTTTCTAAACTCTTAAACACGTTAAACCGACATAGTATTGTTTTTAAAGAGGGTAAATGAAATTATTTTACCTGAAATTATATTTTGATATAAAAGAAATAATTTTCTGAAATTATTGTATATATTTGGATGATTGGTTGTTAATGTCATAATCAAATAAGAATCTAGAATTTAATCTAAAATTTGAAATGGTTATAAGCAGATAAATTTTACAAGTATAAATTATATAAATTAGAAAGAAGAATAACTAAATTTGAATTAAACCAGAATTTAAATCCCGGAAGTTTTGGAAAGGATTTTAAATGGAATGAAAATAAAAGTTTGGAAATTTAAAATCTTGGGAATTTTAGAATGTTTTCCAAAGTGTTTGAAGGCAATAGTGGAATATTATTTTGGGTAATATGTTTGAATGGAAACTGTTTTGAAATGAATTCGGGAAAGCAAGGAAGCACTGAACTCACTTCAGTCGCAGGAAAATAATCCTGATGATGTTGGCCACATATTAGAATTCATTTTCAAGTTTCTAAAGTGATGGATTGCTACCAAAATGGTTGGTTATGATATTGTTTGGACTTGTTGGGTATAATAGTTGTTTTGGAAATTTCAAATGGGGAAATTATTTTGGTACAACCAAGTTGTTTTGGAAATCTGGAGATTTGATTTGGTATACCAAGTAGGTATGAGTAGATTATTATTTCAAGATGGTTTTGAAATAAAACCGGGTAATAGAATTCTGGTAAATTCTATTTAAATAATGTGTAAGGTTAAATTGAATCAACTATTAAGCTTATTAAGTAAAGTTGATATTAATAAGGAAGGAATGAAAGTTTTAATCTTGGAATTAAAATTTAACTTGAGTAAAATGGAAGTGAATGAAATATATTGAAGTGAATAGAAAATTTGAATTTAATTTGGATAAGTTAAATAAATTGGACTTAGAATTAAATTGATTTGGGTTATATTGAAATGTAAAATGACTTTGTAATTGTGAGTCATTATGTAATGAATTGTAACCATAAGCTATTAAGTGTTATACATGTGATCTGAAAATTGTGGATTTGAAATTTGCAAAGGATTAAGGTGAAAGAAAATTTATATCCTTAAGAATTCAGATATATATATATATGTATGTATGTATATATATATAGAATTTGGAATTGTGATTATAGGATGTAAATGGATTGAAATGAGCAATATAAACTTTGAAGTAAATAATTTGGTGAATTTATAAATAGGAAATGGAATTATAATCACAAATGGGAAATAGTTAAATGGTATAGGGGATTCAAATTTAATCCTGAATGAGATGTAAAATAAGATAAGGTGAAGAAAATATAAAATATACAAGGGTGAATGAACTTAAGTCACTAAATAAGGTTTGAACTTGTATATGGAGAATTAAAATTGGATTGACTTGGACTTAACTTTGATTAGGAATTGAGTTGAATTTGGATTTAATCAAAATAAAAATTCAACTAAGTTATGAATAATATTGAATGGAATTAATTTTTATTTAAAATAGTAAAAGAAATGAAATGAATCCAAGTTGGCTAAATAAATTTAGTTAGACTTGAGTTAAATTTGGGAAAAAGAATTGAGTTGAAGGAAAGTTTAATTTAATTAAAATGATATTGTGTGAATAAAATTTTAACTCAACTAAATTCAAAGAAGTTGTTTGAGATTGAATTTAGCATAAGCTGAATTAAATAAAAAGAAGCTTAAAGATGAATTTAGTGTAAACTAAATTAAATGGAATTTGTATTGATATGGATGAAATTTTGGTGGTTTGTTAAGAGAATTTTGAAAAGAAAAATAAAAACCCAGTTCTGGTATGGAATTTAGTTTTGGCAATAAAAAGCTGAGAGTGAGAATGAATAATGGAATTAGATTATGATAGTGAGGGTTTGACTTATAAATAAATTCAAATGAGTGAAATAATCTAAAGTGGTCTCTTTGTTAATAAAATAAATCTAAAAATGGATTGAATAAATAAACAAAGTGCATTAAAATTTGTAAATGGATTGGAATTGATTTGGATGTGAATCAAATGAAAATAAAACAAAAATTGATATAAGAAGATAATGAAAATATTGTGGAAGAACTTAAGCAAATTGAATAATAATTGTGGTCGAGCTTTATAATGTTGTCTTGGATAAATTTGTTTAGATAATAAGCATTGAAATGCAAGTGAAGAGAATTTTAATTAATTATTGTGATAAAATAAGGTTGTATGAGTTGTAAATAATCCAGAATGGAATGATATTAATATAAACTTGAATTGGTTAATGAAATTGAATAATTGTAACGTGATAAGAATGCTTGGATTGTGAACCATGCAGAATTGAATAAAATTAATATGTATCTAAGTTGGAAATTAGTTTTAACTGGTTATAAGCTTAAGAATTGGTTATTTGTTTGAATAACCACAACCTGCACAGAAATTTGTTGTTAAACTTAAGTGAATGAATTAAAAGAAGTAAATGAAATTGATATTTGAATAATGGGAAATGGATTGGAATCTATTTAGTGGGTTTGTATGTAAATGCAGGTTAATTAAAAAGAAAAGTAAATGAATCAAATCTTATATTACTCTTATTGAAGTGAATGTGAATCTAACATTTGCAACTCGGATGTAAGTCATTCGAGTGGAATATAATGAAGTTTGAATTTGGAAAAGAAATGCAAATAAATCAAATTGGAAGTACATTAGATTGTGAATCAATTTGAATTTAAATTGAAGTAAATTGAAAATTGTGAAGCATATGTCCATAATATCGAAGTGAATATGAATTGGTGGTAATAAATATGAATAGTATATAGTGAACTTGAATGTAAATCATTCAAGTGAAATAAAATGAAGTTTGGACTTGAATAAGAAATTAAAAGGAGAGTGAAATCTTTAAATTGTTGATAAAATATGGTTAACATTGTTAAATTATGAAGTTGCTTGGTTAGGCTATGAAATGGATATGTTTGGCTTACATTTATATTGGAAATGTTGTTAAAATGTTCATATCTTTGAAAACTGATGAGTTTGTTGAGTAAGTGCAGGTACGGAAGGCGTTCGATAGAGTTGGAGCGCGTATATGCGTTATATTAGCCGCTTGCTTTAAAAATATGCTAAAAAAGGTATGCCTACGCAAATATAATTGGGAAATGATATATTTGTTGTGATATATTTTGGTTTCCGACCGTGTGGGTCGATGTATATATATTTATCTGTATTGCGATATCGCAAAAGCTCCTCCATAAAGGGAGACTCTGCCAAAAAAATTCGGAAATTTTGGGAGTAAGAAATTTTTTGGAAAATTTGAAATGTTTCATTAACGACAAAGTTGATTTCAAATAACAATTGAACATAAAAAGGATTTTGGAATAGGAATTGAAACTAGTAGATTCGATTTGTAACAAAGGAATTTGAGAAAAGTGAAATTGAGATTTCACTAAGTAAGTTTTGCTTTTGAGTTTGGAATATTCTTTCTACCTTAGCAAATTTCGGGGACGAAAATTTTATACGGGGGAAGGAATGTAACGACCCGTAATTTTGAGTCACCAAATTTGAACATTTAATTCATTTTAAATGTTAAATATGTGTTATAAATTGAATTTTTAAATAAAAGACTTTGGTTAAGTTAATAAAATTAGTTAAATTTCGAATACGGGAATTTAATTAAAATTTGAATAATAATAATTTAATATTAGAATTGGGGTAATTGGTAATTTTGAGTGTAAATGGATATAAAATTAGATTTGAAAGTTTATTTTAAGTTGAATTGGATTTGAATTATAATATTGGACTGTTGGATGAAATTAGAAGTTAATAAATTGAATTTGGAATTTTATATTAATTTAATAATGGAATTTAATAATATAATAATGAAAATAATCGGATTTAGATTTAAACTGAATCAGAATGATTTCTAATGTGAATATAAATTTCATACGAGTTATAATAGAGTTAGTAAAATTTTAAAGGTAAAATTTTAGGTGATTTCGACGATTTTGAAAATCGCTCGAATTTATTTACGAGTTAAAATAGCCTTCCGGGACACAGTCTTGGAATTCGACGAAACCAGTTCCATTGTATCCGTAATAGTTAGTTATTATCGGATTTCAATTTTTGTAACAATCGGAGTTGTCGTTTGACCCCGGCAGCTTAAAACGCATAGAAAATACTTTAATCGATTTAATTTAAAATTGATCGTTTATTTTCGTAACTCGCGCATACGATCGAATTAGCTTCCGAAACACATTCCATTGTGTTCGAAACGTGGGTAAAACCTTAGCAACGCCTGTCGGCACGCGTTGTTTGGAGATCGTTTGAAAAAGCTGCTTTTAAGTGAATTAAATATTAATATAATCGGTTATACGTATATATATACGCGCATAGTTAAACCCTAACCCTATTTTCTTCAGGCCACCGTTCATAAAAATTCAATGGCCGAAACTTCATTTCGTTCCCCTTCATTTTTCTCTCGATCCATTAAGCTTTTGCAAAAAATTTCAACTAAGAAATCGAAGTACTCGGCGATGGCTATACATCCATACGGTTAAGATTGCATTTCGTCGACTAGAGGAGAGGCGGGATGGCCGCGTTCGTGTATAGTTCGTGCATAAAATCTGGCTCATTAGGGAAGCCGAGTTCGCTGAGTTTGTGGTCGAGTGTGCACGAGTCGTGGGGCTTCGAAGTGGTGATGGCCAATGAGTTCCTAGGTGAGGGGGTTGGCGGGGGGCGTCGAAACCCTAAGGGCGGTTATGGGTTATTTGAACTGGGTATTTCACGTTTTGTTCGAAAGGAAGAAGATTTAGGTATCGGCCTTGATTTTTTGAACGTGGGCCGTGATTCGTTGGGTAATAAATTTAAATTAAAAAGAAATTTATTTTGAAATTTGTTTTGAAATTTATATTCAAGCCTTAAAAATTCATATCTAACGCATTTATAGTCAGAATCGGACGATTTTGGAAGCGCCGGGATCGCAGCGACGTAATCTACGCGCTGAAGCAAATCCGGAGACGATCGGAGCAAGCAAATTTTTTAGATAAAATCGAACAGCTCGATTTAATTTGAAATTTCAAACGCTCGTCAAAATTCAAGGTGAGTTTAACTCACTCACATCTGGAATATTGGCAAATTTAAATAATCAATAATTGAATGATTGCTTGATTGGTTGAGTATGTTAATTATTATCAAATTGAATTGATATATTTGTTGTGCTAATATCTGTGGATGCAGGGAAAACAGGTTGGAGGGATCCAACTGGATCCCTCACAAATAGAAATTAGTTTATATTCTGTGATAATCTGTTTCGATCTTGTTATGTTGCATTTTAGTTATATGATGTGGTGAATTAAATTGAAATTTTAATTGTGTTGTACTGTGATTGTGAGAATACAACCTAAGAATTTTAAATATAAATAGATGAATTGGGTTTAAAGGATATTAAAGAAACTCCTTAGTAAAGAATTTAAAAGGAATTAAATTCAAGAAATTTGTTGATAATTTGAAATGTTAGGAATGAAATCTATAAAGGAAATGTGAATTGTTTAAAGAATAGCGAGATTTATTTTAAAGAATGTGATGAGTGCTTTCTCCTGGAAATTTTATTTTGTTTTTAAGAAAGTTTTCAAATTATAAATTTGCAGTTTAAATATGTTTAGAATATTTTAGAAAGAAACATTATTTTAAAATGTTTTTACGTGAAAGCCAACATTGATTTAGTAATTATGGTATTTAATTATTTTTAAAAGGTAAAGTAATATTAAGTTTTCAAAAGGAAATTTTAATATGAATTCTTGATTTAATAACCTTATTTAAAAAAAAAATTAAGTTTTATTTAAAATACTTAAGAAACCCCTATATATTTCCTTAAGTATTATTTTCAATTAAATAATTTTCAAAGCTTATTTTAAATATTTTAAACATATGTTTGAATGTGATTTCCAGGAAAAGGCAATGTCTTTAAACAAAAGGAGCTATTTTTAAAGTATGGAAAGAAATTTTACGGGATGGACGTAAAATTGAATTGGGTAAGTCGTGATTGGATTGATAAAGAGAATTCTTGGGTTATCCTAAAATGAAAGTATATTTCCCTGAGATGCCAAGTACGTTTTAAAGTTGATTTTTGAAAAGTTAGGAGTTTTGAGTTTTATTTAAAGAATGGTTTCAAGAAAAGTTTTAAATGGTAAGAATTTTTAAAGCGAACACGTATTAAAGTGGTTATAGAAGTAACTATTTTTAAAGGGTAATTATAATTACGTTTTAAAGAATATTATTATCCTTATACTTTATAAATGGTTCTATTTTAAAGAAAACCAATTAAAGCTCTATTTGAAATTGTATAAGGATTCATAACTTTATTTTTAAATCTAGTATGTCTTAACTTATTTTAAAGATATAGTTTATGTTTTATAAAGTAGTTTTATTCGAAACATTTTTAAAGGTACATATATTTAAAATTAAATACGTAAGTAGTGTTTATGTAAATGTATAATGTATTTTCAAAAATAAAGTATTTATATTATTTTCAACCTTAAATATGGGTACTTGGATGTTTCAGAGGGAATAAAGATTTGAGAATCTATTCCATGAGGAAATTGGGTTTGAAAAGTGTTTCAAAAGGAATTTTGAAATTGGAATTATATCTCGTAAAGATATTTTGAGGAAATAAATAATTGGGAATTATTCACTGTGTGATGGATGTTTGTGAATATTAATTGATAGTTAAGTCACTGACTATCAATATTGGACAAATGCACTGATCGTTTCGAAGAGACCGGGAACGAGATTTATTTCTCGAAAACCACTTCGATCGGGTTTGTACGTTTCGTGGAAAAACGTGTTTGGAGTCGAAGATGGAGCAGTGAAGTGCAAGGGCTAGTCGCTACTAATCCTGAGGATATTTCCAAAATGGATGTAGTAGGAGTAGTGCCTTCGGTTCTGTTCAAACCCGGGACGGACTTGTAGGGACGAATGCTTTCGGAACATCGTCAGATGGGCGATGGGCATTCTAAGTGAAACGTTCTAAAAGGTAACGCTTAGCCTCAAGCCTCATCAACCGGGAATAATTGAAAATCAGGGGTTATGCAGCAAGGTTTCGTTGGTAGCCCCCACTTGAGAGTAAGGTCATCCCTTTCTAGGTGTCCCTTTTTATTTCGGCTTAGTGGTGCGGTTGTTGATCACAACCGCGGGGTGATCTTATTCGGAACTGTCCAGTAAGGGATGGTTCCGGTCTTGTGTTGCAGGGGAGCGGGCGTACTCCTCGGTACTGTGATCTAGACCACGTACTGTGACAGGTGGTACCCCAGTGCCTAGTCATTGTTGGAAATCCATTCTCCCTATGAGCCTTTTGCGAGTTTTGTTTGTATTACCCACTTTTGTGTCTAGTAGCTGGAATTTAATAGATGTAACAATTTCGGCTATTTTATAAGTATTTGTATATAGACTCTATTATAATATCAGAGGATTTCTATGAAAAGTGTTTTAGCTATCGTAAGGTAAAAACCTGACATGTTTATTTGTGGCGTGGTCTTACGAGATGCTTTTGTTTTCAAAAGGATTTTTGAAACTTTAATAATCAATTTGGATGCATTATTATCAGCTGGTATTCCAGACTGACTCGGGTGTTATTTCATTATAATGCTCGGGTCAGACCGAGTATTATATGTACAGGACATGATGCTATGGAGCAGGAGAGGAGCTGGAGTCCGAGACGTATTATCCGTATTTATATATATATATATATATATATATATATATATATCCGCTGCTATGATTTTATGGTAATGTCTGATTGGTAAATATTGTTTGTATGAGATACTCTGATGATATGTATGAAACAGATATAGATTCATTTTATGTAAAGATCTATTATTGATTATTATATTTTATTCCGCTGCGACTGTGAGATTATGATATTGTTTAGTTTCTTCTTCTATCTCTTCTTCTTTAATCCCTAATGGTTCGTTTTTCTGTTCCACTCGAGTTAATTGACGTAGAATGGTATTGACTCAAGGGGTACGGATTTACGGGCCGTCACAACTTTATGGAAAGAAGTTAACTCAACTCCACTCATCATTAATTGTACTTTGTCCAGCAAAGTTTGGCTCCTTCTTATTGATACATCATTATGTATCATAAGGAGGAATGATATTTAAGATTATATATTTACTTAAATTTTTTTAAGGTATGTTAAGAACTCTTTCCAATATGCTCGCTTATTCGATTAAATCAAATCATTTCTACTGCATGCAATTTCATTTCCATTTTATATTCTATTAACTTATCATAGACATGCTACATGTGTTTCATAACACTTTTTCATGTTTATGATAACACATCAGTGGATATAATGAAGTACGTAGAACCATTTTTGTATTAATAGACTTTCGATCACATGCATCTGCATGCATCAATCCAAATAGTTCATCAACTCTTATGATGATCCCAACAAGTAGGTGTTTCATCCTCAGTTGTTTGAGATATAATTCATTAGTACCATGTGATTTATAATCATATAATTATTCCTCAAAACTATGACTTAGTCTATAATTCCAAAACTATTACAAATATTTGAGATACTCATGCATTTTCCAATGCATCACTTTTTTTATGAAAATAAATATCAATATTATATTTATTTTATAATGAATATTCATAATATTCATATTGAATAAACTATGCGTATTTTTCAAACAACAATGAAAAACTGTTATTATTTCATAAATAATGTTAGGTATTATTTACAAAACAATTTTTCTAACTTGACGCGACCAATAAGTGATATGTGGCATTCTCCTACTACTTTTGCCATTACTATAATAGCATATGAAATACGAAAGTCTGTTTAACCACTTAATGTAGGATATTTGTTCCGTCTACTCTAGCCATCTTACAATCGAGAGTTTTCAGATCAAATATCTTGAACACAAAGGAAAAAATTTCATAGAATTTTTTTATATAAAACTTACATTTTGGAAATGGAAATCATATATCTTATTTCAATATTAAGTTCCAATTGTTATTTTACAATTCTCGCTTTTGATGTTTTTTTATAAAGCGGAAGTGACCATTCACTCTCTTCATCCCAACTGTAACTTAAGTTAAATCTATCATCATACATTTGCTTTCCTTTCTAAATGGTCGAACCATTCAAAAGGAAATCCTTACTACAATATCATAATGAACCTTTTACATAAGTGCATTTAATCATCGCTAACATTTAACGACTTTAAATATTCTAAATTAATCAAAATGACATTTCAATAATTGAGTTCTTATACCTATCTTGTAACTTTTGGTGTAGTGTTACATTTAACATGACCGATAGAATATATTTTACATTTATTCTAGGCGTTAGAATATTTCTTGCATTTATTCCCTGATTTGACAATATCTTTATTTGGTTAGTATTTATTTAGTTACCTTTGTTTTGGCAAATCAGTTGGCTAATTTGTAGCATATCTTGACTCTTGTGACCATATATATTATTAGACGTTGAATACAATGGGTGAGCAATTGATTTCTATCATGGTATCAGAGCCTCTTACGATCCTATTCTCTTTACCCTAGCCTCACCTATCTTCTTCTCCATTCTTCTTCTTCTATCTTTAATTCTTTTGTATGGCAGACTCGTCCAAGTTTCATCATGCACTCACCATCACTAATGTTAAATCTCTTATTCCCATAACATTAGACAATAAGCAAGCTATGTATCATTCTTTGACTACTCTGTTTACCAATCTTACTAGGGTTCATGATCTTTACGATCACTTGGTTCCACCAACAGAGAAGAAGGCTATGGCTGCCTATACCTAGGCTAAGTCCACTGATCCGACTCATTGGAGGCGTTTGGATGCCGTTGTCTTGCAATGGATTTACAACACCATTTCTTCCACTCTTCTCCTCGCTATTCTCAGACGTAATGACACGGCATAGGGGGCATGGAACCGTCTTGAAGCCCTTTTTCAGGACAACAAATCCTCTCAAGACACCCATCTCGAGGAGGACTTTACGAACGTTGCTTTTGAGACTTTCAACTTGATCGACAATTATTGTAATTATCTACAATCTCTGGCAGATAGGTTGGCTGATGTTGATGCTCCGGTGACAAATGGTCGTTTGGTTTTATGTCTCACCAGGTCCTTGCCAGAGGCGTATAGTGGTACGGTGGGCTATATAAAAAATCAAGAGCCTTTGCCATCCTTTGATAGTTGTCGTTCAAGGTTGAAAATGGCTGAGCGTACTATCAAGGCTCGTCAAGCTCGTGAAACTGGTGGTTTTGAGAGTCGGTCCGGTGGTGCTGCCATAGTTTCCACTGATTCATCTGCAAGCAAAAGGCACAACAACAATAATAAAGCGAGGAACAATTTGAAAAATAATGGAAAGAAAAAGGCCCACCAAAGTAATGATGGGTCCATTCCTAGTCAACCGCCATATCAGCAGCACCAGTGGCAGCCACGCCAGCAGGCTCAATCGCCACAGTGGCAGCAGATGTGGCAGCCTGGTTGGGGAGGGTTTAATATTCCTCCTTGCCCCTTTCTCGCATACTCTTGGCAGTCAAGGCCCAATCCAGGGGCCCAACGTCCCTCCTCTTTTGGGCCATGCTTACTTAGTTCCAGACCTCAAGCTTTTAATGCCATTGCTCCTCCTGCTCCTAGCTACATGCCCACCGACATTGAGGCCGCTATGCATGCTCTTTCATTCTCTCAACCAAATGGGAACTACTACATGGATACTAGTGCTACATCTCACATGACAGTGGATACAGGTATTTTCTCTTCTTATTTCAATTCAAGCAATAAGCATCATAACATTGTTATTGGTAGTGGTCATTTAATTCCAATTATTGGTCACGGTCACACTACATTGCCTCCACCATATCCACCATTTACCCTAAACAATGTGTTACATGCTCCCAGGCTCATTAAAAATCTAGTACCCGTTCGTAAATTTACCACAGATAATAGGGTTTCTATCTCTTTTGACCCTTTAGGTTTCTCTGTTAATGACTTACAGATGGGGAACAGACTAATGAGGTGTGTAGCACTGAGGGCTTATATCCACTTTTCTCCAACTCTCAAGTCATTTCTTCCAACAATCATTCTGCTTTTACGGCTTTGCCATCAAATATTTGGCACAATCGTTTAGGTCATCCTGGCGATGCTATTCTTAAGTCTCTTTATAGTAAAAAGTTTGTTGATTGTAATAAGGCTTGTAAAGCCTTTTGTTCTTCTTGTCATCTTAGGAAACATTCTAAGCTACCTTTTTATGATTCGGTGTCATATACTTTTCTTTCGTTTGATATTATTCATAGTGATCTTTGGACTTCTCCTATTATTAGTATTTTCGGCCATTGTTATTATGTTCTTTTTCTTGATGACTACAACAAATTTTTGTGGACTTTTCCTATTGCAAAAAATCTCAGGTCAAACAACTTTTCTTAGCGTTTCATGCTTTAGTCAAGACACAATTTGAACATAATATTAAGATTTTTCAGTGTGACAATGGTACGGAATACATTAATGGCACTATTAAGGATTTTTTTGAACAACATGGCACGCTTTTCCGTCTCTCATGTCCTCATACATCTCCTCAAAACAAGAAGGCCAAAGACACATAAAATCCAGAAATAATATCATCCGGATTATTCTTGCTCATGCATCTATGCCACTCTCCTTTTGGCATCATGCTCTCTCCATGGCTACATGTCTTCTCAATATCCTTCCTTCCAAGGTATTGAATTACCAATCTCCCGCTCAAATCCTCTATCAAAGTGATCCGGACTATTCGAGTTTGCATGTTTCTGGTTGCTTATGTTTCCCATTATTCCCCTCTTCTACTATTCATAAATTACAAGAAAGGTCGACCCTTTGTGCTTATTTAGGTCTGGCTCCTAATCATCGTGGCTCCAAATGCTATGACATGTCTAGTGATAAAATCATAACTTGTCATTGTGTTCGTTTTGTTGAAACAGAATTTCCATTCTCCAAACTCTACAAAATAAAACCTTCGAATTTTGATTTTTTGAGTGACAATATTAATCCTCAATTAGTACATCATTTATCTCAAGATACCACACCATAAAATATGCAGCTTGACCTAACAACGCAGCCCAACGACTCATCCTCTCTTCCTCAATCCGGGCCACAGTCTCACACAGGCCTAGATTCCACACCTCCCACTGCTGCCCACACTCGGTCCTCTATTCCTTTAGGCCAGATGCAGCAGCGGCCCACTCCACCTCTTCATCTTTTGGACGACACTACCTCCCGTAGTCCTATTTCCTCCTCTGGCCCATCCCCTCTTCCCCACAGCCCAACTCCGTCTATGAGCACCCCCACTTTGACCATTCCTCACACCACCCCTAGGCCTCCCAACCCCATTTCAACCCGCATGACCACTCATGCATCAAATGGCATTTTAAACCCAACCCCAAATACTCTTCCAATTACCACACTACCACCACTACAGATATTTCTCCTGTTTTGAAAAATCCTGTTAGTGTGCTTAGTGTCCATAAATGGAAAAGTGCAATGTTAGATGAATTTAATTCTTTACTTGATAATAAGACTTGGGAATTAGTGCCTAGGCCGTCTAATGTTAATGTTATTCGGTCTATGTGGATTTTTCATCATAAACATAAATCTGACGGTTCTTTTGAGCATTATAAAGCTCGTCTTATAGGTGATGAAAATACATAGCAGCATGGCGTTGATTGTGATGAAACGTTTAGCCCTGTGGTTAAACAGGTCACCATTAGAGTGCTTCTCAGCATTGCTCTTTCTAAATCTTTGCACATTCATCAAATGGATATCAAGAATGCTTTCTTGCATGGTCATCTCAATGTAGCAGTTTGTATGCATTAACCCATGGGTTTTCGTAACAAAAATTAACCAGATCATGTTTGCCTTTTGAAGAAATCTTTATACGGATTAAAACAGGCTCCTCGAGCTTGGTACTAAAGATCTGCTGATTTTTTTGTTACCATTGGGTTCTCTCACAGTACGTCAGATCACTCTTTATTCATCTACAAGAATGGTTCTGATATTGCTTATATTCTGTTATATGTGGATGACATTATACTTCCAGCTTCTTATGATCATCTTCGTAAGTATATTATGACTCTCTTAGCTTCTGAATTTGCTATGAAGGATCTAGGTCCTCTGAGTTTCTTTTTGGCTATTGCTGTCACTGGTCATGCCCATGGTCTTTTCTTATCTCAGACGCAGTATGCTGCGAAAATTATTGAACGTGTCGGAATGTCTAACTGCAGTTTATGTCCTACTCCTATTGACACCAAGTCTAAACTAAGTGCCACCGCAGACACTCCTTATGATGATCCGACTAAGTATCGTAGTCTTGCAAGTTCTCTTCAGTATCTTACATTCACTCGGCCGGACATTTTCTATGCCTCCAGCAAATCTGCCTTCATATGCATGCCCCGACTAATGAGCATATGAAAGCTCTTAAGCGTATCATACCCCATCTCCATGGTACCCTTTCTATTGGTCTCCACTTGTACAAATCCAATATTAATCGTATTATCTCATATACATATGCAGATTGGGATGATTGTCCTGACACCCGTCGTTTTACCTCTAGTTATTGTGTATTCCTTGAAGATAATTTGATTTCTTGTTCTTCGAAACGACAACCTACTCTTTCCCATAGTAGTGCTGAGGCAGAGTACAAGGGTGTTGCTAATATTGTTTCTGATTCGTGCTAGATCAGAAATTTGCTTATAGAGTTGCATTGTCCTATTCAAAAGGCTACTTTAGTTTATTGTGACAATGTGAGTGCTATATACTTATCCGGCAATCCTGTTCAGCATCAACACACTAAACACATTGAGATGAATATTCATTTCTCCGTGAGAAAGTAGCTCGTGGCGAAGTGTGTGTGCTTCATGTACCATCCCGTTACTAAATTGCTGATATTTTACAAAAAGGCTTCCGCGCGTATTATTTAATGATTTCAGGGACAGTCTAAGCATACGAGAACCTTCCGCTTCGACCGAGGGGGTGTGATATAGTATATTTTACATATATTTTAGGCGTTAGAATATTTCTTGCATTTATTCCCTGATCTGACGATATCTTTATTTGGTTAGTATTTATTTAGTTACCTTTGTTTTAGCAAATCAGTTGGCTAATCTGTAGCCTCTTTATTTGGTTAGTATTTATTTAGTTACGTTTGTTTTAGCAAATCAGTTTGCTAATTTGTAGCCTATCTTGACTCTTGTAACCATATATATTATTGGACGTTGAATACAATGGGCGAGCAATTAATTTCTAAATTGATTTCTATCAATGACAAGATCATTATCGTAATCAAACGTATTGAATATACTGTCTCACACCATGGTTTACTTGCTTATTCGAATGAAAAAATTTCATTGGGGTTTCATACATTAGGAGTTACGACCATTCACCATATAACATTGGTATATGGTCGTACATGGATCAAATATCCATATTCAAGTATTGCGTTTAGAGTTCGAAACTTATATAGGACAACACATAGTCTCATGCAAATAAACAAATAAGTGACCAATTACAAATATATTTAGTAGCTGTAAAATTAGGTGCTTGCATGGGTATTAAAATAATAACATGCAAAAAAATATTTATCAATAAGTATATTTCATATTTCTTTTATCAACCATTGATTCAGTTCATCCGTATATCATAATTGATAAACATTTCATCAGTTACATTAGCGCACAAATTTAGTGTACTATAACTTTATATAGAAAATGTTCTTACAATACTAGAAAAGTAAAATGTTACCATTTCATGTCTCCAACAAGGCCTCCATTAGATTTTTTTTATGTTTGTCGAAACCTTAAGAAAAGCATAGAGATCATTTAATTTCTCTAGTGGGTGTTAGAAATTGCTTGCCTAGGAATTCTAACCTTCAGGAATATCAATAAATCATAGGCTCGCAAGAAATGGATAACACTTTACTGATTGTATTAAATACAACTCCAAATCCATAGTCTTTGTCTAATCTCATATCGTTCTTGAGGAATATCAACAAACTGAAAGAGATTATTCACTCATACCCACTATTTCATGATGGCCAAAGTGTAATGCATATAGCTTGAGTAATATCAACAAATATGTGCATGTACCTTACCTCTTCCAGTCAATATACTAAAAGTGCTACATATAACATCTCTAGCTTGAGGAATATCAACAACTATAGAATATACAAGTAATCTATTAATATATAAATGGTGGTGGACAACTTTATATTAAAGATTCATAATTTTTAATATATTATACTAAGTGGTATCGACTTATGGAACAATATTTTTTTTATGAAATACCTTCGTGATTCAAGTGTCCAACACATCAGAAAACATGGTATACATGTTATACACATATGTTTATCCCTTAAGTCTATTTGGTTTTTTTTTTCTTATTTTCTACTTGATTTTATACATTCATATTATGTAAGTTTAATAATTATATAACTTTTATAATTTAATTAGCTTATATAATAATATTATCCACATTACATTAATTAAATCTTATTTAATTAATTAACATTTTAATTAATTTTATATCACTCAATTTAACATTTTAATTGAATATGTATACCTTAACAACTATGGTTACACACATACATAGATGTGTGTGTGTGTGTGTATGTGTGTGTTTATGTGTTTTTTATTATTTATTAATTAACTTTTAATTAACACATTTAATTAGACAATTTAATTAAATTATAATTTCAAAAAATTTCTTATGTACATATATACTTGCATTATCTTAAACAATTCAAGATTGTGTAACTTATATCTATTTATATATATATATATATATATTATACATGTGTATACTTTAAATAATTAACTATTTAATTAATTTATTTAATTTATTTAATTTATTAACCTTATTAATAAATACTAAAATTTTCAAAATATGCTTATTATATTTTCAAACCATGTTTGACAAACTATATAACATTTATAATATACATTGTTTTCAAAGCTAACTTTGAAAATGATATTATAACATTTATAATACAATTCTTATTTTAAATTTAACTTTTAAATTTAAATTCTTATTTTAATTTAAATCAATTTTGAATGTTAGTCCAAGGCCATGTAGCATCGAATTAACCCTAGGTTAAACAGTTTTAATTTCTAGATTCTTTGTTTTTGAAATAAATAGGGTGTATGTTGGGTCCAATGAGTTTCTCACTTTATAAATTTGAAAGTTGTTATTTCAAAAGAGCGAGGAAATTTGAAAATTCAAAATTTATAAATTAGTTCAGTTGAAAATTTCTAACTTAAAAAGGATTTTTGCGTTCTTGGAATTCTTAATTTTAAATTTATTAAGCCAAATTTTTTTTGGTGTAAAAGGTTTTTTTTATAAAGGGACTTTTCGTTTTGAAATAAAAGTAAAGTCGAACGCAGGTTAGACTTGATAATTTTTCCTACCTTATAAAATTGGAAGTTCTTTTCCTTAAAGTTCTTTTAAAAGGTGTATAAATGGAAACGACACTTGACTGAGATAGGATAGAAAGAATGGAAGGTTAAGAATGCTCGATAAAGTAAGTAAGAGGAACCTTCCCATATAAGGAATTGCGGAGAATAATTGCTAAGATGGATAATAATAGCATTAGGGATTTATATAAAGTATGATTAGTGTTCAAGTTAGAAATAATATAATAGGAAAATGATAGAATGGAGGCTGTCATTGTCTACTACACTTTTCATTGTTTAAAGTCATACATGATGTTTTTGAAAAAATCGAAATGAATGATTATTTATAATGATAATTAAGTTTTTAGATATTTTGGGTTAAAAGTCCTACTTTCAAATGACGTAGGTCTTTATTGTAGGAAGTCATTAAATAGGGAAATTTTTTATGATTTCTTTTTAAAAACCAAGCAATTTTTGAATATTAAAAAGTCCAACTTTTAAAGGAACAAATCTTTGATGTAGAAAGTATTTGAAAAGGAAAGTAATTTTACTCATTTTTAGGACTAAGCAAATTTGAATTCTTGATAATGGTTTCTAAGTTTATATTTTCAAAGATAAACATTTTGGATTTGGCACTTCATAGTTGTGAAATTTTAGTTTTATAAGGAACGATGGAAATTAAACCAAATTTTTTAATATGGTGTAGATAGGGTTCACTACCTACATAAGACAGGTTAAAAGTTTTAGAATATAAATAAAATGGGAATATTATGTAAAACCTAATTTGGAAATGACAAATCAGTCCCAAACCTTTATTTGTAATAGGTGAGATATTCTAGATTTATAACCGAGTTGTAAATTAAGTTACACGTAGAATGTGAATTCTATATTTTGATTTTAGAGTGGTTTACTGGTAATTTTCTAAATTAACCAATCCATGTATAAAAGTGCATTGTTTGAAATAACAAGGGTTGTACCAAAAGGGAAAGAGATGTCTAAGATATGAATGTTCTTTTCCATAATTTGCATTGTTTGTTTTAATAGAAGAAAGAAATCATCCCATGTAATCTCAAACAAAGAAAAAATCCCATTTGCGGTTTATTTATGAAAAATTATGACGGTAACCCTTTTTACAAGGATAACTCTGATAAATTAAAAATATGGAATATATGTTCTAGTTTAGGAATTAGTAGTTAGAAATCTACATACATGCATAACCACGCTTAACGAGTAAAAACAAAAAGACACACACACGCACATAGTTATATATATATATATATATATATATAAAATAATTTATGATTATATATGAATTAGTTAGTAATTAACAGTAAGATTTATGGATATTGATTACAAATTTAGCGGACAATAAATTTATAATTAATAAGAGTTAAAAGGAATTAAAAAGGGCATTTATTAGGAAAAGTTTAATATGACATTTATAGGGGAATTGAATCGAAGTAATAAATGGATTATGAAATTTGTAAAAGATTAAATGAGGATTGAATAGTCCAACTTTGACAATAATGGTCCATTATTAAGGGTGTATTAACTTAAGTAATTAATGAACCACATGTATTAAAAACTAGGAAGGAAAATTAAGGAAGTGTGCAACAGCGGAATGATATATTAGGAATGTCCATCTTAATTTAGTAAGGGATGTTAAGACCTTAACACTTTTTATCCCAGTTGATGATAAATGACAACTTCCAGCAAAAAATTTCTTTAAGAGTTTTTACTTTATAATCGCTAGTTGTCTCCCTTAGTTATTATGAAAGCTTAAGATGTGGTTCAAGATATGTCCCTTCTTTGCCACTATGTCGATATTACGAATGAGATTGAAGCACTTGTTATGTGTATTGAGAAGCCACATAAATAAAGGAATTTTATAGGGACACTTAACTAGCGATGAACTGCAGATAAGGCTAGGAGTTAACGAGGGAATTTAAGTTAGCAACCAGAAATAAAAGAATGCTCTAATCCTAGAAATTCTTGAATTTTGGGAAAAATAATTTTTAGCTTGTAGAATGTCACCGTTCGAGAAAGAGATAGAATGTATAAGGACGTGAAGAAAATTTTCTATTGGAAAGGATGAAGAAAAAGGTAACAGAATTTTCCGTTAGGAACAATAGGACCGCAGAGTCTCTAGGACAGAGTTATATCAATGAGGTGATTTGACTTCATGGAATTTCGGTTAGCACCATTAGTGATAGGAACCCATTATTTACTAGCAAATTTTGAAGGAGTTTGCAGAAAGGTTTGGTAACTTCATTGAATCATAGCACTGTTTACGATCCGCAGACCGACGGACAAATTGGAAAAGTGAATAGGATCTTAGAGGCTTTGTTAAGAGCTTGCACCATAGAATTTAGAGGACACTACGAGCAATACCTACCTTTAATAGAATTTGTGTATAATAATTGTCAGCAACTAATGATTGATATGCAACCTTTGAAGCGATTTATGGAAGGCCATGCAAATTGCCAAACTGTTGGTGGAAAATCACCGACAAAATTCTACTCGGACTAGATTTAATTCGTGAGACTTTGGAAAGATAGAGTTGATTAGGTAGCATGTAAAGGTTGTAATATAGGGAAAGCCGGGAAAGTTGGCACTAAGATTTATTGGCCTTTCCCGATTTTGGGAAATTAGAAAAACTTGCGGAATTACCGGATAAATTGGCAGGAGTCCATGGCATATTTTTCGTTTCGCATTTGAGGTAATACCTTCACAGCACATCATTGTGGTAGAGCATAATCAATTGGGGAATACTGAAATGGAGCCAATAGCATCATATGCCACTGCACGTATTATAGAGCAAAGAACTAGGAAGCTTCGCAAAAAGGAATCGGGTTGGTTTGGGTACAATGTAGAGGAACTCAGGTGGAAAGCATGCAGACTTTTCATCCTAAGCTTTTCTCTGTTAAACTTTCCTCTCTAAAATTAGGCATTGGATGTGTTGTGGTTGCTAGATTGGATGAAAGGAGATGGTTGCTACACTTTTCACTTTTTCTTTGCACTCATGTAGAAATTTTTACATGTTTAGGGTATTTGCAAATATACTATATGTCACGATCACATGCTCACATTAGTATTAAGCTCACTTATAGTATGTCGTAATACATAATCACATTGCACTTTTGGTTGAGTAGATAACTTGGTTGTGTAACATGGATATTTATTGCGCGTTACGCTATTCACTCGTTGGAAAGATTTAGAGGGACAAAATCCTTTTAAGGAGGGAGAATGTAACACCCCGTAAAATCAACCATTAAAAAGTAAATTGGATAAATCAATTTAAATAAGATATAGAAAAAAATGAAAATTTTACAGACATTGGAATTTGATCACAAATTTATGCCATTGCGTTCGCGGCGAAATTCCGAAACTTGAAATTCAAAAGTTAACGGTAATTATACTTGGGGGTTAAGTAAGTGTTAAAATTAAAGTTAGCATTAAATATTAATTTTGGAAGAAAATAAATTAACAACGACAACATGTTTACCGTTCTTAAAATAGGGGAGCGATACGCCCCCTTAACCACGATCGGGTGACCGTTAGAGGTCGAACAATGGAACGTGGTGGTCGAATGCTGTCTGTAAGTGGCAGCTAAGGTTTAGTTTATTTTAGTGTATCAGATTTTATAATTTTAAACCGACTTAAACCTGACAGTACTTGTGCATTCCAACCACTATAAATAAGAGTCTAGCCTCCTCAGTTTTATTCATATGATATTTCGGGAACATTAGTAAAGCTCTGCCAGTTCATCTCTTTGTAGATTCAGAAAACATCATTAGATTTTCAGGTAAGAAGTCTTATATATCTATCTTTTTTAATTGTTTATTTTTTCAATATCTCCTCCTCCAAACGTTTAGTTTTCTGAATCTAATGTATGTACAAATCCCTTATCGTATATATAGAAAAGAAGAGATCTAAAAGAGATTATTAAAGGCATGTCAAATCCAAGAGAAGGTAAAGCTAAGGACCTCTATGGGTGGACATATTAGTTTTTTTTTATTTAGTATAGTTTGGATATGATATATGCCTTGGGGAGTTTTGGATTACGAAAACATCGCAATAAAAATCCATAAAATTTTCCAAAGCGAAATGTCAATTCTTAGGTTGTAATCTTAATTTTTTGCATTAAAATATTGGAGTTTTATGGATTTTGCAACATATGTGTTTTACCTTCTAGTCTACTTCTTATCCTTTTTTCCGATTTAATTAAGGGATTTAATTTAGATATAGTGTGTAAGATATGAACTCTTACTCGTGGTTTACACTGCTTATTTCTACAAATTGAAAAAAAATTACCTTGTCTAATTTTATGTAAAAAGAAGTTGGATGGAGCATAAAACTTATTTAGTTGTAAGTTTCCATTATTTTAAATATAAAATAAGTTGGAATTGGATTCAGAATACAAGTCTGTTGATTTGATTCTGGAATGTTGAATTTATGATAAAATGCTATTGTGGAAATGAGACTTGTATAACATTGGAGGATTTGACATTTAAAATGTTAGTCCAGGATGTAATCTCTACACATACAAATTAAGAATGCATACTTATATATATATATATATATATATAAACTAGCATAAATGACGTACAATTGTAATGTATTAATTGTATTGTTTATTAAGTTTATAATTATCATTTTAATCCCCTTTAGGAAAGTAATTATTTAGGCGAATAAGAAGGATTTCTTATAAGACATGAATATTGAATACGGTGAGACGTGTGATAATACACTTTGAGAGTGTTACAAAGTATAACTAAGTTATTGGGATGCAATGTCGGTCAAAAGCATACAAAAGTCAATATTGCTACCGGCAGTGTGACTTTGAGAGTGATGTGAGACATCGTCTATAAGAAGTAACCACGGATGACGTGAGGTTAGTCCCAATTCTATAGGATAAATCTAGCCAGCTAATCTGGCTACCAAAGTCTATGAATAGTTGGACTAATGTGAGACGTCTCCGTGGGGTATGAGTCATAATATGAAGGACTTGCTTTGGGTAATTGAAGGTATTAAGTGGTTATTTGAGGGACCGCCTTCTTTCCTTATATGAAGTACTAAATGGTCAGGATTAGGTTTAGGTACGATTAAGGATATCTTAGAAAGATCTTCTTCAATAGGAAGTATTAAGTGCCTGAAGAAATTTCTATGCAATGTCACCTAGATAGAGACCTGTCTGCTGTCAGCCTTGGAAATAGGTATTAAAAGAGGGGACCTACCTCAATTGAGATCTTAAATGATCAGAGTTTGCCTATTTTAGATTAAAATGTATGAAGTAGCTTGGGCTCTATCTCTCACATTGATATACCTTAACAATGATGGTTATGGGTATTGGTTATAGGAAAACCTGCTTCGAGAACTGAAGTTATTAAGTGGTTGTTTGAAGGTCCGTCTCCTTCCCTTATATGAAGGATTAATTGGTTTTGAACATAGTTTAAAATGCGTAATACATACCCTTATTTTAATTATACTACCCAAGTACTGATAAAGAAAGGCTCGAGATTTTCTATTCACCCGTTATTGTTGTTCAGACTCTTTTCTTATTATAACACATGTTAGAGAAGGAGACGATGATCAAGATGGAGATGACAATGAGAGGAGCTTGTGGCAGTAGCACTACACCAAACAACCCATTTTGTAACACTTTCCGCTTTCAATTTACAACACTAATAACTGTTATAAATTTCTAACGCTTATTTCCGTTACAACCATTTACAACGGTTATTACTGTTAGTAAATATGCTAATTTGGTAAATAATTAAAGCAGTATGGATAAGATCGTAAATTTATCCTCTATCAATCGTTATCTTTTTTCTCACGATCTTTTCAATTCTCACTCTCTCACTCTCTCACGTTTTACTGCTCTTCTGTTCGTACCGGGTTTCCTCTGCCATTGCCTCCATCGTCTGCTACCGCCTCCGTCGTCTACCATTGCCTCCTTGTTAGGGTTGAAGGAGAAAGATTGAACGTATTGGAGTTAAGGAAGAAGAAGGGTGACATTTCATCAAACACAATTGCTCTCGAGTCTTCCACACCCACCGTTGATGAACCAGATCGAAGGAGGAGTCACTGCCAACATGGAACTGATGAGCTAGGTGAGGTGAATGTTGAGGCGCTAAGCAGCGATACCAGATGTGCCTTGGTTAGTTGTGCACACGCACAGGTTGTGCACATGTACAACAGTTCAAGTAAATTAGATGCAGTATGATCCTCTGGGCTTCCTACTCAAGGCCTGTTATGATAATTTGTGATGAATTTGGTCTTCGATTGAACTGTATATATATAGTGGCTAGAACAATTGTAATTTCATGCTGAGAATATTAATAAGGAATTTAATTTTTCTTCCTCTTATTTTCCCGTTGCCTTATCTTCTTATCTCAAACTGTTCTGTTCTATCTCATTCCTAACTTCTGCATTTCATTTTTCTTGTTCTACTACGCTATCTTCTTACTATCCTGACAATGAATACTCGATCACAAATGAAACAAAAGGGGTCTAACACATTGGTATCAGAGTCACAAGATTCAGAGATTCACACTGATCTTTCTGATGAAGAAAATGTAGATAGATCAGGAGATACACCTGATCAATCACCGACAGAGACGAGACAAGAGCAAATCAATCTCAAGACTGCCATGGCCATTAGAGAATTGCAAGAATCAAATCAAAATTTATAAGAAAGTGCTCAAGAACTCAACCTCAAGGTGGACAACATCAGTGAGGTAATCAACAAAATTGCAAAGGAATTAAAAGAATTCAAGAATCAAACTCGAGCGCCCTATGTACCCCCTGCACAGCGAAACCAAGCAAGAGGTAATCAAGACAATTTCATGATTGAACCTCGCCCCCAAAGTCATGCTAATTTATCAAGAAACAATCAAACTCACCTATGGATACATCAAGAAACACTGCTGGCATTCTTTCAAGTTCCCCAGGCCATTTTACACCACCAAACCATCAAGCATCCAAACTTCTGCAAAATACATTCATCAAACTAGAATTTCCCACATTCAATGGTGACAGCAGTGTAGTAGAATGGGTTAGCCAAGTAGAACATCTCTTTCAATACCACAACACACCCGAGACAGAATGGGTACCCACATGCTCCTTCCATTTAAAGGGAGAAGCTCATCTTTGGTTCAGCTGGCTTATTAAAAAGGTGGAAAATTATGAACAGTGGGTGATATTTAAGGAAGAATTGCTAGTAAGGTTCGCACCTGAGGATTTACAATGACCCTATGGAGCAATATCTAATCTTAAACAGACAACCAATGTCAGATCTTATCTCACCAAATTCGAACAGTTACAAGGCATGTGTGATGCTCTCCCAAATCAGTTTATGCTGGAAAAATTTATAGATGGACTCAAAGAAGATATAAGATATGATGTCCTACTCCTACATCCTGTTGATTTTAAGGAAGCTGAGAGTCTCGCCAAGGTATTTGAATGCAAAAGAGCCAGTAAAAAGAAAATTAAATCTAGCAATGTGACCGGAAGCAGTACACAAAGGAATGCAAATAAAATGGCTAGTGCTGAAAAAATTAATAGAGACTCAGTTGCAAGAAGTAAGGGCCTCACTCCACAAGAAATAATTGATAGGAGAAGAAGAAATTTGTGTTATGGGTGTAATGAAAGATGGCATCCTAGCCATATATGCAAGAATAAACAAGTATATGTTATGGAGGGGGTTATGCCACTTCAAGAAGAGGGTATGGTCATGTCAGAAGATGATACATTGAATGACGGTAAGGAACTAAATGAATTATCTAGTCAACATGAGGAAAATAAGGAAAAATCCTATGCCATAACCCTTGGTGCCATGTGCAGCATTCCTACACTGTACACCATACGAGTACAAAGGATGATTAATGGCAAGGCTATCACTGTCCTTATTGACTCAGGGTCAACACACAGCTTTATAAATACTAAACTATCCAAGAAGTTACACTTGAATGTACAAGATTCTTCAGAGTACTCTGTACAGATAGCCAATGGTGATAAAATACAAGGCAGAGGCCTATGTAAAGGAGTTATATTCAAATGCCAAGGTTGTACCATGCCAATTGATTTATTGGTGATACCTTTGGAAGGTTGTCAGGTTGTGCTGGGAGCACAGTGGATGAAGGAACTGGGAGATGTATCCTTAAATTTTGCGAAATTACAAATTAAGTTCTTTTATCATGGTCACTCGTATACTTGGCAGGGTATAAAAGACAGCAACAAATGGGTGACTAATAAGGATATCACCAAGGAATGCACACAAGAGCAATTAAAATTTCTATTGTACTCTAAGGAACTGCAATCATCAGCAACCAGTGTTCTTCCTGCCAACCTACATATAGATGTACAAGCTATTTTACAACAATACCCCTCAGTGACAAATCCTACACCCCCATTACCTCCTGAAAGGAGCTGTGACCATAAGATACCCTTGGTACCAAATTCCAAACCTACTTGTCTCAGATCTATAGACATTCATACTACATTAAAAATGAGTTAGAAAAACTTATCCAAGAAATGTTAGAGGCGGGAATTATTCGACCCAGTACCAGCGAATATTCTTCTCCAGTAGTCATGGTTAGGAAGAAAGATGGGTCTTGGAGAATGTGTATTGATTATAGATCACTCAACATGTAAACTGCCAAAGACAAATTCTCAATACCACTAGTCGATGATTTACTGGATGAATTATATGGGGATGCTTATTTTACTAAACTGTATTTAAGGTCTGGCTATCATCAAATTCGAATGCATGCTTCTGACATTCATAAAACTACTTTTTAAACTCATGAAGGGCATTATGAATTTATTGTAATGCCATTTGGTTTATCAAATGCACCTTCAACCTTCCAGGCTTTAATGAATGACATATTTAAGCCTGATTTAAGAAAATTTGTTCTCGTATTCTTTGATGATATCCTAATCTATAGCCAGACTTGGTCTGAGCACATGTTACATATCAAGCTTACCCTACAGGTGCTAAAGAACAATCAGCTGGTTATTAAAGTTTCAAAATGCACTTTTGCTGAGAGTCAAGTAACATATCTGGGCCATGTTATAACAATGGAGGGCATTACTGTTGATCCAGAAAAGGTTAGAGCTATCAAACAGTGGCCTCAACCAAAAAACATCAAAGGCTTGAGAGGGTTTTTAGGGCTCACGGGTTATTACATGAAGTTTATAAGAAATTATGGAGCTATCGCCAAACCAATGACAAACTTATTGAAGAAGAATGCATACAGATGGGATGATAAGGTTATTGAAGCATTTAAGAAACTCAAGCAATGTTTAATGGAGCCACCAATACTTAATATGCCAGATTTTAACAAGGAGTTTGTCGTTGAATGTGATGCTAGTGGAGTGGGAATAGGTGCAGTCTTGTCTCAAGAAGGAAAACCAATAGCCTACCTCAGTCAAGCATTTAATGGGAAAAATCAATTATTATCCACTTATGAGAAGGAGTTATTGGCATTAATCGTCGCTACAAAAAATGGACACAGTATTTGATTGGAAGAAAATTTATCATAAAGACTGATCAGCAGAGTTTAAGACACCTTCTATCACAAAGGCTAACTACAGGGATCCAGGGTAAATGGCTAGCTAAATTATATGGATTCGACTATAAAGTTGAATATAGAAAAGGTAAAGAAAACACTATGGCTGACTCGCTCTCAAGGCTACCCGAGGACCAGGATATGACCACACAAACTATGCAAGGCTATGCCTTGTCTACTATTGAGAGTAGCTGGCTGCAAGAACTGAAACAGCACATGTCACAATTAGAGGATTACAAGGAAAAGACAAAAAGAATTGTTGAAGGAAAAATTAACACTGATAAGTATAAGATGGTAGATGGTCTTATTTTCTATAAAAGAAAGATATATTCGGACTGCCACTGTAAAGACATTATTACAACCATTTTAAGGGAGTACCACTCTACTCCTCTTGGGGGTCATGCTGGAGTTAAAAAGACCAAACATAGACTGAGGCAAGTGTTCTATTGGAAGGGAATGAAAGCAGATGTGGAAAAATTTGTCAAGGAATGTGATAGTTTCCAGAGAAATAAGCATGAAAATGTGCCAATACCGGGATTATTACAGCCATTACCCATTCCCGAACGAATTTGGAGCGATATCTCCATGGATTTTATTATTGGGTTGCCAAAACGCCATAAATATACAGCTATCTATGTGGTGGTTGATAGGTTAACCAAATATTCCCATTTTTCCCTCTGCAACATCCTTACACAGCTCGAGATATAGCCAAAGTTTTTTCGAGGGGGTCTTCAAACTACATGGAATGCCGTAGAGCATAGTTAGTGATAGAGACGTGATTTTCACCAGTATGTTTTGGCAAGAACCTTTTAAATTACAAGGATGTTCACTCCAGCTTAGTTCAGCCTACCATCCACAATCGGATGGACAAACTGAGGCCGTAAACAAAATTTTGGAAGGTTATCTTTGTTGCTTTGTATGCCACAAACCACAAGAACGGTCACAGTGGCTTGCTGCTGTAGAGTATTGGTATAACACAAACTGGCATAGTTCCACAAATACAACCCCATTCAAAGCAATATATGGTATTCCTCCTCCTGCACTATTATCATATGTACCCCACACAGCCAAATTGCCACAGGTGGAACAAGAGTTGTTTTCCAGAGACATAGTGCTACAGCTGCTGAAGGATAGTCTAACACTTAATCAAGAAAGAATGAAGAGGTTCACTGATGCAAAGAGGACAGAAAGGGAATTTCAGGTAGGAGATTGGGTATATCTTAAACTGCAACCCTATAGGCTGTCAGCAACTTGAGAACAACTAAGCTTTCACCAAAGTATTATGGCACCTATCAGGTCAAAAGAAAGATTGGAGATGTTGCCTATGAATTAGAACTGCCCCCTGAAGCAAAGATTCACCCAATTTTCCATGTTTCACAGCTTAAAAGAAAGTTTGAAAGAGGAGTGGTTGTAAGTTTGGAAGAGGAGTGGTTGTACAAGTCGATGCTCCCATTTATACTGAAGAAATAATTGATGAACCGGAGGCGATTTTGGACAGAAGAATTTTTCCTAAGCATAACAGGGCAGTAACACAAGTGCTAATCAAGTGGAAACATAAACCTGAAAGAGAATCAACATGGGAAGACTATTAGGAGTTAATCAAAAGGTTTCAGGCCTTTGACCTTGAGACAAGGTCAAATTTTGAAGGAGAGGGGAGTGTTAGGGTTGAAGGAGAAAGATTGAACATATTGGAGTTAAGGAAGAAGAAGGGTGGCATTTCATCAAACACAACTGCTCTCGAGTCTTCCACACCCACCGTTGATGAATCAGATCGAAGGAGGAGTCACTGACAGCATGGAACTGATGAGCTAGGTGAGGTGAATGTTGAGGCGCCAAGCAGCGATGCCAGATGTGCCTTGGTTAGTTGTGCACGTGCACAGGCTGTGCACGTGTACAACAGTTCAAGTAAATTAGATGCAGTATGATCCTCTGGGCTTTCTACTCAAGGCCTGTTATGATAATTTGTGATGAATTTGGTCTTCGATTGAACTGTATGTATGTGTGTGTGTGTATGTGTGTGTGTGTATATATATATATATATAGTGGCTAGAATAGTTGTAATTTCATGCTGAGAATATTAATAAGGAATTTAATTTTTCTTCCTCTTATTTTCCTGTTGCCTTAACTTCTTATCTCAAACTATTCTGTTCTATCTCATTCCTAACTTCTGCATTTCATTTTTCTTGTTCTACTACACGAGCTTCTTACTATCCTGACAATGAATACTCGATCACAAATGAAACAAAAGGGGTCCAACACTCCTCCCTTTGTTCTATCAAATCGATGAAGATGAAGGAAGATCTGGGCTGTGAACTAAAAATCTAGGATTTCGCTTTTCCACCTCCGTCCACTCAGGTATGAACATTTAAGTGGTTGAATCTCAAAACCAACTTTAGACCGTTGATTTGTTGTAGGATAAACCTTTAGGTTGCTATTTCCAATCTGTGAGGTCAAATATATTTTTATTTCTCTTACAGTAAATAACCTTTATCAATGTATGAATGAATGTCAGTTTTAGTTCGGGTTCATTTTTCTAATTTTGGATTAAAGATACTTGCACCTTATCTATATTTTAGCTTGTGTTCACTGATAAAACCCTGACGAAATTTCTAAATAAACTTTTCAAGTCAACTTTAAACTCTCAGGTTAAAATCGATACACACACTTTTTAGTGCTTTACGAAGTGTAAACTGAATATAATTGCACTAATTGTCTGGGAAGTCATGTTTTACTTTTACTGCCTGCACTACTATATCTTGGTTTGTATTTTTCAAGTATATTAATAAGGATGATCATTCCATTTGTTTGTAAACATGAAGATAATGTGGCTCTACTTAGAGTTGCTTAACAATCGAACACTTCATGGCCTCAGATTTAAAATAATTAATCTTTTACCCGTTTAATTTATTCTTATGGATGGTGTGATATATTGAGAGGAAAATCAAATCATATCTGTTTTTTCACTTTTCCTTTTACTTAGTTTACAGCTAATGTATTTGTTATAAGTAATAAAAACATGGATGTTCAGTTGATGAATTATTCAAGCAGTTTGCTTGGAGTGTGTTTACATTTGTTTGCAGTTTTGATAATAGATTTCATGAGCTCCCAGCATTTGGTTAAAACAATAAGGTTGTGTATACATGGGAAAGAGATTACGGAAAAGGTACAAAAAAGGACTGGGAATAAGATAAAAGTGGGAAACGAATAGTGTGCCTTTGCGTATTCAAATGTATTATGAAAAAGAAATAAGAAAGAACATCTTTTTATGTCTGGTTAAAATATTAAATTCTTTAATAAATTAAAATTATTTATGAAATGCAATAAGAATACATAAATAAACTTATCTGAAGCCGCAAATTTTACTATGCAATTTGAGAGACATTAGGATGGCAAGTCTTCTCTGCTTCTTTCTTAAATGCCAGTACAACCATTAATGGGTGTGAACTCCTTTTATTGAAGAATATAGACAGAGCCTTAGGTGTTAGGACATTTATAAGTTAACCAGATGATTCAAAATGAATTGAGAATCTCACTGGACTTTCAGCTTTCAACAATGGCCTCGGTAGCCATACTAGTTTATGTACAATATACATGTCAAATTCATAGATTTGATTCATGTGGATATCGGTTGTGATGAAATTTACTAGTATATATGTATGATGTGTAAATGCAAAATGAATGCTCAGAGCATGTAAAATCAACTAACCCTTTATTGCAAGTTGTAGTTTTAAAATATGTGATGCAAGGTAAGTGTACATAACTACATACTACCTTATCTGAGTAAAATGCGGTTTTGTAATAGTCAATGTTTTGTTAATATAAATATTGTTCAATTACTTTATGAAAGGTGGTTTTATGACCTTGAATTAGCAGAAATTGCTTAGCTTTATTCCTAATTCATTAAAAACTAATTCAGTGACCCATATTTTCTTTTATATTCAGAATTTAGCTTAATGTTCTCTGTAATTTTCCATAAGTTGTAAAAAAAGTTAGTTGTAGCAATTTGATCTCCCATACAAAAACATGTGTGCAACTATGTGGATTTTCAATTCGGTTTGAATATATATTTTTTGGTTTCTATAAGATTCTCTAGAGATATAAAAACTAAAAAGCTAATATAAGCCTGATCTGTTTATAGGTGACCAAAAATAAATAGGATAATGCTACATTTTCCTGTAGTTTATGTTATAGATTTTGCTACCCGTCCTAGTAAACTCAGTAAATTGTCATATTAGGTTAGGCCATTTATCGAACCTAGTCAAACCCGATAATTTGTACTGGGTTGCTTTGGCCAAGTAGTATTGTTTCTAGCGACAGTGAACTGTGGATCAGTTTTGGATCAAGGCAGTGACAGACAGATCTTATAATTGGTTTGTCCATGTAATTTTAGTCATTTAAAACTAAGAAATGCTAAAATAAATCCTTTCTGATAAGTGTAATTCCCTGTAAAGGTCCGGTGTCCCAAATCAATTAGTGAAACCCTCTACTTTTAAGAAACTAGTGGGGATTTCATTTCGAGTTGCTGAATGTATGTGTTTGCATTGAGTCTTCAATGCCATTTCGTTTCTAAGTTTAACATTAACCCGTTAAAATTTAGTGGAGATTTACATCATGAAAGTAGGGACAAACTTAACTACACTACCTTAGGGTTTATAAAACCATTATTTAGTTACACTTACAGATATTAGACCATATTAATGTATATCATCAACGTGCTTAAAAAAATTAGACACGCTAAAGCTTGATGGTTAACTTGAAGTTGTATGGTCCTGAAACTGTAATATCAGATCAGTTTGTATAATAGTGAAAGAAGACGACGATCATGAAGCAAATCATTTATATGAATAGTTGTCAATATGCTAAAAATGCAATACGTGCTGCCATTGGATAAATAAACCTTCGTGTTGTTGTGGATTTGGAAGTTTCTTAGAAGATTTCTTTTTTCCGTTTCTTTTTACACAAAACAGTCAAAAGTATCATGGCCAGTAAAATTGCATTTTTATAAGCCTCTTTTCTCAGTTATGGAGGATGATTGATATCAAAGTTTGTTCCAATAATTGTTTAAAAATGGTACACAAAATATGGTTGTAAATTTTGTTTGTTCTTCCAATGTGCATTATTTGTTCTTTATCATTTAGATAGAGAATTGATGTTTTTTTTACCTAGTGTTTCTTGGCACAGATAATCTAGTTAGAATGACGAAATCAGTTGGAGCCATTTTGACAGGGTCCCACTAAATTCAGTTTTAATGCTATTTGTGCTGGGAAATAGCTAGCTCAAACTGCACATTCCTTCTGTATAGTTTTTCTACACATAGAGTACAGTTGTTGATGAATTAACTGTATCATGTGACAAGATATGACTTAAGAGAAGAATATAACCGGGTAAACACTAAAAATGAGGATGAGGTACAACTATAGATTTGTAGCAAGTAGGAGAAAATCTATTTAATTTAGTTCATGAGCTCTATGCTGGTGTAAAGTAGCACGTCTAGGTAGCATATAACATTTTTGTGACTCTGCAATGTTTATTAAAGAAGTAACATCAAACAAAGGATTGAGAAAATTTATCTCACTTTCCTCGAATCATGATGTCCTTTATAGACGTAAACTTACACTCAAGTACGCTTGGTAAATATGTTTCTTTGAGACCTTATTTTTTTCTCTTAACTTATATGTGTTGAATTTATGTGATTTAAATATTTTCAAAGAAGATAAGAAAATAATTAATTGATTCAGTCAATCAATTAATTACGCTGTATATGGAATGATAAAGAGGAAAGATATGCGTGGTATCTTTTAGAGAATGAAAACTAATTAATTGTTAATCAATCAATTAGTCAGATTTATTATATGAAGATAGAGAAGTTTATACATGGAGATTAATTTAAGCAATAGAAATTTATGGAAACATAGATTTTTTGTCATTTATGTGCATTGGAATCAAATCAAGTAATCTGGAAAGGTTGTCACATAATCTGGAAGTTAATTTTCTTCATCTCCAAGCATCCTTCATTTTCATGCCTATTTAAATGAAGGAAGTTCTTCTTCATATGTGAGTGAGCGTGTGAGAGAGCATCCACCATTATCCTCTTATTCAGTATACCCTAATTTCTGCAGTCAATCAATTAGGGGTTTTGAGCGCAAACAAGTCTTTGGATAAATTGATTATTCAATTTGTAATTATAGGTTAGTCTCTCCACTACTACCTATAATTTTGTAATCTATCTCTTTTGTACTCTCTTTCTTCAGTGAAATAAAGAATAGTTGTTGGGTCCGTGGACGTAGGCAATCTAGCCGAACCACGTTAAATCTCTGTGTTATCCTTTCTTCTGTATTTTTTGTTGTTGTTTGGTGATTATTTTTCAATGAATTTGTGGTTAGTAATTAATCGACAAGCTAGATCCTTCTTTTGATTGTTTCCGCGCATTAGCATTCCGCTGCGTTTTTGGAGTTTGTGCGAATCAATTGAATTTCCGCACAACAGTTTGGTATCAGAGCTAGCTGTCTTGTTCTAGATTAGTTATCAATGACAAATTCTTTCAGTAGTGGTATGAAAAATTATGGCATCACCAAATTTGTTAGAAAAGGAGTTTTTGGGACATGTAAGGTGAAGACTAATGACGGTGTTCTTCAGCAACAACTTCGTTCATCTAAAGGAAGAGATAAAAGCCAAAAGCACCTTGAAGGTAGAGATATGCGTAGGTCTCATTTCATGGGTCCTAGAAGGGGTGCTTGCTATTATTGTAAGAAGAAGGGACATTTCATACGGGATTGTCCAGCTCTTAGAAAGAAGAGAGAGAAGATGGAGAAAGCTTCAGTTTTGCCAGCAGTTAGATCAGATGCGGATAGAAGTGATAGTAATACATCATTACTTTCAGCCAGTATTTCACCTTTAGAGCACACAAGTTGGGTGATTGATTCTAGAGCCTCTTGTCATATGACGCCAGATAGGAGCTGTTTTATCAGTTACAAGAAGATTGACGGCGGAACAGTTCATATGGGGAATGACACGTCTTGTCATGTTGTGGGCGTTGGAAGTGTGAGGTTTATGATGCATGATGGTGTTGTTAGGACTATCACGGATGTTAGACATGTTCCGATGCTGCGTAGAAGTTTGTTATCAGTTGGAGCTCTGAGTAGACTTGGTATGAGGATAATAATAGATGGAGAGAATTTGAGAGTGGCGAAGGGTTCCTTGGTAGTGATGAAAGGGGTGCGAGTTAATGATATTTATGTGCTTCATGGAGAGACAGTCTTAGAAGAGTCGGTAGTTTCTACTGATTCTAGTATTTCAGATTCTACTCAGTTATGGCATCTTCGTTTAGGTCATGTTGATGAGGAGAGTCTTGAAGTATTGAAGAAGCGTGGGTTGATTGATGGTGTTTGTCAGTTGAAGCCTAGCTCTTGTGGAGATTGTTCTTTTGGAAAGAAGAAGCATGTCACATTTGATGTTGGAAGACCTAGAGCTACAGAGTTTCTAGAGTATGTTTATTCTTATGTGTGGGGACCCACCCCAGTTGCATCTTTTGGTGGAGTCAGTTACTTCGTCTTATTTATGGATGATTTCTCACGTAAGGTTTGGGTCTATTTCTTAAAGGCCAAAGACGAAATATTTGCCCAGTTTTGTAAGTGGAAGACCTTGGTAGAGAAGCAGTCGATGAAGCGTTTGAAGGTTCTCAAAGTTGGAAATAGTAGTGAATTTATGTCACAAGAATTCACTAACTATTGTGAGTCCGAGCATGTAATTAGAGATTTTTCTATTTCTGTTGAGTCACATTGTTACGGAGTGGCGGAGAGCATGTGTCGGACATTGTGGGAGAGAGCTACGAGCTTGAGAACGACTGCTGGTCTAGAAGTGGGATTTTGGGCAGAAGCAATATCTATGGCAGTATTTCTCATCAACCGCACACCTTCTATTTCCATAGATATGAAGATCCCAGAAGAGATATGGAAAAGAGAGCATGTTGATTATTCATTCCTTAAAGTGTTTGGTTGTTCAGCTTATTTAGAAGATGAGAGACATGATATGTTGAAGCCTAGGGAAAGCAAGCACATTTTGTTAGGCTATAGAGAAGGAGTGAAGAGGTATAGGTTGTGGTGTAAAACAACTTGGAGAATTGTGACTAGCAGACATGCGATATTTGATGAGAGCTCTTTATTGAAGGTGGAGCCCTTATCAAGTGATGACATTGGAAGGACGGAAAATTGCCAAACACATTTGGAGTCATCTGATTGTTTCCATATTCAGAAAGATATTGGTATTTCCGATGATACCATGGTTGATGAGAAGATTACAGAGGTTCAGACTCTAGGTGGAGCTCACTTGCTGGAACGGCCTTTTGGTTCAGTTGGCCCTATTTGTAAGCATATTTGTAGCGATGATTCTTCATCTTATGCTTTGAATGTTGTGGAGCTTGTTGGTGAGTCTGTTGAAGTTGACTTAGGAAAGTCTAGCAAAATTCTTGTGGAGGAGATTGGAGTAGATAATATTGAGTATGTCGTCACTCAATTTGGAATGGAGAAGGTGAGGCGCGCTGTTAAATCTCCATTTGTCTCTCGAAGATTAGTATCTACATGTTCATCTCCAACGTCGGATTTGTTGAAGAATTTTGGTACTTTCTCGTATGCATTATGTTTGATGATGTGCATACTATCTTTCTTGTGCTTGGGAAAGATTTGGAAGCTCTATTTGGGCAATATTGCCCATACTAGTTCACATTGAACTTGTTGACGTAGACCCAACAATTTGTCGAGATGTGGTGATGCAGAGAGATAGTTATATTTGAATCAAGGTGGAGTGTTGAATTTATGTGATTCAAATATTTTCAAAGAAGATAAGAAAATAATTAATTGATTCAGTCAATCAATTAATTACGCTGTATATGGAATGATAAAGAGGAAAGATATGCATGGTATCTTTTAGAGAATGGAAACTAATTAATTGTTAATCAATCAATTAGTCAGATTTATTATATGAAGATAGAGAAGTTTATACATGGAGATTAATTTAAGCAATAGAAATTTATGGAAACATAGATTTTTTGTCATTTATGTGCATTGGAATCAAATCAAGTAATCTGGAAAGGTTGTCACATAATCTGAAAGTTAATTTTCTTCATCTCCAAGCATCCTTCATTTTCATGCCTATTTAAATGAAGGAAGTTCTTCTTCATATGTGAGTGAGCGTGTGAGAGAGCATCCACCATTATCCTCTTATTCAGTATACCCTAATTTCTGCAGTCAATCAATTAGGGGTTTTGAGCGCAAACAAGTCTTTGGATAAATTGATTATTCAATTTGTAATTATAGGTTAGTCTCTCCACTACTACCTATAATTTTGTAATCTCTCTCTTTTGTACTCTCTTTCTTCAGTGAAATAAAGAATAGTTGTTGGATCCGTGGACGTAGGCAATCTAGCCGAACCACGTTAAATCTCTGCGTTCTCCTTTCTTCTGTATTTTTTGTTGTTGTTTGGTGATTATTTTTCAATGAATTTGTGGTTGGTAATTAATCGACAAGCTAGATCCTTCTTTTGATTGTTTCCGCGCATTAGCATTCCGCTGCGTTTTTGAAGTTTGTGCGAATCAATTGAATTTCCGCACAACAATATGTAATAATCAAACTTTAGCAAACTAGGCCAAAATGCAGGAGGATAATCAATCTTTAGTTTAGAAATTATGATCCTATGTTTCATACACTTGCTTTGGATTTTTATCATTTCTTTACCATTGACAATCAATCACAACTCCTGTTTTTTTGTTTCTTGCAAATGCAGATGCCCCTCCTATAGCTAAGCTTGCCTAAAACAATTTAATGAACCGTTCTATCCTCTGATTTGAACTATTGATTTCTTAAGGTGCATCATAGTTTACTCAAAACATGCTTCTTGTGCTTACACTACTTTCTGAATTGCATGTTAGGGAAATTAATACTGTTTTTCCTCTTAAATTCATCAATTTACAATTTTAAAAGTATAAAGTATCATCTTCTTCCTATTAGAGCTAATTTTTTGTTCCAACTTTGAAATTTTTTGTAAAATGTACATCATACTATTACTTCTTATAAACTCATATTATATATAGGGATCATGCCGGTGGAAATGAGGAGATAAAGAAGTTGATTCCAAGGATCAAGGTATATGGTGGATCAATAGACAATGTAAAAGGATGCACATAAGTTGGAAAATGGTGATAAACTCACTTTAGGAGCTGATATCAAAATATTCTCGCTCCATACACCATGGTACACTTTTTTCCCCTTCAAGAAAACCCATTTTCTTCGTTAACTATGTGTATAACAGTATATTATCACCTTAACTATGGGTATAGTATATTGTCACCTCTATAGGAGTTAGCGTGACCTTAGTTACTAGAAATGAAATTGAGCAAGTTTAACCAGCAATATGTTGAGTTGCATTTGTATAGCTTATTTGTCCGCATATTAATATCTCTAAACTTATGGGTTGTTGACTGGCCTATTTACATTTGTTATCTTGGAAGTATGCTGTTATCATCGAATCTTCATCAAATCTTCCTTAAATAATTTGAATTTGAATTCTAACATCGTTATGGATGCAATAATAGCCATACCAAAGGCCATTTCACTTACTACGTGACAAGAAAAGAGGGAGAAGACCCAGCCAGCCGTATTTACAGGGGACACATTGATAAATATAAAACTACTTCCTTTTCGGTTTTTAGAACAAGTAAAACAGTAATTTACATGTAACGTTTGTGTACACAATGCAGTTTGTTGCTGCTGTGGAAAGTTCTTTGAAGGAACTGCTGAGCAGATGCATGAATCACCCTGTGTGACTTTGGGCTCATTACCCAAGCCAACTCGTGTATTTTGTGGTCATGAGGTAAAATTTTCATATAAATCCTCAGATGTTCACCATATTTATATAAATACGAAACATGGATTATCTTTTTATACACTTACAATTATATATATATATATATATATATATATATATATAAAATTGTATGCACGTGTACATACACATATAGGAGTTAAGGGTGTAAATTTTGTATGGGTCTCCGACGTTCGACTCGGTCGAAGTTATAAGTGTCCAGTCAGTGTTCGTCTGATTCTCAATTAGAACACGAATTATGATAAGAAAAAATATACCAAAATATATCTGTCAAACATTGTCCAATGTTACTCTATTGTCTATCCGTTGTCCGGTTGGTATAAACTACGCCCGTACTTAAATTTTATCTGCTCCACGTCTGTCTGAATCACTTATAGGACATGACATGGACACATCTTCGCTAGTCTGAGCCATTTACACTTCTAACAAGGAGAGACTATAGGCACATAGAATAGACACAAAATCTAGCGCATGATATTTTGACCACTGGATCTCCTTTCGTTTACATAAAAGGTTAAGTTCATTAGAAGATATATTTGGTTTAGTTCTGTTGTGTCACAAATTGTGTGGTCTGCAGAATTTCTACACACATGTATTGATGTTTAATAACGAATGGTTACGTGCAGTACACAAAAAAAAACTTGAAGTTTGCAACAAGAGTTGAGCCAGAGAATGAAAAAATAAAGGAGAAGCTTTCATGAGCTCAGAAATAACGACAAGCGAACTTGCCAACAATTCCATCATCGATCAGTGAAGAGTTTGAAACCATTCCTTTTATTCGTGTTGATCTACCTGAAATCCAGGTATCAATTTCTTTCAAAAAATTTTAGTCAGCAGCCTTTAAAACAGCCTTGCTATAAAAAAGTAAAAATGTACTAGCATTAGTTTAAACGAATATTTACATTTTTGATGAGATATACTCAACTATACCAAGATATCATGATCTTATTACATTTCTGCACTATTGTATAATAAATATTCATGTTGTATTGCAGGCAAAAGTTAGGTGTAGATCAGCTGTTGAAGCAATCAAGAAAATAAGCGAGTTGAATGCATCAGTTAATAAACACTAGGCTTACTTGTGATGTAGGCTCGTTTCTTCTTGTACTCTAATAAAACATATTATTTACGTTGGTGAATGGGTTATTACAGGTTTTTAATTTTGAGCTTCTTCACAATCTTTTATTTAATTTTTGCATTTCGTTATTGAATAGGAGACAATTTTAAATCTCATGTTATTCAAGCTTTGTGTTGCAAATTATTGCATCTTATCATCAGAGCTTTTCTTCTTTCACAGGGAACCGACTTTAATAACATTAGGTAAAATCTTAATGCTTAATGCTATCGATAAGTTATTTAACACAGATCATTTGACTTAAGTACCCGAATAGAGAGTTACTTGAAATTCAGGTTGTTTTTCTTAATTTATAATTTGATCATATGTTAGTTTTGAAATTTAGTTTCGTGTTTTCGATTGTTATAAATTCGTATAGATATAGTTGAATTAAATACTATCAGATGCTGAATAAGATATGCTTCAACTGTACCAAATTTGCAACACTTATAAGTGTTGGTAATTTTTCTATTTACTTGTATCTGCAAGGAATTTCCAACGGTTATAACCATTGAAAATTAAAAAATTCCTAATGGTCATAATGATCGGAATAATGGAAATAGGTGTAGGTTATAAATGTAACTTCCTACGGTTATAATTGTTGAAAAAGAAAAAATTCTCAATGGTTATAACCGTTGGGAATATCCAATATTCCATACTAAAATTTTGTAACGGTTATAACCGTTGCAAAATATATAAAAAAAATATAACGTACCTGCTACTAACGGTTATAACCGTTACAAAATGACAATTCTGGTGTTGTGATATTTATCTATTTTCTGATGTACCCATTTGAAGTTTACAAATGTATTTTTAAACAAGATGATATAACGGTTATTGTTGACATTATGTTCTTATTTTATTTTGTGACATTTGAAATAAAATGGGTATTGTTTATGCTATTATATTTTATCATTCCACTGTGAGTTCTGAATGAGTAGATAAATAACTCCATATTGTTCTTTTTATCAATCAATAACCAGCTTTGGAATGGGTCTAAGTTTCGATGGGCCTTTGCTATGTTCGGATTTAGGCCTGTTTCAGGGCAGATTGTTACATCTTGTATATGTTGTTGCTAGTGCTCATGCATTGATGGCCCTGAGTGGTTGTTTGTGTTGCTTGGCTTCCCTATCTGGCTATTTTGGTGCGTTCCTTCTCTGGTTTGCATACTTCCTTATACGCTTGAAGCTGTCCTTGGTGTGCTTGACTTCTAGCTTGCCTGTGCGTGCTGTGCTTCCTTTGTGTGTATGACTGTGTGCATGACTTGGCTATGCTATTGCATCTCTAAGTTGTGCACATTTCCTAGGGTGCACGCCTGCCTTGTTTGAGTGTGTTTGATTATTTTGTTGCACCTTGTTTGTGCACTATTGCATTTGATCTTGCCTATTTTGGTTTGCCTGAAATCGACTTTGATGTACTTTTTTGTTTATGCACCTTATGCATGCGCATTGTTGCAACTTGTGGTATTTGCGGCTTTTTTAATTTGAAATTGTGCACTTGCACTTAAGCCCGAGCTTGTGTTATCACTTTATCAAACCCTGTTTTGTGCTTGTTTTTTGCCGTTCTAATGTATGCCTTGTGGATGCCTTACCTAATCTGTTTTTGTTGAAATTGATGTTCACTTCTTTTACACTTACTGGTTTATGGTTTGTGGCACCTTTTTGCCTTCGTGACCTTGTTTATTTGAGATTGCTCAACCTTAAGGCATGTACAATGATACTTTGTGCATGTGTTAAGTTGCTTAGTGCACATAAGCACTTGATTTTGGATTTTTGTCCCTTACGAACATATTGTACTGGTCCTTGTATATACCTATTGTACAAGTCCATGTTCGTTAATTTTGATGCCTGTTTAAAATATGAAAATAATAAAATCAATAAGCTGAGGCAATAATGAATTTAAATATATTTATATTTTTTTAGTTTCAATTTGTTCCTTTTGCTTTTTACTGCATTCTTATTTGTCAAATAAAACAAAACTGTCGTCTAGATGAAGGCTGGAGTAAAGATATAGAAGTTGTATTTGAGTGTGAGGAAAAGAGGGATTAAAAAAATATTGTAAATTAAAGAGTATTGTATATAGGAGTGTAAAAACTAATGTATATGAAGGAGTACAAATTAATGTATATAATTTTTTTTATGAAAATATCATGGAAACTCTTGTTGTAATTGTATCTGCTATTATATTTTATTGAAATAAAATATTCATTTGTTTATTTTTTCTGTGATATTGTAATAGTACTACAACAAATACATTAATATATATATATATATATATATATTATTAATCAATGATTATATATTCTACATGGACAATTCAACCATGGCATTTTCTGTTAGGGGCAACCTTTGAGCTCGCTTACTTTTTTGGCCAGGTCGATTGCCAGGGATGGATTGTTACATTTGGTATCAAAGCTGAAGGTTAAGTGAGAACCTTAGCTTTGGTTGGGTATGACTCAATAGAGATAGAGTTAGTAATACCCTAGAATGAGCTCAATCTATGAGAGTGCGCATTTAAAATCCTTATTTGAATGAACTCAAGTTGTGCTATGCTTAAATACCTATTCCCCAGGGTAATTTTGTCTTTGTATGTTAAAGTTATCTTACTATTCAGGTAGTAAGACATGAGTACTCATAGAGGGCGACGATGGGGAAATGGTAGCACTACAACAACCAATGGTCGAGCTCCAACCGCTGCTATGGTAGAAGAAGTAGCTCTCATGCAACCCCAGGTTAACTTTACCACCCTGTGCATAAATTATACCATCTTAAGGGGAAATCCATTCAAAGGAACTGAAATTATCATTAAAGCTCAAGCTTGGATCAAATCACGCAAAAGAATCTTTATGGCATTGGATATTAGTGATGAGCAGAAGAGGTTCTTGGCCTCCTGACAACTACAGGAAGGGACTCTGGCTTGGTGGGATTACCTTAAATGAATCGGAAGAAAATTTCTCATGGGAAATGTTTAAGGAAGTCTTAGAGGAACAGTATATGCCAATAGCCAGAAAACCTCGTCTTTATAGAAGCTTTATGGATCTAATACAGGACAAAATGACTGTTGAGGAGTATGCAAATAAGGTCAATGAATTGTCTTGTTTTGGGCGAGGTTTGATTGACATGCCTTTAAGGAAAAACGAGAATTTTATTTTTGGGATGAACGAGAAGTACCAGAGTAGGATGATCGCTCATGTAAAAGATCGTTTGTAAACTTGGTGGATATGGGATTTCGTTATGAAACATTGGATAAGAAGAATCTGGTGGTAGCTTAGGGAAACAACAACAACGAGAAGAAGAGGAAGTTCAATCAAAGTAGGAAAATGCCAGGGAAAGGCTAATCTGGAGGAGGATTGCAAGGTAACTATCTGGAGGACGCTACTTGTTATAATTGCCAACAAAAGAGCCACGTAGCAACCAATTGCAGGAACCCCAAGGTTCAGAGGCCACCACCAAGAATCTATTATAATTGTCATCAATCAGGACACCTGACAAAGGATTGTCCAAGAATAAGGAAGGGAAAAAAGCCATATTTTACGCCACAAAGGATGAATCTTCAACCTCTTAGGATGTGAAGGGAAAAGGAGTTTTGGAAGGTAATATTTTTATAAAAGATGTTTTAGTTAGAGTATTATTTGATACAGGAGCTTCTTGGAGATTTATACTTATGGACATATCCCTTCAGCAACTGATTCTTTAGCAAGGTAACTATAGGATTTGTTATGTAGATAGGGGTATAAACTAATTAGGGATAAGTTTTAATCCATCTACTGAATCTTTAGCAATAAACGGTGAGAAACTCCTATATCAAATAATACTCTACCTAAAACATCTTTGATAAAAATATTATACCTTCCGAACTCCTTTGCCCTTCACATCCTAGGAGGTTGAAGTTCCATCCTTTAAAGCGTAAACTTTGGCCTATTCTCCTTTCCTTATTATTGGACAATCCTTTATCAAGTGCCCTGATTGATGATAATTATAACAGTTTCTTGGCGGTGGCCTCTGAATCTTGGGGTTCTTGCAATTAGTTATTATGTAGCCCTTTTGTTGGCAATGACAACAAGTAACATCCTTCAAATAGTTACATTGCGATTCTACTCTAGATTTTCCTTACCCTGGCTTTTCCCCCATGATTGAACTTCCTCTTCATCCAGTTATTGTTGATGTTGGCCTGAGTTACCACCGGATTCTTCTTATCCAATGTTTCATAACGAAATCCCATATCCACCTATATCCACCAAGTCTACAAATGATCCTTTTACATGTGCAGTGAACTTGCTTTGGTACTTCTCGTTCATCGCGGAATAAACTTATCATTTTTCTTTAAAAGCGTGTCAATCAGACCTGGCCCAAAACAACAAAATTCATTGTACTTATTTGCATACTCCTCAATAGTCATTTCGTCCTGCTTTAAATCCATAAAGCTTCTGTAATGATGAGATTTTTCGGCTGTTTGCGTATACTATTCCTCCAAGACTTCCTTAAACCTTTCCCATGAGAAATTTTCTTCTTATTCATTTAGGGTAATGGACTCCCACCAAGTCAGAGCCTCTTACCGTGGTTGCCAGGAGGCTAACAACCTGTTATGCTCATTAATAATATCCAATGCCTTAAAGATTCTTTCACATGATTTGATCCAGGCCTGAGCTTCAATGGTAGTTTCAATGCCTTTGAATGGTTTTCCCTCTAAGCTAGTATAATTTTTGCACAGGGCGGTAAAGTTAACATGGGGTTGTACAGGAGCTACTTCTTCCACCACAACAGCGGTATGAGCTCGACCGTTGGTTGTTGTGTTCCCCATCTTCGTCCTCTACGAGTACTCATGTCTTACTACGTAAATATAGTAAGATAACTTTAGAATACAAAGGCGAAATTATCTTTAGGAATGGGTATTTAAGCATAGCACAACTTGAATTCATTCAGATAAGGATTTTAAACGCGCACTCTCCTAGATTAAACTCATTTTAGGGTATTACTAACCTTATATCTAATAAGTCATGCCCCACCAAAGGCAAGGTTATCGCTTAACCTTCAGCTTTGAGACCAAATGTGATGACCGTCTCCTCGACCCTTGAAAATCGACATTAATACATCTACGGTATTAACATGCCGTAATTCCAAGCGCCAGAGGCAGATTATCAGAAGTAAAATAAAGTAAAGGTAGAAGATAGAAACACAAATACTCACATTGCATTTAACTATATAGATAGATAGTATATACAACCACTCTCACAAGGGTACATTAGAGTTATGGTATGAACTAACCCAGCGAGGAACAATTATAATTGCCTGTCCCCACATTTGCTGGTACAAACAAAGTAGACATAGCGGGAAACAAAATGATGGATAGATATCTACACAAAATGCTCCATACTCCAAAAACTCCTCCAAAAATGCTTCACCAAAATGATCCTGACTACTTGGTTGCCCCAAAAAATAGGGCATCCGTAGCTTAAGGGAAAAGAAAATAAACTCGGGGTCAGTCATGAGACTGGTGTGAGAAAACTTAAAAGAGCATATACTTTTGATATCAAAGGTATCTCATAAGACCATACCGCACATAAACATGGACAAGGTTTTTTTCCTTATGATAACTAAAACATTTGCTCCGTAAAATCATTTGATATTATTTTTAGTGACATTCTTTTGAATACTCTTTTCAAATAAATATATTCAAATATCCGAAATTGTTACCATTATTAAATTCCAGTACAATCAATATGGCAGCACGTATTGGAGAATGGATTTCCAACAAATGACCGGTAAGGGCTATCTTTCGACAGTACATATCTAAAGGAATGTACCAAGGCCAAACTGATGGTCCTCTACCAATACAAGATCGGTATACCTCTAATTAGATAGTACCAAATGTGTCATCATCCTGGTCGTTACCGACCTATCTGAGACGTCTCTTACCACACACCATAATAATTTGAACTCGAACAGTATAGTAAGTAGAAATATATCTAGAAGGGGATGATCATACCCTAATGGTTGTGAACCACATAGCCTTGCCGCATCTACCCTGTTTTATTCATTTTCAGGTGCGAGCCTGAGGTAGCGATTACCTTTCACATAGAACATCATCTTTCCACTTTGAATGCCACATTACCATTCCATAATCACACAATGGTTTCTACAAACATATAGCTCCTGAGCTTGTACATTTCAGGAAAGGGTGTTAAGCTAAGAGAAGTTGTTTTCTTCGCCACCAAGCAGATGATACGTTTAAAAAGATCAATTAATGTAATTTATAAAATGCAATGTCAGACATTTGTCCATACAAGTTGTCCAATAACTGGACAAACCGAAGGCACTTCTCCTACCATATCCTGTTTTGGGAATCACCCCCAGGATCAGTAGCGACTAGTCCTTGTAAATCAAAGATTTTCATTATAGAGTACTAATTTCACCATAATATATGATAAAGAAATTTCCCCGAAGGTCGAGTGGCAAGTAGCCCTACATCATGAAGATCTTCGTCTTCAATAATCTTCGTTTTCAACATTTTTTTACTTCGAAAGCATAAATTGGTTTGAAGTGGTTTTCAGATAGAAATCACCCAAATCTAATTCTAGTCTCTTCGAATCCAATTATCGAGAAAAAAGATGTTAAGTGTGGGTGATTAATAAACAACATTTTCATTCAGCAATATCTGTAGATATATGTTATCTGGGTTTTTAACCCAGCAGGATCCGATAGGAAACAGAATAATCTCATGACATCAGAACGGTTTAGAATTTAGCCAGAAAGGCTAAGGCAAGGAGTTAACTAGAGCTATGCTATATTACTGTGGCAACGAATGAGATCGAATAAACCAAAAACCAGCATTCTTTCAACCCAATCAGTAGCTGAGTGCAAACAACTAGTAAACCGTCATCAAAACAGAACAACATGCAACGAGACTATGCAAACAACGATGACACGATACCATGGAAACATCCCAAACTTCAAATTCCAAAAAATATTCAAAGTACTTGGATTGCCAGCGACCCATACCCTATGGATCGCTAGCGATCTATACAAAATGGAGGTTTGTGATGATGCAAGGAAGAAAAGAAGGAAGGAAGAAGGTTGCTGAAAAAATGCTAAGTGTGAGAATCGCTAGTGATACATATACCATGGATCGCTAGCGACCCATGCTTCACCACGAGTCTTCAATGAGCTAACTAAGCAATGCATTGGCTAAGGAGCCAATTTATTAGCTCGCATACGAGCCAAGTCTATGGGTTGCTAGTGACCCTTGGTTTTGGCTCGGATCACAAGCTAAACCTTCCTAGTTCATTATGTACCTCCCTGCAAGCGATTGACGAAGTGGCCTGACCCAAAAGCTCTCCTATCCCTATAAATACCGTCCTATCTGCAACATAAAGAAGATCTTCTTCGGACTGGTTGTTGAAGCTCAACTGAAAATATTATTCACTCTCTACCTCTCTCACAACAATCTCCAAAGGGATTCACTATGATTCTCTAGTGGATTCCAACTTTGGGATTCGATCTACTTAAAGATAATCAAAGTCTTGTAATCAAAGGCTCCTTGTAATAGCAATCAGTCTATAATAAAAGTATAAAGTGGACATAGTCTTCATTAACAGCCGAACCACTATAAAAATTCTCTATCCCCTTTCTTTTATCGTTCTTTTTCTATATCTGTAATCTATGATATTGCTCTATCAGAACAGGGTTGGCGCTTTCAAACTCAAACCAGGGTGTTGATCCCTTTTTTAGGTCAACATTTTGGTGCTTTCACTGAGAAACCCAACTCAAGATCCAGATCTAGCAATCTATTTTGGATCCCATAGGTCAGATCCACAATCTTTGCTTGAAAAATCCGATGTTAGGAATCAATGGCTCTTGAAAGGAGAAGAACTGCCTTTGGAAGATCCATAGGGGCAGTTGTAGCTGGAGAGGATGTTAATCGCCAACAAACAGAAGAAAATGGTGCTAACTTAGGAAATCAGGCGCGAACATCCTCCAGTAAGTACAAAGTTGTCACCAGAGATGAGTTGAATAAAATGGTTGATGAGATCAACCAAAAAACGGAAAATAGCCAAAAGGCTCTAATGCATAAACTTAACGCTCTCCTAACCCTATAGGTAAACCCTTCTCCAAGGACTATGCCTGAACCCGTGACTGTTGTAGAATAAGAGAATTCCTCCATTTACGGTCTACACAGAAGAAACGAAAAATAGATACAAAAAAGGGTGACAACATGACTTAACGTGGACGGAAATGCAAGTACTCTGCTCGCCACTAGGAAACCTGTTCTAAACTTGAATCAAGGGGAGAAGACTCCATTGGAAGACATAGCTATGAATCTCTCCGACTCAGAAGGCGAAGAGCAAGACGAGAACTGGAAGAAAATGCCAATGCATTCAATAATTCGAGGAATACTAAAACTGCTCTAGTTAAGCAAACCGCAAGCCAATAGGACCCTGTAGGAGTGGCTCTCCCGTAGATAGGAGAGCCTAGGTTTCAGCCCATTCACCAAGACCATTTGTAAAGCCAAACACTTGGTGTAATGACTGATTACCATCCTTAGGACTACCGGACAACTAAAGCATACATAGCGAATATGGTTAAACGATTAATGGAGAAGAGTAAAAATAGAAGAGACGATGAATGAGGATCTGCACCAAGTCGGACTCCTTTCATGGATGAAATCTTGAATGAAAGATATCCAGAAAAATTCACAATGCCAACCATTCTGTCCTATGATGGAACAAAAGACCCAAAACCCCACATGTACAAATACAGTTGGTATATGGACGGAGCTAATCCCTCCGAAGCTTTTCGATGTAGATGCTTTCCTATTTTTCTCAATGGAGTTGCGTCAATATGGTTCACTAGCCTTCCGATAAGATCTATTCTACTTTTGACCAACTGGTGACAAGTTTCCTTGATCAGTTTTGACTTTATACTATGCAGCCGAAGGACGTCATGTCCTTATCCGGATTATTCCAAGGGTATAATGAATCACCGAAACCTTCCATGAATAGGTTTAACAATGCAGTGATGGAAGTAGGCAACCCCAACGAAGACATGGTTTTTATGGCATTAGTCTGTGCCATTCACCCGGAAACTGAACTCGAGAAGTGGATTAAGATGAAGCAACCTACCATCACGATAGATTTCAATCGTAAAGCAAGTTAGTACCCAAGGTTGGAGGAGGCGTGGGAATTGGAAAGGAAGTCTACTAGTGTGCAAATGACAAATGTTGGGCAGAGCGATGTAACAATGTGTCAAAATGCACATGATTCTAGAACTGCTCAAGGAGCCGCGGGATAAGACGGGAATCAAAAGAGGAGAAATCAAAACTCTAATAGAAAAAATAACAATGGTAGCAATAAAAGATTTAAGGAGTTCAGATATGAAGAGTGCACCCCTCTAAATGACACCCCGGAAAGCATCTTTCTCGTAACTCAAGGGATCAAGGAATACAATAGGCCCCCCGAAAAGGAAGCAATTGAGCAGCAAAATCTCTTGGGTAAATTCTGTCACTTCCAAGAGATACATGGCCACAACACAAATGAATGCCGCCACTTAAAGGACCTCATTGAAGGGTTGATCCAAGACAATAAGCTTCAGAAGTATATGAAAAAGCCAATGAAACCCAATTAACCTACGGCCCCTCAGCCTTCTACAAAACAAAGGAATCAAGCCGAAACTAGCGAAGAAGGGTTAAATGAGCCGACCAAAGGCTTATTATTGGAATAATATCTGGGGGACTACACCCCGCATAAAGAAGTTGGGGGAAAATGGAGCCGTATGCAAGTTCGTTGAAGCACCCTTCGAAGGAATCATGTCTCGCTGTAGAGGACGAAACTCCAGCCAAGCCGCAAAAGGTCCTGAATGGCGAAAAAGCATTCCGAAATTGGTACACCAAGGGGATCGAAGCTCCAACCCTTAATTTGATGGTGGTGATGGTAGGAATCAGACCTACTGTAGTCCGACAGGTGTTGGTCGATAGTGGCAGTTTTGTTAACATACTTTTCAAGCGTACTTTTGATCAAATGAAAAACGGCATGAAAAGCATGTCCATATGCCAAAAAAAGATCCAAGGGTTCACTGGTAAGCCCAAGCTGCCTATGGGAACAATTGACCTGCCAGTAGAGCTTGGGGAGGACAATCGAAGAGTCACTCTTATTCAAACTTTATGAGTGTGGATGAAATGTCAACATACAACGCCTTCTTGGGATGGCCTGCACTAGCCGACTTTGGAATAACATTGGCCCAGTGGTGCCTTACAATGAAGTTCCCTAGAGATTACGGAGTCAGAATTGTGAAGGGAGACCAATGCACCACCTGGGAATGTTATATCGTAGAACTGCGTGGGTCAATAAGAAAGGAAAATGGAAAGGATGTGGGGAAAACTCTCCATATCTGTGAGCCCAACAAAAAGCAATTACATAGCGACCCTTGGCTCAGGACCATAGCCGATTCGAAAAGGCTTTAGGACCTAGGAAGAAGAGTTCAGGGAAGGATCAGGCAGCATTAGTAGAATTGATAGTGTCTGTCCCAATCTGTATGGATGACCCAACTCAGGTCTTGAAAATTGGATCGCACCTTGGAAACAGTATGTGGTCAGAACTAACCAAATCCCTTGTGCCAATTTGGATGTATTTGCTTGGACACACTCTGATATGTGTGGGTATCACCAGAAATTTCCTGCCATGTGCTCAACATTGACCCCAAATTTACACCAGTAAAGCAAAAAAGGTGCAACTTGGACCATGAAAGGTCCCACTGAAAGAGGAGGTAGATAAACTGATGGCTAACTGCTTCATCCGAGATGCAACTTACCCCAAATGGGTATCAAACCCAGTTTTAGTCAAGAAGTCTAATGGAAAATGGCTAACTTGTATTGGTTTCTCGGATTTGAACAAAGCTTGCTCGAAGGATAACTTTCCACTCCCAGAATCGATCAACTTGTAGATGGAACGGCAGGACATGAATTGCTGTCATTTATGGATGCACATTTGGGCTATAACTAGATCCTGATGCATGAGCCTAATAAAGAGAACACCAACCTCACCACCGATTTAGGACTATACTATTACAGGGTAATGCCATTTGGTTTAAAGAATGCCGGGACAACTTACCAAACGCAAGTGAATTCTATGTTCAAACACCAGATCAGAAAGACTATGAGAGTTTACATGGATAACATGTTGGTGAATCATGAGTGGCTGCTAATCATCTAGAAAATCTCGCTAAAATGTTCGAGAAACTCCGAAAGTATGGAATGAATCTCAACCCACTCGAATGCCACTTCGAAGTATCCTCCGTGAAGTTCTTGGGATTCATAGTAAGTGCTCGAGGCATCGAGGCGAATCCAGAAAAAATAATGACGCTTTGAGGGTCCAAGCCCCGAAAAACAAGAAGGAACTTCAATGCTTGAATGGAATAGTCGCAGCACTGAGACGATTTATCTCAAAAGCTACAGAGAAGTGCAAACCGTTCTTTGACGCGCTAAAGAAAGGGAAATAAGAATTTCGAATGGAGTGAAGCTTGTCAAACAACATTCGAATTACTGCGAAACATGGAGGCTCTACCAATCCTATCAAAATCCATGGATGGACAAGAATTGTTCATTTACTTAGCTGTCTCTCCCCACCCGTTGAGCACCACTCTGATGCATGAAGAAGCAAAAATCTAGTTACCCATGTATTACATTAGCAAGAGGTTTACTAGAGCAGAGAAAAACTATCTAAAACTGGAAAGGCTAGCGTATTGCCTCCTGATCGCATTTAGGAAGTTACGACCGTACTTTCAGGCCCGTCCAATTAAAGTGCTGACTGACCAGCCCCTGAAGCAGGTGTTATATCGACCAGAAACTTTCGGATGACAATTTAAGTGGAATATAGAGTTGAGTTAATATGATATCACATACCACACAAGGAAAGCCATCAATGGGCAAGCGTTAGTAGACTTCGTCGTCGAGTTTACCATACGAGACGATGAGGAAGAAACATTACCGGAGGGAGAGATTCGGCGGAAGCTCTTTGTCGATGGCGCATCCAACAACCTTAGTTCGGGGGCAGGAGTAGTGCTCAACACCCTCAAAGAGTGAACCATTAACTATGCTTTGTGCTTCGAATTCCCTGCCATAAATAACGAAGCAGAATACGAAGCACCGATCATAGGACTGAAAGTTGTAAGAAAACTCAAGATAAAATATATTCACATATACAGCAACTCCCATCTAGTCGTCTGTTAAGTAAAGATGAATACAGGCTCAGTAGGAGAATTTGGCCCCATACATGTCCAAAGTACAAGAACTACTCAACAACATCGAATACTACACCATAACTCACATTCCGCTGGAGCAAAACACCGATAAAGAACTATCTACTTGCAAGAACCCTTCCAACTGACCAAAATCAACGGAAGAAGCTCCTCTGAAAGGCGCCACGGTTCATGATACAGGATGGAATACACTATCAAAGGGGATTCTCGACCCCCCTCCTTAGGTGTGTGATCGATGACGAAGCATGACGGATCCTAAAGGAGGTTCATGAAGGAGAATACAGAAACCATACCGAGGGGCAGACCCTTGTAAAGAAAGTCCTTCGATATAGGTACTTGTGGCCAACCATAAATTGCAACGTCGTAGATCACGCCAGAAGATGCGATCGCTGCCAAAGATTCAGCAAAATTAAGAGAACTTCTTCAACGGAGCTATGGTTAGCCCATGGCCGTTTGCAATATAGGGTATTGACCTGATTGGCGTCCTGCCAATAGCAAAAGAAGGAGCCAAATATGTTATAGTTGCCGTAGATTATTTCACAAAAAGGATCGAAGCGGAACTGCTGGCCAACATAACCACAAAGAAAGTTATTAACTTTGGTACTAAAAACATCATTTGCAGGTTTGGTGTGCCGCAAAAAATCATCACCGATAATGGGACCCAATTTGAAGTGCCGAGTTCAAAGACTTCTACAAGCGCTTCCGAATTGAAAAAGGCTTTTCCCCAGTGTCTCATCCACAAGAAAATGTGTAGGTGGAAGCGATAAACAAGATCATCAAGTCCACTATCAAAAAGCGACTAGCAAAAGGCAAAGGAAATTGGGTTGATGAACTTCCACTCGCACTATGGGGTTACATCACTACCCACAAAACGACTATCGACCACACTCCGTTCGCCTTAGCATATGGTTCAGAAGCAATGATTCCTGTTGAATTAGAAGTTCCCTTGCACCGAACATAGAATTTCAGTCAAAAAAATGAGCAGTTCCTACTCAAATCGCTAGATATGGTTGATGAAAAAGAGAAGAAGTGGAGCTGAGAGCTGCCGCCCACCAAAAAATGGTCGCACGGTACTTCAACTCGAAAGTCCACAACTAAACCTTCAAGGTGGGAGATCTGTGCTCAAGCGAGTTTACCCCATTCTAGGAATCTTTAGGCCAACCTGGGAGGGACCATACATCAATAATCAAAAGCTCAAAGACGGGACTTTCAAGCTAACAACCGCCGACGGAATTTAGATTCCCAGAGCTTGGAATAGCGAATCACTCCACCGTTACTTCATTTGAAAACTACCTTATCAATTTCTATTTTTCAGCAAATAAGCCTTCCCGAAAACGCCGAGGGAATTGTGAATAAGCAAAGTATCTGCCCAACTTTCCTTGATAAAATTTGATTCGCTCTTTCGAATCGACAAAATCATGTCTATAATAAATACCCGTTGGATTGATAGAAGCAAATCGACTCAAACCATTGGATCAGTGGAACCCGATCCTTGCCTTCTAAAAACTAGTGTTGCCTCGGAAACATCGGAAAGGCAAATAACTAACTCCTCACGTTGTCCGAAGATAGGCAACACAGAGGAGCACCAACAACTATCTCTCGCATTGTTCGGAGATAGGAAACATCGAGGAGCACCAAAAACTACTCCTCGCGTTGCCCGGAGATAGATAAAGCCGAGGAGCACCAAGAACTAACTTCTCGCGTTGCCTTGATTAGGCAATGCCGAGGAGCGTCAAAAACAAACTCCTTGCATTGCCCGGAGATAGGCAAGGCCGAGGAGCACCAAGAACTAACTGCTTACGATGCCTGGAGATAGGCAGCGCCAAAACACTAACTCCTCGCATTGCCTGGAGATAGGCAGCGCCGAGAGGAACCAAAAACTCATTGTCTAGAGATAGGAAAAACCGAGGAGCGCCAAAAAACTAACTCCTCGCATTGACCGAAGATAGGAAACGCCAAGGAGCACTACAATACTAACTCCTCATGTTGCCCGAAGATAGCAACACGGAGGTGCGTGAAAAGCCGCACACTTCATAAGCTGCATATTAAATTCCAAAGCACTAGCTCCTCACGTCACCCGAAGATATGCAACACAGAGGAGCGTGAAAAATCGCACACTGATTCTTAAGACTTAAACTCCTCACCCTGCCCAAAGATAGGCAGCATCGGGAAGCACTAAAACATATGCTTCTAACATTGCCTAAAGATGGGAAACGCCAAGGAGCACCGAAAAACGTGCATCCAATAACTAGTGCCAACTCCAATAAAATTGGAATGCCACAAACCAACAAAATTTTTTTGACTAAGGACACATAACGATCAAAACTGCCTTCAATTAACCCATTCGATGTTCATCTCTTAAACTCGCATATTGCACACTTGTTGGAATATTACAAGAAACTTAGATAACATGCTAAAGTTACAATAATTACAAAGAAAGGAAAACTGAGCTATGACTTAGCCAAATTCGAAGTTTAATATGAAAATTGTCTAAACCCTAAGTTACTGGTCATTTGAAAATTGTTTGAAGTAAACAGCCCTGTGAACTGGGTGTATACACCGGTACTTGAACAAAAACACGTGAAAACAAAAAGTCACAAGTTCTGTCACCCCAAGAAATTCTTAAATAGTTCTGTTAATTTTTAAGTTCTGTCACTTCAAATGAAGGATTTTGACGGTAATCACAAGATTAAATAAGTATAAAATAAACAAGCATGAGTGCACAGAACATATATGAGTAGACAGATGAGAATACCGTCAAAGTATCAGTATATTGCTTATGGTTTTCTTTACACAGGGTCAAAACATAGGGGTTGTACCCATATAACGCCGACCAACAAAAAGCAAATACAGACTCCACAGCTAAAACGCTAAATGCTGACTCTGCACTTGTACAAAATGACTCAAAAAAGAACCAGAATCAAAGTGGTCTTCACATAAGGTCCTCAATGCTTCTTTCCACTGCTTCCCTTTCTACCCTTTGTTAGCAGCTTCTGTCTCGTCTCAGGAGTGCTATCACTGTCGGTAATGTCAACAAACACTTCAGTGGCGATGTCCTCTTATTTCTCTACGGCCTTCTTAGAAGAGTCTCCCTTCCCTTCGCATTTCCGTGATTTTCGGGAGCTCTTTAAGGCTTTGATCGCTTCAACCCTTTCCTTCTTGATAGCAACCAGTTCGTGTTGCGTCTTGCGAGGCTGCTCGATCTGAACTTCCTGCTCCTCAGTTTTTGTCATTGTCACGTCACCTTCTAAAAACACAAAAGGATCATTCAGCCTATAAAGCGCGGCAATCTGCTCAGACTCTGGCCCTGGCTGCGAGCTAGACACATATGTAGGAATAGGAAAAGAGACAACCACAGAGGCTGTAGAGATAGCAGCTGGCCCGGGAGCTGAAGAAGCTGGCACATCAACAAGAAAGGTAGATGGACCTATTAGATCAAAAATGAAAATGTTAAATTCTTCCTGCTCTTGCGGGGTAAGTTGGAAGCCCCGAAACTCGGAGGAAGTGAGAACATTACCTACGCCAGAGAAATGCTCAAGAATGTCTACTTTATATTCACCACCTTCGCCCTCTTTTGATGGCTCCACTACCTAAGGGAGGGTATCAAGTCCCGAACTTGCTGGCAGATCGTGGGGCTGCTCTGATGATTCGCCCACGCCAGAAATGAAAGGCTTAGTGAGTGCTTCGGTGGCGGTCCTCAAGGCAGCATCGGTGGCCTCCTGCTCTCTTTCAACTCGAAGAATTTCCCTACCTTCGAGCAACACCTTCTTCGATTCGTAGTTGAGATAGGTGTCCTACAACTCCCGCTCGGAATATACGTCGTCGCTATCAGCAAAACGAGATAAGATTTCCTCCCAAACCAAAGCGAGAGTGCATGGAAACTACAGATCCAGATTGCCGAGACTTCCTTAATGCAACAGAGAATTAACGTAAAAATTCAAAATAGTCGCGTCAAGCTTCTCCACTTTTCTATCGAAGGCATTTTGGAATTCTAAGTAATTCACTTTTATGGCAGCTTTCTCAACTTCAGTGGCAAACATATCGGCACTGAGCATCGCAACCTGTGCCTGTAGCTTGGCAACGGCCTCGGCTTAGTCAAAAATAGTTTTGCTGTGCCCCTCAACAATGAGGTCATGATTGACAATAGTTTTCCGTTGAGCCTCAATTGTTGCGCTGCAGACAATCACTTCTTGTTTTAGTTTCTCCTTCTTTGCATGTGCTTTTTTATCTCATCTCTATAAACGGTCTCTATTCGACCATGCGCCTCTTTCACCTCTTTTAGCAAGTCGGTATTTCTCCTGCTCTCTTGCGGCATCGCTGCTTTCTCTTCCTCTAGCAGTTTAATTCTGGCGTCACGTTCAGACAATGCTTTCTCAAATCATCTTCTCTGATTCGAAAGAAAGAATTTCTTGGTAATTGTTGCGATTGGTGTCCGCCAACTGCTTACATAACTTTTTCCTTTTTTAACCTGTTCTAAATCGTGTTGAATAGCTTGAAGGTGAGGCATATATGAGTCTTTGCGAACCGGATGCAGATCGTGATCAAACTTAACCCCCTTCAAGAACCATCCTGGGAGCACTGCCTCGAGCTTAGGGGTTTCTGAAGAAAGAAGATAATAAGGTCCCCAGTATGGGCAAGAAGCACCGGGGGTAGTAACAATAGAGACGACGTGATAAGAGTTGAAGGCAGAATTGGAGCAGAAGTAGCAGGAATTTATTGCCCCGCTGAAGAAGGTGTTGGAGCGAACTCTAAAGAATAAGAGCGATGGTCAAACTTCGACCTTTCGATGGTTCATCTCTTTCTTCAAATGATCTCCACTTCTCATACCCATCTTTATATGTCAGCCACTATCTCTTTCTTCTTGGCGACCAGATTCGGCTTCAAGCTCTTTTCTCCTCCTATATTCTTCCTCTAATTCTCGGAATTGATGATGGCCGAAGGTGCACCTGGAATACCACCGCAAGTCAGTAAATTATTCAAAGTCATTGTATAAACCTCGCCCTCGCGTTATACTTTACATGAAGCATAAAGAATATTAGAAACAAAAAATCAAGCATGGAAAAGTATAAGAAAGTGAGTATAATCCTAGCAAGACGTGTAGTTTGTTTCTAAGGTGGGCCTAAAACGTCATCACAAACCAGATCAAATGGCCGTCATAGGTGGAATCGGATGAACTTTGGATATCGTAGGCAAAGCCGGGCTATCTTCTAGCAGAGTTCCGCTCGAGCGAGGAAGGGGGGACCTCATCGAATTTAAAGTCTTCTCTCATAAGCGCGTCAAAGTCAACATAAACATCGCTCAAATCCCCAAAATCTGCTCCGACGTCTTTACTTGGAGAATCTCAATGCCCTCCGGTCTTCGGAGCTTTGTCTTTATCGCTTACATCAGGGAGAGGCAAGCTCGAAAGAACGAGGCTTATACCTAGAGTTTCATCGCCCGATTTCGAGTCCTTGTCACCATTCTTCGTAGATGTCATCATTTGTATTGGACTCATCACTATTGCTCTCAAACTCCCCCTCTTCCTTTTTTGAGTCCAATGTGGCTTTTCTTTCCCCTTGCTTGAATTCTTCTTTCGCTTCCTCCGAGATCGAGGGCATTCTAACAAGGCCACTGAATCCAGTTGCGGTAGCATCTCCTCCTTCACGGCCCTCCTCAGTTGATCGTCGGGATGAGCTCTCTCTCTCTCTTAAGAGGTGACTTCCTCGAAATCATGGAAGGAAGAAGTAGACCACACTATAAGAAAAATGGTTATTAAGTGCAATGTGCCACAGCGTTTTAGTGCTGATTGCTATTTTTACTCGCATCAAAACTAAAAGAAAATACATACGGCGTTGGCCTTCGCTGTAATATGTCAAAATTTATAAGCGGCACACAAAATAATTTCCAGGCCACTTCTTTTTCGATTATTTCGCTTCGCTCCCGCTTTTGCCTTCCCATTTCACCTCTCAATTAGAACCCTAAGAAAAAAGTTCCTGATTTACTTGACCTAGATTCACCAGCAACAGTAAAAAAGAAAATCATTGATTACTACTGTCGACAAGTGAACTCTAGCCCTTTGTCGCTGTGCTTTCCTCGCCTAAGTCTCATTCAATATTGATCAGAGAGCACTCCTTCAACATAGCAATTTGGTAATCTCCCACGAACGACGATTATGATGACGTTGTCTGGTTTCGAGGTATCCGTTTATCTGAACGTATGAATTTACTCTAAAATTAGGATCTTTGTCTACCCTTTCTATTGTATATTGTTTGCAAGATGTGTCACTTTTACATACTGAATTTTGAAAACCTTTTTTTATTGTTCCCTTAATTTCCCATCTGCACTTGCTGCTTTCTTCACAAGATAAATTGTGATTATCCATGGTCTATGTTATTAAAGTTGTCCATGAATAATGTTAAAAAGGTTAGTTGATTCAAGGGATTAACTTGGTCAAGTGAGAGAATAAAAGATGGTCTCAGAACGATTTTGCATAGGTCAAATATCGTTTCATACTCTCTTAAACTATGACACCAATTCTTCTATCTTATGTAAACTGATTGCACAGTTAGGTTAAGGCATTTAACTAATTTGTGCTATAACAACATGTTTGTTGAATAATTCGTTTATCTTGCTATCAATTTAGTATGTAAATAGTTGTTGATTATTTTTTAACAGACTTGTAGCTTATATGGAATAAAAAATTAAATGCATGCTTTAAAGCTGCCTTATATACTCCCCAATTATGATTTAATTTATGTTTGTTGTCCAATTACCCATCATGTATGTCACGACATAGTACCTAAGTCGATGCTGACTTATTTTATAAGCTCTATAATTGTGACGACCCGGCTTTCTACGCCCAGAAAGACGTGTCATCAATAAGAAAGAAAGGGATAGAAATAGAAAAGAAAAGAAAGAAAGAATAACAACATCAGAATCTCACAGCGTAATGGAATAAAATATAATATATCAACATAAATATTACATAGTTATATATACATTAGAGTTAAACAATATCATACAACATGACTATCATATACATATCAGTCAGATCATACATCTCAAATATCATAAACTAACTAACACAGCGGAACTATATAGATATATATGTCTACAATGCTGAAGCCTCCTGCTCCATTGCTCCTTCAGAAGTCGTCAAAGCTAACCTGAATCCCATGGCTACCCGTAAAAATTTGGGTACCCGAAAGTTTATGAAAAACAAAAATAAACTCCGGGTCAGACATGGGTCTGGTATGAGTAAACGGGTTAAAGTTGTTTAACTTTGAAAATCATTTAAAATAAAGGTATCACGTAAGACACCCCACAAATAAATACGGGTAAGTTTTTACCTTACGCTAACCAAAACATTTCATAGGAAATCCAGTGATATTATAATAGTGTCTAGGGTTTTCAAGTAAAATAAAGAAATAGCTGAAATGCTTACATCTCACATTCCAACGTAGTTGGGCACAATCAAAACGTACGGCGCTTGTTGGAAATTGGATCCCATACAATGGCAGGGCTACTGGGGTACCGCCCGTCACAGTACGTGGTCTAGATCACAGTACCGAGGAGCCACCCTAACTCCCCTGCAACACAAGGCCGGAACCATTCCTTACTGAACAGTCCCGAACAAGATAGCCCCGCAGTTGGTGTACATCCAACCGCCCACACAGCCGAATAAAAAGGGACATCTAGACAGGGGTATATCTCGTCCTGCTTGGGCATGACCCACCTAACCTTGCTGCACCTCCCCTGTTTTAGCCATTCCCGGTTGATGAGGCTTGAGGCTACGATTACCTTTAGAGAACACATCTCTTAGAATGCTCATCGTCCGCCTGACGATGTGCTGAAAGCATTCAATCCATACAAGTTCGTTGCGGGTTCGAACGAAACCGAAGGCATTATTTCGTAACACTCGTTTTGGAATCACCCTCAGAGTTAACGACGGTAACCCTTGCATTCTGAAAACACCATCTCGATCTTCATTTGAGATTACACGACCTAACGTTTAATTTGGATCAATGTGGTTTTCGGAATATCAATTGGTTACCCGATCCCGGTCTCATCGAAATCCAAACGCCATTTTAAAGGTCAAGTTGTCTAATTAACTTAACAGTTTAAATTTAACAATTGAATTCATATAGCAATTTGGCACAGATAAATAACATCAGATAAATCATATAGCAATTTAACACAGATAATTCATACACAATTATCACAGGTATATACAGAATATCACAGAACATTATAGGATATAAATACACATCAGAATCAATTAAATAGAATCATCGATTCATATCAACATTTAATTTGATATATTTTAAACTTAATTGCATGCTCAAGAGTAAATTATACTTTGTTCTTGCTTAATTAATTAGTAATTAATTAACTTATTTCAAATTATTAATTACTTACTAATCATTCACTTAATCAAGTACTTATTAATCAATAACTTTAATTATTGATTATAAAACTCGGTCACACATTTAATTATTACTAATTGCTTAATTAATCATTAATTATTAATTAACTTAATCGTTCAATCATTAGTTATTTATTTAACTCGTTAACTACAATTTGTTAATTAATCAACTTCAAATGATTAACTAAAATCTTGATTACAAATGATTTTATACAAGATTATCATTAAATTCTTTAATTACAAATTCAACTAAGTTATAAACTACTTATGAAATTACAATTATAAATTTTATTACATACTTAATTAACTTCCATTTTAAATTAATTACACAACTTTGTTTCAGCAAAGCAGAGCTTAAAACAAATGGGTTAACACTTAATAACATAGTTTATACTTAACTTAATTACTTCTACTTTCTTATTATAGTTAGCAAAATTCTGCAATCCTAAAAACCCGAAGACAACCACGTGCTTACCTCGGGTAGAACTCGAGACCACCCAGGAAACTATCTCGCGTTCCCTCCACTGCCTCTCTTCTTCTCCCCTGTTTCTTTTTCTTCTGCTTATATTTTTTTGCTTAATTTTTTATAAACTGTTAAAACTAAATAGCACACGCGCGAATTAAAACTCAACCCCGTAACTAACCCGAAGCGTCACACGAACATACTCGAGTTTTTACTCGAGTCCACCCTGACGCGAGTATCTCCGCCGCCGTGCACGTGCACGGCGGTCCACCACCGCGCTACCGCCTCGCGACGCCACCAACAAGTCACACGCCATCCCCTCACTCGAATACAAAACCCAGTTCAACCCAAAAGTCATGAAATCAAAATTCGACTAAAAAGTCGAACTATAACTCAAACACAGTAGACAAATCTACCTCGCCTACACGATCGCGATCACCTGAGACGTCTAGACTTCGGCCATGGCTTGCCGACATCACCTCCTAGCTCCTCTCAAAATCTCACAACGCTCGGTTGCGCCATGTCGACGTAAGCATCAATCAACCGAACCCAAAAATTACAGAAACCTTAACCCTACTTTTGATCTTCCCTCATAAATCTTGCAATTAATTTTTTTTTAACATTTTTCTGTTGATCTATAATCAATACACTAACTTCATGTTGAATTACAACAGCTATAATTGTTTGAATAATCAGAATTTCACAAAAATGCATTTTGGGTTCACTAACCAACTGCTCTATGCATAGTTGTCTAAAAATTATAAAATTTGTCTTAAAATTCATAGTTTTGTATGTTGTTTCAAATTATAAGTTCAAGTTTACAATTCGAAATATTCGAATTTTGATCTTATTTTTTTTTTTACTGTAAATTGGTGTTTACAGTACCTATCTTTCACTGCTACTAAAAAGAAATGATACAAACCTTAGTCTTAACCTTAAACTAATATATTTAGTTAAGTTGTTAATTAAAGAAAAGGATATTATATATAAAGTTTGATATATTCTGTTTTCTTTGCCTCTATAGAAATTTTGAAAACCTGAAAGAACAACTGTAAGAACTTCCTGTATTTAGCAAGCAATCCAGAACTTTTACCATACACATAACAAAATCTTCATAAACTACAAAATAAGAGTTAGATTAGAAATAGTTTACTCACCCAAGTTTGCAGTTGAACATAGGATGATACAAGATTACTGCAGTTTGCAAATTTGTATTTATGTAACTTTTTCTTGTTTCCTGAATTTGTTTTGAACTTGCAAATATAAAGTTTTGTTTATTTTCTTTTGTTTCTCCTCAGGTTTGTTTTCATGAGTTAATGACTGAACTAAATAAAATAAAATGATGAATACATATATATAACTTGAACAAGCTGCCTTCTTGAATAAGCTTTAACATAATATAATATTTGCTTTATCTTTATATGTACTAAGACCTGAAAATAATATGAATATTTCGGTTGGAGATATTTTTTCCCAGACAAAAATGTGTGCTAATGAAATGCCTATGTCTTTACTTATGTTAACACATAATTAAATGTTTACTGACACAAGGAATTATACAAAGATATTTGCAGATTTGGCTTGTACTAATGGGTTTTATTGGCACTTAGTTTATTTTGTAAAGATATTTGCAGGTCTTGTTTCAGTGTCTGGTGTATAATGTACAATGGTTTTTCTTTTTATTTTATTATCCTATTCAACTTATAGTTTGTACTTATGTTTGATATATATAAGTTTATGTTTATTTTAATTTTAAAAACTATCGTTTAGGAACACTACTTAATCTTATTTTTCATTAAAGTTAAGTATTACAAATATTTGATTTGTAACTCATATGTGCATTAATGTATTTATATTTATAAATATGATTGTGTTATTGTACTTGTTATTATTAACTGCATTTATACATTTGATATTAAATGTCATTCATACATAACTTTTTAATTTAATTGAATAAAACAGATTTAATTTTTGAATATTGTTAAAAGAGTCTACATTATATTTTGAAGTTATATTCCTTTATAATACATATACAACTAATAATATCCAAATTATTATTTATTTATAAATGAAAATCTTATATTTTATTTAAATTAGATTAAAAACTTATTATAATAATAGGGTCAAAATTCCGGGATGTCACATTCCTTCCCCCTTAAAAGAATTTCGTCCCCGAAATTTAAACAACAGCTAATTTCAAAAACTTAATTATTAACAATCCAAACGTACATTACATCCATACAAAATAAACAATCAAACAGTCAATTCTAACAACATTACTAGCTATCCGGACATAAATCTGGATAAGCTTTCCTAAAACTATCAAGAGTTTCCCAGGTACAATCTCTGGGATACTCGCTCCATTGCACCTTGACGAGTTTCACCACTTTGTTCCCGAGTTGCTTCTCGTCTTGATCTACAATTTGAACACGAGTTCGAACCATAGTCAGGTTGGGTTCAACTTCTAAATCTTCCTGAACAACTAGTTCTATCACCAATGATGGGTCATGAATATATTTCCTTAAATGAGACACATGAAATACATTATGAATCCCAGACATCCGTTCTGGTAATTCAATCCTATAGGCTACAGTTCCAATTCTTTCCAGCACTCGGAATGGACCAATATATCTCGGAGCAAGTTTTCCCGTCTTTCCGAATTTTATAGCACCTTTGATTGGGGAAACTTTGATAAAAACAAAATCTCCGATCTCAAATTCCAAGGGTCTTCGTCTCTTATCTGCATATTTCTTCTGACGATCTTGAGCAGCTTTCATCCTTTTCTTGATAAGCTCAACATTCACAGAAGCTTCTCGAATTAGATCTGGTCCAAGTACAAGTCGATCATTCGATTCAATCCATCAAGATGGGGATCTACACGGTCTTCCATATAGAGCTTCATAAGGAGCCATCTTAATACTCGCTTGGTAACTATTATTATAAGAAAATTCCACTAAATGAAGATGGTCTTCTCATGATCCACTAAAATCCATTACACAGGCTCGAAGCATATCTTCCAGAATTCGATTAAGCCTTTCCGTTTGTCCGTCCGTCTGAGGATGATAGGCTATACTTAATCTCAAACTAGTTCCCATTGCTGATTGCAAAGCTTCCCAAAATTTACTAGTGAAAATAGGATCACGGTCACTTACTATGCTGATAGGAACACCATGCAATCTGACTATCTCCTTCAAGAAAATTTCCGCCAAGGAAACTGCAGTACGAGTCGCCTTAACCGAAATAAAATGGGCACTTTTTGTTAAACGATCCACAATAACCCATATTCCTTCATTTCCTTTCCTGGTTTTAGGCAAACCGTTTATAAAATCCATCGAGATCATTTCCCATTTCCAATCTGGAATTTCCAAAGGTTGCAATAGTCCAGCAGACTTTTGTTGATCTCCCTTCACTTGCTGACAGATGGCACAACTATTAACAAAAGCAGCTACATCCCTCTTCATATTCGGCTACCAGAAAACTCTCCTCATATCTTTATACATCTTCGAAATTCCCGGGTGAATATTCAATTTGGAACGGTGACACGCAGCTAAGACTTCTTGTCTCAGTCCATCAATATTAGGCACACACAAACGACTATTAATCCTTAAAACACCCTGATCATCTACCTTGAAATCCGAATATCGCCTGTCCTTAGTTCCAAGAATTATTTCCTCAAAAGATTTATCCTCCATTTGCTTACCAACGATCTTTCTTGGAGAGATGGAATGACTTCTAAAAGAGATAAGACCGCATTTCTACTAAGAGCATCAGCCACGACATTTGCTTTCTTCGGAGTATACAAAATATCCAGATTATAAGATGCCAAAAATTCGACCCATCTCTGCTGTCTCAAATTAAGATCTTTTTGAGTGAAAATATACTTCAACGGTTTGTGATCCGTGAATAACTCAAACTTTTCTCCTAAAAGATAACGTCTCCAGATCTTCGAAGCAAAAACAATAGCTAACAGTTCTAAATCATGCGTAGCATAGTTCTTCTCATGAGACTTCAATTGCCGACTAGCATACGCAATCACTCTGCCATTCTGCATCAACACTGCACCCAATCCAACTAAACATGCATCCGTATATACTTCAAATTTGCTCTTCCCATCCGGAATAGCAAGTACTGGTGCACTGGTTAGCCTTGTCTTCAATTCTTGAAAAGCTTCTTCACACTGAGGTGTCCATTTGAATTTGGTTTCTTTCCTTGTTAGTTTGGTCAGATGCGAAGAAATCTTGGAATAATCCTTAATAAATTTTCTGTAGTAGCCAGCTAAACCCAGAAAACTGCGAATTTCCGTTGGTGTCTCCGGCTGTTTCCATTGCAAAATAGTTCCAACCTTTGCTGGATCTACTGAAATGCCTTTACCAGAAACAATGTGCCCCTAAAAATTTAACTTCTGATTTCCAGAAATGGCATTTTGAAAATTTTGCCTTCAACAGATGCTTCCTCAGAGTCTCCAATACAATCTTTAAATGTTGCCTGTGCTCTTCTTCCGATTTGGATTAAACCAAAATATCATCAATGAATACCAGCACAAACTTATTCAACACATCTCTAAAGACTCGGTTCATGGGGTCAACAAAATATGATAGAGCGTTTGTTAACCCGAAAGGCATAACCAACCACTCATAAAAACAATTCGGTCCCCTAAATGCTGTTAAGGGAATACTATCTTCAGCTACTCTCAATTGATGGAATCCTGAAGCTAGATCTAGTTGAGAAAAGATAGAAGCTCCATGCAACTGGTCAAAAAGATCATCGATACGAGGAAAAGAATATTTATTTCGAATGGTCACTTTGTTCAATTCTCTATAATAAACACAGAACCTTAGTGAACCATCCGATTTGGTGACAAACACAGCAGCAGAGCCCCAACAAGAAAAACTGGGTCTAATCAAGCCCTTCTCCAAAAGATCTTGCGTCTGCTTAATCAACTCTTCTCTCTCTCTAGGAGGCATTCTCCTACTGGGCTGAATCACCGGCACAACTCCTGGAATCAAATCAATACGAAACTCAATCTCTCGATGTGGCAGTAGACACTTGACTTCTTCGAAAATATCAAGAAAATATTGAACCACTTCGGTTTCCTCACTTTCTCTTGAGAAGTCTCAACTCCTTGCAAAAGATTACACAAATGAATTCCAGAATTGTCGCACAACACTCTGGCAATTCTTCCCAAATAAGTTTGTTCTCCCTTCACAATCCAGAACAGCCATATACTGTTCAGGTCAATCCATCGAAGAAATGAACCCACTCTGCTACTTCTGAAATCACCTCAAGAAAACTGCTAATCAACAAACCTTCTCAACAGCACACAGAACACTTCCAGCTATAAGGCTAATCCTCAATGTCCAAAGACTTCTATTCAAAGCTCTTCGAGAAACTCGGGCCTCAATCAAACAAAAATACCCTACTGAACTTGGTCACCATTCCGAAACGAACATACTTCCTTAACTTGTTCCAAAGAAACATCTTCGGAGACATCCAAACTCACGGTGTCTCATCATACAGCTATAACACTTTGAGATATCAAAATATCATGGTTTGGTCATGTCCATCCGATAGATCCAAACTCAAGCTCATCCAAAATCACATTCAAACAATGAAATCCTCACATCATCCAAAGCTCACTCGAGACGGTAATAGGTCTACAGTCTCGACAGATACACTCCAACTACAAATATTCAAAACTTCAATCATCGGTAATCGTGTTTCACACATCACTACCCTATCTACCTTATAACTCATATTGGAATACCCGAACAGGTAACCCAATAAATAGGTAGAAAGAAAGAAAGAAATATATATATATCAAAATTACAAATACGCTCTCTCAAGAAAGAAATCACTCCAGAGCCTAGGTATTCACTCAAACTAGCGCTCTGATACCAGCTGTGACGACCTGGCTTTCTACGCCCAGAAAGACGTGTCATCAATAAGAAAGAAAGGGATAGAAATTGAAAAGAAAAGAAAGAAAGAATAACAACATCAGAATCTCACAGCGTAATGGAATAAAATATAATATATCAACATAAATATTACATAGTTATATATACATCAGAGTTAAATAATATCATACAACATGACTATCATATACATATCAGTCAGATCATATATCTCAAATATCATAAACTAACTAACACAGCGGAACTATATAGATATATATGTCTACAGCGCTGAAGCCTCCTGCTCCATTGCTCCTCCAGAAGTCGTCAAAGCTAACCTGAATCCTTTGGCTACCCGTAAAAATTTGGGTACCCGAAAGTTTATGAAAAATAAAAATAAACTCCGGGTCAGACATGGGTCTGGTATGAGTAAACGGGTTAAAGTTGTTTAACTTTGAAAATCATTTAAAATAAAGGTATCACGTAAGACTCCCCACAAATAAATACGGGTAAGTTTTTACCTTACGCTAACCAAAACATTTCATAGGAAATCCAGTGATATTATAATAGTGTCTAGGGTTTTCAAGTAAAATACAGAAATAGCTGAAATGCTTACATCTCACATTCCAACGTAGTTGGGCACAATCAAAACGTACGGCGCTTATTGGAAATTGGATCCCATACAATGGCAGGGCTACTGGGGTACCGCCCGTCACAGTACGTGGCCTAGATCACAGTACCGAGGAGCCACCCTAACTCCCCTGCAACACAAGGCCGGAACCATTCCTTACTGAACAGTCCCGAACAATATAACCCCACAGTTGGTGTACATCCAACCGCCCACACAGCCGAATAAAAAGGGACATCTAGACAGGGGTATATCTCGTCCTGCTTGGACATGACCCACCTAACCTTGCCGTACCTCCCCTGTTTTAGCCATTCCCGGTTGATGAGGCTTGATGCTGCGATTACCTTTAGAGAACACATCTCTTAGAATGCTCATCGTCCGCCTGACGATGTGCTGAAAGCATTCAATCCATACAAGTTCGTTCCGGGTTCGAACGAAACCGAAGGCATTATCTCGTTACACTCGTTTTGGAATCACCCTCAGAGTTAACGACAATAACCCTTGCATTCTGAACACACCATCTCGATCTTCATTTGAGATTACACGACCTAACGTTTAATTTGGATCGATGTGGTTTTCGGAATATCAATTGGAAACCCAATCCCGGTCTCATTGAAATCCAAACGCCATTTTAAAGGTCAAGTTGTCTAATTAACTTAACAGTTTAAATTTAACAATTGAATTCATATAGCAATTTGGCACAGATAAATAACATCAGATAAATCATATAGCAATTTAACACAGATATTTCATACACAATTATCACAGGTATATCCAGAATATCACAGAACATTATAGGATATAAATACACATCAGAATCAATTAAATAGAATCATCGATTCATATCAACATTTAATTTGATATATTTTAAACTTAATTGCATGCTTAAGAGTAAATTATACTTTGTTCTTGCTTAATTAATTAGTAATTAATTAGCTTATTTCAAATTATTAATTACTTATTAATCATTCATTTAATCAAGTACTTATTAATCAATAACTTTAATTATTGATTATAAAACTCAGTCACACATTTAATTATTACTAATTGCTTAATTAATCATTAATTATTAATTAACTTAATCGTTCAATCATTAGTTATTTATTTAACTCGTTAACTACAATTTGTTAATTAATCAACTTCAAATGATTAACTGAAATCTTGATTACAAATGATTTTATACAAGATTATCATTAAATTCTTTAATTACAAATTCAACTAAGTTCTGAACTACTTATGAAATTACAATTATAAATTTTATTACATACTTAATTAACTTCCATTTAAATTAATTACGCAACTTTGTTTCAGCAAAGCAGAGCTTAAAACAAATGGGTTAACACTTAATAACATAGTTTATCTTTAACTTAATTACTTCTACTTTCATATTATAGTTAGCAAAATTCTACAATCCTAAAAACCCGAAGACAACCACGTGCTTACCTCGGGTAGAACTCGAGACCACCCAGGAAACTATCTCGCGTTCCCTCCACTGCCTCTCTTCTTCTCCCCTGTTTCTTTTTCTTCTGCTTATATTTTTTTGCTTAATTTTTTATAAACTGTTAAAACTAAATAACACACGCGCGAATTAAAACTCAACCCCGTAACTAACCCGAAGCGTCACACGAACATACTCGAGTTTTCACTCGAGTCCACCCTGACGCGAGTATCTCCGCCGCCGTGCACGTGCACGACGGTCCACCACCGCGCTACCGCCTCGCAACGCCACCAACAAGTCACACGCCATCCCCTCACTCGAATACAAAACCCAGTTCAACCCAAAAGTCACGAAATCAAAATTCGACTAAAAAGTCGAACTGTAACTCAAACACAGTAGACAAATCTACCTCGCCTACACGGTCGCGATCACCTGAGACGTCAAGTCTTCGGCCATGGCTTGCCGACATCACCTCCTAGCTCCTCTCAAAATCTCACAATGCTCGGTTGCGCCATGTCGACGCAAGCATCAATCAATCGAACCCAAAAATTACAGAACCCTTAACCCTACTTTTGATCTTCCCTCATAAATCTTGCAATTAAAAATTTTTCTAACATTTTTCTGTTGATCTATAATCAATACACTAACTTCATGTTGAATTACAACAGCTATAATTGTTTGAATAATCAGAGTTTCAGAAAAATGCATTTTGGGTTCACTAACCAACTGCTCTATGCATAGTTGTCTAAAAATTATAAAATTTGTCTTAAAATTCATAGTTTTGTATGTTGTTTCAAATTATAAGTTCAAGTTTATAATTCGAAATATTCGAATTTTGATCTTTTTTTTTTTACTGTAAATTGGTGTTTACAGTACCTATCTTTCACTGCTACAAAAAAGAAATGATAAAAACCTTAATCTTAACCTTAAACTAATATATTTAGTTAAGTTGTTAATTAAAGAAAAGGATTTTATATATAAAGTTTGATATATTCTGTTTTCTTTGCCTCTACAGAAATTTTGAAAACCTGAAAGAACAACTGTAAGAACTTCCTGTATTTAGTAAGCAATCCAGAAATTTTACCATACACATAACAAAATCTTCATAAACTACAAAATAAGAGTTAGATTAGAAATAGTTTACTCACCCAAGTTTGCAGTTGAACAGAGGATTATACAAGATTACTGCAGTTTGCAAATTTGTATTTATGTAACTTTTTCTTGTTTCCTGAATTTGTTTTGAACTTGCAAATATAAAGTTTTGTTTATTTTCTTTTGTTTCTCCTCAGGTTTGTTTTCATGAGTTAATGACTGAACTAAATAAAATAAAATGATGAATACATATATATAACTTGAACAAGCTGCCTTCTTGAATAAGCTTTAACATAATATAATATTTGTTTTATCTTTATATGTACTAAGACCTGAAAATAATATGAATATTTCGGCTGGAGATATTTTTTCCCAGACAAAAATGTGTGCTAATGAAATGCCTATGTCTTTACTTATGTTAACACATAATTAAATGTTTACTGACACAAGGAATTATACAAAGATATTTGCAGATTTGGCTTGTACTAATGGGTTTTAGTGGCACTTATTTTATTTTGTAAAGATATTTGCAGGTCTTGTTTCAGTGTCTGGTGTATAAATGTACAATGGTTTTGCTTTTTATTTTATTATCTTATTTAACTTATAGTTTGTACTTATTTTTGATATATATAAGTTTATGTTTATTTTAATTTTAAAAACTGTCGTTTAGGAACACTACTTAATCTTATTTTTCATTAAAGTTAAGTATTACAAATATTTGATTTGTAACTCATATGTGCATTAATGTATTTATATTTATAAATATGATTGTGTTATTGTACTTGTTATTATTAACTGCATTTATACATTTGATATTAAATGTCATTCATACATAACTTTTTAATTTAATTGAATAAAACAGATTTAATTTTTGAATATTGTTAAAAGAGTCTACATTATATTTTGAAGTTATATTCCTTCATAATACATATACAACTAATAATATCCAAATTCTTATTTATTTATAAATGAAAATCTTATATTTTATTTAAATTAGATTAAAAACTTATTATAATAATAGGGTCAAAATTCCGGGATGTCACAATAATTAACCAGTAATCTTACTGCCCTACAAGGCTGCAATATTCTTTGACTGTTTTATTTTATTTTTTGAAAAAATGAAGTACTATTTTATTTTATTTTTTGAAAAAATGAAGTACTATTTTATTTTATTTTTTGAAAAAATGAAGTACTATTTTGTTAAATGAAGTACTATTTTTTGAAAAAATGAAGTACGTTATTAACTGCTTTTATTTTCTATTTTGTCTATATACTTCGATTACATAGTAACTTTTGGAGAGAATTTCTCTTAGACTTCCTGTGCCTGAAAGAAAAAACTTATACGACCATCACTCTTTTATTCCTTTAGGTTGAGCTAGAGGATCTTATAGAGAACATTGATTCTAAATTAGTAAGACAAGTTGCTGCAAATATTTTTGATTCGATGGAGGATGGTATTGCAACTGTTGTTTTTGCCCAGTGTATAACTGGTGAAGGTTCCAAGATATAATATATGTTCCATTTGATTTTGTCACAGACATATGAATTAATTTGTTATTGCTATTAACAATTGCTTAATACATTAACTACATTTCTTGTTGCAGCTGGTGTTAATTCTATTCAAGTCACTTGTAGCTTTGAGGAAACTATTAAAGCTTTGGTTTTTTGAACCCAAGCTAATGTCAAGAAGGTAAATTTTGTTATTTATCCTATATTCTATGCCTAAAGTTTTAAATACAGTTAGCAAATAAGTATTATACAGTCAGTAAAGTAAATAAGTATTGTTTACTATAATATTTACATACAAAAATTCGAACTGTCAAAAAAATTATAGTAAAAAGAGAGAGAACAACATCCTTAGAGTCAATATATACATATATATTCTTTTGACTAGCATATTATAGCCATTCTTTGTTTTTCATGATTCATCACATAGCAAATAATTGTACAAAAGTTAGAATGAAAAAAAAACAAGCACATATGTATTTGTGGTAATAAACATAATATAATATCTAGATTCATACTGTGTATTTGTATGCGTATTGCACCTTTGTTACATATGTTTCGAACTATGAAATATAATATAAAATGGTTAATTTAAAACTTATATATGCTGACTGTATTAAATGTGTGTTTGCCTAACACCGATTCATTTAACGCTTGCTATTTGTGGTAACAAACATATGATAGCCTTTTTTAAGTAAAGAAAATCTAACTCACCTTTTTACGTCCATTATTTTGTTTGACTTATACTGTAATTACTAGACTGAGTAGACTTTTATATTTAAACAGTGTTGCGTAGTGTGCTGTTGATTACCAAAATTTTCAGTAAGATTTAATAGCTAAAGTTGCTCAGCTATATGATTTCAGGTCATCAATTTTCGAACTTACTCAGATTTACAACGAGGCAAGTATTATACAGCAGGTACACTTCATGACCAACTTACCGTTACCTTTAGTTTTTATTTGAATCTGCACAACATAGTACAGTACCTATTGTGTATTTACTGATTTATGGAAAGAAAAGTTGATTTTTACATTTTCTACTCATATAGTTGTGCCTTATTCATTTAGTAGCATGTTTTCATTGACTTGTCCTCAATTAACATGTATACACTCATATGCCATCAGTTTTTTATTCAAGAATTTGTACTCTCATTGTGAATATTTAGTTGATTTGTTTGAAAGTAACAACTGGGTTTTTGAATTATGAGTAACATTGTTTTTACGAGGAAATTATGAATGGCTTTGTACATAGTGGCAGTAATTGGTTTTCTTATATATAAAAAAACTGCTATAACTCACTAACTCCATGTACTTCTAACTGCCAGACCTGTAGTATTTCTTCAAATTCGTTGAACTGATGATGTTTATTCAATTCCTTTGACACACCATCTTCTACTTCCACTTTAAACAATTCTTCAGATTTCTGGAAGTGTTATTATGCTGAATATGAGAAGTAAATAATAATAACAATTACCTAATCATGGATGACAGTAAAATTCACTAACAAATCCTTCGGATTTCTGTGTTCTTTTCCTTTGTTGCTCGGTCTCTATAACCACTAAAGGGACAATGCTTCGTAAAAAATGAATAGATTTCTCCAAGCATTAGATTATATTCTTGAATCACCAAAAAATTAGTACAAATATCATATTTGTTTCTGTCTCTTCCAGGTTTACAACATACATAGTTGTAGGCAACTTCTTTCATTCCATAATGCAAAAAATCCACGTTTAAACTTATTTAGCTCACTTTTCAACTGCAGTTTGTTCATATACAAACTAAATCAAATTCGCATAACTAAAGCTTTCCAACTGTTATTAACCATAAATGAAAATATTACCAACTGTGATAAAGTACCAGGATAATGAATAACCATAAATGACAATATTACCAACTGTGATAAATTACATGGATAATGAATAACCATAAATGACAAAAGCATAAAGGAGTAGTAAATATTGGGTTAAACATTTTTGCCAAAGAAATAAAGAGTTAGATGAACTTTAGTATATCCATTAATTTTATTGCTTTATCTAATTTATACTTCTTGGGACTCAATTATGGATGAGTTTTATTTCTTTACTTTAAACTTAACTCATTGTGCTAACTCAATAATGCATTATACATTAGTTCCCACAAATTATGTCAATGCCATTAGAATGCCTTTTATTTTCTTAAAAAGAATTTCAAAATAATTTCTTAAAAAGGTAAATTTTTTATATTACCAAATTTCTTTCCTTCTTCAACCTTGCAATTGGCAAAAAGAAACTTGCGTCTAACCTCATTTTTCTTCCTAATCCTATATTTTGTTAACCTGCATTCCATCAGGTCAATTAATATTTGCATTAATACACACACATCTATGTATGTATGTATATTGAAATACACACACATACACATCGGAAGTCCGTCGTGTCCATAGTTCATTACAGTGGTAATGAGATATATCAGTGGAAAGTCATTGCACAGCTTTCATGTGTCAGTATCAAACAATGGCAGTTCTATACTGTAACTCTCTAATAGTGTTCCATTTGCAATTTGATTTTCTACGGACCAATATTTAAAATTTCTTTGGAAAATATAAGTATAGTGATAATTATTTGTTGCTATTTGAATCACAATGCTCATTTCCCAATTTTCTGAAGCTATGAGGTAAAAAAAAAATAAAAAAAAAATTGAAAATATCGTGCTTGAGAACCATACGAAGGAGAGTTTTAAGTACCATACAATACATGCTTGAGAACCATACGAAGGCTGTTTGATTTTAACATCATACCAGTTTTAGCGGATTGTAATACTAATTCAACTTTGGTCACTTATTTACCAATTACAATTGGTATTCCTATTTCACCTACCACGTTCTTACCGCACAGAAACCAATATGTTTATCTCAAGGTTTCACATTCCGTCCGGCATGCCGGAACGGAATCGTCAGAAAAAACCGTTCCGTCCAAAAAAAAATCAATTGAAGTAAAAAAAAAACAAAAAGTCTCGAGTCTCAACTTTAAATCAGTTCCAGTAAAAAAATTCAATGCATCAGTAAATTAAAAAAAAGGTAAAGTAAAAACAGTAGAATAAAAACAGAAAGGTAAATCATTTCAGAAATTAAGAATCTTGCCAGCATTCAATCAATTCATGTTTAACTTTTGCTCAAAAAATCAGACAACAAATCACGGACTCAACTTTCAAACTTGCAAGGAATCAAATATTTGGCTATAAAAACATAACAATCTCATAACAATAAGCAGAACAAAGTAACTCACCAATTTCAGAGCCGTGAGCAATCGACTGGAAGAAGCAGCCGATAACTGGAATTCGCAGCGTGTGCTTCAAGCCTTCAATCAAATTAAATGCGTGCTTCAATCAAATTAAACGCGCGCCAGGTATTCATTTTTTTTCCTTTTTTCTTTTCGCGTCTGAACTTCTGAATTTTGGAAACGTGAATGAATTGGGGCTTCGAGCGGCAAATGCTAGGGCAAATTATTTGGGATGAAACTATAAAGCGGGTTGGGCTTTAATTAGGCTGTTGATTGGCAAGCCTTTAGAATTACTTTAAAATTATAAGTTGAAGTGAGTTGCTTTAATTTGAAATTATAATGATGGTTACTTACTATATTCATTACTCTTTTTTTGTGTCTGAGACTAAGTTTGATGGTACTCACAGTAAGTAACCACGTATCAATAAATGTAACACGTATGAAATTAAAGCAACTCACAGTAAGTAACCATCATTACTACATACATCAAAACATATGTAACACGTATGAAATTAAAGCAACTCACAGTAAGTAACCATCATTATAAACTCATATGTTCATTGTTTTTTATTATAATTCTTTTTAGTTAATTGAAGTTGATATTAACAAATTTATGTTATATAATTTGTTAAATTTTTGTTTATTATTTAGGTGCTTGAATATGGCAAATCGTGATATTGTCTGGAATTACTGTACGGCAGTCGGTATCAATAAAAAGAAAACGAAGTGCAATTATTGCCATAAAGAAATTTCTGGTGGAGGTGTAACACGTATGAAAGAACATTTGGCAGCAATGGCTGGCGATGTTGCACCATGTCCAAACGTTCCTAAAGAAGTCAGAAAACTGATATGGGAACATCTAATCAAAAAGAGAAACGAACGAAGCCAGGGGAAGCTTGAAAAACAACGTGTGCAAGAAGAATTGATGAGCATGCACGAACAACAAAATTCAGACGTTGGAAGTGATGGAAATGAAGATGATAGAGATATTCAACATGCCTTTCAAGCAAGTAAAGAATCTTATATTAGTGATGAAAGACGACGTTCAGGCGTAGGATCCAGCGGAGTAAAGCGCACCGATCGTTCTAAATCCTTAAGAGTGGATAATGATTTTGAGATACGTGCAGCTTCCAGGATAGATTCATATGTTCAAACACGAGAAGGTAGATCTCAACCTTCAATTAAAACTGCAATAAAAGGCATTAAAGATGCCAAAAAACATATAGGACGTGCAATATCCAAATTTTTTTATTTTAACCATATTGCTCATAATGTTGCAAGTAGTCCTTATTATCAAACAATGGTTGATGCCATTGCAGAAGCTGGTCCTGGAGTCAAACCACCCACTCCAGGGGAACTTTCGAAAACTTATTTAGATTTAGAGTGCGCTGAAATCAAACAACATATTGATACTTACTCCAAATTTTGGGATGAGTATGGTTGCACATTGATGTGCGATGGTTGGAGCACACAAAATAGAAGAAAAATCATAAATTTTCTTGTGTACTCCACTCAAGGAACCGTCTTTCTTAAATCTGTAGACGCCACTGACAAATTTCAAAGTGCTCAGTATATTTGTGGTCTAATGGATAATGTCGTTAATTTTATTGGAGAAGATAGAATTGTGCAAATAGTAACTGACAATGGAGCAAATTATAAAGCTGCTGGTCAATTACTAATGGAAAAAAGAAGACAACTATATTGGACACCATGTGCAGCACATTGCATCGATTTGATTTTAGAGGATATTTCAAAAGAAGCCGAGGTAAAAATTATTATATCAAATTGCCAGTCAATAACAGGATTCATATACAATCATGGTTGGCTACTTACAATAATGAGAAAAGAAACAAACAACAAAGAATTAATTCGGCCAGCGGTAACCAGGTTTGCTACTCACTTTATTGCATTAGAATCCATATACACACATAAAGAGAATTTGAGAAGGATGATCTATTCGAGGGAGTGGAGTGCAAAGATTCCAAAACTCGGTCCTAAAGACAAAAAAACAGCAATTCTTGTCTATAACTTGATTCATAGCGATAAATTTTGGGCTAACATTGCTGCCATTATTCTCGTATTTGGTCCACTTGTAAAAGTTTTAAGAATGGTGGACAATGATGATAAAGCAGAGATGGGATATTTGTACGAAGCAATGGATCGAGCGAAGGAATTGATTAAGAAAAATGTTGGTTCAAGACAGTATCAAAGATGGTGGAATATAATCGATAAAAGATGGGAAAGACAGTTGCATCGACCTATTCATGCAGCAGGTAATTCTTTTAGATATTACACAATTATACGAATGCATATCATGTCAATACCTTCTTTTAACCACTCAATTCTTTTAGGTTATTTTCTCAATCCCCAAATTCAATATGGAGATAAAGCAACAAATGATGATGAAGTTTTAAATGGATGGACAAACATCCTTGAAAGAATGGTACCAGATATTGCTATGCAAATTGAAATTTCGAAAGAGGTAATAAAACATAATACTCAACTACTTATCATTCTTTTTCAAATTATGACATGTCTATTAATAAATGTTGTGTAGGTGGAAAAATACAGAATGAAACTTGGTGTGTTTGGTTCTGCAAAAGCAAAACAAGCAGTTAAGTCATGTCTTCCCGCTATGTGGTGGTCAATAATTGGCAGAGAAGATGCTCCAAATTTAACACATTTAGCAATGCGCATTCTTAGCCAAACGGTTTCTTCTTCAAACTGTGAAAGAAACTGGACAACATTTGCAATGATTCATACAAAGCTGAGAAACAGAATAAAAATGGAGAACTTAGAAAAACTGGTATTCGTACATTATAATATGCGGTTAAGAGTACGACATGCTAAACGCCAACAAACAACCGACCAACTTATTGATTTGGATTACATCTTTCATGAGGAGGATCCACTTGCAGAATGGACTAGAGAAGCTGAGAATCCACTACTTGATAATGCAAGCGATAATCCTTGGTCGGACAATGATAATGCATCTGCAGAAAATACTGAAAATGATAGTTCATCAAATGATGATTCAGGTAATGCTGGTGGTGACGGTATTGGTTCTAGTGGTTATGGCGTTGGTTCCACTTTTGATGATTCTCAAAGACATATCCAAAATTATGAAGAAGATGACTATAGTCGACGAAGAGATAGAAATTTAAGCGTTGTACATGAAGATCAAGGGGATTATGATGGCAGATATATTTCTAACAATGTCCCGAGTTTTAGGTATTCTACGTCTGACTATACCGGAGGTTATTCGTATTGTGGATTAAATCAACCGTATGCTGATGAGCCATCAAATAGCCAAGATGAACCCTCACCCTTTGATAATATGATGACGACATTTTTAAGTTCGGATCAGATACAGCAGTATGCTTTTCCAACATATTATAATCCATCACAAGATGAAGAGAGCGATGAACAAAATTTACATGATGCTCAGAGAAATAGCTTTTGGTATTAAATTTTTATGTTGTATCTTTTTTTTAACTTCTATGTCACTTGAATAATTTAGTGTAATTGACTATCAGTGTTGCATACATATTTGCGTATTTATAACAAAAATGTAGCGGAATTCAAAAACCGGAATTAAAACGGAATTTCCGGAAATCCCGAAACGGAACCTGAATTTTGGATTTTTCAACTGACCGGAACGGAAACGGAAACCGGAAATTCGAACCTTGGTTTATCTTTCTACACTCAAAGAGCTATTCACGTAAAAAAAACTTGCATAAGTGTCAAAATTTGGCCACTGCAAACATTCATGTAAAAGGATAACATAATCAGTCCATCCGGTTCCCATAACATCTATATATGTACATAATCATGATTATAATTGCTTACTGGGCTCGTATAGAAAGATGCTCAGTTCAAGGGAACTTCAAAATGCCGGTAAGGCTCTGTGGATATGTTGATGTATTATTTATAATGGTATATCATTATTACACAATAAGATGCTTATTTAGCCAAATAGAAAGAACACCTTTTTACACATTAAAAACTTCTACAAAATAATAATAATAATAATAATAATATTATTACTTGTGATCATTAAGCACTATATATGTTTTATAAGCTTATATTTCCTCCCTTTATATATATTTGCGCAAGGCAGTGGATAGTTTTCTTCATAATTTTCCTTTATTTGAACCAAGTCTCGTATTATTTTGGTAATGGAAGAGCAGCAACACCTCAACACCTATGCAGCAACTCATCTCTTCCGACACACTTTAAGGAGTTTATGCAATATTCAGGAAAACTCTGAATAAGTCTATGCAGTTTTTTGGCGAATTTTGCCTAGGAATTATCCACCACCCAAGTACAATAACTTGACCTTTTCAGCTATTTCTGCACTTGCAAGGCTTGTATTTATTTATTCCAGTGTGATTTTTGCTGATGGGATTTGCAAGCGGGGATGTATGACAGGACTAGAGGAAACAGAAGAAACAGGTAATTAATTTTAAGAATAATCAATCCAAAGTAAATTTCCCTGTTGATTTCATTCAACTTATTCATGTATATTGAGAAGATTAATAAAGTAAGTTTGAATGATTCTTGTAATTTACGTGGTATACTTGTTTGGGAAGATGGATTCTGCAATTTTGCAGCGTCAACCACATGTGAAGAAGCTTCAGGAGCATCAAATCAAGATGAAGTGCAAGTAGCTAAAAATCTTCAGCCTGAACTCTTCTTCAAAGTGGATCTTCAATGAGCCTCAAGAACAGGAGATCAATTTTTTATCATCATGGAATAACTCTGCTGATTCTGTACCTTATTCAAAATTTCATTCAATTCCCAAATTTCACCATAATTGTACTAAAGCAGTAGTCAATCTTTTATGTTTAATTTATCTTTGTAAATTTCAGCATCCAAGGACATGGGAAGCTCAGTTCCAATCTGGCATCAAGGTGAACTTCTACCTTCAATTATTACACTAATTTTGTTTCGTATTCACATAAAATCTGGATTACATTGGCAGACAATTGCTCTCATTTCCGTTCGAGAAGGAGTTGTTCAGCTCGGGTCCCTTAGCAAGGTCGTTCTTTCTCAAACAGATGCATACACAAATGCACATGTACACATATACACAAGTATTCTACAAGTTTCTTGTGCATACATGTACACATACACATTGGTAACTTTTCTGCTTTTTAGATGACATAGCTGTACACATGTACACATGAACATTTTACAAGTTGCATACACACATACAAAAATGTATCTCTTTGAGATTGTGGCAGGCGGACCTCATCGGTCATATGAGATCCAATGTCCTTCTGTTTCAAAATAATACAGTCGTACCACGGAAAAAGTGGAAAAAGTAGCTAAGCTCTATAGAAAGCTAATATAGAACTTGTACATGTGCAAATGTACAAATAAAGGTGGTAGAAGACTTAAGCTACATAGTAGCCCTATGGAAGAAGTTTGCATACTTAGAAAGCATCCCAGGAGTGTTCCTACCACACCCATCCGCTTCACGAATCCCAATGACGATGCCAGAGGTGAGTATGAAGGGTGGAACAGTTTGGTATGGTTGACAGTAAAATGCACTACAACAAAATGTTATATTAATAGCAATTGAGGATTGCATGTGTAATGACCCATAGATTTTATGCATTTAATTTGGTTAAATTAACAAGTTGTAATTAAATTTAGAAGAAAAATAAATTAAAAACCTACTTATAGTAATTCGAAGTTAATTCAAATGATTTTAAGTGGTGAAAAGAATTTTACCTATATATGAGTTGAATATGAGGAATTTGAGGAAAATATTAAACTAATATAATGTAATAAACATTGTTAACAGTAAATGGAATATGATAATAAGAACAATTGCAAGTTTGTATTTATGGGCGAAATAATATTGATAGGTAATAATTGTTGTAGAGAATAAATTACAAATGTTATAAATTGTATAATGGTGACAGATATTGTTCGTTACCAATGCATTTAATTTATAGCGATTAAATGTAATTAATCATTGCCTTTTTGTAAGTTAAGAAGTAACTGAAAATTTTGAAGGAAAAATCAATAGAAAGGTTAACTATATGCATAAGATGGAAAGTTGAATAGAATTCTAATAAATGATAATAATGGAAAACGTATACAATCAATGTAGGTAATTTGAAATTACAATGTTGTTGAAATGATTAAACGTTTCTTGTGATAACTAATAAATAACGAAAGGAGTAAGCGTATTTATTTAGAGTATTAGTTACTATTGGGTAGAGATTTAAGTAACAACGTTTAATGCAATGTTAGTAATGCCAATTTAAGTCAATAATAAGGAATTGGGAATCATATCTATGAAATGATAACGAGAATACAAGGTGATAAATGCCAATTAAGGGTAATAACTAATAAACTTAATGAAATCCCAATTTTGTATAAAATAATTTAAAAGTCAGGTTTGGCTACAATTTGAACATAAGTAAATTGAATTTGTAGTATGAAAATATATGCAAAAATTGATTTTTGTAATAAAAGATTTTGTATGTGACAAAAAAGTAACGGTAATGTTTATGGTAGGTTGCCTATTCATTTATTTAGATTTTTAGTTGGAATTGGAAATAAGTTTGTAATAAATGTAAATAAATGATACATTTATGTGAAATGTAACCAATGTAAATTTTATTTATAATATAGCAAAGGGTGAATTTAAGAAGAGAAATTGCAGAATTTGAAGCTAATTAATAATAGACATAGTAAAGATGGCAATCCAATCAAATACTTAGGAATAAAATTTATTGGAAGGTAACCTAATTTATAAATAAATAGTAAGTATTTAAGATATAATTCTATATTAATTGAAATTGATTGTAGATTTAGTGTAGTAATGTTAAGGCTAACTAAATTTGCTTTATAGATGGAATTTTAGTCAAGGTGGATAGGTAACGGACTTAAAAATATAATTAAGAACTAATAGGTGGCAAATTAATATAGTTTGTATTATATAAGTAAACTTCGGTAAATCAAATTCTACCAATCCAAAGCTAACGTTTTGTTAATATAGATTTAAGTATAGAGAGCAATATTTATTAATTTAATTGAAGTATTGCAAAATAAATGAGAATTTAACATCTAAATATTACGTTAATAGGAAGTAATTGTTCTACTTATCATTATATTCATTTAGCCCATTTTGAAACTTAATCAACTGAAATTAATAGGAGAGAGAATACTAATTGTAATAGGTGCAAATAAAAGCAGCTTATGTTTTGTGAAATATAAGAAAAGTTTTGATTCAAAAAAAAAAAAACATTTACATCAATAAAATGAATGTTTCATCTATGAATGTAGGTTTAATTTAATTTAAATAAAAATATAGAAAGATTGATTTTTAAAGAAAGAAATATATGTTTATTTGAACTGTGTTTAGCTTACAAACTAATTACAAGAATAGGAAAATAATCTCTTTATTACTCTTATGTATAAATAATTTTTCTATTTTTTTAATGCAATTTAGTTGTCTGTTTTAAAATTTAATTTTGTGTGATTGCAATTAATGTAGTTCAAATATTTCAATTAAAAGAAAAGAAAACGGTGATTGCAACTAATAGATTTAATAAAAAAAAAACGCGCGTTTTATGGTAAACAAAAAGGGTGTTTTAATGGTAATTAGAGATCATTTTGGGAAAAACAAATCAAATGTTTTCATTTTTAAGGTAATTATAAAAAAATTATTATGCATAGACAAAAACCCGAATGCGTAGAAATTCGAATATTACTTGAGTTAATGAAGTTAATTTTGGTGTGTTTAGGGTTAACAAAATTCATTAAGTAAACAATTATTTTGAAATTTGAATCCTAAAAGTATGTTTACAGTATAGAGTTAGTCCATTCATTCCCTTTCTAATAAATAATTACCTCTTTTTAATACCTTCTACTTTTAAAAAGGTTGTTCATATTTACTATATTTCAAAACCAAGTTTGTTCATATTTACTTTATTTCTTTCCATTCATTTTCCAACTTCATTTTCTGAAACGTCATTTCATTTATTTCTAATTAATAGCGGTCTCTCTTTCCAAATCTCTTTGATCCTAAACCTAACTCTAACCTTATAAATAAGATATGACGCAAATGAAACCACAGCCTCTATTATAATCTTCTTCTTTTTTTTCCTTTTTTTTCCTTCAAATCTCCTTATTATCTCTGATTTTAATTTTTCCTTCCTCTTCAAATATACTTCTTTTTCAAATTTTCTTCTATTTCAAACCTTCTTCTTTCTTTTCAAATCTAGATTTTCTCTTCCATTTTCAGTTTTTATTTTAATCATTTTCTTTTTCAATTCTTCTTTTTCAAATCTTTTTTTTTCCAAACCTTTTAAAAATGCATACATTCATATAATAAGGAGGAAAATTAAAGTAAATCGAAATAAAAGAAAAATTACGGAACAAAGTTAGCAATCAAGAAGAAGCATACGCGTTTTTCACGAGGGAAGAGTGCATGTGGCACGGTATTTTATTTTTGTTTAATTTATTTTTGTTAATTTTGATTTCATTTAGTTCTAATAATCATAACTCGTACATACGGACTCCGTTTCACGTAATTTTTTTTGTTAGGATCGAAATTAAATTCCAGATCTTTTGACACTGGTTTGGACAGATTTGGAGATAGT